>OV702288.1:629798563-632674086 GCA_916181665.1 Avena sativa
ACATAATGGCAATTTTATAAATGACACCTTTGATCTTACCATGTCAAACAAGGTTCGATTTGATCTCTTGAACATACCATACTCCTGTGGTTTATCGGGAAATGCAAATCCATGGAACAATTTCCGAAATCTTAGGTGTTTTGCTAAACTTGTAACTCAAATATCTTCCTTTATTATCAAATCATAAACTCTTTTATTTTCTTGTTACAATGATTTTCCACTTCATCTTGAAAGTCTTTGAACAATTTTCAAATGTTTCATACTTCTTCCTTATTAAGTAAATATATAGATATAATCACTCAAATTACAGAGAAAGCATATGAAGTCGAAAGATGCACCGCACATGGCTACATATAATGGACTATGCACATCATCATGCACAATTTCCAATAAGTTAGTCATCCATTCCTCTTTGGACTATGAATAGATTTCAACTATCTCGAGGAAAGTTTCACAAGTGTCAATTGATCAAAATCAAAAGACTCCAAAAAATCCATCAAAATGGAGTTTCTTCATGTTTTCTTTCCAATATAATTTAAACGACGATGTCACTTTGTAAGTGATCTTTCAATCATTTGTCTTGCGACATTTTAGCATAAGTTTTATGGACGTGATTTCTCCAACTAGACTTGTAAAAGTCCATCCATCTTTTGTGGAATACGATAATTATTTGAACAACCAATGTTCTCATAATACCGAAACAAAATAACAATTATTTAAACAAATCTTGAAGGTAATCTTTGATGTCAACGAGAAATACAATAACACTTTATTTGTTTTCGATGAACATCATCACATATTCTTTTGCTAGTTACTTAGGCCGTTGTTGTTCATGAATTGTGTCATTCTGTATGATATTTCATACCTACCAATTTGGTATCTAGTACCCAAGAACCACATTGTTTAACAAGCAAAGAATACAACCATAACATGTATATCATATATATACCTTAGCTAGACATTACCAGTCTTTCATTTTCTGCCAAATATTTTATAGATTCTCTTTCAACATTTCCTTTTCCTTTTAAAAGAATCTATCAACATCAATAGTGGCGCCATACATATGACACACAGTCCAAAGCATGTATAATAAAATACTAATACCTTTGGACTTGCACTTTGAAGTAGATCACCATCATCAAATGTTTGATATTCTTTCAAAAATCCATACTTTAGTAATCTTTTAGTGTAGTAAACATTTTACTTACATATTCTATTCATCCTTATCATGACAACTTTCATTATCAAGCTACTATGGATTATAAGGATGAATGGTGAGTATAATGTCAGTTCCCAAAACCCATTTGGGAGATCAGGACGTCTAGCGTCTCCAACCTTCGCAAATTCTCATACAATGTGAGAACATGTATTTTGCCAAATTATACTCTATCATATTGCAACCATAAATATTGTTTCAGATATCAAAATATCTTCCACGCATGATGGCTTCTGAAACAATTCTTTCAGCTCCTAGATAACCTCGATATTAAAAATAACTTTTGAATATCAAGAATCATGGAAGCAAACATGATACTTTAGATACTAATATTGGAATTCTTACTCTCGATTTAATATTAACTATTAAACTTCATGGAGTAAATAGAGTTTGCTGAAAGTTTGCAATAAGACTTCTAAAATTGACATTCAAAACAATACGATACCAGTTCGTAAAGTAAATATCCAGAATTCTATAGTTCTATTATCTCAATTAAAACTAAGCATAAGGTAGTAAACAGATGCCAATGACTACAACAAGTTATGCAAATTCACTTCGATTTAGTTTAGGACAAATTGAGTTTGAATAATCCAAATTAGAAATGAACTCCCACTCAAAAACGACATCCCTCGTGTCTTTTTGGTGATTACATGAACCAAATTCACTACACCAAGTCTAATAATCACGAGAGTCAGTGTAGCTTCAAAGGTGAGCATCTATATGGGCATCATATCTACCATATGACTCATGCTTAACCTTTTGGGCCATGTTCCGAGGCCATGTCTGTACATGCTAGGCTCGCCAAGTAAGAACCTTAGTACTCACGTGTGTAAAACCGTCTTACACCCGAAATATGATCGTGGATTCAAGTACACCCGATCATCACGTGATGTCTTGAAGTGGAGAAACATAAACGGTGCGGAGTTAAGGGAGAATAAATTTTTATCTTGATATCTAAATGAGGGATCATCTTATAATGCTACTAAAATGCCAAACTAGCAATATAAGATGCAAACATCATATGTGTAAAGTGGAATTATATGGTCCATGTATTTTATCAATATCATGTGCATCATGGTATGATCTCTATCATTCCTTTGTCTGTACGGCCAAGGTCTATGGAACTTACATGTTAGGTGTGTTGTAAGGGTATCAACTATACATAAACTTACAACATTACCATATCATGACACTAGCCCAGCAACAATCTAAACTAGATGCCTCTAATTTATCCATTGCAAGTTTTACGTGGCTTAGGGCTTTGGGAGACAGAATCGGTCTTACCTACGAACATGGAACCACAATTATGATAACTAAGTTATTAGCAACTCGTTGTAAATCAGATATTGACTATAGTAGGAGAGACAGACACCCGCTAGCCACTTATGCAAAACTAGTTGCATGTTAGTCGTGGAACCGGTCTCATGTGCGAGGACATGTAAAGTTAGTCTGTGCCGCTTCATCCCACTATGCAACCAATATCTAAAATACATGAAAGAAGCAATAACATGATCATCACCACCCACATATAAACATATGTGTACTACCCGTGCAAAGCACCTACGCATAGATCAGGCTCTGATACCACTGTTGGGTTCGCAACATAGAAAACAAAAAGTTTCCTACGATGGGAACTATTATACACCAAGATCTATCTATTAGATACAAGCAACAGGTGGATATACATCCATAGAGAACATACCCTCGAAGACAACAAAGCTTTGTTAACGAGATGGAACTTGTGGATGATGTAGTCGTACACTTACCGATCTCAAGATCGTGATGAAGTCCAGCAAATCTAGCAGGTCCAACTCTAGCACGTCCATCGGATCCAGCTCCAGCAAGTCTAGCACCACCAAGTCCAGCACTGCAAAGCAGCGGTGCATCCGTGATTGCACACACGTTCGATACCCCGACAACCTCCATCCCTTGCTCCAGCAAAGCAGCAGAAGCAGCAACTTCTTTCCAGATAAAGCCACCAGGAACATGTATCTTGCTAATCCGAGACCATGGGGAATAACTAGGGGAGAGAGATCCTTCACGAGGAGGTGTGAGATGAGAGGAGGGAGTGGGGTGCCTTTTATAGGGAGATGCGGGCATCCCCTCACCATGGCCGGCGGCCAAAGGAGGTGCCCCCACCTCTTCCACATTCATGTGGGTGGAGCTCCCACTCACATAATTAGCCTCCCACTCAAAATTCCACTCACCTCCATTAAATTTCCACCAAATTTGATGCAAGCTCTCATTAAATAAAACTAATTTATTTATTTTATTCATAGTTTTGTTAATTACTTTAATTAACAAACATTCACATAAAACCCCTGCATCATTTCAATATCACATGCAGAACCAGTTTCTGCAATTTCACCCGAAACAATTCTGGTTTCCATCGAAATGATTCCAACGCTTTCTTAAATATTTATCTAGAATATATTTGCTCCAAATGCTGTCGGTATCCCTTAAGTGTGTCACCCTATGGTTCATGAATAATGCAGACATGATCGAGACCCCTCTCCAGTCAATAATCAGCAGCGAGACTTGGAGATCTGTACTTACTCCCACATATTCAACAATGACTCTTGTGATCGTGTGAACCTTTAACGTCGTAACTAAATCCCTTTGTCTCGTGATATATTACATGTTCAAGATTCGATCATTGGTATCTCAATACCTAGTTTTATCTCGTTACCGACATGCACTCTTTTCTCGTTCCCGTGATATAACATTCTAGTGATCACATCTCACTTGCTTGCAAGCTATTTCAACATGATATCATCGAGAGGGCCCTGAGTATATCTATCCGTCATCGGGATGGACAAATCCCACTCTTGATCCACGAGCCTCTACATAACACCTTCGTCGCACTGAACCCACCTTTATAGTCACCCTGTTACGGTGTGACGTTTGATGTTATCAAGATACTCTTTCGGTGTTAGTGATTAACATGATCTCATGGTCTAAGGACTAGGATTACTTCGTATCATGTTATAGCAATATAAACATAATGACTTTGATCGTAATGCTATACTTCGGATGAATGTTCATTGATGTCTACGCACTTCTATTCTTGTAGACAGTTGTTGGGCCTCCAAGTGTAGAGGTTTGTAGAACAGCAACAAGTTTCCCTTAAGTGGATCACCCAAGGTTTATCGAACTCAGGAAGGAAGTGGTCAAAGGTATCCCTCTCAAGCAACCCTGCAATCAAGATACAAGAAGTCTCTTGTGTCCCCAACACACCCAATACACTTGTTAGGTGTATAGGTGCACTAGTTTGGCAAAGAGATAGTGAAATGCAAGTGGTATGGATATAAGACAATGGTGCCAGAAAAGAGCTTGACGGGAGGAAAAGACTAAAGGCAAAAAGATGGAAGCAAGCAAACATGTAACAGATCTAGTTGCAAACGGTGTTTCAATGCTTAGAAAAAAGGCCTAGGGATCATACTTTCACTAGTGAACACTCTCATATAAATATCTTCTATTTATGATACTACTCTGAACTACTCTCCGGTTGGACACTCTAATCCATGGTAGGGCTATAACAGGACTCCTCAAAGTCCGCTTTTCCCATCTAGATAACCCCTCACTATCACCTTGAGTGCTAGATGGTTCCAACAAACACCACAATTTCATAGAGACATCCAACTCCAAATATAACTCATAACAAGTATTTGTAATCTCTAGCCTAAGTGCCACCATGGTGTGCATGTTATCACTTTCACACACGTGGGGAGAGCCAAAGATCTATTAAAGCACTTGAGTAGCAAGGTAGATCTACTTGATTACAAAGCTCATCATCACAATATGATCATGCATAGAGAGAGAGATGAACACATAGCTACCGGTAGAACCCTTAGCCTCGAGGAAGAACTACTCCCTCCTCATCATGGGAATCAGTAAAGGCGATGGAGATGGTGGTGGAGATCGATGGAGATGGCTCCGGGGGCACTTCCCCGTCCCGGTAGGGTGCCGGAACAGACTTTCTGTCCCCCGAATCTCCCCTTCGATGGCGGCGGCACTGTGGAACTTTTCATGGCTGGAGGCTGGTCTGGTTTAGGGTTTTCGTCCCAGGGGCTTCTTATAGGCGAAGGGGCAAGGTCGGTGGCTGTCTAGGGGGGCCACACCATGCCCTAGCGTGGCCTAGGGCTGCCCGCGCCAAGGGGTGGTTTGGCTGCCCTGTGGCCCCCCTTCGTCTCTCCTTTGGACTCCATGTGTCTTCCGGTAAAATATTGACTTTGGCTTTTGTCCCGTCCAATTCCGAGAACATTGATTTTCTGACTTTCCTGTAACTAAAAACAACAGAAAACAGGCAACTGGCACTATGGCATCTAGTTAATAGGTTAGTCCAAGAAAGTGTATAAAAATACTCCAAAGTGTGGACAAAACATAAGAAAGTAGATATAAAACAAGCATGGAACATCAAAATTATAGATACGTTTGCAACATATCAGCATCCCCAAGCTTAATCCTGCTCGTCCTCGAGTAGGTGAGTGATAAAAAGAAAAAGAATAATTTTTGAGGTGACATGCACCATCACAATATTGATCAAGGCATTTATAAAACATTGATAGCTAGGATCATAGTACTTTAACATAGCATGAAAGATATAGTTCTAACAATAAGACATAGCGACTATGTTGTAACATGAAAAGGTATAAACAAAAGATTCATGAATAACAATGCTTTGAAAGATGTTTGTTTGTTTCACATGAAGAAAACATAATGAGAATGGTATTTAGCTTGTCCCTTATAGTGTAGCAAAACATAAATGCATAGGACACCTTCAAAGTTCATAAGCGTGACTAGATACAAATAGTTTAAGAACAAGAAATATCAAAGTTATGCATCAATCAACAAGTCTTGGGACAATGCACATTAAACTAAGAATGATCACTATGCTCTCTTAATAGGTGCATAAAGATAGAAGATGGAGACTCAACATAAAAGTAAAAGAAAGGTCCTTCATAGAAGGAAGCAGGGATTGAAGTCTCATAAAGAGCTTCCAAAAATTATGTTACTTATTAGCTTTCAGCTCTCATTGCCCCCATCATAAGCATCTTCAAGTGATTGAAGTTAAAGTGACACAACTAAGAGGATATGCTTGACAAGTTATAAGTTGAAATATCATGCCCCTTACTTACGTGTACCGAACCTCATGCTACTCAACTTCAGTCACAAGTAAGCTCTTGTCATTGTAAGTACATATGTATCATAGAGAACCGCCAACGGGGTACCCCTTGCCCGATGATACGGAAGAATCCCCATATCAAAATGACAAGGCAAGCAGACAATAAGCATCTCAGCAATCTTCTTATTTACCATGGGAAAATGGTGCTTTTTTCTCTCTTTCCTCTTTTCTCATCTTTTTTTTCTTTTTCCCAATCTCTATCTCTTTTTTTTATAAGAAGAATGCTTCATAGATTGCTCATTATGGTTACGCTGCAGGTTTCCACCATGATTAGGCATGGATTAGACCAGCGGCCCGGGTGTTTCTCTAACACACATACAAACTCCATGATCTTACAAGTTCCCCTTTTATTTCACACCGTCGGGATCCATAAGAAAAAGAATCATGATATCAACGGAATAATAAGTGCAATGTTGAAAGGGTTCCCCATGATACATGGTTCTGCTAACTTCAACTTATAAAGCGCAAGCATATACGCAACAAAGATGGACACAATGGTTCAAGTTTATTAAATGCAAGAAAGTAAAGTGTGTCATCAAGTTCATGAGAGCTTTAATCACTAATTTTCACATAACAAGTTTAATTCGGAAGGTAGATAAAAACATGAATATACTTGGAATAGCAAATGCTAATAGGTAGGTATGGTGGACTCTTTGAAATAACTTGGTTTTATTTGGAGTTGGATGCATGAGTGGAACTCATACTTGGTTATGGAGGCTAGCAAAAGACTGGGAGCGACCAACTAAGAGAGCAATAATGGCCATAATCATGCAAAGCGACAAAACATCATTAATTAAAGCATAAAGTGATATTACAAGACGAAAACTAAATGATCATAGAGGCTATGGTGACTTGGTATAGTCTTAACATGGTGTGAGCATGCACCAAGTTAACCCAAATAAAGCATCAACGGAGAATACCACAATACTATGCTTTAATATGCTAAAACAACGCATGATTCTTTCAAGGCACATTAAGTAATCTCAATTATTTGTAACATGTCATGCTATAGCAAAAATCACTAAGCATAAAGCCAAAACAATATCAAGCATGGCATGATAAAGTGTAAGTCACAGTCAAAAACAAACTCCTTTTATACCACTTAAGCATGAACTTTCCTACTCTTTTCCAAAACCAATCGACTTATTTGAAACAACTCACAAAGATAATAATAAATAGAGATCAGTGAGATTGTCTCACAAATCCACAAAGAAAAACTAAATAGTTCTAAGGTGAAAGCACAAGAAAACTAAGGCTAAGCCTAGTGCTAGCAAAAGAGAACACTCACAAAACAATAAGAATGAAAACTAGAGTGTTCTAAACAATGAAAGCAGAGTGTGTCTCTCTCCAAAAGAAGTGTTGGGATCCAACCAACTTATTGTAGCAAACAAAGCAAACTAAGCAAACGAAAACCAAAAAAAAAACAAAGACGCTCCAAGAACAACACAATTGTGCATGAAACAATAAAAATGAAGTGTTTGGAAGAAACCTGAGATTTTTATTGATGAAGAAGGGGATGCCTTGGGCATCCCCAAGCTTTGACGCTTGTACCTCTTGAATATTTCTTGGGGTGACACGGGGTGGCATCCCCAAGCTTGAGCTTTTGTCCATTCTTCATCTCATTACATCATTCTTTCCCTATACCTGAAAATTTCCTTCATACAAAACTTCACACAATCTTCATTAGCAACATTAGTGCACTCAAGATAATAAGTCTTTTGGTTCAGTTTCAACACAAGTAAAACTTCCATTAAAACACAAGCTACTGTAGCACTTCCTATAAAAAGTTTAAGTGATCAAATAGAACTCAAAGAGAAAGAGATTAAGAGGCAAATGCAAATAATGGCAGAAATCTGTCAAAACAGACCAGCAGGTAAAAACCAATTTGTTCGAAGACCTTCTGTTGCTCAAATCGAAAAGTGTTGAAATAACGGAAGTTGGGTAACAACCTGGGGCAGAAGCACAAACAATTACAGCTCAAACCGACGTACAAAGATTTTTCACGAATTTTTATAGCGAAGCACAAAAATCTGTTTCGGGACAGCAACTTTCCCAAGCATTACTTCTCTCTCATTAGAGGTTACTCTTGGCACAAAAAGCAAATAAAAAGGATAAGGAGCGATTATTATAGAGGTAATAACTTCCAAGACTCATCTAAAACTTTTGGGTTATCTCCCAATAAGTACTTTTCTTTAACGCCTTTAAGTTAGGCATGATACTTTGAGAAGATGCTCACATAAGAAATATGAATTGAAGTAAAAAAGAGCATCAAGAAGAAAATTCAAATCACATTTAAGTCTAACCCACTTCCTATGCATAGGAATCTTGTAAAGAAACAAGTCATGAAAACACAAAGCAACAAGCATAGTAAAGCAAAACAAGTGCAACTTCAAAATTTTCAACATAAAGAGGGGAAACTTAATATTGTTGAGATACATAAAACCATGTTTCCCTCTCTCATAATAACTTTCAGTAGCATCATGAATAAAATTAACAATATAACTATCACATAAAACATTCTTATCCTGAGCCACATGCATAAAAGAATTAATACTCCCCACATAAACATAGTCATTTTTATTAATTTTAGTGGGAGAAAATTCAACAAAATAGATATCATTATTATTCTCATCACCATAATTATAAAATATAGGAGGCATATTGTAATCATAATTAATTTTCTCCTCAATAGTAGGTGGACTGAAAATATCATATTCATTATTGTAATCATCATATATTGGAGGTGTAGTATCATCATAAGTAATAGAATAATTATCTTCCAAAGTGTGTTCATTTGTAAACATATCATCATTGGAAGGAACATGGATAGCACTAATAGTACAACAATTATTAATATCATCATTTTCAGAATTGGTACCGAAGAGATTTTCAATATCAAAAGTAGTGTGCTTTTCCCAATCATGATCACTACTATAGGTAACATGCATAGGATCATCATCGAGTTCAGACTCATCAAAAACTATAATAGGAGCAACATGCTTACGGGAAAATACCGTTTCCTCTCTCCTACTCCTCCTCTTCTTCTTTTTCTTCTTCTCTTTAGGAGGGAGAGGCTTGAACGGAAGCTTCTCCATATACCTTGCTTTATTGTTAGAGACAATAGAAGAAACTTTGGAGGATTCCTTCTTTTCATTAATAAGATCAAAACACATATTAGTCCTGTCATATTTTGGTAAAATCTCATCTTTTATACTATTTTGTATGTAAGTATTTGTGTGGAAATTATCAACACAATAAAGATGACAACCATGCATGACACTATTCATATCAAAAGCGCTCATATCTACCAAAGAGGTTTTTCTTGATAACTCTTCACACCCCAAAAATAATGTAAGTTCATCATGCTGATTAGGAGTGATCATGTCATCACAATACAAACTTGTAGTACTCATTGGATTACAAGGGCTATTATTATGGCCTGAGCATTGAAAATTGAAATGACCCACTTCAAAGCAAAGTTCACAAATAAAAGGATAGATGGCACACACTTTTTTACCAAGATCATTTAGAGCCCCATACCACGTTCTAGTTTTTTCATTCCTGTGGGTGATACAATATTCTTCTTCAATTTGATCCTTCTCACAAGGTCTATGTATTCCACAAAAATTAACATGCTTATAAGAAATATTACTTTCAGAGGCTTGAGCATGTTTATTGCTATCATTAATAACAATTTCATTTTCCATGCAAGTGTCTTTAAAAGGCTCATGATACATGTCCCATTTTTCTTTAGGAGCATTAATATGAGAAGCAAAGGCTCTACAACAATCAACAAGAATTTGAGGATCAAGACCATATTTAGCACTAAGCTCTTGAAAATCAGTAGTTTTAGCGAAAGACTTAATGCAATCATACTCATAGTTTATACCTGGTTCTTTACCTTTGTCGTTATCCCAATCTTTGGTATTGCTTTGAATTGTTTCAAGAAGATCCCACTTATCTTTGACCTCCTTACTTGTGAAGGACCCCTCTAAACAAGTATCTAGATAGTCCTTATAATGTCTTGAAAGCCTTGCATAAAAATATTAATAACAATATTATTGGGGATCTCATGAATGGGACATTTGAGCATTAGTGACTTCAATCTCCCCCATGCTTGGGTAATACTTTCTCCATCATGAGGATGAAAATTATAAATATAATTCCTATCTTTATGAATTTCATGAGGAGGATAAAATTTAGAGTAAAAGAGAGATTCAAGTTCATTCCACTCCAAATGATGAGGATCATCTAGTAGCTCATACCACTCCCTTGCTTTGCCCTTAAGTGAAAAAGGGAATAGCTTCCTCTTAACTTGGTTCATTGAAATATTGTTGGGGGATACCCCCGGGTAGGGTCACGCCGGGGTACAAAGGCCGAGTTAGCCGAGGTACGGCAAGGTTAAAGCAGGTGCTGGCCGAGTCACCTCAAGGCAGGCCGAATCATGGGGTAACTCGGACCAGGGGATGTCCACCTAACTGGGTCTCAGCCGACTTATGTCGTATGTCGGTAAGATGTATCTAACTTGTATGCAGGTACAGGTGTGGCCGGATCAACTAGGTACGATCCGGGTTATATCAAGCTTGTAAGAGAAGAAAGGTATCTCGCTAGTCAAAGGGTGACCACTGTATGCAGAGCGTGAGCAAAGCGGACAGAGGCCAGGACCACCGAGGCGTGGCTGACAAAGGTGACAATGCCTGTGTCGGATGACGCGGGCGCCGTAGAGGCTCACGTAGCCTCTGCATGGATGACGCTGGGCAAAAGTGACCCGGTCGGCTTACTATTTTGGGAGGAGGCATATTCCTTGGAATATGCCTCCACGTATTCCCTAATTGGAGACCTGGCTACCCCTATATAAGGAGAGCTAGGGCCTCTGTAGAAAGGGTTGATCTCGAGAGGGTTGTGTTTTACTAGTGTGTTCCTGGGGGCTAGCTAGTGGTGAGAGTAAGAGAGTTTCTTCTTCCTCCTCTCCCCAATACATCTCAAGGAGCACTGGTAAACTGTGGAAGTGAATCAAATACAAAGCAACGGTGTGTGGAATCACCACACTATCCTGATGACCCACAAGTATAGGGGTGTATCACAGTATTTTTGATAAGTAAGAGTGTCGAACCCAACGAGGAGCAGAAGGTGCTGGCTAGTGGTATGGATCAGGTATTCTCTGCAAATACTTAGCAAATGGATTTTTAGGGGTTTTCGATAAAGCAAGTAAACAAAATACGAGTAAACAAAAGACAGTAGGAATAAATGCAGCAAGTGGCCCAATCCTTTATGCAGCAAAGGACAAGCCGGTTGTATTTGTATAGATGACCAAACGTTCTCGAGGACACATGGGAAGACTGTCAAGTGCTTTTGCTTCATATAGTCGATTAATCTTCTCTAGCTTGCTAAGTGTTGTGTGGGTGAACCTGTGCTAATGTACTGCCCCATCCAATACTAATACATACTTGTGATTATACCCCTTGCAAACATCCATAAGTACAAGAAAGTAATTAAGGTAGAAACCTAACCACAACTTTAAACTCTAAGACCCTTACGTCCCTTATGCAATGGTTTCCTAACGGGGGTTCAGGTTTCTTTCACTCCGGCAAACCCTATGATTAGTAGCCAAATACACAATGCATTCCCCTAGGCCCATATAGGTGAAGTGTCATGTAGTCGACGTTCACATGACACCACTAGAAGAAGTACACCACAACTTAAATAACAATCTATTGAATCTTTCTCAACGCAACTCCACTACTAACAACAAGACTTCTCCCATGTCCTCAAGAACAAAACGAACTACTCACAAGACATCATATGGATCATGATCAGAGATGGAATAATGATGTATAACAATCTGAACATAAACAATAATTCAATGGTTCACTCAATAGCATCAACTACAAAGAGTAATCAACACCGGGAAAGTTTCCCCTATGAACTATAGCAAGATTCAACGCAATTGTTACAGCAATATGGAGATGGTGATGAGGGTGCTGATGGTGATGATGGTGGTGATGATGATGATCCCGATGAAGTCCAGCTTGATGGTGGTGTTGATGGCGACGATCTCCCCTCTTCAGGAAGGAATTCCCCCGGCAGAAATCTGTCTGCCGGAGAGATCTTTCTCTCTCGGTGTTTTCCACCCCGCAGAGGCGGTGGAATCTTTCTGTGGTTGCTCCTCGAGTCTTAGGGTTTCGTGGGGATGATATACGCCAGAGGGGAGAGGCTGGAGTGGGCCAGGGCAGCCACACCACCTCCAGGCGCGGCCTAGGCCTGCCCGCACCATGGGGTGGTGTGGGCCCCCTCTGGCCCACCTCCACTCCATCTTCTAGCATCCTTAGTCTTCTGGAAAAATAGGATTTTCCGTATATTTTCCTGGATTTTCTGATCTTCGCGAATTTTGCCTCCAAACAGCACCTTTTCCATCAGAATCCTGACTGTAGCGGTCCATGCTCCAAAAGTCATCAACCATGCAAAAATAGATGAAATAACATAAGTATCACCTCTCAATACGAAATATATATCAATGAATAATAGTGAATTAAGACATAGAATAGTGATGCAAAATGGACGTATCAACTCCCCCCAAGCTTAGACTTTGCTTGTCCCCAAGCGAAACTGAGCTCAATAAACATGACCTCAAGTTTATGGAGTGAAGAGTCGATAAAAGAATACGGACAAGAAGCATCACATTCATCAAATACATAGATCATAATAGAAGACAACTCACTATTATATAACTCAACTTGCAATGAGTAAAGGAAACACAAATAAAGATACATAAAATGAATCATAATTGGTAATGGCAAACTTAGCTCTTGGTCGAAGAATAGTTGATAATTTGCCGGAGTTCACAATTAGCTGGCTTTTCAATGATAGCTTTCAAAGTAGTAAACTTCAAGATAAGAGCAACGTGCAAAGCAAGGAACATAAGAAACATGATTGCATAAATCATCATATGAATGAATGAAACACATCAACCCAAAATACTTGCTAAGATAGAAGGGAATAGGTTTACTGACTCAACTACAAAGTAAAAGAAAGGCCCTTCATAGAGGGAAGCAGGGATTGCAAGTCTCATAAAGAGCACCCAAAAATTATGATACTTACTAGTTTTCAGCTCTCATTTCCCCTATCATAGGCATCTTTAGGTGATTAAGGTTAAAGTGATCAAAAATGAGGATATGCATTGACAAGTTGTAAGTTGAGAATCTCATGTCCCTTGAATACGAGGGTCGCTCCTCATGCTACTCAAGTTTAGTCACCGGTAAGTTCTTGTCATCGTAAGCATATGTGTATCATTGAGAACCGCCAACGGGGTACCCCTTGCCCGATGATACGGAAGAATTCCCATATCAAAATGACAAGGCAAGCAGACAACAGGTATCTCAACAATCTTCTTATTTACCATGGGAGTATGGTGCTTTTTTCTCTCTTTCCTCTTTTCATAATATCTCTTTTTTTTCTTTTCTCTTTTTTTCCTCAATATCGGACTCTTTTTTTATAAGAAGAATGCTTCATAGATACTCGTTATGGTTACGCTGCAGGTTTCCACCATGTCAGCATGGATTAGACCAGCGGCCCAGGCGTCTCTCTAACACACATGCATAACTCCATGGACTTACAAGCTCCCCTTTCATTTCACACCGACGACATCCATAGACAAAAGAACATGATATCAACTTGGTACAAAGTACCAGTGCAATGTTGAAAGCGTTCCCCATGATAGCATGGTTCTGCTAATTCACAACTTACAAAGCGCAAGCATATACGCAACATAGGTGAGCATAATGGTTCAAGTTTATTAAATGCAAGAAAGTAAAGTGTGCCATCAAGTTCGTGAGAGCTTTAATCACTAATTTTCACATAACAAGTTTAATTTGGGAGGTAGATAAAACAAGAATTTACTTGGAATAGAAATAATGCTAGTAGGTAGGTATGGTGGACATAAATGGCAAAGGTTTTGGTTTAAAGGAGGTGGATTCACGAGAAGAATACCCTCTCAGTACAGGTTTTTGGCTAGCAAGGCTGGGTAGCAAGTATAGGAGTTGAAGGAAACAACCAAACATACAAGTGATAAAGACAAACATGCAATCTTCCTTGGAAGCACAAAAGATCTTAACTAGAGAATACTAGACTTATGAGAAAATCAAGAAATAAAGATGATGAAATAATTTTTCTTTAAAGGTACTTTTATATTTTCTTTCAACTCTCAAAAAAAAGTGTTGCTACTGACCGAGCCAGGTTTGCCAAAACCAACTAAATTAACTCAACGATCCCAGAGTGCTACCAATACTAACAACAAGATCAATCATATAACCACGAATTGAAAACTAATATAAGCTATGCAAAAGAGTAAATGATAGAACTTCCCATTAATATTCCATAACGGCAACTCACACCAAGGGATACATATCTAACGAGAGAGGGGACACTTCCATAATGCAAACCATACTACATAATAACTCCTCTATTCATGATATGACTCTACTAATAAGGTAAAAAGATAGAAGATAGTGATATGATACCACGACACTCCCCCAAGCTTGGAACAAACCAAGGGGATGCCAAACCTGATGACGAATTACTCCTTTGGTGGTGGTGGTATCCTCTCATCTTCGTCCGTATTCCAAGGTAAAGGCTTCCCATCAACAAAGGACATCATGGTTTCCAACATCCTAAAGACTTCTTGTTCCAATGCTTCCATCCTGTCCTCCAGACTTCCTTCACCTTTAGGACCTTGAACCTCTTTAATCCGAACCTCCCCACCTTCGAGCAATAACTCCTTGGGATGAATCTTCAATTCTCTCATGTATGGGTTGATGATATCTTCCAAGGAATCTCCCTTAACTGATCCAGTGGAAGACATTGAGGCTACAAATCTGAGATTTTACCTGGAAGAAACAGATCGAAACAAAAACACGATGAAAACACGATATACAGACCTCAGGGGATCCGGGGGGTTATATATTACGAAGTTTCATATCAAAAGGGAGGTACTGGGTGAAAACGGGTCGGAGGCGGAGTCTGGGGTGGCCTCACCACCTGGTGGCGTGGCCAGGGGTGGGCCCGTGCCACAGGGTGGTGTGAGCCACCCTGGCTCCATTTGCGTCCCTTTTTTGCTTCGTCGCTTTCCTTATTGACTGAAAACTGCAAAAATATAGTTGAATTGTATTTTTGCGGAACTTTTCTTACCAGAACTGTTACCTAGTTGGAAACAGACTCTGTAGGTCTCTGAATTTGGTATTTAGTGGATCCTTCCGGAGTCACCACTTGAATCATCAATATATTCATCTTCATACACTTATTACTTGAGTCATAAAACCCTTATTTTCCTTATTACACCATTATCTCCACTTCCTGGAAATTTCTTTCACACAAAACTTCACACAGTTCTCATTAGCAACATTAGTATAAGTGAAGTGATAAAACCTTTTGAGTCCAACTTCAACTGAAAACTATCAAAACATAAGCTACTGTAGCAACTCCTTCCGACAACCCAAAAAGAATTCAAAAAGGAAATCAAATAAAGAAGCAAATGTAAGAGTGGCAAAATCTATCAAAAAAGACCAGCAGGTAAAGATCAATTTTTTCGAAAATCTTCTGTTGCTCAAATCAAAAAGTGCAAAACTAATGAAAGTTAAATAACAACCTGGGGCAGAAGCACAAACAATTACAGCTCAATCCGACAGACAGAGGTCTCTCACGAATTTTTACGGTGAAGCACAAAAATCTATTTCGGGACAGCAACTTCCCCAAATCTTACTTCTCTCTCATTAGAGGTTGATCTTGACACAAGAACCAAACAAAACGGATAAGGAGTGGTTATTACCGAAGTAATAACTTCCAAGACTCAAAGAAACAAAAACAAACTGAAAGCAAAAACAAATTGGTCTGTCTCCCAAAAAGCTCTTTCTTTAAAGCCATTAAGATGGGCATGATAATTTTGAAAAAGCTCTCATAGGGATATGGATTGAAGTGAAAGAGAGCATTAAGAAGCAAAAACACACTCACATTCAAGTCTAACCCACTTTCTATGCAAGGGGATTTTGTAAACAAACAAGTTATTGAAACCAAAGGCAACTTGCATAAGAAGGCAAAAGAAGTGCAACATAAAAACTTTCAGCATAAAACAGGGAAACTTGATATTATTGAGATACATAAGAACACTTTTCCCTCTCTCATAATAACTTTCAGTATCATGCATAAACTTAACAATATAGCTATCACAAGCACTATCATAGCAATGATCACTTATTCTAACAGAAAACACGGGAATACTAGCTCTCATAACACTACTTTGTGAAACAATATTAGAGGTATCCTTACAAAGGATAGTGTGTCCCTCTTTTTCATATTTAGCAACAAAGTCTTTCACATTTGCTACTATAGGTTCATCAACCATTTGTTTATCAAGTTCAACAGCCTTATTCATACTTTCATTAACCATACTAGCTGTCATATAATGTTCCTTTACCTTAACTGGAAAAGGCATTATCTCAATATAAGGTTCAGGTAAAACATGATTAGCAGTATAAACTTCAGTACTTCTTGCAGGAACACTCTTAGCAATATCTTTATAAGGTTCATGATACGTATTCCACTTCTTTTTAGGCACTTCAATATAATAAGCAAAAGCCTTAAAATAAGAATCAATAGCTTGAGAATCTAGACCATAAGCATTTTTGATATTTTGAAAGTCATTAGTTCCCATAAAAGATTCAATGCATTCATAATCATAATTTATACCTGACTTTCTACCTTTGTCATTCTCCCAAGCTTCAGCATTGTCTTGAATACGATCTAGAAGGTCCCATTTAGCTTCTTCTTCCATACGAGTGAATGATCCAGCACAAGAAGCATCCAATAAATCTTTATCATGTAGAGGGAGCCTTGCATAAAAGTTATTGATAATAATATTGTTGGGAGCTCATGAATGGGACATTTGAGCATTAGTAACTTCAATCTCCCCAAGCTTGAGTTGTACTCTCTCCATCAAGAGGCCAAAAGTTGTATATTTGATTCCGATCTTTATGAATCTCACTAGGAGGATAAAACTTTGAATAAAAGAGAGGCACTATTTCCTCCCATTCCAGAGCCTGACCATTCTTCAGCAGCTTATACCATTCCTCATCTCTTCCTTTCAGCGACAATGAGAATAACTTCTTCTTAACTTGATCTGTAGTAATACCTGCACACTTGAACAACCCGCATAATTCGTGTATAAAGAGTAAATGATCACCGGGATGGACAGTTCCATCCCCAACATAGTAGCTATCCATAACACGTTCAATAATTCTTGTAGGTATTTTGAAAACATCTTTCTCAGTAGGTGGTGGCTTATCTACTACCTTTGCAGTGGTAGTAGCATTACCAAATAAGAAACTCAGCAAATTATCCATAACAAAAATAAAGCAACTAGCAGAAGTAAACAATACTCACAGTAGAAGTTTCCTTTACCAGTTCCACTCTCTAATAGCGCTTCACTCCCCGGCAACGGCGCCAGAAAATAGTCTTGATGACCCACAAGTATAGGGGGTGTATCGCAGTATTTTCGATAGGTAAGAGTGTCGAACCCAACGAGGAGCAGAAGGTGCTGGCTAGTGGTATGGATCAGGAATTCTCTGCAAATACTTAGCAAACAGATTTTTAGGGGTTTTCGATAAAGCAAGTAAACAAAGTACGAGTAAACAAAAGACAGTAGGAATAAATGCAGCAAGTGGCCCAATCCTTTATGCAGCAAAGGACAAGCCGGTTGTATTTCTATAGATGACCAAACGTTCTTGAGGACACATGGGAAGACTGTCAAGTGCTTTCACTTCATATAGTCGATTAATCTTCTCTAGCTTGCTAAGTGTTGTGTGGGTGAACCTGTGCTAATGTACCGCCCCATCCAAGACTAATACATACTTGTGATTATACCCCTTGCAAACATCCGTAAGTACAAGATAGTAATTAAGGTAGAAACCTAACCACAGCTTTAAACTCTAAGACCCTTACGTCCCTTGTGCAATGGTTTCCTAACGGGGGTTCAGGTTTCTGTCACTCCAGCAACCCCTATGATTAGTAGCCAAATACACAATGCATTCCCCTAGGCCCATATAGGTGAAGTGTCATGTAGTCGACGTTCACATGACACCACTAGAAGAAGTACACCACAACTTAAATAACAATCTATTGAATCTTTCTCAACGCAACTCCACTACTAACAACAAGACTTCTCCCATGTCCTCAAGAACAAAACGAACTACTCACAAGACATCATATGGATCATGACCAGAGATGGAATAATGATGTATAACAATCTGAACATAAACAATAATTCAATGGTTCACTCAATAGCATCAACTACAAAGAGTAATCAACACCAGGAAAGTTTCCCCTATGAACTATAGCAAGATTCAACGCAATTGTTACAGCAATATGGAGATGGTGATGAGGGTGCTGATGGTGATGGTGGTGATGATGATGATGATGTTCCCGATGAAGTCCAGCTTAATGGTGGTGTTGATGGCGACGATCTCCCCTCTCCGGGAAGGAATTCCCCCGGCAGAAATCTGTCTGCTGGAGAGATCTTTCTCTCTCGGTGTTTTCCGCCCCTAGAGGCGGCGGAATCTTTCTGTGATCGCTCCCCGAGTCTTAGGGTTTCGTGGGGATGATATACGCCAGAGGGGAGAGGCTGGAGTGGGCCAGGGCAGCCACACCACCTCCAGGCGCGTCGTAGGCCTAGGCCTGCCCGTGCCATGGGGTGGTGTGGGCCTCCTGTGGCCCACCTCCACTCCATCTTCTGGCATCCTTAGTCTTCTGGAAAAATAGGATTTCTGTATATTTTCCCGGATTTTCTGATCTTCGCGAATTTTGCCTCCAAACAGCACCTTTTCCATCAGAATCCTGACTGCAGCGGTCCATGCTCCAAAAGTCATCAACCATGCAAAAATAGATGAAATAACATAAGTATCACCTCTCAATACGAAATATATCAATGAATAATAGTGAATGAAGACATATAATAGTGATGCAAAATGGACGTATCATATCCCTCCCTGGATTCCCCTAGTGCATTTAGTCCCCACCTTTAGCCTATCCATGGCATCT
Organism: Avena sativa; assembly: GCA_916181665.1. NCBI lineage: Eukaryota > Viridiplantae > Streptophyta > Magnoliopsida > Poales > Poaceae > Avena > Avena sativa. Next base: position 629,818,048 of record OV702288.1, read on the forward strand.
GCCGTGACACCACCACGACAGTTGGCGCCCACCGTGGGGCTAGCAGCGCTAGCAGGGGTGAAAATCCAGACGGGAACCTTCATCGGCACCGGCAAACACATCGTCTCTGGGCTCGTTTAGCGCCAGACTTCGTCAGTGATAATGCTGGCTGCTTCGGCAAGCGTCCTCTTCCGCGCAACGGCCTCTTCGTCAAGCTCGGCGCGCACAAGATCTACGTCACTGTCGATGTGTCGTGCGTTCATCCGTGGCAAGTCGTTGAGGGAGGCGAGCCACCCCTTAGCGCGGCTCGTGGGGCGCGTATCACTCGCTCCCTTGACCATGCCGAGGTGATGATGACTGCGCCAGGCGCTGGCGCAAGCAATCCGGCACCAGATCCGGAGGTAGTGCCCAAGGCATCGAGAAAAAGTAGAGGTCCTCCTCTAGAGAAGCCGGAGAATGTGCTGCAGCAGGCGATGGATAGCTTGGCAAACCCAGTAGCAGCAGTAGTAGATCCAGCTCAGGCACATGCCGAGCTAGAGGAGACTAGGCAAAAAATACTAGAGGGTGCGAAAAAGATAGCCGCGGCTCAGCAGTCATTGAACATGACACTGCGTGTGTATGCAAAGGCAAATAAGGTAGATGCTGTAAAAGTGAAGGGGAGAAACCTCATGAGTGAAATGAACAAAGAGGGTGATACCAGGATTGAGGAATCAGAAAACTGCTTGTCCGTGGGGCTACCGAAGTATAGTACCCCGACAAAGAACCTCAGAGCAGCAGATGCAGCTGTGTCCGAGTTAGAGGGTTTGACGGTGAGGCCCGGCAAAGACAGCAAGATAGGGTCAATGAGTTGGTTCGGATCACGAACATGCAAAATGAGAAATTGCTCAGGGCTAACCCGGAGAGAGCTGGGGCTTCCAAGATCATTCATTCGGCGGTGGGTAACCTGGAGAAATATGCTGGAGCTGCATTGTCTCCTCATGGTGGTCCTAGAAGAGAAGAGGTAGTAACCTCGGCCAGGAGGAATAAGCAGATAGTCCCATATGACCCGGCAAGGGCAGGGAAAGGAAAAGAAGTGCAGAGAAATGAGGATCGACGAAGTGTGAGCCGAGGTGAAGCTAGCCGAGGTAACCGCGATCAAGGCAATGTTGGTCAAGGGAACGCTGTAAACGACAATGTCGGACAGTGTAATTCGGTAGGTGCAGGGCAACCGCAACAGCAGAATATACGACGGCAAGAGCGTAGTGCCGGCCAAGGTATGCAACAGAGAGCAGCTCCACAAGAGCAAGATAGATACAATGATGGTGATTCGGAAATGGTGAACACTGGGTATCCTAGGCCGGACTATCACGTGATAGGGTCAAGATTGGGAAGCAGGAATTTGATGCCTAACGATGCCAGGTTAAAACTGGATCGGCTGTATAGGTCGGAGCAAATTGAATGTCAAGGTCCTCCGGGTCCTGCGTGTTTTGGGCCCCGGATCATGAAGGAGCCACCGGTGCCTAACTTCCTGTTACCTAGAGGCACAAAAACGTATGACGACAGCACAAAATCGGAGGATTGGTTGATTAACTACGCTACAGCAGTGAAAATTGCTACAGGAAACTTGAGATGGGCTGTGAGATATGTACCCCAGATGTTGGAGGGGCCAGCGAGGGTATGGCTAAACAATTTGCCGCCCGGAAGTATTAACTGTTGGATCGATTTTGAGGAAATGTTTGTCAGCAATTTCTCAAGCACGTATCAGAGGCCGAATAGGCCACAGACCTTAGCAATGTGCAAGCAGAAACCGAATGAGACAGACCGGGAGTTCCTAACCCGGTGGTGTACAGTGCGAAACTCCTGTGAGGGTGTAATTGAGTCACAAGCCATATCATGGTTTGCGCAAGGGTGCAGATATGCAAGCATGTTGTGGCAAAGATTGTAAAGGGATATGCCAACTACATTGGCAGAGACAATCCGGATCGCTGATTTGTATGCCTTGGGTGATCCGACTCAATCTAGGCTAATGTCAAGTGAGTCAAACGAGGAATACTACCAGAGAGATGGAGCCGGGTCATCCCGGAGGAATGATTACCAGGGTAAAAGAAGAGATGACATACCGGATTACCGGTACAGTTCGCAACAAGTTGCTGCTGTGAATCAAGATCAACCTGGTGCAGGAACCAACCAACGTCAGAAAACTGGAGGACAACAATGGACTCCGAGAAATGATGGCAAGAAAACTTGGACGCCAGAGCAGAAGAAACAGTGGCAAGAAAAGAAGGACCATCCAAGGTATACTTATGAGGCAATGCTGGATCAGCCGTGTAAATTTCACACGCCAAATCCGAGTAACCCAGCGGGTCACACAACCAGGCAGTGTGAGTGGATGGGAAAGATAGAACAAGGTGGTTCGGGGAATTCTCAGGCACCTCGGAATGATCAACCTCGGCAGGAGTTACCCTGGCAGCAATTGCTCTCCGGAGCGAACACGCAATAGTTAATGTTGCCTCCCCCTCCGCCGAGGTATGACAACCATGAGAGAAGGGACGCAGTGCATCAAGTGGAAGATCAGCATCAACCGGATCAGAGGTACTCCAGAAACGAGGGGAGGAATGAGTACAGAGAGCATCATCAGAGTTACTGTGTGTTTACCATAGAAGAGACAGACAGAAAGAGTTTGCAGCGCCAACACATGGAAGTAAATGCGGTAATGCCAGCAGTGACGAGGTATATGCCTTGGTCGGACCAGGAAATTACCTGGAGCATCAAAGATCATCCCAAGCTTATGCCAAGTCCTGGTTCGTATGCGCTAGTGTTGGACCCAACATTCATCGGGCCAAACATTAATGTGAGATTCTCAAAGGTGTTGATTGACAATGGCAGCAGCATAAATATCATGTACTTGGACACGATGCGCAAATTGGGTATCTCGGAGAACATGCTCCAAGCTACAAGGACAACTTTCCATGGCATTGTGCCAGGCATTTCTTGTGAGCCCATAGGCAAGGTCCGGGTTGACGTATTGTTCGGCACAAGTGATAACTACCGGACTGAGAATTTGGAGTTCGAGGTTATCAATTTGGAGAGCGCATATCACGCGTTACTCGGCAGGCCAGCTCTGAACAAGTTAATGGCGAGTACTCATATCAGTTACTTGAAGATGAAGCTACCCGGGCCAAATGGTGTGATCACCATAACTGGTGATTTCCGACGTTCCATTGAGTGCGCATCATCCGGTTCTAACCTGGCCGAGTCACTTGTGATTGCGCAAGAGAAGAGAAAAATCCAAGAGGTGGCGGCATTGGCTCAGTCCGCGCAGCAGTATATGCCGACGCTGAGTAATCCGCATGGTAGTGTTTCATTCCAAGCGACAAAAGATACCAAGAAAGTGCATGTTGATGATATGTTCCTAGAGCGCACCATAACAATTGGTGCCGGGTTAAATGACAAATAGGAAAGCGAGCTCGTCAACTTTCTCCGTGAGAATCGGGATATTTTTGCTTGGTCCACATAGGACTTGCAAGGTGTTCCGAGGGACTTGGCCAAGCACTCTTTGAATGTGAGACCCGGAGCAACGCCGGTGAAGCAACCTCTCCGCCGCTTCGCTGAAGATAGGAGAAAAGTCATAGGAGATGAGATAGCTCGGCTACTAGCAGCTGGATTTATCATGGAAGTACTTTACCCGGATTGGCTGTCTAATCTGGTGCTGGTGGAGAAGAAGAAGGATTATCCGAACGTGGCAGTGGTTTGGCGCATGTGTATCGATTACACGAACCTGAACAAGGCGTGTCCGAAAGATCCATTCCCACTGGCAAGGATAGACTAGGTCATAGATTCCACTGCTTGATGTGAACTGTTGTCATTCATTGATGTATATTCTGGTTTCCACCAAATACCTCTGAACCCAAGTGATCAAATAAAGACCACGTTTATCACCACGTACGGGGCTTATTGCTATCGCACCATGAAATAGTGAAATACAAGTTCGGCAAAGAGATAGTGAAATACAAGTGGTATGGATATAATACAGGTGCCAAAAAAGAGCTTGACGGGAGGAAAAGACTAAGGGCAAAAAGATGAAAGCAAGCAAACATGTAACAGATCTAGTTGCAAATGGTGTTTCAGTACTTAGAAACAAGGCCTAGGGATCATACTTTCACTAGTGAACACTCTCATATAAATATCTTCTCTTTATGATACTACTCTTAACGACTCTGCGGTTGAACACTCTAATCGATGGTAGGGCTATAACAGCACACCTCAAAGTTCATCTTTCCCATCTAGAAAACCCCACACTGTCACCTTGAGTACTAGATGGTTCCAACAAACACCACAATTGCATAAAGACATCCAACTCCAAATATAACTCATAACAAGTATTTGTAATCTCTAGCCTAAGTGCCACCATGGTGTGCACGCTGTCACTTTCACACACATGGGGAGAGCATAGATCTATTAAAGCACTTGAGTAGCAAGGTAGATATATAGATTACAAGCTCATGATCTCAATAAGATCATGCATAGAGAGAGAGAGAGAGATGAACACATAGCTACCAGTAGAACCCTTAGTCTCGAGAGATAACTACTCCCTTCTCATCATGGGAATCAGCAATGGTGATGGAGATGGCGGTGGAGATCGATGGAGATGGCTCCGGGGGCACTTCCTCGTCCCGACAGGATGCCGGAACAAAGACTTTCTGTCCCTCGAATCTCCCCTTTGGTGGCGGCGGCGCTGTGGAACTTTTCGTGGATTTCTGGTTGACCCCTTAGGGTTTCTGCCTCGAGAGGCTCTTATGGGCGAAAGAGGCAAGGTCAGTGGCCAGCCAGGGGGCCCACACCATGCCCTGGCGCGGCCTGGGCTGACCCGTGCCAAGGGGGTGTGGCCACCCTGTGGCCCCTGTCCGACTCTCCTTCTAGCTCCATGAGTCTTCTGGGAAAATAGTAACTTTGGCTTTTGTCCCGTCCAATTCCAAGAATATTCATTTTCTGACTTCCTGGAACCAAAAACAACAGAAAACAGGCAACTGGCACTGTGGCATCTTATTAATAGGTTAGTCCAAGAAATCATATGAAAAGTACTCCAAAGTTGGAACAAAACACAAGAAAGTAGATAAAACCAAGCATGGAACATCAAAAATTATAGATACATTTGCAATGTGTCAACATCCCCAAGCTTAACTCCTGCTCGTCCTCGAGTAGGTAAGTGATAAAAAGAAAGAATAATTTTTGAGGTGACATGCACCATCAAAGACTTGATCAAAGTATTTGTAAAACATTCAAAGCTGGGATCATAGTACTTCAATCATAACATGAGAGACAAAGTTCTAGCAATAAGACAAAGAAACTATGTTGCAACATGAAAAGGCACAAACAAAAGATTCATGAATAACAATGCTTTGCAAGACGTTTGTTTGTTTCACATAAAGAAAACATAGCATAGTGGCATTCAGCTTGTCCCTCATAGAGTAACAAACATAAATGCATAGGACACCTTCAAAGTTCATAAGAGTGACTAGATACAAATAGTTTAAAACAAGCAATATCAAGATATGCATCAATCAACTAGTCTTGGGACAATGCACATAGAACTAAGAATGGCCACTATGCTCTCAAAGTAGGTGCATAAAGGTAGAAGGTGGAGACTCAATATAATGGTGGAAGAAAAGCCTTTTTATAAAAGGAAGTAGGGATTCAAGTCTCATAAAGAGCTTCCAAAAATTATGGTACTTGTAGCTTTCATCTCTCATTGCCCCTATCATAAGCATCTTGAAGTGATTAAGGTTAAAGTGAACAAACTATGGTGTACATGCTTGACGAAGTATAAGTTAGAAATCTCATGTCCCTTGTATACGAGGGCCGCTCCTCATGCTACTCAAGTTTAGTCACCGGTAAGTTCTTGTCATCGTAAGTACATGTGTATCATAGAGAACCGCCAACGGGGTACCCCTTGCCCGATGATACGGAAGAATCCCCATATCAAAATGACAAGGCAAGAAGACAACGAGCATCTCAGCAATCTTCTTATTTACCATGGGAATATGGTGCTTTTTTCTCTCTTTCCTCTTTTCATAATCTCATTTTTTTCTCTATTCTCTTTTTCTCAATATAGGACTCTTTTTTTATAAGAAGAATGCTTCATAGACAGCTCATTATGGTTACGCTGCAGGTTTCCACCATGTCAGCATCGATTAGACCAGCGGCCTAGGCGTTTCTCTAACACATATACATAAGTCCATGGACTTACAAGCGCCCCTTTCATTTCACACCGACGACATCCATATACAAAAGAGCATGATATCAACTAGGTACAAGTACCAAGTGCAATGTTGAAAGCGTTCCCCATGACAGCATGGTTCTGCTAATTCCCAACAAATAAGTGCAAGCATATACAACATAGACGACACAATGGTTCAAGTTTATTAAGGGCAAGAAAAGTAAAGTGTGCCATCAAGTTCGTGAGAGCTTTAATAACTAGTTTTCTCATAACAAGTCTAATTTGGAAGGTAAACAAAAGCATGAATATACTTGGAATAGCATAAGCTAGTAGGTAGGTATGGTGGACTCTTTGGAATAACTTGGTTTAGGGAGTTGGATGCATGAGTGGAACTCATACTTGGTTGTGGAGGCTAGCAAAAGACTGGGAGCGACAAACTAAGAGAGCAATAATGGCCATAATCATGCAGAGCGACAAAACATCATTGATCAAAGCATAAAGTGATACTACAAGTTGAAAACTAAAGGATCATAAAGGCTAATGGTGACTTGGGATAGTCATAACATGGTGTGAGCATGCGCCAAGTCAACCCAAATAAAGCATCAAAGGAAAATACCACTATACTATGCTTTAATATGCTAAAACAACGCATGATTCATCCAAGGCACATTAAACAATATCAATTGTTTATAAAAAGTCATGCTACAACAAAGAATACTAAGCATAAAGCCAAAACAATACCAAGCATGGCATGACAAAGCATAGCCACAGTCAAAAACAAGCTCTTTTTACCACTTAAGCATGAACTTTTCCTACTCTTTTCCTACTCTTTTCCAATCCAAACCAACTATTTGAAAACCAATGTATGAAAGAGGGGGTCCAACCAATTTATACAGCAAACTAAGAAAACCAAGCAAAACGAAAAACGAAAACAAAAATGAAAAAGAAGACGCTCCAAAACAACACAACTGTGCATGAAACAATAATAATGAAGTGTTTGGAAGAAACCTGGGATTTTTATTGATGAAGAAGGGGATGCCTTGGGCATCCCCAAGCTTTGACGCTTGTACTTCTTGTATATTTCTTGGGGTGACACGCGTGGCATCCCCAAGCTTGAGCTTTAGTCCATCATTCATCTCATTACTCATTCCTTCCATACACCTGAAATTTTTCCTTCATACAAAACTTCACACAATCTTTATTAGCAACATTAGTGCACTCAAGATAATAAGTCTTAAGGTTCAGTACTAACACCAATAAATTTCCATTAAAACACTAGCTACTGTAGAACTTCCCTCAAAAAGCTCAATTCCACAAAAGAACTCAAAAAGGAACCAACAAGAAGCAAATGCAAATAATGGCAGAAATCTGTCAAAACAGACTAGCAGGTAAAGTCGAATTTTTTCGAAGACCTTTTGTTGCTCAAATCAAAACGTGTTGAACTAACGAAAGTTATATGACAACCTGAGGCAGAAGCACAAAAATTTACGCCTCAAAAGAACGTTCAGAGATTTTACACGAAATTTTATGGTGAAGCACAGAAATCTGTTTCGGGATAGCAACTTCCCCAATCATTATTTCTCTCTCATTAGATGTTACTCTTGGCACAAAAAGCAAATAAAAAAGGATAAGGAGCGGTTATTACTGAAGTAATAACATCCAAGACTCATCTAAAACTCTTGGGTTATCTCCCAACAAGTATTTTTCTTTAACGCCTTTAAGTTAGGCATGATAGTTTGAGAAGATGCTCATATAAGAAATATGAATTGAAGTAAAAGAGAGCATCAAGAAGCAAATTCAAAGCACATTTAAGTCTAACCCACTTCCTATGCTTAGGAATCTTGTAAAGAAACAAGTCATGAAAGCACAAAGCAACAAGCATAGGAAAGCAAAACAAGTGCAACTTCAAAATTTTCAACATAAAGAGGGGAAACTTAATATTGTTGAGACACATAAAACCATGTTTCCCTCTCTCATAATAACTTTCAGTAGCATCATGAATAAAAGTAACAATATAACTATCACAAGAGACATTCTTATCATGAGCCATATGCATAAAAGAATTAATACTCCCTACATAAACATAGTCAGTCTTATTGATTGTAGTGGGAGCAAATTCAACAAAATAGCTATCATTATTATTTTCATCACCATAATCATCAAATATAGGAGGAATATTGTAATCATTAATTTTCTCCTCAATAGTAGGTGGACTAAAAATATCATATTCATCATTGTAATCATCATAAATTGGAGGTATAGTATCATCAAAGTAAATTTTCTCTTCCGTGCTTGGGGGACTAAAAATATCATGCTCATCAAAACCAGCTTCCCCAAGCTTAGAATTTTCCATAGCATTAGCAATAATGGTGTTCAAAGAATTCATACTAATAACATTTCTATTAGCACGCAAATAAAGTTCCATAGGTTTTTTAATTTTCTCTTCAAACACTTCATGTCCTAACTCAAGATAAATACTATAAAGCTCTCTAATTTTGTTGTTGTTTTCCATTAAGCCTAACTAGTGAAAACAAGAAACAAAAAGACAAAATTGCAGAATCTAAAGGAAATAACTTCGAGCACTCACACCGGAGGATGTGAGTACCTTTTACCTTACCTCCCCGGCAACGGCGCCAGAAAATAGGCGTTTGCCGTGGAAGGTTCTTCTTCTTTAATCCTCCGATGTGAATACCTTTTACCTTACCTCCTCGGCAACGGCGCCAGAAAATAGCTTGATGTCTATGCACTTCTATTCTTGTAGACAGTTGTTGGGCCTCCCAATGCAGAGGTTTGTAGAACAGCAGCAAATTTTCCCTTAAGTGGATCACCCAAGGTTTATCGAACTCAGGGAGGAAGTGGTCAAAGGTATTCCCTCTCAAGCAATCCTGCAATCAAGATACAAGAAGTCTCTTGTGTCCCCAACACACCCAATACACTTGTCAGGTGTATAGGTGCACCAGTTCGGCGAAGAGATACTGAAATACAAGTGGTATGGATAATTATAAGTGGTAACGGTGCTAGAAAATAACTTGATGGCGTGGAAAAGACTAAAGGCAAACTGAAATAAAGAAGGAAGCAAGCAAACATGTAGTAGATCTAATAGCAAATGGTGTTTCAGTACTTAGAAACAAGGCCTAGGGATCATACTTTCACTAGTGAACACTCTCATATAAATATCTTCTCTTTATGATACTACTCTTAACGACTCTCCGGTTAAACACTCTAATCGATGGTAGGGCTATAACAGCACACCTCAAAGTTCATCTTTCCCATCTAGAAAACCCCACACTATCACCTTGAGTACTAGATGGTTCCAACAAACACCACAATTTCATAAAGACATCCAACTCCAAATATAACTCATAACAAGTATTTGTAATCTCTAGCCTAAGTGCCACCATGGTGTGCACGCTGTCACTTTCACACACATGGGGAGAGCATAGATCTATTAAAGAACTTGAGTAGCAAGGTTGATCTATAGATTACAAGCTCATGATCTTAATAAGATCATGCATAGAGAGAGAGATCAACACATAGCTACCAGTAGAACCCTTAGCCTCGAGAGAGAACTACTCCCTCCTCATTATGGGAATCAGCAATGGTGATGGAGATGGCAGTGGAGATCGATGGAGATGTCTCCGGGGGCACTTCCCCGTCCCGGCAGGATGCCGGAACAGAGACTTTCTGTCCCTCGAATCTCCCCTTCGGTGGCGGCGGCGTTGTGGAACTTTTCGTGGATTTCTGGTTGACCCCTTAGGGTTTCTGCCTCGGGAGGCTCTTATAGGCGAAAGAGGCAAGGCCGGTGGCCAGCCAGGGGGCCCACACCATGCCCTGGCATGGCCTGGGCTGGCCCATGCCAAGGGGGGTGTGGCCACCCTGTGGCCCCTCTCCGACTCTCCTTCTGGCTCCGTGAGTCTTCCGGGAAAATAGTAACTTTCGCTTTTGTCCCGTCCAATTCCGAGAATATTCATTTTCTGACTTCCTGGAACCAAAAATAGCAGAAAACAGGCAACTGGCACTATGGCATCTTGTTAATAGGTTAGTCCAAGAAATCATATGAAAAGTACTCCAAAGTTGGAAGAAAACACAAGAAAGTAGATAAAACCAAGCATGGAACATCAAAAATTATAGATACATTTGCAATGTATCAGTAGAACGCGATGAAGAGGGTAAGTCAGTGCAAAGGCCAGTATATTATGTAAGCGAGGCATTATCTGCATCGAAGCAAAAATTATCCGCACTATCAGAAATGGGCATACGGTGTGTACATGTCAACTAAGAAGCTAAAACACTATTTTGAGGAGCACCCCATCAAAGTAATATGTGAAGCTCCCATATCTGAGATAATGAGTAACAAGGATGCAAGCGACATGATTGCAAAATGGGCAATTGAGCTAGCCCCTTATACGCCACAATATGACAGAAGAGAAGCAATCAAGTTTCAGGCTGTGGCCGACTTTTTTTTGGACTGGGCCGAGGTGCAATATGAACCACCATTACCAGATCCGAATTATTGGAGGATGCACTTTGACGGATCAAAAACAAAAACCGGGTTAGGCGCCGGAGTAGTACTTACCTCACCAAAAAATGACCAGCTGAAGTATGTATTGCAGATCCACTTCGCAGCGTCAAACAATGTCGCCGAATATGAGGCACTTGTACATGGGCTCAAAGTGGCAAAAGAAATTGGGATACGTCGGATCCAATGCTTTGGCGACTCGGATTTGGTAGTTCAGCAAGTTTCGGGGCTGTGGGACGCTCTTGATCCAAACATGGCATTATATAGATTCCATGTGCAGAAGATATTTGGTTACTTTGAGGGATGCGAATTTCACCATGTACCCCGGGTGGAAAATGAGGCTGACGACGTATTGTCGAAGCTCGAATCAACCCGACAAGCAATTCCACCGGGTGTAGCATTAGAACACCTCAGAAAACCATCTATCAGGCCGTCCCCAGAAACCGACTCAATCTACGTCCCGGAAGATCCGGAGTCCGGAGCCATACCCATGGACATTGACGTGGGAGGTGGTACGCGAAACCCGAGGACTGCCTCGGCGAACCTGGGGACTGCTTCGCAAGACCTGAGGACTGCTCAGCGCGATCAGGCTAAGGTTATGCCGGTGGATCAGATGGAAATTGATGAGGATGTGTTCCCAGTACGAGCTGTACTAGCTTGGGCACTGCCCATATTTCAATTCTTGAAAGATGGAACCTTACCTGCTGAGGATGTGCTTTCCAGGAAAACTCAGAGGAGAGCAAAAGCATACACGATCATCAATTCCGAGCTATACAAAAGGAGTGTGACTAATTTCCTCCAGCGATGTGTTGACCCGGAAGAAGGACTTGACATCCTCCAAGATATACACCAAGGGGAATGTGGGCATCATGCCTCGTCTAGAGCCTTGGTAGCAAAAGCTTTCCGTCATGGGTTTTACTGGCCAAATGCCTTGGAACAAGCAGAAGATCTAGTAAGAAAGTGCAATGGCTGTTAAAGATATGCGACAAAGACACATATGCCAATGTTGGAGCTCAAGACCATACCAATTACCTGGCCATTTGCTGTATGGTGTTTGGATATGGTTGGCCCCTTCAAACCAGCAAGAGGGAACATGACCCACATCTTGGTCATGGTTGACAAATTTACAAAATGGATTGAGGTGAAGCCAATAAGAAAATGTGATGGAGCTACCGCCGTGACATTGCTCAAGGATATCATCTTGAGATACAGTTATCCTCACAGTATCAGAACAGATAATGACACGAATTTTGCTGAAGGGGCATTTGCACGATTCTGCCAGGATAAGAAGATCTGGCTAGACGTAGCCTTGGTAGCTCACCCCGCATCGAACAAACAAGTAGAAAGATCCAACGTTTTGGTATTATCCAGGATAAAACCCCGGCTCATTGAGCCGCTGTAGAGATTAGCAGGGTGTTGGATAGAAGAACTACCAGCGGTACTGTGGAGTTTAAGAACAACTCCGAATCGATCAACAGGCTATACGCCATTCTTTCTGGTATATGGGGCAAAAGCTGTATTACCAGCCGACATAGAGCATGACTCGCCTAGGGTCACCCAATACACAGAAGCCGAAGTGCAAGAAGCCCGGCAAAATGATGTTGATCTGCTGGAAGAAGTGAGAGAACTGGCATTGTCCAGATCTGCCATATATCAGCAAAATCTCCGACGCTATCATAACCGGAAAGTAAACCCCCGAGTTTTCCGGGAAGGTGATCTGGTACTCCGGTTGGTACAACGTACTGCTGGTATGCATAAGTTATCCCTCCCATGGGAAGGGCCATTCATCGTGAGCAAAGCATTGTACAATGACTCATATTATCTCATCGACGCAAAACCACAGGAGAAGAACAAGGCGGACAGGTCCGGCGAGAAATTTAAACGTCCATGGAATGTAGCTCTACTTCGTCCTTTCTACACTTAGCAAAGAAGTGTATGAATCTGAGTCTCTCATATGTCGATATGTATGCCGACAATGAGCTTATCAATGAAATGTTGGCACCTCGAGCAGTAACTCGGGGACTGCCTTGATAATATTTGTTGTCTTCTGTATTTATTATTTATACGTCGGCTGGCGTAAGTTGTTTCTACTTAAGCCGGATTAGTAGTGTGTGAGCACCAAAAACCTAACTCTTCGACTTGCTGCTGTCCAACAAGATTTGGCTTCATGGCAAGCAAGAGAACAAGTTTGGAATTGCGTAACACATGAAAAACGACTAAGGAAAGGAACTTAATCGAGCCGATGTTTGTTTTTCGGACTAACCTTATGCTTATTTTATGTTTACTATGTTGAATTATTTTGAGCTAATCCTAGAGTTTCCAAGTATTGTTAAGTCAATTTTTGAAGCTCGGACTCGTAAGTCATAAAACCGAACCAAGGTAGACACGAGTCGAGCCAAGAAATTGGAGGAACAAGAAAATGAAACTCGGGGACTACGCCCAAGTTAATCCCGCACAAAAACTTAGTAGCAAAATATCACTTATGTGCTTAATACAATTGCACCCGGCATACCGGGGATCTGATGAAAATCAAAGTGTTTCCAATCAAGGAGCAACGGGAGGAGGTAATTCAGCACCAGCGGGTGCATCTCCAGCTTCGGCTTCAGCGTCATCTTCATCTTCCTCGAGGTCCGAAGCTTCGTCCTCACCCGAATCATCTTCAGTGTTTTCGTCCTCGGCGGCGCCAAGGAAGCTTGGTACCTCGTTCCATTGATGAATGGGGGCATATTGAATGAGGCTATGGGCGCAAGCCTTGCGCCAAGCTATCCATTCCGGGTCAGTGGACCACCTTGATCCGTTGCGCATACGCTCGAGAAGCTTCAGGTTTATCTTTTCATACCACGTGAGCACATAGTGGAGGACAATTTCAGCTCTGGCACGTCTAGCAGATTCCCTCCAAAGGTCAAGCTGGGTTTCGCACTCCATTAGCCTGGAAATAAGAGCAGTGGCCCCCTCCGGAGTATCTTCATCAGGCCAGAAGACATTGAAGATCTGGATGGCCACATCCAAGATATCCTTGCCATAGTTCTTTACAATCTCGACACGAGAAGACAAGCTGACCAGCAGGTCCTCCATGTCATAGGGAATTTCTCCAGCGCCAGGAGAAATTGGGGTACCCCTCTTCTGGCGGAACTTGGCGACAGTAGTAGTTGCAATAGAATTGCCCTCTGGAAATTTGTCTGAAAACAGGACAGGTGAAATAAGTGAGGAAGGTTGACCCGGAGAGATTCATGACAGCTGAAGAAAAAGAACTTATGAGAAATGTGGCTGTGGATCTGGGTCAGCTCCTTGGTACACTTGTCACGCCTCTCCAGGAGTTGCGCAAGCTTAGCATTCGCTGACTCAAGCTTAGAGCCGGCCTCCTTCAGCAGTTCTTGGTCCTTGGCGATTTGGGGGTTGAGGCGCTCGCGCTCTTCAGTAAAGTCTTGGCCTGCTTTCTCCAGTTCGGACTGGTGCTGCGCCTTGAGCTTCTTCATGTCTGCCTTAAGCTTGGCGATTTCATCATCTTTGGTTTGGAGGAAGGCGAGCTCATCATCTTTCTTCTTGAGTTCGGCCTGATGCTGCCCTGCTTGTTCGAGAAAATGCAGCATCATGTCAGGCACGGGCACACTATCTTCAAGAGAGGCTGAAATAGTTTGTTGACCTAGCAAAGCCGAGGTATGAATATTTGCCGAGCCAAGGAGAAAAGGAAATAGAGGGCGGAGGAAGGTGAAGAAAAAATGACTTACCCTTTATCTGCTCCAAGTTCTTCCTCATGATAGTATTCTCGGCCTCCACCCCAGCTGCAAAATCCGAATGATAGATTAGTTCGGCGAAAAAAGACGAAGAAAAATGGAAAAATGCCAAGGAAAAAACTTATCCCTTTTCTCGTGTTCGACGAGAAGTACAGTATGTTTCACGCGCAGCATCTTGTGAGTATCCAAGAGACACTGAAACTCAGCGCTCCGGCGATTGGTGGTCACCTGAAAAGAGTACAAAAGGATAGCTTAGTCTTATGCATGTTCGAAGTGTACAAAATACGGGACAAGTGGAACTTAACCCGGCTCTAGGTGTGTGCATATTCGAAGTGTACAAAATCCGGGCCAAGTGGAACTTAACCCGACTCTAGGTGTGTGCATATTCGAAGTGTACGAAATCCGGGCCAAGTGGAACTTAACCCGACTCTAGGTGTGTGCATATTCGAAGTGTATGAAATCCGGGTCAAGTGGAACTTAACCCGGCTCTAGGTGTGTGCATATTCGAAGTGTACAAAATCTGGGCCAAGTGGAACTTAACCCGACTCTAGGTGTGTGCATATTCGAAGTGTACAAAATCCGGGCGAAGTGGAACTTAACCCGGCTCTAGGTGTGTGCATATTCGAAGTGTACAAGATCCGGGCCAAGTGGAACTTAACCCGGCTCTAGGTGTGTGCATATTTGAAGTGTACAAGATCCGAGCCAAGTGGAAATTAACCCGGCTCTAGGTGTGTGCATATTCGAAGTTATTAAAGAGCTACGTTAGTTCTCTAAGGAGCATCCGGCCGAGTAACAAGTTACTCCCCCGGAGGCTCAGGGACTAATGGCTATATCACTAATATCTACTACATGTTAAGGAAAAGGCGAAATAACGTACCTCCATCATCCAACCTGCAAGGTTAATTGCCTTAGCAGCGGTATTCATTTGGGCAGCAAACTCGGCGGGCCCGAATTTCTCAGGGAGATCATCATTGTGGACGAACTCCACCTTGTTCCAGTTGTTTACAAACTCGATTAAGGTCGGAGGATAACGTTTGCTGCTGAGCATGTGGGGAGCAACCAAACCCTTGGCATGGGCTTCCCTCCGTTCAACCTGGGCAACAGCAGGGCTGGTGTGCAAAACGAGTTGCACATCAGCTGACCTGGCAGAGGTGTTCGTTGTTGGTGGGGTCTTCTTCGAAAGCATGGACGCAAGTGTACGCTGTCCAGCCTCGATTGACGTTGCCTTGGCAGTGTCAGGAGCCTTTTTGCCCATGGGCTGCTGCTGAGAAGTTGAAGTTGCTACAGCAGGTTTGCCCTTGGGAGCTGCCTTGGTACTGCTGGTGCCTTCTCGCCGAGTCTTGGAAGACTCGGACGAGGCGGAGGGGCTTGGTGCTGGCGCTTTTGCTGTTGCTGCTGGTGCTGGAGCTGATGCTGATGTTGATTTCTGTTTCGGCGGGGTGCTGAAGGAACCTCGGTGGTGGCTGGTTGCGGCGGTGCCGAAGAAGGAGCAACTGCAGCCTCGGCAAAACCGCTTCCCCCTGTTCCGAGGTTGCCCTCCTCTTGACGAGGTGGGCTCGAACCCGGAGCAGCCGCTGAACCCTCCTGAATGGGGCTCAACGGGCGTGAATCGTCGCCACGAGGGGGAGAAGGGCTATGTCGGAGCGGCGAGGCTATGTCGGATCCACTCTAAGGAACCTCCACCGCGGCCCTGCCGAATCAGATCATGAATGATGAGAAATTTAAACAAAGGAAGAACAAGTGAATCGCAAAGTGAGAAGTGACTTACTCATCCGAGGTCAAGGGCTCCTTGGGCTTGCGAGCTCTCCGGGCTACGGCCTTGGTGGCAACTTTGTCTGCGGACTTCTTTCGCCTTTTGGTTGGCTTGGAAGGTCCAGAGGAAGAGGCAGATGCAGCCCCCCGTTTCTTCGATGCGACCGGGACAGGTTCCCCCATGGCAAGGGGAGGATCTTCATGGATCTGCCCACTGGTGTTAGCTGATGTCGGAAAAGCGTAAGACATGGGGATAGCGTCAAATGCCTCCATCACCTCAACGTCGGATTCATCTTCATC
The DNA here is from genome assembly GCA_916181665.1 of Avena sativa. Lineage (NCBI taxonomy): Eukaryota > Viridiplantae > Streptophyta > Magnoliopsida > Poales > Poaceae > Avena > Avena sativa. The sequence continues at coordinate 629,834,528 of OV702288.1, forward strand.
GTCAGGCCAATCTCTAATGGAAGAGAGTTTACCGGTGTGTCGCTTGGTCGCATCAGCCATCGACAGGAACATCTTCTGATCTGGTTCCTCCTCGTTCGAGGCATCTCGGTCAGGTGCCTATTTAAGAGAAGGCTCGGTGCCATCCTCAATAGTTTGCTGAAGAAACATCTAAGGGAAAGAAAAGGCAAAGGGATCAAATCTACAACAAAAACCGACATACGATTCAACTCGGAAAGAGATTGGGACACGAGACTTACCGCGGGAGGAAGCCTATCTCGGCAGAAGTTTTCAAACCCCCACACCCACTCAGCGGAGAAGTTCTTGCTGGTGGTAAAGAGGGCCTTGACCCAGCGGTAGATCTCGGTGTTGCTTAACTCGAATGAAGAGGTCCGGTTGGGGTCACGGCCCCAGCTCATGTGGCAGAGTTTGTGCGTGCATTTCTGGAGGGAGGAGATCCGGTTGCGGACGAAGGTGATCATTGCGTCCTCATTGCGCAATCCCTGACCCTTCAGCTCCTGGAACCGTTTATTGACCTGGTTCGCCAGGACAGTGGGCTTCTTGGGGACCTTGTCCCACAGATCCGGATTAGGAGGACCCAGAGCGTAGGGGCGCAGCCGGATCAGATCTTCAGTTGTGCCATTTCTGACATAAAAGAAGGTTCGGGCCCAGCCCTTGCAGGAGTCAAGCCCCGTGACTCGGGGGAAAATGGATTGTTTTCGAGGCGAGATAGAAGCTACACCGAACTGCGTGAGTTGCTTATCCTCCGGGTTAAGCTCTATATTCAGAATCACGTTCCGGCGAAGGCCAAAGAACTGGATCCAGAGCTCCTTTGTGGGCCACAATCCGGTGTAGCCCTCAATGGTGGAAGCGAAGGCAGAGAGAGAGGTGATGGTGTTAGCCGGAAGATGATGCGGCTGAAGCTCATACGTGTTGAGCTAGTCGTGGAAAAAATCGCTAACAGGGAGACCGAACCCACGTTGGAAGTGGGAGAGGAATACGACGTACTCACCCGAATTGGGTGAGGGGGCAAGCTCCGCGGCGGCGAGGCGTGCGATGACGCCCTCCGGCATACGCCGGGTGCGGTACAGCCAGTCAAGATCATCCTAGCAAACCCAGGACCCAGCCCAAGCGCCGCGGTCGGCGTTCCCCGTGTCCTCCTCCATTTCCTGCTCCGTGACGGTGAGCTCCTCCTCTGTCATCTCAAGGTCACTGTCCTCACTAGCGCTAGCGGTGGTGGGAGGCAGTGGCCTGGACTGGCGAGGACCCGTGGCGGAGGAGATGTGCGGGAGGGGCAGCGACGCGAGTGCGCGAGGAAACGGTGCGGCGACGGCACAGCTACGCAAGTGTGGTGGCGGCAGCGCTGTCGCGGGGAGGAAGAAGAAGAAGAGGCAGAGGGGCGCGAGAGTGGGGAAAAGACCCAAGGGGCGCGCCCCTCTCCTATTTAACCACGCCCTTGAGGGGTAGTGGGATCGCGCTGTGCGGACGGGCCACACGGTGTGGCCTTGTATGACCCAGATCAACCAATCAGCGACGAGCCACAGGAAGGGCCACAGGGCACAGGAGATCCCATGACGTGACGTTATGATACAGTTAACAAGGAGGCAAGCACGATGTGACGTGTGCTACAGTAATACCTGACAATAACTGCGGCGGTTACTAGCACAAGCCCTTAAAATGAGGCAAAGTAATGATTAGCCTCCACGTGGGGAAGCGTACGAGAGAAGGAAGAATGACCCGGATGAGTATGAGGTGACCCGGCCAGTGAGTGAAAACTTGGAATGTGCCAAGGGAAAGTAAACCTATGAAATCCGGACTGTGAGGTAACTCGGAAAAGGAGCAAAAGGCTCGGTAAAATTGAACCTGCTATGGCCTTAGCGGCTAAGGCAGCTAAGACCACACCCGCTTCGGGGACTAATGTTGGGGGGATACCCCCGGGTAGGGTCACGCCAGGGTACAAAGGCCAAGTTAGCCGAGGTACGGTAAGGTTAAAGCAGGTGCTGGCCGAGTCACCTCAAGGCAGGCCGAATCACGGGGTAACCCGGACCAGGGGATGTCCACCTAACTGGATCTCAGCCAACTTATGTCGTATGTCACTACGATGTATCTAACTTGTATGCAGGTACAGGTGTGGCTGGATCAACTAGGTACGATCCGGGTTATATCAAGCTTGTAAGAGAAGGAAGGTATCTCGCTGGTCAAAGGGTGACCACTGTATGCAGAGCGTGAGCAAAGCGGACAGAGGCCAGGACAACAGAGGCATGGCCGACAAAGGTGACGATGCCTGTGTCAGATGACGCGGGCGCCGCAGAGGCTCACGTAGCCTCTGCATGGATGACGCTGGGCAAAAGTGCCTCGGTCGGCTTACTATTTTGGGAGGAATATGCCTCCACATATGCCCTAATTGGAGACTTGGCTACCCCTATATAAGGAGGGCTAGGGCCTCTGTAGAAAGGGTTGATCTCGAGAGGGTTGTGTTTTACTAGTGTGTTCCTGGGGGCTAGCTAGTGGTGAGAGTAAGAGAGTTTCTTCTTCCTCCTCTCCCCAATATAGCTCAAGGAGCACTCGCAAACTGTGGAAGTGAATCAAATACAAAGCAACGGTGTGTGGAATCACCACACTATCCCTCCCTGGATTCCCCTAGTGCATTTAGTCCCCACCTTTAGCCTATCCATGGCATCTGCCGTGACACCACCACGACAAATACCTGCACACTTGAACAACTCGCATAATTCGTGTATAAAGAGTAAATGATCACCAGGATGGACAGTTCCATCTCCAAAATAACAGTTATTCATAACACGTTCAACAATTTTTATAGGTATTTTAAAAGGGATGCTTTCAGTATGTGGATTTAAAATATCATAAGTATCATTAGAATTACCACATATGGGAGATAAAGTATCATCAGAGCAAATTTTCTTCTTTAAAGCTGGGGAACTAAAAAGATCATTTTCATAAAAACTAACTTCCCCAAGCTTAGACGTTTCCATAGCATTAGTAACAAAGGTGTTCAAAAGATTCATACTAATAACATTGCTATTAGCATGCAAAGAAAGTTCCATGGGTTTTTTAATTTTCTTTTCACACAATTCATGTTCTACCTTAGGAAAAATACTAAAAAGCTCTCTATTTTTTGTTGTTGTTTTCCATTAAGCCTAACTAGTGAAAATAAAAACAAGAAACAAAAAGATATAATTGCAGAATCTAAAGGAAATAACTTCGAGCACTCACACACCAGCTACAGTACTAGAAGATAGCTTAGTAGCCAGAGGATGTGAGTACCTTTTACCTTACCTCCCCGGCAACGGCGCTAGAAAATAGCTTGACGTCTACACACTTCTATTCTTGTACACAGTTGTTGGGCCTCCAAGTGCAGAGGTTTTAGAACAGCAGCAAGTTTCCCTTAAGTGGATCACCCAAGGTTTATCGAACTCAGGGATAAAGTGGTCAAAGGTATCCCTCTCAAGCAACCCTGCAATCAAGATACAAGAAGTCTCTTGTGTCCCCAACACACCCAATACACTTGTCAGGTGTATAGGTGCACTAGTTTGGTGAAGAGATAGTGAAATACAAGTGGTATGGATATAATACAACGGTGCCAGAAAAGAGCTTGACGGGAGGAAAAGACTAAAGGAAAAAAGATGAAAGCAAGCAAACATGTAACAGATCTAGTTGCAAATGGTGTTTCAATGCTTAGAAACAAGGCCTAGGGATCATACTTTCACTAGTGAACACTCTCATATAAATATCTTCTCTTTATGATACTACTCTTCACTACTCTCTGGTTGGACACTCTAATCCATGGTAGGGCTATAACAACACTCCTCAAAGTCCACTTTCCCCATCTAGATAACCCCTCACTATCACCTTGAGCGCTAGATGGTTCCAACAAACACCACAATTTCATAGAGACATCCAACTCCAAATATAACTCATAACAAGTATTTGTAATCTCTAGCCTAAGTGCCACCATGGTGTGCATGCTATCACTTTCACACACGTGGGGAAAGCCAGAGATCTATTAAAACACTTGAGTAGCAAGGTAGATCTACTGGATTACATAGCTCATGATCACAATATGATCATGCATAGAGAGAGAGAGATGAACACAGAGCTACCGGTAGAACCCTTAGCCTCGAGGAAGAACTACTCCCTCCTCATCATGGGAATCAGCAATGGCGATGGAGATGGTGGTGGAGATCTATGGAGATGGCTCCAGGGGCACTTCCCCGTCCCGCCAGGGTGCCGGAACATAGACTTTCTGTTCTTCGAATCTCCCCTTCAGTGGCGGCGGCGCTGTGGAACTTTTCGTGGATGGAGGCTAGTCTGGTTTAGGGTTTTCGTCCCAGGGGCTTCTTATAGGCGAAGGGGCAAGGTCGGTGGCCGGCCAGGGGGCCTACACCATGCCCTGGCGTGGCCTAGGGCTGCCAGTGCCAAGGGGTGGTGTGGCCGCCCTGTGGCCCCCCTTCGTCTCTCCTACGGACTCCATGTGTCTTCCGGTAAAATATTGACTTTGGCTTTTGTCCCGTCCAATTCCAAGAATATTGATTTTCTGACTTTCCTAGAACCAAAAACAGCAGAAATCGGGCAACTGGCACTATGGCATCTAGTTAATAGGTTGGTCCAAGAAAGTGTATAAAAATATTCCAAAGTGTGGACAAAACATAAGAAAGTAGATATAAAACAAGCATGGAACATCAAAAATTATAGATACGTTTGCAACATATGATTCATCACATCATTCCACCAATGTTGTGACCTCGTTATTAACAACATCCAATGTCCATGATCAGAAAACCTTGATCATCTTGTTAATCAATGAGCTAGTTTATATGAGAGGAATTACTAGGAACTTCATATTTTGTTTATTAAACACACATGTATTAACGTTTCCAATTAATACAATTATAGCATGCAAAATAAACATTTATCATAAACATGGAATAAGATAATAACCATTTTATTATTGCCTCTTGGGCATATTTCCTTCAGAAGGCATAACGACCACTGGTATGGCCGTACCGTCTGCCCGTACCACGGGTCTGGACGCACGGAAACAACTGTTCTAGACGCATTTCTTCATGGAATCCATCCCCGTTTGTTCCTAGACCTTCCTTAGGTCACAAGGAACATATTTGGGACTATTGGGGTACCCCTAGGCCTATATAAATAGGCACGGAGCCAAGGGATAAGCATCCCTCTCCACATACCTCCACGACGGAGCCCTGCCGCCTTGAAGACTCCATAGCCACCGTCTCCATAAGATCTCCACCATCACCATTGTTCAAGAGGAGAGGGTAGTTGGATCTTGAAGGCCTCAACACCGATCTACATCACCAATGTCTCCAACACCGACCCTCTTCATCTACTTGGTTGTAATCCAAACCGTAGTGTGGATCTTCACTTGTATTCGATTGTACTCTCATATCCCATCCATATTATTGCCATGATGTTGATTTCCTGCATATGTGAGTAGTTCCTTTGTTCTTGGGGAGATGGAGAAACCCTGGCACTATTATGAAGTTGCAATAAAGATGGTCTATTCTTGTGTCCATATGACTTGTGGTTCTATGATAGATTTATGACTTGTGTTTGATATCTCTCTTTAGATGGTATGTGTAGTCAGGCACATATCATTTGCCTTCGAGACTAAAGTTATGGAGAAATCCTTTAGACGTGTTTGGAAGTGTGCCCAGAGAGCTTCGTGACAATTGGTGCCGGCTAGCAACCCCTACATGGTCAAAGGAGGATAAAGAGAGACTCCCTAAGCAAATTACCATATCCACGGGGAGACCCTTAATTGCGGTGGTCTGTATGTGTGATTGCTCTCAAACATCATGGTGGTTATTTAGAGGTAACCTCATTCTTAGCTCAACAAAAGTAGCTTCCTACAAGCCTTGTAGTGAACATCTTATTATGGAGCTCTCTCCACACATATCATGACATAAGAAGTATGTTATCTTAATTAATAATAATAATATTATGCTAGTGGTGTATCCTACATCCCCAAGAACGTTTTATCCCTATTGAGTTCAACCGCGTTTTCACACAATCTTGTTACTTGCTTTCTTTTACTTGTTTAATTACTTTTCTGCATACAACCAAAAACCTTTCAAACACCTTTACTTGAGATCAAAGGCATATTACAAGTATCCTTTGGTGAAAAGTGACGAGGGGCATAAAGACCTTAACAAAATAGCTATTTGTGGGTACAATACTCTTATTTCGAAACTAGCTACAATTGATCTGTGCACTTGCAGCCATCAGTCTCCGACCCCTCTACTCAGAGCTGTGCCAAGTGTGATAACTCCCATTATAGGGGTCTGAATACTGGCCAGAGTCCTGGTCTGGAAACTCCTCCCATTACTGGCTAGGACGGAGACTATAGTGTTAAATTCTTGCAACTGATAGTTTTTGTGCGAAGCTACAAAAGGCTCCCTTATTTCCCAAGTGGAAGGTGCTTCAACAATTTTCTATCTCCTCCATTGTTGACCTTTAAGCTTTATCTTAACCCCTGTTCCTCCGATGATTATTGCATATTTTTTAGGGAAAAGAGAGAGGAGATTTAGTTATATATTTTGACCAATTAATATCTCTTCTTAGTGAGGGGAATCTTGGGATCTAGGTTTTAGAGCAATTTGGTTTTCTCATATTGTGTTCTTCCTCTCTTATCCCCCACAACTTTTTTATTTGGTGGAATTTGAGAGTGAAGGACTTGCCATTGACTCGGTGTGGCGGTTTGAGTTCTCTACAAGTATTCATTTGGGTGAAAGTGAGAGGCTTATTACTGTTGGGTTCTTATAACCCAAGACGGTTGGAGTATCCTCGAAGCTCAATCTTGGTGGTGTACAATTTTGTGGTGCTTCTTGGCATCCTTCTGTGGATATTGCCCCAAGCTTGTGTAATGCACCTCCTTTAAGGCCACCACATATTAGATCGTGTGACCTCCTTGGTGGTACACACACTTGAGAATAATATGAGCCTTTGTGGTGTTAGTGAGTGGTGTGCATCTACATTTTGGGTAGAATCCTTTGTAGTGTTTAGTGTGCATCTAGTAATCACTCCTCAAGGTGAGCCTTTTTTGGAATTCGGGGAGCACTACACTACCACACCTCTCTAATGGAGTTAGCTTCCTTTGGAAGTGAACTTCGAGATAAATCATTGTATCCACATGCCTTGGTTATTTCTTTACCCGAGCTCTTTACTTATGCACTTTACTTTGTGATAGTATTTGTGCTTGAAGTTATATATCTTGCTACTATATCATTGCTTATCTTGTTTAGCCTATTAGTTGTTGGTGCACATAGTTAAACCTAGCATGTTTAGGTTTTGTGCTTGATAAATTAAATTCTAGTTTTAGTTCGCATTTATTTGAGCCAAAAGCGTAATACTTTTAAAACATCTATTCACCCCTATAGGTGACATCCCTGCCCTTTCAGCCACAATCAAGACAAGTGATCTAAAGTAAAAATCTTAAGCTTATTTAACAGTTGAGTGAGCAACAATATTTAACTCACGTTTTACAAATACAAATGAAAAGAACTAAAAAACCACTTAGCTACTCAATCTCATTAAGGATTAGCAAGATCACTAACATGTTCTTGTGTTGGGATTCTAGAGTTCAATCAAACCCATCTAATAAGTTATAGGTGGGAATTTTTAACACTTAAAAGTTGGCAAGGAAGCAAACAATCTCTACAAGTGAAGGCCTTAGATGTAAAATCATTCACCATTGAGTCATACCACTTCAATCTTGGAGAAAGAAACTATCCCCTTGCATTGCGATCAACAAAACCAATTCTCCTGTATGGGTACTAGCATCAGAGGACATCATAGTAAACTTGACAACATTTGTCAGAGTTGGGGACCAAAGAATGCATTTATTCGGTGATTGTTCACACTCTGGATACTTTACTAACATCATAAAATCACTAGCAATGCCATAATCCTATTTGTAAGAATTTGAACCCTCCTAGTGGCGGAGGAAGGGGACCACTAGAAGCCCTGCCCCCTAAAATAAAATTTCTTGTAGGTCCCTGCTTATTTACTCTAGAACCTATATTTTTGTGCTTTGCCTCCCAATAGCTAAATTTTGTACTTTCCCCTCCCGCCAACAATACTTTTTTTCATGTCTTCGTCCTTGAACACTCCAAAGGAATAACAGCATGACGAAGACCAACTAGTGATGTTCAGGTTGACCACATTCCATATTGAATAGCTCCTACATCTGAGGATTGTCACAAGGCATTGTGAACGAGGTCAGTAGCCCAAGCGACAAGGTGGCGCTTATGCAATTTGATATGAAACAAATCCCTTAAATGAGGTCCAAAACACCCAGACAAATAAGAGCATGAGACGCGTTATGTTCAGTAATCCCAATCAAGAATAATGTTGTTAAGTATCTATGTGTCCCTTGAGGGTCATGCCTATAAGCATGTACAAATGGATAACTTGCGATAGAAGGCCCTAGCATTTGGTGGAAATGACATCTTCTAAATCTTTCTCTAGACTAAAATTTTCTCAACCAAGGATAGGCAAGAAAACTAGATAGCATGCAATCACAAACTTATTAGGTCTCACTCAGATCCATCTATCTTGCTAAATATTAGTTGAGGTCCCATCTCCAATACAAATATGATGTCATATTCGGAACCTTTTTTAATAAAGTGCACTTTATTACTAAAGAGCTTAAGCATTACATCTGGCCTCTGCATAACTAGGATACACATAGCTGAAACCCTCTTTCATGACCTTCTTTGTATTCAAAATTATCACGCTAAGTTGTTGGGGAACACTCTACGCAAAACAATTTTTTTAGTGCATAACCAAGATCCAATGCGAGTAAGAAGGTAATGGATAATACCCTCGAGGACCGAACTAGCAGAAATTGTCGATGATGAAGTTGGTCATGCGTCGATCCCCGCAAGAAGCCTTAGCGAGTCGCGAAGAGATGTATTATCCCATGAACGGCTCCAACAATCAAGTGCTCCACATATCGCACCTCCACAGGTATCCACACGTCCAATGAGAACGACACCGCGTAGAAGTGAGATCAAGCTCACAGATGAAGCGGGAACGTTTGATGAAGATCTGACATCACTTTATTGTCCGACTAGATTAGATCTATACAGAGGTAGTATACGAACAACTCTCATTTGTGAACAACAAGAAGTTCTCCATGAAGATGGCATCAACACAAACAAGAGGTGGAAGATGAGCTCCGAGACTCCAAGGCGGCGACGGTGGTGGCTGGCGGTGGAGCGGCAGCGACGACCAGGGCTAGGGCTAGGGCTAGGCGTGGCTCCTCCAAAACTTGTGTGTTGTGCCTTTGGCCCTGCCCCCGTGTATATATATATGTGTGTGGATAGCCTCCCTCCAACAGAGAGAGTAGAAGTTGTCGTGGAAATGGCCACGGCAGTCGCTGCCACTGGCAGCGATTGAGTGTTTCATGAGGAAGAGTTGGCGGCCAACTGCGGTGCGAGATGGGGGTGGATGCACATGGGTTTACCCAGGTTCGCCCCCCCGGAGGGTAAAGACCTACTCCTGCTAGATTAGATTATTGGAGAGCGAGTTACAGGGGTGGCGAGCTCGGCGACTAGGCTGCGAGTCGCTTAAGGGGGTGTATGATGGAACGTGAGTCTCTAGGGTACCCTAGGGAGGTTTATATATGAAGCACCTCGCTAGGGTTTACAAGGTACCACCGAACAAGATAAGAATTCGGAGGCTTTGACCTAATCCGACTGGGCTTCTGTTATGCTTCTGGGCCTCCAGTCGTTAGTCACTAGGCCTTTCCTTCCTTCGTAGTCCAGTCGCCGTCTTTCGGGTGCACTCGCAGGCCCTTCGGCCCAATCAAAACGTCCTGTTGGGCATACCCCTTTGGCATATCCCCATCAGTAGTCCTCGAGGCCATCGTTGATGCGGGCGTAGACGTCCTTTTGGCGTTCGGAGTAGGCGAGCCCAATTTGGGCGTCCAGTCGAGTCGGCGATGGACTCCATTAGAACCAGGGGAATTTCCCCATGTTTCCATTCGCCATCCCAATGAACGTTATTGCTGCCAAGTCCTCGTCTTGGCGAGTGGAAATACTGGCGGGTAGCGGGTGAAATAAAGGAGCTGGACCGTCAGATCTGGTCAAACTATCCGTTGGAATTTCCAACGGTAACTTCGGCGCAATTACCGTGAGTAATGGCTATCCCGATTTTGGCGGGTGGCGTTCCCATATAAGGGGAGTGATGGTTCAGCTCTACAGACCTTCTTCGCATCCTTCATTCTTCCTCATTCGTTCTTCCTGTCTCCAATCTCCCTGCCTACATTCTTCCATCTTGTCTTTTCCGTGTCGTGCGATTCCACATCCTACCCGATGGCGCCTCCCAAAGGCTCATGGGGGAAATCCAAGTGTACCACAGCCCATCTTAAATCTTTTGAGGATGCCGGATTACTTCGCAAGGGGAACTGGCGGGTTCCCCCCTCCTCCAAGACCGAGCCGACGCCGCGACCTGGCGAATTCATCTGCTTCCCCAGTCATCTCGAGAGGGGTCTGGGATTCCCTACCTCACTCTTCTTCTGCCGCTTCTGCGCATACTATGCGATCAAGCCATCGGATCTTGGTCCGCACAGCATCGAGCAGCTGGCGATCTTCGTCGCCTTCTGCGAATGCTACCTCGGCTGTAGGCCGTATTTCCCGCTATGGCTGGAACTCTTCCACGGCCGCATCGGGCGCGAGGCGTCCGGTGGCTTGATGTTGGCCGCAGGTGGCGTCACATTCCAGCTAAAGCCCAAGGCCAACTTCGTCAAGCTCCTCCTGCCGAAGAAGGCCGCCAGCGAGTGGAAGAAGAGCTGGTTCTACGTCAAAGAGGCCACTCCCTCCGGCGAGGTGGCTCTTCCCTAATTCATCGCCGAGAGGAGCGAGCCTCGCCGGTTGGCGCCGAAGAAGCTTCCCGAAGATCAGCGGATGGCCGTCGCGGAGATGATGGACGAAATCCTGAAGCTAAAGGACTAGGGGTTGATTCCGATCAACCTCTACAACTGCTGGCTCGGGCGCGCCTGGTTCCGCTGGCGGCCCGGCCGCACTGGATGTACGAGTACAGCGGGAAGCATGATCTGTCCCGAACCAGCAAGGAATCATGGGAGGCCGAGGACTACAAGGCCGCCCTGAAGAATATCGCCCCGTACACTCCTATGAAGAATGAAGCCCCCACAGTAAGTTTTCCTCCCAGTCGCTGTGTCTATATTTCAGTCTTCAGTCTCCGTGTTTGGTGTATCACTCGCAGTGGTTCTCAGCTTTTTCAGGTGTTGGAGGGATGGCTCCCTCCACTCGATGAAGAGGTTCCCCAGGAGCTGGAGGAAGACTCCGAGGGGGATTCTTCCGACAGCGACGGGGAGGAGGAGGAAGTTCCTCCTCCAGCGCCTGTGGCTCGCAAGACCCATATGCAGAAGCAACGTGAGTTCGAGGCAAGCCACAGCCTGGACGAACACGACGGAAGCGACGAGGTCACGCAGGAGCATACGTCTCGACGTACTGCTATGCCGTCAAAGCCCGCACGCAAGCCCAAGTCACCAGCGAAGGGGCCAACGTCACCGTCCAAATCGGCGGTGTTGTTCGAGTCAGATGACGACTCTAATGATGAGGGTTCCCCCGAAGTCTCGCACAAGGCTCCAAAGGGCATGATCTCGACAAAGGGGTTGGAGGGCGAGGACACTAAGGTGGTGGTAGAGATTCCCCTGGTGGCGATTGCGCTGACGGTCTCGGGGGTTCCGAGCCGAGAAGCAGTTGAGGCGATGACATCCAAGTCACCGCAGCCGTCAAGGGTGGCTGCGTCGGAGCAGGAGATCCCGGCAACTGCAGCTTCGTCATCGAGGAAGCCCGCGGTTTCGTGGGCTTCAGACGTCTTCAAAAGGGGGCTCACCCGCAAGTTGGGCCCCGAGTTGGACAAGCCCGCCCATATCAGTATCGGGCTTCGTGTCCTTCCAGTCGCCAAGTGAGTATTGCTCCTTCATCCTGACTCGCCTCGCTCTTTTTGTATTATCGTTATGTTGACTGTGGGAACTCGTGCAGGTCAGGGGCCAAGAAGATTGGCCGTCCTTCAGTGGCTAAGATTCCACCGGCCGCCCCTATGGGAGAGGGCGACCTCCCCAAGAAGAGAAAGGCCGCCGGGGATGTGGCGACCGGGGAGGGTGCGAAGAAGCAGAAGGGGGGGCGACGATGCCATAGTCAAGGACAGCGCCATGGAGCCCAAAGCTGCGTCAGTCGCTGAAGAGGTAGTAGCGGCGCAATCAGAACCGGTAATGGCCGAGTCCGTGCCGGAAGCGCCGGCTCTGACAACCAGTGCCCCCGCCAGAGTGTCGGTGACGTTCCCTCGCTTCATGGTGAGGGGGTTTCCAGGTGTGGCGGACACCCAGTCTCCGCAGAGTCTAGAGATCATGGATGCGGACATTGGATCCTGTCACGGGCGCACTTCCTTCACGATCCCGTCGACTGACGCCGGAGAACTTCACAGGATGCTCGGCGCTGCTATTCAGGTATGTCCAGTCCCCGAGTTCCTAGTCGCTGAATTTCAGCGACTGGGAACTGAACCTCTTGCTCATCTCCAGTCCCCGAATTCCTAGTCGCTGAATTTCGGCGGTTGGGAATTGAGTTTCTTTCTCCATCTCCAGTCCCTGAATTCCTAGTCGCTGAATTTCGGCGTCTAGGAATTGAGTTTCTTTTTCCTTCTCCAGCCCCGAGTTCCTGGTCGCTGAATTTCAGCGGCGGGGAACTGGTTTTTGTTTTGTCAAATGCTGAGGCGAGTTGTTTGTTTGCAGGGATTGCAAAGGGAGTCGACCGATCGGCAGGCCGCGAGAGAGCGCTTGGAGCGTGACTTGCACGAAGCACAAGAGGCGAGCCAACGGCTTCAGGAAACTATTGGTGAGTATCTGTTTGTCTTTCTTTTCCTCTATCGGGTCTGAGCTAGTCGTGTACAGTACCCTGATGGTTTTTCTTGCAGATGGTTTCCTGGCTGAGATTTCCAAGGCCCGTGAGGGGTATGTTCCAGTCGCCGAGCTAGACGCGGCGAATGGACGAATAGCCTCCCTGGTCCAGGACTTGGAGGAGGCGAAAGCGGCCTCAATTTCTTCGGAGGAGCGAGCGAAGGCTGCCATCGCTGCTGATGAGGAAGAACGCAAAGCCACGGATTCCATCATCGTGGGGCTGCACAATGAGCAAACCGCCTTGGAGAAGCATGTCACGGAGAACTACCGCAAACTCCTTGGTGAGTCTCTGTCTTTGCCTGACCCGTTTGTCGGGTCCCAAATTTGGGGGTTTCATAGTTTCACTGACACCTGACTTTGCAGCTGTGGTAGGCCAAAGCGATCCGATGGTGCAAACTTACAATGCCTCGCAGTGCGTGACTGCCGTGGTGAACGCGGCCACGGCCTCAGCGTTGTGCGTCCAAGCGGCTCTTCAGGGCATGTCCCCCACCAAAGTTATTCCTGGGGGCTTACGGAGGTGTGGTGCTATCTGGAGGAGGTGCTTGCCATCGTGGAGTGGATGGCGTGCTCAGCGTTCAGGCGCGGGGCCACTACAGCGTTAAGCTTAGGTCTCGCCCACTTCCCCGACGACTTTGACCTTGACGACGTGACGAGTGGCTATCCATCGGCGACCGGCACGGTGGAGATGTCAGAGGTGCTGAAGCTGACTGCGAAGGCCGCCCCTTACGCCGATCGGGTCTTGGCAATGGGGGATCTGCTGCCGTACCAGGAGACGGTGTTGGCGCCTGGCGACCCTGAGCCGGAGCATCACGACATGAAGTCGGAGCAACCCTTCTGGTCGTCGTTGTCAAAGTCGATGACGACGTACCCGACGAACCCGTGGCAGCCTTTTGTTTGCGTCAAGGGGGGCGGTGTTGCTTCTTCATCAGGGCCTATGGAGTAAACAATGTGATGTATGCCAAGTGGCGAATGCTGTAAAATATTTTTGCAATATATGCCAAGGGGAGTCAACCGACTCGTATTGCGACTAGGAATGTGTTGTGTGTTTGTTTTTGATTGAGCGAGTCCCCGAACGTGTCCTCCCTTTAATGGGGTATAACTCGATTGTATACTTTTCTGTATTGTTTTGTTTATGCATTGTTTTTATCCCTCGCGTCTTCTGAGTGGCGAGTCCCCGAGCGCGAGTAGGACTGACTTATAAGCGAGTCCCCGAGCGTGGTGCTCGACCACATTGGTCATGCTCCTGTTGCAGGTTGTGAGTGCGTTGTTTGTAACGTGTCTCCTTCCCTGGCCCGGAGAGCCAGTCGCTTGGCGAGTCCTAGGCAGCTCTCTTACTTGGTGCGTTCCCGAGCCGCGTGGTGGTTCCCGTTTTGCGGAGTCCCCGTGCGTGGTACTTAACTGTTCGAGTCGCTTTGCACGAGGATGGGAGGGATAGGTCGCTGCGAGAAGCGTGCACCGGTTGTCTTGGCTCGGTGGGCCAGTCGAGCTAGGCGACTCCAATGGCGGCTCCGGGTTAGCGTTTTCGTGGACGACCCAAGGCCCGAATATTTCCGGTGCCCTTGTGCCGCACTACTTAGCCGTGCCGGTCGCTCGACCAGAGGTTGACTTCCGTAAGTAGCGTATTGCTAGTATGTACGAGTGCGAGTGGCACAAGAATATGGCGAGTGGACACAATTTGTGTGATCTGGATGAATTTCGTTATATATTCCGATGGAGTACAATGTGAGGTTCTAAGTATAGAACTTTCTGAAGAGGTTTACATTCCATGGCCTCCCGACCTCTAGTTGGCCATCGCCCCGTATGTCGATGAGGTAGTAGGCATCATTGCCAAGGACTCGTCCTATGGCGAACGGCCCCTCCCAGGGGGGGGGAGAGTTTGTGCATGCCCTTCTTGTCTTGGGACAGTCGTAGGACCAGGTCCCCTTCCTAGAAGGTGCAAGTTCGCACTCGGCGGCTATGGTAGCGGCGGAGTCCTTGCTGGTATATGGTGGTGCGGGAGCGAGCCAGGTCGCGTGCCTCGTCGAGTTGATCGATGTTGTCTTGGCGGGTAGCGTTGTTGGCTGCCTCGACATAGTTGGCGACTCGATGTGAATCATGCTCCAGGTCGGTTGGCATTACGGCCTCGGCGCCATACACCATGAAGAAGGGCGTGAACCCGATTGAGCGGTTGACGGAGGTGCGAATCCCCCATATCACAGAGGGGAGCTCGTCGACCCAACATCTTGGGGTGCGCTCGAGGGGCACCTAGAGTCGTAGCTTGAGCCCATGGAGGACGCTTTGGTTGGCGCGTTCTGCTTGGCCATTTGACTCCGAGTGAGTGAATGATGCGAGGTCGAGTCGGATGTCGTGTTCTTCACAGAATTCTGCCATGGCCCCCTTGACAGAGTTGGTGCCGTTGTCTGTTATGATGCTGTGCACGTAGCCGTACCGGTAGATGAGTTCGCGTAGGAACTTGGTGGCCGTCTTGCCGTCGCACTTTTTTATTGGCTTGGCCTCGACCCATTTGGTGAACTTGTCGACTGCGACCAGGAGGTGAGTGAAGCCAGACGGGGCCTTCTTGAACGGGCCTACCATGTCCATGCCCCATACGGCGAATGGCCACGTGATGGGGATGGTGTTGAGTGCTGAGCCAGGGAGGTGCGTCTGGTTGGCATACTTCTGGCACCCGACGCATCGTTGGACGATATTGGTGGCGTCGGCGTGTGCGGTGAGCCAGTAGAAACCGTGCCGCATGGCCTTGGCGACTAGCGACTTGGCACCGGCGTGATGGCCGCAGTCGCCGGCATGAATGTCCTGGAGGATCTTGCGGCCTTCTTCTGGCTGTACGCAGCGCTGGAACACGCCGGTCACGCTGCGTTTGTGGAGCTCGCCGTTGATGATGACGAAGGATTTGCAGCGGCGCACGATCATTCGCGCCTCTGTCTCATTGCTCGATAGGAGTTTGTGTTCCAGGAAGGCGACGTATGGTGCTGTCCAGTCGCTAGGTTCCACAACCATGTCGACTAAGGCCGGTTCTGGTTGTAGTGGGATCCCGACGTCGATCTCTTTTGGTGGGCTGACCGATGGTTTGTGGATGATGTCGAGGAAGACGCCTACTGGTGGCGCTTGTCGGGTCGATCCGATGCGGGAGAGGGTGTCTGCCTCCTCGTTTTTGCGCCTATCGATCCACTCGATGGAGTATCCATCGAAGTGTCCCCCCATCTGGTCGACAGCTTGGCGGTACGCGATCATTGCTGGGGAGATGGCGTCGCACGTCCCGACGACTTGGCCGGCGATTAGGTCGGAGTCGCCATAGCATCGTAGGCGGTTGACGTTCATCTCCTTAGCGGCTCTCATGCCGTGAAGGAGGGCCTCATATTCTGCCATGTTGTTGGTGCAGGGCTTGAAGTTTAGGTGGAGCACGTAGCGGAGCTTGTCTCCTTTGGGAGAGGTCAGGATGACCCCAGCCCCTGTGCCATTGGCGTTCTTGGAGCCGTCAAAATGGATCAACCAGTAGTGGAGGTACGTGAGCTTCTCTGGCTGCTGTGCTTCTTCTCAGTCTGCAATGAAATCAGCCAGGGCTTGTGACTTGATCGCTTTGCGGGGATCGTATTTGATGTTGTGGACGCCGATTTCGATGGCCCACTTGGCGACTCGCCCGGTCGCCTCGCGATTGCGTATGATGTCCTGCAGGTGCGCGGAGGAGACCATCGTGATTGGGTGCTCCTGGAAGTAGTGTGGGAGTCGCCGCTGTGCTCGAAATACCGCGTACACCAGTTTTTAGTATTGCGGGTAGCGCTGTCGTGAGTCTGTTAGGACTTCGCTGATGTAGTAGATAGGGCACTGTATGGGGTGCTCCTTGCCTTCTTCCGGTCGTTCAACGACCATCACGGCGCTGACGACTCGAGTAGAGGCCGCAACGTAAACGAGCATTGGCTCTCTGTCGAGTGGCGCGGCGAGTAGCACTTCTTTGAACGCTTTGAGTGCGTCGTCGGCCTCCGCGTCCCATTGGAACGTGGGGTTCTTGCGCATCAGGCGGTAGAGGGGCATTGCCTTCTCACCTAGTTGGGGGATGAAGCGACTGAGGGCCGCGACTCGTCCTGCCAACTTCTGGACGTCGCGCAGGCACTCGGGTTTCCCGAGTCACGCGATGGTGTTGATCTTGGTGGGGTTGGCTTTGATGCCTCGCTTGGAGACTACATAACCCAGGAGTTGTCCGGTGGGGACGCCGAAGGTGCATTTTCTGGGGTTCAGCTTGATGTTGTACCTCTGCAAGTTTGCGAAGGTTTCGGCTAGGTCGGCGAGCAGGTCGTCCTGGCGGGTGGATTTTACCACCACGTCGTCGATGTAGACGTGAATGTTGCGGCTAATTTGGCTCGCTAGACACTCCTGCATGCACCTCTGGTATGTGGCGCCTGCGTTCTTGAGGCCGAACGTCATGGTCGTGTAGCAGAATGCGCCGAATGGTGTAATGAACGCCGTCTTCTCCTCGTCCTCGACCGCCATCTTGATATGGTTATAACCAGAGTAAGCGTCGAGGAAGCACAACGACTCTGATCCCGTGGTCGAGTCGATGATCTGATCGATGCGCGGTAGGACGAACTCCTCCTTCGGGCAGGCGCTGTTGAGGTTGGTGTAGTTAATGCACATTCTCCATGTGTTGTTGTTTTTTAGAACCAGGACTGGGTTTGCCAGCCACTTGGAGTACTTGATTGGCCAGATGAAGCTTGTGGCTAGCAGGCGCTGAACTTCTTCGGCGATTGCTCGGCGGCGCTCTTCATTCAAGGGCCATAGCGACTGCTTTACTGGTCGCACTTTGGGGTCGGCGTTGAGTTTGTGCTCAGCGAGTTCCCTCGGGACACCTGGCATGTCAGATGGCTTCCATGCGAAGATGTCGCGGTTCTCACGGAGGAACCCGATGAGCGTGCTTTCTTATGCGGGGCTCATGTGCGCCCCAATTGTGACCGTCTGGCTGGAGTCGCCTGGGACAAGCTCGACGGTGCGGGTGTGCGTGGTTGCCTCGAACATGGAGTTCGCGGCGTTTGCTTTCTTTAGGATGGTGGGGTCGTCCTTGTTGATGTTGCCCGCATATTTCGCGAGCTCCTCCGCATGGTCGGTCTCCACGGCGATGACGGTGTCGACGAGCTCGGCGCCTTTGTCCTCGCATTCCACGGCCATGTCAGGGTCGCCATGGACGGTGATGATGCCGCTTGGGCCAGGGAGCTTCATAATGTTGTAGGCATAGTGTGGGGTCGCCATGAACTTTGGGAATGCCTGGCGGCCTAGGACGCAGTGGTAGGGGCTGCGGAAGTTCACCAGCTCGAACACGATCCTCTCCGTGTGGTAGTTTGCTGTAGTGTCGAAGGTGACTGGCAGCGTCACTTTCCCGATCGGGTACGCCTTCCGACCAGGGACAATGCCATGGAAGGTCGTCAGTGTTGGCTCAATGGCTGCTTCTGGGAGCTGGAGCCTTTTGAACGTGTCGAGGTACAAGATGTTGATGGAGCTCCCACCGTCCATTAGTGTCTTGGACAACCAGTAGTCGACTACCTTGGGCCTGACTACCAGAGCGACTCGCCCTGGGTATTCGATCCTTGGCGCATGGTCCTGGCGACTCCAGGTGATGCTCTGCTCGGACCAGTTTAGGAAGTGAGGGATGTCGACCTGTGTCACCGCATTGACGGTGACCGCGCGGGTGAGCACCTTCTTCTCGCGCTTGGTGCCGAGTCCGGTGAAGGTGTGTAGCGAGCCGACGGTGGTGCCGAAGCCGCCGCCGTTCCCGTTGTCCCGAGGTGGGTTGTTGTTGGGGTCCTCCCTTGCTCGTCTCGCCTTTTCAATCTCTTTGAGAGAGTGGCAATCGGCGGTGGTGTGGGTGGCAGGTTTTCCCTCCCTGCTATGGTATATGCAGGGCTGATTGAGCAGGGCGGCATGGTCGAATTTCGGCCTCGTCGCGTTGTTGGCGCGGTAGTTCCCGCTGTCGCGGTAGTTTCCTCCGTCGCGGCGGTAGTTCTTGGAGTAGCACTGGCCGTAGCCGGCGTTGGCGACGAAGTCGACTCACCTGTCCGTGCGGCGCTTGCCGGTGATGCGGGTGTTGTTGTAGCGCATGTCGCGTAGGCGCTCGCTATCATGGATGCTAGTGCGGCGTCTTCCTCCCGACTCGTCGTCGGAGTCTTGGTTGGGGTCCTCCTCCACATAGCGCTTGGCGATCTTGAGGAGGTCGGGGATGTTGTCGAGAGTCTGGTAGACCCTCTTGATCTTGGCGACCAGGGGTTCGTACCGGCACACGTTCTTGAAATAGTGTATCGCCGTGTCTGGGTGGATGCCGGAGGCATTTATCCATAGTTCTTGCCATCTTTGGATCCAACGGCGAGTCGACTCGCGTTGTCCCTGGATGCATCGCTCCAGGTCCTCTATGGTGGTGGCGCGTGTGTAGGAGCCCTCGAAGTGCCTGACGAAGGCGTCCCGCATTTCTTCCCAGGAATCGATGCTGTCGGTGGGGAGCATGTTGATCCACTGCCAGGTCACACCCTCCATCATCAGAGGGAGGTAGCGAGCGGCGAGCAGGTCGGTGTGGCCTGCGATTCCCGTTGCCATGAGGTATGTGTCCAGCTACACGGCGGGGTCGTACGTGGGGTCGTACTTCTCGATCTCCTTGGGAGCCTTGAAGTTGGCAGGGTATTTTTTCCCCGCGAATCATGGGTCCGAAGCATTGCGGCCTGACTCGACTGAGCGAGCCTCTTGGTTCCGGGTCGCCGCGGTTGGTGAGGGTGTACCTCAGGTCGTTGGGCTGGTGCGACCGCCATGCCTGGTTGTTGATGATGTTCGTTCGGGCATCGAGAGGCTGCCCGTTGGCGGCGACCGTGTTGTTCGCCGGTCACGGTTCGTTGGTTGACAACGCGGGATTGGCGGCCCGTGGTTGGTTCGCCAGGGGCTGGGGTGGTGGGCAGGCTAATGCGTTGGCCACGGTGGGGTGGCCGCTTGATGCCGCCCTGCTTGCTGATGAGCGGGAGTACATCCGCCCCTGCGGGTCGACTCCCGCGGCTTGTTGCTCGACGGCCCTGACGAGTAGGCCCTTGGCATACTGGATCTGTAGCGCGCTGTCGCCTTGGACGTCGAGGTTGGCGATCGCGGCATCGGCCGCGACGACGTTGTCCATCGGGGTGGAGTATAATGGTAGCCTGTTGGCATCACGGGCTTGAGGCGAGATGATGATCCGCGGTTGGTCCGGTGGGGGCGTGCGGCCCATGGGTGGTGGAGGGGCCCCAGTTGCCGGTGCGCCAAGTGGTGGTCTCGCGGGGTTGCTTTCGCTTGGTGGCGCGTTCTCGCAGTATTCGCGCTCGGCGGCCCGCGCGGGGTCGCTTTCTCCGTTGAAGTTCAGGACACGGCCCTGGACGTTGGAGTTCAGGCGGGTCCTGATGCGGCGCTGGTGATAGAGCGACAGCTCCCACGCCGTCTCTCGTTCGAGGCGGTATTTCTCGCGCTCGGCGAGTTCGTTGCGTTGCGCCTCCACGAGCCGTAGGCGGGCTTGCTCCACCTCCGTGGCCATCGCAGTCGGCGGGATCAGCGTGGCGAACGGATCTGGCGGGGTGGCCGTGCTGCCCGCCATGTAGATCGCGTTGAAGCGATTGGATCTGGCGCGAAAATCCTCTGGGGACTCTGAGCCGGAATCGGAGTCGAAGATCCCCAGGATGGAGGGGTCCTCGAAGTCCTCGGGGATGGAGACTCGCGTGATGGAGTCCTCCCGTGATGCGGCGGTGATGGATCCGTTGACCGAGGCAGGGGTCGCGGAGTCGGCGTCGTCGTTTAGAGCGTCGTCGTTGGTGGCGTCGTTGGTCTCGACCGCGTCGCTGGCGGCCGAGTCATACTCGGTGACAAGGCTCCTGATGGAGCGGACCTGCTCCTCCGAAAGCAGGCCGCGGTGCGGCAGGGATCCGCCGACGATCACCCTTGCAGCTGGGTCGACCATGCCGATGAAGCCGACGAAGAGATTGATGGAGCCAACCGACATCACCGCGCCGTGAGTTACCGGGCGTGACGCCGGGATGTAGCTGCTGGGCAGGATCTGTAAGATCCCGCCGATGGCGATCATGCGGCCGGTAGCAAGTGGCCGATCGATCGGCGAGTAGGGTCTCGCCGCAGAACTCAGGCCAGTCCCGCTATGCCCCACGGTGGGCGCCATTGTCGTGGAAATGGCCACGGCAGTCGCTGCCACTGGCAGCGATTGAGTGTTTCGTGAGGAAGAGTTGGTGGCCATCTGCGGTGCGAGATGGGGGCGGATGCACATGGGTTTACCCAGGTTCGGCCCCCGGAGGGTAAAGACCTACTCCTGCTAGATTAGATTATTAGAGAGCGAGTTACAGGGGTGGCGAGCTCGGCGACTAGGCTGCGAGTCGCTTGAGGGGGTGTATGATGGAACGTGAGTCTCTAGGGTACCCTAGGGAGGTTTATATATGAAGCACCTCGCTAGGGTTTACAAGGTACCACCGAACAAGATAAGGATTCGGAGGCTTTGACCTAATCCTACTGGGCTTCTGTTACGCTTCTGGGCCTCCAGTTGTCAGTCGCTGGGCCTTTCCTTCCTTCGTAGTCCAGTCGCCGTCTTTCGGGCGCACCCGCAGGCCCTTTGGCCCAATCGGAACGTCCTGTTGGGCATACCCCCTTCGGCATATCCCCATCAGAAGTAGGACTCCAAATCCTAGTAGGACTTCTCCTTCCTTTCTTCCACACCTACATAGAAAGAGTAGGAGTAGGACTTCATGTCCTGGTAGGACTCCTCCTACCTTCTCCAACTCGACTAGGGAGGGAGTACGAGTCCCAGAGGGACTCCTACCTCCCCACCGCCCCTCTCCACCCGCCGGCCTAGGGAAGGCCCTGGCCGACTCGGCCAGGGTTCCCCCCACTTCCATGCGCGCGGTCCGATGGGGCCCATGCGGCCCCTCCTGCCAATGGTGCACCAACCGGGATAATTACTTTAATTATGAATATTTATTCTGAAAAATTTTGACCTCCTTCGAATTAATTCCGGAACTTTCCTAAAATATTCCTGATGTCTTCCATAACATATCCAGAACAATTCCGTCCATTTTTGGTGATATCCTGGACACCTCTAGAATATTCCGAGATACTCCGGATTACTTCATTCAAATATGTTAATCGCATTCACGTTCTAAATGCGGTTGACATCTTAAGCGTGAGACCCTGTAGGTTCGGATATTTACGGACATGTCCGGAATTCCTTCTGCGACAATGATTACTATTAGTGTATTCATACACATAGTAATCACCGCAAATAACACGAAGATCTTTATCGTGTGAACCGTAGTATTATATTCGATACATCATATTGCTCCGTCAATACTTTACATTGCCCGAGATGAAACACTAGGTTATTCTCGTTACCTGTCATGTACTCTTTACTCATATCGTACTATCGATGTTCCCGTGGGCAACAACTTGATCACGTGTCCAGCCAGACAAAGACAAATATCATAGCACATGAGTGAGCCTATAGTGTATCTCTCCATCGTCACGAGTAGTAATTCCCGCAAGCACATGATGCATGTAAAATGCATCCATGAATTTTGCAGTTTATTGTGCCAAAATACCCATTATCTTGCAACTTTATTATATTTGTTAGGGCTATAACCTACTAATAGTTGCAAAAGTGCACAAGTTGATTTTCCACACTTTTTTGTGTAGAAAATACACGAATATGAAAGAAACCCGGTCATTATGGTGAAATTTGGAGTTTACTGAAATCTGTCCCTATAGAACAGTTTTCTAAGATTACCACAGCAGACCCTCAAGATGGCGTCAAATGGAAAACGTCAACACATGAAAGTTGTGGGGAATTTTACGCTGATAAATCTAGATACAAAATTTTCCTCAGTCAGAGTCAGTACGCTACTTTTAGACTCGGATTATTGAAGGGTACATAAGCACTTTTGAGATTCTGAGAGTTTGTGACGCGATTGACTCCAACTCTTTTTATATTAGATGGATTCGGCTAAATCATGTTCCAATGAACTCTCAAAGGACGGAGGAGAGCCCTAAGAAGGTTCTAGAGATACCCAAGAGCTCTTAAATCAAAGGGGCATCCATCTCATGGCCTAGATTGTATCTCCATCTCTATATATTGAGGGGAAACCCTATTTTATGAGCCATCCATCAAAAGCCACGAAATTCCTACCTCTTGGAAGCCTCCAATGAGGGGGGGGGGGGATCTCCTACACACCATCACCATCTCCAAGGAAGAAGAGGGGGAAGGGGACTCCGTCCCCCTAGGACAGCCGCCGCCCTAGGGAGCCGTCGGGGCGTTGCTACCCTACCCTGTCGGCGCGCCGCCTCTCCTCCTCGTCGTGGCCGCCTCTCCCCCTTGGGGAGGGACCTCTCCATCACCATCTACAACAACTATCCATCATATCCTACTATAATATCTTGGCGAACATGATGTGTGATGCAATCTATTATTTCCCAATAATCTATTGTGTCTCTATGTTGATGTTTGAGTAGTGAATTGTTTATGGCAATTGTGATATAGTTCGTTGTGGGTTGCATACAAATATATGTTATCTTCTATGATGATCTTATGTACTAATATATAAGCGCACACACGTGTTGGGGGATGCATAAGGTTGTAACCGTTGCATGATGACAGGATGATGGATAGACTGAGTTTGAAAGAAACCGGATTCCAAGTCTTAGATATGCATGTATGTTAATTCATGGTTAACCAACGGGGATTATAATTGTGAGGACCTTGAAATTTACAGCTGTGGTTGGACTTATGTCTTAATAATTCCCTTGTTTGCTCTTAATTTTCCTTGAGATCAATCACTAAGAGTGTATTTATTCATGCCTATGGCTGCACCTATCTATGGCTCCTCTCTAGAAAAAACAATAAAAAGATATCTATCTGCTTCACTAATTGTGACAACCAAACGAATGAAATAACAATTTGACTAAACATTTGCTTTTTTGAGAAACTTGCTACTACTTCACTAACTCCACCTTACTTGCAATAGTTTACTTGTAATATTTACTTTGAACACTTTACCGTTAGTAGTAAAAATAACCATATACACTCTAGTTCCTAGCATTACATAGAAGGCCATACAAGTGGGTTATACGTCTTTATAGAATAGATAGTTTACCTTCAGCTCCTCGTGGGTTCGACACTCAAATACTTATCGAATTGTACTACGGTGATCTCCTGCACTTAGGAGTTATCAACACACCATGTGAATTATTAGCGTACCATCCGGTAAGAGCAAAGACTGGCTTTATGATTACTCCTGTTCGGAGCAACGTTTGAAGAATCCTGCCACATCCATATTATACCCAAGTTCACATGTGTCTCGTGGTCTAACGATCTTTAGTAAAGGCAATACATGTTTATGAGAAACTACCGATAACAAATATTAACGATGCATTCCACGGTATATCATGTTGGGTCTATCCATCGTCGTTGTTCTTCCAATAATTCCGATCTCATATATCATTGGCAACTCTACAACACTTTGCCATATTGCTCATAGTCAGAAAACCGGGACTATCATTGATACATGAACAAGTGTAGGCAAGACTAAGGATGTCTTATTGGTGTTTATTACTCAACACATGTATTAGGTTTTTTCTCCAAATACACATTATTCAGAACTAATACAATTATAGCATAGAAAAATAAACTTAATTATAGAACATAAATATGAATAAACTTTGGGCATATTTCCATCATAAGAAGGACATCCGCCTAACATAGTCCGCTTTTATGGATGGTGAGGCTTAGGTAGGTTAGAGTAGGCCCATCCTAGCTCATTTTTTTTCACAACGCTAGTACGTGTGACGCTATTTGACCTTGTTTACAACACAATACTGTAAATTGGCTAGCTTCATTTTTTGGCCCCTTCTACAGGCATGCTGAAGCGCCGCCACTGCTTTTGCCGCGCGTACTCGCCGTAGGCCTCGGTCTAAGCAATCCAAGATCTCTTTCGCGTCATGACAACGAGCCAATCCTCCCCCAAAGATTCATTGTGGCTCTCCTAACAAACATTTGTGGAACACAACTATCATGAACGACGTCGCGACGCGCATTCATATACACGGTTATACACAACACCCATATGAAGAGACCGCACGGGAGGCGGAGAGTGATGGATGCGGAGACAAGTTTAACCACCATACATATTTTTTACAATGGCATGATAATTGTGCGAAGTTTTAACTACCATACAAAATATTTACAATGGCATGATAATTGCGCGCCAGCGCTAAAAAACCTTTGTACTTCTTGTCGGTTTCTTAGACCTTGCTGGTGAGAACAGTTAGAAAATATATAGATATACAAATTATTGTTCATTCAAGGAAGAAAATTACTACTATGTAGAAATAAATACTATCGGGCTAGAAATCTTTGTCTATTATAAAGACCTGTTCTTCTCTTAAAAGTAGACTAATTCGCAGTGTACAAAATAATACAGGAGTTGGGCCTACCTGTCGCACTTGTTAAATCAAAACCGATAATACACCGCAGTAGGCACCCATGAAAGGTACATGAAACCACACAGATTCCTGCCAAACGTGTAACCCGGTAGCTTGAGCCAACAGAACATTGCTCTGTGGAGTCTAATTCAAATTGGCGCTCCAGATCACACGGCTAGCGCAGCAAAAATTTGTGCGGTGGGCAGAGACCACGCACGATACGCGCCCAAAATACGCTCTTTCCTGCGCCCGCAAGCAATCTCGCGCCGTCGACGCCATCACCCGATCGCGATCCAGTTCATACAGTACGTACGCGCACCCACAGCGAGAGCGGGACCACTTCGCGACTCCGCTCGGACGACGCCCGCCTGCCTGCCTGCCTGCCATGTCACCCGAGCATTAACGCCTCCGGCGCATATGTACACGCACAGCTCACCCGATCCGACCTCTTCCCTGTTTCCTTCCCCCAATCCCTCGCCCCGTTGCAAACCATTCGTAATAGTCCCCCAGATCGAGAGCTCTGGGAGATTCCGCCGACCACTCGCCCTCGGCACCCCGGTTGGCGGCCGCGCGCGTGTTCTGCGGGTTTTTGCGCGCAGGCGTGCGTCTGACGGATTCGCCCGGTGGATTTCCAATCAGGATGCTTTCTCCGCGTCTGCACGTAAGCTTTTCTGATGCCTTGCCCTTTCCCGAATCCGGCGGGTTTTTTTTCGGCTGCCTATTTGACGACGCGAAGCAGTCGGGAGGCTGTCGATTTCTGCGAGGAGCTCGTCGGCGATCGCGAGGGTCATTTAGTTTTGTTCTTTTCGCTGTTCGTGAGTTGCCGTCGTGGGTGGGCTCGCGCCGTCCACCGTCCTATCGTGCTCTGCCGTTGGCGGCCCCCGCCTCGGCAACCGCCACCTTCGTCCTGCCCTGCCACCGCCTCGGGCGCCGCCGGCTTGGTTTGTGAGTACAGTTGCGTGTAATGTGTCGGGAGGGGCCGAATATTTTGATGCGTCGGTGGATTTTGTCGTCTGAAGAAAATTTATACACTTGTTTGAGAGTATTATACTCCTGTTTGGACTTTGGAGATGTTATAATTATGATCGCTGAACTACATGTGGACCTAGTGCTCTCTGCTGTAGTATTAATTATGAGGCGTACTCTGTTTCCTTCAGTGGACACCTGCTCCTGTAGCCTTTTCAGTTTTGTTTCTCATCTAGTCATGTTCCTAGAATCCTAGTACTGTTATTTAGTGGAGTGCCTGATTTACCCATTACACCATTTCAACTTATTTTGTGTGTGTGTAAACTGTTGGATGTTTAGAGTTTAGTGGTGTGTTTTTTCTATCATTCTCTGCTTGTTTTTTTTGTTGTTGTTAATTTGCGTGTACTTGCTCTGTAGTTCTGGTCGTGTCCTCAGTGAACTTTCCAGTGCGAAGCCTAATCTACCCAATGCTGATTGTTCATGCACGCTGTGGGAATTCAGTGCTGTCCTCGATGTTGATTGTTCATGCACGCTCTATCATTGATTATGCATTGACTAAAGTATTTTGGCACAGTCCCAAAACACATTTGGATTGAACCTGATTTTTTTTTGAGTTACCTCAAGCTCATGAATTCACACCCCCACTGGCCTAACGGAGTAAACTAATGAGTTCGCGAATGAACAGCTGAAAATTATAAACCAGTGAACAACTAGGCATGCTAAAATAGATTTAACTGGATATTCTTGTTGCCCTGACCTGGACCTTTGTAAAATCTTTATGTTGCCGTGATGAATATTTGATGTCTAGGCCCTTCAGTTTTGAGATTGGCAGTCAAGATGATTCATGGTTATTTTATTTGCAGGTGGTCATATTCTTTGCTCAATAATCTGGTCAATCTATGTCATGAGTAAAATGTGTCATGCAGTTGAATCAGAAGAGGCAAATATGGATGAGATCCATAACGTCCCTACTTGTAGTGATTCTTGCTGGGAGAACTGTGCCCATGGTAATAAATTATCAGTTGCCAGTGGTGAGATGGAATGGCTGAGCACGCAAACAAGCCCTTGCGGCACTCCTTATGGCACTCCTCTTTTTAGTAGAGCAAGCTCTTTCTCCAGCTTTGCTAGTTGCCTTTCAAGACTTGGTATGGCTTTTGTGCAATATTCTCTTATAACTGCAAAAAAATACTAACACTTCTGTCATTATTATTATTTGCTTTCTTAGCTTAATTTTATTTATGTCTTGTATTTGTCTCAGATCACTCCCACATGGATACTGACTCGGAAGATGAACTCCTAGATACCGGCCAACTTCATCCTGATATCTTTGTCAGTGATGAATTTATGGAGAAAGGAAAAGGGAATCTAGTAAAAGAGGAAGAATGCCAACTCAGTCATACTTCCGTATTCAATGATGGTGCTAATAGTCCCATTTCAGCAGACCAAAGTATTTTATCTGGTCAGTCACAGTTGGAGACTGATCAAGGTGCCACCAAGGAAAAAATTGATGCCTCTAATGTTATCTTGGACAGAAGTGTATCTAAAGAGCCAGATAGAGATATCCTGTCCAATGACCAACTTACAGAAATGCAATATGGTGTATCTTTGGAAGATAATGATCTTAAGCAACCCAATATGATATACGTTGAAGAGGTTACTAGCCTTCCCATTTCAGGAGGTGAAATAATTCCGTTGAATGAGCAAGTTATGGATCAACGTGACAGCACCAAGGAAAACACTATAGTGTACAACAATATACTGAACACCGAGCCAGACATGAAATCAGATGCCAAATTTGAAAGTGGAGTCGACTATCTTTATCCCCTAGTGTCGCCCAGCTTTGATACAGACCCTCTCATTTGGTTACCACCAGAACCAGCTAATAAGGAAGATGATACTGATACTCTCGCTAATCACGAGGATGATAGTGACAGCAATGATACTAGGTGGGGTAAGTCAAGTTTAAATCTTAGCTTTGACAGGGAGATAAGCAAGAATAGCCGTGATGACCTATTGCAGAAAGCAATGTCAGAAGTTATGAATGGACAATTCAAGATCCTTGTTAGTCGTTTTTTGGCTGCTGAAGGGTTCTCTTTGTCTGATGGAGGAGCCGATAATACCTGGCTTGATATTGTTGCTTCTTTATCATGGCATGCTGCCTTACTCGTCAAGCCTGATGACAATGTGGGAAATGCAATGGATCCAGGGTTGTATGTAAAGGTGAAATGCATAGCTTCAGGATCTTGCCAGCAGAGGTAAAGTGCTAACATTCCTCATTGTACTGCTCATTATGTTGCCTTATTATGCCTGAACTATTTTTACTCACTCTCTTTCTTTGATAGTGAAGTGATCAACGGTCTTGTTTTTAAGAAGAGCGCTGCACATAAGCAGATGAGAGCCAACATTAAACATCCTAAACTGTTAATTCTTCAGGGTGCCATTGGTAACTTTTCCACAGGGCTATCTTCAATGAATTCAATGAAACAGGTGTGCATGCATGCTTGTAATCAAATTTATGTATGTTCCAGTGACAATATTTGATGGTGTAGAAGATTTATAACATTTCCGTTCTCACCATCGACCAGGAAAGCGAGCAGTTGGAGAAAACTCTGAGTGATGTGATAGGTAAATGCCGGCCTGATGTTATATTAGTGGAGAAAGCGGTTTCACGAAATGTAAATGATTATGTTCAGAAACAAGGAGTTACCTTGGTCAGTGACATGAATATCCATCGGCTGGAAAGAATTGCTCGTTGCACTGGTTCTCCAATTATCTCGTTGCAGGATGTTTGTACGAAATCCAACCTTATTAAGCAGTGCGAATCTATCCATTTCGAAAAGTTTGTTGAGGAGCATAATCTTACTGTAGAAGATGGAAGAAGGTTATCCAAAACTTTTTTATTTCTAGAGGGCTTTCCAAAACCTCAGGGATGCACAGTATGTTTTCTAACCATTTTTCCTTATTCCTGCATTTAGTATTTTTCTGAATTTTTGCTAAAACTTGATTCGTCAGATTCTCTCTTTATAATTTCCTTCTTCTTTTGTCCTCTTGACACAAAAATGGTTTCGTGCATCTTAAGAAATATTGCACTACTTCATCATTTTTCAAATATGTCGAATCTGATCAGACAATTTCACCGCCGGGTCCATAATCCGATTTTTAGCTTGCGTTGCGGGTCAAATTGATGTGATAATCAAAATCATTTTCCGGTCGCTCATTATGCTGCTGGTAACACCATTATGCTGTTTTTTTGTACAGTATGTAGCATTGAGTTGGAAATTTGGTGATAACACCCTCATTTTCTGATAGCAAGGGTTATTTATGCTTTAGTGAACTTTATGTATAGCACAACTGCACAACATACACACTGTTGCATATTGGTTGTGCTAAGTGCTAACATTGCCGTTTATTTTCAGTATCGTACCTAGTATGATTTGTTGTGCTATTTCTGATTGCATGGAATTATACTGTAGATATTGCTAAAAGGATCAACAAGTGAAATCTTGAAGAAGATTAAGCGAGTCCTTCACTTCACTGTCTTTGCAGCTTACCACTTGATCCTTGAAACATCATTCTTTGCTGATCAAAGATCATTTATAACAGAAAAAATTGCCACGCAGAAAGAGGACTGTTTAAAAACCGATCCACAGCTGTTTTTTCCTTCTAGCTCTTCCGGTCAGCAGTATGCTAATACGCAAGAGTTAGCTAACTCTAAACATTCCACGTCACAGCATCTTCATGATTCTGAAATTAAGAGTTCCAGAGATCCTGACAGCCAAGGCATTCTGTCTAATTCACTGGTTCCTGATCTGGATCACTCGACAAATATTATTGGGGACATACCATGTTCCAACTCTGCTGAATCAACCTCACGTGATGAGTTTGATGGCTCAATCTTTACTGCTGCTTCAGAAAAAATAAGTATGCAGAAGAAAGAAGCATCTGGCAAAAATTCTGAAGAAGATGATGAAACTCATGTGGAGACTAGGACTTCTTTAAATCCTCAGACTATATTAATTTCGATGTCCAGCCAAAACATCAGGAATAAAGCAGTTTGTGAGCAGAGTCATCTTTCCAGGATAACTTACTATGGGTATTTCGACACATCTCTGGGGATATATCTGCAAGATACTTTACTTAGTGAGGTCATATATCTTAATTATTTTGTTAATCCAACAAATCATTCATAAGCTTTATTTATGTTTATAAGTAACAAGTACTTTGCTTGTAGAAACACAGTTGCTTATCATGTGGTGAGCCTCCAGAAGCTCACATGTACTCTTACACCCACCATGATGGAACTCTCACTGTTCTCGTGAAAAGCCTTCCGTTGGATGCAGCACTTTCCGGTCATGGTCAAGGAAGAATTTGGATGTGGACCAGGTGCTTGAGATGCAGTGATAAGCCCACAGAGAGGGTTATAATATCTTCCTCTGCACGTAATCTCTCGTTTGGGAAGTTCCTGGATCTTAGTTTGTCGACACATTCTTCTGCCAAGAAGCTATCAACATGTGGGCATTTGCTGCATAGGGACTGCCTACGTTTCTTTGGGTAAATGTCAGAAAGGATGTTCCTACGTATAGAAGTTCCTTTTCAACATGATATCACTAAGAATTCTTCCTCATCTCATTACATGCAGATTGGGAGCTAAAGTTGCTGTGTTCAGATACTCGTCTGTTGAAATATATTCTGCTTGTAAGCCACCAATGGCTTTGCAGTTCCATGACCCAAACAGAAAAGAGTGGCTTGATGTTGAAGTTAAGAATGTGCGTGTCTACCAATGTTTTTATGCAGCTGTACATTTTCCTTTAGCTCCATCATTCTTGCATCTTAACATACTTCAATTCTTGAAGGTCCTTCTTAAATGGAAGCTACTCTTTTCTGAAATTGAAAACATAATACAAGGCTTGAAATCAAGATACTCTGGTGAAGCCATGGGGGGAAACAGGAACAGTTCAGCATACGAGGGATTGTTTTTGGAAGTCAGTGGTTTGCTTGCACAAGAGAAAGACGAATTTGAGGTAAGCTATTTTTTTCTCCCATTAGTTCTCCTGTCCAAACGGATTTGGTATTATTTTTCATGTTTTAAGGTGTTAACATTTCCTCTGTACAGAAGGTTTCTATGAATGCATTTGACAACTCTGCTAAACCGGAGACTTGTGCTCACGAGATCCTGAGCTTGAACTGGCTATATCAGCAACTTCTTCTTGGATTTTATATTTGGGATATCCGCCTTCATCATCTTGTTCAGTACAGTAAAATCAATGCCGCATCTTTAGATAATTCTACCCACAAAAGCAAAGGGGAGAATGAGCTGAGAAGTTCTAAAAATATTGCTGTGCATGGGGACACACTATCTATCCCGAATATTGGAATAGAAAGACATGAAGCAACTATAAGTGCTTCTGATGATTCTGACAATTCTGCTAGCGGCATAATTTCAGAGAAGGACCAGCTTACTGAGAAATCAATAATCAAAGAGCAAGGGTCTTATCCAGCTGTTGCTGATGAAAATGGGTCCCATCAAATCGATTCCTCTGTTCAGAATCTTAACCATATTTTCTTAGATAAGTCAAGTGTTTTACCAGTCAAGAATGATGAACACCCTGCACCAGCCAGAGGCGATGGAATTCATCCTGTTGCCAGGCCAAGTAAATGTTTGCCTGTATTGCGTAACTTTTTGGATTTCGCAAATGATGACACAGGAGAATGGGTCTGGAATAAGTTCAGTTACTCAGAAAGGCGGTACAAGAAAGAAATAGAAGTTGGTTATTTGGATAAGTTTCATCTCATCAACAAATATACCCCGTCTTCACCATCACTGACACAGCTCAAAGTTCAAATGCACTTGATTCATTTTATAGTTGGTCCATGTGGTAATATCTTATCAATTGTTGAGGAAGAGGTGTCTAGCATTATTGCTTATGCACTAGCTATATCTGAACAACAAAGAATTTATTCTGATGCTGCATTTGAAAAGGATGAACTTATATCTAGAAAAAAGCTTGATAAAGTAGCACCCAACAAATTGGCAAGAGGTACCTCAATGCCGATACCAGTTGTGTTTACAACTAAGTCTTCAGAAAAGGATCATGATATGTTAAGCAATGCATCATCATTATCATATGAGGAATCAACATCTGGATTTTATGATTCATTTCTGTCAGCATTAAAAGATATGCATCCTGAAATTTGTCTGAATAGTGAAAAGCTAGGTTTGAAGAGCAAATACACTGTTGTTTCTATATATGCAAGGCAATTCTATGAGCTTCGAAAGATATGTTGCCCATCAGAACTTGCCTATATTGCACCCATAAGCCGTTGTAAAATATGGAATGCACAGGGTGGTAAGAGCAAGGCTTTCTTTGCAAAATCACTGGATGACAGATTTATCATAAAAGAAATCAAGAAAACAGAGTTTGACTCATTCTTAAAGTTCGGCCTTGAATACTTCAAGCATTTTGGTGTATCTCGGGCCTCAAGTAACCCTACTTGCCTTGCAAAAATATTGGGAATATATCAGGTCTAGAATGAATCTTCCTCAAAGCTCTGTACTTTTATTTACTCGTGCTATCTAATGTTCATGTTCTAATTCTCTCTATCAACTATTGCAGGTCAAGGAAATTAGGAATGGTAAGGAGACAAGGACTAATTTCATGGTTATGGAGAATCTTTTATTTGGTCATAACATACTACGTAGATATGATCTGAAGGGTGCTCTTTTCTCAAGATATGTTGATGACTCAAAAAATCCTGAGAGTGTACTGTTGGATCAAAACTTTATTGAAGACATGCGTACCATGCCTATCTACATTGAAGGGAAAACGAAAAACCTCATAGAACGTGCTATTTGGAATGATACATCATTTCTATGTGTAAGTGTGTTTGTTGCTGCAAATAATTTTTTATAAAATATACTCCCTCCGTCCTAAATAAGTGACTTGAGTTTATCTAGATTCGTATGTATCTATATACTAAAACATGTCTAGATACATCCGAATCTAGACAAACCCACGTCACTTATTTTGGGACGGAGGAAGTATATGCATTTGTTTCTTATAAAAGTGTACAAGTCCATTGCGTTGGGTCTGAAGCTTACAAGTCGCATTTCTTATGTTTCCAGCGTATGAATGTCATGGATTACTCTTTGTTTGTTGGAGTGGACAAACAGAAGAAGGAACTTGTGTTTGGAATTATAGATTATTTGAGGCAATATACCTGGGACAAACAACTGGAGTCTTGGGTGAAGACATCGCTTGTTGTTCCCAAGAATCTATCTCCAACAGTAATCTCACCAAAGGAGTACAAATTAAGATTTAGGGTATTTATGTCTCAGTACTTCCTATCGGTTCCAGATGCTTGAGTCTTGAGGCATGATCATTTGTGATGTTGGTGGCTGACCTTATCTTGAGTATGGTTCGTGCTGCCATGGACCTTGGTTTACTCGAGCGTGCCTATGACGTCTTATTTGTTGAGCGTTAAATTTTATTTTGTTCTTTTTTGTGGTGTGTGTATCCTTGTCCATAATTTGCTTCTCAACTGTTGTACATAACATTAGGGACTTTAGGGCATCAGATTCCCCAGTGAACTGCAGAAGGAAAATCAATGGTGATTGACATACACATACCCAAAGAAATATTCTTTATTGATGATTGTTAGGGTGGATATGGAATGTAAGCGAAACATTAGTGTAATATCATTTTTGAATTTGGGAATAAATTGTGCGATGTAAACCTTTACTGCTGAAGAAGATTTGCAGAATACGACGCATGAGAGTTGCACTGCTTTACATACTGTAAAATTTTGGAGTCTTGGATGATCTCAGAGTTCTGGGGTGCCATCGTTGTCATGTGCAGACTGGAAGGATGGATGTGGGTTTGCTGTCTCCTGGAGGATCAAAGTGAGCTGATGCAGATGCGATGAGAAGTGGCCACATTACATTGAGCCTGATTGTTTGTACCTTTGTTCCCCATTGTTGTTGTATGCAAAGGATATAGTTTCGTTAACAAATACCCCCTCTTTTTCAAAATAAGATGTTTTAACTTTTGTGAAACGAATGTATACCTTTTAGTGTGTAGTTTCACTCCAAACATATTGTGAACCTATATATTAAAAGATGTCTAGATATATTTATTTCATAAAAGTTAAAACATCTTATATTTTAGAACGGGGGACTAATACTGACCATTGCTTAAGTTGATAAAGCATCCCCTCAAAAGTTTTATTTTAAGAACTCTGGGGCTGCATCAAGGAAGGCAAGCTCCAACCGGACAATGCTCCTGTGGAAACTCATCCACCTCTTCGCTAGTCTCCTCATTATCACCAACACTACCTGCCGACAGGAAGCCAAGGATAAGTCGGCGGCCCTGAGCCATTGGCATAGGGGTAAGCCGACGGTGGCCACCGGTGTATCCCCATCGGTGATGGATTCAGTGGCATAGAAATTTGGCCATCGATGTATGTACCTAAGCAGATGGTTTCGGGCAGCCGTTGGCATAACCTGGCCGTCGGCGTGAGAAACCTGACGGACGGTCATCCGATGGTGCTGCTAGCTATGCCGACGGCCTGGACGTTGGCTTAGTTTGGACACGTGGCTGAATCTATGAGCCAGCTTGCGAAACGGTACGTCGACGGTCTAGTTGTCTGCTTTGTCTAGGAGCTATGCCAATGGCCATCATTATCCGGGACGTGTGGCTGGCGCCGGTAGCCCGTTGGAAGTAGCTACAACGACGTCCACACCATCAGCTTTGTCTAGGAGATATGCAACATGGACGCATGGCAGGTGTTGGGGCGGCGACAGGTCGCAGAGGTATGCCGACTTTGTGTATGCCAACGGTGGTCGTCGGCTTATCGCCACACATCGCCTGCTGGTAGCTCGCCGTGCCTAGCCAATAGTTATGCCGATGTCAATAGCAATGCAGCCGGCATACCTATTCCTAGTTTTCTTTTTTGGCCCTCCCAGCATTTCAAGTAGCTCCCGATGCAAATATATATTCCTGAATTTAAATTTGCACAGTAATCCATCAAATAGGTCGAATTCATCACATGGTTATCCATTCCATCACATAGTCATCGAAAAACATGTCACATGTCATCGAATCCATCACATGGTCATCAATTCCATCACACGGTCATCAAAACATGTCACAAATAACAACAACTTCACATAGTGCAGCACCGAAACAGCAAGTTCACATATCTAACACGAATACAATAAGTTCATTACACGAAATCGGTCTACAATGGACATGTAACCTCGGACAACATGAAGTCCACCGCCAAGAGCATCATCACTACAAAATGAAACAGAACACCCATTTAGCATGGCAAATTGTCTAAGTTGAAGTTTTTACGTGGAGAATTGTTCTAAGTGGAAGTTTAGCATGTCAAATTTATCAAAGTCGAAGTTTAGCATGGAAAATTGATCAAAGTCCAAGTTTAGCATGGGAGATTGTTCTAAGTCCAAGTTTAGCATGGGAAATTGTTCTAAGTATAAGTTTAGCACGAATTTTTGTTCTAAGTCCAAGTTTAGCACACGAAATTGTTCTAAGTCCAAGTTTAGCATGGCAGAATGTTCTAAGTCCAAGTTTACCATGTCAAAGAAAGTTGAGTTTGCATGGAACTAACCAGAAGCGGCAACTACCGGGTGTGAGTCACGTCTCTCGCCATGGGGTGAGTGAAAGGGTGAGGTAGAAGCACCAAGACTAAGACCATGTAGGTGAAATGGAGTGATCGTGTGCGACTTGTGGGGCAAGGCAGAAGCACCACAAAAGAAAGTGTTGCAATGAGCCAATCCCTACATGTTTGAGAAAAATATGGCAAGTGTAAATATTGATGTGTACAAGAAAATGGTAACTAGTAACTGAGTAGTATGGAAAGGTACTAACCGGAGTCCTTGTGGTGGCATGTCTGAGGAATTGTTCCTTCGATGGCATCCTTTCTAGAGGATTTTCATACTCAAGTAGTGGAGCACCAGTTCGCAGAGCCAAAAAAATCGCCTGCAAGTGACTTTATATGTCACGCACGGTAAAAGAAAGAAGTTAAAAATAGTGAAGGTAGCTAGAATGGGCAACAACCTGAAGAGAATATGCCCGAGAGGCAATAATAAAGTGGTTATTATCTTATTTCTTATTTATGATAAATGTTTATTTTGCATGCTATAATTGTATTGATAGGAAACATCAATACATGTGTGTTTAATAAACAAATAAAAGGTTCCTAGTCATGCCTCTCTTATAGACTAGCTCGTTGATTAACAAGATGATCAAGGTTTCCTGATCATGGACATTGGATGTTGTTAATAACGAGGTCACAACATTGGTGGAATGATGTGATGAACATTCATCCGAAGTATAGCATTACGATCAGAGTCATTATGTTTATATTGCTATAACATCATACGAAGTAATCTTAGTCCTTAGACCATGAGATCATGTTAATTGCTAACACCGGAAGAGTATCTTGATAACATTAAACGTCACACCGTAACAGGGTGACTATAAAGGTGGGTTCAGTGCTACGAAGGTGTTATGTTGAGGCTCATTGATCAAGAGTGGGATTTGTCCATCCCGATGACGGATAGATATACTCTGGGCCCTCTCGGTGATATCACATTGAAATAGCTTGCAAGCAAGTGATGTGATCACTAGAATGTTATATCACGGGAACGAGAAAAGAGTGCATGTCGGTAACGAGATCAAACTAGGTATGGAGATACCGATGATCGAATCTTGGACATGTAATATATCGCGGGACAAAGGGATTTAGTTACTAGCGTTAAAGGTTCTCATGATCAAAGAAGTCATCGTTGAATGTGTAGGAGTCAGTATGGATCTCCAGGTCCCGCTGCTGATTATTGATCGGAGAGGGGTCTCGATCATGTCTGCATTATTCGCGAACCATAGGGTGACACACTTAAGGGATACCGACACCATTTGGAGCAAATATGTTTCAGATAAAGATTTAAGAAAGCGCTGGAATTATTTCAATAGACACCAAAACTGTTTCGGGTGAAATTGCTGAAATTGGTTCTGCATGTAATATTGAAATGTTGCAGGGGGTTTTATGTGAATGTTTGTTAATTAAAGTAATTAACAAAATTCTGAATAAAAATAATAAAAAAGAGTTTTATTAAATGAGAGAGCATTAAATTTGGAGAAATTTAATGCATTTAAAGTGGAGACTTTAAAAGAGAATGTGAAGGGGCAAATTTATGTGGAGGGAGTTACCACCACATGAATGGAGGAGGTGAAGAGTCACCTCCTCCATGCACCGGCCATGAAGGAGGGGCAACCCCCCTCCTCCTATAAAAGGCCACCCCCTCCTCACTTCTCACACACACCTCCTTGTGAAGGATCTCTCTCCCCCTCTAGTATTATTCCCCCATGGTCTCGGATTAGCGAGATACATGTTCCCGGTGGCTTTATCTGGAAAGGAGTTGCTGCTTCCGCTGCTTTGCTGGAGCGAGGGACGGAGGTTGTCGGGGTACCGGACGTGTGTGCGATCACGGATGCACCACTGCTTTGCGGTGCTGGACTTGGTGGTGTTGGAGCTGGATCTGATGGACGTGCTGGAGCCGGACCTGCTGGACTTCATCACGATCTTGAGATCGGCAAGTGTACGACTACATCAACCACGAGTTCCTACTCGTTAACAAAGCTCGTTGTCTACGAGGGTAAGTTCTCGTTTCCACCCGTTGCTTTGTACCTAGTAGATAGATCTTGGCGTGTAGTTCACACCGTAGGAATTTTTTTGTTTTCTATGTTGCGGACCCAACAGTGGTATCAGAGCCTGATCTATGCGTAGGTGCTTTGCACGGGTAGTACACATATGTTTATATGTGGGCGATGATGATCATGTTATTGCATCTTCTATGTATTTTGGATATTGGTGGCATAGTGGGATGAAGCGGCCTGGACCAACCTTACATGTCATCGTACATGAGACCGGTTCCACGACTGACATGCAACTTGTTTTGCATAAGTGGCTGGCGGGTGTCTGTCTCTCCTACTATAGTCAATATCTGATTTACAACGAGTTGCTAATAACTTAGTTATCCTCGTTGTGGTTCATGTTCGTAGGTAAGAACGGTTCTATCTCTGAAAGCCCTAAGCCACGTAAAACTTGCAATTGATAAATTAGAGGCGTCTAGTTTAGATCGTTGCTGGGATAGTGTATTGATATGGTATTGTTGTAAGTAGATGTATGATAGATACTCTTACAACACACTCAACGTGTAAGTTCCATAGACCCTGGCCTTACACACAAAGGAATGATAGAGATCATACCACGATGCAAGTGATAGAGATCAAATGCATGGACCATATCATCTCACTTTACACATTAGATGTTAGCATCTTATACTGCTAGTTTGGCGCTTTCTGTAGCATTGTAAGATGATCCCTCTTTTAGATATCAAGATAAAAATATGTTCTTCCTTAAGTATGCACCGTTCTATGGATCGTGTTTCGAGACATCACGTGATGATCGGGTGTTCTCAACTCTACGTTTTCATGCAACGGGTGTAAGACAGTTTTACACACGCGAATACTAAGGTTCTTACTTGGCGAGCCTAGCATGTACAAACATGGCCTCGGAACACGGACCGAAAGGCTAAGCATGAGTCACATAGTTGGTGTGATGACCATATTGATGCTCGCCTTTGAAGCTACACCGACTCACGTGATGATCGGACTTGGTGTAGTGGATTTGGTTCATGTAATCACCAAAAAGGCACGAGGGATGTCGTTTTTGAGTGGGAGCTCATTTCTAATTTGGATTAGTCGAACTCAATTTGTCATAAACTAAATCGAAGTGAATTTGCATAATTTGTTGTAGTCATTGGCATCTGTTCACTACCTTATGCTTAGTTTTAATTGAGATAATAGAACTATAGAATTCTGGATATTTACTTTACGAACTGGTATCGTATTGTTTTGAATGTCAATTTAAAGTTTATAAGTCCTATTGCAAACTTTCAGCAAACTCTATTTACTCCATGAAGTTTAATAAGTAGTATTAAATAGAGAGTAAGAATTCCAATGTTAGTATCTAAAGTATCATGTTTGCCTCCATGATTATTGATATTCAAAAAGTTGTTTTAATATCAAGATTATATTGGAGCTGAAAATTGTTTCAGAAACCATCATGTGTGAAAGATATTGTGATATCTGAAACAATGTTTTTTGGTTGCATTATGATAGAGTATAATTTAGCAAAATACATGTTCTCATATTGTATGAGAATTTGTGAAGGATGGAGATGTTAGGCATCCAAATCTACCAAAAAAGTTTTGGGAACTGATATTATTCTTCCTTATAGGCTATAGTAGCTTGATCATGAAAGTTGTCATGATAAGGATGAATAGAAGATGTAAGTAAAATGTTTACTACACTAATAGATTACTAAAGAATGGATTTTTGAAACAACACCAAACATTTGATGATGGTGATCCACTTCAAAGTGCAAGTCCAAAGGTATTAGTATTTGACTATATACGCTTTGTACCATGTGTCATGTTGATGACACCACTATTGATGTTGATAGATTCTTTTAAAAGAAAAGGAATTGCTGAAAGAGAATCTATAAAATATTTGGCAGAAAATAAAAGGTTGGAGATGTCCAACTTAGGTATATAGAAGATATACATGTTATGGCTATATTCCTTGCTTGTTAAACAATGTGGTTCTTAGGTATTGAATACCGGTATTGGATATCGAATTGGTTGGTATGAAATGTCATACAGGACAACGCAATTCATGAACTACAATGGCCTAAGTAACTAGCAAGAGAATGAGTGATGATGTTCTTCGAAAACAAATAATGTGTTATTGTGTTTTTCGTTGTCATCAAACCAAGCCTTCAAGATTTGTTTAAATAATTGTTATTTTGTTCCGGTATCATGAGAACTATGGATGTTCAAATAATTACCGTATTCCATAAAGGATGGATGAACTTTTACAAGTCTAGTTGGAGAAATCACATCCATAAACACTATTGCTAAAATGTCGCAAGACAAATGATTGAAAGATCACTTATGAAGTGACACTGTTTAAATTATATTTGAAAGAAAACATGAAGAAACTCCATATTGATAGATTTTTGGAGCCTTTGATTTTGATCAATTGACGCATGTGAGACTTTCCTCGAGATAATTGAAACTCCGTCCATAGGCCAGAGAGGAACGGATGACTAGCTTATTGGAAATTGTGCATGCTGATGTGCATAGTCCATTATGTTTAGCCATATGCGATGGATCTTTTTTGCTTCATATGCTTTCTCCGAAAATTTGAGTGAATATATCTGTATATTTACTTAATAAGGAAGAAGTATGAAACATTTGAAAATTGTTTAAAGACTTTCAAGATGAAGTGGAAAGTCATTGTAACAAGAAAATAAAGAGTTTATGATTCGATCATAAAGGAAGATATTTGAGTTACATGTTTAGCAAAAACACCTAAGACTTGAGGAATTGTTCCATGATTTGTGTTTCCCGATAAACCATAGGAGTATGGCATATTCGAGAGGTAAAATCAAACCATGTTTGACATGGTAAGATCAAGGGTGTCATTTATAAAACTGCCATTATGTTTTAAGGATTGAAGCTTTAGAGACTACCGCTTTTACACTGAAAAGAGCACCATCGTGTTCCATTGCAATGACACCATATGAGTTATGGTTTGGGATAAAACCCGAATTGTCTTTTCTTAAATTTTGGTATGCTATGCATAATTAAAATGTTTACAACCAAAGTCAAATAAGCACGTCTTTGTAGGTTATCCCAAAGAATTTGTTGGGAATTTCTCCATAACACCGAGGACAAAAGAGTTTGTTACTTGGAACGTCAAGTTTCTTGAGAAGGAATTTTTCATAAAAAGTTAAGTGGGAGGACAATAGAACTTTGATAAGGTTGTTGAACCTTAGCTATAAGTGCTAAGTAGCGCAGCGCCGGAAAGTGTCCCGATGGCGGCCACAATGCTCATGGCTCTCGCGATTACAAAAGGTGTGATCTCGGAGATTAGAGTTCCTATAGAACCGTGTGGGTCGGTAAGAATCAAATAGTAAGATTTGATAAGCAATTCGTTATTGTTTTGACAATGATGAACCGACTACATGCAAAGAAGCGATGATGGGCCCTGACTCCATAAAATGACTAGAAGTCATAGAATCTGTAATAGTATCCATACACGAGAAATCAAGTTTCTGAACTTGGAAGACCCTCCAGAAAGGCGTGAAGCCTATGGGTCGTGTTTGGATCTATAAAGAAATAAGACATGGATGTTTAACATCTATGAAATAGTCGACATGTCGGAAAGAAGTTTACGACAATGTTCAAGGAGTTGACTATGACAAGATTTGATCTTTCATAGCGATATTTAGTCTTGACGGATTAATGTAGCAACCACTACATATAATTTGGTATATGGTAGTTGAATAAACAAAACAATGTTCTTCTAATAGAACGGTTACCTAGGACATGTAGATGACACGGTCCAAAGGGTTTTGTTAATTCAAAGGGTGCTAAAAGGGCATGTAAACTTCAATAGTTGAAGTAAGCATAGCGGAGTTGGAATCTTCACCATGATGAAATTGTTAAAAGAGTTTAAATTCATCGGAGATGATGAAGATGCTTGCATTTGCAATAAATTAAGTGGGAGCGCTAAGACATATTTCTAATACATTATGTAGAGGACATATTGTTGATTGGAAATGATGTATCTTGTATTGACACAAGTTAAGAATTTCATTAAAATAAGATTTCGATGAAAGACTTGGGCAAACCCGGAATATTAGGCATCAATATCTATATGGATAGATTAAGGCGCTAATATGGTTGTGCCAGACATACATATATAAGATATTGAAAGGGTTCAATATGAGATATTGAAAGGGTTCAATATGGAAACAACAATAAAGGTTCTTGCTGCATGGAAAGGATTGTATCAAGATTCAAGTGTTTCAACACTTGGTGAGTAAAATCACATGAAGATTTTGATCGATTATACCATGATATGTATATATCCAGAATGTCCTATGCTCTAAATGTTATGAGCATATACCAGAATAATTCATAAGATGATCATTGGACAATAGTAAAGATATTCTTATGAGCTTTTGAAGAACTAAGAATATATAATGTATAAGTGACAAATAGTTAAAGGTAGTTCATTGTAAAGTGTTACATTGATACTAGTTTTGTCACAAGATACAAATTAAATTTATCTCAATTTAGACTATGGGTGGCACAATATAACGGAAAGGATGTTCCATGATGGATTTGGATGAGTTCCAAAGTTGAGACATTGTGACGGATACTACAACAAAAAGGCTAAGTATATGACTGCTATAGTAGCAGCATAGGAGGGCATTTGTGTTAAGTAGTTTGTTATCAAACTAGGTGTGGTTCAAAGTGGGCTAATACTATGAAGATATATTGTGTGACAATAATATCAACATATTTTGAGCCGAACAAACTAAAGGTCTCACCAAAGGACCAAATCTATACAATGCCATCTCATTTGAGAATGAGTGATGCGTAGAGACGCAAAGAAATGCAAATACACACGGACCTGAAACTGTCATATCCAGAGATTATGTTAACCACTAGCAATAGCGTATATGCAACATCAAAAAGCCATAGGTGTTCAATACGCAAAGTTTTTAAAACTACATTATTGACTCTAGTGCAAGTGGGAGACTGAAGGGAATATGCCCGAGAGGCAATAATAAAGTGGTTATTATCTTATTCCTTGTTTATGATAAATGTTTATTTTGCATGCTATAATTGTATTGATAGGAAACATCAATACATGTGTGTTTAATAAACAAATAAAAGGTTCCTAGTCATGCCTCTCTTATAGACTAGCTCGTTGATTAACAAGATGATCAAGGTTTCCTGATCATGGACACTAGATGTTGTTAATAACGAGGTCACAACATTGGTGGAATGATGTGATGAACATTCATCCGAAGTATAGCATTACGATCAGAGTCATTATGTTTATATTGCTATAACATCATACGAAGTAATCTTAGTCCTTAGACCATGAGATCATGTTAATTGTTAACACCGAAAGAGTATCTTGATAACATCAAACGTCAGACCGTAACAGGGTGACTATAAAGGTGGGTTCAGTGCTACAAAGGTGTTATGTTGAGGCTCATGGATCAAGAGTGGGATTTGTCCATCCTGATGACGGATAGATATACTCTGGGCCCTCTCGGTGATATCACATTGAAATATCTTGCAAGCAAGTGATGTGATCACTAGAATGTTATATCACGGGAACGAGAAAAGAGTGCATGTCGGTAACGAGATCAAACTAGGTATGGAGATACCGATGATCAAATCTCGGACATGTAATATATCGCGGGACAAAGGGATTTAGTTACTAGCGTTAAAGGTTCTCACGATCACAGAAGTCATCGTTGAATGTGTAGGAGTCAGTATGGATCTCCAGGTCCCGCTGCTGATTATTGATCGGAGAGGGGTCTCGATCATGTCTGCATTATTCGCGAACCGTAGGGTGACACACTTAAGGGATACCAACACCATTTGGAGCAAATATGTTTCAGATAAAGATTTAAGAAAGCGCTAGAATTATTTCAATAGACACCAAAACTGTTTCGGGTGAAATTGCTGAAATTGGTTCTGCATGTAATATTGAAATGTTGCAGGGGGTTTTATGTGAATGTTTGTTAATTAAAGTAATTAACAAAATTCTGAATAAAAAATAATAAAAGAGTTTTATTAAATGAGAGAGCATTAAATTTGGAGAAATTTAATGCATTTAAAGTGGAGACTTTAAAAGAGAATGTGAAGGGGCAAATTTATGTGGAGGGAGTTACCACCACATGAATGGAGGAGGTGAAGAGTCACCTCCTCCATGCGCCGGCCATGAAGGAGGGGCAACCCCCTCCTATAAAAGGCCACCCCCTCCTCACTTCTCACACACACCTCCTTGTGAAGGATCTCTCTCCCCCTCTATTATTCCCCCATGGTCTCGGATTAGCGAGATACATGTTCCCGGTGGCTTTATCTGGAAAGGAGTTGCTGCTTCCGCTGCTTTGCTGGAGCGAGGGATGGAGGTTATCGGGGTACCGGACGTGTGTGCGATCACGGATGCACCACTGCTTTGCGGTGCTGGACTTGGTGGTGCTGGAGCTGGATCTGATGGACGTGCTAGAGCCGGACCTGCTGGACTTCATCACGATCTTGAGATCGGCAAGTGTACGACTACATCAACCATGAGTTCCTACTCGTTAACAAAGCTCGTTTTCTATGAGGGTAAGTTCTCGTTTCCACCCGTTGCTTTGTACCTAGTAGATAGATCTTGGCGTGTAGTTCACACCGTAGGAAATTTTTTGTTTTCTATGCTACGGACCCAACATAACCAACCTTATTAACTTTGACCTGGTATGAGTCGTAGTCATGGATCGCCTTTTTGTCTTCCTTCAACTTTTGCTCATATACCTTATGAAGTTGTTCCTAGGTTCCTC
Organism: Avena sativa; assembly: GCA_916181665.1. Lineage (NCBI taxonomy): Eukaryota > Viridiplantae > Streptophyta > Magnoliopsida > Poales > Poaceae > Avena > Avena sativa. The sequence goes on from OV702288.1 coordinate 629,879,415, forward strand.
AAAACAACCCTACAATTTGACATAATGAATGTCAACAACATAGACATGCATGAACAAAAGTCAAAATGAGGATGAAAACGAGAAAAATCTTACATCGACGTAGGTCTAGCTGGATCATGAGGCCATGGACAAGGTGGGATATACGGAATGCCGCTCGTGCAGGAAGCACGGACCCGTGTGAGAGTGGTGGTAGAGTCGATCACCCTATCAAGAATCTTCAAGCAACCATGTCGCTTGCCGGTCCCTGGGATCATCATCGTCGTCTCGTCGAATGACCTCTGAAGGGGTTGACCATGTAGCTTCTTGTACACCATCTTATAGGCGCTCATGTCCTTTGATCTTGCCATAGTATGGATCCTCGCCTGCCTAGGAGACCGTCTTCTTCTTACGACCAATCTTCCATGCTACGATGATAACTGTCTCCTTCATAGTGGCCTCCTAGGGTGCCAAACAAATGTTATGCATAAAAATAAGAACACGACGGGAAATGAAAGGAGGTTGTTCCATATACATACCACGTGTGCCTTGAATCAAGCATGGTCCTTGTTTCCTTGATCATGTGTTCCTAATTTTCTCGTGATTCCCCTTGTTTATAATGCTCTTGGACTCGAACTCCTTATCTATCTCGATCCACTTTTCCACCAACGCATCCATGCATCCTCCCATCCATCACACCATTGGGGAACCATCTAAAAAATCAAAAGATCTCAATTTCAAGAACAAATAATGCAATTTAGCACCAATAGAGAATAAAAAGACAATTTATGTTGGACCATGTAGAGGTAAAACACAAAATTCTTTCGTGGTGATCCCAAGATCTAGCCGAGATAGAAGGCCACGAGGATTAGCACTAGACGCACGGTTACGAAACTGATGAAGCACGTCAGTTGAAGCAATGCAATCCTCACGTTCTGATCTAATCCACAATCGTCGAAGATCTGAACGTACAACACCTCTGCCAGTATCCACACGTACGAGGAGGAGCGTCAGTGGTGGACTGCTAGGTCCAGTACGGTGGCTGGACTGAAATGGAGTTAGGGTTTCCAATGCCTGAAATGACCTAAATTTTCCCCTTGGGAATCTGCACCCCAGTATATATAGGGAGTAAAAGTGGGCTCCACTCACTCGTGGCCCATTCGCTAAAGCCTATATTAATCAGTGCGATTCCAACCCACTGACTCATTCTATGTCCGATCCGGGTCCACCCGAATAGGTTTCCGGTTCAGGTTTAACCCAAACTTGCTCTCGCTCTTAAGTGTGTCACCCCGCGGGCTCATGTCGACTCGGACATGATTTGAGTCTTACACGTAATCGATCAGTCAGCAGCGGCTCCTAGCAGAACATGCCGACTCCCAAGTACCAAAGAGTCATGACGATATACCTTACAATGCGACTTGCGTCCGAGTTCCTTTTGTGTCACGATACACCTTGTCAAGCTATAGGCAAATAATCATCATCCTTCAAATAGCTCAACTCTCTTTCTTGATCCGAGATAAGTGATTTATCCAACTAACTCTTATTCAGATGCCTCAGTGAACACTTAATCGAGTCACACATGGTAATGCTTTCTGAATCATATCTTCCGAGAGGGCCCAAAGAATATCTCTCCAGTCGGAGGGGCAAAATCTCATCTTGGTCAACCACATCACGCAGCTTGATTCTCAGTCGACCCGAACTCTGCCTTTATAACTTCCCTTTTACGGAACAACATTTGACAGAACCTAAGTCGGTGATCCACAACTAGGATTGTGCAATAACCTCAGGTCTAAAGACTATATTGATTGAGACATACAAATGACGACTTGTTCGTTGTATCTTAATATGGGTTAGTTCGACTCGCTAAACTCTTTAGTCGAATTTGTGTAAGTCAGAATAGCATGAAGGACATCTTGTATGAACAACATGAATATATAGTTCCATAATCGAATTACATATTCAATTATACATATCAGTAGTTCATATAGGGATAATATAACAACTTCATGAATACATTGGTGATAATATCATACATGACTGCCACTAGGGCATAATCCCAACAATTTACTTATGCTCATGTACTAATCCTTCCGCAAGGTAAGTTTCCTCTCAACAATCTCGGCCTTCGGTATCCTTTTGCCTTGATTGATGTATAAGTATGGGATGGCCATGATGTGCGTGTTGGGGAACGCGCTACACAAAACAAAAATTTGTAACGTATAACCAGGATCATATGCAAGGGGAGAGGCAACAGATCATACCCTTGAAGATCGAACTAGCGGAAGTTTGTCGATTACGAGGTTGGTCGTGCGTCGATCCCCGGAACAAGCCTTAGCGAGTTGCAAGGACATGTATTATCCCACAGACGGCTCCCATGAACATTCACTAATGAAGATGTCGTTGTCGAAGTAGTTGGTGTGTCGATTCCCGTAGCTAGTCGATTAGCCGCAAGAAGATTTCTCCTTGTGAAGATCCGCATGATCAAGTGCTCCAAGTGTCACACCTCCACCGGTATCCACATGTACAAGATCAGCGGCACCGCATCAAGGTGTGATCAAGAACACACGGTCGAAGCGGGAACATGTCGATGAAGACCCGACAACGCTTTTGTAGTCCCGTCTAGATTGGATCCAAACGGAGGTAGAACTCGGACAGCGTTCCGGCATCGGGCATACCACCCTTGGGTTTCGCAACACACCAAGGTGATGGAGGATAGAGGTGGCAGCGACAAACGAGGCAGCGGCGCGGCGAGCGGCAGCGTGCGCATGGTGACGATGGGCGGCACCTCAGCTAGGGTTTTGGCCGGGAGGAGGCGACGACTTGGGTGGCTAAGGGCACGACTTGAGTGCCTCTTGGGGTACCCCTTTGTGCACTTTTATTGGAGGCAAGATCCCTTGGGTCGTCCCTTGACCCAGCCCCAAAGTTTGGACAAGTTCCGATAGGTGTAGGTCAATCCAAACCTACTCCAAAACTGCCTCCTTTGACCAATCCGAATTGGAGTAGGGGACATCTCCTTGTCCCTTACGACAACGTGGCTGAGCCTATTATGGAACCTTTCGGGCATCCTAAGATGACCCGGGTCATCCTGGTACCTTCCGGAACCTTCTATAACATTCTGGAACCTTCTGCTCCTTCCATATATATGTTCGGAACCATTCTGGACACTCTCAGGACCATTCCGAACACTTACGGGATCATCCGGGACCTCTCGGAACCATTCCGAGACCATACGAGACACTCTCGGAAACCTTATCTCATATAATTAATGCTTAAAACTTATTTCGAACACTCTCAGCAATATGCCAGACACCTCCGATATATTTCGAGACACTCTGAACACCTTCAAAATTACTTCTCTACTAAGTCTTCATTCACACTCGTATTAAAAATTCCATTGAACTCTTAAGTGTGTGACCCTATGGGTTCGGATATTTTTGGACATGTCCACAACTCATTCCGCGACAATGATTACTATTACCATCTTGATACACGTAGTAATCCCCGCAAATAACACGAAGATCTTTATCGTGTGAACCACGGTATTATGTTCGATGCATATTATATTGCTTTGTCGATACTTTACATTGCCCGGGAGGAAACACTAGGCTATTCTCGTTACCCATCATGTACTCTTTACGCATACCGCACTATCTATGTTCATGTGTTCAACAACTTGATCACATGTCTAGCCAGACGATGACAAACACCATAGTACATGAGTGGGTCTAGAGTGTATCTCTCCATTGTCAGGAGTAGCAATTTCCGCAAGCACCCCATGTGAATAATTGGTGTACCATATGGTAAGAGCAAGTATCAACTTTAGGGTTACTCTGTTAAGAGAAACGTTTGAAGAATCTTGCCACGTCCATATTGTACCCAAGTTCACAAGTGTTTCGCGGTCAAATGATCTTTAGTAAAGGTAATACATTGTATATGATAAACTAATGATAACAATATTGATGATGTGTTTAACAGTAGATCATGTTGGGTCTATCCATCGTCGTTGTTCTCCCAACAACTCCGATCTCATATATCACCGGCAACTCCACAACACATTGTCGTTTTCCCATAGTCAGGAAACCGGGACTATCAATGATACATGAAATAGTCTTAGAGGCGAGACTAGGGATATCTAAATGGTGTTTATGATTCCACACATGTATTAGGGGTTTCCTCCAAATACTCATTATCTAGAACTAATACAATTATAGCACGGAATAATAAACTTAATCATGAACAAGAAATATAGACTAATACAATTTATTATTGCCTCTAGGGCATATTTCCATCAGTGTGCATCATACAGAAGATGTTGGCATATCAGCTTCCTCACAACCGCCACCAAGATCATGAACTATGAATGAAACTCAACAAAACATTGACTTGTGTACTTAAAAAAAATACTTACCCAAAACTTGGTGGTTATAGCTACCGCATAGGTATCAAAGCTCCCCTCCCAAGTAGCTTGATAGTCCTCCCATTTGAGGGCTAACTTCCTCAACCTGCAATCATCATCGCCCGGGTTCACTGATGACTGCAAGTGCATAGATCAATTGTAGCTAGTTTCAAAGTAAAGATATCAAACCCACAAAGAGCTATTGGTAAAGGTCTTTATGCCACTGTCACTATCTACCAAAGGATACTTGTAAGCTGCCTTTGATCTCAAGTAAAGGGTGTTTGAAAGGTTAGTAATTAAAACAAGTAAAATGAAACAAGTAACAAGATTGTATGAAAACATGGTTGAACTCAATAGGGCTAAAATGTTCTCGAAGATGTAGGATACAGCACTAGCATGGTATTGTTAGTTATTAATAATCAAGATAACATACTTCTTGTGTCATGAGATGTGTGGAGAGAGCTCCATAATAAGATGTTCACTACAAGGCTCGTAGGAAGCCAGTTTGTTGATCCAAGAGTGAGGTCACCTCTAAATAACCACCGCGATGTCTAAGAGCAGTCACCCATACAAACCACCGCAATTAAGGGTTTCCTCGTGGATATCGTAATTAGCTTAGGGAGTCCCTCTTTTATCCTCCTTTGACCGTGTAGGTTACGATCCGGCACCGATCTGTCATGGGGCCATTCTGGGTACGATCCCAAAACACGTCCAAAGGATTTCTCCCTCCCTTTAGTCCCAAGGGCAAATCATATGTGGCCGACTACACATACCATCTAAAGAGAGAGATCAAACACAAATCATAAATCTATCATCGACCGGCAAGTCATATGGAAACAAGAATAGATCATCTTTATTACAAATTCATAATGGTGCTAGGGTTTCTCCATCTCCCCAAGAACAAAGGAACTACTCACACATTGAAGCAATCAACAACATCATCATAATCAAATGAATGGATAAAAAGTACAGAGATAGATATAATGAAAACCACAATTGAATCTAGAATTACAACAAGATCTAATAGATGAGAGATGGGGGTAATGGCGGTGATGGAGATGCATCATTTGATGATGAAGGGGATGATGTGTTGTCCTCCAATGATCCTTGAAGCATCTGGGATTTTGCCCCAGCCAAGTTTGCTCCTTCAGATCCCTTTTAGATGTGGTTTTTCGTGGTTTCTAGTGGCTGTGAATGTCAGAACCTCTCCTCGTCTTTGCCAGGAGAAATTATTTGACGAGGCGATCACACTGACACCTAATACGGGCGGGCTCTACACGTACCACTAGTCATTATCAGTACTGATTGCCTCTCCTCTCTTGGTATTCTCCTAGGTGCAAAGGTAAATCAATAAAATGACGTTTATCACATAGAAATATCATATTATAACACAATATGATAGTTACAATTGATATGTTCATATAAGACTTAGTGACTTGGGATCCTGTTAAAGAAGAGCAAAATAGTGCGTGCAAACGCAGTGAAATACAAAGATCCCTACTCTATTTATGCAAAAAACAAAAGGTAAATATGCTTCAATTTAGGATTCATCAACTCCCCCAAGCTAGGATCTTGCTCGTCCCCGAGAAATATGGTGGCTTATAGACAAGATCATCAAGTTCATGAGACACAAGTCCTTACAATAAATGAGGTAGAAATTGAAACAGGAATACAACATCAGATGTAGAGATACTTTGGGGGTATTACCATACCCTTACACATTACATGACTTGGAGGCTTCCACACCTTTTCTAGTATTAATGAAATCATAAGAAACTTCTAGTGATTCAACATATCATATAATCACAAAGTTTAGAGATATCGAGCACTAAGTTAGGAATGAAGATTCATGATCATTACTTTTCTTCTATACTTGATTCTTTTTTTGATAGATGTACTTTCTTATTTCTTCTTTTCTTATCTCCTCTTTTTTATGCTTATATTTTTTACTTTCTCTTCCTTCCTCTTTTTATACAATAACTATTTGATCATGCTCACTACCTCAATGTCTTTCAAAAACTCTTAATCATAATATGCTAACAAAATTCTTCTTCTCATAACAATCAATACTTTTATTGGTGTGGAAGTCCCTAAAATCATGACAGCTGTACAAGTATCATAACACTCAACCTAGTTCAATCATCTAATATAATAATCATAAATCAAAACACAACTTAAATTATCATAAAGTATCGCAACTCAATAGATATAAATCTTCTCTTGAACAAAGGGAGCTCGAAGTTGATGCAACTAATGAAAATTCTGGAATTAAAGTCTAACATTCGTGCGGGAGAGTAAACATGCTAAAAACTATAAGATAGATTACAAGGCTCTCACAGATCCCCAAGCTTGGAATCAAGCCGGGTGGATCAAATAATTCCTTGCGATTACTTACTCCTTCTTGGGAGTAAAGAAGTCACCATCTTCCTATTCTTAATCTGCCTTGAGACTGCAAGCTTGAGCAATACACGTGAATCAAGTGGACATCTCTACGATGCCGACATGCAATTCTTTAATTACCTTACTTAAGGTCTTCCTGTCGTCGGCCATCTCCATGATAATCTTGGTCAGGAGTTGTACTCTACCGTCGATGTCATCGACCTTATTTTCGAGGTCTTTGCCCATCATCCAGTAAGAGTCAACTCCTTCTCCAATGGTTTCAACACAAGCTTTCAAAAACTTTTCAAGGTTCTTGATCTTTTCTCGAATCTCATCTTGGTTTTCCTCTTTTCTGGAAGAGGTTCCTGGAGGGGATTTAAGAGAAGATCCTCAAAGGTAATACCTGTAGGGGTTGAGTGGAGATTATCCTTTGTTCTTTCCTTGTTCCACGTGCCTAAGCATCTCCAACTTGTGCGGGAACATGTCTTCCTAGTTGGGGAGTGGAACCACTTGTGAGGGCTCGCGAAACGAGGGAGATGAAGTATCTCCTTTGGATCCCTTCTTCTTGGCTTGTGCTTCAGAGACATGCTCCTTCTTGGTCCAGATCTTCTTAATATGAAAAGGATGCATGGACCTTGAGTGATCAAGTGAGATATGAGGTTTCATTATAAAGGGGGAAAAGAAAACTTGAGATCTGAAATTCGACGGAAAAGAATAAGGAAGAAGAAAATTGCAAATTAAAGGAAGAAATCCCTAGATAAAAGGGGTTAAAGTCAGTCGTGAGTAATGGTACGGGCGGGCCCTGCCCGTACCACGCCCCGTACGGACTTCTTACCGCCTTCCGTTTTTTGAAACAACAAAACATGTCGAGTAGACACGAAAAAGACAGAGCCAGTAATGATCATCGGTATGGGCGCATACACCCATACGGTCCGACCGTACCGTATTGGCAAAAACAGAGCTAGTGCTCCGAACTTTTAACGATCACTGGTACGGGCGTGCCTTCCCGTACGGTCCGCCCGTACCAGGTCGAAAACAACTCTGAATAACAGGAAAAAACAAATGGAGAGCAATGAACAAGACAAGATCAACTAAAAAATTTCCAAAATAGCAAAACTAAGCGACTAAAACTTTGTTACCTCACTTTGAGTATTATATTCTTCGGCTGAAACCAAAGAGATCATCTCCATAGTGTTAACCTCGCCAACTCTATATTGCTTCAATCGCTGCCCATTAACAATCCAGGATGAAGAAGAGGGCGTAGTATTTTTTAGTCTTACTGCTCCCGAAGGATATGCCTCTTCAACTTCATAAGGTCCTTCCCACCTGGATTTCAATTTTCCTGCAAAAATCTTAAGCCTAGAGTTGTAGAGCAAAACTTTATCTCCAGTTTTAAATCCCTTGCCCTCTAATTTTTTATCGTGCCATTTCTTCACCTTTCCTTTAAATATTATAGCATTTTCATAGGCCTCATTTCTGAGTTCATCCAAAGCATGAATATCTAAGAGTCGTTTTCCCCTACAGTTTTAAAATGAAAGTTCATAGTTTTAATAGCACACCGAGCCTTATGCTCAAGTTCTAATGGAAGATGATAAGTTTTATCGTAAACCATTTTGTATGGTGTCATTCCCATAGGATTCGTGAAAGCTGTATGATACGCCCACAATGCATCATTAATCTTCAAAGCCTAGTCCTTTCTCGACATGTTCACCGTTTTCTGAAGTATGACCTTGATTTCATTGTTAGATAATTCCACTTGTCCACTAGTTTGAGGGTGGTAAGGTGAGGCTACCCAATGGTCTCCTCCATACTTTTGAAGTATCTTGTTAAAAGTTCCCTTCATAAAATGAGTTCTACCATCAGTAATCAAAAACCGGGGTACTCTACACCTAGGAAAGATGATGTCCTTGATCATCTTGATGGAAGTGGTTGCATCTGCATGAGAAGTGGGTATAGATTCCACCCATTTAGTAACATAGTCAACAACAACAAGAATATGAGTATAACCATTAGAGGGAACAAATGGTCCCATAAAGTCCATTCCCCGTACATAAAATGGCTCTATTACTAAGTTATATTTCATAGTCATTTCCTGTCTTTTACCAATATTACTCATACATTGGCAAGCATCACAATTTCTAACATATTCATGACAGTCTTTAACTAGTGTAGGCCAATAGAAACCTGACTGCAAGACCTTAGATGCAGTACGATTAACAGCGTGATGTCCTCCATAAGGACTATCGTGGCAAGCCTTAAGAATGTCCTTTGCCTCGTGCTCGGTACACATTTCCTGATTATCCCATCTATACCATGCATGTATAAGTAAGGGTCATCCCAAAAGTAATGTTTTAAATCATTAAAGAATTTCTTTCTTTGATTGTAATCCATTCCTTCGGGTAAAAAATGCCTACAAGGAAATTAGCATAATCTGCAAACCAAGGATCACAAGGTTCTATAATTGCAAGGTATTCTCCTGGCAAAGATTCGTAAATAGGAATGGGATCCTCTATGATTCCTTCCATCCATGATAGATGGTCGATAACCGGGTTATCCTTTCCTCTCCTATCTACTATCTGCAGGTTATATTCTTGTAGTAGCAAGACCCATTTAATTAGACAGGGCTTAGCATCTTTCTTAGCTAGGAGATGTCTCAAAGGTTGATGATCAGTATGAACTATTACTTTTGAGTTGATAATATAGTGTCTAAATTTATCACAAGAAAAACAATAGCTAGAAATTCTTTCTCGGTTGTTGCATAGTTCCTTTGATCCTCATTAAAAACTCGACTAGCATATTGAATGACGTTGAGATTCGGTCCATATCTTTGTCCTAAAACATCCCCAATAGCATAGTCACTAGCATCACACATAATTTCAAAAGTTTCATCCCAATTAGTTGGTTGAATGACCGGTGCAGAAATTAGTGCCTTTTTTAACTGTTCAAAGGAATCATTGCAATCTCAATCAAAGGTAAAAGGGGTATATTTATCTAAGGGACGAGTTAAAGGGGCAGCTATTTTAAATAATATCTTTAATAAACCGTCTATAAAAACAAGCATGTCCAAGGAATTCTTTACTCCCTTTATATCTTGCGGAATCGGCAGTGTTTCTAAAGTAACCAAGTTTGAATTATCAATCTCAATGCTCTTTTCAGAAACCTTGTGCCCAAAAACTATACCCTCCCTTACCATGAAGCGGCAGCGCTCCCAATTGAGAACCATCTTGGTTTGTCTACATCGCTGCAGAACTCTATTAAGATTATAGAGACATTGCTCAAAAGTAGTTCCATAAACAACAAAATTTTCCATAATAACTTCCATGGAAATTTTCACAAAACCGTCGAATATTTTTAGAACACACTCTTGCAAAGTAGCAACTACGTTACACAAACCAAAAGGCATTAATCGATAAGCATAGGTTCCATAGGGACAAATAAAAGTAGTTTTTTCTTGATCTTTAGCTGGATAGCTATTTGAGAATATCCAGAGTATCCGTCAAGAATACATAAGTAAGAATTAGCAGACATCCTTTCCATAATATCATTAATGAGAGGCATTTGCTTATGAATATTTATGGTTTCTTTGTTCAACTTCCTGAAGTTAATACACATTCTATATCCTGCTATCATTCTAGCAGGTATTAATTCATCCTTATCATTATTAATTATTGTTATACATCCTTCCCTAGGTATGCAATGGGTTGGGCTCACCCACTTACTATCTGAAATTGGATAGATAATACCGTTGTCCAACATACGTATAACTTCCTTTCTTACTACCTCTTTCACTTTAGGATTCAACCTTTTTTGATTATCAACAAATGGTTTAGCATCTTCAATCATAGATATCTTGTGAGTTACTATGGAGGGATCTATACCTGTTATGTCATTAAGAGTGTATCCAAAAGCTTCACGCTATTTCACAAGTACCTCTAACAATTTTGTGTTTTCCTCAGGAGAGAGCTTATCATCTAAAATCAATGGGCATTTACCATCCTTATCTAAGAATTCATACCTGAGACCTAGAGGAAGAGGTTTTTGAAATGTATCGTATGGGCACCTAGAGAGAGGGGGGGGTGAATAGGTGCTGCCTTTTCAATTTTAGGCTTGACACGAAAGGTAAATTCTCTAGATATACTACTATGAAGAATTTCCCTATATGCAAACGTAACTACTAGCGAGTAAAGGCGAGTGAGATAGAGGAACGAGTAAACCGTAGTGGAGCACACGGAGACACAAGATTTGTTTTACCATAGTTCCTTCCATGTTAAAGGAAGTACATCTATGTTGGAGGGGTGGGCGGTACTAAGACCACCACACCATGATATGCCTCACCCTGTTCTCCGATGGATCCCGCTACCAAAGGCCTGATCCACCTTTCCACTATAGGAACCCTTTGAGGCGGGAACCGGCACCTTTACAAAACTAGCGGGGCACAACTCCACAACCAAATTGGAGGCTCCCGTAATGACAACAAGCTACCACAAGAACAATAGTTATCAATAGCAAAACACAAGATCTAGATATTAACGAGAATACTAGATCGGGGATTTCTCCAAGTGAATGGAGAGGAGTTGATGTGCTTGATTCGTGATGACGATGTATGATGTCTCCTCCTTCAATTCCCCCAAAGATTGAAGCCTTTGGGTGGTTGAAATGGGAGATCTAGAGAGAGAGATTTTACAACATGTCTGGTCTTTTTTGAATGAACCAAGAAGCCTGACAGGAGGGGAAGACGAGGCTTTTATACCCCTGTCTAGATGGAGCCGTTGGAGCTTTTTGGGGCCGGATTATCTGGCCAAAGTGAGGGCCAGATTATCCGGCCCGGGCAAAAACTCTGCTCAGCCTCGGACTATCCGGGGGATAATCCACCCCTAGTCAGAGCGACGTGCCGAGCCAGCCTTTACTTGTCTCCTAGGGGCCGGATTATCCAGCCCAACGTGAGGGCCAGATTATGCGGTCAGGGGAAGAAAGTCCGTCCCACTTCGGATTGTCCGGGGGAAAATCCACCCCCAGTCAGAGCGTCATGCCATGCCAGCCCTTGCTCGTCTCCTGGGGGCCGGATTATCCGGCCCAAGGTGAGGGCCGGATTATCCGATTAGGGGAAGAAAATCCGCCCCATTTCAGATTTTCCGGCAGATTTTCTGGGGGAAAATCCACCCCCAGTCCGAGACTCGCGCCATGCCAGCGTTTGCCAAGAGGGTCAGGCCAGATTATCCGTCCCTTGATGGGGGCGGATAATCTGGCCCCCAAACACAATAAACATTTCCTTGCACACTTAGCACACATGAGAAAACTCCACGGTATTGTTATCTAACACGCAAAACACAGGGAACCATGAAATGTTCTTTCAATCTCCCCATTTTTGGTGTTAGATGATAATACTAGGATTTGCAAGATAGTTCTCAAGACAACAATATTTAATGAATGAAAAAGACTCCCCCTCAATGTGTGCATAATAAAATTTGCATTTGATTACAAATACACACAAGAAGGTACAAGTCTATTTCATTGAAACATACACAAAATATTCATACCACCAAGAGAGAGATAGAGGCGTCCTCAATATATCATAAGAATATCCAATGATAGCCATAATGAGCGCCTCCCTCGATATAAATATCCAATATAGCCAATATGATAGATGAATCCATAAGGATAATCCATAAGATAAATCCAGAGCCACACAAACATAGTCTCATACAGAACAAATCACAAATAAAAGTTGAACGCTAAATGGGCACAAGCGAGATAAAGACCGAAAAGATAAAGTGCAAATGCTTGTGCCCAACCCATGCAAATCCACGAAGACCTAATAGAACTACTTCTCCCCCTTTGGCATCGAAATGCCAAAAAGGAAGAAGAGCGATGCTAGCGCCCCAAGGGATCACTCGTAGTCATCATCATCGTCCTTGTCCCCGTCCTCGTACTCATCCTCAAGCTCCTCGGTGTCATCCTCCTCATCATCAGTAGTGGCCGCGGAAGGAAACAGGTGATGCTCAATCTCACCATAGTTGAGCCCAGAAGAAGAATTCCACCGAGCATATGGTGTGGGAGTAGTAGGAGTAGGGGGATCGCCTGATGCTCCAGACACATGGTGGAGAATGAGCTGCTGAGTGTGAGCCATCTCGTGGCGCTGCTTGTACGCCTCATACTGTCCCTTGCGAGTGTCCCCTCCCATGCAAAGAATGTTCCGCTGGAACCAATTCAGCTCCTTGATCTCACGAGCAATAGGAGGCACTGGGGCCTACAAGCACTAGCACGCGCATCCCTCATGAGATACTCAGGAGCAGAAGATGGGTGGGAGGTCTTCCTAACCTTGTTGTAGATCTTCTTCACCTTGTGTTCCACATCAATGTTAAACTCTTCAGTGGGAAGCAGGTGCTTGATCAGCATCATAATGTATGGAGCATAAGGGATGGATAGCCTATTGAACATGGCATCGATCAACTCATGGTAAATAAAGTCCATCACATCCAACTTGTAAGAAACAGACTCATCCTCACAAGATGCAACCTCATGAGAGAAGGCAAGAAACTGAACTAGGTGACCACGAATACTGTCATTGTTCCCTCCACTCAGGGTGATAGAATCACGGAAGAGTCCCACCAAGCTAGCATACAAGGGAGAAAGATCAGCAAAGGTGCCCACAATACCATTATCAACTGTGCACGGAGAGAGGACTGCATCTTTATTGGGCTTTATTTGGGTGATGATACAGTGTCCACTGGCACAATCCCTGTTACGGAAGGAATATCCAAGCACCCCAGCAAAAACACGAAAATCAGCCTGCATAGGCCTGTCACGAGTCATCCACTTCATAGTGCGGTGCTCATCACCACAAATAACCAAGGTGGAGAAGAACTTCTTCACAATCTCAGAATCATAGGAGCATTGAAGGGCCATGAGATGGTGCAACCCCATCCTCTCAGTCACATACGTGGCATCAACAAGTTGAGGCTTCTCCATGGCCTCAGCAAGAATCAGAGGATGCATATGCCAAATCTTCTACCGAGCATAAACATCTTCATAGATACCCTTTTGTTTAGCACACCAAAAACGAGAGTCACCCAGCTCAGTATCATGCGCCAATTCATCAAACAGATCCCGATGACGAATGGAAGAGAAAGTAACAGGATCCATCTTCTTATAGCCAATCTTGGGCTCTTTGCCCTTCCTCTTGGACACACCCTTCCTGGTCCTATCCCTCTTTGCCTGTTCAACCATGCATTTTGCCTCGTTCTTCCTTCTCCCCAGCTCAACCTCGTCCACTAAGTTACCCTCACTATCGTCCCGAAAATATTTAGCACGAGGACGGCGCCTGTAGGTCTTGGGAGCACCGAAACCCTCTGTGAAACGAACAAGATGGATAGCATGGGGATAATCACACACACAAGTCCAAGAGAGAACATAGAAATAGTAGGCAAACACTCCATAGTCCAATCTTACACAATGCACAAAATCCATACGAAACTGAAGTAGTTTTGACTCTGTCAGGCTGGATTATCCGGCCTGGCCAGGGTGCAGAAAATCCATCCCTGGCAGAAAATTTTAGATTCGCCTAGAGTGGATGCAAAAACATAGATCGGGCCTAGGTACTGCAAGACTACAATCTCTACTCGAAACAACAACCTTCTAGACAATGTTCCACCCAACAAGTGACACATCAAGCCAAAGATGGGGAGAGATGGAGTTACCCTCACTCATTGGAGGAAGAACACGGAGGAGAAGGTACCTGGAGGCACGAAGAAGAAGATTCGGGGAGGCCTAGAGAATCCAGAGAGGCTCCAAGGAGGGTGGGGGCGGCAGGCGGTGGCTGGGGAGATTGAGGGGGTCAGAAGAGAAGTGTTGCTCGTTATGAGCCCTTCCCCTCGACCCCATCCCTTAAAGACTGCAGCCGCCAGGGCTAGATTATCCAGCCTACACTTGGGCCGGATTATCTGGCCTAAAATCTGAAATTCTGCTACACACAGATTCAGGCCTGCGCGTCCCCAAACAAAAAACCACCACAAGGTGAAAAAAGGACTTGTGTGCTAGAAGAGATGGCTCAGGGGTAGGGAGAGGCTTGGGATTAGAGAACCAAACTGAGATGGTACTACGCACTCAAAATTGCAAGAATCAAATCAACTAAAGTCCAAAATTGAGTGTGATTTCCATAAGAACATGAGATGAGCAAAAACAACCAAAAAGATCCACATAAATCCGACTCTTCTCATGGAAGAGGGCGGTGGCCGAGGCCTTGGAGTGCATGGTGTGACACCACAAAGATATATGTTGGGTTCATGACCAATACTCATCAATAAGCTCACATATCACAAAATGATATTAAGAGAAATTATTTGACTTCCTTTCGACATTATGGGGTTAGGGTTAGCCTAGTCAATTAGGACCACTCTCCCCTATATCCATGCCCACACCTAGACAAAATAAGAATGAGATGTAAGATTGAGTGCATGGGTAGTCAAGACAAGCTCCTTGAATCAATGATATTTAGCTCATTCCTTAAGTAACAAAACCTTGCTTCATCAAGTGGCTTCGTGAAAATATCAGCAAGTTGGTTCTTCATGCTCACAAAAGATAGATCAATATCGCCTCGAGCTACATGGTCCCGAATAAAATGATTCTGAATCTCAATATGCTTCGTCCTTGTGTGCTGCACCGGATTGTACACAATTTTGATTACACTTTCATTATCGCATAAAAGAGGCACTTTGTCACAATTGACACTGTATTCCTTTAAAGTTTTCCTCATCCATAATAATTGCGTACATGCACTAGCAGCAGCCACATATTCAGCTTCTACAGTGCAGAGAGATATACAATTCTGCTTTTTAGAAGACCAACATACTAGAGACCTTCCCAAGAATTGACAAGCTCTAGAAGTTGATTTCCGATCGTCCTTATTACTAGCCCAATCTGAATCAGTATAGCCACATCGAGAGAAATTGGAGCCCTTGGGATACCATAGACAAAAATTAGGGGAATGAACCAAATATCGGAAGATCCTCTTGATCGCCACTAAGTGGATTTCTTTAGGAGCTGCTTGATACCTTGCACACACACCTACACTCAACACAATATCGGGTCTAGATGCACAGAGGTAAAGAAGAGAGCCGATCATGAATCCATATACCTTTTGGTCCACATCTTTACCATGGGGATTAAGTTCAAGGTGACATTTTGTTTGCATCGGAGTGGCGATGCCATTAAGATCCGTCATCTTGAATCTCTTGAGCATGTCTTGGATGTACTTTGCTTGATTTATGAAGGTTCCTTCTCTAAGTTGTTTGATCTCAAATCCAAGAAAGAACCATAACTCCCCAATCATAGACATCTCAAACCTTGTTCCTTACAACAATGCCATTTTCATCTTTCTTATTCTTGAAGATCCACTTTGTGCCGATAACATTGTGGCAATCCTTGGGCTTCTCAACTAATTTCTAGACCTTGTTGCGCTCAAAGTTATTCAACTCTTCATGCATAGAAACAATCCAGACCGGATCTTCAAGAGGTTCAAACACTTTCTTGGGTTCCATAATGGATATGTGAGCATGGTGCTCACCAAAACTTGCTAGCTCCCTTCTTGTGGACACCCTGCATCGGAGATCACCTACAACTTTGTCAAGAGTGTGACCCCTTAATTCAAGGTTCCTATCTGCACGAGCTTTGCGACAAAGTTCAATTAGGTTGTTGTCTCTTGGGGGAATAACTTCATCATGAGAGTCTTTGTTGGAATCATTGTCTTGGCCTTAACCTTCATCTTGATTAGCAGGAATAGGAGATGATGAATCATGCACTTGATGTTGATCAACAACCATAACAGGAGGCTGCTGGTCATCAAGACTTTTAGGGCCGGATAATCCGGCTGAGGGAGGGGCCGGATAATCTGGCCTGGGAGAACTTGAATCACCATCAACGTCTTGAGTGGTTCTGGCACGAACTAGGGAGGGGCCGGATAATCTGGGATCAGCCGGAAAATCCGTCCTGGGGCTCGCAGTAGAAACTTCACCATTTTGAGCATTTCTGCCAGCAGAGGGAGGTTTCCCAGATAATCCGGTGTCCACCGGATAATCCGGCCTGGAGCTTTCAGGAGCATTTTGATCTTCAGCATTTTGTGGGGTTGGTGTAGAAGTTTCTCCAATGGTTGGAGCATGTTGAGCTTGTGTCAATGAGGGCTGTACTTTAGTAGAACATTGTCCTTCCCGATCCGCCACAAGGGGTTCCTCAATGGGGCAGAAAAATCCCACTCCCATTCTTCTTATGGCATCTTGGGGTATTTCAACATCTGCATCACAAACATCAACTTGCCCCGCATGGGAGCCATCATTTTCCTCGAACACCACACTACAAGATTCTACAACAGTTCCGGAGAGCTTATTGTAGACTCTATAAGTGTGGGATTCGCGGCACCATAACCAACAAAAATTCCTTCTAAAGCCTTAGACTCAAATTTAGATAAACAAACTCCTTTAATGAGAAAGAAACACTTACAACCAAATACCCGGAAGTAGGAGATGTTTGGCTTGTTACTGTAAGTATTTCATACGTAGTCTTGTCCAAGATTTTGCGGAGATAGAGTCGGTTGGATGAATGGCAAGTGGTAGAGATTGCTTTAGCCCAGAAGTTAGAATGAGACTTAAATTCAGCTAGCATAGATCTGGCCATATCCGTTAAGGTCCAGTTCTTCCTCTCGGCAACACCATTTTGTTGAGGGGTGTACGCAGCGGAATATTGATGTCTTATCCCCTCTTCACTTAGAAATTCATTTAAGGTGTAATTCTTGAACTCGGAGCCGTTATCACTTCTAATTGCCAATATAGGGACATTGTGTTGACGTTGAACCTCGTTGGCAAAATCGATGACCGTTTGTTGAGTCTCGTTCTTCAACTTGAAGAAATAGACCCATGTGTATCTTGAGTAATCATCAACAATCACGAGGCAATATTTCTTCCCACCGAGACTTGCATGAGATGGAGGACCAAAGAGATCCACATGGAGGAGCTCCAAAATCCTCTTTGATGAAATAATGGTCTTTCTTCGATGGAGAGAGTCATGCATTTTCCCTTCAACACAAGTCCTGCAAACACGATCTTTGGCAAAGGAAACATTTTATTTTAGTCCAAGGATGTGGCCACCCTTGTGGAGACTTTGCAAAGTTCTCATATTGACATGGGCTAGTCAGCGATGCCATAGCCAGCCTGCATCGGCCTTTCCGAAAAGACACATCAGGCTTGTAGTGGTTTTCCCCAAAAAGTCCACCACATACAGGTCATTTTCGACATATCCCACGAAAGCGACCTTTAGAGACTTGCTCCACAAGAGTACCACCAAATCAGCATCAATGAAAACTGCAAAGCCCATCTTACCAAGGGCTCGAACTGAAAGTAAATTATAACCGAGGGTCTCGACAAGCATGATGTTCACGAGAGAGATATCATGAGCAACCACAACTTTGCGAAGACCCAATACCTCAGATTTTGACTTGTCACCATAGGAGACGGTTATGTGATGATGGTTTGGCCGCATCTCCGAGATGATCTCCTTGCTTCCGGTCATATGACTAGTGCATCCGCTATCGAGCACCCATTTGGACCCACCGGAAGCATAACCCTGTAAGAAAGTTACTTCTTGGTTTTAGGTACCCATTTTTCAATGGGTCCTCTCATGTTAGTGACAAGGGTTTTGGGAACCCAAATAGACCAAGATATGTTACTATCAAAAGTACCTACATAGCTAGCATAGACATCACCATAATAGTCACAAAATAATTCATAATTAGGATTATTAACCCCTGCAAAACCATCATAGTTAGTCTTGTAATTAGTGGTGGTGCTTGTCTTTGGTTGAGCAGATTTGCTCTTCTTCTTTGTCTTGGGAACATAACCAAGACCTTCTTTTCCATTGTTTGTCCTTTAATTACTAAGCACCTCATCTAGAACTCCTTTACCTTTATGTTGAGATCCCTTTACAAGTTCTTCTTGTCCACAAGATGGAGTGGAGGTGCTGGGCATATCATACTTGTCCAATTGAGTTTGGAGCTGGTCACGAGACTCATTTAGAGTAGAATGTTCACTCTCCAATGCTTTGTGAGCAATGTCAAGTTTCTCAAACTTCTCCGAGAGTCTAGAATGAGTAGCCCCAAATTCAATCTTTTCCTTCTTTAGTTTCTTTACCTTAGCAAGAGCGTTGTCACGTTATTTAATGAGCTGAGCAACAACCTCTTCATGGAACTCCTCAATTGACTCAAGTTTCTCTTCCAAGGATACTTGAGATTCCTCTTCTTCCTCCAAGGCATTCTTCAAGGAGGCTATCTCCAAGGCATCTTCTCTTTTAATTCTACCTTTTTCTTCGAGAAGTTCTTCGAAATGAGCAAGTTGACTCATAAGAGCATCAAAATGAAGTTTGTGCTCACCTTGTAAGTTAGTGAAAAAATTGTCCAAAGCAATAACTTCTTCTTTCATCTTAAGACTAGTATGATCATCCATATCCATATTTATATTAGTCTTAGGAAATGAAGAGATAGACGATGATACCTCGGACCCTCTTTCCATAAGACAAGTGACATTGTTGTTGATGACATTTTCGTTAGGAGAGTCAAAGAGAGATGACGGGGTAGATGTGGTGGCTATAGCAGCCACCTCTCGAGAACTATCTTCATCCTCTCCGTCTTCACTTGCAGAGGAATATTCTTCTTGTGCCACCAAGACAATCTTGGGTTGCTTCTTGTAAGGACTATTCTTTTTAATAAATGGCTTCTTTCGAGGAGCCTTGGATATTTTTAAGGATGAGCCTGCCACCATTGTCTTCTCTATTTTGATATGGACATTCAGCCACAAAGTGCAACCTATCTCCACAATTGTAGCATGTCCTCAGTTTTGGGCCATTCTCTCTTCTTCCACTTGACCCATTCTTTCGTTCAAGTTCAGACTTGGCCTTGGCTGGTGATGACCCACAAGTATAGGGGATCACAACAGTCTTCGAGGGAAGTAAAACCCAATTTATTGATTCGACACAAGGGGAGCCAAAGAATATTTATAAGCCTTAACAACTAAGTTGTCAATTCAGCTGCACCTGGAACAATCTTGCTCGCAGTAGTTTATCAGTAGCAACAGTTTTGTAGTAGCAAATAGCAAGTGATAGCAGTGGTAAAAGTAAAGACAGTAGTAACAATTGTAGTAAACAGTAGGATTAAAGCACAGTAGGCATAGGGATGGATGGACGGGCGTTGCATGGTCAAGACAATTCATGTAACAATCAAGACATAGGGCATTTGCAGATAAATAAGATAAAGCATTCAGGAACTAAGTAATCATAGGCATGTGTTCCATATATAGTCATACGTGCTCGTAATGAGAACTTGCACAACATCTTTTGTCCTGCCAGCCCATTGCAGCGTGGTCTCAAGGGAATCTACTGGCAATTAAGGTGCTTCTTTTAATAGAGCATCGGAGCAAAGCATTAACACTCCATGAACACACGTGATCCTCATATCATAGCCATCCCCTCTGGTTATCCCGATTCTTGTCACTTCGGGGCCTTTGGTTCTGGACAATAATATGTGTATACAACTTGCAGGTAAGATCATAAACAATAATATCCTCATGAATCAATAACAAGTTCAGATCTGAAATCATGGCACTCGGGCACTAGTGACAAGCATTAAGCATAACAAGTTGCAACAATGTCAAAAAGCACTAACAATAGATACTAGGCACCATGACCTAACAATATTATGTAATTATATGAATGATCTCATCCAATCCCTATCATCCCCATAGCCTACAACGGGGGATTACACACTCATGGATGGGGGAATCATGGATGGTTGCTGGAGAAGCGATGGTGATGGCAATGATCTCCTCCAATTCCCCGTCCCAGCAGGGTGCCAGAACAGAGTTTCTGGTTCCGAATCATGGTTTCTGGTGGTGGCGGTGCAACAGAACTCTATCAAGAAAAACGTCGAACCCCCCTCTGTTTTTAGGTCAGAGGGCTTATATAGGCGAAAGGAGAGGTCGAGGCGGAGTCCGAGGCAGCCACACCACCCCCTAGTGTGGCCTGGCCTGGCCCGCGCATCCAGATGGTGTGGGCCCCTCATGGCCCTTCTTCGTCTTGTCTTCTAGCTCCGTGAGTCTTCTGGTAAAATAGGAGTTTTGCGATATTTTCCGGGATTTTTCCTGAAAGTTGAATTCCTGCACAAAAACGAGACACCAAAGCAATTCTCTTGAAAACAACGTTAGTCTACATTAGTTGTATCCAAATCACACAAATTAGAGAAGAAACAATAGCAAAAAGTGTTCGGGAAAGTAGATACGTTTTGGACGTATCAACTCCACCAAGCTTAGCTTATTGCTTATCCTCAAGCAATTTAGTTGAAAACTGAGTGCGATAAAAGAAAATTTCACGAACACATTTGCTTCATAAGATGTATATATTCCTAGCATATGATCAAATACTTAGGCAATTCATAATAAAGAGTATGCAAATAAGTTTACCCAGTAGTTATGCAAGCTATGAAGAGATTCCAACCCGTTAATAATAAGAAACATGACACATAAGCATATGCAAGATTGCAGTGCTCATAAGAAGGTATTATAAAGTGGTATCTCGCTTACCTTTCTTTGGAGCAAACATAAATGCCAAGGCACCTCTGAAGTTTAAGTGAAGACTAGAAATAAAAATATCAAAGATACAAGCATCAAGGTTATGTCATAATTAACCGTGTTTTGGGACAAGGACATTACACTAAGAATGACAGCTATGCTCTCGGGAAGGTGCTCAAAGAATAAATGGTGACTCGGCATAAAAGTGAAAGAAAAGATTTGAAAAGTTTGAAAGGCTTCCAAATGTTGACAGTATGGTACTCATTAGCTTTGATCTCTCATTGCCCATATCATAAGCATCTTTAGGTGATTAAGGTTAAAGTGAACAAATATGAGGATATGCTTGATAAGTTATAAGTTGAAAATCTCATGCCCCTTGCTTACGAGTTCCGAACCTCATGCTACTCAACTTTAGTCACGAGTAAGTTCTTGTCATTTTAAGTACATGTGTATCATAGAGAGCCGCCAACATGGTACCCCTTGCCCCCTGATACAGGAGCTTTCCCATATCAAAATGACAAGGCAAGAAGACAATGAGCATCTCAGCAATCTTTTTATTTGCTATTTGCATAGGTTTTTATTGAGGATGCTTCACAAATTTCTCACTATGGTTATGCTGCAAGTTTCCACCATGATTAGGCATGGCTTAGGCTAGCGGCCCAGGCATTTTTCGAACACATATACAAACTCCATGAGCTTAAAAGCTCCCCTTTTATTTCACACCACTGGGATCCATAAGAAAAATAACATAATATCAACTAAATAATGTGCAATGTTGAAAGCGTTTCCCATGGTAACATGGTTCTGCTAATTCACAACTTATAAAGCGCAAGCATATACACAACATAGATGGGCACAATGGTTCAGGTTTATTAAGTGCAAGAAAGTAGTGTGCCATCAAGTTCGTGAGAGCTTTACTAACTAATTTTCACATAACAAGCAAACATTTTTATTGGAAGAAAACAAAGCATAATGAATATGCAAGGAATAACAATAATGCTAATAGGTAGATATGGTGGACTCTTTTTGACAACTTTGGTTTTAGGGAGTTGGATGCACGAGTAAAGCTTATACTCAGCACAAGTGAAGGCTAGCAATAGAAAGGGAGTGACAATTGAGAGATCAGTAACTGTCACAATCATGCTTGCAACAAAACAAAATTAATAGTGGCATAAAAGTGACACAAGAACTCTAAGGCAGAATAAATCATCGAGGCTTAACTGACTTTTTGTTTAGTCATATGCATGCGTGAGGATGTGCCAAGTCGATTCAAATAGAACATTCAGAGGAGGACACCACAATGGCATACCAAGTTATGAATAGAACAATGCGAGCAAACATTTATATGACATGTTACGAACTATAATGGATTGGAACTAATCATAAGAAGGAAAGGACTACTACGTATCCATTAAATAACATACACCTTACATAAATAGACTAAGCATGCTCACAATGATGAGTATAAGTACAAAAATGAAAAAAATAGAGTTCATACCAGCCTCTTACCACACCTCGAGTTGTCATAAATCATCATTGCCTTTCACTTGTGTGACTTGAATAATAAGATAAAACCAAACTCCAAGGAGTCACCGAGGACCGCTGAACCCTGCAACGAACTTTACAAAACCAGAGAAGAACAACAAATATTTTTGGTTTTTCGATTTTTGAAGGCAAGAACCGAAGGGAAGAGCGAGCAAAGAGAAATCTTTTTGGATTTTTTGAATAATCAAAACAAAGCTAAAAAGGGTGAAGCAAACCAAGGCTAAAAGACAAACATAGAGGAATAACAAAAATATTTTTGGTCTTTTTGTGTTTTGGAAAGAAGAAATAAAGCAAGAACAAAAACTAAAAAGAAAACGAAACATGGATATGCAAAGTACCGACAGAAAACGATATGTAAACGAGTGTGATGTCGGTGTACCTCCCCCCAAGCTTAGGCTTTTGGCCTAAGTGGAGATCAATCCCAAGCTGGCCAAGATGGAGCGCCTCCATAATATGGCGAAGAAGTGCCTTCATCCTGATACAAACTCGAGGATGCCCTGGCGTAGTGCGCAGAGTAATCGAAAGAGGGCACATCCCCCTGGTGCTGCCTATGGAAACCAAGCAAGCGGAGCTGCTCGTCCACCTCCTCCTTGGAGCGCGACCATGGCATCCTGCAAATACTGAACAAAGTGGGTTGTGGCAAGGGAATTTCCCTCTCATCTCCGTCAGTAAACAACATCCTGTAAACTAAACTCTCCGTAATGGAGTTAGCTATAACAAAGTGATGTGTTTTCATAGCGGCAAGATCAAGCCTTTGCGGGGTTAGCACCGTATCATTAGGATCAACAGAAAGTTCCAAGGCAGCAACCATGCGCGCAACAAAAATGCCCCCATAAATGGGTCCTCTAGCAGCTAGGCGGCGAGCAATGAGAGAACCAAGATTATACTTGGTTTCATTATTAAGTGCAGCAGCAAGAAAGACTAAATGATAATTAGAAATATTACTAGTGTTCTCCCTACCAAGAATGCTAGTGGCAAGATAGTAAGCAAAATATCTAAGAGCTGGGAGTTGAATGTTTCTTATCTTCCTGCGCTGAGCTGTACGGTCATCATCATTTGTTACACTTCAGTATGGCTCCAACAAGTCAGCGGGTCGACCTTGAATCTTCTTCACTATCCCAGTCATGCCAATGCCTATAATGCTGCAAAATCTTTCCAATGGCATGGTAATAGGCATATTATAGATTTTGAATGAAACAGTTGACCTATAAGGGGTGTTAGTGAAAGTGAAACTTTCAACAAAGGTTTTGGTTAGCAAGGCATATTACTCACTCTCATCTTCCATGTAAGTAGTCAGACCAACCCTCTGAACAAGAAGTAAGAAATCATCGAGGACCCTGCAGCTTGCAAAAAGGCAAAACAAGGGAAGGTAGATGGGTGAGCATCTCCTTCATTTCCAAAGCGTGGTGCAATAAGATCTTCATTATATGATGACCTAAATTGAGAAGCTGATCTCGAAGACCTTGCCCTCCTGGGTGTGTCTCTCTCAAATACTTCCCCAAAAGTGTGGTTGTTCATCTCCGCTATTCTGAAATTTAAACATGCACCACAAAAATGATTGCAAGGTGATTACATAATTAGAGGAACCACTTATAGGGACTTGCAAGAAGGCTAAACATGCATCAAAACAATTTCTCTAAGCATAGAACTAGCATGTAAGCTCACATAACCTATCACCTACAGTAGCAAAATACTCAAGATATAAACCACTAATCACAAATCTACTTGGACAAGCGGAGGAGTCACATACTGGAGAACAAATGCTCCAAATCTCAGCAGCAGAGATGGGCTGAGGAAGGAGATTGAAAATCGCGAGCAAGAACAGAAGGAACACGGGTTTGAGGAATGAACTGGTATTTTCTCGGGAGAGAGAAAGTAGTGGCAGGAAGGAGAATAAGTGGAGGGCCAGGGGTGGCCCACACCATGGCTAGGCGTGCCCCTGGTGTGGCCGTGCCACCAGGTGGTGTGCCTTCCTAGTGGGCCCCCTGGGTCACTCCAGGTACCTCTTTGCCCCATTTTTGGCGTAAAAATTTAATATGAATTTTTTGGGATTTTTCGAGAAACTTTACTTTTGAGCAATTTTCAGGTATTGATGAATAATTTTCTAGCAAAAATATTATTTTAGAATGATGCAATAACAAAACAAAACCTAAACTTCAGAAGTTCTAAGACACTCTAATATGCAAGCAACTAGCAATAGAAAAGTAGACTAAGCAAAAGCAAAAAGTAAAAATGGATAAAGTAAAAGTGAGAAAGGATAATCATAGTGAAAACATTATTTTGTTCATTAAAATCCCTTTGTTAACAAGGTTGATCAGGTATTGTTACCAAAACAATTTTATATGAAACAAAACTTTGCATTCCACTAAATGATTATGTTACCTCAACCCTTAAAGCAATAGTCCCAATCATAATAGTTTCATATTTTTCTCTTGGTATGGGACAATATATTTCTCCAACTTGGATGCCCTCAATATTTTCAATTGAATTTAGTCCATAAGTCTTATCAATATTCTTGGGGAAATAGACAATATGTTCCTTGTCATTGACATTAAAAGGTACCTTTCCTTGATTACAATTAATGATAACTCCTGCAGTATTTAGAAAAGGTCTCCCAAGAATAATAGACATATTATCATCTTCAGGCATTTCAAGCACAACAAAGTCAGTTAATATCAACCAATTATGAGCCACTTGAACAAGGACATCCTCACATATACCAACAGGAATGGTAGTAGATTTATCAGCCATTTGCAAAGATATATCAGTTGGTATCAATTTTTCTAATTGAAGTCTCTTGTAGAGAGAAAAAGGCATAACACTAAATTCTGCTCCCAAATCACACAAAGCAGTTCTAACATAACTATTTTTAATAGAACATGGAATAGTTGGAATCCCTGAGTCTCCTAGTTTCTTTGGAACCTTTCCATTAAAGGAATAATTAGCAAGTAAAGTAGAAATTTCCTCATTAGGAATCTTCCTTTTATTAGAAACAATATCCTTCATATACTTTGAATAAGGAGGTAATTTAATAGCATCAGTTAAAGGAGGTAATTTAATAGCACCATATTCCCATGGTAAATAAGAAGATTGCTGAGATGCTCGTTGTCTGCTTGCCTTGTCATTTTGATATGGGGATTCTTCTGTATCATCGGGCAAGGGGTACCCCGTTGGCGGTTCTCTATGATACACATGTACTTACGATGACAAGAACTTACCATGACTAAACTTGAGTAGCATGAGGAGCCGCCCTCATATTCAAGGGGCATGAGATTTCTAACTTATAATTTGTCAAGCATGTACACCATAGTTTGTTCAATTTAACCTTAATCACTTCAAGATGCTTATGATAGGGGCAATGAGAGCTGAAAGCTATTAAGTAACATAATTTTTGGAAGCTCTTTATGAGACTTGAATCCCTACTTCCTTCTATGAAGGCCTTTCTTCCACTTATATATTGAGTCTCCACCTTCTATCTTTATTCACTTACTTTGAGAGCATAGTGGCCATTCTTAGTTCTATGTGCATTTTCCCAAGACTTGTTGATTGATGCATAACTTGATATTGCTTGTTTTAAACTATTTGTATCTAGTCACTCTTATGAACTTTGAAGGTGTCCTATGCATTTATATTTGCTACTCTATGAGGGACAAGCTAAATGCCATTATGCTATGTTTTCTTTATGTGAAACAAACAAACGTCTTGCTAAGCATTGTTATTCATGAATCTTTTGTTTGTGCCTTTTCATGTTGCAACATAGTTTCTTTGTCTTATTGCTAGAACTTTGTCTTTCATGCTATGACTGAAGTACTATGATCCCAGCTTTGAATGTTTTACAAATACTTTGATCAAGTTTATGATGGTGCATGTCACCTCAAAAATTATTCTTTCTTTTTATCACTTACCTACTCGAGGACGAGCAGGAGTTAAGCTTGGGGATGTTGATACATTGAAAATGTATCTATAATTTTTGATGTTCCATGCTTGGTTTTATCTACTTTCTTGTGTTTTGTCCACACCTTGGGGTACTTCTCATATGATTTCTTGGACTAACCTATTAACAAGAGCCACAGTGCCAGCTGCCTGTTTTCTGCTGTTTTTGGTTCCAGGAAGTCAGAAAATGAATATTCTCGGAATTGAACGGGACCAAAGCGAAAGTTATTATTTTACCGGGGGACACTTGGAGCCATAATACGAGATGGAGAAGGGCCAGAGGGCGGCCACACCACCTGGCCGCGTGACCAGGCTTCGCCCGCGCCAGGGGGTGGTGTGGCCAGCCTAGGCACCCCCTCGGCCTCTCCTTCTGCCTATATATTGCCTCTGATATGGAAACTCTAAGTACCCAATCAAAAATCCATGAAAGAGTCTGTAGCCGCTGTCGTATTCATCCCTAGATCGGGAGGGATCTGAAGCTCTTCCCGGCACCCTGCCGGAGAGGGGAATTCACCCTAGAGGCCTTCTTCATCATCATGCAAGCCTCCGGTGTGATGCGTGAGTAGTTCATCTCTGGACTATGGGTCCATGTAGTAGCTAGATGGCTGGTTCTCCTCCTTTGTGCTATCATGTCTAGATCTTGTGAGCTCCGTTCATGATCAAGATCATCTATTTGTAATTTTGCATGTTGTGTTTGCGGGGATCCGATGGATATTGAGATGCTATTTCAGATTGATTATTGATTCTATCATGTCTTTGTTATTTGTGATCTTGCATGCTTTCCGTTGTTAGTAGCTATCTTGGCCAAGTAGATGCTAGCAACTCCAAGAGTTAGTATTTATGCTCGATAGTGGGTTCATGCCTGTGGTAATCTGGGGAAGTGACAGAAATCTCTA
Source organism: Avena sativa (assembly GCA_916181665.1). Classification (NCBI taxonomy): domain Eukaryota; kingdom Viridiplantae; phylum Streptophyta; class Magnoliopsida; order Poales; family Poaceae; genus Avena; species Avena sativa. Next base: position 629,907,140 of record OV702288.1, read on the forward strand.
AGGTACTAGATGTGTTGTTGCTACTAGGGAGAAAACAACAATCCTTTGTTCATAGAACAATCATATTGTTTACTTTACACGCAATTCGTAATGCAATAATCTGTTGCTTGCAACTTAATACTGGAGGAGGTTCGGATGATAACCTGAAGGTGGATTATTAGTCATAGATGCAGTTGGATGACGGTCTATGTATAATGTTGTAATGCCCAATCAAATCTCAAAGGAGTCAAGATGAGTAGTATATGCTTGTATGCTTTCTCGATGTTTGTCAATTTCCCCGCTGTAATTTGTTCACCCAGCATGTTATCTATCTTAAGGAGATCCACCTCTAGTGAACTATGGACCTCGGTCCGTTCTTTTACTTTCAATGTACAAACTGTTTACTGCTTTGTGTTTACTTTCTGCAAACTATTACTTCCTTCCATTCGATACGTTTAATCCTTTGTTTTCAGCAAAACCGGTGAGATTGACAACCTCATCGCAAGTTGGGGGCAAAGTTCTGTGGTTGTGTTGTGCAGGTCTCCACGTTGCTGCTAGCACGAGTAGTGCGCCCTGCCAAGGCTCAGCTAGCAACACCTTTGGGGTGTTTCCTTGCTCCTACTGGATTGATAACCTTGGTTTCGTACTGAGGGAAAACTTGCTGCTATGCTCATCATACCTTCCTCTTAGGGTTCCCCAATGAGCTCGATATATTTTGGGCCATCACTCCTTGGCAATGGCGCCAGAAAATAGTCTTGATGACCCACAAGTATAGGGGATCGCAACAGTCTTCGAGGGAAGTAAAACCCAATTTATTGATTCGACACAAGGGGAGCTAAAGAATATTTATAAGCCTTAATAACTGAGTTGTCAACTCAGCTGCACCAGGAAACAATCTTGGTCGCAGTAGTTTATCAGTAGCAACAGTTTGGTAGTAGAAAATAGCAAGTGATAGCAGTGGTAAAAGTAAAGATAGTAGTAACAATTGCAGTAAATAGTAGGATTAAAGTGCGGTAGGCATAGGGACGGATGGACGGGCGTTGCATGGTCAAGAGAATTCATGTAACAATCAAGACATAGGGCATTTGCAGATAAATAAGATAAAGCATCCAAGCACTAAATAATCATAGGCATTTGTTCCGTATATAGTCATACGTGCTCGTAATGAGAACTTGCACAACATCTTTTGTCCTGCCAGCCCGTTGCAGCGGGGCCTCAAGGGAATCTACTGGAAATTAAGGTGCTCCTTTTAATAGAGCACCGGAGAAAGCATTAAGACTCCGTGAACACACTGATCCTCATATCATTGCCATCCCCTCCGGTTATCCCGATTCTTGTCACTTCGGGGCCTTTGGTTCCGGATAATAATATGTGTATACAAGTTGTAGGTAAGATCATAAACAATAATATCCTCATGAATCAATAACATGTTCAGATTTGAAATCATGGCACTCGGGCCCTAGTGACAAGCATTAAGCATAAGAAGTTGCAACAATGTCAAAAAGCACTAACAATAAATACTTGGCACCATGCCTTAACAATCTTATGCAATTACATGAACGATCTCATCCAATCCCTACCATCCCCATAGCCTACAGTGGGGGATTGCTCACTCATGGATGGGGGAATCATGGATGGTTGATGGAGAAGTGATGGTGATGATGATGGCGATGATCTCCTCCAATTCCCCATCCTGACAAGGTGCCAGAATGGAGTTTCTGGTTTCGAATCGCGGTTTCTAGTGGTGGCGGCGCAGCGGAACTCTACATGGAAAAACATCGAACCCCCCTCTGTTTTTAGGTCAGAGGGCTTATATAGGCGAAAGCAGAGGTCGAGGCGGAGTCCGAGGCGACCACACCACCCCCTGGCGCAGCCTGGCATGGCCCACATGGCCAGGTGGTGTGGGCCCCTCGTGGCCCTTCTTCGTCTCGTCTTCTGGGTTCGTGAGTCTTCTGGTAAAATAGGAGTTTTGTGATATTTTCCGAGATTTTTCCTGAAAGTTGAATTCCTGCACAAAAACGAGACACCAAAGCAATTCTGCTGAAAATAGCGATAATCCGCATTAGTTGTATCCAAATCACACAAATTAGAGAAGAAACAATAGCAAAAGTGTTCGAGAAAGTAGATACGTTTTGGACGTATTAGCTGGATCCTTCCGAAAATTTCTTGCATAAAAAGCCATGTACTCCCCATGAGCATGCCTGACTTCCTCGGGATAGCCCATGGACACAACATCGTATCCTCTTTCATCCTCATCTTGCTCAACAACATTTGCTTTTAGAGCCACATTGACTCCTTTTTGCATTCCAATAGCCCGAGCACGGGCATCTTCGGCGTTCTTGGCGGCAACTTTGAAGGCCGCCATTTCTTGCATGACTTCATTGGAAGTCATTTGGTGGTATTTGTGTCTACCTTGCAAACTCTTCAAATCCGTTGGCTCAAATGGCATGAGGGCACTCACATATTTCCTTTTGATCCAGGCATCGTCAATGTGAGTGGCTCCATGCTTTCTAAATGTTGTTGCAATGCTCTTGAGCCTTCTATACATGTCTTCATGGTCCTCACCATCCAACATGTAGAAACCTTCAGATTCATTACTAAGAGCATTGTACCTATTCCTTCTCATGCTTTCATTTCCAATGAATAGGTCGGTTAGAGCATCCCAAGCTTCTTTGGCGGTGTTGAAATGCTCAATGTGGGGCATGTCCTTGGGACCCACTTCGAGTTGTATCATGTGGAGAGCCGTTGCATTCAATTGACTATCCATAACTTCTCTTCTAGTCAAGTTGGTGGAGTCTCCAATATGAAGACCATCTTCGATAATCCTCCAAAGTTCAATTGACGAACTGCATACATGAGATTGAATTAAGAAGTGCCATTGATTAAATGTAGATGCAGTAATCTTGGGTGTATCACCCCTATTGTTTATATGAGATGAGGGATAGGTGGATCGGGAGAATATAGATGAGGAACCTCACTATAGTCCTCCTTTCCACTTCCCTTCTTGGAGGCGGAACCATTATGTTTTTCACCTACCACTTCATCTTCCTTAGATCCGGCGTGAGCCTTATCCTTGGATAGAGGAGTGGTGGCCTCAGAGGAAGATGGAGATGGGGCTGTAGATGATGTGAGGCGAGCAATCATTTCCTACATCTCCTCCATCTTGGTCTCAAAGGATTTCAACAAGGTTGTTTCCAACGTCTTGAGGTCATCCATTATGACCTTGTCCACAACCTCATTCCTATTTTCCTTAGTACCCATACTTCTCTTAGGCGGTTAAGCCCGAATAAAGAGCCAGGGCTCTGATACCAATTGAAATGGATCGTATGGGCACCTAGAGGGGGGGTGAATAGGTGCTACTTCAAATTTTAATGCTTTTTCAATTTTAGGCTTGACATGAAAGGTAAATTCTCTAGATATACTACTATGGAGAATTTCCCTATATTCAAACCTAACTTCTAGCGAGTAAAGGCGAGTGAGATAGAGGAATCAGTAAACCGTAGTGGAGCACGCAGAGACACATGATTTGTTTTACCGCAGTTCTTTCCTTGTTAAGGGAAGTACATATGCGTTGGAGGGGTGGGCAGTACTAAGACCACCATGCCATGATAGGCCTCACCCTGTTCTCCGATGGACCCCGCCACCAAAGGCCTGATCCACCTTTCCACTATAGGAACCCTTCGAGGCGGGAACCAGCGCCTTTACACAACTAGCGGGGCATAACTCCACAACCAAATTGGAGGCTCCCGTAATGAAAACAAGCTTCCAAAAGAACAATAGTTATCAATAGCAAAACACAAGATCTAGATATTAACGAGAATACTAGATCGGGGATTTCTCCAAGTGAATGGAGAGGAGTTGATGCACTTGATTCGTGATGACGATGTATGATGTCTCCTCCTTCAATTCCCCCAAAGATCAAAGCCTTAGGGTGGTTGAAGTGGGAGATCTAGAGAGAGAGCTTTCGCAACAGGTCTAATATTTTTCGAATGAACCAAGAAGCCTGACAGGAGGGGAAGACAAGGCTTTTATACCCCTGTCTAGATGGAGCCATTGGAGATTTTTGAGGCCAGATTATCCGGCCCCGGGAAAAACCCCGCCCAGCCTCGGACTATCTGGGGGATAATCCATCCCCAGTCAGGGCGACACGCCAAGCCAGCCTTTGCTTGTCTCTTGGGTCCCGAATTATCCGGCCCAAGGTGAGGGCCAGATTATCCGGTCGGGGGAAGAAAGTCCACCCCACTTCGAATTAGGGGAAAATCCACCCCCAGTCAGAGCGCCGTGCCATGCCAGCCCTTGCTCATCTCCTAGGGGGCGGATTATCCGTCCCAAGGTGAGGGCCGGATTATCCGGTCAGGGGAAGAAAATCCACCCCATTTTGGATTTTTCGGGGGAAAATCAGCCCCCAGTCTGAGACTCGCGCCATGCCAACCTTTGCCAAGAGGGTCAGGCCGGATTATCCGACCCTTGATGGGGGCGGATAATCCGGCCCCCAAGCACAATAAAGATTTCCTGCACACTTAGCACACATGAGAAAACTCCACGGTATTGTGATCTAACACGCAAAACACTGGAACCATGAAATGTTCTTTCAGTTTTAAAACAAGGGGTGGCGGATCCTCATCCCCTTTCTTTCTAGTTCTTCAAATTCATCCCTGAGGCCGGTCTCAACCTCCGGTGCGGTGTTGAGAATATCATCCAAATCTTCTTTCGCAGAGTCGTTCGGAAGCGAATCATCGCTTGTCAAACTCCTCTCCAACTAAGATTGCGGAGTGCAAAAATAGATTGCTGCCAATTCTTCAATAGTCTTCTCCTCCTTAATCTCAACTTTCTTTTCATAAGGTAATCTTGTGAATTGGTTGTAGTTTATTTCTACAACTTCTTCACCAAACTATAAGGACAAAGCCTTTTTTGTTGTCAATGTCAATGTTCATAGAGTTGTAAAAACGGTTACCAAAAATGACCGGGTAGGAGGAGTTCAAAGGTATTTCAATAATATGAAAATCAACTGGATACACAAAAGCTCCAACAGAAACACATACATTGTGAAGTATCCCATGAGTAGGATGCAAAGTTCGATTAGAAAACATAAAAGTAGCTTCTAATGGCTCAAGGTAAGATTCATCAAGATGCTCATGCATCTCTTCATAGATTGTATAGGGCATGATATTTATGGAAGAACCTAAGTCACAAAACCCTATATAAGTAGTTCCTCCTAAACAAAAGGGAATTTTCTGTTGACTTTGATTTTTACCATCAAACTTGCCCGTATCATTTCTGAGGATTCTTTACTAACCATGATCACTTCATCCTTGAACCATTCAGGTTCCAGAAGTTCTTTTACTATCCCAATATTCTGTTTAATGGTTCCCAAATCCTTAGTTAACCTTCATAATCTTTTATTCCTTTCACCCTTTCTATCCATTACTTTGGTTAGAATAGTTTCTTCCTCAGCTAACATTTTCTTATGCATTTGCGAATATTTATCACTATGGCAAGTTTTAGAGGGTTTCTCCTCCGAAAGTGGTGTATAGCATTCCCAATCTTTTGGAATCTGCAGGTAGTCAGCATATGTTCTAATAATTTGAATAATCATGCGATGGTCAGGTTGAAATTTCCGAGCAGTTTTCTATCTTTAACAAAGCTAGAAATCTTTTTAAGCAATTATACTCTATGGGATTTTCTTTATTAAACTCAGCCTCACAATAGGCTTTCTCTATCCTATTCACCGTGTCTAGCAAATTCCATGCTCTCTCAACACTGAATTCAGTGAAAGACCCATTAGTAAGGGAGTCGAGTTCATTTCTGTTATCATCGTTCAAACCCGTGTAGAAGGTGTGTATCACCAGCCAAGGCAGGAAATTATGAGGGGGGTGGCGATCAAGTAATCCCCGAAACCTTGTATATCCTTCATGCAGGCTTTCTTCAGGTTTTCCTTTAAAGTATGTGATCATGCGTCTCGCGCCAAGAGTTTTTGTCCTGGGGAAGAAATCAACTAAAAATAAAGAGGCTAAGCTCTCCCAGGAATTAGTAATCTTTGCAGAACTTTGGATGTACCAAGAATGGGCTTCATCAATGAGGGTTTGAACAAAGAGAGCAAATTTAACCTCATCCTCAGTTTGTAAATTAAGGTGGAAAGTCCCACAAATATCCAAGAGCATGGGGTTAATGTTATACCCTCTTGGGTTATTGGATTTTAAATAGGCGTCCATGGGCGGGCTAGAATTCCTCACAGCCTCCAGCTAGATTATATGTTGGTATTCGCCCATAATGTATCACCTGAAACTAAAAAACAACTTTAGTAATACAAGTAGTAAAATAAGTAACTAAGAAAAAAGACCAAAAGCGCTTAGCTCCTCGGCAACAGCGCTAGAAAATAGCTTGATGACTGCAAGTGCACAATATCAATTGTAGCTAGTTTCGAAGTAAACATATCGAACCCACAAAGAGCTATTGGTAAAGGTCTTTATGCCCCTCGTCACTATCTACCAAAGGATACTTGTAAGCTGCCTTTGATCGCAAGTAAAGGGTGTTTGAAAGGTTTTTTGGTTGTTTGTAGAAAAGTAATTAAAACAAGTAAAAGGAAACAAGTAACAAGATTGTATGAAAACATGGTTAAACTCAATAGGGCTAAAACATTCTCGAGGATGTAGGATACACCACTAGCATGGTATTGTTAGTTATTAATAATCAAGATAACATACTTTTTGTGTCATGAGATGTGTGGAGAGAGCTCCATAATAAGATGTTCACTACAAGGCTCGTAGGAAGCCACTTTGTTGAGCCAAGAGTGAGGTCACCTCTAAATAACCACTGCGATGTCTGAGAGCAGTCACCTATACAAACCACCACAATTAAGGGTTTCCCCATTGATATCGTAATTAGCTTAGGGAGTCCCTCTTTTATCATCCTTTGACCGTGTAGGTTACGAGCCGGTGCCGATTTGTCACGGGGACATTCCGGGTACGATCCCAAAACACGTCCAAAGGATTTGTCCCTCCCTTTAGGTCCAAGGGCAAATGATATGTGGCCGACTACACATACCATCTAAAGAGAGAGATAAAACACAAATCATAAATCTATCATAGACCGACAAGTCATATGGACACAAGAATAGATCATCTTTATTAAAATTCATAATGGTTCTAGGGTTTCTCCATCTTCCCAAGAACAAAGGAACTACTCACACATGGAAGCAATCAACAACATCATCATAATCAAATGAATGGATAAAAAGTATGGAGATAGATCTAATGCAAACCACAATCAAATCTAGAATTACAACAAGATCTAATAGATGAGAGATGGTGGTGATGGAGATGCAGCATTTGATGATGAAGGGGATGATGTGTTGTCCTCCAATGATCCTTGAAGCATCTGGGATTTTGCCCCAACCAAGTTCCTCCTTCAGATCCCTTTTAGATGTGGTTTTCGTGGTTTCTGGTGGCTGTGAATGTGGGATCCTCCTTCAGATCACGCTGACACCTAGTATGGGCGGATGGTACGGGCGGGTTCCGCTCGTACCACTGGTCATTATCGGTACTGATTGCTTCTCCTCGCTTGGTATTCTCCCATGTGCGAAGGTAAATCCATAAAATTACTTTTATCACTTGGAAATATCATATTATAACACAATATGACAGTTCCAATTGATATGGTCATATAAGACTTTGCCATTTGGGATCCTGTTAAAACAAGAACAAAATGGTGCGTGCAAACACAATGAAATACAAAGATTCCTACTCTATTTATGCAAAAAAGGTAAATATGCTTCAGTTTTTGACTCATCATTCACCTTGTAGAGACCCGGCCAATATGTCTTCATCAGAACTCTAGAAATATGTTTGGAATGCATCCTCACCTACCAACAATTGCCTAGTTTAAAAACGAGAACAAAATATTAGTATGATTGTTATTATCAAAATGAAACTATATGTTCAAAATATGATCGAAATATCCACTTACTCTATAGTACTTGACCTAATATGGGTTTTCTCTGTGTCATTAGCTAGTTCCTTTTCTGGGAGACTGATGTCTACGCATTTCTATTCTTGTAGACAGTTGTTGGGCCTCCAAGTGCAGAGGTTTGTAGAACAGCAGCAAGTTTTCCCTTAAGTGGATCACCCAAGGTTTATCGAACTTAGGGAGGAAGTGGTCAAAGGTATCCCCTCTCAAACAACCGTGCAATCAAGATACAAGAAGTCTCTTGTGTCCCCAACACACCCAATACACTTATCAGGTGTATAGGTGCACTAGTTCAGCGAAGAGATAGTGAAATACAAGTGGTATGGATAATTATAAGTGGTAACGGTGATAGAAAATAGCTTGAAGGCGTGGAAGAGACTGAAGGCAAACTGAAATAAAGATGGAAGCAAGCAAACATGTAATAGATCTAATAGCAAACGATGTTTTAGTGCTTAGAAACAAGGCCTAGGGATCATACTTTCACTAGTGAACACTCTCATATAAATATATTCTTCTTATGATACTACTCTCCGGTTGGACACTCTAATCATTGGTAGGGCTATAATAGCACACCTCAAAGTTCATCTTTCCCATCTAGAAAACCCCACACTATCACCTTGAGCACTAGATGGTTCAAACAAACACCACAATTTTATAAAGACATCCAACTCCAAATATAACTCATAACAAGTATTTGAAATCTCTAGCCTAAGTGCCACCATGGTGTGCACACTGTCAACTTCACACACATGGGGAGAGCAGAGATCTATTAAAGCACTTGAGTAGCAAGGTAGATCTACAAGCGCATGATCTCAATAAGATCATGCATAGAGAGAGAGAGAGATGAACACATAGCTACCGGTAGAACCCTTAGCCTCGAGAGAGAACTACACCCTCCTCATCATGGGAATCAGCAACGGCGATGGAGATGGTGGTGGAGATCGATGGAGATGGCTCCGGGGGCACTTCCCCGTCCCGGCAGGGTGTCGGAACAGAGACTTTCTATCCCCCGAATCTCCCCTTCGGTGGCGGCGGCGCTGCAGAACTTTTCGTGGATTCCTGATTGACTGTCTAGGGTTTTTGCCTCGGGAGGAATATATAGGCGAAGGAGGCAAGGTCGGTGGCCAGCCAGGGGGCCCACACCATGCCCTGGTGCGGCCTGGGCTGGCTCGCGCCAAGGGGTGGTGTGGCCACCCTGTGGCCCCCCTCCATCTCGTCTTCTGGCTCCGTGAGTCTTCCGAAAAAATATGAACTTTGGCTTTTGTCCCGTCCAATTCCGAGAATATTCATTTTCTGACTTTCCTAGAAACAAAAACAGTAGAAAACAGGCAACTGGCACTGTGGCATCTTGTTAATAGATTAGTCCAAGAAATCAAATGAAAAGTACTCCAAAGTTGGAACAAAACACAAGAAAGTAGATAAAACCAAGCATGGAACATCAAAAATTATAGATACATTTGCAATGTATCAACATCCCCAAGCTTAACTCATGCTCGTCCTCGAGTAGGTAAGTGATAAAAAGAAAGGATATTTTTTGAGGTGACATGCACCATCATAAACTTGTTCAAAGTATTTGTAACATTGATAGCCGGGATCATAGTACTTCAACATAGCATGAAAGATATAGTTCTAACAATAAGGCAAAGCAACTATGTTGCAACAAGAAAAGGCAAAACAAAAGATTCATGAATAACAATGCTTTGCAAGACGTTTGTTTGTTTCACATAAAGAAAACATAGCATAATAGCATTCAGCTTGTCCCTCATAGAGTAGCAAATATAAATGCATAGGACACCTTCAAAGTTCATAAGCAATATCAAGTTACACATCAATCAACTAGTCTTGGGACAATGCACATAGAACTAAGAATGGCCACTATGCTCTCAAAGTAGGTGCATAAAGGTAGAAGGTGGAGACTCAATATAATGGTGGAAGAAAGGCCTTTATAAAAGGAAGTAGGGATTCAAGTCTCATAAAGAGCTTCCAAAAATTGTGGTACTTATAGCTTTCACCTCTCATTGCCCCTATCATAAGCATCTTGAAGTGATTAAGGTTAAAGTGAATAAACTATGGTGTACATGCTTGACGAAGTATAAGTTAGAAATCTCATGTCCCTTGAATACGAGGGCCGCTCCTCATGCTACTCAAGTTTAGTCACCGGTAAGTTCTTGTCATCGTAAGTACATGTGTATCATAGAGAACCGCCAACGGGGTACCCCTTGCCCGATGATACGGAAGAATCACCATATCAAAATGACAAGGAAAGCAGACAACGAGCATCTCAGCAATCTTCTTATTTACCATGGGAATATGGTGCTTTTTTCTCTCTTTCCTCTTTTCATAATATTTTTTTTCTTTTTCTCTTTTTTTCTCAATATAGGACTCTTTTTTTATAAGAAGAATGCTTCATAGACAGCTCATTATGGTTACACTGCAGGTTTCCACCATGTCATCATGGATTAGACCAGCGGCCCAGGCGTTTCTCTAACACATATACATAACTCCATGGACTTACAAGCTCCCCTTTCATTTCACACTGACGACATCCATAGACAAAAGAGCATGATATCAACTAGGTACAAGTACCAAGTGCAATGTTGAAAGCGTTCCCCATGACAGCCAGGTTCTGCTAATTCCCAACAAATAAGTGCAAGCATATACAACATAGACGACACAATGGTTCAAGTTTATTAAGGGCAAGAAAAGTAAAGTTTGCCATCAAGTTCGTGAGAGCTTTAATCACTAGTTTTCTCATAACAAGTTTAATTTGGAAGGTAAACAAAAGCATGAATATACTTGGAATAGCTTAAGCTAGTAGGTAGGTATGGTGGACTCTTTAGAATAACTTGGTTTAGGGAGTTGGATGCATGAGTGGAACTCATACTTGGTTGCGGAGGCTAGCAAAAGACTGGGAGCGACAAACTAAGAGAGCAATAATGGCCATAATCATGTAGAGCGACAAAACATCATTGATCAAAGCATAAAGTGATACTACAAGTTGAAAACTAAAGGATCATAAAGGCTATGGTTACTTGAGATATTCATAACATGGTGTGAGCATGTGCCAAGTCAACCCAAATAAAGCATCAAAGGAGAATACCACTATACTATGCTTTAATATGCTAAAACAACGCATGATTCATCCAAGGCACATTAAGAAATCTCAACTGTTTATAACAAGTCGTGCTACAACAAAGAATACTAAGCATAAAGCCAAAACAATATCAAGCATGGCATGACAAAGCATGGGCCACAGTCAAAAACAAGCTCTCTTTACCACTTAGGCATGAACTTTCCTACTCTTTTCCAAATCCAAACCAAACTATTTGAAAACCAATGTATGAAAGAGGGGGTCCAACCAATTTTATTCAAGCAAACTAAGAAAACCAAGCAAACAAAAAACCAAAACGAAAACGAAAAAGAAGACGATCCAAGAACAACATAACTGTGTATGAAACAATAAAAATGAAGTGTTTGGAAGAAACATGAGTTTTTTATTGATGAAGAAGGGGATGCCTTGGGCATCCCCAAGCTTTGGAGCTTGTACTTCTTGGATATTTCTTGGGGTGACACGCGTGGCATCCCCAAGGTTGAGCTTTAGTCCATCCTTCATCTCATTACTCATTCCTTCCATACACATGAAAATTTTCCTTCATACAAAACTTCACACAATCTTTATTAGCAACATTAGTGCACTCAAGATAATAAGTCCTTAGGTTCAGTTATAACACCAATAAAACTTCCATTAAAACACAAGCTACTGTATCACTTCCCTCAAAAAGCTCAATTCCCCAAAAGAACTCAAAAAGGAACCAACAAGAAGCAAATGCAAATAATGGCAGAAATCTGTCAAAACAGACCAGCAGTTAAAAACAAATTTTTTCGAAGACCTTCTGTTACTCAAATCGAAAAGTGTTGAACTAACGAAAGTTAGATAACAACCTGGGGCAGAAGCACAAAAATTCACGCCTCAAAATGACATACAGAGATTTTACACGAATTTTTACGGTGAAGCACAAAAATCTGTTTCGGGACATCAACTTTCCCAACCATTACTTCTCTCTCATTAGAGGTTATTCTTGGCACAAAAAGCAAATAAAAAGGACAAGGAGCGGTTATTACTGAAGTAATAACTTCCAAGACTCATCTAAAACTTTTGGGTTATCTCCCAATAAGTACTTTTCTTTAACGCCTTTAAGTTAGGCATGATAGTTTTAGAAGATGCTCACATAAGAAATATGAATTGAAGTAAAAGATAGCATCAAGAAGCAAATTCAAAGCATATTTAAGTCTAACCCATTTCCTATGCATAGGAATCTTGTAAAGAAACAAGTCATGAAAGCACAAAGCAACAAGCATAGTAAAGCAAAACAAGTGCAACTTTAAGACTTTCAACATAAAAAGGGGAAACTTAATATTGTTGAGACACATAAAACCATGTTTCCCTCTCTCATAATAACTTTCAGTATCATCATGAATAAAATTAACAATATAACTATCACATAAAACATTCTTATCATGAGCCACATGCATAAAAGAATTATTACTCTCCCAATAAGAATAGTCATTCTTATTAATCATAGTGGGAGCAAATTCAAGAAAATATCTATCATTATTATTCTCATCACCATAATCATCAAATATAGGAGGAATATTGTAATCATAATTAATTTTCTCCTCAATAGTAGGTGGACTGAAAATATCATATTCATCATTGTAATCATCATATATTGGAGGCATAGTATCATCAAAGTAAATTTTCTCCTCCATGCTTGGGGGACTAAAAATATCATACTCATCAAAACCAGCTTCCCCAAGCTTAGAATTTTCCATAGCATTAGCAATAATGGTGTCCAAAGAATTCATACTAGCAACATTGCTATTAGCATGCAAATAAAGTTCCATAGGTTTTTTAATTTTCTCTTCAAACACTTCATGTCCTAACTCAAGATAAATACTATAAAGCTCTCTAATTTTGTTGTTGTTTTCCATTAAGCCTAACTAGTGAAAATAGGAAACAAAAAGACAAAATTGCAGAATCTAAAGGAAATAACTTCGAGCACTCACACCGGAGGATGTGAGTACCTTTTACCTTACCTCCCCAGCAACGGCACCAGAAAATAGGCGTTTGCCGTGGGAGGTTCTTCTTATTTAATCCTCCGGTGTGAATACCTTTTACCTTACCTCCCCGGCAACAGCGCTAGAAAATAGCTTGATGTCTACGCACTTCTATTCTTGTAGACAGTTGTTGGGCCTCCAAGTGTAGAGGTTTGTAGAACAGCAGCAAGTTTTCCCTTAAGTGGATCACCCAAGGTTTATCAAACTCAGGGAGGAAGTGGTCAAAGGTATCCCCTCTCAAATAACCCTGCAATCAAGATACAAGAAGTCTCTTGTGTCCCCAACACACCCAATACACTTGTCAGGTGTATAGGTGCACTAGTTCGGCGAAGAGATAGTGAAATACAAGTGGTATAGATAATTATAAGTGGTAATGGTGCCAGAAAATAGCTTGATAGTGTGGAAGAGACTAAAGGCAAACTGAAATAAAGATGGAAGCAAGCAAACATGTAACCGATCTAATAGCAAACGGTGTTTCAGTGCTTAGAAACAAGGCCTAGGGATCATACTTTCACTAGTGAACACTCTCATATAAATATCTTCTCTTCAGGATACTACTCTTAACTACTCTCCGGTTGGACACTCTAATCGATGGTAGGGCTATAACAGCACACCTCAAAGTAAGCCTTTCCCATCTAGATAACCCCACACTGTCACCTTGAGCACTAGATGGTTCCAACAAACACCACAATTTCATAAAGACATCCAACTCCAAATATAACTCATAACAAGTATTTGTAATCTCTAGCCTAAGTGCCACCATTATGTGCATGCTGTCACTTTCACACACATGGGGATAATTATAAGTGGTAACGGTGATAGAAAATAGCTTGAAGGCGTGGAAGAGACTGAAGGCAAACTGAAATAAAGATGGAAGCAAGCAAACATGTAATAAATCTAATAGCAAATGGTGTTTCAGTGCTTATAAACAAGGCCTAGGGATCATACTTCCACTAGTGCACACTCTCATATAAATATATTCTTCTTATGATACTACTCTTAACTACTCTCCGGTTGGACACTCTAATCATTGGTAGGGATATAATAGCACACCTCAAAGTTCATCTTTCCCATCTAGAAAACCCCACACTGTCACCTTGAGCACTAGATGGTTCAAACAAACACCATAATTTCATAAAGACATCCAACTCCAAATATAACTCATAACAAGTATTTGAAATCTCTAGCCTAAGTGCCACCATGGTGTGCACACTGTCAACTTCACACACATGGGGAGAGCAGAGATCTATTAAAGCACTTGAGTAGCAAGGTAGATCTACAAGCTCATGATCGCAATAAGATCATGCATAGAGAGAGATGAATACATAGCTACCGGTAGAACCCTTAGCCTCGAGAGAGAACTACACCCTCCTCATCATGGGAATCAGCAACGGCGATGGAGATGGTGGTGGAGATCGATGGAGATGGCTCCGGGGGCACTTTCCCGTCCCGGCAGGGTGCCGGAACAGAGACTTTTTGTCCCCCGAATCTCCCCTTCGGTGGCGGCGGCGCTGCGGAACTTTTCGTAGATTTCTGATTGACTGTCTAGGGTTTTTGCCTCGGGAGGAATATATAGGCGAAGGAGGCAAGGTCGATGGCCAGCCAGGGGGCCCACACCATGCCCTAGCGCGGCCTGGGCTGGCCCGCGCCAAGGGGTGTTGTGGCAACCCTGTGGCTCCCCTCCGTCTCGTCTTCTGGCTCCGTGAGTCTTCCGGAAAAATATGAACTTTGGCTTTTGTCCCGTCCAATTATGAGAATATTCATTTTCTGACTTTCCTGGAACCAAAAATAGCAGAAAACAGGCAACTGGCACTGTGGCATCTTGTTAATAGGTTAGTCCAAGAAATCAAATGAAAAGTACTCCAAAGTTGGAACAAAACACAAGAAAGTAGATAAAACCAAGCATGGAACATCAAAAATTATAGATACATTTGCAATGTATCAGAGACCCGCTATTCCACGAACCCATAGGTTCTCGGAGCTCCTATGCTGCTCTAGCTCCTCCCACGTTGGGTCCTCCTCCTTCTTACCCTCCTGTATCGGGTCTTCCTCCTTCTACCCAATACAAGCTCCTCCTCCCTCTTTCACCTCCTCCTTCCCCAAGATAGACTCCTACTCCTCCCCCATACCTCATTTGCCTCCCCCTCAAAATCTACCGTGTCACTACCGTAGGTCAGATTAGTAAGGGAGGGTGTCGTAGGCGTCTTCCCTAGTCCACGCCCCCGCCCATGGACTTGTGGTGGGCATGCAACCTCGTCGCTTATGGAATTCTAGCCTCGTCCTCATTGTGAAGGTGCGACCTCCTCACATATGGTCCTATGGCCTCCTCGTCCACTAGGATATATGCCTTAGATATGCATGCTATAGTCTTATTTTTGTTTCCACATTTCATTTGAATATGCTTAAATTCTCTCTCGATACAAAATCGCCAAAAAAACTAGATTGGTCCCCCCATGACTACCTCGTAAGATAGATGCAAAACGAGATGTGCCATGTGAGTAAAGAAGCCTAGTGGAAAGATAATATCCAACTTGCATAGTAACTTAGGCACATTCTTATGCAATTATTTAATCATATTGGGGCATATTTATTTAGCATAGAGCGTGCAAAATAAATGGATCAACTCCACAGGAACTTGCCATACATGCTCGGGGAGATAGCCTCAAACCATCACCGTTATTAGCCGCTCAATCCATATGTGATAGTCATCACCCTTGAGACTGGTGACTAGGCCCATTGAAACATTTACTCCCTTACTCAAATTCGAAAAATAACCATCAGGTAACTACACGGTCTATTTGAGCCACTAGAATGCCTCTTTCATTTGGGGAATTTTAAGGAAGAAGTCGGCATCTGGATTGACCCAATTTCTTCGATTGGACTGAGGAGGCTTCATGTTTAGGCATTTTCTATCATAGAGCTTCTCTTGATCGACTCTAGACTTGACATTATATTTTGTCTTCTCAGGAATGTTCAACATTGTGTGAAAGGAGGACTCTCCAACATTCTATTCAGTGTTTATCACATCAGTGTTATGGGAAAGTTCGAGGTCCTTGTAATAGGGGAGATTCGTTAATCCCAGAAAACCTTTGCCACTAGTCTTAAGCTCGAGAGCACTTAGCTCGGCATCAACGGTTGCACCCGCGAACTTTGGTATTTTGTTTACTTCCTAGACAACTTTGCCTTTCATGAAGTGCTTTATGTCATCTCTAAATGGATGCCCTTGTTCTAGGAACTGTCAAGGCTTGTCAAGGCTTGTCAAAGGCAGAATAATTGCCACCCTTATTCAGCCACATGAACATAAGAGCATGTCTGCACATCAGACATGGCATATTCCCATCTGTACAAGGTCATGCATATAATAGTGGAACCAAACTTTCAGTTGGAAGTTTTTCCTTGATGATCGGTCGTATGTCAATGTCCTATGGTGCCAAGAATGTGTAAAACATCCACGAGGCTGCATGTACACACTCAAATTCTTTCCAGGGTATTCAAGCCGTGGAATGATGATCAGCACTAATAATATGTTCTTATGTTGCATTAGGATGCTGAGAGGGAGATTGAGCAGAATGACAAACATGGGCCAACAACTGTATGAGGAAGCCGATCTACCAAATGGATTGAATCCACCGGTTGTTATCGTAATTCTGACATTCCCAAACCTCTGTTGCTTCAATAGGGTAGGCTTCATCAAAGGACTACCATGATTCACCATCAATTGGATGTCCCATCTTTTTGTCATTGTACCTCTTCCCATGCTTGTGCCATGTCATATGCTTGGCAGACTGCTCGATCGTGTAAAGGTGACGTATTATTTTTATGAATGGGAGATACCAAAGAATCTTTGCGATGACTTTCGTCTACTTCACCTGACCATTGGCACCCTTTATATTGAGATACCTAGAGAGCATGTACTTGCTACTGTAATTGTCCTCCGCAAAATAATTCTAGAAAAAGGCAAACTTATGGACAACAATATATCTTCTCATAATCCATGCAGAGCACTCTTAGGTTTTTTTGCTTCGTACATGTTTCGGGGTAGACAGTGTCCTTGATGGATCATGTTACCCCATGTTGTGAAAGGATCTTCAAAGCATGATCAGTTCATGTCGTGCTTGGACATCTCGGCTAGTAGTTGCGAGATGGCATCCCGTTGAGAGATTTTTGCACCCTCATAAATATTTTTCTTTGCCAAGTCCATCATATCAGGGAATACCTCCGCGGTTGCCTCTGGTTCCTTGATTCATCCGGTTCCTCTAGGTCCTGCTCTAGGGGTGGCAAATGTGGCATCCAAAGTACTCATTGCCATTGATGTGTAGTCGCATCACCTCCTCTCTAGCACGTTAGTGCTCGGCAAAGTTGACATTCATGGTAAAGTCATCCCTATACCCACTCAACCAAAGGTGTTTAGTCATGTCAAACTTCCCCCAACACAAACACCTCTTCACCGAGCGCAAGGGAAAAGTGGATGAACTAGCGGAGAACGACGCACAAGGTCCTTCATGAAAAAAATTGGTGTACCATGCCCACTCATCTGTTCTTTCATGTACAATGATACGACCATTGAACATCCACTAATTATTAGCCATCCTCTGCTTCACCGGAGCAACAAAATAAATATAGCATTATATATGAATTAATCACATAAATTTAGTTACACAAAGTTTTTTATACCGGGTTGACGAGAAACGACATGCATGCACCCTAACATCTCTAATAGGAAAAGAGGGTCCTAATCCCGCCCGAGGATGTGTAGATTGAGTATGTTATGCATACTCTACCCTGATCCGAGGCAAAATTTCAGCAACACGTCCCCGTTGTTCTCCATATACATGTCGCGACAAAAAAAATCTGAGAGAATCTGCATCTAGAGAACAACGAGGAGGCACCGTTTAAATTTTGTCTCGGAATGGAGTAGAGCATGAAAAACATATCCAATCTACACATTCTCTATCCATGTAAAAACATAGATAATCCGAAAGAGTTATGGTTATAAATATGCAATTGAATTCATATTTATTCACGTAACCCTTCTAAACAGGAGACGCCTAGGTTACACAAATTTTGACGTTGAAATACAACCTAGTGACATGGAAAAAAGTGCAGAGGAGGATATGTCATGTTATCTCACCCTCGTCTATAGAGGAAGTAGTCAAACAATGGCCAAAGTAGTCGAAGAGAGGAAGCTCTAGGACAACGGCAATATCGAGGCATCACCTACACGAACTCTTTCATTCTCCGGATATGCAACACCACAAAACCTAGGAATCGCACCAAATAAATAACTTAGATCATCACATCTCACATAACATTTTAACAACCTATCAAATATAACATCATATGAACTCTATGTAAAACTAAGACACATCTCAGTTAGCAAATCATCGTTCTTTATTCCTACACAAGCACAATATCTCAATCTCTCTTCTGTAAATC
The DNA here is from genome assembly GCA_916181665.1 of Avena sativa. NCBI lineage: Eukaryota > Viridiplantae > Streptophyta > Magnoliopsida > Poales > Poaceae > Avena > Avena sativa. The sequence continues at coordinate 629,925,638 of OV702288.1, forward strand.
TCTATTCTACACATTCAAATACAACATGCACATAGAAAAAATGCACAAATATGCACCCAATAATTTTACCTTGGACTTGGGAGTGCTTAGAGGAGGTACTAGGATGACGCGAACCACCTCAACGTCAATTGGGAGGCAGGAAGAAGAAAGAGTAAGCCTCCCCTCGATCTGTCCGTGCTCGGGGAGGGGTGGGGCACTCGAGTATGGCAGAGGGATGCTGGCTCAGGGGGATGGAGCTCGGGGAAGGGTGGGGAAAGGTGTCGGTGGCTCGTAGAGCACAGGAGACGATGACAACTTGGGGAATTTGGGGGAGGGGCAGGGGAGGCGCTCGGTACTACAACACGGATCCTGGGCGTTGGCTCTTATAGACGCTGAGACATAGCCTTACTCGTCGAACCCGCGCTGGCGCGGTAAAAAAAATCTGCCTGAGATAACTGCGTTGGGGATTCATGAATGGCGACGGATTTTTTGGCGCGACACAACGTGATCCGCCGAACTAGCGCTTCTGCAGCGCAACAAAGGGTATGCCTCGTTACATTAATGAACACGGCGGAAATTTGGTGCCGCATAACCACGAATTATTTGCTGTGTTACACCTTCCAACATCAGTGAAAGTTAATTACATTAACAATAACTGATTTTACCTTGCTAATCTCATTGCGATACAAAATATTCCATTTTATTCATATATAAAATATTCATTACATCATATCATATTACACTGAATTTGAGCCTCTCTCTACTCATTAAATTGGAGGTAGGACCGCTAATAACATAGAGGTTCCTAAGCCCCTCTCTATTCAGCAGATCTACCTCTAAAACCTAAAACTACACCTAATTAGGAAAAACATCCTATCTAATCCTAGACTTCTTGAGTGCCTCTCTATTCCGATCGACATCAACATCATGTCGGCACTGAAGAGTCTATGCTCGGCAACATCATCAAAACGTACCTGAGTTTGAGCACACATCATATGCTGGTAACTTCGCTTAGAACTAAAAAAAGAACACGAAAGAAGATTAAGTGGAGAAAGAGCAAAGTAGCGGATCTAAAAGAGCAAGCCAACGATAAGATGAGAACCAAACCTGCGGATCGAACAAGCCAATGGCGGCCCGTGCAAGTGTAGGGGTTCCGCGCATGAAAACAATAAATTTTATCTTACGCCCCTGAACCCCTGATGCTGCCAGGACCTATCTATTAGTAATACAGTAACAGGAGGGGATTTTCGCGAACTTACCCTTGAAGACCAAAAAGCGTTGTCAACGCTCAGGAAAAGCGTGGTTGATGTAGACGAGCCAAAGCCGACCACAAGGTCGTGATGAAGTCCTTGCGCTCCTGTGGCTCCAACGACTTGAGTGCCTCAAGTGTGACACCTCGCGGGGAGTTACACACGTCCGGTGCCTGAGGATGACTCCTGATTCCCCGATCCAGCAGCAGTTGGAGAAGTAGAGCTCCTAGATCCGAATCCCGCAGCGCGACGGCACTCCGCGGTGAAGATGTCTCTCGTTCGTGCAGTCTGAACTTGGGACCAAGGTCACCAGAGAGAGAGAGAGAGAGAAAATATCAATTGGAGGTCTTCCCAAAAGTGAGAAGACCTTTATTGAATATTATGTGTATTTATCTGGCCAAATACCCCCACTATATATAGGAGGAGGGGAGGTACTACCTCCCTCAAAGTCCCGGGGTGGGACTAACGGAGAGGAGGGGGAGGGGCAGCCGCCAACCATCCCTAGTGGGCCCCACGCGGGGGAGCTTGGCCCAGCCGGCCACGCCCTTGCCCCTTCTCCCTCTCTGCTTTCCCTAATGGGCCCTCTTCCCTCCGAAATTGGCCCATTAAGCCTTTGACCATTTAAATTGATTTTCTCTTTATTAAATAATTATGAATAAATGATTAAATCAATATTTAACATTCATTCACATATTATTTAATCTCCGTGGCTATGGAACACCTTCCACCTCCACTCCGGATTTCCTCCGGACTTACCGAAACCCTTCTGGTTTTCTCTCTACTATTCTTCGGTGATTCTTCTGATCCTATAAACACTCTCCAAGCATCATCAAACCCTTAAGCGTGATACCCTACGGTTCTAGAAGACTCCAGACATGGTCGAGACACTCCCGGACCAATGATCGATAGAGGGACCTGGATGGCCATGTGACCCCTATGCGTTTCACGAAGATCTTTCGTCGTTTGAACTGGGACAGTCGTGTCGTATTCCCTTTGTCTCTCGATACTTGCATTGCCCGAGATCTGATCAATGACATCACCATGTCGTGTTCAATATCGTTACCGAACAATGCTACTTGACTCGTTCCAACAAGTGATATCCATGTGATCAAATCACACGCTGCGCAACTATTGGATATAACTTCTCCGAGTGGGCCCTTGAGTATGTTTCTATCACGTGGACGGACAAATCCCACTCTTGACATATATTGCCTCTACAGTTTCCTATGAGTACCTGAACACACCTTTATAACCACCGTATTACTAGATGGCGCTTGATGCTATCTAAGCACTCTCGGGAGACAGTGATTGATATAGCCTCACGGTCTAAGGAATAGTCTACGAGGATCCATTTCTAATCATCGTAACTTGAACTTCGTGACATGATCGGGACACGATGTTTAGGTTGGTTATTGGTTCATCATCTCATTCTCAGAATGAGATGACTCCATTTCCAACTGGCATAAATTCCACATGATCAGGAAACTTGATCATCTGTTGACCAATGAACTAGTGACTAGAGTTTCGCTGGGAACCCCTGGTTGTTTATATATCACACATGTATTGATGTTTCCACTCAATACAGTTATAGCATGATATAAAACTTAATCATAAACTATATGAAATATGATAATAGTCCTTATTACTATTTGTCTCTAGGGCATATTTCCAATAGTCTTCCACTTGCACTAGAGTACAAATACACTAGCTGCATTTGTTCTTAATCATTGGCACCATATCCGGTACCCTGAACATGCTTGCTTATGGAAGAGGTTGAGTCTTGGGTCTGTACTTTACAGTACCAAATCCTTTGCAACTTACTAATGTCACCTTGATTGACATCAATACTTTATCATCACATGATAACATCTGTGTGTATGCATCGTCGCTATGGCAGCAGAACAAGGCCTGATTCCAGGACCCTACAGTGACTTTAGATTAACCTCGAGGGCTTTCTCATGGGCACTGTGCCCTGGGACACATCATTCTATGTTAAAAGGGAACTAGCCCCGCCATAACAATATACAACACTTTAGATGGTACCCTTATCTATTATTATAAATGTAATCATCGAAACTCGAGTGCACTCTGTGTAACTTTCGACGTTTTTGTTCACCTCGCTTCCTACTTGACTTTAATCGGTATTTACAGGAGTTTCCAACATAACCCTTTATGTTTTAAGATATGTCATCCTTTATGGACTTGAAAACATGTCTACAGTTCTCTATCAGACACTGTGGACAAACTTAGCTCACCGTTTCGTGATTCAAACTTAATCACTTTTGAAACGTTCCTTATTGGATCATATATTATGTTAAGTTATCATCATGGTTTTCTAAGATAGAACCTATGTCTTAACATGGTGGATGATGATCATCCTTTCTTTCTTTCAACCATCGCTGTTAAACTTAATACTATTCCTAATTTGAGTTATTAAGGACTAGTTCCTTAATTAACTTCTATTCTGAAACCCTTTCAGAACCCCTTAAGGAATACTACATAATATTGTAATACACTTATTATCAATTTCTACACCTTATAAATCATTATTTATCGGTACTTGCACTTTTATTCTTAACACACTTAAGAATCACTCCTATAAGCTCCCACTCAAAATATGTTCCTAACATATTCGGGTATGAGTCACTACTCTTACCCAAACTATGTTCCTACATATTTGAATTTGAGACTTATATTGCTCCCACTCAAAAATATGTCATTCACATATTGTTTTAGGAAGACTTTCATAGCTCCCACTCAATTTCATGCAAATTGCATGTCCACTCACTATTTTGAACGACTTCAAAATCCTTTGATCAAATATCAAACTTGGAGATTTACTATGAGATACTAGTACTTTTACTAGTTTTAAATCCACTAGACATTTAGCACACTTGAATCAAATTCATTTAAATTCATCCAATACTTAACAAATTGTGCTTTTGTCATTCACTCCCCTTTTCCACTATGGCTTTGCAGTCATTTGGGAAAATTCAAGTAACCCCTTTTACTTGTGAGATTCAGCAACGAATTGCTTTCTAATCTCAAGGGAATTCTTCTTTTAGGATTTCTCATAATTCTAGTTTACCATTATTTCCTTAGTAGTTCGTAGGTATGTCATATTCCAAGAATCACGACAAATGATTCACAAATGTCTCCATACAAGATATGGGTTACATTTTGAATCCTACTTCATGTAGTGAAAACACCAGTGGGGAAACACAATGATCATTATCATTGATTCTTTCCTTCGTGAAAAGAATCGTTCAGGAACGTTTTCCATTGCACTTCTCAACACTCTGATGCAGGGTTTTGAATCCTCATCGTGTTTTTCACTATCTTCCATTTGCTTCATAATTGAGAAGTATCACTGAATGTGAACTTCCTCAAGAATGCACCAAAAATCCAAGCAATACAAGCTTTGCTCTCCTTTTGGTTTTAGCTGGATTTCGTATTCAAAGTTTCCAATGAATACTCTACAAGGACTTATTCGCTATTGTTTTGGTTATATCGAATAACCCCAAAACTTTGACGACGATCCATAATAGATATGGAGCCGCTTTCACGAATCTAGATGGTTCACTATATTTTCTAATTGAGTGCTAACTATTTCTAACTAATGGTCTCTACAACTACACTACAACGATTTATTTGGTGCCATATATTCACCCATTTTGATATCTAATATCATATTGTGATGCTTTGCATTTTGACGTTTCAAAACGCTTTGCATTCCATAATTTCTTTTATGCCATTCTTATCAAGTCGAATTCCATTACTATTGATCAAATCGGAGTAATTAGATTCTCTTTTATATTTATACCCTTTGTTTATGAAACACTTTGATCATATCAAATAATTTCATACTCATGTTTCCTTTGGTAAACTACTTTACACATTTAAACAATCATATAATGATAATTACCATTTTGTTAAAACACAATACATCGAATATGTATTTACTTTTAACATTTCATTAAAACACTTTGTATTCAAGTAATACACGGTGTTCAAGTTATTTTGCCGAACTTGGGCATGATTTATATGTGATAAGAAATCGAATATCTTTCACATATTATCAACATAACTTTTGAATTTAAACAATGGTTTCATTCATTAATGAACATATCATTAAGTTGGGTATTTTTAAAGGCATTTCATTATTTTACAAATGTTCATGCATTATCAATTAGTTTCAAACAACAAGGATAATTCACATATAATCAAACAAGATATGAACATGTATAGAAATCATTCATAAAAGTAGAACAACTGTTTGTTACAAACTGATATGAATAACCGTCTCACAAAGTGCGAGACACACTAAAGAAGTTCACAATCTTTTGATTACAATAATCATACTAGAACATAAACTAAGTGATAAATGTTGAGGAAGAGTGTCGTTGGCCATCATAATCATGCTCACCATCAACACGCAACGTCACCTCCTCTCCAGCAAGCACCTCTCATGCAGAAGGACCTGTTTTCAGTAAAACAGAACAAGTATCAAATATACTTAACACTGCAAATGTGTTTGCAAGATTATAACATTTATAAAGTTGTATATCAAATATATACCTTTGTCATCGATGACCTCACCATGATTGGTTCAACCTTTACGTTCCTGAAACGTAATACGAACTCTTGGAAATCCAATGTTTCTGTATCACCACTCATGATGCTACTCCGGACATGTCCTTCGTAGCTGGGAGGCAATGATCGAAGCAACATGCCTATCGCAAACGGATCATCTATCCAGTAGTCCATGAAGTGAACCAGTCTCATGTGTGCATCAAGCATGCGCTCCAAGTGACCCTTTAGACATGTGTGTTCCTCCATATGTATGGAAAGAAACTCTCCAAGCAGCTCGTGCTTCCACATGCGCACATGGCTTATGAACTCTGCTCTCAGCTGATCCACCATCGAATATGGATCAAAATCACCCATGAGCGGATGGAGTTCATCCACCATCCCATAACGCATTACTATCTGAATGTAGGTGGACATCTCTTGACGATAGTAGTGGTTTTCCAACTCTTGTGGGGTCTCATAGTGGTCTGGCTCAATTAAATCCATCGTGTGGTGTATGTAGTCTACCACATGATTCCTAGTAAGGAGATCATTCAGGCGCACAAGCCAACTAGGGAAGTTGGATCCATCAAGTCTAAGTTTCTCACCCATTACCCATCCCTCAATGACAAAGTAAGCTTCACGGTGAGCCATCTCTACATTTATAATTGCAAAAGGAATTTAGACTAATTTTATAATTAAATGAGTTAATGATAACTCAACTCAGAAACACCTATCCCCATAAGGGTTCCTAGTGATAACACGACCCCTATCCGCCACATCTCCCCCGATCAACACGACCATCAATGTGGGTTCAAGGGTGGACACTAAACGTCGGTCACATCATTCATGCGACTCGTGCTCGATCTTTCGACCATCCGCGTTTTGAGGCCATGTCTCTGTAACGTGATAGGCTCGCCAACTCAACCTTAGTGTATTCGCTGTGCAACATGGCTTACACCCACTGTATGAGAACGTAGATATGTCTGACACCCACGCCTGTACCGTGGATCGCCTCATACCGAAGAACTTTCTTGGTGGTGCACACTAAGGGGAACACAATCGTTGGTAATTTTAATAGGGATCATCTTATTAGGCTACCGTCAAGTATCTAATACTAGCACACAATAAGATATACAAACAATAACATTGAATGTAAATGTGATGTGATATGGTCCTTCACGTCGTGATCTCCATCGTCACCGGATTCCGGCGTCAGGGTTCCTGCGCCGTAGACACCAGGGTACCGGTGTCTTTTCGGAATGGTAGTTTGTCACCTCCGTGACTATCTACTACTATGTAACATAAGGTAATCACTTTACCTTTGCCACAACCATATCACAAAGCAACGCCCCCCTGCAAAACAAAGTTAGACGCCTCTACTTTATCTTTGCATGTTTTACATGGCTGAATGGGCTTTTGCACAAGAACCGTTCTTACCTACGAACTTTCAGCACAATGCTGATCAAGTAGTTGTCTCTACTACACCCCTTTCCGGGACCTCCGTTGTAAATGGCATACCAACTAATGCGAGAGAGACAGACACCCCCCTAAGCCACTTTATATGGTACAAGCCATATGTCAAGCATGGACCAGTCTCGCGAATGAACGTGTAAAGTCGGTTGGGGGACACTTCATCAAGCATTACTGCGGTATACACAAGTACACGTAGGAGCGTAACAACTAAAAGATCAACGCCCACACGCTAAATCTCGTGTGTTCTACCCATACTAGCATTACCAATCATAGATCTAGCTCTGATACAACTATAGGGGTTCCGCGCATGAAAACAATAAATTTTACCTTATGCCCCTGAACCCCTGATGCTGCCAGGACCTATCTATTACTAATACAGTAACGGGAGGGGCTTTTCGTGAACTTACCCTTGAAGACCAAAAAGCATTGTCAACGCTCAGGAGAGCGTGGTTGATGTAGACGAGCCGAAGCCGACCTCAAGGTCGTGATGAAGTCCTTGCGCTCCCGTGGCTACAACGACTTGAGTGCCTCAAGTGTGACACCTCGCGGGGAGATACACACGTCCGGTGCCTGACGTTGACTCCCACTTCCCCAATCCAGCAGTAGTTGCGGAAGTAGAGCTCCTGGATCCGAATCCCACAGCGCGACGGCGCTCCGCGGTGAAGGTGTCTCTCGTTCGCGCAGTCCGAACTTGGGACCACGGTCACCAGAGAGAGAGAAAATATCAATTGGAGGTCTTCCCAAAAGTGAGAAGACCTTTATTCTTCGGCGAAACCCTTCCGGTTTTCTCTCTACTATTCTTCGGCGATTCTTCCGATCCTATAAACACTCTCTAAGCATCATCGAACCCTTAAGCGTGATACCCTATGGTTCGGGAACACTCCAGACATGGTCGGGACACTCCCGGACCAATGATCGACAGAGGGACCTGGATGGCCATGTGACCCCTGTGTGTTCCACGAAGATCTTTCGTCGTTTGAACCGGGACAATCATGTCTTATTCCCTTTGTCTCTCGATACTTGATTTGCATGAGATCGGATCAATGACATCACCATGTCGTGTTCAATCTCGTCACCGAACAATGCTACTTGACTCATTCCAACAAGTGATATCCATGTGATCAAATCACACGCTGCGCAGCTATTGGATATAACTTCTCCGAGTGGGCCCTTGAGTATCTTTCCGTCACGTGGACGGACAAATCCCGCTCTTGACATATATTGCCTCTATGATTTCCTCCGAGTACCTGAACACACCTTTATAACCACCATATTACCAGATGGCGCTTGATGTTATCTAAGCACTCTCGGGAGACAGTGATTGATATAGCCTCACGGTCTAAGGAATAGTCTACGAGGATCCATTTCTAATCATCATAACTTGAACTTCGTGACATGATCGGGTCACGATGTCTAGATTGGGTATTGGTTCATCATCTCATTCTTAGAATGAGATGACTCTATTTCCAACTGGCATAAATGCCACATGATCAGGAAACTTGATCATATGTTGACCAATGAACCAATGACTAGAGTTTCACTGGGAACCCCTGGTTATTTATATGTCACACGTGTATTGATGTTTCAACTCAATACAGTTATAGCATGATATAAAACTTAATCATAAACTATATGAAATATGATAATAGTCCTTATTACTATTTGTCTCTAGGGCATATTTCCAACAGCAAGATGCGGTGCGACGCGGCTGGGCAGCGCAACATCCGGCAAGCCAACGGCCGCGGAAGATCTGGTACGTTGCTACAGCGCTAGGTCATACACTACCCGGTTGAGATGCTTCACGTCGAGTTCTTGATTTGGAGGTGTCTGTGTGAGATGGGGACTGATAATGTGATTAGTTGCTAGGGTTCCTCTATATTATATAGAGTGGGGAATAGAGAATAGCAAATCCGAGCCATTTGATCAAGTGCGGTGTAGGCATCCAACTTTTTATGCTGCAGTCGAAAGGGCCTCATAAAGTAATTGCATAGCACTTTCATTCTCCATGTAGCCGCACACAAGAAAGTGGGTATGATGACACAAAAAATGTAAACAAACAAGTCTAATAGGAAACAACTTGGCAGTGGTAGGTCTCACCACTTATAGTGTGATGTGTGACCAGTCAACATGGCGCTTACCATCCATGGCGCAATCATAACAACCTCCATTGAGCTACCGCGACATTCGGTGGCGCCTGGCTTGCTAGTCACGTACCATGACACCATTATCCGTCGGCATCGAGTGTTCCATGGCGTATAAGTGGCCGCCGCGACAAATGGTGGCGCGACAACCCATCCGCCGTCTAACCAACTTTTACTAGTTCTTTTGGCTTATGCTTCCCCAAAAATCCGCCGGGTATGGGGGTATCTTTGTAGTGTGGGGAGCTTGGGGAGGGTGGCGACGCGACTTAGGGAGCACGAGGAGGGGTAGGGGAAGGCGGCGGTGGCCGGTCGGAGGAGGGGCGAGGGTGTTGGTGGTGGCGGCTTGGAGAGAGGTTTTGAGAGATCGGTCACGACATGGGTTGGGGATGAATGGCCCAGACCACGAGCCCGTTTTCCTTATCCATCTAAGCTATTTTTAATATTGTACGCCGATGGCATGGTCATCGTCTTAGGTGCTTTTATTTAATTTTAATATTGTTTTGATATTTGTTTATTATAATTTCACACGTCGATTACGTACATATACATATTTTCCTTCGAGGGTATATTATACAATTTTTGGAGGGATTCTAGCACCTTGATCCGTCGTTTCCAACAAAACCCTAGTCCGTGGATCCCATAGATCTACTCTTTTTACGAGCCTCCAACAATGAACTTTTATCTTTATTTTGATTATATTAGGTCATAGCAACATAGGAAACCAAGGTTGAGACCAAGATTTTAAAGTATTCTCTCATGTTGACCTGATGATGGTACCAAAACTACGTGCACATCATTTTGTTGGGACTCTAAGCGCAGAGTGATTTAGCAAGGGTGTTTTCCCCACAAGGGTAACTTGAGGATTTTATCAATCTCTCAGGAAAATAATACCCTACTTCTTAACTTTTCTTTTCTCTTCTAGCAACATGCAAAACAAAGTGGATTGCCATATGTACCCAAGTCCACCAAGTGGTTGTCAATCATAAGGTTTTATATTAGAATAAAAACAAATGATAAAATAAAATAACTAAAGTAAATATGTAGCAAGTAAAGTAATCCAAATGCAATACATAAAAGTAAAATATATGATATGCAAGAGTGTATTATTGTAGTAGTGTTGGTAGGAATGGAACTACATAAAAGCACCAAATGCAAGTATAATATTTTTTTTGTGTTTTCGGAATAAATGAGTGCTGCAAATAGAAGGACTTGTAAATGCAAGTAAAAGATGTTTCTTATCATTAAAAATGGTCCGGGGTTCATAGTTTTACTTGTCTATTCTCTCATAAACATGGTGGGATAAAAACAAGTTCCTCATATGAAAAATATTGATGTAATGTGTTTGATAGATATTCATATGGGTATCATGTACTATGGTTAAGATGATGCAAAACATCCCACTAATACTCTACTAGTAAAAGAAAACAATGCAAACTAGTATGTTGGATACATAGTACTATGTCAAAAGATATGAGCTCATCTAATACTGTCACTACGCAAACATGTCACTTTTTATTCATTTATCCCTAGTGAGATAACAGCGGAAAGGTAAAAACCATAGTAGGATCCAAACTTTCTATCACTGTCCAGTTCGACACTACCATGTTATTTCATCTAATGAACACGTTTCCCCTCTCATATCCCATCATACAAATTTGATCAGAATAAAATAATCAAGAATAGGGTACATAATATACATCTACTTATACATCAAATAAAATCTGAAAAATTCAATCTCAAATACTCAAACCATATAAAATAAAGATCCACCACGAAGAGATTACATAAGAAATCAAGATATCTCCAAATCAGATCTCGATCAAACAAACACCAAGGTGGTATGATGAAATCGAAATTATTAAGCACATAACTGATGTATGATGTACCGACGTCTCATAGTCGAGCTCTCTAGATGATACCTGCTGAAGATTTCGTTGGGTGCCTCCACAATCTCTATTTTCGGAGCTCACAAGCTAAATATCCGTCTCGGAGGATATTTTGGAGTGGAGAGACAAATATAAAGATGAGTCTCAGATTAGTGGTGGGTCACGTCAGTTAGCAAGACAAGGCTAACCAGTCAGCGGGATGTGCTTAACATTTATCTACCGCTTAATGTTGCCTGCAATCCGCAGAGCAATATGCAATGCATCCAATCCATTTACCGCTGCATTAGGGTTGTAGGGCACCTACTACGGCACCAAAATCCATTGGTATCGAGTCTTCCATGTCTTATATGTGGCCGCGGCCAAAATATGGTGTCGGGAATACCCATCCGCCACGTAAAAGCTTTTGCACCTACTTTTGGCTTGTGTTGCCAACAATAGTGCCATATGGGGTGGGTATTTATAGTGAAAAATTAAGAACTCGGATATATTCATCTATGAGCCTTGAAACATAAACTTACAATATGAGAGTTGTGGGAATGACAAGATGAAGCTAATCGTTACAAGAAATTTCAAACGGTCGACAATCTACGATCAATTTGACAAAATTCATCTAAAAATATACCAACATGAACACAAAATTAAGAAGATACACTTAACGAAACTTGGAATCTATTGCGGAAATGGAATCACATCGTGGATGCACATGTTATTCATGTTGACCTCATCATGAATCGAACACGGTTGCATAGATCAGAAGAGATGAGTAAGGCATAAAGCACTACACACACTTGAGTACCTACAGACTCACATAACACTTAGGAGATTAATAAATCAAATCTACTCGTTTAATAGAAACTGAAAACTTATGACACGATAGATGTGTGAACTGGAGAGATTGAGATAACCCTCAAAGGAAATTCCAATGGTTGAGTGTGTGTGATCAATTTGATGAGTTCATTAAAGATCTCTAAACATGAAAATGAAATTGATGATTTATTGTTAATGAAACTCGGAACCGATTGTCAGAATGAAATCATATCATCGACACACACCGTTTTTGTTGTTTTCATGTAGAGCTTATTTTGAATTGAAATATGATTGTGTTGATTAGAAGGGAGTAGGTGAAGGAGATTAAGAAAGTTGAGCACAACACGGGCTGCATCGCTGAAAGAAAACCATGTGCGCTCGCTCCGCTCACTCGGGCATGGCTCCACTCAAACTATCGATTCGAGCATTCCCATGGGGCCTAGCCCAGAGGTGATTTAAAGTGCATGCGGGCCCCAACACAGTGGACGGACAGGCAACTAATGAACTAACTTCTTCCCGATGCTTGGCAGGACCTTACATGGCCTACCAAAACCGATAGAGTTGTTTTGGGGGGCCTCCCCTCCCCCTCCCACAAAAGTCAGTATGGGGGTGGGGTGATTTTGGGGATGATCATCTTGAGTAGGTTCCCGAATAGGGATTGGCTAGAGTTGTTGCTATTTATTTATATCTCACTATGTTTGTATTTCTCTAGTTGCCTCATTTTCTTGCACATATGTAATCAGAGTAAATGATAGCTATCAACTGTTTTAGTCAGTTTGGCTATCCACGTCTCCCCGATTCTTTCCGCTCGTGGGATGGATGCCAGGGAAGACACAGGTCGACATGCCATAGAGCCTTCCTCTCCTGGGAGATGGGCCCACCGTGGTTGGACGCGAGATTCCCCTCCGTTGTCGATTGGCACCCACCCCTATCTTCCCTTGATCGCTAGACGATGGACCGCGTGCGTGTTATAGGCTCGACATCATTGACTGCGGACAGGATCGCACTTTGTGAGAGGAGTCGGGAGCGAGGGAGAGCTACGCAGCCACCTGGTGGTGGGGGCCATCGATACCTAAGGTGGCAAGGCGAAGTCGTCGTCATACGCGGGTCCTTGCGGAAAGTCCTTGCCAATGGCTAGTGGGCGTGGGAAAACGGCTCTCACATCCTACCTCCATATATTGTTGAGCCGCTCGGAACTTGGGACAACCCGCGCGCCGCATGACTTTCTGCTAGCCTGATGTTGCCCCACGTCGCTTCATCACGCGCCCACCGCCACGAAGAGACCTCACCGTTCTCTTTCTTCTCATCCTCCACCAATATCCTCTACCGCCTTCCCACCCATTTTCTGCTTCGTAGACCCTCCTCACCCCTGCCCCCTGACCCCATGTGGCCAACACCGGGCCGCACCGAGCGGATTCCCTCCCTCCCAGCCACTCCCCACCCCCCACCTAGAGCCACCCCTCCCGCCGCTAGCACCATCGTTAGGCAAAGTCTCCATGGCTCAGCGGCGGCGGGATCTCGCCCTCGCGCCCAGATCTATTCCAGATCATGGTAGCGATGGCCTTGGCCTCGAGCGGCGGCGGTGGCCTGCAGCTACCGGCGGCGGTGATGGCGTCGTGGCGGCGGTGATGGCGGCGTTAACACGTCGTTACCTTGCTGAAGGCATCGTCGTGCACCTAGTGTCGACCTCAATCATACTACTCCAGGGGAAACCCTAAGATCTTTGGATCAGGCGATGGTGGCGCCGCGGTGTCGTGTTCTCTCCTGGGAGCATCGCTTGTGGAGCAGCGCTGGATGGAAGAGGCATGATAGGTGGAGCAACTTTGTCTTGCACGGAGTATCATCGGCGATGTCAAGTCATGCTTGACCGTCAGGTGCTATGCTGAGTCATGCTTGTTTGGCAGGTGCTACGCACGAGAGATCCTTCAGAGACTTCAAGCTGTGTTGTTGGTGGTACTTGGCGGCACGGTGCTGCGGGGTACCGATGTCAACTGCGACATGCTTTGGAGATAGTGCGCATGGAGGTGGTGCTACTTGACACCATAGTGGTGTCAGTGGCTGGTGTGGAGAGAGTCTGCACATCGATATACATGTTGATGATGGTTTGGCGGAAGATAGTGGAGGCTGTGACATCTGGAGCGTGTGAATAGGGACCGTTTTCGTGGATAGGCTGGGCAGATCTGGTATCCTGGAGTGCATGAGGCAGCTAGGTGTTTGCTAGATCTCGTTGGGAGCTGGCGATATGGTTATCATTTTGCTCGGTGTTTTAGTTTGACGGTTCTAGTTTGTATGATCTTTGTAATGACTTTTGCCACACTTTGTTGCTCTAATCTAAAGAATATATTGTAGCCCATAAAGGGAGCACTTAGAGTCCATGTGCCCTCTGAGCCGTCCGATTGCCATTCCAAACCGATCCTCATCGTCCATTTCAACCACACATTTGGAAACTTACATCCACTAAACCTAGCTACCATGCCCGAAGGGTGGGGGCCTGCGTGATAAAGGTTGTGTGCATCGCTTAATGCAGAGGCCGGGGCTTCGCTCCCTAGTTTGAAAAAAAGCCTTTCTCATCCCCATAGCATCTCCTCCGCCGTCCAGCCCCTGTTCCAAGATGACGAAGGAAAGGCCATGACGAGGAGAGAGGTCGATGTGTTATACGTCATTATATGGAGTTCGCACCATGCCTACGCTTTGCTCAGACCTTACCCTTGTGCTTCCTTTAGTTTTGCATGTTCCAAAGCACCAACAAAGCTGAAGAACATGACGATGAACACGAACAACTTTTTCAGGTAAAATTTGCAAACGTCATCTTTTCACTCTTTTTACTTGACATTTTCTTTGATTTTCTTTTGTAGGTTTATTTGGTTCTTTAGGTTTTGAAGAGAAGAAGTGTAAAGAGTTGGAGAATATGACAGTGAGCAGCTTGAAGAGGTAAGATCGTCATCGACTCTGGATAACAAGTTTAGCACTTTTTCCATCTTAGACTAGCATGCGACTGTTATTTATTTTTGGACAGAACTATTCGGCGGGCGTTCTACACATGGCAAGATCTGGTGGACTACTCTGGCAATATCTGTCCGGACAACAACAAGGATTCTTGTCGCATGTGTATGTGGTGGTGGAATAATACTAATAATTGAATCAGTTTAAGCATAAGCACCAAAGGACATTGGCAAGTTCGATAGAAAATTGGAACTGTGGTGCATGTAGAATAGGTGACAAAAGAGATAGACATCATTCCCATTAAATACAAGATTTATAATTTTAAAAAGTTTTATAGACTAAACCGTTTATCTGATTTAAGATCCGTTTTTACCGTTAGTCTAGTCGCAACGAGATCTTCGAAACTAGATCACATGTTGGTATGTTCTGATAACTTTTTTTCGGATCAAAAGTTACCCACCCGTAACACGTGAGTTATCTAACCCATAATATATAAGTTACCCACCTAAATATGTTGTGTGGAGACATTTTTGCATTGATGCAGGAAAAGTACCCGACGACCGTTCTGAGAATTACATAACCCGGTCGACGTTCCGACAACCTACACGAGTAATGCTCCCGCGTGCATGCTTTGACTAAATAACACGACCTTTTTTACCCTAAAAATTATCCACTAGTAACACGAGAGTTATTCAGGTTTCAGCATATAAGTTAACCATCCAATAACATGTAAGTTATCCACCACTATAAAAATTAATATAAAAGTTAATCTAGTGGTTCGGGCTATGCAACCTCGCGATGTATATGCTACTCAACTTTAAAATGCTACTGCATTAAACATCAACCATAATTTTCTTAAAGGAACTAAATCTAAGTTTTTTTGCATGCGATATAATAAATAAATTCTTATACCCCATTCACCCACCACCCTAAGTCGTAGTGAACAAACGTAACGTACAACCAGTAGTTTAGCGGTACGGCGATGAAGTCTCGGTATCCTGACACAAGGCTCAATTAGACTAGCTTATAGCTCACATTTAATTAACTAAACTAAAATAGATGGGGCAACCGAGATTTTATTCGACGAAAAAATACAAAAGTTACCAACACTAGAAATGCGAGAATATCTCCACTCAATCCGTTTATATGGTGGATAACTTATATGTATCAGGATGGATAACTTAAATACTTAGATATGGATAAGTCTCGTGTTAGGGGCGAGTAACACCACTTCTGCTCCGGTACTCCTCCCTTCTCCAGACTTAAACACAACAACGACTGAGATCGCTCTATACCCCTTCATAACTAAGGACATGATGGTTATTAAAGAATTTTTAATTAATTATTAATAAATAATTAAAAAATTATATCTTGCCCTGTAGAAACCTATATTGAATATAAACTACAAATCTATACATCGTCGAGGTCGGCCAGGTTGGAGGCGGGGAGGTGGTGGATGATGAAGGTGCTCCGCTAGTCCAGGTTCTTCTCGCCGGCCTCCAGCCACGTTGTCACTTTGAGCTCGTCCACCGTGTAGAACCCGTAGTGTGTATTGTTCATCCGCTCCACATTGCCCATGAGCTCGTATCTGCTGCCATGGTTCAGAAGCTCCATAGACACACATACGCCTGTAATTAATCACGTGAATGAGGAATATAATGCCTGTTTGCTAGAACGAATTGATAACAGATCATTCTATAATTCAATATGTATGTGTGTCGGGAAGTGGCAGATCTAAAAATCCCAAGTTCTTGCAGGCATCGCGGATGGCATCCATGGCCGAGCCCTCTCCTCCGTCTTCAGCCAATTCACCATGTTGATCGCCGGGGAGCTCAATGAGACAGTAGGAATAGTCGCCATCTCTCTGATCTCTCTCCTCTCGGTATCCCTCAACTAATCCAAGAGGAGTTCTCGATCTGTATGTGAGACCACGAGCTCTGAACATGGTGGGGATCTCTGCCGAGGAATATGTATGTACTCGTGGGTATACAGACTTCAGTGGGCAAAAAAAATTAATTCCTTAATTAATTAATTCGGGAAAAGACCATATTAGCCTTTTAAGTTTGGAGAGGGGGGAGCACCGGAGCATGCCTCGGGTAACAGACTTTGTTTGTCCAAAAGTTACCCACCAGTAATACGAGGTTATCCAGACTTCAGCATGTAAGTTATCCACCAAATAACATGTAAGTTATCCATCACTATAAATTTTACCTATAGATAAAATATAAAAGTATTCTAGCTGTCTGGCTTCTTCGTCCGTCGCTGCTCTCGCGGCGTACGCGCCACTCAACCTCGAAAGGCTACCGCGTACGGGCTCGACTTCTTCGCCCGTCGCCACTCTCGTGACGTACGCGTCACTCAATCTCGAAAGGCTACCACATTAAAATGTCAAGGATAATTCTTTAAGAAATTAAATCAAAACTTGTTTTGCATACGATATAATAATGTGGTCTTATACCCTACCACCCACCACCCTCAGTCATAGTGAACAAACGTATAGTCCAGTGGTCCGGCTTGCGACGGACGATGAAGTATCGATGGGTGTTAGGGTACCGAGTCTTCATCGGTCGTCGATGCTAACGGTAAAGTTTCGGTATCCTAACATCTAGACTACCGCGATCCAATTAAACTTGCTCAAGTATATGAGAACGACTCTATCAAACAGATTTATATGGTGGGTAACTTATGTGTTGCAGGGTTGATAACTTACGTATTATGACATGAATAACTCACGTGTAAGGGTGGATAACTTTTTTGTCCGAATTTTTTTTATCGAAACATATCAACATGGGATCTAGTTTTGAAAATCTCGTCGCGACTAGTCCAACGGTAAAAACGGATCCTAAATCGGACAAACGGTTTGATCTACAAGATATTTTAAATTTTTGATTTGATCCTAAACTATTTAACAGCACGAATTCACACCTCCTGTCAGGTTTGGCCAACGAGCTACTGGTCTGAGATTAGAATTACCCTTATTTTTTGATCTCGCATGCCACGATTGAAGGTAGCTTTGTTTGGCGACAACACCACGAGGATCAGGCAATGACATCCACACCAACACCGAAGAGGTAACGGGTATTTTTTCCTAAGAGGTAATGAGTATTCTTTGTTTTCTAAATTTTTTGGTCTTTTATTCGTAGGACACGGTTGGCTGGGCTGATCTGAAGATGGGATAAGGCGCGGCAGAGACTTGAGTGGTGCAGCCCTATGTCATTCGGTAAACATGCGTTCTTCTTACTGCCGCGATGTTCACCCACGGTGCGGAAGACGTATCTTCGCCTCCGTGGCTTCTTCGTGCTGCGGCTATTGCACGCCTTCCCCACGCGGGCGACTGCGTGCCTTCTCCACACGTCGTCTTTAATGGCAGGTAAGAGCATCTCCACTCGTGGCCTCAAAGGCCTTCATACCTGGTGCGCCCGGTCGGAACTCAATTCCAAGGGAGGCTAGCGGAGGCGCTGGAGGGCGAGGAAAAGTTCGGCGGGCCAGCCTTGTCGGCGATCTAGTGGAAATTATTTCCTTTTCCCATCAAGATTAGCACCGGTTCCCTCCAAAATTAGCCCCTATCTCCCTCCTCCCCTCCCGCCTCGCCTCCCACTCCCGCCATTTCCTAGCAAAGACCAGATCACGCCACCATGCCGCCGAAGAAGTACGCCGCTCCCCGCGCGATGGCAGCAGCGCCGCCGGCGAAGAAGAGGGGCAAGCCAGAGAAGGAGCGGCCGGAGGGGATGATGAACATGGAGTGGGCGTTCGACCTACAGCGCCGGCAGATCGAGAACGCCAGCCGCCAGCAGAGAGAGCTCAGGGCGAGGAAGAAGCGGGCCTCAGAGGCTCTAGCCACGGAGGTACTCATGGTGCAGAGAGCCGCCCACATGGCGGGCATGCCGAGCTTCCCCCAGCACGCGTTGGGGAGCCAGGGGAGCGTCTCGTCACCGTCGCCATCTTCGGCAACAACCCAGGTTGGGCCGATGTCCAAGGACAGCCAAGGTACACCCAAGTTATCTCGCTTCTCGCCGTGCGGGCCACTTGACGCGGGTGGCAGCTTCAACCCCAATGCCTTCAGTGCCGTCGACCTCAATGCCAGCTTCAACCTGGCCGCCTCTCCTGCTATCCGCCGCCCCCTCTTCCACGGCGGTATGCCCACCACCGCTGTTAGCAACGGCGGCAGCCATGGGGTGCTCGACGGAATGACGTTGGGCACCGACGCCATCATGACCGACATGATCAACGGTGGGGGGCTGCCACCGTTCTACACGTAGTAGGAGGCGGAGGCCTACGACGACTACGACGACAACCAAGAACCTTGGGAGAACGAGGCCTACGCGTTCGTCGAGGACGACGAGGAGGAGGTGCAGGTGCCCGCGCCGGTGCCCGAGGAGGTGCCCATGGTCAAGAAGAAGAAGAACGGCGGCCGCGACCCGAAGTGGAGCTCACGGGAGGACGAGTGCCTCGCTGAGGCTTGGAAGTCGGTCAGCATCGACCCCTTCACCGGCACGAACCAGAGCTCCGAGGCCTACTGGCTGCGCGTCAAGGCGGCGTACAACGAGCGGCGGCTCTTGGACCCCTAATTCAAGGACTTGTACCATGACCGCAACGACTCCGGCATGTCGCACCACTGGCACATGATCCAGCATGCTTGCAACAAGTGGCATGGCGTCGTGGAGGAGGTGCGTCGTGTCCATGTCAGCGGCACCAACTTCGAGGACCAAGTAAGTGAACTCACCGTGTCCACTATCCATCGTAGCCTAGTGTTGGGTAGCCGGCCATTGATCACGGTCGTTTGTTCGCTGCATTGTATTGCTTTCGTAGATGCGCGCCATGATCACCGCCTACCGCGAGGACAACGACGACGTTGAGTTCAAGTTCATCCATGTGTTCGCCAGGATCGAGATGTGCGACAAGTGGACCAAGACGCACACGATGCTCTCCAAGGGCAAGTACGACCCCGACGCGCCGCCAGCTCTCTCCACGGGAGGCCGTCCGATCGGGCAGAAGAAGGCCAAGACGGCGAGGGATGCTGCGCCGGCCATCAAGAAACTGCACAGCTCGATCATGGCCTGCATGGCGGATGCCGCCTCGCACGCTGTCGAGAGGGCGGAGCAGGCCGCTGATGTCTACGCACTTCTATTCTTGTAGACAGTTGTTGGGCCTCCAAGTGCAGAGGTTTGTAGAACAGCAGCAAGTTTTCCCTTAAGTGGATCACCCAAGGTTTATCGAACTCAGGGAGGAAGTGGTCAAAGGTATTCCCTCTCAAGCAATCCTGCAATCAAGATACAAGAAGTCTCTTGTGTCCCCAACACACCCAATACACTTGTCAGGTGTATAGGTGCACTAGTTCGGCGAAGAGATAGTGAAATACAAGTGGTATGGATATAATATAACGGTGCTAGAAAATAGCTTGATGGCGTGGAAAAGACTAAAGGCAAACTAAAATAAAGAAGGAA
Source organism: Avena sativa (assembly GCA_916181665.1). Lineage (NCBI taxonomy): Eukaryota > Viridiplantae > Streptophyta > Magnoliopsida > Poales > Poaceae > Avena > Avena sativa. The sequence continues at coordinate 629,946,133 of OV702288.1, forward strand.
GCAAGCAAACATGTAACAGATCTAGTTGCAAACGGTGTTTCAATGCTTAGAAACAAGGCCTAGGGATCATACTTTCACTAGTGAACACTCTCATATAAATATATCTTCTCTTTATGATACTACTCTTAACTACTCTCCGGTTGAACACTCTAATCGATGGTAGGGCTATAACAGCACACCTCAAAGTAAGTCTTTCCCATCTAGAAAACCCCACACTGTCACCTTGAGTACTAGATGAGTCCAACAAACACCACAATTTCATAAAGACATCCAACTCCAAATATAACTCATAACAAGTATTTGTAATCTCTAGCCTAAGTGCCACCATGGTGTGCACGCTGTCACTTTCACACACATGGAGAGAGCAGATATCTATTAAAGCACTTGAGTAGCAAGGTGGATCTATAGATTACAAGCTCATGATCTCAATAAGATCATGCATAGAGAGAGATGAACACATAGCTACCGGTAGAGCCCTTAGCCTCGAGAGAGAACTACTCCATCCTCATCATGGGAATCAGCAACGACGATGGAGATGGCGGTGGAGATCGATGGAGATGGCTCCGGGGGCACTTCCCCGTCCCGACAAGGTGCCGGAATAGAGACTTTCTGTCCCCCTAATCTCCCCTTCGGTGGCGGCGGCGCTGCAAAACTTTTCGTGGATTTATGATTGATGATTTAGGGTTTTGGCTTCAGGAGGCTTCTTATAGGCCAGAGAGCAAGGTCGGTGGAGTGCCAGGGGGCCCACACCACCTGGTGGCGTGGGTAGGGATAGCCCGCGCCTAGGGGGTGTGGCCAGGCCCTGGCCCTCCTTCGTCACGTATTCTGGCTCCGTGAGTCTTCCAGTAAAATAGGAACTTTGGCTTTTGTCCCGTCCAATTCTGAGAATATTCATTTTCTGACTTCCTGGAACCAAAAACAGCAGAAAACAGGCAACTGGCATTGTGGCATCTTGTTAATAGGTTAGTACAAGAAATCATATGAAAAGTACTCCAAAGTTTGAACCAAACACAAGAAAGTAGATAAAACCAAGCATGGAACATCAAAAATTATAGATACATTTGCAATGTATCAACATCCCTAAGCTTAACTCCTGCTCGTCCTCGAGTAGGTAACTGATAAAAAGAAAGAATATTTTTTGAGGTGACATGCACCATCAAAGACTTGATCAAAGTATTTGTAAATCATTGATAGCTGGGATCATAGTACTTCAATCAAACATGAAAGACAAAGTTCTAGCAATAAGACAAAGAAACTATGATGCAACATGAAAAGGCACAAACAAAAGATTCATGGATAACAATGCTTTGCAAGACGTTTGTTTGTTTCACATAAAGAAAACATAGCATAGTGGCATTCAGCTTGTCCCTCAAAGAGTAGCAAACATAAATGCATAGGACACCTTCAAAGTTCATAAGAGTGACTAGATACCAAACTTTAAAACAAGCAATATCAAGTTATGCATCAATCAACTAGTCTTGGGACAATGCACATAGAACTAAGAATGGCCACTATGCTCTCAAAGTAGGTGCATAAAGATAGAAGGTGGAGACTCAATATAATGGTGGAAGAAAGGCCTTTGTAAAAGGAAGTAGGGATTCAAGTCTCATAAAGAGCTTCAAAAAATTATGGTACTTATAGCTTTCAGCTCTCATTGCCCCTATCATAAGCATCTGGAAGTGATTAAGGTTAAAGTGAACAAACTATGGTGTACATGCTTGACGAAGTATAAGTCAGAAATCTCATGTCCCTTGTATACGAGGGCCGCTCCTCATGCTACTCAAGTTTAGTCACCGGTAAGTTCTTGTCATTGTAAGTACATGTGTATCATTGAGAACTGCCAACGGGGTACCCCTTGCCCGATGATACGGAAGAATCCCCATATCAAAATGACAAGGTAAGCAGACAACGAGCATCTCAGCAATCTTCTTATTAACCATGGGAATATGGTGCTCTTTTCTCTCTTTCCTCTTTTCATAATCTCATTTTTTTCTCTTTTCTCTTTTTTTTCTCAATATAGGACTCTTTTTTTATAAGAAGAATGCTTCATAGACAGCTCATTATGGTTACGCTGCAGGTTTCCACCATGTCAGCATGGATTAGACCAGCGGCCCAGGCGTTTCTCTAACACATATACATAACTCCATGGACTTACAAGCTCCCCTTTCATTTCACACCGACGACATCCATATACAAAAGAGCATGATATCAACTAGGTACAAGTACGAAGTGCAATGTTGAAAGCGTTCCCCATGAAAACATGGTTATGCTAATTCCCAACAAATAAGTGCAAGCATATACAACATAGACGACACAATGGTTCAAGTTTATTAAGGGCAAGTAAAGTAAAGTGTGCCATCAAGTTCGTGAGAGCTTTAATCACTAGTTTTCTCATAACAAGTGGAAGGTAAACAAAAGCATGAATATACTTGGAATAGCATAAGCTAGTAGGTAGGTATGGTGGACTCTTTGGAATAACTTGGTTTAGGGAGTTGGATGCATGAGTGGACCTCATACTTAGTGGTGGAGGCTAGCAAAAGACTGGGAGCGACAAACTAAGAGAGCAATAATGGCCATAATCATGCAGAGCGACAAAACATCATTGATCAAAGCATAAAGTGATACTACAAGTTGAAAACTAAAGGATCATAAAGGCTATGGTTACTTGAGATAGTCATAACATGGTGTGAGCATGTGCCAAGTCAACCCAAATAAAGCATCAAAGGAGAATACCACTATACTATGCTTTAATATGCTAAAACAACGCATGATTCATCCAAGGCACATTAAGCAATCTCAATTGTTTATAACAAGTCATGCTACAACAAAGAATACTAAGCATAAAGCCAAAACAATATCAAGCATGACATGACAAAGCATGGGCCACATTCAAAAACGAGCTCTTTTTACCACATAAGCATGAACTTTCCTACTCTTTTCCAAACCAAACCAAACTAAATGCAAACCAAAGTGTGAAAGAGGGGTCCAACCAACTTATTCAGAAAACTAAGCAAACCAAAGCAAACGAAAACCAAAATGAAAACAAAAAAGAAGACGCTCCAAGAAAAAAACACAACTGTGCATGAAACAATAAAAATGAAGCGTTTGGAAGAAACCTGGGATTTTTATTGATGAAGAAGGGGAATGCCTTGGGCATCCCCAAGCTTTGACGCTTGTACTTCTTGGATATTTCTTGGGGTGACACACGTGGCATCCCCAAGCTTGAGCTTTACTCCATCCTTCATCTCATTACTCATTCCTTCCATACACCTGAAATTTTTCCTTCATACAAAACTTCACACAATCTCATTAGCAACATTAGTGCACTTAAGATAAATAAGTCTCAAGGTTCAGTTCTAACACCAATAAAACTTCCATTAAAACACAAGCTACTGTAGCACTTCCTTCAAAAAGCTCAATTCCCCAAAAGAACTCAAAAAGGAACCCACAAGAAGCAAATGCAGAAAATGGCAGAAATCTGTCAAAACAGACCAGCAGGTAGAGACGAATTTTTTCGAAGACCTTATGTTGCTCAAATCAAAAAGTGTTGAACTAACGAAAGTTAGATAACAACCTAGGGCAGAAGCACAAAACTTCACGCCTTAAAAAGACGTTCAAAGATGTTACACGAATTTTTACGGTGAAGCACAGAAATCTGTTCGGGACAGCAACTTTCCCAATCATTACTTCTCTCTCATTAGAGGTTACTCTTGGCACAAAAAGCAAATAAAAAGGATAAGGAGCGGTTATTACTGAAGTAATAACTTCCAAGACTTATCTAAAACTTTTGGGTTATCTCCCAATAAGTACTTTTCTTTAACGCCTTTAAGTTAGGCATGATAGTTTGAGAAGATGCTCACATAAGAAATATGAATTGAAGTAAAAGAGAGCATCAAGAAGCAAATACAAAGCAAATTTAAGTCTAACCCACTTCCTAAGCATAGGAATCTTGTAAAGAATCAAGTCATGAAAGCACAAAGCAACAAGCATAGTAAAGCAAAACAAGTGCAACTTCAAGACTTTCAACATAAAGAGGGGAAACTTAATGTTGTTAAGATACATAAAACCATGTTTCTCTCTCTCTCATAATAACTTTCAGTAGCATCATGAATAAAAGTAACAATATAACTATCACAAAAAACATTCTTATCATGAGCCACATGCATAAAAGAATTAATACTCCCCACATAAACATAGTCATTCTTATTGATTGTAGTGGGAGCAAATTCAACAAAATAGCTATCATTATTATTATCATCACCATAATCATCAAATATAGGAGTTATATTGTAATCATAATTAATTTCCTCCTCAATAGTAGGTGGACTGAAAATATCATATTCATCATTGCAATCATTATATATTGGAGGTATAGTATCATCATAAGCAATAGAATAGTTATCCTCGAAAGTGTGTTCATTTGTAAACATATCATCATTGGAAGGATCATGGATAGCACTAATAGTATAGCAATTATTAATATCATCATTTTCAGAGTTGGTACCGAAGAGATTTTCAATATCAAAGGTAGTGTGCTTTTCCCAATCATGATCACTACTATAGGTAATAGGCATAGGAACATCATCGAGATCAGACTCGTCAAAAACTATAATAGGAGGAACATGCTTAGGGGAAAATAATGTTTCCTCTCTTCTTTTACTCCTCCTCCTCTTCTTTTTCATCTTCTCTTTAGGAGGGAGAGGCTTGAAAGGAAGCTTCTCCATATACCATGGTTTATCGTTAGAGACAATAGAAGAAACTTTGGAGGATTCCTCCTTTTCATTAATAAGACCAAAACACATATTAGTTATGTCATATTTTGGTAAGATCTCATCTTTTATAATATTTTGTATGTAAGTATTTGTGTGGAAATTATCAACACAATAAAGATGACAACCATGCATGACACTATTCATATCAAAAGCACTCATATCTACCAAATAAGTTTTTCTTGATAATTCTTCTGTCGTTGTATTGGGAATGGCAGTACCTGAGGAGGTTAGATAGAGGTGTGGGGACTAGCAGGGAAGCTATCGACGGCGTCCACATGCGGGATTGGATACAAGCGAGCGTAGCGGGACACAAGAAGTACCCAAGTTCGGGGCCCTCGTGGTGAGGTAAAGCCCCTACTCCTGCCTGATTTGTCTATGTGGGATATACGAACTACAAGTGCTCCTTGAGCTGTATTCCTTAGCTACTGCCTTAAATGCACTGAGACCAACCCTTTCTACTGAGGCCTTGCCTCTCCTTATATAGGCAGAGAGGCAAAGGTCTCGCTGGCTAGTCCGACTGGCGGGCCCCATAGGCGGGTCCCAGCCGACTAGTCATCTACAGTATCCAGTATGGCTTGTCTTATCGGTGTATGAGCGGTATGGCTGTCGTAGGTACAGTGGACGCCGTGCGAGCCTGTCGTCAGCACAGGCCACTGTTCCAGCGTCACCCACGCAAAGTCTTCGGTATGGGAAGGTGGTTGCCCGTCTTGTCATCGTACAGGGCGTACCGTGCACTGATACGCACGTCGTCCTGTCTCTCTGATTGGGTTCGGCTACGTCGTCGTATCTGGCTGCCTCTTGCTGATCCGCTACTGGGTGATAGCCGGCCCGTCCTGTCCTGTCCGGCTGCATCTGGTCAGCCGGACGCGATCTGACTGTCCTGTTTCTTATTCGGATGGGGTACCCGGGGATCATCCCCCTAACACTAGCCCCCGAGCGCGTGTGGATTCCGCCCTTAGGCGAAACGTGCGCGCGCTCCTTCTTGCTTTTCGAATTTTCATCCGGCTAAGCCTGGCGGTTGCGCTACCCGTGACGTCAGTGCTGACGCCGGCCATGCGCGCACGCGCCATCATTGCTCTGCGGCGGGCAGCGTAACGTCCCGTCGCACGTCGCCTCAGGAAACTGCTGTCCGGCGCTTCGGTTCTCGCTCCAGGATCTTCTGCGCATCCTGCCTTGGCACACGGGATCTAGGCGGCGGTTGGGGTGTGGGTTGCCCGGATGCGCGCCACGTGGCCCCGCCGACAGTTGCCCTTCCGGTCCTTTAAAGGGACGCCGCGGGGGAGGCAGTTCTTTTCCTTCACTCCCCCGCTGCAATCTCCTTCTCCTTCGCGCGCTCTTGCTCCTGCGCTCTTGCCCTCTGTGCCGCCTGCTCGTCGTCGTCGATGCTACGGGCCACCGTCACTCTTCTGTTGCTGTTCCTCTCCATCATCCGGAAATGGCCGCAGACCACGGAGCCTGGTGCGGCTCCTCTGTCACCAAGGACCAAATCATGAAGTACCGTGCGACCCGCGTCCTCCCGCCGGCGGAGGAGGTGGCGGTGCGGTTGGCGCCGGTGGGGGAGGTGTCGCCGCATCCGGCGGAGGGGGAGCGCGTGATCTTCCTTTTGCACCTGGCGCGCGGGTTCGCGCTGCCGCTGCACCCATTCTTCCTCACGTTTCTGGCCTTCTTCGACCTCCACCTCCACCACCTCGGCGCCAACGCAATCGGAATGCTGGCGCACTTCATGGCGTTCTGCGAGAGTTATCTCGGGATCCAGCCTGATCTCGGGCTCTTCTGCCGGCTCTTCCGAATTCGGCCGCAGGTGCAGTACACGAAGGGGCCGCTAGTCGTCTGCGGCGGCGCCTCCATATACTCCCGTACCCAATCCGGCTACCCGAAGTTCTTGCTCCAGGACATGGTATAGCTATGGCAACAGTCATACTTTTACGTCAAGAACGTCACCAACGTCGACCGGATAAACCTGCCGGCCTTCCAAGATGTCGAGTCCAGCCGGCAGAACTGGGATCTGAAGATCCACGGCGACAAGGCGGAGACGGACGCGATGCTGGCACGCATGCGCTCCCTCGTCACCTGCCAGCTAACCGGTCGGGACATCACTCTTAGCTGGATGTCCCGACTGATGATGCCGCTGCAGCAGCGGGCGCACAAGATGTGCTACTACTCCGGCCGGCTGGACCCGACCCGGCTATCGCGCCGCGATCCCCGCTACCACAACTTGAAGGAGTGGTTGTGGACGATCAGCAAGGAGCGGCTGCCGGAGAACTGGAAGTTCAGCCTGGCGCCCTACAGCCGGGAGAACCGCGCGCCTCGGGTAAGTTCTCGTAGACGGAAATCTTGCTAATTCTTTCTGTGTTATTTCCCTGTTCTGTCTAATTAACTTCTTGCATTTGGCAGATCTTCGCCTGCATCCGTCGCGAGGAGGGCGAGGCTCCCCTCGAGGTATTCACGCCAGACTTGCCCGAGCCGCGCGCTCGGCGGTCCGGCGAGGAATCGGATGGGGACGGTGACGCCTTCCCCAGTCAAAACGACGAGCCGGCCACCGACCCGCACGCGGAGGTGCACGAGGAGGAGGAGGCCGGGCCGACCGTGGAGCCGGTGACGCGCTCTGCGATGGACAGCGAAGCAGGTGGGAGCGGCTCCAGCCGTTCCAGCTCCCGCCGGCCTGCGGCGGAGGAGCCGGCTGCCAAGAGGAGCCGGTCCAGCACCCTGCCGCCGAGCCGTCTTGGCCGGAAGAAAGGGCCGCCCCTGGTCATGCCGGGGTACGTTTTTCCTCTCCCCCTCTATCTTTCGGTGCCTTCTATCTATTTGTCCTCCTTCTTGTTTTTTGACTTTGGCTTATTTTGCTTTTGCCTTTTCTTCCTTCCCTTTAGCGCGTTGGTTTCTTTCGGAGCCGCGAGCCCGGCCCATGCGCCAACCGGGTCGCCGCCCCACGCCCCGACTGAGCCAACCGGCGCCTCTCCTTCTTCTGAGACTGAGCCGGCTGCCTCCTCCCAGCCGGAGGGTCCCCAGCCGGAAGCGGATATCTCCCAGCCGGAAGGCTCCTCCGCGGGCGCGCGGGGGGATGCAGGCAAGGAGCTCGTCGTTGTTGGCGACGACAACTCCGACGAGGAGCTCGGGGAGAAGTGGCGAATGGCGATGGTCGCGGCGAAGGAGTCCTTGGCCGTCAACACCGTGGACAATGACGCCTCCTCCGCTGCTTCACTGTCGGACCTTGCCGCCACGCTCGAGCTGTCGGTGAAGGAGATTCGGCTGCTTGAGGCCACAACCGGCGGGAACCGGACCCTGGAGCAGAAGCTTGCTGTCGGCAACAGGACCTCCTAGAGTAAGTTCGCTTTATCCGTTTTGCTCCCTTTTTTTACTGATAGCCGGTTTTGTTGCAGCCATCCTCGTGTGCGCTCAGCGCGAGATCGATCGCTTGAAGAAAGCGAACGACCGGCTGAGCAAGTCCAACTCCACTCTGTGGCTAGAGAACAAGGACTGGCACGCGCGGGTAGATGGTTTGGAGGCCACCGTCAAGGAGCACGATGCCTCGCTCGCTAGCCGGGCCGAAGCCTTCTCCCTTCTCGAGGCCCGAAACAAGGACCAAGAGAAGGAGATAAAACGGCTAACGGTCAAGGAGAAGGCGCTGGTGGAGGAGCTAATGCAGGTTGGCCACACTGCCAAGGGTGAGTTCTTTCTTCCGTCTTCCTTTCTTTCCAGATCCGGTAGCCAGATCTGACTCCTCTTTTTTGACAGCTTTTTACCCCGGCATAGACCTGCTAGCCTACAACCGACTGCAGGAGAACTGGCCGGGAGCACATCCGACGGCTCAGGAGCTCGTCGTCCTGCTTGGCGAGGAGGCTACGAAGCTTCGTCAGGCGGCGCGGGACGTCTTCTCCTTCGTGTGGCCGGAGGCTCCGGTTCCGGAGACGATGGCGCAGCTGGCGGCGAAGGTGGGAGAGGTGCCGGCTACGATGGACCGGCTGCGGGACCTGGCGGTGCGGGCCGGAGCATAGATGGCCCTGGCTCTGATGCTCTCCTGGTACAAGGATGCCCGCGTCGAGAAGATCGATGGGGGCTTCTGTGCCGGAGCTGATCTTGCCGCCATCCTCCAAGCCCATCCGGAGCTTCGTGGGTCTGCCATCAAGATTGCCGACAACGTGGACCCTGACGAGGTGCTCACCGACTCAGAGTCCGTCAGTACTCCTGATGTGGAGGCCCCGCCGCCACCACCTGCTAGCGCCAGAGCCGGATCGAGCACTGCAGCTCCTCCTCCGCCCCCAGCCTCTGTCGGCCAAGAACTCCCCCACGGCAAAGGCCTTGCCGTTTAGCTGCTGCCCCAGGATGCTGGGTGTAATTGTCTTGTGTTATGTACTTGTGAACCTTGTCTGCTTGTGCCGGCCGTCCTTGACGCCGGGTAACTTCTGAGAGCTTCGTCTCTTTTTTGTTTATTATTGTTGAAATTCTTGAATCTTCCTTGTGCGTTGAACTTCCCTTTTGCGTATTTTGCCCGACTAATTTCGTCCGGCTACACACCTTTAGCCGGACGACCTGCACCTCCAGTGGGGGCGCGCTAGCGCACCCACTGGGTGTAGCCCCCGAGATTCGGAGTAGCTGGTGTAGCCAGGTGCTTCGAATCTTTCTTATTTCTGCCAAGTCTTCTAACTTTATCCGACTGGCCTCGTCCTAGTCGGCCGCTTTCATCGGCTGGACGCCTTCAGCCGGGGGAACTAACAGTCCAGTGGGGGCGCGCGAGCGCACCCACGGGGTGTAGCCCCCGATATTTGGAGTAGCTGGCGTAGCCAGGTGCTTCGAATCTTTTTTGTCTTTTCTTGCTCCCGTCCTTGCCCTCACCTGGGCTCCGAACGGCCGGCTAAACGCCCTTAGCCGGTCAGGAACTACAAGATTCCACTGGGGGCGCGCGAGCGCACCCAGTGGGTGTAGCCCCCGAGATTCGGAGCGCTTGATGAAGCCAAGGACTTCGAATCTTCTTTCCTTCTCCTGAATTCCGACTCGAAGTAGTCGGACACGAATGCACATATGCATACACATACATTTTCACAGGTTAATAGGTTAGTCTGTCAAATGGTAGCCGGAAAACGGCTTGTTTTTTTTTGTTTTTTTTTCGAAAACTGGCTTGCTCCTTTCTAGACACGTAGTCGCCTTCTCGTGTGTTCTGCTGTTTTCGCTGCGTCCTTGCCGGGCAGCCGGGTTGCGGTCTGCAGCCGGAATCGAAGGGAGCTGACAGTACATTACGCACGGTACTAGCGGCTTAGCAGCTGGATTGGTTCGAGCTAGTTGTGGGGCCGAGACGCCCGATCTGTCGCGTCTCCTCCCCGTTTTTCGTGTGGGATGCCTCAGGCTTTTGCTCTTGCTAGCCAGACAGCCGGGTTGCGGTCTGTAGCTGAGACGAAGAGTGGGCCTCTGACATCATCGCACACTACTCAACCGGTTTGTTGACTTAATAGGCCAGGCCAGCCGGCGAGCCCCCGGGTAGGGGTTGCCGGAGCCGGAAAATTTGAACCGAAAAACAGGTGCACACATATTTCTAGAAGGAGCCCCCGAGATTCTCGTGGGAGTCCGCATTTTCATTCATGGGGTTTTCGGGATACATACACTGCCTGGCGACTAGGTGTAAAACGGGCGCAGCAGGGCCGCGTTCCAAGGACGTTCAGTCTCCTCGTCCGATTTGTCCATCTTGTTCTTGCGCGGCTGTTGTGCGTCGATGAGGTAATAGGAGTCGTTGGGCAGCGCCCGGCTGATGATGAAGGGGACCTCCCAGGGTGGTGATAGCTTGTGCATGCCCTTCGTGTCTTGCACCAGCCGGAGAACCAGGTCGCCCTCGCGGAATGCGACTAGGCGAATCCGGCTTGAATGGTAGCGACGTAGTCTCTGCTGGTACATGGAAGATCTGGACAGGGCCAGCTCGCGGGCCTCCTCCAGGAGATCCACCCCGTCCTCCCGCGCCTCCTTGTTGGCTTGCTCGTCGTAGAGGAGCTTGCGAGGGGAGTCAAATTCGATGTCGGCGGATAGGACGGCTTCCGATCCGTAGACCAGGAAGAATGGCGTGTAGCCGATTGACCTATTCGGTGTGGTGCAGAGGCTCCACAACACAGCCGGAAGTTCTTCGATCCAACATCCAGGTGACCGCTCCAACGGCTCGATGAGACGTGGTTTGATGTTGGCTAGCACCAAGCCGTTTGCTCGTTCGACTTGCCCGTTGGACTGCGGGTGTGCAACGGAGGCGAGGTCCAGCCTGATGCCCTTGTTGCTGCAGAACCGGGCGAAGGCCCCCTTGGTGAAGTTCGTGCCGTTGTCGGTGATGATGCTGTTGGGGTAACCGAAGCGGTTGATGATGTCGGTGAAGAAGGTAACAACCGTCGCTCCATCCAGCTTCCGGATAGGCTTAGCCTCGATCCACTTTGTGAACTTGGCCACCACTACCAGCAGGTGGGTCATTCCCGTGCGGGCTCGCTTGAAGGGCCCGACCATGTCGAGGCCCCAAACTGCGAAGGGCCAGGTGATCGGTATGGTCTTGAGTACCGAGGTTGGCATGTGCCTGAGCTGCCCGAAGCGCTAGCACCCATTGCACGCGTGGACCAGCTGCTCGGCGTCCTCGAGGGCGGTGGGCCAATAGAAACCATGGCGAAACGCCTTGGCGACTATCGCCCTTGACGAAGCGTGGTGCCCACACTCACCCTGGTGGATGTCCTTGAGTAGCCGGTAGCCTGTGTCTACATCGACACATCTTTGGAAGATACCGGATACACTGCGCTTGTACAGCTCGCCGTTTATGATGGTGTATGTATGGGCGCGGCGTCGGATTTGCCTGGCCTCTACCTCATCGTCCGGGAGTTCTCCGTTGGAGATGTAGTTCATGAAGGGCTGTGCCCAGGATGGCACTTCCCGGATGACGAGGACGCTCCTGTCCTCCGGCTGACGGGTGTCGGGGGGTCGTCCAGGTGGAATATCCGGGACGGCAGCCCCCGAGCCATTAGGCAAGACGGCAGCGCCCGGGTCTTGCGAGCCGGAGGGCACTGCCTGGCCGGAATTGGTGCGGGTTTTCTTCTTTGGTGGTTCTGCCGGCTCTGTTTCTGCTACTCCGGCTGCCGGAACGCTTCCCGCCCAGACGATGGAGTCTGACTCCGGCGATGGGTTGATGGATGGCTTGCGCAGATGCTCCAAGGAGACCCCTGGTGGGATGGCCTGCCTGGTGGATCCTATCTTGGAGAGCGCGTCGGCTGCCTCGTTGTTGGTGCGGGGGGACGTGATGAAATTCGCACCCGTCGAAGGAGGCGCTGAGCTTCTGGATGTGGAACCGGTAGAGAGCCATGTTTGCATCTCTGGCGTCCCATTCCCCAGACACCTGTTGCACCACCAAGTCTGAATCACCAAAGCACAGGATCCGGTTGACACCGATCTCCTTGGCCAGCCGGAGCCCGTGCGCCAGTGCCTCGTATTCGGCTACGTTGTTGGAGGCCTTGAAGTGGATCTGCAGCACGTACTCCATCCGGTCTCCCTTGGGCGAGGTGAGCACGATGCCGGCTCCCAAGCCCCCAAGCATCTTCGACCCGTCGAAGTGCATTCGCCAGTGGTCTGAATTCGGAACCGGTAGGAGATACTGGGTCTTGGCCCAGTCGATGAGGAAGTCCGCCAACGCCTGTGACTTGATTGTGAGACGGGGCTCGTACTGGATGGAGTAGGCGGCGAGCTCGATGGCCCACTTGGCGACTCGGCCGGTGGCGTCCTTGTTGCCGATGATTTTCGAAAGGGGTGCAGTACACACGACCTTGATCGGGTGCTCCTGGAAGTAGTGCTTGAGCTTCTTGCATGCCAGGTACACACCGTAGCACATCTTTTGGTAGCGGGGGTAGTTCTGCTTGGAGAGGGAGAGAACCTCGCTGAGGTAGTAGACGGGTCTCTGAACCGGCTGAGCCTTGCCTTCCTCGGGGCGCTCCACCACCAGGACGACGCTGACGACTTGGCTGGTGGCTGCTATATAGAGCAACATCGGCTCCTTGCTAGCCGGTGTGGCTAGAACCGGTGCTGTGGATAGCATGCGCTTGAGGTCGTGAAACGTGGTGTCGACCTGCGAAGTCCAGGAGAACTTGTCCGTCTTCTTCATCAGTTGGTATAACGGGAGTGCCTTTTCCCCCAGCCGGCTGACGAAACGACTGAGGGAAGCCAGGCATCCAGTGAACTTCTGGACTCCAAGCAGGTTCTTGGGCGGCTGCATCCTCTCGATGGCCGCGATCTTCCCCGGATTCGCCTCGATACCTCACTGTGATACGAGGAAACCGAGTAGCTGACCGGATGGTACTCCGAAGACGCACTTCTCTGGGTTCAGCTTCATCTGGTACTGGCGGAGGTTGCCGAATGTTTCTCTCAGGTCCTCGAGGAGGGTGCGCTTTTCCTTGGTCTTGATGACTACGTCATCCACGTAAGCGTGCATGTTTCGGCCTATCTGCGAGTGCAAGCATTTCTGCATACATCGCTGATAGGTGGCGCCTGCATTCTTTAGGCCGAAAGGCAAGGTTACATAGCAGAAAGCCCCGTAGGGGGTGATAAATGATGTCTTAATCTGATCAGCCGGGTTTAGCCGGATCTGATTGTACCCGGAATAACAATCTAGAAAGGACAACAAATCACAGCCGGCTGTGGAATCGATGACTTGATCGATACGGGGCAAGGCGAAGGGGTCTTTCAGGCATGCCTTGTTCAGGCTGGTGTAGTCGATACACATGCGCCAGGTCTTGTTCTTCTTCAACACCAGGACTGGGTTCGCCAACCAGTCCGGGTGGTACACTTCCATGATGAACCCGGCTGCGAGGAGCCGGGTGATCTCGTCACCGATTATCTTTCTCTTCTCCTCTGCGAACCGACGCAGAGGTTGCTTGGCCGGCTTGGCATCCGGACGCACATAAAGTGAGTGCTTCGCGAACTCCCTCGGCACACCCGGCATGTCCTTGGGAGACCATGCAAAGATGTCCTGATTCTCACGGAGGAAGTCGACGAGCGCGCCTTCCTATTTGCTATCCAAGCCGGCGCCAATGGTGACGAACTTAGTCGGATTGGAGGGGTCGAGCAGGATCCTCTTCGTCTCCTTTGCCGGCTGGAAAGCTCCTTCTCCAGCCGGTTTGCTGCTAGCCGGAATGTCCTGTTGGGCCATGGCCAGGTTGCGCATGATCGCGCGTTTTTCCTCGGCTATGATGAGGGCCTCTGCTAGTTTGGAACTGGCTGAGGCGCACTCCATCGATCGCCTGAAGCAGCCGGCGACGATGATCACATCGTGGGGTCCCGGCATCTTCGTCTTGAGGTACCCGTAGTGGGGGATGGCCATGAACTTGGCAAGGGCGGGGCGCCCGAGGAGAGCATGGTAGGAGCTCGTCAGATTTACCACTTCAAACCAGATTGGTTCGCGGCGGAAGTTCTCCTCGGTCCTGAAGATGACGTCCAGCTGGATTTTTCCCAGCGGAGCGCAGGCTGGCCCCGGCAGTATGCCGTGGAACGTCGTGGTAGTCGGGCGCAGGTCGCTTTCGCGAATGCCCAGCTTCTCCAGCTAGGACTAGTAGAGGAGGTTGAGGCTACTGCCTCTGTCGATGAGGACGCGCGAGAATCGGCAGGTGCGCGCGTTGGAGACGATGAGAGGGTCGAGCACCATGGCGTAGCCCCCGGGAGTCGGCAGATGCTCAGGCTGATCTGCCCGGCTCCAGGTGATGGGGGTTTCCGACCAGTTCAGGTACTGGGGGACCGGAGAAACGATGGCGTTGACTTCCTTGGAGCGTTGCCTGCGGTTGTGCTTGCCGTCCTGCTCCGTCTCGAAGATGTGGTAGGCGGCGTGCGGCTGGGGGTAGCCATTGTTGTTGTTGTCGCCGTTGCCGGCTCCCCTAGCCGGTGGTGGGGGTCCACCCGGTGGGGGAGACAGGAGACGAGGCTGGTTGCCCTGGTCCTTTAGCTGCCGGGTCTAGCTGCAGTTCCGGGTGGTGTGCGTAGCCGGTTTGAAGGGACCGCTATGCCGCTTGCACGGGCCGTCAATCATCTGGTCAAAGGTGAGCCAGGGCTTCTGCCTTCTTGCGTCATTAGCCGGTGCGTCGGGCGCGCCCTCCACAACATTGACCTGCCGCGCGTGGTAGCGAAGCTTCTGTTGTCCGGCCTGGCGGTCCCCATGGAACCGGTTGTCGTTGCCGTGGCGTCTGGAGGATCCGGCTTCACCAGCCGGATTGCTCGGACGGTCGCGAGCCGGCTCCGTGGGAGTTAGACGGCCATCCGCATTTACTCGGAGGGGCTTCTTCATGGCGGCGTCCGCCGTGGCGTACTGGTCCACAACCGTCATGAGCACCGCCATGGTTTTCGGCTCGTCACACAGTAGCCGGTGGCGAAGCATGGTGCCCTCTCGGCATCCTTCGATGAAGAAATTGATGGCTTGGCTCTCCAGGATGCCCTCGCAAGTGTTGCGGAGCTCCGTCCACTTGGCGAGGTACTCGCGGTCGGTCTCGCGGTCGCCCTGTACGCACAAGGCCAGGTCACGCGGGCGCCCTGGACGTTTGTACGTGCTGTTGAAGTTGCGGACGAACACCTTCTCGAAGTCAGGCCAGGCGTTGATGCTGTTGGGCGCAAGGCTATTGAGCCATGTCCTTGCCGACCCGGTTAGCATGAGAGGGACGTAGCGCACAGCTGTGCGCTTGTTCCCGTGGGCGATGCCGACTGCCATAGCATAGTCGGTTAGCTAGTCTTCCGGCTTCATGTTGTTGTCGTACTTGGGGGTGTCCCTGGGCAGGGAGAATTTATCCAGAAACGGCTCGTTCCGGATGCGGGGTCCGAAACAAACCGGACCAGTAGAATCTTCCTCCTCCGGGACACGCGCTTGAGCGAGGAGCTCGATGCGGTCACGGACATCCGGACAATCCGGGTTGGGCGCTCCCACCCGGCCCGAGAGACGGGAACCGGCTGGTCTGTGCGCTCCGGCTGGCGTGGGGGAGGTGGCGGGTTGCTGTTCACCGTCTGCTCCTGGCGCGGTTGGCCCCTGTTGCCCGAGCTGCGGCACCTACTGCGGGCCCTGGGCGGCTGAGGGGAGGACGCCTGCTGGGTGTCGCGCGGCGCGCCCCCACTGTTGGCAGGTAGCTTGCTCCCTCTGGAGTAGCTAAGGTCTTCCTGCGTCTGCCCGTTGGCGCCGGCCTGCTCGTCCGCGACGCGGAGGAGCTCCTGCACGCGAGCGTGCTGGCGAGCTCGCTCCTCGCCCTCCATGATGGGTAGTTCTTCTGCTGCGGCTCGTGCCGCGCGCAGGTTCTTGATAGGCGTGCTGTAGGTGGGCCGTGTGAGGGCAGGCGCGGGATCCGGTTCCCCGTCCTTTTCCATCCTACCGCCCAGCTCACCGCCCCGACGCCGTACCTGGCCGCGCCGGCTCGGCTCCGCGGTAGCCGGAGTGAGGCCATGCGCGCGGTCGTACTCGCGCCTAGCAATCTCAAGCTGCTTGCGGGCTGCTGCCAGTTCCATGGCCTCCTGGAGGAGGATCTGTCTCTCCATGGTGAAGTTGGCCTCCGCCTCCTCCGGGTTGTCCCTGAGGTTAACCAGCGTCAGGAGTCGATCAATGGCGTCCTCCACCGGGTTCCGAGGTTGCGGGGGAGCAGAAGTTCTGACCTCGTCCGCGCCTCGCTCCTGCGGTTGGCGGGGATGCGAGCTGGATCCGGCCATCATGACCTCCACGCCACGAGGTGCGGCGGAGGTGCTGCCGTCTGAGCACGGCAGCCCCGCGACAGAGACGATTTCCCTAGGGAAACGCTCCGGGACGGTGGCGACGTAGATGGGGAGATCGCCGAATAGCAGGACGGTGCCGTTCGCTGGGAAGGAAGTTCCGGCGAAGCAGGAGGCGTTGTCGATGACGCAGTCGAACTTGCCAAGCGTGAGCACCAGGCCGGAGGCCACGCGCTCACCGGCTGAAGTGCGGGGTCCCGTGCGGAACGTGACTCCGGTCGAAGCCATATGCCCCACGGTGAGCGTCAATTGTCGTTGTATTGGGAACGGCAGTACCTGAGGAGGTTAGATAGAGGTGTGGGGACTAGCAGGGAAGCTATCGACGGTGTCCGCAGGCGGGATTGGATACAAGCGAGCGTAGCGGGACGCAAGAAGTACCCAGGTTCGAGGCCCTCGTGGTGAGGTAAAGCCCCTACTCCTGCCTGATCTGTCTATGTGGGATATACGAACTACAAGTGCTCCTTGAGCTGTATTCCTTAGGCTTGTCTTATCGGTGTATGAGCGGTATGGCTGTCGTAGGTACAATGGACGCTGTGCGAGCCCGTCATCAGCACAGGCCACTGTTCCAGCATCACCCACGCAAAGTCTTCGGTGTGGGCAGGTGGTTGCCCGTCTTGTCATCGTACAAGGCGTACCGTGCACTGATACGCACGTCGTCTTGTCTCTCTGATTGGGTCCGGCTACGTCATCGTATCCGGCTGCCTCTTGCTGATCCGGCTACTGGGTGATAGCCGGCCCGTCCTGTCCTGTCCGGCTACATCTGGTCAGCCGGACGCGATCCGACTGTCCTGTTTCTTATTCGGATGGGGTACCCGGGGATCATCCCCCTAACATCTTCACACCCCAAAAATAATGTAAGTTCATCATGCTGATTAGGAGTGATCATGTCATCACAATACAAACTTGCAGTACTCATTGGATTAGAAGGGCAATTATTATGGCCTGAGCATTGAAAATTGAAATGACCCACTTCAAAGCAAAGTTCACAAATAAAAGGATAGAGGGCACAAACTTTTTTACCAAGATCATTTAGATCCCTATACCACGTTCTAGTTTTTTCATTCCTGTGGGTGATACAATATTCTTCTTCAGTTTGATTATTCTCACAAGGTCTATGTATTCCACAAAAATTAACATGCTTATAAGAAATAGTACTTTCAAAGGCTTGAGCATGTTTATTGCTATCATTAACACCAATTTCATTTTCCATACAAGTGTCTTTAAAAGGCTCATGATACATGTCCCGCTTTTCTTTAGGAGCATTAATATGAGAAGCAAAGAATCTAAAACAATCAATAAGAATTTGAGGAGCAATACCATATTTAGAAATAAGCTCTTGAAAATCAATAGTTTTAGCGAAAGACTTAATGCAATCATACTCATAGTTTATACCTGGTTCTTTACCTTTATTATTATCCCAATCTTCGGTATTGCTTTGAATTGTTTCAAGAAGATCCCACTTAGCTTTCACCTCCTTACTCGTGAAGGATCCCTCTAAACAAGTATCTAGATAGTCCTTGTAATGTCCTGAAAGCCTTGCATAGAAATTATTAATAACAATATTACGGGGGAGCTCATGAATGGGACATTTGAGAATTAGTGACTTCAATCTTCCCCATGCTTGGGAAATACTTTCTCCATCATGAGGATGAAAATTATAAATGTAATTCCTATCTTTATGAATTTCATGAGGAGGATAAAATTTAGAGTAAAAGAGAGATTCAAGTTCCTCCCACTCCAAATGATGAGGATCATCTAGTAGCTCATACCACTCCCTTGCTTTGCCCTTAAGTGAAAAAGAGAATAACTTCTTCTTGACGTGATCTGTTGTAATATCTGCACACTTGAACAACCCGCATAATTCGTGTATAAAGAGCAAATGATCACCGGGATGGACAATTCCATCTCCAAAATAGTAGTTATCCATCACACGATCAATAATTTTTATAGGTATTTTAAAAGGGATGCTTTCAGTATGTGGATTTAACATATCACAAGTATCATTAGAATTACCACATATGGGAGATAAAGTATCATCAAAGAAAATTTTCTTCTTCAAAGTTGGGGAACTAAAAAGATCATTTTCATAAAAACCAACTTCCCCAAGCTTAGACGTTTCCATAGCTTTAGTAACAAAGGTGTTCAAAAGATTCATACTAATAACATTTCTATTAGCATGTAAATAAAGTTCCATAGGTTTTTTAATTTTCTCTTCAAACACTTCATGTCCTAACTCAAGATAAATACTATAAAGCTCTCTAATTTTGTTGTTGTTTTCCATTAAGCCTAACTAGTGAAAACAAGAAACAAAAAGACAAAATTGCAGAATCTAAAGGAAATAACTTCGAGCACTCACACCAGAGGATGTGAGTACCTTTTACCTTACCTCCCTGGCAACAGCACCAGAAAATAGGCGTTTGCCGTGGGAGGTTCTTCTTCTTTAATCCTCCGGTGTGAATACCTTTTACCTTACCTCCCCGGCAACAGCGCCAGAAAATAGCTTGATGTCTACGCACTTCTATTCTTGTAGACAGTTGTTGGGCCTCCAAGTGCAGAGGTTTGTAGAACAGCAACAAGTTTTTCCTTAAGTGGATCACCCAAGGTTTATCGAACTTAGGGAGGAAGTGGTCAAAGGTATTCCCTCTCAAGCAATCCTGCAATCAAGATACAAGAAGTCTCTTGTGTCCCCAACACACCCAATACACTTGTCA
The DNA here is from genome assembly GCA_916181665.1 of Avena sativa. Lineage (NCBI taxonomy): Eukaryota > Viridiplantae > Streptophyta > Magnoliopsida > Poales > Poaceae > Avena > Avena sativa. The sequence goes on from OV702288.1 coordinate 629,965,346, forward strand.
GGTGTATAGGTGCACTAGTTCGGCGAAGAGATAGTGAAATACAAGTGGTATGGATATAATATAACGGTGCTAGAAAATAGCTTGATGGCGTGGAAAAGACTAAAGGCAAACTGAAATAAAGAAGGAAGCAAGCAAACATGTAACAGATCTAGTTGCAAACGGTGTTTCAATGCTTAGAAACAAGGCCTAGGGATCATACTTTCACTAGTGAACACTCTCATATAAATATATCTTCTCTTTATGATACTACTCTTAACTACTCTCCGGTTGAACACTCTAATCGATGGTAGGGCTATAACAGCACACCTCAAAGTAAGTCTTTCCCATCTAGAAAACCCCACACTGTCACCTTGAGTACTAGATGAGTCCAACAAACACCACAATTTCATAAAGACATCCAACTCCAAATATAACTCATAACAAGTATTTGTAATATCTAGCCTAAGTGCCACCATGGTGTGCACGCTGTCACTTTCACACACATGGGGAGAGCAGAGATCTATTAAAGCACTTGAGTAGCAAGGTGGATCTATAGATTACAAGCTCATGATCTCAATAAGATCGTGCATAGAGAGAGAGATGAACACATAGCTACCGGTAGAGACCTTAGCCTCGAGAGAGAACTACTCCCTCCTCATCATGGGAATCAGCAACGGCGATGGAGATGGCGGTGGAGATCGATGGAGATGGCTCCGGGGGCACTTCCCCATCCCGGCAGGGTGTCGAAATAGAGACTTTCTGTCCCCCGAATCTCCCCTTCGGTGGCGGCGGCACTGTGAAACTTTTCGTGGATTTCTGATTGACGATTTAGGGTTTTGGCTTCGGGAGGCTTCTTATAGGCCAGAGAGCAAGGTCAGTGGAGTGCCAGGGGGCCCACACCACCTGGTGGCGCGGGTAGGGCTAGCCCGCACCTGGGGGGTGTGGCCAGGCCCTGGCCCTCCTCCGTCTCGTATTCTGGCTCCGTGAGTCTTCCGGTAAAATAGGAACTTTGGCTTTTGTCCCGTCCAATTCTGAGAATATTCATTTTCTGACTTCCTGGAACCAAAAACTGTAGAAAACAGGCAACTGGCACTATGGCATCTTGTTAATAGGTTAGTCCAAGAAATTATATGAAAAGTGCTCTAAAGTTGGAACAAAACACAAGAAAGTAGATAAAACCAAGCATGGAACATCAAAAATTATAGATACATTTGCAATGTATCAGCCGCCAAGATGGAGCAGGTTACCGCGGTCAGGTGGGCGTCGGGCATTGAGAGGCAGGACGCAAAGCTCGAGCTGATCAGGGCCACTGTGGCCGCGAAGAAGAGGATGGAGGACCTGTCGATCCTCATGGTCGACACCAGGGACATGGACGCCGACGTGCGGGCGTGGTGGGAGGCCCAGCGCACCGCGATCCTGTACGAGGTCCGAGGTCCACCGGCATCCACTACCCCAGCACCTGCGAACGCACCGGCAACAGACACTCCCTCGCCGGTCGTCGATGTCGACGCCGCCGTATGATGCGCCGCTATGCTTTGTGATGCCGGTGCGGCTTCTTTTGATCGCTTGACTATGATGATTTGCAGCGAATTTGCGACTTTGTTTTGTAACCGTTAAACACCCAGACTATTTATGTTCGGATATGCGATCGGCGATCGATGATCGGCCGTTCTACCCGTCATATTTTTTTTCTTGTTCGAATTTCTAATTTGGGGGCCAATTTGGAGGTTATGGCTGGAGACCGGCTCTCCCCATAGCTGGTTCTTGCGCCGGCGCCCCCCATATGGTCTTACGCCGGGGTTAAATTGGAGGTTGCGAGTGGAGATGCTCTAATGTTCCTCTGGCGCACACCAACGTCCTTATAGAGCCTTCCACTCGTCGCATTGTTCCGACGCCACATGTCCCTATAGTCTCCATGTCGTACAGACACACTAAGGGCATGTACAATGCGGTGACATCAGCCTTCTCTTATGCTTGCCACGTTGGATTTTTGCCTAGTTGGAGGAGAGAGAAATAAGAAAAAGAAGGTTGTCTTCGCTTAGCTAAGGGATGATCTCTTAGAAATAAGGGAAGACTATTTTCTCCATTACACCATATGTCTTCCCTTAGCAAATCAATTTCTTACTAAAAATAGTTAATTCTCATTAATTGCTAGAGATATCAATAAGAAATAATACATTGTACAAGTTATATCTTGTGTCCTCTCTAAATGATGTGGAGAGTTAAGAGAAGGCATGCCTTTCCTAGCATTGTACATGCCCTAACAAGTACCCATGGCACACAACCACGAAACCGGTGGCGCGCACCGGTGGCGCCGCAGCCAATGGGTTCCCGCCGTGGAACATGATGGTGGACGAAGCCTCGTGCAACAACTATCCGGTTCTGCCGGGCATGAGCTGTCCCGGCGATTGGAACTTGTGCGATAACGGTATTCCGATACCGCTGTTGCCAACCGGTACACAACACCTTGTTTGAATCCATGCTCATTTCTAGGAGCGGCTTTCGAAAGAACATGACGACCCATGGTGTGACCCCGACAACAACCTAACGTGGGATGAGGACATGAGGTCTTCCGGCGTCATTGCAAGGTGGAACTCACGTGCTACGATGGTGATGGACCGCCACCAAAGAACACGAACATGGTCTGGCGCAAGGCTGGTGGAGCGTCCCTGGCCGCACGTTGTTCTCCGTCATGTCCCACATCGTCGCTGGAGGAAAGCCTCTCACCCCGCCGCTAGAGAGTCTCCCGGCGCGGTGGGAGCCGAGGATAACGTGTCGTTCTTCGTCATCCCAATCGATGTTGCTTTCGGGGTCTTCACCGACAAAGAGACGTGTGAGCGACATCGTCTCTGGCGAACATGCGGCACCACAACACGCTGTCTTCATACCACGCCCAGTCTAACTGTTGGCGACGACGGACCCGATCTTTCCACCGTGCAAGACGCCATTGAAGAAGGTGAAGGAGGAGCTAACGAAATCCTGGCTAGCGAGGTATGGTGAACCGATGGCAGCCCTGCGCGGCCTCGACGACCCGAAAGAGTTGGCTAGGCTGAACGCTGCACTACGGGACTCAGTGAGCATCCTATAGCCAGCGATGAAGAAGTTCGCCCAAGCGTGGTCGACGTACAAGACCGGCAACTACATCACCATCGGCGATAGCTAGAGAGGGCGTGGAAAAGTCGTTCAAAGATAGCGCTAACGTTGTCGAAGATTAAATTTAGGGTTAGATTAGGTTTTTTAATGTTTTATTCTAAGATGAGCAATATTTCGTATGAAACAAAACTAGCAGCTTTGTTTGGAGAATTTTAATGAATTTAAAAAGAATATCGGCGACAAGAACCGGTTTACCCACTGCTGCCGTGACACCATTTTTACCAACCAAACAAGACGTACGTAAGCGATCGTATTATCAGACGAATTGACTAACAGCTGATCCCCGAGGAGTACCCGGGTCACCATTTTGCGCATATTTGGGCATCTGACGCCACCAGAGTGCGAGGATGTGCACATGAAGATGGTAGGGCGCCCCGGTAGACGATGTACTTATAGAAACTCGTGTAGGATTTATGGTGTATAAGAGCAGGTTCCACGACCGTCTGGGACTCCATACCCGACAGACACGATGAGCTTTCGGAAATACACATACAACCGCGTGTGTTCGTTGTCCATGACGCAACCGGTACATGCCTACTGCTAAGACCTAGAGAGTACATCGACCACACTTTGACCAGATTTGCCTTGCTCCTATTTCATTTACTACATATTTAGTCCTACCTTGATTAGAGTAGTTTTACTCAGCTTCAGCTTATAAACTAAAAGGCGCATCTCGCGGTAGGATTGCAAAGCGGCAACCCGCCAAAAGCCGCGAAAGCAAAATTTAGTTCGAACTCGTCTAATTTTGTTGAATTTTTTTTGCACTAGACTAATAAATTTTGCCTACGAAGCAGGGCGGATCGGGTGCCGCTTCGCAACCCTGATCTCAGGTCAGTAATACTCCTTGCGTGCTAAATTAGTAGATAAATAAAAATCCAAACAAAGTTGAGACAACTAATTTTAAATGAAGAGCCTATTTATGCTATCTCCGCGTGGAGAACGACATAGAGGTATGATAAAACATTCCGCCTGCGCATGTGCGATCCTTTCAACTCCAGCCTACATACAAACACCAAATGGATAGTGCGTATTTTCGCAAAACAAAGATGGTTAGTGCGTAGGTACCGGTCAATTATTTCCGAAGTATTTGTTATATCTTTTGGGTATATCACAAATGCTGCATGTCTATATTTTTGTGTGCACGGCTTTAGTGAATCGTATGTGACGAGGTGTTTGGCGGTGACCGTTTCGTAGTACTTGTCATATTTTTGTTGGTTGCATGCTTAGAGCTACTATAGCAGATCGTGTAAAACTTCAGTTTCTAAAATGAATTTAGAAAATCCTTTAACGCTATATTCAAGGATATGGAGGTTGCACCTTTTTCAAATCTTTTAAAGCGGCATCCTATTTCTCATCTGTTTGTCTTATGTACACGCATAAAAACTCTACCCCAACTCAAATTTTGCATTACTATATTTTGAACTTATCACCATTCAACATTACATAATATGAAAAAATTCAAATGCATAATTTTAAAGTTTCATATTCAAACTCAAAAATAATTTACATCCAAATGCATGAAAACATAGCGCAAATACGTAAAAGAACATAGAATAACCAAAACAAGCATCCACATAACTCCAACATAAAGAGCACCGCTTCTCATTGTTTGCCCGAACACTCGTGGCACTCCCACTACTAGGAAAACAACTATCTATGGGTCGGACACCCAGTGCCGCTGGCACACCAGCTAGGGGATGCGCCACAGATAACTACTTGTGCTGCACCTCAAAAAGATGTGCCACTCGTAGTCTACTTATCTATGACGCATCTCCACGGAGGTGTGTCACTGGTAAGATGGTCCCCCTCTACAAGTATATGCTCTAACTTATCTTTTGCGCACCATATGGGGATGCGCCACATGTATTTTACTTATATGTGGCGCGTTTTCACATGGTGCACCACAAAATAGTCACATTATAGAAATGTGGAAGTTATCGGTGGCACACCAGTGTGGGGCGCCACTACTAATTGCGGTCTCAACCTCAACACCCCCCTCCTCGTGATCGTCTTTTCAGTTTTAGAAAAAATAAAAGAAAATAATAAAAATTTCAAATTTTAAAAACCTTTGAGATATAGTTATGTTAGGTGATCTAATCGTTAAGAAAATTAAGAAACATAAATTTTGAGTTTTCTCACAAAAATACTTTATATCCCGGTAAAACAGCCATAAATTTTGCATATGAACTCGGATAAAAAGTTTTTTATATGAAAATTCATCTGCGCAAAATTCTATGATCATTTACCGATTGTTTCCTGCAATAAAAATTAGACCACTTATCTGTGGTGCACCCTTTGGGTAGTGCGCCACGGATAACCGTGGTTCAACTTAAAATCTAAATCGGCTGTTTCCTTCTCTTCTCCTTCTCCTCGCCTTCTCATCTTCTCCTTATCCTCCTCTCCTTTTCCTTCTCCTCTTCCCCTTCTTCTTCGCCTTCTCCTTCTCCTCTCCTTCTCCTCGCCATCTCCTTCACCTCTACTTCTCCTTCTCATCCACCTCTATTTCTCCTCGAGCTCCTCCCCAACCCCCGCATTGAGCTCATCATCCTCGTCCATGGCCCCGAGCACCTCCTACCGGCGCGGCCACGACCCCTACCAGCATGGCCACGACCTCCCGCACCTCTCTACGATGGTAGGTTGTGGCCACGTCGAGGCGATGAGGTGACGACAACAAGGCGAAGGCGACACCGATGGCGCCAGATCCAGATCCCACTTCTTTAAAAAATTGAAAAAAATTAGTAGTGGTGCACCATACCCCCACGTGCCACGGATAGATTTTCATATCCAGCCCTTTTTTGAATTTTGAAATCGTTATCAGTGGCGCACCATACCCCCATGCGCCAGAGATAAGTGGGTTTATTCTAGCGCATCCCCCATATGTGCCACTGATAAATATTATCACTGGCGTGATGATAGTGCCGCACGGGTCGTGCACCACTGATAACCAAAAAGGTGCGCCACTGATAGCCTTTTTCCTAGTAGTGTCCATTCTATTACCAATGCCAAGATATTCGATCTCCTAATCTCCCAATATTCTCTCACAACATGCCTTGTCATCCATTTCCACGTGGAACCATCATCATGATCTTAAGGTATAGATGGAGAGATGCATGTGTGAACTCCAATAGAATCCTTCATCATATCGAACACATACACACTGGTGTGCAGAAATGCTTATAGGCAATCATTATTACTGGCGTCGCCCAAAAGAGCCATTCCACTGGTATTGGTGTGCTCAGATAAGGCCACACCACTAACAACATATCCCTAGTGGCGTGATGGCCAAAGGGCACACCATTAGTAAGTGGAATCAAGTTCTGGAACACGACACCAGTTACTAGTGGTGTGACCTTTGGCCAGCACACCGCTAATACTTCACCTACTAGTGGCATAATGTGATGTGTCCAAGCCTCGAACCGGCCAATCAGGAGCACCTCGGTCCCAAGCCCAACCGCACACACAACTTCCCTTATCCTACTAGCTCGCGCCATCTATCGATACCCACACAATGCTTCCTATAGGATCCCCACCTTCCTAGCATTCACCACCCCTCATCCACCACGGGCCAACCCTGCCATGATGCCTCGTCCGGCATGCAACCCCATCAACGAGCACTGTGACACCCCATCAACTACAAGTTCCTCCTTGACCGACAGCTTCTAGGCATGCTCCTCTCTTCCACACGAATCCGCTCCGATCGTCGACCTCAACAAGCTCCGTGGATGTAGCTACGTCACCCGCCACATGGCTTCCCCGCTTAGCACCTGTCACATGTTGAACAGCCACAACTACTCTGGCCGCTGTACCAAGCGTCGTATGCCCCTCCCAGAACTTTTTTTTTGGCATACATGAATGTCCCACGAGGATCTCGCTAGTGTCAACTACCAGGAGCTTGCCGATGTCGATTAACAAGATCTTGCAGGCACCGATGACCAGGAACCCGCTGGCTATTTTTTTGTTCTATGTAATTTGTACTAGTAGCGTGTCATACGGAATAATGCCAGTAATGATTGAAATTGTAGTGGCATGTGGGCCACACACCAACGGTAACATTCCACCAATATGGTTTGTGGCACTCCCTAGTAGCAGTTTCAGTCCTAGTGACACATCACTAATTGATACGTCGTAAACGTATCTATAATTTTTGATGCTCCATGCTTGTTTTGTATCAACTATCTTATGTTTTGTCTATACTTTGAGGCATTTTTATACATTTTATGGAACTAACCTGTTGACAAGATGTTGCGGTGCCAGTTGCCTGTTTTCTGCTGTTTTTGGTTTCAGAAAAGCCAGAAAAGAAATATTCTCGGAATTAGACGAAACAAAAGCTGAAGTTCCTATTTTCCCGACACGACACGGAGTCCAAAGGCGAGACGGAGGGGAGCCAGGGACAAGCACACCCTAGGGTGGCACGGGTCACCCCTGGCCATGCCACCAGGGGGTGTGGCCACCCTGGCCCTCCTCTGGCATCGCCTCTTCGCCTATATATTCGCCCTGGGACGAAAACCCTAAATACAAGATCAGAATTTCACGAAAAGTTCCGCAGCGCAGCCGCTATCGAAGAGGAGATTCAGGGGACAAAATCTCTGTTCCGGCACCCTGCCAGGACGGGGAAGTGCCCCCGGATCCATCTCCATCGACTCCACCGCCATCTCCATCGTTGTTGCTGACTTCCATGATGAGGACGGAGTAGTTATCTCTCTAGGCTAAGGGCACTACAAGTAGCTATGTGTTCATCTCTCTCTCTATGGGTGACCTTATTGAGATCATGAGCTTTGTAATAGATCTATTCTGCTACTCAAGTGCTTTAATTAATCTCTGCTTATCCCCACGTGTGTGAAGTTGATAGTGTGCACACCGTGTGGCACTTTGGCTAAGGTTACATAAATACTTATCATGAGTATAATTTGAGTTGGATGTCTCTATGAGATTATGGTATTTGTTGGAATCATCTAGCGCTAAGGGTGATAGTGAGAGGTTATCTAGATGGGGAATGCGAACTTTAAGCTGTGTTGTTATAGCCCTACATCGTCCAACCGGAGAGTAGTTCAGGGTAGCATCATGAATAGAAGATATTTATATGAGAGTGTCCACTAGTGAAAGTATGATCCATATGCCTTGTTTCTAACCATTGAAACACCGTCTAAAATCAGTTCTGTTACAAGTTTGCTTGCTGCCACTCTTATTTCAGATTGCAATTACCACATATAATCATCCATATTTCTTGTATTTCACTATCTCTTCACCGAACTAGTGCACCTATACACCTGACAAGTGTATTGGGTGTGTTGGAGACACAAGAGACTTCTTGTATCTTGATTGCAGGGTTGCTTGAGAGGGATACCTTTGACCACTTCCTCCCTGAGTTCGATAAACCTTGGGCGATCCACTTAAGGGAAACTTGCTATTGTTCTACAAACCTCTGCACTTGGAGGCCCAACACAGTCTACATGAATAGAAGCATGTGTAGACATCAAACTATTTTCTGGCGCCGTTGCCGGGGAGGTAAGGTAAAAGGTACTCACATCCTCTGGCTACTAAGCTATCTTCTAGTACTCTTGCTGGTGTGTGAGTGCTTGAAGTTATTTCCTTTAGATTCTGCAATTATATCTTTTTGTTTCTTGTTTCTATTTTCACTAGTTAGGCTTAATGGAAAAGAACAACAAAATTAGAGAGCTTCATAGTATTTATCTTGAGTTTGGACATGTCGTGTTTGAAGAGAAAATTAAAAAACCTATAGAACTTTATTTGCATGCTAATAGCAATATTATTAGTATGAATTCTTTGAACATCATTGATGGCTCAGTGTCGGCGCCAGAAAAATTCTAGTGCGATGTTGATGTAGAGCTCGTTGGGAACCCCAAGAGGAAGGTATGATGAGCACAACAGCAAGTTTCCCTCAGTTATGAAACCAAGGTTTAATCGAACCAGTAGGAGCAAGGAAACACCCCAAAGGTGTTGCTAGCTGAGCCTTGGCAGGGTGCACTACCGGTGCTAGTAGCAACGTGGAGACCTGCACAACACAACCACAGAACTTTGTCCCCAACTTGTGATGAGGTTGTCAATCTCACTGTGTTTTGCGGAAAACAAAGGATTAAACGTATCGAATGGAAAGAAGTAATAGTTTGCAAAAAGTAAACACAAAGCTGTAAAAGATTGTAGATTTAATATAAAAGACAAGGACCGGGATCCATAGTTCACTAGAGGTGGCTCTCCTTAAGATAGATAACATTATGGGTGAACAAATTACAGCGGGGCAATTGACAAACATCGAGAAAGCAATACATGCATATACTAATCATCTTGACTCCTTTGGAACTTGACTGGGCATTACAACATTATACATAGACCGCCATCCAACTGCATCTATGACTAATAATCCACCTTCAGGTTATCATCCGAACCCCCTCTAGTATTAAGTTGCAAGCAACAGATTATTGCTTTACGAACTGCGTGTAAAGTAAACAATACAATTGTTCTATGAACAAAGGATTGTTGTTTTCTCCCTAGTAGCAACAGCACATCTAGTACCTTAGAGATTTCTGTCACTTCCCCAGATTACCAGAGGCATGAACCCACTATCGAGCATAAATACTAACTCATGGAGTTGCTAGCATCTACTTGGCCAAGATAGCTACTAACAATGGAAAGCATGCAAGATCACAAATAACAAAGACATGATAGAATCAATAATCAATCTGAAATAGCATCTCAATATCCATCGGATCCCCGCAAACACAACATGCAGAATTACAAATAGATGATCTTGATCATGAACGGAGCTCACAAGATCTAAACATGAAAGCACAAAGGAGGAGAACCAGCCATCTAGCTACTACATGGATCCGTAGTCCAAGGATGAACTACTCACGCATCACACCGGAGGCTTGCATGGTGATGAAGAAGGCCTCCAGGTGAATTCCCCTCTCTGGCAGGGTGCCGGGAAGAGCTTCAGATCCCTCCAGATCACTCTTTCGTGGATTTTTGATCGGGTACTTAGGGTTTTTGTCTCGAGGGCAATATATAGGCGGAAGGAGAGGCCGAGGGGGTGCCTGGGCTGGCCACAACACCCCCTGGCACGGGCTAAGCCTGGCCGCGCGGCCAGGTGGTGTGGCCGCCCTCTGGCCCCTCTCCGTCTCGTATTCTGGCATCTGATGACTTCCGGAAAAATAGACACTTTGTCTTTTGTCCTGTCCAATTCCGAGAACATTCATTTTCTGACTTTCCTGGAACCAAAAACAACAGAAAACAGGCAGCTGGCACTGTGGCTCTTGTTAATAGGTTAGTCCAAGAAATCATATGAAAAGTACTCGAAAGTGTGGAAAAAACACAAGAAAGTGGATAAAACCAAGCATGGAACATAAAAAATTATAGATACATTTGCAATGTATCAACATCCCCAAGCTTAACTCCTGCTCGTCCTCGAGTAGGTAAGTGATTTAAATAAAGAATAATTTTTGAGGTGACATGCACCATCAAAGACTTGATCAAAGTATTTGTAAAACATTCAAAGCTGGGATCATAGTACTTCAATCATAACATGAAAGACAAAGTTCTAGCAATAAGACAAAGAAACTATGATGCAACATGAAAAGGCACAAACAAAAGATTCATGAATAACAATGCTTTGCAAGACGTTTGTTTGTTTCACATAAAGAAAACATAGCATAATAGCATTCAGCTTGTCCCTCATAGAGTAGCAAATATAAATGCATAGGACATCTTCAAAGTTCATAAGAGTGACTAGATACAAAAGTTTAAAACAAGCAATATCAAGTTATGCATCAATCAACTAGTCTTGGGACAATGCACATAGAACTAAGAATGTCCACTATGCTCTCGAAGTAGGTGCATAAAGGTAGAAGGCGGAGACTCAATATAATGGTGGAAGAAAGGCCTTCATAAAAGGAAGTGGGGATTCAAGTCTCATAAAGAGCTTCCAAAAATTATGGTACTTAATAGCTTTCAGCTCTCATTGCCCCTATCATAAGCATCTTAAAGTGATTAAGGTTAAAGTGAACAAACTATGGTGTACATGCTTGACGAAGTATAAGTTAGAAATCTCATGTCCCTTGTATACGAGGGCCGCTCCTCATGCTGCTCAAGTTTAGTCACCGGTAAGTTCTTGTCATTGTAAGTACATGTGTATCATAGAGAACCGCCAACGGGGTACCCGTTTCCCGATGATACGGAAGAATCCCATATCAAAATGACAAGGCAAGCAGACAACGAGCATCTCAGCAATCTTCTTATTTACCATGGGAATATGGTGCTTTTCTCTCTTTCCTCTTTTCATAATCTCTTTTTTTCTCTTTTCTCTTTTTTTCTCAATATAGGACTCCTTTTTTATAAGAAGAATGCTTCATAGACAGCTCATTATGGTTACGCTGCAGGTTTCCAACATGTCAGCATGGATTAGACCAGCGGCCCAGGCGTTTCTCTAACACATATACATAACTCCATGGACTTACAAGATCCCCTTTCATTTCACACCGACGATATCCATATACAAAAGAGCATGATATCAACTAGGTACAAGTACCAAGTGCAATGTTGAAAGCATTCCCCATGAAAGCATGGTTCTGCTAATCCCCAATAAATAAGTGCAAGCATATACAACATAGACGACACAATGGTTCAAGTTTATTAAGGGCAAGAAAAGTAAAGTGTGCCATCAAGTTCGTGAGAGCTTTAATCACTAGTTTTCTCATAACAAGTTTAATTTGGAAGGTAAACAAAAGCATGGATATACTTGGAATAGCATAAGCTAGTAGGTAGGTATGGTGGAGTCTTTGGAATAACTTGGTTTAGGGAGTTGGATGCATGAGTGGAACTCATACTTGGTTGTGGAGGCTAGCAAAAGACTGGGAGCGACAAACTAAGAGAGCAATAATGGCCATAATCATGCAGAGCGACAAAACATCATTGATCAAAGCATAAAGTGATACTACAAGTTGAAAACTAAAGGATCATAAAAGCTATGGTGAATTGAGATAGTCATAACATGGTGTGAGCATGCGCCAAGTCAACCCAAATAAAGCATCAAAGGAGAATACCACTATACTATGCTTTAATATACTAAAACAGCGCATGATTCATCCAAGGCACATTAAGCAATCTCAATTGTTTATAACAAGTCATGCTACAGCAAAGAATACTAAGCATAAAGCCAAAACAATATCAAGCATGGCATGACAGAGCATAGGCCACAGTAAAAAACGAGCTCTTTTTACCACATAAGCATGAACTTTCCTACTCTTTTCCAAACCAAACCAAACTATTTGAAAACCAATGTATGAAAGAGGTGGTCCAACCAATTTGTTCAGCAAACTAAGAAAACAAAATAAAACGAAAAACCAAAACGAAAACGAAAAAGAAGACGCTCCAAGAACAACACAACTGTGCATGAAACAATAAAAATAAACCGTTTGGAAGAAACCTGGGATTTTTATTGATGAAGAAGGGGATGCCTTGGGCATCCCCAAGCTTTGACGCTTGTACTTCTTGGATATTTCTTAGGGTGACACGCGTGGCATCCCCAAGCTTGAGCTTTAGTCCATCATTCATCTCATTACTCATTCCTTTCATACACTTGAAATTTTTCCATCATACAAAACTTCACACAATCTTTATTAGAAACATTAGTGCACTCAAGATAAATAAGTCTTAAGGTTCAGTTCTAACACCAAATAAACTTCCATTAGAACACTAGCTACTGTAGCATTCCCTCAAAAAGCTCAATTCCCTAAAAGAATTCAAAAAGGAACCAACAAGAAGCAAATGCAGAAATCTGTCAAAACAGACCAGCAGGTAAAGACGAATTTTTTACAAGACCTTCTGTTGCTCAAATAAAAATGTTTTTAACTAACGAAAGTTAGATAACAACCTGGGGCAGAGGCACAAAAATTAACGCCTCAAAAAGACATTCAGAGATTTTACACGATTTTTTACGGTGAAGCACATAAATCTGTTTCGGGACAGCAACTTTCCCAATCATTACTTCTCTCTCATTAGAGGTTACTTTTGGCACAAAAAGCAAATAAAAAGGATAAGGAGAGGTTATTACTGAAGTAATAACTTCCAAAACTCATCTAAAACTTTTGGGTTATCTCCCAATAAGTACTTTTCTTTAACGCCTTTAAGTTAGGCATAAGAAACAAGAAAACGAATCAAGTGTTCTCAAATGAAGAAGCATTAAGAGCAAATTTAGTTTTCATAGGAGAAGCAAAAGAAATCTTCTCTCTCTTCTTGGGAAAGTGTTCTATACCTTTATTGAGTGGGAGTTGATATTTAATGATGCCTTCTTTCATATCAATAATGGCACCAAGAGTTCTAAGAAAAGGTCTTCCCAAAGTAATAGGACAAGAAGCATTGTATTCAACATCCAAAACATAGAAATCAATGGGGACATAGGCATTGTTAACCATAATAAGAACATCATTAAGACTCCCCATGAGTTTCTTTTTAGCATTATCATCAAGTGGGACATTCAAATAACAATCTTCAAGTGGTGGCAAATCAAGCATATCATAAATCCTTCTAGGCATAATAGAAACACTACTATCAAGATCACATAAAGCTTTGAAATCAAAGTCATTCACTTTCATATTAATGATGGGTTCCCAACCATCTTGTTTTATAGGAATAGAAGCTTTATGTTTCATCTTTTCTTCTTTAATCTTTATGAGAGCATCAGTAATGTGTTTTGTAAAGGCCATGTTCATAGCACTAGCATTAGGACTTTTAGCAAGCTTTTGTAGGAACTTAATAACTTCAGAGATGTTACAACCATCAAGATCAAACTCAAATTTATCATCTAAAGTAGTAGAACTATTACTAGCCTTAACACTAGTGGTGGTGATAGTAGAAACACTAATGTTTCTAGCAATTTCATCTTCTCTTTCCCACTTAGCATGTAATTCAGCTAATAGTCTAACATTTTCATCGATTCTTACTTGTATGGCATTAGTAGCTGCAAAGGGATTATCATTAGTTTCAGGTTTAGCAGCCATTTTATTCAAAGGAGATTGATCTTCAGACAAAGATGCTATATTTCTTTCAGCATTAGAGAGTCTTTCCTCAATAGTTTTATTGAAAGCAGTTTGTTTACTAATAAAGTCTTTAAGCATAACTTCAAGTTCAGAGGGAGCACTCCTATTATTGTTGTAGGAACTTCCATAAGAATTACCATTGTTGGGAGGATATGGCTTATAATTGTTGTTACCAAAATTATTCCTATAAGCATTATTGCTAAAATTGTTATTACTTATGAAGTTCACATCAACTTGCTCTTCTTGAGCAACCAAAGAGGCTAAAGGAACATTATTTGGATCAATATGGGCTTTCCCATTAACAAGCATAGACATAATAATATCAATCTTATCACTCAAGGAGGAAGTTTCCTCAACAGAATTTACCTTCCTACCTTGTGGAGCTCTCTCAGTATGCCATTCACAATAATTAACCATCATATTGTCCAGAAGTTTTGTTGCAGCACCCAAAGTGATGGTCATAAAGGTACCTCCAGCAGCAGAATCCAATAGGTTCCTTGAAGAATAGTTCAATCCTGCATAAAAAGTTTGGATGATCATACAAGTAGTCAGTCCATGAGTGGGACAATTCTTTACCAAAGATTTCATTCTTTTCCAAGCTTGAGCAACATGCTCATTATCAGATTGTTTAAACTTCATTATTTCACTTCTCATAGATATAATCTTAGCAGGAGGATAGTATTTTCCAATGAAAGCATCTTTGTACTTAGTCCAAGAATCAATACTATTCTTAGTTAAGGAATTCAACCATTCTTTAGCTTTTCCTCTCAAAGAGAAAGGAAACAATTTCATCTTAATAATATCACCATCTACATCCCTATGCTTTTGCATCTCACAAAGTTCAACAAAGTTATTTAGATGGGAAGCAGCATCTTCATTACCAATACCAGAAAATTGTTCTCTCATAACAAGATTGAGTAGAGCAGGTTTTATCTCAAAGAAAGTATCTTCAGGCACAGGTGGAGCAATAGGTGTGCTCATAAAATCATTGTTGTTGGTGCTAGTGAAGTCACACAACTTAGTGTTTTCAAGAGTAGTCATTTTTTGTGTTTTCAAATAAGAAAGCAAACTAGTAAAACTAATTTTTGTGTGTGTTTTTGATAAAGAAAACAAGCAAACAAAGCAAAAAGAAACTAAGCTAAACAAAAATAACAAAGTAAAGAGATTGGTTATGAGGGACTCCCCTTGTGAAGATGTCCTTGACTCCCCGGCAATGGCGCCAGAAAAATGCTTGATGGCTCAGTGTCGGCGCCAGAAAAATGCTGGTGCGATGTTGATGTAGAGCTCGTTGGGAACCCCAAGAGGATGGTATGATGAGCACAGCAACAAGTTTCCCTCAGTTATGAAACCAAGGTTTAATCGAACCAGTAGGAGCAAGGAAACACCCCAAAGGTGTTGCTAGCTGAGCCTTGGCAGGGCGCACTACCGTTACTAGTAGCAACGTGGAGACCTGCACAACACAACCACAGAACTTTGTCCCCAACTTGCGATGAGGTTGTCAATCTCACTGTGTTTTGCGGAAAACAAAGGATTAAACGTATCGAATGGAAAGAAGTAATAGTTTGCAGAAAGTAAACACAAAGCAATAAAAGATTGTAGATTTAATGTAAAAGACAAGGACCGGGATCCATAGTTCACTAGAGGTGGCTCTCCTTAAGATAGATAACATGCTGGGTGAACAAATTACAGCCTGGCAATTGACAAACATCGAGAAAGCAATACATGCATATACTAATCATCTTGACTCCTTTGGAACTTGATTGGGCATTACAACATTATACATAGACCGCCATCCAACTGCATCTATGACTAATAATCCACCTTATAGGTTATCATCCGAACCCCCTCCAGTATTAAGTTGCAAGCAATAGATTATTGCTTTACGAACTGCGTGTAAAGTAAACAATACAATTGTTCTATGAACAAAGGATTGTTGTTTTCTCCCTAGTAGCAACAACACATCTAGTACCTTAGAGATTTCTGTCACTTCCCTAGATTACCAGAGGCATGAACCCACTATCGAGCATAAATACAAACTCTTGGAGTTGCTAGCATCTACTTGGCTAAGATAGCTACTAACAACGGAAAGCATGCAAGATCACAAATAACAAAGACATGATAGAATCAATAATCAATCTGAAATAGAATCTCAATATCCATCGAATCCCCGCAAACACAACATGCAGAATTACAAATAGATGATCTTGATCATGAACGGAGCTCACAAGATCTAAACATGAAAGCACAAAGGAGGAGAACCAGCCATCTAGCTACTACATGGATCCGTAGTCCAAGGATGAACTACTCACGCATCACACCGGAGGCTTGCATCGTGATGTAGAAGGCCTCCAGGGTGAATTACCCTCTCCTGCAGGGTGCCGGGAAGAGCTTCAGATCCCTCCTGATCTAGGGATGGAGATGACGACGGCTACAGACTCTTTCGTGGATTTTTGATCGGGTACTTAGGATTTTCGTCCCGAGAGCAATATATAGGCGGAAGGAGAGGCCGAGGGGGTGCCTGGGCTGGCCACACCACCCCCTGGCACGGGCCAAGCCTGGCCGTGCAGCCAGGTGGAGTGGCCACCCTCTGGCCCCTCTCCGTCTCGTATTCTGGCATCTGATGACTTCCGGAAAAATAGGCACTTTGGCTTTTGTCCCGTCCAATTCCGAGAATATTCATTTTCTGACTTTCCTAGAACCAAAAACAGCAGAAAACAGGTAGCTGACACTGCGGCTCTTATTAATAGGTTAGTCCAAGAAATCATATGAAAAGTACTCCAAAGTGTGGACAAAACACAAGAAACTGGATAAAACCAAGCATGGAACATCAAAAATTATAGATACATTTGCAATGTATCAATCATTATTGCTAATGTTATGGAAAAGTCTAAGCTTGGGGAAGCTGGTTTTGATGAGCATGATATTTTTAGTCCCCCAAGCATGGAGGAGAAAATTTACTTTGATGATACTATGCCTCCAATATATGACGATTACAATGATGAATATAATATTTTTAGTCCACCTACTATTGAGGAGAAAATTAATTATGATTACAATATGCCTCCTATATTTGATGATTATCGTGATAAGAATAATAATGGTAGCTATTTTGTTGAATTTTCTCCCACTATGATTAATAAGAATGACTATGCTTATAGGGAGAGTAATAATTATTTTATGCATGAGGCTCATGATAAGAATGTTTTTATGTGATATTTATATGGTTAATTTTATTCATGATGCTACTGAAAGTTATTATGAGAGAGGGAAACATGGTTTTATGTATCTCAACAATATTAAGTTTCCCCTCTTTATGTTGAAAATTTTGAAGTTGCACTTGTTTTGCTTTCCTATGCTTGTTGCTTTGTGCTTTCATGACTTGTTTCCTTACAAGATTATTTTTCATAGGAAGTGGGTTAGACTTAAATTGTTCCATATTTGCTTCTTGATGTTCTCTTTTACTTCAATTCATATTTCTTATGTCAGCATCACCGAAATTATCATGCCTATCTTAATGGCTATAAAGAAAGAGCTTTTCAGAGACAACCCATTATATTTTTACTTTCAGTTTATTTTTGTTTTGTTGAGTCTTAGAAGTTATTGCCTCGGTAATAACCTCTCCTTATCCTTTTTGTGTGGTTTTTGTGCCAAGAATAACCTCTAATGAGAGAGATGTAAGACTTGACAAGGTTGCTGTTCTGAAACAGATTTTTGTGCTTCACTATAAAAATATCGTGAAAAATCTCAGTACGTCGGATTGATCTGTAATGTTTTGTGCTTATGCCCCAGGTTATTACCCAACTTTCGTTAGTTTAGCACTTTTCGATTTGAGCAACAGATGGTCTTCGAAAAAATCGGTTTTACCTGCTGGTCTGTTTTGACAGATTTCTGCCATTATTTGCATTTGCTTCTTAATCTCTTTCTCTTTGAGTTCTTTTTGATCACTTGAGATTTTAGAAGGAATTGCTACAGTAGCTTGTGTTTAGTTGGAAGTTTTACTCTTGTTGAAACTGAACCTAAAGACTTATTATCTTGAATACACTAATGTTGCTAATGAAGAATGTGTGAAGTTTTGTATGAAGGAAATTTTAAAGTGTAGGGAAGAACAATGTGATGAGATAAAGTATGGACAAAAGCTCAAGCTTGGGGATGCCACCCATGTTACCCCAAGAAATATTCAAGAAGTACAAGCATCAAAGCTTGGGGATGCCCAAGGCATCCCCTTCTTCATCAATAATCCCATGTCTTCTTTCAAGACACTTTATTTTTATTACCTTATGCACTATGTGTTTTTCTTGGAGCATCTTTGTTTTTAGTTTTATTTTTATTTCTTTGACGCAATAAGTTGGTTGGATCCCAGCACACTTGTTTTGGAGAGAGAGACACACCCCGTTATTCATTGCCTAGAACACTCGAGCTTTCACTCTTATTGTTCTGTGAGTGTTCTCCTTTGCTAGCACTGTGTTTAGCTTTAGTTTTCGATTGGTGTTGGAAAAGAGTAGGAAGTTTATACTAGTGGTATAAAAGGAAGCTTGTTTTGACTATGACTTAGACTTTATCATGTCATGCTAGATGTTTCTTTGACCATATGCTTAGTGATTATTGTTGTAGGATGACTTGTTTCAAACAACTGAGATTGCTTAATGTGCCTTGAAATAATCATGCGTTGTTTTAGCATTCAAAAGCATAATATTGTGGTATTCTCCTTCGATGCTTTATTTGGGTTGACTTGGTACATGCTTACACGATGTTAAGACTATGAACCAGTCACCTTAGCCTCTATGATCATTTAGTTTTTTTGACTTGTAATATCACTTTATGCTTAAATTAATAATGTTTTGTCGCTTTGTATGATTATGGCCATCAGTGCTCTCTTAGTTGGCCGCTCCCAGTCTTTTGCTTGCCTCCACATGTACCAAGTATGAGTTCCACTCATGCATCCAACCCCCAAGAAAACCAAGTTGTTCCATAGAGTCCACTATAAATTCCTATGCATGGTGTGTTACACCATTCCAAGTATATTCATGCTTTTATCTACCTTCCAAATTAAACTTGTTATGTGAAAATTAGTGAGTAAAGCTCTCACGAACTTGATGGCACACTTTACTTTCTTGCAATTAATAAACTTGAACCCTTGCGTCCATCTATGTTGCGTATATGCTTGCACTTTATAAGTTGAGAATTAGCAGAACCATGCTGTCATGGCGAACGTTTTCAACATTGCACTTATTATTCAGTTGATATCATGTTCTTTTGTTTATGGATCTCGGCGGTGTGAAATAAAAGGGGAGCTTGTAAGCTCATGGAGTTTGTATATGTGTTAGAGAAATGCCTAGGCGGCTAGCCTAAGCCATGCATAATCATGGTGGAAACTTGCAGCATAACCATAGTGAGCATTATGTGAAGCATCCTCAATAAAAACCTATGCAAATAGCAAATAAAAAGATCGCTGAGATGCTCATTGTCTGTTTCCTTGTCATTTTGATATGGGATAGCTCCTGTATCATGGGGCAAGGGGTACCCGTACAATGATAAGAACTTACTTGTGACTAAAGTTGAGTAGCATGAGGTCTGGGACTCGTAGGCAAGGGGCATGAGATTTTCGACTTATAACTTGCAAGCATATCCTCATATTTGTTCACTTTAACCTTAATCACCTAAAAGATGCTTATGATAGGGGCAATGAGAGCTGAAAGATAATAAGTACCATAATTTTTGGAAGCTCTTTATGAAACTTGAAATCCCTGCTTCCCTCTTATGAAGGGCCTTTCTTTTTTACTTTTATGTTGAGTCTCCATCTTCTATCTTTATGCACCAATTGAGAGAGCATAGTGACCATTCTTAGTTTAATGTGCATTGTCCCGAAACTTGTTGATTGATTCATAACTGTGATATTGCTTGTTCTTAAATTATTTGTATCTAGTCGCCCTTATGAACTTTGAAGGTGCCCTATGCATTTATGTTTTGCTATACCATGAGGGACAAGCTGAATACCATTCTTATTATGTTTTCTATATGTGAAACAAACAAACATCATTCAAAGCATTGTTATTCATGAATCTTTTGTTTGTACCTTTTCATGTTACAACATAGTTGCTATGTCTTATTGTTAGAACTATATCTTTCATGCTATGTTAAAGTACTATGATCCCAACTATCAATGTTTTATAAATACCTTGATCAAGATTGTGATGGTGCATGTCACATCAAAAATTATTCTTTTTATCACTTACCTACTCGAGGACGAGCAGGAGTTAAGCTTGGGGATGTTGATACGTCGTAAACATATCTATAATTTTTTATGCTCCATTCTTGTTTTGTATCAACTATCTTATGTTTTGTCTACACTTTGAGGCATTTTTATACATTTTATGGAACTAACCTATTGACAAGATGTTGTACTTCCATTTGCCTATTTTCTGTTGTTTTTGGTTTCAGAAAAGCCAGAAAAGAAATATTCTCGGAATTGGATGAAACAAAAGCCGATGTTCCTATTTTTCCTAACATGACATGGAGTCCAAAGGGGAGACAGAGGGGAGCCAGGGGACAGGCACACCCTAGGGTGGCGCGGGTCACACCTGGCCGCGCCACCAGGGGGTGTGGCCATCCTGGCCCACCTCTGGAATCGCCTCTTCGCCTATATATTCGCCCCGGGACGAAAACCCTAAATACAAGATCAGGATTCTATGAAGAGTTCCATAGCGCAGCCGCCACCGAAGAGGAGATTCAAGGGATAGAAGTCTATGTTCCGGCACCCTGCCAG
This sequence comes from Avena sativa, assembly GCA_916181665.1. Classification (NCBI taxonomy): domain Eukaryota; kingdom Viridiplantae; phylum Streptophyta; class Magnoliopsida; order Poales; family Poaceae; genus Avena; species Avena sativa. The sequence goes on from OV702288.1 coordinate 629,986,292, forward strand.
GACGGGGAAGTGCCCCCGGATCCATCTCCATCGACTCCACCGCCATATCCATCGCTGCTGCTGACTTCCATGATGAGGAGGGAGTAGTTCCCTCTCGAGGCTAAGGGCTCTACAAGTAGATATGTGTTCATCTCTCCCTCTACGCGTGACCTTATTGAGATCATGAGCTTTGTAATAGATCTACTCTGCTACTCAAGTGCTTTAATTAATCTCTACTTATCCCCACGTGTGTGAAGTTGACAGCGTGCACACCGTGTGGCACTCAGGCTAAGGTTACATAAATACTTATCATGAGTATAATTTGAGTTGGGTGTCTCTATGAGATTGTGGTGTTTGTTGGAACCATGTAGCGCTCAAGGTGATAGTGAGGGGTTATCTAGATGGGGAATGCGAACTTTAAGGTGTGCTGTTATAGCCCTACATCATCCAACCAGAGAGTAGTTTAGGCTAGCATCATGAACAGAAGATATTTATATGAGAGTGTCCACTAGTGAAAGTATGATCCCTATGCCTTGTTTCTAAGAATTGAAACACCATTTAAAATCAGTTCTATTACATGTTTTCTTGATGCCACTCTTATTTTAGATTGCAATTACCACATATAATCATCCATATTTCTTGTATTTCACTATCTCTTCGCCGAACTAGTGCACCTATACACCTGACAAGTGTATTGGGTATGTTGGGGACACAAAAGACTTCTTGTATCTTGATTGCAGGGTTGCTTGAGAGGGATACCTTTGACCACTTCCTCCCTGAGTTCGATAAACCTTGGGTGATCCACTTAAGGGAAACTTGCTGCTGTTCTACAAACCTCTGCACTTGGAGGCCCAACACTGTCTACAAGAATAGATGCGTGCGTAGACATCACTAATGAACACAAATTTGAAAATATCAAAGAGATAAAGGAAAAAAGCAGTTACCCATTTGGCATTTCACGGAACACATGCTTGCATCTGGGTTGATCAAGGTGGAGACATCCATGGCAGCAAAAGGGGGTGAGGGATGAGAAAAGTCGGAGGAATTCAAGGGTGAAACCACCGTATCTCACCATAAACCACCTTCTTCTACAATACCAGGTAGATGCTCTTTTGAGGAGGCGCTGGTAGGGGAGGCTGGAAGATGGTGTGCCAGCGTCGCCAACCAAACTGTAGAAGTGTTGTCCCTCCCAGCGCCGACTGCATGAAGCTGCACATTAGATGGTGGGAGGATGGGGCGGTGCTGAGGCGTTGTGGGTGCTTAAATGGGAGTAGACTCTGCGAAGGAAGAACAATTAGGCTTTGTTCGTTTCAGCCCAACCTGGACGAGATCAAGGCGATATCCCCGTGGGTCAGCCAGGATCAGACAAGCGCGGTTTTAATCCCGACCTCTTTGTTTAACATGTTCTGCTAGTCCCGCCTGGGGATCCAACCCGCTCTTTTCCACCCCGATTCCCTTCGTTTTGGAGGGGAAACAAAACACGACCTCCATCCCGTGGAAGAAATCCCCCATTTCTCTGTCGTGTCTCGCCCCGAAACTTCCTTTCGTGATTTGGAGGGCCGGCGGCGGCTTGGGAGGAGGGACAGTGATGGATGGAGGAATCCATACCAAAGACGCGTGCCTTCTCCCCTTCCCAACTGGCGGCGCGTGTTTGCCTCGGATATCTCACCCCGTGTGAGATCGGCAGCGCCCATGAGAAGTCACCTCCGGCATCCTCTCCACTTCCATTTGCTTCGCACTCGTAAGCGCCTACCTTCCTCTTCGTCCTCTCACAATTTATAGGGTTTTTCCATGTCCCCTAACAATTTCTAGGGTTCTTGGCATGGTCGGTAATGGTAGGTTCTTGGCATGTTGGTAAATACTAAATAGGTGAGTGATCTAGCTGGCTTTATCTTTACAGCTAATATCAGACTAGTAGGTTTGTTCATTAACATGTTGGCTTATGAAGCTAACTTCAGATGCACTGAAGAAATTGAACTAGCGATGCACACTTGTTTCTGCCCTGTTGAAGTGAAGTAGTGAACCCGTACTTGAACGCCCCTAGACTGTAGCGTTGCCAGCATTTATGAAAAGTTCCCTCATATCTTGAACCTTGATCCGGATAACATATATGTTTGTATTATCACTTATGAAGACCTATAGAGTACTGTAGATACTATTGTTTCACTGGTATAGTGGTGCTAATATACATTTTTGTAAGTGACACCAATTTGTGTTATGGAATTATGGATTGTACTACTAGGATTAGAAACCCAAGAATCAAGTTCGGTATTAGAACTAGCCAGATTCTACATGACTAATTATTGATTGCTTTACAGAAGACAGCTCCTACCAAAAGTCGGATCATCTCATTGATGACTGATTAGCTTATATGGGTTAGGAAAAGGACCGCTTGTTATGCGATCTATTGCATATTCCATATTGGGTATGGATCTGTTTAGGTTCTGGGTTCAGAATAAATCATTCAAGGTGTAGCTGGAATGTGGTATTGTTCTATTGGTTTAACTTGTCATATCAGCTGGTGCCCACTTTGTCTGATTGTAATTTTATGCCATGGTATTTTCTAGAGGGAAGTGGAAAAACAACATATCAGTGTGTAACATACCGAGAACATGCTTATCAGTTAACCTGAGCTTTGGGTCAGGTTCCAACGTCTATTTATGCTAACAATGCATGGTTTTCTGAAACTAGTGTCTATTTCTAATGACTGCTAGTCTTTTCACCAATCTGCATAAGAGGATGTCTTTTCCTCTAAACTTTCAGCACAAAAAAAGTCTAGATTTTACAGCAGATTTCCACTAACCTGTCAGCTTATTCGTGGTGATGATCTAGTTCTTCTTATACATGTTAGCTGCAATGTGTTGGTATGTTCCATTTTAGCACATATTCTATTTTTACACTGTCTATTTTGCTACTGGTAACTAGTGGCATGTTTATTTTTAAGTCTTTGCATGGATTTAAGAATGAGGGATCACATTAGAAAGAGAGATGAGGAGGAGGATGATGACGTCATGATGCTTTTACTTTCACCTGCACTGCATTTATTCAGTGGCAGTGAACCAAAAAAGCCTCGCCACACGTTGATTCTAAGAGATGATGACGTTGTAAGGGAGTTGCTTGAAGGGCACGTCAAAAATTGTCAATAATCATTTAGGATGGAGCCTCATATCTTCAAGGCTTTGGCTAGTTTCCTTCGACGGGAGAAGTTGGTACATGATACCAGACTTACTATCAAAGAGAAACTAGCGGCCTTTATGTGGATGTTGTCCCACAACTCCTCCTTCCAGGCCCTCCAGGTCCAATTCAAGCGTAGTGGTGACACTTTTCATTGGCACATGAAGAATTTCTTCAACATAATCCCTAATTTGTCAAAGCATTTTCTCAAGCCTCCAAATCCTACTCAAGTACATCCAAAGATCCAATCTAACCCGAGATTCTTCCCCTATTTTCATGTTTTTGCTAAACCATATTCCCATGACAATGTCTTCCTTTCCACAAACCAAAATAATTTCTTATTATTTTCTTATCATTTTCTTTGCAGAACTGTATTGGAGCCATTGACGGGACTCATATTCCCATGACCATTCCAGGTGACAAAGTTGCTCCCTTTAGAAATAGGAAGGGGACACTCAACCAGAATGTTATGGTCGCATGTGACTTCGATCTAAATTTCACATTGATATTTTGTGGCTGGGAGGGATCTGTGACTGATGCTAGGGTTCTTAGATCCGCACTTCTCAAAGGGTTTAAAGTACATCAGGGCAAGTTCTATCTCGTAGATGGTGGTTATGCAAACACTCCATTCTTTCTTGCACCATACCATGGTGTTCGATACCATTTGAAGGAGTTTGGGCGTGGTTTCCGTGCACCCCAAAACTATAAGGAGCTATTCAATCACCTTCACGCCGTACTATGGAATCATATTGAACAGGCATTGGGAGTCCTGAAGAAACGCTTTCCCATTCTCAAAGTGGGAACCTATCACAAATTAGAGAATCAAGTAAAGTTACCGGAAGCTGCTGCAATATTGCATAGCATCATCCGTTTGCATAAGGGAGATGAGGGCTGGTTCGATAACCAAACAAAAAACATACCTGCAGAAAATTATGTGGACCTTCTTGATGGTGATCTTCCTCAAAACCATTAAGTCAACAATGAATGCAACAATCTTAGAGACATGATTGCACATCAAATGTGGGAAGATTACCGTCAACAGTAAAGTCAAGTGTGATGTGATAAAGTAATGAAACTTGAGCTTCTTTAATTTGTTATGTGTTGTAATAAAGTTATGCGATTTGAGCTTCTTTTGTTTCTTATGTGATGTAATAAAGTAATGACACGTCAACTCCATGTGAGCTTTTTAATTCTTATGTGAGGATAAATGTCTTGCTGCTTGTATCATGAATATTCTTCTAGGGGTCATGATGATGCCTGGAAGAGGATCTCCACTGATTAATCTCATGCAAACTAAAGTTGCCCAGAAGAATCTCTCACCAAAAGGCTGAGTAACAAAAAAGCGGTCTAAAGGTAGAGACTTTAATTCTTAAACCCCAATAGCTTATTATACATGCTTGTTTTTGGTTAACTTGAAATATTTCTCAAACAGATAGAGCCTCTTGGAATGCTGAACTAGAAAAGTCCCTTGTGGATTTACTGCATGAGCACAATACCCCTCAATATAAGGGTCAGAATGGGTGGTCCTCTGATGCCTAGAATAAGATCGTCAAGAGATTCCAAGCAAGCCATCCGTATGTGTCTTACACAAAGTGATAGATCCAAGATAAGGAGAAGGAGCTAAAAAGGGTATATAAGATGCTCAAGGAAGCTAGGCAACAAAGCGGAGTATCCTGGAATGATAAGCATTCAATGATCGAAGCTAAACAAGTGCTATGGGATAACCTTATCATCATAAGATAGTTTTAGCTCCTTACATGCATCTGGTCATTTCCTTATTATCGTAAGATATTACTTATTATGGTATATCACTCGTATTATTTTCTATTGTGCAGTGATTTCCTAAGATAGGGAAGTTCCGTACTAAGGCCTTTCCTCTTTTTGATGCCTTGGGAGAGTTGTATGATGGACATACCACCGATGGAACCTATAACTTTACCTCCACTCAGCAATCCCAACAACCAATCCTTAAAGAAGTGGAGTTCGATCCTGAGTTTAGTTCTGTAGATTTCATACAACCTCATATTGGAGAGACCGCGGTGGATGTTGAGGCTGATAAACAAGGAGGCATGCAAGAGGAAAGTTTTCAAGCTAACCCAACAGTGGTTGCTGCACCATCAACAAGCACTAATATCGAACCCAAAAGGCGCCAATCAAATGCATATGTAGCTGCAATGATGGAAAAATATATTGAGATGAAGACAAAGCAAATTGAGGACACGAAAGCTAATTCAAGGAATGTGGATGAGTTCTCAATCAATAAGTGCATTGCTCGCCTAAGCACAATGGAATTCTCGCAAGAGGAGAAGGTGAAAGCTCTACGAGTCTTTAAAAGTGCAGACAACTGCGAGCTCTTCATCTGCGCTGACCTTGAGACGGCTGCGATGTAGCTGTGAAGCGAAATGGCCTAGCAAAGGTGAAATCTTCTCTTCTTTGTCATAAAACTTGAAATTGTGCTGCTAAAATAGGTGGTCAAATGCATGGTTCAGTTCAGTTGGGTTTCAAAGGCACCTTCTTGTGCCTTCATGTTGTTTACTTTGTTCTCTAGAATTTTATTTTATTGCATATGTGCTGCTAGTAGAGTCAAAGTGCATTGCCTGTAGATGTTGCTCCTTGCCAGCCTCCAAATACACTCGTCTCTTCATCATAGAACATAAATATGTTTATGAATATGCTGCTCCTAAATGGACATTGTTCTTCTAGAGCAGATTTCCCATTCTTCTCATTATGCTGCTATGCTAACAGATCACAAACATTTCTTAGATTATTTTCTCTATATGCCTTGCATTAGATTTCTTCTATATTGTATTTTAGCTTCAGTTGAACTGAATAGATTCTAATAGTTATTCCTTATTATTGTTGTACATGGCTAGATGCAAAGAACCAGAGTTCTACAAGATGAAGCTCCGGAAGAAGAAAAGCAAGGTTGTCGTGGCAACAAATTCGTGTGTGTTTTACATCAAAAGGCCATCATACTGTTTCGATATATTTTGTTAGTTGTCACGTCACTAATTTAACTATGTATCTTGTTGGTGAACGTTTGATTTCAGCTTTCAGTGATGCTCAAAGTTTATGCTAAAAAATGATACACTAGCGGAACAAAATTTAGGGGTTTGTTCGGATCTCTACAAAATTTAGGGGTTTGCGGGATCCGTTAGAATGATGCTCTTGCCATCCATCTTTTATTCTAGCGGTTTTTTTAGTCTTAGGGTGTTCTAGGGGATACTAAAATTGCTCATAGTGGTATCGTTTCTGTGGGGAAAAAGTTCCTCCGTGGAGCATCTGATGTTGGACAATTTTTTTATCGTGCTGTAGAATGGGACATACATGCTGGGTCCATTCGCTTGGCATGCTGAAAACATCGAAATAGATAGGTCACCTATAAGAAGAAAGAAAATAAAGTGTATTTAATCAGCGGTATCAACAACTATAATAGTTCTCATTTTTCATGGGCCATGGAATAGTATTAAAGCAAGTGCGTGAGTAAAATTTCAGCTGCAAGGTAGACCTCGTTTCTACATTTTCTAGACTTCAATTTCGCTAGATATGCGATGGTGATGTTACGTCGGTGGCCAATACCTTAAAACGGAGGTGGCTATTCGGCTCACGGGTGCATTTGTATCCATTGTAAGAAAACATAGTTTGAAATGTCAAAAATTAGAAAAAAAGTTGTCTACATATACATTCAAATATTTTATGTTCGTTTACAAGTTTTCGGGATAAAAAAACATTCTACGTGTCCCATGTAAAAAAGACAAAAAATGTCCTGTGAATAGTCCTATTCATGTGGCATTTTTGGCTTTTTATACATGACATATAAAATGTTCTTTCACCCCCAAAAACTTATGAATGAACATAAAATATTCGAATATATATGTAGACAATTTATTTTTTGAATTTTTTGACACTTTAAAATATGATTTCTCACAATAAGAACAAATGCACCCTTGAGTCAAAAGGGATTTTCGATTAAAAACCTTCAACTGTTAGAGAGACGGATGGGTCTTGTATTATATATACTCACGATGACATATGGAATGATTTCATATTAAGTACTCCCTCGTCTCAAAATATGTGTCGCAGACTTGTCTAAATTAGATATATTTAAACACTATTTAGTATATAGATACATTCAAATTCTGATAAATTCTAGACACCTATTTTGAGACAGAGGGAGAACCATATTGAAATTTAAAATTACGAAATGTGTATATAGAAAATGGATAAACTGAAATACAAACTACTACTAGTATATGTTATAATGTTAAGGTAGTATGCCTAGTTGCTGTGATAAGTAGGTGCAAAATCCTTATGTCATTTTATTTTGAAGATAGGAGCTGTCAGTTCGAAACCCATGGAAGCATCTGGCATTAGTGTGCTTGCTTTTTGAAAAATTCAAAACAGTATCTCTAAATCTCAGAAAAATGGGGAAAAAGATACACCACTACTAGGAAACTAGATATAGATGCAAAGGCTTTCGGTGGCGCATAATTGAGTGCATGCGCCACACAATATATTCAGTGGCACATCCAAACCTAATGTGCCACGGAAATTTCAATATTCTATGGCCTATGTAGTGCGCCATGCGCCACAGAAATATGGGGGACCTGCTACCATGTATGGATGGTCGCAATTATGTGGCGCACATTGCCAAATGCGCTGTGGTGTATGGAGGAATATGCGCCATAGAAAGTCGTGTGGGACCCACCGCAGAAAGTGCGTGACCAAGTTTCCGTGGCGCATATAGTGATATGTGCCACAAAACCTTCTATTTTCTGTGGCGCATATTACCATAAACTAGTTGCGAGACCCACCATAGAAAGTGCTGACCCTTTTCTGTGGCGCATATTTCTATATGCGTCACAGAAACATGCATTTTTGTGGTGCATATAGTAAATATGCGCCACAAAATCAGGCTTTCAGATCTATGTATACAATGGTGCATGGTAGCTAGACACCCTTATACCTACCACCACCTATTTCATTCTGCCTCCTCCACCTAGCTCGTCTTATTCCTCCCTTCCATCCCATTTTTCCCATACTTTAGTTGAGAGATTTTTAAGAGGAAGCCTCTCCAACTTGTAGATCTACTAAACCACACTTACTTTTCTCCTCCACATCTCTCTTTGTCCACTATTTTCTCTTGAACACCACTCACTCATGGTGTTCTCGTCTCGGTATTGAATCTACTAGGTGAGTAGTTAGAGGACATGCATATGCATGTTTTGTGTGGACGGCCGGTGTCGGTGCGGTGTGTATGGATGTTTTTTTAGGTGAAGCTTGTTGAGCGGGTGGTGTGCGATGTCGTGGTGTGTATGGATGTTTTGTAGGTGAAGCTTGCCGACGAAGATGCTTTTTGTTGCGCTGACGTGGTGCATGGATATTTTCTGAAATGTTGATTCATTTTTGTTTCGGCAAAGTTTTGCACTACCCATATGTCCTACTTTTAGCAAAGTTGATGCCGAATTTTTCCACCGACCATGCATGTGTGTGTGTGCATGGTGTGGTTCTAACATACTCTCTTTTTCTCTATATGTGTATACCGCGCAGGAAAACATGGTCATCACGACGAGCGAAGGTCGAGTTGTTAGATACAAGAAAGACACGAAGACGGATATGATTCAGAACAACAGGACCCAGATAAGATGTCCATGTAGAACATGCAAACTCCAGCGCTGGATCAACCCTGATTCTGGACAATTGGAGGATCACCTTCTCAGATGCGTTTTCATGCGTGACTTCAATTAGGCGCCGGAACAAAATGGTGCTCATGAAGTCGAGGGCGGGCGAGAAGATGAAGAGTCTCCCAGACATGGTCATCATGACGAAAGAGATGACAGCGGACATGATCATCATGAAGAAGGAGATGTCGGCGGACACAATCATCATGAAGGAGACAATGATGTTGTAGTGGATGGTGGTGGAGAAGACACGAACACCCAGACACTTCTAACTTCGGCCTTGCAGAACCATCATGGTTAAGAACTGCTCCTCAAGGAGACGAGCAACACCAAAGTTGCAGCCTGAGAGAAAGCCAAGATGGCACGAATGGAGATAGACGGGATGACTCCATTGTATCCTAGGTGTCGGCCTGAGGATACACGCTTGAGTGTAACGCTGAAGGCGGTGGGACTCAATGCTAACATGGAATTCTAGCACGATCGTCTTTCCAAGGGGAACACATTTCCAACAAGTATTGAGGATGCCAAGAAAATCGTGTGCCCTCTCGACCTACCGCATGTTAAATACCATGTCTGCATCAATGATTGCGCACTTTATCGGGACGAGTATGCGGAGAGAACCACATTCCCAGTGTGCGGCCAAGGACGGTACAAGAGAGCAAACAAGAAAGTCCCTCAAAAAGTGGTATGGTACTTTCCTATCACTCCCCATCTGCAGCGGTATTTCGTAGATCCTAAGGAAGCAAAGATCATGCAATGGCACGCGGAAAGGGAGAAGCCCGAAGTTGTTCCAAACGAAGAACCGACTGAGGACAAAGCCGCAACTGGGTCTATGGAAAGCAAGGTCTATTTTCTGGGACCTGACATACTAGAAGGTCCTCCACATGCCCCATAGCCTCAATGTAATGCACATCATGAAGAACATTACTGAGAGTCTGCTTGGCACTCTGCTCAACATGCCGGAGAGGACCAAGGATGGGCCAAAACCAAGAAACGACCTGAAATTGCTTGGCATCAAGAAAGATCTTCAGTACCACTATAGTGATGATGATGATCAGACGAAAGGGACTCAAGGTTGCTGCAAAAGGGTTAAGAAGAATGAGGTGGTGCTTCACGCTGCCTACTTCACTTTGTGTCAGGAGGAGCTCGACCAGTTTTTCAGGTGCCTCCTAGGAGTCAAAGTTCCTCACGGTTACTCGGGGAAGATAAGCAGATATTTGTACGTAGCGAAGAAGAGGTTCAGCGGGATGAAGTATCATGACTGTCCTGTGCTGATGACGCAGATACTTCCCATCATGATCCAAGCGATAATGGGCGAGCACGTCCATGAGACATTGTTTTGCCTCTGCAACTTTTTCGACGTCATCTCTAGGAAGTTGCTTGGCGTGAATCAGCTCGATAGGCTACAGGAAAAGATCGTGGTGATACTTTGCGAGTTTGAGATTTACTTCCCGCCCGTGTTCTTTGACATAATGGTGAATCTGCTTGTCCATTTCGTGGATGACATCATCCAGCTCGGGCCGACATTCCTCCATAATATGATGTCATTTTAAGGGTTGAACAGTGTCATCAAAGGATTTGTTCACAATATGTCTCGTCCAAATGGATGCATAGCCAAGGGCTTTCTGATCTTTGAGTGCATCCCCTTCTGCCAGAATTGTCTAAGCACTGAGAACGAGGATGTTGGTATGCCCACCAGGAAGCACCTCGGCAGGCTTGCTGGACATGGTCACCACGAGGGGGGATACCGCTCACTACATGTCGGCAATACTAGTTGACACGCTGACTTTGACAGGGCACACCGAGTCGCGCTACAACATATTGAATTGGTCAGCCCTTACATGGAAGAACACAAAATCTTAATCGACCAAGAGTACGTCGAGCTGGGCTGGCCGAGGAAGAAGGGATATGTAACAAGAGAGCACAACTCTAGCTTCACGGGTTGGTTCAAGAAAAGGCTACTAGACAATCCCCCGCAGACGCCTTCTATGGAAGATAAAAAACTCATATTCTCCTTTTCACAGGGTCCAACACACAACCTAAGGACCTATCAGTTGTGCGACATCAACGGTTATAAATTCTTGATAACTCCAAATTCCAACACTTTTTATCACTGTTTTTCCTCTTGTTTATTGCTGGATTTCACTAAAGTTTACCCTTTTCACTAATGTTAACATTGCAACTAGCAAAACCTTGTTTTCTTGTGATGGTTTTCAGGCAATAAACAATTTTGGAAGATCTGATGGCATTTATGGGATAATTACACCTGAAGAAACAAAACCCCAATCGGATCCCCTTTCATTAGAAGTATTATGAGCGCATAACGACCACTTGTATGGTCGGATGCGCCCGTACAGCCCGCCGTTAGCTCCGTTATATCAATACAAGCAACTTCCGTGAAGGAGAGGAGACGAAAAACATAACACAGCCATCGCAAACACATCCAGAAGAGGAGTGATCAGATCTGAAGAAGGAGAAGAAGACCGCCTCATTCTTCGATGATCTCTAGCCTCTAAACCATTCACTCCACCATCATCCCCATCTATACTTAGAGAGAGAGATAGAGATAGAGAGAGAGAGAGATATTGGCACTTGTAAGATTAGGGTTTGATACTTTGATCTACCTTGGTTTGTATTTCTTCAAACGGTATCGTGGCTTGCTACGGTAACTTTGAGATGATTTTCATTTGCAATACAATTATGCTTTTGATCTATCTTCCTAAATCCCCATAGGAGTGGGAGATGTAGGGCATTGGTAAGATGTGTTGTGACTTCTTTAATTCTATCCATTTGTGACTGTTGTAGTGTTTATTAAATTGTGTGGATGAGTATCTATGCTCGCCTAATTTTTGTTATCCAATTTAAGGGCTCGGGTAACATGATCTAGAGATCTCATAGGTATGAAATTGTATGCTAGTGAATTGGCGACCCCCGAGTGACACGGTCGATATCAATGAGGAGCTAGTACTACTCGAGGATAACAAGGAACCATCAACATTAAAGCCTTGATCCGATAGGAAGACCTTAATTAATGTACTGACCATTACTGTGGTAATAGGCAGATGGATCATTGGGGTTGGCAAGAATTGGCCATGAGGACTTCCAGTCGGTATATGGGTTGCTTGCCTGCTCACTTACAAATAAGAAGTATCACAATCACTTATTCCATTTTAATCATTTGGGACCTTCACTATTACCATGAACCGTTTCTCTCCGCACCTAAATTCTCATATACAGGAATCTCAAACACTTTTCTCACCTTTACTTTTATGTTATTTAATTCTCGCTTTTTTCCTTTATGCAAGTTTCCTCTATTATTCACTCACCCCCTTCCACCTTCAACAATTATAGTCAAATCACACAAGACAGGTGACACCTTGAGTGCAACAGAAACGCCGCATAAAAACACTTACATAGGCTCCTTATTGGGATCGATATAAAAACTAGAATTAATACTTCCATAAAAACATGCTCTGACGAACCTGTGCACTTGCAGGCTATCAAGCTATTTTCTGGCAGCATTGCTCGGGAGGTAAGCGCTAGGTGTTGTTTCGTGACATAATTAATTGTTGACACCATCCATGATATCCATTGAAGACAGAGGTACCACTCGTTATGGAAAAACTTGTTTACCTCCATATATTGACCATATTCCAACTGAAAGATGCCTAGAATTTATTGAAAGATTTTCTATCTCACCTACTGTAGACGTGAACAGTTTGATTCCTTTGATAGCATACTTGACCATCACCTAGGGGCCGAAAAGCCTCAGCTACCATTGGGAGAATATGGGATTAAGAAAAATGCCTATTCTATGTCCTGATCTTGAAGGCCAGGAATTTGAAATATATCCTGAGCTAATTTAAATGATGAAACAAATTGCCTTCACAGGAAAAGAAGAGGATGATCCTAGTGATCACTTGAAGTATGTCTATGACCTTTGTGCTACTCTTAAACCAGCAAGTTTACCAATAGAGTTTGTGCTCTTTAAACTTTTTCACTGGTCTCTGAAAGATAAAGCTTTTACTTGGTTACAATCATTACCCAATCACACTATAAAAAGCTGGGAAGATTGCATCCGAGAATTTATGCATAAATATTGCTCGTTTACTAAAATCATGCAGATTAAACGTGGCATTCCAAACTTTCTTCAAACAATTGGAGAAAACTTTTATCAAGCATGGGATAGATTTTAAGGAATGATTATGAAAGTACCGAAATATGGTTTCCATGAGCATTTAATTATCCAATATTTTTATAATGGGCTTAATGAGGATACAAAAGAAATGATTGACTCATCTGTAGGGGGGTTATTTGAAAATTGACATTGCTAGAATGCGTAAAACTTTTTTAGGTAAGATCCTTCAAAGATGAACAATTTAATCCCGTTGAGGATGTTAAACCACAAAAAGTTATGTTTCATGTACCCCAGGAACTTATGCCTGAAGTTAGGAAGTCCATGGAAGAAAAAGGAATAGCAGCGGAACTTGTTGAAAAAAATAAAGTAGATATTTTTCAAGCTTATGTAATAGAAGATGAAATAAATATTGTGATGCAGAAGTTTAGATATCAACAAAAGTAGTTCTATGAGAAATATTATAAACGAGTAATGATTCAAGAAAAGAACATAAAAGAGCTAACTGGAGTTTTTGATGACTTAGGACATGCCACGAGACATTTGGATAAATACTTGAGTATGGTTAAAACTCAATGTGATCAGATAATTGAAACTCAAGCTCTTATTTTAAACCATGGTAATTTTAATTATAATATTGTTTCTACTAACATTGGCACTAAACATAGTACAAAGACATAGGAACCCCAAGGGCCACCCAGGTATAAAAATAACAAGCCCACAAGGCAAAAGAGAATCAAGAAATGAGTCAATAACAAGAGGATCTTGTGGATCCTCAAGATGATATTGATTACGAAGCTCAGAAAAGACATAATGGACTTCTAAAGATAAAGAAGAAGAAGATGTAGGAGATAAACATAAGCAATATGATTCAGATGCTGAGACAGTAGATTCAAGAGAAGACACTGATCTCAGAAAGGAACAAGAAGAGTAGGCTATCATCTCAAGTGAAGAACATGCTGATAAGCATAAACCTTCAGCAAAGAAGAAAACTAAAATGGATGTTGAACCAGTGGCAAAGGTAAAGGAGAAGGTAATACCCACTAGAAAGAAAATTCCTTATCCTAATCGTGTTCAATATGAACCGAATAAAGGCATTTATAATTCTTTTGCCGAAGCACTAGGAAGCCTTCGTTTAGAACTTTAATTAACTGATGTTATTCAAGTTCCTACTTATAAAAAGATTCTACAAGATATTCTTAATAGGAAAAAAAGGTAACTAAGACTGTAGCAGTAATGATAAGCTTTGGTGATAAGCTGCCTGCTAAGCTTGGGGACCCAGGTATACCAACTATCTCTTGCGCGATAGGGAAAACTAACATCCTTAATGCTCTTTGTGACCTAGGTGCAGGTGTTAGTGTCATGTCTTATTCCTTGTTTAAGAAGTTTGTAACACCCCAAATATTATAATCAAGATTATCAAGTGGTAATCACCCAATTTAGGGTTAACAAAAACTTTTTTATTAAGAAAATGAATATGAATGCATGTGTGTTTGCATTAGTATAGAACTGAGTGTATATGCCATGCTTGATTGTTCTAAATGATGTGAAATGGTTTAAGGATGAATGTTACATCATCTAGACCATTTACAAACAAAATCAAAAGAAAAAGAAATCAAATAAGAATAAATAAAGCAAATGGTCATTGTGACAAAAGTTAACCACTAGGCCACTTTGAGTGTTCCTAGAAGAAAATTTCTAACAGAAACTATTCTATTTCTTTTCACCCTTGCTAGATCAAGTAAAAGTGTATCAAGGCCTAGTTTACAAACATACAAAAACATTTTCCAAAGCAATTAAATTGACAGTTGAAAATTGAATCTAGCTCATATGTTAAGATCCCACTTTTTCAAAAACCTATCAAATCAATTCCCCTTGACCTCTCCAAGCAAACATAGACTCTCAAGGTTAAGATCAAACCACTCAAAAAATTTGAATCAAAAATTCCAAAGTACATTTCATGCGGCCATTTCCACAAACACCTTAACTACACAGATTAAGCTTCTACCTAACTTCACTGTTTTGCACAGTGATCATCGACCATTTGGTCCCCTCTTTATTCCTCTGTCTCCCCTAAGCCTAGCCAGCACCCAGACAAGCCCCCCCTTCGCCGTGGAGCATAGTGGAGCGCCGCCCTAATTTTTTCATCGCCGACCGACCACGGCCAGCTCGCAGCAGACCGCCCCGCGCCCATCCAGGATGTCCAGGAGGTGCGCCACAGTCCACCACCACCCCCTGTCCAAGCCACGACCCCAGCCGAGCCATGGACCACCCTAGCTACGCTGCGCTCCGCCTCTCTGTGCCATGTCCAGAGCGCACCAGAGCGCCGTGCCCGACCATCTCGCATAGCTCGCGCCTTGCCCTCACCGCGCACGTGCAGCCTCACCATGATCACATCACCCCGGCAGACACCCCTGTTCGCCGCCACGCGACCCACAGTTTCCGCACGCCGCCGCAAACACCTCCACTCCCGCTCAGAACACTGCACGCTCCCGACCGAACCACACCGCCCCACGCCACACCTTTACGCCCATAAGAACCGCTAGGGAACACAGCACCGCCCACTAGCCATCGCTATGCCGATAGCCGCCTGTAGCCTCGTCACCAACGAGCTCGCGCCGACACCGCTCGTTCCCCTCGCCGCAGTATAAATAGAGACCTCTACTGCGTTATTTCGTCACACGACTCCACTCCCCACTCCTCACTAACCTCCCCCACTTCTCCCCGGAGAAAGGCGAGCACCACCGCATCGGAATTTCACCGGAGTCTGCCACTGCTGGAGGAAAAGGGCGCCGTTGATTTTGACCACCCCAAGCCCTGCCGTGACTGCGCCTCGCCTCGCCGTCGTCTACCATGTCGATTGCCCCGTCGCCGACCCTAGCTGGAGCCCAGGTGAGCCCCGCGAGACCCCCACCACCGCACTAGGTTAATTTCTCGCTGGAGTTGTTCGTCATCGACGATGACGCTTGGCCATTAAATTAGAATTTGATCGCACGGTCTATATTCGTCGATACCATTTTGCGTTAGAACAGTCACTAACTGGTGGACCCCATCTGTCAGCAGCCTGCTGCTGTGCAGTGCAGCTGCGCCGGCCCATTTAGCTTTTCCGCTCAGGCTTGGAAATTCAAATAATGATTTTCCTTTTTAGTTGAAATCCTATTCTATCCACATATTCGAAAGTCAATTTAGAGAGTTTCACTAAACGAAATTGCATGATTCAAATTTTGCTAGAAAGATAATTAAATTATCTATCCAAGCCCGTTGGATTTAAATCATTTGGAGTTAGAGATATTCTATAGAGAAAATAATAAGACAGAGACTTTTGTAACTTCAAACATTTTTCAAAAATCAACCGTAATAGCTTTTGAGTTGATTCCAACTCTCAAAATTCACATTTGACAATATGTATCTGAATATGTAAAAATATTTAGGTTTACATGCAGTGACTTTGGACTAGTACCAAAATAATGCTATATAGGCATTTCTAGTCACTTTAAATCTATTATATAATAATCTCAAACTTTATAAAATATGACCAACCTTTTAAATCACATTCCCATGCATTAGAATATATGGTGATGACATGTGTCAACATGATCCCATATTTTAATTGGAGAATATTAAATCTTAATTAATTTCAATGAGTAGAAATTACTTTTCTCAAATAAACTAAATAAAACTAGTTCTTTATTTCATGTGATGATTGTGATGATGCTAGATCATCAAGTGTGAACCTTAGTTTGCTAAATAGAAGTAGTTAAGTATTGTTTGGTGATTGTGTACCCCGTATTCCTTTATAGATGATAGTACTGACCAAGGATACGAGGAGGAGGAGTTCTACTCCGAAGAAGAGGAAGAAAACTTCAATCACTGCACCAATCAAGGCAAGCCATCACTAATTGCAAGATAACCTAAGCAAGATGCATTAGGCATGCTTTGGTTATACACTTTGATTTATACCCATTCCAAGTTTTACTTGCAAGCTTTACTCTTTTACTTTTCCAAAGTTCTTGACTTTTAGTTAATGCTTTGTGAGGATTTGGAAGGATAGTATAGATAGCATAAAGAGTATAAAACTAGGCCTATACTAGATGTCATTCTATGGCATGAGATTGAGATTAGCACCCCTCATTAGTGAACACTATTAACTTAGTGGCTAGTGCTAAACATAAAACTTGATCACTTTAGATGGGAATACTTGGTGAAAATGATTATGAAAACCTTGGAATGATGAGTCATTCTATTGAAATGTTTTGACATGTGTTGAGAAACACAAATGGATTTGGTCATGAAAATGTTGAGGCATGAGGCTCAGCCCTTTATAAAAACTGATGGTTCGGTTCGGATGTGATACCATTCCAATTTTACCGTACAACTACAATACCTGAATTGGGTAATGCTTAGCTGGAAGTTTATATGCATTAGTACGGGTTCCCTCGCGGGAGAGGTTTGAGCTGAGGCTACCTCTTGATGATGTCCACCTATGTAGTGCCCAGGATGGCAGATGGCCATGGCTGGGAGGCCAAGCTCATAAGGGAGGTGCCTATACTAGAGTGTGTAAAGGAAAGGTTATGATTGATTATCCGCATACTAAGTATGATGATTAAGGGTTATCCCTGGCGGATGTATCGAATTTTGTGGTGAAAGTGTACCACCTCTGCAGAGTGTCAAACTATTCGAATATCCGCAACAGGGTTGTGAAGTGAACTATAATTTTCAAAATGTTTTCAAAATGGAGTGGCCATACTGTTCCGTTGTCAGATGTTTTCAAAATGACTTGTGAAGTGAACTATGATTTTGACTTGACCACAACAGGGTTGTGAATATGAAAACTAGGTTCCCAACATGTGGAGAATCTTGACTTCCTGCTGTATGATAGGCAGAAGGAATTGGACAATGTCCGAGCCTACGCCAACCACAACCTTGCCATTGCTGCCAAGAAGGACTAGACCCTTAGCATGATCATCAAGGATTGCCAATCACTTCGTTGTCAACACGAGAAGATGGATCGCACCATCGCTCGTCTTCGCAAGAAGGTGGCCGACATCGAGAAGACCATCCATGAGCAAGAAGTCCAGCTTGAAGCAAAGGAAGAGGAAGAAGGTGAAGACATCTAGGGAGATCTTCACTCGTACCTCGGTGATGACAATGACTACCTGGAGGATGATGCCATGTATTTCTACACCGATGATGATGATTTCGGCTTCATTGATGATGATTAGATGCACGTGATCACTACCATAGGAATGAGTTGTATCGGTCCCACTGTATCTTAGTTCATAGAATGGTTCTTAAAACCATATGTTTTCCATTGTGTTGTGGTGTGTGTTTGTATTGTGTGCTTGAATGAATGAATGAATGAGAAGGAGTTAGTTTGCAAAACCTGAGTCAAACTCAAAGTTTAAATCTTTTGAAACAAAACCATGAACCTTAGAACTTTTCCTCTTACCTCATTATCTATCTCAATCTTTAGATGACTTGTGGAAACCCTGGAGGAAGCAGCTCATCACAGGAACCGATGTTGCAGATTCTGCAGATGCTAGTTTCTAACCGTGAAGCTAGTAGATCCAAACGCCAAGCCAACCTATCCACCCTTCAACAGATAACTCAGATGGCCCACAATAATCAAGGCCATGGAAATCAGGATCACCATGGATCCAAGCTTAAGAACTTTCAGAATACCAATCCCCTATCTTTAACAAATATGAGGATCCCCTAGATGCTGATGACTGGCTGCAAACCATGGAGAATAATCTAGAAGTCGCAGGAGTTGACGCCAACGAGAAGGTACTGTTTGCCACCCACTATCTGGCAGGAGATGTAAGAGCCTGGTGGAATAGCACCTGTACTATGAACCACGGTCAAGTGATGACTTGGTAAGCTTTCAAGATCAAGTTCAGCCGCACCCATGTGCCGCAAGGTTTAGTCACCAGAATGAGAGATAAGTTAAGGGAACTAAATCAAGGAAGGATGACGGTAGTTGAATACCGTGACAAATTTCTGTCCCTAGCTAGGTATGCCCCTGATGAGATCAACACTGAAGCCAAGAAGAAGGAAAGGTTCCTGAATGGATTGCATGATGAGATGCAGACTGTGTTAGTCAACATCCGTTTTGAAGACCTAGAAGAGCTAGTAGACTCTGCCATCCAGATGGAAGGGAAGATCAACCAAGCCAATGACAACCGCAAGCGCAGGATGATGCATCAAACTGGGTCCCACAATACCCAGAAGTATCGCCCCAACCCATCTGCAGGATATGCCCCAAGAAACAATAGACCCCCGATGTCCCGTCCAAGCTACCCCAATCGTAGCGGAGAAAACTTGAAGTCCGGAGGAAACCACAACAACAACCCGACAACTCCTACAACTTCAACCATGCACCGTCCAAGTCCAACAACAATACTGCCCCAAGGACTAGAGCAATGTTGTGCATGTTGCAGCCAAAGACAAGTCCCAGATCACTTGCTTTGAATGTGGAGTCAAGGGTCACTACTCCAACGAGTGTCCCAAGAAGCTTGCAGCCACCACCAATGTAAATGCCCCAGCTTGGCAGCAACGCCGTGTTCAGCCCGGAAGAAGATTCGCCCCAGGGGATTCGCTCAACCGCAACGGTCATCTGTTTCACATGAATGCTGAAGAAGCCCAAGAAGTGCCCGATGTCGTGCTGGGTATGTTTTTTGTTAACTCAGTACTTGCAAGGGTGTTGTTTGATTCTGGAGCATCGCACTCGTTTGTTACAGAAGAATTTACATGCACTAGTAAGATTCAACCAACAAAATTGAAGCATGTTATGATAGTTCAAATACCTGGTTCAACCACCAAAGCTAGAAAACTTTGCAAGACTGTACCTATCAGAATCCATGAGATAGATTTTTATGCCAATCTAATAGTACTTGGAACCAAAGGTTTGGAAGTAGTACTAGGAATGGATTGGATGTCGAAACATAAAGGATTGATTGATTGTGCCAAGCCATAACCATGACCAGTAGCTCTAGAGTATCAGTAGAGCATGTATCTGAGACCTTGCCCCGTCAATTCAAATGCAACAAGAGTCTAGCCCAACCAACCATAGACCAAGTCAGAGTAGTCTGTGAATACCCCAACATGTTCCTAGATGAAATGCCTGGTATGCCCCCAGATCGGGATATCGAGTTCATTATTGAACTAATTCCTGGAACTGGACCCATAGCTCAAAGACCTTATAGTATGAACCCATCTAAATTAGTGGAGCTAAAGAAGCAACTTGATGCAATGCTAGAGAAAGGTCTGATTCAACCAAGCGCATCGCCATGGAGATCACCTGTTTTGTTTGTCGACAAGAAAGATGGAGGTAACCGTTTGTGCATGGATTACCGGAAGCTGAATGATATCACCATCAAGAACAAGTACCCACTGCCAAAGATAGAGGATCTGTTTGATCAATTGACTCGTGCCAGAGTGTTCTCTAAGATTGATCTTAGAACTGGTTATCATCAACTCAAGATTCGTGCAACGGATATTCCAAAGACCGCCTTTACCACCAGATATGAATTGTATGAGTATACCGTCATGTATTTTGGATTAACCAATGCCCCGCTTATTTCATGAATCTCATGAATAAGATTTTTATGAACTTTCTGGATAAGTTTGTTGTGGTTTTTATTGACGCTATTCTAATCTATTCCAAGTCAGAAGAAGACCATGAGCAACACCTGAGAACCATCCTTGAAACCCTTGGAGAGCATCAGTTGTATGCCAAGTTTAGCAAATGTGAGTTTTTGCTGAAAGAAGTAGGATTCCTCGGAAATATTGTGTCGGCAGGAGGAGTCGCTGTTGATCTCGCCAACATCAAAGATGATGAAGAATGGGAAGCCCCAACCACTCAAACCCAAGTCCGTGCATTTCTCGGATTAGCGGGACATTATCGCAAGTTTGGTGAAGGATTTTCGAGCATTGCAAGACCGATGAACCAATTGTTTAAGAAAGATAGAAAGTTTGAATGGACTGGCAAATGTGAAGCAAGTTTTCAAGAGCTCAAGGAGAGATTGATTTCAGCCTCAATATTGATTATGCCAGATATTAAGAAGCCTTTTGATGTGTATTGTGATGCATCCAAGATTGGTCTCGGATGTGTGTTGATGCAAGAAGGCAAAGTCATAGCGTATTTGTCCTGACAACTGAAGCAGCATGAGCAAAACTACCCTACCCATGATCTTGAACTAGCAGCTGTAGTTTTAGCCTTGAAGACATGGCGTCATTATCTTATGGGTAATTGCTGCAAGATTTATTTGGATCACAAGAGTCTGAAGTATATTTTCACTCGGAAGGAGCTGAATATGAGGCAAAGGATATGGATAGATTTAATCAAGATTGTGACCTTGACATTCACTATCACCCCGGTAAAGCCAATGTGGTAGCGGATGCTCTTAGCAGATTGCCTTGTAGATTAAACACCATGATCAAAGAAGCCCAGCCAAGTTTGCGTGAGGAGTTGGAGCAGTTTAGAATGGAGCTAGTTAGTAAAGCATTTTTAGATAGCATTGAACTTAAACCCACTTTGATTAGCGAAATCAAGGAAGCACAGAAGGGAAATGCAAGTATTGACAGAATCAAACATCATATTGGTTCAGGGAAGGTACCTGGATACACCGAAGATGAAGAAGGAGTTTTGTGGTACAAATGACGTATCTGTGTGCCAGCAGATTCGGAGTTGAAGCAAGTTATCATGCAAGAAGCTCATGATACTCTTTATTCTATCCACCCCGAAGGAACGAAGATGTATCAAGATTTGAAGGAGCAATTTTGGTGGCACAAGATGAAGAGAGAAATCAGAAGCTACATAGCCAAGTGTGATATCTGCCAGAGAGTCAAAGCGGAACATCAGAGACCCACAGGACTATTGCAACCATTGCAGATTCCGGAATGGAAATGGGATTCCGTCGGAATGGACTTTATCACCGTTTTGCCTACTTCTAGTAGGGGAATGACTCTATTTGGGTCATGGTTGATAGACTATCCAAGGTAACCCATTTTATACCTGTCAAGACAACCTACCAGAGTTCGAAGCTAGCAGAGTTGTACATTGCTAGAATCGTCATTTTGCATGGAACCCCCAAGACCATAGTGTCAGATCGAGGAACCCAATTTACCTCAAGATTTTGGCAGAAAGTCCAAGAAGGATCAGGAACCAAGTTGAATTTCAGCACAGCTTATCACCCGCAAACCGATGGACAGACTGAAAGAGTCAACCAAATCTTAGAAGATATGTTGAGAGTTTGTGTTCTGGAGTATGGATCAAAATGGGAAGATTGTCTGCCTTTCATAGAATTCTCATACAACAACAGTTATCAAGCCAGTTTGCAAATGGCCCCATTTGAATTTCTGTATGGAAGGAAGTGTCGTACCCCCTTGAATTGGTCGCAAGTAGGAGAGAGTCAGATTTTCAGACCCGACATCCTACGAGAAGCCGAAGAGAAGGTTCACAAAGTCCGTGAGCACCTCAAGACCACACAATCCAGACAAAAGAGTTATGCTGACAAGAGATGTAGAGACCTGACTTTCAATGTCAGAGGTTTTGTGTATCTCAAAGTTCCGCGGTTGAAAGGAAATCAGCGTTTTCAGCTAAAAGGAAAGTTAGTCCCCAGTATATTGGATCCTTCAAGATTCTGAATTGCCAAGGAGAAGTATCTTATCAACTGGAACTGCCAGAAGAGATGTCAGCCATCCATAATGTGTTCATATCTCGTTACTTCGCAAATGCCTAGAAGTTCGGGAGAAGACCGGAGTTTTCAAGAACATCGATCACCGAGCCATTGATATCAACAAGGATCTGACATATCGTGAAGTGCCCATTAGTATCTTGGAATAAGCCTTCAGAACCACCAGGACCCAGGGTATCAAGTTTCTCAAGATCCAATGGAGCAATCATACTGAAGAAGAAGCTACTTGGGAGCGAGAAGATTATATTAGGACTGAGTTTCCAGATCTCTTTAGTTCCTAGTTTTTCTTAAATCTCGGTACGAGATTTTGTTTAAGGAGGGAAGGTTTGTAACACCCCAAATCTTATAATCAAGATAATCAAGTGCTAATCACCCAATTTAGGGTTAACAAAAACATTTTTATTAAGAAAATGAATATGAATGAATGTGTGTTTGCATTAGTATAGAATTGAGTGTATATGCCATGCTTGATTGTTCTAAATGATGTGAAATGGTTTAAGGATGAATGCTACATCATATAGACCATTTACAAACAAAATCAAAAGAAAAAGAAATCAAATAAGAATAGATAAAGAAAATGGTCATTGTGACAAAAGTTAACCACTAGGCCACTTTGAGTGTTCCTAGAAGAAAATTTCTAACAAAAACTATTCTATTTCTTTTCACCCCTTGCTAGATCAAGTAAAAGTGTATCAAGGCCCACGTTACAAACATACAAAAATATTTTCGAAAGCAATTAAATGGACAGTTGAAAATTGAATCTAGCTCATATGTTAAGATCCCACCTTTTCAAAAACCTATCGAATCAATTCCCCTTGACCTCTCCAAGCAAATATAGACTCTCGAGATTAAGATCAAACCACTCAAAAAATTTGAATCAAAAATTCCAAAGTACATTTCATGCGGCCATTTCCACAAACACCTTAACTACACAGATTAAGCTTCTGCCTAACTTCACTGTTTTGCACAGTGATCATCGACCATTTGGTCCCCTCTTTATTCCTCTGTCTCCCCTAAGCCTAGCCAGCACCCAGACAAGCCCCCCTTCGCCTTGGAGCAAAGATGGAGCACCGCCCAAATTTGGTCATCGCCGGCCGACCACGACCAGCTCACAGCAGACTGCATCGTGCCCATCCAGGATGTCTAGGAGGTGTGCCATAGTCCACCGCCATCCCTTGTCTAGGCCACGACCCCAGCCGAGCCATGGACCACCCTAGCTACGCTGCGCCCCGCCTCTTTGCGCCATGTCCAGAGCGCGCTAGAGCGCCGTGCCTGACCAGCTCGCACAGCTCGTGCCTTGCCCTCACTGCGCACGCGTAGCCTCGCCATGATCACAACACCCTATCAGACACCCCCGTTCACTGCCGCGCGACCCGTAGCTGCCGCACGCCGCCGCAAACTGCCGCGCGACCCGCAGCTGCCGCACCCCGGCAGACACACCACACGCTCCCGACCGAATCACACCGCCCCACGCTGCACCTTTACGCCCATAAGAACCACTAGGGAACATAGCACCGCCCACTAGCCACCGCCATGCCGATAGCCGCATGTAGCCTCGTCACCAACGAGCTCGCGCCTGCACCGCTCGGTCCCCTCGCCGCAGTATAAATAGAGTCGTCCACTGCCTCATTTCTTCACACCACTCCACTCCCCACTCCTCACTGACCTCCACCACTTCTCCCTGGAGCAAGGCGAGCACCACCACGCCAAAATTTCACCGAAGTCCACCGCCGCTGGAGGATAAGGGCGCTGCTGATTTCGACCACCCCAAGCCCTGCCGTGACTATGCCTCGCCTCGCCGTTGTCTACCACGTCGATTGCCCCCGTCGCCTACCCTAGCTGGAGCCTAGGTGAGCCCTGCGAGACCCCCACCGCCGCGCTAGGTTAATTTCTCACCGGAGTTGTTCATCGTCGACAATGACGATCGGTCGTTGGATTAGAATTTTATCACACGATCTATATTCGCCGATACCGTTTCGCGTTAGAACAGTCACTGACTGGTGGACCCCATCTGTCAGCAGCCCACTGTGTTGTGCAGTTGATGACCCACAAGTATAGGGGGTGTATCGCAGTATTTTCAATAAGTAAGAGTGTCGAACCCAACGAGGAGCAGAAGGTGCTGGCTAGTGGTATGGATCAGGAATTCTCTGCAATACTAAGCAAACGGATTTTTAGGGGTTTTCGATAAAGCAAGTAAACAAAGTACGAGTAAATAAAAGACAGTAGGAATAATGCAGCAAGTGGCCTAATCCTTTATGCAGCAAAGGACAAGCCGGTTGTATTTCTATAGATGACCAAACATTCTCGAGGACACATGGGAAGACTGTCAAGTGCTTTCGCTTCATATAGTCGATTAATCTTCTCTAGCTTGCTAAGTGTTGTGTGGGTGAACCTGTGTTAATGTACCGTCCCATCCAAGACTTAATACATACTTGTGATTAAACCCCCTTGCAAACATCCGTAAGTACAAGAAAGTAATTAAGGTAAAACCTAACCATAGCTTTAAACTCTAAGACCCTTACGTCCCTTGTGCAATGGTTTCCTAACGGGGGTTCAGGTTTCTGTCACTCTGGCAACCCCTACGATTAGTAGCCAAATACACAATGCATTCCCCTAGTCCCATATAGGTGAAGTGTCATGTAGTCGACGTTCACATGACACCACTAGAAGAAGTACACCACAACTTAAATAACAATCTATTGAATCTTTCTCAACACTACTCCACTACTAACAACAAGACTTCTCCCATGTCCTCAAGAACAAAACGAACTACTCACAAGACATCATATGGATCATGATCAGAGATGGAATAATGATGTATAACAATCTGAATGTAAACAATAATTCAAAGGTTCACTCAATAGCATCAACTACAAAGAGTAATCAACACCGGGAAAGTTTCCCCTATGAACTATGCAAGATTCAACACAATTGTTACAGCAATATAGAGATGGTGATGAGGGTGCTGATGGTGATGATGGTGGTGATGATGATGATGATGATCCTGATGAAGTCCAGCTTGATGGTGGTGTTGATGGCGATGATCTCCCCTCTCCAGGAAGGAATTCCCCTGGCAGAAATCTATTTGCCGGAGAGATCTTTCTCTCTCGGTGTTTTCCGCCCCGTAGAGACGGCGGAATCTTTCTGTGGTTGCTCCCCGAGTCTTAGGGTTTTGGGAGGAAGATATACGCCAGAGGGGAGAGGCTGGAGTGGGCCAGGGTGGCCACACCACTCCCTGGCACGGCCTAGGCCTACCCGCGCCATGGGTTGGTGTGGGACCCCTGTGGCCCACCTCCACTCCATCTTCTGGCATTTTGAGTCTTTTGGAAAAATAGAATTTTCCGTATATTTTCCCGGATTTTCTGATCTTCGCGAATTTTGCCTCCAAACAACACCTTTTCCATCAGAATCCTGACTGCAGCGGTCCATGCTCCAAAAGTCATCAACCATGCAAAAATAGATGAAATAACATAAGTATCATCTCTCAATACGAAATATATCAATAAATAATAGTGAATTAAGACATAGAATAGTGATGCAAAATGGACGTATCAACTCCCCCCCAAGCTTATACTTCGCTTGTCCCCAAGCGAAACTGAGCTCAATAAACATGACCTCAAGTTTATGGAGTGAAGAGTCGATAAAAGAATACGGACAAGAAGCATCACATTCATCAAATACATAGATCATAATAGAAGACAACTCACTATTCTACAACTCAACTTGCAATGAGTAAAGGAAACACAATAAAGATACATAGAGTAAATCATCATTGGTAATGGCAAACTTAGCTCTTGGTCGAAGAATAGTTGATAATTTGCTGAGTTCACAAATAGCTGGTTTTCAAAGAAAGCTTTCAAAGTAGTAAACTTCAAGATAAGATCAATGTGCAAAACAAGGAACATAAGAAACATGAATGCATAAATCATCATATGAATGAATGAAACACATCAACTCAAGATACCTGCTGAGATAGAAGGGAAAAGGTTTACTGACTCAACTACAAAGTAAAAGAAGGGCCCTTTGCAGAGGGAAGAAGGGATTGAAAGTCTCATAAAGAGCTCCCAAAAATTATGATACTTACTAGCTTTCAGCTCTCATTGCCCCTATCATAGGCATCTTTAGGTGATTTAAGGTTAAAGTGACACAACTAAGAGGATATGCTTGACAAGTTATAAGTTGAAATCTCATGCCCCTTACTTATGAGTACTGATCCTCATGCTACTCAACTTCAGTCACGAGCAAGCTCTTGTCATTGTAAATATATGCGTATCATTGAGAACCGCCAACGGGGTACCCCTTGCACATGACACAGGAGCTATCCCATATTCAAAATGACAAGGCAAGCAGACAGTGAGCATCTCAACGATCTTTTTATTTGCTATTTGCATAGGTTTTTATTGAGGATGCTTCATAGAATGCTCACTATAGTTATGCTGCAAGTTTCCACCATGATTAGGCATGGCTTAGGCTAGTGGCCCAGGCGTTTCTCTAACACACATATAATCTCCATGATCTTACAAGTTCCACTTTTATTTCACACTGCCAGGATCCATAAGCAAAAGAACATGATATCAACTAGGTACAAGTACCAATGAAGTGTTGAAAGCGGTCCCCATGATACATGGTTCGGCTAACTTCAACTCATAAAGCGCAAGCATATACGCAACAAAGAAGGACCCAATGGTTCAAGTTTATTAAATGCAAGAAAGTAAAGTGTGTCATCAAGTTCGTGAGAGCTTTAATCACTAATTTTCACATAACAAGTTTAATTTGGGAGGTAGACAAAACAGGAATTTACTTGAAATAGCAATAATGCTAATAGGTAGGTATGGTGGACACCAATGGCAAAGGTTTTGGTTTAAAGGAGGTGGATGCACGAGAAGAATTCCCTCTCAGTACATGTTTTTGGCTAGCAAGGTTGGGTAGCAAGAACAAGAGTTGAAGGAAACAAACAAACATACAAGTGATAAAAATAAACATGCAATCTTCCTTGGAAGCACAAAAGATCTTAACTAGAGAATACTAGACTTATGAGCAAATCAAGAAAGAAAGATGATGAAATTATTTTTTCTTTAGAGTACTTCTATCTTTTTCAATCAACTCTCAAAAAGGTGTTACTACTGACCGAGCCAGGTTTGCCAAAACCAACTAAATTAACTCAATGATCCCAAAGTGCTACCAATACTAACAACAATATCAATCATATAACCACGAATTGAAAACTAACATAAGTATGCAAAAGAGTGGATGATATGGCTTCTCATTAATATTCCATAACGGAAACTCACACCAAGGGATACAAATCTAACGAGAGAGGGGACACTTCCATAATGCAAACCATACTACACAATAACTCCTCTATTCATGAGATGACTCTACTAATAAGGTAAAAAGATAGAAGATAGTGATATGATACCGCGACACTCCCCCAAGATTGGAACAAACCAAGGGGTTGCCAAACCTGATGACGAATTACTCCTTTGGTGGTGGTGGTATCCTCTTAATGAGCTCCTTGATCAGTTTCCCCAAGTCCTCAATCTCGAAGGTGAGATTACGAATCAGCTGTGAGTTTTGCTCAATGCGGCTCATGATCATGTCGTGTTGAGAATTCCAGCTCTTGCAATTCTTTCCCCACTCTTCCTCCTTGAAGTCTTCTTTTCCTACATGGCTAGAACGAGAAAAATCCCAATTGGAGGGTAATTTCTCCTTGGGCATATTCTAGTATTGATGCTCATGGATAAGGGTATGGAAAGGATTCCTGGTGCATGGAGGAAGTGACCAGGGATCTGAACGGTGATGAGGAGGCTTCCCTCCAATGGCTGGATTTTCCACCACTCCAATGCTTGCAATGGTGGTGCCGGTGTGCTTTGCCTCCTCTTCACCTTCACTCTTGATCTCCTTCCCCTTCCCGGGATCTTGGAGGTCTTCCTCCATGGGCTCCTTCCCTTTATCCTTGGCGGGCACCATTGTGTTTCTAAGATTTCAAAGAGTATGTCCTGGCAGAAACAGATCGAAACAAAAACACGACAAAAACATCATATATGAACCTCGAGGGATCTGGGGGGTTATATATTATGAAGTTTCGTATCAAAAAGGAAGGTACTGGGAGAAAACGAGTCGGAGGCGGAGTCTAGAGTGGCCTCACCACCTGGTGGCGCGGCCAGGGGTTGGTCCGCGCCATGGGGTGGTGTGGGCCACCCTGGCTCCGGTTCCGTCCCTTTTTTGCTTTGTAGCTTTCCTTATTGACTGAAAACTGCAAAAATATAGTTGGATTGTATTTTCACGGAACTTTTCTTACCAGAACTGTTACCTAGTTGGAAACGGACTCTGCAGGTCTCTGAATTTGGTATTAAGTGGATCCTTCCAGATTCATCACTTGAATATCATCGATAGCTTCATCTTCATATACTTATTACTTGAGTCATAAAACCCTTCCCTTTCTTATTACACCATTATCTCCACTTCCTGGAAATTTCTTTCACACAAAACTTCACACAGTTCTTATTAGCAACATTAGTATAAGTGAAGTGATAAAACCTTTTGAGTCCAACTTCAACTGAAAACCATCAAAACATAAGCTGCTGTAGCAACTCCTTCCGAAAACCCAAAAAGAATTCAAAAAGGAAATCGAATAAAGAAGCAAATGCAAGATTGGCAAAATCTGTCAAAACAGACCAGCAGGTAAAGATCAATTTTTTCGAAAATCTTCTGTTGCTCAAATAAAAAAGTGCAAAACTAACGAAAGTTAAATAACAACCTGGGGCAGAAGCACAAACAATTACAGCTCAATCCGACATACAGAGATCTCTCATGAATGTTTACGGTGAAGCATAAAAATCTGTTTCAGGACAGCAACTTCCCCAAATATTACTTCTCTCTCATTAGAGGTGGATCTTGACACAAAAACCGAACAAAACGGATAAGGAGCGGTTATTACCGAAGTAATAACTTCCAAGACTCAAAGAATCAAAAACAAACTAAAAGCAACAACAAATTGGGTTGTCTCCCATAAAGCTCTTTCTTTATAGCCATTAAGATGGGCAAGGTAATTTTGAAGAAGCTCTCATAGGGATATGAATTTAAGTGAAAGAGAGCATTAAGAAGCAAAAACACACGCACATTAAGGTCTAACCCACTTCCTATGCAAGGGGATTTTGTAAACAAAAAAGTTATTGGAACCACGGGCAACTTGCATAAGAAGGCAAAAGAATTGCAACATAAAAACTTTCAGCATAAAACGGGGAAACTTGATATTATTGAGGTGCACAAGAACACTTTTCCCTCTCTCATAATAGCTTTCAGTATCATGCATAAACTTAACAATATAGCTATCACAAGGACTATCATAGCAATGATCACTTATTCTAACAGAAAACACAGGAATACTAGCTCTCATAACACTACTATGCGAAACAATATTAGAGGTATCCTTACAAAGGATAGTGTGTCCCTCTTTTTCATATTTAGCAACAAAGTCTTTCACATTTGCTACAATAGGTTCATCAATCATTTGTTTATCAGGTTCAGCAGCCTTACTCATACTTTCATTAACCATACTAGCTATCATAGAATGTTCCTTTACCTTAACTGGGAAAGGCATTTTCTCAATATAAGGTTTAGGTAAAACATGACTAGCAGTATAAACTTCAGTATTTCTTGCAGGAACACTCTTAGCAATATCTTTATAAGGTTCATGATACTTATTCCACTTCTTTTTAGGCACTTCAATATAAGAAGCAAAGGCCTTAAAATAAGAAGCAATAGCTTGAGAGTCTAAACCATAAGCATTTTTAATATTTTGAAAGTCATCAGTTCCCATAAAAGATTCAATGCATTCATAATCATAATTTATACCTGACTTTCTACCTTTGTCATTCTCCCAAGCTTCCGCATTGTCTTGAATATGGTCTAGAAGGTCCCATTTAACTTCTTCTTCCATGCGAGTGAATGATCCAGCACAAGAAGCATCCAATAAATCCTTGTCATGTAGAGGGAGCCTTGTATAAAAGTTATTGATAATAATATTGTTGGGGAGCTCATGAATGGGACATTTGAGCATTAGTAACTTCAATCTCCCCCAAGCTTGAGCTGTACTCTCTCCATCAAGAGGCCAAAAGTTGTATATTTGATTCCGATCTTTATGAATCTCACTAGGAGGATAAAACTTTGAATAAAAGAGAGGCACTATTTCCTCCCATTCCAGAGCTTGACCATTCTTCAGCAGCTTATACCAGTCCTCAG
Source organism: Avena sativa (assembly GCA_916181665.1). Lineage (NCBI taxonomy): Eukaryota > Viridiplantae > Streptophyta > Magnoliopsida > Poales > Poaceae > Avena > Avena sativa. The sequence goes on from OV702288.1 coordinate 630,017,203, forward strand.
CTCTTCCTTTCAGTGATAATGAAATAGCTTCTTCTTAACTTGATCTGTAGTAATACCTGCACACTTGAACAACCCGCATAATTCGTGTATAAAGAGCAAATGATCACGGGATGGACAGTTCCATCCCCAACATAGTAGTTATCCATAACACGATCAATAATTCTTGTAGGTATTTTGAAAACATCTTTTTCAGCAGGTGGTGGCTTATCTACTACCTTAGCAGTGGTAGTAGCATTACCAAATAAGAAACTCAGCGAATTATCCATAACGAAAATAAAGCAACTAGCAGAAGTAAACAATACTCACAGTAGAAGTTTCCTTTACCAGTTCCACTCTCCAATAGCGCTTCACTCCCCGGCAACGGTGCCAGAAAATAGTCTTGATGACCCACAAGTATAGGGGGTGTATCGCAATATTTTCGATAAGTAAGAGTGTCGAACCCAACGAGGAGCAGAAGGTGCTGGCTAGTGGTATGGATCGGGAATTCTCTGTAAATACTTAGCAAACGGATTTTTAGGGGTTTTCGATAAAGCAAGTAAACAAAGTACGAGTAAATAAAAGACAGTAGGAATAATGCAGCAAGTGTCCCAATCCTTTATGCAGCAAAGGACAAGCCGGTTGTATTTCTATAGATGACCAAACGTTCTCAAGGACACATGGGAAGACTGTCAAGTGCTTTCGCTTCATATAGTCGATTAATCTTCTCTAGCTTGCTAAGTGTTGTGTGGGTGAACCTGTGCTAATGTACCGTCCCATCCAAAACTTAATACATACTTGTGATTAAACCCCCTTGCAAACATCCGTAAGTACAAGAAAGTAATTAAGGTAAAACCTAACCACAGCTTTAAACTCTAAGACCCTTACGTCCCTTGTGCAATGGTTTCCTAACGGGGGTTCAGGTTTCTGTCACTCCGGCAACCCCTACGATTAGTAGCCAAATACACAATGCATTCCCCTAGGCCCATATAGGTGAAGTGTCATGTAGTCGACGTTCACATGACACCACTAGAAGAAGTACACCACAACTTAAATAACAATCTATTGAATCTTTCTCAACACTACTCCACTACTAACAACAAGACTTCTCCCATGTCCTCAAGAACAAAACGAACTACTCACAAGACATCATATGGATCATGATCAGAGATGGAATAATGATGTATAACAATCTGAACATAAACAATAATTCAAAGGTTCACTCAATAGCATCAACTAAAAAGAGTAATCAACACCGGGAAAGTTTCCCCTATGAACTATGCAAGATTCAACACAATTGTTACAGCAATATGGAGATGGTGATGAGGGTGCTGATGGTGATGATGGTGGTGATGATGATGATGATGATGATCCCGATGAAGTCTAGCTTGATGGTGGTGTTGATGGCGATGATCTCCCCTCTCCGGGAAGGAATTCCCCCGGCAGAAATCTGTCTGCCGGAGAGGTCTTTCTCTCTCGTTGTTTTCCGCCCCGCAGAGGCGGCAGAATCTTTCTGTGGTCGCTCCCCGAGTCTTTGGGTTTCGGGAGGAAGATATACACCAGAGGGGAGAGGCTGGAGTGGGCCAGGGTGGCCACACCACTCCCTGGCGCGGCCTAGGCCTGCCCGCGCCATGGGGTAGTGTGGGCCCCCTGTGGCCCACCTCCACTCCATCTTCTGGCATTTTGAGTCTTTTGGAAAAATAGAATTTTCCGTATATTTTCCCGGATTTTCTGATCTTCGCGAATTTTGCCTCCAAACAGCACCTTTTCCATCAGAATCCTGACTGCAGCGGTCCATGCTCCAAAAGTCATCAACCATGCAAAAATAGATGAAATAACATAAGTATCATCTCTCAATACGAAATATATCAATGAATAATAGTGAATTAAGACATAGAATAGTGATGCAAAATGGACGTATCAGCAGTGCAGCTGGGCCGGCCCGTTTATCTTTCCCGCTCAGGCCTGAAAATTCAAATAATGATTTTCCATTTTAGTTGAAATCCTATTTTGTCCACATATTCAAAAGTCAATTCAGAGAGTTTCACTTAACCAAATTGCATAATTCAAATTTTGCTAGAGAGATAATTAAATTATCTATCCAAGCCCGTTGGATTTAAATCATTTGGAGTTGGGAGATATTATATAGCAAAAATAATAATACATAGACTTTTGTAACTTCAAACATTTTTCAAAAATCAACCATAATAGCTTTTGAGTTGATTCCAACTCTCAAAAATCACATTTGACAATATATATCTGAATATGTAAAAATATTTAGGTTTGCATGCAGTGACTTTGGACTAGTACCAAAATAATGCTATATAGGAATTTCTAGTCACTTTAAATCTATTAAATAATAATCTCAAACTTTATAAAATATGACCAACCTTTTAAATCACATTCCCATGCATTAGAATATGTGGTGATGACATGTGTCAACATGATCCCATATTTTAATTGGAGAATATTAAATCTTAATTAATTTCAATGAGTAGAAATTACTTTTCTCAAATAAACTAAATAAAACTAGTTCTTTATTTCATGTGATGATTGTGATGGTGCTAGATCATCAAGTGTGGACCTTAGTTTGCTAAATAGAAGTAGTTAAGTATTGTTTGGTGATTGTGTACCCTGTATTCCTTTATAGACGATAGTACCGACCAAGGATACGAGGAGGAGGAGTTCTACCCCGAAGAAGAGGAAGAAAACTTTAATCACTTCACCAATCAAGGCAAGCCATCACTAATTTCAAGATAACCTAAGCAAGATGAATTAGGCATGCTTTGGTTATACACTTTGATTTATACCCATCCCAAGTTTTACTTGCAAGATTTACTCTTTTACTTTACCAAAGTTCTTGACTTTTAGTTAATGCTTTGTGAGGATATGGAAAGATAGTATAGATAGCATAAAGAGTATAAAACTAGGCCTATACTAGATGTCATTCTATGGCATGAGATTGAGATTAGCACCCCTCATTAGTGAACACTCTTAACTTAGTGGCTAGTGCTAAACATAAAACTTGATCACTTTAGATGGGAATACTTGGTGAAAATGATTATGAAAACCTTGGAATGATGAGTCATTCTATTGAAATGTTTTGACATGTGTTGAGAAACACAAATGGATTTGGTGATGAAAATGTTGAGGCATGAGCCTTAGCCCTTTATTAAAACTGATGGTTGGGTTCGGATGCGATACCATTCCAATTTTACCGTACAACCACAATACGTGAATTGGGTAAGGCTTAGCCGGAAGTTTATATGCATTAGTATGGGTTCCCTCGCGGGAGAGGTTTGAGCTAAGGCTACCTCTTGATGATGTCAACCTATGCAGTGCCGAGGATGGTAGATGGCCATGGCTGGGAGGCCAAGCTCATAGGCGAGGTGCCTATACTAGAGTGTGTAAAGGAAAGGTTATGATTGATTATCCACATACTAAGTATGATGATTCAGGGTTATCCCTAACGGATGTATCGAATTATGTGGTGAAAGTGTGCCACCTCTGCAGAGTGTCAAACTATTCGAATAGCCGTGTCCGCGGTCATGGACAGTTGGAGTGGCCATACTGTTCCGTCGTCAGATGTTTTCAAAATGACTTATGAAGTGAACTGTGATTTTGACTTGACCACAACAGGGCTGTGAATATGAAAACTAGGTTCCCAACTTAAAGTGATTTAGAACTTTTACTTAGTTTTCTTTACTTCTGAACTCGGTTTAGATAAATCTAGCTTTTTGCAAATAAACTTAGAGCTTATGATTCCTACTCGAACTACCTTACTTGTTAGTGATAGTTTGCGAGTACTTAAAGAGTACTCATGGCTTTGTCCCTGGCTATTCCCGTGGCCAGACTATGAGGAGGCCTATCAGGAAGATGGATAGCAGGACCGCTACGACAACTAGGATAATCTCCCATCATCAGCATTGCCTGTGACACCGAAGATGGAGCCCACTGCTACGCTTATCATTCTGCTTCTTGTTTGTATTAAGACTGGATCATGAGATCCATTAATTGTGTAAGACCTTATTATGGTTTGTAATGGATGATGTATTGTGATATCGAATCTGTTATGTCTCGCAAAAATGGTAATCCTGGGATTGCGATGTATGGCATAACAGGCATCTGGGATAAAAATCCGAGTGTTGACAAAGTTGAACCTTAGAGAGTATTCTCCCACTTCAATTACTTTGCAAATGGCTGATAAGACAACTAAATAACCTATTGGTATGATCTAAGATGTTTTACTTAGAATTGACCAACATGTTATACCCATCGATTTTCTCATACTTGATGTTTCTAAAGGCCATCAACTTTCAACTATCCTTGGAAGACCTTTTCTTAGCACTGTTGGAGCTAATGTCGATTGTTCTAGCGGTAAGATTGTTTTCAATATTTATGATGATCAGATTGTTCATTATTTTCCGAAGAAAGAGGAGCATTGTGACAAATATGTTCCACCCCCTAAGCGTGTCCAAATGGTGAAAGCCCTCAATGAAGGGAAGCTTGAGGTAAATGTTAATGACACTTAGGTTGGTTGATAAGCTAACCCTCCTTAATAAAATGCTTAATGGGAGTTAACCCATTCTTAGTAGTTAAAGTTTCATTTTGTTTTATTTTATTTTTGTGAGTCTTAATAAATTTGTTCAAGTTTTTAGAATAGAAGAGAACTTATACTTTAGTGAAGCTTGAATAAAAGTGAAAGGAAGAATAAAATAGGGTTTAGACTATGTAATGAGCACTGGTATGGTCAGAGATGCCCGTACCATCCGCCCATACAGTCGAAGACAAACCAGTCGACAAGTTCTTCCCAAAGCAGGGCACAGAACAAGCACTAGTACGGTCGGGATACGCCCGTACCGTCCGCCCGTATCGAACTTCGACGATTTGCTCCAACCTTACTAACATGATAGCGAGCACTGGTACGGCCTGGAGGCGCCTGTACCGTCCACCCATACCAGACCTCCAGATTTGATCTCGGAACCCTAATCTTGACCCAATAGTGATGACCACCGGTATGGGCGGGACACGCTCGTACCGACTACATCACCAAGTAACGACCGACGGTGGCTGGCTCCTAGCCAACCCCTTTCATCTTGCTCCCTCATTCTTTGTTTCTCTTTCTCTCTCCACCTCAAAACCTAATCCACTAGAACATTTGATTCTTCATTGATTTTGTGTTTTTGAGTGGGGGAATCTTCACATCTGTAAGTTTCTCATCTGATCCATGCTTTATTTTCTGAAATCCATGGTTGAATTCCTCACATTGACTACCTAGATGAGTTCATCATATTTTGAGATTATTTTTGATTCCTCATGTTAAGATTTGTAATTTCTGTCTGTAATCGTTTGTTTGTATGATAGAAACCTGATGTCTATAGTTTCCTTTAATAAATGCAGCACAACGCATAACATTGGGAGGATTTTTCGCTTGGGCAAGGGCTCAGCATTGGCAGGGGCCTCGGGCTCCACTAGCCTGCCTGGCTCGAAGAAGAGTAGCTCGGAGGCGGACAACTTGAGAGTAGCCATGAATAAGGACTATGAGAGGGTGAGCCAACACAAGGTTTTACCCACTAAGTGGGTAAGCCATGAGTTATTCTCCCACCAAGGTCTACAGGAGGACTTCGATTGGATGTCCGAGCAAGCAGGCATGGTACCTTTCTCCTTCCTCTCCACCGACACCTACGAGCTCGCCACGTACGAGTTCCTGTCAACGTTTGATATGTCCAAAACGTATCTACTTTCCCGAACACTATTGCTATTGTTTCTCCTCTATACTTGTATGATTTGGATGCAACTAATGCAAACTGACGCTGTTTTCAGCAGAATTGCCTTGGTGTCTACTTTTTGTGCAGAAAATCAACTATCGGGAAAAATCCCGGAAAATATGCCAAAAATCCTATTTCACCCGAAGAATCCAGGAGCCAGAATACGAGACGGAGAAGAGCCCTGGGGTGGCCACACCACCTGGTGGCGCGGGCCAGGCCAGGCCGCGCCAGGGGGTGGTGTGGCCCCCCAGGCACCCCCTCGGTCTCTCTCTTCGCCTATAAGGAGCCTTCTGACCTAAAAACTTCGGGGGGGGTCGACGTTTTTCTATAAGGAGTTCCGCTCCGCCGCCACCATCATATTCCACGAAACAGTACCAGAAACTCCGTTCTGGCACCCTGCCGGGACGGGGAATTGGAGGAGATCATCGCCATCATCATCACCATCGCTTCTCCATCGACCATCCATGTTTCCCCCATCTATGAGTGAGTAATCCCCCACTGTAGGATATGGGGATGGTAGGGATTGGATGAGATCGTTCATGTAATGGCATCAGATTGTTAGGGCATGGTGCCTAGTATCTTTTATTAGTGCTTTATGACTTTGTTGCGACTTGTTGTGCTTAATGCTTGTCACTAGGGCCCGAGTGCCATGATTTCAGATCTGAACATGCTATTGATTCATTATGATAGTATTGTTTTGGGTCTTATCTGCAAGTTGTATACACACGTCGTTGTCCGGAACCTATGGCCCCAAAGTGACAGAAATTGGGATAACCGGAAGGGAAAGGATTTGATGTGAGGTTCACATGTGTTCACGGAGTGTTAATGCTTTGCTCCGGTGCTCCATTAAAAGGAGCACCTTAATTGCCAGTAGTTCCCTATAGGCCCCGCTGCAAACGGGCTGGCAGGACAAAAGATGTTGTGCAAGTTCTCATTGCGAGCACATATGACTATATATGGAACACATGCCTAGGATTGTCTAGTACTTGGATGCTTTATCTTATTTATCTGCAATTGCCCTATGTTTTGATTGCTATGTGAATTGTCTTGTCCATGCAACGCCCGTCCATCCATCCCTATGCCTACCGCACTCGAATCCCACTGTTTACTGCTTTTGTTACTACTGTCTTTGCTTTACTACTGCTCTTACTTTACTATTCCTACTACAAAACTGTTGCTACTGATAAACTGCTGTGAGCAAGATTGTTTCCAGGTGCAGCTGAATTGACAACTCAGTTGTTAAGGCTGATAAATATTCTTTGGCTCCCCTTGTGTCGACTCAATAAATTGGGTTTCACTTCCCTCGAAAATACTATGATACACCCCCTATACTTGTGGGTCATCAAGTCTATTTTCTAGCGCCGTTGCCGGGGAGTCAAGGACATCTTCACAAGGGGAGTCCCTCATAACCAATCTCTTTACTTTGTTGTTTTTGTTTTGCTTTGTTTGCTTGTTTTGTTCTTAAAAACACAAAAAAATTAGTTTTACAAGTTTGCTTTCTTATTTGAAAACCCAAAAAAATGACTACCCTTGAAAACACTAAGTTGTGTGACTTCACTAGCACCAACAACAATGATTTTATGAGTACACTTATTGCTCCACCTGTGGCTCAAAATACTTTCTTTGAGATAAAACCGGCTTTGCTCAATCTTGTTATGAGAAAACAATTTTCTGGTATTGGTAATGAAGATGCTGCTTCCCATCTAAATAACTTTGTTGAACTTTGTGAGATGCAAAAGCATAGCGATATAGATGGTGATATTATTAAGCTGAAATTGTTTCCTTTCTCTTTGAGAGGAAAAGCTAAAGAGTGGTTGAATTCCTTAACTAGGAATAGTATTGATTCTTGGACTAAGTGCAAAGATGCTTTTATTGGAAAATACTATCCTCCAGCTAAGATTATATCTATGAGAAGTGAAATAATGAAGTTTAAACAACTTGATAATGAGCATGTTTCTCAATCTTGGGAAAGAATGAAATCTTTGGTAAAAAATTGTCCCACTCATGGATTGATTGCTTGGATGATCATCCAAACTTTTTATGCAGGATTGAACTATTCTTCAAGGAACCTATTGGATTCTGCTGTTGGAGGTACCTTTATGACTATCACTTTGGGTGCTTCAACAAAACTATTGGATAATATGATGGTTAATTATTCTGAATGGCATACTGAGAGAGCTCCATAAGGTAAGAAGGTAAATTCTGTTGAGGAAACCTCCTCCTTGAGTGATAAGATTGCTATGATTATGTCTATGCTTGTTAATGGGAAAACCCATATTGATCCAAATAATGTTCCTTTAGCCTCTTTGGTTGCTCAAGAAGAGCAAGTTGATGTGAACTTCATAAGAAATAACAACTTTGGCAACAATCCTTATGGTAATAATGCTAATAGGAACACTTTTGGTAACAACAATTATAGGGCCTACCCTCCTAGTAATACTTATGGCTATAATGGTAAACCTGAATTACCTAGTGAAGGAAGAATTTTAGAAGTTGAAAGAGCCACTAAAAACTTCATGCAAATGCAATATGAGCAAAATAAACTATTTACTAAAACTATGGAGGAACAATCTATCATTTTGAAGAACATTAGCCATCAACTTGAGAGTCTAAATAGGGAAATTCCTAGTTTACAATTGAAACTCTATAATGCTAAAAGAAATATATCATCTTTGTCTGAAGCTCAATCTTCATTGATTAATAAGATGGCTACTAAACCTAAAACTAATGAGAATCCTTTTGCAGCTACTAATGCCATACAAGTAAGAATTGATGAAAATGTTAGACTATTAGCTGAATTACATGCTAAGTGGGAAAGAGAAGATGAAATTGCTAGAAACATTAGTGTTTCTAATATCACCACCACTAGTGTTGAGGCTAACAATAGTTCTACTACTTTAGATGACAAAGTTGATTTTGATCTTGATGGTTGCAACATCTCTGAAGTTATTAAGTTCCTACAAAAGCTTGCTAAAAGTCCTAATGCTAGTGCTATGAACATGGCTTTTACAAAACACATTACTGATGCTCTCATACAGATTAAAGAAGAAAAGATGAAACATAAAGCTTCTATTCCTATAAAGCAAGAAGATGGTTGGGAACCCATCATTAATACGAAAGTGAATGACTTTGATTTCAAAGCTTTGTGTGATCTTGATAGTAGTGTTTCTATTATGCCTAGAAGGATTTATGATATGCTTGATTTGCCTCCTCTTGAAGATTGCTATTTGAATGTTCCACTTGATGCTAATGCTAAAAAGAAACTCATGGGGAGTCTTAATGATGTTCTTATTATGGTTAATGATTCCTATGTCCCCGTTGATTTCTATGTTTTGGATGTTGAATACAATGCTTCTTGTCCTATTACTTTGGGAAGACCTTTTCTTAAAACTGTTGGTGCCATCATTGATATGAAAGAAGGCACCATTAAATATAAAATCCCACTCAAGAAAGGTATAGAACACTTCCCTAAAAAGAGAGAAAATATTTATTTTGCTTCTCCTATGAAAACAAAATTTGGTCTTAATGCTTCTTCATTTGAGAACACTTGATCCTTTCTTTGCTTCTTATGCCTAACTTAAAGGCGTTAAAGAAAAGTACTTGTTGGGAGATAACCAAAGAGTTTTAGATGAGACTTGGAAGTTATTACCTCTGTAATAACCTCTCCTTATCCTTTTTATTCGCTTTTTGTGCCAAGAGTAACCTCTAATGAGGGTGAAGTAATGATTGGGAAAGTTGCTGTTCCGAAACAGATTTTTGTGCTTCACCATAAAAATTCCTGAGAGAATTCTGTACGGCGGAATGAGCTGTAATTGTTTGTTCTTCTGCCCAGGTTGTTATCTAACTTTCGTTAGTTCAGTACTTTTTGATTTGAGCAACAGAAGGTCTTCTAAAAAATTCGTATTTACCTGCTGGTCTATTTTGACAGATTTCTGCCATTTTCTGCATTTGCTTCTTGTTGGTTCCTTCTTGAATTCTTTTGGGGAATTGAGATTTTTGAGCGAAGTGCTACAGTAGCTAGTGTTCTAATGGAAGTTTATTTGGTGTTAGAACTGAACCTTGAGACTTATTTATCTTAAGTGCACTAATATTGCTAATGAGATTGTGTGAAGTTTTGTATGAAGGAAAATTTTCAGGTGTATGGAAGAAATGAGTAACGAGATGAAGGATGGACTAAAGCTCAAGCTTGGGGATGCCACACGTGTCACCCCAAGAAATATCCAATAAGTACAAGCGTCAAAGCTTGGGGATGCCCAAGGCATCCCCTTCTTCATCAATAAAAATTACATGTTTCTTCCAAACGCTTCATTTTTATTGTTTCATGCACAGTTCTGTTGTTCTTGGAGCGTCTTCTTTTTCGCTTTCGTTTTGTTTTTTAGTTTTCTTGGCTTGTTTAGTTTTCTGAATAATTTGGTTGGACCCCCTCTTTCATACTTTGGTTCCCAAATAGTTTGGTTTGGTTTGGAAAAGAGTAGGAAAGTTCATACTTATGTGGTAAAAAGAGCTCGTTTTTGACTGTGGCCTATGCTTTGTCATGCCATGCTTGATATTGTTTTGGCTTTATGCTTAGTATTATTTGTTGTAGCATGACTTGTTATAAACAATTGAGATTGCTTAATGTGCCTTGGATGAATCATGCGTTGTTTTAGCATATTAAAGCATAGTATAGTGGTATTCTCCTTTGATGCTTTATTTGGGTTGACTTGGCGCATGCTCACACCATGTTATGACTATCTCAAGTCACCATAGCCTTTATGATCCTTTAGTTTTCAACTTGTAGTATCACTTTATGCTTTGATCAATGATGTTTTGTCGCTCTGCATGATTATAGCCATTATTGCACTCTTAGTTTGTCGCTCCCAGTCTATTGCTAGCCTCCACCACAAAGTATGAGTTCCACTCATGCATCCAACTCCCTAAACCAAGTTTTTCCAAAGAGTCCACCATACCTACCTACTAGCTTATGCTATTCCAAGTATATTCATGCTTTTGTCTACCTTTCACTTGTTATGAGAAAACTAGTGATTAAAGCTCTCACGAACTTGATGGCACACTTTAATTTATTGCCTCTAATAAACTTGAACCATTGGGTCCTTCTTTGTTGCGTATATGCTTGCGCTTTATAAGTTGAAATTAGCAGAACCATGTTTCATGGGGAACGCTTTCAACATTGCACTTGTACTTTGTACCCCATTGATATTATGTTCTTTTGCTTACGGATCCCGGCGGTGTGAAATAAATGTGGAACTTGTATGATCATGGAGTTTGTATGTATGTTAGAGAAACGCCTAGGCCGCTAGCCTAAGCCATGCCTAATCATGGTGGAAACTTGCAGCATAACCATAATGAGCATTCTATGAAGCATCCTCAATAAAAATCTATGCACATAGTAAATAAAAAGATCGCTGAGATGCTCATTGTTTGCTTGCCTTGTCGTTTTGATCATGGGATAGCTCCCGTGTCATGCGCAAGGGGTACCCCGTTGGCGGTTCTCTATGATACGTATGTACTTACAATGACAAGAGCTTACTTGTGACTGAAGTTGAGTAGCATGAGGATCGGTCTTCGTAAGTAAGGGGCATGAGACTTCAATTTATAACTTGTCAAGCATATCCTCTTAGTTGTGTCACTTTCACCTTAACCACATTAAAGTTGCTTATGATAGGGGCAATAAGAGCTCAAAGCTAACGAGTACCATACTTTCAGCATTTGGAAGCCTTTCAAAATTATTCAAAACCTTTTTCTTCTATTGTTGAGTCTCCATATATTCTTTGAGCACCTTCTTGAGAGCATAGTTGTCATTCTTTGTGTTTGTTCCATTACTTGATTATTTGTGTTATGACTTTGATGCTTGTATCCTCTTAGTTGTGTCACTTTAACCTTAATCACCTTCAAGATGCTTATGATAGGGGCAATGAGAGCTGAAAGCTACAAGTACCATAATTTTTGGAAGCTCTTTATGAGACTTGAATCCCTACTTCCTTTTACAAAAGGCCTTTCTTCCACCGTTATAGTGAGTCTCCACCTTCTATCTTTATGCACTTACTTTGAGAGCATAGTGGTCATTCTTAGTTCCATGTGCATTGTCCCAAGACTAGTTGATTGATGCATAACTTGTTATTGCTTGTTTGAAACTATTGTATCTAGTCACTCTTATGAACTTTGAAGGTGTCCCATGCATTTATGTTTGCTACTCTATTGAGGGACAAGCTGAATACTTTTATGCTATGTTTTCTTTATGTGAAACAAACAAACGTCTTGCAAAGCATTGTTATTCATGAATCTTTTGTTTGTGCCTTTTCATGTTGCATCTTAGTTTCTTTGCTTATTGCTAGAACTTTGTCTTTCATGTTATGATTGAAGTACTATGATCCCAGCTTTGAATGTTTTGCAAATACTTTGATCAAGTCTTTGATGGTGCATGTCACCTCAAAAATTATCCTTTTTATCACTTACCTACTCGAGGACGAGCAGGAGTTAAGCTTGGCGATGTTGATACATTGCAAATGTATCTATAATTTTTGATGTTCCATGCTTGGTTTTATCCACTTTCTTGTGTTTTGTTCCAACTTTGGAGTACTTTTATTATGATTTCTTGCACTAACCTATTAACAAGAGCCACAGTGCCAGCTGCCTGTTTTCTGCTATTTTTGGTTCTATGAAAGTCAAAAAAATGAATATTCTTGGAATTGGACGGGACAAAAGCCAAAGTGCCTATTTTTCCGGAAGGGATCAAGTGCCAGAATACAAGATGGAGAAGGGCTGGGGGACGGCCACACCACCTGGCCGCACGGCCAGGCCTGGCCTGCGCCAGGGGGTGGTCTGGCCGACCCCAGCACCCCCTCGGCCTCTCCTTCCACCTATAAGTTGCCCTCGGGACAAAAACCCTAGGTACCCGATCAAAAATCCACGAAAGAGTTTGTAGCCACCGTCATCTCCATCCCTAGAATGGGAGGGATCTAAAGCTCTTCCCGGCACCCTGCCGGAGAGGGGAATTCACCCTGGAGGCCTTCTTCATCACCATGCAAGTCTCCGGTGTGATGCGTGAGTAGTTCATCCTTGGACTACGGATCCATGTAGTAGCTAGATGGCTGGTTTCTCCTCCTTTGTGCTTTCATGTTTAGATCTTGTGAGCTCCGTTCATGATCAAGATCATCTATTTGTAATTCAGACATGTTGTGTTTGCGGGGATCCGATGGATATTGAGATGCTATTTCAGATTGATTATTGATTCTATCATGTCTTTGTTATTTGAGATCTTGCATGCTTTCCATTGTTAGTAGCTATATTGGCCAAGTAGATGCTAGCAACTCCAAGAGTTAGTATTTATGCTCGATAGTGGGTTCATGCCTCTGGTAATTTGGGGAAGTGACAGAAATCTCTAAGGTACTAGATGTGCTGTTGCTACTAGGGAGAAAACAACGATCTTTTGTTCATAGAACAATCGTATTGTTTACTTTACACACAGTTCGTAAAGCAATAATCTGTTGCTTGCAACTTAATACTGGAGGGGGTTCGGATGATAACCTAAAGGTGGATTATTAGTCATAGATGCAGTTGGATGGCGGTCTATGTATTATGTTGTAATGCCCAATCAAGTCTCAAAGGAGTCAAGATGATTAGTATATGCATGTATTGCTTTCTCGGTGTTTGTCAATTGCCCCGCTGTAATTTGTTCACCCAACATGTTATCTATCTAAGGAGAGCCACCTCTAGTGAACTATGGATCCTGGTCCTTCTTCTTTACATACAATCTATAAACTGTTTCTGCTTTGTGTTTACTTTCTGCAAACTTTTACTTCTTTCCATTCGATACATTTAATCCTTTGTTTTCCGCAAAACACGGTGAGATTGACAACCTCATCGCAAGTTGGGGACAAAGTTCTGTGGTTGTGGTGTGCAGGTCGCAACTTTGCTACTAGCACCGGTAGTGCCCTGCCAAAGCTCAGCTAGTAACACCTTTGGGGTGTTTCCTTGCTCCTACTGGTTCGATTAAACCTTGGTTTCATAACTGAGGGAAAACTTGCTGCTGTGCTCATCATACCTTCCTCTTGGGGTTCCCAACGAGCTCTACGTAGATCGTCGAGCGCATCAAGCTATTTTCTGGCGCCGTTGCCGGGGAGCATAGCTTTATTTATCAAGTTCACTTGGATTCTCTATTGTTCGCTGCTATTCATCCATCATGGGTAAGTCTCGTGATGGCAAGGTTCCTATTTTACCATCCACTACAAGAAGAGGTACGGTTCTGAACACCTCTACTGCTCTTGATTCACCATCTGTTATAAGTAAGCTCGTTACACCACCACATACACATGCTACACACACTGCTACTACTGCTGCATCTGAAACTTCTGATGCTTATGATGCTGCTTCTACTGTGCTTGATAAGAGCGGTTCATTAGGTCCTTTCCTAGATGCTACGATTGCTAGAACTATAGCTGGAAATACCGAAACTCCTAATAAAGACACTACTGTCGTTGTATTGGGAACGACAGTACCTGAGGAGGTTAGATAGAGGTGTGGGGACTGGCAGGGAAGCTATCGACGGCGTCCGTAGGCGAGATTGGATACTAGCGAGCATGGCGGGACGCAAGAAGTACCCAAGTTCGGGGCCCTCGTGGTGAGGTAAAGCCCCTACTCCTGCCTGATCTGACTATGTGGGATATACGAACTACAAGTGCTCCTTGAGCTTTGTTCTTTAGCTACTGCCTTAAATGCACTCAGACCAACCCTTTCTACTGAGGCCTTGCCTCTCCTTATATAGGCAGAGAGGCAAAGGTCTCACTGGATAGTCCGACTGGCGGGCCCACAGGCGGGTCCCAGCCGACTAGTCATCTACAGTATCTAGTATGGCTTGTCTTATCAGAGTATGAGCGGTATGGCTGTCGTAGGTACAGTGGACGCCGTGCGAGCCCATCGTCAGCACAGGCCACTGTTCCAGCGTCACCCATGCAAAGTCTTCGGTATGGGCAGGTGGTTGCACGTCTTGTCATCGTACAGGGCGTATCGTGCACTGATACGCACGTCGTCCTGTCTCACTGATTGGGTCCGGCTACGTCGTCGTATCCGGCTGTCTCTTGCCGATCCGGCTACCGGGTGATAGCCAGCCCGTCTTGCCTTGTCCGGCTGCATCTGGTTAGCCGGACGCGATCCGACTGTCCTGTTTCTTATTCGGATGGGGTACCCGGGGATCATCCCCCTGACACTAGCCCCCGAGCGCGTGTGGATTCCGCCCTTAGGCGAAATGTGCGCGTGCTCCTTCTTGCTTTTTGAATTTACATCCGGCTGAGCCTAGAGGTTGCGCTACCCGTGACGTCAGTGCTGACGCCGGCCACACGCACACGCGCCATCATTGCTCTGCAGCGGGCAGCGTAACGTCCCGTCGCACGTCGCCTCGGGAAACTACTGTCTGGCGCTTCGGTTCTCACTCCAGGATCTTCTGTGCATCCTGCCCTGGCACACGGGATCTAGGCGGCGGTTGGGGTGTGGGTTGCCCGGATGCGCGCCACGTGGCCCCATCGACGGTTGCCCTTCCGGTCCTTTAAAGGGACGCCGCGTGGGAGGCAGTTCTTTTCCTTCGCTCTCCCGCTGCAGTCTCCTTCTCCCTCGCGTGCTCTTGCTCCTGCGCTCTTGCCCTCTGCGCCGCCCGCTCGCCGTCGTCGATGCTATGGGCCACCGCCACTCTTCCATTGCCGCTCCTCTCCATCAGCCAGAAATGGCCGCCGACCGTGGAGCCTGGTGCGGCTCCTCCATCACCGAGGACCAAATCACGAAGTACCGCGCGACCCGCGTCCTCCCGCCGGCGGAGGAGGTGGCGGTGCGGTTGGCGCCGGTAGGGGAGGTGTCGCCGCATCCGGCGGAGGGGGAGCACGTCATCTTCCTTTCGCACCTGGCGTGCGGGTTCGCGCTGCCGCTGCACCCATTCTTCCTCACGTTCCTGGCCTTCTTCGACCTCCGCCTCCACCATCTCGGCGCCAACGCAATCTGAACACTGGCGCACTTCATGGCGTTCTGCGAGAGTTATCTCGGGATCCAGCCGGATCTCGGGCTCTTCTGCCGGCTCTTCTGAGTTTGGCCGCCGGTGCAGTACACGAAGGGGCCGCTAGTCGTCTGCGGTGGCGCCTCCATATACTCCCGCACCCAATCCGGCTACCCGAAGTTCTTGCTCCAGGACACGGTACGGCTGTGGCAGCAGTCGTACTTCTATGTCAAGAACGTCACCAACGTCGACCGGATAAACCTTCCGGCCTTCCAAGACGTCGAGTCCAGCCGGCAGAACTGGGACCTGAAGATCTACGGCGACAAGGCGGAGACAGACACGATGCTGGCATGCATGCGCTCCCTCGTCACCTGCCAGCTAACCGGTCGGGACATCACTCTTAGCTGGATGTCCCGGCTGATGATGCCGATGCAGCAGCAGGCGCACAAGATGTGCTACTGCTCCGGCCGGCTGGACCCGACCCGGCTATCGCGCCGCGATCCCTGCTACCACAACTTGAAGGAGTGGTTGTGGACGATCAGCAAGGAGTGGTTGCCAGAGAACTGGAAGTTCAGTCTAGCGCCCTACAGCCAGGAGAACCGTGCGCCTCGGGTAAGTTCTCGTAGCCGGCAATTTTGCTTATTCTTTCTGTGTTATTTCCTTGTTCTGTCTGATTGACTTCTTGCATTCGGCAGATCTTCACCTGCATCCTTCGCGAGGAGGGCAAGGCTCCCCTCGAGGCATTCACGCCAGACTTGCCCGAGCCGCGCGCTCGGCAGTCCAGCGTGGAATCGGATGGGGACGGCGACGCCTTCCCTAGCCGGAACGAC
Source organism: Avena sativa (assembly GCA_916181665.1). NCBI lineage: Eukaryota > Viridiplantae > Streptophyta > Magnoliopsida > Poales > Poaceae > Avena > Avena sativa. Next base: position 630,033,756 of record OV702288.1, read on the forward strand.
GAGCCGGCCGCCGACCCGCACGCGGAGGTGCACGAGGAGGAGGAGGCCGGGCCGACCGTGGAGCCGGTGACACGCTCTGCGACGGATGGCAAAACAGGTGGGAGCGGCTCCAACCGTTCCGGCTCCCGCCGGCCTGCGGCGGAGGAGCCGGTCCGGCACCCTGCCGCCGAGCCGCCTTGGCCGGAAGAAAGGGCCTCCCCCGGTTGTGCCAGGGTACGTTTTTCCTCTCCCCCTCTATCTTTCGGTGCTTTCTATATATTTGTCCTCCTTGTTTTTCTGACTTTGGCTTATTTTCCTTTTGCCTTTTCCTCCTTCTCTTTAGCGCGTTGGTTTCTTTCGGAGCTGCGAGTCCGGCCCGGGCGCCAACCGGGTCACCGCCCCGCGCCCCGACTGAGCCGACCGGCGCCTCTCCTTCTTTTGAGGCACAGCCTCCGCCTCCCCCTCGAGCTGAGCCGGCTGCCTCCTCCTAGCTGGAGGGTCCCCAGCCGGAAGCGGATCTCTCCCAGCCGGAAGGTTCCTCCGCGAGCGCGTGGGGGGCTGCAGGCAAGGAGCTCGTCGTTGTTGGCGACAACAACTCCGACGAGGAGCTCGGGGAGGAGTGGAAAACAGCGGTGGTCGTGGCGAAGAAGTCCTTGGCCGTCAACACCGTGGACGACGACGCTTCCTCTGCCGCTTCGCTGTCGGACCTTGCCGCCACGCTCGAGCTGGCGGTGAAGGAGATCCGGCTGCTTGAGGCCACAGCCGGCGGGAACCGGACCCTAGAGCAGAAGCTTGCTGCCGCCAACGGGACCTCCCAGAGTAAGTTTGCTTTATCCGTCTTGCTCTTCTTTTTTCTTTTTTTTACTGATAGACGGTTTCATTGCAGCCATCCTCGTGTGCGCTCAGCGTCAGATCGATCGCTTGAAGAAAGCGAACGACCGGCTGAGCAGGTCCAACTCCACTCTGCGGCTACAGAACAAGGATTGGCACGCGCGGGTAGACGGTTTGGAGGCTACCGTCAAGGAGCACGACGCCTCGCTCGCTAGCCGGGCCGAAGCCTTCTCCCTTCTCGAGGCCCAGAACAAGGACCAAGAGGAGATAAAACGGCTAGCAGTCAAGGAGAAGGCGCTGGTGGAGGAGCTGATGTAGGTTGGCCACACTGCCAAGGGTGAGTTCTTTCTTCCGTCTTCCTTTCTTTCCGGATCCGGTAGCCGGATCTGACTCCTCTTTTCTGACAGCTTTTTACCCCGGCATAGACCTGCTGGCCTACAACCGGCTGCAGGAGAACTAGCCGGGAGCGCAGCCGACGGCTCAAGAGCTCGTCGTCCTTCTTGGCGAGGAAGCTGCAAAGCTTCGTCAGGCGGCACAAGACGTCTTCTCCTTCATGTGGCCGGAGGCTCCGATTCCGGAGACGATGGCGCAGCTGGCGGTGAAGGTGGGAGAGGTGCCGGTTGTGGTGGATCGGCTGCGGGACTTGGCGGCACGGGCCAGAGTGGATATGGCTCTGGCCCTCATGCTCTCCTGGTACAAGGACGCCCGCGTCGAGAAGATCGATGGTGGCTTCCGTGCCGGAGCCAACCTTGCCGCCATCCGCCAAGCCCATCCGGAACTCCGCGGGTCCGCCATCAAGATCACCGATTACGTGGATCCTGGCGAGGTTCTCACCGACTCAGAGTCCATCGGCACTCCTGATGCGGAGGGCTCGGTGTTGCCACCCGCAGGCGCAGGAACCGGATCAAGCTTCGCGCCCCCTCCGCCGCCTGAAGCTTCTGCCGGCCAGGGTCCCCCGCACGGCAAGGGTCCTGCCGTCTAGTTATTGCCCCGGGATGCCGGGTGTATTTGTCTTGTCTTATATGTTCGTGAACCTTGTCCATTTGTACCGGCTGTCTGTGATGCCGGGTAACTTATGGGAGCTTCGTCTCCTTTTTGTTTATTATTGTTGAAATTCTTGAATCTTCCTTGTGCGTTGAGCTTTCCTTTTGCGTATTTTGCCCGGCTAACTTCGTCCGGCTACACACCTTTAGCCGGGCGACCTGCACCTCCAGTGGGGACGCGCTAGCGCACCCACTGGGTGTAGCCCCCGAGATTCGGAGTAGCTGGCGCAGCCAGGTGCTTCGAATCTTTCTTATTTATGTCAAGTCTTCTAACTTTATCCGACTGGCCTCGTCCCAGTCGGCCGCTTTCGTCGGCTGAACGCCTTCAGCCGGGAGAACTAACATTCCAGTGGGGGCGCGCGAGCGCACCCACTGGGTGTAGCCCCCGAGATTCGGAGTAGCTGGCGTAGCCAGGTGCTTCGAATCTTTCTTGTCTTTCCTTGCTCCCGCCCTTGCCCTCACCTGGGCTCCGAACGGCCGGCTAAACGCCCTTAGCCGGTCAGGAACTACAAGATTCCACTAGGGGCGCGCGAGCGCACCCAGTGGGTGTAGCCCCCGAGATTCGGAGCGCTTGATGAAGGCAAGGACTTCGAATCTTCTTTCCTTCTCCTGAATTCCGACTCTAGGTAGTCGGACAAGAATGCACATATGCGTACACATAATCTTCACAGGTTAATAGGTTAGTCTATCAAATCGTAGCCGGAAAACGGCTTGTGTTTTTTCGAAAACTGGCTTGCTCCTTTCTAGACACTTAGTCGCCTTCTCGTGCATTCTGCTGTTTTCGCTGCGTCCTTGTCGGGCAGCCGGGTTGTGGTCTGTAGCCGGAATCGAAGGGAGATGACAGTACATTACGCACGGTACTAGCGGCTTAGCAGCTGGATTGGTTCGAGCTAGTTGCGGGGCCGGGACGCCCGATCTGTCGCGTCTCCTCCCCGTTTTTCGTGTGGGATGCCTAGGGCTTTTGCTCTTGCTAGCCGGACAGCCGGGTTGCGGTCTGTAGCTGAGACGAAGAGTGGGCCTCTGAGATCATCGCACACTACTCAGCCGGTTTGTTGACTTAACAGGCCGGGCCAGCTGGCGAGCCCCGGGTAGGGGTTGCCGGAGCCGGAAAATTTGAACCGGAAAACAGGTGCACACACATTTCTAGAAGGATCCCCCGAGTTTCTTGTGGGAGTCCGCATTTTCATTCATGGGGTTTTCGGGATACATACACTGCCTGGCAACTAGGTGTAAAACGGGCGCAGTAGGGCCGCGTTCCAAGGACGTTCGGTCTCCTCGTCCGATTTGTCCATCTTGTTCTTGCACGGCTGTTGTGCGTCGATGAGGTAATAGGAGTCGTTGGGCAGTGCCCGGCTGATGATGAAGGGGCCCTCCCAGGGTGGTGATATCTTGTGCATGCCCTTCGTGTCTTGCACCAGCTGGAGAACCAGGTCGCCCTCGCGGAATGCGACTGGGCGAATCCGGCTTGAATGGTAGCAATGTAGTCGCTGCTGGTATAGGGCAGATCTGGACAGGGCCAGCTCACGGGCCTCCTCCAGGAGATCCACCCCGTCCTCCCGTGCCTCCTTGTTGGCTTGTTCGTCGTAGAGGAGCTTGCAAGGGGAGTCGAATTCGATGTCAGCGGAGAGGAAGGCTTCCGATCCGTAGACCAGGAAGAATGGCGTGTAGCCGGTTGACCTATTCGGTATGGTGCAGAGGCTCCACAGCATAGCCGGAAGTTCTTCGATCCAACATCCAGGTGACCGCTCCAACGGCTCGATGAGACGTGGTTTGATGTCGGCTAGCACCAAGCTGTTTGCTTGTTCGACTTGCCCGTTGGACTGCAGGTGTGCAACAGAGGCGAGGTCTAGTCGGATGCCCTTGTTGCTGTAGAACCGGGCAAAGGCCCCCTTGGCGATGTTTGTGCCGTTGTCGGTGATGATGTTGTTGGGGTAGCCAAAGCGGTTGATGATGTCGGTGAAGAAGGTAACAACCATCGCTCCATCCAGCTTCCGGATAGGCTTGGCCTCGATCCACTTTGTGAACTTGTCCACCGCTACCAGCAGGTGGGTCATTCTCGCGCGGGCTCGCTTGAAGGGACCGACCATGTCAAGGCCCCAAACTGCGAAGGGCCAGGTGATCGGTATGGTCTTGAGTACCGAGGTTGGCATGTTCCTGAGCTGCCCGAAGCGCTAGCACCCATTGCACGCGCGGACCAGCTGCTCGGCATCCTCAAGGGCGGTGGGACAATAGAAACCATGGCGAAATGCCTTGGCGACTATCGCCCTTGACGAAGCGTGGTGCCCACACTCACCCTGGTGGATGTCCTTGAGTAGCCGGTAGCCCGTGTCTACATCAACACATCTTTGGAAGATACCGGATACACTGCGCTTGTACAACTCGCCATTTATGATGGTGTATGTATGCGCGCGGCGTCGGATTTGCCTGGCCTCTACCTCGTCGTCCGGGAGTTCTCTGTTGGCGATGTAGTTCATGAAGGGCTGTGCCCAGGATGGCACTTCCCGGATGACGAGGACGCTCCTGTCCTCCGGCTGACGGGTGTCGGGGGGTCGTCCGGGTGGAATATCCGGGACGGCAGCCCCCGAGCCATTAGACGAGCCGGCAGCCCCCAGGTCTTGCGAGCCGGAGGGCACTGCCTGGCCAGAATTGGTGCGGGTTTTCTTCTTTGGTGGTTCTGTCGGCTCCGTTTCTGCTGCTTTAGCCGCCGGAACGCTTCCCGCCCAGACGATGGAGTCTGACTCCGTCGATGGGTTGATGGATGGCTTGCGCAGATGCTCCAAGGAGACCCCTGGCAGGATGGCCTGCCTGGTGGATCCTATCTTGGAGAGCGCGTCGGCTGCCTCGTTGTTGGTGCGGGGGACGTGGTGAAATTTGCATCCGTCGAAGGAGGCGCTGAGCTTCTGGATGTGGAACCGGTAGAGAGCCATGTTTGCATCTTTGGCGTCCCATTCCCCAGACACCTGTTGCACCACCAAGTCCAAATCACCGAAGCACAGGATCCGGTTGACACCGATCTCCTTGGCTAGCCGGAGCCCGTGCACCAGTGCTTCGTATTCGGCTACGTTGTTGGAGGCCTTGAAGTGGATTTGCAGCACATACTCCAGCCGGTCTCCTTTGGGCGAGGTGAGCACGATGCCGGCTCCCAAGCCCCCGAGCATCTTCGACCCGTCGAAGTGCATCCGCCAGTGGTCCGAATCCGGGACCGGTGGGAGATACTGGGTCTCAGCCCAGTCGACGAGGAAGTCTTCCAACGCCTGTGACTTGATCGTGAGCCGGGGCTCGTACTGGATGGAGTATGCGGCAAGCTCGATGGCCCACTTGGCGACTCGGCCGGTGGAGTCCTTGTTGCCGATGATTTCCGAAAGGGGTGCGGTGCACACAACCTTGATCGGGTGCTCCTGGAAGTAGTGCTTGAGCTTCTTGCATGCCAGGTACGCACCATAGCACATCTTCTGGTAGTGGGGGTAGTTCTGCTTGAAGAGGGAGAGAACCTCGCTGAGGTAGTAGACGGGTCTCTGAACCGGCTGAGCCTTGCCTTCCTCGGGGCGCTCCACCACTAGGACGAGTCTGACGACCCGGCTGGTGGCTGCTATATAGAGCAACATCGGCTCCTTGCTAGCCGGCATGGCCAGAACCAGTGCTGTGGATAGCATGCGCTTGAGGTCATGAAACGCGGTGTCGGCTTGCGAAGTCCAGGAGAACTTGTTTGTCTTCTTCATCAGTTGGTATAACGGGAGTGCCTTCTCCCCCAGCCAGCTGACGAAACGACTGAGGGAAGGCAGGCATCCGGTGAACTTCTAGACTCCAAGAAGGTTCTTGGGCGGCTGCATCCTCTCGATGGCCACGATCTTCTCCGGATTCGCCTCGATACCTCGTTGTGATACGAGGAAACCGAGTAGCTGACTGGATGGTACTCCGAAGACGCACTTCTCTAGGTTCAGCTTCATCTGGTACTGGCGGAGGTTGCCAAATGTTTCTCTCAGATCCTCGAGGAGGGTGCGCTTTTCCTTGGTCTTGATGACTACGTCATCCACGTAAGCGTGCACGTTTCGGCCTATCTGCGAGTGCAAGCATTTCTGCATACATCGCTGATAGGTGGTGCCTGCGTTCTTTAGGCTGAAAGGCATGGTTACATAGCAGAAAGCCCTGTAGGGGGTGATAAATGATGTCTTAATCTGATCAGCCGGGTTTAGCCGGATCTGATTGTACCCGGAATAACAATCTAGAAAAGACAACAAATCACAGCCGGCCGTGGAATCGATGACTTGATTGATACGGGGCAAGGCGAAGGGGTCTTTCAGGCACGCCTTGTTCAGGCTGGTGTAGTCGATACACATGCGCCAGGTCTTGTTCTTCTTCAACACCAAGACTGGGTTTGCCAGCCAGTCTGGGTGGTACACTTCCATGATGAACCCGGCTGCAAGGAGCCGGGTGATCTCGTCACCGATTATCCTTCTATTCTCCTCTGCGAACCGGCACAGAGGTTGCTTGACCGGCTTGGCATCCGGACGCACATGAAGTGAGTGCTCGGCGAACTCCCTCAGCATACCCGGCATGTTCTTGGGAGACCATGCGAGGATGTCCTGATTCTCACAGAGGAAGTCGACAAGCGCGCCTTCCTATTTGATGTCCAAGCTGGCACCAATGGTGACAAACTTAGTCGGATCGGAGGGGTCGAGCAGGATCCTCTTCGTCTCCTTTGCCGGCTAGAAAGCTCCTTCTCCAACCGGTTTGCTGCTAGCCGGAATGTCCTGCTGGGCCATGGCCACATTGCGCATGATCGCGCGTTTTTCTTCGGCTATGATGAGGGCCTCTGCCAGTTTGGAACCGGCTGAGGCGCACTCCATCGATCGCCTGAAGCAGCCGGCGACAGTGATCACGCCGTGGGGTCCCAGCATCTTCGTCTTCAGGTAGGCGTAGTAGGGGATGGCCATGAACTTGGCGAGGGCAGGGCGCCCGAGGAGAGCATGGTAGGAGCTCGTCAGACTTACCACTTCAAACCAGATTGGTTCGTGGCGGAAGTTCTCCTCGGTCCCGAAGATGACGTCCAGCTGGATTTTCCCCAGTGGGGCGTAGGCTGGCCCCGGCAGTACGCCGTGGAACGTCGTGGTGGTCGGGCCCAGGTCTCTTTCGCGAATGCCCAGCTTCTCCAGTGAGGACTGGTAGAGGAGGTTGAGGCTGCTGCCTCCATCAATGAGGACGCGCGAGAATCGGCAGGTGCGCGCGCTGGAGACGATGAGAGGGTCGAGCACCATGGCGTAGCCCCCGGGAGTCAGCAGATGCTCATGCTGATCTGCCCGGCTCCAGGTGATGGGGGTTTCCGACCAGTTCAGGTACTGGGGGACCGGAGAAACGATGGCGTTGACCTCCTTGGAGCGTCGCCTGCGGCTGTGCTTGTCGTCCTGCTCTGTCTCGAAGATGTGGTAGGCAGCGTGCGGCTGGGGGTAGCCATTGTTGTTGTTGCCGCCGTTGCTGCCGTTACCATCATTACTGGCTCCCCTAGCCGGTGGTGGAGGTCCACCCAGTGGGGGAGGCGGGAGACGAGGCTAGTTGCCCTGGTCCTTTAGCTGGCGGGTTCAGCTGCAGTTCCGGGTGGTGTGCGTAGCCGGTTTGAAGGGACCGCTATGCCACTTGCACAGGCCATCAATCATCTGGTCGAAGGTGAGCCGGGGCTTCTGCCTTCTTGTGTCATTAGCCGGTGCATCGGGCGCACCCTCCACAACATTAACCTGCCGCGCGTGGTAGCGAGGCTTCTGTTGTCCAGCCTGGCGGTCCCCATGGAACCGGTTGTCGTTGCCGTGGCATCTGGAGGATCCGGCTTCACCAGCCGGATTGCTCGGACGGTCGCGAGCCGGCTCCGTGGGAGTCGGATGGCCGTCCGCGTTTACTCGGAGGGGCTTCTTCATGGCGGCATCCGCCGTGGCGTACTGGTCTGTAACCGTCATGAGCTCCGCCATGGTTTTCGGCTCGTCACACAGTAGCCGGTGGCGAGGCATGGTGCCCTCTCGGCATCCTTCGATGAAGAAGCTGGTGGCTTGGCTCTCCAGGATGCCCTCGCATGTGTTGCGGAGCTCCGTCCACTTGGCGATGTACTCGCGGTCGGTCTTGCGGTCGCTCTGGACGCACAAGGCCAGGTCGCGCGGGCGCCCTAGACGTTTGTACGTGTTGTTGAAGTTGCGGACGAACACCTTCTCGAAGTCAGGGCAGGCGTTGATGTTATTGGGCGCAAGGCTATTGAGCCATGTCCTTGCCGATCCAGTTAGCATGAGAGGGACGTAGCGCACAGCTGTGCGCTTGTTCCTGTGGGCGATGCCGACTGCCGTAGCGTAGTCGGTCAACCAGTCTTCCGGCTTCATGCTACTGTCGTACTTGGGGGTGTCCCTGGGCAGGGAGAATTTATCCGGAAATGGCTCGTTCCGGATGCGGGGTCCAAAACAAACCGGGCCGATCGAATCCTCCTCCTCCGTGAAGCGCGCTTGAGCGAGGAGCTCGATGCGGTCGCGGGCATCCGGACAATCCGGGTTGGGCGCTCCCACCTGGCCCGAGAGACGAGAACCGGATGGTCTAGGCGCTCCGGCGGGCGGTGGGGGAGGTGGCGGGTTGCTGTTCACCGTCTGCTCCTGGCCCCTGTTGCCAGAGCTGCGACGCCTGCTGCGGGCCCTGGGCGGCTGAGGGGAGGACGCCTGCTGGGTGTCGCGCGGCGCGCCCCTGCTGTTGGCAGGTAGCTTGCTCCCTCTGGAGTAGCTAAGGTCTTCCTGCATCTGCCGGTTGGTATCGGCCTGCTCGTCCGCGACGCGGAGGAGCTCCTGCACGCGAGCGTGCTGGCGGGCTCGCGCCTCGCCCTCCAGGCTGGGAAGCTCCTCTGCTGCGGCTCGCACCGCGCGCATGTTCTTGATGGGCATGCTGTAGGTGGGCCGTGCGAGAGCAGGCGTGGGATCCGGTTCCCCGTCCTTTTCCATCCTACCACCCAGCTCACCGCCCCGACGTCGTACCTGGCCGCGCCGGCTCGGCTCCGCGGTAGCCGGAGTAAGGTCGTGCGTGCGGTCGTACTCACGCCGAGTGATCTCAAGTTGCTTGCGGGCTGCTGCCAGCTCCATGGCCTCCTGGAGGAGGATCTGTCTCTCCATGGTGAAGTTGCCCTCCGCCTCCCCTGGGTTATCCCCGAGGTTAACCGGCATCAGGAGCCGATCAATGGCATCCTCCACCAGGTTCTGAGGCTGCTGGGGAGCGGAAGTTCCGACCTCGTTCGTGCCTCATCCCGCGGCTGGCGGGGATGCGAGCTAGATCCGGCCATCATGACCTCCATGCCGCGGGGTGCGGCGGAGGTGCTGCCGGCTGAGCGCGGTAGCTCCGCGACGGAGACGATTTCCCTAGGGAAACGCTCCAGGACGATGGCAATGTAGACAGGGAGATCGCCGAATATCAGGACGGTGTCGTTCGCTGGGAAGGAAGTTCCGGCGAAGCAGGAGGCGTTGTTGATGATGCAGTCGAACTTGCCAAGCGTGAGCACCAGGCCGGAGGCCACGCGCTCACCGGCTGAAGTGTGGGGTCCCGTGCGGAACGTGACTTCGGTCGAAGCCATCTGCCCCACAGTGGGCACCAACTGTCGTTGTATTGGGAACGGCAGTACCTGAGGAGGTCAGATAGAGGTGTGGGGACTGGCAGGGAAGCTATCGACGGTGTCCGCAGGCGAGATTGGATACAAGCGAGCGTGGCGGGACGTAAGAAGTACCCAGGTTCTTGTAGGTGACTGGTTATGAGAGCTTGTAAGCTTGTTTGATGCTTAGAGATATATATTTGATGCATGTTTAGGCCTCTTGCAAGTCCCTATGAGTAGAATACTTTATTATATTTAGTTTGCAATCACTTGGTTAATAGGTGTTTAAATTTCAGAATACCAAGCATGAACAACTATACTTTTGGAGAAATATTTGAGAGTGATGCACCTAGGAGGTCGAGGCCCTCAAGAACAGCCTCTCAAGCTAGGCCATCATACAATGAAGATCTCATTGCAACTCGTATTGGCAGTGAAAGGGATGATGGGGATGCTCACCCATCCTCTTTTCCTTGTTTTACTTTCTTACAAGCTGCAGGTATTCTTGATGATTTCATGCTACTGATTGAGAGGGTATGCCTAACCTCTTATATGCAAGATGCGAGTGCACAGTATGCTATGCTCACCAAAACTTTTGTTGAGAGCTTCTCATTTACTAACACATCCTATCATTCCACTGTCTCCTTTAAAATCTATGATATGCCCTTCACCATGCCTTTGGAGAGATTTTGCAGTATTGTAGGTGTGCGTATGACAAGGACCGTGAAGAAAATTCAAGGGCGACCCGCTGATTTGTTGGAGCTTTACCGAGGGATGACCAATGATGATGACCGCGTGGGGCAACGCGGAAAGATAAGAAATATCCAACTCCCTGCTCTTAGATATTTTGCATACTATCTTGCCACTAGTGTTTTGGGTAGGGAGAACACTAGTAATATCTCCAACTATCACTTAGCTTTCCTTGCTGCTGCGCTCAACAACGATACTCGGTACAATCTTGGCTCGCTTATTGCTCGCCGCATAGCTTCTAGGGGGCCTATCTATGGGGGCATCATTGCCTCGCGTATAGTCGATGCATTAGATCTTCCAGTGGCTCCTGATGATGCTATGCTAGCACCACAGAGGCTCGACCTTGTTGCCATGAAAACTCATCACTTTGTCACTGCTACCTCTGATTTGAACAATCTAGTATATAGGATGATTTTCACTGACGAGGATGAAAGGGAGATCCTTTTGCCACAGCCTGCTTTTTTTAGTGTTGACATGAGACCGTGGTCGTGCTCTAAGGAGGAGGTGGACGAGCAGCTTCGCTTGCTGGGTTTCCACGAGCAGCACCAGGAGGATGTGCCCTCCTATGATTACTCCGCATATTATGGAGGGGCGTACTCGGGCTCGCACCAGGACGAGGGTACCTCCTCGTCGTACCCTGGTGACACTTCATCCTGGCCAGCTTGGGATTGATACCCACTTAGGCCAAAAGCCTAAGCTTGGAGGGAGGTACGCTGACACCGCACTCATCTCCATATCATGTTGCGTTGGTACTTTGTATATTCATGTTTTCGTTCTCTTTTTAGTTTTCGTTCTTCTTTGCTTTTGCTTTCTAAAAACACAACGCTCGACGGTCTACGTAGAGCTCGTTGGGAACCCCAAGAGGAAGGTATGATGAGCACAGTAGCAAGTTTTCGCTCAGTTATGAAACCAAGGTTTAATCGAACCAGTAGGAGCAAGGAAACACCCCAAAGGTGTTACTAGCTGAGCTTTGGCAGGGCGCACTACCGATGCTAGTAGCAACGTGGAGACCTGCACAACACAACCACAGAACTTTGTCCCCAACTTGCGATGAGGTTGTCAATCTCACCGTGTTTTGCGGAAAACAAAGAATTAAACGTATCGAATGGAAAGAAGTAATAGTTTGCAAAAAGTAAACACAAAGCAGTAAAAGATTGTAGATTTAATATAAAAGAAAAGGACCGGGATCCATAGTTCACTAGAGGTGGCTCTCCTTAAGATAGATAACATGTTGGGTGAAAAAATTACAACGGGGCAATTCACAAACACCAAGAAAGCAATACATGCATATACTAATCATCTTGACTCCTTTGAGACTTGATTGGGCATTACAACATAATACATAGACCGCCATCCAACTGCATCTATGACTAATAATCCACCTTCAGGTTATCATCCGAACCCCCTCCAGTATTAAGTTGCAAGCAACAGATTACTGCTTTATGAACTACGTGTAAAGTAAACAATACGATTGTTCTATGAACAAAAGATCGTTGTTTTCTCCCTAGTAGCAACAACACATCTAGTACCTTAGATATTTCTGTCACTTCCCTAGATTACCAGAGGCATGAACCCACTATCGAGCATAAATACTAACTCTTGGAGTTGCTAGCATCTACTTGGCCAAGATAGCTACTAGCAACGGAAAGCATGCAAGATCTCAAATAACAAAGACATGATAGAATCAATAATCAATCTGAAATAGAATCTCAATATCCATCGGATCCCCGCAAACACAACATGTATGGATTACAAAAAGATGATCTTGATCATGAACGGAGCTCACAATATCTAAACATGAAAGCACAAAGGAGGAGAAACCAGCCATCTAGCTACTACATGGATCCGCAGTCCAAGGATGAAATACTCACGCATCACACCGGAGGCTTGCATGGTGATGAAGATGGCCTCCAGGGTGAATTTCCCTCTCCGGTAGGGTGCCGGGAAGAGCTTCAGATCCCTCCCAATCTAGGGATGGAGATGACGGCGGCTACAGACTCTTTCGTGGATTTTTGATCGGGTACCTAGGGTTTTTGTCCCGAGGGCAACTTATAGGCGGAAGGAGAGGCCGAGGGGGTGCTGGGGTCGGCCAGACCACCCCCTGGCGCGGGCCAGGCCTGGCCGCGTGGCCAGGTGGTGTGGCCGGCCCCCAGCCCTTCTCCGTCTCGTATTCTGGCACTTGATCCCTTCCAGAAAAATAGGCACTTTGGCTTTTGTCCCGTCCAATTCCGAGAATATTCATTTTCTGACTTTCCTGGAACCAAAAATAGCAGAAATCAGGCAGCTGGCACTGTGGTTCTTGTTAATAGGTTAGTCCAAGAAATCATAATAAAAGTACTCCAAAGTTGGAACAAAACACAAGAAAGTGGATAAAACCAAGCATGGAACATCAAAAATTATAGATACATTTGCAATGTATCAGAAAATAATCTTGATGACCCACAAGTATAGGGGGTGTATCGCAGTATTTTCGAGGGAAGTGAAACCCAATTTATTGATTCGACACGAGGGGAGCCAAAGAATATTTATCAGCCTTAACAACTGAGTTGTCAATTCAGCTGCACCTAGAAACAATCTTGCTCACAGCAGTTTATCAGTAGCAACAGTTTTGTAGTAGGAATAGTAAAGTAATGGCAGTAGTAAAGCAAAGACAGTAGTAACAAAAGCAGTAAACATTGGGATTCGAGTGCGGTAGGCATAGGGATGGATGGACGGGTGTTGCATGGACAAGACAATTCACATAGCAATCAGAACATAGGGAAATTGCAGATAAATAAGATAAAGCATCCAAGTACTAGACAATCCTAGGCATGTGTTCCATATATAGTCATACGTGCTCGCAATGAGAACTTGCACAACATCTTTTGTCCTGCCAGCCCGTTTGCAGCGGGGCCTCTAGGGAACTACTGGCAGTTAAGGTGCTCCTTTTAATAGAGCACCGGAGCAAAGCATTAACACTCCATGAACACATGTGATCCTCACATCAAAGCCTTTCCCTTCCGGTTATCCTGATTTCTGTCACTTCGGGGCCATAGGTTCCGGACAACGACGTGTGTATACAACTTGCAGATAAGACCCAAAACAATACTATCATAATGAATCAATAATAAGTTCAGATCTGAAATCATGGCACTCGGGCCCTAGTGACAAGCATTAGGCACAACAAGTCGCAACAAAGTCATAAAGCTCTAATAAAAGATACTAGGCACTAAGCCCTAACAATCTGATGCCATTACATGAACGATCTCATCCAATCCCTACCATCCCCATAGCCTACAGCGGGGGATTACTCACTCATAGACGGGGGAAACATGGATGGTCGATGGAGAAGCGATGGTGATCATGATGGCGATGATCTCCTCCAATTCCCCGTCCCGGCAGGGTGCTAGAACGGAGTTTCTGGTACTGTTTCGTGGAATCTGATGGTGGCGGCGGAGCGGAACTCCTTATGGAAAAACGTCGAACCCCCCCTAGAAGTTTTTAGGTCAGAAGGCTCCTTATAGGCGAAGAGAGAGACCGAGGGGGTGCCTGGAGGGCCCACACCACCCCCTGGTGCGGCCTGGCCTGGACCGCGCCACCAGGTGGTGTGGCCACCCCAGGGCTCTTCTCCGTCTCATATTCTAGCTCCTGGAGTCTTCGGGTGAAATAGGATTTTTGGCATATTTTCTGGGATTTTTCCTGATAGTTGATTTTCTGCACAAAAAGTAGACACCAAGGCAATTCTGCTGAAAACAGCGTCAGTTCGCATTAGTTGCATCCAAATCATACAAGTATAGAGGAGAAACAATATCAAAAGTGTTCGGGAAAGTAGATACATTTTGGACGTATCAACTCCCCCCAAGCTTAGCTTATTGCTTGTCCTCAAGCAATTCAGTTGAAAACTGAGTGCGATAAAAGAACTTTCACTAACACATTTGCTTCATATGATGTAAATATTCTCAGCAATGTGATCAACTACATAGACAATTCATAATAAAGAGTATGCAACCAAGTCTACTTAATAGCCATTGCAAGCTATGAAGAGATTCCAACTCAAGAATAATAAGTAGCATGAAGCACGAACATAAGTAATATTACAATGCTCATAGAAAGGTATGATAGAGTGGTATCTCGCTTGCCTTTGATTATGAATGTCAAGGCACCTCTGAAGTTCAAGTGATGACTAGAAGTAAAGATATCAAGGATACAAGCATCAAAGTCATAACACAAATAATCAAGTAATGGAACAAACACAAAGAATGACAACTATGCTCTCAAGAAGGTGCTCAAAGAATATATGGAGACTCAACAATAGAAGAAAAAGGTTTTGAATAATTTTGAAAGGCTTCCAAATGCTGAAAGTATGGTACTCGTTAGCTTTGAGCTCTCATTGCCCCTATCATAAGCATCTTTAATGTGGTTAAGGTGAAAGTGACACAACTAAGAGGATATGCTTGACAAGTTATAAATTGAAGTCTCATGCCCCTTACTTATGAAGACCGATCCTCATGCTACTCAACTTCAGTTACAAGTAAGCTCTTGTCATTGTAAGTACATACGTATCATAGAGAACCGCCAACGGGGTACCCCTTGCGCATGACACGGGAGCTATCCCATGATCAAAACGACAAGGCAAGCAGACAATGAGCATCTCAACGATCTTTTTATTTACTATGTGCATAGATTTTTATTGAGGATGCTTCATAGAATGCTCATTATGGTTATGCTGCAAGTTTCCACCATGATTAGGCATGGCTTAGGCTAGTGGCCCAGACGTTTCTTTAACATACATATGAACTCCGTGATCTTACAAGTTCCACTTTTATTTCACACCGTCAGGATCCATAAGCAAAAGAACATGATATCAACTAGGTACAAAGTACCTATGAAGTGTTGAAAGCGGTCCCCATGATACATGGTTCTGCTAACTCCAACTCATAAAGCACAAGCATATGCACAACAAAGAAGGACGCAATGGTTCAGGTTTATTAAGTGCAAGAAAATAAAGTGTGACATCAAGTTCGTGAGAGCTTTACTAACTAACTTTCTCATAACAAGCAAACATTTTATTTGGAAGAAAACAAGGCATATTGAATATGCACGGAAGTAGCAAATGATGCTAATCGGTAGATATGGTGGACACTTTGGAAATATTTGGTTTAGGGAGTTGGAAACATGAGTAAAACACTTAGTGGAAGTGAAGGCTAGCAATAGTAAGGGAGCGACAAATGAGAGAGCAATAGCTATCATTATCATGCTTGCAACAAAACAAGATTACTCATGGCATGAAAGTGATTCAAGATCCTCAAGGCAAAATAATTCATCGAGGCTTAACTAATTATTACAGTCATGAGCATGCATGAGCATGTGCCAAGCCAATCAAATGAAACATTCAAAGGAGGATACCACGGTGTCATATCAATTTATGAATAGAGTAATGCAAGCAAACATTCATGAGACATGCTACAAATTATTAGCGAGCTGGAGCTAATCATAAGAAAGCAAAAACTATTAAACATCCAAAGAAAACATACACTCTACATGAACGGACTAAGCAAGCTCACAAAGATGAGTATATGTACAGAATGAAGACAAATAGAGTTCATTACCAGCATCTTACCACGCCTCAAGTTGTCATTAATCCTCATTATTGCTCTTCACTTGCGTGGCTTGAATAATAATATGAAAGCAATAATCCACTGAGAACTGCCGAACCCTATAGCAAACTCGCAAAAACCAAAGAAGAACGACAAATATTTTTGGTGTTTTCGATTTTTAAATAAGAACCAAAAGAGAAAAACAAGCAAAGAAAAATCTTTTTGGATTTTTCGAATAGTTCAAACAAAGCAAAAAGGGAAAAAGCAAACCAAGGCAAAAAGAAGAAGCAAGCCAAAGAGAAACAACAAAAATATTTTTGGTCTTTTTGTGTTTTTAGAAAGCAAAAGCAAAGAAGAACGAAAACTAAAAAGAGAACGAAAACATGAATATACAAAGTACCGACGCAACATGATATGGAGATGAGTGCGGTGTCAGCGTACCTCCCCCCAAGCTTAGGCTTTTGGCCTAAGTGGGTATCAATCCATGTACGAATAAGGGTTCCAAGCAGGCGGATCCTTCTAAGAATGGTCGTAGCTGGGCCCATGGGAAGAAGAGGAAGCTCCCCAATCATAAGTGGGTTGCTGATATGAAGACTCTCCTTCATTCGAAGGCTGGACCGAATCATCCGTGACCTCCCTTCTAGTGTCCTGCTCCTGCTGGGAAAGCTCTCCTAGGTACGTGTCAAGCTCCTCCTCAGTGAGGGACCATCCTTCCCTGTTATCAGGGTTAAACAAAACAGGTGCAGGCAAAAGAACAACACGCTCGGACTTGCTCTTTCTCCAGCCAGCCTTGAGAAAGGTTATTTCATAAGATAACTCACTCAAACTAGCCCACGAGGAAATAAATTTATGATGTATCATGGAATTAAGATCAAGCCTCTCTATGGGAAACTGTAGGTCTAGATGATGAGGCACTAAACCGTGCAATGCTAGCAAACGAGAAGCAATGAGGCCTCCACAAATTCCACCTTTCTCACGGTTAGCAGCAAGACGGAAGGCTATCAAAGCACCCAAGTTGTAAGACCTATCTCGTCTAAGGGAAGCAAAGATAAATGCTAGATCAAACGAAGATAACTTATTGGCAGTTTTCCTAGCAAGAACACACTTGGCAATAAAGTAGGCAAAGTAGCGAATGGAGGGAAGATGAATGTTACGGATTTTTCCATTCTCCTTCGAGAAGCTACTCCCTTAACAAATTTCTGCATATAAATCCATGAGTGATTCCGGTCTCTCTTTAATCTTCTTACATGATCCCCATTGAGGTACCTTAATGGCTGCACAAAAATCGTCAAGAGAAAGATTGACAGCTATATTGTAAATTTTGTAATGGACCATGGGGTTAGGCAAAGAGTGACTAAATTGGAAATCCTGCACCACAGACATGGTTAGCTTCACAAATTGACAAGGTTCATCTTCCAAGAAACACTCTAACCCTGCATTAGAAACCAAAGTGTGGAAATCTTGTAGAATTCCTGCAGCTCTCATGAACTCAGGGCATGGATAGATGGAGGGAAAAACTTCCACCTCCCCGTGGACCTTCATGACCTCAGGTACCCAAAACTCATGTTGGTTTAGGTGGTGCTCACTCATCTTTTATTCTGAAATTTAAACACCTATTAAACAAGTGATTGCAAAGTAAATATAATAAAGTATTCTACTCATAGGGACTTGCAAGAGGCCTAAACATGCATCAAAACTATATCTCTAAGCATCAAACAAGCTTACAAGCTCTCATCACCAGTCACCTACAACAGCAAAATACTCAACATATAATCCACTAAACACAAATCTACTTGGACAAGAGGAGGAGTCACATACCAATGAACAATTGCTCCAAATTTCAGCAAGAAAGATGGGCTGAGCAAAGAGATCAAAGAAATCGAGAGCAAGCACAGAAAGAACATGATTTTGAGCTATGAACTGGATCTTACTCGGGAGAGAGAAGAAAGTGGCAGGTGAGAGAAGTAGTGGGGGGGCAGGGGTGGCCCACACCAGGGCATGGTGCCACCCAGGGCTGGTCGCGCCACCACATGGTGTGCCTGCCTGGTGGGCCCCCCTGGTACCTGCCAGGTACTCCTCTGCCCCTTTTTCACGTAAAAATTTAATATGAATTTTCTGGAATTTTTTGAGACACTTTATTTTTGGGCAATTTTCACAAAAAGAAGAATGATTTTTCTGACAGACAGATTTTTTTTCTTTTGGAAACATGATGCAAGGAAAAAACAAGGCTAGAACTACAGAAGTTCTAGAATGCTAGCAACTAACAACACAAAGAAAACTAAATGAAAGCAAAAACTAAAAAGCAAAAGATAGAAATAATCATAATGAAAACATTGTTTTGTTCAATGGAATCCTTTTATTAGCAAGGTTGATCAAGTCTTGCTACCAAAACAATTGCATATGAGACAAAACTTTGTACTCCACTAATGATTATGTTACCTTAACCTTGATAGCAATGGTCCCAATCATAATAGTTTCAATTTTTTCTCTTGGTATGGGACAATATATTTCTCCAACTTGAATGCCTTCAACATGTTCAATTGAATTCAGTCCATAAGTCCTTTCAATCTTCTTGGGGAAATAGACAGTATGTTCCTTGTCATTAACATTGAAGGTCACCTTTCCTTGATTACAATTAATAACAGCTCCTACAGTATTAAGAAAAGGTCTCCCAAGAATAATAGACATATTATCATCTTCAGGCATTTCAAGCACGACAAAATTAGTTAATATCAAGCAATTGTGAGCCACCTGAACAGGTACATCCTCACATATACCCACAGGAATAGTGGTAGATTTATCAGCCATTTGCAAAGATATATCAGTTGGTATCAATTTTTCAAGCGGAAGCCTCTTATAGAGAGAGAAAGGCATAACACTAACTCCAGCTCCCAAATCACACAAAGCAGTTCTAACATAACTGTTCTTAATAGAGCAAGGGATAGTTGGAATCCCTAGGTCTCCAAGTTTCTTAGGAACCTTACCATTGAAAGAATAATTAGCAAGCAGAGTAGAGATTTCTTCATTAGGGGTCTTCCTTTTATTCGAGACAATATCCTTCATATACTATGAGTAAGGAGGCAATTTAATAGCATCCGTCAAAGGAATTTGCAAGAATAAAGGCTTCATCCACTCACAAAACTTATTGTAGTGTTCATCTTCCTTTGACTTGTGTTTCTTATCAGGGAAAGGCATAGGTTTTTGGACCCAAGGTTCTCTTTCACTACCATGTTTCTTAGCAATAAAATCTTCTTTAGTGTATTTAGTAGTCTTAGTGTGGTTTTCAGGTTCTTCTTCAACTTTTTCTTCATTAGGCACTTCATTTTCTTCATTGCCACTTTCAGTTTCAGCATCAGAGATAAATATACTATTAGGATCTATAGCAGGTTCAGAGGGTTCTACAACAGTTTTATGTTTCTTTTTCCTTTTCTTACGAGTAGAACCACTATTTTCAACTTGTTGAGAATCCTGCTCAATTCTTTGGGATGCCCCTCAGGATATAGAGGATCCTGGGTAGCAGCACCACTTCTAGTTCTAATTTCATAAGCATGTTTTTCTTTAGCAGCATTAACTAGCAAGTCGTTTTGCACATTAACGAGTTGATCTATTTGAGTTTGAACCATTTGAAAGTGTTTAATAATCATTTTAACATCATTAGAGGTTCTTTCCACAATATCTTTAAACTCAACAATAGCTCTAGTGTTTCCATTAGATGATTTTGCACCCTTTTATTGAAGTTATCTTGCTTAACAATAAAGATATCAAATTTTTCTAAGCATTGATCAGGAGGTTTCAAGTAAGGGATATCACTTTCATCAAAGTGTTGGAGAGAGTGTACCTCAATAGTGGGTGAGTAGGGAATAGGCTTACATAATTCTTCTATAGGAGTTAAATTCTTGACATCTGCAGCTTTAATTCCCTTCTCCTTAAGACATTTCTTAGCTTCCTTCATCACTTCATCATTTAATTCAATAACTCCCCTCTTCTTTGATGTTGGAATAGGCATAGGAATAGATGGTTCAGGTACAGTTACTTCAGGTATAGCTTGTTTAGGAGGAGTCCAATCTTCATAATTCTTGCTTATTTTAGCCATTATTCCTCAGCTTCCTTAGGAGTCCTATTCCTGAAAACACAATCAGCACAACTATCTAGGTATGTCCTAGATTCTTCGGTTAGTCCATTATAAAATATATCAAGAAGCTCATTCTTAGGTAATGGACTTCCAGTCTGTGCATGAATCAAAGAACAAAACCTTGCCCAAGATTCAGGCAATACCTCTTTTTCTCCCTGTTTAAAATCAAAAAGTTCCCGCAAAATAGCATGTCTAGCACTAGGAGGAAAATATTTCTGCAGGAAAGTACTAATCAAGCACTCAGGGCTATCAATAGAGCCAGGAGGTAAATTACTAAACCAAGTTTTAGCTTCTCCTTTCAGTGAAAAAGGAAAAATCTTAGCAACAAAGTAAGTATGCATCTTAA
This sequence comes from Avena sativa, assembly GCA_916181665.1. Lineage (NCBI taxonomy): Eukaryota > Viridiplantae > Streptophyta > Magnoliopsida > Poales > Poaceae > Avena > Avena sativa. The sequence goes on from OV702288.1 coordinate 630,054,007, forward strand.
TATCATCAGAAAACAAGCCACTCATGGTAGAAAGTTCATTCATATGTGCTACCGCACTTTCATTCTTAGTCCTACAAAAAGGTTCTTTCTCGACAATAGCTATGTAAGATAGATCGAGAGAGAAATCATAATCTTCATCTGTAATGTTTATGGGAGAAGCAGCAAACTTAGCAGCAGGATACAATTTGGGTCTAATAGTACGCCTCTCAAGGAGACTCTTAGCAGTGCTCCTATCATGGGTGTTCTTACATTCTTTAATAAACTCATCGGTCATCTCAACATAATCTTCTTCAATATCATAACTCTCACTAGACTCAGGTGAGCTAACAGGTGTGGTAGTGTCTTCATTAGGAGTTTCGGTATTTCCAGCTATAGTTCTAGCAATCGTAGCATCTAGGAAAGAACCTAATGAACCACTCTTATCAAGCACAGTAGAAGCAGCATCATAAGCATCAGAAGTTTCAGATTTAGCAGTAGTAGCAGTGTGTGTAGCATGTGTATGTGGTGGTGTAAGGAACTTACTCAAAACAGACGGTGAATCAAGAGCAACAGAGGTGTTCGGAACCGTACCTCTTCTTGTAGTGGATGGTAAAATAGGAACCTTGCCATCACGAGACTTACCCATGATGGATGGATAGCGGCGAACAATAGAGAATCCAAGTGAGCTTGATAAATAAAGCTATTCTCCCCGGCAACGGCGCCAGAAAATAGCTTGATGCGCTCGACGATCTACGTAGAGCTTGTTGGAAACCCCAAGAGGAAGGTATGATGAGCACAATAGCAAGTTTTCCCTCAGTTATGAATCCAAGGTTTAATCGAACCAGTAGGAGCAAGGAAACACCCCAAAGGTGTTACTAGCTAAGCTTTGGCAGGGCGCACCACCGGTGCTAGTAGCAACTTGGAGACCTGCACAACACAACCACAGAACTTTGTACCCAACTTGCGATGAGGTTGTCAATCTCACCGTGTTTTGCGGAAAACAATGGATTAAACGTATCGAATGGAAAGAAGTAAAAGTTTGCACAAAGTAAACACAAAGCAGTAAACGGTTGTAGATTGTATGTAAAGAAAAAAGGACCGGGATCCATAGTTCACTAGAGGTGGCTCTCCTTAGATAGATAACATGCTGGGTGAACAAATTACAGCGGGGAAATTGACAAACACCGAGAAAGCAATACATGCATATACTAATCATCTTGACTCCTTTGAGACTTGATTGGGCAATACAACATAATACATAGACCGCCATCCAACTGCATCTATGACTAATAATCCACCTTCAGGTTATCATCCGAACCCCCTCCAGTATTAAGTTGTAAGCAACAGATTATTGCTTTACGAACTGCGTGTAAAGTAAACAATACAATTGTTCTATGAACAAAGGATCGTTGTTTTCTCCCTAGTAGCAACAGCACATCTAGTACCTTAGAGATTTCTGTCACCTCCCCAGATTACCAGAGGCATGAACCCACTATCGAGCATAAATACTAACTCTTGGAGTTGCTAGCATCTACTTGGCCAAGATAGCTACTAACAACGGAAAGCATGCAAGATCTCAAATAACAAAGACATGATAGAATCAATAATCAATCTGAAATAGCATCTCAATATCCATCGGATCTCCGCAAACACAACATGTATGAATTACAAATAGATGATCTTGATCATGAACGGAGCTCACAAGATCTAAACATGAAAGCACAAAGGAGGAGAAACCAGCCATCTAGCTACTACATGGATCCATAGTCCAAGGATGAACTACTCACGCATCACACCGGAGGCTTGCATGGTGATGAAGAAGGCCTCCAGGGTGAATTCCCCTCTCCGGCAGGGTGCCGGGAAGAGCTTCAGATCCCTCCCGATCTAGGGATGGAGATGATGGCGGCTATAGACTCTTTCGTGGATTTTTGATCGGGTACCTAGGGTTTTTGTCCCGAGGGCGACTTATAGGCGGAAGGAGAGGCCGAGGGGGTGCTGGGGTCGGCCAGACCACCCCCTGGCGCGGGCCAGGCCTGGCCGCACGGCCAGGTGGTGTGGCCGGCCCCCAGCCCTCCTCCGTCTCGTATTCTAGCACTTGATCCCTTCCGGAAAATAGGCACTTTGGCTTTTGTCCCGTCCAATTCCGAGAATATTCTTTTTCTGACTTTCCTGGAACCAAAAACAGCAGAAAACGGGCAGCTGGCACTGTGGCTCTTGTTAATAGGTTAGTCCAAGAAATCATAATAAAAGTACTCCAAAGTTGGAACAAAACACAAGAAAATGGATAAAACCAAGCATGGAACATCAAAAATTATAGATACATTTGCAATGTATCAACGTTCTACAATGACCTTGAGGCCTAGGAACGTAATTGCGCTATAAGTCTTGTGCTCAATGGGCAACCCCATAGCCTCACTTTCTATCAATTTTGCGATTGTTTCGGTTTCTCTTATGAGCGGGAGCCCGATATCAATGATAATGTCCACATAGAGGCAATGCAGCTTAGGAACAGATTTCTATCCACATGTACACCGATTATTTGCGCAAAAAGAGCGCCACCATCCAGAATCCCACTATCCCTTACTTCGCCACCTTCTTGGTGAATTCTATTTTTGGGAAAGGAGATGTCAGGGCAATGGTAGGCCCCGAGATAAGTGTAATACACATGGATCTACATCCTGAGATGGAGCACAAGGTAAACTTGGGTTCTTTGCTCATCCAGCACTTCCGCCGCAAAGGTCGGCTTCCTCGGATGACATCCACTGTGGTGGCTTGATCACACAAATCGCCTACGCAAGCGAGTTTTCCATGCCCTAGGAGAGACCTATGGCTGGCAGTAAGATTTTGGATGACATTCACATGGCTAGCACCAAATTGATTGGGTTATATAGACCCCAACAGTCCCTTCGTGCTTATCAGATTTATTTTGAACCTAATGGTGATCTCCACCAAGTTTTGCTTCCTTTTGTCCAAGCTTTTGGTTTTCTAGGTAAACAGAATTGGTTCCTCAATGAGGAAGAATTCCAGCAGGCATTGATCTCCTCAGGGTGGATTACACCGCCAGAAGGTCATCCCAATATCAGCAGGAGAAAGGTGGAGAGGACTGGAACATGGTATGCTGGGATGATTATGGTCAGCAGCATCATCACCAACAACCTTTCCCTCAGCACCAGCAGCAAGGTATGCCTCCACCTCAGCCAAGATCAACTATGTCTCGAGGAGTGACTTTGACCAGGTGGTGCATCGCACCGACAATGTAGAAAACATTGCACGATGTGAACGCCAACATCATCAACCTCACCTAAGACTTCACCACCTTTGTAACTACCTCGGTGAATTACGCTCCTAGTTACAAGCCTGGATGAGCGGAAATGGTTAAAATAGTACGGTGGGGCCCAAATGCCACTCACAGGTAGACCTTTCGGCCGTCCTAACCATTTCCAAACATCGGGACAAGAACGGGCGGCGTAATCGGCAGGCGAAGGGATCAACTACATACACAAATGAGTATGTATGCAAGCCACCATACAACAGTACATCAGAGCCATTCCATCTAAAAGAAAGGAAATATAGCAACGCCATACGGCAAGATCCAAATATCCTAGATAGATATAATAGTTTAGGATATCTCCTCATACATCAAACATCAGAGTATCAGGCGGAAGCGAAAGACAAAATCCGAGTACGGATAAGAAGCAAATCGGCATAAGATGCCCCATAAATAAACACATCCCGCCCACAGATCTCACGGATCCCCGTTCCCGGAATCTCTACACCGAATGATCGTTGCCCACATCGTCCGTCTCCTCCACCCAGTATCCATCTTGTGAGGGTACCTGTTCATCTGAATCAAATAATTTATCGTGTGAGACCCTAGGGGTACTCAGCAAGTCTTTATGCCTCTAAAGGGGACACAACCTGGGGTGACGCAATTGCAGCAAAAGATAAACCCTAACAATTCTATAGATACTCGCTAGCCATCCGCCTAACCAGAGATAGACGGATGTCCGTGAATTAATAACAACAGTTATAACAGTAATATCAGCAGATCCATCCTCCTCCTCGCTTACCGACGAGGAAGCGGACGAACAACCCCCCATCCGTTGGCAGTTTTATTATCCATTCCATGAGTGTTGCACTAGTTACTAGTCAGATACTTAGTCAAGTTAAAAGCGGTACTTTAGTTATGCTTGTCTATGATCGAGAAACTGTGCTCCAAGTCGTCCATAACCGCGGACACGGCTTTCAGAAAGTTTTACCCTGCAGGGGTGCACAAATAGCAACACACACTCGATCAACCTCGGAAAATCCAAATCAAAACCCAACGAGGCAGTCACGACAAAGCGATCACAGGATTCAGAAATATTTCAGGGGGCCACCCTATTAAGCTACCCGCAACGAAGCTGGCCGGCTACGAGACGGACTCAAGGTTTGTGTGGCCGGCTGTAAACGACTGGGAACCCGAAAGTGTGACTGGGCTTGTCGATACAGCGAAAACGGGTCACGGCCCTAAATAGTACAGGTGCAGTACATCGCACAATTTTAAATAAAGCAGTAAAGCATGGCATAAGTACAGGATAGTAAATAAAACCTCAAACTAGTTTGTGGCCCCAAGAAATAAGAATGAATCAAGCTCTGGCTCGGGGGGTTCATAAGCCTCCCGGATGTGGATAGCGCGAATATTCAAGGAACAGGAATCAAGTACTCGGGGTCCTACGGGACACAAGTGAGCCTGAAAAACCAAATAGCAAATATGGCTCACCGATGCCACTTTCATTAGTTATCCCATTACTACTCAGGTTAAGTTGTTTAGGTACCTCGTTATCCATCAGACACTCACATACCCTACACATGCTGTTCTACGACTCGCATGGCTCAAACAACTCCTATAGTAATGGCTCATGGGATGGAGGAACAAGCTTCGGTGGGGTTTAAAAGTAAAGGCTATGCAATACTTGGGATTCAGTTTAATGCAATCGCGACTCAATGATGCAAGAATAAGATAGAGGCAATAGGTACTATATGTATGCAAGCATGTGGTAGTGCTTGCCTGGTAGCTCAGTTGAAGCGAGAGAAGGATCTGGGTACTGCTCCTGGGTTTCTTGATATATCCCCTGCGCAGCGTCTATTCGAAGAAGAACCAAACAAGCAAGGGCCAACATAAATAAAGTGCACAAGCATATGAATTAAATGCGACAAGCAAACAATCATGCCATGATGAATGATGCACAATTTGCATGGCAATAAAGTAGCATGACATGGGTGAGGTGTGGAATACAAGAAGAAACCATTTTAATGAGTTTTAGCCTCATTTTATCCTCATATTAGTTGCTGCATACTTTATATTTATATGATGCATGCTGCAAAACAGAACAAGGAATGCATAAACAGAAAGATCTCGTCGAGCTAATCATTTTAGACATATCATTTGTTAAATTTGGACTTATAAAACAAAAGTTATTAATTAATTAAGGCAAAAGGGCATTTTCTTGTAATTTTAATTAACTTGGAAATTAAGGTGTCCAAAATATATTTTGAAGGCCATATTTGAATTCCTCACATTTTTCTGATCTCAAAACATATATCATTTGTATTATTTGGATTTATATTTTAAAAGTTATTATAAAACAGATTTGAATTTTTGAATTTGAATTAATTGAAAAAGATTTAAATTCAAACAGACAGACAGAAATACTTTTTCTACCCAGGTTTAGTTAGCCACAGTCAAAGACAGGTGGGCCCCCTGCTGACTGGACGCCACAGCGCGCAGAAAAAAATCTTCTGTCACCGCGAGCTAGTCCAGCCTCAGAGAGTGACAGGTGGGGCCAGAGCACTCGCGGGCCCACTCGCGGGCGAGCCAGCGGTGACGCGGCACGTGGGCGATCCAGGGGTACTGCGGGTTAAGGTTGAAAAAGCCTAGGGGGTGTTCTGCAAAACGAGCGCTGAGGCTGACGGTGGGGCAGGCTGGACCGCGGGTTTAGGAGTAAAAAGCTATAGGGGGTTTTCTGCAACAACGGCGACGCGTACTGTTTCTCTTCTCTGAAACTGCTGACGACCGATCGGTGCGCGACAGCGGATGACGCGGCGTGCAGGGTTCGATCCGGGGACCTAGGGCTCGAGCGCGGAGGGCGGAGCCACTGCGGTGGCTTGGGGGTTGCTAGTAAGGGAGGGCTGCACGGCTAGATAGGGTTCTGCGACGCTACGGCGAGGGTGCGAACGCGAGCGCGCCAGCACAGAGAGCGTTTGTCGGATTGTCCGGCGCGTACAGGCAACGGCAGCGCAGAGGAGCGTGTCTAGGAGGTTACGTGGCTCACCGAGAGGTTGTTGGAGGTGGTGGTTCGGGCGGAGGGGTAGCGGATCGACGACGAGGCAGAGACCGGCGAAGCTAGGGTTTCGCGTCGGGGCGGCGGTGGTTCAGCGCTTCTGGGACTCCTCCTTCTCGACGGCGTGTACGGAGCGGATGCAGAGGACCTCCTTGTCCTCCTCGATCACCTCCACGTCGCGCTTGTCGTCTGGGTCGAAGCAGCGCCGGTGGAGCAGACGGTGGCCGGCGAGAGGAAGCTGGGGTCGGTGGAGAGGGAGGGAGGAAGGCCAGGGCGCCTCGGCCAGATCTGGAGAGGCCAGAGGAGAGCCGAGAGGGAGTAGATAGGGACAGGAGAGGAGAGGGGGTGCCGTGGGGGAGTGGGTAGGTTAAAGGTGGCTCGGCCACCTTTTTCCCCCTCCATCACGTGCTCGAGCTGGGAGGCCAGGGCAGGCACGGGCAGGGGCTTCCAGGTGGGGCAGGGCAGGCCAGGCTCGGGTGGTTCGGCGTGGGGCATGCAGGGCAGGGAGAGAGGAGAAAAGAGGACAGGGGAGGCTCGGGCTAGGTTGGTACTAGGGTTGGGTAGAGAGAGAGGGAGTAGATGAAGTGTGGGACCAGGGAGAGGGGTAGCCAGGTGGGGCCTACAGGGCAGAGAGAGGAGAGAGGCCGAGAGAGGCAGGTGGGTAGCTAGGGTAGGTCATGGTGGGGTGGCTCGGCTAAAGAGAGGAGAGATGAGGGAGGGTACTTAGGGTTTAGAGGGAGGGGGTATGGTGATGATGGGGTAGGTGATTAGGGAGGATCTTAGATAGAGGATAAGAAAGAGAGGGAGATGGCTTAGGGTTTAAGAAGCTTGCATGCTTCAAACTTAGATCAAGCAAGAACATGAGGAAAAGGTGTAGGGTTTAGCAACTTAAACAAGATCCACAAAAGGAGTGGAAGAGAGGAATAGAATTGTGGTGGTGGATTTTAGCAAGACAAACTAGATCAAGCCAAAAGAGAGAAGAGAAGAAAAGGTGGTGATGGCATTGGAAGGAGATGGTGATGGGGTTTTGATGCTTGTATGCATCTAGCAAGATCAAGCATAAGGGTAGAGAGAGATATGGGTAAAATCCACTCAAAGATTCAAATAAAAACCAAAAGGCTAGAAAAAGGTGGTACTTGCATGGGCCATGCATAAATAATTAATACCATGCTTATTTTTGTGAAAACAAGATTATTTACATGGCATTATTCTTATGCATTCCAAAATGTGGAGTAAGGCCTAAGCAAAAGAATTGTAGAAGAAATCTCCAAGTGGAGTAAATGGAGCTGATCACATTTGATTATAATTGGGAATTACTAGTGTGTATATTCCACTAGATGCTTACTAGTCCCAAAAATATCCCAACATGAGCATAAATCCATAATAATCCATATGGGAGCTAGGAAAAAGGGTTTCACTCACAAGGCATGCAAAGGTGGCCATGTGGCTCTCATATATCAATAATGTGAAAACAACATGATGCTAAGATGAGAGCATGTGGAAATAGAATTGGATCCATCCCATCCCATATGAGCTAGAGGTAAAACCCAAATAAAGTGCAAAGCTCATATTTAGTTGGATGGTGGAATTATAAGGTGGTGGCAAGGATAAGGTGGTGGAGTTGAATAAAAGATATGCCCCCAACTCCACTTGGGCATTTAAACAATATATCAACAACCAAATACAATATCAAGAGGCAAATACAATTAATAATGCATATGAGATAAGAACCAAATGGAAAAGGGTTTTATATGATGCTCAAATGCAAGGTGGCATGATGACATGAGCATGATATAATGATGATGCAACAATTATATGTTTGAAGTAACCATTATATTACTAAACCAAGTAGCATTACAATTGTTAGACAATTGGGATGCTACAACTCTCCCCCACTAAACCGGAATCTCGCCCCGAGATTCTAGGAAGAAGAAGAAGACACAAAGAGGGTAGGATACTTTGCACGGAGCTCATCTTCACGTTCCCAAGTGGCTTCATCAACGGAATGGTGCGACCACTGCACCTTGCAGAACTTGATGGACTTGTTGCGAGTCCTTCTTTCTGCGACTTCAAGGATTTTTGTGGGGTGTTCTTGATAAGACAGGTCTTCTTGGAGATTGATAAGCTCATGGTCCACGGTCCTGCCGGGATCCTTGAAGCACTTCTTGAGCTGAGAGATGTGGAAAACATCATGGACCTTGAGTTTTTCCGGGAGCTCAAGAGCATAAGCAACTTCTCCTCTTCTTCCACGAATTTTGAAAGGACCGATGTATCTAGGAGCCAGCTTTCCTTTGATACCAAAACGGTGCGTGCCTCTCATGGGAGTGACACGAAGGTAAACGAGATCACCAGGGACATATTCCATGTCCGTGTGCTTCCGGTCATAATTGCTCTTCTGGCGACTTTGAGCAATCTTCAGATTTTCAAGAATGATGTGAACCTTCTCCTCCGCTTGAGTCACAATGTCAGGGCCAAACAATATTCTTTCGCCTGCACCCGACCAACCAATAGGAGTTCTGCATTTGCGACCATAGAGAGCCTCAAATGGTGCCATCTTTAGACTTTTCTGGAAGCTGTTGTTGTAAGAGAATTCAGCATAAGGAAGGCATTCTTCCCACTTCATGCCAAAAGAGATGACGCAAGCACGAAGCATATCCTCCAGAATCTGATTGATCCTTTCAACTTGTCCTTGCGACTGAGGGTGGTAAGCTGTGCTGAAGTTCAACTTTGTTCCCAGAGCATTTTGGAAACTTTCCCAGAACTTGGAAGTGAAGATGCTTCCACGGTCTGAACTGATCTCAAGCGGAACCCCATACAGAGAGACAATTCTGTTGATATAGAGCTCAGCCAACTGAATTGCAGAAATTGTTTCCTTGACGGGGAAGAAGTGAGCCACTTTAGAAAGCCTGTCAATGACAACAAAGATTGCATTGTTGCCCTTCTGCGACCTTGGAAAACCAGTTATGAAGTCCATCTCTACTTTCTCCCATTTCCATTCCGGGGGTTTCAATGGCTGTAGAAGACCAGAAGGTTTCTGATGGACAGCTTTAACTCTGCGGCAGACATCACACTCCGAGACATACTTGGCACAATATCATTTCAAACCCGGCCACCAATATTGTGTTTTCAAGTCCATGTACATCTTTGTGCTGCCAGGGTGGATAGAAAGAACAGAATCATGCGCCTCCTTGAGAACTTGCTCCCTCAAACCCGGGTAGTTCGGAACAAACATCCGGTGTTCAAAGAAAAGCGTGCCTTGATCATCGACGTGGAAGGACTCATACTTCGGAAGCTGAAGTTTGGAGATGATCTTTCTTGTGTACGGATCACCGAGCTGAAAGGAGCGAACCTTTTCTTCCAAGAGAGGAGTTGCTAGAAGGTTCAGGAGATACCCTTGTTCCACAATTTCAAGGTTGAGCTGACGGAATTCCTCGCACAAGAGAGGCTGTTGTTCTTCCATCATGAGGTTGTTGACATAAGCTTTGCGGCTGAGAGCATCGGCCATGACATTAGCTTTGCCCGGAGTGTAGTTGATGGTCAGATTGAAGTCATTGATTGCTTCAATCCACCTCCTCTGACGAAGGTTGAGATCAGGCTGAGTGAAGATATACTTCAAACTCTTGTGATCAGAAAAGATTTCACAACGGTTGCCCAGCAAGTAATGCCTCCATACTTTCAAAGCAAAGACAACTGCTGCGAGTTCGAGGTCATGTGTAGGATAGTTGATCTCATGCGTCTTCAACTGTCGAGAGGCATAAGCAACAACTTGTTTTTCTTGCATAAGGACCGCACCCAATCCTTGCAAAGAGGCGTCACAGAATATCTAGAACGGCTTGGATGTATCCGGAGGAACCAAGACTGGTGTGGAAGTGAGCTTCTCTTTGAGTGTGTCAAAGCTTGCTTGACATGCAGGAGTCCAAAGGTATTTCTTGCCTTTCTTGAGGAGATCGGTAAGAGGCTTCGCTATCTTCGAAAAGTTCTGAACGAAGCGACGGCAATAACTAGCCAAACCAAGGAAACTCCGCACTTCTTTGACATTTACCGGAGGAAGCCATTCAACAATCGTCTTCACAGTTTCCGGATTGACTGCAATGCCCTTGGCAGAGATGACGTGACCAAGATAGGTTACTTGAGGCAGCCAAAACTCACACTTGGAGAACTTTGCATACAAGCGGTTCTCACGAAGCTTGTTTAGGACACACCGAAGGTGTTCTTCATGCTCTTCTTGTGACTTAGAATAGACTAGGATGTCATCCAGATAGACCACAACGAACTTATCAAGATACTCCATGAAAACCGAGTTCATGAGCCTCGAGAAGGTGGCAGGTGCGTTGGTGAGACCGAAAGACATGACCGTGTACTCATACAGGCCATAGCGGGTGGTGAAAGCTGTCTTAGGAACATCTTCCTTGCGAATCTTGATTTGGTGATAACCACTTCTCAAGTCGAGCTTAGAGAATACCACAGCTCCAGCTAGCTGATCGAAGAGATCATTAATCCGCGGAAGGGGATATTTATTCTTGATAGTTTTAGCATTGAGAGCCCGATAGTCAACACAAAGTCTATCAGTCTTGTCTCGCTTCTTCACAAAGATTGTTGGGCTACCCCAAGAAGAAGTACTGTGTTGAATGAAACCCAACTTCTCTTGTTCATCAAGTTGACGTTTGAGTTCAGACAACACAGCAGGACCCATTTTATAAGGCCGCTTGGAGATAGGAGCGGTACCAGGTTCAAGCTCAATTACAAACTCAACCTCACGATCCGGAGGCATACCTGGCAACTCTTCAGGAAAGACATCTGGGAACTCACAGACCACCGGAACACTCTGAATAGCTTCCATAGCATCATCATTCAGAGCCGCCAAAGAGAAAAGCTGGATAGCAGGAGTCAGACTTGGAGAATAGACTATATGGCCTTCAGGAATCTTCAGAGAAACCGAGCGTTCAGCACAATCAATCACAGCTGCATTTGCTGTCAACCAATCCATGCCCAAGATGACATCAATGTCAGAATTGCCCAGAACAATTAAGGATGCCGAGAACGAAGAGCCACCAATCTCAATTTGATTGCCATGGCTGATATGAGCAGCCCTCATGTTTGAACCAGGAGATTGTACCACCAGACGATGTGATAAGGGAACCATATCCAGATCCTGCTCATGCGCAAACTTATGCGAAACAAAAGAATGCGAAGCACCAGAATCAAACAAAACTCTTGCAGGAACTGAGTTAACGGGAAGCATACCCATCACAACTCCAGGTGCATGCTCAGCTTGAGCGGCGTTGACACAGTTGGCACGAGCAACAGTAGACCTGGGCTTGGTGTTGATGTTGAGAGCCCGAGGTGTTGGTGCACGAACCAAAGGAGAGCTTGCCGCAGATCTTGGAGGTGGTGGAGGAAGAGCCTTGTTTTTCATCGGGCAGTTCCAGTACTGATGCCCAGTGTCTCCACAAGTGTAACAAGCACCAGGTGGGCGTGGAGCAACGTAGCCAGGGACTCCGCCAGGCGCTCCAGGGTAGTGGTGGTTGTAGCCCCTGGGAGCAGCAGTGAGGAAGTTTGGTGGCCTTGCCATGAAGCTTGAAGGTCTTGGTGGAGCCGGGAGTGACGATGGGGTGTTAGGAACCCAGACACGACGCTTAGAAGGAGTTGACATAGCTGAAGAACCTGCTGCATCACGGCTGTGTTTCTTTGACTCCTCAAACACTTGCCTACTTGCCTCTTCCTGCAGAGCTGTATGCTGAAGTTCCAGAAAAGACGCCGGCCTTGCATGTGTGATTGCATATTTAATCGATGCATTGAGCCCTTGCCTGAACCTCTTTTGCTTCTTGTCATCAGAGATCTCATCGCCACCATAACGAGAAAGGTTCATGAAGTTCCTGATGTAGGTATTGACATTGTCATTGCCCTGCTTGAGGTTGAGAAATACTTCCTTCATCCTCTCCATGACAATTTCTGACAGATACTGCTCTTTGAAAGCTCCAGTGAACTGTACCCAAGTAGGCTGAAAACCAGTGCAGTTTGCCTTCAGGTAATTCTCCCACCAGAGAGCTGCATCTCCCTTCAGAAGGTGAGTAGCACACTTTACCCATTCTTGCTCAGGAACATCGGCAGTCATCAGCAGCCTTGACATCTCACGGAACCAATCATCAGCATCAAGTGGTTGATCAGAAACATCAAACTAGCGTGGGTTGAACATCAGAAAGCTTTTGATGTCTCCTCGCTTGGGAGGTGGAGGTAGCGGAACAAACTCATTCCTCCTGACACATTCCTCGAAACGCTGCTGGTTCTGCTGCATTGCTGCCAAGGCATTGGCGATGCTTGACAACGCTGCCCCCAGTTCAGGTTGTATGTCCTCCTCAGAACGGCGTGGTGGTGCCATCCTGTGATTGATATAAAACACAAGTCAGTACTATGATGGAGAATAATAATAATCCAAAATAGTACCAAGATGGAATTAATCAAGATTAAAGGATACAATTTACTAAGATGATATTAAAATATCAACAAAGTTCAAAGCACCTAGAAGATATTAAGCATATCGCACACGACTGAAAAGGAGTGTGGTACACAGATATATCAAAGAAAAATTTTCCACAAATTTCGCCATTAAAATACCAATAGATGCGCAAAATCACTTAACGAATCAAGATTAGTGACTCTACCAATTCAATATACAAGAGCGAATGATAAGAGTAGTGGTATGGTCGCGACTCCATCCCGCACTCAAATCATTACTCCGCACATGAATAAGTAAAACACATATCTCAACACCTTCTTCTCAAGATGATCCTACAGATTAGCAACTACGGAAACGAACACCCCAAACAAGATGACGTCGGATAACAAAGAGTAAGACGGATCGCGGCGGTATACAACGAATCAGAAAGATCGCGTCGGTTTGCAAAAGCCTGTCGGTATGGAATGTACCAACAGTTGATAACCCAAAAGGCAGATTGTGACAACAACTTGGATGCAACAAATAGACAAGGAATTACACACACACACACACACAAACACACAACCTATGGTACTACGGAAACCCAGAACACGTGAATCCTAGTTTGAATTTTAAGAAGAGGATTGAAAACGTTACACTTCCTTACCAGAAAAGGGTGGGTGGGTGGGTAAGAAGAAAACTGGAAGCAGTCCTACTCTCATGTTTTGTTTTTCCCTAGTATACATAGCTACCAAAAATATTTGCTAGACCGACAACGACCATTTGGCTGAGACCCTGAAGGGCGGGTTCGCTCTGATACCAATTGTAACTACCTCGGTGAATTACGCTCCTAGTTACAAGCCTGGATGAGCGGAAATGGTTAAAATAGTACGGTGGGGCCCAAATGCCACTCACAGGTAGACCTTTCGGCCGTCCTAACCATTTCCAAACATCGGGACAAGAACGGGCGGCGTAATCGGCAGGCGAAGGGATCAACTACATACACAAATGAGTATGTATGCAAGCCACCATACAACAGTACATCAGAGCCATTCCATCTAAAAGAAAGGAAATATAGCAACGCCATACGGCAAGATCCAAATATCCTAGATAGATATAATAGTTTAGGATATCTCCTCATACATCAAACATCAGAGTATCAGGCGGAAGCGGAAGACAAAATCCGAGTACGGATAAGAAGCAAATCGGCATAAGATGCCCCATAAATAAACACATCCCGCCCACAGATCTCACGGATCCCCGTTCTCGGAATCTCTACACCGAATGATCGTTGCCCACATCGTCCGTCTCCTCCACCCAGTATCCATCTTGTGAGGGTACCTGTTCATCTGAATCAAATAATTTATCGTGTGAGACCCTAGGGGTACTCAGCAAGTCTTTATGCCTCTAAAGGGGACACAACCTGGGGTGACGCAATTGCAGCAAAAGATAAACCCTAACAATTCTATAGATACTCGCTAGCCATCCGCCTAACCAGAGATAGACGGATGTCCGTGAATTAATAACAACAGTTATAACAGTAATATCAGCAGATCCATCCTCCTCCTCGCTTACCGACGAGGAAGCGGACGAACAACCCCCCATCCGTTGGCAGTTTTATTATCCATTCCATGAGTGTTGCACTAGTTACTAGTCAGATACTTACTCAAGTTAAAAGCGGTACTTTAGTTATGCTTGTCTATGATCGAGAAACTGTGCTCCAAGTCGTCCATAACCGCGGACACGGCTTTCAGAAAGTTTTACCCTGCAGGGGTGCACAAATAGCAACACACACTCGATCAACCTCGGAAAATCCAAATCAAAACCCAACGAGGCAGTCACGACAAAGCGATCACAGGATTCAGAAATATTTCAGGGGGCCACCCCATTAAGCTACCCGCAACGAAGCTGGCCGGCTATGAGACGGACTCAAGGTTTGTGTGGCCGGCTGTAAACGACTGGGAACCCGAAAGTGTGACTGGGCTTGTCGATACAGCGAAAACGGGTCACGGCCCTAAACAGTACAGGTGCAGTACATCGCACAATTTTAAATAAAGCAGTAAAGCATGGCATAAGTACAGGATAGTAAGTAAAACCTCAAACTAGTTTGTGGCCCCAAGAAATAAGAATGAATCAAGCTCTGGCTCAGGGGGGTTCATAAGCCTCCCGGATGTGGATAGCGCGAATATTCAAGGAACAGGAATCAAGTACTCGGGGTCCTACGGGACACAAGTGAGCCTGAAAAACCAAATAGCAAATATGGCTCACCGATGCCACTTTCATTAGTTATCCCATTACTACTCAGGTTAAGTTGTTTAGGTACCTCGTTATCCATCAGACACTCACATATCCTACACATGTTGTTCTACGACTCGCATGGCTCAAACAACTCCTGTAGTAATGGCTCATGGGATGGAGGAACAAGCTTCGGTGGGGTTTAAAAGTAAAGGCTATGCAATACTTGGGATTCAGTTTAATGCAATCGCGACTCAATGATGCAAGAACAAGATAGAGGCAATAGGTACTATATGTATGCAAGCATGTGGTAGTGCTTGCCTGGTAGCTCAGTTGAAGCGAGAGAAGGATCTGGGTAGTGCTCCTGGGTTTCTTGATATATCCCCTACTCAGCGTCTATTCGAAGAAGAACCAAACAAGCAAGGGCCAACATAAATAAAGTGCACAAGCATATGAATTAAATGCGACAAGCAAACAATCATGCCATGATGAATGATGCACAATTTGCATGGCAATAAAGTAGCATGGCATGGGTGAGGTGTGGAATACAAGAAGAAACCATTTTAATGAGTTTTAGCCTCATTTTATCCTCATATTAGTTGCTGCATACTTTATATTTATATGATGCATGCTGCAAAACAGAACAAGGAATGCATAAACAGAAAGGTCTTGTCGAGCTAATCATTTTAGACATATCATTTGTTAAATTTGGACTTATAAAACAAAAGTTATTAATTAATTAAGGCAAAAGGGCATTTTCTTGTAATTTTAATTAACTTGGAAATTAAGGTGTCCAAAATATATTTTGAAGGCCATATTTGAATTCCTCACATTTTTCTGATCTCAAAACATATATCATTTTTATTATTTGGATTTATATTTTAAAAGTTATTATAAAACAGATTTGAATTCTTGAATTTGAATTAATTGAAAAAGATTTAAATTCAAACAGACAGACAGAAATACTTTTTCTACCCAGGTTTAGTTAGCCACAGTCAAAGACAGGTGGGCCCCCTGCTGACTGGATGCCACAGCGCGCAGAAAAAAATCTTCTGTCACCGCGAGCTAGTCCAGCCTCAGAGAGTGACAGGTGGGGCCAGAGCACTTGCGGGCCCACTCGCGGGCGAGCCAGCGGTGACGCGGCACGTGGGCGATCCAGGGGTACTGCGGGTTAAGGTTGAAAAAGCCTAGGGGGTGTTCTGCAAAACGAGCGCTGAGGCTGACGGTGGGGCAGGCTGGACCGCGGGTTTAGGAGTAAAAAGCTATAGGGGGTTTTCTGCAACAACGGCGACGCGTACTGTTTCTCTTCTCTGAAACTGCTGACGACCGATCGGTGCGCGACAGGGGACGACGCGGCGCGCAGGGTTCGATCCGGGGACCTAGGGCTCGCGTGCGGAGGGCGGAGCCACTGCGGTGGCTTGGGGGTTGCTGGTAGGGGAGGGCTGCACGGCTAGATAGGGTTCTGCGACGCTACGGCGAGGGTGCGAACACGAGCGCGCCAGCACAGAGAGCGTTTGTTGGATTGTCCGGCGCGTACAGGCAACGACAGCGCAGAGGAGCGTGTCTAGGAGGTTACGTGGCTCACCGAGAGGTTGTTGGAGGTGGTGGTTCGGGCGAAGGGGTAGCGGATCGACGACGAGGCAGAGACCGGCGAAGCTAGGGTTTCGCGTCGGGGCGGCGGTGGTTCAGCGCTTCTGGGACTCCTCCTTCTCGACGGCGTGTACGGAGCGGATGCAGAGGACCTCCTTATCCTCCTCGATCACCTCCACGTCGCGCTTGTCGTCTGGGTCGAAGCAGCGCCGGTGGAGTAGACGGTGGCCGGCTAGAGGAAGCTGGGGTCGGTGGAGAGGGAGGGAGGAAGGCCAGGGCGCCTCGGCCAGATCTAGAGAGGCCAGAGGAGAGCCGAGAGGGAGTAGATAGGGACGGGAGAGGAGAGGGGTTGCCGTGGGGGAGTGGGTAGGTTAAAGGTGGCTCGGCCACCTTTTTCCAACTCCTTCACGTGCTCGAGCTGGGAGGCCAGGGCAGGCACGGGCAGGGGCTTCCAGGTGGGGCAGGGCAGGCCAGGCTCGGGTGGTTCGGCGTGGGGCATGCAGGGCAGGGAGAGAGGAGAAAAGAGGACAAGGGAGGCTCGGGCTAGGTTGGTACTAGGGTTGGGTAGAGAGAGAGGGAGTAGATGAAGTGTGGGACCAGGGAGAGGGGTAGCCAGGTGGGGCCTACAGGGCAGAGAGAGGAGAGAGGCCGAGAGAGGCAGGTGGGTAGCTAGGGTAGGTCATGGTGGGGTGGCTCGGCTAAAGAGAGGAGAGATGAGGGAGGGTACTTAGGGTTTAGAGGGAGGGGGTATGGTGATGATGGGGTAGGTGATTAGGGAGGATCTTAGATAGAGGATAAGAAAGAGAGGGAGATGGCTTAGGGTTTAAGAAACTTGCATGCTTCAAACTTAGATCAAGCAAGAACATGAGGAAAAGGTGTAGGGTTTAGCAACTTAAACAAGATCCACAAAAGGAGTGGAAGAGAGGAATAGAATTGTGGTGGTGGATTTTAGCAAGACAAACTAG
Source organism: Avena sativa (assembly GCA_916181665.1). NCBI lineage: Eukaryota > Viridiplantae > Streptophyta > Magnoliopsida > Poales > Poaceae > Avena > Avena sativa. The sequence goes on from OV702288.1 coordinate 630,071,535, forward strand.
ATCAAGCCAAAAGAGAGAAGAGAAGAAAAGGTGGTGATGGCATTGGAAGGAGATGGTGATGGGGTTTTGATGCTTGTATGCATCTAGCAAGATCAAGCATAAGGGTAGAGAGAGATATGGGGAAGATCCACTCAAAGATTCAAATAAAAACCAAAAGGCTAGAAAAAGGTGGTACTTGCATGGGCCATGCATAAATAATTAATACCATGCTTATTTTTGTGAAAACAAGATTATTTACATGGCATTATTCTTATGCATTCCAAAATGTGGAGTAAGGCCTAAGCAAAAGAATTGTAGAAGAAAGCTCCAAGTGGAGTAAATGGAGCTGATCACATTTGATTATAATTGGGAATTACTAGTGTGTATATTCCACTAGATGCTTACTAGTCCCAAAAATATCCCCACATGAGCATAAATCCATAATAATCCATATGGGAGCTAGGAAAAAGGGTTCCACTCACAAGGCATGCAAAGGTGGCCATGTGGCTCTCATATATCAATAATGTGAAAACAACATGATGCTAAGATGAGAGCATGTGGAAATAGAATTGGATCCATCCCATCCCATATGAGCTAGAGGTAAAACCCAAATAAAGTGCAAAGCTCATATTTAGTTGGATGGTGGAATTATAAGGTGGTGACAAGGATAAGGTGGTGGAGTTGAATAAAAGATATGCCCCCAACTCCACTTGGGCATTTAAACAATATATCAACAACCAAATACAATATCAAGAGGCAAATACAATTAATAATGCATATGAGATAAGAACCAAATGGAAAAGGGTTTTATATGATGCTCAAATGCAAGGTGGCATGATGACATGAGCATGATATAATGATGATGCAACAATTATATGTTTGAAGTAACCATTATATTACTAAACCAAGTAGCATTACAATTGTTAGACAATTGGGATGCTACAACCTTCATGACCGACTTTCCAAGCCGTTGTTCGTACTTCCCATACCAGCAGCCATCGTCCGGTGATGGAGGCAATAATTGATTCAAGTTGGGCTAAGAGCCTAAGCTTGGGGAGGTTGAACTCCTCCCCACCTTTTGCATTCATATTTTTCGTTCTTCTTTTGATTTATTTGTTTTCCTTCTAGTGCATGTTTACTTCAGTTTGCATTGATAAAAGAAAACCCAAAAATGTTAGACTAGCTTTTGTTTTGATTTGTGCAAATTTCTCTTAGATCTCATTGATTTTCCTGTAGATTATTCACTCCTAGTGACTTAACTATAGAGTCGAACGCGAGGAGTTGACCCAAGTGGGAGATGAGCAAGCAAGAGGAGGTACCGCATTCCTATTTTCCCTCTTCCTGTAAGATCATTCATGAACATATTGTGTCGGTTCGATTGCACTTGAGTTCTACTCCACGCTTAGCTCGTTAACTTTTAGAACTTAATCTCAAGGTTAATGTCACTACTTTGGTTTATACTTATGACAATTACGATCGGTTGGAAAAACAACCCTTTGGATTAAAATCCAAACTTTTGAAAACAAGAGAAAGTGTCTTTTGACAACTTTGGTGTCATGTTTTTATCTTAAGGGCTTAATCTTAGTAGTACTCAACCCCGCATACTAATCCTTCATTTGATAATACCTTCTGAAAAGAATTGTTTGATGCAACGAACTTTTTACGGTGGTTGTGGGAGATGCCAAACATATTTTAATGAGCTGAAAAGAGATACTTCAAAAAAGAGAAGGGACAAAGAGAAAAGAGAGAACTACAATCAAAATATGAGCTAAAAAATCAATTCTTATAAGAGTATTGGTATCACCGCACCACCTAAATTGACGGAAACTAGAGTTCTTGAAAAACAAGGAAGAGATGGGGTGTTAGATAGCCACGATTATTGAAGTTGGTGTTAATAAAAATCTCTAAGTTTATCCTTCTTTTGACATCTACTTGTGCGCCCTTAATTTTAACTGACAGTGTCCTTGCTTGAAAATATTATTACTCTCATAAAAGATGGGCGCTGAAAAGAATTGATTCGCAGCCTAGCCAAATTTTGATAGTCTCTTTTGAGTTTAAGAACTATTAGCTAGCGAGTTACTTGCGGTTAGGAAGTGAAGTTAAGTGCAATTGTTCAATATATAGTATGCTCATGTTTAAGGTTGCAGGATTTGAGACAATGGAATATGATACAACCTCGAACTTGTGAGTTTTTACTTTTGATTATATTTATTGTTATTATTCGTTATAGCTTTGTCACTCAAGGGCGAGTAACAGCTAAGCTTGGGGAAGTTGATAGCTCCAAATTTCAACACTTTTTATCATTGTTTTTCCTCTTGTTTATTGCCAGATTTCACTTAAGTTTACCCTTTTCACTAATGTTAACATCACAACTAGCAAAATCTTGGTTTCTTGTGATAGTTTTTAGGCAATAAACATTTTTGGAAGATCTGATGGCATTTATGAGCTAATTACACCTAAAGGAACAAATCCCCAATTGAATCCCCTTTCATTAGAAGTATTATGAGCGCATAACAACCACTGGTACGACCGGGATGCGCCCATACCGTCCGCCCATACGGCCTACCATCAGCTCCCTTATATCAATACAAGCAACTTTCATGAAGGAGAGGAGACGAAAAACACAACACCGTCGCCGCAAACATATCCAAAGAGGAGAGATTAGATCTGGAGAAGGAGAAGAACATCGTCTCATTCTTCGACAATCTCTAGCCTCTAAACCATTCACTCCACCATCATCCCCATTTGTACTTAGAGAGAGAGATATTGCCACTTGTAAGATTATGGTTTGATACTTTGATCTACCTTGGTTTGTATTTGATTTGATCTTCAAATGGTATTGTGGCTTGCTATGGTAACTTTCAGATGATTTCCATTTGCAATACAATTATGCCTTTAATCTATCTTCCTCTCATGTCTGAGTAAATCCCCATAGGCATGGGAGATGTAGGGGATTGGTAAGATGTGTTGTGCCTTCTTTAATTTCATCCATTTGTGATTGTTGTAGTGTTTATTAAATTGTGAGAATAAATATCTATGTTTGCATAATGCTTGTTATCCAATACAAGGACCCGGGTAACATGATCCAGATATCTCATATGTATGAACTTGTATGCTAGCAAATCGACGAACCCTGAGTGACATAGCCGATATCAATGAGGAGTTAGTACTACTTGAGGACAACAAGGAACCATCAAGATTAAAGCCTTAATCCGGTCGAAAGACCTTAATTAATGTGGTGACCATTACTGTGGTAACAGGCGGATGGATCATTGGGATTGGCAAGAATTGGCCATGAGGACTCCCATTCGGTATATGGGTTGCTTGCCTACTCACTTACAAATACTCCCTCTGTCCCAAATTACTCTGTGTTTTAGGTTTAGTCAAAGTCAAACTTCATAAGCTTTGACTACAAATATAAGAGAAAATATCAATATCTAAAATATGTAATATAGTTAGACTCGCCATAAAACATACTTTTATATTGCATACAAGTGATATTATAAATGTTATTATTCTATTGAAGATGTTGAGTTAAGTTTAACATGCTTGACTTTGACCAAACCTAAAACGCAGAGTAATTTGGGACGGAGGGAGTAAGAAATATCACAATCACTTATTCCATTTTAATCATTTGGCACCTTCACTATTACCATGAACCGTTTCTCTCCACGCCTAACTTCTCATCTACACGAACCTCGAACACTTTTCTCACCTTTACTTTTATGTTATTTAATTCTCGCTTTATTTCTTTACGCAAGTTTCCTCTATTATTCACTCACCCCTTCCACCTTCAACAATTGCAGTCAATTCACTCAAGACAGGTGACACCTTGAGTGTGATAAAAATTACGCATAAAAACACTTACCTAGGCTCTTTATTGGGATCGATATAAAAACTGGAATTAATACTTCTGCAAAAACATGCTCTAACGAACCTGTGCACTTACAGGCTATCAATTCTACATCGAGAAAAAGGACATGAATAGCGAATATCAAAACTTGGGAGTAACTATGCTATCATTCGTTGATGATGAGACTACTATCAAGGAAAGATTCTACGGAAGGATCGAGGAGATATGGAAGCTCGACTACTATGGAGAGACGACTGATGTTCCATGTTAGATGGGCCAAGAATGTAGAAAAGAAGGCCGGTATTTCGCCACCATGGTTATACCCGATGCCAAATCAGCGAAGAACGCCTATGCGAAAAATCAGCCATGGGTACTCGCTAGCCAAGTTGACCAATGCTTTTTCATTACCAACCCATCAAAGCCTAGCCGTGTTGTAGCGAGGAGGGGAAAGAGGAGCATCATTGGAACAGAAGGAGTCTCCAACAAGAAATACTTCAACAAGAACGGTGATCCGAAGAGCAAAGAGGAATTCAACATGCCTACTACTACAGTAAAAAGGAAGACCACCCTACCTACTAAACATTATCCGTTCATGAGAAGAAATCTCAAGGTGCTCGAGCTAAAGTATCCAACCGCGATGAAGAAGGGCAAGAAGATTGTGAAGAGACGCTAGCTCGATTAAAACTATATATCATGATATTCGTGTGTGTATACGGATATTGATGTATATGATTCAGATTTTTTTGATATATATGATTCGGGTTTTATTTGAATAATATAATTATGTATTCGCAAATGTGTATGTTCTTTCTTAAGATAATTAAAAATAGTTTTTAAAAAGAACTAAAAACTGGGAGACAACCAGGATTCAAACCTGACTGCCCCAGGTTTATAATAGTGGACCAAACTAATACCACTAGGGTATCATCTGTCTCACGTCATAGACCAGCACAACGGTTGGTTTAGACTAAGTGTCACATTTCTGTGGTGCATCTAATATGCGCCACAAAATTTCACGAGTTTTGTGGCACATCCTCCTGATATGCGCCACAGAAATGTGACACTTAGCCAAACAGCCGGTTCCCTTTCCTCGACCCCACACACGTGCGCCCTTCCTTTCCTTTCCTCCGTGCGCTCGACGAACCCTAGCCTCCGCTGCTCGCCCGCACACCTCCTCCGCTCACCCCGCCAGAGGAGGAAGCCAACCCTGCCCCGCCCGCGACCAAGGGTGAGGAGGCCTTCCCCGCCCCGCCCGCGACCTAGGAGGAGGCCCGCCCGCCCCGCTCGCGACCTAGGAGGAGGAGGCCCGCAGCAGGAGCACCGCCACCACCTCATTGGCAACCACCTCCCCTCCTCTCTCTCTCTGCCTCCGATCCATTCCCCACCGCAGGTACATTCCCCACACTCTCTGAATCTGATCTGCAAGTTGTTCTAAATCCAAGTGTTCCGTACAAGCCTCTAATTCTAAATGTGATTTATTTTCCTACATATGATGACCAGGTGTTCTGTATCCAAGTGTTTTGTACATGCCTCTGAATCCAAGTGTTCTATACATGTTCTCTGACTAGCACTCTACATATGATGACCACTTTTGAGCCTATGATTTATTTTCCTTCCATTGCAAGATAGGAGTGAAGGTTCTTGTCATTTAACAATAAAATCCATCTTTCATTGCAGTGAAGGTAATACAGTAACCAGACTTGATCAGTTACTATGCTATCAACTAGACTCACTGTTTGGGTAAATATTGTACCAATGTATTAATAAGTATACTAGATACTACACTCAGTTTTGGTAAATGTTGTACCAATGTATTAAATAGTGTACACTAGATATTGCACTCTCTTTTGGTAAAATCTTGGGCACGCTGGATATTGAAGCTGAGTTAAGACCTAGAATGTTAAAACAACTTCCTTGTGGAACTTTTTTAGTATTGTTCTAAATATACATTTCACCTATCTTTTGCACTTTTTCAACAACAATGGAAGAATTGTGAGTCTTTGCCTGTGAAATGCATTCTGTGTATTTTTCAAGCACCTAGTGTACCTAGTTCTCGTACTGTAGGACAAGGTGTTCGCATACAAATAAGCAGGGCTGGTGTGATAATATCAGCAAGTATCTAATAATTTCCATAATACTTCCAGCCAACAAAGTGTTCTTCCTAACATATGCTTTGCCCATGCTGTATAAATCATCAGTAAATCCAGCCGGAGGGCAGTATTGCTATGCTAGATAAGGTAAGATGTAGAGTGCAGCAAGTTAATTCTAGTTTACTAACACCAGTATTTTGGTGCACATAAAACAAATATTGTTAAGTAATCTCTTTTCTTAAACCTACAACTTCTTATGAAGCAAGAAGGTCCAAAACTTTAGGATAATGTAATCTCCTAAAGCTTATATTTACATAGATCTTTCTAGTTTCATATCTCCTGAAGTTTATATTTATATATATATTTACATTATATAAGCTTACATTTATTTATATTTGCATAGCTCTTTCTAGTTGCATAGCTCCTGAAGCTCTTGAAGCTTATATTTGCATAGCTCTTTCTAGTTGCATAGATCCCGAAGCTTATATTTGCATAGTTGCTAAAGTTTATATAATGTAAGCTCATGTAACTTATATTTGCATGCAAAGGTTACAATGTTAATTCAGAGAAATAGTAAGTAAATGTTGTCACATGTAGATTGGCTAGTTGCTTGGTTGACCTTTTAAGAGACCTAATTAACTAATTATTACCAACACTCCTGCAAGCCACATATCTTCCTTGAACATCCTACACAGATCACATACTTTCTCAACTTTGTTACCTATAATTTCAGCAAAACTACTTTAGAGCAAGTTCCAGATAGGAGTATCGGTAAACCGTCAGATAGGAGTGTGTGTTAGTGGCCTAGTGCTTCACTCTAGCTAATTCCAGTTTATCATTTTTTGAAATTATAGAACTATATATGTTTGCCTAACTTGAGTTATTTTTCTGCTTATTGAGTTATTCCAGTTTAACTCTAGTGCTTCACTCTAGCTAATTACAGTCAAGGATGTGCGTTTTCCTGTAAAAAGTACAATGTATCTGTTACTACTGTTTGCTTCAGGATGATAGATGGGGTTGTTTTCCTATTAAAAGTACAATGTATCTGTTACTGTTGTTTTCCTTTAAAGAGTACAATGTATTTGTTTGTAAAAAGTACAATGGATGATGGATGGGGTTGTCAATGGGGCTATTTTCTTATGTGTGAATGATAGATAGGGTCAATGGGTCTGTCAATGGGGATGTTTTCTTGCAGGGATTTCAATTGAGTTGCCTGTTTCTCCAGAAGCGTCGATTCACTTCTGTTTTAGTTGAGAAATGGGCACTCCTAGGTCAAAACATTAGCAAAGGTCATGCTGTATTTTTTGATTGATTTTTGTGCCAAACTTTTGCCTCTTTTTTGTAATAAAGTGCAAACATGTCGTCCAACAAAGTGGCCGGCCCTTCTAAGCCCATGAGCATCATAGAACAAGCCAGAGGGGCCAACAAGTCGTTCTGGCGGGCGTCCCAATAGCAGGAGGAGGAGGCAGAGGCAGCGATGAGGATTACACCACCAGCGATGGCGGCGATCGACACCGGAGCTGCTGGGGGCAACAAGGGCGATGATGAGAATGAGGGGGATGATGATGACTACGGCGAAACTAGTGAAGGCGGTGAGGAGGATGACACCACCACCGATGGCGGCGACCACATGGATAGCAGTAGCGGCAACCTGCGCGCTAAGAAGAAGAATAATAAGAAGAAGTAGGAAAGGAAAGATCGGACGCCGCAAGTGCTTTTCAACATATGCGATGAGTTCACCGATGTCACAAAAAGTAGCCAACCCGTGGCGCCTGCGGTGATTGCTAGAGGGTACGGCATGCAACTCGGGTGCATCGTTCGAGAAAGCATGTCGATCAACACGAAGCACCTCAAAAGTGCTACCAATGAGGCTTTTGTCGAGAACCACATTAGTAATTTTCACAAACGATACACATCCCCGGCACTGTTGAATACCCTAGACAAATCAAACAAGGTGAACAAACTAGCCATCATGAAGATGGGCAATGCCTTGAGCAGCTAGAAAACCCGGGTAAAGACTAGCATTAACAAAGGTGAAAGCTGGGAGAAGATAAGTAAGAAAAATATGATGCTCGAAGAAGAAGAGTTCACGATATCTAAGGCAGAGATAGCTACTAATGATGCTAAAACATGGACTGAGTGGGGGAGGAGAATGCGGGAGTAGAACATAGGTAACCACTGGCTTAGAAGCGGCGGTTACATAGGGAAACAAGCCATGTGGGACAAGGAGGGCACCGAGCTTGAACGTCTGAGAAAGATAACCCGTGGGATAAAATCACGAACTTGTAGTTGAGGAACTTTGTTCATGCCCGCTACTACCTGGACCCGATTACCAAGGAATTTGTCACCAACGATCCGGAGGTGAAGGACTTCGAGGAGGAGTTGGTAAGGAATGTACCGCGAATCTCAAGTATTTTGCGTTCTAATTAAAATAATGAAGCCAAAAATCTATACAGGTTCACCTTTCCTTGTATTTGCAGGAGAGGGAATTCAACGCTACTGCTAAGTCGTCGTCCCAGGGGTCAACGGAGCCGTGGGACATGGTTTTCAATAGGGTGATGAATGCTTACAAGAAGAGGGACAAGTGTTTGCCACTGTGCTCAGCTAGACGTGTGTCCGGCTTTGGTACGAGCATGAAGTTTGGCGAGTACTACAAAGAGTATGCCAAGAAAAGAAGGGAGAGGAAGAACCAGTTGATGGCTAAGGATAAAGCCGACGCTCAAGAGCTGAATATCAAGGTGTAGTCACTACTGGAGAAAAAAGCGCACGAGAAAGAAGTGGACAAGATAGTGAAAGCTAAGCTCGGTGCGATCATCCTTCCTAGGTTGATGCAGGGGCTAGTTGCTTAGAATGCGGCAGGTCGAGGGGGGCCGATACATGTGCCCAGCTTCAGTGGAAGCAACTTGAACATCAATGTGTCACCGGACCTAGTGACCCCCTGTCCACCAAAGTCGCGGCGCAGCCTCTCGATTTGGTCACACCGATGCCCCCTCCCGTCACAAATACCAAGGCACAATTGGTAGTGGTGGTGCTTCATAATGCACCCGAGTGGGAGAATGCTGATAGGCCAGCCGCCGGCAACGGTCGTGTCTCAATGATACGTCCATTTTGCATCACTATTCTATGTATTAATTCATTATTATTCATTGATATATTTTGTATTGAGAGGTGATACTTATGTTATTTCATCTGTTTTTGCATGGTTGATGACTTTTGGAGCATGGACCGCTGCAGTCAGGATTCTGATGGAAAAGGTGCTGTTTGGAGGCAAAATTCGCGAAGATCAGAAAATCCTGGAAAATATACGGAAAATCCTATTTTTCCAGAAGACTAAGGATGCCAGAAGACGGAGTGGAGATGGGCCACAGGGGGCCCACACCACCCCCTGGCGCGGGCAGCCCTAGGCCACGCCAGCAGGTGGTGTGGCCACCCTAGCCCACTCCAGCCTCTCCCCTCTGGCGTATATCATCCTCCCGAAACCTTAAGACTCAGGGAGCAACCATAGAAAGATTCCGCCGCCTCTGCGGGGCGGAAAACACCAAGAGAGAAAGATCTCTCTGGCAGACAGATTTCTACTAGGGGAATTCCTTCCCGGAGAGGGGAGATCATCGCCATCAACACCACCATCAAGCTGGACTTCATCGGTATCATCATCATCGTCACCACCATCATCACCATCAGCACCCTCACCACCATCTCCATATTGTTGTAACAATTGGTTGAATCTTCCTATAGTTCATAGTGGAAACTTTCCCGGTGTTGATTACTCCTTGTAGTTGATGCTATTGAGTGAACCATTGAATTATTGTTTATGTTCAGATTGTTATACATCATTATTCCATCTCTGATCATGATCCATATGATGTCTTGTGAGTAGTTCGTTTTGTTCTTGAGGACATGGGAGAAGTCATGTTGTTAGTAGTGGAGTTGTGTTGAGAAAGATTCAATAGTTTGATATTTAAGTTGTGGTGTACTTCTTCTAGTGGTGTCATGTGAACATCGACTACATGACACTTCGCCTATATGGGCCTAGGGGAATGCATTGTGTATTTGGCTACTAATCGTAGGGGTTGCCGGAGTGACAGAAACCTGAACCCCCGTTAGGAAACCATTGCACAAGGGACGTAAGGGTCTTAGAGTTTAAAGCTGTGGTTAGGTTTCTACCTTAATTACTTTCTTGTACTTACGGATGTTTGCAAGGGGTATAATCACAAGTATGTATTAGTCCTAGGAAGGTCGGTACATTAGCACAGGTTCACCCACACAACACTTAGCAAGCTAGAGAAGATTAATCAACTATATGAAGTGAAAGCACTTGACAGTCTTCCCATGTGTCCTCGAGAACATTTGGCCATCTTAAGTAATACAACCGGCTTGTCCTTTGCTGCATAAAGGATTGGGCCACTTGCTGATTTATTCCTACTGTCTTTTATTTACTCGTACTTTGTTTACTTGCTTTATCGAAAACCCCTAAAAATCTGTTTGCTAAGTATTTGCAGAGAATTCCTGATCCATACCACTAGCCAGCACCTTCTGCTCCTCGTTGGGTTCGACACTCTTACTTATCGGAAATACTGCGATACACCGCCTATACTTGTGGGTCATCAAGACTATTTTATGGCGCCGTTGTCGGGGAGTGAAGCGCTATTGGAGAGTGGAACTGGTAAAGGAAACTTCTATTGTGAGTATTGTTTACTTCTGTTAGCTGCTTTATTTTTGTTATGGATAATTCGTTGAGTTTCTTATTTGGTAATGCGACTACCACTGCTAAGGTAGTAGATAAGCCACCACCTGCTGAGAATGATGTTTTCAAAATACCTACAAGAATTATTGATCGTGTTATGGATAACTACTATGTTGGGGATGGAACTGTCCATCCTGGTGATCATTTGCTCTTTATACACGAATTATGCGGGTTGTTCAAGTGTGCAGGTATTACTATAGATCAAGTTAAGAAGAAGTTATTCTCATTATCACTAAAAGGAAGAGCTGAGGACTGGTATAAGCTGCTGAAGAATGGTCAAGCTCTGGAATGGGAGGAAATAGTGCCTCTCTTTTATTCAAAGTTTTATCCTCCTAGTGAGATTCATAAAGATCGGAATCAAATATACAACTTTTGGCCTCTTGATGGAGAGAGTACAGGTCAAGCTTGGGGGAGATTGAAGTTACTAATGCTCAAATGTCCCATTCATGAGCTCCCCAACAATATTATTATCAATAACTTTTATGCAAGGCTCCCTCTACATGACAAGGATTTATTGGATGCTTCTTGTGATGGATCATTCACTCGCATGGAAGAAGAAGCTAAATGGGATCTTCTGGACCGTATTCAAGACAATGATGAAGCTTGGGAGAATGACAAAGGTAGAAAGTCAGGTATAAATTATGATTATGAATGCATTGAATCTTTTATGGGAACTGATGACTTTCAAAATATTAGTAATGCTTATGGTCTTGATTTGCAAGTTATTACGAATTGCTTTAGAGATTTTGCTTCTTATATCGAAATTCCAAAAAGGGGGATGGAATAAATACCATGCACCTTACAAAGATATTGTTGACTATGTTCCTGTTGGGAGTGCTGAGTATTGCATTATTGATCCCATCTTACCTGAACCTTATATTGAGAAGATTCCCTTCCCAGAAAAGGTAAAGGACCATCCTATGATAACTAATGTTATCACCAAAAGTGAAAAGAGAATTGTAAAACCTGATGAACAAATAAACATTGAACCTGTGGTAGCAATTGTGAAAGACCTTGTCACTAAAAGCATAGAAGATGGGCACATAGTCTTTTGTGAGGATGCTTCTAATATTGTTTCACATCCTAATAGAACTAAAAAGGCTAGTGTTCCTGTGCTTTCTGTTAGAATTGGTGATCATTGCTATTATGGTTTATGTGATATTGGTTCAAGTTCCAGTGCTATTCCTTATGAGCTTTACAGAGAAATTATGCATGAAATCAGTTCTTGCGAGTTGGAAGAGATTGATGTGGTTATTCACCTTGCTAATAGAGAGACCATCTCTCCAATTGGTATTGTACGAGACGTGGAAGTTCTTTGTGGTAAGATTAAGTGCCCTGCTGATTTTCTAGTACTCAGTTCAGCTGCTAGTAAAACTTATCCTATTATTTTTGGTAGACCTTTCTTGAGTACTTGTGGAGCCATTATAGATTGCAAAAGGGAGAAAATCTTGACTAAGTTTGCTGGGGAATCTTATGAGTTTAATTTCTCGAAATTTGTTAAAGAACCTTCTGAAGAGGAAACCCATAATGAGGATTTTAGAGTTGAACAACTTGCTTCTATTTCTCTTGCTCCTAACAATACTTTGCAGCAATTTATGGAAGATCATGAAAGTGAAATCTTCATGGAAGAAAGGAATGAGATTGACAGGATTCTCCATGATCAACCAAAGATGCTTAAGCATAACTTGCATGTAGAAGACTTGGGTACCACGATGCCACCTAAAAAGGATCCGGTTTTCGATCTAAAACCTCTCCCTGATGATCTTAAATATGCTTATATTGATGATAAAAAGATATATCCTGTTATTATTAGCGCTAAACTTTCAGGGAAGGAAGAAGAAAGGTTATTGGAGGTTTTGAGGAAACACCGAGGAGCTATGGCTTATACTCTAGATGATTTAAAAGGGATTTCACCTACTATATGTCAGCATTCTATCAACATAGAACCAGATGCAAAGCCAGTAGTAGAGTACCAATGACGTTTAAATCCTAGGATGAAGGAAGTGGTAAGGAATGAGTTATTGAAACTCCTTGATGCTGGTATTATTTACCCTATTGATGATAGTGAATGGGTTAGTCCTGTTCATTGTGTTCCTAAAAAGGAGGTATTACAGTTGTTCCTAATGATAATGATGAGCTTATTCCTCAAAGAATAGTAGTAGGCTATAGGATGTGCATTGATTTTAGAAAAATCAATAAAGTTACTAAGAAAGATCACTACCCACTTCCTTTTATTGATCAAATGTTGGAAAGGTTGTCTAAAAATACCCATTTTTGTTTTCTTGATGGTTATTCTGGTTTCTCTCAAATTGTTGTTAAACAACAAGATCAAGAAAAAACTACTTTTACTTGCCCTTATGGAACTTATGCTTATAGACGTATGCCTTTTGGTTTATGTAATGCTCCTGCTACTTTTCAAAGGTGCATGTCTGCTATCTTTCATGGTTTTTGTGAGGAAATTGTAGAAGTGTTCATGGATGACTTTTCTGTCTATGGAACTTCTTTTGATAATTGTCTGCACAACCTTGATAAAGTTTTGCAGAGATGTGAAGAAACTAACCTTGTTCTTAATTGGGAGAAATGCCACTTCATGGTTAATGAAGGGATTGTCCTTGGGCATAAAGTTTCTGAAAGAGGCATAGAAGTTGATAGAGCTAAGGTTGAGGCAATTAAGAAGATGCCATGTCCAAGAGACATCAAATGTATTCGTAGTATCCTTGGTCATGCTGGTTTCTATAGGAGGTTTATTAAAGACTTTTCTAGGATATCAAAACCCCTCACTAATCTTCTTCAAAAAGATGTACCCTTTGTTTTTTATGATGATTGTAAGGAAGCTTTTGAAACTCTCAAGAAGGATTTAACTACAGACCCTAGTGTTTAACCACCTGATTGGAGTTTACCCTTTGAAATAATGTGTGATGCTAGTGATTTTGCTGTAGGTGTTGTCCTTGGGCAACATATTGATAAAAAGTTAAACGTTATCCATTATGCTAGTAAGACTCTAGACACTGCTCAAAGGAATTATGCTACTACTGAAAAGGAATTTCTAGCTGTTGTTTTTGCTTGTGATAAGTTTAGGCCCTATATTGTATACTCAAAAGTCACCATTCATACCGTTCATGTTGCTATTAAATACCTTATGACGAAGAAGGATGCTAAGCCTAGGCTTATTAGATGGGTGCTGCTTTTACAAGAGTTTGATCTACATATAGTAGATAGGAAGGGTGCTGAAAACCCTGTAGCTGATAATTTATCTCGATTGGAAAACATCTCTTTTGACCCTATGCCTGTTAATGATAGTTTCCCAAATGAACAGTTAGCTGCAGTAGGGGTAAGCTCGTGAGGGAGCCCTTGGTACGCTGATTATGCTAACTTTATTGTCTCCAAGTATTTGCCTCCAACTTTTACATCTCAGCAAAGAAGGAAGTTCTTCTATGATTTGAGGCATTATTTTTGGGGTGACCCACACTTATACAAAGAGGGAGTGGATGGTATTATGCGAAGATGTGTTCCAGAATATGAACAAAAGGAGATATTGCATAAATGTCATGGTAGTGCTTATGGAGGACATCATGCAGGAGATAGAACTGCACAAAAGGTGCTACAATCAGGTTTCTACTGGCCTACCCTTTTTAAAGATGCAAGAAAATTTGTTTTATCTTGTGATGAATGTCAGCGTGTTGGTAATATTTCTAGACGCAATGAAATGCCTATGAACTACTCTCTAGTTATTGAACCTTTTGATTGTTGGGGATTCGACTTTATGGGTCCTTTCCCTCCTTCGAAAGGTTACACTCATATTCTTGTTGCCATTGATTATGTTACTAAGTGGGTAGAAGCCATTCCTACAAAGAGTGCTGACGGGGAGACATCTCTAAAAATGCTTAAGGATGTTATCTTTCCTAGGTTTGGGGTGCCTAGGTATCTCATGACTGATGGGGGTTCTCATTTCATTCATGGTGGTTTTAGGAAGACCCTTGCTAAATATGATGTTAATCATAGAATTGCTTCAGCTTATCACCCCCAAACTAGCGGGCAAGTAGAGTTATCAAATAGAGAAATTAAATCCATCTTGCAAAAGACTGTAATAGGTCTAGAAAAAACTGGGCTAAGAAGTTGAATGATGCTTTATGGGCTTATAGAACTGCTTACAAAAATCCTATGGGGATGTCTCCTTATAAAATGGTTTATGGGAAAGCTTGTCACCTACCCTTAGAATTAGAACACAAAGCTTACTGGGCAGTTAAAGAATTAAATAGAGATTGTAAGCTCGCTGGTGAGAAAAGATTATTTGACTTAAGTTCTTTAGATGAATGGAGGAGTGAAGCCTATGAAAATGCTAGGATCTTTAAGGAAAAAGTTAAAAGATGGCATGACAAGCGAATACTTAAGAGAGAATTTCATGTTGGTGAGAAAGTTCTATTGTATAGGTCTCATCTCAGATTTTTTGCAGGAAAGCTACTGTCAAAATGGGAAGGACCTTTGATTATAGAAGAAGTATACCGTTCAGGAGCAATAAAAATTTCTTCTTTAAAAGATAATACTACACAAGTAGTGAATGGACAGCGACTCAAACACTATATTGTTGGAGATTCTTACAATGAAGATGTTGATGCCTTTCAAGTTATAACTCTGGAGAAATTCATCGAGGACCAAATTCAGAGACCTGCAGAGTATGTTTTCAAATAGGTAACGTTTCTGGTAAGAAAAGTTCCACGAAAATACAATCCAACTATATTTTTGCAGTTTTCAGTCAATGAGGAAAGTTACAAAGTGAAAAAGGGACGGAACCGGAGCCAGGGTGGCCCACACTACCCTGTGGCACGGGCCCACCCCTGGCCGCGCCACCAGGTGGTGAGGCCACCCCAGACTCCGCCTCCGACCCGTTTTCACCCAGTACCTTCCTCTTGTTATGAAACTTCGTAATATATAACCCCCCAGATCTTCCGAGGTTCGTGTATCGTGTTTTCGTCATGTTTTTGTTTCGATATGTTTCTGCCAGGTAGAATCCCAGATTTGGAGCCACAATGTCTTCCACTGGATCAGCCGGGGGAGATTCCTTAGAAGATATCATCAACCCATACATGAGAGAGTTGAAGATTCATCCCAAGGAGTTGTTGCTCGAAGATGGGGAGGTCCGGATTAACGAGGTTCCAGGCCCTAAAGGTAAAGGAAGTCTGGAGGACAGGATGGAAGCACTAGAGCAAGAAGTCTTTAGGTACAAGAAGATGACGGAGCGCGAAGTGGATATCATCCATAAGATTTGTTCCGAACTCATCACCGAGCACCAAAAGGAGACTACTGAACTCAAAGACGAAGTCCTCTCACTCTGCCAAACAACCAACGAACTGCAAGCATAGTTCTATGACATTCAAAATCAAAACTGTGAGTATGAGGCTAGATTTAAACGCATAAGTGCTGCTGCAAGTTTCAGGATGTTGGAAACCATGATGTCCTTTGTTGATGGGAAACCCTTACCCTGGAAGACGGGCGAAGATGAGAGGATACCACCACCACCAAAGGAGTAATTCGTCATCAGGTTTGGCATCCCCTTGGCTTGTTCCAAGCTTGGGGGAGTGCCGCGGTATCAAATCACTATCTTCTATCTTTTTTACCTTATTAGTAGAGTCATATCATGAATAGAGAAGTTATTATGTAGGATGGTTTGCATTATGGAAGTGTCCCCTCTCTCATTAGATGTGTATCCCTTGGTGTGAGTTGCCGTTATGGAATATTAATGAGAAGTTCTATCATTTACTCTTTTGCATAGCTTATATTAGTTTTCAATTCATGGTTGTATGATTGATCTTGTTGTTAGTATTGGTATCACTTTGGGATCATCGAGTTAATTTAGTTGGTTTTGGCAAACCTGGCTCGGTCAGTAGCACACTATTTTTGAGAGTTTAATTAAAAAGATAGAAGTACTCTAAAGAAATATAATTTCATCATCTTTCTTTCTTGATTTGCTCATAAGTTTAGTATTCTCTAGTTAAGATCTTTTGTGCTTCCAAGGAAGATTACATGTTTGTCTTTATCACTTGTATGTTTGGTTGTTTCCTTCAACTCTTGTACTTGCTACCCAGCCTTGCTAGGCAAAAACCTGTACTGAGAGGGAATTCTTCTCGTGCATCCACCTCCTTAAAACCAAAACCTTTGCCATTTGTGTCCACCATACCTACCTAGTAGCATTATTGCTATTCCAAGTAAATTCTTGTTTTATCTACCTCCCAAATTAAACTTGTTATGTGAAAATTAGTGATTAAAGCTCTCACGAACTTGATGGCACACTTTACTTTCTTGCACTTAATAAACTTGAACCATTGTGCTCACCTATGTTGTGTATATGCTTGCACTTTGTAAGTTGTGAATTAGCAGAACCATGATGTCATGGGGAATGCTTTCAACATTGCACTGGTACTTTGTACCAAGTTGATATCATGTTCTTTTGTCTATGGATGTCGTCGGTGTGAAATGAAAGGGGAGCTTGTAAGTCCATGGAGTTATGCATATGTGTTAGAGAAACGCCTGGGCCGCTGGTCTAATCCATGCTGACATGGTGGAAACCTGCAGCGTAACCATAACGAGTATCTATGAAGCATTCTTCTTATAAAAAAGAGATAGAGATTGAGAAAAAGAGAAAAGAAAAAAAAGATATTATGAAAAGAGGAAAGAGAGAGAAAAGCACCTTATTCCCATGGTAAATAAGAAGATTGCTGAGATACTTGTTGTCTGCTTGCCTTGTCATTTTGATATGGGGATTCTTCCGTATCATCAGGCAAGGGGTACCCCGTTGGCGGTTCTCAATGATACACATATGCTTACGATGACAAGAACTTACCGGTGACTAAACTTGAGTAGCATGAGGAGCGGCCCTCGTATTCAAGGGACATGAGATTCTCAACTTACAACTTGTCAATGCATATCCTCATATTTGATCACTTTAACCTTAATCACCTAAAGATGCCTATGATAGGGGCAATGAGAGCTGAAAGCTAGTAAGTATCATAATTTTTCGGAGCTCTTTATGAGACTTGCAATCCCCGCTTCCCTTTGCGAAGGGCCTTTCTTTTACTTTGTAGTTGAGTCAGTAAACCTATTCCCTTCTATCTCAGCAAGTATTTTGAGTTGTTGTGTTTCATTCATTCATATGATGATTTATTCAATCATGTTTATTATGTTCCTTGTTTTGCACATTGCTCTTATCTTGATGTTTACTACTTTGAAAACTATCATTGAAAAACCAGTTATTTGTGAACTCCAGCAAATTATCAACAATTCTTCGACCAAGAGCTAAGTTTGCCATTACCATATATGATTCACTTTATGTATCTTTATTGTGTTTCCTTTACCTATTGGAAGTTAAGTTATATAATAGTGAGTTGTCTTCTATTATGATCTATGTATTAATGAATGTGATGCTTCTTGTCCGTATTCTTTTATCGACTCTTCACTCCATAAACCTGAGGCCATGTTTATTGAGCTCAGTTTCGCTTGGGGACAAGCGAAGTCTAAGCTTGGGGGAGTTGATACGTCCATTTTGCATCACTATTATATGTCTTAATTCACTATTATTCATTGATATATTTCGTATTGAGAGGTGATACTTATGTTATTTCATCTGTTTTTGCATGGTTGATGACTTTTGAAGCATGGACCGCTGCAGCCAGGATTCTGATGGAAAAGGTGCTATTTGGAGGCAAAATTCGCGAAGATCAGAAAATCCAGGAAAATATACGGAAAATCCTATTTTTCTAGAAGACTAAGGATGCCAGAAGACGGAGAGGAGATGGGCCACAGGGGGCCTACACCACCCCTGGTGCGGGCAGCCCTAGGTCGCGCCAGCAGGTGGTGTGGCCACCCTGGCCCACTCCAGCCTCTCCCCTCTGGCGTATATCATCCTCCCGAAATCCTAAGGCTCGGAGAGCGACCACAGAAAGATTTCGCCACCTCTACGGGGCTGAAAACACCGAGAGAGAAAGATCTCTCTGGCAGACAGATTTCTACCGGGGGAATTCCTTCCCAGAGAGGGGAGATCATCACCATCAACACCACCATCAAGCTGGACTTCATCGGGATCATCACCACCATCATCACCATCAGCACCCTCACCACCATCTCCATATTGATGTAACAATTGGTTGAATCTTGCTATAGTTCATAGGGGAAACTTTCCCGGTGTTGATTACTCCTTGTAGTTGATGCTATTGAGTGAACCATTGAATTATTGTTTATGTTCAGATTGTTATACATCATTATTCCATCTCTGATCATGATCCATATGATGTCTTGTGAGTAGTTCGTTTTTTTCTTGAGGACATGGGAGAAGTCATGTTGTTAGTAGTGGAGTTGTGTTGAGAAAGATTCAATAGTTTGATATTTAAGTTGTGGTGTACTTCTTCTAGTGGTGTCATGTGAACATCGACTACATGACACTTCACCTATATGGGCCTAGGGGAATGCATTGTGTATTTGGCTACTAATCGTTGGGGTTGTCGGAGTGACAAAAACCTGAACCCCCGTTAGGAAACCATTGCACAAGGGACGTAAGGGTCTTAGAGTTTAAAGCTGTGGTTAGGTTTCTACCTTAATTACTTTCTTGTACTTATGTATGTTTGCAAGGGGTATAATCACAAGTATGTATTAGTCCTAGGAAGGTCGGTACATTAGCACAGGTTCACCCACACAACACTTAGCAAGCTAGAGAAGATTAATCAACTATATGAAGCGAAAGCACTTGACAGTCTTGCCATGTGTCCTCGAGAACGTTTGGTCATCTTAAGTAATACAACCGACTTGTCCTTTGATGCATAAAGGATTAGGACACTTGCTGCATTTATTCCTACTGTCTTTTATTTACTCGTACTTTGTTTACTTGCTTTATCGAAAACCCCTAAAAATCCGTTTGCTAAGTATTTGTAGAGAATTCCTGATCCATACCACTAGCCAGCACCTTCTGCTCCTCGTTGGGTTCGACACTCTTACTTATCGAAAATACTGCGATACACCCCCTATACTTGTGGGTCATCACTCAACATTTGCCGAGCTCAACGCCATCACTAAGGTAACGAATTAGTTAGTCTACATCATATCCTTTATGCCTTTTATGACTTCCATCTCATGATGCCCAACATACTTTGACTCATGACACTCCTTGCATACTCCTGCATAGCGTTGCCGGCGGCGAGTTGAAGGATGTTGCCAAGGGAAATCTCATACAACCGGCGAGCAGCACGATGCACAACAATCCAATGGAAGATGACGTGATGAGGGTTGGGTTGTCTCGGGTGTTTCCAGGGTGTGATGACATGGACCATCCTTTCAACCTTAGGGAGCCGACAAACACAAGACCCATGTAGAATGCCACAACTAGCCCTTAGCATGGTCAAAGATCCGGATTTGTCTTGTAGGGGGAGGGCGAACCACCGGCGCCACCTTGATTGTTCGGCTGACTCGGAAGCCAGTGCACCGTCTCCACCTCCAATAGTCACCAACAACTGTTGGGAGTGTGTGTACCGCCCAAGGCGAATCTGTTGCACCACAACCGCCATCACCCCCGCCACCACATCATGGCAACAATGACGATGATGATGAAGCTGTCAACATCGACATCTTCCTCAACACTGGCGCTAACAAAGGATTGTACATGCCTTGTGTGGATGAAGGACCCTTCATCTCTCACGGAAATCAAGCTGGGCGTCCTAGTACATGCACGCAGCGTCTGGTCTTCCATGGTTTTCTCAAGAGACGCCTTCGGCCACCGATCCACAGGACAAACCGGGAATCATTTTCAGCCCTAGAACACTCCAAAAGGCATCCGATGAGAAGTTAGCATCCCCAGTAGAGGACCCTGCTACGAAGAAGCACATGAAGAGAAGTAAGAAGAAGGCAACGAGCTAGCCTCATCCGAAGAGGATCCAGGATCAGGAGGATGTTGTACCAGCCAACCAGGATGGCTTGCCCCGAGTGCATGTCGCTAGTGAACCAATATTGACTCCGGA
Source organism: Avena sativa (assembly GCA_916181665.1). Classification (NCBI taxonomy): domain Eukaryota; kingdom Viridiplantae; phylum Streptophyta; class Magnoliopsida; order Poales; family Poaceae; genus Avena; species Avena sativa. The sequence continues at coordinate 630,092,199 of OV702288.1, forward strand.
GCTGCTCCGCCTCATGCGTGGAGCCATGGTAACTTTGCATGAGGGTATCAAGGCACTAGAGGTCCTTTTTTCTTAAATACAAAGATCCAAATTACTTGGTTTTCATGGCCAAGGTGCCACCGGACGTGGACTTCATCCATGAAGACCTCGCAGATTTGTTCTTCATAGCGTACGAGGACGTATTCAAGTTGTTTCTCTCCAAATGGCTAGACTATAACTTGGTCCGCATATACGCGCTTAATCTGGCGATGAAGATCAAGAGAGAGAAAACTTTGTATGTTGTGATACTGGATCCCTACTACACGCGTGACATCCAGTTGTTGAAAGGATCAGAGACATGGACCATGGTGACGGCGTACCTCCAGAAGTTCATGGTGGACAACAAGAGGAAGGACACACTTCTTTTGACTTTCTTTCTCGAGTAAGTACACACCTGCTCGTCGCTGTAACTTATACATTTCTTCCTTTGCTCTTGACAAGGGGTTAACTCATCAATGCCCATCATAGATGGACTTAGGTTCGAGGAAGTGGGGAGCATTGGAGGCATTGATCGGCTAGCAAACAAGCACACAGGGATGCAAGGTTTATCTAGGTTCAGGCTTCATAGAGGACCCTGCTCCTGCTTGTCTGCTCTTGGAATTATCGAGGGGTCGAAAGTTACAGGGGGTGCACAGATACAATCTAGCGATGATGTGGAAACTAGGGTTGTGTATTGTCCTCCTCGCTGGCCCCTCCTAGCCTTTATATAGACAGGCTAGGTCTCAGGATAGCAGGCCAAGTTGGTTACATATTAGGGTTTTCCCTTGAAACTTCTATCTTGAGCTTGTCGTGTGCTGCAAGCAGTCGGAGTCTCCTTGGACGCCCGAATCTCGACTGGGCCTTAGAAACATCATGGGCTTCTTCAATGTTGGACCGTATATACCAAGCTCGAGTACCTGTAAGGTATGCCCATGTCAGTAGCCCATGAGTGTTAGGTTGAATCGCAGATTCGAGTGGAGACTTTATGAAGCCTTCGAGTGCATAGTCGAGCATGTTTTCGAGTGCTCTAATTTGTATCATAGGGATTATCGATATACGTGCCTGATTCACCCGATATATCAGAATCAGTTAACTCCCTTAGGGCAAGACAACGCAATCTACTCGAACTCGAGTCCCCGGACTCGAATCTGGAAAGTGCTGGCGTAATTCGACTCAGGCCATGGAGGTCTTATAGAGCCGAATCCCAGTGTATAGGTGTGAGCACTCGATGCATCCGTCAAGGCATATTTCATCGTACCTACAGGCACGGATTATTTCTGGTAGAGCGCAGCAGGTGCGTTGCCAGGCCTTCTTCAGGTCTTATCTTTACAGCGCAAGCGTGGCATCCGAATTTTGTCATCACGGAGATGATTTCGGTGACCTAGGAGACGATGTCTCTTTGCACGGAAAATAGGAGGCAAAGTCACTGATGTTTTCGAATGTGGACACAGTCAACACACAGTTATGCATAAGAAAATTCGTAGGGTGCGCGGCCAGTGCTCCCTATGGGAGTAGCCCCCGAGAGCCTATTTGAGTTGTAGACTCGAGTGGGGACTATTTAGTATTTTGCAACTATTGTTGTCTTTTGCTTGTTTCAGTTGAATATGCTTTCAGTGCTCCCTATGGGAGTAACCCTAAGTCCATAGTCGAATCGTTGATTCGAGTGAAGGGTTTTGAGAGAAAAGATGTTGTCATAATGCTTGGAGGTCTATAAAGTTCATCGGGCACGCGACTAGCGCTCCTGTTAGGAGTATCCCCCGAGTGCTTGGTCGAGTCGAATACTCGAGTAAGGACTATAGTAGTCATAAGTTGCTCCTGCTGGAGTTGATGATGTCGGTGCTGATGATGAGATGATCTCAGTTTCCCGCGTGAGCAGTTTTGACGAGAGATGACGAAAAGGTGGGGCCCCATGTGTGACTTGGATTTAACCAGGCGTGTGTAATCTTTGGTTTTAACTGCATCTCCTTGATTCTCTTGCATGATGGGAGGAGTGGAGCGAAAGTTCGCGGTTTACACTTCCACGTGTCAACATTGATTTGTGCCACGCATCTGGATGGTTTCCTCCTGGCCGTTGGATGGCATCTGCGGTGAGGTTAAGTAGATGTTTGTTGTGCGGTAATTTTCCCACAGCTCATCTTCTTCCTCGCGTACTGCCTCCATTACTGCTCCTTGTTGCTCCATTGCTTGCACCTTCTTGCTGCGCTGGACGGCCTTCACACCTTCCCCAGCTACTTCCTACGCTCCCACCGCAAGCGCCAGATGGGGAAGAAGAAAGGTGCTTCTGCTGCTGGATCTACGGTTGTCGCTGCTGCGGCCAAGAAGAAGGGCATCGCCTCCACGGGCACTAGTGCTGCCGCTGCTGGAAAGAAGAAAGGCCCAGGAACGTGCGTCACGAATGGGTCGTGGCGGCCAACCACCATCAAGGACACAGAGACCTTCAACTAGCGCCAAGATGGTGCCCTCCCTGCCGCGGAACATGACTGTCAGATTCCCGGCAACGAGGTAATCCCCAGTCCCCCCAGGGGATTCCGGGTAATGTTCCTTGCGTTTATCATCCGCGGTGTTTCTCTCCCCCTTCATAAGTTTGTGAGGGGTTACTCTGCTTCTACAGGCTCCAACTACATCAACTGACCCCAAACTCCATCCTCCATATTGCCTGCTTCATTACCCTTTGCGAGTGCTGGCTCGGAATCGAGCCACACTTTGGTCTCTTCAAAAAACTTTTCAAACTCAAACGCTAGTCGGGTTCTGGTCGATAGTCTACGACATAGGAGGCAGCAGGATCCATGTCAACTCCAATGTCACATACTTTGCCATCAACTTCAATGCGTTTGTCCAAGGGTGGAGGGAGAAGTGGTTTTATATTCACGACCTGAAGGTTGACGAAGAACTCTACGGACTCGCGCCTTTTGATCCGGTGGCAGTATGTAAGATAAGGAGGTCGTGGAAGAACACTGTGATGCCTGGCGAGGCCGCGGAAATAGAGATTCTGTACCAGCGTGTCTGCAACCTTGAACGCTGCATAGGCAAGGAAGTGGGTGGCGCAGACCTCATTCGCACTTGATGCACCGTCGAGTGCAGCCGCTGCAGGCTAGGGTGCATCCAATGTGCTGCTAGACTGGCGTTGACGATGTCACCCGCATCTCGATGGAGAACATTTCTTCGGGTGAAGTAGACAAGAGGTTTCGGCTGTTGACCAAGTACATAGCCAAGGAGAGACTTCCTGGCGACTCCTCTGTGCCTCCGTTCTGTGCGAGTCATCCTCTGCCGGAGGTGGATTTCTTGTGATCTTGACTTGCTTTTAGATTGCCTTCTGTATTTTCTTGTATGTTGATGTTTGTTCCTTGTTTCAGGACTGGAAGGTGACCACTGTGTGGCCTCCTCAGCTCGAGGGAGTGATCCCACGTGAAGCCGAAGAGGAGGACGAGTCGGGCTCCACTGTCCCTATGGAGGAAGAATAGGAAGCCTCCGAGTCCGGCAGGAACATGACTCGCAAGTGCTCCCGAAGCGAGGATTCGGATGCCTCTTCACCGACAATGCCGGAGGATCCTCCTACTGTGGCAGAGGAGCCGATTCCTGCCGTGCCTATGCGTGCCATGGCTCCTCCTTCACGGAATAAGTTTAGGGTGTCGAAGGAGGCATCCGAGGATTCCTTTGACCTCGACAATTTTGACGGGTATGATTTGATACTCTTGCGAGTTCGTCTTTTCTTCCCAACATCTGCTCTCCCGAAGTAGTTCTAGATGATTTTGTAGTCAGACGGCATCATCATCATCAACCAATTGTCGCTTTGTCAAGGAGACTAGTGTTGTGGACTCCAAAGATAAGGAGATGGCAGCGCGATCTCCTTCTCCTCCGGTAGCAGCCCACTCCGGTGCCAATTCTTCGAGTTCCCCCCACGCTGGGGGCACCAGATGATTGCCCGGATGTCGCTTCATAAAGAAACTTCGGAGTCCCTGGAGGAACATGTGAATTTATTTTTATCGTTGGCAGTCGAAATTTGGTAGATGCTCATGCCTTTATTTTTGTAGCATGTCCTGAAGGAATCTACTCGCCTAGCCGAGCAAATCATTTCCTTGGGTCGTCAACATGCTTCACTAGAAACCCGTCATTGTGCCTTCGAAGGTGGGTTTACTCTTTTTTCTCCGTTCTGTTTGTGCAGAAGCTAGTGGGCTTAAGTTTTGTCGTTTGTTCTTTGCAGGTGAGCATAATGATCTTCTTCGTCATGTCGACTCCCTCTAGAAGGGCCTTTACGCGGCAGAGAAGAAACACGACGAGGCACTCGAAGATCTTGAGGAGTCGAAGAAACGCGAGGAAGACTTGCATTCTTCCGCTGCTGATAGGGAAAAGGTGTTCGTAGAACAGCTCTTCGTTGTTGCTAAGGCACTCTTAGGTACAATGCTGCATCATTTTCGTCTACCATGTACTTTACCTTTATGTTGTTATGCTCATGTGTGTGTTCTACAGATGATGCTGGCGTGGACTTTGATGCCCAGGCTTTGACCCGCTCAGATGCTTTGGCCAGTGCCATGGCTGCAGTTGAAGACCACAACGTCTCTATCAAGGACTCACTTGAGAAGGCCAAGGGCGTGCTTGGGTGTCTTTGAGGGGAGATGTTCCCCAAGGCCAAGCTAATCGAGGATCTCGATGGCTTGGTGGAGTCCTTTGCGGGACGCATGCCCATGGACTTCAAGAATGCTCAGCATGGGGTTGGAGATACCATGGGGCTCGCGATGGCGCAGGCTCATGGTGTTGATCTGAACCCCAGCAGCGTCGCTTCGGCGATGCCGGTCACGGCGGATGGCCAGCAAGTAGTGTTTCCTCCCTTTGCCACTAGTAGCAATAAATATGGGCCTCGACTCATTGAAACATGATATGTTGCCAATGTATCTATAATTTTTGATGTTCCATGCTTGTTTTATATCTACTTTATTATGTTTTGTCCACACTTTGGAGTATTTTTATAAACTTTCTTGGACTAACCTATTAACAAGATGCCATAGTGCCAGCTGCCTATTTTCTGCTATTTTTGGTTCCAGGAAAGTCAGAAAATGAATATTCTCAGAATTGGACGGGACAAAAGCCAAAGTCAATATTTCACCAAGGGGGACACGGAGCCAGAAGATGAGACGGAGAGGGGCCAGAGGCCGTTCACACCACCTGGCCGTGCGGCCAGGCCTAGCCCGTGCCAAGGGGTGGTGTGGCCACCTAGGGCACCCCCTCGGCCTCCCCTTTCGCCTATATATCGCCTCTGATACAGAAACCCTAAGTACCCGATCAAAATTCCATGAAAGAGTTTGTAGCCACCGTCATATCCATCCCTAGATCAGGAGGGATCTAAAGCTCTTCCCGGCACCCTGCCGGAGGGGAGAATTCACCCTGGAGGCCTTCTTCATCACCATGCAAGCCTCCAGTGTGATGTGTGAGTAGTTCATCCTTGGACTACGGGTCCATGTAGTAGCTAGATGGTTGGTTCTTCTCCTTTCTGCTACCATGTCTAGATCTTGTGAGCTCTGTTCATGATCAAGATCATCTATTTGTAATCCTACATGTTGTGTTTCCGGGGATCCGATGGATATTGAGATGCTATTTCAGATTGATTATTGATTCTATCATGTCTTTGTTATTTGTGATCTTGCATGCTCTCCGTTGTTAGTAGCTATCTTGGCCGAGTAGATGCTTTAAACTCCAAGAGGGAGTATTTATGCTTGACAGTGGGTTCATGCCTCTAGGAATCTGGGGAAGTGACAGAAATCTCTAAGGTACTAGATGTGTTGTTGCTACTAGGGATAAAATAGCAATCCTTTGTTCATAGAACAATCGTATTGTTTACTTTACACGCAAAGTTTAATGCAATTATATGTTTCTTGCAACTTAATATTGGAGGGGGTTCGGATGATAACCTGAAGGTGGATTATTAGTCATAGATGTAGTTGGATTACGGTCTATCTATAATGTTGTAATGCCTAATCAAATCTCATAGAAGTCAAGATGATTAGTATATATGCTTTCTCGATGTTTCTCAATTGCCCCGCTGTAATTTGTTCACCCAACATGTCATCTATCTTAAGGAGAATCACCAATAGTGAACTATGGACCCCGGTCCTTTCTTTTACCATCAATCAACAACTATTTACTGTTTTCTGTTTACTTTCTGCAAGCTATTACTATCTTCCACACAATACGTTTAATCCTTTGTTTTCAGCAAAACTGGTGAGATTGACAACCTCACTGTAAGTTAGGGGCAAAGTTTTGTGGTTGTGTTGTGCAGGATTCCAAGTTGGAAACAACACCTTGGAGGTGTTTCCTTGCTCCTACTGGTTCGATAACCTTGGTTTCATAACTCAAGGAAAACTTGCTACTGTGCTCATCATACCTTCCTCTTGGGGTTCCCTAACGAGCTCGATATATTTTGGGCCATCAAGCTATTTTTCTGGCGCCGTTGCCAGGGATTGAAGAAGAAGAAGAAGCTCCCACGTCAACCACGCGCCATCAAAAGTTATTTTTCTGGTGCCGTTGCCGGGGAGTCAAGGACATCTTCACAAGGGGAGTCCCTCACAACTAGTCTCTTTACTTTTTTTTTGTTTTGCTTAGTTTATTTCTGGTTGGTTTGCTTGTTCTTTTTATCAAAAAAAAGTTCCTACTATAGTTGTTATTTTCATTGGTATGTTATTGTCTTACTTTATCATGCTTTATATCAATGGTTAGTTTCATTGAAACTGAATCTAATTAGCAAGGTGGGTTCATGGAAGAACAAAAATATTATTATAAGGAACACCGCTTGTCACAAAAAGGGAAACACTTATGGGAACAGATTGATAAATTGTATACCATTGCTAGAAACATGTGCTCTACTTATAATGTTACTTATTGCTTTGATAAATCTTGTTGCTATAAGAGGTATAAACACCTCCCCTTTCAATGTGAGTATAATAATGATGTTATCATATCTTCTTATGTTAAGGGAAATTATGACGTTTATGATGTGGAACAAATTAAAGAATTTATTGCTTGCAAGGGTGCATTCGAACTAGCTTATTTGCTTGAAAATACTGATGATTCGCCTTATAAATATGAGGTTTATGATATACTTAAATTTTGCTTTGATAATTACAAGGAAGAAAATGGTTATATTATTGAATATCTTAATAGAAGCTCTCCACCAGCGGAAGAGACTAATTCCTTGCAGGAGCCTATGGAAGAAGAAATTGCTGAAACTAGAAGCTCATTGGATGAAAAAGAGGAGGAGAGTGATGATAAAGAGGAGGAAGAATGGATCTACCCATTCCTACCTTCTAATGGGTAACTCTTTACCCCTTACATTATTTGATTGTCTCCCATACTTACCAAAGGAGGATGGATGTTATGTTCATGTGGATTCTTTTGAAAATGTTTATAATAAAGCTCTATATGATGGTCCTATATTGGTTGATAATATTAATTGTACTACTATTGAAAATGAGATTGATCAGTCATCTTGTTATAAAATTGTTAAAAGTGGGTTTGAAGGTTTTAATCCCACTATTTTTGAGCTTTATAAAAATTATGTGTTTGTAGATCATGAAAAGCATGCTTTATGTGATAGTTATATTGTTGAGTTTATTCATGAGGCTACTGAAAATTATTATGAGAGAGGAAAATATGGTTGTAAAAGTTTTCATGGTACTGAAACACCTCTCTATTTGCTGAAAGTTTTGATGTTACTCTCGTTTTATCTTCCTACGCCTGTCATTTTGTTCTTTGTGAATTTATTTGCGTATAAGATTCCTATGCATAGGAAGTGGGTTAGACTTAAATTTGTTTTCAATTTGCTTCTTGATGTTCTCTTTTACTTCAATTCATATTTCTTATGTGAGCATCATCGAAATTATCATGCCTAGCTTAAAGGCATTAAAGAAAAGTACTTATTGGGAGATAACCCAAAAGTTTTAGATCACTCTTGGAAGTTATTACCTCTGTAATAACCTCTACTTATCCTTTTTATTTTCTTTTTGTGCCAAGAGTAACCTCTAATGAGAGAGAAGTAATGCTTGGGAAAGTTGCTCTCCCGAAACAGATTTTTGTGCTTTGTTATAAAAATTCGTAAAATCTCTGTACGTCGGTTTGAGCTGTGGTTTTTTGTGATTCTGCCCCAGGTTGTTATCCAACTTTAGTTAGTTCAACACTTTTCGATTTGAGCAACAAAAGGTCTTCAAAAAAATTGGTTTTTACCTGTTGGTCTGTTTTGACAGATTTTTGCCATTATTTGCATTTGCTTCTTGTTGATTCCTTTTTGGGTTCTTTTTGGGGAATTGAGATTTTTGAGGGAAGTGCTACAGTAGCTTTGGTTTTAATGGAAGTTTTACTTGTGTTGAAACTAAACCCAAAGACTTATTATCTTGAGTACACTAATGTTGCTCATGAAGATTGTGTGAAGTTTTGTATGAAGGAAAAATTTCAGGTGTAAGGAAAGAATGATGTAATGAGATGAAGAATGGACTAAAGCTCAAGCTTGGGGATCCCACTCGTGTCACACCACGAAATATCCAAGAAGTACAAGCGTCAAAGCTTGGAGATGCCCAAGGCATCCCCTTCTTCATCAATAAAAATCTAAGGTTTCTCCCAAACACTTCATTTTTATTGTTTCATGCACAGTTGTGTTGTTCTTGGAGCGTCTTTGTTTTTGTTTTTTGTTTTTTGTTTTCGTTTGCTTGGTTTGCTTAGTTTGCTTGAATAAATTGGTTGCACCCCTTCTTTCATACATTAGTTTTCAAATAGATTGGTTTGGATTGGAAAAGAGTAGGAAAAGTTCATGCTTAAGTGGTAAAAAGGAGTTTGTTTTTGACTGTGACCTATGCTTTGTCATGTCATGCTTGATATTGTTTTGGCTTTATGCTTAGTAACTTTTGTTGTAGCATGACATGTTATAAACAATTGAGATTTCTTAATGTGCCTTGAAAGAATCATGCGTTGTTTTAACATATTAAAGCATAGTATTGTGGTATTCTCCTTTGATGCTTTATTTGGGTTGACTTGGCGCATGCTCACACCATGTTAATACTATCCCAAGTCACCATAGCGCCTATGATCCTTTAGTTTTCGACTTGTAATATCACTTTATGCTTTAATTAATGATGTTTTGTCGCTTTGCGTGATTATGCCCATTATTGCTCTCTTAGTTGGTCGCTCCCAGTCTTTTGCTAGCCTCCATAACCAAGTGTGAGTTCCACTCATGCATCCAACTCCAAATAAAACCAAGTTATTCCAAAGAGTCCACCATACCTACCTATTAGCATTTGCTATTCCAAGTATATCCGTGCTTTTATCTACCTTCCGAATTAAACTAGTTATGTGAAAATTAGTGATTAAAGCTCTCACGAACTTGATGGCACACTTTATTTTCTTGCACTTAATAAACTTGAACCATTGTGTCCATCTTTGTTGCGTATATGCTTGTGCTTTATAAGTTGAAGTTAGCAGAACCATGTATCATGGGGAACGCTTTCAACATTTCACTTATATTACGTTGATATCATGATTCTTTTGCTTATGGATCCTAGCGGTGTGAAATAAAAGGGGAACTTGTAAGATCATGGACTTTGTATGTGTGTCAGATAAACGCCTGGGGCGCTAGCCTAAGCCATGCCTAATCATGGTGGAAACTTGCAGCATAACCATAATGATCACTCTATGAAGCATCCTCAATAAAAACCTATGAAAATAGCAAATAAAAAGATCGCTGAGATGCTCATTGTCTGCTTGCCTTATTATTTTGATTATGGGATAGCTCATATATCATGTGCAAGGGGTACCCCGTTGGCGGTTCTCTATGATACATATGTACTTACAATGACAAAAGCTTACTTGTGACTGAAGTTGAGTAGCATGAGGTTCGATACTCGTAAGTAAGGGGCATGACATTTCAACTTATAACTTGTCAAGCATATCCTCTTAGTTGTGTCACTTTAACCTTAATCACCTAAAGATGCTTATGATAGGGGTAATTAGAGCTGAAAGCTAATAAGTACCATAATTTTTGGAAGCTCTTTATGAGACTTGAATCCCTGCTTTCTTCTATGAAGGCCTTTCTTTTACTTTTATGTTGAGTCTCCATCTTCTATCTTTATGCACCTATTGAGAGAGCATAGTGGCCATTCTTAGTTTAATGTGCATTGTCCCAAGACTTGTTGATTGATGCAAAACTTTGATATTGCTTGTTCTTAAACTATTTGTATCTAGTGACCCTTATGAACTTTGAAGGTGTCCTATGCATTTATGTTTTGATACTCTATGAGGGACAAGCTGAATACCATTCTCATTATGCTTTCTATATGTGAAAGAAACAAACATCTTGGAAAGCATTGTTATTCATGAATCTTTTATTTGTGCCTTTTCATGTTACAACATAGTTGCTATGTCTTATTGTTAGAACTATATCTTTCGTGCTATGCTAAAGTAATATGATCCCAACTATCAATGTTCTACAAATACTTTGATTAAGTTTATGATGGTGCATGTCACTGATGACCCACAAGTATAGGGGGTGTATCGCAGTATTTTCGAGGGAAGTGAAACCCAATTTATTGATTCGACACAAGGGGAGCCAAAGAATACTTATCAGCCTTAACAACTGAGTTATCAATTCAGCTGCAATCTTGCTCACAGCAGTTTATCAGTGGCAACAGTTTTGTAGTAGGAATAGTAAAGTAACAGTAGCAGCAAAACAAAGACAGTAGTAACAAAAGCAGTAAACAGTGGGATTCGAGTGCGGTAGGCATAGGGATGGATGGACGGGCGTTGCATGGACAAGACAATTCACATAGCAATCAGAACATAGGGCAATTGCAGATAAATAAGATAAAGCATCCAAGTACTAGACAATCCTAGGCATGTGTTCAATATATAGTCATATGTGCTCGCAATGAGAACCTGCACAACAACTTTTATCCTGCTAGCCTGTTTGCAGCGGGGCCTCTAGGGAACTACTGGCAATTAAGGTGCTCCTTTTAATAAAGCACCGGAGCAAAGCATTAACACTCTGTGAACACACGTGATCCTCACATCAAAGCCTTTCCCTTCCGGCTACCCCGATTTCTGTCACTTCGGGACCATAGGTTCTGGACAACGACGTGTGTACACAACTTGTAGATAAAACCCAAAACAATACTATCATGATGAATCAATAGAAAGTTCAGATCTGAAATCATGGCACTCGGGCCCTAGTGACAAGCATTAAGCACAACAAGGTTGCAACAAAGTCATAAAGCACTAATAGAGATACTAGGCACTATGCCCTAACAATCTGATGCCATTACATGAACGATCTCATCCAATCCCTACCATCCCCATAGCCTACAGCGGGGGATTACTCACTCATAGATGGGGGAAACATGGATGGTCGATGGAGAAGCGATGGTGATGATGATGGCGATGATCTCCTCCAATTCCCCGTCCCGGCAGGGTGCCAGAACGGAGTTTCTGGTGCTGTTTCGTGGAATCTGGTGGTGGCGGCAGAGCGGAACTCCTTCTAGAAAAACGTCGAACCCCCCGAAGTTTTTTGGTCAGAAGGCTTCTTATAGGCGAAGAGAGAGGTCGAGGGGGTGCCTGGGGCCACCACACCAGGCCCTGGCGTGGCCAGGCCTAGCCCGCGCCTGGGGGGGTGTGGCCAGCCCCTGGCCCTCCTCCGTCTCGTATTCTGGCTCCGTGAGTCTTCTGAAAAAATAGGCACTTTGGCTTTTGTCCCGTCCAATTCCGAGAATATTCATTTTCTGATTTTCCTGGAACCAAAAACAGCAGAAAACAGGCAGCTGGCACTATGGCTCTTGTTAATAGGTTAGTCCAAGAAATCATATGAAAAGTACTCAAAAGTGTGGACAAAACACAAGAAAGTGGATAAAACCAAGCATGGAGCATCAAAAATTATAGATACATTTGCAATGTATCAACATCCCCAAGCTTAACTCCTGCTCGTCCTCGAGTAGGTAAGTGATAAAAAGAATAATTTTTGAGGTGACATGCACCATCAAAGACTTGATAAAAGTATTTGTAAAACATTCAAAGCTGGGATCATAGTACTTCAATCATAACATGAAAGACAAAGTTCTAGCAATAAGACAAATAAACTATGATGTAACATGAAAAGGCACAAACAAAAGATTCATGAATAACAATGCTTTGCAAGACATTTGTTTGTTTCACATAAGGAAAACATAGCATAATAGTATTCAGCTTGTCCCTCAATAGAGTAGCAAATATAAATGCATAGGACACCTTCAAAGTTCATAAGAGTGACTAGATACAATAGTTTAAAACAAGCAATATCAAAGTATGCATCAATCAACTAGTCTTGGGACAATGCACATAGAACTAAGAATGGCCACTATGCTCTCAAAGTAGGTGCATAAAGATAGAAGATGGAGACTCAATAGAATGGTGGAAGAAAGGCCTTTTGTAAAAGGAAGTAGGGATTCAAGTCTCATAAAGAGCTTCCAAAAATTATGGTACTTATAGCTTTCAACTCTCATTGCCCCTATCATAAGCATCTTGAAGTGATTAAGGTTAAAGTGACACAACTAAGAGGATATGCTTGACAAGTTATAAACCGAAATCTCATGCCCCTTACTTACGAAGACCGATCCTCATGCTACTCAACTTCAGTCACGAGTAAGCTCTTGTCATTGTAAGTACATGTGTATCATTAAGAACCGCCAACGGGGTACCCCTTGCACATGATACGGGAGCTTTCCCATAATCAAAATGACAAGGCAAGCAGATAATGAGCATCTCAGCGATCTTTTTATTTGCTATTTGCATAGGTTTTTATTGAGGATGCTTCATAGAGTGCTCATTATGGTGATGCTGCAAGTTTCCACCATGATTAGGCATGGCTTAGGCTAGCGGCCCAGGCGTTTCTCTAACACACATACAAACTCCATGATCTTACAAGTTCCACTTTTATTTCACACCGCCGGGATCCGTAAGCAAAAGAACATGATATCAACGGGGTACAAAGTACAAGTGCAATGTTGAAAGCGTTACCCATGAAACATGGTTCTGCTAATTTCAACTTATAAAGCGCAAGCATATACGCAACAAAGAAGGACCCAATGGTTCAAGTTTATTAGAGGCAAAAAGTAAAGTGTGCCATCAAGTTCGTGAGAGCTTTAATCACTAGTTTTCTCATAACAAGCGGAAGGTAAACAAAGCATGAATATACTTGGAATAGCATAAGCTAGTAGGTAGGTATGGTGGACTCTTTGGAAAAACTTGGTTTAGGGGGTTGGATGCATGAGTGAAACTCATACTTGGTTGTGGAGGCTAGCAAAAGACTGGGAGCGACAAACTAGGAGAGCAATAATGGCCATAATCATTTAGAGCGACAAAACATCATTGATCAAAGCATAAAGTGATACTACAAGTTGAAAACTAAAGGATCATAAAGGCTTATGGTGACTCGAGATAGTCATAACATGGTGTGAGCATGTGCCAAGTCAACCCAAATAAAGCATCAACGGAGAATACCACTATACTATGCTTTAATACGCTAAAACAACACATGATTCATCCAAGGCACATTAAGCAATCTCAATTGTCTATAACAAGTCATGCTACAGCAAAGAATACTAAGCATAAAGCCAAAACAATATCAAGCATGGCATGACAAAGCATAGCCCACAGTCAAAAACAAGCTCTCTTTACCACTTAAGCATGAGCTTTCCTACTCTTTTCCAAACCAAACCAAACTATTTGAACACCAACGTATGAAAGGGGAGGTCCAACAAATTTATTCAGCAAACTAAGAAAACCACGCAAACTAAAAACCAAAACGAAAATGAAAAAGAAGACGCTCCAAGAACAACACAACTGTGCATGAAACAATAAAAGGAAGTGTTTGGAAGAAACCTGGGATTTTTATTGATGAAGAAGGGGATGCCTTGGGCATCCCCAAGCTTTGACGCTTGTACTTCTTGGATATTTCTTGGGGTGACACGCGAGGCCTCCCCAAGCTTGAGCTTTAGTCCATCCTTCATCTCATTGCTCATTCCTTTCATATACCTGAAATTTTTCCTTCATACAAAACTTCACACAATCTTTATTAGCAACATTAGTGCACTTAAGATAAATAAGTCTTAAGGTTCAGTTCTAACACCAATAAACTTCCATTAGAACACTAGATACTGTAGCACTTCCCTCAAAAAGCTCAATTCCCCAAAAGAACTCAAAAAGGAACCAACAAGAAGCAAATGCAGAAAATGGCAGAAATCTGTCAAAACAGACCAGCAGGTAAAGACGAATTTTTTCTAATACCTTCTGTTCCTCAAATCAAAAAGTGTTGAACTAAAGAAAGTTAGAAAACAACCGAGGGCAGAAGCACAGAAAATTACGGCTCAATACGACATACAGATATCTCTCACGAATTTGTACGGTGAAGCACAAAAATCTGTTTCAGGACAGCAACTTTCCCAATCATTACTTCTCTCTCATTAGAGGTTACTCTTGGCACAAAAAGCAAATAAAAAGGATAAGGAGCGGTTATTACTGAAGTAATAACTTCCAAGACTCATCTAAAACTTTTGGGTTATCTCCCAATAAGTACTTTTCTTTAACACCTTTAAGTTAGGCAAAAGCAAAAACTAAAAATGGATAAAAATAGAAGTAAGCGAAGATAATCATGGTGAAAACATTGTTTTGTCCAATGAAATCCTTTTGTTAAAAAGGTTGATCAGGTCTTGTTACCAAAACAATTCCATATAAGACAAAACTTTGTATCCCACTAATGATTATGTTACCTCAACCTTGATAGCAATGGTCCCAATCATAATAGTTTCAAATTTTTCTCTTCGTATGGGACAATATATTTCTCCAACTTGAATGCCCTCAACATGTTCAATTGAATTCAACTTTCAATATTCTTGAGGAAATAGACAATGTGTTCATTGAAGGTCACCTTCCCTTGATTACAATTAATAACAACTCCTGGAGTATTTAAGAAAAGGTCTCCCAAGAATAATAGATATAATATCATCTTCAGGCATAAAAGTTTGAGAGGATGCTCTCATAAGAAATATGAAGTGAAGTAAAAGAGAGCATCAAGAAGCAAATCCAAAACACATTTAAGTCTAACCCACTTCCTGTGCATAGGAATCGTGTAAGCAAATAACAAAGTGACAGGCATAGGAAGATAAAACAAGAGTAACATCAAAACTTTCAGCACATAGAGAGGTGTTTCAATACCATGAAAACTCCTACCACCATATTTTCCTCTCTCAAAATAATTTTCAGTAGCCTCATGAATAAACTCAACAATATAACTATCACATAAAGCATGCTTTTCATGATCTACAAGCACTAGAGTCTTATCATAAACATTTTCAAAGGAAACCTCGGGAACATAATATCCATCCTCCTTTAGTAAGCATGGAGGACAATCAAATAATGTAAGGGATAAAGAGTCACTCTCATTAGAAGGTAGGCATGGGTAGCTAATCTATTCTTCCTCCTTTTGTTCATCACTCTCCTCCTCTTTTTCATCTAATGAGATTTCAGGTTCATCAATTTCTTCTTCCATAGGATCTTCCAAGGCATTAGTCTCTTCCATAGGGTCCTGCAAGGCATTAGTCTCTTCCATTTGTGGAAAGCATCTATTAAAATATTCAAGGATATGGTTATTTTCATCCTTGTAATTATCAAAGCAAAATTTAAGTATACCATAAACCTCATACTTATAAGGTGAATCATCAATATTTTCAAGCAAACTAGCAAGTTCAAAAGCACCCTTCCAAGCAATAAATTCTTCAATCTGTTCTGCATCATAAAAGTCATAAATTCCTTTAGCATAAGAAGATATTGTATCATTATCACTATACTCACATTGAAAAGGGGGGTGTTTATACCTCTTTCTGCAACAAGACTCATCACAGCAATAAGTAACATTATAAGTAGAGCACACGTTCCTAGCAATGGTGTACAATCTATCAATTTGTTCCCATAAGTGTTTCCCTTTTTGTGACAAGCGGTGTTCCTTATAATAATCTTTTTCATCTTCTCTGAACCCACCTTGCCAATAAGCCTCAGTTTCAAAGAAACCAACCATTGACAACAAGCATGACAAAGCAAGACAATAACAGACCAACGAAAATAACAACTAGAGTAGGAACTAATTTTTTTTGTATTTTTTATAAAGAAACAAGCAAACAAGGAGAAAGATAAACTTAGCTTGAACAATAGTGAATCCAAGTGAACTTGACAAATAAATCTATGCTCCCTAGCAACGGCGCCAGAAAATAGTATTGATGACCCACAAGTATAGGGGGTGTATCGCAGTATTTTCGAGGGAAGTGAAACCCAATTTATTGGTTCGACACAAGGGGAGCCAAAGAATACTTATCAGCCTTAACAACTGATTTGTCAATTCAGCTGCACCTAGAAACAATCTTGCTCACAGCAGTTTATCAGTAGCAACAGTTTTGTAGTAGGAATAGTAAAGTAACAGTAGCAGCAAAACAAAGACAGTAGTAACAAAAGCAGTAAACAGTGGGATTCGAGTGCGGTAGGCATAGGAATGGATGGACGGGTGTTGCATGGACAAGACAATTCACATAGCAATCAGAACATAGGGCAATTGCAGATAAATAAGATAAAGCATCCAAGTACTAGACAATCCTAGGCATGTGTTTCATATATAGTCATACGTGCTCGCAATGAGAACTTGCACAACATCTTTTGTCCTGCCAGCCGGTTTGCAGCGGGGCCTCTAGGGAACTACTGGCAATTAAGGTGCTCCTTTTAATAAAGCATCGGAGCAAAGCATTAACACTCCATGAACACACGTGATCCTCACATCAAAGCCTTTCCCTTCCGGCCACCCCGATTTCTGTCACTTCGGGACCATAGGTTCCGGACAACGACGTGTGTAAACAACTTGTAGATAAAACCCAAAACAATACTATCATGATGAATCAATAATAAGTTTAGATCTGAAATCATGGCACTTGGGCCCTAGTGACAAGCATTAAGCACAACAAGGTTGCAACAAAGTCATAAAGCACTCATAGAGATACTAGGCACTATGCCCTAACAATCTGATACCATTACATGAACGATCTCATCCAATCCCTACCATCCCCATAGCCTACAGCGGGGGATTACTCACTCATAGATGGGGGAAACATGGATGGTCGATGGAGAAGCGATGGTGATGATATGGCGATGATCTCCTCCGATTCCCTGTCCCGGCAAGGTGCCAGAATGGAGTTTCTGGTGCTGTTTCGTGGAATCTGGTGGTGGCGGCGGAGCAGAACTCCTTCTGGAAAAACGTTGAACCCCCCGAAGTTTTTAGGTCAGAAGGCTTCTTATAGGCGAAGAGAGAGGTCGAGGGGGTGCCTGGGGCCACCACACCAGGCCCTGGCGCGGCCAGGCCTAGCCCGCGCCTGGGGGGGTGTGGCCAGCCCCTGGTCCTCCTCCGTCTCGTATTCTGGCTCCGTGAGTCTTCTGGAAAAATAGGCACTTTGGCTTTTGTCCCGTCCAATTCCGAGAATATTCATTTTCTGACTTTCCTGGAACCAAAAATAGCAGAAAACAGGCAGCTGGCACTGTGGCTCTTGTTAATAGGTTAGTCCAAGAAATCATATGAAAAGTACTCCAAAGTGTGGACAAAACACAAGAAAGTGGATAAAACCAAGCATGGAGCATCAAAAATTATAGATACATTTGCAATGTATCAGTCACCTTAGAAATTACTCTTTCTTTTTATCACTTACCTACTCGAGGACGAGCAGGAGTTAAGCTTGGGGATGTTGATATGTTGCTAATGTATCTATAATTTTTGATGTTCCATGCTTGTTTTATATCTACTTTCTTATGTTTTGTCCACACTTTTGAGTATTTTTATACACTTTCTTGGACTAACCTATTAACAAGATGCCACAGTGCCAGCTGCCTATTTTCTGCTATTTTTGGTTCCAGGAAAGTCAGAAAATGAATATTCTCAGAATTGGATGGGACAAAAGCCAAAGTCAATATTTCACCGAGGGGGACATAGAGCCAGAAGACGAGACGGAGAGGTTCCAGAGGCCGGCCACACCACCTGGCCATGCGGCCAGGCCTGGCCCGCGCCAGGGGGTGGTGTGGCAGCCTAGAGCACCCCCTCGACCTCCCCTTTCGCCTATATATCGCCTCCGATATAGAAACTCTAAGTACCCGATCAAAATTCCACGAAAGAGTCTGAAGACGCCATCATCTCCATCCCTAGATCGTGAGGGATCTGAAGCTCTTCCCGGCACCCTGCCGGAGGGGAGAATTCACCCTGGAGGCCTTCTTCATCACCATGCAAACCTCCGGTGTGATGCGTGAGTAGTTCATCCCTGGACTACGGGTCTATGTAGTAGCTAGATGGTTGGTTCTTCTCCTTTGTGCTACCATGTCTAGATCTTGTGAGCTCCATTCATGATCAAGATCATTTATTTGTAATCCTGCATGTTGTGTTTGCGGGGATCTGATGGATATTGAGATGCTATTTCAGATTGATTATTGATTCTATCATGCCTTTGTTATTTGTGATCTTGCATGCTCTCTGTTGTTAGTAGCTATCTTGGCCAAGTAGATGTTAGCAACTCCAAGAGGGGGTATTTATGCATGATAGTGGGTTCATGCCTCTAGGAATCTGGGGAAGTGACAGAAATCTCTAAGGTACTAGATGTGATGTTGCTACTAGGGAGAAAATAGCAATCCTTTGTTCACAGAACAATCGTATTGTTTACTTTACACATGCTTAATGCAAATATCTGTTTCTTGCAACATAATACTGGAGGGGGTTCAGATGATAACCTGAAGGTGGATTATTAGTAGTAGATGCAGTTGGATTACGGTCTATGTATAATGTTGTAATGTCCAATCTAATCGCATAGAAGTCAAGATGATTAATATATGCATGTATGCTTTCTCGATGTTTGTCAATTGCCCCGTTGTAATTTGTTCACCCAACATGTCATCTATCTTAAGGAGAATCACCACTAGTGAACTATGGACCCTGGTCCTTTCTTTTACCATCAATCTACAACTATTTACTGTTTTTTGTTTACTTTCTGCAAGCTATTACTATCTTCCACACAATACGTTTAATCCTTTGTTTTCAGCAAAACCGGTGAGATTGACAACCTCACTGTAAGTTGGGGGCAAAGTTCTGTGGTTGTGTTGTGCAGGATTCCAAGTTGGAAACAACACCTTGGAGGTGTTTCCTTGCTCCTACTGGTTCGATAACCTTGGTTTCATAACTGAGGGAAAACTTGCTGCTGTGCTCATCATACCTTCCTCTTGGGGTTCCCCAACAAGCTCGATATATTTTGGGCCATCAAAACACTCGACAAGTATTCAGCGGAGCTGTGCGGTTGAAGACGGTGAAAACCATGGCGTCTGAGGCTGTAATTGAGAATACTGTGGCGTCTGAGACTGCCACAGACTCGTGGAAGCCCCCCGAGTGTCCCGGCGTAGCTGTAGACTACTGCTTAGCAATCTTTTGTAATAATCTAGCTTTCCTCTGTTGAATTGTGCCTTGTGGGGGTACCCCTTTTGAGACTTGCTGAATCTTGGATGTTTTTCTTCTATTTATTTATGAATGGTTGGTCTTATTTTGCCACTTTCTCTGGTTGTAATAGGGTCGTTCGAGTGGTCCACTCGACTCACCTCCCACCGATGAAATTGTGGCGTAACCACGTTCAAAGGTGGAGGAGTTATCGCTGCTCTCTCGATTGCGTGACCGCATAAAACATTTGGAGCGAGAGATGCCCATGATCCGCGGTAACGCTGATGTGTGGAAGTCAAAAGCTGAAAAAATAGGAGCGCACGAGAAGTACCTTCTGGGCAAGGTGGCCAAGTTGAATGAGAGATTTAAGTGTTAGTTCTCTAGCTTCTTATCCTTTCTTAGCCACTCGTGGTGGCGCTTTTGTCTTTACGCTTTGCACTACCTTTTGCAGTTGTTCGCACCCGTCGTCCACAGGATGAGAGGGACCGAGTCACCATTCGACTGAACTGCTTGATCCAGGAACAGCTGGAAGCTTCTGGGTATTTTTGGGTTGATCGCGATCATGCAGTCGTGTTGGCGATGCTGCATGACCGTGCATCGCAGGTGCTGCTTTACTTGAAGAAATCGTAGTCGTGCCTCAAGCATATTTTTAGGCGATGTTCCCTTTGGATGCGGTGCCTTCAAGCTTGCTAGCTTTGCTGAAGAAGTTTTAGGATGTCAACGTGGTCCGCGAGTGCGTGCATCAGCAGTTAGTTGCAGGTGCTAAGGCTGCATTGGCGCTTGTTTGTCTGCATCGGCCTGATATGGACTTCGTATTGTTTCTGCTAGACCGCTGCCCCCGCCAGAAGGAACGGCATGGAACATGGTGCCACATTATCGGGCGGTTGATCAGCCAGCCGAAGATATCGTCGAGTTCTTCGAAGAGCGTACCAATGTTCTCCTTTTACGGCAGTAGAGTAGCATGACCCTGCAAATACGTGCATAGGTGTTGTAAAGTTCATATACGTGTGCCGGGTTTTTTTGTTACCCGTTTATATGTAAAAGCTTGCTATCTTGTATATTTGTTGAGTAACTTGTACTCTGTAGTTCCTTTTCGGTAGCCTGATGTATATTTATCTCAACACCTTGCCAACTTATCAGGTGCGTTGCAGCTGGGTTGGTTTTACCAACGGTTCGATTGATAGTGCGTCAGCTACTCAGGATACTGCGCTATTCGTGTAACGAGGTGGAACGGGTGGCGTAGCCCCCAAGTGATGCAATTTTAAGTAAAAATAGAGACACAAAGTTGGGGGCACTTAGCTTTATTCATTCGCAGAGTATCACGAGGTACAATGTATGGCTAAGTAGCCTGGTTGAATAGCCTTATTTGTAAAGTCAAAAACATCTAAGGGTAGAAACGATGCGGCTGTGCGACGTTCCAGGGATTGGAGTATGCAACTCCACTTTCTAGATATTTAAGGCGGTAGGCGCCACCTGGGATTACTTCAGTAATCACATGAGGTCCCTCCCAAGGGGACTTGAGCTTTAGGTGCCCTTGCTGCTTCAGTCACAGGACCAGGTCTCCTTCGACGAAGGACCTGGGTCGCAGCCTTCTACTATGGTAGTTGTAGAGGTTTTGCTGGTAGATCGTGGATCTCTCCGCTGCAATCTCACGTGCCTCATCGAGGAGATCGACGGAGTCTTTGAGTGTGAGGGTTGATTCTGCCTCGCTATATGCTACGACCCGTGGGGCTTTGTAGCGCACTTCTGTGGGTAGTACCGCTTCAGCGCCGCGTACCCTGAAGAACGGAGTATAGCCTGTGGCGCTGTTTGGAGTTATGCGCAGGCTCCATTGTACTGATTGTAGCTCCTCGGGCCAGCATCCGGCAGCTCTTTCGAGTGGCCAGAGGAGCCTTTTCTTGATGCTGCCACATACGAGGTCGTTGGCCTTTTCGACTTGACCGTTGGTCTAAGGGTGCACCACTGAGGCGTAGCTGATGTTGATTCCCAGGTTTTTGCAGAAACCTTGGAACTCGTTCGAGGTGAAGTTTGTTCTGTTGTCCGTGATGATGTTGTGTGGCACCCCGAACCGGAAGACGATGGACTAAAAGAATTTGATGGTGCTGGCCCCTGATTGGTTTGTTATGGCCTCAATCCACTTGGTAAACTTGTCGACCACGACGAGGAGGTAGACATATCCTCCAGGTGAAGATTTATGGAGCTTGCCGACCATGTCGAGTCCCCATTGCACGAAGGGCCAGGCCACATGTATTGGGTTGAGCTCTGTGCCAGGTGCGTGCGGTTTGTCCGCGAATAGCTAGCAAGCGTTGCATCACTGGAAGATGTCCTTGGCGTCATGCATTGCCGTTGGCCCGTAGATTCCAGCTCGAAGAGCTTTGGCGGTGAGGACGACTGCCGGCATAATGGCCGCAAGTGCCTTCGTGTATCTCGAGGACGATGGCTCTTCCATCTCTGTTGGAGACGCATCATTGAACCACTCCTGTGATGCTTCACTTGTAAAGTTCGTCGTTGATAAGGGCAAAAGCCTTGGATCGTCGTGCTATATGACGCGCATATGTCGGGTCATCTAGCAACCTTTTGCTGAGCAAGTACGTAATGTATGGTTATGTCTAGGATGGCTTGATCATCATGACCTCCATTGGACCTTCGAGTCCCGTATCTGGATCCATGTTCTCGAGTGCCTTTGGATCATCTGGTGGCATAGACACCGAGCCTTTTGATGTGCTGCCTTTATGCCCTGGAGCCTTTGGCTTGATGGAGCGCTCACGGATGCACTCTAAAAATACTCCAGGTGGCACTGGGGCACAAGTGGAGCCGACATTGGCGAGTATATCCGCTTCCTCATTTTTCTCGCGGCCAACGTGCCGCAGTTTGCAGCCTTCGAAATCTCCTTCGAGTGCATCGTAGAGGTCACGGTAGGCGAACATGTTGTCGCTTAGAGCATCGCACTCGTTCATGGTTTGATTCACCGCCAGTTTGGAATCGCCATAGATGAGGAGTCGCTTTGCACCACATGCTTTTGCCATCCACATCCCGTGGAGTAAGGCTTCATATTCAGCTTCATTGTTGGAGGCAGTGAACTGCATTCGCAGAACATACCTCATCTTGTCACCTTGTGGTGATGTTAGGATGACGCCCGCGCCAGCTCCCTCTTTGCGTTTGGATCCGTCGAAGTGCATTGTCCATAGATAGGACATGTCTGGCTTGTCGGGGAGCTGGTTTTCCATCTAGTGTACGAGGAAGTTCGGGAGTACTTGCGACTTGATCGCGTCTTGCTTCTCGTATGTGATGTCTCATGGAGACATTTCTATCCCCCAAAGCGCGACTCGTCTGGTGGCATCGGGGTTGTTGAGGATGTGCCCTAGCGGGGCGTCGTTCACCATGATGATGGGTGCTCCTAGAAGTAGTGGCACAGTCGCCTGGCTGTCATGAAGATGTTGTATGCTAGCTTCTGATAATGCGGGTACCGTTGTTTTGTTGGTGTGGGTACCTCACTGAGGTATTAGACTGGTCGTTGCACCCTGTGGACTTTGTTTTCTTCGTCTTGTTCCACCACGAGCATAGTACTAACCACCTGGTTGGTGGTGGAGATGTATAACAATAGTGGCTCGTTTTCTTGGGGTGTTACCAGCACCGGCGAGGTGGACAGTAGACGCTTGAGGTCTTTGAATGCTTCTTGTGCTTCGTTTATCCACTCAAATTTATCGACCTTGCGAAGGAGTTGGTAGAAAGGCAACGCATTTTCGCCCATTTGGCTGATGAATCAAATGAGCGCCGCGATTCGCCCGGCTAGTTGTTGAATTCCTTTTACATTCTTCGGCTACTCTATGGCCAGTATGGCCTTTATTTTCTTCGGGTTGGCCTCGATCCCTCTCGTGGAGATGAGGTACCCGAGCAATTGCCCAGATGGTACGCCGAAGGCGCATTTGTCTGGATTTAGCTTGATCCGGTAGCGGTCGAGGTTGTCGAAGGTCTCGCGGAGATCATCGAGTAACGAGGCTTCCTCCTTGGTTTTGACGATGATGTCATCGACGTAGACTTGAATGTTACGGCCAAGGTGGCTCTTGAGGCAGGCATGCATACACCGTTGGTAGGTGGCCCCTGCGTTTTTGAGCCTGAAAGGCATTGTTGTGTAGCAGAAGACACCAAAGGGCGTGATGAACGCCGTTTTCTCCTGGTCTTCCTCCTTCATTCGAATTTGCTGATAGCCTGAGTAGGCATCGAGGAAGTAGAGGCACTCGCATCCCACGGTGGAGTCGATGATTTGGTCGATCCGTGGCAATGGGAAGTGATCCTTTGGGCAGTGTTTCTTTAAGGAGGTGAAGTCCACACACATCCGCAGGATATTCATGTCTTTTTTAGGAACGAGCACGGGGTTTGCTACCCATGTGATTTCCTTGATCTCGCGTATGAAGTTAGCGTCGAGGAGTCTGTTGACTTCCATACCGACTGCTTTTGCCCTTGGCTCAGATAGTCGACGTATCGTCTGCTTCACGGGTTTTGCTTCAGGATTCACATTGAGTGTGTGCTCGGCGAATTCCCTAGGAACTCCTGGTATGTCTGCAGGACACCAGGCGAAGGTTTCCTAGCACTCACAGAGGAATTCGACGAGCGCGAGTTCCTATGCGGGACTCAAGTTGTTGCCGATGAGGGCCGTTTTGGTCGAGTCCGTCGAGTGGACCAAGACCGCCTTGGTGTTGATCGATGTGTCGAAGGATTGGTCGGGAGAGCTTGGCCTACTCAGAGGAGGTAGATTGTTGTTTGTCGACTCCTTCAACCTCGCCAGTTCCTCCTGCATGTCGAAAGACTGGGACATTCTGTTGAATTCCCTGTCGCAGCTGTCAGATCTCTCAAAGCTTCTATTGACTGTGATAATGCCGTTAGGGCCTGGCATCTTCATCTGCAGGTAGGCATAGTGTGGCACTTCCATGAACCTTGCGAACACGACGTGCCCGAGGATGCAGTGATATTATGAGGGCCAGTCGACAACTTCGAATTTGATGCGCTCTTGTTGGAAGTTTGCTGGCGTTCCGAAGATGATGTCCAGACTGATCTTGCCCAGGGGTATATGCCCTTCCCTGGGATAATGCCATGGAATGTTGTGTCTGAAGTTTCTAGACATGACAGAGGGATTCGCATGGCGCGCAAGGTACTTGCGAACATGAGGTTGATGCCACCGCCCCCGTCCATGAAGACGCGAATCATCTCGAAGCCTCTGATTTGTGCCTTGAGCACCAAGGGACAGTGTCCTGGGCGAGGTACTTGACACGGATGGTCATGCTTGTCGAAAGTAATGCAGGACTCGCTCCCACTGAGGTACTCAGTGGTGGGGGTGGAGAGTTCACCTCCAGATTGACTTGGCGAGTGAATGATTTTTGCACCCGATTTGATGGGCATCCTTTTTGGATCATCCCCATGTTTCCTAGTGCTCGCGGGTATGGCTCGCCTCCGTGGTTTTGGATAGGCGCAGTTGTAGGTGGTGGTGGCCCGGGTGGTGGTGGAGGTGCTCCATGAGCCACTGCGCCCGGGGCAGCTCCATAGCCCTGGTTTATCGCGTCGCGATTCATCTGGGCTAGGCCTTCGTGGATCTTGAGGAACTCGCGGCAGTCCTTTAGAAGGTGGCTGGATTTTTTCTTGCTGTCGTGCTTGTCGATGTAGAAGTGTACGTTGCACGGTCCAGACAGTTTGTCCTGGATAGATGTTCCAGGTGCCTCGTCGCGAATGCAGCGTTGCTACACTTGCGTGGTTTTCTATTGTCGCGGTATCCACCACTGCGGTATCCGCTGTTGGGGTTATTGTCGTTACGTTTGTCGGTGTAGCCGGCCACAACTATGTCGACTTCCTCGCGGTCCTCGTAACCGCGCATTCGACGTTCGATCGCGTCTTCATCCGAGGTCTTCGTCATCATCTGAGTGGACACGGTTTATTACCGAGTCCTCTCCATCGGCCCACCTATTCACGATCTCCATCAGGTGGTTGATTGTATTGGGCTTTGAGCGGCCCAGCTCCTCTCTGAGCTCTCTGCGGCGCACGCCGCTATTGAACATATCGATTGTGTGATCCTCGGAGATGTCTTCTGCAGAGTTTTTGATGATAGACCATCTCTGGATGTATGCGCGCAGTGACTCGCCAGTCTTCTGGTAGCAGCTTCTTAGTTCTTCGATTGATGCGGGCCTTTTGTACGTGCTCTTGAAGTTTCGCATGAAGCTGTAGACCAGCTCATCCCAGCTACGAATCGATCCGCGTGGGAGGTTATTGAGCCACACACGAGCGGCACCTTACAGCTGTAGTTGGAGGCATTGCATTGTTGTGCTCGTGGTTCTACTATGTAGCCCGGCGAAGGAAATATGATCCTCCAGCCAGATCTTCGGGTCCTGGAGGCCGTCGAATTTTGGGTTCTCTGATAGGAGTTTAAACCCTTTTGGCATCCACTTTTGTCGAATGGCTCTGCTGAAGCAGCTGGCTCCACAGAGCTCTATCCCATCATCTTCCGAGTCAATCGAACGGGCACGCCTCGTGCGCATCTTGTCGACTTTGTGCTACGTGATGTTATCACGCGCGTCGTAGTCGTAGTCGTGTTGTCGCGAGTGGCAGCGTCACGACAAGTCATGATTATCGTCGTTGGAGGAGGGGAAGGAGTAGCGCTTGGCGAGAGCCTTGTTTTTTTTGGCTCTGACGCTGGATCCTTGATGAGGGCGGCTTCAACTAGCCCCAGGCATGCGATCATAGATCGGTGCATGGCGGCCCGTGGGTCTCCATCCGGTGGCTGGTTGTTCACCAGGTACATGGTGGTCGCTGTTGCCGCTGCCTGTGGTGTTTTCGGGAGCACATTGCCCCGCGTATCCACTGTCATGGATGAGAAGTCAAGGACTCGTGCGGCCTCTTATTGCTCCTTATCGGTGAGGTGAGACAGTCGAGAACGTCTCTTGGCGGCTGTATGATCGTTACCCTTGGAGGAGGATCCTCCAATGGAAGAGAGATGAGCTCGTCGAAGGCTCGACTCATCCGTCGCCCTTCTACACGCATCGAGTTGGGCGATCACTTGTTGTTGGCGCTTGAACTCTTCCTTGAGCAGCCAGTGATAACCCATCAGCATGTCTTGCGATGAGTTAGGGGGTAGGGGGTTCCCCGTAGAGCTTCCCTGCAACGAGCCCACTCAGCGTCGTTGAGCTTTATCAGCACGCGATATCGGGTCTGCTCATTCGCCGAGAGATTCGGCTGATCTTCTAGGGTGGACCCTTCTGCTCCATTGTTGGTGGGTGCGCCGTTGGCGGGGCCGCCATTCGCGACTGGGATTCCACCGCTAGTGCCAGTGTTGTCCCGAGTGCTGCCATTGCTGCCCATGTTGATGACAATGCACAAGTAATGGCTGGGGAAGCTGTTGCTCCCGTAGCTCTCAGATTCGGAGTCATATGTTCCATCTTCTGTTACCAGATCGCCCAAATCAGACTCGCAACTATTGTTGCTGTCCGTATTCCCGGCTGATGTCGGGGTGTTGAGTTCGCTCAGGGTGCCAATCGGCGGTGGAAATCATGATGCTGGAGCAATCGCGGGAACCTTTGGCTGGTCAGGGAGGTGAAGTGTGTCTAGTTGACCAACTTGGAAGCGTAAGCTCCCGATCGCCAGGCCGATCCCATCGCCCACGAACTCGAAATCCGGGCGAGTGGTCGGCGTGTGGATGGTGAAGTTGAAGGCACCGAAGAGGAGGTGAGTCTCCGCTGTTGTGGAGTCATATATCATGGTTGATGGGGCCGAGGAAGAAGCAACATCAGCACTCCTGATACCCACAGACGGCGCCAATTGATGAGGGGTTAACTCATCAATGCCCATCACAGATGGACTTAGGTTCGAGGAAGTAGGGAGCACCGGAGGCATCGATCGGCTAGCAAACAAGCACACAGGGATGCAAGGTTTACCCAGGTTCAGGCCTCGTAGAGGACCCTACTCATGCTTGTCTGCTCTTGGAATTATCGAGGAGTCGAAAATTATAGGAGGTGTGCAAATGCAATCTGGCAATGATGTGGAAACTAGGGTTGTGTATTGTCCTCCTCGTCGCCCTCTCCTAGCCTTTATATAGATAGGCTAGGTCTCAGGATAGTAGGCCGAGTCGGTTACATATTAGGGTTTTCCCTTGAAACTTCTATCTTGAGCTTGCCGTGTGCTACAAGCAGTCGGAGTCTCCTTGGTCGCCCGAATCTCGACTGGGCCTTAGCAACGTCGTGGGCTTCTTTAATGCTGGACCGTATATACCAAGCTCGAGTACCTGTAAGGTATGCCCATGTGAGCTCTTTTCCAACTTTTTGTTCCAATTATGTTGTGTAGAGACAAATACTGCACACTCGTCGTCATTTCCCCAAGGTTTTCGCTAGCCACGTATTTCAACTCGGGGAGTTTGACGAAGAAGAAAGACTACACCAGAATAAGGGGTGTTCTTATGAGGATCTCGAGGGCTACGCAAAAAAGGGATGCCCCTTCGCCAATAAGGGGGTTGTTTTAGGGATGGCAAACACGTGTTCAAGCACATTCTCGAGTTCCCCTGTGTCAAGTAGCCTACTTGTAGTGTCAAAGAGGCCTTCTACATCCTCCATCACCTTAAAGGGTTTGTTTGGGATTGCCAGAACATATCGCTGCCATCTAGTCTCCGAGGATGGGCCGAAAAGTTGGCGGAAATCGATGATGATGATGATCTTAGAGAAGACTTCTATCGCATCCAGATGAAGTTATCGGAAATCATCATTGAAGATGTCAACTCAAGGGGGATCCCTACAACAAGCCAGAGGGTTGACTAAGAGGGAGATCGAAGAACACATCTATAAGCAGGGTGACATGAGGACGTGGATGCCGAAGAGGGCTATCAACCGTTTCCGAAGCCGAGCGAGAAGAAGTCTTCATGATCGATGTGTGCCTAGCATGATCGAGTGTGTGTATTGATGGATCCGTGTAGTGTGTGTCATAAACTTTACTATGTTCATGAGTTTGTGTATCGATGGACGTGTAGTGTATCGTGAACTTAACTTGCCTAGCTTGAAACCGTCATTGTTGTTGGACTTAACTATATTGTGGTAGTTGTCGTTGACCTTACTTCTATGATGATCGATGCTATCTTTTAGGTTTAAGAATCATATGCTATAATTTTTGTGAACATATACGCATGTGAACCCTTTAATTCTTTTTGTTGCATGATTTACTAATATGCCTTGTCTATAGAGATAACAAAGTGGTACGTGGTGTACAAGAGTTTGGTTCCAGGAGTCAACAAGGAGTGGAAAGACTATCAGAAACAAGTGAACAAGTTCAGCGACAACTATTACAAAGGATACGCGATTAGAAAGGAGGTGGTAGCCAAGTGGAGGAACCACCTGTAAAAGAAGAACCGGATGAAATGAAGATCTTGATCGTGCTCCCGCTCTTGCTCACCATCATCGCGGTTGTACTCTATTTGATCCTAGTATAGGCGGTGATCACTTCATTTGTAATGTGAGATGATGAACTTTGTACCAACACTTGTGCAATAAGTCGGCACTTGTCACTATGTATCTCGACCAGGCTCTAAGTAATGTGATGACATTAGACTTGTTATTGTATTATGTCTATTTTCATATTTTGTATTATTTGTACTATTCTATGTATAAATACCTTATAAATATTGGAGAATTACAGTGTGGCTCCCGGGTGCCACACACCCCCATATCTGGAAAAAATAAAAATAATTAAAAAAAGGTTTAAAAAATTGTAACTTTTTTTGAAATCAAAGATGACTAGGTATCGTACTTGTATAAAAATATTTTTCTAGGGAATTACTTTCATTGTGACATGGGTAAAAAACAAACTTGAAATGCCCCATGATCACGTACTATTAATCTGTGATACGTCATATTTTTGTTTTTTTTTCCCTGAAGACCAAGCGAATCATTTCCTTTCCAAATATTTTTTTACGAGTACAATACCTGATCATCTTTGATTTCAAAAAAAGTTAGATTGT
Organism: Avena sativa; assembly: GCA_916181665.1. NCBI lineage: Eukaryota > Viridiplantae > Streptophyta > Magnoliopsida > Poales > Poaceae > Avena > Avena sativa. The sequence continues at coordinate 630,121,697 of OV702288.1, forward strand.
TTTAACCTTTTTATAATTATTTTTTAATTTTTCTAGTTATGAGGATGTGTGGCACCCGAGAGCCAAAAGTCCGTGTTAATAAATATTGTTTAAATACTGTAATATACTTATATCAGGACTGCAATGTATTTCAAATACCTATAGAAACATTCTATGGCACAATATATTTATATTTTTGTGGCGTATATATTTCTGTGGCGCATATTACAGTGATGCGCCACTGGTAGGATTCTGTGGCGCATATTATTTAGTGGCAGTGTAACAGTGACGCATCAAATATGCGCAACAAAATTCTAAAACCATGCGTCACAGATAGGTTGTTTTCTACTAGTGTACCAATGTATACACATTCAGCATGGGTGGTTCAAATTTCAAAAAATAACACATTGTATTTGTCTATAGAGAAAGACGAATCTGTGGAAAATAAGAGTTTTTATTCCTTTATACAATAACAGGTTTGTACTTTATTTTTCAATGAAACTTCGCATAAATATACAGGGTATGTGTAGGTAATTTACGGAAAAAAAATTATGATAGGTTATAACTCAAAAGTACAATTTTCAAATGCTTCAAAACCCGAGAGCAATAGTGCTGGCGGAGCAAGGCTGAGTAGAAACGCGTCTTGGACCAGGTTGTGCCCCGTATTTGGTTACCCGCTCTTTTACTGTCAGGGAGGCTGGCAGAAACTCCCTCGGTGTTTGGTTGTAAGCTTTTATTCTTTGTAAGCAAAAAAATTCGGTTGTTTGCTTCGCGCACGCGGGACGATTTCTCATCCTTAATCCATATTATTAAACGAACTAGGGTGCGGAGAATGGCACGATGCCGCGCATATCGGGAATGAATTTCCGATAGCTTCAAGTTCGCCTTGGCAATCGACGCAATATTGCATACTTCAGTCTCTATTGCAAAGTTCTAGCACTGAATTGGGATTGACGCTCCATACTCTCCTTCAACTAGCTGCTGGACGCACCTGATAAATGCCGGGAGGGCCGATCGATCGGTGATTTAATCCCCTCCATTTGCAAAACTTAAAGCTGTCTGGTGTGAGAAATAATACGGCCTTCAATTGCATGCAATCAAATGTCTTGAGGGATTATTATTGCCGTGTCTTGTGGTGAGATCTAGATCAGGAACCACGATGGACAAATACTCCTTCCGATCCAAATTAATGTTCTTAGTATTGTCTAGATTCACATACATTTAGTTATGTTTTTGTGATAGATACATACAAGTCTAGAAAATCTAAAAACATTAATTTAGATCGGAGGGAGTATTAAAATTGAAGACGAAGCTCCATACTCCGCTTCCCCACGCGGCTTTTGATGGGAGGACGGTCGCCCATCAGCAAGAGGCGGCCTGCGAGGTGTTCCTGATGGCAGGGCAGTCGTGCTCTAGAACAGCCCGCTACTCAACCTCGGCCTCCCCACGCTCGCGGAGGACGGCCTGCTCCACACCTTCCGCCTCCCGTCAGCGCTCGTGAAGATGGACTCGACTGCGAGGTGTCGATGCGGGCGTTGGAGGTGAAGTCGCTACTTCCTCCGGCTAGCACGGTGGCGATGGAGAGACAGCTGACGTGAGCAGCAGAGGCGGCCGGCGGGGAAGGCACCAAGCTACGGCGGGGCGGACGACGAGGATCTCGGGAATTAGGAGATGAAGGGGACGGGATTAGCTTAGGCCATTAAGTAATATGCTTGCACGCCCAGGGCCAAGAGCTTGCATTGGGAGAGAAGCCGTGTTCTTACTTTCTTTTACCCAAAGTCTGCACGCAGGGACTATCGACTTGGCGTTTTCACGGAGCCTGTTTTCGCCTGCTTTAAAAGTCGTTCACTTCCTCGTGGATACAAGATTTTTTTCTCTGTGGACAAGCAAACACCCTTATTTTTCCCGCTCCATGCGAGAAACGATGATGCACCCTACCAAACACGCCAATAGACACCGTGTCTGTGAAAGTGATGGACGGTGGAGCCTCAGTTGTTGGACATTTATTTTTGCCTGACCCAGGCTAACATGGTACACACTGTTGTCATTAAAAGTGGAAAATGACAAATCGTATATGGTCCTGGTACGAACTATGCCATACATTTCGCTAAAAATGAAAAAAATTCAATAATCATAGCAGAAGAATTTTTTTCAATAACCAAATCATCAGACAAACTAGAACCTCCGGTTTGCATGTACCCCTATATATATGGCACCTCCGATCTCCCTATCTAACCAGTCTCTCGTGCATGCATGTACAAGAAGAGCGCACAATGCCTCTTGTACTAGATGAGCTCAAAGAAACCACAATAATGGGCAACCGCAAATCATTTGCAGTGGTCCTGTTGTGCTGCTTGCTCACCGTGGTGGCGGCGATGCCGGCGGAGCACGTCGACCCAGTACACGACGGCGCCATGTCGACCTACATGGTGCACATCGCGTCGTCCCACTCGCCGCGCGCCACGCGGAACACAGCCCGCCTCACCCGCGCCTACACGTCTTTCCTCCATGACACCCTCCCCTCGGGCATGAACGTGCCAGCGCCGAACATCCTCTACTCTTACGCACACGCCATGACAGGCTTCGCGGCACGTCTGACGGCGCGCCAGGCGGCGCACCTGGAGGCCCAGCCCTCCGTCCTCGCCGTCATCCCCGACGGGCTCTACGAGCTCCACACCACGATGTCCTCTTCATTCCTCGGCCTCACACCGTCCTCGCCGCTCATGATGGAGTCGAACGGCGCCACGGATGTTGTGATCGGCGTCATAGACACCGGCATCTACCCCAAGGACCGCGCGTCCTTCGCCGCCGACCCGTGGATGACGCCCCCTCCACGAAGCTTCCGAGGAGGCTGTGTCTCCACCCCGGATTTCAACGCAACTGAATACTGCAACAACAAGCTGGTGGGGGCCAAGTTCTTCCACAAAGGACACGTGGCTATGACGAGCCATATGACCAGTTTGGCTCCGGCATCCAGGTCGCCACTGGACGTCGAGGGACACGGCACGCACTGTGCCTCCATCGCCGCCGGCGCCCCTGTCCCGGATGCCAGCCTCTTCGGCTTTGCGCGGGGCACCGCCAAGGGTACAGCCCCGGGTGCGCGCATCGCCTCCTACAATGTATGCGGGGGCGGGTGCACCAGCAGCGATATCTTGGCGGGCATCGATGAAGCAATAGCCGATAAGGTGGACGTCTTGTCCATCTCTATTGGTCTAAACGCTACACATCTGCTCAGTGATCCCATGATGACCGGTGCGTTTAGGGCCGTTCGCGAAGGCATATTTGTCTCTGCCGCCGCCGGTAATTTGGGTCCTGACAAGGCCACCGTCAAGAACCAGGCCCCCTGGGTGTGTACAGTGGGTGCATCGAGCATGAACCGTGAGTTCAGGGCGCCCGTCGTTCTCGGCGACGGGAGAACCTTCACTGGCTACTCGCTTTACTCCGGCCCCGATCCATACGGTACAATGACACCGCTAGTCTACAGCGGCGATGCCGGCTCGGATGCGTGCGAAGCTGGGAAACTTGACCCCAGCAAAGTCAGGGGCAAGATTGTCGTGTGCGCCGCCGGAGGCGCAGAGCAAGGATGGGCTGTGAAGCAAGCCGGTGGGGTTGGTGCCATACTCGCAAGCCGTCCAGCTTACGGTGAGTATGCCGAGGCCGAGGCCCACCTCCTCCCGGCCGTTGCGGTCACGCACGCGGAGGCCGTGGAGATCGCAAAGTACACCCAGACTCCAAACCCGGTTGCGAGAATCTCCTACTTCAGCAGCGTCATGGGAGTGGTAGATCCGCCGTCCCCGAGGGTCTTATCCTTCTCCGGCCGTGGGCCGAGCCGAGCGGCGCCGGAGATCCTCAAGCCCGACATCATCGCGCCAGGCGTCCAAATCCTTGCCGCGTGGACGGGCGAAAAATCGCCCACGGAACTCGACTTCGACAGGAGGCGTGTCGAGTTCAACATCATCTCTGGTACATCCATGGCCGCCCCACAGGTGAGCGGCATCGCAGCTCTGCTCAAGGTGGCCCGACCCGAATGGAGCCCAGCGGCGATCAAGTCGGCGCTCATGACCACGGCCTACAATGTGGACAGCTCCGGCGGCGTCATCAAGGACATGTCCACCGGCAAGGAGGCGGGGCCGTTCCAGCTTGGGGCCGGCCATGTCGACCCCAACCGCGCCCTCGACCCAGGGCTGGTGTACGACGCCGGCGAGGACGACTACATCTCCTTCCTGTGCGCTCTAGGGTACACGCCCCCGATAATCGCAATCTTCACCGGGGGCTCTCCGGTGATGGATATCTGTTCCAAGCGCCAGCGCATCGCCGTGGGTGACCACAACTACCCGGCCTTCTCGGTGGTGTTCAGATCGTACGACCAGCAGGTCACGCAGCGCCGCGTCGTGCGCAACGTCGGGAGCAACGTCAATGCCGTGTACACCCTCGGCTATCGCGCTTCCCCCAGCGGTTGGAGTGGCGTCGTGAATCCCACGAAGCTGGTGTTCGACGCGCAGCACCAAACGCTGGAGTACACGGTCACATTCTCGCTCATACTGTCAGAAGCCAGCAATAGCAACGAGACGGAGGCGCACTCTGCACTCGTGTGGACCGACGGCGAGCACAAGGTGGTAAGCCCCGTAGTCTTGACCTGGCCGGCTCCCTCGGCTGCCGTGGCGGCGATGTGATCGGGAGCGTCCATTCATTCCTCTCGCTGTATGTACGTATAGGTTTATTGTCCGCCTAGTGTGTCCGTTGAGAACTATCATACCTGAATAAGAAGGGACAATGTGTATTGATATGTGGTGTTATTTAGTACTCCCTCCGTTCTAAAAGGAATGTCGCAAAATGTCTAAATTTAAAGCAATCTAGGTACGGTTTACTGCATAGATACATCCAAAATTTAACAAATCTAAGACATCATTTTTATAACGGAGGGCTACAAATGTATCTAAAACGTCACAAAAATATAGAACTGAAACCGCAAACTAATAATTCTGATAATTCTGCTACCTCCGATCCAAATTTAGTTGTCGCGGATTTAGACAAGGTTTAGGCAAAACTACTTTGCCTAACAATTAAAAATCGGATCAGAGGTAGTAGTACTATTAACCTCTATATTTGTTGAAATCCTCTACCTTCTTTCTTACGAAAATTAGCGATTTTTTACATACTTTTCCCATTTAAATTTGCTTGCCATATGTTTTGGTTTTTAGGACGGTGTCACGACATCCTCAAATACTCTATGTTCTTTTGTCAAAAAGGCAGGTTACCGCGCACATCTATTTTCTCAATAAACTGATGGGCATTTTCTAGATATATTGTTACACATCAATATCTATATCTATACTATTTACATATTCTGGGTTGCTTTAAAAGAACTGTAGTTAGTACAAAAGAACAAACTGCAGTTCTTTTAAAGCAACCCAGAATAGTGTACACAACACAATTTCCACCCTACGATCTAATCCATCAAATGAAAGTTAAGAGTCAGTAGCACTCGGATGGTCCGCCGTCCAATAGAATGGGTCAGATTCAATGTTCTGCCACCAGCAGTCTATATAGGCAAATTGAACCCCACCTCGTTCCTAATTGGGATCGCAAATGGTCCCACCCCGTCACGCGCATGTTAATTACTACTCCTTCTATTTCAAATTACTTCGCCGGCGCGTTTATATAGGTGAACTAGTATTCCCTTATTTTTCATTCAAAAAAATCCTCGAATTTTTAAAATAGATAATATAAAATATGTACTACGTATACCAAAAATTTTAAGAATTTTTTGATGAAAAATGAGAAAATACTAGGCCACCAAGATAAGCGTGCGCGCGGAGTAATTTGAAACAGGGAGTACCTACTGGGTCCTGGCCAACCCGACTCCTGAGGATGTCCCCGCATGCACACCATTGTCGCCCGTTCGATAATTTCCGCACAGTGTGCATGGTTTGTTTCAATTTGCTGGTCGTTGGATGGCTGGTTTTCGTTTCTTACTTCGTGTGTTCTTGGATGAGCCAATGACAGCTAGGTCCGTGATGCCTGCGGGGTCGGAGGGTCAAGGCAGTGGGGTCTGCTCGTTAGCGCTCATTTTGTAGGCTTAAGCTGCGGTTTTCATAGGCCGGTGGGTGGGTAGTCCCTGTTTTACTCGTTCGGTTTTTTTTTTGGTGACGTGTAACTACCTCCGTGAATTACGCTCTTAGTTACATGCCTGGATAAGCGAAAGTGGTTAAAATAGTACGCTGAGGCACAGGGGCCACTCACAGGTAGACCTTTCGGCCTCCTAACCACTTCCAGAACATCGGGACAAAAATGAGCGACGTAATCGGCAGACGAAGGGATCAACTACATACACAAATGAGTATGTATGTATGCAAGCCACCATACAACTGTTCACAGAGCCATTCCATCTAAAAGAAATAGAAATATTGCAATGCCATACGGCAAGATCCAAATATCCTAGATAGAGATAATATTTTAGGATAGCTCCTCATACATCAAACATCCGGGTATCAGGTGGAAGTGGAAAACAAGATCCGAGTACGGATAAGAAGCGAATCTGCATAAGATGCCACATAAATAAACACATCCCGCCCACAGATCTCACGGATCCCCGTTTCCGGAATCTCCACCGAGTGATCGTTGCCAACATCATCCGTCTCCTCCACCTAGTATCCATCTTGCGAATACACCTGTTCATCTGAATCAAACAATTTATCGTGTGAGGCCCTAGAGGTACTCAGCAAGTCTTTATGCCTCTAAAGGGGACATAAACCTGGGGTGACGCAATTGCAGCAAAAGATAATAACTAACAAGTCTATAGATACTCGCTAACCATCCGTCTAATCAATGATAGACGGATGTCCGTTAATTAGAGACAACAGTTATAACAGTATAATTAACAAATCCATCCTCCTTCTCGCTTACCAACGAGAAAGTGGACGAACAACCCATCCGTTGGCAGTTTTATTAACCACTCCATGAGTATTGCACTATTTACTAGTCAAGTACTTAGTCAAATTAAAAGCGGTACTTTAGTTATACTTGTCTATGATCGAGAAACTGTGCTCCAAGTCGTCCATAACCGCGGACACGGCTTTCAGAAAGATTTACCCTGCAGGGGTGCACAAATAGCAACACACACTCGATCAACCTCGGAAAAACCAAATCAAAACCCAACGAGGCATTCACGACAAAGCGATCACATGATTCAGAAATATTTCAGGGGGCCACCCCACTAAGCTACCCGCAACGAAGTTGGCCGACTCCAGAATGGACCCAGGGTTTGTGTGGACGGCGGTAAACGACTGGGAACCCGAAACTATGACTGGGCTTATCGATACAGCGAAAACATGTCACGATCCAAGACAGTACAGGTGCTCCACGCACAATCAGAAATAAAGCGGTAAAGCATGGCATAAGTACAGGATAGTAATAAAACCCCAAACTAGTTGTGGCCCCAAGAAATAAGAATGAATCAAGCTCTGGCTCAGGGGGGTCCATAAGGCCTCCCGGATGTGGATAGTGCGAATAGTCAAGGAACAGGAATCAAGTACTCAGGGTCCTACGGGACACAAGTGAGCATGAAAAAAAATCATGCCACATTCATTAGTTATCCCATTACTACTCCGATTAAGTTGTTTAGGTACCTCGTTATCCATCAGACACTCACATACCCTACACATGCTGTGCTACGACTCGCATGGCTCAAACAACTCCTGCAGTAATGGCTCATGGGATGGAGGAACAAGCTTCGGTGGGGTTTAAAAGTAAAGGCCATGCAGTACTTGGGATTCAACTTAATGCAATCGTGACTCAATGATGCAAGAATAAGATAGAGGCCATAGGTGCTATATGTATGCAAGCATGTGGTAGTGCTTGCCTGGCAGCTCAGTTGAAGCGAGAGTCGGATCTGGGTAGTGCTCCTGGGATTTCTGATATACCCCCTGCTCGGCGTATATTCGAAAAAGAACCAAACAAACAAGGGCCAATATAAATAAAGTGCACAAGCATATGAATTAAAATGCGACAAGCAAACAAACATGTCATGATGAATAATGCACAATTTACATGGCAATAAAGTAGCATGGCATGGGTGAGGTGTGTGGTACAAGAATAAAGCATTTTATTAAGTTTTAGTCATGTTTTGCTCTCATATAAGTTGCTGTAAACTTATTATTTATATGATCCATGCTGCAATTCAGAACAAGGAATGCATAGTTAGAACGGGCTCGTCGCGCTGATCGATTTAGACATATTATTTGTCGAATTTGGAGTTATAGAATTAAAGTTATTAATTTATTAAGAAAAGGGCATTTTATTGTAATTTTAATCATCTCGAAAATTTAAAGTACTCAAACATTAATTTGAATAGCATATTTGAAATCCTCACATTTTTCTGATTCAAAAACATATCTCATTTGCATTATTTGGACTTAGAATTCAAAAGTTATTAAAAACAGATTTAAATTTGTATTTAAACATTTTTAGAAATTGTTTTATTAAAACGGAATTACACAGAGCTTTTTTTTGTACACAGAAGCAGCTAGCCCCAGTCGCTGACGGGTGGGGCCAGTGCTGACTGGGCGAGACGGCGCGTTGGAAAACCTTTTTGCACCGCGAGCTTATCTAGCCCACGAGGCAGACAGGTGGGGCTTGAGGCTTCGCGGGCCCAGCTGCCAGCGGGTGAGCCGAAGGCTGCCACGCGGCACAGTGAGGACTACGGGTTGAGAAACGGAAAGACCGGGTGCCTTTTCGTAAGATTGCAACCGCGGCTGACAGGTGGGTCCGGTTGGTAGCGCGGGTTGAGGAAAACAAAAAGGCAGGGGCTATCTGCAAAGAGCGCACGACCTACTGTTTCTCTTCTCGCGTTGTCTGTCGAAACTGACGGACGCGCGGTGTGGCACAGTGGGGGCTCGAACTCGCGTCCTCGCGCGCGTGCACGGCGGCGGCGACCACTGGGCTAGACGGGGTTTGGTGCTGGTTAACCAACGAGCGACGAGATGGATCTACTGCGGTGCATCGACGGGGGAACACACGCGAACGGCGGTGCACTGAGAGCGTTCGACAGGTGGATCCGTGCGTCCAGGAAGAGCAAGACGAGGAGAGGGTGTCAGGGAGGATCGTGGGCTCACCGCGGGGCTGCTGGTGGCGGCGGATCGGGCTAGGAAGCGGTGGATCGACGGCGATGCAGACGCTCCCGCGGCTAGGTTTTCGGTCGGCCTCGTCGGTGTTCGGCGTGTACTGGGCCTCCTCCTCCTCGCTGCTGGGTACGGGCGACGCACGGGTGCTCCACTGGTCCTTCCTCGATGACCAAACGCCACGCCCGCCGATAGTATCGTAGAGGGGAGGTGGATGCCGAGGTGGTGGCCGGGGTTGGAGGAGAGACACAGGGGGGAAGGGATCGGCGCAGCGGCCAGGGGTGGATCTGGGCACGAGAGAGAGAGATGGGGGGAGTAAATAGCAGAGAGGGAGAGGTAGATGGCGTGGGGGAAGGGTCGGGAGAAAAAGGTGGCCTCGGTCACCTTTACTCCTCTCCTCCCTCACATGCTCAGCGTGCAAGGCCAGGCAGGCAGAGGGTTGCAGCTGCAGGTGGGCCAAAGAGAGGACAGGGAGGTGGTGGCTGGCTTGGTGGGGCCTCCTTGGCAGGGAGAAAGAGAGGAAACGAGAGGGAGAGAGAGGGGCCGAGAGAGTTAGCTAGGTTGGGGGTAGCTCGGGTTAGGGTTAGGTTAGAGAGGGGGTGGTGTTAGACTAGAGAGGGTAGCTAGCATGGGGTGGGTCCCTGTTGGCAGAGAGAGGGCGAGGGGCTCGACATGGTGAGGGAAAAGTGGTGAGAGGAGGGCTCGGCTAGGTAGAGAGAAAAAGAGAAGAGGGTTTAGGGTAGGGTAAGGTGGTAGGTTAGGGTTTCCTCATGGTCAAGACAAGGGGTGGTGATGGTGTTTAGGGTTTGAGCATGGCCAAGGCAACACCAACCAAGGGGTTTAGAGTTTTGGTGATGAGCCAACAAGATCATGCAAGAGATGGAGAAGATGGTGGTGAGGTGAGGCTTGATGCACATGGCAAGAAAAGGAGATCAAGATGAGAAGGGTTTAAGAGGGAAAAGAGGGAGCTCAAAGAGATGATCCACTCAAAAAACCAAGAAAAACCAAGGAGGACAAGATGGTGGTGGTTGTTGCATGGCCCATGCAAAAACATTAAATGCCATGTTTTAATCTCGTGAAAACAAAGTAAATGATCATGGCATTTATACACATGCATTCCAAAATATGGAGTAAGTCCAAGCTAAAGGAAAATAGAATTGGATCCATCCCAACCCACATGAACTAGATTAAATGCCAAAAGAAGTAAAAGCTCATGGGTAATTAGGATGGTGGAATTATAAGGTGGTGACAAAGAAAGGTGATGGAGTTGAATAAAAGATATGCCCCAACTCAACTTGGGTATCAAGCATTTATCAATAACCAAATACAATATCTCAAGAGCCAAATACAATTACTAATGCATATGAGAGAAGAACCAAAAGAAAAGGGGTTTTATATGATGCTCAAATGCAAGGTGGCATGATGACATGAGCATGATATAATTATGATGCAACAATTATATGTAGGAAGTAGCATTTATATAGACTAGGCTAGTAGCATTGCAATTGTTAGACAATAGGGATGCTACAACTCTCCCCCACTAAACAAGAATCTCGCCCCGAGATTCCTAGGAAAAATAAAAAGACACAAGGAGAGGCGGGTGTTCGGAACAAAGGTAACCCTCACGTTCCCAAGGATGAACAAAGGAATGGTGCGATCATTACACCTTGCAAAACTTGCTAGACTTGTTGCGAGTCTTGCGCTTTGCTTAGAAAACAACGGGTTAGAAGAGTTGAAGGATTGTCGTGAGACAAGAAGGATAGGATGAACATAGCTCCGGTTTTCTCGGGAAACATGATAAAAGAATAGAACCTCTTTTTGAAAGAATTAGAAAAGACGATGTATCATGGAGAAAGAAAAGACACACCGTTAGGATTAGAGACCAAAAGATGTAAGTGAAGATGATTCTTTGTTTCGTCGGAAGAAAAGAGCCACTTTGGGTAAGTATCAACCACTATGAAAATAACATTGTACCTTCCCTCAGATTTGAGAAAGGAAGTTCAGAAACAATATCACCTTCAACAATAGAGTTCCTTGATATCAATGGAAAGATTTAGTTAGACATTGTCAGATTAGATTCTTGTTGTGCCGGTAAGAACCAAGGTATCACGCAATTAAGGTGCGCGGATATATGTTCCAGAGACGGAGGTGATGCTTGATTATGGTGGAATCCCGAGAAGAAAAAGAGTATAGAGGATCTGGAGTTTATTGTAGAGATACTTAATGCTTTCTTTAACCTTGAGGCTAACGCAATAGATTTGCGGCTGATGGCCTCAACCATAATTGGCTTTACCACAGAAAAAGAATTGTTGAAACAAAGAGATAGATATTTTCCTCCATCTTGTTTGGGAATGTCGAGCACCGTTATAAAGAAGAAGACAGAGAAGATTTTGCATTGGTTTCCACCAACTAATTAAAGATTTTGCTCCGTGTAGAAAGGGCAAGATTACCAATAATAGATTATTGATTACTTTCTTCGAGACAGCACTCCGGAAAACAAGGACGAAAGTAAAAGTATCAAGGGATAAAGGCCACTCCTAACTTCCGTGGAATGAGTGAAATTGCATTAATCCGCCCATCCAATGTACAAGAGCGAATGATAAGAGTAGTGGTATGGTAGCTACTCCATCCCGCACTCGAAGCATTACTCCGTACATGAATAAGAAAATCATGTAACCCAACTCCCAAAGACAGACTGAAGATCTTGACAAAAAGAACTCATGGACTCCGTTAGAAAACAAGGATAGATGCAAACGATTCGCCGGATTCAAAGATAGATAAAGATGATGATGTTGTCGTCATGTCAGGAGTACCAAGCCACCGGAAGGATATGAAGGAAGATTACGGAGAACAACTGCAAGATTCAACAGATAAAGAAAAAGATAGCACCAACTTGAACAGAAGGAATACAAAAGATCTGAAAAGTCTTCATGGCCTCCGGTGGATTGAGCATAGATGATCGAATGAGATGGTTTCAAAGATTACTTGACGAGAACTAGGTGAAAAGAACTCCATGTTCTTCTTGAAATGATTGAGAGAGATTTAGCAGTCTTGAGGAAAACTTCAGCGGAACGACGATGATAACAAGCCAAAAAGGAAAAACTCCGGGTTGATTGAAGGTGGAGGATGGAATTAACAATGGACTTGCTGATTCCAGAATTGAAGCAATGTATTTAGCAGAAGGACGTGGTCGAGATAGGTGACTTCAAGAAGCCAGAATTTACACTTTGAGAACTTTGCACACAGGCAGTGTTCTCGAAGCTTGAGAGAAAGAGACACAGATGATCTTCCATGTTCTTCCATAGATATAGAATAGGCAAGCATATTTCAACATATACCACCATGGATTAACAAAATCTTCCAAGAATATCAAGATCAAGAGGCGGGAGCACGAACAATGCTCAAAACACTTTCTGAGCTCGACGCTCTTTGAAATATCAACATTAAGAGCACGGGTTCGTGTTAGGAAGATGCATTGGCAGAATAGATTATCTGGTCCTTCGGAAGAGAACCAGAAATGCCACATGGTTCACATTGTCAATTGGATCGCCGGTTACAAAGATAAAGAGATCTTGGATAAAGGAACGATGATAGCTCATACCTTAAGAAAAGCTATTAGAGGCGAAAAGATGCAATTCCCTCGTATCAACGAGAATTTTGCAGATATGGAGTTCCAAAAGATGTGAAGCATGATAAACACATGATAGACCACCGTAGTGCCTTGAGAAAACTCCGGATTGCCAAAGATACTTGAATATGCATAGATATGATTACGGTGTAACTCGAATCACAGGAGATAACCACCATCGTTTGGAGGATAGGGTCGATAGCATTGTCCATATTCCACTCATGATAAGTGTCATATAGCTATGCCGCGAACCAAATTACAATACAAGCATCGAATCGACACACTTATGTATTTTAGCCCAAAAGAATTGAAGATGACGTAAAACTCCAGGATTAATCGCCGGTGACAAAAGAATGGGTTAGCATGAACGTGCCGATAAAAGGAAGATAGATTATGTTTCACACACGACTGAAGAGGAGTGTGGAAACACAGATGTATCAAAGAAAAAATTTCCACATTTTTCGGCATTAAAATACCAATAGATGTGCAAAACCACTTATTAGATAGAGATTAGCAATTCCACATTCTGTGAAACATGCTAAAGAATGAACACCCTTAACAAGATGGCACCGGTTAACAAAGAGTAAGACAGATCGCTTCGGTTACAACGAATCAGATAGATCGCGTCAGTTTACAAAAGCCTGTCGGTATGGAATGTACCAACAGTTGATAACCAAAAGGCAGATAGCGATAGCATGTTGGATGCAACAGATAGACATGGAATTCACACACAACACACACACACAGCCTATGGTACTACAGAACCCAGAACACGTGAAGCCTAGTTTGAATTGTTAGAAGAGGATTGAAAACATTACACTTCCTTACCAGAAAAAGGATGGGTGGGTGGGTAAGAAGAAAATGGAAGCAGTCCTACTCTCACGTTTTTGTTTTTCCCTAGTATACATAGCTACCAAAAATATTTGCTAGACTGACAACGACCATTTGGCTGAGACCCTGAAGGGCGGGATGGCTCTGATACCAATTGTAACTACCTCGGTGAATTACGCTCTTATTTACATGCCTGGATGAGCGAAAGTGGTTAAAATAGTACGGTGGGGCACAGGGGCCACTCACAGGTAGACCTTTCGGCCGTCCTCACCACTTTCCAGAACATCGGGACAAGAACGAGCGGCGTAATCGGCAGGCGAAGGGATCAACTACATACACAAATGAGTATGTATGCAAGCCACCATACAACTGTTCACAGAGCCATTCCATCTAAAATAAATAGAAATATTGCAACGCCATACGGCAAGATCCAAATATCCTAGATAGAGATAATATTTTAGGATAGCTCCTCATACATCAAACATCAGGGTATCAGGCGGAAACGGAAAACAAGATCCGAGTATGGATAAGAAGCGAATTGGCATAAGATGCCACATAAATAAACACATCCCGCCCACAGATCTCACGGATCCCCGTTCCCGGAATCTCTACACCGAGTGATCGTTGCCAACATCATCCGTCTCCTCCACCTAGTATCCATCTTGCGAATACACCTATTCATCTGAATCAAACAATTTATCGTGTGAGACCCTAGAGGTACTCAGCAAGTCTTTATGCCTCTAAAGGGGACATAAACCTGGGGTGACGCAATTGCAGCAAAAGATAATAACTAACAAGTCTATAGATACTCGCTAACCATCCTCCTAACCAATGATAGACGGATGTCCGTTAATTAGAGACAACAGTTATAACAGTATAATTAACAGATCCATCCTCCTTCTCGCTTACCAACGAGAAAGCGGACGAACAACCCATCCGTTGGCAGTTTTATTAACCATTCCATGAGTATTGCACTATTTACTAGTCAAGTACTTAGTCAAATTAAAAGCTGTACTTTAGTTATACTTGTCTATGATCAAGAAATGGTGCTCCAAGTCGTCCATAACCGCGGACACGACTTTCAGAAAGATTTACCCTGCAGGGGTGCACAAATAGCAACACACACTCGATCAACCTCGGAAAAACCAAATCAAAACCCAACGAGGCATTCACGACAAAGCGATCACAGGATTCAGAAATATTTCAGGGGCCACCCCACTAAGCTACCCGCAACGAAGTTGGCCGGCTCCGGAACGGACCCAGGGTTTGTGTGGACGGTGGTAAACGACTAGGAACCCGAAAGTGTGACTGGGCTTGTCGATACAGCGAAAACGTGTCACGATCCAAAACAGTACAGGTGCTCCGCGCACAATCATAAATAAAGCGGTAAAGCATGGCATAAGTACAGGATAGTAATAAAACCCCAAACTAGTTGTGGCCCCAAGAAATAAGAATGAATCAAGCTCTGGCTCAGGGGGGTCCATAAGGCCTCCCGGATGTGGATAGTGGGAATAGTCAAGGAACAGGAATCAAGTACTCGGGGTCCTACGGGGCACAAGTGAGCATGGAAAAAAAATCAAATAGCAGATATTGCTCACCGGTGCCACTTTCATTAGTTATCCCATTACTACTCCGGTTAAGTTGTTTAGGTACCTCGTTATCCATCAGACACTCACATACCATACACATGCTGTGCTACGACTCGCATGGCTCAAACAACTCCTGCAGTAATGGCTCATGGGATGGAGGAACAAGCTTCGGTGGGGTTTAAAAGTAAAGGCCATGCAGTACTTGGGATTCAATTTAATGCAATCGCGACTCAATGATGCAAGAATAAGATAGAGGCCATAGGTGCTATATGTATGCAAGCATGTGGTAGTGCTTGCCTGGTAGCTCAGTTGAAGCGAGAGTCGGATCTGGGTAGTGCTCCTGGGATTCCTGATATACCCCCTGCTCGGCGTCTATTCGAAGAAGAACCAAACAAACAAGGGCCAACATAAATAAAGTGCACAAGCATATGAATTAAAATGCGACAAGCAAACAAACATGCCATGATGAATGATGCACAATTTACATGGCAATAAAGTAGCATGGCATGGGTGAGGTGTGGGGTACAAGAATAAAGCATTTTATTAAGTTTTAGTCATGTTTTGCTCTCATATAAGTTGTTGTAAACTTATTATTTATATGATGCCTGCTGCAATTCATAACATGGAATGCATAGTTAGAACAGGCTCGTCGCGCTGATCGATTTAGACATATTATTTGTCGAATTTGGAGTTATAGAATTAAAGTTATTAATTTATTAAGAAAAGGGCATTTTATTGTAATTTTAATCATCTCGAAAATTTAAAGTACTCAAACATTAATTTGAATAGCATATTTGAAATCCTCACATTTTTCTGATTCAAAAACATATCTCATTTGCATTATTTGGACTTAGAATTCAAAAGTTATTAAAATCAGATTTAAATTTGTATTTAAACATTTTCAGAAATTGTTTTATTAAAACAGAATTACACAGAGCTTTTTTTGTACACAGAAGCAGCTAGCCCCAGTCGCTGACGGGTGGGGCCAGTGCTGACTGGGCAAGACGGCGCATCGGAAAACCTTTTTGCACCACGAGCTTATCTAGCCCACGAGGCAGACAGGTGGGGCTTGAGGCTTCGCGGGCCCAGCTGCCAGCGGGTGAGCCGGAGGCTGCCACGCGGCACAGTGAGGACTACGGGTTGAGAAACGGAAAGACCGGGTGCCTTTTCGTAAGATTGCAACCGCGCCTGACAGGTGGGTCCGGTTGGTAGCGCGGGTTGAGGAAAACAAAAAGGCAGGGGCTATCTGCAAAGAGCGCACGGCCTACTGTTCTCTTCTCGCGTTGTCTGTCGAAACTGACGGACGCGCGGCGCGGTGCAGCAGGGGCTCGAACTCGCGCACACGCACGCTGGCGGCGACCACTGGGCTAGACGGGGTTTGGTGCTGATTAACCAACGAGCGACGAGATGGATCTACTACGGTGCATCGACGGGGGAACACACGCGAACGGCGGTGCACTGAGAGCGTTCGACGGGTGGATCTGTGCATCCAGGAAGAGCAAGACGAGGAGAGGGTGTCAGGGAGGATCATGGGCTCACCGCGGGGCTGCTGGTGGCAGCGGATCGGGCTGGGAAGCGGTGGATCGACGGCGATGGAGACGCTCCCGCGGCTAGGGTTTCAGTCGGCCTCATCGGTGTTCGGCGTGTACTGGGCCTCCTCCTCCTTGCTGCTAGGTACTGGCGACGCACGGGTGCTCCACTGGTCCTTCCTCGACGACCAAACGCCACGCCCGCCGATAGTATCGTAGAGGGGAGGTGGATGCCGAGGTGGTGGTCGGAGTTGGAGGGGAGACGCAGGGGGAGGAAGGGATCGGCGCAACGGCCAGGGGTGGATCTGGGCACGAGAGAGAGATGGGGGCGTAAATAGCAGAGAGGGAGAGGTAGATGGCGTGGGGGAAGGGTCGGGAGAAAAAGGTGGCCTCGGTCACCTTTTCTCCTCTCCTCCCTCACGTGCTCGGCGTGCAAGGCCAGGCAGGCAGAGGGCTGCAGCTGCAGGTGGGCCAAAGAGAGGACGGGGAGGTGGTGGCCGGCTTGGTGGGGCCTCCTTGGCAGGGAGAAAGAGAGGAAACGAGAGGGAGAGAGAGGGGCCGAGAGAGTTAGCTAGGTTGGGGGTAGCTCGGGTTAGGGTTAGGTTAGAGAGGGGGTGGTGTTAGACTAGAGAGGGTAGCTAGCATGGGGGTGGGTCCCTGTTGGCAGAGAGAGGGCGAGGGGCTCGACATGGTGAGGGAAAAGTGGTGAGAGGAGGGCTCGGCTAGGTAGAGAGAAAAAGAGAAGAGGGTTTAGGGTAGGGTAAGGTGGTAGGTTAGGGTTTCCTCATGGTCAAGACAAGGGGTGGTGATGGTGTTTAGGGTTTGAGAATGGCCAAGGCAAGACCAACCAAGGGGTTTAGAGTTTTGGTGATGAGCCAACAAGATCATGCAAGAGATGGAGGAGATGGTGGTGAGGTGAGGCTTGATGCACATGGCAAGAAAAGGAGATCAAGATGAGAAGGGTTTAAGAGGGAAAATAGGGAGCTCAAAGAGATGATCCACTCAAAAACCAAGAAAAACCAAGGAAGACAAGATGGTGGTGGTTGTTGCATGGCCCATGCAAAAACATTAAATGTCATGTTTTAATCTCGTGAAAACAAAGTAAATGATCATGGCATTTATACACATGCATTCCAAAATATGGAGTAAGGCCAAGCTAAAGGAAAATAGAATTGGATCCATCCCAACCCACATGAACTAGATTAAATGCCAAAAGAAGTAAAAGCTCATGGGTAATTAGGATGGTGGAATTATAAGGTGGTGACAAAGAAAGGTGATGGAGTTGAATAAAAGATATGCCCCCAACTCAACTTGGGCATCAAGCATTTATCAAGAACCAAATACAATATCTCAAGAGCCAAATACAATTACTAATGCATATGAGAGAAGAACCAAAAGAAAAGGGGTTTTATATGATGCTCAAATGCAAGGTGGCATGATGACATGAGCATGATATAATTATGATGCAACAATTATATGTAGGAAGTAGAATTTATATAGACTAGGCTAGTAGCATTGCAATTGTTAGACAATTGGGATGCTACATGACGGTGGGCCATGAATCCACTACGCCAATCCATGTCTCCTCTCCTCCCTAATCTCCATCTCCTCTCCTCCTCCCCAATTCGCCGCCACTCTCGTCCCCAATCGGCACTGCCACCTCTTCTCTCCCAATCCTTGCCTCCTCTCCTCCTCCCCAATCCGTTGGTGACATAAGGTCGGTGGGTGTGGCCAGCGGCAGTAGCTCTTGGAGGTGGCCGGGGCAGGAGATGCTCTTCGAGGCGGATGTGGCCATGAGCAAGAGATCTGGGAGGCCGGTGGCGCCTTCAACAGGGCCGCCTCCTCTTATCCTTCCCACAGGTCGGCCCTGGTTGAGGTGAGTGATTATTTTAGTTTATATCTTGCCTTTCGTTTTGTTTTCTACCAGTTTAGATCGCTCTAATCATCAGCTTTGTGGAACATGAAGGAAGCAGAGAAGAAAAACTCCCCCAAACTCTTGGTGAGCACATACTTCCCCTTCATTTCTTGATCCCCAAGTTTCATCTAGTTTAATTTATGTTTTTTTTATGGTTTGATTGTTGCTATCGTGAGACGGTTACAACATGAACAAAGTTGCTTCCTACTGCAAACTATCGAGCACCACCATGCACCCCTCCCCGTCAAGACCACTAAAAGGCATCAAAGTACGTCTTCCCATTTGTTTTATAGAATTATTTATGGTTAATATGAACATGTATGGTTTATAGACAGAGAAAGGTGGAGCACATCAGTAGTTGTGGTTGAAAGAACAGTGCTTTAATTGGTTGTAATTGTTTGAACTCCTATTTCTTAATCGGGAATAGTAGTTTTTCATTTTACATCTTTCTACTTTTCATGTAGATTTAAAGAAGTGTAACTGATATCTCTCTCGCTGCTCGATGGCTACTCTAAGGCCACCATATCTCGATGCCATGGTGTACATGGTTAGAGAAGTGGTACTCACAACATGGCGCCCAGAGCACGACTCATGGAGCAATTCCAGTTGCAGATCGAGCGCTGAGGTCAGCACCGATGACTTGTTGTGTACGTGATTCGCCTCACGACACTATGGTTGTGGTGGACCTGGTGGTGATCGGGAAGAGTGTTGTATATGTTCTTGCAGTCGTGTGGCCTTCCAATTCATAATTCTTATATAAACCCTTTGTTTCTAAATATGATGCTTCTGCTTGCATATTTGCAATGGTTTTATGGTGTGGCCAGAATTGGAAGGCTGGATTCACACTAACTCCGGTAAATTCTCCTCTAGACCTTGTTGTATATGGTGAAGGCATTGGTAGTACAAGGAAAGAAGCACATCGTCAAGCTACGGAGATATCTTGTAGAAATCTAGATGGTAAGTTTGTGTTGTGTTGCATATTTGTACTAGATTCTCTAATTTTAGTCTCACAATTATAGCCTTGTAGGAAGTATGTTATGTCGACAACAGTTCTATTTTCAATTTGTATTATTCATGTTTACTCTGGGTATATATGTTCTTGTGTTAGTGCCATCTAATATCATGGAATCTGACACTGTGGAAATATAATAAGTTTCATCAGTTGCCATTCTATGGTGTTTGATAGCTTTGTTCTCATATTTGAACGTTCAAAATTACTTGCAGATAAGTATTTGTTGTCTGGTCCGGATAAGATTACTTATGTGAACGAAGATGGTTTTGCTAGCAATCCAAACATGTTTGGATACTCTAGAAATACGAGGAATCATATATTTCCAGTTGCAAGTACTTTAGAGGAATCCCAATTTTTGAAAATGGGGGAGAATTATTCTAGAAGCGCAGGAGGTTCTATTGCCGATGAGCTCCTCTCCTGCCAGTGTGTTTTCTTCCTTTTCCAGCCAAGCATTCACATAAATACGTTTTGGTTTTACCCATTAAATTTTTGACATGATTCGAGGAGGAAGTTGGTGATAGTATCCATTTGAAAGATACAATAGGCACAAAACTCAATGCGGCAAGCTTCCATGTTTCTCGGTTCCATACCTCTCTCTGGCCACCTGCATCCATATAGTACATTTTTAGGTGATCCATATACAAATGATGAAACATTAAACAACTCGTGTAGAAGATACATGTAGAATAACATAGGAAAGTGAGCGATGGAAGTAAATATGAAACATCATATAGGTTCAATAAGAACTGGAAACATCGCAGTAGATAAACAAGGGAAGAAGGACTAAAAAAAAGGCCCATGCGTCGCTCGCTCTGGGCGACACGGGCGGCGGAAGGAATCTCCGGCCAGGGCCAGCCACTCCCGAGCCTCTTCCCTCACCGCTGCCGGAGGAGGCCGGCGACGGAAAAGCCAACGCGGCGGACGGCGGCGGCAGGGCTGCTGTCCTTCCGCCTGGCGATGGAGGCCTCGCCTCGGCTCCAGGGATCTTGGCAGTGCGGTTTCTGCGAGGCGCATCGGGGAGGCGGCATAGCGCGCAGCTCTGCAGGCGGTAGAGGAGAGGCGCGGGAGCGCTCCGCGGCAGGAGGCGGCGCGGCGCAGCAGCGGTGGGTGGCTGGCTGTGAGGGCCATCACGGGCCCGATCTGGGCTTAACAGGCCGCGGGCAGGGCGGCGAGGTGCAGGATGAGCAGCGGCTCAAGGGGCGGGACAGCGCGAGGGCCGGCTTTAGATACTGTTGGGCTGGCTCGTGCGTGGGGTGAGCGGCGCCGCCAAGGCGGGCTAGCAGCGTTTCTCGGCAACGGTTGTTGGGTGTGGAAGCCGGGGCGGCGGCCCCGGAACGCGTCGGCGCCTCTCCCGCCTCAGACTGCTGCTCCCTGGCTGCATGGGCGGCAGGGCGGCCGGTGCCTGTTCACCGGCATGCGGTTGCTGGGGCGGCGACCACGGGCTTTGGTGGTTCCCCGCGACGCGGGCGTGGGCTCGTGCAGGAGGTTAGCGGCCGGCGGTGGCCGGCGTGGCTGCGTGGAGCGGCACGACGGCCGGTTTTGGAGGTGGTGTTGCTGCCGCCTTCGGGTGGCGCTCCTGCCAGCATGGTGCTGGGAGGAACCCTCGTCCTCGAGCTGGTGTTGTCTCCGCGTGGTGCGGTGCTACCGGTGGCGGTGTTGGGCCGCGCAGAGAAAACAAAACTCTTTACCCTACGCGGTGGTCCCAAGATCTAGCTCAGGTGATAGGCCACAAGATTTACCACTAGACGCACAGGTGCGGATTGTTGATGAAGCGCGTCAGTTGATGCCGTGCCAAACGATCCCCATACAGCACGTCCAGATCCCCACGGACCTCCTTGTCTCTAGCGCGGCACATGCAATGCCTCCAACGGTATCCACACGTATAGGAAGGAGCTCCAGGAAGAGGACTGCTAGATCATGTCTAGGCCAAAATGGGAGTGGAGAAAGTGACGGCTAGGTCAGGGACAATCCCTTCTCACTCCACTTATATACACTCCTAGCAGGGCTCAACGCTTGAGGCCCATCTTGGCCATACCCCAATCTCCACATGGATCTAATCTACATGGGCTCCTTACCCTTAAGTGTGTGACCCTGTAGGCTTACGTACACCTAGACACGACACGAGTCACCACTCCGAGTCGATAGTTGGTAGCGGCCTCTAGCAAGACGTGCCAACTCCCAAGTGCCGTAAAGTCAGAAGACAAACCTTTCTCAATGTAACTTTCGTCCAAGTCCCTTTGCCTCACGATATATCTTGTCAAGCTATAGGCGATTTGTTGCCATCCCTTTAATAGCTCGACTCTCTCTTCCCGTTCCGTGATATATGATTCACTGGACTAACACTTAGTCTCACTCCTTGGTTAACACTTAACCAAGTCACGCATGGCCATGCTTTCGAATCATATCACACGAGAGAGCCTAGAGAATATCTCTCCATTACAGAGGGGAAAATCTCATCTTGGTAATCCACGCCACGCAGCTTGCTTCACAACCAACCTGAACCCTACCTTTATAACTGCTCATTTATGAAACAGCGTTTGATAGGACCTAAGATGGTGATCCACAACTCGGATCATGCGATCACCTTAGGTCGTAGGATGCCATTGCTTGAGACTGCAAATGACAACATGCTCGTTGCATCTCAATTGTGGGTCAGTCCGATTCGCTAAACTCTTTAGCCGAATCAGTGTAAGTCGGAATAGCATCTCCATGCCCATGACAAGTGGAACCGAGTCATCAGCCGACTTTCACATTAGTCTAAGTTGTGTGTCCGGCACAACCTCAACGACCAATGACAATTAGTATGAACAACATGAATATATACTTCCATAATCGAATCACATATTCAATGATATATATCAGTAGTTCATACATGGTCAATAGCTTTATGAATACATTGGAAATAACATCATACATGATTGCCTCTAGGGCATATTCCCAACAGTCTCCCACTTGCACTAGAGTCAATCATCCGACATCATATGTCTAGGCATCTAATGCCCATAGCTCTCATGTGCGCCTCATGCTTCGGCTGTGGTAGCGGCTTTGTCAACGGATCCTCAATATTTGCATCCGTGTGTACCTTGCATAACTTGATATCACCTTGATCCACGAACTGGCGAATCAGGTGGTACCACATGAGTATATGTTTGTTCTTCTAGTGTTGTCTAGGTTCCTTGGCTTGTGCGATAGCACCATTGTTGTGACAATACACGTCTAACGGATTGGACGAGCCCTGAACCACACCAAGATCCATGAGGAAATTCCTCATCCAAACGACTTCTTTTGCCGCCTCCAAGGCAGCAATATACTCAGCCTCTGTCGTAGACGCAGACACTGTCTCTTGCTTGGAACTCTTCCAGCTCACAGCCCCTCTGTTTATAACAAACACATATCTAGATTGCGAACGAGAATCATCCGAGTCAGTGAGATAACTCACATCCGTGTAACCCCTTACACTGAGTTCATCCTCATCTCCATAAACCAGGAACATATCCTTAGTCCTTCTCAAGTACTTGAGGATATTTTTAGCCGCTGCCCAGTGGATCTCTCTAGGGTCAGCTTGGTATCTGCTCACAACACTTAGAGCATAGGAAACATCCGGCCTAGTACAAATCATAGCGTACATGATGGATCCGATTGCAGAAGCATACAGAATCACACTCATTTGACTTTGCTCATCAGTTGTCGAAGGACACTGAGTCTTGCTAAGTTTCACGCCATGGGACATCTGTAAGAACCCCTTCTTAGACGATTCCATGTTGAACTTCTTCAACACTTTGTCCAAATATGTACTCTGACTCAATCCAATGAGTCGCCTTGATCTATCTCTATAGATCTGAATTCCTAGTATGTAAGTCGCCTGACCCAAGTCTTTCATCGAAAAACTCCTTTCCAACGATTCCTTGGTTTTTTGCAACATCTGGACATCATTTCCAATCAGTAATATGTCATCCACATATAAGATCATAAAGTTTACTTTGCTCCCACTAAACTTCTTGTATAAACAAGAATCATGATCACTCTTGATGAAGCCAAATGATTTGACTACCTCATCAAAGCGAATGTTCCAACTCTGAGATGCTTGCTTCAACCCATAAATGGATTTTCTAAGTTTGCATACCTTTTCAGCATTAGACGGATCGACAAAACCCTCGGGTTGTATCATATACACGTCCTCAGTTAAATTTCCATTAAGGAAAGCCGTCTTGACATCCATCTACCATATCTCATAGTCGAAATAGGCTGCTATAGCTAACATCCGAACTGACTGAAGCATCGCCACAGGAGACAAAGACTCATCATAGTCAACTCCTTGAACTTTTCGGAACCCCTTCGCGACAAGTCGTGCCTTATAGATAGAAACATTTCCATCCATATCAGTTTTCTTCTTAAAGACCCATTTGCACTCGATGGGTCTTGCACCGTCTAGCAGGTCAACCAAGTTCCAAACTTGATTTTCATCCATAGACTTTAACTCGGATCTCATGGCTCCAAGCCATGACTCAGAATCGGATCCCACCATCGCTTCCGAATAAGTTGCCGTCTCATCACTGTCCAATAGTAACACATCACAAACACTTCGAAATCTGGCCGATTTTCGCAATGTCAGTGATGTTGCCGGCTCAGGTACCACGACCGGCTCAACCTCTAAGGCTTTTGCCGACTCGCTGCTGGCCGGTATCTCTCGAATTTCTTCGAGCTGCACCGTGCTCCCACTGACTCCCTGACTGAGAAACTCTTTCTCAAGGAAGACACCATTTTGAGCGACAAACACTTTGCCCTCTTCTCGGTTGTAGAAGTAGTAGCCCAAGGTTTCCCTCGGATACCCTACGAAAATACACATATCCGACTTGGCTGTAAGGTTGTCTGACTGAAGTCGCTTGACAAAAGATTCACAACCCCAAATCTTAAGAAAGAGAAACTTGGCTTCTTGCCAGTCCACATCTCATGTGGTATCTTCTCTACCGACTTTGATGGTACTCTGTTTAGTGTGAACGCTGCAGTTTCTAGACAATAACCCCAAAATGATAAAGGCAGATCTGTCTGACTCATCACTAATCGTACCATGTCTAACAAGGTCCGATTCCGCCTTTCCGACACACCGTTTCTCTGCGGTGTTCCTGGCGGAGTGAGCTGGGGAACTATTCCACAACTCTTCAGATGGTCATCAAACTCATGGCTCATGTACTCGCCTCCTCGGTCCAACCGAAGAAACTTTATTTTCTTGCCGAGTTGATTCTGTACCTCATTCTGGAATTCCTTGAACTTTTCAAAGGCTTCTGGCTTATGTTTCATCAAGTAGATATACCCATACCTACTCAAATCATCAGTGAAGGTAATGAAGTACTCATAACCACCTCTGGCTGTCGTGCTCATCGGGCCACATACATCACTATGTATTAGTCCTAATAAGTCGGACGCCCTTTCACAACTCTTTGCAAAAGGTGTCTTGGTCATCTTGTCGAGTAGGCAGGATTCACATGTCTCAAACGACTCCAAGTCGAACGAAGTTAGGAGTCCATCATCATGGAGCTTCTTCATGCGTTTCCAACTTATATGACCAAACCGACAGTGCCAAAAGTAAGTCATATTCAGATCATTTGGTTTCAATCTTTTCACATTTATGTTATAGACATATTCTCCTTTAAGATTCAAAATAAATAACCCGTCCTAGACGGGTGCAAAGCCGTGAAACATATTATTCAAATATAAAGAACAACCATTATTCTTAATATTCGACTCATAGCCTTGTCTCATCAAACATGAGGCAGAAATAATGTTTCGACTAAGCACTGGAACATAATAACAATTATTTATCTCCATTAAGAATCCAGAAGGTAAATGAAGTTGCATCGTGCCGACTTCCAACGCAGCGACTCTCGCTTTGTTGTCGACTCGAATGTCAACCTCGCCTCTTGACACGCTCCTAGTTCTTACCAGCCCCTGCAACGAGTTGCAGATGTGAATAACTGATCTGGTACCATATACCCAAGAACTACCAGGTGCATCGGCAAGATAAATGTCTATAACATTGCAAACAAGCGTACCTGAGCCGGAAGTCACACCTCCACTCTTGGCTTTATCAGCCAGACACTTGCTGCAATTCCTCTTCCAGTGATCATCTGCCTTGCAATAGAAGCAAGTGGATCCAGTTGAAGGAGATGGCTTAGTCCCTGAGGAAGCAATTCGGACCGGGTCCTCAGCCTTACCTCCTGACTTTGCCTTCTTCTTCTTATCCCAAGAACTCTTCTTGAACTTAGCCTTATTCTGCACCATCAACACTTGACTGGCGCCTTTCTTGAGATCCGCCTCAGCCTGCTTGAGCATCCCATGTAATTCATTGAGCTTCTTATCCATACCATGCATGTGGTAGTTTGATATGAACTAACCATACGCACTAGGAAGAGAGTTCAGAATTATGTCCGTAGCGAACTCTTCACTAATGGGGTAGCCAAGCCTTTCCAAAGACTGCACGTAACCAACCATCTTGATCAGATGCGGACTCAATGGATCACCATCCTTAAGCTTACAAGTCAACAAAGCCTGAGAGACTTGATACCTCTCAGTCTTTGCCTGAGCCTAGAACATACTTTTGAGGCTTTCGATCATATCGTAAGCCTCAACATTCTCGGACTGCTGCTGCAAGTCCGGTTCCATGTGAGCAAGCATAAGACAGCTAATCTCCGTAGACTCATCACAAGTCCTACGGTAGGCATTGGTGGTTGCGACACTCGCATTCGCATTTGGCTCATCTGGAAGTGGGTTGTCTAGGACATGGTCCCTCTTTTCTTGCTTGAGAACAATTCTCAGATTACGATACCAGTTGGTGAAGTTAGTTCCATTCATCTTATCTTTCTCTAAGATGGTTCTCAAAGCAAAATTAGAAATCTGAGGGAGACTGCTAGGTGCCATTGATCTACAACAGAAAAAAATATGCAAAACACTTAAGACATGTAGCCATAAAAGAGCAAGCATATTAAATACTTTAATACTTATGCTCCCACTAGAACCAACACACCTCTGATGGTTATTTAGTGATTCGGGATCCTAAATAAGCAAGCCGACTAGTGAGCTTTAGCATCACCGCTAGTCGTCAAGTGATCTAGGTAGACAACTCCTTGTCAATCGTATCTCATACGACTCCTATTGGATGAGTGGCATCACATGCCCCGGCTACCATCCGACCTTTCCCCGAGTCCCACAACCGTTGTGATAGACCCGTCTAGATTACTGAGTGCTTCAGCTATAAGAGTCCGACTCGAACCCACCTAGTCGGAAAGAATTGATAGCACCTCAATTTTATGAGCCCACTACCAAAAATGTCCGACTTGTGATGGTGCAGCACTGGCGGAGAAACCGACTAGACCTTCTTTGAGGGATTACTTTCTACCAACTATCTAATAGAGGTAAAACAGAGACATAACAATAACACAAAATAAAGCAATTATAATGTAAAATGGTATGGCTCTCTTCATGGCGATCTCCATCTCCACAAAGCTTGTAATTTGACTCATTTCAACTCTTGTCACGTGCCGCCTTACATCATGTAGCTGACTTGTACATCGACTTGCATGCCATTCGGGTTCTCCAAACAGTTACACTGGCTAGTAATGTAAATTACATAGAAAATCCGACACGCAGGTCGTTATACAATAAAATGACATCACCTAGGCTCCAGCCGGCTGACAAAACCGTGATACGTAGATCACGTATGGATTCCACACATCACATGCACATAAGCCATACCATTCATAACATCATCCTGCAAAACAAGTTATGCATAGATACGATATCTACCGGCATTGTGAAACTCGCAACGACATCTAAGGCGCTACGACAGGGCGAAGCCGGCGGTCCTGCTAGCCGGATAGCGTGCGGGGATCAAAGGGGCGGCGCCCCTCGCGGGTGCGGGCGGCACCCGACGATTTTTCTGAAAACGCAAATCTCATCTGCCTTCCGAACATGGATTTCATCATCGGATAAAACAAATTTACCCAAATCAAATCTGTACTCCGATTCAACCAAACTCTTTGATCTTTGATCACCGCATCCGGATTTACGTGTCACGGTTTACCCCGATGGTGGAAGCCAACCGGTAGGGGTATGTCGTTCCATGACCTTAGCAGTTAGATCACGGAAACCAGATCATCCATTCCCCGAGTACAGTTGATCCAATCAACTTCGTACAAAACTGATCTATCTCATAGATCGACCACCAAAACTTCAATTAGATCCAATCTAACGCCAACCGCATATCACATATGCACGAACTCGAGCCTAAAACCAGAAGCTAACGCTCTGATACCACTGTTGGGCCGCGCAGAGAAAACAAAACTTTTTACCCTACGCGGTGCTCCCAAGATCTAGCTCAGGTGATAGGCCACGAGATTTACCACTAGACATGTAGGTGCGGATTGTTGATGAAGCACATCAGTTGATGCCGTGTCGAACGATCCCCGTACAGCACGTCCAGATCCCCACGGACCTCCTTGTCTCTAGCGCCGCACGTGCAACGCCTCTACCGGTATCCACACGTTACAGGAAGGAGCTCCAGGCAGAGGACTGCTAGATCCTGTCTAGCCCAAAATGAGAGTAGAGAAAGTGACGACTAGGTCAGGGACAATCCCTTGTCACTCCACTTATATATACTCCTAGCTGGGCTCAATGCTTGAGTCCTATCTTGGTTGTACCCCAATCTCCAAATGGATCTAATCCACATGGGCTCCTTACCCTTAAGTGTGTGACCCTGTAGGTTTACGTACACCTGGACACGACACGAGTCAACACTCCGAGTCGATAGTTGGTAGCGGCCTCTAACAAGACATGCCAACTCCCAAGCACCGTAAAGTTAGAAGACAAACCTTTCTCAATGTGACTTTCTTCCAAGTCCCTTTGCCTCACGATATAACTTGTCAAGCTATAGGCAAGTTGTTGCTATCCCTTTAATAGCTCGACTTTCTCTTCTCGTTCCATGATATACGATTCACTTGACTAACACTTAGTCCGACTCTTTGGTTAACACTTAACCAAGTCACGCATGGCCATGCTTCCGAATCATATCACACGAGAGGGCCTAGAGAATATCTCTCCATTACATAGGGGAAAATCCCATCTTGGTAATCCACGTCACGCAGCTTGCTTCACAACCAACCCGAACCCTACCTTTATAACTGTCCATTTACAGAACAATGTTTGATAGGACCTAAGCTAGCGATCCACAACTCGGATCATGCGATCACCTTAGGTCGTAGGATTCCATTGCTTGAGACTGCAAATGAAAACATGCTCGTTGCATCTCAACTGTGGGTCAGTCCGATTCGCTAAACTCTTTAGCTGAATCAGTGTAAGTCAGAATAGCATCTCCATGCCCATGACAAGTGGAACCGAGTCATCAGCCGACTTTCACATTAGTCTAAGTTGTGTCTCCGGCATAACCTCAACGACCAAGGACAATTAGTATGAACAACATGAATATATAGTTCCACAATCGAATCACATATTCAATGATACATATCAGTAGTTCATACATGGACAATAGCTTTATGAATACATTGGGAATAACATCATACATGATTGCCTCTAGGGCATATTCCCAACAGGTGGGTCGTCGGGCTTTCCACCTCCTATTTTGGTGGTCTAGCGGTGGTGGCCTCGGCGGTGTCGCGCTACAAGCGGGCTTGGCTACTTCATCCCAGTGGATAGGCTCCTATGACCTGGGCTTGGTGAACTCCGCGCTAAAGCACTACATCGACTTAGGTCGAGGCCAGCGATGTCGGTTTTCTCGGACGTCGCTCCCCTCGTTGGAGGCATCGTCAAGGAGCCCCTTCACCTCCCTCGTCGTTTCGAGTCTCAGGCTCTCTGGGTGAAAACCTGAGCTTTGGCTTTTGCCAGAGCGGACATCGGCGCCGTCATCGTCGCTTCCCTCTTCGGGGCGATGCCTTGGAGATCTAGTACTCCGCTCGGCTTTGTTTAAATTGCCTTGTTTGTCTACTGCTTCACCAACTAGGAGGATGCACGGTCTCGGGATCGGTGTGGACGTCGGAGTGGCGGCTCCAAACCCTTACGCTTTGAGTGTCTTCCCTTCTTGCTAGGGCGGAAGTGTCGACAGCTTGTGTGGTGCGCGGCCTCGAGGCCAGTGTGTTGCGTTTGGGGTGTTTTGGCTCTAGCTAGTGTGCACGGTCTCGGGACCGGTGTGGACGCTGGAGCGGCGGCTCCGGATCTCTCTGCTTGAGTGGCGACCCTTCTTGCTTGGGCGGAAGTGTCGTCGGCTCGCGCGGTGCGCGGCCTTGGGGTGGGTGTGTGGCATTGAGTTGTACGGTTTTTGCCAGTTTCCGTTATAAACTAGCTGTGTGGGTTCAGTGGTTTTGGCATGTTTCCACTATAATCTAAACATGCCTCTTTGTACTGTGTCCGGATTTCCCTCTTCTAATGGAATAGGCAGCACTCCTGCCGGTTGCTCTAAAAAAATAAGAACTGGAAACTACTATCTATCTAGAGCTTTCATATGCCAACATTTGATCGTTGCAAGTGGCCTGTTCATCTAACCAATAAATTGTTAGGCTTGGTATCCCTAAAATGATGTAACAATGAGTTAGTTATGTACTTAATGGAAGTTAATCCTTATTTAATTTATTACCTACACCTTTGGACTTTACCTTTAGTTTGCATTGGTACAGCAACAGTGATTGATATTTGTCGTTTGGCTTGTTGTTTGCAGTTTATTCTATTGAGGATGTACATTTACATATTGTTATGCAGATCCATGTAGTTAGATGTGGTCATTAGAAAATTTGAAAGGCCCTAAACTATTACATTCCATCTAAATAGGCTTGTAGTTTGGAGCTTAATTTGGCTAGCCTGATGCATTGCAGGTATCTCCTTCACACTGAATTCATACTTTTAACAGTAGTCCATTTCTCAGTTTCATGTAGCTACTATTGTTCCCACGCATGTAGAGATGGTTGGTGAGTCCAAAATTGAAGCATATTTATCTTTTGTTTTTGCATAAGTAGAGTAGGGTTTTTGGTATTTTACTGCGTTTGCGCACACCTTTTGTCCTTGTTTCAACAAGATCCTAAATTACTAAGTCTCTTATGAACGTATCAATTGGAACTATCATATTATATTATAATATGATAATTTTTAAGTGATAAAAGTCATTTAATTGATTTATCTCTGCATCTGGGAGATTTGCCCACACGGAGGAGGACATAGAGGTCTTAACGACCACTGGTACGGGCGGAGCCCACCCGTACCATCCGCATGTACTATGTGGCAGCATGACCGCCTGGTCAAATACTTTCACCTCATGAAGACGGATCAGATATCTGACATTCATAGAAACTTTCAGCCACGAAAAACCACACCAGAAAGGGATCTAGAGGAGGAACCTGGAGGAGGGGAAATCCTTGCTACTTAACAGATCATTGGAAGACATCGCATCATCCCCTTCATCATCAACTGCTGCATCACCATCACCACTACTACCCCCATCTTCCATTCATTAGATCTTGTTGTAATTCTAGATTCAATTGTAGTTTGCACTAGATTCATCCGCTACTTTTATCCATCCACTTGATTATGATGATGTTGTTGATTGCTTCCACGTGTGAGTAATTTCCTTTGTTCTTGGGGAGATAGATAAACCCTAGCACTATTATAAAATGAAATAAAGATGATATATTACTTGTGTCCATGATATATTGATCTATGGTGTGTGTTTGATCTCTCTCTTTAGATGGTATGTGTAGTCGGTCACATATCATTTGCCTTTGGGTCTAAGGAAAAGGGTGAAATCCTTTGGACGTGTTTGGAAGTGTGCCCGGAGCTATTGTGACTAGAAGCACCGGCTAGCAACCTGCATGGTCGAAGGAGGAATAAAGAGAGATTCACTAAGCTAATTACGATATCCATGGGGAGACCCTTAATTGCGGTGGTCTGTATGGGTGACTGCGCCTTGTAGTGAACATCTTATTATGGAGCTCTCTTCACACATGTCATGACATAAGAAATAGGTTATCATAATTATGATTAATTACAACATCCAAGTGGTGTATCCTACATCCTCGATAATGCTTTAGCCTTATTGAGTTCAACCACCATTCCAAACGCTTTTGCTACTTGTTTTAATTACTTTTCTGCATTCAACCAAAAACATTTTAAACACCCTCTAGTTGAAATCAAAGACGGCTTACAAGTATCTTTTGATAGACAGTGACGAGGGATATAAAGACCTTAACCAAATAGCTCTCTATAGATTCAATACTCTTATTTCGAAACTAGTTGTGCACTTGCAGTCATCTGTGGTTGGTGTATTAAAAAATCAAGATGTCTTCACGGGGCCACATCTTTTGGCAATGTAGACAATGGTATACTCAAACCAAGACATCCGTATGCGCTATCAAAAGATGCAGACAATAATTCTGGAATAGTTTCTTCAGGCAATACGCGCACACTGCTTTCACTCTTCATTTGCATGCTTATCTATCACACTTAGATCTACCAGTCAACTATTCTCCATTATCTATGGATGGCACACATGTATCCTTTAGTATGTGCAGTATGATAGTATATATTTTGTCTTCTCACCATGTTTGTGCGGTACAATTATTATGTTTTTCTCCATAATTAGTAGCTTCCTTCCTACCTAGTGTTAGACAGTCTCCCTTTGCTTTTATTTTTCCTACAATTAGTTCACATATTTGGCTTGGTCGGAAAGACTTGAACAACATGTTGCCAATCTAAAATTTTAACCAAAATGTTAAAATCAGTTATGTACAAGGATTCAGGAATTACTTTATGAGACGTACTTTTTATATTATTTTAAGTTTGCCTATTTCCCAATGAATCTTTTTGTTGATTTCTCCCTTCTTTTCAGCTATCATTTTAACTTCGACACTTACAACTGGAATGATTTTTATAAGCATGTAACTGATGAAAGTTACAAACTGAAAGCTAGTTATGAACTTATGATTCAGAGGTACTTCATCATGCCATGTTTTATTACAGTCCTCGCTTCAAGCAGAGATGGAGGGATTTCTATGCTCATCTCTTCCAATTCCTTCTAGTCTACTCCTTCTACAGCAATGGTATGTAATGTTCACTTCGGAGTTTGTTGGCCACTTCAGTGTCTCTTGGTTTCGATACTATTTGGGTTGAATTTAGTTTATATGTTTCACTCCTTGCATTTGGCTGAACAGGCCGAGCTGATCAAAATTCTTAAATTCATAGAGATTCTACTGAACTATAGAATATGGAGACTTTGGGATCATATTTTACAAATTATATGCCCCTTTGTTTTGTTTAATCAGCATGTTCCAGCAACTAACATCAAGACAATTCTCTTCTCAAAGGACAAAATAGTATAACTCGTTTTATGCATTTTGATGATTTCCTTTCTCTAGTCGTCTAATGATGCCCTATCACCACGACTCATAAAACTTTGTGAATTGCAGTGAACATATGATGATTTCATCCGATCATCATGCTTAAAATTTAGCTCTTATTTGGAGAGCAGAGCAACATGTAAAATCAACACCTAAAGGTAGATATAATGCTCCCAAAGTTTTTCAGTTTACATGATCAGCGGCTCCACGACTTGACGTTCTTCACTGTAATGCAAGGCTACATTTTGATGTTTTCTTTAGAAACAACCATTTATTTTTGTGTGATAATAAAATAATACTAAACTTTTCTGTACGCCCCTCGGTGTACGGTCGGTAGGCAGAACGCTGGATGATATAGTCGCACCATATCACTTTTAAGAGCTAAAGCTGGTAGGTAGAACGCCTACGATATAATCTTAACAGCTCAATTATTGTAATGCTGAAATACAAGTCAAAAAGGAGTGGACGTATCATCACAGACACATATGTAGAGCGAATACGTCAGCTACGGCATGATGCCATGTTATATATACTGTTAAGAAGATAACACGCGAACGAATACTGAGTTAGTAAGTATCGTTCCACAATGTAAGCCGTTTTAGCAACCTATAAATAGACAAAAATATCGAACATTTGTTTCCTCAAATTCTTGTTCTACACATCTTACATACATGATTGTGCACGTCTACACTAAGTAACACGTGTTGGTCGCATCTTGGGACACGAATACGCACTTAACTATTTATCACGTAGTCAAGTCTTACGCGCTACGAAAGCATGTTGGTAGACCGCTGAACCGACATTTATGCCGTCAACATGAGACACGGCTACCGAATATCCGTTCTAGCTCGAGCATGACCCCGTTTAAAGATCCCGTCTTATCCCTTAAAACTCGAGCATTACTCTATTTAAAAATCTTGTCTTATCCATTTAGTCTCGAGCAACAACATATACATTAAAAAAGTGCTAAAGATAAGCACAAGAAATAACTGTACGAATATGAAGAAGAAATAGAGAGGTAAACCCAGAATCCAGTCACCTTCCACATGGTCCGTCGGTACAATAGAAATAATGCATACATGTTTACCATTGCAATCATACAACACGTGTTTTGGATGTTTCCGATCTCGAACATGTGTATTTTTTAGAGATTCGAGCTAAAGCTACATAAAGACAAAGCGTAATAAGGCGTAAAAGTAAAAAATACTTACATAGATGAAAATACACAGCACATGACAAATATAAAAAAAGGGATCCATTCATTATTTCAGAGAAAATATTTACAATATACGCGACACATTTCCTATAATTCTCACCGTATTCGCATCAAAGCTAAAGTCAGAATACGAGGGATCCATTCATTATTTTCAGAGAAAAGTTTTACAATATACATCACACATTTTTGTATAATTCTCGTTGCATTCTTCATTATCATAGAACAAATTCACACTACATGTGGTACAATAAAATTACAGATGTACAGGTCAAAGCTACAGGCAGGACACAAATAGTGTCTAGGAGTGAAGGGAGTACTTTTATCAAATTTACTCCCTCCGTATTAAAATAGATGTCGGAAGTTTGTATAAAATTGGATGAATCTAGATACTAAATAGCGTCTAGGTACATCCAATTTTAGAAAAATTTGAGACTTCTATTTTCACACGAAGGGAGTATTAAAGTTTGATTTTTGTTAAACGGAAGTACTCCGTAGGCCGAGCAACCGGTGGTGAGCACATTAGCGAGGTCGTCTCGCCGACCCACTCTCATGTTCGGCAAGGAGGATCGAGTAAAATCTCCATGGAGTCCAGTTAGGGCATCTCCACCGGGTCGACTCAACCCGTCCGAGTGCGTCCAAATGCGTCCACGCGGCTGTGTGGGACGTGCGCGGTAACCCAGCGTCCCGACCCATCCGGACCGACACGTCCGGATCGACCCATCTGGGCACCTAATTTAGGCAACGATTGGCTCGTCCCGGACAGCATGCATGGCCTCTCGTGCCCTCCCGTGGGGGGTCCAAGAGCCCGCTTGCTAGCGACCCAACGACTGTCTTCCACTAGCCATCAATGGAAGGTTGCTCCAAAGGCTGGTCGCGCCGCTACTAGCGCCGCCTGACGCCTGCTGATGCGTCCAAAATTGAAGCATAGTTACCTTTTGTTTTTGCATAAATAGAGTAGGGATTTTTTGTATTTCATTGCGCCTACGCGCGCTATTTCGTTCTTGTTTTAACATATTCTCAAATCATGGAGTCATATATAAACATATCAATTAGAGCTATCATATTGTATAATTATATGATATTTTTGAGTGATAGAAGTCATTTTATGAATTTACCTTCGCACCTGGAAGAATAACAAACAAGGAGGAGGCATCAGAATCGATAACGACCACTGGTACGGGCGGAGCCCGCCCGTACCAGGCGCCATCGGGACTGCCTCATCAAGTAGTTTCTCCTGGCGAAGACGAGAGGGAGATCCGACATTCACAACCACCAGAAACCACGAAATACCACATCCGAGAGGGATCTGAAGGAGGAACTTGGCTGGGGTAAAATCCCGGCTGCTTCGCGGATCATTGAAGGACAACGCATCATCCCCTTCACCATCAACCGCTGCATCTTGATCACCACGATTACTCAATCTTTCATCTATTAGATCTCTTTGTAATTTCAGATCCAATTGTGGTTTGCATTAGATCTACCCCCTACTTTAATCCATCCATTTCATTATGATGTGTTGTTGATTGCTTCCATGAGTGAGTAGTTCCTTTGTTCTTGGGGAGATGGATAAACCCTAGCACCACTATGAACTTGTAAAAATATGATCTATTCTTGTGTCCATATGACTTGCTTGTCTATGATATAATTATGACTTGTGTTTGATTTATCTCTTTAGATGATATGTGAAGTCGACCACATATCATTTGCCTTCGGGACTAAAGGGAGGAAGAAACCCTTTGAACGTGTTTTGGAAGTGTACCCAGAGTGCCACTTGACATATTGGCGTCGGCTCATAACCCACACGGTCAAAGGGGGATTAAGAGGGACTCCCTAAGCTAATTACGATATCCATGGGGAAACCCTTAATTGCGGTGGCCTGTATGGGTGATTGCTCTCAAGCATTGCGGTGGCTATTTAGAGGTGACCTCACACTTGTCTCAACGAAGTGGCTTCCTACGATCCTTGTCGTGAACATATTATTATGGGGCTCTCTCCACACATATCATGACACAAGAAGTATGTTATCTTGATTACATATAATAATAGTACTATGCTAGCGGTGTATCCTACATCCCCGAGAACGTTTTAGACCTATTGAGTTCAACCACGCTTTCATACAATCTTGTTACTTATTTTCTTTTACTTGTTTTAATTACTTTTCTGCAAACAACTATAAACCATTCAAACACCCTTTACTTGAAATCAAAGACAACTTACTAGTATTCTTTAGTAGATAGTAATGAGGGACATAAATACCTTTACCAATAGCTCTCTATGGGTTCGATATCTTTACTTAAAAACTAGCTACAATTGATCTGTGCACTTGCAGTCATCAAGCTATTTTCTGGCACCATTATTGGGGAGCTAAGTGCTTTTGGTATTTGTTCTTAGTTACTCATTTTAATCATTGTTCTACTAAAGTTGTTTACTAGTTTCAGGTAAACACTATGGCTGCACTCGGACTGATTAATCAGATCGATGCTACTAAATACCTCGGGAGATTCAATAGAGGATTAGTTAAAGAATTCCCGAGTGGGAGCAAACCAGAGTACAAGGTTAACCCTCGTTTTATTGCTATTATTAAAGAAAAAACTTTTGAAGGAGATGATCCCGATGAGGACCTTATAATCATTTAATGCACTTTACTAAGCTGTGTTGTACTCTGAAATTGAGAGGCTATTCTGATGATGAATACAAACTTAAATTGTTTAGCCAATCATTAACCAACGCCGCTTTGGCTTGGTATAGAATTTGCCCTGCAAAGAAAATTGATACCTGGGAAAAGCTTAAAATAGGATTTGTGTCTCGATTCTTTCCTAGGGTAAAGACTGCTGAGGTAAGAAAGTCAATTACAAACTTCAAGAACCGCCCAGGTGATGGTTTGGTAAGAGCCTACAAAAGTTATAAGTCTCTACTTTATAAATGTCCCCATCATGATTTACCAGAATGGTATGTACTGCATATTTTTTATGGAGGACTTAATCAAGAAATTAAACATGAGATTGACATGAATTCAGGAGGTTCTTTCATGGAGTTAACTATAATAAAAGCTTGGGAACTTTTAGAACGAATTCGCCGTAATAGAGAAACATGGGGATTTGATTTAGGAGGTGAAGGAGGTATAGAAATTGAATATGATTGTCTTAATGCCTATAAAGATTCCGGTAAGGTAAAAGAAACTGCTAATGAACTGCAATTTGATGAAGATATTGTCTTGCAAATCCTTCAATCTTTTACAGAATATATTGAAGCTCCAAAGAAGGACTCGCTTCATTATACTCCACCACCTGAGCCAGTTGTTGAAGAAGATCCAATAATTATGGCCCATGTCGATCTAATGAGGGAGGTGCCTTCGTATGTTGAACCCCTTCCTTTTCCAAGGACAGTAAGAAGACACATGATGGCTTAGCAACTTGAGGATCAACGCAAAGAGGAAGAATTATTTCTCAAGGAGCTGGAAGAGAAAACACTAATAAGGAAAACCGAGAAAGAAAGTGAACAAGAGGCAGAGGCATCCATAAAAGAAGATATTCTGACCATGTTTGCACATTGCAACGTGATTGAGCTAGATTCTGAAGCCTTGCAATTTATTGAAGGAAAGGTAAAAGCTGAAGAAGTGGGTAAGCCTATCCTTCCATGCACTTTCAGAGGAACTTCCTATTATGGTCTTTGCGATATCGGTACAACTGTTAATGTTATTCTTTTTTACTTTTATTTAAAAATTCAAAACAAATTAGCCCTAGCTGAATTGGAAGATACGGATATGACTATAATGCTTGGAGATAAAACTCTAAGAGTCCCTATGGAAATAATTAGGGACGTGCCAATATGCTTGGAGATACGGATATGACTATAATGCTTATTGATATGCCCACTGACATTTATTGTCCCATCGTCTTTGGACGAACTTTTCTAAATACCGCACGTGCAAACATAGACTGCAAGAAGCAAACTGTGTCTCTCAAGTTTGGTGAAGAGAAGATGGATTTTCATTTCTCCAAATTTGACCATAAACCAGCTATTGAAGAATTAGATGATGATGAGTATGAATGTGATGAAGAAGGTAATATCATAAACTTAGCCTCAATAATTATCGAGACTCTAGATGATGATCTAGCAAGAAGTTTAGTCAACAATAATAACATTCTTGAAGACATAGAAAAAATTGAAACAGATAACTATCTCGACTCCACACCGGAGGTGGACATCGAGATTAATCAAAAATATGAAGAACCTATAAGGAAAGGAGATGAGGCTCTTCCTCCTCCAACCCTTAAACCTCTACCAAAGGAATTAAAATATAGGTTTCTCGATGATACAAATAATTTCCTTATTATTGTAAGTGCTAACCTTGCGGAAAAAGAGGAGGAAAATTTAATGAAGGTTCTACGCATGCATCGAAACGTTCTTGGGTATTCGATGAGTGACTTGAAGGGGATTAGTCCTTCGATAGCCATCCATAGAATATTCATGGAAGAAGGATCTTAGCCAGTGGCGGACTTTCAACAACGTCTTAAACCTCACATGAAAGAGGAGGTAAGCAAAGAAATAATATGTTTGTTGGATGTAGGCGTCATCTTTCATGTGGAGGAGAGTGAATGGGTAAGTCTCGTTCATTGTGTTCCAAATAAAGGTGGGTTCACGGTTGTAGAAAATGAACATAATGAAATGGTACCAACTAGAACTATTGTTGGCCACATGATGTGCATTGACTATAGAAATCTTAATAAACAAACTAGGAAGGATCATTACCCTTTACCGTTTATAGACCAAACTTTAGAAAGGCTTGCCATCCATTCTTATTTTTGCTACATAGACGGTTATTCCGGGTTTTTTCCAAATTATTGTACACCCTGATGATCAACTAAAACCTACTTTCATTTGTCCTTATGGTCTCTATACTTATCGTCGTATGCCTTTTGGTCTTTGCAATGCTCCTGCCACTTTTTAGATATGCATGACTGCTATTTTTGCCGATTATGTTGAAAATATTATGGAGGTGCCCATGGACGATTTATGTGTTTATGGAACCTCTTTTAATCATTGTCTCCATAATCTGCATAAAGTTTTGCAGAGATGCGAAGACACTAGTTTAGTCTTGAACTGGGAGAAATGTCATTTCATGGTCCAAGAAGGCATAGTTACTCGGTCACAAAGTCTCAGGTAAGGGCATAGAAGTCGATAAGGCAAAGATTGAAGCAATAGAAAGATTGCCCCTCCTCGAGATATAAAAGGTATAAGAAGCTTTTTGGGACATGTAGGGTTTTACAGAAGATTCGTTAAGAATTTTTCAAAAACTGCTAGACCATTAACTAACCTTCTTCAAAAGGTTGTTTGTTTTAATTTTGATGAAAAATGTCTTACTTATTTCAACATATTAAAACAAGCCCTTCTTGAAGCACTAGTTATTAAACCACCTAATTGGAAGAAACCTTTTGAGCTATTTTGTGAAGCTAGCCATGGAGTTGTAGGAGAAATTCTTTGTCAGTAGATGGTGATGATCTTAATATCATTCGTCATGCTAGTCGCACCTTAAATGGGGCCCAAAAGAACTATCCTATGGCTGAAAAGGAATTCTTTGTTGTAGTCTTGTATTGTCATAAATTTAGATCTTATATCATGGACTCCAAAGTTAGAGTACATACCGATCATGTTGGCTTGAAAGAAATCCTGGAAAGGACTGATATTAAGTCAAGAATGACCCGTTGGACTCTACTTTTGCAAGAATTTGATTTACAAATCTTACAAAGGAAAGAAGAGCTGAAGGAAGCATTCGCGGATACTCAAGGAGTTCTTCATCCTAAAGAGGTATCATCTGCGTGTATACCTGTGGGAACCCCACAACCAAAAAGGAAGTTTGCTATTTTCCCTTACAATGGTTTTGGTGATTTTTTGCGACCTGTTTTATTCGAAGAGAGGAAGAAAAGGAATTCAAATGAGACCATATTCCCTCGATGAGCATGACTTATGAAATTCTCAACACACCTTTGTTCTGGATGATTATCTGCTATATCTTTTTGCATATTTGAATTTCTTTCATTTTTCTGAGTCCATTGCCGGTCTTATGGATCAGTACGGCGGACGGTACGGTCGGATCCGCCCGTACCGATGGTTGTTAAGCCCACTGATCCCCTGTACCACTAGTTGTTATCGGTTTGATGACTTCCTTCTTCTATTTCTCGTTTACATTCTTTTGTGTTAAAAAAATAAAAAAATATTAATTAATTAATTTTAAAGAAGTTACGAAGTCGGTACAGATGGGTAGTACGGGCGGAACCCTCCCGTACCAAATTGGTAGTTACGACCCGAATTTCCTTCTTTTGCACTTATTTGTTTCCATATTTGTTAGGATTCTTTTCTTGGGCGTCCCTTTTTTCTCCTGGCACGAATTTTACCTTGCCTCTAACCCTTTATAAGTCTCCTAGAAGGGTTCTACCTTTTTATTGATAATATAGATCTTCTCCACAATCTACTTCTTTCATAAAAACTCTCTGGACCCATGACTTTTACATGGAGCACCCTTCAAGAGAAGGAAGATCACTATGGGTCTTCTTCAAGGGTTATGGAGGAAGATAAAGCTGATGTACTAGAAGAGAAGAAGTTTGAAGATGAGGATGGATTCAAGCTGATGGAAACAGTAAAGGATGGACACCTTAGGTGTTCAGCCTGGGCATTGGAAAAGAAGGCGACTTTGACGAAGTTCAACTTGATTTAGAAGGAGATGGAGATTTTTTCTTGGAAAAGGTGAAGAGACAAGGGGAGGAGATTCAAGCCTCCCTGGACAAGCTCGATCGTCGCATCAAGAAGATTGAGGTAAAAGCTCCAGGATCTTCTAAACATATTGAATTGTTGCGCTGCTACCTGGACCAGATGGACTTGAAGATAATGAAGGGACTAGAGGTGAACCTCAACATCAGTCTCAGATCCATTAACGCTCAGAAGCAAACAATAAATATGTATAAAGATCTTGTTGAGCAGTTGGAGAAGGACAATAAGCAACGCCAGATCCGTATCTTGATCTTGGAGACATCAAACAAGATGCTCCATGCAAGTCTTCGCGATTCCGGAGCCTCTCCACCATGAAGCACGCCACAGTATCAAATAATCGCAAGGGATTATTTGATCCACCCGGCTTGACTCCAAGCTTGGGGGGATCTGTGAGAACCTTGTAATCTATCTTACAGTTTTAGCATGTTTACTTTTCTACACGCATGGTTAGGTTTAAATTTCCGAATTTGCATTGGTTGCATCAACTTCGAGTTCCCTTTTTTCAAGAGAAGAATTATATCCGTTGAGTTATGAGACTTTATGATAATTGAAGTTGTGTCTGATTCATGATTATTAAATTAGATGATTGAACTAGGTTGAGTGTTATGATACTTGTACAGTTGTCATAATTTTAGGGACTTCCACACCTATAAAAGTATTGATTAAGTTATGAGAAGAAGAACTCTGGTAGCATATTATGATTAAGAGTTTTCGAAAGCCATTGAAGTAGTGATCATGATCAGTAGCTTGCTGAAAAGAAAAGGAGAAAAAGGGAGCAAGGACAAATATAGGTATGCAGGTATCAAGAGAGAAAAAGAAAGCAGCTATCAAAAGAATCAAACATATAAAAATAGAGAAAGAAGAAAAGAGAAAATGATCATGAATCTTCACTATTAAAGTTAATGCTACACATCTCTAAACTCCGTGATTATATGATATGTTGAATCACTAGTAGCTTCTTATAATATATTGTACTAGAAAAGGTGTGGAAGCCTCTAAGTTATGTAATGTGTAAGGGTATGGTAATACCCCTGACGTATCTCTACATCCGATGTTATACTCCTGTTTCAATTTTTGCCTCATTTATTGTAACGTCTCGTGTTTCATGAACATGATGATCTTGTCCATAAGCCACCATCTTACTCGGGGACGAGCAAGAGCCTAGCTTGGGGGAGTTTATGCGTCCAAAACTGAAGCATACCTTTTGTTTTTGCATAAATAGAGTAGGGATTTTTGTATTTCACTGCGCCTACGCGCGCTATTTCGTTCTTGTTTCAACAGGATCCCAAATCATAGAGTCATATATGAACATATCAATTAGAGCTGTCATATTGTGTAATTATATGATATTTCTAAGTGATAAATTTCATTTTATGAATTTACCTTCGTACCTCAAAGAATAAGAAACGAGGAGGAGGCATCAGAACCGATAGCGACCACTAGTACGGGCGGAGCCTGCCCGTACCGTTCGCCCGTATCAAGCGCCATCGGGACTGCCTCGTCAAATAGTTTCTCCTGGCAAAGACGAGAGGGAGATCCGACATCACAGCCACCAAAAACCACGAAACACCACATCCAAGAGGGATCTGAAGGAGGAACTTGGCTGGGGTAAAATCCCGACTGCTTCGCGGATCATTGGAGGACAACACATCATCCCCTTCACAATCAACTGATGCATCTTCATCACCACGATTACTCCATCTTTCATCTATTAGATCTCTTCATAATTTCAGATCCAATTGTGGTTTGCATTAGATCTACTGATGTCTACAAGTGCACAAATCATTTGTAGCTAGTTTCGAAGTATAGATATCGATCCCACATGGAGCCCAAAGGTAAGTGTTTATGAGTGAAGTCTCTGTCACACCCAAAGTTCTCACAGGTCTTCGAGTGAATTTACTCTAAGTGTTTAAATGAGAATGGAATTCTATAAACTTCCAAAATATAAAGCATAAAAGTAAAGAACGATTTGGTTGTTTGTTGTTTTCTGTAGATGATAAAAGATGGCGCGGGGAGATACAATT
Organism: Avena sativa; assembly: GCA_916181665.1. Lineage (NCBI taxonomy): Eukaryota > Viridiplantae > Streptophyta > Magnoliopsida > Poales > Poaceae > Avena > Avena sativa. The sequence continues at coordinate 630,164,695 of OV702288.1, forward strand.
CATGGTGATAGTGACTGTTCCAGGTGGACGAATAATAAGTGTAACAATTATAATCTTATAAGTATATGTGTAGGCGAGCAACCCATAATTAGTTGGAACTCCTCTTGGTAGATTTCGTCCCAACTTCAATAATCCTACTAGTTTGTTACCAATACCACGGTCAGACACTAGACGATTAAGACCCTTCAGGTCGCTTAGTAATTAAGCTCCTTGGATCGGACTAATGCAATAAGCATGATGGTTCCTCTTTATCCTCGAGTCTACTAGTTTTCCATTGATATCCCCGTGCCACTCGGGGGGTCGCCGGTCTGCTAGCGAACAAGATCCTATCTATGTAGAACAAAGCAGCATGTTGTCTGAGCCCTTAATTGGACAAGAAGCATTAGGCATCCCACAGATAGTCAAGCACACATAATATAGTAATTAGAATCAATCACAAGATAATGGAAAATATATAGAGGCACATCACATCTCACCAATCCCTTACATCTCCCACGTCCAAGGAACTTACTCACACATGAGAGAAGAACGGATCATCGATATAATTAAATAAAGGGAGTTCTTCTTGTTATTACCGTGGAGATCCACAATAAGAATAGAAAAGTAATCCAACATAATTCAAGATAGGAAGAAACAATCTCAAACCCTAGTATTGCAAGGTGAAGATCCCTCTCTCTCAAGTACAAGTAATGGCTATGGGGGTGTATTGGCTAGGAGGTCGAAGATCGTGGAGCAAGATGAAGAAAGTTTTCCCCTTCTTCTCCGGATCTATTCTTTCTCCTTTCTAGATGGGATGGCGGCTGCTGTGTTGTGTTTTTGCGTATGGCCTCTTCACGGAAGTTGTCCCTTTTGACAAGACGGAGGCGGCGGCAGCTATACGGCGGGAACTATACGGCCGGAAAATGTTCTCACCGTATAGTTGCTCGTTAAAGCCTCTGTATGTTCCCCTCAATTACTTCCAAAAATAAACTTGCTTGTTTTCGCTTGAATATTGTATTTCTCTAGTTAAAACCTTCTGTTGACGTTCAGAACCTGAAACACACATTAAAAACCATGTTTTCTTCACTACTGAAGTATTTGCATTAGGTAAAGCTAGAAAACGATCAAAGCCGGGATAAAACCATCAATAAAAACCATAAAAATGTGTCGAATCTCACAACTATCAACTCCCCCAAGCTTAGATGTTGCTCGCCCTCGAGTGACAAGGAAATAAGGAAGAATAGTGGAGATTCGAGACTAAAATAATAGAACTTACAAGTTTGAATTGGTGTCAAATTCTTTTCTTCACAATCTCTACAATCTTAAACATGATCATACAAGTATTCACAAGGTTGCACTGAGTCCACTTCCTAACCACATATATCTTGTTAGCAAATAAATCATATGCCCAAGCAAGTGTCAAAAGTTTAGCTAGGGAAGTGAGACAAATTCTTTTGGTGTCTCTCTTTGTTGAGAGATGAAAACTTTTTACTCTTGTTTATTTAATCAATTAAGAGTACTCAAGTTGGCACCAAAACGTTTAATTTAAGAACAACTCATCTATTCCCATGTCAAAATTTCAAGACGCTCAAAGCACCTTTTTCCTTTCTTTTGCCTTTCAAAAACTTCAGCTCCTTCATAGAGAAATCATGCCACTATTTTTAACATGTTAATTGGGATTGTGTTGTGCACTCGTGACCATGCCAATAAATAATTGTTGAGCAGTAACGGGTCAGAGGAGTACTACAACTTCACTTGGAATGTGAAACCATCAGGAGACTAAAATTTTACCCGTCATAGCATTTCTGCTACAGACATTTACATAACTCAATAGCCAAAATCAAGTGGTTTCCCACATTTAGATCGTTCATTGGTCAGCGGAGTTAATAGTTCCCCATGGAGCACGATGGTATTGTAATGACACGCGTAAAGCAATATCTTACGGTAATTATTAGAAAAAACAGTGGCATAGTCTCTACTACTTCGAAGCATCCATTTTATCAAACAATTTCATTCAAGGGTACTATCGAGTCCATTTATATTAAACTCAAATGGGATGGAGTAGTTCTAAAATCAAATTCTTTAGGCTAAACATGGACTCAAGTCATCATTTGGATGCTTTTTCTTGTTGTAAAAATGTAGGAAATATTTGTAACCAGGTTCATTGCTCATTTTTTCTAAGCTAAAAAGGAGACACTAGCAAAGGAATAGAATTTATAGGATAACAAGCTAAGTGGGGAGTGACTCCAGTGCAAGCGGGTAAATAATTGTAGGATTAATTTAAGGTTGCAGAAAGGGTGATGAAAGGATGTGATACCTCCTCTTGCTTGCTTCGTTCTCGTATTTGAGTCGAACCCCCTCTGTATTTCCATATTTCCAAGTCACCTGAAATTGAGCAATCTCCAAAAAAAACAAAGAAACGAACTTGCAAATAAAGTTACAACTATTTTTTTTGTATTTTTGGTTTAGGAATGCAAACTAAAAATAAACATGCAAATTTGAAGAAATAAAATAAATCAAAAGAAGAAATAAAAACATGAATGCAAGGTTTGGAGGTTTTCAAACCTCCCCAAAGCTTAGGCTATTGCCAGGCTGAGTTGTTGCCGTCATTCGTCGGCTGGTGCGGATACTGTTGATAGTAGTCGGGGAAGTGGGTCATGAAGTGACTGAAGTTGTGAGTCAAGGCACTCACATATTCATTTACTCCTTGTAGAGTGTGGTCAATCTCCCTCACGCACTAGTTGAGCTGCTGGAATTCTTGATAGGGGACGTAGTTGTACCCCTATTGCGGCTGATTGGGCCATGGGTCCCAGGCTCCCCCTGCTGCTGTTGTTTTCCCTCCCAAGCAGGGTTGTATCCCTGCTCGTCCTCATGCTCCTGCTCATCCTCATCCTGCTTCTCTCCTTCTTCATCTTCCTCTTGATCAGGCTGGAGTTCATCCATGATCTCCATCACCTGGTCCTTGGTGAGGATCCAAGTGTCCCTATCTACAATTGAGAAGGCTTGGGTACAGGGCAACGGAACCTGTTCACCCTGTGCATCACCAAGATAACTAAACTTATATGCTCGAAGCCTCCGGTTAGCTTGGTAAACACCAAGGAAGCCACAAGCAGTTAAATACTTGACGTCCATAAGCTTGGAGCCATCAACAGATTGCATAACAGGTCATGTAATATTTAATGCATCGGCAAGGTGGGTTACCAATCCACCAATGCGAATATCACCTTTCGTCTTGTTGTTTTGGTGGCCAAAGTGTTGGATGAGTAGAGCTGCGGGATTGGGGCTTTGCGGTGCATCGGGGAAGAGAGCCTTAGTGATATTGCCATGTCCGCATTGGCCATGGAACCGGTATCTCCTCTTCCCAGCAGTGTGTTGGCGAGGAACAAGGTGTAGTAGCGAATTGTTGGGTTCTGAATGGTGGACACCTTCTTCTGATAGAATTCTGTGCCACCATTAATAGAAATAACCTCCCAAGTTTCTCCACTTGTGACGCTATAGAGGTTAGTAACAGTTGGCTCCCCAACATGTGGGAAACTGAAAGCATCGCAAAATTGTTTAAAAGTTAATTCATAGTGATGTTGATTCATGGTGAAGCTTACCTGCACACATTACCTTTCTCCCTGTGGTCGTCGTAGAAGGTGGCAAGGAACTCACAGGTAAGCTCGGCATAGGTGTCGTGGCTTGCGTAGCCAAGTACTGTTATCCCGGCCTTGTTACACATGAGATCGAAGTCCGCCTTCAACCCTACTGCGGTGAGAAAGCTATGGTCGGCCCAACGTGTGGGCAGCACCCTGCTCGATGAAATTATGGACAACTTGGGGTTGCGCTCAGCTCGGGACCCTGATACCTCGCCACGTTGGCGCTTGCTCTTGCGAAAGATGTTACCGATTTTATTCATCTTGATGCACTGAAAAAATTTCACCATAAAACCTTAGGCATACAGTTTCTACATGATATATGAACGATCCTACGTGGAAAAATTCAATCCTAACGTGAGAAATCAATAGGAAAAACAATAAGCTTGAGTTCATCCACTAGATCAATGTGAGAGTTTCAACCATGGAAATATGAAAATAAAGCATGGATACAGAGAGAAACATACCGATATGTTGATTCCCCCACTCAAACAAACGAAATCCGTAAAGAATCAAGAGTTCTAGGTGGGTTTTGAGAGGTTTGGAGAGAGAATATGAGAGAGAAAGTAAGGAAGGAGAAGAGACCTAGCCGCCCTGGTGTGATTTTGCGGTCGCGCCGAACTATACAGCCGAAACTATACGGGCGGGATATGTTGTTCCGCCTGTATAGTTGCGGTGGCGCCGCCAACTAGGGTGTCTTTATGCAGAACACAGCTATACGGACACAACTATACGACCGGATCACAATGATCCCGCCGTATAGTTGGTCGTTGATGGCTCAAAAAGTGATGAGATCGTTGGGTACCCCAAGAGGAAGGTATGATGAGCACAGCAGCAAATTTTCCCTCAGTGATGAAACCAAGGTTATCGAACCAGTAGGAGCAAGGAAACAACCCCAAGGTGTTGTCTTCCAACTTGGAATCCTGCACAACACAACCACAGAACTTTGCCCCAACTTGCAGTGATGTTGTCAATCTCACCGATTTTGCTGAAACAAAGGATTAAACGTATTGTGTGGAAGATAGTAATTGCTTGCAGAAAGCAAATAGAAAACAGTAAATAGTAAATAGTATATTGTAGATTGATGGTAAAGAATGGACTGGGGTCCATACTTCACTAGAGGTGATTCTCCTTAAGATAGTTGACATGTTGGGTGAACAAATTACAACGGGGCAATTGACAGACACTGAGAAAGCATACATGCATTTACTAATCATCTTAACTCCTATGAGATTTGATTGGGCATTACAACATTATACATAGACCATAATCCAACTGCATCTATGACTAATAATCCACCTTCAGGTTATCATCCGAACCCCCTCCTGTATTAAGTTGCAAGCAACAGATAATTGCATTAAGCAAAGTGTGTAAAGTAAACAATACGATTGTTCTATGAACAAAGGATTGCTGTTTTATCCCTAGTAGCAACAACACATCTAGTACCTTAGAGATTTCTTTCACTTCTCCAGATTCCTAGAGGCATCAACCCACTATCGAGCATAAATACTCCCTCTTGGAGTTGCTAGCATCTAGTCGGCCAAGATAGCTACTAACAACGGAAAGCATGCAAGATCACAAATAACATAGACATGATAGAATTAATAATCAGTCTGAAATAACATCTCAATATCCATCGGATCCCCACAAACATAACATGCAAGATTACAAATAGATGATCTTGATCATGAACGGAGCTCACAAGATCTAAACATGGTAGCACAAAGGAGGAGAACCAACCATCTAGCTACTACATGGACCCGTGGTCCAGGGATGAACTATTCACGCATCACATCGGAGGCAGGCATGGTGATGAAGAAGGCCTCTAGGGTGATCTCTCCCCTCCGGCAGGGTGCCGGGAAGAGCTTCAGATCCCTCCTGATCTAGGGATGGAGATGGCGGTGGCTATAGACTCTTTCATGGAATTTTGATCCGGTACTTAGGGTTTTCGTCCCGGAGACAATATATAGGCGAAGGGGCAAGGTCGGTGGAGTACCAGGGGCCCACACTAGGTGGCGACGCGGCTAAGGCTGGATGCGCCACCCTAGGGTGTGGCTGCTCTGGCTCCCCTCTTCGTCTCCCCGGGACTCCGTTCCTTCTGGTGAAATATTGACTTGGGATTTTGTCCGGTCCAATTCCGAGAATATTTCCTTACTAGCTTTTCTAAAACCAAAAACAACAGAAAATAGGCAACTGGCACTGTGGCATCTTGTTAATAGGTTAGTTCTAGAAAATGTGTAAAAATACTCCAAAGTGTGGACAAAACATAAGGAAAGTAAATATAAAACAAGCATGGAACATCAAAAATTATAGATATGTTTACGACATATCAACATCCCCAAGATTAACTCCCGCTCGTCCTCGAGTAGGTAAGTGATAAAAAGAATAATTTTTTAGGTGACATGCACCATCATAACCTTGATCAAGGTATTTGTAAAATGTTGATAGCTGGGATCATAGTACTTTAACATAGCATAAAAGATATAGTTCTAACAATAAGACATAGTAACTATGTTGTAACATGAAAAGGTACAAACAAAAAATTCATAAATAACAATGCTTTGAAAGACGTTTGTTTGTTTCACATACAGAAAACATAATGAGAATGGTATTCAGCTTGTCCCTCATAGTGTAGCAAAACATAAATGCATAGGACACCTTCAAAGTTCATAAGGGTGACTAGATACAAATAGTTTAAGAACAAGCAATATCAAAGTTATGAATCAATCAACAAGTCTTGGGACAATGCATATTAAACTAAGAATGGCCACTATGCTCTCTCAATAGGTGCATAAAGATAGAAGATGGAGACTCAACATAAAAAGCAAAAGAAAGGCCCTTGATAGAAGGAAGCAGGGATTCAAGTATCATAGAGAACCGCCAAAGGGGTACCCCTTGCCCGATGATACGGAAGAATCCCCATATTAAAATGACAAGGCAAGAAGACAATGAGCATCTCAGCATCCTTTTATTTCCTATTTGCATAGGGCCATTTTTTTCTCTTTTTTCTTTCCTATTTGCATAGGATTTTTTTATAGAGGATGCTTCATAGATTGCTCACTATGGTTATGCTGCAGGTTGCCACCATGATTAGGCATGGATTAGACCAGCCGCCCAGGCGTTTCTCTAACACATATATGAACTCCATGAGCCTTACAAGCTCCCCTCTCATTTCACACCGTCGGGATCCATAAGCAAAAGAACATGGTATCAACTAAATAAAGTGCAATGTTGAAAGTGTTCCCCATGATAGCATGGTTCTGCTAATTTACAACTTACCAAACGCAATCATATACGCAACATATATGGGCACAATGGTTCAAGTTTATTAAGTGCAAGGAAAGTAAAGTGTGCCATCAAGTTTGTGAGAGCTTTAATCACTAATTTTCACATAACAAGTTTAATTCGGAAGGTAGATAAAAACATGAATATACTTGGAATAGCAAATGCTAATAGGTAGGTATGGTTTATTTGGAGTTGGATGCATGAGTCGAACTCATACTTGGTATGGAGGCTAGCAAAAGACTAGGAGCGACCAACTAAGAGAGCAATAATGGCCATAATAATGCAAAGCGACAAAACATTATTAATTAAAGCATAAAGTGATATTAAAAGTCGAAAAATAAATGATTATAGAGGCTATGGTGACTTGGTATAGTCTTAACATGGTGTGAGCATGCGCCAAGTCAACCCAAATAAAGCGTTAAAGGAGAATACCACAATATTATGCTTTTATATGCTAAAACAACGCATGATTCTTTCAAGGCACATTAAGCAATCTCAATTGTTTATAACATGTCATGCTACAGCAATAATCACTAAGCATAAAGCCAAATCAATATCAAGCATGACATGATAAAGCCTAAGTCACAGTAAAAAACAAGCTCCTTTTGTACCACTTAAGCATGAACTTTCCTACTCTTTCCCAATCCAAATCAACTTATTTGAAAACCAATGTATAAATGTGGGGGTCCAACCAACTTATTCAAGCAAACTAAGCAAACAAAAACTAAAAATGAAAACAAAGACGCTCCAAGAACAACACAACTATGCATCAAACAATAAAAATGAAGTGTTTGGAAGAAACCTGATATTCTTATTGATGAAGAAGGGGATGCCTTGGGCATCCCCAAGATTTGACGCTTGTACTTTTTGAATATTTCTTGGGGTGACATGGGTGGCATCCCCAAGCTTGATCTTTTTTTCATACTTCATTTTATCACATTACTCTTCCCTACACTTTAAAATTTCCTTCATACAAAACTTCACACAATCTTCATTAGCAACATTAGTGTACTCAAGATAATAAGTCTTTTTGGTTCAGTTCCAACACAAGTAAAACTTCCATTAAACACAAGCTACTGTATCACTTTCTTTAAAAAGTTCAAATGATCAGAGAGAACTCAAAGAGAAAGAGATTAAGAGGCAAATGCAAATAATGGCAGAAATCTGTCAAAACAGACCAGCAGGTAAAACCCAATTTTTTCGAAGACTTTCTGTTGCTCAAATCGAAAAGTGTTGAACTAATGAAAGTTAGACAACAACCTGGGGCAGAAGCACAAAAAATTACAGCTCCAACCGACATACAGATATTTTTCACGAAATTTTACAGCGAAGCACAAAAATCTGTTTCGGGACAGCAACTTTCCCAAATCTTTCTTCTCTCTAATTAGAGGTTACTCTTGGCAGAAAAACCACACTAAGGAGTGTTTATTACATAGGTAATAACTTCCAAGACTTAACAAAAAGGTTCCTAACGAAATTTGGATTATCTCCCAATAAGTGCTTTTGTTTAACGCCTTTGAGCTAGGCATAAGAAGCAAGAATCAAGTATTCTCAAATGAAGAAGCATTAAGATCAATACCAGAAATATCTTCAACAAGGCAAGGTATATCATCCAAATAACTTTTAGAGGATCCTCTCTCAATGCTCTTAGGTTCACTATTTTCATCAAACGGGTTTTCAGGAACAATCCAATCAAAATTCTTTTCTAAGGCTTCATGCATTCCTACAAGTTTAAAAGGTATTGGTATCTTAATTTCCTCCCCATTAGGTTCAGTTTTTTCCATATTTCCTCATGTACCAATAACATCTACACATGATCCTAGCATATTAAAACTATCAAAGATCTTTCTAGCTTCTTTAGCAACATCATAGAATTCTTTAAGCAAAGTCTCTAGGATAAATTCTCTCCTTTCAGTATCCTCAATATCTTTAAGTTTAAGAAACATTACTTGCATTATGGGGTTAAGGTTAACAAACATAGCTTCCAACATGTGAACTAAATAAGCTACAGCAATTTCATAATTTGGAGCAAGTTCTGCTAGGGATGTATCCTCAATATCCTCATGCTTGATAACATGATTAAAGAATTCTTCAATATTATCTTTCCCAATTATAGAGCCACTACCTATTGAAAGGTCTTTCAGGGTGAACTTAGGGGTCAACATGGCGAGCTAAGAACGAGGTAACAACTATAGAAAGAACTATTTTTTTGTGTTTTTTATAAAGGAAGCAAACTAGTAGAACTAATTTTTTGTGTTTTTGATAAAAGAAACAAGCAAACAGAGCAAAAATAAACTAAGCAAAGAAAAAAAACAAAGTAAAGAGATTGGTTATGAAGGACTCCTCTTGTAAAGCTGTCCTTGACCCCCGGCAACGGCGCCAGAAAATAGGCTTGATGTCTCAAAAAGTGATGAGCTCGTTGGGAACCCCAAGAGGAAGGTATGATGAGCACAGCAACAAATTTTCCCTCAGTGATGAAATGAAGGTTATCGAACCAGTAGGATCAAGGAAACAACCCCAAGGTGTTGTCTTCCAACTTGGAATCCTGCACAACACAACCACAGAACTTTGCCCCAACTTACAGTGAGGTTGTCAATCTCACCGGTTTTGCTGAAAATAAAGGATTAAACGTATTGTGTGGAAGATAGTAATTGCTTGCAGAAAGTAAACAGAAAACAATAAATAGTAGATTGTAGATTGATGGTAAAGAATGGACCGGGGTCCATAGTTCACTAGAGGTGATTCTCCTTAAGATAGTTGACATGTTGGGTGAACAAATTACAGCGTGGCAATTGGCAGACACCGAGAAAGCATACATGCATATACTAATCGTCTTGACTCCTATGAGATTCGATTGGACATTACAACATTATACATAGACCGTAATCCAACTGCATCTATGACTAATAATCCACCTTCAGGTTATCATCCGAACCCTCTCCAGTATTAAGTTGCAAGCAACAGATAATTGCATTAAGCAAAGTGTGTAAAGTAAACAATACAATTTTTTTATGAACAAAGGATTGGTGTTTTCTCCCTAGTAGTAACATCACATCTAGTACCTTAGAGATTTCTGTCACTTCCCCAGATTCCTAGAGGCATGAACCCACTATCGAGCATAAATACTCCCTCTTGGAGTTGCTAGCATCTACTCGGTCAAGATAGCTACTGATAACGGAGAGCATGCAAGATCACAAATAACAAAGACATGATAGAATCAATAATCAATCTGAAATAGCATCTCAATATCCATTGGATCCCCGCAAACACAACATGTAAGATTACAAATAGATGATCTTGATCATGAACGGAACTCACAAGATCTAAACATGGTAGCACAAAGGAGAAGAACCAACCATCTAGCTACTACATGGACCCGTAGTCCAGGGATGAACTACTCACGCATCACACTGGAGGCAGGCATGGTGATGAAGAAGGCCTCCAGGGTGAATTCTCCCCTCTGGCAGGGTGCCGGGAAGAGCTTCAGATCCCTCCCGATATAGGGATGGAGATGACGGCGGCTACAGACTCTTTCGTGGAATTTTGATCGGGTACTTAGGGTTTCTATATCAGAGGCTTCTTATAAGCGAAAGGGGAGGCCGAGGGGGTGCCCGAGGTGGCCGCACCACCCCCTGGCGCGGGCCAGGCCTGGGCGCACGGCCAGATGGTGTGGCTGGCCCCTAGCCCCTCTCTGTCTCGTCTTCTGGCTCCGTGTTCCCCTCGGTGAAATATTGACTTTGCCTTTTGTCCCGTCCAATTCCGAGAATATTCATTTTCTGACTTTCCTGGAACCAAAAACAGCAGAAAACAGTTAACTGGCACTATGGCATCTTGTTAATAGGTTAGTCCTAGAAAGTGTATAAAAATACTCCAAAGTGTGGACAAAACATAAGAAAGTAGACATAAAACAAGCATGAAACATCCAAAATTATAGATACGTTAGCAATGTATTAATGTCCTTCAGTTGCTTTTATTGTGGTTCTTGCAAGATTTTATTGTATCATCCTTATTGTCGTATGAGTAAGTTGAGATGAATGCATATTTGGGGAGTGTATAAAAGTCATGTTTATTATTAACCAATCCCACATATGCCAATCTAGCAATTTTATTGCCAATCATTTCTTCAATTTCTCTCATGTGCAATATGGATGAATTTGCAAGGTTTATTTGGTCTTTATGATACTTGTTGCCTTTCCCAATGCATTCCAACTATCTCTTGTTCCCTTGTGATAGTTGTGATGTATTTGTTGGTGTTTGAAGGTCATTGATGTTTAGTAAGATAAATTTGAGCCTTTGGACATGCTTTCTAGCAAAAATCTTATGGGGATTATCTATGGCTTTCGTTTAGATATCTTGTTCATTCTTGAGTATCCATTTTGTGTGTACATGTTTCTTTGTGGATGTATATCTTGGTGATTATTATCTACCTAGAAACTTATAAACATGATTATTGCTAAATCTCTAGTTGATGTCCTATTGCTTTGGGGTCTACCTTGTGCTCCTTTTTATTCTTTGGTGGCTCCAAAAGTTTTACTTTGAGTGCTTAAGCTTTTCATTTGCATATTTTGGCACTCGTTGGTATTAAAAAAAGTTGATCTTCATGCCTTTGTGTTGCTATGTAAGTTTGGGGGAGCAAGGATACCATGTTTATGCACTTTGCATTCAAAGCAATTATTATATTTGGTGCATAAACCTTGGGGAGCTTTCCTAATTTTGAAGGAAATATGCCCTGAGAGGCAATAATAAAGTTGTTATTATGTATTCCTTGTATATGATAGATGTTTATTTTACATGCTATAATTGTATTGATAGGAAACATCAATACATGTGTGTTTAATAAACAAAAAGGGTTCCTAGTCATGCCTCTCTTATAGACTAGCTTGTTGATTAACAAGATGATCAAGGTTTCCTGATCATGGACATTGGATGTTGTTAATAACAAGGTCACACCATTGGTGGAATGATGTGATGAACATTCATCCGAAGTATAGCATTACGATCAAGTCATTGTGTTTATATTGCTATAACATCATACGAAGTAATCTTTATCCTTATACCATGAGATCATGTTAATTGCTAACACCGGAAGAGTATCTTGATAACATCAAACGTCACACCATAACAGGGTGACTATAAAAATGGGTTCAGTGCTACGAAGGTGTTATGTTGAGGCTCATGGATCAAGAGTGTAATTTGTCAATCCAGATGGCGGATAGATATACTCTGGGCCCTCTCGGTGATATCACATTAGGATAGCTTGCAAGCAAGTGATGTGATCACTAGAATGTTATATCACGGGAACGAGAAAAGAGTGCATGTCGGTAACGAGATCAAACTAGGTATGGAGATACCGATGATCGAATCTCGGACATGTAATATATCGAGAGACAAAGGGATTTAGTTGCAAGCGTTAAAGGTTCTCACGATCACAGGAGTCATCGTTGAATGTGTAGGAGTCAGTACGGATCTCCAGGTCCCGCTGCTGATTATTGATCGGAGAAGGGTCTCGATCATGTCTGCATTATTCGCGAACCATAGGGTGGCACACTTAAGAGTTACCGGACACCATTTTGGAGCACATATGTTTCAGACGAAAGAATTGCAAAGCGCAGGAATTGTTTCAATAGAAACCAGAAATTGTTTCGGGTGAAATTGCAGAAGGTGGTTCTGCATGTGATATTGAAATATTGCAAGGGGCTATATGTGAATGTTTGTTAATTAAAGTAATTAACAAAATTCTGAATAAATTTAATAAAAGAGTTTTATTAACTGAGAGAGCATTAAATTTGGAGAAACTTAATGCATTTAAAGTGGAGACTTTAAAAGGGAATGTGAAGAGGCATTTTAATGTGGAAGAGTTACCACCACATGAATGGGGGAGGTGAGGGGTCACCCCCCCCATGCGCTGGCCATGGAGAGAGGGGGCACCCCCTCCTTCGTCCTCACACCTCCTTATGAAGGATCTCTCTCCCCCTCTAGAATTATTCCCCCATGGTCTCGGATTAGCGAGATACATGTTCCCGGTGGCATTTCGTCTAGAAGGAGTTGCTGTTTCCGCTGGATCGCTGGAGCGAGGAGGTGGAGGTTGTCCGGTGGCTTGAACGTGTGTGCGAGTGCGGATGCGCTGCTGAGTTGCGGTGCTCGGACTTCCTCACGATCTTGAGATCGGCAAGTGTACGACTACATCAAGCACGAGTTCCTACTCGTTAACAAAGCTCGTTGTCTTCGAGGGTAAGTTCTCTATGGATGTATGTCCACCTGTTTGCTTTGTACCTAGTAGATAGATCTTGGCGTGTAGTTCACACCGTAGGAAATTTTTTGTTTTCTATGTTGCGGACCCAATAGTGGTATCAGAGCCTGATCTATGCGTAGGTGCTTTGCACGGGTAGTACACATATGTTTATATGTGGGCGATGATGATCATGTTATTTCATCTTCTATGTACTTTGGATATTGGTGGCATAGTGGGATGAAGCGGCCCGGACCAACCTTACATGTCATCGTACATGAGACCGGTTCCACGACTGACATGCAACTTGTTTTGCATAAGTGGCTGGCGGGTGTCTGTCTCTCCTACTATAGTCAATATCTGATTTACAACGAGTTGCTAATAACTTAGTTATCCTCGTTGTGGTTCATGTTCGTAGGTTAGACAGGTTCTATCTCCGAAAGCCCTAAGCCACGTAAAACTTGCAATTGATAAATTAGAGGCGTCTAGTTTAGATTGTTGCTGGGCTAGTGTTTTGATATGGTATTGTTGTAAGTAGATGTATAATAGATACTCTTACAACTCACTTAACGTGTAAGTTCCATAGACCTTGGCCTTACACACAAAAGGAATGATAGAGATCATACCACGATGCAAATGATAGAGATCAAATGCATGGACCATATCACCTCACTTCACACATTAGATGTTAGCATCTTATATTGCTAGTTTGGCGCGTTTGGTAGCATTATAAGATGATCCCTCATTTAGATATCAACATAAAATATGTTCTTCCTTAAGTATGCACCGTTTTGTGGATCGTGTTTTGAGGCATCACGTGATGATCGGGTGTTTTCAACTCTACACTTTCATACAACGGGTGTAAGACAGCTTTACACACGCAAATACTAAGGTTCTTACTTGACGAGCCTAGCATGTACAAACATGGCCTCGAAACACGGACCGAAAGGTTAAGCATGAGTCATATAGTTGATATGATGCCCATATAGATGCTCGCCTTTGAAGCTACACCGACTCACGTGATGATCGGACTTGGTGTAGTGGATTTGGTTCATGTAATCACCAAAAGGACACGAGGGATGTCGTTTTTGAGTGGGAGTTCATTAGTAATTTGGATTAGTTGAACTCAATCTATCATAAAATTAGTCTAAATATACTTTACAAATTCTGTTGTAGATGGCACCACCTGCTTTTAATTTCAATGTGTTCATGGAGAAAGAGAAACTTGCTGCGAATGGTAGCAACTTCACCAACTGGGCTATGAATTTGAGGATTCTCCTCACTGCTGCACAAAAGCAATATGTGCTAGATGCGCTGCTAGGCCCCCCACTAGCTCCTGATGCCCCTGACGAGGAAAAGAACGTCTATATAACTCATCAGGAGGACCACAACTTAGTTCATTGCGGCATACTGTATGGGCTAGAGCCAGAACTTCGAAAGCGTTTCGAAAATGGCAATGCTTTTGATACCATGGGAGAATTGAAAATGATTTTCGATACCCATGCTGCCGTAGAGAGTTATAATGCTACAGAAAAGTTCTTTAGCTGCATGATGGAGGAAAACAGCTCCGTTAGTGAGCACGTACTCAAAATGTCTGGGTACGCCGATAAGCTTGTGTCCTTGGGAATAACGATTCCCATTGACTTAGGCATACATCGTGTTCTCCAATCTCTGCCACCTAGCTACAAGAGCTTCGTGATGAACTATAATATGCAGGGCATGAAGAAGTCTCTTCCCAAGCTTCTGTCAATGCTTAAGACTGCAGAAGTGGAGATTAGGAAAGAACATCAAGTGTTGATGATCAATAGGACCACCGGTTTCAAGAAGGACAAGAAAGGCAAGCACAAGGGAAAGAAGGGTGGCAAGTCTGTTGCCACGCCTGAAAAGAAACCCCGAGCTGGCCCTAAGTCTGACACCGAGTGCTACTATTGCAAGGGGACTGGCAATTGGAAGCGCAACTGCCCCAAGTATTTGGCGGACAAGAAGTCCGGCAAGGCAAACAAAGGTATATGTGATATACATGTTATTGATGTGTACTTGACTATTACTCGTAGTAGCACCTGGGTATTTGATACCGGATCGGTTGCTAATATATGTAACTCGGTTCAGGGACTACGGAACAAGCGACAACTAGCAAGGGATGAGGTCTCGATGCGGGTCGGCAATGGATCAAGAGTTGATGTGATCGCCGTCGGAACGCTGCCTCTCCATATGCCATCGGGATTAGTTATAAACCTAAATAATTGTTATTTGGTGCCTGCACTGAGCATGAACATTGTATCCGGATCGAGTTTGATGCAAAGTGGTTATTCATTTAAGTCTAAAAACAATGGTTGTTCGATTTATATGAATAATATCTTTTATGGTCATGCACCTATGTTGAATGGTTTATTTCTGTTGGATCTCGATAACAGTATTATGCATATTCATAATTTTGATGCTAAAAGGATTAAACTTGATAATGATATATCTACATATATGTGGCACTGCCGTCTAGGTCATATTGGCGTTAAACGCATGAAGAAACTCCATTCTGATGGACTTTTGGAATCACTTGATTTTGAATCATTTGATACATGTGAGCCATGCCTTATGGGCAAGATGACTAGAACGTCGTTTTCCGGTTCAATGGAACGGGCGACAGATCTATTGGAAATCATACATACTGATGTGTGTGGACCAATGAGTGTGTCGGCGCGAGGTGGATATCGTTATTTTGTTACTTTCACGGATGATTTGAGTAGATATGGGTATATCTATTTGATGAAACACAAGTCTGAAACTTTTGAAAAGTTCAAAGAATTTCAGAATGAAGTGGAAAATCATCGTAACAGAAAGATCAAATTTCTGCGGTCCGACCGTGGAGGAGAGTATCTTAGTTACGAGTTTAGCACACATATGAAAGACTGTGGAATAGGTTCACAACTCACGCCTGACGGAAAACCACAACGTAATGGTGTGTCAGAACGTCGTAATCGTACTTTATTAGATATGGTTCGATCTATGATGTCTCTGACTGACTTGCCACAGTCATTTTAGGGTTATGCACTGGAAACCGCTACATTCACTTTAAATAGGGCTCCATATAAATCCGTTGAAAAGACACCGTATGAATTATGGTTTGGAAACAAGAATTCCAAACATATTAAGTGTCGGTTTCACTCCATCCGCGAGCATGTAAAGGATGGAGATATAAAGATTTGTAAAGTGCACACGGACCTGAATGTAGCAGATCCGTTGACTAAAGTACTCCCTAGGGCAAAACATGATCAACACCAGAACTCCATGGGTGTTAGATTTATCACTATGTGAACTAGATTATTGTCTCTAGTGCAAGTGGGAGACTGAAGGAAATATGCCCTGACAGGCAATAATAAAGTTGTTATTATGTATTCCTTGTATATGATAGATGTTTATTTTACATGCTATAATTGTATTGATAGGAAACATCAATACATGTGTGTTTAATAAACAAAAAGGGTTCCTAGTCATGCCTCTCTTATAGACTAGCTTGTTGATTAACAAGATGATCAAGGTTTCCTGATCATGGACATTGGATGTTGTTAATAACAAGGTCACACCATTGGTGGAATGATGTGATGAACATTCATCCGAAGTATAGCATTACGATCAAGTCATTGTGTTTATATTGCTATAACATCATACGAAGTAATCTTTATCCTTAGACCATGAGATCATGTTAATTGCTAACACCGGAAGAGTATCTTGATAACATCAAACGTCACACCATAACAGGGTGACTATAAAGATGGGTTCAGTGCTACGAAGGTGTTATGTTGAGGCTCATGGATCAAGAGTGGAATTTGTCAATCCATATGACGGATAGATATACTCTGGGCCGTCTCGGTGATATCACATTAGGATAGCTTGCAAGCAAGTGATGTGATCACTAGAATGTTATATCACGGGAACGAGAAAAGAGTGCATGTCGGTAACGAGATCAAACTAGGTATGGAGATACCGATGATCGAATCTCGGACATGTAATATATCGAGAGACAAAGGGATTTAGTTGCAAGCGTTAAAGGTTCTCACGATCACAGGAGTCATCGTTGAATGTGTAGGAGTCAGTACGGATCTCCAGGTCCCGCTGCTGATTATTGATCGGAGAAGGGTCTCGATCATGTCTGCATTATTCGCAAACCGTAGGGTGGCACACTTAAGAGTTACCGGACACCATTTTGGAGCACATATGTTTCAGACGAAAGAATTGCAAAGCGCAGGAATTGTTTCAATAGAAACCGGAAATTGTTTCGGGTGAAATTGCAGAAGGTGGTTCTGCATGTGATATTGAAATATTGTAAGGGGCTATATGTGAATGTTTGTTAATTAAAGTAATTAACAAAATTCTGAATAAATTTAATAAAAGAGTTTTATTAAATGAGAGAGCATTAAATTTGGAGAAACTTAATGCATTTAAAGTGGAGACTTTAAAAGGGAATGCGAAGAGGCATTTTAATGTGGAGCAGTTACCACCACATGAATGGGGGAGGTGAGGGGTCACCCTCCCATGCGCCGGCCATGGAGAGAGGGGGCACCCCCCCTCCTCCTATAAAAGGCCACCCATTCCCTCCTTCATCCTCACACCTCCTTGTGAAGGATCTCTCTCCCCCTCTAGAATTATTCCCCCATGGTCTCGGATTAGCGAGATACATGTTCCCGGTGGCATTTCGTCTGGAAGGAGTTGCTGCTTCCGCTGGATCGCTGGAGCGAGGAGGTGGAGGTTGTCCGGTGGCTTGAATGTGTGTGCGAGTGCGGATGCGCTGCTAAGTTGCGGCGCTCGGACTTCCTCACGATCTTGAGATCGGCAAGTGTACGACTACATCAACCATGAGTTCCTACTCGTTAACAAAGCTCGTTGTCTTTGAGGGTAAATTCTCTATGGATGTATGTCCACCCATTTGCTTTGTACCTAGTAGATAGATCTTGGCGTGTAGTTCACACCGTTGGAAATTTTTTGTTTTCTATGCTGCGGACCCAACAAATTTACCTAAGAACACATATTTGCCTTCTTGTTCTTGTTTGGTGTTTTGTTTGATTATGGGGAGTTAGGATTCCATAATTGTGCACTTTGTTGTGCATGAAACTTGGGGAGCTACCTATTTTCATCTAAACACCCATTTGCTCTCATCATAATATCTTCTCTCTTGCTTATGCTCGTGGTTTAAATGACACAGAGGGAATGAGGATGCCATGTTTGTGCATATTCTATTCAAACACAAATTATAATTTGTGCACAAACCTTGGGGAGTCTCCTCATATTATTTATATCACTCTCTTTTCAACCTTATCATAATATCTATCTTTCTTTTGGTATCTTCCTTTTGTGAAGTGCTTCTTTCTATCTTTTGATTGCATACTTCATTCATTGATGCTTCTTCACCATTTTATTTCTTTGCAATCTTTGGATCCTCAGTTTAGTTTTATTTCCTCATGGTATTCATCATTGGATACGTGCATTTGATTCCACTCATATTATGGTAAATGCACACCATATGGAAGAACTCTCACTAAATTGGCCTTCTAAAGTTTTTCACCCATTTCGGCAATCGATGCCAATGGGGGAGAAGTTTTAGAGGGTTTTAGGGAATTTGTTTGTGTGTTGTGAGTTTTGTACTTAAACACTTGCCTCAGGTGCTTTGCATCTTAGTGTGTTGCATGGCATCTTGAATATATAGAGAAAACTCAACCACCAATAATGGTTGGCAATATATGCAATGAAATTTAAGTTCATCCACACGTGCATAAATTGTGGGGAGTTTGCTCTATATTGTGGTTGTGCTAACATCAGATACTTGTGTTCTATTTGATGTTAGCACAATGTTTTGTTTGATTAATTCCTTATATAAACCCTCTCAAAGGGATTGTCATTAATTACCAAAATGGGGGAGATTGAAAGTGCATGTGTGCCCCCATGTGTGGTTTTGGTAATTAATGACAATCTTTATGGACTTATGTTTGCATTGAGTTTTACTTGTAGGATTTGTCCATAGGCAATGCTTGTACCATATGTTGGCTTCAATGTTGGGAGAAGAATAAAGTAAAGAAGATCAAGTGTTGACCAAGGTGTTCAAGGAGAGATCCAAAGATTGGTCATGTGAGAGTTGAGCCTATGGCAAGTGTGTCTTGAAGAATAAAGTTGGAATGATATCTCTTATGTATCTTCAAGTCACCAACATAATGAATAAATAATAAATGATGTGCAAGTTCAAGATGAGCCATCTCGAAGATATCATATGCTTGGGGCTTTCCATCATTATGGTGATCATGGATTTGTGAAGATATTCCTAAAAGAGAGGCTCTCCCATAGTGAGTATGGGGGAGCAATTTGCAAGACTTCACCAAGCTAGCACAATCAAGAAAGGTGTTCCATCTTGAGGTGGAAAAGATTGTTATCGTCAATCTTAAGGCAAAGGTATCTTCTTGCTAGGGTTTCTTTCTTACAAGTCTCATGGTGTTAGTTGGGGAGACCGGTTTATAGGATAGGTAACCGTACTATCAAGAGGGTCTCTCGAGTGAGTAACTTGATCATATCCTTCAGAGAGAGCTCAAATCTTTGCATACTTGGCATCATCTTTCTTGGTTGTTATTTGGATCTTATCCATGTGAGGTTCTTGAGCTTGTGGTAATATTCATAACAAGCTCTAAATTCATCAAAAATGGATTTCATATGCATTCTCTATTGCATTTTCGATGTTGGAGGTTTTACCGGTTTGTCTTTTAGAGATTTGTAAAACCTTCCATTATTTGGTTCTTATCCATGAGAGGATTTAGAGCTTGTGTTAGTCTTCATGACAAACCCAAGTTCATCAAAAACGGATTTCATATGCATTCTCTATTGCGTTTTCGATGTTGGAGGTTTTACCAGTTCGTCTTTTTGAGAAAGGTCAAACCTTTCATCATTTGGTTCTATCCTTCCTTACTGGACTATGATGGTTCTCTACATGATCTTGTATAGTTTGTTGTCCTCTTTAAAATGATCCCAAGATCATCAAAATCAGAGTCCGGATGCAAAAGATATGGTTGTTTTCGAATTGGTCTTTCTACCAGTTTTTGTAAGACCGGAGATTTTGGACTAAATCTCCGGTCCATCTCTGGACCGCATACTGATTGTCCCCCAGTTTGACCCCGTTTGGCTTGGGTACACCAGAGACTCTGGTCCCAGTCCAGAGACTCCGGACCGGGCGATTCCTGGGCCTAACGATTGGATTTCTAGGGACCTATTTAAGGGCACCTTCTTCCCCAATGGTTCCCTAACCTTCCTTGCAAGTTTTCCCCTCCATTGCTGACCTTCTTGAGCTTGCTATCCATCAATCCCTCCATTGATTCTTGCATATTCTTGAGGGATTTTAAACAACAGATCTAGATCTACAACCCCACCAATCAATCTCTCCTCTAAGTGAGGGGAACATCTTGGGATCTAGATCTTGGAGTCTTTTGTGGATTTCCTCCATTGTTCTTCCTCTCTTATTCCCCCATAAGCTTTTGTAGATTTGGTGGAATTTGGGAGATAAGTACTTGAGAACTTCTTGTGTTCTTGCCATTGCATTTGGTGCATCGGTTTGAGTTCCCGGTGAGGATTCAATTGGGTGAAAGGTGAGAAGCTTTGTACTCTTGGGTTCTTGGAACCCTAGACGGTTTGGTTGTATTGCAGGTTTGTGGATTACTTGGGGACTCCAACTAAGTTGTGGAGCCTTCCCCCAAGCTTGTTTGCTAGGAGCCTCCAATTGAGTTGTGGAGAAGTGCCCCAATCTTGTGAGAGGTTCCGGATTGCCACTGACAAGTGCACCGATATTGGAAGTATGGATCGATCCCGTTGGGGTGAGATTCACAGGAGAACAAGGGAGGCCTTTTGTGGCGTTGGTGGTTTGATACCACCCCCTCTCAAAACGAGACGTACTCCATGTTGGGAGGAACTCAGTAAAACATCGTCGTCTCTGCCTGCCTCGGTTATCTCTATACCCGAGCTCTTACTTATGCACCTTACTTTGTGATAGCCTTCGTGCTTGAAGTCTATGTCTTGCTATCACATAGTTGCTTATCTTGCTTAGCATAAGTTGTTGGTGCACATAGGTGAACCATAGTATATATAGGTTTTGTGCTTGAAAAAGTAAACGCTAGTTTTATTCCGCCTTTGTTAAGCCCATCCCGTAAAAGTTTTTAAACCGCCTATTCATCCCCCTCTAGGCGACATCCTTGTCCTTTCAAACTTCATCTTCCTTGCTTATGTCTTTTTCTTCTCTTGGATCAACCGTCTCTGCATCAGAGTCATAACAGTCATCTTGTGCATCATTTTGGTCCTCCTTGGTTTGATCTTGTGTTTCTTGAGCAGTTTCATCTTGAGGATCCACCAGTGTATCATCTTCTTATCTTTCTTTGAGTAAGGATTTTTCCTTTCGCTCTTTTTTAGCTTCATATTCTGGTGGTCCTAATGGTCCTGTAACAATTGCACCTCTTCTTGTAACAACATTAGTAGAAACAGGAATATCTTTATCATCTTGAAGAAAAATTTGATAACCAGATGCTATTTGTTAGCACTGGGTTTCAATCATACTAAG
The DNA here is from genome assembly GCA_916181665.1 of Avena sativa. Lineage (NCBI taxonomy): Eukaryota > Viridiplantae > Streptophyta > Magnoliopsida > Poales > Poaceae > Avena > Avena sativa. Next base: position 630,186,401 of record OV702288.1, read on the forward strand.
ATACTTGTGAAATAACTTTATCTCTTGGCCAATCTCATCATAATTTTTCGTGAGTTCCGCCAAAATCTTTTTATGTTTTTGAAAGTGCTTATGCAGGTTATTATGAGATTTTGCTTGTCGATGTTTTAATTGTTGAAAAGCTTTTCTAGTTTCATCTTCTTCAGTTAAAACTTGTAACAAGTCTAACTTGTTTTCCTTAACAAGTTCATAAGGTATACCTTTTTCTTTCATTGTTTTGCGTACTTCAGGCATAAGATCAGGAGTTATCCGGAGTATCCCTTTTTCCATCTTAGTGCCAAAATCAGGATTATACAAAGAATCATTCTTAGCCCTAGTAGACATCAATTCTGAACATTCTTTAATAGTTAAAGTATTTATCGATCCTCCTGTTGAGAAGTCAAGCAACTCTCTATATTGAGTATTAAGACCGTGGTAAAATAAATGGCAAATAGTTGATTCAGAATAGCCATGATTGGGAATGCTGTTGATCATTCCAAAGAATCTATCCCAGGCTTGTGGGTAGTTTTCTCCCACATTTTGACTAAAATTGCCTATATTCTTTCTCGGTTCAGTTACCTTTTTAAAAGGATTAAACCTATTTATGAATTTAACAATGCATTTTTCCTAGCATTTAATGTGATGGCGAGGGAGAGAATATAACCAGTCTAGAGCTTTACCTTTAAGAGACCAACAAAATAATTATAGACGAGAGAAGTCTCTTAGCAAACCTTTTGGTCTTCATCTTCCCTTCCACTGAAAGCTTTTTCCTGCAAAATTTTAATAATTCCACCATCAAATCGATATTCTCTAACTCTAGGATTAGGGAATTCTATTGGTTGTTTAAGAAATTCAGAACTTGGAGCACTGTATTCTCTGAGAGTTTTCTCAGGTTTCATGGGAGTTGTCCTGTAAATGAACATGATTTCCATAATATCACTCAGGTTTTCAACTTCAAGTTTATTCGATCTTAAAAGTTTTTCAATAATTTCTTCGCGCCTTTGAGCAGGCACGTGCTCAATATAATCTGGTAAATAGGTCCTACCAGAACGTGTAGATCCTTTGTCTCCTAGGGAGAACATTTTGTAGTAGCAACACCTGAAATTTCAAAAGACAAACACTTAGCGCTTAACTCCCCGGCAATGGAGTCAGAAAATAGCTTGATGTCTGCAAGTGCACAGAATGTTTGTAGCTACTTTCAAAGTATAGATATCGATCCATGGGGAGCCCAAAGGTAAGTCTTTATGAGTGAAGTCTCTGTCACACCCAAAGTTGTCATAGGTCTTCGAGTGAATTGACTGCAAGTGTTAAAATGATAATGGAATTTGGATTAAACTGGGTGTATTTAAATAAAACTAAGATATAAACTTCAGAAATATAAAGCATAAAAGTAAAGAATGATTCAGTTATTTGTTGTTTTCTTCAGATGGCAAAAGAAGGCGCAGGTAGATACAGTTCATGGTGATAGTGGTTGTGCTAGGTGGACGAATGATAAGTGTAACAATTATAATCTTATAAGTATATGTGTAGGCGAGCAACCCATAATTAGCCGGAACTCCTCTTGGTAGATTTCGTCCCAACTTCAATAATCCTACTAGTCTGTTACCAAAACCATGGTCAGACACTAGACGATTAAGACCCTTCAAGTCGCTTAGCGATTAAGCTCCTTGGATCAGACTAATGCAATAAGCACGGTGGTTCCTCGTTATCTTCGAGTCTACTAGTTTTCCATTGATATCCCCATGTCACTCAGGGGTCGCTGGTCTGCTAGCGAACAAGATCCTATCTATGTAGAACAAAGCATCATGTTGTCTGGGCCCTTAATTGGACAACAAGCATTAGGCATCCCATAGATAGTTAAGCACACATAATATAGTAATTAGAATCAATCACAAGCTAATAGAAAATATATGGAGGCACATCACATCTCACCAATCCCTTACATCTTCCACGCCCAAGGAACTTACTCATACATGAGAGAAGAACAGATCATCGATATAATTAAATAAAGGGAGTTCTTTTTGATATTGCCATGGAGATCCACAATAAGAATAGAAAAGTAATCCAGCACAATTCAAGATAGGAAGAAACAATCTCAAACCCTAGTCTTGCAAGGTGAAGATCCCTCTCTCTCTCAAGTACAAGTAATGGCTATGGGGGTGTATTGGCTAGGAGGTCGAAAATCATGGAGCGAGATGAAAAAAGTCTTCCCCTTCTTCTCCGGATCTGTTCTTTCTCCTTTCTGGATGGGATAGAAGCTATTGTGTTGTGTTTTTGCGTATGGCCTCTTCACGGAAGTTGTCCCTTTTGACAAGACGGAGGCGGCGACAACTATACGGCAGGAACTATATGGCCGGAAAATTTCCCCGCCGTATAGTTGCTTGTTAAAGCCTCTGTATACTCCCCTTGATTACTTCCAAAGAGAAACTTGCTTGTTTTCGCCTAAATATTGTGTTTCTCTAGTTAAAACCTTCCGTTGATGCTCAGAACCTGAAACACACATTAAAAACCAAGTTTTTTTGCTACCAAAGTATTAGTGCTAGGTAAAGCTAGAAAACAATCAAATCCGCGAGAAAACCATCAATAAAAACCATAAAAAATGTGTCGAATCTCACAACTATCATCTACCCCCATACTTTAATCCATCCATTTGATTATGATGATGTTGTTGATTGCTTCCATGAGTGAGTAGTTCCTTTGTTCTTGGGGAGATGGAGAAACCCTAGCACCATTATGAACTTGTAATAAAGATGATCTATTCTTGTGTCCATATGACTTGCTTGTCTATGATATAATTATGACTTGTGTTTGATTTCTCTCTTTAGATGATATGTGAAGTCAACCACATATCATTTGCCTTCGGGACTAAAGGGAGGAAGAAACCCTTTGAACGTCTTTTGGAAGCGTACCCGGAGTGCCCCGTGACAGATTGGCGCCGGCTCGTAACCCACACGGTCAAAGGGGGATTAAGAGGGACTCGCTAAGCTAATTACGATATCCATGGGGAAACCCTTAATTGCGGTGGCCTGTATGGGTGATTGCTCCTAGGCATTGCAATGGTTATTTAGAGGTGACCTCACACTTGGCTCAATAAAGTGGCTTCCTACGAGCCTTGTCGTGAACATCTTATTATGGGGCTCTATCCACACATATCATGACACAAGAAGTATGTTATCTTGATTACATATAATAATAGTACTATGCTAGCGGTGTATCCTACATCCCCGAGAATGTTTTAGCCCTATTGAGTTCAACCACGCTTTCATACAATCTTGTTACTTGTTTTAATTACTTTTCTGTAAACAACTATAAACCATTCAAACACCCTTTACTTGAAATCAAAGATATCTTACTAGTATTCTTTGGTAGATAGTAACAAGGGGCATAAAGACCTTTACCAATAGCTCTCTATGGGTTCAATATCTTTACTTCGAAACTAGCTACAATTGATTTGTGCACTTGCAGTCATCACCTGCCCTCATGCCGCGATGCTTCAATGTCGTCGCTTCGGCCTTCGTGCCGGCATCCGATGCGAGGCATTTTTAACTGGCCGTCCTCGGCCATCATCTTCAACACCACGCCGCACTCTCCTCCTTCCCCAATCCTCCACTCCCACTAGCTATCCATGGCCGACGGCATTGGATCGAGGGGAGGGCGTCTAGGACGACCTCCTGGTCCCGGTCATGGACATTGAGGGAGGCGCGAAGGACGCGGCCAAAGCAGCGCGCTGCCAAGCTCTCCCTCACTGCCGTCGTTGCTCGATTTTCTCGACACCGGCTTCGAGTTCGTCGTGCCCATCCACTCTGGCATGGCGCGGGATAGGTTGTTCCTTCCCCACAAATTCGTGTCACTAGTCAACGATGCACCGCCCTAGAAGGTCATTCTGCGAGCGTCCGGTTTCAATACCACCATGTACCCGGTGGAGGTGTTGTTCGACCGCCTCAGCCAGATGTTCCTCGCCAACGGTTGGGAGGAGTTCGCCCACGCGCACCAGATCGAAGTGGGCAACATCGTCATGTTCAAGTACAACGGTGAAAGAAGGCCCGCCATTAGCGTCTTTGACGACACCATGTGTCGTCGCTGCTACCACCCCGAATCCGACTCTGACTCCTCCGAGGAGTAGGCTAGGCTATGCACTCTCCATGTACGATGTAGAAACGTGGAGAATGCAATGGGAAGTTTTATTCGAGTTTTCAAATATATTACAAGTAAACACCACTCGAACACCACGCAACTCCACTTGAACTATGCGCCGCCTAGGGCTCTAGCGGTGCCGACGGGTCGACAAGACCACAATCTTCTTCAAGAGAGCGGTATATTGCTTGTTGCGTTTGCAACTCCTCTACAGCATGGGCAAGGCGGGCACACATGTACGCATCGTCGGGATTGGCCTGCACCGCTTCCCGAAGCTCGTCGTGCACGTCTGCGAGCGCAACATGCCGCCGGTGCTTCGGCAGAAAGACGCGGTCCATCACCTCCCACGAGAAAGGCTCGCCGGTGGTCCTGTTGCAGTTGTAGTGAGTGCGCCGCCGGTGGTTGAATGTCAGCCTGTATATCTACAGACGCTCCTGAATCGGAGGCGGCAACACATCCGGTTCCTCCGGCGGGTCCGACCACCAAGACGGCAACAGGCGCTCGAGGGGGGGGGGGGGATTTCTGGGCGGTTGTCGGGGTTGCCAGTGCGGCGGCGCGGACGACCAGACATCGAGGTCTGTGAGGCTGCGATTTCTGGTTGTGTCTACATCGGCTGGCCTTCCCTTTTTATGGGCGCGCCTGAACGCGGCGAGAAACACCCAGAAGAGACGGGAAAGAAAGGCGGGAGGCTGCGGGACAACGGAAACGCAATGGAAATACAGTGCGCCAACGTCGGCGAGGGATCTTTTGCCAAGCGCGGATAGATGAATCGTGCCGCTGGACACAGTTGGCCGGACAGTCCGGACCTGCGACCAAAAAACGACCGGGTCGGCTAGTGGAGATGCGCTTACACGCGACGGTCCAGACCGAACGCCTCCGGACTGAACATTGGCTGAAAACACAAGCAGGTTCATCCACCGACGCCAGAATTCAAAGAACGTGGACACCCAGGTGTTCAGGCTAGAGCACAACCCTGTGCTGCGCCTGTGCGTACCGAACAACCGATCTCTGCTAGTCAATGCAGTCACAGCTGAGCTCACCTTCGTACTTCCAAAAGAAAAAAATGTATCCCTCTTCAATAAAATACGCCAAAGCAATGCACAAATCGATCACGCCGGATGGACAGTTTAGGGTTTAGGCCTGATCGGACGACCAAAAGCAGAGGCTACAGCACATCTCCTCGCTCTTCGCGCAGCCAGCACGACGCCCCTAGATTTTTTTATTTTTTTATTTAGTAATAGTAGGGACAAAAGAGCACAAAGTCATCGTTCCGGAATCCGGACCGTACCGCACGACCCCGTCCGAACCAAAGCCCACGAGCCCAGCGGCCCGCGCGACTCAGACCCGACCGGCACGTGCCCGGTGGCCGCCGCGGTGGCCACCGTCTCCGTCCGGTTTCCCGTCCAGGTTCGTCCCCCCTGCCCGGTTCCATTCCCGGACAGACCACCAACCCGTCCCTTCACTTGCCTGGCTCCCGTCGATACAACCAATCAAATCCCCGTCTCAGATTCCAACGCCGCGTCGTCGTCGCGATTGCCAAACCCCAATTCCCCTTCCTTCCTTCCCACGCGCCCATGCTTCTCTCCGCCGCCGCTTCATCCGCTCCCGCCGCCGTCGCCGCTCGCCTCCCCCACTGCTGTTATTGTAGCCTCTGCGCCTCCTGTTGCCCTTGTTGTTGTTGCCCGTGCTCCTGCTGAGCTGTTCGATTAGCTAGGGTTGCGGATTCGCGTCAGGCGATCGGGGAAATTCGGAAGGCATGGATCTCTCGCGGCCAGAATCGTCGGACCTCTCCCTCGGCCTCCACCCGCACGTCAACGCTCACGCCCGCGGCCACGCGCGCGCCGCGCCGCTGCGGCTGTTCGACGACTCGGAGGACGTGAAGACGGAGGGCAGCGTCGGGGGCGGCGGGGACGGCGACGAGGGGGACGACGAGGGCGGCGACCAGCACTTCTCCCTCCTCGGCCACGCGCTCTGCGTCAAGCGCCCGCGCCGCGCGCTCTACGGCGGCGGCGGGTCAGGAGGCGAGGTATCCTCCTGCTCGTCCTCTTCCGCGGCGATGCGCCCGGTCAAGCGGCAGGCGACCGGCGCGGATCTGGAGGCGCGCCGCGGCGCCGTCCGCGCGTGGGGGAACCAGCCGCTCGCGGATGCCGACCCGGACGTGCACGCGCTCATGGAGCGCGAGAAGGAGCGCCAGGTGCGCGGCATCGAGCTGATCGCCTCGGAGAACTTCGTCTGCCGCGCCGTGCTCGAAGCCCTCGGCAGCCACCTCACCAACAAGTACTCCGAGGGCCACCCGGGGGCTCGGTACTACGGCGGGAACCAGCACATCGACGCCATCGAGCGGCTCTGCCACGAGCGCGCCCTCACTGCCTTCGGCCTCGACCCCGCCTGCTGGGGTGTCAATGTTCAGCCATACTCATGTACCTCTGCGAACTTGGCCGTCTACACTGGGCTGCTCCTCCCCAGCGACCGTATTATGGGCCTTGAGCCGCCGTCCGGTGGCCATGTCAGCCACGGGTACTACACACCCAGCGGTAAGAAGGTGTCTGGCGCGTCTATATTCTTCGAGAGCTTGTCCTACAAGGTGAATCCACAGAATGGGTATATCGATTATGACAAGCTGGAAGAGAGGGCCATGGATTTCCACCCCAAGATTCTTATCTGTGGTGGGAGCTCATATCCCAGGGAGTGGGACTTTGCACGGATGAGGCTGATAGCTGATAGGTGTGGCGCGGTGCTTATGTGCGACATGGCGCATATTAGCGGGCTTGTTGCGGCAAAGGTATATCACTTTTGTCAAGGCACCTCTATTTATATATCTTATGATTAATTTAATTGCACTGTGTGGTTAAGATAAGATGCATTAGGTGGGAAAATTAGTTGCGAACCTGCGATTGCTTGAACAGCACGCTTAACTCATGCTGCCCGCCTCTACATGCACCTTGGTAGTGGTTTGGCCAATCCATTACCTCAAAATCGAAGGATATTATTTATAGGGCCTTTGTCCTTTCATTTATAGGTTTCTGCAAATCAGAGATGAGGATGTGAATTAATTGGTATTACAAGGCAAATTATTAGGAGCTTTTCGAGTTCATTGTCATGGTGATTCATGCTTGACATAGTGTATTAACATTGCAACTTCTTATGGAGAAAAATTGTGTGATAGTCGTTTCATATACTGATGATATTGTAGTAACTTGGTCTATTACTGTGAGCAGTAGTTCAGTACAAAATCAACTGTCCCATACAATATTTTTACATTATAAACTTAAAAAGAGCACTGCAACAGATTGTATCATTTCTTTATTTGCTGATATCTGATGGTTATATAAATTTGTTTTAAAATACGGTGTGCGAATTCTTCTGGTGGAGCATATAGAACTTGATATTATCATTAGATTAGACCCTGCCAACCATCAGCTAATGAGACCAATTAAGGCATTTCCTTTCCCTGAGATGTATACGACCACATTAGAAATTGTAACCAGTCTGAAAGAACTTCATTTGTAAGTGCTAAATGTTCTTACTGGTTAACATTTACTACCTCCGTTCCAAAATAAGTGTCTCAGCTTTGTCTAGATACGTATCTACCCTTGTTCCAAAGTAAGCTAGACACGTTTTAGTGTGTAGATACATGTGAATCTATTCAAAGTTTAGACACTTATTTGGGAACGGAGGTAGTACTTGCTGGTGTTCTTGGTGATGGTGTCTAAGCAATCAAAATATTAGTTCTTGCTCTTGAGTTGAAGAACCCTTGTTGTCTATAAACACATTTGTATGGCTTAAAAGATATTCTGAATTGCTTCTGATGTTCACATCATAGAAAAAAGTTCATGTATTGCTGTTTTCTGAACTTTTTCATACTTTGCTAGCTGAGCATTACTGTCTGCTGACAGCTGTTTCTTGTTTTCTTTGTCAGGAATGTCGCAGTCCATTCGACTACTGTGATGTTGTTACGTCAACTACTCACAAGAACCTAAGGGGTCCTAGAGGTGGAATAATATTTTTTAGGAGGGGAAAAAATTTGAGGAAGCGAACTGGATCTTTTGCTCAAGGGAATGAAATTGATTATGACTTTGAGGATAAGATAAATTTTGCTGTCTTCCCTTCACTGCAAGGAGGGCCCCATAATAACCATATTGCTGCTTTGGCAATTACACTGAAGCAAATTGCTACGCCTGATTATAAAGCATACATTCAACAAGTTAAGAGAAATGCTCAAGCTTTGGCATCGGCTTTGCTCAGAAGAAAATGCAGATTGGTTACTGGTGGCACTGATAACCACTTGGTACTTTGGGACCTCAGAACTTTTGGCTTGACCGGTATAATTCTATCTCTTACTTTGCAGCTAACCTGTATCTAGTATTCCACTATTGTGCAAGTTTCAGTTCCATCTAATGGATTTGTACATGGACAAAAATGAAGGGACATTAAAATGTTTTTGCACATGGTTGTGTGGTTTACACATCAGCAAATGTTCAAATAATAATGTCCCATGGCTACTATTTTTTAGTTTTTAAGAGAAATGCATGGCTTTTATTTACACGTTCAATAATCATGAAAGTTTTGTGAGAAGTGCATGTGGCTTACAAGTTATTTTGCTTCAAATATTTGACAGGCAAGAACTTTGAGAAGGTCTGTGAGTTGTGCCACATCTCTATAAATAAGACTCCAATATATGGGGACAATGGCTCAATATCTCCTGGTGGCGTGCGGATTGGTTAGTTCTTATGACATGGCATTTAGTGTGTATACATAATTGTTTGTTGTATGTACTGTAGTAAAGAAACAAGTATTTTTCTGTTGCTTATTGTCATGTGTTCGCGTGCTGCAGGAACACCTGCGATGACTACAAGAGGTTGCCTGGAGGAAGACTTTGAGGTGATTGCAGACTTCCTCATCAGGGCGACACAGATAGCCGGCAATGTGTTGAAAGAACATGGAAAAGTGCAGAAGGAATTTCTGAGAGGCCTGGAGAACAATAAGGACATCGTAGAACTTGGTAATCAAGTTGAGGTTTTTGCGTCCCAGTTTGCGATGCCAGGTTCCTTGGATGTATAACTGTACATACATTACAGTACATCTTTGTTGGTATTGTCCAGATTCATCAGCAGATAGCAACTATATTTTTGTCATCAGGCTGTTTAAGCAAAACTGTAAGTTGCTCTCAACAGCAGCGGAGTAGGTAAGATTTTTTAGTGGAAAATTGGTCTTGGTTCTTGACTCTCAAGCAATCGTGTACAGGCTTGCTGCCTCAAGTCGTTAGTTGTGATTTATATATGTAGTAAATCTTTGCATAACGAATTGCGTCCTTGGTTGGAACTTATAGCTGTCTAGGCCCCAGAGCCCAGACTGAGTGAGCCTAGCTGGGTTGGTTTCCGTGTGGATTGCATAATCTTTGCATATTAAACCTGTTGGGTTGCTCTATTTCTATAACTTCGTTTGTTCACCAGCTGTTAATATGGCTTTGAAGTTTATGTGGTGAGCTGTTGGATTCATCAAATCTGTATTGGTACATATGTACAGTAAAGCGAGGTCGCTGGTACTGTACATATGTACAGTAGGGTATAGTAGGATTGTGCCTTAACATGTACTACTCCCTGTGTCCCGAAATAATTGACGCGTTCGTTTTAGTGTATTTGTAGCTACATTTCCTTTGTTGGTCCAGGCTCTAGAGTCCAGACTCTGAATGAGTGAATGACTTGTATGTACGGAGTATCTCGGTTGGTTTCTGTACGGAACGTGGAGACGTTTGCATATTAAACCCTTGATTTGCTCTCTTAAAGAGCATCCCCACTCGGGTTTCTAGGACGTTTTCGTCCGGACAGCGATTTTTCATCCCGCCGCGTTCCTAGACGCCTCTTTTGTCCAGAACCGCCTGGGAACGCTGGATGCCGCCATTTTGGAGAACTAGGCCCACCATGCTGAACTAGGCTGAATTTGGACGAACTAGGCCAAACTATGCCGAACTAGACTAAATTTTGAGCGAACTAGACTGAACTAGGCGGAACTTAAGCCGAATTTGGGCGAACTAAGCCAAACTAGGCCGAATTTGGACGAACTAGCCCAAACTAGGCCGAATTTTAGCCGAATTTGGGCGAACTAGCCCAAAGTAGGGCAAATTTGAGCGAACTAGGCCAAACCCCTTCTTCATCAATTAAAATCTCAGGTCTTTCTAGACACTTCGTTTTATTGTTTCATGCACTGTTGAGTTATTCTTGGAACGTCTTTGTTCTTTTTTTAGTTTTTTTGCTTGGTTTGCTTAAATAAGTTGGTTGGATCCCAACACATTTCTTTTGAAGAGAGACACACCCCGTTATTCATTGCCTAGAACACTTCTTATTGTTCTGTGAATGTTCTCCTTTGCTAGCACCGCGTTTAGCTTTAGTTTTCGATTGGTGTTGGAAAAGAGTAGAAAAGGAGCTTGTTTTTGTCTGTGGCTTAGACTTTATCATGTCATGCTTGATATTGTTTTGACTTTATGCTTAGTGATTATTGTTGTAGCATGACTTGTTACAAACAATTGAGATTGCTTAATATGCCTTGAAAGAATCATGCATTGTTTTAGCATATTAAAGCATAATATTGTGATATTCTCCTTTGATGCTTTATTTGAGTTGACTTGGCGCATGTTCACACCATGTTAAGACTATCTCAAGTCACCATAGCCTCTATGATCATTTAGTTTTTGACTTATAATATCACTTTATGCTTTAATTAATAATGTCTTTTGCTAGCTTCCATACCAAGTATGAGTTCCACTCATGCATCCACTCCAAATAAAACGAAGTTATTCCAAAGATTCCACCTACCTATTAGCATTTGCTATTCCAAGTATATTCGTGTTTTTATCTACCTTCCGAATTAAATTTGTTATGTAAAAATTAGTGATTAAAGCTCTCACGAACTTGATGGTGCCCCTAATAAACTTGAACCACTGTATCATCTATGTTGTATATGCTTGCACTTATACGTTGGGATTAGCAGAACCATGGTGTCATGGGAAACGCTTTCAACATTGCACTTGCACATTGTACTCAGTTGATATCATACTCTTTTTTTATGGATGTCGTCGGTGTGAAATGAAAGGGGAGCTTGTAAGTCCATGAAGTTATGTATGTGTGTTAGATAAACACCTGGGCTGCTAGCCTAAGTCATGCCTAATCATGGTGGAAACTTACAGCATCACCATAGTGAGCAATCTATGAAGCATTCTTCTTATAAAAAAAAGAGATAGAGATTGCGAAAAAGAAAAAAAGATGAGAAAAGAGGAAAGAGAGAAACAACACCATTTTCCCATGGTAAATAAGAAGATTGCTTAGATGTTCATTGTCTGTTTCCCTTGTTATTTTGATTATGGGGATTCTTCCATATCATCGGGCAAGGGGTACCCCGTTGGCGGTTCTCTATGATACACATGTACTTACTATGACAAGAACTTACCGGTAACTAAACTTGAGTAGGATGAGGAGCGACTCTCGTATTCAAGGGACATGAGATTGCCAACTTATACTTTGTTAAGCATATACTTCATAGTTTGTTCACTTTAACCTTAATCACTTCAAGATGCTGATGATAGGGGCAATGAGAGCTAAAAGCTAATAAGTACCATAATTTTTGGAAGCTCTTTATGAGACTTGAATCCATGCTTCCTTCTATGAAGGCCTTTCTTTTACTTTTATGTTGAGTCTCCATCTTCTATCTTTATGCACCTATTGAGAGAGCATAGTGGCCATTCTTAGTTTAATGTGCATTGTCCCAAGACTTGTTGATTGATTCATAACTTTGATATTGCTTGTTCTTAAACTATTTGTATCTAGTCACCCTTATGAACTTTGAAGGTGTCCTATGCATTTATGTTTTGCTACACTATGAGGGACAAGTTGAATACCATTCTTACTATGTTTTCTATATGTGAAACAAACAAACGTCTTTCAATGCATTGTTATTCATGATCTTTGTTTGTATCCTTTCATGTTGCATGCATAGTCACTATGTCTTATTGTTAGAACTTCATCTTTCATGCTCATGTTTAGAGTACTTTGATCCCAGCTTTCAATGCTTGCAAATGGTTTGATCTTGATTGTGATGGTGCATATCACCTCAAAAATTATTCTTTTTTATCACTTACATACTCGAGGATGAGCAGGAGTTAAGCTTGGGGATGTGAGCCCAGGGGCCCGTGGACCTGGACGCCCACGGACTTGGAACACCATGCCTAGGCGAATGCCTCGGCAGCCTGGGTGTCGTACCACACGGCGACCATCACCTCCCCGTTGTCGCGCTCGCCCTGAGAGGTCGAACCAGAGGCGGCCGCGAGGTGCATGTGACAACTAATGACCGTCGTGGATGTAGGTGTGGACGGCTGTCGTGGAGGTGGATCGAGGGAAGGTGGAGGAACTGCGCGAGGGCGGCGGCGATCTGCTCTCTGTCCAGCGATGGCGGACGACGTGATCTGCGCGGTCACATACCCTCGCAACTGATCACGACCTCCTCGTATGCCCTCCTCGCAACCGATCAATTACAATTCCGCCTGATCACATATGCCGCTATCGTTTATGTAGCTAGTACGGTCTCCATCTCCACCCGGTCTCCACCCAGAGCACGAACCCGAAACCCGCTAGCGCTGAATTTCTTTGGTGGTGGTGGTGGGGGAGGGGGAGGGGTACCGAAGCAAGGCTCTGCTCTAATAGCCTACTTATGCAGTGCGAAGTGGGTTGTTGTATCCATTCCCCGAATGTAGTGAGTATATATTGTAGGGAACATGAGGTATAGTAGAAGTGCGCCAGAAACATATGCATCCCATCACATTGTACTACTAAGAGCATCTCCACTCGTTGGTCGTTCCCAGGTCGAAATACGGGTCTAAATAGCGCCGGACGGAGGAAGTTTTTGGCCTAGGAATGGCCGATTTCCCACTCGCGTTCCCAGGCCGAGTTCCTAGCGAATCAAAAAGGCGACATATTCGAATTTTCTTGTTCGCACTAGCGAAATCTTGGCCATAGGATGTTCAATATAAGTACGCCCAAAAAAGTTCGGCCATCAAATTATTACAGAACAAGGTAAAATGGGTTGGCGATCGGTCGTCGATGGGGGTGATCTCTGGCGTGTCCGGTGAGGCGGGGATGGGTTCGTCGGCATCGTGGTCGGCCAACTGGTTGGAGGAGGTCGAAGTGGAGCTCGGCGAGGGTACGACAGCGGAGGTGTTCAACGCAGAGCTTGGTGTGCTCTCGGCGTTGTCCTCCTGGAGGATGGTGTTGCAGCGCGCCATATACCAGGCCTTGACCGGCGTGCTCATCGCCGAAGTGTCTTCACTGCCCATGAGAAACCGCAGATCCGTGTTCCTCTTCTTGGTGTCGAAGTTCGCTTTGAGAAGATCGAGCTTGCGGTCTTGGTTTTGTAGCAGCTGCGCCCATCTCTGCTCGGCCTTCTCCTTCCTCTTCTTGGTATGGGCCTTCGTGTCGGCGATGCACCTCTCGATGGATTCTTGGAGGCGCTCGGTAGGAGGTCCTGCGGCTTTGAGCATCTTCACCTTCTTCTGGCCGAGCTCTGGTCTTCCTTCGCCGACAGCAGGTGGAGGAGCCGCCGGGTTGTACACGCCGTCCTTGGTCTTGCCGAGGGTCAGCTGAGTATCCACCCATTTTTGGCATTTCTCAATCAAAGAAAACATGTGATGGAACTTGACCTCCATGTTGGTGTCGTCTCGGTACATGCCGAGTGCGCGGAGGAGCTGCAAAGACAAGGCAAAGTGTGTCAGGATAGGCATGAACAAGTATCGTCGGCTAGAATTTGGCGAAGTACCTTGCCATCCATGTTGTCGCCACTGACGGGTGTGCGCTCGACCTCCTCGAGAAGGCTGTGCCACTTGTTGCACGCCTGCTGGATGAGCCCCAATGGTTGGTCATGGCTTTCTCCCCACGCTCCATGTGGACTTTGTTGTACGTCAGGTCGCAAAGGTTGCGTTCGTCGAAAAATAGCTTCACGCGCTTCCATTAGTTGTCCAAATTTTGGTTGGCGCCAGTGATGGGATCCATGCTCACCGCTTTCCAGGCGTCGGCGAGGCAAAGGTCCTCAAGCACCGTCCACTTGATCCGAGGCTCCATCGCCGAGGTTCCCACCTTCTTCTTGCCTTTGCCTTTGCCCTTCGCCGTAGCCAGGCCATCGCCTTCCTCTTCCTCCTTGGTCTGGGTCTGCTCGGCGAAATCCTGAGACTCGATGTCGTGTTCGGCGTCAGCCCGGGACTGTTCTTGGGTGAAGAAACTGGCATTATCAGCCGCAGCCGACGCCGACCCACTCGGCGATCATGCCTTGCATGTAGGCTTCGTGTGACATTCCGCCGAACATGTTCTGGGCGTCGGCCTCACCGTGGGACGCGTGCGACGAGCTTCCGACGAACGGCGGAGGGCCACAGCGTGCCACCAAGGAAGCGACGTACGCTGGAGAGGAGGAGTAGGGGGCATTGATGTCGATGTTGAAGGTCGAAGGAGGGCATGGTGCAGGGCAGGGGAAGACGGTGTTCGGGTAGAATCTACCGTCGAACTCAGGGGAGGAGGAGTACCTCTGCCATGGGTTTGCCTGGTTCTCCTGGAACATCGCCGGCAAGATCGGCGAGAAGCTGACTGGCAAGTATCCGGCAAGCGAAGTGACGCTTGGCTGGCTCCCCCAAATGCCACCGTACTGCGCACGCGACGCCGCCGCTGCCGCTTCCCTAATCGCCTGGGCCTCGGCCGCCGCTCCCTCATCGCCTGGGCCTCGGTCGCCACGTGAGCCTCGACGAGCCCCTTCGCCTGCTTGGCCCTTGTCTTCCTGTCCCTACGGTTGTCCGTATCGAACTTTCTCTTCGTGGATAGGGCCAACTGTTGGAGATATGCCCTAGAGGCAATAATAAATATAGTTATTATTATATCTTTGTGTTTATGATAAATGTTTGCATTCATGCTATAATAGTATTAACAAGGAAACCATTAATACTTGTGTGATTTGTAAACTTAATTTGAAGTCCCTAGTATAGCCTCTATACTTCACTAGCTTGTTGGTTGATTGATGATGTGGTTTCTTTGTCATGAACATTGAGATGTTATCAACAACAAGATCATATCGTTAGGAGAATGATATGGTGGACATACTCCTATAGACAAGCGTAGCATAAAGATCAAGTCATTTCAATAGTTCAATTGCTATATGCTTTCTGATACATAGTAACCTAATTCCTTCGACCATGAGATCATGCATATCACCTTTACTGGATGGATGCTTTGATGTCATCAAACACCACACCGTAACAGGGTGGCTATAAAGGTGGCATTGAGTGTTCGGAAAGTATTGGTTGAAACACATGGATCAAGAGTGGGATTTGTCCATCCACATGACGGATAGATATTCTCTGGGCCCTCTCGGTGGAATGTCATCCAATTAGCTTGCAAGCATGTGACTTGGTCACAAGGGATCACATATCACGGGAACGAGAAAAGAGTACTTATCAGTAACGAGGATGAACTAGGTATGCAGAGATACCGACGATCATAACCTCGGATAAGTAACATATCGTGAGACAAAGGGAAATTGGTATCGTATGTAAGTGGTTCATTCGATCGCAAAGTAATCGTAGAAATATGTGGGAGCCATATGAATTTCCAGATTCCTCTATTGGTTATTGTTCGGAGAAGTGTCTCGATCATGTCCGCATAATTCACGAACCGTAGGGAGACACACTTAAGGATTCGACGTTGTTTGAGTAGTTATGGTATTATGAGAAAGAGACCGAATGTTGTTCGGAGTCTCGGATGGGATCCGGGATATCACGAGGTGATCCGGAATGGTCCGGAGAATAAGATTCATATAAGGAAAGTCCCGTTTTGGAGTTGGGGAATGGTTCCGGTGTTTTCATCGGGAACATTCTAGAAGGTGCCGGAATGTCCGGCACTCCGGAGGGGGAAGGGTACATGAGTGTGTCATTACATATTGGAATGATTGCATCATGTACTAAGTATTCTTGCTGTCCCAAATAAAGGATTTATTTAAATCCTAAATTGAAAAGTCAAACGGCCAGTTTGAAAGTCAAACGGCAGTTTTGGGAAGTGGGAAAAGAGGAGGAGGTGGAGACCGACTTGGGGGAGGAGTCCCCTTGGCCGGCGCACCTCCCAAGGCCGACTTGGGGAGGGACTCCTCCCCTTGGCCGCCGGCCCTCCCACCTATAAAGGGAGGGGCAGGGCCTCCCCTCCTAGACACACAAGTTTCCTATCCTCTAAACTAAACCCTAGATCTAGACCCCGGTTTAGAGCTATTCGGTTTAGAGCCTTCTAATTGGTTTAGAGCCCTCTAATTGGTGTGTCTAATTACTAGACCACTAATAGCCTCTCTCATAAGCTCCACCATACTCGCACCGGCTTAAGGCGAAGCCCTGCGGGATTTTCCCTCTACTTCCGGTACCACGCCGTTGTGCTGCCGGAATCGCGAGGAGAGTGCTACAACCTCCGCTGCCTGCTGGAACAAGGGAGAGGAAGGTCTTCGTCGAGTACCGAACGTGTGACCGACTGCGGGAGCGCTGCGGGAACGCGGCGCCGGAAGGATCGTCTACGCGATCTTGAGATCGGAAAGAGTACGACTACATCACCCACGAGAATCTGCTCTCGTTAAACACTTTGGAATCTTCGAGGGTGAGTTATTCCATCGACTCGTTGCTACAATCTAGTAGATAGATCTTGGCTTGTTTGTTTGTATGCGATAGAAAAATTTTTGTTTTCCATGCTACGAACCCCTTCAGTGGTATCAGAGCCGTGTCTATATGTAGATCTGTTGCACGAGTAGAACACAATGGTCATTGTGGGCGTTGATGCTTTTATTGTAGATTGCTTTTTGTGTACTTTGCATCTTGCGGTATGTTGGGATGAAGCGGCCCGGGCTAACCTTACATGACATCGTTCATGAGACTTGCTCCACGCTTGACATGCAACTCGTTTTGCATAAGTGGCTTTGCGGGTGCCTGTTTCTCCTAGCATAGTAAAGATCCAATTTACAACGGGTGATCAACAATGCTAGTATCAATGTTGTGGTTATTGTTCGTAAGTTAGAACGACACTTATGGAAAGCCCCAAACCACGTAAAATATGCAAAGAAAGTAGAAGCGTCTAACTTTGTTTTGCAGGGGTGTGCAGTGATGTGATATGGCCATGATTGTGATTATATTTGATGTATGCAATGTTCCTTATTGTAAGTTGGCAACCGGCAGGAGCCATATGGTTGTCTTTAATTTCTGTTAAGACCTGCGTGTCTATTCAAAATAGTTGTAATAGTTGAAGCTGGTGGACGACAACCATGGAGAAGCGTCATTGACCTTGATGCTATGCCGATGATGATGGAGATCATATTCGTGCTTGAAGATGGAGATCGGAAGCACAAAGAAGAAAGGCCATATCATATCACATATTATGAATTGCATGTGATGTTAATCCTTTATGCATCTTGTATTGCTTAGTAGACGACGGTAGCATTATAAGATGATCCCTCATGCACATAAATTTCAAGTTCTAAAGTGTTCACCCTTAGTATGCACCGTTGCCAAAGCTTGCTGCTTCGAAGCACCACGTGATGATCGGGTGTCTTTGATTCCGCGGGTGAATACAACGTAAGCAAGCCAGATTTGCTTATGCGGAAGCTAAGGTTTGATCTTGACGAGCCTAGCATGTACAGACATGGCCTCAGGAACACGGATCGCCGAAAGGCAAAGCATGAATCATATAGTAGATATGATGAACATGATGATTGTTCGCCATTAAAACTATATCAGCTCTCGTGATGATCGGTGTTGATGTAGTGGATTTGGTTCGTGTGATCACTAAAACAATGTGAGGGATGTTGTTTTGAGTGGGAGTTCACCTAGTTTAATTTCATTAATTAATTTGAACTCAATTTGTCATAAACTTAGTCTAAACTATTGCAAATATGTTGTAGATCAATGGCAGCCCCTACCATCAATTTTAATGCGTTCCTAGAGAAAGAAAAGTTGAAAAACAATGGAAGCAACTTCGCGGATTGGTTCCGCAATTTGAGGATTGTCCTCACAGCTGGTAATTTGACCTATGTGCTGGATGCACCGCTAGGTGACCCACCTGCAGCTGATGCTACCGATGAAGTAAAGAATGTTTACCTTGCTCGGAAGAATCAGTACTCCATAGTTCAGTGTGCTATCTTGTATGGTTTAGAATCGGAGCTTCAGAAAAGGTTTGAAGAGTCAGATCCATATGATATTGTCGAGGATCTCAAATTAATCTTTGAGACTCATGCGGCAATTGAAAGTTATGAAGCTTCTGAAAAGTTCTTTAACTGCAAGATGGAAGAGGGTAGCTCCGTCAGTGAGCATATGCTTAAGATGTCTGGGCACGCAAATAAACTTCAAAGTTTGGGTATAATGATTCCTAATACTTTGGGAGTTTACCGCATCCTCCAATCACTACCACCAAGTTACAAGAACTTTGTGATGAACTACAACATGCAGAACATGAACAAAGAGTTGCCAGAACTATTTGCTATGTTAAAATCTGCAGAAGTGGAGATCAAGAAAGAGCACCAAGTGTTGATGGTCAATAAGACCACCAAATTCAAGAAAGGCAAGTCTAAGCAAAAGGGACACTTTAAGAAGGGTGGTAAGAAAGTTACCACGCCGACGAAGAAAACCAAGGCTGGACCTAAGCCTGAAACTGAGTGTTTTTACTGCAAGGGAGAAGGTCACTGGAAGCGGAATTGCCCAAGGTACTTGGCAGATTTGAAGAACGGCAACATCAAGAAGAAAGGTATATCTGATATACATGTTATTGATGTGTATCTCACTAGTATTCGTAGTAGTGCCTGGGTATTTGATACTGGTTCGGTTGTTCATATTTGAAACTCGAAACAGGAGCTGCAGAATAAACGGAAGCTAGCGAAGAACGAGGTGACGATGCGCGTAGGAAACGGATCAAAGGTTGATGTGATCGCGGTCGGCACGCTACCTCTTCATCTACCATCGGGATTAGTTTTATACTTAAATAATTGTTATTTGGTGCCTGCATTAAGCATGAACATTATATCAGGATCTTGTTTATTGCGAGACAGTTACTTGTTTAAATCCGAGAATAATGGTTGTTCGATTTATATGAGTAATGTGTTTTATGCACATGCACCTTTGATAGATGGTCTATTCATATTGAATCTCGATAGTAGAAATACACATATTAATAACATTGAGGCTAAACGTTTGAAATCAAGCGATAATTTGACCTATATGTGGCACTGTCGTCTTGGTCACATTGGAGTGAAGCGTATGAAGAAACTCCATTCCGATGGACTTCTTGAATCACTTGATTTTGAATCACTTGAAAGATGCGAAGCATGTCTGATGGGTAAAATGACTAAGACTCCATTTTCTGGGATGATGGAGCGAGCTACAGACTTATTGGAAATCATACATACCGATGTGTGTGGTCCAATGAGTGTAGCATCGCGCAGTGGTTATCGTTATGTTCTTACCTTCACGGATGATTTGAGTAGATATGGGTATATCTATTTCATGAAACATAAGTCCGAAACTTTCGAGAAGTTTAAGGAGTTTCAAAGTGAGGTAGAGAATCAACGTAACAAGAAGATTAAATTTCTACGTTCTGATCGTGGAGGTGAATATCTAAGTTACGAGTTTGGCGAGCATTTGAAGAAATGTGGAATACTTTCGCAGTTGACACCGCCGGGAACACCACAGCGTAATGGTGTGTCTGAACGTCGTAATCGAACTCTCTTAGATATGGTTCGTTCTATGATGTCACTTACAGATTTACCACTATCATTTTGGGGTTATGCATTAGAAACAGCCGCATTCACTTTAAATAGGGCACCGTCTAAATCCGTTGAAACGACACCGTATGAATTATGGTTTGGGAAGAAACCTAAATTGTCGTTCCTTAAAGTTTGGGGATGCGAAGCCTATGTAAAGAAGTTACAGCCGGACAAGCTTGAACCCAAAGCGGAAAAAATGCGTCTTCATAGGATACCCGAAGGAAACTATTGGGTATACCTTCTATCATAGATCCGAAGGCAAAATTTTCGTTGCCAAGAATGGATCCTTTCTAGAGAAGGAATTTCTCTCTAAAGAAGTGACTGGAAGGAAAGTAGAACTTGACGAGGTTGTCGAACCTTCTCTCGAAATTGCGAGTAGCGCAGCACCGGAAGAAGTTCCTGTGGTGCCTGCACCAATAAGAGAGGAAGCTAATGATAGTGATCATGAAACTTCGGTTGAAGTTGCTACAGAGCCTCGGAGGTCAACGAGAACTCGTACCACTCCAGATTGGTATGATTCCGTTATGAATGTCATGTTGGTGGACAACACCGATGACCCCGAGACATATGAGGAAGCGATGATGAGCCCAGATTCCAATAAATGGCAAGAAGCCATGAAATCCGAGATTGGATCCATGTACGAAAACCAAGTATGGACTTTGGTGGACTTACCGGATGGCCGGAAGGCTGTCGAGAACAAATGGATTTTCAAGAAGAAAACAGATGCTGATGGTAATGTTACTGTCTATAAAGCTCGACTTGTCGCAAAAGGGTTTCGACAAATTCAAGGAGTTGACTACGATGAGACTTTCTCACCGGTAGCGAAGCTAAAGTCTGTGAGGATTATGTTAGCAATCGCTGCATATTATGATTATGAGATATGGCAGATGGATGTCAAAACAGCATTCCTCAATGGAGACATTGATGAAGAGTTGTATATGATACAACCCAAAGGTTTTGTCGATCCTAAAGATGCTAACAAGGTATGCAAGCTTCAACGGTCCATCTATGGATTGAAGCAAGCATCCCGAAGTTGGAATCAACGTTTTGATAAGGTAATCAAAAGTTTTGGTTTTATACAAACTTATGGAGAAGCTTGTATTTACAAGAAAGTGAGTGGGAGCTCTGTAGCATTCTTAATACTGTATGTGGATGACATATTGTTGATTGGGAATGATGTAGACCTTCTTAATAGTGTCAAGGAATATTTGAATAATAGTTTTTCAATGAAGGATCTTGGCGAAGCAGCTTACATATTAGGCATAAAGATTTATAGAGATAGATCGAAACGCCAAATATCATTGTCACAAAGTACATATTTGGACAAAATTCTAAAGAGGTTTGGAATGGAAGAAAGCAAGAAAGGGTTCTTGCCCATGTTGCCCAATACGACCTTGAGTAAAACTCAAAGTCCGACATCGGCAGAAGATAGAGAAAGGATGAGTAAGACTCCCTATGCCTCAGCCATAGGATCTCTAATGTATGCCATGCTATGTACTAGACCCAACATTGCATATGCTGTTAGTTTAACTAGCAGATATCAAAGTGATCCAGGAGTGGATCATTGGACAGCGGTCAAAAACATCCTTAAGTACTTGAGAAGAACTAAGGATATGGTTCTTTCTTATGGAGGTGATGAACAGCTCGTTGTTAATGGTTACACCGATGCTAGTTGGAACACCGATCCGGATGATTCTAAATCACAATCTGGATACGTATTTATTTTGAATGGTGCAGCAGTTAGCTGGAGGAGTGCAAAGCAAAGCGTTGTGGCGAGATCTTCAACTGAATTGGAATACATGGCTGCTTCGGAGGCTTCACAAGAAGCGATATGGATGAAAGAGTTCATTACAGAGCTGGGTGTGGTTCCTAGTGCGCTGGACCCAATGTCTATCTACTGTGATAACATGGGCGCCATAGCCAATGCGCATGAACCAAGGTCACACAAGAAGTTGAAGCATATCAAGCTACGTTTTCACGCTATTCGAGAACATATCCAGGATGGGGATATAAAGATTTGCAAAGTACACACAGATCTGAATGTGGCGGATCCGTTGACTAAACCTCTCCCGAGGGCAAAACATGACCAACACCAAACTGCCATGGGTGTTCGGTATATTACCATGTAATCTAGATTAGATGACTCTAGTGCAAGTGGGAGACTGTTGGAGATATGCCCTAGAGGCAATAATAAATATAGTTATTATTATATCTTTGTGTTTATGATAAATGTTTGCATTCATGCTATAATAGTATTAACAAGGAAACCATTAATACTTGTGTGATTTGTAAACTTAATTTGAAGTCCCTAGTATAGCCTCTATACTTCACTAGCTTGTTGGTTGATTGATGATGTGGTTTCTTTGTCATGAACATTGAGATGTTATCAACAACAAGATCATATCGTTAGGAGAATGATATGGTGGACATACTCCTATAGACAAGCGTAGCATAAAGATCAAGTCATTTCAATAGTTCAATTGCTATATGCTTTCTGATACATAGTAACCTAATTCCTTCGACCATGAGATCATGCATATCACCTTTACTGGATGGATGCTTTGATGTCATCAAACACCACACCGTAACAGGGTGGCTATAAAGGTGGCATTGAGTGTTCGGAAAGTATTGGTTGAAACACATGGATCAAGAGTGGGATTTGTCCATCCACATGACGGATAGATATTCTCTGGGCCCTCTCGGTGGAATGTCATCCAATTAGCTTGCAAGCATGTGACTTGGTCACAAGGGATCACATATCACGGGAACGAGAAAAGAGTACTTATCAGTAACGAGGATGAACTAGGTATGCAGAGATACCGACGATCATAACCTCGGATAAGTAACATATCGTGAGACAAAGGGAAATTGGTATCGTATGTAAGTGGTTCATTCGATCGCAAAGTAATCGTAGAAATATGTGGGAGCCATATGAATTTCCAGATTCCTCTATTGGTTATTGTTCGGAGAAGTGTCTCGATCATGTCCGCATAATTCACGAACCGTAGGGAGACACACTTAAGGATTCGACGTTGTTTGAGTAGTTATGGTATTATGAGAAAGAGACCGAATGTTGTTCGGAGTCTCGGATGGGATCCGGGATATCACGAGGTGATCCGGAATGGTCCGGAGAATAAGATTCATATAAGGAAAGTCCCGTTTTGGAGTTGGGGAATGGTTCCGGTGTTTTCATCGGGAACATTCTAGAAGGTGCCGGAATGTCCGGCACTCCGGAGGGGGAAGGGTACATGAGTGTGTCATTACATATTGGAATGATTGCATCATGTACTAAGTATTCTTGCTGTCCCAAATAAAGGATTTATTTAAATCCTAAATTGAAAAGTCAAACGGCCAGTTTGAAAGTCAAACGGCAGTTTTGGGAAGTGGGAAAAGAGGAGGAGGTGGAGACCGACTTGGGGGAGGAGTCCCCTTGGCCGGCGCACCTCCCAAGGCCGACTTGGGGAGGGACTCCTCCCCTTGGCCGCCGGCCCTCCCACCTATAAAGGGAGGGGCAGGGCCTCCCCTCCTAGACACACAAGTTTCCTATCCTCTAAACTAAACCCTAGATCTAGACCCCGGTTTAGAGCTATTCGGTTTAGAGCCTTCTAATTGGTTTAGAGCCCTCTAATTGGTGTGTCTAATTACTAGACCACTAATAGCCTCTCTCATAAGCTCCACCATACTCGCACCGGCTTAAGGCGAAGCCCTGCGGGATTTTCCCTCTACTTCCGGTACCACACCGTTGTGCTGCCGGAATCGCGAGGAGAGTGCTACAACCTCCGCTGCCTGCTGGAACAAGGGAGAGGAAGGTCTTCGTCGAGTACCGAACGTGTGACCGACTGCGGGAGCGCTGCGGGAACGCGGCGCCGGAAGGATCGTCTACGCGATCTTGAGATCGGAAAGAGTACGACTACATCACCCACGAGAATCTGCTCTCGTTAAACACTTTGGAATCTTCGAGGGTGAGTTATTCCATCGACTCGTTGCTACAATCTAGTAGATAGATCTTGGCTTGTTTGTTTGTATGCGATAGAAAATTTTTTGTTTTCCATGCTACGAACCCCTTCACCAACCAGGCGGGGCCGCTCATGCCTTCAGGTCTTGGCGCGGGCACTCTCGGCTTCCTCACCTTTTTCTCCTTTGGTTCGCCGGCGGTGGATCAGGGTTTGGCGAAAGCCTTGGGTGGCATGGTGGTCGGGAGCTCGACGAATTGGCGGGAGATGTGGGGGGATTGGGGAGGAAAGGCGGGAGGGGGAAGAGGAAAATGGCAGGAACTCGGCCTCCACTCGCCAATAGGGCTGGCCCAACCTCGTTTTCGCTTCGTCCGGCGTTCCCAGCGCCGCGTGATCGGCCTGGGAAGGCCGGACGTATTTTGGGTCAAATCCAGGTGAAAACGGCGTCCTAAGAACGCGACTGGCGAAAATCACCGTCTGGACAAAAAAAATGCTCTAGAAAGGGCGTCCTGGGAGAGAATATCATTTTGCGGCCTGAAAGTTGGGGTGGCCAGGCAACACGGTACCCGAGTTCCCTGATATCATCCACGATGACTATAGTTGGCGTGCCAAATACTCAGGGGGTCCTTTTCGGCACGAATTCAACTTTACGTTTCAATACAAAAAATCAGGCTAACGGCCGTCAAGTTGGGTCCCCCCCTGTCAGCTTTCGCCGTTATGTCGCTGTCGTCGTCGCTGTCATGTAAGCTGCCATGTAGGCTTGCAACGTTGGCGCATGCATCCTTTACGCGTCTGCTTCTTCCTCCGGGGCGGCAATCTGTGGTTGCGGCCATGGCGCGGAGCTAGGACTTGGACAAACCTGCTCGGCCCGTTCTCCTCCCCATCCTGAATCAAAGCTCGCCCTCACCATGACCGCACCATTGGCACGGCGCGGGGATGGGAATTCATTCCCGGGTGAGAGCTGTACCCATGCCGACCATGCTCGGTCCTGTTGGTCTCCTCCAGAATCCGAGCTCGCCGTCGCCGTGGTCGCACACGCACCAGCCACAGCGCCTTCCTCTCCGAACCCCAAAGCCACATCCACCCAGTTCGGCACAACGCCAACAAGGTGAAAATGCATTAAGTTTTCTTCTTGTGATTGTAGAAAAACATGTATGTACCGTGGCCGTAGCATACTCTAATAATGTACACATATATTGTTTACTAGATTTTCATTTGAAATTAGTAGCTCCGTGATGACGAAACATAGAGAACCTAAATGGGATGACGATGATGACCATGTTCTGTACTTTGCATTGCAGCAACAAGTGCTCGCTGACGAAGCAAGTTACCAAGAGAGTGGAGTTCATCAGCCATTGCCAAAAAATATGTGAACAAATCAATGAGCGATTCAATGCAAATAAGCGCAGAAAATCTAGATCCATGTCATCAATCATCAATAGGTGGCACATTCTAGTGATGCGTTCAAATGCGTACACGATGTATCATTTGCTTGAAGTGGTTGTTATCCTGAGAAAAAATGCGTGGTATGCACATTACATTTGTATGTTCTATGGTGCAATTCTGTTGTTATGGGCGTGGAAAGAAAAGCTGGGCTTCACTGAATATTACGCAGTTAGGCCTAACTTAGTCTTACACAAATAAGCACAGCTTAGTCTTTACACACATAAGCGTAACTAATGATAAAGATAAAGACAAATGGTTCATCGGATCTACCAGTATGAGCACTAAGTCCCTGGAGCTGGTGGTATCGTCGGAACGAACCAGAATGCTGTGTTTGGCCGTCTTTCATTCTCCTTCAAATAGTACGACCCCACTGATGAGCCAATTGTAGCCCCCCTCCCCCCGACGTGGATTCGGCTCCAGGTCGGATCTGGAGTGTCAACATGATAGGCGCGTGAGTGTGAAGCAAACACACAGTCTGCTATCAACACTGGAAGTGCTGGCACCTCAGCAACAACACCAGCATGTTCTTCCTGGACTCCGGCAGCAGCCTTAGCAGGTATTTTGTCAGCTTCACCAGCAGCAGCATTAGCAAGTATTTCGTCAGCTTCACCAGCAGCAGCACCACCAAGTATTTCGTCAGCTTCACCAGGAGCAGCAGCAGCTAGTTCTTCGTCAGCTCCACCACCACCAACACCACCACCACCACCACCAGCAGCAGCAGCATCAGGGGCCAGGGCTGCCTGAGCAATTACAAGTTCAACAGCTCTAGGGGCTCCGACAAAGAAAGGGTAGTTGATCCCAAGAAACACAGATTATCCCTTCAGATTGTTGACTCTGCTCCAGACTTGCTCTACTGGGTCTTCGGATGGGCATGCGGACCTCGAGAAAACGTGACACCGCAGCGATGGGTATGAAGAAAGTTGTGTCCCCATATGTTCTATTGTATCACCAACGCTGTTTAGTGCTCCCCTGATATGAATCCACAAGAGTTTATCATGATGTTCCGTGTTGTCTCTGAGAGGTGCCAGGAACCAGCGCTGTGTCCCAAGTTCAACATCTGCTATTGCATCTTCGATGACCGAAGCTGGAATTATGCGCGGGGCTGCGTGGGTACCTGCGTGTTACTAACGGTCAGTAAGCAGAATTTTGAATGGGATTTTACATGCTATATGACACCATGACTCACCCCAAATGGACGGCTCCCAAACACGCACGTCGCCGCTAGGTTCAGTGACCGCATAAATGCGTTGCGGTCTATACGAAGAGCAGCCGTAGGTGAAGACGGTGTCGACATACTTCTCCGGCCGCAGGAAGTCGTCGCACAAGTCTATCCATTCATTGTCTTCTGCGCATCTAATGAATGCGATTGCCTTATTGAACACCGCCAAGAGGTCATACTCCCAGTTCTTCCATGCCTCCTCCCGCGGTCTATGTGGGAGTTGTACCTTCACGAGCTCAAGTTCTGCCATGTTGAACCTGCAAGCGAATTCGGAAATGGGCGGCAGCCACCCGCTGTTGAATGCAGTAATGCCGACACCCTTCAAAGATGGCACTGCTAGCCTCTCCAATCTGTAGCAATTTTTTAGAGTCCAAGTACTCCCATCCTGGGATAAAAGGACCAGCCACTCGCCGTTGCCACCCACCTACTACTGATTTCGACCACTTATCTAGCAGCATCAGTTTTGCATGAATATTCTGCAGAGCTTTTTGTCAGTTGGTACAATCACCTAGCATGGATTCCATTGCAGATACAATTTGACAACTGGACATTTATATTAAAGTACACAAAATATCGCCTAAATACGAGTGTCTCCTTAGATATCGCCTAAATTGTGCCTGTGTCACTACGAAGATACTCAATATATGGAGTAGGAGCAGAGCCCCCAGAACAAACTCCTGACGATGATCATAATTAAACAGCTCGGGGCATAACAGCCTTAAATCGTCTAATCTGTTTGTTTTTATTTTAGGAAACAGAATATCACCTAGCAGGCATTCCATTGCAAAATCGAAATTGACAACTCGTCTATCACCTAAAGTAAGACTGTGTCATTACGAAAATACCAGAATATCAGGTACGAGCAGAGCTTCCGCTGTACAAAATAGTCTTAAATGGTTCGATTTGTTCAAACCGCGCGTGCACACAACACGTTCGACGAAAGGAACATAGGATTCCGATGAGAGTTCAGCACATATGAATCAACGATATGACTGAACGAATAAGCTAGATACTGGAACTTACCTGGCCATCGCGGTCGTCTGGCCATTTGCTGTTATCAGGGTAAAGAAGGCCTGGCATGCCGAACGGTTGTTCGTCCATATTCCGCATCGTCACGCGGTAGCCAGGGATGCAGCGAGCGAGGTGGCCGGCTGAGATGATGTCCAACTCCGAGGTGATCCTGTGCACGTTCGTGGTGCTGAGGTTCAGCCATCCCCAATACTCGCGGTAACGATCGCCCTAGCCATCCGCGTCGTCGTCGCATGCCTTTCGCTTCAGCCTGCTGCTACCCCAAGCTCTACCCATAGCGGCAAATGGAGTCTGGAATCCGATGGATTAATGGAGGCATTGTGATGAGGAGGCGGATAGATTCGAGAGGGGGTGGAATCAGGGATGGGGGCAGTTGTTCGAGTGGGGAGCGAATCTGCAAGGAACCGCCGCCGCCGGTTCTCGTTCGCGTGGAAGAAAAGAACTTGGGGCGTAATTATTGAGGGCGGGCACCGGAATCGTCTAAGGAAGTGAAAAAATAAATCGTAAAAGGGAAATGTGCGGCCCGCCTGTCAGTGAGTGAAGGTCGGCATGCGTAAACATGCCTACGTTTGAATTGATTCCACCGCATGCAAGTGGCGCAGAACAAATTTTAGGAAGTGCTAGCGTCGACGTGTAAAACCGCCGTTTTTCGCCACGTTCACCCTAATACGAACGGTCGTGCACCATTCCAGATATTGGTAAGGGCGGTTCTAATCTTTCACTTCTCCGTCTCATTTCCTCCTCCACGGCCTCATCGTCTTTCTCCTTCACGGCCTCATCCATTTCCTCCACCACCGCATCACCCTCTTCCTCCGTATCCTTTCCTTCTTGCCTGTAGTCATGGACGCTCCGGACGTCCGAAATGACGGCAGGCAAGAAACTGCGCACTTCAACATCGAAGTACATGGCGGGAAGAAGATCGATGTCGTCTACACCACCGACCCTCGGACGGTGAGGAACACTCTGAATAATTTCACGAGTTGGCTGTAGTTTGAAGAAAACAGGTTCGTAGGTCTCGACCTCGAGTACAGCCGCGATTGCCGTAGGATCGCCGTGGTGCAACTCTCCATGAAGGGGCAGGTCCTCGTATACCAGCCTTTTTGCGAGAAGGGGGCTGACGGGATCTGGTAGACTTTGCTGTCTTTTTGTTCCTGAACCGTCTGTTTGCAGAAGTTATTGCTATATTATTTGTCTGAATTCATTTTCATGCAGGTGGGGCGAAAGCATTAGGGATCTGTTTCATGACTTTCTCGTGAACCAGCACATAACATTTACTAGTGTTGACATCACGAATGACAATAAACTGCTTGAAATCTCGACTGTCAACATTAGAATCCCAAAGGAGTGCAGAGTGGACATCCAGGAAATTTACTGGATCCCAGGGACGAAGGGCAGCAAGACCGGTATGGCCGCTCTTGCCTCCGAACTCATAGACCCGTGGTACGCTGACATGAAGGACAAATTGCCGAGATGTTCGTGGAGGCATTTAGGGCACAATTACTGGGAGGATAAGCCACTTTCTAAACCTAATCTGAAGTACGCTGCAATTGACGGGTATGTTAGCCACGAGCTGTACCGCCAGATTGTAAAATCTCGTTCCAGGCATCGCATCATTGAACCACCACCAAGGCAGGTTGTTTGTCCCAGATGCCAGATCGTAGATGAATCTACAAACCGGGGCAAGCGACCGAAGGCATCCTGCGATCGGTTGCCTTCTCCAACAGGCTAGGATGTAGACTATTAGTGCATGATTGTTGTGTTTATGAAAACATGTTATTTCATAAGTACACAATGTGAGCAATTACGAACTGCTGTGTATTACCTTTGTCAAACTATAATCTGGTTTATGACTGTATCCTCCTCTATAATCTAGGTTTGGTTATGACTTATGACTGTATCACACCTTATGCATGTCAGTCCTGGATTCTGCCGCATGCAAATGGCACAAACATAATTTGTAAGAATGAATGTTGAGCATACAAAAGGGGGAATGTAATTCATACAGGTTAAGTAGCTAATAGCACAGGGATCATACGATCTTGGTTCTTACACATAGAATTCTTAGAAAATACAAGCGAGATAAAATATAGGTGAGATAAAACTAGGAACGAAATGCGAAACTAGTAGTGGTAAACAGCACACTCACCCACCCGCCAGATCATGTTGAGCATCTCGTAGCAGACATACGCGTCCCTGGCTGCATACTTGATCGCATCGTAATCCAGGTGCCTCCACTCCCATCGCTCGTGCAGGTGCTTCGGGAACTCGATTTTCATGCCGGCGTACTCGTGGTCGATGATGTCGGAAGCGAGTCTAGCCATGCTGGCTTTCCCCGTACCGCCATCCGGGTACCTCCACAAACGTTGGAGATCGACGTGATTGACGACATGAACGAGGAGATCTCGTTCTAGCTTCGGAGTGTCGTTCTTGATGTCGACGCTGGCGAAGTAGATCTCCCTCCTATGTAGGAACTCGCGAAGCTCCGGGCATACAGATTTGGCCCTACATATGTGATATAGTAGGCAGTCGTTGTGCATGGACAGCTGCAAAAGCGCCGTCCTCTTCCTATCTCTGGTATACTCGAGGTCAAGGCCGACGATCTTATACCTGTCCATCGGATCTTGTAGCCACCGCTCGTACATTGCGATGACCTTGGCCACCTCCGCTGACGCATTTGTGTGGACGGCCGTCAACTTGGTGGTGCCATGGGCGGTGACGGTGTAATCGTCGGTGTAGTCGCTCCCGTCACCGAACACGCCGTACTCTGCATCCCATGGCAGCAGCTAATGTTCGTCTGTGGTGGCCTAGTTTCGGTAGCGGTGGCTGGGACTGGGCGTGGAGGTGAAGTGATCTGTTGCGGTGGTATGGCCAGGCGGAGGTGGTGCCTGCGGCAGCGTCGATGGTTCTTGCAGTGGCGGCGCCGGTGGAAGGAATGAGTTGGGGATTTTTGCACAGTGATGTGCTGAGGAGACAGAAGGCGATGCTTAAATTCCGTTTAACAATATTCCGGTCATACCCATGCGGAAGCAAGTTTGACCGGGCGAGCACCGATGGTTTCCAATCCTAGCGATTAAATTCGGCGTCCATCCTGGTAGGCGATGGGACGGATGTGCGACGTGGCTTTGGCGTGGCAGAGACCGGTCACGTAGACCACCGTCCCGTTGCCGATCCGCAGCGGGTGCGCGGTGCTGACACAACTGTTGGAATTATGCCCTAGAGGCAATAATAAAGATGTTATTATTATAATTCTTGTTCATGATAAAGTTTATATTCCATGCTAGAATTGTATTAAGCGGAAACATTAATACTTGTGTGGTTTGTGAACAACACCGTGTCCCTAGTACGCCTCTATGGACTAGCTCATTGATCAATGATGGTTAAGGTTTCCTAACCATAGACATGAGTTGTCAATTGATAATGAGATCATATCATTGGGAGAATGATGTGATGGACAGACCCAAACTAAGCAAAGCAATTAGATCGTTTCATCGTGTTCATCTTTGCGAAGCTTTTCCTATGTCAAATATTGTATTCCTTAGACCATGAGATAATGCAACTCCCTGGTACCGGAAGAAAGCTTTGAGGTCATCAAACGTCATCCTATGAGAGGGTGATCATAAAGGTGTCTCTCAGGTGATCGGAAAGTATCTGTTGGGTTGTATGTATCGAGATGGAATTTGTCCCTCCCAAGTCGGAGAGATATACTTCGGGCCCACTCGGTAATCGATATCAACACCGCTTGCAAGCATGTGGTTAAGGAGTTAATCACAAAGTGATATCGGATTATGGAACGAGTAAAGTACTTGCTATGAACGAGATTGAACTAGGTATGACGGTACCGACGATCGAATCTCGGGCAAGTAAAATATCGCGAGACGAAGGGAATATATATTTGGGATTGATTGAATCATGGCATCGTGGTTCATCCGATATGATCATCGATGAATGTGTGGGAGTCAATATGGGTGCCCAGACCCCGCTGTTGATTATTGATAGAAGATCATGTCTGCATATTCTCGAACCCGCAGGGTCACACACTTAACGTATCTCGACGCTAGGATAGATTGGATACTTGGTTTATGAATTTTTGTTCGGAGTCTCGGATGGGATCCGGGACATCACGAGAGGTTCCGGAGTGGTCCGGAGAATAAGATTCATATAAGGCAGTGCAGTTTTTGGAGTTCGGAATTGTTCCGGATTAATCGGTATTGTACCGGAAGCTTCTAGAACCTTCCGGAAGGGGGCCAACGTGGTCCCACCTTCCGGGAGGGGGCATGGGCCTATGAGGGAGTGTCCTGGCCGCATTGGGACAGGGGCACAAGGCCCCATAGGGCCCAGCCGATCCTAGATAAGTTTAAATCGTTTAAACTAGAGATAAGATAGGGTTTCTAGAAGGGAGAGTTTAAATCGTTTAAACTAGAGATAGGCTTGGAGGATGGGCAAGGGCTGGCCGCACCCCCCTCTATATAGAGAGGGCTGGTGCGCCCCGTCCCTACACACACCTTCCCCTCCAAGCCCTAGTAGCCCTGCTGCCTTCCTCTCTCCCTCCCGACTGTTTGTAGGCGAAGCCCTGCTGCAGAAATTCTCCACCATATACACCACGCCGTCGTGTTGTAGATCCAATCCATCTCTCCACCATACTTGCTGGTCCAAGGAAGGAGGAGACGTCGAGGTGCCGCACGTGTGCATCTCACGGAGGCACCGCCACTTGTGGTGCTAGATCGGATCGGATCGCGAGGAGGAGAAGCGAGTACGACTACATCACCCACGTTCCGACGAACGTTCCGCTGTGCGAATCTTCAAGGGTATGAAGATCTAATCCAATCTCTCTCGTTGTATGCATCTCCTAGATTAGATCTTGGCTTTCCCTCTGTTCGCTTCCGTAGAAAATTTTGATTTACTATGCTGCGAAACCCTTCAGTGGTATCAGAGCTAGATCTATGCGTAGATGTGTTTCACGAGTAGAACGCAACATGGTTGTTGCGGGCGTTGATGTTTTCTGTTGCAAGCCTCTTGTTTGTGTTCTTCTTATGACGCGGGATAGTGAGATTTAAGCGGTCCAGACCAACCTTACGCGACGTCGTTCGCGAGACCGGCTCCGCACTTGACGTGTGGCTTGTTCCACACATGCGGCTGGTGGATGTCAGTTTCTCTCACTATAGTTGTCATGGGATTAACACCGGAGTTTGGCAACCATAATATCACCGTTGTGGCTTTCCGTAGGTAAGAATCGTTCTTAGCATCTACTCCCATAAGCCACGTAAAACATGCAACAACAAAGTAGAGGCGTCTAACTTGTTTTTGCATCGAGTGTTTTCTGTGATATGGTATGGCCCAAGATGTGATGTGTATATTGTATGCGATGATCATGTTTTGTAATGTTTCACGACTTGCATGTCGATGAGTACACAACCGGCAGGAGCCATATGGTTGTCTTTATAATTGTGTATGACCTGCGAGTCAACTTCTTATACGCCATGTAATAGCTTTACTTTATCGCTAAGTAGTTAGCAATAGTTGTAGTTGCTATTCGTGGTGGAGGCAATCATGGTGAAGTGATGGAGATCATGCCGGAACGCACAAGATGGAGATCATTGCGCGAAGATTGGCTATACCATGTCACATAAAGTTATATGCATGTGATGTTTATCCTTTTATGTATCTTATTATGCTTAGATCGCGACGGTAGCATTATAAGATGATTCCTCACTTAAAGATCAAGATAAAACTGTGTTCTCCCCAAGTATGCACCGTTGTGAAAGTTCGTCGTGTCCAAGCATCACGTGATGATCGGGTGCTATAGACTCTACGCTCACATACAACGGGTGCAAGCCAGTTTTGCACACGCGGAAATACTTGGGTCTAACTTGACGAGCCTAGCATGTACAGACATGGCCTCGGAACACATGAACCGAAAGGTTAAGCATGAGTCATATGAATGATATGATCGACACTTCGTTGTCCACCATTGAAACCACATCTCTTCTCGTGAAGGTCGGATTAGGTGTGGTGAATTTGGATCGTGTTCACTAAACAACTTGAGGGATGTTGAATTTAGTGGGAGTTCATCTAGTAATTTGATTAAAAGTTGAACTGGTTATCATGAACATAGTCTAATTTGTACTTGCAAATATTGTAGATCAAATGGCTAAGTCCAACTTCAACTTCAATGTTTTTGCTGAGAAAGAAAAGCTTAAGAACAATGGGTCTAACTTCACCAATTGGTTCCGCAATCTGAGAATCATTCTGTCTGGAGGACAAAAGGACTATGTCCTTGAGAAAGCGTTAGGTAACCCCCCTGCTGCGACTGCGCCGGCTGATGAGAAAGCTGTCTATCAGTCGCGCAAAGATGATTATGGTGTGATTAAGAGCACCATGTTGTTTGCTATGGAACCGGAACTTCAAAATCGTTTTGAAAACTATCCCGGGCCCTTTGAGATTCTCGAAGAGTTGAAAACTATGTTCCAGACTCAGGCCCGTTCTGAGAGATATGAGATCTCTGAGAAGTTCTTTAACTGCAAGATGGAGGAAGGGAGTTCCGTTAGTGAGCACGCCATAAAGATGTCGGGCTACACTCAACGCCTTGAGCAACTGGACTGCAAGATTCCAGAGGAGCTCAAGATTGACAGGGTTCTGCAATCACTCCCTCCCAGCTACAAAAGTTTTGTAGTGACTCATAATCAGATTGGTTCCACTGATACGATCACCGAGCTCTTTGCAAAGCTGAAGGCTACGGAGGTGGACATCAAAAAGGATAATCATGTGTTGATGGTCAACAAGCCCTCCTTTAAGAAAGGTAAGGGTGCAAAGAAGCCCTTCAAGAAAGGAGGCGGCAAACGCGTTGCCCCTGCTGAGAAGAAGCTCAAGTCTGGACCCAAGCCGGAAACTGAGTGCTTCTATTGCAAGGACAAGGGTCACTAGAAGCGCAACTGTCCGAAGTACTTAGCGGACAAGAAGGCTGGCACCATCAAAGGTATATTTGATATACATGTTATTGATGTTTTCCTTACTAGCCCTCGTTGTAGTGCCTGGGCATTTGATACTGGTTCGGTTGCTAATATTTGTAACTCGAAACAGGAGCTACGGAATAGACGGCGGCTTGCGATGGATGAGGTGACGATGCGCGTTGGCAACGGATCAAGAGTTGATGTGATGGCCGTCGGCACGCTCTCCTTAGTTTTACCTTCAGGATTAGTTTTAAACCTTAATAAATGTTATTATGTGCCTGCGTTGAGCATGAACATTATTTCTGGATCGTGTTTATTGCAAGACGGTTATTCATTTAAATCGGAGAATAATGGTTGTTCTATTTATATGAGTAACATCTTTTATGGTCATGAACCTCTTGTGAATGGTTTATTTCTTCTAAATCTCGAAAGGGATGAAACACACATCCATAACATTGAGGCTAAGAGATGCAAAGTAGATAGTGATAATACTACTTATTTGTGGCACTGTCGTCTAGGTCATATTGGTGTAAAGCGCATGAAGAAACTCCATTCTGATGGACTTTTGGAGTCTCTTGATTTTGAATCATTTGACACATGCGAACCATGCCTCATGGGCAAGATGATCAAAACCCCGTTCTCCGGTATGATAGAGCGAGCAACGGACTTGTTGGAAATCATACATACCGATGTATGCGGACCGATGAGTGTTTCGACGCGCGGTGGATATCGCTATTTTCTCACTTTTACCGATGACTTAAGTAGATATGGGTATATCTATTTAATGAAACATAAATCTGAAACGTTTGAAAAGTTCAAAGAATTTCAGAATGAAGTGGAGAACCATCGTAACAGAAAGATTAAGTTTCTACGATCCGATCGTGGGGGCGAATATTTAAGTTATGATTTTCTCACGCATCTCAAAGCAAGTGGAATCGTTTCACAACTCACGCCACCCGGAACACCACAGCGCAATGGTGTGTCTGAACGCCGGAATCGAACCCTATTAGATATGGTCCGATCGATGATGTCTCTTACTGATTTGCCGTTATCTTTTTGGGGTTATGCATTAGAAACCGCTGCATTCACTTTAAATAGGGCTCCATCTAAATCCATTGAGACGACACCGTATGAACTGTGGTTTGGTGCTAAACCTAAGTTGTCGTTTCTTAAAGTTTGGGGATGCGAAGCTTACGTCAAGAAGTTGATGCCCGACAAGCTCGAACCCAAAGCAGAGAAATGCGTCTTCATAGGATACCCTAAGGAAACTATTGGGTATACCTTCTATCACAGAACCGAAGGCAAAGTGTTTGTCGCAAAGAACGGTTCCTTTCTTGAGAAGGAGTTTCTCTCGAAAGAGGTGAGTGGGAGGAAAGTAGAGCTAGACGAGGTTATTGAACCTTCTCTTGAATTGGAGAGTAGCGCAGCACCTGAAATTGTTCCAGTGCCGCCTACACCAACAATAGAGGAAGCTAATGACAAGGATCATGAAGTTTCGGACGATGCTGCTACTGAACGTCGCAGGTCGACAAGGTCGCGTGCCCCTCCTGAGTTGTACGGCAACCCTGTCTTGACAGTCTTGTTAGTAGAAGACAGTGAACTACGAACTATGAGGAAGCGATGATGAGCCCAGAATCTGAGAAATGGCTAGAAGCCATGAAATCCGAATTGGGATCCATGAGCGAAAACCAAGTATGGACTTTGGTGGACCCTCCTAGCGACCGAAAGGCCGTTGAGTGCAAATGGATCTTCAAGAAGAAAACGGACGCGGATGGGAATGTTACCGTCTATAAAGCACGGCTTGTTGCGAAAGGTTTTCGACAAGTTCAAGGTGTTGACTACGATGAGACTTTTTCTCCCATAGCGATGTTTAAGTCCATTCGGATTTTATTAGCAATTGCTGCGTTTCATGATTATGAAATATGGCAAATGGATGTCAAGACTGCTTTCCTCAATGGCAACATTGATGAAGAGTTGTATATGATGCAACCCGAAGGTTTTGTCGATCCTAAGGATGCTGATAAAGTGTGCAAACTTCAGCGTTCCATTTATGGACTGAAGCAAGCATCTCGGAGTTGGAACCTTTGTTTTGATCAAGTGATCAAGAGCTTTGGATTTGTTCCAAATTGCTACGAAGCTTGCATCTACAAGAAAGTGAGTGGGATCTCGGTGACGTTTCTGGTACTATATGTGGATGACATATTGATTATTGGAAATGACATCAACATGCTTAACGATGTGAAGAGTTATTTGAACAAGTGTTTTTCAATGAAAGACCTAGGTGAAGCTGCTTATATATTGGGCATCAAAATCTATAGAGATAGACAAAGACGCCTGATAGCTTTAAGCCAGAGTACATACCTAGACAAAGTTCTGAAAAGGTTCAGAATGGATAAGGCATTGAAAGGTTCAGTGCCTATGTTGTCAGGTAAGATATTGAGCAAGGCTCAGTGTCCAGCTACGGTAAATGATAGGGAAGCTATGAGCAAAGTGCCTTATGCCTCGGCCATAGGTTCCATCATGTATGCCATGCTGTGTACTAGACCGGATGTGTCCAATGCTCTTAGTTTGACGAGCAAATATCAAAGTGATCCAGGAGTGGAACACTGGACAGCCGTGAAGAACATCCTAAGAGACCTAAATAGGACTAAAGAAATGTTCTTGGTCTATGGGGGTGATGAACAGCTCGTGTAAAAGGTTACGTCGATGCTAGTTTCGACACCGACAAGGATGATTCTAAATCTCAGACAGGATAAGTGTATATTTTGAATGGAGGAGCTGTGAGCTGGAGAAGCTGCAAGCAAAGCGTGGTCGCGGGATCTACAGTAGAAGCGGAATACATGGCTGCTGCAGAAGCGTCAAGTGAAGGAGTTTGGATCAGAAACTTCATCACTGAGCTTGGCGTGGTTCCAAGTGCATTGGACCCACTGGAGATATTGTGTGACAACACTGGCGCCATAGCACTCGCTAAGGAACCAAGATATCATCCAAAGACCAAGCATATCAACCGCAAGTTTCATATAATCCGAGATTATATAGCAGATGGAGATCTGAAGATCAGCAAAGTACATACAGATCTGAATGTCGCAGATCCATTGACTAAACCTCTTTCACGTGTAAAACATGATCAGCACCTCAGTGCCATGGGTGTGAGATTGTTGCCAAATGTAAACTAGATTATTGACTCTAGTGCAAGTGGGAGACTGTTGGAATTATGCCCTAGAGGCAATAATAAAGATGTTATTATTATAATTCTTGTTCATGATAAAGTTTATATTCCATGCTAGAATTGTATTAAGCGGAAACATTAATACTTGTGTGGTTTGTGAACAACACCGTGTCCCTAGTACGCCTCTATGGACTAGCTCATTGATCAATGATGGTTAAGGTTTCCTAACCATAGACATGAGTTGTCAATTGATAATGAGATCATATCATTGGGAGAATGATGTGATGGACAGACCCAAACTAAGCAAAGCAATTAGATCGTTTCATCGTGTTCATCTTTGCGAAGCTTTTCCTATGTCAAATATTGTATTCCTTAGACCATGAGATAATGCAACTCCCTGGTACCGGAAGAAAGCTTTGAGGTCATCAAACGTCATCCTATGAGAGGGTGATCACAAAGGTGTCTCTCAGGTGATCGGAAAGTATCTGTTGGGTTGTATGTATCGAGATGGAATTTGTCCCTCCCAAGTCGGAGAGATATACTTCGGGCCCACTCGGTAATCGATATCAACACCGCTTGCAAGCATGTGGTTAAGCAGTTAATCACAAAGTGATATCGGATTATGGAACGAGTAAAGTACTTGCTGTGAACGAGATTGAACTAGGTATGACGGTACCGACGATCGAATCTCGGGCAAGTAAAATATCGCGAGACGAAGGGAATATATATATGGGATTGATTGAATCTTGGCATCGTGGTTCATCCGATATGATCATCGATGAATGTGTGGGAGTCAATATGGGTGCCCAGACCCCGCTGTTGATTATTGATAGAAGATCATGTCTGCATATTCTCGAACCCGCAGGGTCACACACTTAACGTATCTCGACGCTAGGATAGATTGGATACTTGGTTTATGAATTTTTGTTCGGAGTCTCGGATGGGATCCGGGACATCACGAGAGGTTCCGGAGTGGTCCGGAGAATAAGATTCATATAAGGCAGTGCAGTTTTTGGAGTTCGGAATTGTTCCGGATTAATCGGTATTGTACCGGAAGCTTCTAGAACCTTCCGGAAGGGGGCCAACGTGGTCCCACCTTCCGGGAGGGGGCATGGGCCTATGAGGGAGTGTCCTGGCCGCATTGGGCCAGGGGCACAAGGCCCCATAGGGCCCAGCCGATCCTAGATAAGTTTAAATCGTTTAAACTAGAGATAAGATAGGGTTTCTAGAAGGGAGAGTTTAAATCGTTTAAACTAGAGATAGGCTTGGAGGATGGGCAAGGGCTGGCCGCACCCCCCTCTATATATAGAGGGCTGGTGCGCCCCCTCCCTACACACACCTTCCCCTCCAAGCCCTAGTAGCCCTGCTGCCTTCCTCCCTCCCTCCCGACTGTTTGTAGGCGAAGCCCTGCTGCAGAAATTCTCCACCATATACACCACGCCGTCGTGTTGTAGATCCAATCCATCTCTCCACCATACTTGTTGGTCCAAGGAAGGAGGAGACGTCGAGGTGCCGCACGTGTGCATCTCACGGAGGCACCGCCACTTGTGGTGCTAGATCGGATCGGATCGCGAGGAGGAGAAGCGAGTACGACTACATCACCCACGTTCCGACGAACGTTCTGCTGTGCGAATCTTCAAGGGTATGAAGATCTAATCCAATCTCTCTCGTTGTATGCATCTCCTAGATTAGATCTTGGCTTTCCCTCTGTTCGCTTCCGTAGAAAATTTTGATTTACTATGCTGCGAAACCCTTCAACAACGTAACGTGACAGGACAGAAGGAAGTGTACAGTTATTATTAATTCCTAACAAGTTTAAGAAGTGTAAGAATATACATGGACCTAGCATCCCTGCACCCTGGGACTGCCGCCCAGCCGATCAGGCCTGCCGATTGCACAAAGCTTGTCCCGAGTTTGCCAAAATGAAACTCGTTTGCCCATGCTTCTATAAGTTTCTCTGTAGGCCACTTGTGTAAGCATGCACGATCAAGCAACTTTGCAACACATGTGGCGGTGGAAAAGCATTAGGTTTCAACGCACCACATAGTTTAGGGATTTAGAATAGCTACATTGTGGATCTCAAGCCAAATTGCATGGTAAAGCCAAATTAAGCTTTTTGTCAGATTTAGCTATAGCAACATTGTGTCTTGTTTGTCCTCACTCTTACCCTCCCAATATTCCGAAGCCCTTACATGCGCTCGGAAGGGGGTGCCGTCTGGTCAAAGGCTTGGCCGTTACGTGCGCCATGACGCCTAAAGTGGCCTTTTTAAAGAGCGCCTTTTCCCCTCTCTCTAATAGTTGTGTTTTTTGCCCAAAAAGGTAGGGAATCTAGAGCAGCTTCTCTCTTCATTCATTGTTCCTTTTGCGATCGTTTTACCCCAATCTGGTAGCAAATCTAGAGCAGCAAAACAAACCAGCACCATAAATAAATTCAGTAAACAGAGCAGATGTAGATAAAGCAGCTAATATAGGTTATATAGCACGGTACTTAACGAGGTTCGACAATTAGGTTGCTCAGCAGCAGCAGTGGACTGCTTCAACACAGACAAGACAAAAGAAGCTTCTTTACAACAACAACAGCTGATCAGTGGCCCCTCGTGGCCTCTGCCAGGAGGGCATCTGCCTCCTCCCTCTGGCGCCTCCTCCACTTCTTGCTGCCCAGCCCCTTGACCTTGGGCACCTTGGGTCTGATCGGGGGCATGCGACCCTCCTCGATGGCCACCTTCTGGAGGTTGCAAAGGTGAAGACCGAGCGCCTGGTGCTTGGCCCTGAAGCCGTGGACGTTCACGGACTCGCCGCAGGTCCTCACGTACTCGGCATGCTTCACGAGGGAGTTGAAGTCCGTGCCGCGGAGCCTCCTGGTGGGGCAGAAGGGGCACCTATACACGTCGCCGGCGAAGAAGTTATTGTACTGACCGAACTTTAGCCTCCTCAACACATGACGAGTCTTGGTGTCCTGCAACTCGTCGTCGCTGTGGAGGTCGCTGCTATCCTCCTGTTGGAAAAAAACAGAAGAGTGAAATAAGGACATGACTGAGATACTTTGATTATCGGGATTGGTTTTTTGCATAAATTAACCGAATGAGATCTCCCGATTATTCCCCAAATCTCAAACCAAATCGAATACTGATGCCAACTACGAACAGGGAGATTCATCGAAAATCGAGATCTAACACAATAGGATTAGCTACTGTAAAAAATACGAACAGCCGAGCCCTAATAACATACGATCTAGCATCCAACGATGGGAACGGGGGAAGAACAAGGGGAAGGGGAGAAAACCTTGGTTACCTCAGACCACGGGTCGGTGATGCTGGTGTCGAAGGGGTTCTCTGGCCTTATGTAGACAACCTCCTCGTAGGGGTCCCAGCCGAGCGGGATCTGTCCGAGACCGGCGGGGGCCTCCTCGCCGAGGCTACGTCGGATGCGGGGACGGGGACGGGGGGCTCCTCGCCGGTTGCCTTGGAGGCGCCGATGGCCACCGCGCTGATCTTCTCCATCGCCGGCGTGGTTGGGGTTTTGTTGGGCGTTTGCAGAAGGTGATGGGACAGTGGAAACGGTTGAGTGAGTGAGTGCGTGATGAGTGGGAGTGGGAGTGGGGAGGCATCTATTAAAGGAGAAGGGAAGCAGTGTTTCATTGCACTACCGTGCACCGCGTAGGCTAATGCACCGTGCATGGCCACACGTGTCCGCTATCGCCCCGTGCACCACACACGCGTACCGTGAGTCACGTTTTTTCCCGTCGTGTCTAACCATGGCGATTCAGTTGTACTCAGTTTTGTCCACCAACCGTTGATCCTCTGTGATCTAGCGGACAGGATAACCCTTATATCGGTCGGGGGCACCCCTCCATCCATGCAAAATAACGAGTATGCCACCGGAACTTTAACAACATAAACAGATGAACTTGAATATATTTTGAAGGGTACGAAAATAGAAATCCACATAGTTTAAGGGTCTAGATACGGTAAGAGAACTAAATATTATTAGTGGCCGGGCCAACATAGTGACGGGGTTGGTCGGTCAAGAGTTGCTGATTCCTAAGTAAGGGGACACTAGGCCGTTCTTGACATACTCCCTTAGGAACTTGCCATAAGCAGCGTGCTTAGCCTTGGTCGCCGACTTGTGTTTACTAGCCGGGCTTTTACCGATGCCAACCGCATGCGGGATCAAGCTGGCAATCCTCGGGTTGACTCCTTTCTTACAGAAAGGGCACCTGAGCTCCCCAAGTCGAGTGCGGAAAGGGATTATCCTGCTCTTGAGCTTCTTCATGACATGGCGGCTCTTGTTGTCCCTGGTCTCCTTGTCAGAGTCTATCTCACTTGAATACACCTGTAATGTATGGAATACAAACCGAAGTGAGAAAAATAATAAATATATATTCCTTCCACCATTCCAAGTTACTTTCGATGCAATAACATGTCTATACAGGTTCAGCAGTTCATTACGGCCGTCTCCCCAGCTCGCTCCTAAATTAATGTGGTTTGTGTTCCTGGTAACTTATTAATAAAAAAAGTGGATTCATTCAGAACAGACTAGGTCTCTCCATGTACCGGTTTGTACGTTGCATCTAATCATTAGGACTAGATTTTTTTATGACGCCTGGATAGATTAAGTTCGAGCAGAAAATATGAAACATGTAGAAATAGATGTACCTCCGGGTACACGAGCGGAGCGTGTTCGTCGAACTCCACGCCCTCATCGGCGCCTCCGAAGGGGTTGAACTGCACGTCCTCCTCGGCCTGTGCTGCGTGATGCTCCTCCAGATCTGCCGCGTGAAGCACCACCCCGGCGGCGATGCCCGGACACTCACCCCCACACACTGGTTTCATGGAGAAGGTTCATGCAAGTACGTTCAAGATTGTGGTGTTTTGCTGGATAGGGAAGAGAGAGTAGTGGATGAGTGCGAATGGAGGACCCGATAGGCTGGGTTTTTAATGCGGGGACGTTTAGGCCTCCTCAAGGGCCCCGGTTGACAGCTCTTCTGGCTGCGGCTGCCGCATGGAAGGTTCGTGTGGTGGGGGCCTGACGGAAGTGAGAGTGTAGGCGCGCCGTGTAGTAAAAATGGTATAGCCGGTGGTCCGTGGATGACCAGTTGCCGTGTAGTAGACTTGTAGCCTTTGCAGACTAGATTAAACAGGACATGACCACTCGACCACTTTTTCCATGGACGGCATCATGTTCCTTCTTGTAGAAGTCTCGTTGAGGGAGACGTCCGTGCTGTCTCGCGCTGTCCTGTGAAGGGCACGACGTGTGCAACGAGCCTCGTTGGATCACACATGATCAACGGTTGGTGCGCACGATCCGCGTGACAGCTATGACAACCAATCAGGGCGTAGCAGACAGAGTGGGCACAGGTTTGGGCTTCTACGAGAGAGAGAGAGAGGATGTTTGTTCTTATACTAAAACCACAAACAAACATGGATCAACCACTAGAGTCATTGCATGTGTGTTCTTATACTAAAACCAACATGGATCCACCAGTGGTCATTGCATGTGTGTTCTTTCCATAAACCACACATGGATCAACCACTAGAGTCATTGCATGTGCGTTCTTTCCACAAACCACACATGGATCAACCACTAGAGTCATTGCATGTTTGTTCTTATACTAAAACCACAAACCAGCACTAGAGTCATTGCATGTGTGTTCTTTTCCACAAACCACACATGGATCCACTAGTGGTCATTGCATGTGTGTTCTTTCCACAAACCACACATGGATCAACCACTAGATTCATTGCATGTGTGTTCTTTCCACAAACCACACATGGATCAACCACTAGAGTCATTGCATGTGTGTTCTTATACTAAAACCAACACTAGAGTCATTGCATGTGTGTTCTTTTCACAAACCACACATGGATCAACCACTAGAGTCATTGCATGTTTGTTCTTATACTAAAACCACAAACTAGCACTAGAGTCATTGCATGTGTGTTCTTTTCCACAAACCACACATGGATCCACCAGTGGTCATTGCATGTGTGTTCTTTCCACAAACCACATATGGATAAACCCTTAGTCATTGCATGTGTGTTCTTTCCACAAACCACACATGGATCAATCACTAGAGTCATTGCATGTTTGTTCTTATACTAAAACCACAAACTAGCACTAGAGTCATTGCATGTGTGTTCTTTTCCACAAACCACACATGAATCCACCACAAGAGTCATTGCATGCGTGTTCTTTCCACAAACCACATATGGATCAACCAGAGTCATTGCATGTGTGTTCTTTCCACAAACCACACATGTGGACCCACTAGAGTCATTGCATGTGTGTTATTTCCACAAACCACACATGGATCAACCACTAGAGTCATTGCATATGTGTTATTTCCACAAACCACACATGGATCAACCACTAGAGTCATTGCATGAGTGTTCTTATACTAAAACCAACACTAGAGTCACTGCATGTGTGTTATTTTCACAAACCACACATGGATCAACCACTAGAGTCATTGCATGTGTGTTATTTCCACAAACAAACATGGATCAACCACTAGAGTCATTGCATGTGTGTTCTTATACTAAAACCAAC
This sequence comes from Avena sativa, assembly GCA_916181665.1. Classification (NCBI taxonomy): domain Eukaryota; kingdom Viridiplantae; phylum Streptophyta; class Magnoliopsida; order Poales; family Poaceae; genus Avena; species Avena sativa. The sequence goes on from OV702288.1 coordinate 630,230,648, forward strand.
ATGGATCCACCAGTGGTCATTGCATGTGTGTTCTTTCCACAAACCACACATGGATCAACCACTAGAGTCATTGCATGTGTGTTATTTCCACAAACCACACATGGATCAACCACTAGAGTCATTGCATGTGTGTTCTTATACTAAAACCACAAACCAGTACTAGAGTCATTGCATGTGTGTTCTTTTCCACAAACCACACATGGATCCACCTGTGGTCATTGCATGTGTGTTCTTTCCACAAACCACATATGGATCAACCAGAGTCATTGCATGTGTGTTCTTTCCATAAACCACACATGGATCAACCACTAGAGTCATTGCATGTTTGTTCTTATACTAAAACCACAAACCGGCACTAGAGTCATTGCATGTGTGTTCTTATACTAAAACCACAAACCAGTACTAGAGTCATTGCAAGTGTGTTGTTTTCCACAAACCACACATGGATCCACCAGTGGTCATTACATGTGTGTTCTTTCCACAAACCATATATGGATCAACCAGAGTCATTGCATGTGTGTTCTTTCCACAAACCACACATGAATCAACCACTAGAGTCATTGCATGTTTGTTCTTATACTAAAACCACAAACCGGCACTAGAGTCATTGCATGTGTGTTCTTTTCCACAAACCACACATGCATCCACAAGTGGTCATTGCATGTGTGTTCTTTACACATACCACATATGGATCAACCAGAGTCATTGCATGTGTGTTCTTTCCACAAACCACACATGGATCAACCACTAGAGTCATTGCATGTTTGTTCTTATACTAAAACCACAAACCAGCACTAGAGTCATTGCATGTGTGTTCTTTTCCACAAACCACAGATGGATCCACTAGACTCATTGCATGTGTGTTCTTTTCCACGAACAACTTATGGATCAACCAGTGGTCATTGCATGTGTGTTCTTTCCACAAACCACATGTGGACCCATTACAGTCATTGCATGTGTGTTATTTCCACAAACCACACATGGATCAACCACTAGAGTCATTGCATATGTGTTATTTCCACAAACCACACATGGATCAACCACTAGAGTCATTGCATGTGTGTTCTTATACTAAAACCAACACTAGAGTCATTGCATGTGTGTTCCTTTCACAAACCACACATGGATCAACCACTAGAGTCATTGCATGTGTGTTATTTCCAGAAACAAACATGGATCAACCACTAGAGTCATTGCATGTGTGTTCTTTTCCACAAACCACACATGGATCCACCAGTGGTTATTGCATGTGTGTTCTTTCCACAAACCACATATGGATCAACCACTAGAGTCATTGCATGTGTGTTCTTTCCACAAACCACACATGGATCAACCACTAGAGTCATTGCATGTTTGTTCTTATACTAAAACCACAAACTAGCACTAGAGTCATTGCATGTGTGTTCTTTTCCACAAACCACACATGGATCCACCACTAGAGTCATTGCATGTGTGTTCTTTCCACAAACCACATATGGATCAACCAGAGTCATTGCATGTGTGTTCTTTCCACAAACCACACATGTGGACCCACTAGAGTCATTGCATGTGTGTTATTTCCACAAACCACACATGGATCAACCACTAGAGTCATTGCATGTGTATTATTTCCACAAACCACACATGGATCCATTTGAGTCATTTCATGCTTGTTCTTATACTAAAACTAGCACTGCCCCCCAACAGATCCACCGTTAGACCGAGTCTTCTAGAAGGCACGCCATAACACAGTTGTTCTGCTTGATGATTGTTACATACCGTTCGATTGGGGCGCTTGGACGATTGGGATGGTCTTCGCGAGAGCGATCCTTGAGTAGGCTGTTCTGCGGCATGATTGGCCACGCTTGCTCTGGACAAACTGGCATGTTGCAAGTGTTATGACTCACGAGTTCAGTGGGCCATATCCCAGTGTCACGTCCCCATTACTTCTCTTCCTCCCCGTACTTCTCTTCCTTCCCCTCGAAGCCACTTTCCCCACTTCACTTCCATCCTGCCGTAGCCGCAAGCCGACGACATCCGCCAATTCTCCGGTCGCTACCTTCATGGTAAGAAATCATTTTACAAGCTTTTGAACTTATCCTACACATTCCTGCTATTCGCCAATCTAATTGCTGATATTTTTTTCCGATTTCTCGACGAACTTCAGTTGTGGCAGATGTGGGAGCCCAAGAATCTGGAGATCCTCGCGCGCAACTTCACAGCGGCATTCCCGCTCGTGTGCTCCCACCCAGGATGCTTTCGCCGTTACTCCTACCACGAGCTCCCGCTCCACGAGCTCGCGTGCCCGCACGGTGCGTGCGCCTGCACGGAGCCGGGCTACAACTACACCGGCCCGCCGACAGAGCTCGTCTACCACCTTGCAGATGGGCACTTGATCGAAGTGATTAGGATCTCGTACGGGCAAGCCAACTTCTCCAAGAGCAGGTGCCATTCACTGACTCGGCATGCCGCCTGCTAATTTTCCAGGGGGGACGGCTCTGTTTTCGTCCTGACCATCACCGTCGGTGTTCCGGGAACCAGAGCCGGGCCCACCGCCGTGGGTGCCGTATGCGTCAGGTCGGTCTCGTGCGCCTGGCCCGTATACACGGTGCGCATGTGGGCGAACGCCCAGCCGCCGTCGTCGGATAGCATTCTTGTGCTAGCCGAGGCGCCGAGCTGCCCGACACCGCAGGAGGTGGAGTATGTGGACATAAGGTCGATCCTATGCGTGCCATCTCAGTACCTTGTCGGTGCTAGACCGAACAGGCAGATGCATTTCTAAATTTGTATCGAGAAGACCGACAGACAAATGTAGTACTTGTGCTGTCGTTACTGTTAGACTTAAGCGATGCTTCTCACGTGCTTAGAGCATACGTGTTGTGCGAATGTACCCCAGTTGTAGTTTTCATTACTCCTTAATACTTCGACGAGTTATTATATTTATCCAATCAGCTTGCTGTTGTCACGTTGCAAAGTCCGCTTGCTCTGGACAGACCGTCAGTATCGTGTGCTCCCGCTCCCGCATGTCAGTGTCACGTGTTCCAAGGGCCCACCTGCTAGTGTCCTTCCCCTCGAAGCCACTGTCCCAACTTCTCTTCCATCCTGCCACTCCCGTCCGATGGTTGTAATCTGATGATTTTCGTTGGATTGTTTACAAGTAATCTACGTTGATAATGCAACATGCAAATGGCACAGAAACAATTTCTAAAGTGGAAGCACTCACCGACTTCTATTGCACACATTTCTTAATATAGCTCGACAAACACATTACAATAATTGTACTCGCATTAAACACAACCGAAATTGCAACCATCCTAAACAACATCTAAACCCACATCACACAGCTGTCGTCGGAGTCCACCTCGATTGGTGACACCGCCGTGCCCTTCCCGGTGACATCCACTCCCGCCCGTGGCTTGCCCTTCGCCAAGGAGGCAACAATGTCATTCTGCACAGCTTCATCCCCGTCGCCCTCCACATCGGAATCGACAATGACGAAGGTGACGGGGTTGGCATGGACCGAGCACCGTCGCGCCTGGAGGCTCCTGCTCGAGCTCGACGCCGCATCAGTCCTTCTACATGTAGGAGGGGCCGAGCTCGCATACGTAGAGTCGTCGCTCCTCTCAAGAAACCATGGCCATTTGATACTGCGACAGTAGGATCTTGGGATGGATCCGCCGCGGCGAGCCCTACCGGAAGCGGTGGAGCGGATGGATCTGCCGGCGCGAGCCATGACAAGTTCCTAGGAGGGAGTAAGATTGTGGGCCAGGCGTGTCTGGTTCCTGAGCAAGACCTCCCAGTGATATGTACGCGGGCAAGGTACCAAAAAATTTCGTCCAATGCGCGCGACGGGGCTTTTGAACCACGAAGGCGCGAGTTTCTTTCGACAAGTCCACACGCTAGGTCCCCCACCTGTCAGCCGAATGTGGATGGTAGGATTCTGCCCGAGTTATTAAGTAGGGATAAATCAAGCTTCACCACTACCCTGACATCCAAAGGCTCCTCTTTCTTCTGCCATCGCTCCCCTCGCTCATGGCTTGCAGCTCGTGCAGTTCGTCTCGGGCGGAATCAGGGTCGGCTCAACACCATCAGGCGGGTGCCCCCATCAGGTACCGGAGGGCGCCCTACGATTACTACCCCGATATGCTGTGTTTGTGTGGTGAGAAGATGCCGAGATGGATTTCGTGGACCGATGAAAATACTGTAGGAAAATTCAGCAACTGCAGCATCAGAGCGGTAAGTTCCTACTGTAGGTACAATGGTAACCCGGATCTGGAAAGCGTAATTAATTATTTTTTTTGTTTCCTTCGATCTACTACGCAGGAAGGGAGGGAGACTGGCTGTGACAAGTTTGTGTGGATCGAAAAGCCACTGACAGGTTTTCACAAAGAGCTTGTTCAGGATCTGCGTGATTCTGTGTGGGACAAGAAAGAGGAGATTCGTGCGATGGAGCGAGAGATCCGGGAGCTTTGCCAGGTGCAGGGGAGGCAGGGGCAGGGAGATGGTGAGACAGACGGGCTCAAGATTAGGCCAGATAGTGGACACAATTTCCTCATTATCTGGGCATTATCTGTTGCATTTGCAGTTTATGTTGCCATGTCGTTGTCTAGCAGCTGAAATAAGTTGCTGCTTCGTGGAGTGTAGCGGCCAGCTTAAGAAATTGTTTTCCAGCCCAGAAACTTATCATAAGTGTAATGCCAACAGCAGGGATTTATTAAGCGCCTATAAATAAATCATGTCTGTGCCACTAACACCCATCGATTTTGGAGAGGATTTAACCGCTCAGCTATCGCGATTGTTCAGATAGTAGTGGCACGGTCACAATTTTGGATTCAACTAGTGGCCTCGGCCGTATCAAATCCTAAAGTCGCGATACATTTTACTCCGAGTATGAGAGGCAGATTGTTTCGCCCGACAAGTTCCACGCACACAGCTCCAGAGTTTAATCGAACTACATATATAGGTTCAAGTTCAATACATCATTAGGCTGCTACACTGCTAGCCCTCTTTCTCTGCTTGGGTGCCAACTTTCTTCCTCTTTCCTTCACGTCCACTGGCTTCTTCATCTCCTGCCTTCTTCCTCTTCCTGGGTGCCAATTTTCTTACCTTCACGTACCCTGCATCTCCGGGCCGAGGGAAGTCAAGCCAATCAGCACCAGAATCTTGTCCGGCATCCTCACTCCACTTGTTTTGGTTTTCTTCCCGTAGCAAATCACTGAGTCGGTTGTCTTGTTTCTTACCTTGCGCTTCCTGTAAAAAAACAGTACATGGATTACTACCTTATATCTACAGACTATAAACATTTTTTTTGTGTGAATGTACCATCTCATACCTAGGTTTGGGAGCATTAAGGGGACATCCAGCTGCTCTATGGCCTATAAAAATGGCAGGTCTTGCATCTGTTTTTGCCCTTCTTTGTAGCACAGAAAGCCGAACCCTTCTTCTCGAGAAAATTCTTAAACCTATTCACCTAGGGTCTTCCTCTGCCCCTTTTTGTAACTGGTTGGCAAAGCTCGAAAGACAGTTGTACTTGAGGCCACTGAGATGGGTCTGTACATGGCTCGACGGATCCAGCGTACACAGCTCTGAACTTTTCCATAGAGTAGTAGTCTAACAAATACTGATCCAAATGTGGTAGAGTTCTTTTCTTCACCAAGAAGGCCAAGGCGTGGTCGCAAGGTTTAACGGTATGCTGCCACTCTAAGCAGGTGCATTCTCGCAGCTGGATGTTCACAACATCCCTTTTGCCACTCTTGGACATATCGACCACCTCACAACTTCTATTGGTTGACGGGAGAACCTTAAGATGAGCAAGTCCTCAGCTTCTCTTGTGCAGTTGCTGTACAACTGGTGGTAACATATGTCCTCTAAGTCTCCTACCGATCTCTCTCCTTATATTTAACAGCTTCATGATCATACCACGTATGCTGTCCATCAAGATATGAACAGGACGCACTTTTATGTCCTTCGCCCAGTTATTCAGGCATTCGGCAAGGTTGTTGTTTATGTAATCAATTTTGATGTCAGGGTTGAATTGACTCCTCTTCCATAGCTGCGAATGATGGATGGCTAAGTACTCTGGAAGTTCAGGGGCTTCGGCAAAAATCTTGCTCATGAAATAATCGCTGCTACTAGGTTTGTAAACTCTAGCAGCAGGAAACATGTAACAAAATACGCTGCCTGCGTAGTGTGAGTACAAGTTGAGCATCATATGGGCATGGCATTCTCTACCTTCAGCTCGCGGGAACACCTCCTTCACTGCATTCGTCAGCCCTTTGCATGCATCTGTGGATATAGCCAATGGATCCATGTGGCCTATTGATCTCCTGAGCTGCCTCATAAACCAGACCCACTTTTCCTCCGTTTCTATTTCAAACAGCCCGAATGCCACTAGGAATATCCAGTTGTGACCATCAAGTGCTGTGGCAGATGGCAGGCAGCCTTTCCATTTGCCAGTTAGGATAGTGCTGTCTACACTCAGATACGGCCTACATCCGCCCTTGAATCCATCGATGCAAGGTTTAAGCGCCATGAAAAATCTTTTGAAATATATTTTACCACCTTCTGGTTCGGTGTCAATCTCCACAACACTCCTCAGACACCTAGCTTGTACCTCCGCCTTGAAGTTGTACATCATCCTGAAGCTATTGGTCCAATCCCCGTGCAAGACCCCCAGAGCTTTCTCTTTACCTTTCCAAACCTTGTAATACGGAAGGACAATGTTGTATTTAGAACCGAGGCTAGTCTGAATATTCTTCGCGGTCTCCTTAGGGTTATCCTTTAGTATGGACATAGATTGCATAGCCACCCACTCCGTATCAGCCATTGAGGATTTCAGTTTGCTTCCTGTTGGACACATGTGTGTAGGGCCCATTCTGTTCACCTGCAACACATATTCATTTAAAAGATAAGCGGAGTCGACTAGTTGCCAGAAAGATATCGCACATCAATTGTAGTTATAGAGTGAAAAGAGAGAGAAAGAGAGTTCTAATGGTTTGCTGCATTCATTGCCCCAATACCCTAATTGCAGTCGATGCAGGTAAGGATCTTGCTATGATCCTCCATGGACAATGTACCTCGGCCCGTCCATTCATCCACGTTAACTTGGAAACAGCCTCATACCTCTCGGCAGAGTTCTTTAGTCGATAAACGTCGAACTCCTCCTTGATACAAAAATGGCGGAATGACATCCTGAACTCATGCATGCTCCTGAACTCGGTGCCGACCGAAATTATAGGATACTCATGGTCATGTTTCATTTCTTCTACTTCAACACCCAAATCATCGACTAGAATACCAGCCTCATCGTTAAGTTCCTCGTCTATTTCATCATCACCAGATTCTTGATCCTCTACAGTGCCTGCTTCTTCATCTGATTCAGAATCTTCGCCATCGTCTCTAATGCCTAGTACTGCACACATCATACTGACTCCCATGGGTGGGGCTGCACCATCGTCTCCACCCGGATGGACAGGAACATTGCCCTAGTCCACCTCACCGGCAACTCTGTTTTCTCCAAGACACTTGGTTGGTTGTGCTGCAACCACATGGGGTGGTCTTACGTTCGCACGCATCCCAGGTACTTCAGTGGACAAACAGCAGTCAGAATCAATTTCATCTTGAGTGTACGGAACCCTCTTGCTCTTCCTGTGTACATCCTCCTTCCTGATGTAATCTTTCTTGATGGTATCAGTAGGGCTTGACATCCGCGTTCCATTCCCCATCGAACTAGGCCTTTTGTTGCCGCTCTTGGGTGTGATCTCCTTACTGCCTCCCCTCACGGGTGTTGGCTCCAGGGTGCTGGCATTATTGCCCGACCTCTGCGGCGTGTTCTTCTTTGAATTAGCCCTTTTGCTGCTACTATTGGGCGTGTTCTCCTTCGTGCTGGCATTATTGCCTGACCCCAGCGGCGTGTTCCGCTCCAAATTAGCCCTTTTGCTGCTACTATTGGGCGTCTTCTCCTTCGTGCTGGCATTATTGCCTGACCTCAGCGGCGTGTTCCGCTCCAAATTAGCCCTTTTGCTGCTACTATTGGGCGTGTTCTCCTTCGTGCTGGCATAATTCCCTGACAGCGGCGTGTTCCGCTCCAAATTAGTGTTTTTTCTGCTCCCACTGGGTGTGGTAGTCTCTGTGCTGGCCATCTTCGCCTCTTTGCTACCACTCCTGGGAGTGTTCACCGCCGTGCTAGCCCTCTTAGCGTTTTTGCTGCTACCGTTCGGTGTGGCATTTTGACTGGATCTCAGGGGTGTTCTCTGCGGCATGGTGCCTTTTGTCGTGCGACTCTTGGGCGTCCACTTCTCTGGCATGGTCTCCTTGGTGACGTTCTTCTTCGGGGTGCCCTTTCTGGGGATGCTCTTCCTGCTCCTCTTTATGACGCTCCTCTGTAAGACTCTCTTCTGTTCGAAGCCACCCTCAGTCGCACCAGCCCTAGTGATGCCATGGATCAGGTCATGCATGCCTTCTAAAAGTCCATCATCTCTATTGTCGAGTTCCAATTCCTCTCCAACCGTGAGCTCTACCAAGTGGAAGTAAACTTCACCTCTATAATGTTTCCTTGTAAATGGTACGAATAAATCCCTGGTATCTTTCACTTTGATAGCCTTTTTGCTCCTGTAACCATAATATAACAAACGTGCTTCCTGGGAGGACCCCCACAGCACCTTCACACGTAACGATGCCATCAGGTCAGATAACTCTACCACTTCAGGGTCGTATCTGCCAAGGATTACATCAAACTTGTCATAGAATTTTTCTGTGCCATCATCTAATTTTGCAGTATAATCCGCGACACCGACACGAACGATTACTTTGCCATCATCAGGTTCTTCAGGATAGAAACCTCCGAGAGGTTCGAGAGATGGAGCGGCACCATCAGACCCAGCCCCAATGCCACCGCCGCCATCACCAGCGTCATCGTTAGCTGGATCAACCTCGGTGGAAGTACCATGACCAGGAGCAAGGCGAGGGCCCTTAGCAGCGGGAGATACATTACATGGTGGACAGGCAGGGCCCCTTCTAACGGAAACCACAATAGGATCAGCTGCTGCCATGTCACCTCGACGATCAGGATCAGTTCCCACAACAGAAGTGTTTCGAGTGCTAGCAGAGTCTAGACCATGAGCTGGCTTCAGACCAGCAGCTCGCTGAACCCGAGCACGAGTTCGAGGAGGAGAGAATGGTTCAGCCTTTATAACAACAGTGGGGCAGCCTCCGGAAGCCTTAGTTTGCTCAACAGCGACAGGGATTGGGTCAACAGCGTCCAGATCAACAACAACACGAGGACGACCAGTACCAGCAGATTCCAGAGCACGGGTTCACACAACTTGAGGACGGTTTCGAGGAGGAGCAGCACACAAGGCGGCGGTCTTGGCAACAACAGCGGCATGGATTGGGTGAGCAGCAGCCGCAGCAACACGGGCACGGGGACGGGGACGACCAGTACCAGCAGATTCTAGAGCAGAGTTTTCCACAACGGCAATACGGGGACTCCTACGAGGAGGTTTCCTGACAGAAGCATGTCACGGACGAGGAACCACATTTTGCTCAACAACAGCAGGGGTTCGAGTTAGACCTCCCTGTCCAATAATAGCTGGGCGACTCCCAGTAGCAGGAGCTTCCTCATCCACTATGTTACACACCAGCGTAACCACGCGAAGCCTAACATGCTGTTTCATCAACCCAATTAGCTGACTGTCACACGCAATAGGAACCCTGAAGCCTCGTTCATCAACGATGCTGAACCGTGCAGTCTGCTCTAGCCTCATTTCAGCAAGTTCACACATAGCAGCAACCAAACCAGGGACAGTGCATAACTGCACAGACGCTACTTCCATCTTCAGACTCTGAGCCTGTTTCCACGTGCTCTTCCCATGTGCTAATTTAACGAGGTAGCCGCAGATGCTCACCAGAACCGTGTATTTGGGTTCAGCGGAGATCCTAGTTGACAGAAAATTGGAGACAAAAGATAAGAATTGTTTGTCAGCGTCGTGCTAGCAAAAAATTCTATGTTCGATATATCTGTGTAATGCCAATAGCCAGCTAGCAGTTATAGGTAGTGCGAATAGCAAAGAGAAGAGTATCTCACCCGAAATTAGCCAGAAGTACTTCTTTCTCGGCAAATGGGTCTGCCATCCTTCGCGCTGCTCAGCTCGTCGGCGGTAGAGGCGGGCTAGATCGTTGCAACGGCTGGCACGACATTCGGCATTAGAGCTCAGTAGCAGCGAGTAGGCGCAACAACTTGGCGCCAGAAGTCAAATGCCCGAAGAGATCATTCTAGTTGGAGAGGGGATTGCGATGCGGCCGGTGGTAGGGTTCATGCGAAAGGAGGAAGGGAGTGGATTTGTGAATTTGGTCAACGCACGATGCTCCTTTAGTACCTCGTTTCGCCTACGTGGTTGCCGCGTTGGCGCCCGCGTCACGGACAGATAACCGACATGTGGGTCCCGGCCGTCTACTTCACGGGGCAGTTTCACGGCATGTTTGGATTTGGCAGGGGTGAGACGAGTTTGCCTCGAAATGGCCCCTCTCGGTAGTTGGCGGCCCAATTTTTCAAAACGCGATAATTTCAGGCAACTTAGGTACCGCCATGCGCTGGCCTGCCAATTTTGGTACCGCAGACGAACAAGCCCGTCCTGGGAAACCGAGTGGTGGAGATGCTCTAACATTTTCCGTATTGGTTACATGACCTTCGTGCTGTGGCTGAATGTGTTCATTGCCTACCTTTAGATAGCAGCACTGGTAGTAGACTAGCAGTAGTGCAGCATTTGCATATCTCTAGCTTCAACGTTCTACTCATACTTCCCATAGTAGCTTAAGCTTTTGGCACAAAGTGTTACCACTTCCCAAAATGCCCCTGTTTTGCCGCTACAAAACCCAATCTTGTGCATATGGACGACAATTCCGAACTACTAGCAAATTGCAAACGCAGTGAAGGTGAGAAATCATCACGAAGACCTGGTGGCATCAGCCTAGCTGGTACGGCAGGTAGAGCACCCTAATTCCAGTTGCAGCTGAGGGGGGTGTGGTCAAGTAATCATCTCCGCTCTTGACCCGTGCCCCCCTTGGCCCTGTTTGCTTCGCCGGACTTGACCATGATGGGGTAATTTAAATAAAAATAACCCAAACGCGAAACAAATTTAAATAATAAACCTATGCTAAAACAATTTTACAACGGCTACCCTTTCCTGCCACTCCCGCCCGCGCGGCGCTGCAACCAAGCGTGCGGCGCCAGCACCAACGGCGCCGCACATACGCCACGCTGGCCCCGTGGGCCATGGTGCCGCAGCGATGCCACGCTGGCTCGACCCTGCAGTGCCAGCCCAACTGGCGCCGCACTTACCACTGCCGCTCCCGTCGGTGTGGCGCGGCAGCCCGTGCCACGCTGGTGTGTGGGCCCCATGCAGCGTTAGTGCCGCGCCACACTGGCTGGTGCCGCACCCAGGCCTGCCGCGCACGGCGCCGCACTAGAAGCATCACTAAGAGGGACGGGGCTAGGCCCGGCCCGACCCTCTTCTTCCTCTTCCTCTCCAACTCCTCACAGAGAAGAACCACTCATGGCGGCGGCTAGGGTTGACCTCCTCCTCCTCTAATCCTTCTCCAATCTATCGATTTTGCCTGTGGATCTTGTTGTTGAGCACCCCCTCCAGGTATTTGTCCAAGAAATCCCCCTCTTTGTCCAATGAATCTCACTAATTTTGATAGTTTAGGGAAACCCTAGTTCATCCCAAAATCAAGACATATTAGTTGTTTCCTTGATTACTTAAAGGAGGATAGATATGTGGTAGTGTGTCTAGATATATATGTGATATGTGGAAACCCCAGTTCATCCCAAAATATTAGTATGTATGTTCATATATAGTGGCCACACAAAGATGTGCTTGTCAAATATTAGTATGCTTGTCAAATATTAGTATGTATGTTCATGTATAGTGGCCACATAGAGATGTGCTTGTCAAATATAGTGGCCACATAGTGATATGTGGAAACCCTAGTTCATCCCAAAATATTAGTATGTATGTCAAATATATATGTTTGAAATTATATATGTGCTTGTAGCTTGAAACTATATGCTTGGAATAAATTTGTAGTATGTATGCTCATATAGATATGCTTGTTAGCAATACTTCATCATGTGGTTGTTAGCCCACATAAAATTTGCTCACATAAAATTTGCTCACATAGATATGATCATATAGAAAGCACTCTATTCATATTAGTATGCCATTTACAAATTACTCACATTTTTAGTTGTACTTTCTTTTTATAATTATATAGTATGTCGGAATCGGAAGAGGAAGAAACCCATGCCCCAACCTATGTAGAACCCGGATTTGTCGAAGGCACATCGCTTCTTGAGACGGCGTATGATAAGCGTCATCGTGCCTTCCTGATGACCGAGTGGGTAAGAAAAATAAACCCAACTATTCATGTTGTGTTGCTAAAGTTTGATGGAGATGTTATAATCGAGCTTGTATGTGTGCAGACTCTTGTTCCCCTACGACTGAGGTATCACGGGCATTTCCAAGAGATGGTGTCATACGATGATCGGTACACGATGCACATCCAAGCGCTAGGACTGCTTCCATTCATCCATATGGTCAACCGTGGTACACCGCACATGAACCCTGCTGCCATCACCGCGCTTGTCGACCGGTGGAGGCCGAAGACGCATAGCTTTCACCTCCGTACCGGTGAGATGACTGTGACTCTCCAGGACATGTCCATGATCCTCGCACTCCCTATCCAGGGGGATCCGCTCTGCATTGACACATCCTCTGACAACTGGCGTGACCGGATGTGTTCCCTTACTGGTGGTAAGTGTCCCGGTGATACTATAAACAAACAGGGGGTAAAATTGAGGGTCACAGCCAGGGCTACTTTCAAGTGGATATCACAGAACTTCAGTACATGCCCTGAGAATGCTAGTGATGATGAGGTCATGATATATGCCAGTGTTTATGTGTGGTATGTTATCACGAAGACTATATTTCCTGATGGTAAGGGCAACATGGCTCACTGGCACTAGCTGAAGGCTTTGACTAAAATGGATAAGAAATGGAGCTGGGGTTCAGCGGCATTGGCCTTCTTGTACCGACAGGTAATGAAGTTCTTACATTTTTCCCATCTTTACATGTGCTCTTTGAATGTCCCCATGATTGAACTTAGTTTGCTTTGGTGCATAGTTGGACGAGGCTTGTCGAAGAACTGGTCCTGAGGCTTACATTGGTGGTCCATTGCTACTTCTCTTGGTGTGGATGTGGGAACGCTTTCCAGTTGGACGACCCAATAAAATTCCCGCCAAGGATTATATCGATGGAGCGAACCGATCGAGGTGGCCAACTTGGGCTTACAATTGGGACGTGGTCTCCAAGCCCCCAACCGACCTACAAGCGGCGTATATTAGATACACCAATGAGTTTGACAACCTTCTCCCGGAGCAAGTAAGAATTTCCAACCCATATATACCATTTAGAATTCCGTTCAACTACTTTACTTATTGAACTATCTTGTGTGTGATTAAGGTTGTATGGGAGGTATATGGTCCTAGGGACAATTTTGGTTCCGAGGATTTTCGTCTTAACCCGCAGTGCGACGCCGAATGTAATCTTTGGTACATGCAGTGCCCCATGATATGCATGTGGGTTGTTGAGCTGCATATGCCGCAGCGGGTTATGAGACAGTTTGGTCTCTATCAGTCTACCCCTCCGGATTGGCAGGACACCGGCATCGAGCTCCACCAGTAGGAATTGCTTCTATACATGTTTCCCCAATACGATGTATGATAGTTGTGTGTGCTAAACAAATTGCGATTTGTTCATACACAGGTTGGACAGGCTTAAGAGCAAGAATACGGACTGGGACAAGATTCACCAGAAGCACGTGTCTCGGTTTCTCATTTGTGTGAAAGAAGCTAAGAAATCAAAAAGAATGATCGCACAACCCCATTGTGAGGATGCTTTCAGTGAGTACCTCCGCTGGTTTCTAGACAACACTCGTGTGAAGATCCTACCGGATGCCTATCTAGAAGACATTTTGGAAGAGTCGCTGCCTGGTTTTGACGACCTAAGCAACCTAGAGTATAACCAGATTGTCAGAGAAGGGCGCCAAACCTCCTTTGCACCCGTGATCAACTTTGCGGTAAGTCAGATAGTATTTATTCGTGTTACCACCTCAACAAAATATATAATCCATGTATTCATTTCCTTTCATGTCAGCGCACGGAGGTCCAGAAGCAGGCGGATGAATTGGAGGGTGCTTTAGAGTATCCAAGGAAAGAGGAGGGCCATAACAAGTTAAGAGAATTCGTTAAGCGGCAGGCACAAAAGTTACGTCGCCTCGCGAATTTGCTTGGTTGCCGGGACCCCGAGGTTGCAACGTCGTCCAAGCAACCGGCCAAGTCGACATCAGAAGAGGAAGGTAGCCCCGAAGAACAACAATCTACTACGGTATGACATAATATGACCGTTGTTATCCTTTAATCAATTGTCATGTATCACAACTCAACTGAGATCATTGTTCTCACTCTAAAGGCCGAAGATGAAGATGAGGTTGTGCCAGGCGACATGCTATTGGAGAGCTATCGAGTACAAGCCCGCAATCGAACTAAGCCCAAGGTACGGTCCGCAATCAAGCTTAGGCCAAGGAACCCTCCAATTATCGATTCCGAGGATGATGAGGAGCCGCGCCAGAAGATGCCTCCGAGAAGAGGAGGCAAGAGTAAGCGTGTGAGAAAGTAGATATGTTGTTGGAAGTGGACTTGTTTGATCCTATGTTGAAATTTGACTTGTTAGATTCTATGTTTGTGCGAACTTGTTGGAAGTTTCTTGTGGAACTTGTTGGATCCTACGTTGGAAGTGGACTTGTATGAACTAGTTGGAATCTTCAACACAAATATTGTGTTCATGTCGCAAGCGTTTATCCTTCTACTTCAATGTTGCATACACAATTTTTGTTCAATGTTGCGACATTTTTGCAAACTTAAGAAAAAATGGCGAACAGATAGACTAAAGGGCACTCCAGGCCTGCCACGCCACGGTGCAAGGCGTCGCGCTTCTCCGTGCAGCGCCGCCCAGCGTGGCGCTGCAGCCCTGTACAGATGGTGCGGCTGCCGCGCCAGGGGCCATGGAGGCGCCGCAGCAACACGTGCCGCGCCAGGGGCCAGGGAGGCGCCGCAGCAACACGTGCGGTGCCGTCCGGGGTGGCGCCGCATGCTCCCAGCCTCTTGCCCCTGTACAGACGGTGCGGCTGCCGCGCCAGGGGCCAGGAAGGCGCAGCAGCAACACGTGCAGCGCCGTCCGGGGTGGCGCCGCACGCTCCTAGCCTCTTGCCCCTGTACAGACGGTGCGGCTGCCGCGGCAGGGGCCAGGGAGGCGCCGCTGCAACACGTGCGGCGCCGTCCAGGGTGGCACCGCACGGTCCTAGGTCTGCCGCGCCGTCCTGCCTGGCGCCGCAGTCTTGGCCAGCCTCTTGCCCCTGTACAGACGGTGCGGCTGCCGCGCCAGGGGCCAGGGAGGCGCCGCTTCAACACGTGCGACGCCGTCCAGGGTGGCGCCGCACGCTCCCAGGTCTGCCGCGCCGTCCTGCCTAGCGCCGCAGCCTCTTGGGCCGCGCCTTCGAGCATGGCGCCGCAGCCTCACACTTCGATGTGGATGGAGTATACTGACCCAGGGCTACCTCTTACCCCCTATAATTCAATACACATATTTCAGAAATGGATCACATAATTCAATACATATAGTTCAGAAATGGATCACATAATTCAATACACATAGTGGAGTCTCAAATGGATCACATAGTTTTCCCATCCAATACGCATAGTTCTCAAAATAAGTTCAGCTTAGGTTAACACATCGCACGACGAAATAGTTCATCCCGAGCCTCGCCGTCTATAAGTCTAGAACACGAGGCCATTTTCCCTTCTTCTTGCGCTTCTCGTC
The DNA here is from genome assembly GCA_916181665.1 of Avena sativa. Classification (NCBI taxonomy): domain Eukaryota; kingdom Viridiplantae; phylum Streptophyta; class Magnoliopsida; order Poales; family Poaceae; genus Avena; species Avena sativa. Next base: position 630,246,562 of record OV702288.1, read on the forward strand.
TTCCTCCTGGGAGCGCCACGCCGTTTGACGCTTCCTTTCCCTCTCCGCATCCCGAGCCTCCTTAGAGATGCGCTTCTCTTCCTCTTCTTGCTTGCGACGCTCGTCCTCATGTTGCTTGCGCCTCGCCGCCATCTCCTCGTTACGCACAGCTTCTTGGTACCGACGTCTAACTATTGCCCTATCGATCTCCTGGATAGTCTTCGTAGCTTCAGATTGCTCGAGGTCTATCCAAGTGTAGTACCTGCATACTGGAGGGGGAGACTACAAGATAATAGAGCATGTTATTAATATGATATGGAATAAAGGTTCTTAAATTAAATTGCTTTGTGCATACCGGTGGAGTCTCATACGGGTTGCAGGTACGCACGGGAGAGCGAGCATAGTTGGCACACATGAAGAACTTTCTTCCCCAAGTATCAAAATTGTAGTCGATGGACTCCTTAACAATGCAATCATCTCCGCACCAACAAATTGGAACCTCCTTTCCATGGGCCTTGGATGTACGATATGCCCTCCGTGGACTTTTCGCTTGATCGGCGCAAGGTGGCCTAGCATTGGATCTCCTCTTCCTCTCCTCATCTTCCTTCTCCTTTTTCTTCTTCATCTCTTCCTCTTCCTTCTCTTTTTTCCTCTTTATCTCTTCCTCTTCCTTCTTCCTCTTCTTCTCTTCCGCTTCGTCCTCCTTTTTTCTCAAGTCGCGAGCAAGTTGAACCACCGAATCGAACTCACGAGCAAATGTCTCCTGCCGCTTCCTCTCTTTCTCTTCCTCAACTTCCTTCCTCTTCCTCTCCTCCTCTTCCTCTTTCTCCTTCCTCTCTCTCACCACTGCCAAAGCGTCCGCCTACAACTTCGAGTAGTTCACACCATCCCCATCATTGTTCTTGTTGGCCATACCTATAATAAGGCAAAAGGTGAAAGTTAGTTAAGTAAGCATGAATGTGAACAATATTGGTTTGAAAAATGTAAGCATGAAAGATAGTAAAGTAAACATAAAAGTGTGATCATTTTTTTCGCCATACCTATGCGCATACGGATTTGGTCCCGCCAAATAACCTATCATACTAGCCGGATTTGGTCCACGCCCTCTTCCTCTACCTAGCCCAAGTGATCGGCCTCTTCCTCTACTAAGACCAAGTGTTCGACCTCTTTGTTGCCTAGGAGTTTGTTGCCTACTAGCATGTTGGCTACTCCTCCCTTGGCTTGGCACTTGTTGGCTACTTGTCCCTTGGCTAGGAACTTGATGGCTTAGACCACTTTGTTGGCTTGGACCACTTTGTTGGCTTGGACCATTTTGTTGGCTACTTCTTGGTTGGCTAGGCTCATTTTATTGGCTTGGACCGCTTGTGCTTGCTTCATTTCCTTTTGCTCTCTTCCCTTGTGTACAACTCCTAGCATTGTGCCCTTCACCACTACACTTGCCACAACGAGATCTCTCACGAGGCTCTTGAAATTGGTCGTTTCCTGATTCCCGCGCACCAGCACAGCCCCATCCGTCCATGTCACTTCTAAAACGCTTTGTCTTGCGTCTACCATGTTTAACCACTTTCCGTTCCGGATGGGGCCATAGTTGCAATCCATGGTGCTCCGGCCATTGTGATTGGTCAAGGTATGGATGAAATCGAGGATCCCAAGTCATCTTCGTCTTCATGATAGAGAACACGGACTCTCTAACGGTGCGCTCGTGATTATAATCGACATGGCGCTTCCGAGACGCACATAGCAAGTGAGAACAAGCGAGATGAAGCAACAATGGCCTTTCGCATGTGCAATCACAATTCCTTAGGGAGACTTTGAATGCTCGGCCTCTGTGTTGGACACCATCCGAAGTGGTTCCTCTAGGCTCGACCACTTGGTAAACGAGCTCATCGTTATCAAAAACCATGGCAACTTGGGAGTCCGCCTTCCGTGACTGAAATGTCATCCAATCGTCAACCTTGGGTGGGTACTTGTACTTGTACTCATTTTTGTTCTGTCCTGCAATTTGCTTATCCGTTTCAAGTGAGTAGTTCAAACAATAACTATTCAACTTGTCGAATGTGTATTGAACTATTGCAGTGACGGGCAATGCACAGACACCCTTAAGCACCTTGTTGAAGGCCTCTGCCATGTTGCTTGTCATTTGACCATACCTCCGGCCACCCTCATCATAAGCTCGTGCCCACTTGTCCCGGAGTTGAATGTGCCTACCGAGAAACGCTTGACCCTTCGAATCGAGTTTTTTGTTGTTCAACAATCTGAGATATAAGTTTGTGAAACGCCGGTCCGTGAAAGCAAGACAACAATCTTGAAGATCATCAGACAACTCTTTGCTCTTACATGCAGAATAGAAGTTGGAAACAAAATGTCTCATGCACCATCGGTGATGCAAAGGAGGATAACCGGGAATGTCGATCGTCACCGCATTGAGAATTCCTTGATGGCGATCCGAGATGACACATATTTCCCTATCAAGCGGTAATACCTTGGTTATCAAAAGACATAAGAACCACTCCCAATTAACATTGTTCTCCGTCTCAATCAAAGCAAAAGCCAAGGAAAGCAACCGGTTATTTGCATCATTTCCAATTGCAATCAAAAGAGTGCCATGGAACTGCCCGGTCAAGAAGGTGCCATCAATGGAGATTACCGGCCTACAATGTTCGAAGCCCCTTACACATTGCTCGAACGCCCAAAAAGCACGCCCAAATACTCGAACATTTCTTCCATTACGAACCATTGTTTCGGGGCCATATGGCTCGACCACGTGAACCATGCCCGGGTTAGCATTGGCCATTGCTAACAACAACCGAGGGATTCGGTTGTATGATTCTTCCCAACCACCGTACAACATCCTAAATGCGGCTTGCTTCGCCTTCTAGGCCTTCCCATACTTCACCTCATAGTTAAATAGAGCTTCTACAATCTCCATGACCATCTTGATGGTCATTGTAGGAAGTGATGAAATTTGGTTCGAAAGCCTATAGGCGAGGAACTCGGAGGTTAGCTGGCGGTGCTCGTGCTTCACATCTTTGCCATCCACCCTTTTGCCATGGCACATGTGTGTTGACACACAGCTTGAAATGCGCCAATCGGGCCCTCCCCTGTATGGTCTTGCCCGCACAATCCAAGGGCATCCATCATCCTCGCATTTAACAGTGTAACGCTTCTTCACATCCGAGTGTACCACCATGAATGGCCGATGATACCTAATAGAGAAGTCCTTGATCCATTGCTTAAGTTCCAACAATGTGGCAAACCTAAGTCCTTTTCAAATCCCGTTCTTCTCGTGGCTACCATCCCGGTACGAAGTTGGCCTTGGTCCAAGCTCTACGCCTTTGCCACCGTCAACCGTGTCTTCATTCGCTAGACTGAGATCGCACATTAAGGGTATCCGAGGATCCCTTCCCAATACCTTCTCGTGCACTTCGGCCTCATCCTTCATGAACCCCTCTTCATCAACCTCTTGATTAGGGCCATCCTCATCCGAGTCTGATGCATACATTCGAGAATATGGGATGTCGTGATCCATGTTCTCTTGTGTAAGATATAGGTCCAAATCTCCAAGAGTGTTATCATTGAGCTCCACCTCGTCCTCACTGTCCTCGTACTCATCATTTTCCTCTCCCAGTGCTTCATCTTGGTTGCTTGAAACGGGGCTCACACATGTCCTAACTTCATGTTGTTGGGTCAAAGGAGGCTCAATAAATTCTTCTTGGTTAATGGGTGGAGGACTCCGAGCTTCATGTGGGGAGGCAACTTGTTTGATACTCTTTTGCATATTATTATCAACCTTTTTTGTGGCAAATGGTTCAAGGGCTTTGTCTTGTGATTCGGCCACCACTTCCTTATATGCAACCCAACGTTGCTCAGAGCTAATACGCATTGTCTTCCAACGATTGTGCATCCCAAATCCAACATTGTGCCTACCTTCCAACTCAACAACATCATTAGGATCAACCCAACTCAAATCTACTCGAACTTGGTGCAACACCTCGGGATAGGTAAGACTATGCTCGAACACTAGGTCAATCTCATCCGGGTCCGGCTCAATATTGCCTCTCAAGAATCCATCTTTGTCCGTATGATGAACATGCACAATTCTAGCCATACCTAAAACAAGTATAACAAAACAACGGTAATAAATTCAATAAGTACCTATACTAAATTTTGCACTAACAACATGCTCACAAAACCAAAACCAAACCATTATCTTAACCCTAACCCTTATCTTAACCCTAACCCTAACCCTTATCTTAACCCTAACCCTTATAACCCTAACCCTTATCTTAACCCTAACCCTAACCCTAAAAATCTTAGTATACCAATCCTATACCAATACTAACTCTAGATATCTACCAAACATACCATTGCTCCATACAAATTTACATATTCAATGAGGTTATAGATTTGGACGAAGTTTGCAAAATATGAACAAATAACTTAAAATTTGTGGGTGAAATTGAGGCAAGTAGAGGAGAATACCTTGGGGAAGCGATTGGGCAAGAAATCCTTCGAATCTTGTGATTTTGGTGGAGATTGGACTAGGGGAGAGAGAGAGCCGCCGCCACCACCTTCTTGCTCGGGTGAAAATGGGACAAGAGGAAGAAGAGGGTCGGGCCGGGCCTAGCCCCGCCCCTCTTAGTGATGCTTCTAGTGCGACGCCGTGCGTGGCGGCGCGACAGGCCTGGGTGCGGCGCCAGCCAGTGTGGCGCGGCACTAACGCTGCATGGGGCCCACACGCCAGCGTGGCACGGGCTGCCGCGCCGCACCGACGGGAGCGGCAGTGGTAAGTGCGGCGCCAGTTGGGCTGGCGCTGCAGGGTCGAGCCAGCATGGCATCGCTACGGCGCCATGGCCCACGGGGCCAGCGTGGCGTATGTGCGGCGCCATTAGCGCTGGCGCCGCACGCTTGGTTGCAGCGCACGCTTGGTTGCAGCGCCGCGCGGACGGGAGTGGCAGGAAAGGGTTAGCCGTTGTAAAATTGTTTTGGCATATGTTTATTATTTAAATTTGTTTCGAGTTTGGGTTATTTTTATTTAAATTATCCCATGATGGTGCGGACGCTTCTTTACGGCCATGATTCGCTAGCATCGATCGGTTGTTTTGTCTTGTCGCCGATCCATGGACACCGCATCGGCGTTTTCTTCCTCCGGTGAAATGATGGTGCGGCGGCCATCGATCGAGCGAGCTAGCAAGACGACGAGAGGGGAGAGACGTTGTGAGGAGAAAGGGGACCCTCTGCCTTGAATGCGCGGCAGAAAGGAGTGCAGCTTCCAGCTGCCGTCACAGAGCCGCTTTAATCATCGCGACGCTCTGCCGCCTGCCTCCCGGGACACGAGTCCAGTCGGACGACAAACACCAAAAGCCAACCCGGCCGGAGGAGGGTGTAGTCAGTGACTCACAGTTGCCGCTGCAGTAGGACTATGCGCTGGGTTTAACCTCTTCGCATCTATTCTTGCTCGAGTAAAATGTACCCGTGGTAACACGGAGGAAGCTTGAAAAAATTCTCAATAGGATCGGTGCTATATTATTACTATTCTACTAGTGTCATTTTGCTAAAATTTACACTAATTAGTACTTCCTCCTTTCGAAAATATAAAACGTTTTAGCTTTGTGAATCGAATGTATCTATATGTCTTTTAATGTATAGATTCGTAGAGACTCGGACTAAACCTATACACTAAAAGGTGTCTAAATACATTCGTTTCACAAAGCTATAATATCTTATATTTCCGAACGGAGGGAGTAGTACATAATGAAGAGATTGTTAATTTTCACTGGATCAGCTGACCCTAGCGGCTATATGCTAGCTCCGTCCCCGCGTGTAACTAAACTTATCGTGCAAAATCAATAAGGTCGCTGATCTTCGAAATATGGGACATAAGGTCATCGAATATGGCTCACGACGGCGTGGACCCCGCGTATCGGTGATCTAGAGCGTTGATGTGGCCGTTGTTTTGCGATTATACCCCTTCGACAGCCTCCTTTTCTTGTCTAAACCTTCCCCATCAACAAAAGGGAGGTGTCCGTCGTTGCTCTCTCCCTTGCCGCCACCGCCGTAGTACCTAGGTTTTCGTCCTTTCCCTCGCCGACGCCGTAGTGCATCTATTGCCGCCGTCGTAGTAGCTAGGTTTTGTTCAGCAATGTCGCGCTTAGGATGTTCCATTTCTGCTCCGCCGTGGCCCCTGTATCCGAACCATCCAGTGTCCGCACTGTGGTCGCATGGTGCAACGGTCCCTGTCCGGCACGAAGCAACACGACAGGTATGTGTACTACAAGTGTCAGAAGCATGGGGTAAACTCGATCGGCTTCATCCTCTCACTAGTAGAAAAAGGCTTATAGCAGTCATCTTTCTAGTAACGTGTGTAATAATATAGGCAACACCACTCCAGATAAAAATAGTCGTGGCGTTCAACAAAAGCCGAATGCCGGCACTAATTAATAGTCCTGGCGTTCGAGGAATCGCGAACGCCGATACTAAGTAGGGACCATGATGCAAGTCATGACCAAAATATCCTAGGCGTTCGGCATAACTGAACGCCTATATTACCGAAAATACTAACGGCGTTCAGAAACTTTCAACACCACTACTGTAATATCCAAAATTTTAGAGGCATCGCCCGCCCGGTGCGGTGGTTCCTCTCTTTTCGTCCCCCGCACCACACACACATGGCATGTCTGGTTGCTAGGCCCCATATTTTTCGCTTTTGGCATTTGCCCCGCTTGGTGCTCCATGTGGCGAGATTTAGCTTGGGCTAACTTTGACACTTTATTTGGTTGCCCACGTGGTGGTTTATCCAGTAAAAATCCCGGTGTTTGGTTGTCCGGTGCAAAAAAAAGTTGTTTTGTGTTTAACTAACATGCTTTTTTCTTAATCATCTCTAATACACCCAACCGTGCCTCCATTCGAGATAATGTCTAGATGAAAAAGATGCTTCTCGATGTTAAGAATCCACTGCCGCGAATGATTTGTAATTTCGTTAAGTGTTTGAAATGCTATGTTGTTTTCACTTTTAGACCTTTTTTGAATAAATTTTGTCAAATTCGTCACACACTATTAATCATTTGAAATTTCCTTTGAGGGGAAGTTTCAATTCATCATTGCACACGACTTTCATGTTGTGAGTTTTATGATTTGACATTTATATACAGAAAAAATCTATGTGTACGTACGTATATTAAAACAGTTTAGATCTATTTGTTTATAAATATTAAAATAAAAAAGTTACAACATGAAAGTTATGTGAAATGGCGAGACGAAGTTATACCTCTAAGGAAATTTTAAACAGTCGCCCGTGTACAAAGAATTTGGCAAAATTCGTTCAGAGAATGTATAAACATGAACACGAAATAGATTCCTAAAAAGTCAACAAAATTAGGAACCGATCATCGAGATGGATTCGCAACATCGATTCACATCTTTTTCATGTCTAACTTATTTTAAATCGATGCATGATTATGTAGATCAGAGGGGATTAAGTAAATCATGTTTAGGGAGTAATTACTGACTGGGTTTTCAAGGGGGGAGAAGAACTTGCAGCCAACAGGCCTGTCCCCATGGAAATGGCCGAAATCGGTGTTCCTAGTGGGCCAACTTTTGGTCTGCTTTAAATCTCGTGCCATGCAAGAATTCCACACGACCCAGCAAGCCAAACAGGCTTATTTCTTTCCGCGTTGTGCGAGAAACAAAGATCAACCCAACCAAACATGTCCACACCTTCTTCCTGCTTGTTCCTCCTGAAATCGTTGCCGCCTCCCACGCCGCCGTGCCCCAGTCTAGCCCCGCCGCCGGCCGAGCCCCGCCGCAACTGGCTCTGCCCCACACTGGTCCACGGCGACCCCGTCGTCTCTGTTTCCTGGCCGCGACGGATCCACCGGCCCCACGGTGCGAGATCGCCTCCCATTGACCCGTCGACGCCGGCCGAGCCCCGCCGCTGCCAGCCAAGCCCGCCGCTGCCGGACAAGCCCCGCTCTGCCCTAGTGAAGCCCTACCCCCCCTAGCCCAGCTCAGCCGCCACTGTCCCCGCAGGTGAGCAAAGCCGCAGCTACCACTTCAGTTATTGATGAATATTTGTGTGCTGCATGTGGATGTTGATTTGCAAATGGTGCAAATTAAAAGTTGTGAATTTGTGAATTTGCAAATGGTGATATCTATGGATATGATATGGATATTTGGGTTTGCTCGATTGTGTGTGGATGAGGCAACCTTTGAGTTTGCTATATGTTTCTATCTATAGGGAATATACTAGAGTGCCATAATTTTAAACGCAATGTGATTAATTTACATTTCATAAATTTTGGCACTCATATGTCCTATTTTTAGTAAAGGCCATGCCGAAATTTTGTACTATCTAACAGTGTGATCTTTAATTTTTTACTGCGAAGATGTCTGGAGAAGATGACCTTGCCGTGCACTCTATATCCTCTCAGTTGACCCATGACAGCGAGGAGGATGCAAGAATAGGAACATATAATCATGGATATACACAAGACTTGTACATGGATGGGCAGGGTGAGGATTTTCTGGAGACGGAGGGTGGGGGCTATGTAAGTGATAGTTCGGATGACGACAACGAGACCAACACCAACACCGAAGAAACCGGTGATCCTCCAGAACCCAGAAATGATGTTGAGCCAGCTGGTAAGACTAAGAGGGTAAGGGCGAAAAATAAGTTGGGCACCGAAACACTTGTGGTAACAAGAGTGGACTATAAGGGTGACCCTGCAAGTTCAGAAAGCACTAGAGCCACCTATGGCAATGACATTGGTTGCATAGTCTGAGATACCATCAACATCAACACATGCAACTTAAGGGTGAAGGCGAATCGGCGGATCCTTAATCTTCTCCTTACGAAGGTGCATGCAAGATTTGCCATCCCTGAGAAGCCCAATGCTAAGATGAAGAAGCTAGTTAACAACAGGGCCATCCACAAGTGCAGCAAGGCCCTAAGTAACTGGAGATCTATGTTAAAAGAGAAAATTTCTAATAATGCACAATACTCTGAGATTGTTGCGGAATGGCCACAAATTAAGAAAAAATATTGGGAACTTTTCAAGGATTATGGTGGGACCGCTTCAGCCAAGGTATTTGCGGTCCGGGGAAAGGAGATGCGCAAGCAACTCATAGGTGACCATAGACTTGGAAGCGGTGATTATGAAGGGAAGCAAAAAATCTGGAAAAAGGAGGACGAAGAACTCCTAAAGGAGTTTGATGGCAACAACCCTTGGGATGTGTTCACCGAGACCCGCGAACGTGACTTTGTTAGGGCTCGTTTCACATATGATAAAGAGTTAAAGATATTTTAAACAGATGATAAGACAAAAAGCCTCATTAAAGAAGTGGTGATAAATTTAGTAGATTCTCATTTTATTTCTATAACCGTTCTTCTCACATAATCCCTTTGCAGAAAAAGCAGAATGCTCTCGCGGTTGCTAAAAACTCCCACGGGTTGGAGTCATCATACGGGCATGCATGGGACACCCCTCTTAACCAGGTGATCAACCTAACCATGGGGAAGGATCCACACAAGAAGCCGGAAATTGGTCGTGTGGTCGGCGCTGGTGTAACATCCCAATTGTCTAATAATTGTAATGCTACTTGCCTAGTCTATATAGTGCTAATTTCTACATATCATTATTGCATCATCATTATATCATGCTCATGTCACCATGCCACCTTGCATTTGAGCATCATATAAAACCCTTTCATTTGGTTCTTATCTCATATGCATTTATATAACTTGGATTTGCCGCTTGATGAATTGTAGTTGGTTCTTGATATATTGCTTCATGCCCAAGTTGAGTTGTGGGCATATCTTTTACAACTCCACTACCTTTCTTTGTCACCATCTTATAATTCCACCATCCAAACTACATATGAGAAATTGCATTCCTTTGGGTATTATGTCTAGCTCATATGTAGTAAGATGGATCCACTTTTAGTGCTACATGTCTCCATATATGTTCTCTTATTGTTTTCACAATAATCCATATGTGGAGCCTCATGGCCACCTTTGCATGCTACGAGTGTGGTTTACTTTTATCTTCTTCTCATGGTTTTATTCAAATTGTGAGTTTATTTGACTTAGTGAGGCCATATTAAATCATAATGTAACATAGACATTATTTTGGCCTTTTAATTCAAATAGGTTCATTATTAAATTGAATCATGCTAGAGTTTGCTTGGATTCGAATGAGGCATGAATCAAGTGAACTAGATCCAAGCATTTAAGCATGCATGCATGGCCCATGCAAGTTGCTTTATCGTATCTCTCTTTTGAGTCTTATTTGATTTTTGCATGATTTTTGAAATGGTTGCATTCGAACAAAAGAAATCAAATAAAAAGGAGATCAAAATAAAACCTACCCTATGTCATGGCAACCATGCCACCTACATGACCTAGGTAGCACTAATGCAAAGCATCTAAACCTAAGACCTAGACCTAACCCGAGTATCCACATGTGCCCTCTTGGGCATGGCTTGCTTGGGGCACAAAGGGCCACATCCCCTCTACCTTTCATTGCTAAGCAAGATGATCAAGCAATCAGGACACACCCAACCACCACGCCAGCTCCCAGCCCCCCTCCTTTCCCTCTCTCGGCTTCAGAACAAAAATGAGGAGGAAAGAAGAACCTCCCCGAGCTACCCACTCTTTCTCTACTATTGGAAAAAGCAAACCAAGAACCCCATGTGCCTTTCTCCCTCTCTCCCTTATCACCACAACCACCCTAGATCCCCAGATCGCATCTGGGAGGTGCCCAACTACTTCCCTTCCTCCCTTCTTCTTCCCCAAGATGGCCATGCCTTCCCCATGCCAAAACCCTAACCCTACTTTGGCTAGTTCCTCTTCCCTGTTGACCTGGTCATGTCTATCATGTTCTAGCTGGTCCAGAAGAGTGGCATGCTTCCTCTACTTACCCTAGTACCTCCCAACCTCGCCAAAGCACGCCGGAGCTGGAGGAGAAGGACAAAACCCAAGATCTACAGGAGATACTCGGCCCGAATCCCATCAGCGATCGCCTCTTCCTCAAGCACGTGTGTCTACACCTATCGGTCGCTGATGAGCCTCTCTTCACCCCTCACATGGTCCCCGTCACCCTTCTGTCCCGTGTCGCCATCTCCCTCCGTCGAGCACCCTCGGTGCGCACTGCCGTGCAACACCGCTCGCCACCGCCACCCTGCAGTACTCCTCACCATCGGCCTCCCCGCGAGCTCACACGAGCCCGTGGAGCACCGCCATGCTCCCCTGTACCTCTCAGATACGGCCGCTAGCAGCCTTCCTTGCCACCTCGATGTGTCGCTCGCCGCGCAAAGCAACCCCGCGCGTGTTCTGACTGTCGGATAGCAGCAACAGCAACAACATGTCCACCCGGTTTACCTGCAAGCTCACGATCACCACATCCCTCCTCCGGCGAGACTTCCTGAACCAGAATCATAGCCCTACCTCCCCTCTTTCCAACGAGCCCGAGAACTACCAAAACGGTGCCCTCAGACCTAGGAATCTTCTCTGAAAAAATTGAACCAGCTAGCTGCATCGCGTCGCAAAAATTCAATTTCGTCAGAGTTCGTCACGGAAGGTTTTCTACTTAAGCCCCTATACTTTTGTTTTCATCACCTCGCGGTCCTCAGTCCAGCCATGTGTCAGCGCCCAGCTCGCCCGCGCGCGAGTGGGCCCGCTGCCCCTTCTAGCCCCACTTGATAGCGTCTGTGGCTTAGGAACGCCTGAGTGAGAAAATTTTGATGTTTTTCTAAATTCAAAAATAAAACACAATATAAAATATATCAAATTAATTCATAACTTTTAAATGCTTTTAAATTTGAATTCAAACTCTATATGAAATATGTGTTGTTCTTGAATGTTAATTCAAATATTTAATCAAATATTTTCAGAAATAATTCAAACTAGTCAAACCTTTGACTTTGACCCTAATTTAAATTAATTTGGTATAATAATTGTTTTAAAATCATAATTCCAAATAATACAAATGATATATGTTTTCTGATCAAAAAATGCCACGAATATGAATATGCTATTTAAAATATTTTCTAGACAATTAATTTTTTTGAATTAACAAGTGCCATTAATATGCCTTATATTAATTAATTCACAATTTTAATTCCTCAATTCCAAATTCGACAAATAATATGTCTAAATCGATCAGCACGATGAGCTTGTTATGTTTATGCATTTCATGATATAAATTTGAAGCATGCATCATATAAATTTTAAGAAAATGACAAGGTTTATGAGAGTAAAACATGCTTAAATAATTAATTAAAGTGATTTATTATTGTTCTCACACCTCACCCATGCCATACTATGTTATACCATGTAATTGTGCATCATTCCATCATGACATACCTTATTTGTTTATTGCATATATTCATATGATTGCGCACTTTATTTATTATGGCCCTTTGTGTGTTTGGCTTTTATTCCGGACAGACACCAAGCATGGGAACTATGAGGAGAACCGAGATTACTACCAAATCCCAGTTACCCAACTGCTGATCTGACATGCAAGCAATTTCCTATGTTTGTATTACATATAACACCTATGCCTCTATCTTATTCTTGCATCATGGAGTCACGATTGCACTAAATTGAATCCCAACTATTGCATAACCTTTAATTTTAAACCCCACCGAAGCTTATACCCTCAATCCTATGAGCCATTACTACAGGAGTTGTTTGAGCCATGCGAGTCGTAGAATTGCATGTGTAGGTTTTGTGCAAGTCTTTGGATGATGAGGTACCTAAACAATTTAAACTGAGTAGTAATGGGATACTAAAGAAAGAGGCATCAGTGGACAATAGCTGTTGTTTGGTTCTTCCACGCTCACTTGTGTCTCGTAGGACCCGAGTACTTGATTCCTGTTCCTTGACTATCGCACTATCCGCATATGGGACCATGAATCCCCTTATCCTGAGCTTGATTCACATATTATTTCTTACGTCCACAACAAGTTTGTGGCCACAACTAGTTTGTGGCATTATTATGGTCATGTACTTATGTCATGCTTTACTACTTTATTTACTATTGTGTGGAGCTCTTGTACTGTTTAGGACTCATGTTATGTTTCCAAGGTATCGACAAGCCCAGTCACACTTCCGGTTTCCTAGACGTTTACAGTTGTCGACACAAACCCTAGGTCTGTCTTGGAGCCAGCCAACTTCGTTGCGGGTAGCTTAGTGGGATGCCCCCCTAAAATTATTTTTGAATCTTGAGAATGCTTTGTCGTGATGCCTCGTAGCTTTTTATTTGGTTCTTCCCGAGGTTGATCATGTGTGTGTTGCTATTTGTGCACCCTTGCAGGGTAAAATTTTTTAAAAGCCGTGTCCGCAGTTATGGACGACTTTGAGCATAGTTTCTCGATCATAGATAACTATAACTAAAGTACCGTATTTAATTTGACTTAAACATGACTAGTAAATAGTGCAACAATCATGGAATGGTTAATAAAATTGCCAACGGACAGGATGTTGTTCCGCCTTCTCATTCGGTAAGTGAGGAGGGCGAGCGATGTTTATTTATGCTTCTTATATAACTGTTGTTTCTAATTAACGAGTGTCCGTCTATCTTTGGTTAGTCAGACGTTGTAGCGTGTCTCTATAGAACTGTTTAGATAATATCTTTCGCTGTAATTGTGTTCTCCCAGGTTGTTCCATTTAGATGCATAAAGACTGCTAAGTACCCCTAGGGTCTCACACAAATTATTGATTAGGTTGTCAGGTACATCCATATGGAGGATACTATGTCGATGAGGCCGATGAAGGAGTCAACGACCCTCTTGTGTAGAGATTTCGGGGATGGAGATCTCTGAGATCTATGGGCGGGAAAGTGCTTATTTCTGTGGCATCTTATGCCAATTTTCTTCTTAATCCGTACTCGGATCTTGTCGTCTGCTTCCGCTTGATACTATGTTGATTGATGTATGAGGATGTATCCTAAACTATTATATCTATCTAGGATATTTGGATCTTGCTGTATGGCGTGCAATATTTCCTTTCTTTGTAGATGGAATTGCTCTGATGTACTCTTGTATGCTGCTGACATACATACTCATTTGTGTATGTTTTGTTCACATACCTGTCGACTACACCGCTCGCACTTGTTACGATATTCTTGAAAGTGGGTAGGGTGGTTGGTCGGTACCGTGCCCTGCTCCGCTTCTACGGGCTTAAATGTGGGTGGCCTTTGGGCATCCGTAGTAGCATCCCTTATCCACTTTTGGTTCATCCTGACTTGTTGCTTAAAGCATAGGATCCGAGGTATTGCAGCTGACTTAGGTGCAAAATGGAAGGTACACTATCCTGACACTTTAACCAAAGATGAGAGGCGAGAGCGTAGGAAAGGCGATAAGTCGTGCATGGATTCTACGAGGTACGAAAAGATGAAAGCCGAAATTAAGGCTGAATTGAAAGCAGAAAATGCCCAATCCGATGCCGAGACTAGGGCCAAAGAAGAAGAAGCAGTACTACAAGCAGCTGATACCCTCATGGTTGTTTATACAAAAGTAGTCCAAGCTTGGGTAGATGGAGGATGTGTAGGACCAATGCCACAATTTTCCCAACAACGTGTTAGTGTGTCAAATGCTAATTCTAGTGTCGATGGAGAGATTTTTCCTGACCAAGCTCATCATAGCAGCCCATCCGTCTCTTGTGGCACCAGGGCGTCGCCAAGGGCTGACCTAGATGCCCTAACGGTAACCTTCGCACATGCTCAACAAATTAATTGTACCATTATTCTTTATTTGCTTGGATCTCTCTAGCTAAGTACATGCATGTTTCGTAGGAGGACACTTCGTGCACTCTCCTCGCAATAGTGAATGTTGAGTTGAAGGACGTTCTGTTAGGCCGAGTCATTCAACCTAATCAGAACCAGCTACACAATCAGAAGATGGCCACCAACGTCCTTCGAGTTAATGTGCATGTGGTCCATGATGGTTTTGAGGAGATTGATCCTCGGACTCCCACATGAACCTCTTACAATGCAAGGGGTGGTTGTATGCTAGAGTGGCCTAAGGCATACATTCGTTTGGGTACTAGTAGTAACCCATAGATAACACCGCCAGTAGTGCCGAGAAAAACTCCAGTGATGCCATCTCCTTTGGGTCAGAGTCACCCCATTGGCCATAGCAGCAACAATTCCATGCCCACATAGATCATGTTAACGAGTCGTTGTATGACAACAATGTCTACTTGGAAAACGAAGTATAATATGTATACATGCTTGGGTCCCATCGATATGCTTGTAGCTGGCGGGTACCAACCACAACAAGGACCACCATTCCAACCTGAAGCACCATCATCCCAACCAGAATTTCTCTCCAAAATTGAAGTACCATCGCAACTAGAATTTCTCATACAACCCGAAGTACCAGTAATTGACCATGTTAAAACTTGTGTGAAGAATCTGTTTGATGATCATACATCCGAGCAGTACACCCAGCGGAACAAGATCATTAGTCCAGACACGTTTCTGAACGCTGTCAAGGGAGCAATGGTAACTCCTCCTGTAATGGAACCGATGAAGAAGCACATGAAGTAGCCAAAAGATGCCAAGGTTCCCAAGGCCAGCTGTACCAGCCAACCATCTCCTAAGCGTCTGTATTGTCATCTCGCTAGATTAGGTAAATCAGAGGGTCATCTACGGGAAAAGGCGATCATGCATGTAGCTGGACAAAGGATCCTTTCGACGAATAGATACATCAACGCTGACATGGAATTCAGAATTCTTAATGACACGGTTATCAAAAATGAGAGAGTGGCGCTGAAGTCAGGACATGTCCTCTCGGTCTTTCCTATGCGTGTGCCGTTGAGTATTCATTGGAACACTACATTCCTTAAGGACAAGTACTACATATGTTACGATGATATCTTCAAGATGATGCACCTAAATCCCTAGATAGTAACTTTCTCCGCCTATGGGTGCTCTAGATTGCCCGCCGTAACCACCGAGGACGACAAAACATCACGGTGGCGGACCCCTACGGATTCATTGAGAACAGCTTGAAGGAACTAGAGGGCCGCCAAGCGGCAAGGAAGTACCTTTTAGAATTTCTCCTTACTTTCTCCTTTCTCACTCTCCCCCGTAAGTCATTTATATTTGGCAGCTAAGCTAATTAAGATATGCTTTCATCATACATATTTTCATTTATATGATTGGTTTGTTGAACTGTTTGTGCAGTAATCACGATGTTCTCATCGTTATGCACCCACAGATTTGCCAAGCTTACATCCTGGATTCATCGAGAAGCAAGAAGAAAGACTACACATTAATACGCGAGGAAATGGATAAAGCTCTCTTACACTTCCGCACCCATGGAGGACACATACTTAAGTTTAACAAAAGAAAAGGTGGCGGCAACTTGCTAGGCTTCCGCTTCAAAAAATCATCCCCTTACATGCAGCAACTGGATCACGATGCTTTCCAAAATGGTATTATGGGCAACTACTACGTCATGTATCACATCACCGCATATGTACGTGCGGCTAGCACCTTTGACTTGACCAAAGATATCGAGAAATGGAGCACATGACTGGAGGAGAAGGGAGGTGATCATATGGATGAGTTCAAACACATCCAAGGCAAACTTGTAGATATCCTTAACAAAGATGTCATAGACGATCAAAGTGCGTTCTACGGAGGTTTAGAAGAACCGGAGGAGGTGACTAATTGCTTGGCTCGACAGCACGGTGGACAGGCGTCGTCATTCATGACCTATGAGGATGTTCTTCCATTTCATCCGCTGAAGAATAAGTAGTTCTTGAGCGTTGCATCAAAACTTTGTTAATCAGATATTGTGCGTGCCTTCAGATATTGTAATAATTAAGATCTAGACCTATGTACTATGTTACTTTGTAATCTGGTATGCGAACAGTTCTTGCAGACTTGCTTAATTAATTAGCTATCGACTTCTGGTCGTCTATTATTGTTGTGCTCTTTAATTAATTATTTTATTATATACTTGCTTGAAATCCTGCCGTGGAAGATATATTTCCCTGCCGCGGCAGCGAAATATGTCGAAATGCTTCCGCGGTAGGGAAAAATGTACTGCTAGTGCTCTACCACAGGCTTTCAGACTAACTCACTCCTGGCGTTTGAGCTGAACGCCACAACTTGGAGATATAATGGTGGCGTTTGGATTGAACGCCACCGGTACGAGCCATAATGGTGGCATTCCATCGAGACGCCACCATTAGGACCTACCAGTGATGCGAGGTTAGTGGCGTGCGGGTTCAAAGCCACGAACCCCCTTTTCTGAACACTGTCACTAGACCTTTTCCTACTAGTGTATTTCCCATCTCTTGCAATTTGACTGAATTTTGTCACTATCGTGCCCAAAGTTCAGAGTTTTACTGTAATTTTGGGGTTTTCATTTTGCATTTGCAACATGGGGTGTGATTTCTGGCACCGAGAGTTAGAGTATGTTGAATATCTGATTGGTCACAACATTCTTAGAGGAGAAGCAGCTGTAGATGCACTGGGATGGGCTGAAGAGAGAAGGGAAGAACTAGCAACTACTTTCCCTAGACAGGAAGAGATGGTGTTGAAGCATTGCATCTCTGTGGTTGAGCTACCGAAGGATGTCGTGCTTATGTTGAATATTGTATTAGGATTGTTATGTCTTATTTGTGTAGTGCTTATCAGCAAGAAATGATCAATGCTAGCTATGTAATGTTGTCGTTTAGCCATGTAATGCTTTTCAGCAAGGATGTATTCCTTATTTATGTAATGTTGTGTTATACTTGTTTGGTACTGGTACAGGTGTATTTTTTTGTAAGACAAGGATGTACTGCTTAATTGTTTGAAATACAAATGTGTTGTGTTGCTACTAAATTGTTTTGTGATCTAGGATCTAAGGAATGACAAAACACAACTATTAATGAAACAACAACATTCCATTCCCTGAGCTTAAACACTTGTGCACATAGTCACATACTAGAAGCACAAGATTGACATAGGCCTTTCAGCATGCTGGTGACCATGTAAAACTATCGACATGATCAAAGCACACCTCAACACTATCAACCTAGCTCCTATTGGTACCTTGGACAAGAAAATAACCTCCATGGTTTACTAGGACTGAGAAATACTAGCTACCACGATCTGCTAGAACAATTAACGGAAACATACAGTCAAATTCATCTCTTTTTTTTTGCATACAAACACATAAATTTCAACTACATTAAAACCCTCGTGAAGCCCCAACCCCTACCCTTGCAGACGTCGATGAATAATCGCTAATAGAAATGAAATTCCTCTCCAATTAGCCACTTTTCTATAGCAAAATCTAGCTATAACAAAAAAAACTTGAATTTCTACATAGATTTTAGACAACATTTAGGTCGGTACTTACAACAATCTGGAGGACGAGCACCATCTGGATGTCGCTGCAGAGCCTTCATCGGGTAGGTGCACCACCGTGGCTGCAACGTTGGATGATGTCGCTACAAGCAAGACTACTACCACCACCACCGCCGCTCTCTCGCTGATGGTTAGGTACTCTCCTTGTCGCCCACCTCGGAATGATCGGGAAGGGGGAGGACACCTGACTTTTGTTGAGGTGAAGGGTTTAGACAAGAAAGATATGTTGTCGGAGGGGTCTAATCGCAAAACAACGGCCACATGAATGCTCGGGGTCACCGATAAGCGGGGTCCACACCTCAGAATGGTTTAGGTACTCTCCTTGTCGCCCACCTCAGAATGCAAGAAAATACTACCACCGCCACCACCCACTCGCTGATGGTTAGGTACTCTCCTTGTCGCCCACCTCAGAATGATCGGGAAGGGGTGACGACACCTGACTTTTGTTGAGGGGGAGGGTTTAGACAAGAAACAGATGTTGTCAGAGGGGTGTAATCGCAAAACAACGGCCACATGAAGGCTCTGGGTCACCGACAAGCGGGGTCCACACCGCAGCGCCCGGACACGTACGTGCGCTGTACGTGCTACAGTGACTATGATGGGACGTGAGCCGTATGTCCCATATTCTGAAGGTCAGTGTGACGTATTAATTTTGCTCGACAAGTTAAGTTATTCTACTCTTCTTGCTCTAGTGGAGTTACAAGGACAATGATGGCGTACGAAGTTATGTCGCCACTAGAGGTTAAACAAGTCAGATCTTCACTAAGCGATAGAGAAGAAAAAACATTCATTCAGAAGAGAAAAGGGAGAGCTTGGCATTATTTCATACCACTTTGCTTTTCCATGAACTAACAGTCTAATTAGCCGCGGGAATCATGCACACGCCACTCGGTTTCTGGTTTCTAGCTCCACGGTGACACCAGCACCTGGCACGCAAAAGAAAATGCACAACAGCCTTTTGCATTTGACACTAATCGAAGTTGCTTAGTGAGTGGCCAACACACGAGTTGATGAGATGTGACTTGACTGACACCTGAGGTTGGCGAGCTAGCACCATCACCGCACCGATCATCACACGACCTTTATTAATTAAGGGGTCCTAGGACGAAGCCGGTTGTAGTTAAGCATGGTACTGGTTCCGGTATGAACATGAGACATACCATCCAAGATTCTGGCTTCTTGTGACTATTTAGAGGACGTGAGTGCGAAATCATAATCGGTTTGGTAGATGTAGCTGTCACGCAGATGCGTCGTGCTTCCATGGCACTCTCGATCGAGCTGCAAGCAAACAGACGTCTCGCCTTTCTTGCCACCCTCTCCCTCATCATGTCTCTCCTTTCATGGCAGAGAGAGAGAGAGGGACAGACACAGCAACAGCATGCATGATGACCTGACCAAAATGCTGCGAGATACTACTCCGTAGTACACTCTCTCCGTCGATCCCCAGAACAGAACAGACCGGCACTGCTCGCTACTGCTGCTGCTACTACCCCTACGGCTACGTACTACTGTATTATGGGTCGAGCAGCGTTGCTTTACTTGTACACTACCACCACCACGCGCGAGCTGCGGGCCTGCGAGCCCGAGAGCAGCCGACAAGACGAGAGAACCGTCATCATCATCATTCGTCCGTGGAGATTCAGTGGCTGCACAGGTCCGACAGCTCCTTCCGCCCCTCCACGATGTCGTCCAGGAAGTCGTCCAGCTGGCACACCAGCCCGTCGGTGCCGGCCCGGACCACCTCCAGCCACGCCCTCAGCTCCTCCGCCTTGTCCTTCACCGCGCCGTCCCGGTCCGCGCACTTGCTGCCGCCCAAGGCCGCGCGCTCCACCTCCTCCCGCGCCGCCTCCGCCGCCGCTCGCGCGCGCCGGAACTCGTACATCCGGATCACGCCCGGCGCGGCGCCCGCGCCGGCATCCTCCGCCGCCATCCTCTTCTGCAGCGTCGCGATGGACGCCATGAACCCCGCGCCCGCGACGTCGGCGGACGAGCGGGGCGACCCGGTGGTGGCGCAGGCGCCGCCCGCGAGGATGAGCAGGAGGAGCGAGCTGGCGTTGTGCAGCGCGTAGAGGAGGCCGCGGAAGCCGTTGAAGCCGCTCAGCCTGGCGTCGGCGCCGCGCCGCTCGTCCAGCTGCAGGGACAGCGGCGCGATCCGAGACTCGGACAGCGCACGGTTCTCCTCCTCCGCCGCCGTCGCCTCCCTCCGAGACGCCGAGATCGCCCTCGTCACCTGTTGCCATTTGCCAATGCGCGCGCGCGATCATCAGATTAGAACAGAGAGAGTTCCAAAAACAGAGCAAGAAGAAGCCATTGATGGCACAGGACTGAATCACATCACACAGTACATGAAAGAAGTTGGAAAGAAAGGCGACACGATCATTCATGATCACTGCTCTTTTCCTCGAAAGAAATCTCATAATTACTGCTCGAGACAGGTGATGTTTCAATAAAGTTAACACCAACCTGGCGAGTGGAGAGAGGGGACGGGTCCTGGAGCCAGTCGTCGAGGGCGGCGACGGCGCACGACGCGGCGGCGCAGTAGCGCTCGACGGCGGCGAGGCCGAGCTTGACGGCGAGGCAGGCGTCCCAGAGGCGCGCGGTCTCGTCCATGTACTCGTCCAGCCACCGGCCGCCGGGTGGAAGGTGGAGCTGGCCGACCAGCAGCATGAGCTGCGAGTGCAAGCCCCTCAGCAGCGCCGCCGCCCGGAGCAGCGCCGGCAGCGACGACAGCTCGCCGCCCCCGCTGAGTTCGTCCAGGCCCCGCGCCAGGGTCGCGAAGAAGGCGTTCACCATGGCTCCTCTGCAGCAGCTAGTAGAGTACTACTGTGCGCGGAGGTAAAGGATCGGTCGAGCTGGCGGAGGCTGACGGCGCGCGGCTGGCTATATATAGGGCGCGGCGAGCGCGCGGAGCAGGAGGAAGACGAAGGAGGGGGGGCTAGCTAGGAGGAGGAGGGGGAGGGACACGACGACACGATCGGGGGTGGGGAGTGGAGTGCAATGATGGGTGTCTACAGGAGGGGGAGAAGCGCGATGATGAGGTTGGGGCGAGGCAGCGCCATGGTTGTTGCCCCTGCCCGCTTTGCTGGGTCGTGTGTCGTCCTCCTCTCTCGCGCGCGTCGCGGGAGTTCGCGAGCAGGTTTTGTGTGTACGGCTGGGCGTGCTGGTCTCTGCGGTGCCGGACTGCCGGGCAGCAGAGTGGAGTAGTGGAGGAGTGGTGTGCTTTGCTTTGCTGGATTTCCGGAAGAGCTCGGTATTTTCGTGGTGTAGCTGCGGGGAAATTGCTTTTTTAGGCAATTGTTTACTCCCTAGCTGTCTAACTATATTTAGCACGAGTACTATGTTTTGGGTGTTTCTCTTCTGGGAAAACTCCAGTCATGTCACGATGTCATCTCAAATTCTCGATGATAAAATGTATCTAGCAGATGCAATTTTAGATTTGTAAAAGAATCAAAGTTCGATTTAGATTTATGGTTGTCCTCATAAATAAACACTTATCAAAAGGAAAATGATCCACTTAACTAGGGGGATCGCACGCGCGAGTGCCACGTGTCTAGCGCCACGGCCCCACCATGTTCCTATCTCCCGGCTCCCGCACGACATCTTTGCTTCTTCCAATCCCCTTCTCTTCCACGCGCAAGAGAAATCGTGGCATGCAGCATGCTCCTCATGTCCTCAATCCCTCCTCGCTGATTTTCCCATACCTACCGCCCCACATTTCTCGTCGGCTCCACGCCCGCTCCTCCCTCTGCTGGCCAAGCCATGTCCCTATCCCCACACCACAATGGCTCCTGATCTCTCTCCGACGCCGTACAAGAGGAAAGGTGCGGCGTCGGCTCTACCCAGCTCATCTACTCCGCTTACTCCCGCTGTAGCCATGGAGAGTTCGAGCTCTTAGGCCACGGGTCAATGTTGGCGCTTCCCTCACTATTATCAGGATCTACCTCTGTGCCCCTCAAGCTCCATTCCCGATGGTTCTACCAGTTTTCCCGACGGTGCTACCTTGGTCGGCAACCCTTGCTACATGAAGAGACCGACTTTGCTACATTAGGTTGCCGGTGTTGCCCCTTGGGAGGCTAGATTTCGCTACCTTGGATGGTCAACATTGCTCCTTGGGCGGCCGGGTTTTACTACATGAGGCGGTCGGCCTTGCTCCTTGGGTGGCCGGATTTTGCTACATGAGGGGTCGGCCTTGCTACATGAGGCGACTGACCTTGATTCTTGGGTGGCCGACTTCTGCTACTTTGGGCGGCCGACTTTGCTACACGACGTGGCCGACGCTATTCCCTAGGCGGTTGGCTTTTACTACCTTTGGCGGCCTGCTCTACCACCTTGGACGTGGTGGAGTGTTCCTGTTGCTACTGTAAGATAGAGGAAGAACTTCCTCACAGGAGGCGGTCATAGCACGGCGGAGCTCCGGCGGCACCCAACAAAGTTCGCCCCAGCCATGTGAGAACCTATGGACGGTGTGTGAAAGAGAAGAAAAGGAAGAGTTCCAATTTTGCGGATCAATGCGAAGCGGGGCTACGACTTTTCTTCCATGTACCTGAGAAGACCCAGGTGGACACGTGTCAACCGCTCGAGCTAGGGGATCGAGGGCTTCGGATCCCCTAGGGACCGGACGCCGCACTTTCCTTATCAAAATTGCAATAATGTAAAGAACGAATACAGAGGCACAATTCACAACAATGATACTAACATAAAAAAGAAACGTATACATAAATAGGAGTATCATTTCGGTGCCATTTAGGTTGAAAATATATGCATTTTTACTTCATTTCTAAATCCAAAATTGCATAAACAATTGTCTGCCATTTCATGTCAACTATGTCAACTACCTGATTTCACATTTATACTACTCCCTCCGATCCTAATAAATGTTCAGATTCAGATGTATCTAGTCATATTTTAGTGCTAGATACATCCGAATCTAGACAAATCCGAAAATATTAATATGATCGGAGAGAGTAGCATAATTACACACAACAAAAGTACATGCAATTCAGATTTTAAAATGTGCAAACACTACAATTAAACATTCGTTACCCAAACATTATGCAGAAATAGTGCAGCTTTGGGCTTCACAACGTGCAAGCAACTCAAATAACATACTTTTAGACAAAATAATGCAAAGATAATGTATAAGTTAAAGATTAAAATTGTGCAAACTACCCAATTGCATAATTTAAAATTATCCCAAAGCTGCAAAAAAATAAAGATCATGTGCAACTTAGTGCTTCAAAACGTGTAGACTATCCAAAACTACAAAAAAAAACCATTGCCATTTATAGACTTCAGAAAATATACTACTATCTTCGTCCTAAAATAAGTGATATAGTTTTGTCTAGATATGCATGTATTTTTTTTAGGACCGAGGGAGCACCTAGTTGCACATAGGCTTAACTAGAGTATAACTCTCTAACGAAAGAAACAAATGCATAAGCAAAAAAATGATATCTTAGTACTAACAAGGAACAAATTCGACTTTAAGTACTGTAGATGGCACCTATGTTTGCACATAAAAATTCAATTTCTTCTCCAAAAACTACAAATCGTGTACAATTCTCCGTGCAGGATCTGACGTCCGCATCTTCAGGTGGTTTAGCAAAAAAATGAGTTGGCTATGTTTGAGGAAACACTGTCATATGTGGAGCGATAATCCTAACTGTCAACTCCATTCCTGCGTAGTACTCCCTCCTTTTTAAAATATAAGATATTTTAGTTTAGTGAAAAAAGTGTATCTAGACCCTTTTTAGTGTATAGGTTCGTTTAGATTTGAAGTAAACCTAGAGGCTATATACACTCTTTTCATAAAGATAAAACATCTTATATTTTAAAACGGAGGGAGTAGGTTGTATTAGGTTTTTGAGCCTGTTTCGAGGAAGTTGTATTAGGCTTTTTTTTACACAAAGCTTTAAACAATAATGACTGTTTTTCCACAGAGAAAATATGCTGGTAATACTTATTCCGGAGTCGAGATATTTGCACACCAAAAAAATCAACATCCATCTCCTCAATCGGACATGAACCAGGGGTTAAACTAAGCAACGCGACCGGATATTTAGCACCATCAATCTCATCGCCTAAGCTGAAATCCCAAGCTTAGCTTTCCCCTGCGTTATTCGATTCTATCTCACGCGCCTTCCTTTATTTCCTTTCCAACTCAGAGATGCAATTCTTATCCTGCCCGCCAGCGCCACTACCCCAAATTCTCCTACACATCGTTTACTTCAGAATAATATAGCTCAGCCATGAAAGATTCATTACGAAACCATTGACCGACACATAAGCGTACGTCCTTGCTACAAATCCAGCAAGTATTTTCTCCCACTTGCTAGCTCTGGGCGGTTGCGGAAGTAAATTTAAATTTTTGTGCAGGGCATCGGAGGAACGATCGCCCGACATGCACGAGGCTGGCATGCGTAGTGCCGGTCTGTCTCAGCAGAGCAGCGAATTAAGTTGTTGCTGCGATGAAGCTCTGCGCTCTGTGTCCCCGTCTTGTTACATCACGCTGAAACATCTGTCTTAACTGGCTTCTCGAGGGCGTGTTACTGCGGAAACATGGAGACAATCGGTAGATCGGAGCAGTAGACACGATGATACTGCTCTGATCTACAGGATGATGATGCAACACTGCTCTTGCTGTTATTTTACTGTCTTCTTATGTCTCTACACTGAACTGCCCTCGTTTGATTGGAGTATTTGCTACTGCAGTTCTTGTTGTGCGCGCACTCTCCTGCCTTGTGTCTGATACGTAGGTGTTTTTAAACTGAGTGCTCGCTTCTAGTTGTCGCTGTATTTTGTACTACCTCCGTTCCAAAAAGGAAAGTGTATAATTTTATTTTATAAAGTCAAGCCAGGGGCGGAGATTTGGTGCACATGGACACCCGTGATCTCGTTTATTTTTAAAAAATAAAATCATATTTTCGAGTATTGAAAAGCTAGAAAACATCCGGATGTGTAGCCAACCATAGATCCCACAAACGTGCAAAATATCAATTCTAAATACTACTCTGCATTATGAGTAACACAAAAATAACAAAAGTAAAGTGTGGATATGATTATTCATATTTTTAGATCATCAAATTTTATCAAACTTTGTCATTTCGTGTAGCCCATGATATAAAGAATTCTGTGCATGCTCGTAGGATACACATTGACTATGTACAAAATTTATTTCAGATTTATTTGAAACTTGTAAATATGATTTTTGATTTCTTTTTTAAAATAAAGGGAGCACCGGAACTCGGGAGCAAAAACATTTTCTGCAAACGAGTTAAACTTTTTTCTAACTCAAACTTTATGTGGTTTGAATTTTAGAAAAAAATAATATGCCATTTGTTTTGGATTGGTTGTAGTATCACATAAGTTATGAAAAAAATAAAAAATAAACAAACTAAAAAACCAGTAAGCCAGAATTGGTGTGAAAATTGCCCAGCCCCTGGACCCTGTTAGCTCTTGTTTATTGCATGTATGCATCCCATAGAGCTAAGGTCACTTTCGAGAGTAAGGACAAGTTTTTCTTCAACGCTATATATAAACGCCCTTGTCCTCCCTGGAGTTAACGTATGCAAATTGCTACATCCGAGAATGCTAGTACTGTTAAATTCCGTCCTGACTGAAACAAACTACTTCGTCCTTCTCAAAATAAGATATCGCAAATTTATCTAAATGTAAATGTATTGAGGGAGTACTCAAAATAGATGTTGAGAATTTATCAAAACTTTGATGTACTATATACTTAAAATTGTCTAGATACATCTATAGTTTAAGACGGAGGGAGTACAATTACTAGTATAGTACTCCTCCAACCCATATTAGTTGACTTAAATTTATCTAGATTCGAATGTATCTAGTACTAAAACATGTCTAGATGCATCCGAATCTAGACAAATTCAAGTCAACTAATATGGGTCGGAGGGAGTACAAGTTTCGTTCGTAAGCTTTGGTGGTCATGAGTCAGCACAATCATGCTCAAGGCCCCCCAGATGTCGGATGGCGCTTTTGACTAAGATTGGCATTAGCAGCAGATCGCTCTTCTCCCACTCGATATATTCCTTGGCTCTTTATTTAACGACGCTTTGATTCCTACCCCATCAACATGATACACTCTCGTGAATGCGCGAGCTTGCAGTGTTGCTGTTATCTTATCATATCAACAGACCAGTATACTCAATAATCGTTAATCACATGGATAAATCTTCGGAAAAGTGGTGAGATTTTGGTGGTGTGTGCGGTTAGGACGCCCTAAGCCGGCCGTGGGATCTTGGAGAATGTGATGCTTCTGGTGATCCATGGCCAAAGAAGAAGCATGCTAGCTTAAACAAACACATGTGGCTCTCTTATGTATAAACAAACCCCTTTGTTGTGCGTGCCCGAGATGCTAGCTATAGGAAAGCCAACAGCCCCCCTTAAACCGTGATCTCGCGTGATCTAATCGTGGGGCTATTGTAATGCAGGCATGTGATAGGTGTCTAGATGCTTGCTTCCTAAGATCAGGAAAGATCGATTTGCTCCTGACAACATGATCCAAACACGACAATTCGATCGGATTGTGTCTTGCTCAAATTAGGTACTACAGTTATGCAAGCACGTGGTAGCTTAGGTGTGTCTGATTATCTAATTAATGTGTGACTAAGCACAGTTGAGTGGTACAGAAACAGCCAAAATATTCTTACGGAAAGGAAAACGGATGATGAACTGAGCAAACAGTGGGCTACAACACAATACAATCAACTTTTGGGCATTGGATTTCGTTTACACTGCACCCATCCACATGAATGCGTGGATCAGAGGAAAGGGGGACACGTACTGCGGCCGAGCCCCCCTCGATCGAGTCCGTCATTGTCACTCATCGCGGTAATTATGGCCGCCCGAAAGCCCCACGTACAGGTACAGGGGCAAACTACACGGGCCTAATGGCGGGGGATTAGCAATAATTGTCTCATTGAGCCAGGCATCCTTTTGATTTTGACCACCGATCGGTCGATCGATCGTTCTCCATGATCATCACCCGTCGCTAATCGCCGCACCAAGGGGCTCCACGGCGGTGCGAGTGCGGCGGCGACAGAAACCTCAGAAAAGGCTGCGGCCATCTATCGCCTTTGATTCTTTTTGGACATGGCATGATGATGATGGCTAACGCCACTGCCTGGCTAATTAATCCAGCAGGGCCGGACCCCCGCCGTGCGATCGTGATAATTTACTCCGGGCTTGTCCTGGGCGGTAGGTGACACCATCTCAGAATCAGCACTGCTAGTCGCTGATGATCTGCCTGCGTTTCCACGCTCCAGTAGTAGCCAGCTCGATCGGGGAGGAGCGAGCTAGGCTGTAAAGATCGCGGAGCACGAGTAATTTCCTGTCCTCCGGGAGCTGCAGCTGCCACCATCATGTGGTTTCGATATCGGGGCGAGCGGGAGACCTACATCATCTGTCGGGCCGACACGCCAGCACGGACGCTTAGCTATCGATCTCCGGAGGACGGACGGATGGATGCCGGCGACCAGTACGCGGCCGGCCATGATGCTGTTCGGTAATACGGCCGGCCTGGCTGCGCGCGGTGGCTGGCGGATACGGGCGCACAGTGGCTGCTGTCGATCACGTAGTACTAGTTTATTTGGGAGTGGTGCTTGGGGAGTTGGATGGATGTCCCGGTAGCTGGGTGCACAGATGCATCGTGGAGTTGCAAGTTGCGGATGAGATCCTTGCCCGGATTTGACGTGGCTGTGGTTCCGCCGTCTAGCTGGTGATCGTGGTGGCCTGGAGAATATGGAGATTCTGCTTCGGGTGGGTAGTCTTTGGCTAGAGCCATGGGCGGACTCAGCTTCCCCTCCAGTCCGGGCAGATGTCCAGACTTGCCGACGTCACAAAGATGGTATTTTTTTATTTTTAAAGCGATTTTGTCTGAAAAATCACATCTTAAAACTCGTTTGTCTAGACTTTGGAAAGTTTCTAGATCCGCTACTGGTTAGAGCAAGTACAATAATGGACTATAACTTTGTTGACATGGTACGTTAGCTCAGGTATTTTTTAACAGGATAGCCCCTCGAAAGGGGCTGGAAGCCTTTCGTTAAAACAAGATGGTGGAGATACAGATTTTCACGCAGGACCCAAAATAACAGGAAATAACAACTAGGTCCAAACGCTTTACAAAGAGAACCCTACAAGAATTCAGGAGAAAGCAATTGGGTCCTCCTTCCAACTCATCTCTGTAACTGATGGGCCTCGCAATGGAGGTTGAAGGTTCGCCGGACTTCGTCGCCAAGCTTGAAGGCCTCGATTTGGCCAGGATAATCGGCTAGCAACCTGCCTCCGATTTGGAACTGCAGAAAAAGGTGGCTTCACTTCTCCAAGGCTGATCTCCACCATTGCTCCACGGAGGTCCACTCCTTCCACTCGCAACCTCAGCGCCCTGAAGGAGATTACAAACCATAGAGGAGCAACATCAAGCAATCGGAGTCCGTCGACGCCATGCAATGAAACCAAGCTCTCCCCTCAGAGCTCCTGCCCAAGATGAGGAGGAGAAGCCATAGATGAAGCTGCAAAAACGAACCCAAGGGCAATAGCACCACCATGTAGAGGATGAGGGCGACAAGCCGAAGTTCCACTCCCCCTCGCCGCCTTGGCCGGCCAGGAGCGGAATCGCCACACCCCAAACTGCGTCACACCCCCCCCCCCCCCCGAGTCCACGGCCGGCCAGGAACGAATGCTTCGCATCGCCTCACTTCAAACATGAATAGAAGCAACACATCTTATTGAAAATGGGGCTCGCCTCAAGAAGCCCCGCATCGTCTTCCACCTTGGAAGCACAGGGGAGCAGCCCATCGGCGACCACCTGCCGTTGTGCCGATGCAGCAGAGTGGAATACCCCCAACCACCTCTCTCACCACCGGAGCCTTCACTTGTCCTCTCCCTCCCCTCACCACCACGGACGGCCAGAGGAAGAGAACGAAGCAGATGGACACCCTAGGCGGGAGAGGGGCAGAGGAAGACCTTATTTGCTGAGATCCCTACTGCAGGGGAGCTCGGCACCACCTCTGACCATCGAAGCTCGGCACCGAGGCAGAACCACCGCAGGATGCACCAGGTTCGGTCCGAAAACACCGGTGCCCTACTCCAATCTACCAGAAAACAACCAGGAACTCTACAACTACACCTAAACGCTACCCCGACGCCTCTCCTCCGCCATCTCCGGCCGGCAAAACCGGCGGAGAAGGCTCGGGATTGGCCCGGCAAATCTCATTCAACGCTCAGGAAAAGGGGGTGGGAGGAGAGGGCGGGATAAGGTGGGACTTGTTTGTTTCTCTCTGTGATTGTGCATGTGTTGTCTTGGTACTTTAGCTTAGGTGGAGGAGAGATAACAAAAAAAAAGAAGTGGGCTCGCCAGCCCGACACGTACTGCCAGGTAAAAACACAAAATATGATGAAAAAAGAGAGAAAATAACAAGTAGTAATCTAATAGCCAACTTTTAGATGCAACTCTATTGTATAAAAATGGTTATTGTTCTTTCTCTTATGCGTCGGGAGATGGTCGGAAGGGTTCAGAGACTCCTTGAAACGAACATTCGTCCCGCTATATTAGCAAGCACAAGATACAACCAATGAGGAGTCTCGAAAATAAAGAAAATGCTAGGACATCAGAAAATCATGTCCAAAAGAAGAAATAAAATGGAGACAAATACAGACCGACCAAGAGACGGTGATCCGCAACAGTTGCACCCTCCGAAGTTCCATAGCACTAAATCATCAAGGATCAAGCAGTACCTTCATGAAAATAGGCGAGATACTCCTACCTAGACCAGCCTGGTCCTAGGGTTTCCCACCGATACACATAGTGACATAGGAAAGTTGACATAGGGTATTCACAACACCCTCTAAGAAGGAATGGTGTCACCCACGCACTTGACAGTACCAAAACTGATTGCCTCCCAATCACAACATCTGATGGGTATCATACTGTGTCTCCATTATGCTAAGGTCATATTCAAGGTAGTGGGTGGTCACTTCACTGTTGAAGATGGCCAAATTAGTAGAGACGCTCTATTAGTAGTTATTAAATTTACATTCATTAAAAAAATCATAGAAAAGGAGAAACTATTCCACTATTTTTATATCTATTGTTGTACAACAGAAAAATAATCCATCTCATTGTTCTGCATAGGGTAAATTATTTTGAACACTGGTCATTTGGTGGGTCCTAGTTATGATAGACAGGATTTAAAATCGATGTGGAAGATAAGTACATGTTTCCTACAAGATAAGTAACCTAACTCTAATAGCAAATCCATGATCAAACCAGAGAAATACATGCAGGACAGGGTTACATTACATTACATGCAGGACAGGGTTACATTACATTGCATGCATGACATATGTGTCGAGATCAGCAAGTCATTCATTAATTGGTTTAACTTGCCTCTTCCATGCTACAGTTCGCCACAGTATGTGAGCACGTCACTTAATTTTGTATATGTGAAGCACACCTAACGATTAGAAAGAATGAAACTGTACTTATATTACAAACCATCATAATACGCATTCAATATATAAATCATTCATCATGCTATCGTGTAATTGGACAAAAAAATTATTAATACTACTATAATAATAAGTAGTAAGCATGTGTAAGATGCAATACACTGGAGTACTTGTATCCAAACATATAATATGCACTAAGAGATTGTGTTAAGAGAAGATGTATTGAGAGTGACCTTATTGTATGTACTATTCAGTTTGAACAGACAACAATTGGAACCTGTCAGTCATTTCTAAGATGACATATATTGATTTTCACTTCACCTATACCTATTTTATTACATTGGAAGAAAAGGACAGTCACTTCAAAATACAATATTCCTACAACATAAAGAATTTTCAACCAAATTTCTACATCTCTGGCCACCAACTAATTATTGAAAATAAAATAGATTTCTCACAAAAAAGTTGGATGACATATTTTATAACTATTAACTTGTATATTAATCCAGATACTAACTACCAAAGTTGGTCATTTGAGATTATGTGAAATCTACAACCGTCATTTACAGAAGGACTATAGCTCTTTTCTGGTGAAGAAAACTAGTACAAAACTATTACATATTGAATTGTGAGAAATATCTAAATGCTAAATTTTGAAATTTCAATTATATAAAAAAATACTTGTATAATTTGTAAGTGAATACACATGGAATAAAATATGATATAAATTTAGCAATTGGTATGATAACTTGTCCTGTAGCATATAGTGGTTAAGTAGAAAATCATCGTGGTGTGCGTGAATGTTAGAGTACTAAGCATCTACGGTTGTTATGATGGTTTATAGGATATAGGTAGGATCTGTTTTCATACAGTCCTAACTTGAATTGCACTTAACTTAAATATTATCCTCTGTACGTCTATACATACATGTCCATATGATTCAGTAATACATTCATAATATTCCGGCAATCACATACTCTTTCATGGTCTTCGACTAATCTTGATCCAAACTCTAGCTCTAAACAAGCATTCACCGCATCGCGTTTGGGGATCACAATCTCTATGATCTCCTCCGGGGACCGCCTATCCGTAGTGTAGGTTAACTTTGTGTTTTTTTCCAATCTTAGAATGGATTTTCTCTATTTTCTTGGCCGATCACACAGACAACCTCATAGCCTTCCTAATATATCTCTGGGCATCCTCGTCGACCGGGTGGCCATCACGTGCATATGTGCACCTCCGTGTATGGTGTCTGCATGCACGCATCTGCTAGGTACATGCATACGTACTCCCTCAGTTCGATAATATAAGATGTTTTGAGAATGGGGCAGTAGCCTAATGGTGGGATTGTAGTTGGAGCATCCACTAGTAGAAACCAGGCCATTAACCCTGGTTTGTAAGGACATTTAGTTTCGGATTACAAACCGGGACTGTCAAAGCGGGACTAAAGGTTCGGCCTTTAGTCCCGGTTCTGTTACGAACCGGGACTAGATATCTACCACGTGGCCCCGCAAGCCGCGCTAGGCTAGAGAACATTTAGTCTCGGTTCGTAACACGAACCGGGACTAAAGGTTCCTGCCGCGGCAGCATTTTGGGTCATTTGGCTGCCGCGGCAAGAGATGGGGTTTTAGAGTTTTGTGTTTTGCTTTTCATTTTATGTTTTGTGTTCAATTTTTTTTTATTACAAACAAGTTTTCGTATACATACACAACACTACTACACAGTACTTGTACACGTTGATGCATATATAGTATAATTTCTCTTACAAGCATACATGCATGGAGGTCGATCATTACATGGAGTCCCAACCGGGTCCAGAGCCTGTCTATTTGATTACATGGAGATTATTACATGGATGCTTTAGGGTATATCTATAGAGTATTCTCCGTATGGGTCTATGACCTCGTCGACAAGAAATCCAGCCAATTCCTCTTGGATTGCTAGTAGGCGATCATGTGGTAGGAGCTTGTCCCGCATCGCGTCCAACTATAAAGAAGGAGATCATATGAATTAGACTCAACACAACTTTTTATAATAAAAATAAAGGGTGAATATATTGTTTACCTACTCGAACAGTTTCCAAGGGCTTATGAGTAGTGATGCGAATGAACTCACACACGTAGAATCCACATAGATTAGTCCCCCGTGGTTGTCTCGCGCACTTTACAAGAATAGATTTCAATCAAATAATAATTCTAGCATGATTAATGTACATAAACTAGAATTAAATAGATGCGTAGACCTAGCTCGTACTACTTATCGAGACCGATTTAAAAAAATAGCTCCTCACGCTATTGACCACAGACCTTGTTCTTGAACCGTGTCCAAACACTACCCGACAAAGAAAATGAATGTATGAGTTAATAACTACTTGATATCCCAGAAAACGAACGAAAGAAACCGATATAGTGCGATAATGGTCGAAATTACCTCTGGAGCATATCGATAATGCTGCGGTACTCTTCCATGTCTTTGTTTAGTGAGTCCATGATGTGAACTCTTTCCAAGTCAACTGAAATGCTTAGAAGAATCCAGTGGTAGCTACGCAAGGTTTACATACGTCAGTAACTCATCATTATACTGAACATCGACTAAGCAAAAGTTAATATGTACAAGACAATAACACACTCACCCGAAGTGGTAAGGAAATAGTATTTCATTATAGAAATGCTGGTTCGTGAGAAACTGGAGCAAGTTTTGCTCGGTCATCAGTAGCTTATCCTTTAGCACAACTCCATTAACTCGATGTGGGTCAATGAACCCAAATCCGTTGATAGCCTTTCTTTTACATTCGAGAAACTTCAATCTGCATCATTATATATAACATACAAAAGAATATAGTGAGTATACTTACCGTCAATGAATTGAACAACCTAGCCTAGAGACTTAATTACATAAATAAAGTAATCACTTATAGACAATAGGAACTGAGGATAGATTTGTCGAGTTCCATTAGATTGAATAACTGAAAGAATTCTGTAAATTCAATAAGGATCTCGTCTTCAGTGAAGTAATGCTCTTTTTGAACTTTCACTATGAGCCAATATCGCTCTTCTTTTGATACTTTCATGTACCATTCATGCAATCGTCGCATTTTTGTTGGCATATCCCGAAGCCTCTCAGAACTGACCAGAGGCTCCCCGTGAACAAATTTGGGTGCTACCTCAGCCTTGGGCATATGAGCGTCGTGAATAATGTCATGAATAGACATATTACATTGCTCGGCCAATATCTTAGCCGTTTCCATATGCAAAGGTCCTCCATCATATAGTTGAGGTTCGGGTATGTACACCTGGAGCGGTGGGAGCGATTGATTTGCTTGTTTCCCCAGATGGGGAACGTCTCTTTTAATTCTTCGGCTACCACTCGATTGTTTTGCTTGTTTCTCCAGCTGGAGAGCATCCGTTCTGATGCTTCCGCTACCACTCGATTGTTTTGCTTGTTCCCCCTGCTGGGGAACATTTTTTGTGATGCTTCCTCTACCACTTGATCTCTTCTGTTTCAGTGTCTTCTCAAGACATCGTGTATAGTCATCTGGCGCATTTAACTGAGCTTGGGATGGCTGCGTCAGTAATTTCCTAAAGTGCTCCTTGGTTTCCGGTTTTATTTGGACCTTTGGCTCAGGTTGTTTCTTTTTAAAATGAGCATCCACTTCGGCCCGTACGACCGCATCGGTCTCCTCATCGTTCAGGTTGTAAGCCCTCTTGGGAGGAACCGGCAGTACTCTTGGGAGGGGCGACAACTATCGCTTTGGATGTCGGTTATCGCTCGACGGAGCGGTGCTATTCTTCCGCTTTTGGCCCTTAGTGGGTGGAGGCGGCTGCGTAGATTGAGATGGACTCGTGTCGAGGTCATGGATTGTACTTGGAGGTGGTGGACTTTTACTAGGAGAATACGGTGCCCTTGGAGGTGGACTTTTACTGGGAGGAGATGGTGGACTTGGAGGTGATGGATTGTTTCTTAGTGGAGAAGGTGGCCTTGGTGCTGAGCCTAGAAACTTGATGTATTCCTTTTTCCAAAGAATGAAGCCACTCGTGACTTCTCCCAATGTCGTCTCCCCTTCACCTCCAGGGAAGTCAAGCAGTAGTGACTGACACAGCAGTTGAACTTCATCCACACCGACACAAGCATAGCCAGCTGGAATTGGATTGCAATGGTAGGTCGCTCCCGGTGCAGAAGGTAAAGCAAAGCCGACCGCCACCTTCATGGATATGTTCTTCAGTTCAACATGCAGCTCACAACTAGTATTCTCCTTAATTGCATCCACGGGGTACACATCCATCGTTGCATCATTACCGTGGCCCCCCGTGGAAGCCACGCTACTTTTCTGTTGCGATGGGCCGGCCGTACTGTCTGGTGCAGGATCTTGCTGTCGGAGTCCTTTAAGTTCATTAAGCTCCTGCCGATGCTCCTACAGCATGGCTTCAAACCTCGCAAACCGCTTTGCATCCTCCTCTTTTTGTCGCTTTGTTTTTCTTGATCGGCTTCTGTACGTGTCAAGGTCCTCGGGAAACCCGATAGCCCATGGACAAGAAGGTCCGAACCCTCTTGTTCGTCCAGCCTTTTTAGGATTCCCGAGGGTCTTTGTTAGCTCATCGTTCTCTCTGTCGCGAACAAACTTTCCCTCTTCAACCTCTTTTATCACTTTAATAAGTTCATCCCTGGGTGCAACAACTTCTTTGGCTACAACAATCTCGCTTGTTTCTAGGTCATACGATGCCCCATGCCTGAGTAACCAATTTCTTGACCTCAAGGGCCAACCAGACATAGCTGGAGTGACCCCTTTAGCCGCCAGGTCAGCCTTGGCTTACACCGGTTGTCTGCCTCACCATTGAAATGCTTACCTTTCTTTCTTAGGGTGTGCGTGGGCGAAACAAAACGACGATTCCCCGGGTACACATTCTTCTTACATTTATCCAAATATATACTTCCAGTCTCATTTAAATAGTGTGTGCATGCATTGTATCCCTTGTTTGTCTGTCCTGAAATGTTACTAAGAGCAGGCCAATCATTGATTGTTATGAACAACAACGCTCGTAGGTCAAATTCCTCCTTCTTGTTCTCATCCCACACACGTACACCTTGTCCGTGCCACAACTGTAAGAGTTCTTCAACTAATGGCCTTAGGTACACATCAATGTCGTTGCCGGGTTGCTTCGGGCCTTGGATGAGCACTGACATCATAATGAACTTCCGCTTCATGCACAACCAAGGAGGAAGGTTATAGATACACAGAGTCACAGGCCAGGTGCTATGACTGCAACTCTGCTCCTCAAAAGGATTCATGATATCTATACTTAGACCAAACCATAAGTTCCTCGCGTCATCTGCAAAGTCTAGAAACTCTCTCTCGATTTTTCTCCACGGCGACCCATCAGCGGGGTGTCTCAACATCTCGTATTTCTTACGGTCTTCCATGTGCCATCGCAACGACTTGGCATGCTCTTTGTTCCTAAACAAATGTTTCAATCGTGGTATTATAGGAGCATATCACATCACCTTGGCAGGAACCCTCTTTATGTGTAGCTTAGCCTCAACATCACCAGGGTCATCTCGT
The DNA here is from genome assembly GCA_916181665.1 of Avena sativa. Taxonomy (NCBI): domain Eukaryota; kingdom Viridiplantae; phylum Streptophyta; class Magnoliopsida; order Poales; family Poaceae; genus Avena; species Avena sativa. The sequence continues at coordinate 630,282,943 of OV702288.1, forward strand.
CTTATCTTATACCGCAATGCAGTGCATACTAGGCATGCATCCAAATTCTCGTACTCCTCGCCGCGGTAGAGGATGTAGTCATTAATGCATGCATGTATCTTCTACACCTCTAATCCTAGAGGGCATACAACCTTCTTTGCTTCGTAGGTACTGGCGGGCAGTTCGTTATCCTTTGGAAGCAACTTCTTCATTATTTTCAGCAACTTTTCAAATCATTTGTCAGTCATACCGTTCTCTGCCTTCCATTGCAGCAATTCCAGTGTGCTATCCAGTTTTTTGTGCCCATCTTCACAATTTGGGTACAACAATTTGTTGTGATCCTCTAACATCTGCTTGAACTTCAACCTCTCCCTTTCAGTTACGCATTCTTCCTGGGCATCAGCAATGGCCCAACTAAGATCATCATTGGGCAGATCTGATGCCCGTTCTTCATCTTCTTCTTCATCATTGTCTTCCATTGTAGTACCATCGTATTTAGGGGACATAGTAGGGTAGTCGTTATCATTCTCTTCTTCTTCGTTGTCTTCCATCATAACCCCTCTTTCTTCGTGCATGGTCCAACAATTATAGCCGGTCATGAAACCGGACCGAAACAAGTGGTTGTGAAGGACTCTTAAGGAAGAGTATTCCTTATGATTCTGACAGACACCACATGGACAATACATAAAACCATTCCGCTTGTTTGCATCGGCCACAAGGAGAAAAGAATGCACACCTTTAATGAACTCGCTAGAGAGTCGGTCAGTGTACATCCATTGCTGGCTCATCTGCATTATATAATTAAGTACATCAAACAGAATCATGATGATAAAATTAGTACTGGTCTAAAAACAAAATTAAAGCCAACAATTGGGACTAAAGATATGATGAACCTTTAGTCCTGGTTGGAGGCACTAACCGGGACTAAATGTGGATGTGGCAACATGTCGACACTATGTTCTTAGTGGGCAACACTAAGCCAGTAAATGACGACACTGTTTTGGGTGGGTGGCAACACTATGCCAGGGGTGAGCGTGTCGACATTATGTCTTCAGTGCCCGACACTATGTTGTGCCGCTTAATCTATAAATAGGTATGCATTCTTGTGAAGAACTGCAATATGGTGTGCGAGACCAGGGACACCACTACGGCGGAGCTTCTCGAAGATGTATTAGGTCCTCGTCCTCAGACATCTTCGAGGAGCTCGCCATAGAGGCAGGCCCTAATATGTCCTCAGACATCTAGCTAGAGAAGATATAAACTGAAAGATGGTGTGCGAGACCAGGGACACCACTACGGCAGAGCTTCCCGAAGATGTCTTAGAATCCCGTCCTCGGACATCTTCGAGGAGCTCGGCATAGAGGCACTTCCTAATATGTGAATTGTTTTAGTTACCCGGCGTATTAATCTATAGCTAGAGAAGTTATTAACTCCAAGATGGTGCGAGAGGGTGATACGTCCATTTTGCATCACTGTTCTATATCATAATTAACTGTTATTCATTGATATATTCCATACTAAGAGATGATACTTATGTTATTTCATCTATTTTTGCATGGTTGATGACTTTTGGAGCATGGACCCCTGCAGTCAGGATTCTGATGGAAAAGGTGCTATTTGGAAGCAAAATTCGTGAAGATCAGAAAATCTGGAAAAATATATGGAAATCCTATTTTTCCAGAAGACGAAGACTGCCAGAAGGAGGAGTGGAGATGGGCCACAGGGGGCCCACACCACCCCCTAGCGTGGGCCACCCTAGGCCGCGCCACCAGGTGGTGTGGCCGCCCTGGCCCACCTCCAGCTCTCCCCTCTGGCGTATATTATCTCCAAGGAACCCTAATACCCGGGGAGCAACCACAGAAAGATTCCGCCGCCTCTGCGGGGCGGAAAACACCGAGAGAGAAAGATCTCTCCGGCAGACAGATTTCTGCTGGGGGAATTCCTTCTCGGAGAGGGGAGATCGTCGCCATCAACACCACCATCAAGCTGGACTTCATCGGGATCATCATAATCACCACCATCATCACCATCTCCATATTTCTATAACAATTGGGTTGAATCTTGCATAGTTCTTAGGGGAAACTTTCCTGGTGTTGATTACTCTTTGTAGTTGATGCTATTGAGTGAACCATTGAATTATCGTTTATGTTCAGATTGTTATACATCATTATTCCATCTCTGATCATGATCCATATGATGTCTTGTGAGTAGTTCGTTTTATTCTTGAGGACATGTGAGAAGTCATGTTGTTAGTAGTGGAATTGTGTTGAGAAAGATTCAATAGTTTGATATTTAAGTTGTGGTGTACTTCTTCTAGTGGTGTCATGTGAATGTCGACTACATGACACTTCACCTATATGGGCCTAGGGGAATGCATTGTGTATTTGGCTACTAATCGTAGGAGTTGCCGGAGTGACAGAAACCTAAATCCTCGTTAGGAAACCATTGCACAAGGGACGTCAAGGTCTTAGAGTTTAAAGTTGTTGTTAGGTTTCTACCTTAGTTACTTTCTTGTACTTACGGTTGTTTGCAAGGGGTTTAATCACAAGTATGTATTAGTACTAGGAAGGTCGGTACATTAGCACAGGTTCACCCACACAACACTTAGCAAACTAAAGAAGATTGATCAACTATATGAAGCGAAAGCACTTGACAGAATTCCCGTGTGTCCTCGAGAACGTTTGGTCATCTTAAGTAATACAACCGGCCTCTCCTTTGCTGAATAAAGGATTGGTCCACTTGATGCATTTGTTCTTATTGTATTTTATTTACTCATACTTTATTTACTTGCATTATCAAAAAACCCTAAAAATCCATTTGCTAAGTATTTGTAGAGAATTCCTGATCCATACCACTAGCCAGCACCTTCTGCTCCTTGTTGGGTTCGAAACTCTTACTTATCGAAAATACTACGATACACCCCCTATACTTGTGGGTCATCAAGACTATTTTCTGGCGCCGTTGCCGGGGAGTGAAGCGCTATTGGAGAGTGGAACTGGTAAAGGAAACCTCTACTATGAGTATTGTTTATTTCTGATAGTTGCTTTATTTTCAATATGGATAATTCGCTCAGTTTCTTATTTCGTAATGCTACTACCACTGCTAAGGTAGTAGATGAACCACCGCCTGCTGAGAATGATACTTTTAAAATACCTACAAGAATTATTGATCGTGTTATGGATAACTACTATGTTGGGGATTGAACTGTCCATCCCGGTGATCATTTACTCTTTATACACGAATTATGCGGGTTGTTCAAGTGTGCAGGTATTACTACAGATCAAGTTAAGAAGAAGTTATTCTCATTGTCACTGAAAGGAAGAGCTGAGGAATGGTATAAGCTGTTGAAGAATGGTCAAGCTCTTGAATGGGAGTAAATAGTGCCTCTCTTTTATTCAAAGTTTTATCCTCCTAGTGAGATTCATAAAGATCGGAATCAAATATATAACTTTTGGCCTCTTGATGGAGAGAGTACAACTCAAGCTTGGGGGAGATTGAAGTTACTAATTCTCAAATGTCCCATTCATGAGCTCCTCAACAATATTATTATCAATAACTTTTCTGCAAGGCTTCCTCTTCATGATAAGGATTTATTGGATGCTTCTTTTGCTGGATCATTCACTCGCATGGAAGAAGAAGCTAAATGGGATCTTCTGGACCGTATTCAAGACAATGCTGAATCTTGGGAGAATGACAAAGGTAGAAAGTCAGGTATAAATTATGATTATGAATGCATTGAATCTTTTATGGAAACTGATGACTTTCAAAATATTAAAAATGCTTATGGTCTAGACTCTCAAGCTATTGCAACTTATTTTAAGGCTTTTGCTTCCTACATTGAAGTGCCTAAAAAGAAGTGGAATAAGTATCATGAACCTTATAAAGATATTGCTAAGAGTGTTCCTACAAGAAATACTGAAGTTTATGCTGCTAATCATGTCTTATCTGAACCTTACATTGATAAAATCCCTTTCCCAGTTAAGATAAAGAAGCATTCTATGATAGCTAGTATGGTTAATGAAAGTACAAGTAAAGTTGTTGAACCTGATAAACAAATGGATGATGAACCTATAATAGCAAATATGAAAGACTTTGTCACTAAATATGTAGAAGAGGGACACACTATCCTTTGTAAGGATACCTCTAATATTGTATCACAAAGTAGTGTTATGAGAACTAGTATTCCTGTGTTTTCTGTTAGAATAAGTGATCATTGTTACGATGGCCCTTGTGATAGTTATATTGTTAAGTTTATGCATAATACTGAAAGCTACTATGAGAGAGGCAAAAAAAATCTTATGTATCTTAATAATATCAAGTTTCCTCGTTTTATGCTGAAAGTTTTTATGTTGCACTTCTTTTGCCTTCCTATGCTAGTAGCCTCTGGTTTCAACAACTTGTTTGTTTACAAAATTCCCTTGCATAGGAAGTGGGTTATACTTAAACATGTGTATTTTTGATTCTTAATGCTCTCTTTCACTTCAATTCATATTCTTGTGTGAGCTTCATCAAAATTATCATGCCCATCTTAATGGCTATAAAGAAAGAGCTTTTTGGGAGACAACCCAATTTATTTTTGCTTTCAATTTTTGTTTCTTTGAGTCTTGGAAGTTATTACTTCGGTAATAACCTCTCCTTATCCTTTTTGTTTGGTTTTTGTGTCAAGATCAACCTCTAATGAGAGAGAAGTAAGATTTAGGGAAGTTGCTGTCCCGAAACAGATTTTGTATGCTTCACCGTAAACAATCGTGAGAGATCTCTATACGTCGGATTGAGCTGTAATGTTTTGTGCTTCTGCCCCAGGTTGTTATTTAACTTTCGTTAGTTTTGCACTTTTTGATTTGAGCAACAGAAGATTTTCGAAAAAATTGATCTTTACCTGCTGGTCTGTTTTGATAGATTTTGCCACTCTTGCATTTGCTTCTTTATTCGATTTCCTTTTTGAATTCTTTTTGGGTTTTCCGAAGGAGTTGCTACAGTAGCTTATGTTTTGATGGTTTTCAGTTGAATTTGGACTCAAAAGGTTTTATCATTTCACTTATACTAATGTTGCTAATGAGAACTGTGTGAAGTTTTGTGTGAAAGAAATTTCCAAGTTAGTGGAGAAAATGGTGTAATAAGGAAGTGAAAGGTTTCATGACTCAAGAAATATGAGTATGAAGATGAAGATATTGATGTTATTCAAGAGGTGACTCCGGAAGAATCTACTAAATACCAAATTCAGAGACCTGCAGAGTCTGTTTTCAAATAGGTAATAATGCTGGTAAGAAAAGTTCCGCGAAAGATCTGTCCAGTTATATTTTTGCAGTTTTTATCCAACAAGGAAAGTTACGAGGCGAAAGAGGGAAAAAAACGGAGCCAGGGTGGCTCACACCACCCCCTAGCGCGGGCCCACCCCTGGCCGCGCCAGTAGGTGGTGTGGCCACCTCGAACTCCGTCTCCGACCCGTTTTCTCCCAGTACCTTCCTTTTGTTGTAAAACTTCGTAATATATAATCCCCCGAATCCTGCGAGGTTCGTATATCGTGTTCTCGTCGTGTTTTTGTTTCGGTCTATTTTGTTCAGATGTCGTCTAGGGGTTCATCTTCAAAGGATTACAAGTTGCGACGTCGTCGCGAGCTCCATCGCAATCTTGAGCAGAAGAACTTCGTTGGATGGGTGGAAGAAGAAAAGATCGCAACTAGGCGCGAAGACATGGATCCAAACGACAGGAAGGAAGTAAAGGACATGACAGCAGGCATGAAGGGGCTGATACCTCCAACTCTAGATCTCAGTTCTTGCCCTGCAGCAGTGGAAGCTCTACGAGTCACTGATGAGTTATGTGACAAGTACCGAGTCTTGAGGAGGAAGATGGATATGCTTCAAGAGGAGAATAACAGGCTTCGCACGATGCTGGAAGATTTCCTCACGCCAACTGAGAGAATACCACCACCACCGAAGGAGTAATTCGTCATCAGGTTTTGGCATCCCCTTGGTTTGTTTCAAGCTTAGGGGATTGTCGTGGTATCATATCACCATCTTCTATCTTTTTACCTTTTTAGTAGAGTCATATCATGAATAGAGAAGTTATCATGTAGGATGGTTTGCATTATGGAAGTGTCCCCTCTCTCGTTAGATATGTATCCATTGGTGTGAATACCCGTTATAGAATATTAATGAGAAGTTCTATCATTTACTCTTTTGCATATCTTATATTAGTTTTCAATTCATGGTTATATGATTGATCTTGTTGTTAGTATTGGTATCACTTTGGGATCATTGAGTTAATTTAGTTGGTTCTGGCAAACCTGGCTCGGTCAGTAGCAACACTATTTTTGAGAATTGAATGAAAAAGATAAAAGTATTTTTAAAGAAATATAATTTCATCATCTTTCTTTCTTGATTTGCTCATAAGTTTAGTATTCTCTAGTTAAGATCTTTTGTGCTTTCAAGGAAGATTGCATGTTTGTTTTTATCACTTGTATGTTTGTTTGTTTCCTTCAACTCTTATACTTGCTACCCAGCCTTGCTAGCCAAATACCTGTACTGAGAGGGAATTCTTCTCGTGCATCCAATCCTTAAACCAAAACCTATGCCATTTGTGTCCACCATACCTACCTATTAGCACCGTTGCTATTCCAAGTAAATTCTTGTTTTTATCTACCTTCCAAATTAAACTTGTTATGTGAAAATTAGTGATTAAAGCTCTCACGAACTTGATGGCACACTTTACTTTCTTGCACTTAATAAACTTGAACCATTGTGCCCATCTATGTTGCGTATATGCTTGTGCTTTGTGAGTTGTGAATTAGCAGAATCATGCTGTCATGGGGAACGCTTTCAACATTGCACTGGTACTTTGTACCTAGTTGATATCATGCTCTTTTGTCTATAGATGTCGTCAGTGTGAAATGAAAGGGGAGCTTGTAAGTCCATGGAGTTATGCATGTGTGTTAGAGAAACGCCTGGGCCGCCGGTCTAATCCATGCTGTCATGGTGGAAACCTGCAGCGTAACCATAGCAAGCATCTATGAAGCAATCTTCTTATAAAAAAAGAGATAGAGATTGAGAAAAAGAGGAAAAGAAAAAAAAGAGGAAAAAAGAGGAAAGAGAGAAAAAAGCACCATATTCCCATGGTAAATAAGAAGATTGTTGAGATGCTCGTTGTCTGCTTGCCTTGTCATTTTGATATGGGGATTCTTCCGTATCATCGGGCAAGAGGTACCCCGTTGGCGGTTCTCTATGATACACATGTGCTTACTATGACAAGAACATACCGGTGACTAAACTTGAGTAGCATGAGGAGCGGCCCTCGTATTCAAGGGACATGAGATTCTCAATTTACAACTTGTCAAACATTTCCTCGTATTTGATCACTTTAACCTTAATCACCTAAAGATGCCTATGATAGGGGCAATGAGAGCTGAAAGCTAATAAGTATCATAATTTTGGGGAGCTCTTTATGAAACTTGAAATCCCTGCTTCCCTCTGCGAAGGGCCTTTCTTTTACTTTTTAGTTGAGTCAGTAAACCTATTCCCTTCTATCTCAGCAAGTATTTTGAGTTGTTGTGTTTCATTCATTTCATATGATGATTTATACAATCATGTTTCTTATGTTCCTTGTTTTGCACATTGCTCTTATCTTGGTGATTACTACTTTGAAAGCTATCATTGAAAATCAGTTATTTGTGAACTCCAGCAAAATTGTCAACTATTCTTCAACCAAGAGCTGAGTTTGCCATTACCAATTATGATTCACTTTATGTATCTTTATTGTGTTTCCTTTACTTATTGCAAGTTAAGTCATATAATAGTGAGTTGTCTTCTATTATGATCTATGTATTGATGAATGTGATGCTTCTTGTCCGTATTCTTTTATCGACTCTTCACTCCATAAACCTGAGGCCATGTTTATTGAGCTCAGTTTCACTTGGGGGCAAGTCTAAGCTTGGGGGGAGTTGATACGTCCATTTTACATCACTATTCTATATCATAATTTACTGTTATTCATTGATATATTTCATATTAAGAGATGATACTTATGTTATTTCATCTGTTTTTGCATGGTTGATGACTTTTGGAGCATGGATCGCTGCAGTCAGGATTCTGATGGAAAAGGTGCTGTTTGGAGGCAAAATTCGCGAAGATCAGAAAATTCGGGAAAATATATGGAAAATCCTATTTTTCCAGAAGACGAAGACTGCCAGAAGGAGTGGAGATGGGCCACAGGGGGCCCACACCACCCCCTGGCGCGGGCCATCCTAGGCCGCACCACTAGGTGGTGTGGCCGCCCTGGCCCACCTCTGGCGTATATTATCTCCAAGGAACCCTAATACCTGGGGAGCGACCATAGAAAGATTCTACCGCCTCTGCAGGGCAGAAAACACCGAGAGAGAAAGATCTCTCTGGCATACAGATTTTTGCCGGGGGAATTCCTTCTCGGAGAGGGGAGATCATCACCATCAACACCACCATCAAGCTGGACTTCATCGGGATCATCATCATCATCACCACCATCATCACCATCAGCACCATCATCACCATCTCCATATTGCTGTAACAATTGGGTTGAATCTTGCATAGTTCTTAGGGGAAACTTTCCCGGTGTTGATTACTCTTTGTAGTTGATGCTATTGAGTGAACCATTGAATTATCATTTATATTCATATTGGTATACATCATTATTCCATCTCTGATCATGATCCATATGATGTCTTGTGAGTAGTTCGTTTTGTTCTTGAGGACATGGGAGAAGTCATGTTGTTAATAGTGGAATTGTGGTGAGAAAGATTCAATAGTTTGATATTTAAGTTGTGGTGTACTTCTTCTAGTGGTGTCATGTGAACGTCGACTACATGACACTTCACCTATATGGGCCTAGGGGAATGCATTGTGTATTTGGCTACTAATCGTAGGGGTTGCCGGAGTGACAGAAACCTGAACCCCTGTTAGGAAACCATTGCACAAGGGACGTCGGGGTCTTAGAGTTTAAAACTATGGTTAGGTTTCTACCTTAATTACTTTCTTGTACTTACGGATGTTTGCAAGGGGTTTAATCACAAGTATGTATTAGTCCTAGGAAGGTCGGTACATTAGCACAGGTTCACCCACACAACACTTAGCAAACTAAAGAAGATTGATCAACTATATGAAGCGAAAGCACTTGACAGAATTTCCGTGTGTCCTCGAGAACGTTTGGTCATCTTAAGTAATACAACCGACTTGTCCTTTGCTGAATAAAGGATTGGGCCACTTGCTGCATTTGTTCTTATTGTCTTTTATTTACTCGCACTTTATTTACTTGCATTATCAAAAAACCCTAAAAATCCGTTTGCTAAGTATTTGCAGACAATTCCTGATCCATACCACTAGCCAGCACCTTCTGCTCCTCATTGGGTTCGACACTCTTACTTATCGAAAATACTACGATACACCCCCTATACTTGTGGGTCATCAGAGGGACACCACTACGGCGGAGCTTCTCGAAGATGTATTAGGATCCTATCCTCAGACATCTTCGAGGAGCTCGCCATAGAGGAGCTTCTCGAAGATGTACTGTGATGTCTTGTTATCAAGCTTTTATGAATTAACCCTATCTTTGTTACAATTTTTTCAGTTTGCTGAAGGCAGGTAGAAGAAGAAGAAGGGTATTTTTCCCAGCTAGTTAGAATGATGAACTCACGCATGTGTGTGCTTCTAAAATCAAATTTCGAGACTATGTGCCAAAACAAGAAATATATATATAATCCACATATTGTGATATTTATCTTGGAGTTACTTACATTAATACAAGATAGATAGAATCTAAACATCGATCTCATGTTATCATTGCAAAAATTACTACCAAACTAAATCCACAAATCCATCTACAAGATAGAGCATGAAATGATCTAATATAGCAATGAGAGTTGAAAGGATGAATTTGCCTAACTTTTAGAACCTTTGGATAGATGGAGCACCACAAAATATAGACAAATCTTGAGAGAAAATTGGGCATGAACTCGAGCTTGTTGAAGCAAGAAAGAGAGAGGAGACACTAGCTTGAAATGGTGGCTCGGGCTGGTTGGGAAAAAGATATAGCCAGGCCTTTAGTTCCGGTTTGTTTCTAGAACCGGCCCTTTAGTTCCGGTTCGTATAACAAACCGGAACTAAAGGTCCTGGCGCCCGACCCAGCCTGCCTATAACCCTTTAGTCCCGATTTGTTACATGAACCGGGACTAAAGGGTTCGTTCGAACCGGGACTAGTGTCTGCCACCCCAGATAGAGCCGTTGGGACCGGGGAATTAGGCCCGGTTTGTAGCAGAACCGAGACTAATGCCCCTGGACCAAAGGTCCATTTTCTACTAGTGATCCGAGTGACCGGAGTTCGATCCCTATCAAGTATGAATTTCCGAAATTCTCATGCTGACCAGCTTCTTCTATATCAAAAAAGTGTCTAGTACCTCCTAGCACTATTTCATTTTCATTTTTATAATATAAGATATTTTAGCTTTGTGAAGGTTCGGAGAGGTCTACTCCGTATCTACACACTAAAAGGTGTCTACCAATGGCGGAGCGTACTGGAGGCGAAATTAGGCTGCAACCCCCCTTCACAAATTGCAAAAAAAATACTAGGTATTAGTCTAAGTCAGGCCCAACCCACCGAGAGAAAATCAACCCGTTTTTCCTCTCTTCCCAAGTTCAATCACACACGAATGAACAGAGCTGCCTCTGGAGTTCTCACGAACTCCTCGGCGACATCGATACGCGGTTAGGTCTTCCTCCAGTTCGAGATTGACTGCAGTTCCAGTTCGATCAATCGATTGGCTTTCATCCTCGCCCCCTGATCCTCCTCCTCCTCAATTTCGTTCTTCTCCAATCCTCTTATCCGCGTCGTTTGCCAGCTGCTGCTCCGTTCCCGGCGCGGCGGCGCCCCACTCCAGCACGTCGGCACTCCCACCGGTGATTGGCCACGGTATTCTTCACCGGACAGGAACAGACAGCTAGCACCCAGACGCCCAGGTTAAGGTTATATTACCGGTAGTTAACGTATTGTTTAACTCTGAATTCTAGTGCTGAGAATTCTGAATTTTTTTCAGATTCTGAATCTTTTACATGTTAACGCATTGCAAATTATGAATCTTTTACAAATTGTGATCACGTGTCACATTAATTAGACTAGTAATTTCTCAAGTAATCCTTTACACCCGCTAGTATTTCTCAAGAAATTTTTGGTTAGTGTACTCGAATTCTGAATCAAACGCATATGTTGATTGTACTGTGTACATGTCCTTTAGCTTTTTCAGTACTATTACTGGTAGTTTTAGTGTCCACTATGTTGCAATTGTTTGATTACTTGATGAAAAATGATTCATTGTAAATTTCTTATTTGTGTAGCAATGGGGAAACAACAAAAGATGCAGTCTTTTTTTTAAAGGAAACGAGATGAAGAAGTTGATGAACATACGTCTGCTCCTGAAGCTCTGGCATTAGTGGAATTTGTAGATCAAATACAAGATGAAGATGGACATGAATACCATATGCAGGATGAAGAAGAGCAAGAAAATCATGGTGGACAAGATGATGATGAAGAAGAGCAGCAAGCAAGTGGACCTGTGATATTTCGTGGAACTAAATTCTTGGAGCGAGATCCGGCTTTACGTCCACAAGTCTGGCAATACCCTCTGAACCAGCAAGATGATGGAAGAAGAGCATACCTGAGGTTAGGCCCTATGCAGCCTAAGCTAAATAAATATAAAGCTACTGGAATACAGGGACAAAAAAGGCGTTTTCAGTATAGTTATTTTAGCCATTTTCCATCATGGCTAGAGTATTCTGTGAGTAGTGGTCATGCATACTGTCTACTTTGCTTCCTTTTTAGCAAAAATATAAAGAAAGGAGGTGGCTTTGATGTGTTCACAACACAAGGTTTTGATAGGTGGAAAAAAGTTCATGATGGAAAGAAGTGTGCGTTTCTAACTCACATGGGATCAAACCCTTGCTCGCAACACAACAATGCAGTGAGAGATACCCAAGCCTTATTGAATCAGCCAAACCACTTAGCAAATATTTTAGAGGTGAAGAGCAAAGAGGAGAAAGAAAAGGATCGTTTAAGACTAAAAACAACGATTGCATGTGTTAAGTGGCTCACATTTCAGTCTTGTGCTTTAAGAGGCCATGATGAGAGACCAAAGTCAAGAAATAGAGGGAACTTCCTTGAAATGCAAAAACTTCTTGCAGAATTTTGTCCTGATATTGCAGCTGTAATCGACGGGAATGCTCCACAAGTTTGCAAGAACAATTCACATGACATACAAAATGAGATCTTGGGCATTTATGCTATGAAAGTAAGGGAGCATATTAGAGCGGAAATTGGGGACTCCAAGTACTCTATTCTTGTGGATGAACATGTGACGTCTCCAAAAGAGAGAAAATGGCACTAGTTTTCAGATTTGTGGATAAAGATGGTTATTCACAAGAAAGGTTCTTTCATCTCATACATGTGGCCAACACAAAATCATTGACACTAAAAAGGGAGTTAACTTCAGTTTTATCCAAGCATGGATTTGATGTACAGAATATGCGAGGCCAAGGGTACGATGGGGCCAGCAACATGAAGGGGGAGTTGAATGGATTGCAGGCTCTTTTTATTAAAGATTGCCCCTATGCATATTATGTCTATTGTTATGCACATCCTTTACAACTTGCTCTTGTTGGTGCAGCAAAGGATGTGGTTCCTGTCTCCCAATTCTTCCAGAAGCTTCTCTTTATTATAAATACAGTCGACTCCTCTTCAAAACGACATGATGAGCTCCATGATGCCCAAGTGGATGAGATAGCACGTTTGCTAGCTATTGATCAGATTGAGACAGGTCAAGGCGTCAATCAGATTCGTTCACTGAAGCGACCAGGAGAGACTAGATGGGGTTCCCATTTAGGTTCTGTCTCTAGTCTTATGCACTTGTTTAATCCGGTAAGAACAATTTTAGAAAAATTAGGAGATGATTCCACGACAGGAGCAAACTGAGCTGATGGGGATATCGGTTTCACCTACTTGACCTCCTTTGAGTTCGTATTTATCCTATGCATGATGAAAGAGATATTAGAAACTAGTGAAGATCTTGGAAAGGCTTTACGGAAGAAAACTCAAGACATAGTAAATGCAGTTCGTCTTCTGCATTCCACACAAGTGCTTCTAGAAACTATGAGATCAGATGAAGGATGGGATGAGTTCATTCTGACAGTTATTGAGTTTTGTGTGGAGCATGCCATCGATATTCTAGATATGGAGGCGACATACATTTTGCGTGGTGGGCGTGCCCGTCGTCAGCCTGATCATTTTACTACTGAAAGGTATTTACGAGTGGAGATATATCGAGAAACAATTGACAGCCAACTCACAGAACTGAATCTCAGGTTCAATGAGAAAGTGATGGATCTCTTATCCATTAGTGCTACACTCATACCAAGACATGGATTAGCATCATTCGATGCTAAAGCAATTTGTTCAATGGTGGATATATACTATCTAGCTGACTTTACACAACAGGAGAGGTATGGTTTAGAGATATAGTTGAACCATTTCATTGTGGATGCTAAAAATAGTGAAGAATTGAGGAAGCCTGCAACTATTACTTCTTTATGTCGTTGTCTTGTTGAGACAGGACGAGATAGAATCTATAACTGGCTTGACAGGTTGCTTCGTTTGCTCGTTACTCTTCCGGTTTCCACAGCAAGTGCTGAGTGTGCTTTTTCTAGCTTGAAGATTATCAAGTCAAGGCTGCGTAATAGAATGGAAGATGGTTTTCTTGCGGGCAGCATGCTGCTACAAATAGAAAGGGAAATTGCTTCAAAAATTTCATATGAAGATATAATTGCTGATTTCAAAGCTAAGAAGAACCGAAGAGGATTTCTCTAGCTATTTATTGGTCATATTGAATTGCCTTTTGGTCATTACATACGTTCTTTTCTTTTGGTGTACCAAAGATTACTTCATCACAATGCCCAGGTATATTCGAACTAGTTATATGTGTATTTGCGTGAACAAGATACATATATATCATCATTATGACATTGCCATAATATATACCTTATATGTTCTCTAGCTTTCCCTAGTATATTTATGCATATTTGCTATTTTCTATGGAATTTGCCCCCTCTTGTGTTTCGTTCACCCTCCGCCACTAATATCTAGATGCATTTCCTTCATAAACATAAAACATTATATATTTTAAAACAAATGGAGTATGTGTGAGCTGCTTGCTTCATGCAAAGCACACGTCGTGATGCGGGCGATCTACACCAACAAAAACATGCGGTCGATGATCCTCTCCCTCTACGTCTCCATTACTCGTAGTCGTAGACCATCTTTGAGCCTACACATGTTGTTTCCGGTTGAGTATGGGGTTGTCGTTGTGTTGCTCTTTAGGCCGAAGCGCTTCCGTTGTGGTCCTCGTCTACTAGCTGCTAACGTGCCTCCTAAGCGTCTATGCGCCGGTGGCCACCAGGCGATGCACTGATTCACACTCTTTAGTTATGCGACCCCATCGTGGCTTAGTGTAACTGCATGCGGTCATCTTTGCCAGCCCCATGCACCGACGTTCTTAGGTACCACCGTGCTGCCTGTCACGGTGCGGTTTGCCACGTTCGTGCATGATCTTTGTCATGCCGCCAGGTTCTTCCTCTCCGACTTTGAGTGTTGTCGTCGCACCTCTTTAGGTGTCTAGCATCCATAGTTTTAAAAACTGGTCCGGTTCGGTGGTTTAACCAGAAAAAACCTGAACCGATGACCTCACCGGTTTTTAAGAGGCACCGGTCCAAATAGCAAAAAACTAGGAAAAAAGAAGAAGTTGCAAGAGAAATCGAACTCAAGACCTTATCTTAGATAGAAATAACACCACATAAGATGCAATACCACTTGATCACACCATGTTTTGCGCTTACATATTAAAATATACGCTTAATATATATTTTATTGTCATTTTGGTCTGATTTTTGCTTAAATTTTAATTAAAAGGAACGGCTTTTGTCACCATCTAACCGAACGAACCACTGGTCCGACCAGTAAAAACCTGAACCGATAGCCTAACCGAAACCGGTTCGATCACCGCTCCTTTTTTTAAACTATGCTAGCATCACCACTCTTGGTCGCCGCTAGTTTCACTGACAAAATTATTATCACCGTCCATAATAACTTCGTCGCCTGCGTCATCGCCTCGTCCTGACTACAACTGCTCGTCTACTCCAACAACCATAGACTCCATCGATACCTCTCCATCTTCGCCGCTCTACAACTCGCAACCGTCCTTGAGGCCTCCTCTGCTAGTCTCTCCGACATGGCGCGAAAAACATATTGGTCCCATTCTACACATCAAGATTCTCATACTCTCTAATTTGGATCGGAGAGAGTAGCAAAATAATATACTTAGCATAAACATTATTCTACTTCCTCCAGTCAATATTAATGACCTCAATTTTATTTAGATTCGTATATATCTAGTTAAATATTTAGACTAGATTCATTTGTATCTAGACAAAGTTGAGGTCGTTAATATAAACCGGAAGTAACAAAATCGGATCAAGTATATTTTGGTAGGTAGAATATTTCTATATTCTTTGGATTTGCGATGGGATCGCTTTATATTATACTACCACCGTTTCTAAATATAAGATGTTTTATTAGGCTAAATCTTAATAAATGTACCTAAACTGATTCCAGTCAGTGAATATATAAATAGATCACTGTTAGGTTTACGTTCCTTGTTTAGACTGCTTTTAGTGTCTTCTTCAGGATGTTGAGACGACGGCTACGTCCTGAAGTCAGAATAAGGTTCTCTCCACTCTATTTTCGATCTGGTATTGCGTCTAGCGTCAACGGAGAGTGCGTGGTGTCGTGTGTCTGATGAATCTCTTGGAATCCGATCATTTTTTTTATTCTTTAATGTTGTTTGTGGTCATTCTCTTTCGCTCTACGATTGTCATCTTTGACGATGGTTGTTGTTCGGATGCGTTGGTCCTTCGGATAGCGTGACGATTTTTCATCACTCTACTACAACAATCTCTAACCGCCTGGCGACCACTTCCTGACGCTTCACCAAAAACCACCTGCACAACACAGGTCGCCATGCGGCGGCGGGCCAAGCGACGGCAATAGCACCTTGCCGTGCCCTACGCACGCCTGCCTGCCTGATGCTGGTGTGTTTGCATTGTATCTGCTCCGTCAAAGTTACTAGTACTGTACGTGAAGCTGATCAAGTTCAAATTTTGCTCTACCCGCAAAAAAAAAAGTTCAAATTTTGCTCATGCTGCAGGTTGACAGTCCTTATCAGCTCTTGGTCACGAATTATAAAATACGGGCGAGCACGCAGTACCATTCGACACGACGGGAACGGGCTGCTTAGCAATAAAATCAGGCCGATGTACCTGCCTGCTCAAAGCCCAGAGCCCACGTATAAGGCTCGGCCTACTTGGAGAGGCCGCCCTGCGATTGCCGCCTCTTTTCATCCTAGGTGACCAATTTTTTCAGAACAACGTCGTAGGTGAACATTTTTTTTAGAACAACGTCAGTCTATGTCGCTCGCAGACGACAAAATCACCAAAAGAAATCCTTACGTGTTTCAGCTTTACTGTTTACAAAATCATCATGATTTCCCACAAAAAAGACAAGCCGATGATGTCATCATAGAACTTGGTATGCGTTGGCCGTTGGGTAGATACTGCGCAACCGCAGCTTGTTGATGCTCACCGTGGAATCGTTCTAAGCCTTGGAGCATATTACCTGACCTGCATGGCTGCATGTAGGGTTGCGAAGCGGCACCTGATATGTCCCGCTTCGTAGACAAAATTTGTTAGTTTAGTTTAAAATTTTTCATTAATTTTTTTTTAGATTGAACTAAAGTTTACTTTCGCGGGCTCTCACGGGTTGCCGCTTCGCAACCCTAGCTGCATGCGTGCATATAGATAACATCTCCCGATAGATGAAAATTACAAAACCATGTTTGAGGTGCATGGGTGATGCAAAATGCTCATGGTAGCAAACCAACCTGTGGTTGGGTGGCTAGGAGGGTGGTTGTACCTCCAGCCCACCAGAGTTCAAACCCTAGGTTTGACATTGTGTGTTGCATAAAAGCAGAATATTCTTTTAGTGGAAGGCGACGTTCTCATCGACAGCGAGACGCCCGTGATGACTTCGTCAATCTCAAGACCCGTTCTGCCGGCTCAGTCTATCGGAGGTGCTCATAGGGGTAGGGTGTGCGTGTGTGCGTTCATAGGATGGATGCATGTATATATTGTGAGCGTCTACGATTGTACTATGTTTCTAAAAATATGCTCATTGTGCGGAGTCGGGAGCGATAAGAGCATGACAGTTTGCAAGGAGCTCCACTTGGCCCATCATTCGTCATTGTCGTGCATGTCTCCATCCAGTGGCTCATGCGTCCTGACTCGTTTTTTTTTTGCACGCAGAAACGTCCCTAAGAGGCCTATAAGCTGCCACAAGCCCTTTGTGTCTATTGCACTGACAACCCTAAAGGAAGAAAAGGCATGAACATTTACAAAAAAGACCCAGAAGAAGAAACAAGAAAAGCAATCAAGTCCATCTTCTTCACCGTCTTCTCCACCACATGCGGGTCTCGATCGTCGGTCTCCTCTTCGTTGTCGGGGAAGGACCACTTGACAAGGAGGAGGGGGAACTCCGGCAAGAGACATCGAGAAGGGCCTCCGAAGGAGGTTGAAACCCAAGGTCGCCATTTGACCAGAAAGGGCAGCGGCCCAGTGACATCGCCGCCGCCATCAGACCACTGTGAGAGAACACCAGACGCAGCCTTCAGCGCTGGACGAGCAAGTCAACACCGCCTCACCTCCGTCTTGCCACCACCACCTTGATGGCTTGGACGAAACCTCGAGTAAGGCGTCGATCTGCACCACCGCACCGAACAAAAGCCCACCCCCAGAGGAAAGTGCAACAACCACCGGGAAGAAGAAGGGGAACGTGTCCTCCCACTCCACCCTCCCTCACCGCCAAGGCCGGCCAAGGGGGAGGCGAGCACACACTCGAGCAGATTGTCGTGCCGCCCCTCCTCGCTACCAAGTCCGGCCAGGAGCACCGTCGTGACTGCACCTCCACCTTCATAGTGGAAAACATCAGCTTTATTAAAGGAGAAGGCATTTACCTCCACCTCCACCGCATCTGGCTCCGACCACCGAAGCGCCGCCGCGAAGGACAAGAAGAGCAAGTAGATCAGGATCCAGTCAGACGGATCTCGAAACTTCTCCTCTGCAAAATGCCAAACTACGACACGCGGCCAAAACCTACCCCTACGACACCTAAGGAACCCTAGACCTACTCCGGCGTCGTCCCCCGGCCACCACTGACCGGCTATTCCGGCGAGGGCGCCATGGGAGAGGCCCGGCTCTCTCGAAGCTTTACTCAGGAACAGAACGAGGTGGGAGGGGGAGAGGAAAGGAGACTGGCACCCATTCGGGCTTCTGTGCCCGGCTCCATGACTCAGATTGTAAATGACGAATACTCCGCGAGCATAGCCTACTATATTCAGTTATAAGGCTCCCACCCTAGATTTGAGGCCGCCAAGATCTGGTTAGCAAAGTAAGAGCCGAAATGCAAATTATATCGACTGGCAGACTGTTCGTAAATGAAGGGCCACACTTAAAGGGTTTGTTGGTATGCCGCGAGCGCGCAGATGGCATGTACGTATGGGTGCAAGAGATGCAGGTTTTTGTCCGTGTGCTCATGGCGTAACGTGCTCTGATGTCATCCATTTGCCTCCTTCCTCGTCGTGTGTTACTCCGTTAGCACTAGGAGTATTAAGAGCAAGACTAACAGCGCCTTTATTCCTCCGGCCCTTAAAACGCGAGTAAGGGCGCCTGTACTGCGTTTTTATACGTAGAAAACCGCCGACGGAGATCAGCACCCTTATTCACAGCCTGTAAAACCGAATATTCTATTTTGCAGGTGTGATAAGGGCGCTAATTGACGGCACATGTTTCCTGGCCCGTAAAACAGGAATTCTAGCATAAATGCAAGTTGCAAACATTTCATGCATAGTTTCAACATCAAATCAACAACATAGTTCGCATCAAATCCATACGCAGAACAGTTCACGGCAAATCCAAATGCATAGTTCATAGGTCTATCAACATGCAAAGGGAGAATCAAGCTTCTAAATTGTCTCCATGCTCAACCGAAGCACCTCCGGTTCCACTTTAACGAAGGAGCCTTCTTCTCTCCGTGATCTCCGCGATGGTCTCTTTCCACCACTACAATTGTTTCTCATTCATGTCCTTCATGTTCACCATCATGATCTCCCTCTTCTCGGCTAGGAGTGCCTTCACTGCCTTCTCCTTCTTCACGTTGATCTTCATCTCCTCCAACTCAGCCTTGCGCCTGGCTTCTTCTCGTGAGGCTTCCACCTTTGCAAGCTTCACCTCTCTTTTCTTCTTGGTGATAGCAAGCTTTGCCTCCAATAGTTACACCATTAGGAGGATTCAACGTCACCGCATCAATGGCCGCACTCCACCGGCTACAGGCCGGTTTGATTACCTCCCAACGGCCTTGGAGCGATCGGAAACTGCGAGCCACAGGCTACCGCACTTGAGGCATGAGCTGGTAAAACGTGTCCTCAATGCGCTGCTAATACCGCTTCCCGGTTTGATCAGTGTCCGACGCAGCATCCATTCCAACTTGTGCCCAAGCACGGCACAAAGTTGTATCCTCGATCTCCGTGTAGTTCATGGCTCTCTTCTTCGTCTTGTTCACCGCCCCCGTCTCGACCTCGGTCACCTCTACCATCTCCCCGACGTCCATCTCCTCATCGTCGGTCGGCTCATCGGCATCAACGTCACCCAAATTCTGCTCTTGTTCACCGTCGAAAGGAGCGAGAGGTGGATCGGAGGTGTCGACAGTTGTGCCGTTCAACATCTCCATGAACAAACCATGCGCAGGGGTGCTAAAATCGGAGAAATTGGCATAAATTATGCGAGGTGAGACGGAGGGACTCGGGGAAAAATTGGCATATCTTTCGGGCAACGGGTCGAACGGTTGCGGGGCGGGGGAGACGGCGGGAGGCGGAGATGGAGTGACGGCAGGGGAAACAGCAGGGGTCGGTCGCTTCTGGCTCACCCGCTTCCTCTTAGGCTTCAACGTCGGCGCAGGGGCGGGAGCCGGCGCAGATGCTGTCTGGATGAGGTGTGTACCCACCCTCTTCCTCTTCTTCACGCTAGTGGCCGCGACCATCTTGGCGACATCCGTGGAGGTCGGAAGACCTCCGGTAGCCCCGGGAGAAACGTTGAGCGGCGGAGAGGGTGCCTCAGGCTGCGGCGTGCCGCCAGCGGGTAGTGGGATCGATATGTGGTCCATGCCGTCAGTATCCGACGGCGGCGGCGCAGGAGACGGCTAGGGCGCGGAGATTGGCGGCGGCGGCGGGCGGGCGGGAAAGGGGAACGAGCTGAAATCTCTCGTGCGCAAAGGGAACGGTGGAGTGCGGGGCGTGTTCGGGTCGCCCTCTCCAATCCTAGTTTGTGGGGGTGAAGAGCGGGTTTACGAGTCGGCTCTTACTTTTTTTTAAGAATCATATAATTTGAGAGTACTGATCGCCGCCAATTTCTCGCCGAAAACCTTAAAACGGCGGTTATTTTGAAGATTTGTCCCGTTTAAGGGTGATGTTAGACATGCTCTAAAAGAGAGGCCTGTAGCTCCAGGAGAGCACTGTAAGATTTATGCTCTCACACTGGCTGTTTTGATTTGAAGCTTCAGTACTGATGTACACGACCGGGAAAACCTTTTCTTTCTCAAACGAGGATCTCAAGGTACACCGCACGTATACGTAGCGTGGAGTACGTGGCTAGCTAGACCTTTGAGGAGCAGGCCTGCCTACTGTTTCGCCATTGGTACGCCGCCAGGTCTGCGTTTTATCAGTCGGTTTTGCATGCAGCAGATAGAGTTTAGACAAACACGCACGCACGTGACCGCACTCTTCAGTTCTCCTTGCCCGTCTTTCATTTCCCGTTTCGGTCCGGCTGCTCTCGCCGGAAAACCAGCCAGGCAGCAGCAGCAACCTATGAGCAGCACGTAAAGGGCATCGCCCCCGGCGCATCCAAACATATGGCCGGCAAGTGCTGGAGCCGGCATCTTGGAGAAGCCGTTCCACACCGGCGATCCCCAATGAGAACGCGTCCACGATCACCACGGCATCAAAACGCTCATATTTTAAATGCCCACATAATCGGAGCATGTTTATTATAATAAATGCAAATACAATCAACTTTAATACAACAAATTGAACGTTTTAAATGAAATAGTTCACACAGTAATTTATATAAAAAACTTTTAAAAAATCAAGCAGTAGGGATCCGTTGACTTAGGGGTTTTGAGGTGCATTTCCTCTGAGCATCCACAAATGCCCGATGAGATCATCTTGTAGCTGCTCGTGCACCTAGCCGTCGCAGATTTCTTGATGCATGGCGAGAAAAGCACTAAAATTAGCTGGCACCTCGTGATCAATGTCAGCAAGCGGGGTCATACCCTCAGATGGTAACAGACCAACCACTGGATGATCCCGCTCACTCTCGATGATTATATTATGCATGATCACACAAGCATTCATCACCTTTCTATATCTGTGATGTTAACCAAGTTAGAGCATGGTACCCGATGATAGCAAAACGAGCTTGGAGTACATCGAATGCTCGCTCAACATCCTTAATCCAAGCCTCATGGCACTTGGCAAACCAAGCTCTTGCATCAGCATGATATCATTGTGCCAAACACTGGAGACCTCGATAGCACATTGATATCATTGTGCGTTCCGACCATGCCAAAGAAAACATGTCATATCCACGAGCCATAATCTACCATGGCCTCTAGTATGACATTACATTCTCCTTTATGGCCTCTGAACATACTTTACCAAGCGAAAGGACAATTCTAATATCCCCAATGCATGCAGTCAATGCTCTCAGGCATCCCAAGAAATCCTTTAGCTAAGTTTTGTGCTAGTATATGAGTTGTATCTTCTTTAGTTTATGTTGAACCAAAGTATTCTACATTAGCACGATAAAATATGTACACACGCTCAAATGTCGTGGACTCGGCCATGCGCAAGTAGTCATCTTGAGTATCTACGGGAGCTTCTTATGCAAGACATTGCAAGCCAGCCTCTGCACTTCCGAGCAGAGGTGAAAGCAGTCAATCCTATGTAGTCCCTCTTGCAAATGAAATACAGATCAAACTCTCGCAATCCATGCACAATCTTCATGAACAACGCTTTGTTCATTCGAAACTGGCGTCGTAACACAATAGGCTCATGAGTTGAGTCATCTTAAAAGTAATCTATCTCCAACATCAGGGCATCGGCCAGTCGCTACCTATCTTTGTTGTTCTTCTTCCTCGGCCTCGAGCCTCCCCACCAAGGAGCCTGTTGACTGGAATGCAGGCAAATGATGCAGTCGATGATCATAATACGCTCGGCTTCATCGGACCGTGCCTCGAACTCCTCTTCCAGCATTTGCACCATCATGAGCTCATCGTCACTATCCATGGCAAACTAATGTAGACCAACACATGACATTCACCTTTGGTCCACATCATGTCACGCCAACCACTCGTACTAAGGTGAACTCATTCCATCACTTGTCTTCAACTGATCATCACTTGTCTTCATTTGATCATCACTTGAATGGGATCCTACTTGAGACGAGTGCCAATGGTATGAACATGCCTATGATAAAGATGTCGGGATGAGAAGAGAAGGATACCCCAGGAGCCAAGACGCCTAGGCAAGAAGCATAGAAAAGAAGGCGGAAGAAAGGAACCAGAAGAATCAGCGCCAAGTCTAGTCCCGCCAGTCCCACCATCGAACGAGCCGGCTCCCACTCCGGCCGACGGACCCACCACCGAACCAACCAGCCCACGCCGAACAAACCGGCACCCGACCGAATCCGCTTACAGAACACCTATATGTCGCCTGCCGAACCTTCCAGCCTGAAGCTCGGCCCTACCGAACTTATGGCCAAAACGCCAATCTGCAAACTGATTTAGGTTTGATGTCCTGCAGTATTCCTCCTACCGACCCCTTCGCCCCTAGTACTATAAATAGGACCCTTGAGCCTCAGATCTAGGGAGAGATGATGATGAATTAAGGCATATGACAAACCATGTATGGGAATCCACTCTCTATAATTTATCTATGAGTTGTAAAAGGCCTTCATCTTGCGAGTGCATGAGTGAAGTCGTCAAGACCCTCCTCAAGTGTTTGGTCTCTACTTGTCAAGGATTCTGGTAGTTCTAGGTCTCTCCTCTTTGGGATTTTACTTGGTTGCTACTCTCTCCTTGATGTGGATTCTATCATCTGCTTGCCGATCTCTTCTTTGGTGATTCCACCGCAAGGTCTCTCGCTAAGGATTCTATTGGATTAGTTGTTTGAACCAACGGGAGAAAATTGATTGGGGTCTCCTATTGAGGAGATATTGGAGGGTGGCCCAATCTGTCGGCACCGGTTGGGGTCTCCTGCGTGGGCCATTTTTTGGCCTCCATCCCCCAACACAGTTGGGGGCTGGGTTGGGGGGCGTCGGTGGAGATGTTCTAATAGCATCTCTAGCGGCGTATTAGGGCACGTTCGCGTACGGGGATGCCTCTTCCATCCGCGTGCCCTAATTTTTTTTATGAAAAATGGACTAAAATTCAAACAACGAACTTCAAGTTGTAATTATATTTGGAAGATATTTACAAATTTGAATGAAAATTAGTTAACTTAGACCTAATATAAACCTCGACGTCATTCCAGCGAGAGATGCCAACCTATTCCTTCGCTTCGCATGCGGGCTTGTTGGTCATCCTCTCCGTCCTGGCTTCGAGCATCTGTTGGTGGTGTATACACAGCCGCATGTCATCGGTCCTCCCTCGCTGCCCCTGGTGCTTCCATGCCTAGTTGGTTTCTTCCACCATGGCAAGGCGGGCAACCTCCTGAGCAGCGGTGGCTACCTCCATCTTTGCGTTAATACGGAGAATGGCCCGCCACTCGGCGCCCATGAGCAGGCGGCCCGCCTCCTCCGTTCCCTCCGTGTCGTGGGAGATCTCCTTGATGTAGACCTCGATGGCCATGTTTCTCACCTCTAGGTTGTGGCATCATTCCTTTGCAGGCGAATAGTCTCGAAGGAGACGAGGAGGACTCGCTGCACCGCATCCTCCGGCACCTCCTCCGAGACGGTCTCCTCGTCGTCAACATCCTCCTCTTCGAACTCCTCCATTTGTTGCCTCCTTGTCATCCAAAATGAGAGGCATTGGGTCCGACGACCGAATGCGTTTGTGCGGGAGCGTAATGAGCTTGTCCCAAGTGGTGATTATATGGCAAGCATGGTTATGTGTCCGTGGTGGAGAATCGAGGGGAAGAGGCGAGGCAAGGTTGTGAAGAGGAGAGGTGCCGGGGGTTGTATATAAAGATGGAGGCATGCGAAGCAGCCTATGATGCTCATTAACGTCGCTGCAGAGAGGACTAGACGCGCTCTGCTCCCGCCTTGGAATCAACGAGTCATTTAGTTTAAAGTTGAATCGCCGGTAAATCCGCTACTACCTCTATTTTAAGGAATAAGACGTACAGACATTTCAAAGCAAAGTTTGACCGAATAAATAGAGCAACTAATACTTGATTACATTGTGTAAAATTACTATCGTTGAATTCGTATTGAAACACATTTTTCAATTATGCTAATTTTGTACCAATATTTTTTATATATTTAGAGTAAATTTTAGACAAAGAAAAAACACGCAAAACAAGGACACCTTATTTATTCCACGGAGGTAATCTAAGCTGATCTCGATGTTGAGTCTATGACAGAGCTGGCCCACATTGATTGCGGCTTGTGTCCGGCACGCACAACGCGCCTTGTGGATTGGGGATGGCGTGGGTGGACAGAAGTTATTGGACCACGTATGATGGAACGCCGGACGAGACACCGGTTTGAGTCACGTGGCTGGATGCAATTTTGTGTCGGAGCGCTCAATAGCATTGGGCTGACTTTGGGCCATGCTGATGGGATGCTCTTGCATTGCATTGCGTTGAGCACTCCGTATCGCTATAGATGAGCAGTTGACCATTGTGCATGCACTGTAATTTCGGTGTGTTTGCCATTCGCGGGCACCTGCTGCAGAACATTGGAAGCATATATCGATCTCGTCGCCCTCGGTTATTGATGCCCTCCATGAAAGAAATTCCGAGGTTGTTCGTCACAAGGGCATGTCTCTATTAGTAGGAATAGCTAGAAGCAGGAACGACGTAGGAGTGAGAAAATGAGAATCTGCAACCTCGTCTGCCACAATATCTGTGAGTTACCACACTTGTCGAAGAGAAGTGAGATAGAGACGAAGAACGTGTAAGACAACCACGTAAAAAAAACTTGTAAATGGATGCCCATGCACCTGACCTTACGACAGCTTTTATAACTCCATTAAAAAACACGTATCACTTGGTTTTTTTTCGAAATAGGGTATGCTCCGGCCTCTGCATCCTGAGATGTACACAACCTGCTTTATTACTTATTAACAAAAGTACCACACAAAAATCTCAAGAGTCGGAGAGGGTTGATACAAGCACCAATCATCTGAAAAAGAGTAAACAACTGCTAGAGAGAAGCCAACACAAGCTACACATCTCTCAATCTGGTAGAATGCCGCCACGAAACCAGGTAATAGATATCTTGTGCTACCATCACCAGACGGTTGCATCCAGAAGCCATCATATCCCGTTGATACTCTCGGAGCAAAAAGGCCCAGAGTTGGATCCAGTGCGACACCATAGTAATAACCTGCAAAAGGATTGAACTCGAGCCTTATTAAAAATAATAGCATTGCGACATTTTCATATTGACCAACATAAAGCCGATACCCCTATGCATATGCTAGTTTTATTCGATTTATCCATCCCATTCAACCGATTGCCAAATATATTAGTGATATTAGCTGGAGGTGGAAGATTATAAGTAAAGAACATAATGCGCCAAACAATTTTTGCAAAAGGGCATGACAAAAAGAGATGTTCAGTAGTTTCCTCTCCATCACAGACACAACACTTTTTACAACCCTGCCAATTTTTACGCAAAAGATTATCTTTGGTTAACAAAACTTTGTTGTTTAAGAACCACATAATTTTTTTAATTTTTAGTGGTATCTTAAGCTTCCAAAAATACTTTGTGGGGAGTCTCTGATGATCATTCATTAGATCCTCGTACATGGATGTAACCGTAAATCTCCCATCTACGGTTAAACTCCATTTAATGGAACCAGGTTAATTTGTTAAGTGAACTTGCATTAATCTCTGACAGAGATGCAACCATGCATCCCATTTCGTCCCAGTCAAATTTCTCCTAAAACCAATACTAAGAGGATTAGATAGAACATCATGGACAAAGACATTTTTTCGGTGAACAATATTAAACAACGAAGGATATTGCAATGCTAAAGGAACCTCCCCCAGCCAAACATCTTCCCAAAATCGAACTATAGTACCATCTCCCACTTTAAAAAACCCTCTGGCAAAGAAGCTATCCTTTAACTGCATTAGACCCTTCTAAAAAGGAGAATCAGTCGGTTTGCGCCAAAGTTTTATTTCTCAAGTACTTATTGTGCAATAGTTCTTGCCATACCCCCTGCCCAGATAATAATTTATATAGCCACTTGCTAAGAAGACATTTATTCTTAAGCTCTAACACCTCAATTTCCAAACCACCTTGATCTTTGGGTACAACCTGTATTTCTTTCTATGTTCATCACTTTGCCAAAAAATCTTGAACAAAAGAAATCCATTCTTTTCCTAACATCCTTTGGTATTTCCAGAAAGACAACATAAACATAGGCATGCTTGTTAAGACCGAGTTAATTAACACTAATCTATCTCCATAAGACAAAAGCTTGCCTTGCCAACAACCCAGTTTACCTTCCAACCTATTTTCTACCGGATTCCACTCGGAATTTCTAAGCCTTCGATAATGAATTGGTACCCCAAGGTACCTAAAGGGAAATGTTCCAGACTCACAACCGAAAATCTCTCTATATTCCTGTTCGTGTTCCTTAGTGTTGGAATTTGGTGAGTTTTGGGATGTTGGCCTATTAGACAAATTCTGAAATTCTCTTTAGCCCATTTGTGCATGGCAGCATATGACTGTACAAGTGGTGTCGAAGTTTAGTCCTACATTGCTAGTTGAGTGAGAGTTACACATCCTTATATACTAGGTTGTTCCATCACTCACTAAGGTGTGAGAAGAAGAGCAGCTCTCGCGCACTCCTCCTCCGACGCTGCCCACCTCACCTCGCCTCGCCTCTTCACGACGCGCACGCGCACCGCGGGTTGCGGGAATCTCGCCGAGCCGAGCTTTATTTTTGCTAGTCAGGAAAATTAATCATGGATTAATTACAAGTTATTAACGGACGCATTAATGAGTCAGCCGTTTCCTATCTTAATGGGACGTGGGCTGTTACCGACTCGGACGTGGGCTGAGTCCCACGGTCTCCCTGACTTGCTCTATATAAACGCATGCGCTAAACCTAATCGGTATCACTTACCACACGCGTCTTCTTCCAGTCTATTGTGTCGCCGCCTTCGTCTTCCCCATCCCGGCTTGCGGCGTGCACCGCAGATTGGGACAGTAGGCCTCCGGAACCCCGCCTCTTATGAATCTGTAAGGTTGAGGGGCGATCAGGTTTTTGGGAAGCACTCAAGCGCGACTACTGGCATCCACCATGTCTTCCGACGACGAGTTCTCGGACGGCGACTTTTTCCCGGACGTCACTGACCTCTTCGACAACCTCAACATGAGCGACGACGCTGCTACCGCTGCGGCTACCACTGCTGCCAACGCCGCGGCTGCTGCTGCTGCCGCTGCTCTACCGTACGTAATACTGAACTGTCTCTTTTAGATTCTGCTAGAGTTCTTTATTCTAGCGATTGGTGTAGATGTGATAGGTTTGTCTTATTTAGATGTAATCTGTTCATCTACTTTGTTGATCTGCATGATTAGTTTTGGTACTGTTTATATGATCATGCTTTATCAGTTTATTATTCGGATTAAATCATATGGATTATTGCTTATATTTTCAACAATCCAAAAACCTGATAATAGGCAACTGAATTCCACTGGTGTAGCCGCGGCTACTAGGCCTCCTTCGTTTGATGGTATGCACTATAAGAGATGGCGCGCGAGAGCAATTCTATGGTTTAAAAACCTAAACTGCTATAGCGCCACTCTTGGCAAACCTGAAGGAGATCTTTCTGCTGAGCAGGAAGCGGCCTTTAAGAAAGCCGATAACATGTTTATGGCGGCTCTGTTCAGTATTCTTGGGGACAATATTGTTGACCCATATATGTCATTTGATAATGGCAAAGACGCGTGGGATGCGCTCGAGGCCAAGTTTGGGGTCTCGAACGCTGGCACTGAGTTGTATGTCATGGAGCAATTCTATGACTACAAGATGGTTGATGAGCGCTCCGTCGTTGAGCAAGCTCATGAGATACAATCACTTGCCAAAGAACTCGAGCAGTTCAAGTGTACCTTACCGGACAAGTTTGTGGCCGGAGGCATTATTGCCAAGCTTCCTCCCATGTGGAGGAGTTTTGCTACTTCTCTGAAACATAAGAGACAAGAGTTTTCCGTTTCGCATCTCATTGGGTCTCTTCATGTGGAAGAGAAGGCAAGAGCAAAGGACACACGTGCTCGAGGTTTTGGGGGAGATTCAAGTGCCAATGTGGTACAGAAGAAAAACTTCCAATTCCACAAGTTCAAGAATAAGAACAAATATGATGGCAAAGGAAAGTTTGATGGCAAGAACAAGGCCACTCACTCCACCAACTTTAAGAGGAAGAATGATAAGAAGAAAGGCTCTTGCCACGTCTGTGATGATCCTGATCATTGGGCTCCTAGTTGCCCTAATCGCTTTGACAAGCGGCAACATGGGAACAGCGGCAAGACCGCTATTGTTGTTATGAGCGATACCAAGATGAAGGATGTTGGGTACGGTATTTTACCTACTATCCTTTCAGTATGTCATTCTTCTGATTGGTGGATTGACACGGGTGCTAATACACATGTATGTTCTGATATATCCATGTTCTCTTCTTATCAGATCGCAAGGACTTCCTCTGTGCTGATGGGAAATGGCTCACGTGCTTCTGTTCATGGTGTTCGCACGGTAAATCTGAAGTTTACTTCGGGGAAGACCGTACAGCTGAAGAATGTGCAGCACGTTCCATCCATCAATAAGAATCTCGTCAGCGGATCGCTCCTATGTCGAGATGGTTTTAAGTTGGTGTTTGAGTCCAATAAAGTTGTAATCTCTAAGTATGTACAATTTTTTGGAAAGGGTTCTGAGTGCGGAGGTCTGTTCCGCTTATCTTTGTCAGACTCATGTACTAAAGTTATTAATCATGTTTGCAATGATAATGAGTCCAATATTTGGCATTCACGACTTTGTCACATTAACTTTGGTTGCATGACGCGGCTAGCCAATATGAGTTTAATTCCGAAATTTACCATTGTCAAAGGTTCTAAGTGCGAAGTTTGTGTGCAAGCAAAGCAACCCCGCAAGTCTCATACGGCTGCGGAACCGAGAAACTTAGCACCTCTAGAACTTATGACGTTGATTGTTGACTCCACTAGATACTGCTATATTTATCTTCTGAAATCTAAAGATGAGGCTTTGAGTTACTTCAAAAACTATAAAGCTGAAGCAGAAAACCAACTTGATCTTAAAATCAAGCGGTTAAGGTCGAATCATGGTGGAGAGTACTTTTCAAATGAATTTGATACATTCTGTACGGAACATGGTATTATTCATGAGAGGACGCCTCCCTACTCACCTCAGTCAAATGGGGTGGCCGAAAGAAAGAACCACACTCTAACTGATTTGGTTAACGCCATGTTAGATAGATCGGGTCTTTCCAAGGAATGGTGGGGCGAGGCGCTAATGACTGCGTGCCATGGCCTAAACCGTGTTCCCATAAAGGATAAAACCATGAATCCATTTGAGGAATGGGAGAAGAAAAGGCTTAAACTCTCTTACTTACAAACTTGGGGATGTTTGGCGAAAGTCAATATTCCAATACCCAAGAAGCGAAAGCTTGGACCAAAAACCGTGGATTGTGTTTTTCTGGGATATGCTTTTCATAGCATTGGCTATAGATTTTTTATAGTAAAATCTGAGGTATCCGACATGCATGTTGGTACGATTATGGAGTCGAATGATGCGACTTTCTTTGAGGACATCTTTCCCATGAAAGGTATGTCAAGCTCATCAACTTAGGAGATGACTAGTTCATCTAGTAAAGAATTTGTTATAATTCATGAACCCACTATGCCGATAGAACACTATGATGATCCTATGGAGGATGACAATGAAGCTCCTAAAAGGAGCAAGAGACAAAGGATTGCAAAGTCTTTTGGTGATGATTTCATTGTGTACCTTGTGGATGATACTCCCACCTCTATTTCAGAAGCTTACGCATCTCAAGATGCTAACTACTGGAAAGAAGCTGTCCTTAGTGAGATGGATTCCATCTTAGCTAATGGAACTTGGGAGGTCACTGATCGTCCTTATGGGCGTTAACCTGTAGGATGTAAGTGGGTGTTCAAGAAAAAGCTTAGACCTGATGGTACTATTGAAAAGTACAAGGCACGTCTTGTTGCCAAGGGTTCTACCCAGAAAGAAGGTGAAGACTTCTTCGATACCTACTCACCTGTTGCTATATTGACCACTATTCGAGTACTACTATCCTTGGCTGCCTCACATGGTCTTCTCGTTCATCAAATGGACATTAAGACAACTTTTCTAAATGGAGAGCTAGATGAGGAAATTTATATGGAACAACCTGATGGATTTGTAGTATATGGTCAAGAAGGAAAGGTGTGTAAGTTAGTGAAGTCTTTATATGGTCTTAAGCAAGCTCCTAAGTAGTGGCACGAGAAGTTTGAAAGAACTTTAACCGCTGAAGGCTTTGTTGTAAACGAAGCTGATAAGTGTGTGTACTATCGCCATGGTGGGGGCGAGGGAGTTATTATGTGTCTCTATGTCGATGCCATATTGATTTTCGGGACCAACCTCACTGTTATTGAGGAGGTCAAAGAGTTCCTATCTCGCTGCTTTGAGATGAAGGACTTGGGAGTGGCTAATGTAATCTTAAACATCAAGCTACTGAAGGATGACAATAGTGGGATTACACTGCTTCAGTCCCACTATGTGGAAAAGATATTGAGTCGCTTTGGGTATAGCGACTGCAAGTCTTCTCCAACACCTTATGATCTGTGTGTGCTACTTCGAAAGAATCGAAGGAATGCTAAAGATCAATTGAGATATTCTCAAATCATTGGCTCGCTCATGTATTTAGCCAGCGCTACGAGACCTGACATCTCCTTTGCTATAAGCAAACTGAGTCGATTTGTCTCAAATCCTGGAGATGATCATTGACATGCTCTTGAGAGAGTTTTGCGCTATTTGAAAGGTACTGCGAGTTATGGTATTCACTATACTAGGTATCCTCGAGTACTTGAGGGGTATAGTGATTCAAATTGGATATCTGATGCTGATGAGATTAAGGCCACAAGTGGTTATTTGTTTACACTTGGTGGTGGTGCTGTTTCCTAGAAGTCTTGCAAGCAGACCATCTTAACGAGGTCAACTATGGAAGCAAAACTCACAGCATTAGACATAGCCACTGTTGAAGCAGAGTGGCTTCGTGAGCTTTTGATGGACTTACCTATGGTTGAAAAACCAATACCCGCCATCCCGATGAACTGTGATCGTCAAAGTAAACAGTTCTAAGGATAATATGAAGTCATCAAGGCATGTGAAAAGGAGATTGAAATCTGTCAGAAAACTGAGAAACTCCAGAGTTATTGCGTTGGATTATATCCAAACATCTAAGAACTTGGCAGATCCTTTCACAAAGGGTTTATCACGTAATGTGATAGATAATGCATCGAGGGAGATGGGTTTGAGACCCACACAATGAGTTGTTCACAGTGGCAACCCACTCTATGTGATCGGAGATCCCGTGAATTAGAGCTGGGAGACAAGTTGTTGATCAGCTGAGAGGAGAGTATGCCCATATTATATTTACATCTCCATAAAGATGCAATACTGTAACACCCTCGAATCGGCCCTATGCAGGTTTTAGCCCTTTCCGCCAAACCCGCATAGAAACGATTCAAGGACGCCCACCAGGCACTTTCGTGCGGGTGGAAAACGAAGTAATACCATTACATAACAGTCCTCAATGGGACCCATAGAACAGATATATATTCAACAGCGACTCAACGAGTCAAGAATATAGATATACAATACAAAGATCCAAATCACCTTGAAAACGATACAGCGTCCGAGTACGGACAAGATGCAAATTGGGCTAAGAGCCCTGAAGAATAACCAATGTCGTCCATAACCCTTCCCAGGCCAAGCCGGAAGGGTAACCCAGCTAACGACGTCGATCTCAAACCTGCTAAAACAAAAGGGGTGCCGACAAAGGGCAAAGGAAAAAGAGGAGCGTCAGTACTGAGGCCAGTACACGGCGAGGCTAGAATTCGGTAGCTCTCGCCTACATAGGTATGGTGGACCGAAGCGGCAGCGCAGCAGCACTAAACAACCTATAGAGACTCAGTAACACTGGCGACTACTAGAGAGGGGTAAGAAAGACCTATTCGGATCCAACCTGATACTAACACCAAACATACCCATCCTGGTATTTCCCCCTCGAGACCAAACGAGGAAGTCAGACCAAGGAACTCACACAGTTGGCAGTTTTATTCATTCCATTATAGTTGCAGCATTTACTAGTCAGGTATATAGCATGAGTCATCCTGAAGCATAAGTAGTGGGCAGTTTTAATCACCATTCCGTTATAGTTGGGAACATTTACTAGTCAGATATAATTGTCCTGAGGAATCCCAAAACCTAGCAATTGTTGGCACTTTTATCACATTCCATTGGAGTTGTAATACTTACTAGGCAGGTATATCAGAACACGATACGACCAAGATCCACCAGTTGTTGGCATTTTTAATATCCATTCCGTTATAATTGAGTTGATTACTAGTCACATATTAAGTCAAATTTATAGCACTACTTTAGTTATGCTTGTCTATGACCAAGATACTGTGCTCCAAGTCGTCCATAACCACGGACACGGCTTTCAGAAAGTTTTACCCTGCAGGGGTGCACAAATAGCAACACACACTCGATCAACCTCGGAAAAACCAACTCAAAACCCAACGAGGCATTCACGACAAAGCGATCATAGGATTCATAAAATATTTCAGGGGGCCACCCCACTAAGCTACCCGCAACAAAGTTGGCCGGCTCCGGAACGGACCCAGGGTTTATGTGGACGGCTGTAAACGACTGGGAACCCGAAAGTGTGACTGGGCTTGTCGATACAGCGAAAACGTGTCACGATCCTAAACAATACAGGTGCTCCACGCACAATCTTAAATAAAGCAGTAAAGCATGGCATAAGTACAGGATAGTAATAAAACCCCAAACTAGTTTGTGGCCCCAAGAAATAGAAATGAATCAAGCTCTAGCTCAGGGGGGTCCATAAGGCCTCCCAGATGTGGATAGTGCGAATAGTCAAGGAACAGTATCAAGTACTCGGGGTCCTACGGTACACAAGTGAGCGTGGAAGAACCAAATAACATCTATTGCCCACCGATGCCTCTGCATTAGTTATATCTAGCAATTTAATAGTTGTAATTAAAGACATGATCATCTCCACCATTAAGCATCTCCACCATTAAGCATCTGCCAACCTTCCAACAACTGTGGTACTTGACAACACGAGATCGCACCTGAGCAAGCAACTATGACTCGCAAGGCCAGCTATCTACCAAACACAGGTAATAGGAGGTGTCCAAGGCAATGTAGAGGCTGCACGGGATATAACTGGTGTTCGGAAACTAAAGCATCGCGACATGGATAGCAATAGATCAACAGGAGGAAATAACGACTATAAATGCAAAATAGGTAGAAGGGGGAGAGATGCTCGCCTGGGAAACACTGTCGAAGGTACATATCTGGAGAACTTGTCGACACTTGCATCAACTCATCGGCCTAATCCGTGAAGAAGCAAACACTAGAAGAAACACCGGATGCAATATTTAATACTACGGCAGAAGATCCGGCATGATTATGATATGATGCAGATGTAGTGCAATTAGGCAGTATTAAGCGGAACCGGGGTCCTAACAATTAATTAGACGGTTCAAGTTATTTAGAACCCTCGCAATTTAAATGTTGTATTATCAAGGCAAGACATGACATCGGTTCGCTACACCAATTTAAATGGAGTCTGGAATAAGATAAAAATATCCCGCATATCGACTCCATATTTAATTATTAGTTGAATCGGCATAATGCCCCCAAACCACAGACAGGTATGCATGCATGAACAATTTAATATGCGACAGTTGATAATGCCATATTGTAAAAATAGCGGCTTAGGGTCACACATCTGGGTTCGGAAGATCTTGGGTTCCGGGGGTTCGGGTCTCAGGGTTCGACAGGGACCGGGATCGGAGGTCGAAGGACTTGGTCTTGCATCGGAGGATCATCGGATTCGCCCTGGTCGGTGTCGATCTTATCGTCGCGAAGATCTTGTCGGGTCCACATATCGGGTCGGTCTTAGCGTCCGGGATGAAGAACTTGGCGTCCGAGGGTTTGATGTTCGGATCCGTGTAGAAGGTCTTGGTGCTCCGAGATGAAGCGCTTGTCGTTCCGGTGGCAATCTTGGCGGTCTTCAGGTTCGGGTCTTGGCGTTCGATGAAGGAGGTCTGGAGAGTCCAAGGCGAAGATCTTGGAGTCCAGGGTTTCGGTGTCTTCGGCCCCTTGATCGGAGAACTTGGCGTCCATGTAGAAGGCCTTGTCGATCCGGCGTCATCGCCTCCGGGTTCCTTGTGACTAACTTCGGATCGCCAAGTCCGCGTAGTAGATCTTGTCGGTTCCAGGCGGGGTTCCGGCTTCGGTGTCAAGGACAGGCTTGGATCGGTACCGGTGGTCTTTGTTTTTGACTGAGGTTGCATCGTAGAACCTGGTTATTATGCAACAACAACAACAACACCTGGACTGGACAAGCTAGCACGGACGTGCAGGGAAAAAACAGAGAGGACATGACAGGGGATGGTCAGCGGTGGCGCGCCACTTGGAGGCGAGCGGAGGACGACAGGGAGGCAGAGAGCAGGGCTCGGACCGGGCGACAACCGCACGGACATGACGAGGACGGGAGAGCAGAGGCGACCCGTCGGCGGCTTGCGGGTGGGGCAACCGGCGACGTGGAGGTAGGGAAGCGCCTGGGCGGCGACGTGGGTCGCGAGCCGGGAACAAGGTGAGGCTGCGGGGAGCAGCGGTGAAGCGCCTGGCAGCACTCAGGACGAGGAGAGAGCCCGCGGGGCCGACGAGCTCCCGACCGACCGCAGCAGCGGCGGTTGATGGCGAGGCAGACGGCGGCGCAGGAAGGCGGGCTCGGGGTCGAGGAGATCATGGCCGACATGGGCGAGGGGAGGGCCACAGCAGCGGAGGTCCTGGCGGGCTCCGGGGAGGCGGCGAGGTGGGGCCTGAGCTGGCGGCGGCGGTCGATGCGGGAGGGGGAAGAGGTGGGATGAGGCCGGTTGGAGGGACGCCCGCGGTGGCGGTTGGTGAGATGCAGACGAGAGGAGGGCGAACGAGGGAGGGAGGAAGCGCTGGGAGCGGGACGGATCGATGGGCGCGTGCATACGCCGACGCGTTCCATCGCTCACGCGGGCGGTGTGCGGGGCATGGACGTGGGACGTGTCGTGGGCCAGGGTGGAGCTTGTCGGTCGGGGCGGCAGGTGGTGGAGGCGTGCGTGGGTTTGCGTGCGGGAGCGGGCGAGCGGGAGTTGGGCGCGTGGGGTGGAGGCGTACGGCAGGCGGAAAAAGGGAGGTGGGGCCGGGGGAATCACGGGGTGGTTGTCCACGTGGGGGAGCGCGTCCAGGTGGGTGGGCGAGGCGTGCGAGTGGTGTGCAAGGGAGGTTAGGCAGGTGGAGGGGAGTGGGTACAGGAGGCTGAGGTGGCGCACAGGGAGTGGCCGGAGTGAGGTGGCAGGGATGGGAGTTTGGGCAGGTGGTGGGCCAGGTGGAGAGGTGGACAGGCGGGTGAGAGAGAGAGAGAGAGTGGCGGCAGGGTGGGGAGATGGTTTGGGGTTAGGGTAGCCGGTTAGGGTAGGATAGGATTTGGTTTTGTTTGGGCCGGGTAGTAGGCTGCTGGCTTGCTGGGCTTTTGGCCTGGCAGGCTGACGGCCTCCCCGGTAAAACATTTTATTTAACTTTATTTTAAAAGATATTTGCAAATAGTTTTTAGACAAACTAGAGATCTGAAAAAGACCGGGGTTTTAATTTGAAATAAAGACGGGGGATATTTAGAAAACAAAAATAGGCTTTGTAAAAAATAGTTTGAGTCAAACAGATGCCGGATGACATGACGATGCTCAAATGCAATGTGGCATGATGACATGAGAATGCGGTCATGATGACGCAATGCACAAAAACACCGCGATTTTCTAGTAGTGGTTTTAGCGGGATGCCACAATTCGACACCACTAACAATGGATCTCGCCCTCGAAATCCGCCTCATGGTACGGGGAAGAAGGTCGGCGACCTGAATCTTCTCGCTTCGTGTAGATTCTCGTGACACCACTAACAAGGTGTCGTTGTCCGTGATCGTCGGGAGAACACTCCGGGAACAAAGGGCGAAGGCAGAGGTATCAACAAATAAAGCCACCTCTAGCTTCCGTGGACGGAGTACATTGCTTGATCCACCGATTCGATGTACAAAAGTGCACAGTGAGAGACGGGTAGGGTGATCAGTCCATACCGTACTCAAAGCATCCTTGAATCGCAGAATCGTGCAACCAACTCTCGGGATTTAGACTGAAGATCTTCACAATTGGTGTTCGGAACAAGAGGGGTGATGCAGAATCTTCATCGGATCTGGCGTAGATGATGTCCTCGCATTGGGGACCACCGAGAGATACAAAGAAACATCGTACGAAAAGACACAATGATCAGGTTTTGCGATGGTTCCATTGGCATGAACAACACATGCTCAAGGTATACTCCAACTTCACCAATGCTCATCCTTCTCATCTGCTTTTCAACGATACAGATATTTGTCAAGGGGCACATACGGATAAAGAGTTCAAGGGCAAAAGATTGGATGAAGATACAACAGCCGAGAAGCAGATTGATGATTGTAGAACCACCGTTATAAAGGGTGGAAGCGAAACCCTAAAGGTACGACATAAACCCCACGGGAAATCCTGGACTCGAAGAAAAGATAAGAGAGTAGAATCAAAACACGCAGAGGTAAGAGGAGAACGGCAGAGGGGTAAGGAGTAAAAGCAGACCTAATCAGATCTATCCAACCAATTTTGCAAAATAGTTTTGACACTCTACTTCGGCCATTAGCTAGGTTATCCTACAGGCTGGATCAGTGGGGTATCGTAACTGCTGAGCTCTGATACCACTCTGTAACACCCTCGAATCAGCCCTATGCAGGTTTTAGCCCTTTCCGCCAAACCCGCATAGAAACGATTCAAGGACGCCCACCAGGCACTTTCGTGCGGGTGGAAAACGAAGTAATACCATTACACAACAGTCCTCGATGGGACCCACAGAACAGATATATATTCAACAGCGACTCAACGAGTCAAGAATACAGATATACAATACAAAGATCCAAATCACCTTGAAAACGATACAGCGTCCGAGTACGGACAAGATTCAAATGGCGTCCATAACCCTTCTCAGGCCAAGCCGGAAGGGTAACCCTGCTAACGACGTCAATCTCAAACCTGCTAAAACAAAACGGGTGCCGACAAAGGGAAAAGGAAAAGGAGGAGCGTCAGTACTGAGGCCAGTACACGGCGAGGCTAGAATTCGGCGGCTCTCGCCTACATAGGTATGGTGGACTAAAACGGCAGCGCAGCAGCACTAAACAACATATAGAGACTCAGTAACACTGGCGACTACTAGAGAGGGGTAAGAAAGACCTATTCGGATCCAACCTGATAATAACACCAAACATACCCATCCTGATATTTTCCCCTCGAGACCAAACGAGGAAGTCGGACCAAGGAACTCACACAGTTGGCAGCTTTATTCATTTAATTATAGTTGCAGCATTTACTAGTCAGGTATATAGCATGAGTCATCTTGAAGCATAAGTAGTGGGCAGTTTTAATCACCATTCCGTTATAGTTGGGAACATTTACTAGTCAGATATAATTGTCCTGAGGAATCCCAAAACCCAGCAATTGTTGGCACTTTTATCACATTTCATTGGAGTTGTAATACTTACTAGGCAGGTAAATCAGAACACGATACGACCAAGATCCACCAGTTGTTGGCATTTTTAATATCCATTCCGTTATAATTGAGCTGATTACTAGTCACATATTAAGTCAAATTTATAGCACTACTTTAGTTATGCTTGTCTATGATCGAGATACTGTGCTCCAAGTCGTCCATAACCGCGGACAGGGCTTTCAAAAAGTTTTACCCTGCAGGGGTGCACAAATAGCAACACACACTCGATCAACCTCGGAAAAACCAACTCAAAACCCAACGAGGCATTCACGACAAAGCGATCACAGGATTCATAAAATATTTCAGGGGACCACACGCGTCTCCTTCCAGTCTATTGCGTCGCCGCCTTCGTCTTCCCCATCCCGGCTTGCGGCGTGCACCGAAGATTGGGACAGTAGGCCTCCGGAACCCCGCCTCTTGTGAACCTGTACGGGTGAGGGACGATCAGGTTTTTGGGAAGCGCTCAAGCGCGACTACTCGCATCCACCATGTCTTCCGACGACGAGTTCCCGGACGACGACTTCTTCCCGGACGTCACCGACCTCTTTGACAACCTCAACATGAGCGACGACGCTGCTACCGCTGCGGCTACCGCTGCTGCCAACACCGCGGCTGCTGCTGCCGCTGCTCTACTGTACGTAATACTAAACTGCCTCTTTTAGATTCTGCTAGAGTTCTTTATTCTAGCGATTGGTGTAGATATGATAGGTTTGTCATATTTAGATGTAATCTATTCATCTACTTTGTTGATCTGCATGATTAGTTTTGGTACTGTTTGTATGATCATGCTTTATCAGTTTATTATTCGGATTAAAATGGATTATTGCTTATATTTTCAACACTTAGCATTTCCTTAAGAGTATATTTCACTCTTGTGAAAATTAATTTTAAGACCCGAAAGTTGTTCAAAAATGCACAAAATTAGTTTCATATTTACCGCCTTAAGAAGGTGATGCTCTATAAAAATAACTGTATCATCTGCATATTGTAAGATAGATAATCCATCCTCCACGAGGTGAGGTATTACACCACTAATCTGGCCTTCTTCCTTAGCCCTAGCTATAAGTATTGCCAAGATATCAGCCACAATGTTAAACAACGTGGGCGATAACGGATCGCCTTGTCTAACCCCCTTTTTAGTCTGAAAAAAGTGTCCAATATCATCGTTGACTCTGATCCCAACACCTCCCCCTGAATAAACTTTGAAATCCACGAGCACCATAAGGGGTCAAAACCCTTCAGTCGAAGTGCTCGTTGTAAGAACGGCCATTTGACTTTATCATAGGCTTTTTCAAAATTAATTTTAAAAATCACCCATCTAACTTTTTTGAATGAAGCTCATGAATGGTCTCATGTAAAATTACTACCCCTTCCAGAATATGCCTTCTAGGCATAAAAGTTATTTGGGT
This sequence comes from Avena sativa, assembly GCA_916181665.1. Classification (NCBI taxonomy): domain Eukaryota; kingdom Viridiplantae; phylum Streptophyta; class Magnoliopsida; order Poales; family Poaceae; genus Avena; species Avena sativa. The sequence continues at coordinate 630,322,656 of OV702288.1, forward strand.
TGGACAGATGACCTTGTGAGCAATCACAGAAATACAATGTGTAGCCAGTTTAGTAAATATTTTGAAACTAACATTCAAGAGACAAATAGGATGATACTGTTGAATTTGAACCGCATTTTCTTTCTGCGATAGAAGAGTGATGAACCCAAAGTTAAGTTTATATAAAGGTAGCTCAGTTGTTTGCAGCTGTGCAAACAGTTCCATCAAGTCACCTTTAATAACTTCCCAAAACATCTGATAAAATTCCGATGAGAATCCATCTAGTCCTGGAGCCTTATTATGTTCCATCGAAGAAATTGCTTCTCTGAGAAATTGGCCGTTAGGATAGTGTTTTCAATCGAGGACACCAGAGGAACATCAATGTTCCTCTCCTCCCTGAGTGAAAACGAGCTTGTTTCCGGTTCCCCGAAAAGCTTCTTATAATACTCAAAAATATATGTCCTCAAATTATCGTCACCCACTATAGTTCCTTCGTCTTGCTCAAGCTAATTTTTTTTATTCTTCCGATGCTTGCCATTAGCAATTAGATGAAAATACTTACTGTTGTTTCCACCTTCCTGAATATACTTAACTTTTGCTCTCTGAGCCCACTTGGACTCCTCATCCCTGCTTAATTTTGCTACTTGATCATTCGACGCCTTTAACTGTTGCCTCTCGGCATCAGATAGAGGCTTTCATTCAGTTTTGATATCTAATTCATCAATTATTGCTAGAAGCCTGGATTTTTACTTTTTGTACTTACCACTCTGGTTCTTAGCCCAACCGCGGAGAAAGCGTCTTAGATGTCTAATCTTATTTTGCCATCTTCTAATAGGTGTATCACCCTTTGATATCGCAGTCCATTCAGCAGCCACCATCTCAAAGAAACCCTCTTGTCTTAACCACGAGAGTTCAAAAGAAAACCTGGGGTTATTACCAATATGGGCTCTTATTCCTGAGTCGATCAGGGGAGGTGTATGATATGAACCAGACCGCGACAGCGCACGAATCATAATCAGAGGGTATTTTTGTTCCCATTCAACACTTGCTAGAATGCGATCAAGTTTCTCATAGGTAGGCTTCTCCCTACGATTAGCCCACGTAAAGTGTCTTTCTGAGAGAGCAATCTCTCTTAGATTCAGACTTTCAATGATAGCATTAAACATAAAAGGCCAGCGTGAAATAAAATTATCATTGTTCTTTTCCTCTCTTTTTCGCAGAATGTTAAAATCACCACCCACTAACAAAGGGAGTGTCTCATTTTCACAAATCCGCACAAGTTCTGCCAAAAATTTATGTTTATGGCTATCTTGTGCTGCCCCATAAACAGATACAAAGATCCATTTGAACCCATCCATACGGGACCTCATAAATAATTTAACACAATAGTCCCCCATTTCAACTTTAATAACCTGCATCGTAGCCGAATTAATACCCACTCAAATGCCCCCAGCACCCATGAGGGGGTAAAAAAACCATGCAAATTCCCCCCAGGTGCCAAATGTTGAAGAAACGGTACAGAAAAATTGGATCGCCCGGTTTCCAACAAGGCAAAAAAATCTAATTTGTGTTCCTTGATACTTTCAGCAACAAAATTGTCTTTAGCTGGATCTCGAAATCCATCGCTATTCCAGATTATACCTCTTAACCCTTGCATTTAGAACGTTTTCTTAATCCTTACTCTAGTGCCGCGCTAGAATCATATTGTCGTTTCATGTTTTTACGTGGATGTTTGACCTCAAGGTCATCTGTCTCAAGTGAACAATCTAAAGAATCCAATTCTTCTGCTGCAATGTCCTCACACAGGTTAGATATATTTGACACTAAAAGGTTGGCAGGCGCCGTATCAATATTATTCATATTCTTGTTGTGTTGAAGAATTGTCAGAGTTCTATTAAACTCATTGTCTTGAATAATTTTAGCAGCAACATTTTGTTTTTCTACCAAATCTTCTAACGACCTCTCAATAATATCATTTTTTGACAAAGCTAGGACCGAGGGATGAGAATTAGACAAAGTACCTTGATCTCCATGACGACGTTGCGTCAACTCCGCTGCTCGCTCCAACTGTGTAGCATCAGCGTTAGGTTGAGATAAAATACGATCACTCGTTCGAACAGAATTTGCCGATGGAATGGGAATGCCTCCAAACGTGATTACCTCAGCAAGTGTAGGTGGAGATCTAGCCACATATTTCCTTTATCCGACTCAAGTCCTCGCATCAGCACAACACCACCAACCTTATGGATTGGGGATGACAAAGGAGCCGAGCCCCTGGTTACCACCGAATCCACCCTGACAGGGCTGTTCAGAACAGAAGTCGATGTTTCCACAATACCTTGCTTCTCAGCCTGAAGAGGCGATTGTTGTTCCATGCCAGCAGCCTCGGTGCACATAGGTTCAGTGCCCAACACGTCAACCTTAGCTCGTTCATCAGCCAAAGAAAGCATCCCCATCGCCGCTCCTTCATCCGTCATCACCATCTCCCCCGCAACATTGCGAGGAGGAATGATGAGAGGTGTCTACGCACTTCTATTCTTGTAGACAGTTGTTGGACCTCCAAGTGCAGAGGTTTGTAGAACAGCAGCAATTTTTCCCTTAAGTGGATCACCCAAGGTTATCGAACTCAGGGAGGAAGTGGTCAAAGGTATTCCCTCTCAAGCAACCCTGCAATCAAGATACAAGAAGTCTCTTGTGTCCCCAACACACCCAATACACTTGTCAGGTGTATAGGTGCACTAGTTCGGCGAAGAGATAGTGAAATACAAGTGGTATGGATAATTATAAGTGGTAACGATGCTAGAAAATAGCTTGATGGCGTGTGTTTGATGTGGGAAAAGACTAAAGGAAAACTGAAATAAAGATGGAAGCAAGCAAACATGTAACAGATCTAGTTGCAAACGGTGTTTCAATGCTAAGAAACAAAGCCTAGGGATTATACTTTCACTAGTGAACACTCTCATATAAATATATTCTTCTTTATGATACTACGCTGAACTACTCTCCGGTTGGACACTCTAATCGTTGGTAGGGTGCCGGAATAGAGACTTTCTATCCCCTGAATCTCCCCTTCGATGGTGGCGGCACTGCGGAACTTTTCGTGGCTGGAGGCTTGACTATCTAGGGTTTTTGCCTCAGGAGGAATATATAGGTGAAAGAGGCAAGGTCGGTGGCCGGCCAGGGGGCCCACACCATGCCCTGGTGCGGCCTAGGCTGGCCCGCGGCAAGGGGGTGTGGCCACCCTGTGGCCCCTCTCCGACTCTCCTTCTGGCTCCGTGAGTCTTCCGGGAAAATAGTAACTTTGGCTTTTGTCCCGTCCAATTCCGAGAATATTCATTTTCTGACTTCCTGGAACCAAAAACAGCAGAAAACAGGCAACTGGCACTATGGCATCTTGTTAATAGGTTAGTCCAAGAAATCATATGAAAAGTACTCCAAAGTTGGAACAAAACAGAAGAAAGTAGATAAAACCAAGCATGGAACATCAAAAATTATAGATACATTTGCAATGTATCAACATCCCCAAGCTTAACTCCTGCTCGTCCTCGAGTAGGTAAGTGATAAAAAGAAATAATAATTTTTGAGGTGACATGCACCATCATAAACTTGATCAAAGTATTTGTAAAACATTGATAGCTGGGATTATAGTACTTCAATCATAACATGAAAGACAAAGTTCTAGCAATAAGACAAAGAAACTATGTTGCAACATGAAAAGGCACAAACAAAAGATTCATGAATAACAATGCTTTGTAAGACGTTTGTTTGTTTCACATAAATAAAACATAGCACAATGGCATTCAGCTTGTCCCTCATAGAGTAGCAAACATAAATGCATAGGACACCTTCAAAGTTCATAAGAGTGACTAGATACAAATAGTTTAAAACAAGCAATATCAAAGCTATGCATCAATCAATAAGTCTTGGGACAATGCACATAGAACTAAGAATGACCACTATGCTCTCAAAGTAGGTGCATAAAGGTAGAAGGTGGAGACTCAATATAATGGTGGAAGAAAGGCCTTCATAGAAGGAAGCAGAGATTCAAGTTTCATAAAGAGCTTCCAAAAATTATGGTACTTATAGCTTTCAGCTCCCATTGCCCCTATCATAAGCATCTTGAAGTGATTTAGGTTAAAGTGAACAAACTATGGTGTACATGCTTGACGAAGTATAAGTTAGAAATCGCATGTCCCTTGTATACGAGGGACGCTCCTCATGCTACTCAAGTTTAGTCACCGGTAAGTTCTTGTCATTGTAAGTACATGTGTATCATAGAAACCGCCAACGGGGTACCCCTTGCCCGATGATACGGAAGAATCCCCATATCAAAATGACAAGGCAACCAGACAACAAGCATCTCAGCATTCTTCTTATTTACCATGGGAATATGGTGCTTTTTTCTCTCTTTCCTCTTTTCATAATCTCCTTTTTTTCTTTTTCTCTTTTTTCTCAATATAGGACTCTTTTTTTATAAGCTCCATGGACTTACAAGCTCCCCTTTCATTTCACACCGATGACATCCATATACAAAAGAGCATGATATCAACTAGGTACAAGTACCAAGTGCAATGTTGAAAGCGTTCCCCATGACAACATGCTTCTGATAATTCCCAACAAATAAGTGCAAGCATATACAACATAGACGACACAATGGTTCAAGTTTATTAAGGGCAAGAAAAGTAAAGTGTGCCATCAAGTTTGTGAGAGTTTTAATCACTAGTTTTCTCATAACAAGTTTAATTCGGAAGGTAGATAAAAACATGAATATACTTGGAATAGAAAAAGCTAGTAGGTAGGTATGGTGGACTCTTTGGAATAACTTGGTTTAGGGAGTTGGATGCATGAGTGGAACTCATACTTGGTTGTGGAGGCTAGCAAAAGACTGGGAGCGACAAACTAAGAGAGCAATAATGGCCATAATCATGCAGAGCGACAAAACATCATTGATCAAAGCATAAAGTGATACTACAAGTTGAAAACTAAAGGATCATAAAGGCTTATGGTGACTTGGGATAGTCATAACATGGTGTGAGCATGTGCCAAGTCAACCCAAATAAAGCATCAAAGGAGAATACCACAATACTATGCTTTAATATGCTAAAACAACGCATGATTCATCCAAAGCACATTAAGCAATCTCAATTCTTTATAACATGTCATGCTACAACAAAGAATACTAAGCATAAAGCCAAAACAATATCAAGCATGGCATGATAGAGCATAGGCCACATTCAAAAACAAGCTCTCTTTAACACTTAAGCATGAACTTTCCTACTCTTTTCCAAACCAAACCAAACTATTTGAAAACCAATGTATGAAAGAGGGGGTACAACCAATTTATTCAGCAAACTAAGAAAACCAAGCAAACGAAAAACCAAAACAAAAACGAAAAAGAAGACGCTCCAAGAACAACACAACTGTGCATGAAACAATAAAAATGAAGCGGTTGGAAGAAACCTGGGATTTTTATTGATGAAGAGGGGGTGCCTTGGGCATCTCCAAGCTTTGATGCTTGTACTTCTTGGATATTTCTTGGGGTGACACACGTGGCATCCCCAAGCTTGAGCTTTAGTCCATTCTTCATCTCATTACTCATTCCTTCCATACACCTGAAATTTTTCCTTCATACAAAACTTCACACAATCTTTATTAGCAACATTAGTGCATTCAAAATAATAAGTCTTTAGGTTCAGTTCCAACACTAATAAAACTTCCATTAAAACACTAGTTACTGTAGAACTTCCCTCAAAAAGCTCAATTCCCCAATAGAACTCAAAAAGGAACCAACAAGAAGCAAATGCAAATAATGGCAGAAATCTGTCAAAACATACCAGTAGGTAAAGACAATTTTTTTCGAAGACCTTCTGTTGCTCAAATCAAAAAGTGTTGAACTAACGAAAGTTAGATAACAACCTGGGGCAGAAGCACAAAAATTCACGCCTCAAAAAGACGTTTAGAGATTTTTACACGAATATTTACGGTGAAGCACAGAAATCTATTTCGGGACAGCAACTTTCCCAATCATTACTTCTCTCTCATTAGAGATTACTCTTGGCACAAAAAGCAAATAAAAAGGATAAGTAGCGGTTATTACTGAAGTAATAACTTCCAAGACTCATCTAAGACTTTTGGGTTATCTCCCAATAAGTACTTTTCTTTAATGCCTTTAAGTTAGGCATGATAGTTTGAGAAGATGCTCACATAGGAAATATGAATTGAAGTAAAAGAGAGCATCAAGAAGCAAATTCAAAGCACATATAAGTCTAACCCACTTCCTATGCATAGGAATCTTGTAAAGAAACAAGTCATGAAAGCACAAAGCAACAAGCATAGGAAAGTAAAACAAGTGCAACTTCAAAATTTTCAACATAAAGAGGGGAAACTTAATATTGTTGAAACACATAAAACCATGTTTCCCTATCTCATAATAACTTTCAGTAGCATCATGAATAAAAGTAACAATATAACTATCATAAGAAACATTCTTATCATGAGCCACATGCATAAAAGAATTAATACTCCCCACATAAACATAGTCATTCTTATTGATTGTAGTGGGAGCAAATTCAACAAAATAGCTATCAGTATTATTTTCATCACCATAATCATCAAATATAGGAGGCATATTGTAATCATAATTAATTTCCTCCTCAATAGTAGGTGGACTGAAAATATCATATTCATCATTGCAATCATCATAAGCAATAGAATAGTTATTTTTCCAAGTGTGTTCATTTGTAAACATATCATCATTGGAAGGATCATGGATAGCACTAATAGTATAGCAATTATTAATATCATCATTTTCAGAATTGGTACCGAAGATATTTTCAATATCAAAAGTAGTGTGTTTTTCCTAATCATGATCACTACTATAGGTAACAGGCATAGGAACATCATCAAGTTCAGACTCATCAAAAACTATAATAGGAGCAACATGCTTAGGGGGAAATACCGTTTCCTCTCTCCGTTTACTCCTCCTTTTCTTCTTTTTCTTCTTCTATTTAGGAGGGAGAGGCTTGAAAAGAATCTTCTCCATATACCCTGGTTCATTGTTAGAGACAATAGAAGAAACTTTGGAGGGTTCCTCCTTTTCATTAATAAGACCAAAACACATATTAGTCATGTCATAATTTGGTAAGATCTCATCTTTTATAATATTTTGTATGTAAGTATTTGTGTGGCAATTATCAACACAATAAAGATGACAACCTTGCATGACACTATTCATATCAAAAGCACCCATATCTACGAAAGAGGTTTTCCTTGATAACTCTTCATACCCCAAAAATAATGTAAGTTCATCATGCTGATTAGGAGTGATCATGTCATCACAATACAAACTTGCAGTACTCATTGGATTAGAAGGGCTATTATTATGGCATGAGCATTGAAAATTGAAATGACCCACTTCAAAGCAAAGTTCACAAATAAAAGGATAGAGGGCACAAACTTTTTTACCAAGATCATTTAGAGCCCTATACCACGTTCTAGTTTTTTCATTCCTGTGGGTGATACAATATTCTTCTTCAATTTGATTATTCTCACAAGGTCTATGTATTCCACAAAAATTAACATGCTTATAAGAAGTAGTACGTTCAGAGGTTTGAGCATGTTTATTTCTATCATTAATAACAATTTCATTTTCCATGCAAGTGTCTTTATAAGGCTCATGATACATGTCCCATTTTTCTTTAGGAGCATTAATATGAGAAGCAAAGGTTCTATAACAATCAACAAGAATTTGAGGATCAAGACCATATTTAGCACTAAGCTCTTGAAAATCAATAGTTTCAGCAAAAGACTTAATGCAATCATACTCATAGTTTATACCTGGTTCTTTACCTTTGTTGTTATCCCACTCTTCAGTATTGCTTTGAATTGTTTCAAGAAGATCCCACTTAGCTTTGACCTCCTTACTTGTGAAGGATCCCTCTAAACAAGTATCTAGATAGTCCTTATAATGTCCTGAAAGCCTTGCATAGAAATTATTAATAACAATATTGCTGGGGAGCTCATGAATGGGACATTTGAGAATTAGTGACTTCAATCTCCCCCATGCTTGGGCAATACTTTCTCCATCATGTGGATGAAAATTATAAATGTAATTCCTATCTTTATGAATTTCACGAGGAGGATAAAATTTAGAGTAAAAGAGAGATTCAAGTTCCTTCCACTCCAAATGATTAGGATCATCTAGTAGATCATACCACTCCCTTGCTTTGCCCTTAAGTGAAATAGGGAATAGCTTCCTCTTAACTTCGTTTATTGAAATACCTGCGCACTTGAACAACTCACATAATTCATGTATAAAGAGTAAATGATCACCAGGATGGACAGTTCCATCTCCAAAATAGCAGTTATTCATAACACGTTCAACAATTTTTATAGGTATTTTAAAAGGGATGCTTTTAGTATGTGGATTTAAAATATCACAAGTATCATCAAAATTACCACATATGGGAGATAAAGTATCATCAGAGCAAATTTTCTTCTTTAAAGTTGGGGAATTAAAAAGATCATTTTCATAAAAACCAACTTCCCCAAGCTTAGACTTTTCCATAGCATTAGTTACAAAGGTGTTCAATAGATTCATACTAATAAAATTGTTATCAGCATGCAAAGAAAGTTCCATGGGTTTTTTAATTTTCTTTTCAGACAATTCACGTTCTATCTTAGGAAAAAATACTAAAAAGCTCTCTAATTTTGTTGTTGTTTTCCATTAAGCCTAACTAGTGAAAACAAGAAACAAAAAGACAAAATTGCAGAATCTAAAGAAAATAACTTCGAGCACTCACACCGGAGGATGTGAGTACCTTTTACCTTACCTCCCCGGCAACGGCGCCAGAAAATAGGCGTTTGCCGTGGGAGGTTCTTCTTCTTTATTCCTTCGGTGTGAATACCTTTTACCTTACCTCCTCAGCAACGGCGCCAGAAAATAGCTTGATGTCTACGCACTTCTATTCTTGTAGACAGTTGTTGGGCCTCCAAGTGTAGAGGTTTGTAGAACAGCAGCAAGTTTTCCCTTAAGTGGATCACCCAAGGTTTATCGAACTCAGGGAGGAAGTGGTCAAAGGTATTCCCTCTCAAGCAACCCTGCAATCAAGATACAAGAAGTCTCTTGTGTCCCCAACACACCCAATACACTTGTCAGGTGTATAGGTGCACTAGTTCGGCGAAGAGATAGTGAAATACAAGTGGTATGGATAATTATAAGTGGTAACGGTGCTAGAAAATAGCTTGATGGTGTGTGGTTGATGTGGGAAAAGACTAAAGGAAAACTAAAATAAAGATGGAAGCAAGCAAACATGTAACAGATCTAGTTGCAAACGGTGTTTCAATGCTAGGAAACAAAGCCTAGGGATCATATTTTCACTAGTGAACACTCTCATATAAATATATTCTTCTTTATGATACTACGCTGAACTACTCTCCGGTTTGACACTCTAATCGTTGGTAGGGCTATAACAGCACACCTCAAAGTTCATCTTTCTCATCTAGATAACCCCACACTGTCACCTTGAGCACTAGATAGGTCCAACAAACACCACAATTTCATAAAGACATCCAGCTCCAAATATAACTCATAACAAGTATTTGTAAACTCTAGCCTAAGTGCCACCATGGTGAGCACGCTGTCACTTTCACACACATGGGGAGAGAAGAGATCTATTATAGCACTTGAGTAGCAAAGTAGATCTACTAGATTACAAGCTCATGATCTCAATAAGATCATGCATAGAGAGAGAGAGAGATGAACACATAGCTACCGGTAGAACCCTTAGCCTCGAGAGAGAACTACTCCCTCCTCATCATGGGAATCAGCAATGGTGATGGATATGGTGGTGGAGATCAATGGAGATGGCTCCGGGGGCACTTCCCTGTCCCGTCAGGGTGCCGGAATAGAGACTTTCTATCCCCCGAATCTCCCCTTCGATGGTGGCGGCACTGCGGAACTTTTCGTGGCTGGAGGCTTGACTATCTAGGGTTTTTGCCTCAGGAGGAATATATAGGTGAAAGAGGCAAGGTCGGTGGCCGGCCAGGGGGCCCACACCATGCCCTGGTGCGGCCTAGGCTGGCCCGCGGCAAGGGGGTGTGGCCACCCTGTGGCCCCTCTCCGACTCTCCTTCTGGCTCCGTGAGTCTTCCGGGAAAATAGTAACTTTGGCTTTTGTCCCGTCCAATTCCGAGAATATTCATTTTCTGACTTCCTGAAACCAAAAACAGCAGAAAACAGGCAACTGGCACTATGGCATCTTGTTAATAGGTTAGTCCAAGAAATCATATGAAAAGTACTCCAAAGTTGGAACAAAACACAAGAAAATAGATAAAACCAAGCATGGAACATCAAAAATTATAGATACATTTGCAATGTATCAAGGGGTAAGACAAGTTCCTGTTTATCCACATGATCAACACCAATAATTTGCGAACAGTTCACATGCCCAACAGATTTTTCATAAAAATATCTACATGAAATAAACGGTACCTTTTGGTTGAAAATGGCAAAAGTGCCCACATGAAATAATGGAGTTGAAGGCATCTGTGCATGCATTACCCCACCACCGAAACCTGCCGCACCCCCAACAGATGACACATCAGAAGTCTTTCCCTTGTTCCCACCAGAAGCGTCCTCTTCCATATTGGTATTATCTTTCCCATCATTATTAGTATCCGCATCACCATCTCCTTTGCCATTAAGATCAGACGCACTCTCTATAGGTTCCGTACTAGCATTCGGTTGCTCAACCACAATTTCTAGTCTAAAATATCCTCTTTTGATCCAAATATCCAGGTGTTTAGGTATGAGGTTTGGATCCACACAATGAACCTTCACCCGTACAATACCATGCTGCTTGGAAAAAGGCATATCCACCGCACACGTTTTACCAAAAATAGATCCCAGACCCCACAATGAGTGGAGATCTCTTCTCACATCTTTAGGAACTCCAGCAATCTGAACCCAAACCAGTGGTAGAAAGAAGATCGGTTCTTCCACCACACCCCATTCATCAAACCTCAAAAAAATGTTAGTGTCCGGAATCTGATATTGCCTCAAATCTTTCATACGTATCACTTCTGTCTTAGTGGGAAATTTTACCTTGTACACAATCTTTTGAAATTCAGCACCTCCCAAGAATAATTCTCAAATCTCACCAACTTTTTTAGTTGATCAGTGATTCGAGCAACGGACAAGGAGCCGCCCTCAACAATAACCGTTCCAACCCTAGAGTTCTCTACCCTTGGTTTGAAAGTCTCCGTTGTTGGCATTTTCAAAAACATCAGCTTTTCACTTCCATAACCATGTACAACCATTGTAGGCTTTGGAGCATTCAAAAGCGGACAAGAAGCTGTAATATATTGAGGGGACTCACAATTGTCGCAAATGACCACTGTGCAATCATTATGAAAGTGACCAGGTTGCTCACACCTAATGTTACAATTGCGACAAGAAGATAACGAAGAACAAAAACGAAAAACACAACAAGGGGACACAGATTTAACGTGGAAAAACCTCTCCAACAAAGAGAGGAAAAAACCACGGGCACCAGCCAGCAAAACTTCACTATATCGAGGAGTGTTTACAAACGCCGGGGATTTCACAGATGCAACTCTTCCCAACCGGCGGCTTACAAGGGGTTTATATATCGGTAGAAACCTAGGTCTTCAACGATCCGTACCGTACCTGTTTATCCGTACCGTACCTGTTTGTCGCAAATGACCACTGTGCAATCATTATGAAAAGCCTCCGGCGACGGGCCTCGCTCCACTCGTCAGAAGTTGGCCTATACTTTGTAGAATTTGGATCAACATATAACACCTAAAACATCTCATTCATTTTTCTTAGCCTTCTTATTTGGTCCATCTGATTCAGCAATTTCCATGTCGGACAAAAAAGTTGGAGCATTCACTTGTATCACCGCTGCCACGGCAGAGGAACTCGTCCCGGCAGGCTGCCCTGGCACCTCGGCAGCCTGCTGCGGTACCGCGGCAGATAGGTTCTGTGTCGTGGCAGAGAGCAGCTAAGCCGCGCCCACGGGTTGCGCAACCCTAGCAGCGGCAAGAGGGATATTCCCTAGGTTCAGAGAAGCACCTCCCTGGCCAACATGTCCCAAGCTCGAGCCCGCAGCAACAAACACACAATTTCCTGAACCACCATTGGGCAAGGAAGGAGACTGCACCACGGACTATTGCTGAGGCAGGATTAAAGAACCATTTTGAGTCGCCGCCGCCGCAACAGCCTCAAGCACCTGGTTGATTAAGCTTAGATCAACTAAATTCCTCGATCCGTTCTGACCCTCGATATGGTTGTCTCGAGAATGTCTATTTCCAAAAAACCCCTGGTTGTTCTTGCCGGCAAAACCACCCCTGTTCCAGGTATTTCCTGTTGATGCTCAAAACTCATACCAACGGCGATTCTGATAACCCGGATCGTCCCCATTGCCACGATTTGAATCATTGAATCCAGCACCTCCGTGGTAGTTTCCAAAAGCTCCACCTCGGTTCTAATTCCCAAAATTTCAATTTTGATTACTATTGTCATACCTCTGATCAATCTCTTGACCACCAGCGTTGCCACTCGATTTGCCAAGGACGAAATTGGCCACCGATCCATTATTAGCTAGATTACCTTGACCCCCAAACCTTCCACCTCGGCCTCTGCCATTGTTGTCGTTGAAGAAGTACCGCCCTCCACCTTGATTGCCACCCCGGCCAGCGGCGCCACCGATGCCACCACCTTGCATCTCTCCCCGATCGAGCCACCGCCCAGGTAGGGTTTTGGAACTTGACTAGGTGATACCGAAAAGCGATCGAAAAGCCCGACCTACTCCAAAGTAGGCGTCTTTAGGTACCGTCGAAATTGCACCACCAGGGCCCATAGACTGCCAGAACGTTCGGTCGGTAGAGGCACGACCATTAGTTACGATCGACGTGTTTGGTAAACACCAGTCACGAGGACCAACCCGCCTAGGTCCCAAAGCCCAAGAATTCAAATTAAGCAAGATTTTCGGATCACCCAATCCAAATATGGAGGAAGCCGTCGTTCTCACCGCCGGCGATGGACGCCGCCATGAGACAAGGGTCCACGCAGACTCATTCACAAAATCTTCAGCGAAAACCGAAGCTTCCAACAGTGGTTGCTTAAAACGTTTCTTCTTAGTCAAATGATCTAGAGAGAGAGCTCTGATACGTTGCAAACGTATCCATAATTTTTGATGTTCCATGCTTAGTTTTATCTACTTTCTTATGTTTTGTCCATACTTTGGATTACTTTCTATATACTTTCTTGGACTAACCTATTAACAAGGACAACAGTGCCAGCTGCCTGTTTTCTGCTGTTTTTGGTTCCAGGAAAGTCAGAAAATGAATATTCTCGGAATTGGACGGGACAAAAGCCAAAGTCAGTTTTTCACCGAGGGGGACATGGAGCCAGAATACGAGACGGAGAGGGGCCACGAGGCCGCCACACCACCTGGCCGCATGGCCAAGCCTGGCCCGTGCCAGGGGGTGGTCTGGCCGCCTCGGGCACCCCTCGTGTTGGAAATATGCCCTAAAGACAAATAGTAGTAAGGACTATTATCATATTTCATATAGTTTATGATTAAGTTTTATATCATGCTATAACTGTATTGAGTGGAAACATAATACACATGTGATATACAAACAACCAGGGGTTCCCAGTGAAACTCTGGTCACTGGTTCATTGGTCAACAGATGATCATGTTTCCTGATCATGTGGCATTTATGCCAATTGGAAATGAGGTCATCTCATTCGGAAAATGAGATGATGAACCAATACCCAACCTAAACATCGTGACCCGATCATGTCACGAAGTTCAAGCTATGATGATTAGAAATGGATCCTCGTAGACTATTCCTTAGACCATGAGGCTATATCAATCACTGTCTTCCGAGAGTGCTTAGATAGCATCAAACGCCATCTGGTAAAACGGTGGTTATAAAGGTGTGTTCAGGTATTCGGGGGAAACCGTAGAGGCAATATATGTCAAGAGCGGGATTTGTCCGTCCATGTGACGGGAAGATACTCAAGGGCCCACTCGGAGAAGTTATATCCAATAGCTGCGTAGCGTCTGATTAGATCACGGGGATATCACTTGTCGGAACAAGTTAAGTAGCATTGTTCAGTAACGAGATTGAACCCGACATGGTGATGCCATTGATCAGATCTCGGGCAATGCAAGTATCGAGAGACAAAGGGAATAAGACACGACTGTCTCGGTTCAAACGACGAAAGATCTTCGTGGAATACACAGGGGTCACATGGCCATCCAGGTCCCTCTGTTGATCATTGGTGTGGGAGTGTCTCGACCATGTCTGGAGTGTTCCCGAACCGTGGGGTATCACGCTTAAGGGCTTGATGATGCTTAGAGAGCATTTATAGGATCGGTAGAATCGCCGAAGAAAAGAAGGGAGAAAACCGGAAGGGTTTCGGTAAGTCCGGAGGATGTCCGAAGTGGAGGTGGAAGGTGTTCCATGGCCACGGAGATTGAATAATGTGTGAATGAATGTTAAATATTGATTTAATCATTTATTCATAATTATTTAATAAAGAGAAAATCAATTTAAAAGGTCAAAGGCTTAATGGGCCAATTCCGGAGGAAGATGGCCCATTAGGGGAAAGGAGAAAGGGGAGAGGGACCAAGGGGGAGGCCGGCTGGGCCTTGCCCCCCGCGGGGCCCACTAGGGGCTGGCCGGGGGCCACCCCACCCCCTCCTCTCCTTTAGTCCCACCCCGGGACTTTGAGGGAGGTAGTACCTCCCTTCCCCCTATATATAGTGGGGTATTTGGCCTAGAAAAAAGACAACCAATAATCAATAAAGGTCTCCCCACTTTTGGGAGGACCTCCAATTGACATTTTCTCTCTCCCCTTCAATCTCTCATGACCGTGGTCCCAAGTCTGGACTGCGCGAGCGAGAGACATCTTCACCGCGGAGTGCCGTCGTGCTGCGGGATTCGGATCCGGGAGCTCTACTTCCACAACTGCTGCTGGATCGGGGAAGCGGGAGTCATCGTCAGGCACCGGATGTGTGTAACTTCCCACGAGGTGTCACACTTGAGGCACTCAAGTCGTTGGAGCCAGAAGGAGCGCAAGGACTTCATCGCGACCTTGAGGTCGGCTTCGGCTCGTCTACATCAACCACGCTCTCCTGAGCGTTGACAACGCTTTTCGGTCTTCAAGGGTAAGTTCGCGAAAAGCCCCTCCCAGTACTGTATTACCAATAGATAGGTCCTGGCAGCTTCAGGGGTTCAGGGGCGTAGAGTAAAATTTATTGTTTTATGCGCGAAACCCCTACAGTGGTATCAGAGCTAGATCTATGCGTAGTAATGCTAGTACGGGTAGAACACACGAGATGTAACGTGTGGACGTCGATCTTTTAGTTGTTACCCTCTCACGTGTACTTGTGTATACCGCAGTAATGCTTGATGAAGCGGCCCCCAACCAACTTTACGCGTTCATTTGCGAGACTGGTCCACGCTTGACATACGGCTTGTACCGTATAAAGTGGCTTAGGGGAGTGTCTGTCTCTCTCGCATTAGTTGGTATACCATTTGCAACGGAGGGCCCCGAAAGGGGTGTAGTAGAGACAACTACTTGATCAGTGTTGTGCTGAAAGTTTGTAGGTAAGAACGGTTCTTGTGCAAAACCCCATTCAGCCACGTAAAACATGCAAAGATAAAGTAGAGGCGTCTAACTTTGTTTTGCAGAAGGGCGTTGCTTTGTGATATGGTTGTGGCAAAGGTAAAGTAATTAACTTTTGTTGCATAGTAGTAGATAGTCATGAAGGTGACGAACTACCACGCCGGAATGACACCGGTACCCTGGTGTCTACGGCGTCGGAACCCTGGCGCCGGAACCCGGTGACGACGGATGGAGATCACGACGTGAAGAACCATATCACATAGCATTTACATTCAATGTTATTGTTTGTATGTCTTATTGTGTGCTAGTATTAGATACTCGATGGTAGCCTAATAAGATGATCCCTGTTAAAATAACCAACGATTGTGTTCCCCCTTAGTTTGCACCACCAAGAAAGTTCTTCGGTATGAGGCAGGCCGTGATGATCGAGTGTCAGACATATCTACGTTCGCATACAGTGGGTACAAGCCATGTTGCATAGCAAAAACACTAAGGTTGAGTTGGCGAGCCTAGCATGTAAAGACATGGCCTCGGAACACGAATGGTCGAAAGATCGAGCACGAGTCGCATGAATGATGTGACCGACGTTTAGCGTCCACCCTTGAACCCACATTGATGGCCGTGATGATCGGGGGAGATGTGGCTGATAGGGGTCGTGTTATCACTAGGAACCCTCACTGGGGATAGGTGTTTCTGAGTGGAGTTATTATTAACTCATTTAATTATAAACTTAGTCTAAATTCCTTTTGCAATTATAAATGTAGATGGGCTCTTTTGTGTTGACAACTAAATGGTTAGAAGGAGAGAAGCTCAGATTAGATGGATCGAACTTCTCCATTTGGGTTTCCAGTCTCCATGTTCTCCTTAGCAAGAACGACATGGTCGACTACATACTCGACAGGATGGATCTGGATCCGTCCACAGACCTTGAGACCCCAGAGGAGCGGAAAGACCGCTATCTCTGTCGGGAGATGGCCTCCTATATTTCAGTTGTGATGCGTTTCAGAATGGTGGACGAGCTGTGGCCTTTCATGGGTGATGTCAACCCTCGTTAGGTGATGCTACAACTTAGGACACATTTCGTGGATCAGACATGCATTTGGGAGCATGAGTTGATGGGAGACTTCCTCTCTATTAAGATGGAGGATAACTCGTCACTGGACAGCCACTTACAGCACATGCATGATGTGTACATGAGGCCAGCATACTTCCTAGACGTCTGGATTTCAGGCTCTTTCGCAAATGCTGATGTGTTGTGGTCGCTGCCACCAAGCTACCAAGCACAAGTCAGGACTTGCGTAATGAGGGGCGACACGGAAATGGAGTTCCACCGGTTCATGACACATCTCAGGAATGTGTTGGTTGAACCAGATGTCGCTCAGGTCGTCAACGACAAAGGTATATATTTGATATGTAGTTTTATAAATGTTATAATCTTGCAAACACATTGCAGTGTTAAGTATATCTGATACTTGTTCTGTTTTGGTGAAAACAGGTCCTTCTGCATGAGAGGTGCTTGCGGAGAGAGGTGACGTTGCGTGTTGATGGAGAGCATGATGATGATGGCCAACGACACTCTCCCTCGACATTTATCATTTAGTTCATGTTTAGGATGATTTTTGTAATCAAGAGATTGTGAACTTCTTTAGTGTGTCTCACACTTTGTGAGACGGTTATTCATATGAGCTTGTAACAAATAGTTGTTCCACTTTTATGAATGATTTATATTCGTGTTCATATCTTGTTTGATTACTGGTGAATTATCCTTGTTGTTTGAAAGTAATTGATAATGCATGAACATTTGTAAAACATTAAAATGCCTTGTTTAAAAATACCCAACTTAATGATATATTCATTAATGAATGAAACCATTGTTTAAATTCAAAGTTATTAGATAATATGTGAAAGTCATTCGATTTCTTTTCACATATAAATCATGCCTAAGTTCGGCAAAATAACTTGAACACCGTGTATTACTTGAATACAAAGTGTTTAATGCATTGTTAAAAGTTAATACATATCCGATGTATTGGGTTTTAACGAAAATGGTAATTATCATAAAATGATTGTTTAAATGTGTAAAGTACGTTTACCAAAGGAAACATGAATATGAAACTATTTGATTTGATCAAAGTGTTTCATCAACAAAAAGGGTATAAATATAAAAGAGAATATAATTACTATGATTTGATCAATAGTAATGAAATTCGAACTTATAAGAATGGCATGAAAGAAATTGTGGAATGCAAAGTGTTTTGAAACGTCAAAATACAAAGCATCACAATGTGATATTAGATATCAAAGGGGGTTGAATAGAAGGCACCAAATAAATCGTTGTAGTGTATATGTAGAGACCATTAGTTAGAAATAGTTAGCACTCAATTTGAATTAGTAAACCATTTGAATTCGTGAAAGCTTTGGAGTTATTCGATATAACCAAAACAATAGCGAATAAGTCCTTGTAGAGTATTCATTGGAAACTTTGAATACGAAACCCATAGCTCAAACCAAAAGGAAAGCAAGATTCATATTGCTTGGATTTTGGTGCATTCTTGAGAAAGCTCACTTCTAGTGATGTTTCTCAATTATGGAGCAAATGGAAAATAGTGTGAAACACGATGAGGATTAAAAACCCTGCATCAGAGTGTTGAGAAGCACAACGGACAATGTTCTTGAACGATTCTCTTCACAAAAGGAAAGAATCAATGATTTTGATCATTGTGTTTTTCCCTCCACTATTGTTTTTCACTATATGAAGCAGGATTCAAAATGTAAATCCATATCTTGTATGGAAACATTTGTGAATCACTTGTCATGATTTTGGAATATGACATACCTACGAACTACAAAGGAAATAATGGTAAACTAAATTATGATAAATCCTAAAAGCAAAATTCCCTTGAGATTAGAAAGCAATTCGTTGTCGAATCTAACAGGTAAAGGGGTTACTTGGAATTTTCTCAAATGAATGCAAAGCCATAGTAGGAAAAAGGGGGTGAATGACAAAAGCACAATTTTTCAAGTATTGGACAAGTTCAAATGAATTTTATTCAAGTATGCTAAATGTCTAGTGGATTTAAAACTAGTAAAGTACTAGTATCTCATAGTAAATCTCCAAGTTTGATATTTGATCAAACAATTTTGAAGTTATTCAAAGGAGATATGCAATTTGCATAAAATTGAGTGGGAGCTATAAAAGTCTTCCTAAAACAATATGTGATTGACATATTTTTAAGTGGGAGCAACATAAGTCTCAAATTCAAATATGTAGGAACATATTTTGAGTGGGAGCTTATAGGAGTAATTCTTAAGCGTGTTAAGAATGAAAGGTGCAAATACTTGTAAATAATGATTTATAAGGTGTAAAAGTTGATAATAAGTGTATTATGATATTATGTAGTATTCCTTGAGGGATTCTGAAAAGGGTTTCGGAATAGAAGTTAATTAAGGAACCAGTCCTTAATAACCCAAATTAGGAATAGCATTAAGTTTAACATCAATGGTTGAAAGAAAGAAAAGGATGATCGTCATCCACTATGTTGAGACATAGGTGCTATCTCAGTGAACCATGATGATAACTTAGCATAATATGTGATCCAATTAAGGAACGTTTGAAAGTGATTAAGTTCGAATCACACAACGTTGAGCTAAGTTTGTCCGCAGTGTCTAGTTGAGAATTGTGGACACATTTTCCAAATCCATAAAGGATAAACATATCTTAAAGCATAAGGGTTATGTTATAAGGGAATATGTTGGAAACTCCTATAGATACCAATTAAAGTCAAGTAGGAAGCGAGGTGAACAAAACATCGAAAGTTGCACAGAGTGCACTAGTGTTTCGATGAATACATTTATAATAATAGATAAGGGTACCATCTAAAGTGTTGTATAATGTTATGGCGGGGCTAGTTCGCTTTTAACGTAGAATAATGTGTCCCAGGGCACAGTGCCCATGAGAAAGCCCTCGAGCTTGATCTAACGTCATTGTAGGCTCCTGGAATCAGGCCTCGTTCTGCTGCCATAGCGATGATGCATACACACAGATACTATCATGTGATGATAAATTATTAATGTCAATCCAGGTGACATTAGTAAGTTGCAAAGGATTTGGGACTGTAAAGTACATACCCAAGGCTCAACCTCTTCCATGAGCAAGCGTGTTCAGGGTACTGGATATATAGTGCCAATGATTTAGAACAAATGCAGCTAGTGTATTTGTACTCTAGTGCAAGTGGGAGACTGTTGCAAATATGCCCTAGAGACAAATAGTAGTAAGGACTATTATCATATTTCATATAGTTTATGATTAAGTTTTATATCATGCTATAATTGTATTGAGTGGAAACATCAATACACGTGTGATATACAAACAACCAGGGGTTCCCAGTGAAACTCTGGTCACTGGTTCATTGGTCAACAGATGATCATGTTTCCTGATCATGTGGCATTTATGCCAGTTGGAAATGAGGTCATCTCATTTGGAGAATGAGATGATGAACCAATACCCAACCTAAACATCGTGACCCGATCATGTCACGAAGTTCAAGTTACGATGATTAGAAATGGATCCTCGTAGACTATTCCTTAGACCGTGAGGCTATATCAATCACTATCTCCCGAGAGTGCTTAGATAGCATCAAACACCATCTGGTAAAACGGTGGTTATAAAGGTGTGTTCAGGTATTCGGAGGAAACCGTAGAGGCAATATATGTCAAGAGCGGGATTTGTCCGTCCATGTGACGGGAAGATACTCAAGGGCCCACTCGAAGAAGTTATATCCAATAGCTGCGCAGCGTGTGATTAGATCACGGGGATATCACTTGTCGGAACAAGTTAAGTAGCATTGTTCAGTAACAAGATTGAACCCGACATGGTGATGTCATTGATCAGATCTTGGGCAATGCAAGTATCGAATGACAAAGGGAATAAGACACGACTGTCCCGGTTCAAACGACGAAAGATCTTCGTGGAACGCACAGGGGTCACATGGCCATCTAGGTCCCTCTGTTGATCATTGGTGTGGGAGTGTCTCGACCATGTCTGGAGTGTTCCCGAACCGCGGGGTATCACGCTTAAGGGCTTGATGATGCTTAGAGAGCATTTATAGGATCGGTAGAATCGCCGAAGAAAAGAAAGGAGAAAACCGAAAGGGTTTTGGTAAGTCCGGAGGATGTCCGGAGTGGAGGTGGAAGGTGTTCCATGGCCACGGAGATTGAATAATGTGTGAATGAATGTTAAATATTGATTTAATCATTTATTCATAATTATTTAATAAAGATAAAATCAATTTAAAATGTCAAAGGCTTAATGGGCCATTTCCGGAGGGAGATGGCCCATTAGGGGAAAGGAGAAAGGGGAGAGGGACCAAGGGGAGGCTGGCTGGGCCTTGCCCCCCCGCGGGGCCCACTAGGGGCTGGCCAACGACCACCCCACCCCCTCCTCTCCTTTAGTCCCACCCCGGGACTTTGAGAGAGGTAGTACCTCCCCTCCCCCTATATATAGTGGGGTATTTGGCCTAGAAAAAAGACAACCAATAATCAATAAAGGTCTCCCCACTTTTGGGAGGACCTCCAATTGACATATTCTCTCTCCCCCTCTCTCTCTCTCTCGTGACCGTGGTCCCAAGTCTGGACTACGCGAGCGAGAGACATCTTCACCGCGGAGCGCCGTCGCGCTGCGGGATTCGGATCCGGGAGCTCTACTTCCGCAACTGCTGCTGGATCGAGGAAGCGGGAGTCATCGTCAGGCACCGGACGTGTGTAACTCCCCACGAGGTGTCGCACTTGAGGCACTCAAGTCGTTGGAGCCAGAAGGAGCGCAAGGACTTCATCA
The DNA here is from genome assembly GCA_916181665.1 of Avena sativa. NCBI lineage: Eukaryota > Viridiplantae > Streptophyta > Magnoliopsida > Poales > Poaceae > Avena > Avena sativa. Next base: position 630,344,134 of record OV702288.1, read on the forward strand.
CGACCTTGAGGTCGGCTTTGGCTCGTCTACATCAACCACGCTCTCCTGAGCGTTGACAACGCTTTTCGGTCTTCAAGGGTAAGTTCGCGAAAAGCCCCTCCCGTTACTGTATTACTAATAGATAGGTCTTGGCAGCTTCAGGGGTTCAGGGGCGTAGAGTAAAATTTATTGTTTTTATGCGCGGAACCCCTACACCTCGGCCTCCCCTTTCGCCTATAAGATGCCTCCGATGCAGAAACCCTAAGTACCTGATCAAAAATCCACGAAAGAGTATTTAGCCACCGTCATCTCCATCCCTAGATCTGGAGGGATCTAAAGCTCTTCCCGACACCCTGCCAAAGAGGGGAATTCACCCTGGAGGCCTTCTTCATCATCATGCAAGCCTCTGGTGTGATGCGTGAGTAGTTCATCTCTAGACTACGGGTCCATGTAGTAGCTAGATGGCTGGTTCTTCTCTTTTGTGCTATCATGTTTAGATCTTGTGAGCTCCGTTCATGATCAAGATCATCTATTTGTAATCCTACATGTTGTGTTTGCGGGGATCCGATGGATATTGAGATGCTATTTCAGTTTGATTATTGATTCTATCATGTCTTTGTTATTTGTGATCTTGCATGCTTTCCGTTGTTAGTAGTTATCTTGGCCAAGTAGATGCTAGCAACTCCAAGAGTTAGTATTTTTGCTCGATAGTGGGTTCATGCCTCTAGTAATCTGGGGAAGTGACAGAAATCTCTAAGGTACTAGATGTGTTGTTGCTAGTAGGGAGAAAACAACAATCCTTTGTTCATAGAACAATCGTATTGTTTACTTTACACGCAATGCGTAATGCAATTATCTGTTGCTTGCAACTTAATACTGGAGGGGGTTCGGATGATAACCTGGAGGTGGATTATTAGTCATAGATGCAGTTGGATTACGGTCTATGTATAATGTTGTAATGCCAAATCGAATCTAAAAGGAGTCAAGATGATTAGTATATGCATGTATTTCTTTCTCGATGTTTATCAATTGCCTGTAATTTGTTCACCCAATATGTCATCTATCTTAAGGAGAGCCGCCACTAGTGAACTATGGACCCCGGTCTTTTCTTTTACCATCAATCTACAATTGTTTACTGTTTGCTGTTTACTTTCTGTAAACTATTACCTTCTTCCACACAATACGTTTAATCCTTTGTTTTCAGCAAAACCGGTGAGATTGACAACCTCATTGTAAGTTGGGGGGCCAAATTTTGTGGTTGTGTTGTGCAGGTTTCCACGTTGCTGCTGGTGCCGGTAGTGCGCCCTGCCAAAGTCCAGCTAGCAACATCTTGGAGGTGTTTCCTTGCTCCTACTGATTCGATAAACCTTGGTTTCATAACTGAGGAAAAACTTACTGTTGTGCTCATCATACCTTCCTCTTGGAGTTCCCCAATGAGCTCATTAATACACGAGTCAGCAAGCTCGCAGCTTTTCATCATAATGACAAACCTGAGATGGAGAGATCCGCAACTCCATGGCCGCCAAACGTTGATGTCGACGCCGCTCTATCCGTTTCGCCACTCTAGATGATGATTCTGATAGGTTTATGTCGCCCACGATCGGACATGGATGTCGTCGGAGATATTTGGACATGGATACCGGCGAGTCCACATTGTCCTCATCTCCCTCCGCAGAGCTATCCTCGCTCCCGCAGCCGGGCGAGAGAGCCCAGAAACGCCCATGGTCCGGCGACCGGTGAACCGACCCACCGTAACACTTGGTTGTTGTTGTTGCACCATAACATTTATAACGGCAATGCAATAACATTCATATTTAAGCATGAGACAGATGGAATGTGAAGGAAATCTGGTTTAGCTCACGGATGCATTTGCACCCATTGTGAGAAAATATATTTTAAAATATTAAAAAAATTAATATAACAAGTTTATATGTGCATTCGAACATTTTATGTTCGTTCATAAACATTTATTCTGCGTGAAGAAAATACTCGGTACTCCTTATATTCTGTAGCTACTCCCTCCATCTGGTTTAAACGGCACATATTGAAAATCATGTAATCCTAAAATACCCCACGTCGCAGGTACATAACCAATCAAAGGAAGCCTAGAGACTGAAGATTTATTAGGCTAGCCCTAGTGAGATGACACCTTGGCAAAAATCTGATGTGGCACCACAATTAATAAAGAGAAAGACGTTAGTAGTATTATAATATGGTACCGTATTATAGCTCGTGAAACTAGGTAATTTAATGATCAATACATCTTATACACACAATTGCATTGAGATTGTAGAAAAAATTAAATATAATGATAACATGATACTACTAGATGATACTAACTACTAGAGAGGTAGCATCATACACTAGTATCATGCATGCATGATACTAATAATATGATACTCCCGCTATGACCAACCTTATATGTGCCTTTAAACCAGGGTTGGAAGTAGTACTCCGTATTAAATAAGCGATTTTGTTTCCAGACGAGGGCTCCATACTCCAGGACAAGGTTAAATTTTCGGCAGACCACGCGCGCGCGGGTACACGCCGTAGCATGTGAATCTCTCACTGGCCGTCTTGATTTGAAGCTTCACCGCAGTAGCAGTGAGTACACATAGGAAGTCAGAAACTTTTCATTCTTCCCTTTTGCGCATGAAAAGTTTTTGTTTTGCGGAGAAATTCAGAGAGCTCTATAGCAGAACTGATCAAACGAGGATCTCAAGGTACACCGTACGTATAGTATACGTACGTACGTGTACGTGACTAGACGTTTGAGAGCAGCAGGTCTACTGTTTCGCCATTGGTGCGCGCCTGACGCACGTACCGGGTCGAGTCCACAAACGGCGCGCGCACGTGACCGCCCGCTTCAGTTCTCGCTCGCTCGCCGGCTTTCATTTCCCGGTTTCCGTCCGGGTGCTCTGGCCAGAAGACAGGCAATGGCAGCAGTCTGTGAACAGCACGTAACTCCGCAAGAGGCAGGCGTTCAGCAGGGCTCGCAGTTGAGGAGCACTGTGGCGCGCATGCATGCACGAGCGCACCGCATTTGCATTGCGTTTGCCATTCGCAGTCACCTGCTGCAGAGCATCGGAAGCATCGATCCCGTCGACCTCGGCTACATATATTTGCGTGTGCATCCAGCTATAAGCAGTGTGACAGAATTGTCCGAGCAATTAGTAGGTGTTGATTTGTTAACTACTACACACTGAATTAGATTTAACTAGGCTAATACTCTGTGAGACGGAGGGAGTAATAATGTGGACGTGTTTGGTAGGTCGCATGAGATTTTCAGATGAGTCGGGCACCGCTACCATGGCCGGTGTCACACTCGTACAGATAAAAAGCCATCTTTTAAGGGCTGTTTGGTACGCTGCGTGGCAATATTTTACACGAGGGCAACAACAAATACATGTTGTTTGGTTGCCTCTACTGGTTTACTGTCACACTAGCAGTCACACCTAAATAGTCCTTAGCACTAATCAGTTCTCCGTTTGCGGCTGTTGGCGTGACACCTATTGCGGCTACGCCGACGACAGATGGCGGCTGCGCTAGCGACGGAGGACGGCGGGGCACCCGCTCCAGCATGCGGCACCTACAGCTGCTGCACAGACGACAGAGAACGCAAACATGGCCAGCCACAGTAGCACCGATGAGGAACCGCTCAACGATTGGATGGACTAGGAACCTGTCGATCTTATTCTTATGCCGTGTCAGGGTACTTGCCTGTCGCGTCTAGGAAATTGAGCTGGAACACGGTGGAATGGAACGCCTAGAACAGATTCGCAGTGAAGGGGACCTCCGGGCGGTCACAGCCACGGTCGACGGCGACGACGACCTTGACGGTCCCTACCTACACGACCCGCTCGTCCAGTAAGTCTTCTTCCTCAACCTCATTTTCAACCTCGCATACAAGTTGAGAAACTACATATGGATTCCTCTACATCCATCAAAACAAACGAAAAACTTGTAACACAAGAGTTGTGGAGAACAGCGAGATCAAGCTATTCCTCAAAGTAAATTTCGAACGGTTGAGTGTGTACAATGAATATGACGAAAGTCGCCCAAAAGAAACTCCAACTTTGACACAAATTTAAGAAGATATAGCTCACCAAACCCGTAGCCGATGATCAAAATGGAACCTCTCGTCGGTGTGTATCTTTTTCACATAGAGCTTAATTTATTCAGGGGCTATATGTGCTAGTCACAAGTGGTTATGGTGAACATGTTTAGAGAGGAGAGAAGAAAGAGGACTCATATTGCAAACGGGAAAGGATGGATGGATGGTTCCACGAAAACCCTCGATTCGAACCTTGTCCATGGGTCTAGCGTTGGGTTGCTTTACAATTTGCGCTTGACCCTCCGAAAGTAACACAGGTAACCAAACGGCTTATTTACTTCTCCAGAAGGCCTGCTCGGGGTGGTGCAACTTACCAAACACGTCTTGTGAGACCTTGAGAGTATAAGCACTGTCCTTTTTTTTTAGAAACATAGTACAATCGTAGACGCTCACAATCACTCACTTCTATAAACGCACACACACGCACACCCTACCCCTATGAGCACCTCCGAGAGACTGAGCCGGCGAAACGGCTCTTGAGATTGACGAAGTCATCACGAACGCTTCGCTGTCGATGAAAACATCGCCTCCCACTGAAAAGAGTATAAGCACCGTGCTTGGTCTTAGCTAGGAGCATAGCTTTGTCTTAGCTTCACTGCCCGAGCTTGCAGATTAAGTCCAAAATACTACTCCTATCACATAGGGGTTAGGGGGTTAGCACGTGCATATAGAAAACAAGATCCACTAGGAGTATCAAAGCATTTGGAATCATGTCAACTAAAAACAAAGCATTTGGAATTAATGCATAGAACGCGAAAAGTATGGAAGTATACTTAACTAGCGCCAAGAACTCCGTGCATTACGATTGATGCCGTATTGACCAATCCATCTCGTTTTGGAGCTAACCAGTGCATGCCGACGAACCCTGCCCTGACATATTCCCTCCCGCGCACAACCCTGAAACCATGAAAGCAACGTCCGTACGCTTGTGAAATGCATACTTACCAAAACTAAGCTAATCACAAGATAATACAAAAAAAAGGAAACAAAAAAAACCCTAGCAACTCTACTCCTCTGCTCCCACCCCTTCCCGTTGAGAGTCGTCAGAGTGTGGCCGGGCCAACCCCGAGCCCTCTCCGCCGGCGTCGCCGGTCGGAGGCGGCAGAGGAGAGGCGTCGGATTAGTTGTTAGGGTTAGGTATGGCGGTCGTTCACCGGTAGTGGGCCCTATGCCCGGTAGATCAAGCGAGTTCCAGATCTATGCGCCCATGTCTTTGGAGCTTTAGGGTTCCTCCTTCTTTTGCTACTACTCTGGTGGCCGGCTGTGGGATTAAGAGGAGAAGCCACATGTGGGTAGCCAGGTTGGTTGTGGTGGTGTGCTCAATATGGTCGTGTTCCATGATGACATTGGTGCATTTGTATGGGTTTTCGGCCGATTTCCCTGCAAATAAACCGGTCAATTCTCTTCTACTTTTTTAAATAAAATGAGGCAAACCTGTCCGTTTTGTTTCAAAAAAGAGGAGAAGCCACCGCTTCTCTGAATAATTCAAGGGTTGCTATTCACCCCAAGATTCTGAGGATTCGTGTGCTCAAGCTCTTCCTGGCCATCCCTGGTGGCGAGGAGGAGGGATATTGTGCAGCAAGATGTGGTGTGGCGGAGCTGTTCCAGGCCGGCCGTGGAGGCGAGGGGGAACAAAGGTGCGGCACTGCATCCTTGGCTTCTTCGGGTGGATTTTCCCTCCTGTGGTGGGGGCGTTGGTGCGGAGCCATTCCTGGCTGGCCGTGGAGGCGAGGGGGAATGGAGGTGCGGTGCTGCATCCTTGGCTTAATTCTTGCGGGTGGATTTGCCCTCCTATGGTGGGGGTCGTTCGTGCGGAGTTGTTCCTGGCCGGCCGTGGAGGTGAGGGGGAACGGAGGTGCGGCGCTGCATCCTTGGCTTCTTGCGGGTGGATTTGCCCTCCCATGCTGCGGATCGTTCGCTTTTACTCGGGTCGATTTCTATTCCCGATGTCGAATGTTCTAGGAATTTGCTTGAAGCGGCGGGAGATGGGTCTTATTCCTCGACCATGCCATCATGGTGGCGGCACAACAAGGACTACTAGCCTACTTCTTCGTCTTCCTCCTGCTCCTTTGGGATGTGAAGGGCGAGCTCGTCATCGCCATTCTCAAGTGGTGACTGCGTTGCCTGCAACAGCTCACAAGCGACAGCCGGCTCGCCGTTTCTATCATGGTCGTCTGCCCGATCCTATTGCGCTCGTTTCCAAGGTGGACTCGAGCTTTTCCGTCCTCCTTAGGTGGAGGATCAACTCAGATCTCGTCACGGTGTGGCTCGATGTTGCCTCTCCAAGTGGCATCGTCACCAGTAGAGGCAATGGTGGCAGTGGCTTGAGGTCACCCACGTGCGGTAGAGGAGGATACCTAGTTCTCGATTGTTTTTTCTTTCTTAGCATCAGGGTCCGTTTTACATATTTTAAGGCCTTACATTCAAATATTAGATTTTACTAGGCAAGAAGTGTTAGGGGCCTCTTTGTAATTATACACCCGCCTTTTTTTAATGCAGCTCACAGGCCTTTCTAGGCCTTTCCCGTACCAAAAAAAAACAAGATAATGCACTCGTCTTATTTGGAGATGTGCAGCAATTCTCTCGGCAGTATCCTACTCGCGTTATTGTTTCTGTTTAAAGTACTCTACTACTCTAGTATACTCTACTCTGAACATAATAATTAACTAATCAAGCTCTAGTTTTTCAGTGTTTTGTTTTCTGCAGTAGTACAGTACAAGTGGAGCGCGCGCGCGCGCTCGTGACCACTAGTACGAGGCGTCCATCCATCCATCCGTCCTCGCCGCGATTCCTCTCTTTAAGCGGCCTTGTCCTTTCCTCCGGCCTCTCCATCCTTATACCAGCTCCGTGCCACCGTCTCTCCGCGCTTAACCAGCACTGCATCGCACTCACCCGCACACCGCACCAGTCCACCTGCACAGTGAGAGAGCTTGCGCGCGCGCGGGGGCGGCGGCAGCATTGCCACCGGGCCGTAGATAGATGGCGAGCGGCGCCGGGGAGCACTTCCTGAGGCAGCTGAGCTCCAGCAACGGGCTGCAGCAGGCCCCGCATGAGGGGTACAGCAGCGGCGGCGGCGCCGGGGGTGGCAGGAGGAGGGGGTCGAGGCGGTGGTCCAAGAAGAGGGCGGCGGGGAGAGGCGGGTACGTCCAGGGCGGCGGGAAGGCGGAGGCGGCGGGGCGGAAGCGGGTGATGGTGGTGGTGGACGACAGCTCCGGGGCCAAGCACGCCATGATGTGGGCGCTCACGCACGTCGCCAACAGGGGCGACTTCCTCACGCTCCTCCACGTCTTGCCGCACTGCGGAGGGGAGGACGACGGCGTGGCGCCCTCCCTCGCAAACTCCCTCGGCACGCTCTGCAAGGCCTGCAGGCCCGAGGTACCGTCTATATATACGTGCCATTTTCTCTCCATTGCTCTTTTTCTGCTGCGACGAAAATGATTCTGATGAGCGCATTGGTTCGAGCAAGTTTGCTTGTGTGTCTCTAGCTAGCTTTCGCTCTCTAGCTTGGTCTCGGCTCCCTCTTTGGAAGCATGCGCCTGGAGGCATGCACGAGAGAATTGCTAGCGTAGGAGTAGTATTCCATAGTTCACAAAGGTTTTACCCCAAGTACTCATGCATGTTTACAGTTTGCATAGTCATGCTTACCACTATTTCATAGAATTAAATTACTGTACAAAAAAGTTTTACCAAGAGTGAAGAGTCAACAGTTTAAGAGTTCTGGTTCCTGGTCATGCCTGGATTTCACATGAAAGAGAGCCATCTTTACTACTACTCTGAAAAATATGTCCATTATCACTTGTTATATTCATAGATCAGATCAGCAACACACATGAAAAGGGAATCACCGCCCACTTTCCAAGGGTTGATGGATGGATCTCGGCAGGCCCAACCCAAAAGGTCCCTTGCTCATCAGCCCGCATAATAAAGAAAGGGTTAGCAAAAAAACAAGTCAGTGGGGCTCCAAGGTTCCCACAGCCCCAAGCAAAAATCCCGCCTAACCCGGCCATAAACAAGGGTACTACGAAACCCCGCCATAAACTCTTGCTTGCTTCGATCGAAAGTCAGAATCGCAATGCGGCGTAGAGTACATTTTTTTCGATAAAAGTTGTAGAGTACATACTCTACCGCGCGCGTAAATGTTTTGACAGTACATATGCCTGAACTGGAGGTTTCTGCGTCCTGTATTGTATCTTGCGTGTGAATAAAATAAAAAGTGATGTTGAATGGTGGTAGGTGGAGATCGAGGCGCTGGTGATCCAAGGGCCCAAGCTGGGCACGGTGCTGAGCCAGGTGAAGAAGCTGGAGGCCTCCGTGCTGGTGCTCAGCCAGACCAAGCCCTCCACCTTCTGCTGGCTAAGCTGGTAAGTAAGCATCTACTCGTCTCGCCATACATTACTACTGTATCTATCTATCTTATCCCCTATCAGTAGGTGTGTGTCAGTAGTAGTGTGTGTTAAAAATGCGAGGCTATAGGGGTCAACTTTGAGTACGTAGCAACCGGCGGGGAGAATCTACCATGATGTCAGGCAGCCAATGCTCTGCGCCGCAGTGCACTGTGCAGTTTTTAAAACGGGGTAGTTCAGAGCCATTCATGTCAATTGTCATGATCTCAGATCCCAACAAAAACTTCAGCTCTACTCCTAGTAGTACTACTCCATCAGTATTGTATTTACTAGTACATCTGCAGTGGTACTAGTACAAGTTCCCTTGGTTAAGCTTATCCTTGAAGGAAAAGAACGGTACAAACTTTTACTAGCATATGGGGTGAGATGATAATTAGGACCAGTGGATTTGCAGCCAAGCCTTTTATGATAGTAATTGATGAGCGCGGGTCCGGTACATTCACAGGCGAGTCGGCTCCTGACCAGGCTTGATCGGGCTCACCACCACCGTTCAATGGCAGCGGTCCATGAGTCCATCCATGTCTTTGCGGAAGACAACACGCTACGCTGCTGCAGATCCATGTGCTTTCCATAAATCCCAGATGCCTTTTCTTGTCCCCTTAGTGACAACCCAGCTAAAATTAAAGCAGGGATCCTACTACTACACGGCTCGCACCTATAATTGTTGCCATCTTCATGTGGACAAGAGGATAACAATGAGTCAGTTGGTTACTTTTCTTATTGCCATGACTGACTTCTTTCTACACGTCTTGTCGTAGCTAGCAAAACTTTGTTGAGCAAATGCAAACGTGCGTGTCTGAAAATGCAAAACTTTGCAGCTTGGTGCGGAGCAGCGGCGAGGAGTTCGTGGAGCAGTGCATCAGCCAGGCGGAGTGCCTGACGCTGGCGGTGAGGAAGCAGAGCAAGGGCGTGGGAGGGTACCTCGTCAGCACACGGTGGCAGAAGAACTTCTGGCTCCTCGCCTGATCGCCCACACACCACGATGCTATTACTACGAACTTTGCTGCCGAATGTGCGTGTGTGTGTAGTTTATGGATGCGTGCTCATATTTTACTCCTGTCCGTATATCTGGCATTCTGTTTTTTTAACCGAGTATAAAAACAATAAAAAAATACTATATGCGGCCGTGCACCGTGCTTGCTGCGGCCATGTCGTGCGTGTGTGTGTGTGTGTGTGTCAGTCAGTGCGCCGTCCCGTTGTAAAATTGTAAAGCGTCCTAGATTTGACCCTCCTACAGCCATGTGGCTCTTCTTTAATTCTTCTTCAGTGTGTGTGATCTGTGCCGTGTTGTACCGTCGTGTCATGTTGCGTAAATGACAAATGCTTATGCTGCTGTGCGTCCCGCGTCCGTGGTGGGTTTTAAAACGAGCGGGCTTGGCATCAGGGTGGCGTCCAAAGACCGGAACAGACTTTGATATCGACCTGTTTGTAATTCGCTCCAAGTTTTGGAGCAAGTGGTGCACTGGCTTGGCTATGCACGGCCGTGGTCCACATGCCGCTGTTATCCCAAAGGATTCCCTTCACTGGATCCCAGCAAACACACCCGTGGCCGTGGGGCATCTCCCTTGATGGCCGCTGCCGTGGGGTTGGGGAGCAACCGGGCAAAGAACCCAAACATTGCCAGACCCAAGGCGCGGACGATGTCGATGCAACCTAACCAAAATGTAGTTGGGTGCAACGCGACACACAAAATACTCGGCTCTCATGGGAGCCTACACAAAATCCTCCAAAGAACCTCGTTTAAGATTTCTACAAAAACAAACACTAAAAAAACCAGTCTAAGATTCAGGATGCAAGCCATCTTCCATCAAGATCAAGCCAGGGACCATAATAACTTGTCCTGGTTCCTACATACATACAGACGCAGTAGACTGATAAGACTGCAGCATCATTATGGCACTCGAAATGATACGTTGGGAGAGCCAGATGCTAGCCTCAGCAGTCGTCACCAACACACTGGCAGCAGCAGTAACTCGGCCCAGTCAACAAGCCCTCCAGTCCATGGGAGGTCCAGGCCATGCTCCTGATTCTACTACTACCCTAGGAACTGTTGCACAACACCGCTTGCCCATGCAAAGCTGGAGGCCACATAGTGGTGGCAAACATAGATGATCAAATCACAGTGCATCGTTCAAGAAAACAAACCACAGCCACAAACCTAAGTTTCGCATTGAAACCGAAGAAGCACAGAGCCGAAAGGATCCGAATTAATAAGGCAAAAAAAAAAAAAACAGATCAAGCATCGCAGCGAGTTTCAAAGCAGATACCGCTGTTTTTCACGGGCACTCCGGTGCGCGCTGGTATGTGTAGTTAATAGCACTAGACAAAATGTACTAGGTGCTCTAGAAATTTCTGCATGCTGATCACTCGCTACACTGAAGGGAACTACCTACGCCTGCGTTTCTTGCCGTTTACTCCTAGGAAGGATTCCCAGTCATCGTGATCCAGCTTGCTAAAATCTCCTAGCTCCGCAATGGCGAGAAGGTAGTGCGTAAGATGTACCAGCTCCTGATCACTGCTTCTGTTCTTACTGGCTTTGCTGTATGGTCTGATCACGAGGCCATTTTGCGGATTCATGACGAAATTCCTTCTGAGGTCATCAAACATGATGGTGTTCTTCTCATTGTAGAACTGCATATGGAAAGAAATGGTCAGATAATTCCACCAGGAAAACATCACATCCAGTACTGATACACTTGAGCACAGAACGCGAACCTCTGGGAACTTGGCCCAGATGATACCAAGAGGCTTGCAGTCGAAAATTTTGTTCTCGTAGTACTTGTCAGATTGCACAGTTATCATCGCCAAGTGATCCATAAGAGCAGTGATTTTGTAATTGGGATTGCTAAGAACGCCAAGCTGCTCCATCTTCAACTGCACCCATTTCATACTGCATTCAAGGGCCAATGGTATAATCATTATAACCATCTCAGACTGCAATCATTATCGGTTAACAGATAGTTAAGGGTAGCAAAAGGCTAACCTTGTTGCTGACCATATCATGATATCATACTCTGCGTATGCAGCAGTGAGAAATTCGTGAAGATCTGCAGAGGGATTATAGCATCAAACATTGCAGACTGAAAAACACAACAGTGTGGCTGAAAAGTGTCCTTACGCGGACGCATGAGTTCCAAGGGATTCTCAGCTGGAGACTTATGGTCAAACAGAGTATAGTCAATGTCCAACACAAGCAATCTTTTTCCTTCACGGCACGGATTCAAGAGCTTGAACTACAGGCATAGGCACAGAAAAATATGTTAATCAGACCTACAGAATCACATTATATAAGGAGAACGAAGAAAAATACAGGACCCAAGAGCTTTTCCACAACACCTCAAATTCATCTTATAATTAAGCTTAACAGGACAGTTAGGTAGGCCCAACAACTTGCTTTCATAACCAACAGCATTGACTCCTACAGTGATTGCTTCTGTTATTGCCTCGACAGTATTAGTCTACAGAAGTAGATCACAGTAAAGGAGATACATACAGCATTTATGTTTTACAGGTCATTTCTCGATAAACTTCCTGAGTCTATGTTCAAGTAAAGGAACACAGGAAGGGCACTCATTGTATTGTTACTCGGGAAGACTCACAAAGCTTTGAGTAGATGGCAAATCACACCGTGAAATGTTTAATCTACTCAAAGCTTAAATCATGCAGGAAGTTGGACTTGTTTCACGTAGATTGAACGGAAAGCAAGCACCAAGAGTATCAGAACTGATGAAAATTAGGTACACGTGCAGGACCATACAAGCAGACATATGGAAGAAGCATATAACGCGAAATGGAAATGACAAGAAAATATACCTTATACTGGCTTGCACGTCTTTTTAATTTTTTCTTGTAGACCTCATTATCCTTGATAGCAGTAAATCCACTCTTTAATAATTCATGATCATCGACTACCTCTGGATCATCTGGTTGGTCCACAAATATTTCTTCTTCGACAGTTCTGAAGTACAGTGCAAAGACATCAAATATATAAATGACTGTTAAGAGAACAGTAGGCACATTCCATATGGAAGAAAACTACATAGTTCAAAAATCACAATTTTGAACCGAAGCATATTGTAATGTGCCACAAGAGTGATTTGACTTTGAAACCTTGAAAAGAACCTTAAATTTGTAATTTGCTGAGCATGAGTAAAGCTCAAGAATAAAGTAATATTAAGATCAGATTCACTTCCAAACGCAATGTAGTTCACGACTATAACCACTTCTCTGGCTCAAAGAATGATCCAGCTCACAAATCGAAATACCTTACTGAAAGGCCACACGCATGCAAGTACTGATTATTAAACAGGCGATTTCTAGGTACATGTCTATGCACTTGATGCACCCAAAATACACGTTCTCCAACATCCACTAATAACCCAAGAACTAGAGTTGGCCAGGAGTGGTACACATATTAGGGGAGAAAAAGATTTTACAAAAATAATAATCCAAGTGTTATGCACTGCAGGAATCCCCAGACATAGAATGTTGGCTCTTTCTATTCGGGCATACTTATCCACAATACTAATCCACACTCTATGTCCAAAATGTATCATCTCACTGTACATTAAAGTAATTTTGTACTCATGATCTGTCTATGGTGAAGAAAATTAGCATGCCTTTAGCCCTTCACAAACATTTAGTTGCAGACTTATCAAGCTTAATACGATTTGCCAAGCAGCAATGATCCATAATCAAAACAATCTGGCAAACATGGGAAAACATGATGGGTAGGCAAAACCATAAAAACAGAATATATAGGTGACCAAACTGAACTTTGTCCATTTGACAAGTTATCCACAGAAAGAGGTAAAAAAAATGCTACGAGACCAGGGTAAATAACGGGTGCACATAGTCAAACAGACTAGACTGCTCTTACATCATCGTTAAAATTCAGTTACCATCTCTATAACACGTTACTCGAGCCCCGCATTGCTAGCTTGCATATCTGACAACAACCACCAAATGGTATGAGAAGTCAGAAGCACAACAGAAAATGTTCAACCACATATCTCCAGAATTTCGGGAATAACTAGCTGTTCTGATCCAAAAGTAAGAAAAAAATGGCTCAACAAAGTTCATGATACAACCATCAGTAACAATTATCCAACAATGTAACAATAACACAACTTCAGATGCTTCACAGATGGTTCATGGTGGGTGCACTAAACATACTCTAATTCCATGTGGGACGCCTTCGCAGCACACCCAAGTATCATCAAAACTACATGGCATAAGTTTGGGCAGGTAATTTTACCCCTCTCAGCTGAAAATTGCATACTCTCTAATCAGTAAGTGCCAGTTGATGTCACGCTTCTGCTGTCACCACCCACATTATTCTCTGTTCATCGGTCTAAACTGTCAATAGAGGAGCATTTCCTGTTTTACATATCCGGCCACACTAAATACTTAAATCTACCATCAAATACGCCAATTCCACTAACCCAGAATATACGAAACAGAGCAACAAGTTCAAATCACGACGCAAATAGAAGAGATCAAACAAGCTAGAGGTTTACCGACTGGTTCACAGAACACTCAAAATCTCGCCCGCTCGGATCGCAAAACCGTAGCATCCGGAATCTGATCCCCACCAAACGCGCATTTCCCGTCGATTCACCAATCGAAACCCAGCGTTTCCGTGGAGGGTTTGCAAAACCACCATCCATCTCTACGCGACTACACTACTCTGCGCAGGCACGCATCCGAACCAAGCAACCACCAGGTAGAGTTACGAGGAGGGAGGGAGGGAGGGGATCGCGCTTACCCAATCATGGTGATCTTCAAGTTCCGCTTGAAGGGGATGGATGAGAGGAGGACGGAGTCGTCGTTGAGCATGATCTTGGGGTAGAGAAGCCTCTGCCGTTTGGGGAGCACGTCGGTGGCCTCGCAGATGCGGCGCTTGAGCTCCAACAGCGTGTCGTCCCCCATCGCGCGCACCGTGTATTCCTTCCCGTTCCACTTCAGGACCAGCGTCATCTCCTCCGGCGGCGCCTCGTCTGCCATGAGGGCAATCGCCTCCGGATCCAGCGGCGGAGCCGGAGCCGGGGCCGGGGCCGGGGCCGGGGCCGCCGCCGAGGATGAGGAAGCCTCTGACATGGGCTCGGTGGTGTGTGCGGTACTGGGGAGTCTGTTGAATCCTGAACGATCTGAAGCTTCGGGGAGAAGTTGATACGTGTCCGCGGCTTTGGTGGATAGGCGTAACCGGCCGTCTGAAGGCGGAGGCGTAAACGGATTCTGGACTGCAACCGTAGATTTACCTTACGAATCCCGCGATTTTAAAAATACAGGAAAAGTATAAATATGAATACACGTCTGACATAGGGGATTGAAAAAACAAGCAAAAAATTGGTATGAGTTCTTTGAATCACGGATCAAACTAATGATCAGGGCCGGCCCCTGGGGGGGTCTAGAGGGGCAGCAGCTCCGGACCCAAAAATATTGGGGGCCCTTCTCCGGTATTGCTTTATATATGGTCTAGTGTAGATCGGAAAAAAATTAATAGAGAGTAGCAGTTCAACATCTCCGTTGGGGCAGATTGGGGCCTTTTCACGTCAAAGAAAAATAAAGGTGAGAGACGATGGCATCAGATCCAGCAACAAAGACTGTCTAGCTACTCTTGTTTTTCTTACTTTGTGTAGTTAACTAGTTATGTAGACTAAATCCGGTGCTAAGAAGAGGAAAAAAGAGGAAGCAAGAACAAAAATTGATAGAATCACATAGAGGATCTCTTCATAAATTTTTTAGGAGCAACATGAACACTTCGAGAAATCCAGATGAATTGGTGCTAGTTCTATGCGAAACAAAGTAATGTTGATTTAGAAGATGATATGGATGTAGAGGACAACATTCGCATCAACGTGGATGATGACAATGTGAGTGCTCATGAGCACATATTTAATTCATCTCCTATAAAATCTACTAGTGTTGTTGAGGAAACGATTAGTGCTAGAGAAGTGGATTGCTATCCTAATATTTCTATTTCTATTGGATCTTACTTACTATGTCCATGACTGTTGCATCAATTGAAAGAAGCTTTTCAAAGTTGAAATTACCGAAGAACTATTTGAGATCGGTAATGTATTTAGAGGTTAAATGGTTTGACAACTCTATTCATCGAAAAGAAGTTATTGGACAAGTTGATTGATTGCATCGTCAGTGACTTTGCTTCGATGAATTTACACCGAAAATTTTAAGATAAAATGTAAAAATTATTATTTTTATGTGGATATTGTATCTACGTGCACTTGAAGTCTATTTTTCATCATTTCGTATATGCATATCAAAAAAAATTATAGTAAGGAGCCTCATATTTTAATTTCACCCTGGGCCCTTAAAATCTCAGGACCGGCCCTGCTAATGATGTTCCAACATTGACATGATGGCTCCCGTCACCGCTAATAGATGTTACTAGACGAACATGCATTGCGCTTTGATACAACCTGATTGGCACGATAGACTTATGGAGCAACATAATAATAATTTTCTAGTTTCGAATCTAATCATGAAAGCATATAAAGGGAATAATCTTTAAATAAAGGTTTTATAAAGCAACAGATCATTAGCAAATAACAAAGTTAGCCTTTGCCATACAAGTTTGAGCTAATTTTTTTAAATAATACACTTTTTTTATTCAATTTCATGAATATTACGCAAAAAAGGAAATTACAGATCTAACGCAGTGTCGTCTTTTGAGAAAACGACCAGCAGCTGATCTTTTTTGAAAAAACGAGAGGCCATATCATTTTTTGAAAAGACGACTGGCCTAATCAGATGATCAGCAGCCAGCTGATCGTTTTTTGAAAAAATAACAGGCCATATCGTTTTTTGAAAAGACGACGAGTCTTGTCTATTATTGAAAAGCTGACGGCTGCATGGATCATGCACACTGCGTTGAGCTAATCCAGCTGTTTAGAGTTTATCGCCCGCCGGTAGAATCCCGCCACTATTTTGCGCCGTTCTTTTCCCCGCTAGTATTTCTCCCGCAACTTTTTCGCGCCGTTTATCTCCCGCCACCTCTTCCCGCGCTAGTATTTCTCCCGCCACTTTTTCGCGTCGTTTCTCTCCCGCCACTTCTTCCCGTTGTTTTCTCCCGCCAATTCCTACTAGCTGCCCCTATAAATACTGGCATCGAGATGGTATCTCTCCACCCTGTTATTCCTCTTTTTCTCGCATTTCCTTCCCCTCTCCATCATGAGTGTGCCATGTTTGGACCCGGAGTATAGGCCTATGAAGACGAAAGATGCCAGGTTGCCGCAAGGGGTGACACACGAGCGTTGTTGGTGCGGCCATCTCGCGAAGGTCAAGGAGTCGATCGATTTCTCCACCTGGATGGGCATGAAGTTTTTCATGTGTCCCAACTACGATGCAAGCCCACCCTGGCAAGCAAGTTCGTCGTACGAGAGGCCTCTGGTATGTTCCCAGAGCATGGTTAATATGAACATTCATGTTATCATGTGTTCTTTTATGCATTCCATTGATTTGCTTGTAGTCTCCTCCTCCACTTTGCAAGTGGTACCATTGGATTGATACGGAGCAGCCAGCCTGGGCCGTGCAGGAGATTGCGGACAGGAGCCGACGTGCAAGGGAGATCTTTCTTGATGAGGAACGTGCTGAAAGGAAGGCCGCGAATGGGAAGAAGGAACGGGAGAGAGAAATGAAAGAATTCCGAGCAGATCAAGCTTAAAACCGCGAGCTGAACAGAAAGAGAAGGGAGGAAGAGGAGCGGCAGGAACAGGTGCGCAAGGAGGCCCGTGAGGCGGAAAGGAAGAGATTAAGAGAAAGAGCTGCCGAGGCGCGGGCGGCAGAGGAACGTGGGGACAAGACCAGAAAGTACCCGCGCTGGACTCAGGGAAGGTAGATGTATGTCCCAATACCGATGTATCTTAATTTCAGTTGTAGTGTCGTGATGTAACTTCATTTCAGTTGTAGTGTCGTGATGTAACTCCATTTCAGTTGTAGTGTCGTGATATAACTCCATTTCAGTTGTAGTGTCCCGATGTATCTTAATTTCAGTTGTAGTGTCTTGATGTATCTTAATTTCAGTTGTAGTGTCTTGATGTAACTTCATTTCAGTTATAGTACTGTGATGTCAACATGTCATTTAATTTTGGAGACAATGTAGCCAAAATGTTTCCCGCCTAAATATTTCCCGCCAAAATATGTTTCCCGCCAAAATGTTTCCCGCCAATTTTTGTTCATTTACCCTATAAAACCCCCTCCTCACGCAGTTGTTTAAGCAAACACTTTTAGCCAGTATGTTTCCCGGTTTTCCCTACGATCGCAGTTTCGTGATAGACATGTCTATCGACCTTTTTCATTTGGCTAGGAACTTTAGGATAGACAACAATCCAGCCTGATTGGAGGAACTAATTGGTAGTGATTGTCTCCTCACTGAGCTGCGTGAGGAATTGCGTAGAAAAGGGTGGCTAAAGAGGACTCCAGATGAGATACGGCAAGATCTACTTCGGATCAATGCTAGGTGGAGCAAGCAAAGATTCTCTAATAAAGGGGCAAGGCAGCAGAACATCACGCTCCCTTGGATTTGGATAGAAGAGAGTGAAGACTCCGACGATCTCTTCATGCCGCCTGTCGGTGGTTGATGACCCACAGTATAGGGGGTGTATCACAGTATTTTCGAGGGAAGTGAAACCCAATTTATTGATTCGACACAAGGGGCGCCAGAGAGTATTTATAAGCCTTAACAACTGAGTTGTCAATTCAGCTGCACCTGGAAACAATCTTGCTCACAGCAATTTATCAGTAGCAACAGTTTTGTAGTAGGAATAGTAAAGTAGCAGCAGTAGTAAAGTAAAGACAGCAGTAACAATAGCAGTAAATAGTGAGATTCGAGTGCGGTAGGCATAGGGATGGATGGATGGGCGTTGCATAGACAAGACAATTCATATAGCAATCAGAACATAGGGCAATTGCAGATAAATAAGATAAAACATACCAAGTACTAGATAATCCTAGGCATGTGTTCCATACATAGTCATACGTGCTCGCAATGAGAACTTGCACAACATCTTTTGTCCTGCCAGCCCGTTTGCAGCGGGGCCTCAAGGGAACTACTGGTAATTAAGGTTCTCCTTTTAATAGAGCACCAGAGCAAAGCATTAACACTCCATGAATACATGCGATCCTTACATCAAATCCATTCCCTCCGGTTATCCTGATTTCTGTCACTTCGGGGCCATTGGTTCCGGACAATAACGTGTGTATACAACTTGCAGGTAAGACCATAAACAATACTATCATAATGAATTAATAACATGTTTAGATTTGAAATCATGGCACTTGGGCCCTAGTGACAAGCATTAAGCATAACAAGTCGCAACAAAGTCATAAAGCACTAATAAAAGATACTAGGCACCATGCCCTAACAATCCGATGCCATTACATGAACGATCTCATCCAATCCCTACCATCCTCATAGCCTACAGCAGGGGATTACTCACTCATAGATGGGGGAAACATGAGTGGTCGATGGAGAAGCGATGGTGATGATGATGGCGATGATCTCCTCCAATTCCCCGTCCCGACAGGGTGCCAGAACAGAGTTTCTGGTGCTGTTTCGTGGAATCTGTTGGTGGCGGTGGAGCGGAACTCCTTCTGGAAAAACGTCAACCCCCCCTGAGTTTTTAGGTCAGAAGGCAACTTATAGGCGAAGAGGGAGACTGAGGGAGAGTCTAGGGCGGCCAGACCATCCCCTGGCGCGGCCTGGGCTTGCCCGCGCGGCCAGGTGGTGTGGTCTGGGCCTAGCCCCCCTCCGTCTCGTATTCTAGCTCCTGGAGTCTTCTGGTGAAATAGGATTTTCGGCATATTTTCCGGGATTTTTCCTGATAGTTGATTTTCTGCACAAAAAGTAGACACCAGGGCAATTCTGCTGAGAACAGTGTCAGTCTGTGTTAGTTGCATCCAAATCACACAAGTTTAGAGGATAAACAATAGCAAAAGTGTTCGAGAAAGTAGATACGTTTTGGACGTATCAACTCCCCCCAAGCTTAGCTTATTGCTTGTCCTCAAGCAATTCAGTTGAAAACTGAGTGCTATAAAAGAACTTTCACGAACACATTTGCTTCATCTGATGTATATATTCTCAGCATGTGATCAACTACTTAGACAATTCATAATAAAGATTATGCTACTGAGTCTACTTAATAGTCATTGCAAGCTATGAAGAGATTCCAACTCAAAAATAATAAGTAGCATGAAACATAAACATAAGCAACATTACAATGCTCATAATAAGGTATGATAGAGTGGTATCTTGCTTGCCTTTGATTATGAATGCCAAGGCACCTCTGAAGTTCAGGTGAAGACTAGAAGTAAAGATATCAAAGATACAAGCATCAAAGTCATAACACAAATAATCAAGTAATCGGACAGGCACAAAGAATGACAACTATGCTCTCAAGAAGGTGCTCAAAGAATATGTGGAGACTCAACAAGAAAATGAAAAGGTTTTGAGTAGTTTGAAAGGCTTCCAAATGCTGAAAGTATGGTACTCATTAGCTTTGAGCTCTCATTTCCCCTATCATAAGCATCTTTAATGTGGTTAAGGTGAAAGTGAGGTCCAATCTGAGTTATATGCTTGATAGACTATAAACTAGAAATCCCATGTCCCTTGAGTACGAGGGCCGCTCCTCATGCTACTCAACTTTAGTTACTGGTAAGTTCTTGTCATCGTAAATACGTGCGTATCATAGAGAACCGGCAATGGGGTACCCCTTGCCCGATGATACGGAAGAATCCCCATATCAAAATGACAAGGCAAGCAAACAATGAGTATCTTAGCAATCTTCTTATTTACCATGGAAAAATGGTGCTTTTTTCTCTCTTTCCTCTTTTCATATACCTCTTTTTTTCTTTTTCTCAATAGCTATCTCTCTTTTTTTATAAGAAGAATGCTTCATAGATATCATTATGGTTACGCTGCAGGTTTCCACCATGACGGCATGGATTAGACCGGTGGCCTAGGCGTTTCTCTAACACACATACATAACTCCATGGACTTACATGCTCCCATTTTATTTCACACCGAGGACATCCGCAAACAAAAGAGCATGGTATCAACTGGATATATATTTACAAGTGTTGAATGCGTTCCCTGTGACAGCACGGTTCTGCTAATCCCCAGCCTATAATTTGCAAGCATATAACTTTCATGGATAGTCACAATGGTTCAGGTTTATTAAGTGCAGGAAATAAAGTGTGCCATCAAGTTCATGAGAGCTTTACTAACTAACTTTCTTATAACAAGCAAACATTTTAGTCGGAAGAAAACAAGGCATATTGAATATGCACGGAAATAGCAAATGATGCTAATAGGTAGGTATTGATGGGTTCGTAGCATGGAAAACAAAAAATTTCTACCGCAAGAATGAACAAAACCCAGATCTAATCTAGATAAAAGCCAAGATCTAATCTATTAGACATGTGCAACGAGATAGATCTGTACTAACCCTCGTAGAACCGAAAGCGTTACGAGATTAGATCTCAGGGTTGATGTAGTCGATCACTTGCCGATCTCAAGATCATGTGGACGATCCTTCCGGCGCCGCGTTCTGGCAGCGCTTCCGCAGTCGGTCACACGTGCGGAGTCGAAGCAGACCTTCCTCTCCCCGTTCCAGCGAGCAGCGGAGGTAGTAGATCTTCTCCACGGAATCCCAGCAGCACGACGGTGTGGTGGTGGTGGTGGAGTAGAGAATTCTGCAGGGCTTCGCCTAAGCCTGAGCAGAGGGAAGGAGGAGGAGAGAGGCGGCAGCCAGGGTTTGTTATGGGAGAGTGCAAGGGGGTGGCGCCTCCTCCCCTCTATTTAAAGGAGGGAGGCGCCTAGTAGGACTCCCCTCCCTCCTTGGCCGGCGGATTGGGAGGGGGGAGGAATCCTCCTCCCCCACGAATCCGTGTCTTGCCCCACAAAGACTCCTTGATCCTTTCTTGGTTTTCAAGCAAACTCCAAGAAATCTTCTAGAATCTTCCAGAACATTCCGAAACCTTCTAGAATCCCCATACAAATACTCCGGAACATTTCCTAACTTAGAAAATGATCCCCAATATATGAATCTTATTCTCCGGACAATTCTGGATCTCCTCGTGATGTCCCGGATCCAATCCGAGACTCCGAACAACATTCGGTCTCCAACGCATATTCCATATCTACTTAAAAACAACTTCGAACCTTAAGTGTGTCACCCTACGGTTCGAACCATCAGCGGGATCTGGAGATCCATAATGTCTCCCACATATTCAACGATGACTTCGTGATCGATAGAACCATTTAACATACGAAACCAATTCCCTTTGTCACGCGATACTCTACTTATCCGAGGTTTGATCGTCGGTATCTCCATACCTAGTTCTACCTCGTTACTGATAAGTACTCTTTACTCGTTCCGTGATATGTCATCCCTTGTGACCTAGTCACATGCTTGCAAGCTAACTAGATGACATTCCACCGAGAGGGCCCAGAGCATATCTATCCGTCATATGGATGGACAAATCCCAATCTTGGTCCATGCGCTTCAACACATACTTTCAGAATACCCAATGACACCTTTATAACCACCCAGTTACGAAGCGACGTTTGATGTCATCAAAGTACCCATCCGGTGATGGTGATTAACATAACCTCATGGTCGAAGGATTAGGTTACTATGCATTTGAAAGCTTACAACAATACGAACTTAATGACTTGATCTTATGCTACGCTTACTATGGGTGTGTGTCCATCACATCATTCTCCTAATGATATGATCTTGTTATTAACGACATCCAATGTCCATGATCAGGAAACCATGATCATCCATTAATCAACAAGCTAGTTCAACAAGAAGCTTACTAGAGACTCTTTTATGTTTACAAAACACACAAGTATTAGTGTTTCCGGTTAATACAATTATAGCATGGGATGTAAACATTTATCATAAACATAAAGATATAATAATAACCACTTTATTATTGCCTCTTGGGCATATCTCCAACAGTCTCCCACTTGCACTAGAGTCAATAATCTAGTTAAAAACTTGTGCATTCAACACCTATGGCTTTCTGGTGTTGTATAGACACTATTGCTAGTGGTAAACATAATCTTCGGATATGACACTTCCAGGTCCGTGTGTATTTGCATGTCCTTGCGTCTCTACGCATTACTCATTCTCCAATGAGATGGCATCGTATAAATTTGGTCCTTTGGTGAGACCTTTAGTTCCTTGGGATTAAATCATGTTGATACAATTGTCATACAATGTATCTTCATACTATTATCCCGCTATGAACCACACCTAGTTTGATAACAAACTACTTGACGCAAATGCCCTCATTTGCTGCTACAATAGCAGTCATATACTTAGCCCTTTTTGTTGTAGTATCTGTCACAATGTTTTAACTTTGGTACTCAACCAAATCCGTTATGGAACTTCCTTTCCATTACATTGTGCCACCCATAGTTTAAATTGAGATAACCTTAATTTGTGACAAAACTAGTATCAATGCAACAATTTACAATGAACTATTTGTCACCACTATATAAATAATATATTCTTAGTTCTTCCAAAGATCATAGGAATATCCCTACTATTGTCCAATGATCATCTTATGAGTCATTCTGGTATATGTTCATAACATTTAGAGCATAGGACATATCTGGATGTGTACATCTCAAAAATGATTGATCAAAATATTCTTGTGATTTCACCAAGTGTCAAAACACTTGAATCTCGTGTCAACACACTTGAATCTTGATTCAGTCCTTTCCGTGCGTCAAGAACCTTTCTTGTTGTTTCCATATTGAACTCATTCAACATCTTATCTATGTACATTTGGCAAAACCATATTAGCGCCTCAATCTATCCATATAGATATTGATGCCTAATTCTTGGGTTATGCCTAAGTCTTTCATCGAAATGAAATTCTTATCCTGTGTCAATAAAAGATACATCATTTCTAATCAACAATATGTCTTTCACATAATGTATTAGAAATATGTCTTAGCGCTCCCACTTAATTTCTTGCAAAATGCAAACATCTTCATCGTCTCTGATGAAATTAAACCTTTTAACGGTTTCATCACAGTGAAGATTCCAACTCCGCGATGCTCACTTCAACCATTGAAGTTTTGCATACTCTTTTAGCACCCTTTGAATTAACAAAACCCTTTGGATCGTGTCATGGACACATCCTAGGTAACCATTCTATTAGAAAAACTTGTTTTGTTTGTTTAACTACCATATACCAAAATATATGTAGTGGTTGCTACATTAATCCGTCCAGACTAAATATCGCTATGAAAGATCAAATCTTATCATAGTCAATTCCTTGAACATTGTCGTAAACTCTTTCCGACATGTCGACTATTT
Organism: Avena sativa; assembly: GCA_916181665.1. NCBI lineage: Eukaryota > Viridiplantae > Streptophyta > Magnoliopsida > Poales > Poaceae > Avena > Avena sativa. The sequence goes on from OV702288.1 coordinate 630,367,989, forward strand.
CATAGATGTGAAACATCCATGTCTATTTCTTTATAGATCCATATACGACTGTAAGGTCTTGCACCTTTCCAGAGGGTCTTTCAAATTCAAAGCTTGATTTCTCGTGTATGGAATTATCACGGATTTTATGGCTTCAAGCCACTTAACGAAGTCAGGGCCCATCATTGCTTCTTTGCATGTAGTTGGTTCATCATTGTCAAACAACAATGATTTAACTCTCAAATCTTGGCATTTGATTACTTACCCGACCTACTTGGTTCAATAGTAACTTAGATCTCCATGACCACAACCTTTGAGGCACGTGAGCCATGAGCATTGTTGCTGCCACCGGGACACTTTCCGATGCTGCGCAACTCAGCACATATTAGCCAAGGTTCAACAACCTTGTCAAAGTTCTATTGTCCTCCCACTTAACTTTTCACCAAAATTCCTTCTCAAGGAACTCGACATTCTAAGCGACAAACACTTTTGTCTTCGGTGTTATGGAGGAATACCCAATGGTTATTCGAAATAACCTATAAAGACATGCTCATCCGACTTTGTTTATAAACATTTTACTTATGCCTAGCATACCAAAAATTTAAGAAAGGACAACCTGGGTTTTATCCCAAACCATGACTTATATGGTGTCATTTTAACGGATCACGATGGAGCTCTTTTCAGTGTAAAAGCGGTAGTCACTAAAGCTTTAATCTTTAAAATATAATGGCATTTTTATAAATGACACCTTTGATCTTACCATGTCAAACAAGGTTTCATTACATATCTTGAACACTCCATACTCCTATGGTGTTTTGGGAAATGCAAATCCATGGAACGATTCCTCAAATCTTAGGTGTTTTGCTAAACTTGTAACTCAAACATCTTTCTTTATGATCCAATCATAAACTTTTTATTTTCTTGTTACAATAATTTTCCACTTCATCTTGAAAGTCTTTGAACATTTTCAAATGTTTCATACTTCTTCCTTATGGAGTAAGTATATACATATACTCACTCAAATCTTCGGAGAAAGCATATGAAGTTGAAATCCATCGCCCACGACTACACATAATGGACTATATACATCAATATGTACAAATTCCAATCAGTTAGTCGTCCGTTCCTCTTTTGGCCTACGAACGGAGTTTTAATTATCTCCAGGAAAGTATCACAAGCGTCATTTGATCAAAATCAAAGACTCCAAAAATCCATCAACATGGAGTTTCTTCATGTATCCCTTTCAATATAATTTAAACAGCGATGTCACTTTGCAAGTGATCTTTCAATTATTTGTCTTGCGACATTTTAGCATTAGTTTTATGGTCGTTATTTCTCCAACCAGACTTGTATATCATCCATCTATTATGGAATACGGTAATTATTTGAACAACCTTTTGTCGTCATAATACCTGATCAAAATAACAATTATTGAAACAAATCTTGAAGGTAAGCTTTGATGTTAACGAGTAACACAACAACCCTTTGTTTGTTTTCGATGAACATCATCACATATTCTCTTGCTAGTTACTTAGGCCATTGCAGTTCATGAATTGTGTTGTCCTCTATGACACTTCATACCAACCAATTCGGTATCCAATACCGCAGAACCACATTGTTTAACAACCAAGGAATACAACCATAACATGTATCTTCTATATACCTAAGTTGGATATCTCCAAACTTTTCTTTTCTGCCAAGTATTTTATAGATTCTCTTTCAACAATTCCTTTTCTTTTAAAAGAATCTATCAACATCAATAGTGGTGTCATTCACATGACACAAAGTACAAAGTGTGTATAGTCAAATACTAATACCTTTGGACTTGCACTTTGAAGTGGATCACCTTCATCAAATGTTTGGCATTCTTTCAAAATTCCATTCTTTAGTAATCTTTTAGTGTAGTAAACATTTTACTTACATCTTCTATTCATCCTTATCATGAAAACTTTCATGATCAAGCTGTTATAGCTTATAAAGGTGAATTGCGAGTATAATGTTTCTTTTCCAAAACTTTTTGGAGGATTAGGACGACTAGCGTCTCCAACCTTCACAAATTCTCATCAAATATGAGGACATATACTCTATTATGTTGTAACCAACACATTGTTTTAGATATCGCAATACCTTTCACATATGATGGTTTCTGAAACATTGTTTTCATCTCTTAGATAAACTTGATATTAAAAACAATCTTTTGAGTATCAAGAATCATGGAGGCAAACATGATACATTAGGTACTAACACTAGAATTGTTACTCTTGATTTAATACTGTTTATTAAACTTTACAGAGTAAACGGAGTTTGTTGAAAGTTTGCAACAGGACTTTTAAACTTTAGATTGACACTCAAAACAATACGATACCAGTTCGTAAAGCAAATATCCAGAATTTCTATAGTTTCACTATCTCAACTATAACTAAGCGTAAGGTGGTGAACGGATGCCAATGACTATAACAAACTATGCAAATTCACTTTGATTGTGTTTATGATAAATTGAGTTCGACTAATCCAAATTACAAATGAACTCCCACTCAAAACAACATCCCTCGAGTTGTTTTAGTGATTACACGAACCAAATCCACTACACCAAGTCCGATCATCACGTGAGATGATGTAGCTTTAAAGGCGAACAATCAACATGTTCATCATATCATCCATATGACTCATGCTTTACCTTTCGGTATTCCGTGTTCCAAGACCATGTATGTACATGCTAGGCTCGTCAAGATTAACCTTAGTATTCGCATGTGCAAATCTGGCTTGCACCCGTCGTATGCACACATAGAATCTATCACACCCGGTCATCACGAGATGCTTCGAAACGACGAGTCTTAGCAACGGTGCCTACTAAGGACGAACACTTTATTACTTGATATTTATTGAGAGGGATCATCTTATAATGCTACTGTTGCGATCTAAGCAATACAAGATGCATAAAGGATTAACATCACATGCAATTCATAATTAGTGTGATATGATATGGCCCTTTCTTATTATGCCTTTGATCTCCATCTCCAAAGCACGGACATGATATCCATCATCACCAGCATTGCGTCAAGGTCAGTGGCGCCGCTTCATGGTTGTCCATCATCACCAGCAACTATTACAACTACTTGGAATAAAGCTATTGCAAGATGAATAGACACGTAGGTCTTAACAGAATTAAAGACAACCATTAGGCTCCTGCCGGTTGCCATATTACAATAAGGATCATTGCATACATCAAATATAATCACAATCACATGATGGCCATATCACATCACAAAACCCCTGCAAAAACGAGTTAGACGCCTCTAATCTTCTTTGCATGTTTTACGTGGCTTGGGGCTTTTGAATAAGAACGGATCTTACCTACGAACATGAACCACAACGTTGATACAAGTGCTATCAAGTGCAAAGTGTAGATTGGATCTATACTATGATGGGAGAGACAGACACCCGCAAAGCTACTTGTGCAAAGCAAGTTACACGTCAAGCGTGGAGCAAGTCTCATGTGCGATGACATGTAAGGTTAGCCCGAGCCGCTTCATCCCACCATACCGCAAGATGCAAAGTACACAAAGCAAAAGACGGCACGAGCACCAACGCCCACAAAACCATTGTGTTCTACTCGTGCAACAGATCTACGCATAGACACGACTCTGATACCACTGATGGGTTCGTAGCATGGAAAACAAAAAAATTCTACCGCAAGAACGAACAAAACCCAGATCTAATCTAGATAAAAGCCAATATCTAATCTATTAGACATGTGCAACGAGATAGATCTGTACTAACCCTCGTAGAACCGAAAGCGTTACGAGATTAGATCTCGGGGTTGATGTAGTCAATCACTTGCCGATCTCAAGATCGTGTGGACGATCCTTCCGGCGCCGCGTTCCGGCAGCGCTTCCGCAGTCGGTCACACGTGCGGAGTCGAAGCAGACCTTCCTCTCCCTGTTCCAGTGACCAGCGGAGGTAGTAGATCTTCTCCACGGAATCCCAGCAGCACGACGGTGTGGTGGTGGTGGTGGAGTAGAGAATTCTGCAGGGCTTCGCCTAAGACTGAGCAGAGGGAAGGAGGAGGAGAGAGGCGGCGGCCAGGGTTTGTTATGGGAGAGTGCAAGGGGGTGGCGCCCCTCCCCTCTATTTAAAGGAGGGAGGCGCCATGGGAGGGGGAGTCCTAGTAGGACTCCCCTCCCTCCTTGGCCGGCGGATTGGGAGGGGGGAGGAATCCTCATCCCCCACGAATCCGTGTCTTGCCCCACAAAGACTCCTTGATCCTTTCTTGGTTTTCAAGCAAACTCCAAGAAATCTTCTAGAACCTTCCAGAACATTCTGAAACCTTCTAGAATCCCCATACAAATACTCCGGAACATTTCCTAACTTAGAAAATGATCCCCAATATATGAATCTTATTCTCCGGACAATTCCGGATCTCCTCGTGATGTCCCGGATCCAATCCGAGACTCCGAACAACATTCGGTCTCCAACGCATATTACATATCTACTTAAAAACAACTTCGAACCTTAAGTGTGTCACCCTACGGTTCGTGAATATGCAGACATGATGAACACACCTCTTCGATCAATAACCATCAGCGGGATCTGGAGATCCATAATGGCTCCCACATATTCAACGATGACTTCGTGATCGATATAACCATTTAACATACAAAACCAATTCCCTTTGTCACGCGATACTCTACTTATCCGAGGTTTGATCATCGGTATCTCTATACCTAGTTCTACCTCGTTACTGATAAGTACTCTTTACTCGTTCCGTGATATGTCATCCCTTGTGACCTAGTCACATGCTTGCAAGCTAACTAGATGACATTCCACCGAGAGGGCCCAGAGCATATCTATCCATCATATGGATGGACAAATCCCAATCTTGGTCCATGCGCTTCAACACATACTTTCAGAATACCCAATGACACCTTTATAACCACCCAGTTATGAAGCGGCGTTTGATGTCATCAAAGTACCCATCCGGTGATGGTGATTAACATAACCTCATGGTCGAAGGATTAGGTTACTATGCATTTGCAAGCTTACAACAATACGAACTTAATGACTTGATCTTATGCTACGCTGACTATGGGTGTGTGTCCATCACATCATTCTCCTAATGATATGATCTTGTTATTAACGACATCCAATGTCCATGATCAGGAAACCATGATCATCCATTAATCAACAAGCTAGTTCAACAAGAGGCTTACTAGGGACTCTTTTATGTTTACAAAACACACAAGTATTAATATTTCCGGTTAATACAATTATAGCATGGGATGTAAACATTTATCATAAACATAAAGATATAATAATAACCACTTTATTATTGCCTCTTGGGCATATCTCCAACAGGTATGGTGAACTCTTTGGCAATATTTGGTTTTAGGGAGTTGGAAACATGAGTAAAACATACTCAGTGAAAGTGAAGGCTAGCAATAGTAAGGGAGCAACAAACTAGAGAGCAATAGCTGTCATAATCATGCTTGCAACAAAACAGGACTAATCATGGCATGAAAGTGATCCAAGATCCTCAAGGCAAAATAATTCATCGAGGCTTAACTGATTATTTCAGTCATATGCATGCGTGAGTGATGTGCTCGTCGTTCGATGTAGAGCTCGTTGAGAACCCCAAGAGGAAGGTATGATGAGCACAGCAGCAAGTTTTTCCTCAGTTATGAAACCAAGGTTTAATCGAACCAGTAGGAGCAAGGAAACACCCCAAAGGTGTTACTAGCTGAGCTTTGGCAGGGCGCACTACCGGTGCTAGTATTAAACGTATCGAATGGAAAGAAGTAAAAGTTTGCAGAAAGTAAACACAAAGCAGAAACAGTTTATAGATTATATGTAAAGAAAAAGGACCAGGATCCATAGTTCACTAGAGGTGGCTCTCCTTAGATAGATAACATGCTGGGTGAACAAATTACAGCGGGGCAATTGACAAACACCGAGAAAGCAATACTTGCATATACTAATCATCTTGACTCCTTTGAGACTTGATTGGGCATTACAACATAATACATAGACCGCCATCCAACTGCATCTATGACTAATAATCCACCTTCAGGTTATCATCCGAACCCCCTCCAGTATTAAGTTGCAAGCAACAGATTATTGCTTTACGAACTGCATGTAAAGTAAACAATATGATTGTTCTATGAACAAAGGATTGTTGTTTTCTCCCTAGTAGCAACAACACATCTAGTACCTTAGAGATTTCTATCACTTCCCCAGATTACCAGAGGCATGAACCCACTATCGAGCATAAATACTAACTCTTGGAGTTGCTAGCATCTACTTGGCCAAGATAGCTACTAACAACGGAAAGCATGCAAGATCACAAATAACAAAGACATGATAGAATCAATAATCAATCTGAAATAGCATCTCAATATCCATCGGATCCCCGCAAACACAACATGCAGAATTACAAATAGATGATCTTGATCATGAACAGAGCTCACAAGATCTAAACATGAAAGCACAAAGGAGGAGAACCAGCCATCTAGCTACTACATGGATCTGTAGTCCAAGGATGAACTGCTCACGCATCACACTGGAGGCTTGCATGGTGATGAAGAAGGCCTCCAGGGTGAATTCCCCTCTCCGGTAGGGTGCCGGGAAGAGCTTCAGATCCCTCCCGATCTAGGGATGGAGATGATGGCGGCTACAGACTCTTTCGTGGATTTTTGATCGGGTACTTAGGGTTTTCATCCCGAGGGCAATATATAGGCGAAAGGAGAGGTCGAGGGGGTGCTGGGAGCGGCCACACCACCCGCTGGCATGGGCCAGGCCTGGCCGCGTGGCCAGGTGGTGTGGTGGCTCCCTGGCCCTTCTCCGTCTCGTATTCTGACACTTGATCGCTTCCGGAAAAATAGGCACTTTGGATTTTGTCCCGTCTAATTCCGAGAATATTCATTTTCTGACTTTCCTGGAACCAAAACCAGCAGAAAACAGGCAGCTGGCATTGTGGCTCTTGTTAATAGGTTAGTCCAAGAAATCATATGTAAAGTACTCCAAAGTTGGAACAAAACACAATAAAGTGGATAAAACCAAGCATGGAACATCAAAAATTATAGATACATTTGCAATGTATCAACATCCCCAAGCTTAACTCCTGCTTGTCCTCGAGTAGGTAAGTGATAAAAAGAAAGAATAATTTTTGAGGTGACATGCACCATCAAAGACTTGATCAAAGTATTTGTAAAACATTCAAAGCTGGGATCATAGTACTTCAATCATAACATGAAAGACAAAGTTCTAGCAATAAGCAAAGAAACTATGATGCAACATGAAAAGGCACAAACAAAAGATTCATGAATAAAAATGCTTTGCAAGACGTTTGTTTGTTTCACATAAAGAAAACATAGCATAATGGTATTCAGCTTGTCCCTCAATAGAGTAGCAAATATAAATGCATAGGACACCTTCAAAGTTCATAAGAGTGACTAGATACAATAGTTTAAAACAAGCAATATCAAGTTATGCATCAATCAACTAGTCTTGGGACAATGCACATAGAACTAAGAATGGCCACTATGCTCTCAAAGTAGGTGCATAAAGGTAGAAGGTGGAGACTCAATATAATGGTGGAAGAAAGGCCTTTGTAAAAGGAAGTAGGGATTCAAGTCTCATAAAGAGCTTCCAAAAATTATGGTACTTATAGCTTTCAGCTCTCATTGCCCCTATCATAAGCATCTTGAAGTGATTAAGGTTAAAGTGAACAAACTATGGTGTACATGCTTGACGAAGTATAAGTCAGAAATCTCATGTCCCTTGTATACGAGGGCCGCTCCTCATGCTACTCAAGTTTATTCACCGGTAAGTTCTTGTCATTGTAAGTACATGTGTATCATTGAGAACCGCCAACGGGGTACCCCTTGCCCGATGATACGGAACAATCCCCATATCAAAATGAGAAGGCAAGCAAACAACGAGCATCTCAGCATTCTTCTTATTTATCATGGGAATATGGTGCTTTTTTCTCTCTTTCCTCTTTTCATAGTATCTTTTTTTTTCTCTTTTTTCTCAACATAGGAATCTTTTTTTATAATAAGAATGCTTCATAGACAGCTCATTATGGTTAAGCTGCAGGTTTCCACCATGTCAGCATGGATTAGACCAGCGGCCCAGGCATTTCTCTAACACATATACATAACTCCATGGACTTACAAGCTCCCCTTTCATTTCACAACGACGACATCTATATACAAAATAGCATGATATCAACTAGGTGCAAGTACCAAGTGCAATGTTGAAAGCGTTCCCCATGAAAGCATGGTTCTGCTAATTCCCAACAAATAAGTGCAAGCATATACAACATAGACGACACAATGGTTCAAGTTTATTAAGGGCAAGTAAAGTAAAGTGTGCCATCAAGTTCGTGAGAGCTTTAATCACTAGTTTTCTCATAACAAGTTTAATTTGGAAGGTAAACAAAAGCATGAATATACTTGGAATAGCATAAGCTAGTAGGTAGGTATGGTGGACTCTTTGGAATAACTTGGTTTAGGGAGTTGGATGCATGAGTGGAACTCATACTTGGTTGTGGAGGCTAGCAAAAGACTGGGAGCGACAAACTAAGAGAGCAATAATGGCCATAATCATGCAGAGCGATAAAACATCATTGATCAAAGCATAAAGTGATACTACAAGTTGAAAACTAAAGGATCATAAAGGCTATGGTAACTTGTGATAGTCATAACATGGTGTGAGCATGCGCCAAGTCAACCCAAATAAAGCATCAAAGGATAATACCACTATACTATGCTTTAATATGCTAAAACAACGCATGATTCATCCAAGGCACATTAAGCAATCTCAATTGTTTATAAAAAGTCATGCTAAAGCAAAGAATACTAAACATAAAGCCAAAACAATATCAAGCATGGCATGACAAAGCACAGGCCTCAGTTAAAAACAAGCTCTTTTTACCACATAAGTATGAACTTTCCTACACTTTTCCAAACCAATTGCAAACCAATGTATGAAAGAGGGGGTCAAACAATTTATTCAAAAAACTAAGCAAACTAAAAACCAAAACGAAAACGAAAACGAAAAAGAAGACGCTCCAAGAACAACACAACTGTGCATGAAACAATAAAAATGAAGCGTTTGGAAGAAACCTGAGATTTTTATTGATGAAGAAGGGGATGCCTTGGGCATCCCCAAGCTTTGACGCTTATACTTCTTGGATATTTCTTGGGGTGAAACGCATGGCATCCCCAAGCTTGAGATTTAGTCCATCCTTCGTCTCATTACTCATTCCTTCCATACACCTGAAAATTTTCCTTCATACAAAACTTCACACAATCTTTATTAGAAAAATTAGTGCACTCAAGATAAATAAGTCTTAAGGTTCAGTTCTAACACCAAATAAACTTCCATTAGAACACTAGCTACTGTAGCACTTCCTTCAAAAAGCTCAATTCCCCAAAAGAACTCAAAAAGGAACCCACAAGAAGCAAATGCAGAAAATGGCAAAAATCTGTCAAAACAGACCAGTAGGTAAATACGAATTTTTTTGAAGACCTTCTGTTGCTCAAATCAAAAAGTGTTGAACTTACGAAAGTTATATAACAACCTGGGGCAGAAGCACAAAAAATTAAAGCTCAATCCGACATACATAGATCTCTCACGAATGTTTACGATGAAGCACAAAAATCTGTTTCGGGACAGCAACTTTCCCAATCATTACTTCACTCTCATTAGAGGTTACTCTTGGCACAAAAAGCAAATAAAAAGGATAAGGAGAGGTTATTACTGAGGTAATAAATTCCAAGACTCATCTAAAACTTTTGGGTTATCTCCCAATAAGTACTTTTCTTTAACGCCTTTAAGTTAGGCATAAGAAGCAAAGAAAGAATCAAGTGTTCTCAAATGAAGAAGCATTAAAACCAACTTTCTTGCCCTTACCTCTCTTATTTTTATTCTTAACCTTTGGGAAAATGTGATTGTTTGGTGGAGAATAAAGGTGCATGGTCCCCTTTCCCACATCTATTATTGCTCCAAGGAGTTCTAATAGGGACCTTCCAAGTGTAATTTGTCCTTTTCCTGCACATTCAATAACAAGATAATCAATAGAAATCATTTTCCCAAGGATCTTTGTAAACACTCCTTCAGCTATTCCAAGAGGTAATATGGTAGTATTATTAGCAAGAGTTATTTCTTTTCCTCCCAAAGTGAGCCCCCAAGTATTCAGAGATTTATAAATATCTTTGGGCATAAGACAAAATTCAGACATGATATCACAGCGAGCTTGAAAAGTTTCGGTGTTCATCTCAATCTTTACTGTAGGGAACCACTTTGATGGTTCAGAATTTATTGGAACATAATTGTGATGCTCCTTAAGCGTATTATAGCAACATTCTAAGCTAGTAGTGCTAGCCTCAAGAGTGTTCAACTTAGCAAATATTTTTGCGAAAGAAATATCAGTTTGGCTAGGCATGTTGTAAGTGAGGATCAATTTCTTTATAGCATTAATAGCATCATCCTCATTACATTGGAGGAAATCTCCTCCCACAACAGCATCTAAATCATATCTATAGCAAAGAGCAATCCCAAGGTAAAAACTGCTAAGGAACAAGCTTTGAGTCATTTTAGGCTCAGTTTTTTCATGTAGATCAGAGATTCTAGACCAAGCTTCCTTAAAACTTTCCTCAATTCCTTGTTTAATAGTGAAAATCATTTCCTCGGGTGACATAGTGATTGGAGCAAGGCTAGACATAGTGGCACTCAAGATAGGAACTAATTTTTTTGTGTTTTTCCAATAAGAAAGCAAACTAGTAAAACTAATTTTTTGTGTTTTTGAAGAACAAAACAAGCAAACAAAGCAAAACGAAAACAACAAAGTAAAGAGATTGGTTATGAGGGACTCCCCTTGTGAAGATGTCCTTGACTCCCCGGCAACGGCGCCAGAAAAGATCTTGATGTGCTCGTCGTTCGACATAGAGCTCGTTGGGAACCCCAAGAGGAAGGTATGATGAGCACAGCAGCAAGTTTTCCCTTAGTTATGAAACCAAGGTTTAATCGAACCAGTAGGAGCAAGGAAACACCCCAAAGGTGTTACTAGCTGAGATTTGGAAGGGCGCACTACCGGTGCTAGTAGCAACATGGAGACCTGCACAACACAACCACATAACTTTGTCCCCAACTTGCGATGAGGTTGTCAATCTCACCGTGTTTTGCGGAAAACAATGGATTAAACATATCGAATGGAAAGAAGTAAAAGTTTGCAGAAAGTAAACACAAAGTAGAAACAGTTTATAGATTATATGTAAAGTAAAAGGACCGGGATCCATAGTTCACTAGAGGTGGCTCTCCTTAGATAGATAACATGCTGGGTGAACAAATTACAGCGGGGCAATTGACAAACACCGAGAAAGCAATACATGCATATACTAATCATCTTGACTCCTTTGAGACTTGATTGGGCATTACAACATAATACATAGACCGCCATCCAACTGCATCTATGACTAATAATCCACCTTCAGGTTATCATCCGAACCCCCTCCAGTATTAAGTTGCAAGCAACAGATTATTGCTTTACGAACTGCGTGTAAAGTAAACAATATGATTGTTCTATGAACAAAGGATTGTTGTTTTCTCCCTAGTAGCAACAGCACATCTAGTACCTTAGAGATTTCTATCACTTCCCCAGATTACCAGAGGCATGAACCCACTATCGAGCATAAATACTAACTCTTGGAGTTGCTAGCATCTACTTGGCCAAGATAGCTACTAACAACGGAAAGCATGGAAGATCACAAATAACAAATACATGATAGAATCAATAATCAATCTAAAATAGCATCTCAATATCCATCGGATCCCCGCAAACACAACATGCAGAATTACAAATAGATGATCTTGATCATGAACGGAGCTCACAAGATCTAAACATGCAAGCACAAAGGAGGAGAACCAGCCATCTAGCTACTACATGGATCCGTAGTGCAAGGATGAACTACTCACGCATCACACCGGAGGCTTGCATGGTGATGAAGAAGGCCTCCAGGGTGAATTCCCCTCTCCGGCAGGGTGCCGGGAAGAGCTTTAGATCCCTCCCGATCTAGGGATGGATATGACGGCGGCTACAGACTCTTTCGTGGATTTTTGATCGGGTACTTAGGGTTTTCGTCCCGAGGGCAATATATAGGTGTAAGGAGAGGCCGAGGGGGTGCCGGGAGCGGCCACACCACCCCTTGGCACGGGCCAGGCCTGGCCGCGCGGCCAGGTGGTGTGGTGGCTCCTTGGCCCTTCTCCGTCTCGTATTCTGACACTTGATCCCTTCCGGAAAAATAGGCACTTTGGCTTTTTTCCCGTCCAATTCCGAGAATATTCATTTTCTGACTTTCCTGGAACCAAAAACAGCAGAAAACAGGCAGCTGACACTGTGGCTCTTGTTAATAGGTTAGTCCAAGAAATCATATGAAAAGTACTCCAAAGTTGGAACAAAACACAAGAAAGTGGATAAAACCAAGCACGGAACATCAAAAATTATAGATACATTTGCAATGTATCAGTGAGCATGTGCCAAGTCAATTCAAATGAAACATTGAGAGGAGGATACCACGATGTCATACCAAGTTATGCATAGAGTAATGCAAGCAAACATTCATATGACATGCTACAAACTATTAGGAAGCTGGGACTAATCATATGAAAGCAAGAACTACTAAGCATCCAATGATAACATACACCCTACACGAACAGGCTAAGCATGCCCACAATGATGAGTATATGTACAAAAATGAAAACAAATAGAGTTCGTTACCAGCCTCTTACCACACCTCAAGTTGTCATTAATCCTCATCATTGCTCTTCACTTGTATGGCTTGAATAATAATATGAAACCAATATCCACTGAGGACTGCTGAACCCTGCAACAAACTCACAAAGCCAAAGAAGAACAGCAAATATTTTTGGTGTTTTCGATTTTTAAAGCAAGAACCAAAAAGGAAAAACAAGCAAAGCAAAATCTTTTTGGGTTTTTCGAATAGTTCAAACAAAGCAAAAAGGGAAAAACAAACCAAGGCGAAAAGAAAAAGAAACAAACCAAAGAAACAACAGAAATATTTTTTGGTCTTTTTGTGTTTTAGAAAGCAAAAGCAAAGAAAGAACAAAAACCAAAAAGAAAACGAAACATGAATATACAAAGTACCGACGCAACATGATAGGGAGATGAGTGCGATGCCGGCGTACCTTCCCCCAAGCTTAGGCTTTTGGCCTAAGTGGGTATCAATCCCAAGCTGGCCAGGATGAAGTGTCACCGTGGTATGACGAGGAGGTACCCTCGTCCTGGTGCAAGCTCGAGTACGTCCCTCCGTAGTGCGTGGAGTAATCGTAGGAGGGTACATCCTCCTGATGCTTCTCGTGGAAACCCAACAAGCGGAGCTGCTCGTCCACCTCCTCCTTGGAGCGCGACCACGGTCTCCTGTGAACACTAAACAAAGAAGACTGCGGCAGAGGGATCTCCCTCTCATCCCCATCAGTAAAAAGCATCCTATATACTAGACTGTCCAAATCAGAATCAACAGTGACAAAGTGATGAGTTTTCATAGCAACAAGGTCAAGCCTTTGTGGTGCCAATACAGTATCATTGGGGTCCACTGAAAGTCCTAATGCATTGACCATACACGAGGCAATGATGCCCCCATAGATAGACCCCCTAGCAGCTAGGAAGCGAGCAATAAGCAAGCCAAGATTGTACCGAGTATCATTGTTGAGCCCAGCAGCAAGGAAAGCTAAATGATAGTTGGAGATATTACTTGTGTTCTCCCTACCAAGTATGCTAGTAGCAAGATAATATGCAAAGTATCTAAGAGCAGGGAGTTGGATATTTCTTATCTTTCCGCGCTGCGCCATGCGGTCATCATCATTGGTCACCCCTCGGTAAAGCTCCAGTAAATCAGCGGGTTGCCCTTGAATCTTTTTCACGCTCCCTGTCATGCTTACACCTACAACACTGCAAAATATTTCCAATGTCATGGTGAAGGGCAGGTTATAAATTTTGAAAGAGACAGTTGACTGATATGGGGTGTTAGTAAACGTGAAACTCTCAACAAAGGTTTTGGTGAGCACAGCGTATTGATCACTCTCATCTTGCATATATGAGGTCAAACCAACCCTCTCAATTAGTAGCAAGAAATCATCAAGAATCCCTGCAGCTTGTAAGAAAGTAAAACAAGGAAAAGTAGATGGGTGAGCATCCCCATCGCCCCTTTCATTACCAATACGAGTTGCAATGAGATCTTCGTTGTATGATGGCCTAAACTGAGAGGCTGATCTTGAGGGCCTCGACCTCCTAGGTGCATCCCTCTCAAATATCTCTCCAAAGGTATGGTTGTTCATGCTTGGTATTTAGAGAACAAGTGCTCCAAATTTCAGCAACAAAGATGGGCTGACCAAGGAGATCGAAAAAATCGAGAGCAATCACAGCAAGAACGCGATTTTGAGCAATGAATCGGAGCTTACTCGAGAGAGAGAAGAAAGTGGCAGGTGAGAGAGTTAGTGGAGGGCCAGGGGTGGCCCACACCATGGCATGGCGCCACCCAGGGCAGCCGCGCCACCAGGTGGTGAGCCTGCCTGGTGGGTCCTCCTGGTACCCTCCAGGCACTCCTCTGCCCCTTTTTTCACGTAAAAATTTAATATGAATTTTCTAGAATTTTTCGAGACACTTTATTTTTGGGCATTTTTCATGTATAAAAAATGATTTTCTGACAGACAGGTTTTTTTTCAAATGATGCAATGACAAAACAAGGCTAGACCTACAAAATTTCTAAGACACTCTAATATGCAAGCAACTAACAATAAAAAGAAAACTAAATAAAAGCAAAAACTAAAATGGATAGAATAGAAGTACACGGAAATAATCATAGTGACAACATTGTTTTGTTCAATGAAATCCTTTTGTTAACAAGGTTGATCAGGTCTTGTTACCAAAACAATTCCATATGAGACAAAACTTTGTATTCCACTAATGATTATGTTACCTCAACCTTGATAGCAATAGTCCCAATCATAATAGTTTCAAAATTTTCTCTTGGTATGGGACAATATATTTCTCCAACTTGAATGCCCTCAACATGTTCAATTGAACTCAAACCATAAGTCCTTTCAATATTCCTAGGGAAATAGAAAATATGTTCCTTGTCATTAACATTGAAAGTCACCTTTCCTTGATTACAATTAATAACAGCTCCTGCAGTATTAAGAAAAGGTCTTCCAAGAATAATGGACATATTATCATCTTCAGGCATTTCAAGCACAACAAAATCAGTTAATATCAAGCAATTATGAGCCACTTGAATAGGTACATCCTCACATATACCAACAGGAATAGTGGTAGATTTATCAGCCATTTGCAAAGATATATCAGTTGGTATTAGTTTTTCTAGTTGAAGCCTCTTATAGAGAGAGAAAGGCATAACACTAAGTCTAGCTCCCAAATCACACAAAGCAGTTCTAACATAACTGTTCTTAATAGAGCAAGGGATAGTTGGAATCCCTAGGTCTCCAAGTTTCTTTGGAACCTTACCATTAAAGGAATAATTAGCAAGCAAAGTAGAGATTTCTTCATTAGGGATCTTCCTTTTATTCGAGATAATATCCTTCATATACTTTGAGTAAGGAGGCAATTTAATAGCATTAGTCAAAGGAATTTGCAGGAATAAAGGTTTCATCCACTCACAAAACTTATTATAGTGTTCATCTTCCTTTGACTTGTGTTTCTTATCAGGGAAAGGCATAGGTTTTTGGACCCAAGGTTCTCTTTCACTACCATGTTTCTTAGCAATAAAATCTTATTTAGTGTATTTAGTATTCTTAGTGTGCTTTTCAGGTTCTTCTTCAACTTTTTCTTCATTAGGAACTTCATTTTCTTCATTACCACTTTCAGTTTCAGCATCAGAAATAGATATACTATTAGGATCTATAGCAGGTTTAGAGGGTTCTACAACAGTTTTATGTTTCTTTTTTCCTTTTCTTACGAGTAGAGCCACTATTTTCAGCTTGTTGAGAATCCTGCTCAATTCTTTTGGGATGCCCCTCAGGATATAGAGGATCCTGGGTAGCAGTACCACTTCTAGTTCTAATTTCATAAGCATGTTCTCCTTCAGCAGCATTAACTAGCAAGTCTTTTTGCACTTTAGTGAGTTGATCTATTTGAGTTTGAACCATTTGAAAGTGTTTAACAATCATTTTAACATCATTAGATGTTCTTTCCACAATATCTTTTAACTCAACAATAGCTCTAGTGTTTTCCATTAGATGATTTTGCACCCTTTTATTAAAATTATCTTGCTTAACAATAAAGATACCGAATTCTTCTAAGCATTGATCAGGAGGTTTAGAGTAAGGGATATCACCTTCATCAAAGTGTTGGAGAGAGTGTACCTCAATAGTGGATGAGTAGGGAATAGGCTTACATAATTTTCTATAGGAGGTAAATTCTTGACATCTATAGCTTTAATTCCCTTCTCCTTAAGACATTTCTTAGCTTCCTTCATCACTTCATCATTTAATTCAATAAATCCCCTCTTCTTTGATGTTGGAATAGGCATGATACATTGGAAATGTATCTATAATTTTTGATGCTCCATGCTTGTTTTTATCTACTTTCTTGTGTTTTGTTCCAACTTTGGAGTACTTTTCATACGATTTCTTGGACTAACCTATTAACAAGAGCCACAGTGCCAGTTGCCTGTTTTCTGCTGTTTTTGGTTCCAGGAAAGTCAGAAAATGAATATTCTCGAAATTGGACGGGACAAAAGCCAAAGTGCCTATTTTTCCAGAAGACTCACGGAGCCAGAATACGAGACGGAGGAGGGCCAGGGGCTGGCCACCCCCCCTCCCCAGGCGCGGGCTAGGCCTGGTCGCGCCAGGGCCTGGTATGGTGGCCCCAGGCACCCCCTCAATCTCCCTCTTCGCCTATAAGAAGCCTTCTGACCAGATTCCACGAAACAGCACCAGAAACTCTGTTCTGGCACCCTGCCGGGACGGGGAATTAGAGGAGATCATCGCCATCATCATCACCATCGCTTCTCCATCGACCATCCCTGTTTCCCCCATTCTATGAGTGAGTAATCCCCCGCTGTAGGCTATGGGGATGGTAGGGATTAGATGAGATCGTTCATGTAATGGCATCAGATTGTTAGGGCATAGTGCCTAGTATCTCTATTAGTGCTTTATGACTTTGTTGCAACCTTGTTGTGCTTAATGCTTGTCACTAGGGCCCGAGTGCCATGATTTCAGATCTGAACTTATTATTGATTCATCATGATAGTAATGTTTTGGGTCTTATCTACAAGTTGTTTACACACGTCGTTGTCCGGAACCTATGGTCCCAAAGTGACAGAAATCGGGGTAGCCGGAAGGGAAAGGCTTTGATGTGAGGATCACGTGTGTTCACGGAGTGTTAATGCTTTGCTCCGGTGCTTTATTAAAAGGAGCACCTTAATTGCCAGTAGTTCCCTAGAGGCCCCGCTGCAAACGGGCTGGCAGGATAAAAGATGTTGTGCAAGTTCTCATTGCGAGCATGTATGACTATATATGGAACACATGCCTAGGATTGCCTAGTACTTGGATGCTTTATCTTATTTATCTGCAATTGCCCTATGTTCTGATTGCTATGTGAATTGTCTTATCCATGCAACGCCCGTCCATCCATCCCTATGCCTACCGCACTCGAATCCCACTGTTTACTGCTTTTGTTACTATTGTCTTTGCTTTACTACTGTTGCTGCTTTACTATTCCTACTACAAAACTGTTGCTACTGATAAACTGCTGTGAGCAAGATTGTTTCCAGGTGCAGCTGAATTGACAACTCAGTTGTTAAGACTGATAAGTATTCTTTGGCTCCCCTTGTGTCGAATCAATAAATTGGGTTTCACTTCCCTCGAAAATACTGCGATACACCCCCTATAAAGGGTCATCAAGACTATTTTCTGGCGCCGTTGCCGGGGAGCATAGCTTTATTTATCAAGTTCACTTGGAATCACTATTGTTCAAGCTAAGTTTATCTTTCTCCTTGTTTGCTTGTTTCTTTATCAAAAATACAAAAAAAAAATAGCTCCTACTCTAGTTATTGTTTTTGCTGGTCTGTTATTGTCTTGCTTTATCATGCTTGTTGGCAATGGTTGGTTTCTTTGAAACTGAAGCTTATTGGCAAGGTGGGTTTACGGAAGATCAAAAATATTATTATAAGGAACACCGCTTGTCACAAAAAGGGAAACACTTATGGGAACAAATTGATAGATTTTATACCATTGCTAGAAACGTGTGCTCTACTTATAATGTTACTTATTGCTGTGATGAGTCTTGTTGCAGAAAGAGGTATGAACACCTCCCTTTTCAATGTGAGTATAGTGATAATGATACCATATCTTCCTATGCTAAAGGAATTTATGACTTTTATGATGCGGAACAAATTGAAGAATTTATTGCTTGGAAGGGTGCTTTTGAACTTGCTAGTTTGCTTGAAAATATTGATGATTCACCTTACAAATATGAGGTGTATGGTATGCTTAAATTATGCTTTGACAATTACAAGGATGAAAATGGCTATATTCTTGAGTATTTTAATAAATGCTTTCCACAAATGGAAGAGACTAATGCCTTGCAGGACCCTATGGAAGAGACTAATGCCTTGCAGGCTCCTATGGAAGAAGAAATTGATGAACCTGAAATCTCATTAGATGAAAAAGAGGAGGAGAGTGATGAACAAAAGGAGGAAGAATGGATTAGCTACCCATGCCTACATTCTAATGAGAGTAACTCTTTACCCCTTACATTATTTGATTGTCCTCCATGCTTACTAAAGTAGGATGGATGTTATGTTCCCGAGGTTTCCTTTGAAAATGTTTATGATAAGGCCCTAGTGCTTGTAGATCATGAAAAGCATGCTTTATGTGATAGTTATATTGTTGAGTTTCTTCATGAGGCTACTGAAAATTATTATGAGAGAGGAAAATATGGTTGTAGAAGTTTCCATGGTATTGAAACACCTCTCTATGTGCTGAAAGTTTTGAAGTTACTCTTGTTTTATCTTCCTATGCCTGTCACTTTGTTATTTGCTTACATGATTCCTATGCATAGGAAGTGGGTTAGACTTAAATGTGTTTTGAATTTGCTTCTTGATGCTCTCTTTTACTTCAACTTATATTTCTTATGAGAGCATCCTCTCAAACTTTTATGCCTGAAGATGATATTATGTCTATTATTCTTGGGAGACCTTTTCTTAAATACTGCAGGAGTTGTTATTAACTGTAATCAAGGGAAGGTGACCTTCAATGAACACATTGTCTATTTCCCCAAGAAGATCGAAAGGACTTATGGCTTGAATTCAATTGAACATGTTGAGGGCATCCAAGTTGGAGAATTATATTGTCCCATACCAAGAGAAAAATTTGAAACTATTATGATTGGGACCATTGCTATCAAGGTTGAGGTAACATAATCATTAGTGGAATACAAAGTTTTGTATCATATGAAATTGTTTTGGTAACAAGACCTGATCAACCTTGTTAACAAAAGGATTTCATTGAACAAAACAATGTTTCCACCATGATTATCTCCGCTTACTTCCATTTTATCCATTTTCACTTTTTGCTTTTGCCTAACTTAAAGGCGTTAAAGAAAAGTACTTGTTGGGAGATAACCCAAGAGTTATAGATGAGCCTTGGAAGTTATTACCTCTGTAATAACCTCTCCTTATCATTTTTATTTGCTTTTTGTGCCAAGAGTAACCTCTAATGAGAGTGAAGTAATGATTGGGAAAGTTGCTGTCCCGAAACAGATTTCTGTGCTTCACCGTAAAAATTCCTGAGAGAGCTCTGTATGTAGAATTGAGCTGTAATTTTTTGTTCTTCTGCCCCAGGTTGTTATATAACTTTCGTTAGTTCAACACTTTTTGATTTTAGCAACAGAAGATCTTCGAAAAAATTCATCTTTACCTGCTGGTCTGTTTTGACAGATTTCTGCCATTTTCTGCATTTGCTTCTTGTTAGTTCCTTCTTGAGTTCCTTTGGGGAATTGAGATTTTTGAGGGAAGTGCTATAGTAGCTAGTGTTCTAATGGAAGTTTATTTGGTGTTAGAACTGAACCTTGAGACTTATTTATCTTAAGTGCACTAATGTTGCTAATGAGATTGTGTGAAGTTTTGTATGAAGGAAAAATTTCAGGTGTATGGAAGGAATGAGTAACGAGATGAAGGATGGACTAAAGCTCAAGCTTGGGGATGCCACGCGTGTCACCCCAAGAAATATCCAAGAAGTACAAGCGTCAAAGCTTGGGGATGCCCAAGGCATCCCCTTCTTCATCAATAAAAATCCTAGGTTTCTTCCAAACGCTTCATTTTTATTGTTTCGTGCACAGTTGTGTTTCTCTTGGAGCGTCTTCTTTTTTGTTTTCGTTTTGGTTTTTAGTTTGCTTGGTTTGCTTAGTTTTCTGAATAAATTGGTTGGACCCCCTCTTTTATACTTTGGTTTGCAAATAGTTTGGTTTCGTTTGGAAAAGAGTAGGAAAGTTCATACTTTTGTGGTAAAGAGAGCTCGTTTTTGACTGTGGCTATGCTTCGTCATGCCATTCTTGATATTGTTTTGGCTTTATGCTTAGTATTATTTGCTGTAGCATGAATTGTTATAAACAATTGAGATTGCTCAATGTGCCTTGGATGAATCATGCGTTGTTTTAGCATATTAAAGCATAGTATAGTGGTATTCTCCTTTGATGCTTTATTTGGGTTGACTTGGCACATGCTCACACCATGTTATGACTATCTCAAGTCACCATAGCCTTTATGATCCTTTAGTTTTCAACTTGCAATATCACTTTATGCTTTGATCAATGATGTTTTGTCGCTTTGCATGATTATGGCCATTATTGCTCTCTTAGTTTGTCGCTCCCAGTCTTTTGCTAGCCTCCACAACCAAGTATGAGTTCCACTCATGCATCCAACTCCCTAAACCAAGTTTTTCCAAAGAGTCCACCATACCTACCTAATAGCTTATGCTATTCCAAGTATATTCATGCTTTTGTTTACCTTCCACTTGTTATGAGAAAACTAGTGATTAAAACTCTCACGAACTTGATGACACACTTTACTTTATTGCCTCTAATAAACTTGAACCATTGGGTCCTTCTTTGTTGCGTATATGCTTGCGCTTTATAAGTTGAAATTAGCAGAACCATGTACCATGGGGAACGCTTTCAACATTGCACATGTACTTTGTACCCCGTTGATATTATGTTCTTTTGCTTACGGATCTCGGCGGTGTGAAATAAAAGTGGAACTTGTAAGATCATGGAGATTGTATATGTGTTAGAGAAACGCCTGGGCCGCTAGCCTAAGCCATGCCTAATCATGGTGGAAACTTGCAGCATCACCATAGTGATCACTCTATGAAGCATCCTCAATAAAAACCTATGCAAATAGCAAATAAAAAGATCGCTGAGATGCTCATTGTCTGCTTGCCTTGTCATTTTGATTATGGGAAAGCTCCCATATCATGTGCAAGGGGTACCCCGTTGGCGGTTCTTAATGATACACATATACTTACAATGACAAGAGCTTACTCATGACTGAAGTTGAGTAGCATGAGGATCGGTCTTCATAAGTAAGGGGCATGAGATTTCGATTTATAACTTGTCAAGCATATCCTCTTAGTTGTGTCACTTTAACCTTAATCACCTTCAAGATGCTTATGATAGGGGCAATGAGAGCTGGAAGCTATAAGTACCATAATTTTTGGAAGCTCTTTATGAGACTTGAATCCCTACTTCCTTTTACAAAAGGCTTTTCTTCCACCATTATATTGAGTCTCCACCTTCTATTTTATGCACCTACTTTGAGAGCATAGTGGCCATTCTTAGTTCTATGTGCATTGTCCCAAGACTAGTTGATTGATGCATAACTTGTTATTGCTTGTTTTAAACTATTGTATCTAGTCACTCTTATGAACTTTGAAGGTGTCCTATGCATTTATATTTGCTACTCTATTGAGGGACAAGCTTAATACTTTTATGCTATGTTTTCTTTATGTGAAACAAACAAATGTCTTGCAAAGCATTGTTATTCATGAATCTTTTGTTTGTGCCTTTTCATGTTGTATCATAGTTTCTTTGCTTATTGCTAGAACTTTGTCTTTCATGTTATGATTGAAGTACTTTGATCCCAGCTTTGATGTTTTGCAAATACTTTGATCAAGTCTTTGATGGTGCATGTGACCTCAAAAATTCTTTCTTTTTATCACTTACCTACTCGAGGACGAGCAGGAGTTAAGCTTGGGGATGTTGATACATTGGAAATGTATCTATAATTTTGATGCTCCATGCTTGTTTTTATCTACTTTCTTATGTTTTGTTCCAACTTTGGAGTACTTTTCATATGATTTCTTGGACTAACCTATTAACAAGAGCCACAGTGCCAGCTGCCTGTTTTCTGCTATTTTTGGTTCTAGGAAAGTCAGAAAATGAATATTCTCGGAATTGGACGGGACAAAAGCCAAAGTGCCTATTTTTCCAGAAGACTCACGGGGCCAGAATATGAGACGGAGGAGGGCCAGGGGCTGGCCACACCCCCTAGGCGCGGGCTAGGCCTGGTCGCGCCAGGGCCTGGTGTGGTGGCCCCAGGCACCCCCTCGGTCTCCCTCTTCGCCTATAAGAAGCCTTCTGACCTAAAAACTTCGGGGGGTTTGACGTTTTTTCAGAAGGAGTTCCGCTCCGCCGCCACCACCAGATTCCATGAAATAGCACCAGAAACTCCGTTCTGGCACCCTGCCGGGATGGGGAATTGGAGGAGATCATCACCATCATCATCACCATCGCTTCTCCATCGACCATCCATGTTTCCCCCATCTATGAGTGAGTAATCCCTCGCTGTAGGCTATGGGGATGGTAGGGATTGGATGAGATCGTTCATGTAATGGCATCAGATTGTTAGGGCATAGTGCCTAGTATCTCTATTAGTGCTTTATGACTTTGTTGCAACCTTGTTGTGCTTAATGCTTGTCACTAGGGCCCGAGTGCCATGATTTCAGATCTGAACTTATTATTGATTCATCATGATAGTAATGTTTTGGGTCTTATCTACAAGTTGTTTACACATGTCGTTGTCCGAAACCTATGGTCTCGAAGTGACAGAAATCAGGGTAGCCGGAAGGGAAAGGCTTTGATGTGAGGATCACGTGTGTTCACGGAGTGTTAATGCTTTGCTCCGGTGCTTTATTAAAAGGAGCACCTTAATTTCCAGTAGTTCCCTAGAGGCCCCGCTGCAAACGGGCTGGCAGGACAAAAGATGTTGTGCAAGTTCTCATTGCGAGCACGTATGACTATATATGGAACACATGCCTAGGATTGTCTAGTACTTGGATGCTTTATCTTATTTATCTGCAATTGCCCTATGTTCTGATTGCTATGTGAATTGTCTTATCCATGCAACGCCCGTCCATCCATCCCTATGCCTACCGCACTCAAATCCCACTGTTTACTGCTTTTGTTACTATTGTCTTTGCTTTACTACTGTTGCTGCTTTACTATTCCTACTACAAAACTGTTGATACTGATAAACTATTGTGATCAAGATTGTTTCCAGGTGTAGCTGAATTGACAACTCAGTTGTTAAGACTGATAAGTATTCTTTGGCTCCCCTTGTGTCGAATCAATAAATTGGGTTTCACTTCCCTCGAAAATACTGCGATACACCCCTATACTTGTGGGTCATCAAGGCATAGGAATAGTTGGTGCACGTATAATTACTTCAGGTATAGCTGGTTCAGGAGAAGTCCAATCTTCATAGTTCTTTCTTATTTTAGCCATTAATTCCTCAGCTTCCTTGGGAGTCCTATTCCTGAAAACACAATCAGCACAACTATCTAGGTATGTCCTAGATTCTCGGTTAGTCCATTATAAAATGTATCAAGAAGCTCATTTTAGGTAATGGACTTCTTGCCTGTGCATGAATCAAAGCACAAAACCTTGCCCAAGATTTGGGCAATATCTCTTTTTCTCCATGTTTAAAATCAAAAAGTTCCTACAAAATAGCATGTCTAGCACTAGGAGGAAAATATTTCTGTAGGAAAGTACTAATCAAGCAATCAGGGCTATCAATAGATCCAGGAGGTAAATTACTAAACCAAGTTTTAGCTTCTCCTTTTAGTGAAAAGGGGAAAATCTTAGCAACAAAGTAAGTATGCATCTTAATATCATCAGAAAACAAGCCACTCATGGTAGAAAGTTCATTCATATGTGCTACCGCACTTTCATTCTTAGTCGCACAAAAAGGTTCTTTCTCAACAATAGCTATGTAAGATAGATCGAGAGAGAAATCATAATCTTCATCTATAATGTTTATGGGAGAAGCAACAAACTTAGCAATAGGAGACAATTTGGGTCTAATAGTACGCCTCTCAAGGAGACTCTTAGTAGCGCTCCTATCATGGGTGTTTTTACATTCTTTAATAAATTTATCGGTCATCTCAACATAACCGTCTTCAATATCATAGCTCTCACTAGACTCAGGTGAATTAACAGGTGTAGTAGTGTCTTCATTAGGAGTTTCAGTATTTCCAGCTATAGTTCTAGCAATCGTAGCATCTAGGAAAGGACCTAATGAACCACTCTTATCAAGCACAGTAAAAGCAGCATCATAAGCATCAGAAGTTTCAGATTCAGCAGTAGTACCAGTGTGTGTAGCATGTGTATGTGGTGGTGTAACAAGCTTACTCATAACAGTGTTGGGTCCGCAGCATAGAAAACAAAAAATTTCCTACGGTGTGAACTACACGCCAAGATCTATCTACTAGGTACAAAGCAAACGGGTGGACATACATCCATGGAGAACTTACCCTCGAAGACAACGAGTTTTGTTAACAAGTAGGAACTCGTGGTTGATGTAGTCGTACACTTGCCGATCTCAAGATCGTGAGGAAGTCCGAGCGCCGCAACTCAGCAGCGCATCCGCACTCGCACACACGTTCAAGCCACCGGACAACCTCCACCTCCTCGCTCCAGCGATCCAGCGGAAGTAGCAACTCCTTCCAGACGAAATGCCACCGGGAACATGTATCTCGCTAATCCGAGACCATGGGGGAATAATTCTAGAGGGGGAGAGAGATCCTTCACAAGGAGGTGTGTGGATGAAGGAGGGAATGGGTGGCCTTTTAGAGGTGGAGGGGGGTGCCCCCTCTCTCCATGGCCGGCGCATGGGAGGATGACCCCTCACCTCCCCCATTCATGTGGTGGTAACTCCTCCACATTAAAATGCCTCTTCACATTCCCTTTTAAAGTCTCCACTTTAAATGTATTAAGTTTCTCCAAATTTAATGCTCTCTCGTTTAATAAAACTCTTTTACTAAATTTATTCAGAATTTTTATAATTACTTTAATTAACAAACATTCACATATAGCCCCTTGCAATATTTCAATATCACATGCAGAAACACCTTCTGCAATTTCACCCGAAACAATTTCCGGTTTCTATTGAAACAATTCCTGCGCTTTGCAATTCTTTCGTCTGAAACATATGTGCTACAAAATGGTGTCCGGTAACTCTTAAGTGTGCCACCCTACGGTTCGCGAATAATGCAGACATGATCAAGACCCTTCTCCGATCAATAATCAGCAGCGGGACCTGGAGATCCGTACTGACTCCTACACATTCAACGATGACTCCTATGATCATGAGAACCTTTAACGCTTGTAACTAAATCCCTTTGTCTCTTGATATATTACATGTCCGAGATTCGATCATCGGTATCTCCATACCTAGTTTGATCTCGTTACCGACATGCACTCTTTTCTCGTTCCCGTGATATAACATTCTAGTGATCACATCACTTGCTTGCAAGCTATCCTAATGTAATATCACCGAGAGGGCCCAGAGTATATCTATCTGTCATCTGGATTGACAAATTCCACTCTTTATCCATGAGCCTCAACATAACACCTTCGTAGCACTGAACCCATCTTTATAGTCACCCTGTTACGGTGTGACGTTTGATGTTATCAAGATACTCTTCCGGTGTTAGCAATTAACATGATCTCATGGTCTAAGGATAAAGATTACTTCGTATGATGTTATAGCAATATAAACATAATGACTTGATCGTAATGCTATACTTTGGATGAATGTTCATCACATCATTCCACCAATGGTGTGACCTTGTTATTAACAACATCCAATGTCCATGTTCAGGAAACCTTGATCATCCTGTTAATCAACAAGCTAGTCTATAAGAGAGGCATGGCTAGGAACCCTTTTTGTTTATTAAACACACATGTATTGATGTTTCCTATCAATACAATTATAGCATGTAAAATAAACATCTATCATATACAAGGAATACATAATAACAACTTTATTTTTGCCTCTCAGGGCATATTTCCTTCAAACAGATGGTGAATCAAGAGCAACAGACGTGTTTAGAACCGTACCTCTTCTTGTAGTGGATGGTAAAATAGGAACCTTGCCATCACGAGACTTACCCATGATGGATGGATGGCAGCGAACAATAGACAATCCAAGTGAACTTGATAAATAAAGCTATGCTCCTCGGCAACGGTGCCAGAAAATAGTCTTGATGACCCACAAGTATAGGGGGTGTATCGCAGTATTTTCGAGGCAAGTGAAACCCAATTTATTGATTCGACACAAGGGGAGCCAAAGAATATTTATAAGCCTTAACAACTGAGTTGTCAATTCATCTACACCTGGAAACAATCTTGCTCACAGCAGTTTATCAGTAGCAACAGTTTTGTAGTAGGAATAGTAAAGTAGCAGCAGTAGTAAAGTAAAGACAGCAGTAACAATAGCAGTAAACAGTGGGATTCGAGTGCGGTAGACATAGGGATGGATGGACGGGTGTTGCATGGACAAGACAATTCATATAGCAATCAGAACATAGGGCAATTGCAGATAAATAAGATAAAACATCCAAGTACTAGATAATCCTAGGCATGTGTTCCATACATAGTCATACGTGCTCGAAATGAGAACTTGCACAACATCTTTTGTCCTGCTGATACATTGAAAATGTATCTATAATTTTTGATGTTCCATGCTTGGTTTTATCTACTTTCTTATGTTTTGTCCACACTTTGGAGTACTTTTCATATGATTTCTTGGATTAACCTATTAACAAGAGCCATAGTGCCAGTTGTCTGTTTTCTGCTGTTTTTGGTTCCAGGAAGTCAGAAAATGAATATTCTCGAAATTGGACGGGACAAAAGCCAAAGTTCCTATTTTACCGGAAGACTCACGGAGCCAGAAAGAGAATCGGAGAGGGGCCACAGGGTGGCCACACCACCCCATGGCACGGGTCCACCTAGGCCACGCCAGGGCATGGTGTGGGCCCCCTGGCTGGCCATCGACCTTGCCTCCTTCACCTATAAGAGCCTCCCGATACCAAAACCCTAAATCATCAATCAGAAATCCATGAAAAGTTCCGCAACGCCGCCGCCACCGAAGGGGAGATTCGGGGGACAGAAAGTCTCTGTTCCGTCACCCTGCCGGGACGGGGAAGTGCCCCCGGAGCCATCTCCATCGATCTCCACCACCATCTCTATCACCATTGCTGATTTCCATGATGAGGAGGGAGTAGTTCTCTCTCGAGGCTAAGGGTTCTACCGATAGCTATGTGTTCATCTCTCTCTCTATGCATGATCATATTGTGATCATGAGCTTTGTAATCAAGTAGATCTACCTTGCTATTCAAGTGCTTTAATAGATCTCTGCTCTCCCCATGTGTGTGAAAGTGACAGCGTGCTCACCATGGTGGCACTTAGGCTAGAGATTACAAATACTTGTTATGAGTTATATTTGGAGTTCGATGTCTTTATGAAATTGTGGTGTTTGCTGGACTCATCTAGTGCTCAAGGTGACAGTGTGGGGTTTTCTAGATGGGAAAGACTTACTTTGAGGTGTGTT
This sequence comes from Avena sativa, assembly GCA_916181665.1. NCBI lineage: Eukaryota > Viridiplantae > Streptophyta > Magnoliopsida > Poales > Poaceae > Avena > Avena sativa. The sequence continues at coordinate 630,395,894 of OV702288.1, forward strand.
GTTATAGCCCTACCATCGATTAGAGTGTCCAACCAGTGAGTAGTTAAGAGTAGTATCATAAAGAGAATATATTTATATGAGAGTGTTCACTAGTGAAAGTATGATCCCTAGGCCTTGTTTCTAAGCGTTGATACACCATTTGCAACTAGATCTGTTACATGTTTGCTTGCTTCCTTCTTTATTTCACTTTGCCTTTAGTCTCTTCCACGCCATCAATCTATTTTCTAGCACCATTGTATTATATCCATACCACTTGTATTTCACTATCTCTTCGCCGAACTAGTGCACCTATACACCTGACAAGTGTATTGGGTGTATTGGGGACACAAGAGACTTCTTGTATCTTGATTGCAGGGTTGCTTGAGAGGGGATACCTTTGACCACTTCCTCCATGAGTTCGATAAACCTTGGTAATCCACTTAAGGGAAAACTTGCTGTTGTTCTACAAACCTCTGCACTTGGAGGCCCAACAACTGTCTACAAGAATAGAAGTGCGTAGACATCAAGCTATTTTCTAGCGCTGTTGCCGGGGAGGTAAGGTAAAAGGTATTCACACCGGAGGATTAAAGAAGAAGAACCTCCCATGGCAAACGCCTATTTTCCGGTGTGAGTGCTCGAAGTTATTTCCTTTAGATTCTGCAATTTTGTCTTTTTGTTTCTTGTTTTCACTAGTTAGGCTTAATGGAAAACAACAACAAAATTAGAGAGCTTTATAGTATTTATCTTGAGTTAGGACATGAAGTGTTTGAAGAGAAAATTAAAAAACTATGGAACTTTATTTGCATGCTAATAGCAATGTTTTTAGTATGAATTCTTTGGACACCATTATTGCTAATGCTATGGAAAAGTCTAAGCTTGGGGAAGCTAGTTTTTATGAAAATGATCTTTTAGTTCCCCAGCTTTGGAAGATAGCTATTCTATTTCTTATGATGAAACCAAACCTCCAATATATGATGATTACAATGATGAATATGATATTTTCAGTCCACCTACTATTGAGGAGAAAATTAATTATGATTACAATATGCCTCCTATATTTGATTATTATGGTGATGAGAATAATAATGATAGCTATTTTCTTGAATTTGCTCCCACTACAATTGATAAGAATGACTATGCGTATGTGGAGAGTAATAATTATTATATGCATGTGGCTCATGATAAGAATGTTTCATGTGATAGTTATATTGTTAATTTTATTCATGATGCTACTGAAAGTTATTATGAGAGAGGGAAACATGGTTTTATGCATCTCAATAATATTAAGTTTCCCCTCTTTATGTTGAAAGTCTTGAAGTTGCACTTGTTTTGCTTTTCTATGCTTGTTGCTTTGTGCTTTCATGACTTGTTTCTTTACAAGGTTCCTATGCATAGGAAGTGGGTTAGACTTAAATGTGCTTTGAATTTGCTTTTTGATGCTCTCTTTTACTTCAATTCATATTTCTTATGTGAGCATCTTCTCAAACTATCATGCCTAACTTAAAGGCGTTAAAGAAAAGTACTTGTTGGGAGATAACCCAAAAGTTTTAGATGAGTCTTGGAAGTTATTACTTCAGTAATAACCGCTCCTTATCCTTTTTATTTGCTTTTTGTGCCAAGAGTAACCTCTAATGAGAGTGAAGTAATAATTGGGAAAGTTGCTGTCCCGAAACAGATTTTTGTGCTTCACCGTAAAAATTCGTGAGAGAGCTCTGTATGTCGGATTGAGATGTAATGTTTTGTGCTTCTGCCCCAGGTTGTTATCTAACTTTTGTTAGTTCAACACTTTTTGATTTGAGCAACAGAAGGTCTTCGAAAAAATTCTTCTTTACCTGCTGGTCTGTTTTGACAGATTTCTGCCATTTTCTGCATTTGCTTCTTGTTGGTTCCTTTTTGAGTTCTTTTGGGGAATTGAGATTTTTGAGGGAAGTTCTTCAGTAGCTAGTGTTCTAATGGAAGTTTATTTTGTGTTAGAACTGAACCTTAAGACTATCTTGAGTGCACTAATGTTGCTAATAAAGATTGTGTGAAGTTTTGTATGAAGGAAAAATTTCAGGTGTATGGAAGGAATGAGTAATGAGATGAAGGATGGACTAAAGCTCAAGCTTGGGGATGCCACGCATTTCACCCCAAGAAATATCCAAGAAGTACAAGCGTCAAAGCTTGGGGATGCCCAAGGCATCCCCTTCTTCATCAATAAAAATTTCAGGTTTCTTCTAAACACTTCATTTTTATTGTTTCATGCACAGTTGTGTTGTTCTTGGAGCGTCTTCTTTTTCGTTTTCGTTTTGGTTTTTCGTTTGCTTTGTTTGCTGAATAAGTTGGTTGGACCCCCTCTTTCACACTTTGGTTTGCATTTAGTTTGGTTTGGTTTGGAAAAGAGTAGGAAAGTTCATACTTATGTGGTAAAAAGAGCTTGTTTTTGACTATGGCCTGTGCTTTGTCATGCCATGCTTGATATTGTTTTGGCTTTATGCTTAGTATTCTTTGTTGTAGCATGACTTGTTATAAACAATTGAGATTGCTTAATGTGCCTTGGATGAATCATGCGTTGTTTTAGCATATTAAAGCATAGTCTAGTGGTATTCTCCTTTGATGCTTTATTTGGGTTGACTTGGCACATGCTCACACCATGTTATGACTATCACAAGTCACCATAGACTTTATGATCCTTTAGTTTTCAACTTGTAGTATCACTTTATGCTTTGATCAATAATTTTTTGTCGCTCTGCATGATTATGGCCATTATTGCTCTCTTAGTTTGTCACTCCCAGTCTTTTGCTAGCCTTCGTAACCAAGTATGAGTTCCACTCATGCATCCAACTCCCTAAACCAAGTTATTCCAAGGAGTCCACCATACCTACCTACTAGCTTAAGCTATTCCAAGTATATTCATGCTTTTGTTTACCTTCGAAATTAAACTTGTTATGATAAAACTAGTGATTAAAGCTCTCACGAACTTGATGGCACACTTTACTTTTCTTGCCCTTAATAAACTTGAACCATTATGTCTTCTATGTTGTATATGCTTGCACTTATTTGTTGGGAATTAGCAGAACCATGCTTTCATTGGGAACGCTTTTCAACATTGCACTTGGTACTTGTACCTAGTTCATATCATGCTCTTTTGTATATGGATGTCGTCGGTGTGAAATGAAAGGGGAGCTTGTAAGTCCATAGAGTTATGTATATGTGTTAGAGAAACGCCTGGGCCGCTGGTCTAATCCATGCTGACATGGTCGAAACCTGCAGCGTAACCATAATGAGCTGTCTATGAAGCATTCTTCTTATAAAAAAAGAGTCCTATATTGAGAAAAAAGAGAAAAGAGAAAAAGAGAGATATTATGAAAAGAGGAAAGAGAGAAAAAAGCACCATATTCCCATGGTAAATAAGAAGATTGCTGAGATGCTCGTTGTCTGCTTGCCTTCTCATTTTGATATGGGGATTCTTCCGTATCATCGGGCAAGGGATACCCCATTGGCGGTTCTCTATGATACACATGTACTTACGATGACAAGAACTTACCGGTGACTAAACTTGAGTAGCATGAGGAGCGTCCCTCGTATTCAAGGGACATGAGATTTCTAACTTATACTTCGTCAAGCATGTACACCATAGTTTGTTCACTTTAACCTTAATCACTTCAAGATGCTTATGATAGGGGCAATGAGAGCTGAAAGCTATAAGTACCATAATTTTTGGAAGCTCTTTATGAGACTTGAATCCCTACTTCCTTTTACAAAAGGCCTTTCTTCCATCATTATATTGAGTCTCCACCTTCTATCTTTATGCACCTACTTTGAGAGCATAGTGGCCATTCTTAGTTCTATGTGCATTGTCCCAAGACTAGTTGATTGATGCATACCTTGATATTGCTTATTTTAAACTATTTGTATCTAGTCACTCTTATGAACTTTGAAGGTGTCCTATGCATTTATATTTGCTACTCTATGAGGGACAAGCTGAATACTATTATGCTATGTTTTCTTTATGTAAAACAAACAAACGTCTTGCAAAGCATTGCTATTCATGAATCTTTTGTTTGTGCCTTTTCATGTTGCATCATAGTTTCTTTGTCTTATTGCTAGAACCTTGTCTTTCATGTTATGATTGAAGTACTATGATCCTAGCGTTGAATGTTTTACAAATACTTTGATCAAGTCTTTGATGGTGCATGTCACCTCAAAAATCATTCTTTCTTTTTATCACTTACCTGCTCGAGGACGAGCAGGAGTTAAGCTTGGGGATGTTGATACATTGCAAATGTATCTATAATTTTTGATGTTCCATGCTTGGTTTTATCTACTTTCTTATGTTTTGTCCACACTTTGGAGTACTTTTCATATGATTTCTTGGACTAACCTATTAACAAGAGCCATAGTGGCAGTTGCCTGTTTTCTGCTGTTTTTGGTTCTAGGAAGTCAGAAAATGAATATTATCGGAATTGGACGGGACAAAAGCCAAAGTTCCTATTTTACCGGAAGACTCACGGAGCCAGAAGGAGAGTCGGAGAGGGGCCACAGGGTGGCCACACCACCCCATGGCGCGGGTCTACCTAGGCCGCGTCAGGGCATGGTGTGGGCCCCTGGCCGGCCACCGACCTTGCCTCCTTCGCCTATAAGAGCCTCCCGATACCAAAACCCTAAATCATCAGTCAGAAATCCACGAAAAGTTCCACAACGCCGCTGCCACTGAAGGAGAGATTCGGGGGACGGAAAGTCTCTGTTCCGGCACCCTGCCGGGACGGGGAAGTGCCCCCGGAGCCATCTCCATCGATCTCCACCACCATCTCCATCACCATTGCTGGTTTACATGATGAGGATGGAGTAGTTCTCTCTCGAGGCTAAGGGTTCTACCGGTAGCTATGTGTTCATCTCTCTCTCTATGCATGATCATATTGTGATCATGAGCTTTGTAATCAAGTAGATCTACCTTTCTACTCAAGTGCTTTAATAGATCTCTGCTCTCCCCATGTGTGTGAAAGTGACAGCATGCTCACCATGGTGGCACTTAGGCTAGAGATTACAAATACTTGTTATGAGTTATATTTGGAGTTGGATGTCTTTATGAAATTATGGTGTTTGTTGGACTCATCTAGTGCTCAAGGTGACAGTGTGGGGTTTTCTAGATGGGAAAGACTTACTTTGAGGTGTGCTGTTATAGCCCTACCATCGATTAGAGTGTCCAACCAGAGAGTAGTTAAGAGTAGTATCATAAAGAGAATATATTTATATGAGAGTGTTCACTAGTGAAAGTATGATCCCTAGGCCTTGTTTCTAAGCGTTCATACATCGTTTGCAACTAGATCTGTTACATGTTTGCTTGCTTCCTTCTTTATTTCAGTTTGCCTTTAGTCTCTTCCACGCCATCAATCTATTTTCTAGCACCATTGTCTTATATCCATACCACTTGTATTTCACTATCTCTTCGCCGAACTAGTGCACCTATACACCTGACAAGTGTATTGGGTGTGTTGGGGACACAAGAGACTTCTTGTATCTTGATTGCAGGGTTGCTTGAGAGGGGATACCTTTGACCACTTCCTCCCTGAGTTCGATAAACCTTGGGTAATCCACTTAAGGGAAAACTTGCTGCTGTTCTACAAACCTCTGCACTTGGAGGCCCAACAACTGTCTACAAGAATAGAAGTGCGTAGACATCACCTGCCACCCCGTTTGCAGCGGGGCCTCAAGGGAACTACTGGCAATTAAGGTGCTCCTTTTAATAGAGCACCGGAGCAAAGCATTAACACTCCGTGAACGTATGTGATCCTCACATCAAAGCCATTCCCTCCGGTTATCCCGATTTCTGTCACTTCGGGGCCATTGGTTCCAGACAACAACGTGTGTATACAACTTGCAGGTAAGACCATAAACAATACTATCATAATGAATCAATAACATGTTCAAATCTGAAATCATGGCACTCGGGCCCTAGTGACAAGCATTAAGCATAACAAGTCGCAATAAAGTCATAAAGCACTAATAAAAGATACTAGGCACCATGCCCTAACAATCCGATGCCATTACATGAACGATCCCATCCAATCCCTACCATCCCCATAGCCTACGGCGGGGGATTACTCACTCATAGATGGGGAAAACATGGATGGTCGATGGAGAAGCGATGGTGATGATGATGGCGATGATCTCCTCCAATTCCCCATCCTGGCAGGGTGCCAGAACGGAGTTTCTGGTGCTGTTTCATGGAATCTGGTGGTGGCGGCGGAGCGGAACTCCTTCTGGAAAAACGTCAACCCCCCTGAGTTTTTAGGTCAGCAGGCAACTATAGGCGAAGAGGGAGACCGAGGGGGAGTCTGGGGCAGCCAGACCACCCCTTGGCACGGCTTGGGCTTGCCCGCGCGGCCAGGTGGTGTGGCCTGGGCCCAGCCCCCCTCCGTCTCGTATTCTAGCTCTTGGAGTCTTCCGGTGAAATAGGATTTTCGGCATATTTTTCGGGATTTTTCGTGATAGTTGATTTTCTGCACGAAAAGTAGACACCAGGGCAATTCTGTTGAGAACAACGTTAGTCCGCTTTAGTTGCATCCAAATCACACAAGTTTAGAGGATAAACAATAGCAAAAGTGTTCGGGAAAGTAGATACAATTTGGACATATCAGTGGTACCAGGGATAGAGCGGAGCATGACAAGGCTGAGACTGAAGGAAATATGCCCTGAGAGGCAATAATAAAGTTGTTATTATGTATTCCTTGTATATGATAGATGTTTATTTTACATGCTATAATTGTATTGATAGGAAACATCAATACATGTGTGTTTAATAAACAAAAAGGGTTCCTAGTCATGCCTCTCTTATAGACTAGCTTGTTGATTAACAGGATGATCAAGGTTTCCTGATCATGGACATTGGATGTTGTTAATAACAAGGTCACACCATTGGTGCAATGATGTGATGAACATTCATCCGAAGTATAGCATTACGATCAAGTCATTATGTTTATATTGCTATAACATCATACGAAGTAATCTTTATCCTTAGACCATGAGATCATGTTAATTGCTAACACCAGAAGAGTATCTTGATAACATCAAACGTCACACTGTAACAGGGTGACTATAAAGATGGGTTCAGTGCTACGAAGGTGTTATGTTGAGGCTCATGGATAAAGAGTGTAATTTGTCAATCCAGATGACAAATAGATATACTCTGGGCCCTCTCGGTGATATTACATTAGGATAGCTTGCAAGCAAGTGATGTGATCACTAGAATGTTATATCACGGGAACGAGAAAAGAGTGCATGTCGGTAACGAGATCAAACTAGGTATGGAGATACCGATGATCGAATCTCGGACATGTAATATATCAAGAGACAAAGGGATTTAGTTGCAAGCGTTAAAGGTTCTCACGATCACAGGAGTCATCGTTGAATGTGTAGGAGTCAGTACGGATCTCCAGGTCCCGCTGCTGATTATTGATCGGAGAAGGGTCTTGATCATGTCTGCATTATTCGCGAACCGTAGGGTGGCACACTTAAGAGTTACCGGACACCATTTTGGAGCACATATGTTTCAGACGAAAGAATTGCAAAGCGCAGGAATTGTTTCAATAGAAACCGGAAATTGTTTCGGGTGAAATTGCAGAAGGTGTTTCTGCATGTGATATTGAAATATTGCAAGGGGCTATATGTGAATGTTTGTTAATTAAAGTAATTAACAAAATTCTGAATAAATTTAATAAAAGAGTTTTATTAAATGAGAGAGCATTAAATTTGGAGAAACTTAATGCATTTAAAGTGGAGACTTTAAAAGGGAATGTGAAGAGGCATTTTAATGTGGAGGAGTTACCACCACATGAATGGGGGAGGTGAGGGGTCATCCCCCCCATGCGTCGGCCATGGAGAGAGGGGGAACCCCCCCTCCTCCTATAAAAGGCCACCCATTCCCTCCTTCATCCTGACACCTCCTTGTGAAGGATCTCTCTCCCCCTCTAGAATTATTCCCCCATGGTCTCGGATTAGCGAGATACATGTTCCCTGTGGCATTTCGTCTGGAAGGAGTTGCTACTTCCACTGGATCGCTGGAGCGAGGAGGTGGAGGTTGTCCGGTGGCTTGAACGTGTGTGCGAGTGCGGATGCGCTGCTGAGTTGCGGCGCTCGGACTTCCTCACGATCTTGAGATAGGCAAGTGTACGACTACACAACCACGAGTTCCTACTCGTTAACAAAACTCGTTGTCTTCGAGGGTAAGTTCTCCATGGATGTATGTCCACCCGTTTGCTTTGTACCTAGTAGATAGATCTTGGCGTGTAGTTCACACCGTAGGAATTTTTTTGTTTTCTATGCTGCGGACCCAACAGTGGTATCAGAGCCTGATCTATGCGTAGGTGCTTTGCACGGGTAGTACACATATGTATATATGTGGGCGATGATGATCATGTTATTGCATATTCTATGTACTTTGGATATTGGTGGCATAGTGGGATGAAGCGGCCCGGACCAACCTTACATGTCATCGTACATGAGACCGGTTCCACGACTGACATGCAACTTGTTTTGCATAAGTGGCTGGCAGGTGTCTGTCTCTCCTACTATAGTCAATATCTGATTTACAACGAGTTGCTAATAACTTGGTTATCCTCGTTGTGGTTCATGTTCGTAGGTTAGACAGGTTCTATCTCCGAAAGCCCTAAGCCACGTAAAACTTGCAATTGATAAATTAGAGGCGTCTAGTTTAGATCGTTGCTGGGCTAGCGTTTTGATATGGTATTGTTGTAAGTAGATGTATAATAGATACTCTTATACTCACTTAACGTGTAAGTTCCATGGACCTTGGCCTTACACACAAAGGAATGATAGAGATCATACCACGATGCAAATGATAGAGATCAAATGCATGGACCATATCACCTCACTTCACACATTATATGTTCTTATATTGCTAGTTTGGCGCGTTTGGTAGCATTATAAGATGATCCCTCATTTAGATATCAAGATAAAATGTGTTCTTCCTTAAGTATGCACCGTTTTGTGGATCGTGTTTTGAGGCATCACGTGATGATCGGGTGTTTTCAACTCTACGCTTTCATACAACGGGTGTAAGACAGTTTTACACACGCAAATACTAAGGTTCTTACTTGACGAGCCTAGCATGTACAGACATGGCCTCGGAACACGGACTGAAAGGTTAAGCATGAGTCATATAGTTGATATGATGCCCATATAGATGTTCTCCTTTGAAGCTACACCGACTCACGTGATGATCGGACTTGGTGTAGTGGATTTGGTTCATGTAATCACCAAAAGGACACGAGGGATGTCGTTTTTGAGTGGGAGTTCATTAGTAATTTGAATTAGTTGAACTCAATCTATCATAAACTTAGTCTAAATATATACTTTACAAATTTTGTTGTAGATGGCACCACCTGCTTTTAATTTCAATGTGTTCATGGAGAAAGAGAAACTTGCTGCGAATGGTAGCAACTTCACCAACTGGGCTATGAATTTGAGGATTCTCCTCACTGCAGCACAAAAGCAATATGTGCTAGATGCGCCGCTAGGCCCCCCACCAGCTCCTGATGCCCCTGACGAGGAAAAGAGCGTATATATAACTCGTCAGGAGGACCACAACTTAGTTCATTGCGGCATACTGTATGGGCTAGAGCCAGAACTTCGAAAACGTTTCGAAAATGGCAATGCCTTTGATACCATGGGAGAATTGAAAATGATTTTCGATACCCATGCTGCCATAGAGAGTTATAATGCTACAGAAAAGTTCTTTAGCTGCATGATGGAGGAAAACAACTCCGTTAGTGAGCACGTACTCAAAATGTCTAGGTACGCCGATAAGCTTGTGTCCTTGGGAATAACGATTCCCATTGACTTAGGCATACATCGTGTTCTCCAATCTCTGCCACCTAGCTACAAGAGCTTCGTGATGAACTATAATATGCAGGGCATGAAGAAGTCTCTTCCCGAGCTTCTGTCAATGCTTAAGACTGCAGAAGTGGAGATTAGGAAAGAACATCAAGTGTTGATGATCAATAGGACAACCGGTTTCAAGAAGGATAAGAAAGGAAAGCACAAGGGAAAGAAGGGTGGCAAGTCTGTTGCCACGCCTGAAAAGAAACCCCGAGCTGGCCCTAAGTCTGACACCGAGTGCTACTATTGCAAGGGGACTAGCCATTGGAAGCGCAACTGCCCCAAGTATTTGGCGGACAAGAAGTCCGGCAAGGCAAACAAAGGTATATGTGATATACATGTTATTGATGTGTACTTGACTAGTACTCGCAGTAGCACCTGGGTATTTGATACGGGATCGGTTGCTAATATATGTAACTCGGTTCAGGGGCTGCAGAACAAGCGACAACTAGCAAGGGATGAGGTCTCGATGCGGGTCGGCAATGGATCAAGAGTTGATGTGATCGCCGTCGGAACGCTGCCTCTCCATATGCCATCGGGATTAGTTATAAACCTAAATAATTGTTATTTGGTGCCTGCACTGAGCATGAACATTGTATCTGGATCGTGTTTGATGCAAAGTGGTTATTCATTTAAGTCTGAAAATAATGGTTGTTCGATTTATATGAATAATATCTTTTATGGTCATGCACCTATGTTGAATGGTTTATCTCGATAGTAGTATTACGCATATTCATAATGATGATGCTAAAAGGATTAAACTTGATAATGATATATCTGCATATACGTGGCACTGCCGTCTAGGTCATATTGGCGTTAAATGCATGAAGAAACTCCATTCTTATGGACTTTTGGAATCACTTGATTTTGAATCGTTTGATACATGTGAGCCATGCCTTATGGGCAAGATGACTAGAACGTCGTTTTCCGGTTCAGTGGAACGGGCGACAGATCTATTGGAAATCATACATACTGATGTGTGTGGACCAATGAGTGTGTCGGCGCGAGGTGGATATCGTTATTTTGTTACTTTCACGGATGATTTGAGTAGATATGGGTATATCTATTTTATGAAACACAAGTCTGAAACTTTTGATAAGTTCAAAGAATTTCAGAATGAAGTGGAAAATCATCGTAACAGAAAGATCAAATTTCTGCGGTCCGACCGTGGAGGAGAGTATCTTAGTTACGAGTTTAGCACACATATGAAAGACTGTGGAATAGGTTCACAACTCACGCCTGCCGGAACACCACAACGTAATGGTGTGTCAGAACGTCGTAATCATACTTTATTAGATATGGTTCGATCTATGATGTCTCTGACTGACTTGCCATAGTCATTTTGGGGTTATGCACTGGAAACCGCTACATTCACTTTAAATAGGGCTCCATCTAAATCCGTTGAAAAGACACCGTATGAATTATGGTTTGGAAACAAACCTAAGCTGTCATTTCTTAAAGTTTGGGGATGCGATGTTTATGTGAAGAAACTTCAACCGGATAAACTCGAACCCAAAGCGGAAAAATGCGTCTTCATAGAATACCCTAAGGAAACGATTGGGTATACCTTCTATCACAGATCCGAGGGCAAGGTCTTTGTTGCCAAGAATGGATCCTTTCTTGAGAAGGAGTTTCTCGTGAAAGGTGTGAGTAGTCGGAAGGTAGAACTCGAAGAGGTTATTGAACCTTCTCTTCATGAAATGGCGAGTAGCGTAGCTCCAAAAGTTGTTTCGGACTTAACTTCACCTAATGAAGAGAGAGCTAATGATATTGATCATGAAACTCCGAAAGAGGACACTTCCGAACCTCGCAGATCAAGCAGGACACGTGCAGCTCCTGAACTGTACGGCAATCCTGTTATGAATTTCATGATTGATGAAATAGATGACCCTGCGACATATGAAGAAGCGATGATGAGCCTGGATTCCAACAAATGGCTGGAAGCCATGAAATCCGAGATGGAATCCATGTACGAGAGCCAAGTTTGGAACTTGGTGGACTTACCTCACGACCGAAAGGCCGTTGAGAATAAATGGATTTTCAAAAGAAAAACTGATGCTGATGGTAATGTGACCATCTATAAGGCTCGACTTGTCGCAAAGGGGTTTCGACAAATTCAAGGACTTGACAACGATGAGACATTCTCTCCCGTAGCGATGCTTAAGTCGGTTAGGATTATGTTAGCAATTGCTGCATATTTCGATTATGAAATATGGCAGATGGATGTCAAAACTGCATTCCTCAATGGTAATATTGAAGAAGAGTTGTATATGATACAACCTAAGGGTTTTGTCGATCCTAAGGATGCTGATAAGGTGTGCAAACTTCAGCGATCCATCTATGGACTGAAGCAAGCATCCCGGAGTTGGAATCTCCGCTTTGATGAGGTGATCAAAGAATTTGGATTTGTCCAAACTTATGGAGAGGCTTGTATTTACAAGAAAGTGAGTGGGAGCAATGTGGCATTTCTAATATTATATGTGGATGACATATTATTGATTGGAAATGATATAGATCTTTTAAACAGTGTTAAAAGTTATCTAAACAGCAAATTTTCGATGAAGGACATTGGTGAAGCTTCATATATATTAGGCATTAAAATTTATAGAGATAGATCAAGACGCCTAATTGGGCCATCGCAGAGTACATACCTTGATAAGATATTAAAGAAGTTTAATATGGACGGAAGTAAGAAGGGGTACTTACCTATGTTGCAAGGCAAGACATTGAGTAAGACTCAAAGTCCGGCTACGGCGGAAGAAAGAGAGATAATGGATAAGATCCCCTATGCCTCAGCCATAGGCTCTATAATGTATGCCATGCTATGTACAAGACCGGATGTGGCACATGCTATTAGTTTGACTAGTAGGTACCAATCTGATCCAGGTTCGGAACACTAGATAGCGGTCAAGAATATCCTTAAGTACTTGAGAAGAACTAAGGATATGTTTCTTGTATACGGAGGTGAAGAAGAGCTAGTCGCTAAGTGTTATGTCGATGCTAGCTTTGACACTGATCCGGATGACTCTAAGTCTCAATCCGGATACGTATTTCTCTTGAACGGAGCAGCAGTTAGTTGGAGGAGTTCCAAACAACCTGTGGTGGCTGGATCAACAACGGAGGCGGAATATGTTGCTGCTTCAAAAGCGGCGCAGGAGGCAGTTTGGATGAAAGAGTTCATTACAGAACTGGGTGTGGTTCCCAGTGCGTTGGACCCGATGGTGATCTATTGTGACAACAATGGAGCCATAGCCAACGCAAAGGAACCAAGGTCTCACAAGAATTCCAAACATATTAAGCGCCGGTTTCACTCCATCCGCGAACATGTCAAGGATGGAGATATAAAGATTTGTAAAGTGCACACGGACCTGAATGTAGCAGATCCGTTGACTAAAGTTCTCCCTCGGGCAAAACATGATCAACACCAGAACTCCATGGGTGTTATATTTATCACTATGTGAACTAGATTATTGTCTCTAGTGCAAGTGGGAGACTGAAGGAAATATGCCCTGAGAGGCAATAATAAAGTTGTTATTATGTATTCCTTGTATATGATAGATGTTTATTTTACATGCTATAATTGTATTGCTAGGAAACATCAATACATGTGTGTTTAATAAACAAAAAGGGTTCCTAGTCATGCCTCTCTTATAGACTAGCTTGTTGATTAACATGATGATCAAGGTTTCTTGATCATGGACATTGGATGTTGTTAATAACAAGGTCACACCATTGGTGGAAGGATGTGATGAACATTCATCCGAAGTATAGCATTACGATCAAGTCATTATGTTTATATTGCTATAACATCATACGAAGTAATCTTTATCCTTAGACCATGAGATCATGTTAATTGCTAACACCGGAAGAGTATCTTGATAACATCAAACGTCACACTGTAACAGGGTGACTATAAAGATGGGTTCAGTGCTACGAAGGTGTTATGTTGAGGCTCATGGATCAAGAGTGGAATTTGTCAATCCAGATGACGGATAAATATACTCTGGGCCCTCTCGGTGATATTACACTAGGATAGCTTGCAAGCAAGTGATGTGATCACTAGAATGTTATATCACGGGAACGAGAAAAGAGTGCATGTCGGTAACGAGATCAAACTAGGTATGGAGATACCGATGATCGAATCTCGGACATGTAATATATCGAGAGACAAATGGATTTAGTTACAAGCATTAAAGGTTCTCACGATCACAGGAGTCATCGTTGAATGTGTAGGAGTCAGTACGGATCTCTAGGTCCCGCTGCTGATTATTGATCGGAGAAGGGTCTCGATCATGTCTGCATTATTCGCGAACCGTAGGGTGGCACACTTAAGAGTTACCGGACACCATTTTGGAGCACATATGTTTCAGACGAAAGAATTGCAAAGCGCAGGAATTGTTTCAATAGAAACCGGAAATTGTTTTGGGTGAAATTGCAGAAGGTGTTTCTGCATGTGATATTGAAATATTGCAAGGGGCTATATGTGAATGTTTGTTAATTAAAGTAATTAACAAAATTCTGAATAAATTTAATAAAAGAGTTTTATTAAATGAGAGAGCATTAAATTTGGAGAAACTTAATGCATTTAAAGTGGAGACTTTAAAAGGGAATGTGAAGAGGCATTTTAATGTGGAGGAGTTACCACCACATGAATGGGGGAGGTGAGGGGTCATACCCCCCATGCGTCGGCCATGGAGAGAGGGGGCACCCCCCTCCTCCTATAAAAGGCCACCCATTCCCTCCTTCATCCTGACACCTCCTTGTGAAGGATCTCTCTCCCCCTCTAGAATTATTCCCCCATGGTCTCGGATTAGCGAGATACATGTTCCCGGTGGCATTTCATCTGGAAGGAGATGCTGCTTCCGCTGGATCGCTAGAGCGAGGAGGTGGAGGTTGTCCGGTGGCTTGAACGTGTGTGCGAGTGCGGATGCGCTGCTGAGTTGCGGCGCTCGGACTTCCTCACGATCTTGAGATCGGCAAGTGTACGACTACATCAACCACGAGTTCCTACTCGTTAACAAAACTCGTTGTCTTCGAGGGTAAGTTCTCCATGGATGTATGTCCACCCGTTTGCTTTGTACCTAGTAGATATATCTTGGCGTGTAGTTCACACCGTAGGAAATTTTTTGTTTTCTATGCTGCGGACCCAACAGAGACCTTGAACAAGGCGCAGGCCAAGAAGAGCAATGACAAGGTAGAAGAGAGTGAAGATGAAGATGATATATTCATGACGCCTTCCGTTGGGACTAATTGGAGGGCTGAGTGGGACAAAAGGCTGGCCAAGAAGAAGGCATTGTCGAAGGGTAAGGGTGAGGCATCGTCGAAGGGTAAGGGCAAGGCATCGTCGGTCGAGGCATCGTCGAAGGGTAAGGGCAAGAAGAGCAGGCCATGAAGAAGGCATCGTTGAAGGGTAAGGGCATAGTCATAGGGATAGAGAGCGCTCTTATTTATGTACCGCAAGTTATGTTCAACTGTTGTTGCAAGCTATGTTGAAGTGTTTGTCGAAAAAAAAGTGTCTCATACATAGACAGATACAAGATACAAGTCTCATACATAGACAGATACCTAGACAGATACAAGATACAAGTCTCATACATAGATAGATATCACTGCCACCGGTCACGAGGTTACCCTGGCGTCGGTGAACTCCATCCGTACCTTCTAGGAGGCCCCACATTACGGGGAGGTAGAGTTGACCCGTCACCCTGCGTTTGTGTATCCTGTGTGGGGAAAGGTGGTGGAGTCTGTTGCGTTTGATACAGTCCAAACCAGTCAACCTGATCCTGCTGAGTCTGTTGATCCTCCTCATTAGTCGCCCATGAACCCATTGAGGACATGCTTGGGTCTCCATATCCTCCTGCCATGTAAAAATATTAAGTACTCAACGATTATACACTACATGTAACCAAAATAGATAGGAAAATGCGTACCCTCAGGACGATATCCCATGAATGGGACTTGTGGCTGCTGCTGGTGCCACTGGTCGAAAGTAAGTTGTGGCTGCGACTGCTGCCACTGGTCGAAAGTAAACTGTGGCTATTGCTGCCACGCTGAGCCTCCAGCTTAGTCTGGGGGTGGTGCTCTCGGTGTCTCCTGCTGTTGCTGCCACGCTGAGCCTCTAGCCTGGTCTGGAGGTGGTGCTCTCGGTGTCTCCTGCTGTGAGATCCGTGGACGAGGCCCGTGGTGGATAGGTGCAGTGGGTGTCTCCTGCTGCGGCCGCCCCGAGCCTCGGAGTAGTGTCTGGTCTACACGCGGGGTGCGCTCCTGCGTGGAGTGACGTGGCGGGCAAGCCTGCATGGAGTGACGCGGCGGTCCCTCCCCCATGGAGTGACGCGGTGGATGCTGTGCTGCTCGGTGCTGAACGACGTCTGAAACGTTCGTGCACGTGATGGTCGCATAGGTACTCTGTAGTCTTTCTTGGACACGCCTTACAAAGGACTGAGTGTGCTGACGTGGTAGTAGAAGAGGAGCGGACGAGAGCGAACGTCCCCACTGATTCACCTCAGTATATAGCTCATATGTCATATCGTCCTGCATTTGTATAGTGGATAAGTACACATTATATAGGCTACCAGGTGCAGTAACAAAGAAAAGTGTATTTACCGCTGATTGTGTGGGCTCCATAGTCGTCTGGCTAGGGTATCTTTCATCATCATATGCGTGGTGGACGGGACGCAACCGTGTCATGCTCATGTACTTGTGTAAGTACGCACGGAAAAGCTCCATATCAAACGCAGGAGCGGTCCACACGTCAGTTGTTGCATTCTGCCAACCATTGATATAAATATTAACCTGTTGAAGCCACTGATTTGCGCTTCTGTTAGTACCCTTCCGAGAGTACCTGTGGTGCAGATTTTGTAAGTATACAATCGTTGTAAAATTATAGATACATAATATATTAACTTACATATGCACGTTTGATGAAAGGGGCGTCTCCGGACATGGAGGATCTACCATCTGGCAAAGACCGAATTGCCTCATGACCCTCTATTGAGACATCTCCACCTGACAATCGAAGATGATCTTTGATTTAGTCAGCCAGTAGTCCTCATCTCTAGTGCACATAATAGATAACCCGCCGAGATATCTTGCGGCTTCCTCAGTTGTGGTGTACGGCTCCCAAATGACTGATTCCTCCTTCAACGTGTCGAACTGCTCGCTGAACGCCGGGTAGCAGCGGGTTACCTGTTCTCACGCGAAACGACATTGTTGGATTAAATAGTTGTTAGTTTCCTTCGTAGTGCAATATGGACAATGCAATTAACTGAACCTTTTAACTTACCTTGCGACGTGTCCAATGTGTACCGAATGTAGGCATGTCAATTCTGTCGTGGTCATACAGCATATCAGAATCATAGACAACAGGGGGCTCTCCCGGGATGATTACCGCTTGATTCTTTGCTACCTCCGGGCGGCCGATAGGGAACCTCTCCCATGACCATAGCTGCAGCAATAGTGGGCATCCTAGCAAGGCAGATTTTTCTTTGGTTAGCGTACAGCCCGTGTACATACCTCGGTACGTTGCTGCTAAGACAGCAGAACCCCAACTCCACTGTATGACGTCGTTCTGGCACGTCGCCTCCGCGATCTCTCTAGCATAGAGGATGTAGCACGCACTGATGGTTGAGACGTGGTTCTCGGTGAAAATCACCTTCCCAAGTAGCCACATTAAGTACGCCTCAAGGCTGCGCGTAATTTGTGGCTCAGTCATCGGAATGGCTGGGTACCTGAACCTCTGTATCTGCAATGGTTAATAGAACAAGTTTTAGCATCGTGTGATATGAAAATAGGTGTGTCAAATACGAAGATACTGAGTAGCAAACGAACCTGATAGTTCTGCAACCAATCAAATTTGGGCCCATGATTTTCATACGTGAACTTCGGAACTCCTTCACGAATGCCATAGAATCGTTGGGCCATTTCTTGGACCCAATTCGCCGGTGCATCCACCGGGCCTATTGGCACTCCAGCCAACAGCAGGCCCAGCAAGTATGAGACATCCTACAGTGTAGGAGCCATCTCTCTCCAGCGAAAGTGGAAAGTGTGAGTCTCGGACCGCCATCGATCCACTAAGCAGGTGAGCAACGACCCGTCGTAGCCCATGCACGTGGTCTGGAAGCAATGGTGTCGTCCTTCTATCTCCTGGGTATGAGTGGCCTCAACCAGACGCACAAATGGTAATAGCCCGGCCCACTTCAACCTGCATACCGAGATAGAATTACAGTTTGTTTACTTTGGCCTTCAAATATTTGAATCCCAACTAGAAATAAATGTCTCATACCTCTGCAGCCAATTAGGGTGTATCATCCAGTTAGACATGGGAGTGCGAGTGATAAGGTGCTTCAAGCTCCCTGGTTCCGCATCCAATAAAATTGACTGGTGCTTTCTATCTATATCAGCATTAAGCAAAGATCCCGCCATCTGCATAATTTAAAACATGGTTCCATACGAATTACAAATTTAAAACATGGTTCCATATGAATTAAAAATTTAAAACATGGTTTCATACGAATTACAAATTTAAAACATGGTTCCATACGACTTACAAATTCAAAACATAGTTCCATACGAATTACAAATTTAAAACATAGTTCCATACGAATTACAAATTTAAAACATAGTTCCATACGAATTACAAATTTAAGACATAGTTCCATACGAATTACAAATTTAAAACATAGTTCCATACGAATTACAAATTCTAGTTTCTTCCTCTGCCTCTTGTTCCTCGCCTGCCATGTCTGCCACGTCCACGAGGAGCCGCTCCTCCAGTTCCGAAGATATGACAGTTGGTGTCTCTATGACCAAAATGATTACATAGAAAACATTGTCTAGTAGGGCCTCCGGCTTCGGATTCATCCATATCATTACGGATGCGGACACATTGTCGCCTTCCTCTGCCTGTCCGCATTAGTCCAGGATCTGGGATGTAAATCCTTTCACCAGGGTTTACTTTGTTGAAATTGCCCCATGCTCTATATCCCATCATCTCGCCAGTCCATGTATTGATCACCAAATCCTTAAGAAAATAAGGAGACACAAACGATCTCGCATCCATACCTAACCGCCCGCACGCAGCAAGTACATGAGAGCAAGGCCGATGCAGCAGCTTGGGTTTGTTGCAGGTACACTCACACGTCGGCCAAGCCTCATTTCCTATCCTCACCTCTTGTGTCTTTACCTCTTCTCCAGATCCGATCCTGTTGGAAGGGAGGCGCACCTCAAATCTTCGTTCTTGATTACCGATGGTGATGACGTGCATAGACCGAGCCTTTTCTATTTTGTCATTCATGTAATCCATTATCTTTGAACAGTACCTCGTGTTTGGGTTGTTGATGATATGCATCTGAGCAAGCTGGAGTCTGTCTCTGAAGTACTTCAACGTTCTGGTGAAAATACACTCCACAATAGCTGTTAATGGCAGAGCCCTGCTTCCTCTCAAGACGAAGCTGTAAGTTTCGGCAATATTTGTAGTCATGACGCCAAACCTAGCACCATGAGTGTCATGCAACAGAGACCACCTCTCCACAGGATCGTGCTCTATCCATTCCTGAAAATTCTTAATCCTTCTGCCAGACCTCCTCCTAGTACCAGGTTGGTCAAATCCTGGCAAATCGCAAAGAGCAATTGGTTCTTCCTCGGGTGGTGCTGCTCCAGCTACTATCTGTGCAGCTACAGCGGCCGCATGAGCCGCCACAGCTGCTGCTCTAGCTGCTTTCCTCTGCCTAACATGTTTTTTTGTGAATTCATCTAGATAGGTCCGACACTTGATATACTTCCACTCCTGGTTCTGCTTGCAAAGCTTCTTGAATAGGTTCATCAGGGCCTTGTTCCTGAACTGTGAGAAAAAGTTAGCCCCTAGATGCCGCATGCACCAACGACTCTGCATGTCTAGCCATGGAGTTGGTTCATCAGGAGCAGGCTGAGTCAGCTTTCTTATTGCGCTGAGTATACCCGGATGCCTGTCATGAAGGACGCATACATTCGGTACATCCCTCAGAATTGCTATCTTCAGCTGCCTAAAAAACCATACCCAACTCTCGGTGTTCTCGCTCTCCATGAAAGCAAATGCAAGTGGAACAACTTGATTGTTCCCGTCTTGACCTATGGCAGTCAAGATCTAGCCCCTGTACTTGCCAGTGAGAAATGTACCATCCACACAAATGACTGGTCGATAGTGAGTGAAAGCTTCTATGCATATAGCAAATGAGAAGAACACTCGATGCAGCACCCTCAAATTGGGTTCTTGAGGCAATGTAAAGTGTTGTATGTCGAGGTATGTGCCTGGATTCCTAGCCTGCAGTGTCTGCAACATCCGAACAACACAGTCGTATCCATCTTGAAACGAACCAAATCTTGTCTCCAATGCCCTCTGCTTAGTCCTCCAAGCCTTTCCGTAAGAAATATTGTAGCGAAATCTGACAACAACTTTGTTGATGATAGCTTTCACCACCATGGCTTTGGTCTCCACTATCTCAGTGTATAACAGTCTAGCCAGGAGGGTTGACGTGAGATTACGATGGTCTTGAAGGACATTGTCAAGTTGACATGTGTGCTGCACAACATCGCTAACCTTCCAGTTGGTGTCATATCGAGGACGATGAGCATGGACCCTGGTAGGACATCCGGCTACCTCGCAAACCAAAGTCAAATATTGTTGGGATGACACCTTTGTTTTGAAAACCCGTTGCATGGACAATGCGCACTCAACGATTTCTTCCTGTAGATGCCTCTTGCTAGGATATAATGCACCAATGGAGATGTTGTTGGCGTGATAGTGCCACGAGGAATCATGCCCATCGTTCACATTCATTGTTGCTGTGTGGTCTTCATTCCATGATGCCGGAATAGGTTGGTCCTCTTGATCAGACTCAACAGAATCATAAGAGCTATCACTTTACCCTTCTAAATCTTCGGCTTCCATTTGATCTTGCAAACAACCGTCGTGTATCTCATTCTCATCGACCTCACCACTGAAAATATCTTCTCCTGTCCCTTGACTACCTTCAGCTGATTCATGTCCACCATCCTCGGTGTGTGCAAAACTACTCTGACCAGGTTCAGAACTACCACCATCGGTGTGTGCATAACTACTCTGACCAGGTTCATAACCACCACCGCCATCTTGACCTTGACTGATCTGGTCATCATAGTAGCCACCACCACCTCCGTCTTCGTCTTGACTGCTCTGCTCATGATCATAACCACCACCAGCATGGTGTGTCTGACTACTCTGGCCCTGATCATAAACAGGCTCTTTTGCCACAGGAAGCACTAAGACAGTAGGGTTAACTACTCTATGCAGACATGCTTTCACCCATTTGACCCATTTAGCTTGCTCTTCTATCGGTCTCAAAAAAATCAGGTTTAATCCTTGACTTAGTCCATAATACATGCACACCGACAGTATGGGTGGGAGGGAGCCCTAAACGAGCAGATAACCAATCCTTCAACTCAATAATGGGTATTGTTTCAGGATCCTGGAGCACTTCATCAATACAATAAAAATCGCTCAAATCAACTCCATGCTGGGTTTTTTTGACGACACCCTCACCATAGTAGAACCTAAACACTACATTACTGGACATAACTTCCGACCTAAAAAAATACCACAATTTGTCAATTGCCCGTACAATGATAGATTTTAGCCCACAAATATACTAATAATCCTAGAGGCGAATAATCTTGCATAGCCCGCAAATATACTTATAATCCTATAGCCGAATAATCTGGTAGCTAACCTACCACATCCAGAACTACAGATAAAATAAAAATATACAAATGACTGCAGTTAGCAAGAAATTAGGGTTTACCCTTGAAGCGTGAGAAATCCTGCCGTGCAGCTGCCTCCACTCAACGGATCGGCAACCCGCACTCAAGAACAGCTGCCTCCACTCAAGTTGCACCACCAGCCTCCACCATAGCCATTGCCCTCAAGAACTCCATGAAACCCCCCTAAAAAATGCCTCAAATCACCTCACCAGACTATCCCATTAGTAGATCGGGACTCTACTAACTGTCTAATGTGTTTTAGCATCAGCTATTGGTGGAAAATGGTGCAAAACTGAGCTTCAAATCGGTGCAGCTCGCGTAGGCAGAAGAACCATCCAGAAGAACACGAGAGAGAGCGAAGGAGGAAGAAGCTAATGCACCGGCGCGGTGCTGGGCTGGGCGCGGCGCGGGGATATGGAGGAGCTCGTCTGCGCCTCAAAAGACGAGGCCACCGGTTGTTGCATCAAAAGACGAGGCCACCGGTCGTCTTTCCATCAAACGACGCGCGCGGTCGCCGAGCGCTGTCCGCCTGCAGCCCGGCAGGGTGGGGCCCGCCGCGCTCCTTTCGGCGCCTCAAAAGACGGCCCGAGTTGGTCGTCTCCTCAAAAAACGACACGAGCGCGTCGTTCTTCGAAAAAACGAGACCGCGTTACATCTGTAATTCCCTTCTTTTGCGTAATATTTGTGAAATTGAATAAAAAAGTGTATTATTTAAAAAATAGCGAAGTTTGAAGTCCAGTCATTGCAATACGCATTATAAATAACCTAGCACATACAATATTTCATCCAGATTGACCATGTAACCTGAAAAAACACTAAAAACTGCATTAAAATAAGAGCATCATCCTCGGAATTATCATCCACGGGCACAATCCATGAAAAGACAAAATCTACTTCATGCAACCAGATGCATGGTAGGCAAAATTGATTCCAAAATGCTTTAGAGTAATGCGTCCAGAAAAGAAGGCCCGAGAGGACTCAATAGCTAGCTTGCTTACAGTTCAGAGTAATGCATCCTAAAAAGAATGGAAGGTTACAATAATAATGGCAAAGTAAAAAAATCTATTTGAATAACATGTATAAAAATGATCACTTAAAGTTCTGAAGTGTGTATTTTAAGATGCAGTTATTTACCAATATTCATCTGATGTAGTTCCATTAGACTGTACTTTAGTTTTGGATTTTGAGTTAACCAAAGTAACCATAAGCAACCCAGAAAAAAGTGAGAGAAAATATACCATGACATTATAAACTGGGTAAAATTCTCCAACATTATTACATAGGAAATTTTAAACTAGCCAATATACACTTGAGTTTATTTTGTATCGTAGTTTCAAATTATGATAGAGGAAAATTGTCTAATAAATGTTGAAGAAACAACAAAAATATAGTAGGTAGATATGAAAATCTTTGGTTCTGGACATGTCAGATATAGACTGAAAGAGTTCCATGTACGCTATGTATATGCCTACTACTAGTTCCTAAGGTTAACGATTGAAGCTTTCAAATCAAACTGCTAAGCATGTGACAAATGCAGTTCCTTAATAGTAGCATGAAGTTTTACATGCAATACATTATAAGATATCACCAATATTATCATTAAATTGGGAAACAATCTTTGATTTCTAAACATACAGGCCTAGGAAATGGCAACTTTGTAAACTTTAGAAATTATTTCTGTAAGAACAAAAGAAGAAACCTGAATATGCATTTACGCGCTCTAACATATAAACATGGCATAAGATGTGAGACTTACAACAACTGTCTACATGACTTCGAGGTAGAAAATTAAAAAAATACAAGCTAAAGTTTGGAGACATGAATAATTATGGTGCAAGTTTGTCATTGATTGGTGTATCCCCTTTTGAAAAATAACACTTAGACAGAACAACTATATATAAGTTACGTATATTGGGATCCATGTACGTTCATAATATGATAGATTCTGGACATGATGTCATACTTTGTCGAACAATACAAATATTTATGTTCTCCAAATCCTAACTTTTTAGTAGCACATATTTGCAGAAAGCCTTTAATTAAAATGCTTTGCATAATTATTCAGAATATAACCCTAGAGAATTCATATACATGCATGCTAGTGCTGGCATTATATCATGACAACAAACAGACTCAAATAGCAACATGAATGAGAAAATCTAAACATGACGTGCATCTGCTTATTTTCCAACTCAGTGCGCTTTCGAGATTTTAGGAAGGATAAATAACAGTGAGATCGAAACAAAGAAGATATGAAATTTCATCGGATACTACTTCCCAAATATACTAGAATAAGCAAAGGATATTCTAGTTGAGGCCTGATACTTGCAATACTGACACAAACCGCATATAACATATTGTAGCAAATGCGGAAAATACTCTCGGCTTCATTAAATCTAAGTTAGTTCTAGTATATCACATCAACAGGGCACCAAGCGCACTGAAACAAAATGGTTAATCAATGTAAACAAAATTCATGCAACAATTATCAATATAAGAAGATCCTACTTACTCTATGTTGCTAAATACTTACCACGGCCTGAATGAAAGAACAACACAAGGGGACACAACATAACTTTGTACCAACTTTTGTTACATAAGTAAACTAATGGAGCTGATTTTCAGCTTACATGTATCCAGATTCCAACACATCACATAGCCTAACCGCCACTTGTGATGGATATACATTAGACATTTACGTAAAAAGCGAAAATATATAGCAGCTCTACTTGTGCCAATTTTCTCTCAAAAATCTAGGTATAACAATGTTAGAACAAAAATTCTAACTTTTCTCTACCTTTTTTTAATGATAGATTTATTAGGTCAGCTTATCTAGAAAAAACACGAGTATCATTAATAAACATTGGTAATTATTATGAGATAGACAGTTGATGATGTAGAAATTACCAGAGTGTAAAGAGGAGTGGTCTGGTTCGGCACCCAAATAAGCAATTGAACCTGAGTGCACATAGCATAGAAGAGATGCTGTCAGCTAGAAATAACCACGGTGATGATAACAATCAACCCAAACTTCAAAAGTAATAATTCAAAATGAAAAAGGATATGAGGACTAGCAAGAAATTCCATTATTGCTCTTTTTTATAAGGAGGTATTATTCGAATCTTGAGTCCCCCTCAGAATGGAATCAATCTACCAAAAAAATGCGGAATTTTTCCTAGAAAACCACTAAAATCTCTAGAATTTCACAATAAATCTGAAGGACGGTTGCAGCTAACGTTGAAGGCACCATCAGGAGGCGCTCGAGCCACCATAGTCATCACAGTCGTACGTGCAACTAGTCGCTGGCTCAGAGACCCTCAAGATTCATGGGGGCATGGGGTTCCACGTCGGCACCTCGTCAGGCGACCTCCTATCCCGCCACCCCACGAAATCTAAAAGAGAGGAGCAACATAGAAGACAGAGAGGGAGAGGCAGTGACAACACGCCCTGGGCTACAACAAAGGACAGACTCGACATCATGGTCGCGTGGGGCGCGTGACCGAACTACTGCGGCTCGGCGATGCCGCCGGTCACCGCGAAGGCACGTATCTTGAGCCAGTCGACCATGTCTCCGAAGCAGGGGCGTATCCAGTGGGGGTATCTTATTTGATCTTATAGCAATTAGTCTAATTCTATGTGTTAAAAAATACTTATATATAATATTAAATCTATGATAATTGAGTCTGGCACCCCTCTGATTTAATCCTACATCCGCCACTGCTCCGAAGACCTTCTCCACGTTATCCTCCAGCTCGCCGGTTATTTGGTGCGACATCCCGGGGTGCATACGCAATGACTTGTCCTTGGTGCAGCTCGGCGGTGAAGCTCCTCCGCGTACGCCGGGTCACACACCGCGTCCTCGTCGCTGTGCACCACTATCAGTGTCAGCTCCACCTCCTCGAACCGCGTGTCTGCAGCTCTTGGCACATCCTGAGCAGCTCCAATGATGTGGAGGGGCGGGGCGGAGCCGTGGTGTGGCTCGAACTCGCAAGCGCCAACGCGAGCTTCCACTGCGATGACCTGCTCAACGGTGATGTGGTGGAGGGGAGCAGCGATGCCGGGGAGGAGGCGGCGCGGAGGAGGGGAGAGAAAGGGAGGAGATGCAAGATAGGATTTTGCTTTGTGCGTCAATAAGTGGAGAGACCATCCCATGATGCCTACCGCCAATTGCAGCGAACAGGCCCACAACCAGCCACAGGACGCATGGGAGCCGCTGGTCACCAAGCTTAAGTTATTAGATATAATGCATCTTTGATTCAAATGATTTTCAAAGTCCCGTAGGTGTTTTTTTCTGTGTGGGTGTTTGATTCAAAGGTTTGCAAACATTGCAACTTTTTCCTTGGGATCCATATGAGCTAGATTCGGTAGAAATAATTATCCATTTCGGCTTCTTGAAAAGAATCGAATTTTATTATTTTTACGTGCCAGAAAACTCAAGGTCCTGTTGGATTCGAATGGATACGACATTGCTATCATCAGTCCTTTTTTGCATTTGCGAATCATATGAGTAATAAGTCTCCTACATCTCTTCTTTGAAATAGCAAGGAAAATGATCATCTGGTTTTCCTTGGCCTCGCCCTTACAAATCGAATGGTGCTAAAGCAATCTATTATGAATTACTCCCTCCGTTTTAAAATATAAAATATTTTAGCTTTGTAAAAGGAGTGAATCTAAACCTCTTTTAATGTGTAGGTTCATCTAGATTTAGGGTGAACCTATACACTAAAAGGAGTCTAGATACACTGTTTTTACAAATTTAAAACATCTTATATTTTGAAACGGAAGGTGTACAATCCTCTGTTTATCGTTTCATTTTCCTCCTAAATAGAAAAGGAAATGCTTTGAGCTGTGAACCGGGTTATAGCGACGATGATGAGAATATATATGTGACTAAGAAAGCACGAGCTCGTGTGAGAACAAAATGCCTCTCTTGTGGTAAGGTGTGCGGTTGCGCACGCCATCCACCTGCATTCGGGTTTTGGACTCCCTAGATATCGGGCTGTTTCTTCTAGGCTTGGCCCTTGGCAGTCTCTTATTCTCTCTCATTTTTTTCTGAAGAAAAGCACAAGCTCGTAGTGGATCTTAAAAAGTGACACTACTGGGGAGACAGATAGAACCGAGAGGTACCAACTACCAACATATTTTGGATGTACAAATTATGTAGACAATATAAAAACGCCATGCAATACCCAACCTTCGCAACCTAACCCACAACGACCTTCCCCTATCTGAATATTTGCCTCCGTGAGTCGAGCTGAAAGCATGCACTACTTGTCACCGGTGCACTCCCTATAATAACTCCATATGTGCTGTGAAATCAACCAAGCACAATGCACCGGTAAACAGAGTAGCAAGGAAGATGGCTAACCGAGAGAGACCGATGGCAGCCGCCTCTGCCGCCGCCGCCGCAGCAGCGATCATGTCGGTACTCGTGGCCACGTTGGTGGTGGCAGGCGCGCCGTCGGGAGGACGGAACAGGACGGCGACGAGAAGAGAGGTCACGTACGACGGCAGGGCCCTGATACTGGACGGCACCAAGAGGATGCTCTTCTCTGGAGACATACATTACCCACGAAGCACACCAGAGGTACAGCATGTGTGTGCACCACACGGTTGGCTGAACTAACGTTTCATTTAGTGTCATCTCGCATCAGTTCTGTCTGTTTAAATTGTGTTTCATCATTTTAATCTGGAGATGCTGCTTTGCACCCTTTCGTCTTTTAAAAGTTCAGTGAAGCTTTGTTTTGTGCAACAAGCCGTTTTTGGGTGGTGTGGACTGGTGGTAGAATAGATGGTAGCTCATGGAAAAACCGTGTGCAGTAATACAGTTCCATTTTTCTGGTTTGCTTCATTACATCTGACAGAATGATACTATGACAGTTCATTCAAGCATGGAAGAAAATGCAGGTAAAATACTGCCTAGGCGTGTTGTAGCCAACATCGATGAACATGTCATCTCAAGCATTTCTTGAAGCAAATTTATGATTCAGCGATTCACCAACTAGATAGAGATGGCCATACAAGTTTTCTTCCTCCAATCTAACGTTGGACTGTTATATTTAATTACCAGATGTGGCCGGGACTCATAGAGAACGCCAAGAAAGGTGGCCTTGACGTCATACAAACATACGTCTTCTGGAATGTTCATGAGCCGATCCAAGGTCAGGTGGGTGCGCATTTTTGCACAAACACAAAAATTCGGTCAAATGAGCATTTTGCAACTAAGAGATGTTCAATTTAATTTTTTGCCGGACCAGTATAACTTTGAAGGGAGATATGATCTGGTGAAATTCATCAGAGAAGTCCATGCTCAAGGCCTCTATGTAAGCCTCAGGGTTGGTCCCTTCATCGAGGCAGAATGGAAATACGGGTATGGCATCAAGGGCAGAGTGCCTGCGTGAAATGCAGCGGAGAGTTTCAGTTCTATGGTGCCCCGAACATATAAAAGCTTTCATGAATCCTTTACTCATGCAGAGGCTTGCCGTTTTGGTTACGGAGTGTCCCAAACATTACCTTCAGAAGCGACAATGAACCCTTCAAGGTATCCTGCTAGCCAAGGCTTTAAAGAATGATATGGTTTGCAACTGTATCACATATAATCTGATAACTGCAGCTTGATTATTCAGAGTAAAAAAAATCATGTTGTTGCTTCCTACCATCCTTCATTCACATGGTAAGATAAACCATCTTACCTTACACTCAGAAATTTGGAATAATTCTTCCATGGTGGATCTAGCTTGCAAAACACTGCACTGCCATCAGAAACCCGTTAGCATATCCAAAATATCACAAGTTGTAATTTAAGCAACCATAAAAGAGATGTCAATTGGTTGTCAGGTACAGGTGTAATACATAGGGGAAACAGCATGCCACATATGAGCAGAGAGTATCATGTTCCACACAGACTTACCAACCTCACTATCAGAAACAAACAGTACAGCAAAACTGAAAAGAAGAAGCGTCTACAAGCATATAGAGGCTGTTTGGTTTGAGGAACTGGACGATGAATCAGCCATGCAATCCTAACCGCACAAGCACCGCAGAGTGAAGTTATTTCATCCTAAAATATCATAGTAGGCTACTCATATTTAAATATTGAATATTTGCAGGTACATATGCAAAATTTTGTTGCAAAAATAGTTAACATGATGAAGGATGAAAATTTGTACTATCCACATGGAGGTCCAATAATCATATCACAGGTATTTCAGTTGAACAATACTTGTGCTTCGTGTTCTGTATTAGATTTTTTTAAGAAAACCTAAAATTTAACTTGCAGATTGAGAATGAATATAAGCTAGTCGAGGCAGCATTCCATTCAAGGGGGCCACCTTATGTTCGGTGGGCAGCAGCCATGGCTGTAAACCTCCACACGGGTGTTCCGTGGATGATGTGCAAGCAGGATGATGCTCCAGATCCAATTGTCAGTGTTGTTTCTTATACTCCCTCCGTCCAGAAATAAGTGACTTGGATTTGTATAGATTCACATGTATCTAGACATGTTTTAGTGTGTAGATACATTTGAATCTAGACAAAGCCAATTCAGTTATTTCTGGACGGAGGGAGTACCATTATGCAGGATTATAGATTTTCCACAAATTGAAATCAGTAATAACATTTATTACATGGTTAGATCAATACCTGCAACGGACTCATCTGTGGGGAGACATTTCTTGGGCCAAATTCGCCTAACAAGCCAGCTTTGTGGACAGAAAATTGGACATCTCGGTGTGCAACAAATACTCTTAGCTTTTTTTTATGAGGAGCTTTCACACTCCAAGGGGTAAAAGGCCTAATATGCAAGTTTCTCTACATACAGCTATCCTTTATATGGTCATGACCCAAGATTCAGATCAGCAGCAGATATTGCCTTTGCAGTTGCACTTTTTATAGCAAGAAAAAAAGGAAGCTTTGTAAACTACTACATGGTACAACCTACAAGGCTATGAACTTCACGAATTTGTCCTAACATCTCTCAGTACATCTGCTTAGATTTATCTCATACGAATATGAATTACGATGCAGTATCATGGTGGGACAAACTTCGGAAGGTTTGCATCCTCCTATGTAACAACAAGCTACTATGACGGAGCTCCACTTGATGAATATGGTAAGTATTTCTTCTGTTGCAAGCTATGTTTGCGATATTCCAAAAGTAACTGTTTAAACTTCTTGTACTAGTAATATGAAATAACATAACATGAGCATAGTCCACCAGGAAGGAACATGAAAACAAACCGTGTAAACATGTCTAGTCAGAAACTGATGATCTGTGAAATCAACATCAATAAGTATCTTGAGAACAGAAATAAAGATATTTGATTTTATATATTGATGTCGAACTATAATACACATCCAGGCTTAGTATGGCAATCGACATGGTCTCATCTCAGAGAATTGCATGCTGCAGTGAAGCAATCTGAAGAGCCACTACTTTCAGGATCATATTCTAATTATTCATTTGGTGAACAACAAGAGGTGAAATTATGTGCAGAGTGAAACTAGGTATGCTTTATGTTCAGTAAAGTTCCACTGATCTAAGGGGGCTAACTTTTGGTACTACAGGGGCATGTTTTCGAAACAGAGTCAGACTGTGTGGCTTTCCTAGTAAACTTTGACAAGCAGAAAACATCAAACATCCAACTTGGCGAAGCATCAGTCCAACTAGCTCCTAAATCAATTAGCATCCTCTCAGGTTGCAGGACTATAGTATTTGAAACAGCCAAGGTGAGCTAGCTACCTACAATTCTTCAGCCATTGAAGGCCCGAAGGGAGTGCTTCATTTATTAGTTTACTTTTTTGGCAGATAAATGCACAACACGGTTTAAGAACAGCACAAATAGTCCAGCCTCTGAACGATGTTGATAACTGGAAACTATTCAAAGAACCGATTTCTCAGGAAATAAGCAACACAACACACATTGGAAATCGACTTTTTGAACATCTCTCAACTACAAAAGATGAAACAGATTATCTCTGGTACCTTTCTAGGTAAGATGAGCTTCAGCTCGCTTAAGTGTTTACTATTTATCATTGGATCTTAATACCTCGTCCTTCCCATATTGATCATAAAATAATGGAAATAATGCAGATATGATTATAGATCAGATGGGCATGATCAGATAGTGCTTAATGTGGAGTCACAAGCACATGTGTTACATGCTTATATCAACAATGATTACGTAGGTAAGGACAAAATACTACCTCGATGCAATTCATAGAAAGCGTCAACAGAAATGGCATGAAAAAAAGTTCTCCACCAACTACCAGTTACGTATTCTCTAAGTTTGCTATACTCTTACACATGTGATTAGGTAGTGTGCATGGGAGTCATGATGGACCTAGAAATATCATTCTCAAGACACCTATTACGCTAAAGGAAGGACGAAACTCCATATCACTGCTAAGTGTCATGGTTGGATCACCGGTATGACTCTCACTTGATTGTATAGACTAATAGAATCTTAAATACAAAGACAGTGTCAATACAAAAATCAAGGAGAGCATGAGGTGTCATCCAACTGCTAATTGTGTTATTCAGATTTTAAAGTTTATATGAATAAATTACCGGGACACAATTTAAACAAATAAAAACACATAAACCTTTGACGTAGATCCCAAACATAAGATCTAGCTAGCTTAACTAAGAAAGAGGTCCACTAGAAAATCATTTTTTCTTGTTCCTTAACTGACAATTAATTGCAACATTATTTTTGTTTGTGCCACCAAAACACACCACCCCAGCTCTGAATGCTAAATGAAACCAAGCAAAAACTCAAGGACTCTACATAAGCAAGAATAGGCCGTTAGGTACTAACAATGGATTTAGAAAAGCATGTTACCTACTATTTGTGATCAATTGAGTTTTTCTGTGCAAATAAAGGATTCTGGGGCTTACATGGAGCAAAGAACCTTTGGAGTTCGTAAAGTGAGCATACAACAGGAACATCAAAAATCACACTCTCTGAATAATGAGCTGTGGAAACACCAAGTAAATCCAGGTCAACACTGATTCTGAATCGATAGATCAATCTCAGGTGCCCATGTTCAAACAATTATACCATGTGCAGGTTGGCTTATCTGGAGAAACGAATAAAATCTACACACTGGAAGGATCATCTCATGCTCAATGGACTGCCATTGATAAGTCCATACACCTTCCACTTATCTGGTACAAGGTACATCGAATGTACACAAGTCTTCAACTCCTGATAGACATCAATCACATGTTCACTCCACAGTGATGGCAACAGACATCTAGGGATAACCCTGTTGTTGGATTGTGCAGACAACATTTGACACGCCATGGGGGAATGACCCAGTTACGCTGAACCTCAGCAGTATGGGAAAGGGCGAGGTGTGGATAAATGGAGAGAGCATCGGACGGTATTGGGTCTCCTTCAAAACCCCTAGCGGACAACCTTCCCAGTCCTTGTCAGTAGAAGAATTAGTTCCTTCAAATAACACAAATTCCTTTCTTCAACTCGTAATGAAGAACAACCAATGTCTTGCTTGCTTGTCCTTTCTTTAGGTACCACATACCACAATACTTTCTGGAGCCTAGAGAGAACACCCTCGTCCTCATGGAGGAAATGGGCGGTGATCCGCTACAGATAACTGTGAACACAATGTCAGTCACCAGAGTATATAGTAGTGTAAATGAGCTATCTACCCCCTCACTCCTGTCACGCAGAAAACACCCAGCAGTTCGCCTCAGGTGCCAGAAGGGAAAGCACATCACAAACATTGAGTTTGCTAGCTACGGAAATCCGGTCGAAGACTGCAGAAGCTCTGGCAGGAGCTGCCTCGGGAGTTGCCACGCAGAGACAACAGAGTTTGTCGTAAAGGATGTAAAACTCTCTGCCTTTCCATAATCTTCATGCTAATAGAATGCATTGTCATATTCCCAGTACAATCCTAGTAACACAAGTGCTTGTTTTTCTCTTTCAGGCTTGCCTAGGTAGAAGGAAGTGTGCTATTCCAGTACGGCCTGCCAAGTTTGGAGGTGACCCGTGCCCTGGAATTGAAAAATCACTTTCGGTTGTGGCAATCTGCGGATGAGTAGGATGGGCATTACTGCTACGTTCATGCTGTGATTGACCAGCCTTCACTTTGCAGTTTGCACGAATTTGCTTCCACAAGGTTCAAACGGTGTGCCAAATCACATGGTATAGAACTACAGACAGAGCAACATGCTTTAGCCAGTATCCAAATGTACAGGAAAACTAGGGTAGGATTACTGATTGTCTGATTAGTGATACGATCACCAATTTCACTGAACAAATTTGTTGTATTCGCCGAGAGAAGGCAGTCCTTTCACTAACTCACCTGACATCTAGTCGTGTGAAACTCCATCAGCTGCAGAATGGAAACCTAATAAATTAAAGAGTAATTCAACTTCACTGTAACGTACTAGGATTGTAGAGTACGCCCAATTTTGGTCATATCAGATGGTGGCGGACTGGCAGTGCGTACCTGCGTTGGGCTTCTCTGCCGTCCAGTGGTCGGGTAGTGAATGGCGATGGAGTCGCCGAGGTGGTTGGAGACCTGCACGCCGCCATCCGGGGCCGGGCAGGCCGCCGCCGTCGGAGGCAGACCCGGACGCGCGCTTGTTCGTTGGTCTGGTGGCCACGGCCGCCGATAGAAGAAAAAAAAACAAGCTCTGTCTTTACGCTTTGGTAGGGATATTACTTTTGCCTCTGGTTACACGACCTAGATCTGGCTTATAACGTGGTCAGTTCTGACCAAGTGGTCCTTTTGGCTCATCATGTAGCATCAGGATTTTTCAAAAACAGCTAGCGGGAAACTCGCGAGCCCCCGCGCGCGTGGAATTGGCGCTGCCAGCTAGACTCTTCTTCCCCTCCCTCACCCCGGATCTGATCCCCTTCTTCCCCAGGCCAATATTACATCTAAATCTCGTTCCAGCCTCCATGGAAATATACTAGACAGCTAGAAAGGAACATCCCTCCCTCCCCTCCTTCCCTACCGGGTACCTGCTGAAGTAATTACCAGTTGCATCGTCAGGATTACCTCCTCTTTCAGTAGGAGAAAGAAAGAAGCCCTGCTCTCATATAAGTCACATGATCTGTGTTCTCCACTCCCCCAATCCCTCTCCTCTTCTTCTTTTTACAGCAGTTTTGTCAACAACTGTGATTGGCCATGAAGAACACATAGAAAAAGATGACATCCTACCATGAAGAACACAGAAAATTAATCTAGCATGGATAACATCCTACCATGTAGCCATCCATGGTAACTTCCTAGCAGTTTGTAACATCCTATCAGTGCAAAATTAGATAGCAAAGTTGTAGATAACAAGCAGTGAACATCTTGAAACACAAAAGAAGGGATAGCTTGGACAAAAAGAAATCTCGAGTGCTTTTCTAAAGCCAGAGAGACACATCTCATACTAGTTTTTTTGCATTCCCCATAATCAGGTTCATATCTTGGGCGCATTATCATTCTTCCTTCTTGGTAGGATAGAACATATAGCCATAAATCTTTCACCTTTTTGCCATGAATCCTCCACTTTTTTTGCGATGTAACATGAATCTACAGTTACGGGTAGAGAAAAATTAGTAAAAAATGAACTAGCTCTGTGTTCTATAATAACTTTGTAGTAAAAGTAACTTTGTGTTCTGTAATTTCAGTGTGTTTGAAAAAATATACTTCACTGATAAAAAAAGCTTTGTGTTCTATAATTTCAGGAGTGAATGAAAAAAATGCCAAGAGGTTTTGAGTGGTGGTTTGGAGGGATCGGTCTGAACCAGCCATTAGATTCAGACGAAGAACCAAATGTTCAGGTCGATGGGGCTGGGACATCGGTTGCCCCTAATGTTCGGGGTGATGGTGCTGGAACATTAGTTGGTCCTCCTGATACAGATGTGCTAGATGTGCAAACGGGTCTTGATGTTACTTCTCATGCACATACAGGAGTGACGCTTTCTAGTGAGGATAGTGGCAGTGAGGATGAGGTTCAGTCTACTCCGGAGGGGTTTGTTTCAAAAACACCATTCATCGGGATGTTGTTTGCGTCTCTTGATGAAGCGTTGGTTCATTACAACAGGTACGCTAAACATGTTGGATTCTTAGTGAAGATAGAGTCATCAAGGAAATCTTCTAAAGATGGTGAGAAGGACAAGAGTGTATTTATGTGCAACAAAATAGGTAAAATCCAGAGGGACAAGAAGTGTCATTGAAGCAAAGGAAACATACTATCACCAAGTTGTGATTGCGAGGCGAAGATGAGGGTGAAGCGCACTGGTGCTAGATGGCAAGTGACATAGTTTGTTCAGGAACACACTCATGATGTTATCCAGAAGTTCGCTAGATCGTACAAGAAAATAGCAAAAGAGGAGAGAATTTTTTTAGACTTGTTGCATGAGGTGAACCTCAGTTCTGGCAGGATTATGCAGATTATGGCTGAACTTTATGGAAGCAAGCAGAATGTACCATATGAAAACAAAACTATGAGTAACTACATGGCAAAAGGTGGTGAAAAAGACAAATTTCAAGATATTCCTGAGTTGTTGGATTATTTTGAAGAGTTGAAGAAAGAGATCCACGTTTTTACTACAAGTTCTACCTTGACGAGTTGTCTCGAGTTGAGAGAATCTTCTGGGTAGATGGTTGTGAGACCCTGGCGCATGGCTTAATAGGATTGATAGGACACTCATGTCAACAAGTTACAACTTATTTTCCGGAAGCTCATCTGAAAAAACTCTAAGATTAAGCGTGCTTGGCCTAGAGCAATTTGAGGATTGGTGACCGACCAGAAAGTGGGTACCGGGTGCGCACGAGTGAGGACAAAGTGCGCAGAAAAGACTAGTGTTGGTCTGTGGGGTCAGTCTAGAGATCCTAGTAAGCTGCCAGGAGTGACACTCTTGGGGCCTAGTGGACGGAGTGTCACAAAGTGGTATCATATCCGACCCTTGTGGTTACACGGTTGTGTGCGGGTCAATGGCGGGTGATACGTCCATTTTACATCACTATTCTATATCATAATTTACTGTTATTCATTGATATATTTCATATTAAAAGATGATACTTATGTTATTTCATCTGTTTTTGCATGGTTGATGACTTTTGGAGCATGGACCGCTGCAGTCAGGATTCTGATGGAAAAGGTGCTGTTTGGAGGCAAAATTCGTGAAGATCAGACAATCCGGGAAAATACTTGGAAAATTCTATTTTTCCAAAAGACGAAGATTGCCAGAAGGGGAAGTGGAGATGGGCCACAGGGGGGCCACACCACCCCCTGGCGCGGGCAGCCCTAGGCCGCACCAGCAGGTGGTGTGGCCACCCTGGCCCACTCCAGGCTCTCCCCTCTGGCGTATATTATCCTCCCAAAACCCTAAGACTCGGGGAGCGACCATAGAAAGATTTTGTCGCCTCTGCGGGGTGGAAAACACCGAGAGAGAAAGATCTCTCCGGCAGACAGAATTCTGCTGGGGGAATTCCTTCCCGGAGAGGGGAGATCGTCGCCATCAACACCACCATCAAGTTGGACTTCATCACGATCATCATCATCATCACCACCACAATCCTCTCCACCAGCACCATCATCACCACTCCATACCACTGTAACAATTGGGTTGAATCTTGCATAGTTCTTAGGGGAAACTTTCCCGGTGTTGATTACTCCTTGTGGTTGATACTATTGAGTGAACCATTGAATTATCGTTTATGTTCAGATTGTTACATATCATTATATCATCTCTGATCTTGATCCATATGATGTCTTGTGAGTAGTTCGTTTTGTTCTTGAGGACATGGCAGAAGTCATGTTGTTAGTAGTGGAATTGTGTTGAGAAAGATTCAATGGTTTGATATTTAAGTTGTGGTGTATTTCTTCTAGTGGTGTCATGTGAAAGTCGACTACATGACACTTCACCTTTATGGGCCTAGGGGAATGCATTGTGTATTTGGCTACTAATCGTAGGGGTTGCCGGAGTGACAGAAACCTGAACCCCCGTTAGGAAACCTTTGCACAAGGGACGTCGGGGTCTTAGAGTTTAAAGCTGCGGTTAGGTTTCTACCTTAATTACTTTCTTGTACTTGCGGATGCTTGCAAGGGGTATAATCACAAGTATGTATTAGTTCTAGAAAGGTCGGTACATTAGCACAGGTTCACCCACACAACACTTGTCAAACTAAAGAAGATTAATCAACTATATGAAGCGAAAGCACTTGACGATATTCCTGTGTGTCCTCGAGAACGTTTGGTCATCTTAAGTAATACAGCTGGCTTGTCCTTTGCTAAAGAAAGGATTGGGCCACTTACTGCATTTATTATTATTGTCTTTTATTTACTCGTACTTTATTTACCTGCATTATCAAAAAAAACTAAAAATCCGTTTGCTAAGTATTTACAAAGAATTTCTGCTCCAAGCCATTCGCCAACACCTTCTGCTCCTTGTTGGGTTCGACACTCTTACTTATCGAAAATACTGCCATACACCCCCTATACTTGTGCGTCATCAAGACTATTTTATGGCGCCGTTGCCGGGGAGTGAAGCACTATTGGAGAGTGGAACTGGTAAAGGAAACTTCTACTGTGAGTATTGTTTACTTCTGTTAGTTGCTTTATTTCAATATGGATAATTCGCTGAGTTTCTGTTGGGTCCGCAACATAGAAAACAAAAAAATTCCTACGGTGTGAACTACACGTCAAGATCTATCTACTAGGTACAAAGCAACGGGTGGACATACATCCAACGAGAACTTACCCTCGTAGACAACGAGCTTTGTTAACGAGTAGGAACTCGTGGTTGATGTAGTCGTACACTTGCCGATCTCAAGATCGTGATGAAGTCCAGCAGGTCTGGCTCCAGCACGTCCATCAGATCCAGCTCCAGCACCACCAAGTCCAGCACCGCAAAGCAGCGGTGCATTCTTGATCGCACACACGTCCGGTACCCCGACAACCTCCGTCCCTCGCTCCAGCAAAGCAGCGGAAGCAGCAACTCCTTTCCAGATAAAGCCACCGGGAACATGTATCTCGCTAATCCGAGACCATGGGGAATAATACGAGAGGGGAGAGAGATCCTTCACAAGGAGGTGTGTGTGAGAAGTGAGGAGGGGGTGGCCTTTTATAGGAGGAGGGGGTGCCCCTCCTTCATGGCCGGCGCATGGAGGAGGTGACTCTTCACCTCCTCCATTCATGTGGTGGTAACTCCCTCCACATAAATTTGCCCCTTCACATTCTCTTTTAAAGTCTCCACTTTAAATGCATTAAATTTCTCCAAATTTAATGCTCTCTCATTTAATAAAACTCTTTTATTATTTTTATTCAGAATTTTGTTAATTACTTTAATTAACAAACATTCACATAAACCCCCCTGCAACATTTCAATATTACATGCAGAACCAATTTCAGCATTTCCACCCGAAACAGTTTTGGTGTCTATTGAAATAATTCCAGCGCTTTCTTAAATCTTTATCGAAAACATATTTGCTCCAAATGGTGTCGGTATCCCTTAAGTGTGTCACCCTACGGTTTGCAAATAATGCAGACATGATCGAGACCCCTCTCCGATCAATAATCAGCAGCGGGACCTGGAGATCCATACTGACTCCTACACATTCAACTATGACTTCTGTGATCGTGAGAACCTTTAACGTTAGTAACTAAATCCCTTTGTCCCGCGATATATTACATGTCCGAGATTCGATCATCGGTATCTCCATACCTAGTTTGATCTCGTTATCGACATGTACTCTTTTCTTGTTCCCGTGATATAACATTCTAGTGATCACATCACTTGCTTGCAAGCTATTTCAATGTGATATCACCGAGAGGGCCCAGAGTATATCTATCCGTCATCGGGATTGACAAATTCCACTCTTGATCCATGAGCCTCAACATAACACCTTCGTAGCACTGAACCCATCTTTATAGTCACCCTGTTACGGTGTGACGTTTGATGTTATCAAGATACTCTTCCGGTGTTAGCAATTAACATGATCTCATGGTCTAAGGATAAAGATTACTTCGTATGATGTTATAGCAATATAAACATAATGACTTGATCATAATGCTATACTTCGGATGAATGTTCATCACATCATTCCACCAATGGTGTGACCTTGTTATTAACAACATCCAATGTCCATGATCAGGAAACCTTGATCATCCTGTTAATCAACAAGCTAGTCTATAAGAGAGGCATGACTAGGAACCCTTTTTGTTTATTAAACACACATGTATTGATGTTTCCGAATCAATACAATTCTAGCATGTAAAATAAACATTTGTCATAAACATGGAATAAGATAATAACCACTTTATTATTGCCTCTCGGGCATATTCCCTTTAGTCTCCCACTTGCACTAGAATCAATAATCTAGTTTGAAAAACTTTGAGCATTGAACACCTATGGCTTTCTGGTGTTGCATATACGCTATTGCTAGTGGTTAACATAATCTTCGGATGTGACAGTTTCAGATCCGTGTGTATTTGCATGTCTTTGCATCTCTATGCATCACTCATTCTCAAATGAGATGGCATTGTATAAATTTGGTCCTATGGTGAGACCTTTAGTTTGTTCGGCTCAAAATATGTTGATATTATTGTCACACAATATATCTTCATAGTATTAGCCCACTTTGAACCACACCTAGTTTAATAACAAACTACTTAACACAAATGCCCTCCTTTGCTGCTACTATAGCAGTTATATACTTAGCCTTTTGTTGTAGTATCCGTCACAATATCTCAACTTTGGAACTCATCCAAATCCATCATGGAACATCCTTTCCATTATATTGTGCCACCCATAGTCTAAATTGAGATAAATTTAATTTGTATCTTTTGACAAAACTAGTATCAATGTAACACTTTACAATGAACTACCTTTAATTATTTGTCACTTATACATGATATATTCTTAGTTCTTCTAAAGCTCATAAGAATATCTTTACTATTGTCCAATGATCATCTTATGAATCATTCTGGTATATGCTCATAACATTTAGAGCATAAGACATTCTGGATATATACATATCATGGTATAATCGATCAAAATCTTCATGTGATTTTACTCACCAAGTGTTGAAACACTTGAATCTCGATACAATTCTTTCCATGCAGCAAGAACCTTTCTTGTTGTTTCCATATTGAACCCTTTCAATATCTCATATATTGGCACAACCATATTTGCGCCTTAATCTATCCATATAGATATTGATGCCAAATATTCCTGGTTTGCCCAAGTCTTTCATCGAAATCTTATTTTAATGAAATTCTTAACTTGTGTCAATACAAGATACATCATTTCCAATCAACAATATATCCTCTACATAATGTATTAGAAATATGTCTTAGCGCTCCCACTTAATTTCTTGCAAATGCAAGCATCTTCATCATCTCCGATGAATTTAAACTCTTTTAACAGTTTCATCATGGTGAAGATTCCAACTCCGCTATGCTTACTTCAACTATTGAAGTTTACATGCCCTTTTAGCACCCTTTGAATTAACAAAACCCTTCGGACCATGTCATGTGCATGTCCTAGGTTACCGTTCTATTAGAAGAACCTTGTTTTGTTTATTCAACTACCATATACCAAATTATATGTAGTGGTTGCTACATTAATCCGTCAAGACTATATATCGCTATGAAAGATCATATCTTGTCATAGTCAACTCCTTGAACATTGCCGTAAACTTCTTTCTGACATGTCGACTATTTCATAGATGTCAAACATCCATGTCTATTTCTTCATAGATCCAAACACGACCGATAGGCTTCACGCCTTTCCGGAGGGTCTTCCAAGTTCAGAAACTTGATTTCTCGTGTATGGATACTATCACGGATTCTATAACTTCTAGTCATTTTATGGATTCAGGGCCCATCATCGCTTCTTTGCATGTAGTCGGTTCATCATTGTCAAAACAATAACGACTTGCTTATCAAATCTTACTATTTGATTCTTACCGACCCACACGGTTCTATAGGAACTTTAATCTCCGAGATCACACCTTTTGTAATCACGAGAGCCATGAGCATTGTGGCCGCCACTGGGACACTTTCCGGTACTGCGCTACTTAGCACATATAGCTAAGGTTCAACAACCTTATCAAAGTTCTATTGTCCTCCCACTTAACTTTTCACGAAAAATTCCTTCTCAAGAAACTTGACGTTCCAAGTAACAAACTCTTTTGTCCTCGGTGTTATGGAGAAATTCCCAACAAATTCTTTGGGATAACCTACAAAGACGTGCTTATCCGACTTTGGTTGTAAACATTTTACTTATGCATAGCATACCAAAATTTAAGAAAAGACAATTCGGGTTTTATCCCAAACCATAACTCATATGGTGTCATTTCAACGGATCACGATGGTGCTCTTTTCAGTGTAAAAGCGGTAGTCTCTAAAGCTTCAATCCTTAAAACATAATGGCAGTTTTATAAATGACACCTTTGATCTTACCATGTCAAACATGGTTTGATTTCATCTCTCGAATATGCCATACTCCTATGGTTTATCGGGGAACACAAATCATGGAACAATTCCTCAAGTCTTAGGTGGTTTTGCTAAACATGTAACTCAAATATATTCCTTTATGATCGAATCATAAACTCTTTATTTTCTTGTTACAATGATTTTTCACTTCATCTTGAAAGTCTTTGAACAACTTTCAAATGTTGCATTCTTCTTCCTTATTAAGTAAATATACAGATATATTCACTCAAATTCTTGAAGAAAGCATATGAAGCAAAAAGATCCATCGCATATGGCTACACATAATGGACTTATGCACATCAGCATGCACAATTTCCAATAAGCTAGTCATCCGTTCCTCTTTGGCCTATGAACGGAGTTTCAATTATCTTGAGGAAAGTCTCACATGCGTCAATTGATCAAAATCAAGGACTCCAAAATTCCATCAACATGGAGTTTCTTCATGTTTTCTTTCAAATATAATTCAAACAGCGATGTCACTTCATAAGTGATCTTTCAATCATTTATCTTGCGACATTTTTGCAATAGTGTTTATGGATGTGATTTCTCCAACTAGACTTGTAAAAGTTCATCCATCCTTTATGGAATACGGTAATTTATTTGAAAAACCATTGTTCTCGTAATACCGGAACAAAATAACAATTATTTAAACAAATCTTGAAGGCTTGGTTTGATGACAACGAAAAACACAATAACACTTTATTTGTTTTCGATGAACATCATCACTCATTCTCTTGCTGGTTACTTAGGACATTGTAGTTCATGAATTGCGTTGTCCTGTATGACACTTCATACCAACCAATTCGGTATCCAATACCTCATAACCACATTGTTTAACAAGCAAGGAATATAGCCATAACATGTATATCTTCTATATACCCAAGTTGGACATCTCCAACCTTTTATTTTCTGCCAAATATTTTATAGATTCTCTTTCAGCAATTCCTTTTTCTTTTAAAAGAATCTATCAACATCAATAGTGGTGTCATCAACATGACACATGGTACAAAGCGTATATAGTCAACTACTAATACCTTTGGACTTGCACTTTGAAGTGGATCACCATCATCAAATGTTTGGTGTTCTTTCAAAAATCCATTCTTTAGTAATCTATTAGCGTAGTAAACATTTTACTTACATCTTCTATTCATCCTTATCATGAAAACTTTCATGATCAAGCTACTATAGCTTATAAGGAAGAATCATGAGTATAATATCAGTTCCCAAAACCTTTTTGGTAGATTCGGATGCCTAGCATCTCCATCCTTCACAAATTCTCATACAATATGAGAACATGTATTTTGCTAAATTATACTCTATCATAATGCAACCAAAAACATTGTTTCAGATATCACAATATCTTTCACACATGATGGTTTCTGAAACAATTTTTAGATCCAATATAATCTTGATATTAAACCAACTTTTTGAATATCAATAATCATGGAGGCAAACATGATACTTTAGATACTAACATTGGAATTCTTACTCTTGATTTAATACTACTTATTAAACTTCATGGAGTAAATAGAGTTTGCTGAAAGTTTGCAATAGGACTTATAAACTTTAAATTGACATTCAAAACAATACGATACCAGTTCGTAAAGTAAATATCCAGAATTCTATAGTTCTATTATCTCAAATAAAAACTAAGCATAAGGTAGAAAACGAATGCCAATGACTACAACAAACTATGCAAATTCACTTTGATTTAATTTATGACAAATTTGGTTCGACTAATCCAAATTAGAAATGAACTCCCACTCAAAAACGACATCCCTCGTGTCTTTTTGGTGATTACATGAACCAAATCCACTACACCAAGTCCGATCATCATGTGAGTTGATGTAGCTTCAAAGGCGAGCATCTATATGGGCATCATATCAACTATATGACTCATGCTTAACC
Organism: Avena sativa; assembly: GCA_916181665.1. Classification (NCBI taxonomy): domain Eukaryota; kingdom Viridiplantae; phylum Streptophyta; class Magnoliopsida; order Poales; family Poaceae; genus Avena; species Avena sativa. The sequence goes on from OV702288.1 coordinate 630,438,897, forward strand.
TTTCGGTCCGTGTTTCGAGGCCATGTCTGTACATGCTAGGCTCGCCAAGTAAGAACCTTAGTACTCGCGTGTGTAAAACTGTCTTACACCCGTTTGTATGAAAGCGTAGAGTCGAGTACACCCGATCATCACATGATGTCTCGAAACACGATCCACAAAACGGTGCATACTTAAGGAAGAACACATTTTTATCTTGATATCTAAATGAGGGATCATCTTACAATGCTACAGAAAGCGCCAAACTAGCAGTATAAGATGCTAACATCTAATGTGTAAAGTGAGATGATATGGTCCATGCATTTGATCTCTATCATTTGCATCGTGGTATGATCTCTATCATTCCTTTGTGTGTAAGGCCAAGGTCTATGGAACTTACACGTTGAGTGTGTTGTAAGAGTATCTATCATACATCTACTTACAATAATACCATATCAATACACTAGCCCAGCAAAATTTATCAATTGCAAGTTTTACGTGGCTTAGGGCTTTCGGAGATAGAACCGTTCTTACCTACGAACATGAACCACAACGAGGATAACTAAGTTATTAGCAACTCATTGTAAATCAGATATTGACTATAGTAGGAGAGACAGACACCCGCCAGCCACTTATGCAAAACAAGTTGCATGTCAGTCATGGAACCGGTCTCATGTACGATGACATGTAAGGTTGGTCCGGGTCGCTTCATCCCACTATGACACCAATAGCCAAAATACATAGAAGATGTAATAACATGATCATCATCGCCCACATATCAACATATGTGTACTACCCGTGCTAAGCACCTACGCATAGATCAGGCTCTGATACCACTATTGGGTCCGCAACATAGAAAACAAAAATTTCCTATGGTGTGAACTACACGCCAAGATCTATCTACTAGGTACAAAGCAACGGGTGGACATACATCCAACGAGAACTTACCCTCGTAGACAACGAGCTTTATTAACGAGTAGGAACTCGTGGTTGATGTAGTCGTACACTTGCTGATCTCAAGATCGTGATGAAGTCCAGCAGGTCCGGCTCCAGCACGTCCATCAGATCCAGCTCCAGCACCACCAAGTCCAGCACCGCAAACCAGTGGTGCATCCGTGATCGCACACACGTCCGGTACCCCGACAACCTCCGTCCCTCGCTCCAGCAAAGCAGCGAAGCAGCAACTCCTTTCCAGATAAATCCATCGGGAACATGTATCTCGCTAATCCGAGACCATGGGGAATAATACTAGAGGGGAGAGAGATCCTTCACAAGGAGGTGTGTGTGAGAAGTGAGGAGGGGGTGGCCTTTTATAGGAGGAGGGGGTGCCCCTCCTTCATGGCCGGCGCATGGAGGAGGTGACTCTTCACCTCCTCCATTCATGTGGTGGTAACTCCCTCCACATAAATTTGCCCCTTCACATTCTCTTTTAAAGTCTCCACTTTAAATGCATTAAATTTCTCCAAATTTAATGCTCTCTCATTTAATAAAACTCTTTTATTATTTTTATTCAGAATTTTTTTAATTACTTTAATTAACAAACATTCACATAAAACCCCCTGCAACATTTCAATATTACATGTAGAACCAATTTCAGCATTTTCACCCGAAATAGTTTTGGTGTCTATTGAAATAATTCCAGTGCTTTCTTAAATCTTTATCGGAAACATATTTGCTCCAAATGGTGTCGGTATCCCTTAAGCGTGTCACCCTACGGTTCGCGAATAATGCAGACATGATCGAGACCCCTCTCCGATCAATAATCAGCAGCGGAACCTGGAGATCCATACTGACTCCTACACATTCAACGATGACTTCTGTGATCGTGAGAACCTTTAACGTTAGTAACTAAATCCCTTTGTCCCGTGATATATTACATGTCCGAGATTCGATCATCGGTATCTCCATACCTAGTTTGATCTTGTTACCGACATGTACTCTTTTCTCGTTCCCGTGATATAACATTTTAGTGATCACATCACTTGCTTGCAAGCTATTTCAATGTGATATCACCGAGAGGGCCCAGAGTATATCTATCCATCATCGGGATTGACAAATTCCACTCTTTATCCATGAGCCTCAACATAACACCTTCGTAGCACTGAACCCATCTTTATAGTCACCCTGTTACGGTGTGACGTTTGATGTTATCAAGATACTCTTCCGGTGTTAGCAATTAACATGATCTCATGGTCTAAGGATAAAGATTACTTCGTATGATGTTATAGCAATATAAACATAATGACTTGATCGTAATGCTATACTTCGGATGAATGTTCATCACATCATTCCACCAATGGTATGACCTTGTTATTAACAACATCCAATGTCCATGATCAGGAAACCTTGATCATCTTGTTAATCAACAAGCTAGTCTATAAGAGAGGCATGACTAGGAACCCTTTTTGTTTATTAAACACACATGTATTGATGTTTCCGAATCAATACAATTCTAGCATGTAAAATAAACATTTATCCTGAACATGGAATAAGATAATAACCACTTTATTATTGCCTCTCGGGCATATTCCCTTCAGTTTCTTATTTCGTAATGCTACTACCACTGCTAAGGTAGTAGATGAACCACCACCTGCTGAGAATAATACTTTTAAAATACCTACAAGATTTATTGATCATGTTATGGATAACTATTATGTTGGAGATGGAATTGTCCATCCCGGTGATTATTTGCTCTTTATACACAAATTATGCGGGTTGTTTAAGTGTGCAGGTATTACAACAGATCAAGTCAAAAAGAAGTTATTCTCATTATCACTGAATGGAGGAGAGCTGAGGAATGGCATAAGCTGCTGAAGAATGGTCGAGCTCTTGAATGGAAGGAAATAGTGCCTCTCTTTTATTCAAAATTTTGTCCCCCTAGTGAGATTCATAAAGATCGGAATCAAATATACAACTTTTGGCCTCTTGATGGAGAGAGTACCGCTCAAGCTTGGGGGAGATTGAAGTTACTAATGCTCAAATGTCCTATTCATGAGATCCCTCACAATATTATTATCAATAACTTTTATGCAAGGCTCTCTCTTCATGATAAAGATCTATTGGATGCTTCTTGTGCTGGATCATTCACTCGCATGGAAGAAGAAGCTAAATGGGATCTTCTAGACCGTATTCAAGACAATGCTGAAGCATGGGAGAATGACAAAGGAAGGAAGTCAGGTATAAATTATGATTATGAATGCATTAAATCTTTTATGGGAACTGGTAGCTTTCAAAATATTAGTAATGCTTATGGTCTTGATTCTCAAGTTATTGCAAATTGTTTTAAGGCTTTTGCCTCTTATATTGAAATTGCGAAAAAGGAATGGAACAAGTATCATGCACCATATAAAGATATTGTTGATTATGTTCCTATTAGAAGTACTGAATTTTGCACTATTGATCACATCTTACCTGAACCTTATATCGAGAAAATACCCTTCCCGGATAAGGTAAAGGAGCATCCTATGATAACTAGTGTAATAAATAAAAGTACAAAGAGAACCGTAAAACCCGATGAACAAATAAACATGGAACTATTGGAGATATGCCCAAGAGGCAATAATAAAAGTGGTTATTATTATATCCTTGTGTTTATGATGAATGTTTACATCCCATGCTATAATTGTATTATAAGGAAACACTAATACATGTGTGTTTTGTAAACGTAAAAGAGTCCCTAGTAAGCCTCTTGTTGAACTAGCTTGTTGATTAATAGATGATCATGGTTTCCTGATCATGGACATTGGATGTCATTAATAACAAGGTTGTATCATTAGGAGAATGATGTGATGGACACACACCCATAGTAAGTGTAGCATAAGATCAAGTCATTAAGTTCGTATTGCTACAAGCTTTCAAATGCATAGTAACCTAATCCTTCGACCATGAGGTTATGTTAATCACCATCACCGGATGGGTACTTTGATGACATCAAACACCGCTTCGTAACTGGGTGGTTATAAAGGTGTCATTGGGTATTCTGAAAGTATGTGTTGAAGTGCATGGACCAAGATTGGGATTTGTCCATCCATATGACGGATAGATATGCTCTGGGCCCTCTCGGTGGAATGTCATCTAGTTAGCTTGCAAGCATGTGACTGGGTCACAAGGGATGACATAACATGGAATGAGTAAAGAGTACTTATCAGTAATGAGGTACAACTAGGTATGGAGATACCGACGATCAAACCTCGGATAAGTAGAGTATCACGTGACAAAGGGAATTGGTTTCGTATGTTAATGGTTCTATCGATCACGAAGTCATTGTTGAGTATGTGGGAGCCGTTATGGATCTCCAGATCCCGCTGATGGTTATTGATCGGAGAGGTGTCTCCATCATGTCTGCATATTCACGAACCGTAGGGTGACACACTTAAGGTTTGATGCTGTTTAGGTAGATATGGAATGTGCGTTGGAGACCGAATGTTGTTCGGAGTCTCGGATTGGATCTAAGACATCACGAGGAGATCCGGAATTGTCCGGAGAATAAGATTCATATAATGGAGATCATTTTCTAGGTTCGGAAATGTCCCAGAGTGTTTATATGGGGGTTCTAGAAGGTTTCGGAATGTTCCAGAAGGTTCTAGAAATTTCTATGGAGTTTACTTGAAAACCAAGAAAGAAAAAGGGGAAACTTGGGGGGGAAGGAAACTCCCCCCAAGCCCCCCTTGTGCATCGGCCCTAGGAGGTGGGCCTAGGGATGGGAACCCTAGGCCGCACCCCTCCCTCTATATATAGAGGGGTGGAGGCGCCACCCCCCTTGCCCCTTCACTCTTGCCCTAGCCGCCTCTCTCCTCCTCCTTCCTTATGCTCAGGCTTAGGCGAAGCCCTGCAGAATTCTCTACTCCACCACCACCACCACGCTGTCATGCTGCTGGGATTCCGTGGAGAGATCTACTACCTCCGCTGCTCGCTGGAATGGGGAGAGGAAGGTCTGCATCGACTCCGCACGTGTGACCGACTGCAGAAGCGCTGCCGGAACACGGCGCCGGAAGGATCATCTACTCGATCTTGAGATCAACAAGTGATCGTCTACATCAACCACGAGATCCGATCTCGCACAAGGCTTTCGGATCTACAAGGGTTAGTACAGATCTATCTCGTTGCACATGTCTAATAGATTAGATCTTGGCTTTTATCTAGATTAGATCTAGGTTTTGTTTGTTCTTGCGATAGAATTTTTTTGTTTTCCATGCTATGAACAATCAGTGGTATCAGAGCCGTGTCTATGCGTAGACCTGTTGCACGAGTAGAACACAATGTTTTTGTGGGCGTTGGTGCTTGTGTCGTCTTTTGCTTTGTGTACTTTGCATCTTGCGGTATGGTGGGATGAAGGGGCTCGGGCTAACCTTACATGTCATCGCACATGAGACTTGCTCCATGCTTGATGTGTAACTTGCTTTGCACAAGTGTCTTTGCGGGTGTCTGTCTCTCTCACCATAGTATAGATCCAATTTACACTTTGCACTTGATAGCACTTGTATCAACGTTGTGGTTCAGTTTCGTAGGTAAGATCCGTTCTTATTCGAAAGCCCCAAACCACGTAAAACATGCAAAGAAAATTAGAGGCGTCTAACTTGTTTTTGCAGGGGTTTTGTGATGTGATATGGCCATCATGTGATTGTGATTATATTTGATGTATGCAATGATCCTTGTTGTAAGAAGGCAATCGGCAGGAGCCTAATGGTTGTCTTTAATTCTGTTAAGACATGCGTGTCTATTCATCCTGTAATAGCTTTATTCCAAGTAGTTGTAATAGTTGCTAGTGATGATGGGCAACCATGAAGCGGCGCCACTGACCTTGACGCAATGCTGGTGATGATGGAGATCATGTCCGTGCTTTGGAGATGGAGATCAAAGGCATAAGAAGAAAGGGCCATATCATATCACACTAATTATGAATTGCCTGTGATGTTAATCCTTTATGCATCTTGTATTGCTTAGATCGCGACGGTAGCATTATAAGATGATCCCTCTCACTAAATATCAAGTAATAAAGTGTTTGTCCTTAGTTGACACCGTTGCTAAGACTCGTCGTTTCGAAGCATCTCGTGATGATCGGATGTGATAGATTCTACGTGTGCATACAATGGGTGCAAGCCAGATTTGCACATGCGGAAACTAAGGTTAATCTTGACGAGCCTAGCATGTACAGACATGGTCTCGGAACACGGAATACCGAAAGGTAGAGCATGAATCATATAAATTATATGATGAACATGAAGATTGTTCGCCGATGAAACTACATCTTCTCTCGTGAAGATCGGACTTGGTGTAGTGGACTTGGTTCGTGTAATCACTAAGACAATGTGAGGGATGTTGTTTTGAGTGGGAGTTCACCTAGTTAATTTAAGAATTAAAATTGAACTCAATTTATCATAAACTTAGTCTAAACTACTTGCAAATTTGTTGTAGATTATGGCGAACCTCTCCATCAATTTCAATGCGTTCCTAGAGAAAGAAAAGCTTAAGAACAATGGAAGCAACTTCATGGATAGGCTCCGTGGACTGAAGATTGTCCTCAGGGCTGGTCAGTTGACCTATGTGCTCGAAGCACCGCTAGGTGACCCACCTCTAGAAGATGCCACCGATGACGTAAAGAATGTTTACGCCACTCGGAAAAATCATTACTCCACAGTTCAGTGTGCCATCCTGTACGGTTTAGAAACGGAGCTTCAGAAGCGCTTTGAGCACCACGACCCATTCGAGATCATTAAGGAGCTCAAGCTCATTTTTTAGACTCACGCGACTGTGGAGAGCTATGAGGCCTCCGAAAAGTTCTTTAACTGTAAGATGGAAGAAGGTAGCTCCGTTAGCGAGCACGTGCTCACCATGTCTAGGCACGCAAACAAGCTCCAAGAGTTGGGGATACTGATTCCTAATGAGTTAGGGATTCACCGTGTCCTCCAATCACTGCCACCGAGTTATAAGAACTTTGTGATGAACTACAATATGCACTGCATGAACAAGACGTTGCCTGAACTATCGTCCATGCTGAAAACTGCTGAAGTGGAGATCAAAAAGGAGCACCAAGTGTTGATGGTCAATAAGACCACCAATTTCAAGAAACAGGGCAAGCCTAAGAACAAGGGCAACTTCAAGAAGGATGGCAAGAAAGCTGCCGCACCTGCTAAGAAGCCCAAGGCTGGTCCTAAGCCTGAAACTGAATGCTTCTACTGCAAGGGTGCCGGTCACTGGAAGCGTAACTGCCCCAAGTACCTGGCGGATATAAAGAACGGCAACATCAAGAAGAAAGGTATATTCGATATACATGTTATTGATGTGTATCTTACTAGTAATCGTAGTAGTGCCTAGGTATTTGATACTGGTTCGGTTGCTCATATTTGTAACTTGAAACAGGAGATGCGGAATAAGCGAAGACTGGCAAGAGACGAGGTGACGATGCGCGTTGGAAATGGCTCCAAGGTTGATGTGATCGCCGTCGGCACGCTCCCTCTGCATCTACCTTCGGGATTAGTTTAAAATTTGAATAATTGTTATTTGGTGCTTGCGTTACGCATGAACATTATATCTAGATCTTGTTTATTGTAAGACGGTTACTCTTTTAAGTTCGAGAATAAAGGTTGTTCGATTTATATGAGTAATATCTTTTATGGTAATGCACCTGAGATGAATGGTTTATTCTTACTAAATCTCGATAGTAGTGATACACATGTTCACAACATAGATGCTAAACGAACAAAATTGAATGATAATTCTACATACATGTGGCATTGTCGTCTTGGTCACATTGGAGTGAAGCGTATGAACAAACTCCATTCTGATGGACTTCTTGAATCACTTGATTTTTAATCACTTGAAAGATGCGAAGCATGTCTAATGGGAAAAATGACTAAGACTCCATTCTCTGGAATAATGGAGCGAGCTATAAACTTATTGGAAATAATGCATACCGATGTGTGCCGTCCAATGAGTGTAGCATCGCGTGGTGGATATCGTTATGTTCTCACTTTCACGGATGACTTAAGTAGATATGGGTATGTCTACTTTATGAAACATAAGTCCGAAACTTTCGAGAAGTTTAAGGAATTTCAAAGTGAAGTGGAAAATCATCATAACAAGAAGATTAAGTTTCTGCATTCTGACCGCGGAGGTGAATATCTAAGTTATGAGTTTGGCATACATTTAAAGAAATGTGGAATACTTTCGCAATTGACACCGCCGGGAACACCAAGTGTAATGGTGTGTCCGAACGTCGTAATCGAACTCTCTTAGATATGGTTCGGTCTATGATGTCTCTTACAGATTTACCGCTATCGTTTTGGGGCTATGCATTAGAGACAGCCACATTCACTTTAAATAGGGCACCATCTAAATCCGTTGAAACGACACCGTATGAATTGTGGTTTGGAAAGAAACCTAAGTTGTCGTTCCTTAAAGTTTGGGGTTGCGAAGCGTATGTAAAGAAGTTACAACCTGATAAGCTTGAACCCAAAGCGGAGAAATGCGTCTTCATAGGATACCCTAAAGAAACAATTGGGTATACCTTCTTTCATAGATCCGAAGGCAAAGTTTTCGTTGCCAAGAATGGATCCTTTCTTGAGAAGGAGTTTCTCTCGAAGGAAGTGACTGGAAGGAAAGTAGAACTCGATGAGGTTATTGAACCTTCTCTCGGAGTTGAGAGTAGCACAGCACCGGAAGATGTTTTTGTCCCGCCTGCACCAATTGGAGAGGAAGCTAATGATGGTGATCATGAAACTTCGAACGAAGTTGCCAGTAAACCTCGCAGGTCAACGAGGGTTCGTACCACTCCTGATTGGTATGACCCTGCCTTGAACGTCATGTTGGTGGACAACACTGATGACCCTGCGACATATGAAGAAGCTATGGTGAGCCCAGATTCCGACAAATGGCTAGAAGCCATGAAATCCAAAATGGGATCCATGTACGAAAACCAAGTATGGACTTTGGTGGACTTACCGGATGGCCATAAGGCTGTCGAGAACAAATGGATTTTCAAAAGAAAAACAGATGCCGATGGTAATGTTACCGTCTATAAAGCTCGACTTGTCGCGAAAGGGTTCCGACAAATTCAAGGAGTTGACTACGATGAGACATTCTCACCAGTAGCGAAGCTAAAGTCTATGAGGATTTTGTTAGCAATTGTTGCATATTTTGATTATGAGATTTGGCAGATGGATGTCAAAACAGCGTTCCTTAATGGTGACATTGAGGAAGAGTTGTATATGGTACAACCCAAGGGTTTTGTCGATCCTAAAGATGCTGACAAGGTATGCAAACTTCAGCGCTCCATTTATGGACTGAAGCAAGCATCCCGGAGTTGGAATCAATGTTTTGATAAAGTAATCAAAAACTTTGGATTTATACAAACTTATGGAGAAGCTTGTATTTACAAGAAAGTGAGTGGGAGCTCTGTAGCATTCCTAGTACTATATGTAGATGACATATTGTTGATTGGGAATGATATAGAACTTCTTAATAGCGTCAAAGCCTATTTAAATAATAGTTTTTCAATGAAGGATCTTGGCGAAGCGGCATTTATTCTAGGCATCAAGATTTATAGAGATAGATCAAGACGCCTAATAGCGCTTTCACAAAGTACATACTTGGACAAAGTTCTAAAGAAGTTGAGAATGGAAGAGAGCAAGAAAGGGTTCGTGCCCATGTTGTCGGGTAAGACCTTGAGTAAGACTCAAAGTCCAGCTACGACAGAAGATAGAGAGAAGATGAATAATATTCCCTATGCCTCGGCCATAGGTTCTATCATGTATGCCATGCTGTGTACAAGACCGGATATAGCACATGCTGTTTAGTTTGACTAGCAGATATCAAAGTGATCCTGGAATGGAGCATTGGACAGCGGTCAAGAATATCCTAAAGTACCTGAATAGGACTAAGGATCTGGTTCTTTCTTACGGAGGTGATGAACAGCTTGTTGTAAACAGTTACACTGATGCTAGTTGGAACACCGATCCAGTAGACTCGAAGTCACAGTCTGGATACATATTTATTTTGAATGGGGCTGCAGTGAGCTGGAGGAGTGCCAAGCAAAGCGTTGTGGTGAAATCTTCAACTTTCTTGGTTTTCAAGCAAACTCCAAGAAATCTTCTAGAAACTTCCGGAACATTCCGAAACCTTCTAGAATCCCCATACAAATACTCTGGAACATTTCCTAACTTAGAAAATGATCCCCAATATATGAATCTTATTCCCCGGACAATTCCGGATCTCCTCGTGATGTCCCGGATCCAATCCGAGACTCCGAACAACATTCGGTCTCCAACGCATATTCCATATCTACTTAAAACAACTTCGAACCTTAAGTGTGTCACCCTACGGTTCGTGAATATGCAGACATGATGAAGACACCTCTTTGATCAATAACCATCAGCAGGATCTGGAGATCCATAATGGCTCCCACATACTCAACGATGACTTCGTGATCGATAGAACCATTAACATACGAAACCAATTCCCTTTGTCACGCGATACTCTACTTATCCGAGGTTTGATCGTCGGTATCTCCATACCTACTTCTACTTCGTTACTGATAAGTACTCTTTACTCGTTCCGTGATATGTCATCACTTGTGACCTAGTCACATGCTTGCAAGCTAACTAGATGACATTCCACCGAGAGGGCCTAGAGTATATCTATCTGTCATATGGATGGACAAATCCCAATCTTGGTCCATGCGCTTCAACACATACTTTCAGAATACCCAATGTCACCTTTATAACCACCCAGTTACGAAGCGGCGTTTGATGTCATCAAAGTACCCATCTGGTGATGGTGATTAACATAACCTCATGGTCGAAGGATTAGGTTACTATGCATTTGAAAAGCTTGTAGCAAAACGAACTTAAGGACTTGATCTTATGCTATGCTTACTATGGGTGTGTGTCCATCACATCATTCTCCTAATGATATGATCTTGTTATTAACGACATCCAATGTCCATGATCAGGAAACCATGATCATCCATTAATCAACAAGCTAGCTTAACAAGAGGCTTACTAGGGACTCTTTTATGTTTACAAAACACACAAGTATTAATGTTTCTGGTTAATACAATTATAGCATGGGATGTAAATATTTATCATAAACATAAAGATATAATAATAACCACTTTATTATTGCCTCTTGGGCATATCTCCAACAGTCTCCCACTTGCACTAGAGTCAATAATCTAGTTAAAAAACTTGTGCATTCAACACCTATGGCTTTCTGGTGTTGTATAAACACTATTGCTAGTGGTAAACATAATCTTCGGATTTGACACTGCCAGGTCCGTGTGTATTTGCATGTCCTTGCGTCTCTACGCATTACTCATTCTCCAATGAGATGGCATTGTATAAATTTGGTCCTTTGGTGAGACCTTTAGTTCCTTGGGATTAAATCATGTTTATACAATTGTCATACAATGTATCTTCATAGTATTATCCCGCTATGAACCACACCTAGTTTGATAACAAACTACTTGACACAAATGCCCTCATTTGCTGCTACAATAGCAGTCATATACTTAGCCTTTTGTTGTAGTATCTGTCACAATGTTTTAACTTTGGTACTCAACCAAATCCGTTATGGAACTTCCTTTCCATTACATTGTGCCACCCATAGTTTAAATTGAGATAAACTTAATTTGTGACAAAACTAGTATCAATGTAACAATTTACAATGAACTATTTGTCACCACTATATAAATAATATATTCTTAGTTCTTCCAAAGATCATAGGAATATCCCTACTATTGTCCAATGATCATCTTATGAGTCATTCTGGTATATGCTCATAACATTTAGAGCATAGGACATATCTGGATGTGTACATCTCAAAGATTGATCAAAATATTCTTGTGATTTCACCAAGTGTCAAAACACTTGAATCTCGTGTCAACATACTTGAATGTTGATTCAGTCCTTTCTGTGCGTCAAGAACCTTTCTTGTTGTTTCCATATTGAACTCATTCAACATCTTATCTATGTACATTTGGCAAAACCATATTAGCGCCTCAATCTATCCATATAGACATTGATGCCTAATTCTTGGGTTATGCCTAAGTCTTTCATCGAAATGAAATTCTTAACCTGTGTCAATGAAAGATACATCATTTCTAATCAATAATATGTCTTTCACATAATGTATTAGAAATATGTCTTAGCGCTCCCACTTAATTTCTTGCAAAATGCAAACATCTTCATCGTCTCTGATGAAATTAAACCTTTTAACGGTTTCATCACAGTGAAGATTCCAACTCCGCGATGCTCACTTCAACCATTGAAGTTTTGCATACTCTTTTAGCATCCTTTGAATTAACAAAACCCTTTGGATCGTGTCATGTACACGTCCTAGGTAACCATTCTATTAGAAGAACTTGTTTTGTTTGTTCAACTACCATATACCAAAATATATGTAGTGGTTGCTACATTAATCCGTCCAGACTAAATATCGCTATGAAAGAACAAATCTTATCATAGTCAATTCCTTGAACATTGTCGCAAACTCTTTCCGACATGTCGACTATTTCATAGATGTGAAACATCCATGTCTATTTCTTTATAGATCCATATACGACTGTAAGGTCTTGCACCTTTCCAGAGGGTCTTTCAAATTCAAAGCTTGATTTCTCGTGTATGGAGTTATCACGGATTTTATGGCTTCAAGCCACTTAACAAAGTCAGGGCCCATCATTGATTATTTGCATGTAGTCAGTTCATCATTGTCAAACAACAATGATTTAACTCTCAAATCTTGGCATTTGATTACTTACCCGACCTACTTGGTTCAATAGTAACTTAGATCTCCGTGACCACAACCTTTGAGGCACGTGAGCCATGAGCATTGTTGCTGCCTCCGGGACACTTACCGATGCTGCGCAACTCAGCACATATTAGCCAAGGTTAAACAACCTTGTCAAAGTTCTATTGTCCTCCCACTTCACTTTTCACCAAAAATTCCTTCTCAAGAAACTCGACATTCTAAGCGACAAACAATTTTGTCTTCGGTGTTATGGAGGAATACCCAATGGTTATTCGAAATAACCTACAAAGACATGCTCATCCGACTTTGGTTGTAAACATTTTACTTATGCCTAGCATACCAAAAATTTAAGAAAGGACAATCTGGGTTTATCCCAAACCATGACTTATATGGTGTCATTTCAACGGATCACGATGGAGCTCTTTTCAGTGTAAAAGCGGTAGTCACTAAAGCTTTAATCTTTTAAAATATAATGGCAGTTTTTATAAATGACACCTTTGATCTTACCATGTCAAACAAGGTTTCATTACATATCTTGAACACTCCATACTCCTATGGTGTTTTGGGAAATGCAAATCCATGGAACGATTCCTCAAATCTTAGGTGTTTTGCTAAACTTGTAACTCAAACATCTTTCTTTATGATCCAATCATAAACCTTTTTATTTTCTTGTTACAATAATTTTCCACTTCATCTTGAAAGTCTTTGAACATTTTCAAATGTTTCATACTTCTTCCTTATTGAGTAAGTATATACATATACTCACTCAAATCTTCGGAGAAAGCATATGAAGTTGAAATCCATCGCCCACGACTACACATAATGGACTATATACATCAATATGTACAAATTCCAATCAGTTAGTCGCCCGTTCCTCTTTTGGCCTACTAACGGAGTTTTAATTATCTCCAGGAAAGTATCACAAGCGTCATTTGATCAAAATCAAAGACTCCAAAAATCCATAAACATGGAGTTTCTTCATGTATCCCTTATATAATTTAAACGGTGATGTCACTTCGCAAGTGATCTTTCAATCATTTGTCTTGCGACATTTTAGCATTAGTTTTATGGTCGTTATTTATCCAACCAGACTTGTATATCATCCATCTATTATGGAATACGGTAATTATTTGAACAACCTTTTGTCGTCATAATACCTGATCAAAATAACAATTATTGAAACAAATCTTGAAGGCAAGCTTTGATGTTAACGAGCAACACAACAACCCTTTGTTTGTTTTCGATGAACATCATCACATATTCTCTTGCTAGTTACTTAGGCCATTGCAGTTCATGAATTGTGTTGTCCTGTATGACACTTCATACCAACCAATTCGGTATCCAATACCGCAGAACTACATTGTTTAACAAGCAAGGAATACAGCCATAACATGTATCTTCTATATACCTAAGTTGGACATCTTTAATCTTTTCTTTTCTGCCAAATATTTTATAGATTCTCTTTAAACAATTCCTTTTCTTTTAAAAGAATCTATCAACATCAATAGTGGTGTCATTCACATGACACTTAGTACAAAGTGTGTATAGTCAAATACCAATACCTTTGGACTTGCACTTTGAAGTAGATGACCTTCATCAAATGTTTGACATTCTTTCAAAAATCCATTCTTTAGTAATGTTTTAGTGTAGTAAACATTTTACTTACATCTTCTATTCATCCTTATCATGACAACTTTCATGATCAAGCTGCTATAACTTATAAAGGTGAATTGCGAGTATAATGTTTCTTTTCCAAAACCTTTTGGAGGATTAGGACGACTAGCGTCTCCAACCTTCACAAATTCTCATCAAATATGAGGACATATACTCTATCATGTTGTAACCAACATATTGTTTTAGATATCACAATACCTTTCACATATGATGGTTTCTGAAACATTGCTTTTAGCTCTTAGATAAACTTGATATTAAAAACAATCTTTTGAATATCAAGAATCATGGAGGCAAACATGATACATTAGATACTAACACTAGAATTGTTACTCTTGATTTAATACAGTTTATTAAACTTCACAAAGTAAATGGAGTTTGCTGAAAGTTTGCAATATGACTTTTAAACTTTAGATTGACACTCAAAACAATACGATACCAGTTCGTAAAGCAAATATCCAGAATTTCTATAGTTCTACTATCTCAACTATAACTAAGCGTAAGGTGGTGAACGGATGCCAATGACTATAACAAACTATGCAAATTCACTTTGATTGTGTTTATGATAAATTGAGTTCGACTAATCCAAATTACAAATGAACTCCCACTCAAAACAACATCCCTCGAGTTGTTTTAGTGATTACACGAACCAAATCCACTACACCAAGTCCGATCATCACGTGAGATGATGTAGCTTTAAAGGCGAACAATCAACATCATATCATCCATATGACTCATGCTTTACCTTTCGGTATTTCGTGTTCCAAGACCATGTCTGTACATGCTAGGCTTGTCAAGGTTAACCTTAGTATCCGCATGTGCAAATCTGGCTTGCACCCGTCGTATGCACACGTAGAATCTATCACACCCGATCATCACGAGATGCTTCGAAACGACGAGTCTTAGCAATGGTGCCTACTAAGGACGAACACTTTATTACTTGATATTTAGTGAGAGGGATCATCTTATAATGCTACCATCGCGATCTAAGCAATACAAGATGCATAAAGGATTAACATCACATGCAATTCATAATTAGTGTGATATGATATGGCCCTTTCTTCTTATGCCTTTGATCTCCATCTCCAAAGCACGGACATGATCTCCATCATCACCAGCATTGCGTCAAGGTCAGTGGCGCCGCTTCATGGTTGTCCATCATCACTAGCAACTATTACAACTACTTGGAATAAAGCTATTACAAGATGAATAGACACGCAGGTCTTAACAGAATTAAAGACAACCATTAGGCTCCTGCCGGTTGCCATATTACAATAAGGATCATTGCATACATCAAATATAATCACAATCACATGATGGCCATATCACATCACAAAACCCCTGCAAAAACAAGTTAGACGCCTCTAATTTTCTTTGCATGTTTTACGTGGTTTGGGGCTTTCGAATAAGAACGGATCTTACCTACGAAACTGAACCACAACGTTGATACAGGTGCTATCAAGTGCAAAGTGTAGATTGGATCTATACTATGATGGGAGAGACAGACACCCGCAAAGCCACTTGTGCAATACGAGTTGCACGTCAACTGTGGAGCAATTCTCATGTGCGATGACATGTAAGGTGAGCCCGGGCCGCTTCATCCCACCATACCGCAAGATGCAAAGTACACAAAGCAAAAGACGGCACAAGCACCAACGCCCACAAAACCATTGTGTTCTACTCGTGCAATAGATCTACGCATAGACACGGCTCTAATACCACTGATGGGTTCGTAGCATGGAAAACAAAAAAATCTACCACAAGAACGAACAAAACCCAGATCTAATCTAGATAAAAGCCAAGATCTAATCTATTAGACATGTGCAACGAGATAGATCTGTACTAACCCTCATAGATCCAAAAGCGTTACGAGATTGGATCTCGGGGTTGATGTAGTCGATCACTTGCCGATCTCAAGATCGTGTGGACGATCCTTCCGGCGTCGCGTTCCGGCAGCGCTTCCGCAGTCGGTCACACGTGCAGAGTCGAAGCAGACCTTCCTCTCCCCGTTCCAGTGAGTAGCAGAGGTAGTAGATCTTCTCCACGGAATCCCAGCAGCACGATGGTGTGGTGGTGGTGGTGGAGTAGAGAATTCTGCAGGGCTTTGCCTAAGCCTGAGCAAAGGGAAGGAGGAGGAGAGAGGCGGCGGCCAGGGTTTTGAGTGGAAGGGGCAAGGGGGTGGCGCCTCTACCCCTCTATTTAAAGGAGGGAGGCGCCATGGGAGGTGGAGTCCTTGTAGGACTCCCCTCCCTCCTTGGTCGGCGGATTGGGAAGGGGGAAGGAGTCCTCCTCCCCCACTACTCCTTGTCTTGACCTACAAGGATTCGTTGATCCTTTCTTGGTTTTCAAGCAAACTCCAAGAAATCTTCTAGAACCTTCCAGAACATTCCGAAACCTTCTAGAATCCCCATACAAATACTCTGGAACATTTCCTAACTTAGAAAATGATCCCCAATATATGAATCTTATTCCCCGGACAATTCCGGATCTCCTCGTGATGTCCCGGATCCAATCCGAGACTCCGAACAACATTCGTTCTCCAACGCATATTCCATATCTACGTAAAACATCTTCGAACCTTAAGTGTGTCACCCTACGGTTCGTGAATATGCAGACATGATGAAGACACCTCTTCGATCAATAACCATCAGCGAGATCTGGAGATCCATAATGGCTCCCACATACTCAACGATGACTTCGTGATCGATAGAACCATTAACATACGAAACCAATTCCCTTTGTCACGCGATACTCTACTTATCCGAGGTTTGATCGTCGGTATCTCCATACCTAGTTCTACGTCGTTACTGATAAGTACTCTTTACTCGTTCCGTGATATGTCATCCCTTGTGACCTATTCACATGCTTGCAAGCTAACTAGATGACATTCCACCGAGAGGGCCCAGAGTATATCTATCCGTCATATGGATGGACAAATCCCAATCTTGGTCCATGCGCTTCAACACATACTTTCAGAATACTCAATGTCACCTTTATAACCACCTAGTTACAAAGCAGCGTTTGATGTCATCAAAGTACCCATCCGGTGATGGTGATTAACATAACCTCATGGTCGAAGGATTAGGTTACTATGCATTTGAAAAGCTTGTAGCAAAATGAACTTAATGACTTGACCTTATGCTATGCTTACTATGGGTGTGTGTCCATCACATCATTCTCCTAATGATATGATCTTGTTATTAACAACATGCAATGTCCATGATCAGGAAACCATGATCATCCATTAATCAACAAGCTAGCTTAATAAGAGGCTTACTAGGGACTCTTTTATGTTTACAAAACACACAAGTATTAATGTTTCCGGTTAATACAATTATAGCATGGGATGTAAACATTTATCATAAACATAAAGATATAATAATAACCACTTTATTATTGCCTCTTGGGCATATCTCCAACAGAAACTTGGGAGGGAAGGAAACTCCCCCCAAGCCCCCTTGTGCGCTGGGCCTAGGAGGTGGGCCTAGGGATGGGAACCCTAGGCTGCACCCTCCCTCTATATATAGAGGGGTGGAGGTGCCACCCCCTTGACCCTTCACTCTTGCCCTAGACGCCTCTCTCCTCCTCCTTCCTTCGGCTCAGGCTTAGGCAAAGCCCTGCAGAATTCTCTACTCCACCACCACCAGCACGCCGTCGTGCTGCTGGGATTCCGTGGAGAGATCTACTACCTCCGCTGCTTGCTGGAACGGGGAGAGGAAGGTCTGCATCGACTCCGCACGTGTGACCGACTGTGGAAGCGCTGCCGGAACACGGCGCCGGAAGGATCGTCTACTCGATCTTGAGATCGGCAAGTGATCGTCTACATCAACCACGAGATCCGATCTCGCACAAGGCTTTCGGATCTACAAGGGTTAGTATAGATCTATCTCGTTGCACATGTCTAATAGATTAGATCTTGGCTTTTATCTAGATTAGATCTAGGTTTTGTTCGTTCTTGCGATAGAATTTTTTTGTTTTCCATGCTACGAACCCATCAGGAACCTGCTATAGCAATTGTGAAAGACCTTGTCACTAAAAGTGTAGAAGATGGACACGTTGTCTTCTATGAGGATGCTTCTAATATTATCTCACATCCTAATAGAACTAAAAAGGCTAGTGTCCTTGTGCTTTCTGTTAGAATTGCTGATCATTGCTATTATGGTTTATGTGATATTGGTGCAACTTCAAGTGCTATTCCTTACGAGCTTTACAAAGAAATTATGCATGAAATCAGTCCTTGCGAACTAGAGGAGATTGATGTGGTTATTCACCTTGCTAATAGAGAGACCATCTCGCCAATTGGTATTGTAAGAGATGTGGAAGTTCTTTTTGGTAAGATTAAATATCCTACTGATTTTCTAGTACTTGGTTCAGCTACTAGTAAAACCTATCCTATCATTTTTGGTAGACCTTTCTTGAGTACTTGTGGAGCCATTATAGGCTGCAAAAGGGAGAAATTTTTAACCAAATTTGATGGGGAATCTTACGAGTTTAATTTTTCGAAATTCACTAAAGAACCTTGTGAAAATGAAACCCATAATGAGAATTTTAGAGTTGAACAACTTGCTTCTATTTCTCTTGATCCTAACAATGCTTTGCAACAATTTATGGAAGACCGCGAAACTGAAATCTTCATGGAAGAAAGAAATGAGATTGACGAGATTCTCCGTCGTCAACCTAAGATGCTTAATCATAACTTGCCTGTGGAAGATTTGGGTACCACATTACCACCTAAAAAGGATCCAGTCCTCAATCTAAAACCTTTACCTGACGATCTTAAATAGGCTTACATTGATGATAATAAAATATATCTTGTTATTGTTAGTTCTAATATTTCAGGGAAGGAAGAGGAAAGGTTATTGGAGGTATTGAAGAAACACCGAGGAGCTATGGGCTATACTCTGGATGATTTGAAGGTGATTTCTCCTACTATATTTCAGCATGCTATCAATATAGAACCAGATGCAAAGCCAGTGGTAGAGCATCAACGTCGTTTAAATCCTAACATGAAGGAAGTGGTAAGAAACGAGGTACTAAAGCTCCTCGATGCTGGTATTATTTACCCTATTGCTAATAGTGAATGGGTTAGTCCTGTTCATTGTGTCCCTAAAAAAGGGGGAATTACCGTTGTGCCTAATGATAATGATGAGCTTATTCCTCAAAGAATAGTAGTAGGTTATAGGATGTGCATTGATTTCAGAAAAGTTAACAAAGTTACTAAGAAAGATCATTACCCACTTCCTTTCATTGATCAAATGTTAGAAAGGTTATCTAAAAAGACCCATTTTTGTTTTCTTGATGGATACTCTGGGTTCTCTCAAATTGCTGTCAAACAACAAGATCAAGAAAAAACTACTTTTACATGCCCTTATGGAACCTATGCTTATAGACGTATGCCTTTTGGTTTGTGTAATGCTCCTGCTACTTTTCAAAGATGCATGTCTGCTATCTTTCATGGTTTTTGCGAGGAAATTGTGGAAGTATTCATAGATGATTTTTTCGTCTATGGGACTTCTTTTGATAATTGTCCGCACAACCTTGATAAAGTTTTGCAGAGATGTGAAGAAACTAATCTTGTTCTTAATTGGGAGAAATGCCACTTCATGGTCAATGAAGGGATTGTCCTCGGACATAAGATTTCTGAAAGAGGCATAGAAGTTGATAGAGCTAAAGTTGAAGCAATTGAGAAAATGCCCTGTCCAAGAGACGTCAAGGGTATTCGTAGTATCCTTGGTCATGCTGGTTTCTATAGAAGGTTTATTAAAGATTTCTCTAAGATATCAAAACCCCTCACTAATCTTCTTCAAAAGAATGTACCATTTGTTTTTGATGATGATTGTAAGGAAGCTTTTGAAACTCTAAAGAAGGCTTTAACTACTGCTCCTATTGTTCAACCACCTGATTGGAGCTTACCCTTTGAAATCATGTGTGACGCTAGTGATTTTGCTGTAGGTGTTGTCCTTGGGCAACGAATAGATAAAAAGTTAAATGTTATCCATTATGCTAGTAAGACTCTTGACACTGCTCAAAAGAATTATGCTACTACTAAAAAAGAATTCTTAGATGTTGTCTTTTCTTGTGATAAGTTTAGACCTTATATCGTTGACTCAAAAGTTACCATTCATACTGATCATGCTGCTATTAAGTACCTTATGATGAAGAAAGATGCTAAGCCTAAGCTTATTAGATGGGTGCTGCTCTTACAAGAGTTTGACCTACATATTGTAGATAGGAAAGGTGCTGAAAATCCTGTAGCTGATACTTTATCTTGATTGGAAAATATCTCTTTTGATCCTATGCCTATTAATGATAGTTTCCCAAATGAACAGTTGGCTGCAGTAGGGGTAAGCTCGCGAGGGAGCCCTTGGTATGCTGATTATGCTAACTTTATTGTCTCCAAGTATTTTCCTCCAACTTTTACAGCTCAGCAAAGAAGGAAGTTCTTTTACGATCTGAGGCATTATTTTTGGGATGACCCACATTTATATAAAGAAGGAGTAGATGGTATTATGTGAAGATGTGTTCTAGAATATGAACAAAAGGAGATATTGTGGAAATGTCATGGTAGTGCCTATGGAGGACATCACACGGGAGATAGAACCGCACAGAAGGTGCTACAATCAGGTTATTACTGGCCTACCCTTTTTAAAGATGCAAGAAAATTTGTCTTATCATGTGATGAGTGCCAAAGAGTAGGGAACATTTCTAGATGCAATGATATGCCTATGAATTACTCTCTAGTTATTGAACAATTTGATTGTTGGGGATTCGGCTTTATGGGTCTTTTTCCCCCTTCAAAAGGTTATACCCATATTCCTGTTGATGTTGACTATGTTACTAAGTGGGTAGAAGCCATACCTACAATAAGTATTGATGGGGAGAACTCTTTAAAAATGCTTAAGGATATTATCTTTCCTAGGTTTGGAGTGCCTAGGTATCTTATGACTGATGGAGGTTCTCATTTCATTCATGGTGGTTTTAGAAAGACCCTTGCTAAATATGATGTTAATCATAGAATTGCTTTAGCTTATCATCCCCAAACTAGTGGGCAAGTAGAGTTATCAAATAGAGAAATTAAATCCATCTTGCAAAAGACTATTAATAGATCTAGAAAAAAATGGGCTAAAAAGTTGAACGATGCTTTATGGGCTTATAGGACTGCCTATAAAAATCCTATGGGAATGTCTCCTTACAAAATGGTTTATGGGAAAGCTTGCCACATGCCTTTAGAATTAGAACACAAAGCTTATTGGGCAGTGAAAGAACTTAATAGAGACTATAAGCTTGTTGGTGAGAAAAGATTATTGGAGTTAAGTTCGTTGGATGAATGGAGGAGTGAAGCATATGGGAATGCTAGAATCTTTAAGGAAAAAGTTAAAAGATGGCATGACAGGAGAATTCTTAAGAGGGAGTCCATGTTGGTGAGAAAGTTCTATTGTATAGGTCTCGTCTCAGATTTTTTGCAGGGAAACTACTTTCAAAATGGGAAGGACCTTTTGTTATCGAAGAAGTATATCGTTCAGGTGCAATAAAAATTTCTTCTTTAAAAGATAACACTACACAAGTGGTGAATGGTCAGCGACTTAAGCACTACATTGCTGGATATTCTTACAATGAAGATATTGATGCTATTCAAGTAGTAACTCCGGAAAATTTTATCAAAGACCAAATTCAGAGACCTGCAGAGCCTGTTTTTGAATAGGTAACAGTTCTGGTAAGAAAAGTCCATGAAAATTCTGTCCAGTCATATTTTTGGAGTTTTTATCCAACAAGGAAAGCAACGAAGTGAAAGAGGGACAGAAATGGATCCAGGGTGGCTCACACCACCCCCTGGCGCAGGCCCCCTGGCCGCGCCAGCAGGTGGTGTGGCCACCTCGGACTCCGTCTCCAACCCGTTTTCTCCCAGTACCTTCCTTTTGTTGTAAAACTTTGTAATATATAATCCCCCGGATCCCCCGAAGTTCATATATCGTGTTCTCGTCATATTTTTGTTTCGATCTATTTCTGCCAGGAACTATTCTTAAAAGTTTAGAAGCACAATGGTCTCCGCCAAGGATAAGGGAAAGGAGCCTATGGAGGAAGATCTCCAAGACCCCGGGCAATAGAAGGAGATCAAGAGTGAAGATGAAGAGGAGGCAAAGAAAAGCCAGCATCGGCACACCGGCACTACCATTGCAAGCATTGGAGTGTTGGTAAACCCTACCAAGATCAAAAGGACTGCATGGATGTCAACTGGAGGGAAGCCTCCGCATCACTGTTTGTCTCCACGGTCACTTCCTTCGTGCACCAAGAATCCCTTCCATACCCTTATCCATGAGCATCAATTCCAGAATATACCCAAGGAGAAACTACCCTCCAATTCTGATATGCCTCGTTCTAACCATGCAGGAAAAGAAGACTTCAAGGAGGAAGAGTGGGGAAAGAATCGCAAGAGCTGGAATTTGCAACCTGACATGATCATGAGCCGCATTGAGCAAAACTCGGAGTTGATTTGTACTCTCACCTTCAAGATTGAGGACTTGGGAAAATTGATCAAAAAGCTCATCGAGAGAATACCACCACCACCGAAGGAGTAATTCATCATCAGGTTTTGGCATCCCCTTGGTTTGTTCCAAGCTTGGGGGAGTGCCGCGGTATCACATCACTATCTTCTATCTTTTTTACCTTTTTAGTAGAGTCATATCATGAATAGAGAAGTTATCATGTAGGATGGTTTGCATTATGGAAGTGTCTCCCCTCTCGATAGATATCTGTGTATCCTTTCGTGTGAGTTTCCGTTATGGATTATTGATGATAAGTTCTATCATTTACTCTTTTGCATATCTTATATTAGTTTTCAATTTCTGTTATATGATTGATCTTGTTGTTAGTATTGGTATCACTTTGGGATCATTGAGTAAATTTAGTTGGTTTTGGCAAACCTGGCTCGGTCAGTAGCAACACTATTTTGAGAATTGGATGGAAAATATAAAAGTACTCTAAAGAAATATAATTTCATCATCTTTCTTTCTTGATTTGCTCATAAGTCTAGTATTATCTAGTTAAGATCTTTTGTGCTTCCAAGGAAGATTGCATGTTTGTTTTTATAACTTATATGTTTGTTTGTTTCCTTCAACTCTTATGCTTGCTACCCAGCCTTGCTAGCCAAAAACCTGTACTGAGAGGAAATGCCTCTCGTGCATCCAATCCTCAAACCAAAACCTATGCCATTTGTGTCCACCATACCTACCTATTAGCATTATTGTTATTCCAAGTAAATTCATGTTTTATCTACCTTCCAAATTAAACTTGTTATGTGAAAATTAGTGATTAAAGCTCCCGCGAACTTGATGTCACACTTTACTTTCTTGCACTTAATAAACTTGAACCATTGTGCCCATCTATGTTGCGTATATGCTTGCGCTTTGTAAGTTGTGAATTAGCAGAACCATGCTATCATGGGGAACGCTTTCAACATTGCACTGGTACTTTGTACCTAGTTGATATCATGCTCTTTTGTCTATGGATGTCGTCGGTGTGAAATGAAAGGGGAGCTTGTAAGTCCATGGAGTTATGTATGTGTGTTAGAGAAACGCCTAGGCCGCCGGTCTAATCCATGCCTAATCATGGTGGAAACCTGCAGCGTAACCATAATGAGCATCTATGAAGCATTCTTCTTATAAAAAAAGGAGATAGAGATTGAGAAAAATAGAAAAAGAAAAAAAGATGAGAAAAGAGGAAAGAGAGAAAAAAGCACCATATTCCCATGGTAAATAAGAAGATTGCTGAGATGCTCGTGGTCTGCTTGCCTTGTCATTTTGATATGGGGATTCTTCCGTATCATCGAGAAAGGGGTACCCCGTTGGCGGTTCTCTATGATACACATATACTGTTGGAAATATGCCCTAGAGACAAATAGTAGTAAGGACTATTATCATATTTCATATAGTTTATGATTAAGTTTTACATCATGTTATAACTGTATTGAGTGGAAAAATCAATACACGTGTGATATACAAACAACCAGGGGTTCCCAATGAAACTCTAGTCATTGGTTCATTGGTCAATAGATGATCATGTTTCCTGATCATGTGGCATTTATGCCAGTTGGAAATGAGGTCATCTCATTCCGAGAATGAGATGATGAACCAATACCCAACCTAAACATCGTGACCCAATCATGTCACGAAGTTCAAGTTACGATGATTAGAAATGGATCCTCGTAGACTATTCCTTAGACCGTGAGGCTATATCA
The DNA here is from genome assembly GCA_916181665.1 of Avena sativa. Taxonomy (NCBI): domain Eukaryota; kingdom Viridiplantae; phylum Streptophyta; class Magnoliopsida; order Poales; family Poaceae; genus Avena; species Avena sativa. Next base: position 630,463,522 of record OV702288.1, read on the forward strand.
ATCACTATCTCCCGAGAGTGCTTAGATAGCATCAAATGCCATCTGGTAACAAGGTGGTTATAAAGGTGTGTTTGGGTATTCTGAGGAGACCGTAGAGGCAATATATGTGAAGAGCAGGATTTGTCCGTCCATGTGACGGGAAGATACTCAAGGGCCCACTCAAAGAAGTTATATCCAATAGCTGCGCAGCGTGTGATTTGATCACGGGGATATCACTTGTTGGAACGAGTCAAGTAGCGTTGTTCAGTAACGAGATTGAACACGACATGGTGATGTCATTGATCAGATCTCGGGCAATGCAAGTATTGAGTGACAAAGGGAATAAGACACGACTGTCCCGGTTCAAACGATGAAAGATCTTCGTGGAACGCACAGGGGTCACATGGTCATCCAGGTCCCTCTATCGATCATTGGTGCGGGAGTGTCCCGACCATGTCTGGAGTGTTCCCAAACCGTGGGGTATCACACTTAAGGGCTTGATGATGCTTAGAGAGTGTTTATAGGATCGGTGGAATCACCGAAGAAGAGAAGGGAGAAAACCGGAAGGGTTTCGGTAAGTCCGGAGGATGTCTAGAGTGGAGGTGGAAGGTGTTCCATGGCCACGGAGATTGAATAATGTGTGAATGAATGTTAAATGTTGATTTAATCATTTATTCATAATTATTTAGTAAAGAGAAAATCAATTAAAGGTCAAAGGGCTTAATGGGCCAATTTCCGGAGGGAGAGGGCCCATTAGGGAAAGGAGAGAGGGAGAAGGGGCAAGGGGGCTGGCCGGCTGGGCCTAGCCCCCCGCGTGGGGCCCACTAGGGGCTGGCCGGCGGCCTCCCCACCCCTCCTCTCCTTTAGTCCCACCCCGGGACTTTGAGGGAGGGTGTACACCCTCCTCCCCTATATATAGTGGGGTATTTGTCCAAGATAAATACACCAATAATCAATAAAGGTCTCCCCACTTTTGGGAGGACCTCTAATTGATATTTTCTCTCCCCCCTCTCTCTCTCGTGATCGTGGTCCCAAGTCTGGACTGCGTGAGCGAGAGACATCTTCACCGCGGAGCGCCGTCGCGCTGCGGGATTCGGATCCGGGAGCTCTACTTCCGCAACTGCTGCTGGATCGGGGAAGCGGGAGTCATCGTCAGGCACCGGACGTGTGTAACTCCCCGCGAGGTGTCGCACTCATTGGAGCCAAAGGATCATAAGGACTTCATCACGACCTTGGGGTCGGCTTCGGCTCGTCTACATCAACCACGCTCTCCTGAGCATTGACAACGCTTTTCGGTCTTCAAGGGTAAGTTCGCGAAAAGCCCCTCATGTTACTGTATTACTAATAGATAGGTCCTGGCAGCTTTAGGGGTTCAGGAGCGTAGAGTAAAATTTATTGTTTTTATACGCGGAACCCCTACAATGGTATCAGAGCTAGATCTATGCGTAGTAATGCTAGTACGGGTAGAACACACGAGATGTAGCGTGTGGGCATTGATCTTTTAGTTGTTACCCTCCCACGTGTACTTGTGTATACTACAGTAATGCTTGATGAAGTGACCCCCAACCGACTTTACGCGTTCATTCGCGAGACTAGTCCACGCTTGACATACGGCTTGTACCATATAAAGTGGCTTAGGAGAGTGTTTGTCTCTCTCGCATTAGTTGGTATACCATTTGCAATGGAGGGCCCTGAAAGGAGTGTAGTAGAGACAACTACTTGATCAGCGTTGTGCTGAAAGTTCGTAGGTAAGAATGGTTTTTGTTTGAAAGCCCATTCAGCCACATAAAATATGCAAAGATAAAGTAGAGGCATCTAACTTTGTTTTGCAGGGGGCGTTGCTTTGTGATATGGTTGTGGCAAAGGTAAAGTGATTACCTGCTGTTACGTAGTAGTAGATAGTCACGGAGGTGACGGACTACCACGCCGGAATGACACTGGTACTCTGGTTTCTACGGCGCGGGAACCCTGGCGCGGGAACCCGGTGACGGCGGATGGAGATCACGACGTGAAGGACTATATCACATAGCATTTACATTCAATGTTATTTTTTGTATATCTTATTGTGTGCTAGTATTAGATACTCGACGGTAGCCTAATAAGATGATCCCTATTAAAATTACCAACGATTGTGTTCCCCCTTAGTGTGCACCACCAAGAAAGTTCTTCGGTATGAGGCAGGCCGTGATGATCGGGTGTCAGACATATCTACGTTCACATACAGTGGGTGTAAGCCATGTTGCACAGCGAATACACTAAGGTTGAGTTGGCGAGCCTAGCATGTACAGACATGGCCTCGGAACACGGATGGTCGAAATATCGAGCACGAGTCGCATGAATGATGTGACCGACTTTTAGCATCCACCCTTGAACCCACATTGATGGTCGTGATGATCGGGGGATATGTGGATGATAGGGGTCGTGTTATCACTAGGAACCCTTCTGGGGATAGGATTTTCTGAGTGGAGTTATTATTAACTCATTTAATTATAAACTTAGTCTAAATTCCTTTTGCAATTATAAATGTGGATGGCTCACCGTGAAGCTTACTTTGTCATTGAGGATTGGGTAAAGGGTGAGAAACTTAGACTTGATGGATCTAACTTCCCTAGTTGGCTTGCACGCCTAGATGATCTCCTTACTAGGAATCATGTGGTAGACTACATACACCGCACGATGGATTTGACTGAGCCAGACTACTATGAGACCCCACAAGAGCTGGCAGACCGCTACTATCGTCAAGAGATGTCCACCTACATTTAGATAATAATGCGTTACGAGATGGTGGATGAACTACATCCGCTCATGGGTGATCTTGATCCATATTCGATGGTGGATCAGCTGAGAGCAGAGTTCATAGGCCATGTGAGCATGTGGAAGCACGAGCTGCTTGGAGAGTTCCTTTCCATACAGATGGAGGAGCATACATGTCTGAAGGGTCACTTGGAGCGCATGTTTGATGCACACACAAGACTGGTTCACTTCGTGGATTACTGGATGGCTGATCCATTTGTGATAAACGTACTGCTTCGGTCGTTACCTCCCAGCTACGAAGGACATGTCCGGAGTAGCATCATGAGTGGTGATACGGAAGCATTGGATTTCCATGAGTTCATATTACATTTCAGGAATGTAAAGGTTGAACCAATCACCGGAGAGGTCATCGATGACAAAGGTATATATTTGATATACAGTTTTATAAATGTTATAATCTTGCAAACACATTTGCAGTGTTAAGTATATCTGATACTTGTTCTATTTTGCTGAAAATAGGTCCTTCTGCATGAGAGGTGCTTGCTGGAGAGGAGGTGACGTTGCGTGTTGATGGCGAGCATGATGATGACGGCCGACGACACTCTCCCTCGACATTTATCATTTAGTTTATGTTTTAGGATGATTTTTGTAATCAAGAGATTGTGAACTTCTTTAGTGTGTCTCACACTTCGTGAGACGGTTATTCATATGAATTTGTAACAAACAGTTGTTCTGCTTTTATGAATGATGTATGTTCATGTTCATATCTTGTTTGATTATGTGTGAATTATCCTTGTTGTTTGAAACTAATTGATAATGCATGAACATTTGTAAAACATTAAAATGCCTTGTTTAAAATACCCAACTTAATGATATATTCATTAATGAATGAAACCATTGTTTAAATTTAGAGTTATGTGATAATATGTGAAAGTCATTCGATTTCTGATCACATATGAATCATGCCTAAGTTCGGCAAAATAACTTGAACACCATGTATTACTTGAATACAAAGTGTTTAAATGAATTGTTAAAGCAAATACATATTCGATGTATTGTGTTTTAACGAAAATGGTAATTATCATTATATGAGTGTTAATATGTGTAAATAAGTTTACCAAAGGAAACAAGTGTTTAGAAGCTCTGGCATGTTCCTGGTAAAGAAAGCCGATTCTTTCATTCACGGTAAGAGGTTGAGCTTTGCAATAAAAACTATTTGATTTGATCAAAATGTTTCATTAACAAAGGGTATAAATATGAAAGAGAATCCAATTACTATGATTTGATCAACAGTAATGAAATTCGACTTTATAAGAATGGCATAAAAGTAATTGTGGAAATGCAAAGCATTCTGAAACGTCAGAATGCAGAGCATCACAATGTGATGTTAGATATCAAAGGGGGTTAAATAGAAGGCACCAAATAAATCGTTGTAGTGTAGATGTAGAGACCATTAGCTTAGAAATAGTTAGCACTCAATTAGAAGGCAGTGAACCATTTGAATTCGTGAAAGTTTTGGGGGTTATTCGATATAACCAAAACAATAGCGAATAAGTCCTTGTAGAGTATTCATTGGAAACTTTGAATACGAAATCCATAGCTAAAACCAAAAGAGAAGCAAAACTGGTATTGCTTGGATTTTGGTGCATTCTTGAGAAAGGTCACTTTTAGTGATATCTCTCAACTATGGAGCAAATGGAAATTAGTGTAAAAACACGATGAGGATTCAAAACCCTGCATCAGAGTGTTGAGAAGCGCAACAGACAATGTTCCTGAATGACTCTCTCCATAGAAGGAAAGAATCAATGATATTGATCATTGTGTTTTCCCTACTAGTGTTTTCACTACATGAAGTAGGATTCAAAATCTAATCCATATCTAGTATGGAGACATTTGTTAATCATTTGTCATGATTCTTGGAATGTGACATACCTACGAACTACAAAGGAAATAATGGTAAACTAAATTATGAGGAATCCTAGAAGTAAAATTCCCTTGAGATTAGAAAGCAATTCGTTGCTGAATCTCACAAGTAAAAGGGGTTACTTGAATTTTCCCAAATGACTGCAAAGCCATAGTAGAAAAAAGGGGGTGAATGACAAAAGCACATTTTGTCAAGTATTGGACAAATTCAAATGAATTTGATTCAAGTGTGTTGAATGTCTAGTGGATTTAAAACTAGTAATAGTACTGGTATCTCATAGTAAAACTCCAAGTTTGACATTTGATCAAAAGGATTTTGAAGTTGTTCAAAATAGTGAGTGGATATGCAATTTTCATAAAATTGAGTGGGAGCTATGAAAGTATTCCTAAAACAATATGTGATTGACATATTTTTAAGTGGGAGCAATATAAGACTCAAATTCAAATATGTAGGAACATATTTTGAGTGGGAGCTTATAGGAGTAATTCTTAAGTATGTTGAGAATGAAAGTGCAAATACTTATAAATAATGATTTATAAGGTGTAGAAGTTGATAATAAGTGCATTATGATATTATGTAGTATTCCTTGAGGGATTCTGAAAGGGGTTCCAGAATAGAAGTTAATTAAGGAACTGGTCCTGAATAAGTCAAATTAGGAATAGCATTAAGTTTAACATCAATGGTTGAAAGAAAGAAAAGGATGATCGTCATCCACTATGTTGAGACATAGGTTCTATCTTAGTAAACCATGATGATAACTTAACATAATATGTGATCCAATAAAGAACATTTAAAAGTGATTAAGTTCGAATCACAGAACGTTAAGCTAAGTTTGTCCGCAGTGTCTAGTAGAGAATTGTGGATATATTTTCCAAATCCATAAAGGATGACATATCTTAAAACTTAAAGGGTTGTGTTATAAGGGAATATGTTGGAAACTCCTGTAGATACCGATTAAAGTCAAGTAGGAAGCGAGGTGAACAAAAACCATCGAAAGTTGCACAGAGTGCACTAGTGTTTCGATGAATACATTTATAATAATAGATAAGGGTACCATCTAAAGTGTTGTATAATGTTATGGCGGGGCTAGTTCACTTTTAACGTAGAATGATGTGTCCCAGGGCACGGTGCCCATGAGAAAGCCCTCGAGGTTGATCTAACGTCACCGTAGGCTCCTAGAATCAGGCCTTGTTCTGCTGCCATAGCGACGATGCATACACATAGATGCTATCATGTGATGATAAAGTATTAATGTCAATTAAGGTGACATTAGTAAGTTGCAAAGGATTTGGAAATGTAAAGTACAGACCCAAGACTCAATCTCTTCTATAAGCAAGCATTTTTAGGGTACCGGATATATGGTGCCAATGATTGAGAACAAAATGCAGCTAGTGTATTTGTACTCTAGTGCAAGTGGGAGACTGTTGGAAATATGCCCTAGAGACAAATAGTAGTAAGGACTATTATCATATTTCATATAGTTTATGGTTAGTTTTATATCATGCTATAACTGTATTGAGTGGAAACATCAATACACGTGTGATATACAAACAACCAGGGGTTCCCAGTGAAACTCTAGTCATTGGTTCATTGGTCAACAGATGATCATGTTTCCTGATCATGTGGCATTTATGCCAGTTGGAAATGAGGTCATCTCATTCCGAGAATGAGATGATGAACCAATACCCAACCTAAACATCGTGACCCGATCATGTCACGAAGTTCAAGTTACGATGATTAGAAATGGATCCTCGTAGACTATTCCTTAGACCGTGAGGCTATATCAATCACTGTCTCCTGATAGTGCTTAGATAGCATCAAACACCATCTAGTAACACGGTGGTTATAAAGGTGTGTTCGGGTATTCGGAGGAGACCGTAGAGACAATATATGTCAAGAGCGGGATTTGTCCGTCCATGTGACGGGAAGATACTCAAGGGCCCACTCGGAGAAGTTATATCCAATAGCTGCGTAGCGTGTGATTTGATCACGGGGATATCACTTGTCGGAACGAGTCAAGTAGCGTTGTTCAGTAACGAGATTGAACACGACATGGTGATGTCATTGATCAGATCTCGGGCAATGCAAGTATCAAGTGACAAAGGGAATAAGACACGATTGTCTCGGTTCAAACGATGAAAGATCTTCGTGGAACGCACAGGGGTCACATGGCCATCCAGGTCCCTCTGTCGATCATTGGTGCGGGAGTGTCCCGACCATGTCTGGAGTGTTCCCGAACCGTGGGGTATCACGCTTAAGGGCTTGATGATGCTTGGAGAGTGTTTATAGGATCGGTGGAATCACCGAAGAAGAGAAGGGAGAAAATCGGAAGGGTTTCGGTAAGTCCGGAGGATGTCTAGAGTGGAGGTGGAAGGTGTTCCATGGCCATGGAGATTGAATAATGTGTGAATGAATGTTAAATGTTGATTTAATCATTTGTTCATAATTATTTAATAAAGAGAAAATCAATTAAAGGTCAAAAAGGCATAATGGGCCAATTTCCGGAGGGAGAGGGCCCATTAGGGAAAGGAGAGAGGGAGAAGGGGCAAGGGGGCTGGCTGGCTGGGCCTAGCCCCCTGCGCGGGGCCCACTAGGGGCTGGCCAGCGGCCTCCCCACCCCCTCCTCTCCTTTAGTCCCACCTTGGGACTTTGAGGGAGGGTGTACCCCCTCCTCCCCCTATATATAGTGGGGTATTTGGCCAAGATAAATACACCAATAATCAATAAAGGTCTCCCCACTTTTGAGAGGACCTCTAATTGATATTTTCTCTCTCCCAATCTCTCTCTCGTGACCATGGTCTCAAGTCTGGACTGCGCGAGTGAGAGACATCTTCATCACGGAGCGTCGTCGCGCTGCGAGATTCGGATCCAGGAGCTCTACTTCCGCAACTGCTGCTGGATCGGGGAAGCGGGAGTCATCGCCAGGCACCAAACGTGTGTAACTCCCCATGAGGTGTCGCACTTGAGGCACTCAAGTTGTTGGAGCCAAAGGAGCGCAAGGACTTCATCACGACCTTGAGGTCGGCTTCGGCTCGTCTACATCAACCACGCTCTCCTGAGCGTTGACAACGCTTTTTGGTCTTCAAGGGTAAGTTTGCGAAAAGCCCCTCCCGTTACTGTGTTACTAATAGATTGGTCCTGGCAGCTTCAGGGGTTCAGGGGCGTAGAGTAAAATTTATTGTTTTTATACGCGGAACCCCTACATATACTTACTATGACAAGAACTTACCGGTAACTAAACTTGAGTAGCATGAGGAGCGGTCCTCATATTCAAGGGACATGAGATTTTCAACTTACAACTTGTCAAGCATATGCTCATATTTGATCACTTTAACCTTAATCACCTAAAGATGCCTATGAGAGCTGAAAGCTAATAAGTATCATAATTTTTGGAAGCTCTTTATGAAACTTGAAATCCCTGCTTCCCTCTACGAAGGGCCTTTCTTTTACTTTTTAGTTGAGTCAATAAACCTATTCCCTTCTATCTCAACAAGTATTTTGAGTTGTTGTGTTTCATTCATTCATATGATGATATATTCAATCATGTTTCTTATGTTCCTTGCTTTGCACATTTGCTCTTATCTTACTTTGAAAGCTATCATTGAAAACCCGTTATGTGTGAACTCCTACAAATTGTCAACTATTCTTCGACCAAGAGCTAAGTTTGCCATTACCAATTGTTATTTACTTTATGCATCTTTATTGTGTTTCCTTTACTTATTGCAAGTTAAGTTATATAATAGTGAGTTGTCTTCTATTATGATTTATGTATTGATGAATGTGATGCTTCTTGTCCGTATTCTTTTATCGACTCTTCACTCCATAAACCCGAGGTCATGTTTATTGAGCTCAGTTTTCACTTGGGGACAAGCGAAGTCTAAGCTTGGGGGGCAGTTGATACGTCCATTTTGCATCACTATTCATATCATAATTTACTGTTATTCATTGATATATTTCATATTAAGAGATGATACTTATGTTATTTCATCTGTTTTTGCATGGTTGATGACTTTTGGAGCATGGACCACTGCAGTCAGTATTCTGATGGAAAAGGTGCTATTTGGAGGCAAAATTCACGAAGATCAGAAAATCCGGGAAAATAAATGGAAAATTCTATTTTTCTAGAAGACGGAGATTGCCACAAGGGGAAGTGGAGATGGGCCACAGGGGCCCACACCACCCCCTGGCGCGGGCATCCCTAGGCCGTGTCAATAGGTGGTGTGGCCACCCTGGCCTACTCCAGGCTCTCCCCTCTGGCGTATATTATCCTCCCGAAACCCTGAGACTCGGGGAGCGACCATAGAAAGATTTCGCCGCCTCTGCGGGACGGAAAACACCGAGAGAGAAATATCTCTCTAGCAGACAGAATTCTGTCGAGGGAATTCTTTCCCAGAGAGGGGAGACCATCGCCATCAACACCACCATAAAGCTGGACTTCATCGGGATCATCATCATCATCATGACCACCATCATCTCCACCAGCACCATCATCACCACTCCATACCGCTGTAACAATTGGGTTGAATCTTGCATAGTTCTTAGGGGAAACTTTCCCGGTGTTGATTACTCCTTGTAGTTGATGCTATTGAGTGAACCATTGAATTATCATTTATGTTCAGATTGTTATATATCATTATATCATCTCTGATCTTGATCCATATGATTTCTTGTGAGTAGTTCGTTTTGTTCTTGAGGACATGGGAGAAGTCATGTTGTTAGTAGTGGAATTGTGTTGAGAAAGATTCAATGGTTTGATATTTAAGTTGTGGTGTATTTCTTCTAGTGGTGTCATGTGAACGTCAACTACATGACACTTCACCTTTATGGGCCTAGGGGAATGCATTGTGTATTTGGCTACTAATCGTAGGGGTTGCCGAAGTGACAGAAACCTGAACCCCCATTAGGAAACTTTTGCACAAGGGACGTCAGGGTCTTAGAGTTTAAAGTTGTGGTTAGGTTTCTACCTTAATTACTTTCTTGTACTTGTGGATGCTTGCAAGGGGTATAATCACAAGTATGTCTTAGTCCTAGGAAGGTCGGTACATTAGCACAGGTTCACCCACACAACACTTGTCAAACTAAAGAAGATTAATCAACTATATGAAGCGAAAGCACTTGACGATATTCCCGTGTGTCCTCGAGAATGTTTGGTCATCTTAAGTAATACAACCGGCTTGTCCTTTGCTAAAGAAAGGATTGGGCCACTTGTTGCATTTATTATTATTGTCTTTTATTTACTCGTACTTTATTTACCTGCATTATCAAAAACCCCTAAAAATTCGTTTGCTAAGTATTTATAGAGAATTCCTGCTCCAAGCCATTCGCCAAGACCTTCTGCTCCTCGTTGGGTTCGACACTCTTACTTATCGAAAATACTGCCATACACCCCCTATACTTGTGGGTCATCAAGACTATTTTCTGGCGTCGTTGCCAGGGAGTGAAGCGCTATTGGAGAGTGTAACTGGTAAAGGAAACTTCTACTGTGAGTATTGTTTACTTCTATTAGCTTCTTTATTTCAATATGGATAATTCGCTGAGTTTCTTATTTCATAATGCTACTACCACTACTAAGGTAGTAGATGGACCACCACCTTCTGAGAATGATACTTTTAAAATACCTACAAGAATTATTGATCGTGTTATGGATAACTATTATGTTGGAGATGGAACTGTCCATCCCGGTGATCATTTGCTCTTTATACACAAATTATGTGGGTTGTTTAAGTGTGCAGGTATTACAATAGATCAAGTTAAGAAGAAGTTATTCTCATTATCACTGAAAGGAAGAGCTGAGGAATGGTATAAGCTGCTGAAGAATGGTCAAGATCTTGAATGGGAGGAAATAGTGCTTCTCTTTTACTCAAGCTCATCTGAAAAGAACTCTAAGGTTAAGTGTTCTTGGCCTAGAGAAATTTGAGCATGGGTGACCGACCGGGAAGTTGGTACCGGGTGCGCACGAGTGAGGACAAAGTGCATAGAAAAGACTAGTGTTAGTCTGTGGGGCTAGTCTAGAGATCCTAGTTATGCCAACCCCCGGGGCCTAGTGGACGTGGTGTTACAATGGTGCTGCGCGAGATGCTTACAATCTATACAATGATTGCATTTCCTTTGACATGATGTACATGACAAATAGGTATAAGATGCCATGTGCGTCGATCATAGGTATCAATGGATATGGGAAATCCATTCATCTTGGGTGTGGTTTTGTCTAGAATGAGAGGATAACAGATTTTGCGTGGATGTTTGAGATGTTTCTAGGTGCAATGGATGGGTTGCATCCGGATAACATCATAACTGACAAAGGTGGTGCTATGAGGAGTGCAATCATTGCTTTGTTGGTACACACTGTGCATAGAAATTGCAGATGGCATATAATGCAGAAAGTGCAAGAGAGGCTCGGTCCTTTCATAGCAAACAGAGAAGATTGAGGAGGGGTTTCAATGAAGTCATTGATTATAGTTTGAGTATAGAGGAGTTTGAGACCAAGTGGTCTGATATGTTAATCAGGCACCTCTCCCATGATCTCTCCCTACTCTGCCACTAGTGTCGGCACCGCCGGAATAGGCGCGGACCCTGCCGCCGCCGCTGCAAACCCTAGCGTCGCTGCCCGCAGCCTCTTCAATGCCCTGTGGTCGTTGAACACGTAGGGCGTCGTGGCGCCGCAGATGCGCGCCCTCGAGGCGCTCAAACGACCATCCGCTGTCACCGGTGCCAATGGTCCCTCAAAAAGGGGAAGGTGTTGGGGGTGAAGCCAGGCACGGGCAAGCCGAGCGCGGGCAAGGCTAAGGTTGTGGTCTCCCGACGAGCACCACCACCGCCCGAATTCGAGGCACCACCATCGCTGGCACCGCCTCCTCACGCTTCAACACCGGACGCTCGTGATATGGTCAACGAAATGCCTCATAGGTATGAAATGGACCAAAGTTGACTTTTTTTCCCAAATAGATGAATTGAATTTGGCATGTGGTTGTGTTGCTATCTATGTAGTGTCGACGACGAGGCTTTCATGACACATATGAATGTTAGTTCAACTCATTCACAAGAATTTGGGTCTCAATATGGTGCACCACAACCTCAAACACAAGAGGAGTTAGACGAAGACGGTGAAGGTTTGATGGATGCACCAAAAGGAAGAGCAGAAAATTACACACTTGAAGAAGACCAACTTCTATGCAAGGCATGATGCAATATCGGCATGGATCCAATGGTTGGCGCCGACCAATCAAGAGATACATATTGGGTGCGCATCAAGGAGTTCTTTGATGGTGAGAATACTAGTGGCATTGACCGCACCGAGAGATCTCTCCATTCTCGTTGGTTGGTGATCAATGCCGATTGCCAAAGGGGTTCAAAAAACGTGGATTCCATCAATCCAAGTGGCTACGTATAGAAGGATAGGGTAAGTTGTGTTTTTGTACATGTTCTATAAGTCAAATATGTGTTCTCTATGCTTGTGTTTCTAGCTTATTTGTTTTCTTCTTTTTGTTTGTAGCTCACTGTTGCCCAAAATCTATTTAAAGGTGATGGCAAGAAGAACAAGAAAGGAAGGGTGGTGAAAGGGAGACCATTTACTTTAGGACATTGCTACTCGGTGCTCGAGAAGGAAGATAAGTGGAGGAACCACGATATGGAGGTGCCCATGAGAGCCACACCTTGTTGGTGATGATGACGACGCATCAAGTGATGGTGGCAAGAGAAGTCCTACGCCTAGCTCGGTGGCAAGGCCCAAAAGACCAATGGGAGTAAAGCAAGCAAAAGACATAAAAGGGAAGAAGTCTAGAGGTGATGACATAAATAAAGCTATGGAGGCTATGGATAGTGCATGCAAGGAATACACCAAGGAGAAGAGGTTGGAGAATGCCAAGGTGTCGATGGCCGAGGATAGAAGGGCCACCACCGAGGAGAGGAGGTTGGCATTAGAGGAGAAGAAGCTTGCTCTGGAGGAATATGCTCGAACAATGGAGCAAGAGAAAGCACTCTTCTTAATGGACACATCCAAGTTTGATGAGAGGAAAATGGAGTACATCAACCTTTGTCGTGATGAAGTGTTGGCAAAGAAAAGAATGATGGCATCTACCTTTGCACCACCAATGAGCGGATTCGGTGTCATGGGTGGCATGGATGGCTTCGGTGGCATGGGTGGCATGAGCGCACCACCGGGCGGCATGGGTGGCATGGGTGGCTTCGGTGGCATGGGTGGCATGAGTGCACCATCGGGCGCCATGGGTGTCTTCGGTGGTTTTGGTGGCATGAGTGCACCATCGGGTGACATGAGTGGTTATGGATCCATTGGAGCACCACCGGGTGGATTCATGGCCTCCATGGTAGCTCCATTTGTGGGTGACGCCTATGGAGATTCTACTGGTAATGTCAACACCGGCCAAGTCTCAATTGGAGAAGCAAACAACAACCTGACAACTAGCAATGACATGGAAAGTGTTGATGTTTGATGATGTTGATGGTTCATGATGTTGATGGTTCATGATGTTGATGGTGTGTGTGTTGGGTCCGCAGCATAGAAAACAAAAATTTCCTACGATGAGAACTATACGCCAAGATCTATCTACTAGATACAGAGCAACGGGTGGACATACATCCATGGAGAACTTACCCTCGAAGACAACGAGTTTTTTTAACGAGTAGGAACTCGTGGTTGATGTAGTCGTACGCTTGCCGATCTCAAGATCGTGTGGAAGTCCGAGCGCCGCAAATCAGCAGCGCATCCTTCCTCGCACACACGTTCAAGCCACCGGACAACCTCCACCTCCTCGCTCCAGCGAATCAGCGGAAGCAGTATCTCCTTCCAGACGCAAGGCCACCAGGAACATGTATCTCGCTAATCCGAGACCATGGGGGAATATCTAGAGGGGGAGAGAGATCCTTCACGAGGAGGTGTGGTTTGTGAGAGGGGAGAGGGGGGCTTTATATAGGAGGGAGGGAGACCCCTCCCCTCCCATAGCCGGCGCATGAGGGGGGGACTCCTCCCCTCCTTCATTCATGTGGTGAACCTCCACTCACATAAACATGGCCTCCACCCAAAATCCCACTCACAATGCAACTCTCAATTAATAAAACTCTTTTATTTACTTTATTCAGAATTTTGTTAATTACTTTAATTAACAAACATTCACATAAAACCCCTTGCAACATTTCAATATCACATGCAGAACCACTTTCTGCAATTTCACCCGAAACAATTCCTGCGCTTTGCAAACCTTTTGTCTGGAACATATGTGCTCCTAAATGGTGTCCGGCAACCCTTAAGTGTGTCACCCTACGGTTCACGAATAATGCAGACATTATTGAGACTCCTCTCAGATCAATAATCAGAAGCGGGACTTGGAGATCCATACTGACTCCTGCATATTCAACGATGACTTCTGTGATCGTGAGAACCTTTAACGTCAGCAATTTAATCCCTTTGTCTCATGATATAATACATGTCCGAGATTCGATCATCGGTATCCAATACCTAGTTTGATCTCGTTACCGACATGCACTCTTTTAATGTTCCCGTGATATAACATTCTAGTGATCACATCACTTGCTTGCAAGCTATCTTAATGTGATATCACCAAGAGGGCCCAGAGTATATCTATCTGTCATCGGGACTGACAAATTCCACTCTTAATCCATGAGCCTCAACATAACGCCTTCATAGCACTGAACCCACCTTTATGGTCACCCTGTTACGGTGTGACGTTTGATGTTATCAAGATACTCTTCCGGTGTTAGCAATTAACATGATCTCATGGTCTAAGGATAAAGATTACTTCGTATGATGTTATAGCAATATAAACATAATGACTTGATCGTAATGCTATACTTCGGATGAATGTTCATCACATCATTCCACCAATGGTGTGACCTTGTTATTAACAACATCCAATGTCCATGATCAGGAAACCTTGATCATCCTGTTAATCAACAAGCTAGTTTATAAGAGAGGCATGACCAGCAGAGGCGGAGCTGAAAACAAAACAAGGCTGATGCTATACCGGCTTAGTGGTGCTATTTTTCTACAATTTTAATATTTGTAGCCTTCAAATTAATGCATGCTCCTTGTATCGAATGTGCTAGGGGTGGTGCTACAGCACGGGTAGCACCATGCCCATCTCCGCCCCTGATGACTAGGAACCCTTTTTGTTTATTAAACACACATGTATTGATGTTTCCGAATCAATACATTTCTAACATGTAAAATAAACATCTATCATGTATAAGGAATATATAATAACAACTTTATTATTGCCTCTCAGGGCATATTTCCTTCAGTCTCCCACTTGCACTAGAGACAATAATCTAGTTTATATAGTGATAAATCTAACACCCATGGAGTTCTGGTGTTGATCATGTTTTTCCCTAGGGAGAACTTTAGTCAACGGATCTGCTACATTTAGGTCTGTGTGTACTTTACAAATCTTTATATCTCCATCCTTGACATGCTCGCGGATGGAGTGAAACCAGTGCTTAATATGTTTGGAATTCTTGTGAGACCTTGGTTCCTTTGCGTTGGCTATGGCTCCATTGTTGTCACAATAGATCACCATCGGGTCCAATGCACTGGGAACCACACCCAGTTCTGTAATGAACTCTTTCATCCAAACTGCCTCCTGCGCCGCTTTTAAAGCAGCAACATATTCCGCCTCTGTTGTTGATCCAGCCACCATAGGTTGTTTGGAACTCCTCCAACTAACTGCTGCTCCGTTCAAGAGAAATACGTATCTGGATTGAGACTTAGAGTCATCCGGATCAGTGTCAAAGCTAGCATCGACATAACACTTAGCGACTAGCTCTTCTTCACCTCCGTATACAAGAAACATATCCTTAGTTCTTCTCAAGTACTTAAGGATATTCTTGACCGCTATCCAGTGTTCCAAACCTGGATCAGATTGGTACCTACTAGTCAAACTAATAGCATGTGCCACATCCGGTCTTGTACATAGCATGGCATACATTATAGAGCCTATGGCTGAGGCATAGGGGATCTTATCCATTATCTCTCTTTCTTCCGCCGTAGCCGGACTTCGAGTCTTACTCAATGTCTTGCCTTGCAACATAGGTAAGTACCCCTTCTTACTTCCGTCCATATTAAACTTCTTTAATATCTTATCAAGGTATGTACTCTGCGATAGCCCAATTAGGCGTCTTGATCTATCTCTATAGATTTTAATGCCTAATATATATGAAGCTTCACCAAGGTCCTTCATCGAAAATTTGCTGTTTAGATAACTTTTAACACTGTTTAAAAGATCTATATCATTTCCAATCAATAATATGTCATCCACATATAATATCAGAAATGCCACATTGCTCCCACTCACTTTCTTGTAAATACAAGCCTCTCCATAAGTTTGGACAAATCCAAATTCTTTGATCACCTCATCAAAGCAAAGATTCCAACTCCGGGATGCTTGCTTCAGTCCATAGATGGATCGCTGAAGTTTGCACACCTTATCAGCATCCTTAGGATCGACAAAACCCTTAGGTTGTATCATATACAACTCTTCTTCAATATTACCATCGAGGAATGCAGTTTTGACATCCATCTGCCATATTTCATAATCGAAATATGCAGCAATTGCTAACATAATCCTAACCGATTTAAGCATCGCTACGGGAGAGAATGTCTCATCGTAGTCAACTCCTTGAATTTGTCGAAACCCCTTTGCGACAAGTCGAGCCTTATAGATGGTTACATTACCATCAGCATCAGTTTTTCTTTTGAAAATCCATTTATTCTCAACGGCCTTTCGATCCTGAGGTAAGTCCACCAAGGTCCAAACCTGGTTTTCGTACATGGATTCCATCTCGGATTTCATGGCTTCTAGCCATTTGTTGGAATCAGGGCTCATCATCGCTTCTTCATACGTCGCAGGGTCATCTATTTCATCAATCATGAAATTCATAACAGGATTGCCGTACAGTTCAGGAGCTTTACGTGTCCTGCTTGACCTGCGAGGTTCGGTAGTGTCCTCTTTCGGAGTTTCATGATCAATATCATTAGCTCTCTCTTCATTAGGTGAAGTCAACTCTGAAACAACTTCCGGTGCTGCGCTACTCGCCATTTCATGAAGAGAAGGTTCAATAACCTCTTCGAGTTCTACCTTCCGACTACTCATACCTTTCGCGAGAAACTCCTTCTCAAGAAAGGATCCATTCTTGGCAACAAAGACCTTGCCCTCGGATCTGTGATAGAAGGTATACCCAATCATTTCCTTAGGGTATCCTATGAAGACGCATTTTTCCGCTTTGGGTTCGAGTTTATCCGGTTGAAGTTTCTTCACATAAACATCGCATCCCCAAACTTTAAGAAATGACAGCTTAGGTTTGTTTCCAAACCATAATTCATACGGTGTCTTTTCAAAGGATTTAGATGGTGCCCTATTTAAAGTGAATGCAGCGGTTTCCAGTGCATAACCCCAAAATGACAGTGGCAAGTCAGTCAGAGACATCATAGATCGAACCATATCCAATAAAGTACGATTATGATGTTCTGACACACCATTACGTTGTGGTGTTCCGGCAGGCGTGAGTTGTGAAACTATTCCACAGTCTTTCATATGTGTGCTAAACTCGTAGCTAAGATACTCTCCTCCACGGTCGGACAGCAGAAATTTGATCTTTCTGTTACGATGATTTTCCACTTCATTCTGAAATTCTTTGAACTTTTCAAAGGTTTCAGACTTATGTTTCATCAAATAGATATACCCGTATCTACTCAAATCATCCGTGAAAGTAACAAAATAACGATATCCACCTCGCACCGACACACTCATTGGTCCACACACATCAGTATGTATGATTTCCAATAAATCTGTCGCCCGTTCCATTGAATCGGAAAACGACGTTCTAGTCATCTTGCCCATAAGGCATGGCTCACATGTATCAAATGATTCAAAATCAAGTGATTCCAAAAGTCCATCAGAATGGAGTTTCTTCACGTGTTTAACACCAATATGACCTAGACGGCAGTTCCACATATATGTAGATATATCATTATCAAGTTTAATCCTTTTAGCATCAACATTATGAATATGTGTAATACTACTATCGAGATCCAATAGAAATAAACCATTCAACATAGGTGCATGACCATAAAAGATATCATTCTTATAAATCGAACAACCATTGTTCTCAGATTTAAAGGAATGATGACTTTGCATCAAACACGATCCAGATACAATGTTCATGCTCAGTGCAGGCACCAAATAACAATTATTTAGGTTTATAACTAATCCCGATGGCAAATGGAGAGGTAGCGTCCCGACGGCGATCACATCAACTCTTGATCCATTGCCAACCTGCATCCTGACCTCATCCCTTGCTAGTTGTCGCTTGTTCCGAAGCCCCTGAACCGAGTTACATATATTAGCAACCGATCCCGTATCAAATACCCAGGTGCTACTGCGAGTACTAGTCAAGTACACATCAATAATATGTATATCACATATACCTTTGTTTGCCTTGCCGACCTTCTTGTCCGCCAAATACTTGGGGCAGTTGCGCTTCCAATGGCCAGTCCCATTGCAATAGTAGCACTCGGTGTCAGACTTAGGGCCATCTCGGGGTTTCTTTTCAGGCGCGGCAACAGATTTGCCGCCCTTCTTTCCCTTCTGTTTGAAACCGGTGGTCTTATTGATCATCAACACTTGATGTTCTTTCCTAATCTCCACTTCTGCAGTCTTAAGCATTGACAGAAGCTCGGGAAGAGACTTCTTCATGCCCTGCATATTATAGTTTATCACGAAGCTCTTGTAGCTAGGTGGCAGAGATTGGAGAACATGATGTATGCCTAAGTCAATGGGAATCGTTATTCCCAAGGACACAAGCTTATAGGCGTACCTAGATATTTTGAGTACGTGCTCACTAACGAAGCTGTTTTCCTCCATCATGCAGCTAAAGAACTTTTCTGTAGCATTATAACTCTCTACGGCAGCATGGGTATCGAAAATCATTTTCAATTCTCCCATGGTATCAAAGGCATTGCCATTTTCGAAACGTTTTCGAAGTTCTGGCTCTAGCCCATATAGTATGCCGCAATGAACTAAGTTGTGGTCCTCCTGACGAGTCACATAGACATTCTTTTCCTCGTCAGGGGCATCAGGAGCTAGTGGGGGGCCTAGCGGCGCCTCTAGCACATATTGCTTTTGTGCAGCAGTGAGGAGAATCCTCAAATTCATAGCCCAGTTGGTGAAGTTGCTACCATTCGCAGCAAGATTCTCTTTCTCCATGAACACATTGAAATTAAAAGCAGGTGATGCCATCTACAACAGAATTTGTAAAATATATTTAGACTAAGTTTATGATAGATTGAGTTCAACTAATCCAAATTACTAATGAACTCCCACTCAAAAACGACATCCCTCGTGTCCTTTTGGTGATTACATGAACCAAATCCACTACACCAAGTCTGATCATCACGTGAGTCGGTGTAGCTTCAAAGGCGAGCATCTATATGGACATCATATCAACTATATGACTCATGCTTAACCTTTCGGTCCGTGTTCCGAGGCCATGTCTGTACATGCTAGGCTCGCCAAGTAAGAACCTTAGTATTCGCGTGTGTAAAACTGTCTTACACCCGTTCCTATGAAAGCGTAGATTCGAGTACACCCGATCATCACGTGATGTCTCGAAACATGATCCATAGAACGGTGCATACTCAAGGAAGAACACATTTTTATCTTGATATCTAAAAGAGGGATCATCTTATAATGCTATCAAACGCGCCAAACTAGCAGTATAAGATGCTAACATCTAATGTGTAAAGTGAGATGATATGGTCCATGCATTTGATCTCTATCACTTGCATCATGGTATGATCTCTATCATTCCTTTGTGTGTAAGGACAAGGTCTATGGAACTTACACGTTGAGTGTGTTGTAAGAGTATCCACCATACATCTACTTACAACAATACCATATCAACACACTAGCCCAGCAACGATCTAAACTAGACGCCTCTAATTTATTAATTGCAAATTTTACGTGGCTTAGGGCTTTCGGAGATAGAACCATTCTTACCTACGAACATGAACCACAACGAGGATAACTAAGTTATTATCAACTCGTTGTAAATCAGATATTGACTATAGTAGGAGAGACAGACACCCGCCAGCCACTTATGCAAAACAAGTTGCATGTCAGTCGTGGAACCGGTCTCATGTACGATGACATGTAAGGTCGGTCCGGGCCGCTTCATCCCACTATGCCACCAATATCCAAAATACATAGAAGATGCAATAACATGATCATCATCGCCCACATATCAACCATATGTGTACTACCCGTGCTAAGCACCTACGCATAGATCAGGCTCTGATACCACCGTTGGGTCCGCAGCATAGAAAACAAAAAATTCCTACGATGAGAACTATACGCCAAGATTTATCTACTAGATACAGAGCAACGGGTGGACATACATCCATGGAGAACTTACCCTCGAAGACAACAAGTTTTGTTAACAAGTAGGAACTCGTGGTTGATGTAGTCGTACGCTTGCCGATCTCAAGATCGTGTGGAAGTCCGAGCGCCGCAAATCAGCAGCGCATTCGTCCTCGCACACACGTTCAAGCCACCGGACAACCTCCACCTCCTCGCTCCAGCAAATCAGCGGAAGCAGCAACTCCTTCCAGACACAAGGCCACCGGGAACATGTATCTCGCTAATCCGAGACCATGGGGGAATATCTAGAGGGGGAGAGAGATCCTTCACGAGGAGGTGTGGTTTGTGAGAGGGGAGAGGGGGGATTTATATAGGAGGGAGGGAGACCCCTCCCCTCCCATAGCCGGCGCATGAGGGGAGGGACTCCTCCCCTCCTTCATTCATGTGGTGAACCTCCACTCACATAAACATGGCCTCCACCCAAAATCCCACTCACATGTATTTAATTTCCACCAAATTAAATGCAACTCTCAATTAATAAAACTCTTTTATTTATTTTATTCAGAATTTTGTTAATTACTTTAATTAACAAACATTCACATAAAACCTCTTGCAACATTTCAATATCACATGCAGAACCACTTTCTGCAATTTCACCCGAAACAATTCCGGTTTCTATCGAAACAATTTCTGCGCTTTGCAAACCTTTTGTCTGGAACATATGTGCTCCTAAATGGTGTCCGACAACCCTTAAGTGTGTCACCCTACGGTTCGCGAATAATGCAGACATGATTGAGACTCCTCTCAGATCAATAATCAGAAGCGGGACCTGGAGATCCATACTGACTCCTGCATATTCAACGATGACTTCTGTGATCGTGAGAACCTTTAACGTCAGCAATTTAATCCCTTTGTCTCATGATATAATACATGTCCGAGATTCGATCATCGGTATCCAAATACCTAGTTTGATCTCGTTATCGACATGCACTCTTTTCTCGTTCCCGTGATATAATATTCTAGTGATCACGTCACTTGCTTGCAAGCTATCTTAATGTGATATTACCGAGAGGGCCCAGAGTATATCTATCCGTCACCGGGATTGACAAATTCCACTCTTGATCCATGAGCCTCAACATAACACATTCATAGCACTGAACCCACCTTTATGGTCACCCTGTTACGGTGTGACGTTTGATGTTATCAAGATACTCTTCCGGTGTTAGCAATTAACATGATCTCATGGTGTAAGGACTAAGACTACTTTGTATGATGTTATAGCAATATAAACATAATGACTTGATCGTAATGCTATACTTCGGATGAATGTTCATCACATCATTCCACCAATGGTGTCACCTTGTTATTAACAACATCCAATGTCCATGATCAGGAAACCTTAATCATCCTGTTAATCAACAAGCTAGTCTATAAGAGAGGCATGACTAGGAACCCTTTTTGTTTATTAAACACACATGTATTGATGTTTCCGAATCAATACATTTCTAGCATGTAAAATAAACATCTATCATGTATAAGGAATATATAATAACAACTTTATTATTGTCTCTCGGGGCATATTTCCTTCAGTTATGGCATCAACATCGATGAGTAGCTTATGGTTCCCGATCGGCAGCCTAGAATCTATGGATTGGGACGTCATCATTATGCTTCAGGCCTCTTAGGTCATTTGTTAAGTTTGATATACTTAATATCATAATTTTCCTTTCATTGTTTGATGTTTGTGGTCAGTAACCTCTGCTTGTAATAAGTTGGTTCTTTGCTTAGTTATGAGCTTGCTGTAATAAGTTTTGTGTTGTAGGGTCACTATAATGTTATCGATTCTTTCTCTATATGCTTCCGAGATTTAGATTAGGCTTATATCAAATAGAGGTCTCGGATTTGTCTAGCCCTAATCTAGTGTGACAGCTATCAATTCTATTTACCTTAGACTTTGATAACACATGATTTTAATTTTTGAATTTCAAATAATTTCAAAAATAAGCAATAATGATTAAGTAATAATAAGCATCAATAAATTCCAAATAATCTTTATGCATAATTTAATTAATAATTTAAAAACTTAAAATTTTCAAAAAAATCAGAAAAAACTCTCAAAATCTAAAAAATCCAAAATCATATAAAAATTTCAAAATAACTAAAAAGTAAAATAAAGAACAAAAGAAATTCAAATATTTCAAAAAATATCAAATTTCTAATTTTTTCCTAGCAAAACCTAAAATCTTCCTACTTTCATATTTCCCTTTAGAATTTTGAAAATCTATTATTTGTGCAAACGGCATTAGGATGTTTAAATAGGATGTAACTTTTTGCGTGAATACTTTTTCATATATTAGACAATTTTTTCCGAGTTCGTACGCAAAAATTATAGCTGTTTTAATTCGGAACAATTTTTTTTAAATAAATCAAAATTGAAAATTTAAAATTTTCCCTAAAAGTTGGCTGCGTGAGGTACAAGCATGTCAAAGGATTTTGATATTTGAAGTTTTTATTATTTTTGTTTATTTTTTAGACTTTTTTACACGGAGTAGGCATGAGAGAAAAAATGTACGTTTACTTTTAGTCTGGGTTGGTATCTCTAACCGAGACTAAAAGTCTATCTTTAGTCTCGATTGGAGACATCGATCAGGACTAAAGGTCACTACCCCTTTAGTTTCGGTTGTTATCTCCAACCGGAACTAAAGGGAACTAAAGGTCCCGTTTAACCCAGGAGTTCCGTTTAAAACTAGGACTAATACTCACATTAGCTCTAGACGAAAGGCATATTTTTTAGTAGTACACTGTTATGAGCTATCAACCTAGTAGACACCGCACCAATGGGTCCTTACCCTGCGATGGCACAACCGCAGTAGCCGCCAGCCCTTCTTCCATTTAATGGAGAATTAGGAATCGAAAAGTAATAATCAATAGCTATTATTATATAAGGCCACAACACACATACGACCAGAGATCAAATATATTTAAGTTTTTTTTTCTTTTAACACTAGTCATAGTGGGGAGTAATTAAAAACTTAAACCCTGAGATGGTTTAGGCTGAAAATAGATGACGTGTCGGGGATTTTTTGTCAGAAGTGGGCCAGCGACATGGGCAAGCGGCGCCTTCACTTAACGATACCGCGGGGTTTGAACCGTTACCCGCGGATACAAACACACACATAACACACAGAGAGAGAGAGGGCGATTGGGCCGGCGGCGGCAGAGCAGAGAATGTCATGATCGTCATGTGCACCTTCCGTTTCTAGATTTCGAGCTACCGCAGGACGAAGAAGGTGGGCAAAAGCAAGGCCGTTGGTGTCGTACCGAGAGAATCCAATGGCGTACAATCTGACGAAGCTATGCCACTGCAATCCACGGGGAAGGCGGCCTAGTGGATATCGTGGAGTAGTCAGAACCCAAGCGGGAGGTACTATACCTGTGTGGATACAGTGGTGGTTGTTCTGGATACGTAGAATTTTGTTCAATTTTGTTGAGTTTTTTCCTTTTTCCTATATTCCTCTTCTCGTTCTCTCTGATAATTTGTTCAACTTTGCACAAAATGGAGGTGGTTGTGGATACATATAATGACATGATATGCCCCTACCAAATTTATGGAGTGATTTGCTTGGTGATCTGCGCGATAAAGTGTGGAGGCAGCGTGCTCAAGGACCCGTGGCTTCATTGTCTGAAGGAGGAGGGACAGAGGATAGGATTCAAGTTCTAGAAGATCGGCTGAAAGAGAAGATTGCAAAGATAGCCACTTTAAAGGGAAAATATAAAAATCTGATGTTTGTTTTCATTGTATTTGTGCCTGGTTTATTGGCAGAGAAGATCTTCATGCAGCGATGTGTTTGTAATTTGAATGCAATGTACTTCTGCAACTTAAGGCTTGTTGAATGCAAGGAAGCTTTTAAATATATTTGAATTTTTAATTTTCTATCAGTATTTCACTTGAATTTGGACATGTGCAAATGAATTAACTAGAGCAATATTGACATCAACAAAGCATTTTTTGTGAATAGGACTGTGACATTACAAAGCAGCTCAACAAAAACGAAAATTACATCAAAATTCTTGAAAAACCCTTCATCTTCAACCTCCAAACCGTGTTGACGGGACGCCACCACTACCGCTCCTCCGTGAGTCGGCGTGACGTTGGTTGCGGACGGGAAGGGTCAAAAGGTTCACATGCGTCCTGGAGACAACATTGACAGAAAAGAGCAATATAGTGGATGTTTTCCTGTTTGAGTCTAACATAACACAAACTTGCAACATTACACACTGAACTTAAACAAAGAAGTAGCAGCATAAGATCCATCTCTGTAACAATAAACTGTCTCAGGGTTTAAATTAGACTGGGATTAGTGAACTCGGAGAGTTGACTTCAGAATTGTCGATTCAGGTTCGATTTAGCTGAACTCTAGGTTTGTTTTAGCAGAGCGGCTAGAGCCTTTCTCCATATCTGTGCCGTTATATTGGAGCCAAGATTTACCTCGCCTGTGCTGACCCAACCTAACCGCTTTCTCGAACATTTCCCCACCGAGTTGGCCTCGCCGGAATCCGCTCAAGAACCAAGAAATCCCTAAATCCCGAGCTTCCATGGAAGGCCAGGGCAATCCCCCCAACACGCGCGCCACCTTCTCCCTCGCGGCCGCCCCCGGCGCCGCCGCTACGGTTCCCGGAGGCAGCGTGGATCGCTTGAGCCGCCTTCCCGACCACCTCTTCGTCTACATCCTCCTCAAGCTCCGCATCAAGCAAGCCGGCAAGACGTGCGCCCTCTCCCGGCACTGGCGCCGTATGTGGGCTCAACTCCCCGTACTCGAATTCGAGGGCGTCAACTCCTCTGTTATTGTCCGTGCCCTCACCGCCTACCAGGACCACGGGGAGGACGACATCCACAGCTTCACCGTCTTCTCGAAACAGATGGACGCGCAGCAAATCCTCGCCTGGCTGTCCCTCACCCCGCCCCTCCTCTCCGGCCGGCTCTACTTTGACAACAGACATACTGTGTCGCCGGAGGCACTGCAGCGGTTTCTGGACGACGACGAAGTCGAGGCGGCGGTGCGAGGAGACGCGCTTGAGTTGCCCTGCTTCAACAAAGCCACCGAGATTTTGATGGACCTCGGGTTTCTTGGCCTAGCGCTGCCACCGGTTGGCGTCTTCGATGCGCTCAGGATGATGTGGCTAGAGCACTTCTGGTTCCCAGGCCAATTGAGCATCAGCGACACCATGTTTCCTTCATTGCAAGAACTGATCATCTGCAGGGTCCGTGGGTTGGTCGCACTGACGCTCAACTCGAAGTTTCTGCTGGATATTCATCTGTCCGTCCTCCCTGAGTTTCAGGAGCTCAACATCCTGGCTCCAAGGCTCGAGGAGCTAGACGTGACGGACTGCTTTTATGATGTGCTGTCGGAACCAGTTGTAAGCATTGCTGCAGAGAGATTAAAGGTGCTCAGGTGGGAAGTGCCTTGTGTTCCAGACCCTGTCTGCCTCAGAAAGATGCCACCCCTCTTGGTGCTCCAAGCCCCTCCTATTTCCACACATTGGTCGGAAGATATTTGTGCAGAATTTCTTAATTGCTTTCCAGAAGCCGACCAGCTCAAGCTTCAGATAAGTCTTCGTGTGAGTCCTTCTTCTTCCTCTTGGACATGATTTTTTTTACGGGGCCCTCTTGGACCTAATTGTTCTTTCACCAGCATAAATAATTCTCTCTTTGAATATTGTCACTGTGAGCCATTGAGACAGAACTGCATTGCCACAACATAAGATCACATTGCAATATGAGGTTTGCTCACAAATGACAAATGACTAGTATGGAAGTGGCACAAACATAATTGGAGCAAGAAAGCAGCAGTAGGAGTTCAGAGGCAGCACTGTTGGCATTGTAGGATATAATTCCGGTGGTTTTGACTTCTGTGCATGTAGTTTTTGTAGCTCTGTGTGTATACTATATGCAAGGATTGTTAGCAAGTTTATTACAAGGAAAAGTGCAAAAGTAAGGCTGCAGTTTTTCAATCTGTCACTGGGAGTGCAAAATCGCTGTTGGTCAGGACAAGAAATTTGGACAACGTTTGATCGCCTCTGTATCTGATCTGATTAGTTTCTGAAGTGCTGCGACGAGAAACTCATTCAAACATTCAGTTCACTGTCACTTGTCTTCAGTGCGTAACGTTAAGTCTACAGTTGTTTGTGCTAGTACAATTGGGAGGCTACACATTTTAGATATCCCTATGTATGTATGAGGCTCTCTGAGTACTCGAGACTGGAAATAACATCTTTACTTTCAAGCTACTTCATAATCTCATCATTGGAGTTCACATGGTGTGTTGGCGAACTTATGAAACTGCTTCCTTTCTGTTTCTCGATGTCGACTAGTGCAATCACACCTGTCAAGGTAGTCTATGGTTCTCTGTCGTGTATATTTGATTACTTTTGATTTATATGAGCTTAATTTTGTTGCTTTCTGATGAATCAGCGGTGGATGGATAAGTCGCCGCTCTTGATGAAAGACATAACCATCCCTCGTGTGAAAGTATTATGGTTATACTTAGAAACAAATGGTCATGTTTTTGAAGGAAGAGTAACGCAGTTGCTCACAAATTGTTCTGGCATAAGTGAGCTGAAACTATCATTCCAATCTCGAGATGAGGTAATTATATCCTTTGTAATATACTATTATTCAACATAAGCATCCTCTGGCTACAGTGTGTTGAATAATGGAAGTTAGACATTGTCAATGTTTATATTTTTCTTATATATTTGGGAACCAGACATAGTAATGATTTTGTGGTGATACATTTCAAGCATAGCTGGTACCAAATAGTTTGCATGCAGGAAATGCCCATTGGCTGTCGGACTAAAACTAGGTTCCATTCTCTGTTTGGACTGGGATAGCATAGACATGTTTAGGAGAGGCAACTGAAAAACAAGATTATTCTTACAACATGCTTTATCATTATGGTATTATTAAAAGAAGCTCTTAATACGAGATAGTTACTTATTATGAAATGTACATCTACTCTGTTGCTTGAAGAAAAATGTTAGGTTAGGCAATGTATATAAATATATTTCTTATATATTTGGGAACCAGAACACAGTAATGAATATGAAGTAATGCATAAATTCAAGCATACCTGGTATCAGATAGTGTGAATGCATGGAATGCCCATTGGCTGTTGGAGTAACACTAAGTTTATTCTCTGTTTGGACTAGGAGAGCATAGACATGTTAATGACAGGCAACTGAAAAACAAGAATATTTCTAGGAAATGCTTTAACATTACGGTATTATTAAATGATGCTCTTAATACTACAGTTACTTAATTAGTAGGAATAGTTAGTATGAAGTGTATATCTATTCTGTATTTCTGTTGCTCGAAGAAAAATGTTGAAATGCACAACTATTATCAAGTATAGCTTTCTTATATAATTTTTTACTCTTTTGGTCCTGTGGAATGTACACAGGAAAATTTGTATCGTGGAAGAATTCCATTTTGCATTGATTCTTATTTTATTCTGTGCGTTTTGGATACAATTATGAATTTGAACTGTACTGACTGAAATAGTTATCCAGCATGCAAACATTTGCTGTCCTTGGTCAGTTCCGTTCAGTGTACCTGTTTGTTATCGCGTTTGTTTGGTCTTCCGAATATGATCTTGATATCATGACAACTTCATCTCACACATTTCGATGTCAGTGCTGAAAACAACTGTGGCACTGGAGAACCTCTTGTCTTGAACTGCTCTCAAATAATAGCGCTAGATTAAAGATTTGTCGCTCTTACCATTTCCTTATTCTGTACCATGGTGAAGTTTCTTACACTACACGTGCATCGTTTGCTCCAGTTTTGTCTGTCATTTCTAGCACCCTTAAGCATGTTCTCATTTCAGGTGCAAGATTTGTGTTTACCGGACTGCATCTGTCGCAATGAGCCAAAAAATTGGGAAGCTAAGGTCGTTGAAATAATGGATCTAAAAAGAGTGAAAATCGTCAATTTCCATGGGGCTCCACGTGAAGTTTACTTTCTGGAACAGCTAGTGCTAAGGGCGCCGAGGCTTGCACTACTGAGAGTAACCTCGATGGTTGAGGACCATTCGTTGGACGGCATTGGATGGTTACGACCTAAGGATTGTGAGTTTGAGATTGTACCGGGATACTAGAAGCAAAGAGGAACAGGCGATATGATCTCTGACTTGCTATTAGAACTCTGAAGCATACATCTATTCATTGTACATTTTCGACACAGACCATCTTGTATACAGGGTGTATTTGGGTTCGTGAACGATGTATACAGAGTGTATATTGGTTTCATGAATGCTGTCAGTTCGGTGTACCCGCCTGTAATCACATTTGTTGTGTCTGAGATGGACCTCTTATTGTCCGCCGTAATGCAGATCAGCTTATGATGATTTGGGTCACTGGGTGTGATGCCTGTTTCTATTTCATGTGACCAATTTAAATAAATGCTAGTATTACCTACTGTTTCATGATTGATTAAAGCATCAACAGGACCGTGGCAGAAGATGGGTGTGTGCCTGTATGTCCAGCGTCCCAAAAATAGTGAAGATGATGAGCTCCTAGGTCCTTTGCCAGCTGGTAGTGATTCGATTTGTTTTAATGTATATTGGAAATGCTCCAGCCTATAAATATTTCCTATCCTTATTTGGGTGTTCATCAATCCTTCACTATTATTTTGATCCCTCTGCTGCTTGAAAAAATAGTTTTGTCAGTCCATTTATGTAGTACCACTACAACTTTAAGAAAATCTCTTTAGAGGACGAGCTATCAGGTAGGACTTTATTTTTCAGAGTTTGAAACCATACGTTTAAAGTTTCAGAGCTTTGTACGTCCCAGTATGACACTTTTCCTATTATTAAGGATCTTGGTGTGCTGGAGTGGTGTGCTGGAGTACTTTTTGGACTTGAAGCGGTTTACACTTCCGGGATATGACATTTGACTCAACGTAAGTATGCACTTAATCTTTTTCATTGTGTAAACATGGAGAATTGCAAGCCCACTACAACTCCGCTAGTGCGTAAGGAACATTTATCCCGCGATTCAGCTTCACCATTGGGTACTGAAGATTCTTTTCGGTACCGCAGCATTGTTGATGACCTTTAGTAGATTCTTTTCGGTATCGTCGCACACTACTCAGCCAATTTATGATTTAGCAGGCTGGGCCAGCCGGTTAAGGGTTGCCGGAGCTGGAAAACTGAACCGGAAAAAAGAATACACACAAGTTTCTGGTAAGGAGCCCCCGAGTATCTCTCGGGGTTCCGCATTTTTCATTCATAGAGTTCGTGGGATACATACACTGTCTGACGACTAGGTGTAAAACGGGCGGAGCAGGGCCGTGTTCCAGGGGCGTTATGTCTCCTTGTCCGACTTGTCTATCTTATTCCTGCGCGGCTGCTGTGCGTCGATGAGGTAGTAGGAATTGTTGTGCAACGCAGGTTCAACATTTTCAGCATCCTCTGGCTACAGTGTTGAATAATGGAAGTTAGACATGGGTTGTTAAGTTAGGCAATGTATATATTTCTTATATATTTCGGAACCATAACACAGTAATGATTTTGAAGTAACGCATAAAATCAAGCATAGCAAGTATCAAATAGTGTGAATGCAGGGAATGCCCATTGGTTGTTGGACTAACAGTAAGTTTATTCTCTGTTTGGACAAGGAGAGCATATACATGTTAATGACAGGCAATTGAAGGACAAGAATATTTCTATAAAATGCTTTAACATTATGGTATTATTAAATGAAGCTCTTAATACTACAGTTACTTAGTAGGAATAGTTAATATGAAGCGTATATCTATTCTGTTGCTCGAAGAAAAATGTTGAAGTGCACAACTATTATCAAGTATAGCTTTCTTATACAATTTTCTACACTTTTGGTCTTGTGGAATGTAAACATGAAATTTTGTATTGTGGCAGTTTATATTCGTGAATACCATTTTGCATTGATTCTTATTTTATCCTGTGCATTTTGGATACAATTATGAATTTGAACTGTACTGACTGAAATAGTTATCAACATTTGTTGTCCTTGGTCAGTTCAGTTCAGTTCAGTGTACCTGTTTGTTATTGTGTTTGTTTTGTCTTTCGAATATGATCTTGATCTCATGACAACTTCATCTCACACATTTCCATGTCGGTGCTTAAAACAAATGTGACACTGGAGAACCTCTTGTCAACTGCTCTCAAATAATAGCGCTAGATTAAAGATTTGTTGCTCTTACCATTTGCTTATTCTGTACCATGGCGAAGTTTCTTACGCTAGACGTGCATCTTTTGCTCCAGTTTTGTCTGTCATTTCTAGCACACTTAAGCATGTTCTCATTTCAGATGCAAGATTTGTGTTTACCGGACTGCGTCTGCCGCAACGAGCCAAAAAATTGGGAAGCTAAGGTCGTTAAAATAATGGATTTGAAAAGAGTGAAAATCGTCAATTTCCATGGGACTCCACGTGAAGTTTACTTTGTGGAACAACTAGTGCTAAGGGCGCCGAAGCTCAAACTACTGAGAGTAACCTCGATGGTTGAGGACCATTCATTGGACGGCATTGGATGGTTACGACCTAAGGATTGTGAGTTCGAGATTGTACTGGGATACTAGAAGCAAAGAGGAACAGGCGATATGATCTCTGACTTGCTAGTAGAACTCTAAAGCATACATCTGTTCGTTATACATTTTCGGCACGGGCCATCATGTCTACAGTCGGTGTATTTGGGTTCGTGAACGATTACTGAGGTTGAAGAATCTGGTATATTGGGTTCATGAATGCTATCAGTTCGGTGTACCCTCTTGTAACCGCATTTTGTTGTGTCTGAGATGGACCTCTTGTTGTCCGCCGTAATGCAGATCAGCTTATGATGGTTTGGGTCACTAGGTGTGATGCCTGTTTCTTCTATTTTCATGTGAACAATTTAAATAAATGGTATTGCCTACTGTTTTATGATTGCGTAAAGCATCAACTGGACCGTGTCAGAAGATGGGCGTGTGCCTGTATGTCCAGCGTCCCAAAAATAGTGAAGAAGATGAGCTCCAGCCTATAAATATTTCCTGTCCTGATTTGGGTGTTCATCAATCCTTCACTATTATTTTGATCCCTCTGCTGCTTTAAAATAGTTTTGTCAGTCCTTTTACGTACTACCCCTACAACTTACAGAAAATCGCTTTAGAGGACGAGCTATAGGTAGGACTTTATTTTTGAAACCGTAAGTTTAAAGTTTCACACTTTTTCTACTAATAAGGGCCTTGGCGTGCTAGAGTACTTTCTTGGACTTGAAGCGGTTTACACTTCTGGGATATGACATTGACTCAACGAAAAGTATATGCACTTGATCTTCTTCATCGTGTAAGCACGAAGAACTGCAAGCTCACTTGAACTCCACTAGTGCCTACGAAACATTTATCTCGTGATTCTAGTTGACCATTGGGTACCGAAGATCTCATGATTCTGGTTGACCATTGGGTACTGAATATTCTTTCTGGTACCGCAGTATTGTTGGTGGCCTTCAGTACCTAACACTCACAAGTCCAGATATTCCTTTGCGGTCAGCAAGGTGTGTCACTTCCTCTCTTAGCCTACTGAGGTACACTATGAAGCGGTTAAGTGTATCCTACGCTATGTAGAAGGGGAGTGCTAGGTGTCCCCCGTGGGATATTTTCCCTGGATCCCCCTGCTGACATGTGTTCCCCCAAAAGACTTCAAAACCCGCTTTTCCTACAAATGCCCTGATTTTGCTATGGATTGTCCCGCTTTTGCTACATGTAGCAAAAAAGGGTTTACGTTAAAAAGTAGAATAAAAGGATTGTTTCGTCAGAGACCTTGCCGGAGTCTTTGTAGCAAAAAAAATTATGCTAATGTAGCAAATCCGACCTCGCCGGAGACTTTCGACAGGAGACCTCGCCGGAGACCCTGTAACAAAAACTTTACGCTAATTTAGCAAAACCACAAAACGGTTGTAGCAAAATGTTTTCTCGTAATGTAGCAAAGGGGACATCGTCGGAGACTCTCATCACAGACATCGTAGAAAAACCATAGAGATTAGTGTAGCGAAAAATTGTGCGGAAGTAGCAAAAATTATATGCATACATAGCAAAAATAATATGCTAAGGTAGCAAAATGCTCGTAGCAAAGACAAACACAAAAGTAGCAACACTGGCCAACTAGAGTAGCAAGCACTCTAAACTATGGTAGCAACACCGGAACGCCGTATGTAGCATTACCGTCGCCGGTCCATGGTTGCGTGTTACCGAGACGTCGTCGCAGCAGCCATGGCCGCTCCACCCACAAGAGAACCTCCATAGTGAAGTCCATCTCCGGCGACAATGGTGAGCACCACCGTCGTGCCCTCCCATGAAGACGTTGGAGGACGCACAACAGGGTGCCGGAGCTCGCGTGAGTCGACGACCTTGGAGATGGCGGGGGATGGCCATAGGGGCGACAGGAAGGAAGGTTGCGTCGGCCTGTAGCACGTATCGCCGTTTCCCTAGCAGCACCGCTGTCTTGCTACGCCGGTTTGATGCTACGGAGGAGCCCAACGTCCTCCGCTTGTCAGGGCGGAGAGCTCTGGCCAACAACGAGCGAGGCGACGGACGCGCATGGCGCAAGACGGGCGGTGATGGCGCGGTATAGCAGCGACGGAGGCACACGGCTATGGCATGGCGGAAGAGCGAGGAATTGGTGGCCACGTTGAAAGAAGAATAGGATAAAGCATTAGAGACAGATCGCGGGTGGGCGTGCACCAATGTCGACATGGAGGATGGCAACGTGTCATCCCCGGGGTAGGGTATCATTTTCCTACGTAAAAGGGACTTTGAACACTGGCTTGACTATCCACAAGTCTCCTTCCGTGGGCATCAATATATTTAGGAATGTTGATTGGGCTGGGTGTGTTGATGTTCGTCGCTCCACCGGAGGTTTTGTGGTCTTTGTTGGACCAAACCTTG
Organism: Avena sativa; assembly: GCA_916181665.1. NCBI lineage: Eukaryota > Viridiplantae > Streptophyta > Magnoliopsida > Poales > Poaceae > Avena > Avena sativa. The sequence continues at coordinate 630,496,521 of OV702288.1, forward strand.
TTCCATGGAGTTCGAAAAAATAACCTACTCTATCAAGGTCTAGTACAGAGTCAGAGTAGAAGACACTAGCAAACGAGCTACTGAAACTATATGGGTCGATTCATTGTTTAAAGAACTTGGCGTTTCTCAGTAGGGAGTTCCCATCTTATGGTGTGATAATTTAAGGTCTACTTACCTGACAGCAAATCCAGTGTTTCGTGCTCGTACTAAGCACATTGAGATCAATTTTTATTGTATGCGTGAGCAAGTGACCGATGGTGCTTTGGATGTGAGGTTTATCCATTTAGATGACCAGTTGGCCGATGTGTTTATATACCAGCTCTAAATCTTGTACTCCCTCCGTCTAGGATAGATGTCGTAGCTTTGTTAAAATTTGAATGTATCTAGGCACTATTTAGTCTAGATAAATCCAAATTTTGACATATTTGCGGTATCTATTTTGAGATGGAGGAAGTATGTAACAATAGTTTAGTTCGAGAGGTGCACTACAGGAATTTCGTTCTTTGCCGTGTAACAGATAATACACGGCAAGAAAAGACATGGCTTTGCCGTGCGCCACTACACGGCAAAGACTGCACGGCAAAGATCGGTCCGAAGAGTCCTTGCCGTATTCAAATTAGAATCGGTACACCGGACCGTACTCTATGTACATGTATTTGTAACTGTACCGTCGTGCATATATAAAGAGATCTAGGGCGGAAGCTTTGCCACACCGAAAACCCTAAAACCAGTTTTCTGACTTGGAGGACATCGACGGCAAGCAGGATTCGCTGTGTCCCGCCGAGTGCGGATCGAGGATGGGGGACATCAATTGCGAGCATGAGTGCTCGCTAAAGATGTGTGCCACCAAAACGAAGGTGCCGACGGCCGGGTATCTGCTACCCCTCGAGGGAGGCGCCATAAAGATTGAAGGCGAGGAATACTTTCCCGATGGAGATATTGTGGCGACGGACGCGCTTTTCTCCGATGACGTGGACAGGTGTGCCGACGTGACCAGGCATGAGATTGACGAGCAGGCCATCAACGAGACCAAAGTTGCAGCTGCGTCTTAGAAGGGGGAGCCGGCTTTACATGCTTCTCGGGAGAGGAGGATTCTGGAGATGATGATGATGATGATGATGATGATGATGATGATGATGATGATGATGATGATGATGATGATGATGATCTTATCCTCACTGAAGCTGAGTTAAAGCTGGTTTTTGACAGGGCAAACGCCAAGTACGATAGATTCATTCAGAGGCTCCGTGCTCGCCATCCAACAATGCTGATCAAGGATTACACTGCGGCTGATTTTGCTGATTCTGATGATGAAGAAGAAGCCGTACGTCCATGACCATGCCAAGGTTGAGGAGGTTGCTCTGTAATGTAATCCAAGGATTTGAGATGATGATGTACTACTTGTTCGGTCTACCAGTGCTATGCCGTGTTACCTACTCCCTCCTTTTTAAAATATAAAATGTGTTAGCTTTGTAAAAAAAGTGTATCTAGATTTCTTTTAGTACTCCCTTCGATCCAAATTAATTGACTCGAATTTGTCTAGATTCGGATGTATCTAGACATGTTTTAGTGCTAGATACATCCAAATTTAAACAAATCCAAGTCAATTAATTTGGATCGGAGGGAGTATGTAGGTTCATTTAAGTTTTGAGTGAACCTACGCACTAAAAAGGGTCTAGACACACTCTTTTATAAAGCTAAAACATCTTATATTTTGAAACGGATGGAGTATCTATCAACCAACCTATTTGTGTATCTATCTACTAATTTACACAGGGTAGGTTCCTTCACCAGTTTTTTGGTTCCGATTTTAATGTGGACGATTTTGCCCCTTACAATTTGGCCATATCACGCCACTGCCACCGCCAAGTGGATACCACGGGTTTCTCTCTGGTCAAATTGCAACCGCACGAGCGCCCCGCTCCTCTTCCATCCCGAGCGCTGACCCGCCTCCTGCCGCATCCTTCCCAACTCGAACTCTCGAAGGCATGTCCTCCTGCCACCTCTTGATCCTTCGGCGCCCCTGGATCAGTGAGAGCAAGCGATCAACCAGGGATCGTTCTGTCGCCAACCTATGTCGCATGGATACCGCCATCGGCAGCGCCTTCCTATCCATGTGTCGAGATCTACCGACGACGGGGTCGCCATCCCCTACATCGCGCGGCCCGACGCGCGGTCGGTGACGCCGTCCCCATCCCCAGCAGCGCGCCTGGCCAGTTGCGTGCCTCCCCATCCCCTACATCCCGCGTAGCCTCTGTCAACCCCATCACCTGCATCCCGTGTGGCTGGCGGCGAGCGATCTTCCAACTGAAGGTCGCAACCAGCTCACTGCCGGACGGATGGATTGCAGCACCACCGCGCCGCCAGTTCCGGCCGGGATTGGAGTGCTGCTGCCTCCGATTCAGTCGATTCCCCATATCCGCCGTCGACCTCCGCCGTTGTGTCCAGGTGGGCAGGTGCCCGGCGGGTGAGCAGCTGCAGGCCAGCAACAAAGGTGGGAGGGAGGCGAGGCAGGACATGATAGGGAGCGACCGCTCTAGGTACGGCGCGAGGGAGGACAAGAGGGGCCTCGCATGTGGATGGAACCTGGGCTTGGAAGAAGCACTCCTCCATGTCCCTGAGCTAGAGCCCGTCGACGACGGCCTCCCGATCGGCAAGATGCGAGTGACACTATCGACTGGCCCATAGGGTACACACCAGCGAGCAGCAAAAAAGGCGGGCTGCGCTCTAGCTTCATGCAGGATTGATTGAATTCTCCGGCTGTACATTGTGGAGCAGTGTGTGTGCCTCCTACCTGTTTGTGTTAATGCCTACCAGCAATGGTCTTGAATCTATGGGCCATTACGTGCATCTCAAGATGACCCTGACAACACTCTCAACAATCCTCGGTAATCAAACAAAGTTGTTTTGAAGCAGTGAAGACATGATTGGGACCATACATATAATGTGTCAAAACTCAAATAAGTTTATTCAATCAGTAAGTGAACTGGGGGTTTGAGGCCGTGAACGGGAAGTGATGCTGAAACATCATATGTCTCATGTGTTGATGTTCACGCACTCAGCGATGGCGCTCATGTCGCGGATGTCTTGGAAAGTTGGAAGGTAGGTCAGACATAAAATAACTCTATCAAATCTGGACACTGTTAATGGTCTAATGCAGCACGCAGTAGAAGGTTTGTCAGTGTTGCTTCATTCCTCAGTAAACAACCCAAGTGAATGAATACCCCATACTGGTTAAATGCTCAGTTTTCTGCTGAGGTGAAAAAAAAAGGAAAGCCTGATGGTTTTGCAACCAACTCTTCATACATATATTTGGACCCTTTATCAACCCAAATTCAGGAAAAACATGCCGGCTAAAAATACTAGCCAATAGCACCTCATTGCATGTATGAATCATAGCTCCCCAGGAAACCTCATGACTTATTGGCATGTTCATTCATAACCCTCTGAATAATCTACCAGTTCTGAAGGAACCCAACCGTACATAGTTTATGTTGGTTTCAGTTACCAGAGATGGTATTTCTAAGCGCTGTGCACATTGTTTTGGCTTAGTTACTGTTTTATTCCACGCATCACCATACAAGTTGCACAACACCAATATTTTGCATAGTCTGATGTTTGGGACACTTTTTTGACTTTTTGATATGTGATGCTGCAACAGAACTTGGTCTTGAAGTATCCTTGGAGCTGTTAACAATATGCAAACATGACATAATTAGAGTTACATTCTGCGGTAGAATTCTATGACAATGGTAACAATATGAAACATGACATAATCATTTCTTTTGAAACATAGGTACCCTTAAGACAAAACATTTTCCCACAGCAGATGATTCTGATTCTTATATCGGTGTTTGAGAGCCAAGTGCTGGCTTGGTGGCAAGGCTAGCGAGTGCGCAGCCAGCCCATCCGGGTTCGAGTCCCCATGGGGGCCGAATTAAAACGGGGTTTTATCTAAGCGCGTGCAATCCGCTGCTGGAGAGGTCTAGCCCGCGAGGAATCATTCCAACGTGTTTTTTATATCGGTGTTTTAACATTCCTAGATCTCTATCTTCAACTTTGAAAGAACCTGAGTGACTTCTAAATTTTGCTTTTCATCAGTGTGGGAGGATAGTTGTTCTCTCAGTTCTCGTGCTTCTTCTCTACCCGTTTCTGTGGGTTTTTTACTGTGATAGGAACATTGTGGTTCAGCAGTGCAAGGGGCTGCATAAGTTTTTTTTACTGTTGATGCGAATATTGCTATCACCAACTATGGGGAATCACTACTTACTGCAAATTTCACTCCATGCACAGCTGCCAGAGGAAGGACAGAAATGGGGCTTCCTGATATGGCTGCTCTTCAGTTACTGTGGGCTCGCCAATATGACTGTAAATTGGTGCATTTTGGTTACGGCTCAATATGACTCCAAATTGGCGCACTTTGGTTTTTCATGCACACCGGTACCCGATTAAACATAGTTAAATTTTGCGTTCATTCTCGTCCATGTGTGTATATGCAAGATATTGGTATTTATTATTTCGTTGTTCTTTACTTATTATAGCACAAAAAATTTGCTATTATATTTTTTCGATGGGGTATGCCGAGCATATGAGAACAAAAGTTATACACCATTCTTAATTTCTTTTATTGAGCTGGGACGATAAACGTATCACCATCCATTGTAAAAACTTGTGTTAAAATTTTACTATGACTATGACAAACAATTGTAGAGTAGAGGGACAAATTAAAAGGATGAATATGCACTAGAGCTGGAACCGGGAGGACGATGTCCTTGGCTACAAGTACAAGGGACGAAAAAAATAGAAAGAAGACACGACACACATGACTTACTAGGGATCCTCCTGGTGAATACAATTTTTCTTTTTGTGAGAAGACACTTGTTTTTGTTGTGACACAATAAGGGGTTATTAGCTCTCAACTGCATTCTCGAGGAAAATAATTAATTATGAGGTGTTAGTTTTCAAATCGAATATCCCGTAGCAACGCACGGGCACTATACTAGTCTATATAAATTGTATCCAGTTCACGTCTGTATAAACTGTATCCAGTTATCGTGCCTCTTATTGATCCACCCATGTCTACATGATGGTGTGATCAGTACTAGTACCTTATTGTACGGATGAACCAATGCTATGTTGATCATTTACTATGCTTGATCATTTACTATGCTGCAACTTTGGTCTTTATTAATGCAATATTCTGTCTTCGCAAGAGGGGCCTTTTTTTTGGCTTGGCTGATCGAGGATAGTGGGGTGCCTTGATCACTTGCCTTTGTTCTAGGCTTCTAGCTGCAACACACAAGATCTACAGGTCTGGCATATGCACCTAGAAGGAGTAGGAGGCAGCCAGCTGAAGCACTATGTCTTGCCTGTGCAAAAGCCTATGTATACATGGTCTGGAGATGTGACAACCTTGTCTGTTGGAACTTGGAAGTACTTAATTTGCCCTAGCTGTTTTCTTGTAGCTGGGTTCTGGTTCTGGTGACTAGTTCAACGGCAATGTCCATTCTGAAGTTCTAATGTATTCCCTCCGTTCCAAAATAAGTAACTTGAGTTTGTGTAAATTTGAATGTATCTTAAGCTTTGATTATTTCCCACTATGATTTGCTGATGGCGTGTGATCCTTGTTAGTCTCGCAAATCTTACTGCACTTACTGACCAGGTGCAAGTGCAAGATGTTATTATCCCCGCAGAAGGAACATTGGTTTATGCAGCCGGGGGCCGCAGCCGGGGCCCGCAGTCGTGATGGTTACAAACTTCCGCAATGCCGCCGTCGACGTCCCGCGCGCCCTCTGCGCCGCCGTCGTCAAATCCGCTTACCACCCTCACGCCCACCTCCTCGCCGCGGACGCATCCCTCCTCGCCGCCGTTCTCCACCGCCTCTCCCCGCTGCCCACCGCCGCCCTCGCATTCTTCCGGTCCCTGCCGCCACCGCACCCGCTCGACGCCTCCCTCGCCCTCCTCCGCCTCCTCGCCCCGCACCCGCGCCACCACCCCGCCGCCCGCTCCCTCCTGCGCGACCTCTCCCTCCGCCACCCGCTCTCCTCCCCGCTCCTCCTCCCCTCCCTCCTCGCCGAGCCCCACCTCCCGAGCTGGCTCCTCCACGCGCTCGCCCACTCCGGCCGCCCCCACGACGCCGTCCGGGTCTTCGACCACATGCGCGCGCGCGGCCTGGCACACGACGCGCACGCCTGCACCGCGCTCCTCACCGCGCTCGCCAGGGCCCGGCTCACGGCCACCGCGCGCAAGACGTTCGACGAAATGGCGCGCGCCGGGGTCAGCATGAACACGCACGTCTACAACGCCATGCTGCACGTGTGCCTCAGGGCCGGGGACGCCGCGCGCGCCGAGGCACTGATGACGAGGATGGACGCTGCTGGCGTGCCGCTGGACCGCTTCTCGTTCAACACCGTGATCGCGCTCTACGTCAGGAAGGGGATGCACTACGAGGCCATGTGCGTGCGGGAGCGGATGGGGAGTGAGGGCCTTGAGGCCGACATCGTCACTTGGAACACCATGATCCACGGGATGTGTAAGGATGGGAGGATGAAGGAGGCGGCCCAGCTCCGCAGGGACATGACGGCGGCAGGGGTGGAGCCGGACACCGTGACGTACACCACGCTGGTCGATGGGTATTGCCGGGCGGGCGATGTGGGGGAGGCCGTCAGGCTGCGAGGGGAGATGGAGGCAAGGGGGATGTCACCGAGTGTCGCGACGTACAATGCCATCATTAGGAAGCTCTGTGAGGACGGCAAGATGAAGGAGGTCAATGGGTTGCTTAACGAGATGGATGAGGGGAAGGTGAAGGCTGACCATGTGACGTGCAACACGCTCATCAACTCATACTCCAAGAAGGGGGACATGGCATCGGCGTGCAAGGTCAAGAGGAGGATGGTGGAGTCAGGGTTGCAGTTAGATCAGTTCACTTACAAAGCTCTCATCCATGGATTCTGCAAGAGGGCACAGTTAGATGAAGCCAAAGAGGCCTTGTTTGAGATGATGGGCGCAGGTACTCCAAATTTTTCGTATTTGTGCTTTCAATCGTTAGCATTTGCTTGCTCATTATAGGCAGGACCAACCAGTACTTCGTGTTTAGAGCGTGTTATCCTTATGTCACCACAGAAAACAGTCGGTGTGCAATAAGCTATTCGCTAACTCTTTCTATATTTTTCACTGGTTATTTGAGCATAGCATTCTATACTAATGATGTTTGATTTGTATTTCTGCAGGATTTTCACCCAATTATAGTGTATTTTCATGGCTCGTCGATGGCTTCTACAAGAAGAATACTGCAGATGCAGTCCTACTCATTCCTGATGAACTTATGAAAAGAGGTCTTCCACCAGATAAATCAGTGTACAGGTCTCTTATCCGAAGGCTTTGCAAGAAGGGCCTGGTTGATCTTTCACAGAAGTTACTTCACCAAATGCAAGGCAAAGGTTTAGAGGCCGATTGTCTCGTGTATGCTACACTTGCATATGTACAGCTGACTGCAGGAAAGCTAGCTGCTGCTACAGATACATTGAATGAAATGGCGAAGAAGCAGATGTCTGTGACGCCCCAGATCTACAACTGCATGTGTACTTCTTATGGGGACGAGAAGGAGACACTGAACATGTTCTGGGTATATGCCATCGAGAGAGGCCTGATTGGGAAGAGCGTGTACAAGCTGATGCACCAAGCAAGGCTGGAATCATCGAAGCTTGCAGTTGAGAACGAGGGATGTGCTCCTATTTCAGGGACGAGCTTACGAGCACCTGCAAAATAAGAGCTTGTGGGCTTATGTACTCGTGGCAGTTTCATGGGCCATCACACATATGTTGCCTTCCTGAATCTTCTGTCGTGCAAGGGTACGGAATACAGTTTGGTAATTTGCGACATCTGTCTGTTCCTTGTTGATTCACTGTGTATATCGATCTCATGGATTTGCTGTATAATTAAACTTGTTTTCAGGTGCCTTCTGAATTTGCGTCACGACTTGTTGGTGCTGAAGGTTGCAGTCCATGCTCCTGGCATTTCCATGTCATATGCCTGAACCAGTTCAGCAACAGTATATCCAATGTATTCAGGATAGTTCAGGTGGAGAAAACACCATGTTGTGAAAAGCAGATAGGAGGATGACATATTCGGGGATACACAGAGCTATTAGCTTGAACTTTGAAGTAGAGTGTGTTTACTCAGTTGTGTATCTACATTCTGATCTCAACAATGGATCTAATAGTCGAATAAAATTCAGAATCGTGCTACATAGCCTGAGCTGGGCGAATCCATTCATGTCCACATACTAGGGACCTCTGTTTGTACAGTTTTCTGTTGCAAAGAGATGCTGTAACCTTTGAGAATCTGCGATTATTTGTGCTGGTATTAGATGTCAGACTTGTGCCATTTTGCTATCTATTTTTTCTCAGCAAATTTATTTTTGAGTTTTTTTGCTATTTAATTAAATACATATAGTGTTGCTTTGGACCTGTTAACAACTGGGCCGCCCGGCCCAGCCCAGCCCAGGCCCAGAAGTCTGGAGTTACTGAGTAGTACTGATTTACACGAAGACGAAGATAAGGTGGTGGCCATGTCGCGTGCTCACCTCGCAGCAACCATGCCGCCGCTGCTATTCCCAGCTACTAAAACCATATCCCTATCCCACTTCCGACCACCGCCTTCACCTCCCCCTCGCCTTCAGCTCCGGCGCGCCACCGCTACTGCCACAGCCGCCGGCGACCATGCGGCGGCGTCCGGCACGACGGCCAGGGAGCGGCGGCTGGCCAAGGTGCGGGAGGAGCGCCGCCGCCGGGAGTACGAACGGCAGCACACCTACCCCGGCTGGGCCAGGTCGGTCGGCCACCTCATTCCCGAGTCACTTTGATTTGCTACTGTACTGTGTACTCTCTGTGTGTGTTGAAATGAATGGGTGAACCCTTGCGAGATTAGCTTGCTCACTGGTGCTGCTGTGGTGATTCAGGGTGCTGGAGAACGCCTGCAGGGACGACGAGGAGATGCGCGCCATTCTCGGCGACAGCATCGGGAACCCGGAGCTCATGAAGCAAAGGGTGAGGTTTCGATTTTGCGGGGCTCTAAATTAGTGCATTCGCTGGACTGACTCGTGGAATTTTATGTGTTTGGTTGACATACAGATTCAAGAAAGGGTACGCAAGAAAGGCAGGGATGGGTTCAACAGACCCAAGACGGGCTCCGTCGCCGCGTTTAAAGTCAGCTTCCGAGAGTGAGTTGTCGTGCTGATGATAATCACACATTTATTTTTATACGTTTGGCGTGGCGCATGCATGATAGCTGAAAGTGATCCCAGACCATATGATCTGCTTCAACCATCCATAGTTCCTTTCACATGGTACTTTCCATTTTTCAAACTGAGTCGACGATCTGAATCGGGGATACTCCGATATTGTAGTGCGTAAATCAACATTAACATCTGAGCTGACATAAACATCGCACAGACAGTGGTATGATGGTTGTTGTCAAATTAATAGTAATTTTTTCTAAGTTCAAACAAGTTAAGGCTCATGAACACTGATTTTTGTTTATCTTTGTACCATTGCAGCTTCAACCCGTTAAATGCTTTCATTTGGTTTGAACTCTTTGGAGAGCCAACCGATCGAGATGTTGACCTTCTTGGCGGTGTAAAGTTACATTGTATATTTATTTATTTCCGTTCTCATAGTTAGAAAGCAATTTCCCTGTCTTGACATCAACTGTTCTTCACAGGTAATTCAGGCTTGGTATGTCATGGGAAGGCTAGGGGCCTTCAACTCTTCGAATTTGCAGGTTGGACTTGTCCTATTTTGGAAAGCTATAGTGATTGCATAATGTTTTTCTTCTCATCTCCTTGATCCCTCCACTCATGAATCCAAACGGTTAACGGGGATCCTGAAACTAGATTGCATGGAAACACGGAATAATTTTCACATTGTATGTGATGTCTTCTGAAGAAGAAAATATTGCATGCACTATTGCAATATGCTGACCACCTCTACTTCCTGTTCTTTTACATAAATAAGATCGTCGACAATAGAAGTTCAAGTATAGTAGTGTTACCTATTCTTTATCAACTGGTTACAACATCTATCTAGCCATTGCAAGTTTATCTATGCAATCTTGCATATTTCTTCTTCTTTTCTATGCTAGTTACTTGTTTCCCTCACTCTTTAGACTTCTGATTTTGTCAGTTTTGATTTCAGCTAGCCAATTCAATGCTGGACTTTGACCCTTCGTATGATTCTGATGAAGCTTCTGCTGTGATGCCTTCATCTTTCCATGATATCAGTGATGTTGAGTTTCAAGACAGTTGGGGCAGAGTATGGTAATGATTGGAAACGTTCAATAATTTGGAGTCTTATAAAGTGGGTTATGCTATTCTTTAAATCATCTTCTATTTATGGCAGGGTGGATCTTGGCACTTCAGATTATCTTGGATTGGATGTATTACTGAACTGTCTGACACAATTAAGCTCAGAGTAAGGCATCTCTTTCTCTCTGATTAGCTTGGAAGAAGCATGATCACAGGCCCTGCGGTCTGAACTAAATTGAGAACATAAATTAGCACCTTAATGCTGAATATGACTTGTGAGGTTAACCAGACTGATTGTAGGACTGACTTGCGGTTTTAGACTTTTTCAAAGGTAGAACATTAATCTATTGTCCTGTCTTCATTGCTAGCTGTAGTTTCAGATTCCTAGTACCCTGTAAGCATGTTAACTTAAACTCTTGGGTATGCCATTAAGCAACATCAGTTCATAACGCATGGCGTAAATTAAGGAATGTTATAACACTGTTTTCCAGATCTAACTATCATCGTGCACTGTAACTTACCCAGTCTGTCAATTTGGTTAAAACTGCAGACACCTGGGCATCAAACAAGTGGTTTTTGGTGGCAGAAAACTCGGTGACTGGGAGGAAGGCATGACGAGCTCCGACTATGGGTACAAGCACTTCAAAATATAAGAACCATCGTGTGATGCACGGCTTGATTCCTAAACATAGTCAGTTGAAAGACATTGATAGGAGCCTCACCCAGCCCCATATTTCAGAGAATTTTTTGTTTAGTGTTTAGGACCGAGTAAGGAAATAGTCTAAGACTGGCTGGATTTGGACTGCTCGTGTATGTAAATAATTCCCATATGGTTATGATAGTCCAGGAGAACATTTGAAGTACAAAATGCCCTTGTTTTTTCTTTATGCAAGTACTGTATATTTGATTTCCTGATCTGCTGCCACCGATCTAGCAGCATTTCATTGGAGACCTCTCATAGAAGGTCGAGCAGGCGAGGTTGTCCCTCCTGCTACCCTCTAAGAGCTCTAAGCTCCCTTGAATTGAGGAGCCCTCCTTGCTCCAAGCGAAATTGCTTGTTTTGGGTCCATTTGTACGCGTATTCGTCCTAGCCTTGCTTTCCCGTGCCGTGTCAAAGGAACCGACTCCAAGCGAACCGACTTGATCCTCCCTTCTCTCCCCACAGAAACCTGACCGAACAAATCCCTGTCTGCCCCCTTGTTGTATCACTAGGAGCGAGCGAACACAATCCGGCAACCATGAGCGTGTGGCCGCTCCGGCGTCTCCAGAGACCACCGTGACGTGATGCTCCGTGTACTGCTTCAATGTTGTGCAGAAGAGCACGAAGGTCATGTGTACCATATCGATTGTAAAGGTTTTGGTAGAAGCGGTGGTCTCGTTGGAGACCCCGAGTACGTGTTATATGAGGCGAGAAAAGCCCTCGTCGTGGCGTTTACACGAGATGGTTGAGATCAATCGGTTACAGATAGAGGAGATATCAAACGATCTCCTATCTAGTTTAAACAACAAAGATCAATCTCTTATCTATTCTAAACAGTCGGAGTACTACTCCAACTTGTACAAGAAAACGTTACATGCCATATTATAAACCATATCACATGAAATCTAACAGCCTCACTTAATCACAACCTTCAAAAAGGTTGAGATTACGCTTAAATTCATTCAGATCTTTAACTGCCAGAGCTTTTGTAAAACCATCTGCAAATTGATCTTTGCTTGATATGAAACCTGATGTCAAGCATTTTACTTGCAACTCTTTCTTTAACAAAGTGATAATCTATCTAATGTGTTTTGTTCTGGCATAGAAAACAGGATTTGCAGAAAAATATGTAGATCCTAAATTATCACACCATAGACATGGCTTTACCTTTAGTTTAACACCAAGTTCACCAAGTAAAGCTTCAACCCATATCAGTTCAGCTGTAGCATTAGTTAAGGCTTTATATTCAGCTTCGGTGCTAGATCTTAAGATTGTTTGTTGTTTTCTTGCACTCCATGAGACCAAGTTTGGTCCGAGAAAGACAGCAAATCCTCATATAGATCTTCTATCATCTAGCCAACCTGCCCAATCTGCATCTGAGAAAGCACTGAGCAAAGTAGATAAAGATTGTTGAAAGGTTAATCCAACATGTATAGTTTCCTGAACATATCTTAAAATCCTCTTTGCAATTGTCCAATGAGCAGTTGTTGGAGAATGTAAGTATTGACATACTTTATTTACTGAGAAAGAAATGTCAGGCCTTGTAAGTGTTAAATATTGTAAGGCGCCTATAATACTTCTATATTGTGTACTATCATCAGGACAAAGAGTTGTTCCTTCAGTCAAGGATAATTTTTCAGTAGATGACAAGGGAGTAGGAGAAATTGTGCACTTTGTCATACCAACTTTAGCTAGCAAATCGGCAGCACATTTTTCCTGAGTGAGTAGCAAACCATCTTTTCTTTACCTCAATTCCCAAGAAGAAGTGCAGATCTCCCAAGTCCTTGAGTGCAAAATCAGTATTGAGATCATGAAGGAGGAGAGCAGAAATAGCCTGATCACATGAAAAAGACCCTGCTCACGCAGTATTCAAAAACGGTTCTGCGGCCTACACTGAACCCACGCTAAGGACTAAAATAGCCTAGACGTGAGGGAGAGTGTTAAGAATATAATACACGTCTAGCCCTTTCCATCAGTTCGGACTTTTGGTTGCATTTTCTAGTGCATGTAATTCAATATGGTATTAGAGCCAGAGGTCTTGAGTTCAAATCCTGGCTAACGCAGTATTAAAAATAAATACATGCGCACACCCAAATCCACGTCCTAAGCCCGTGAAGAAAAAAAAGGCCACCGGCCTAGACGTGAGGGGGAGTGTTGAGAATATAAATATGTTTCCTATCGTCTTTCCATCAGTTTCGGACGTGAAATTTTGGAATAATTGGCTAGGGCAACAGTTCAATATACCACACTCTCAACGTGCGGTCACAGTCTGACTCAGACCTTCAGGATTACAGTACGGCGGCGCAAGTGATGAGGGCGGCGAGTAGAGATACAAGCAAAGAGGATTGCCGAGCCGAGCACTCAGATTGGGGTTCGCAGTACGAGGCGCGAGCGACGAAGGCGGCCGACCCGAGCAAAGGGCTCAAGATGTGATTCATTGGTAACGAGGCAAGCAATTAGGGTTGCCGAGCCGAGCGGAGGACCTCGGGTGGGGGTTCGCAGCTAGTAGCGCAAGCGACATGGGTAAGGATGGCAATTTTACCCATGGGTATGGGTACCCGCCGGTATCGTACCCGTATGGGTAGGGTATGGGCACACTTTTATACCCACGGGTAATATTCATACCCTACTTGTTAAGTTACGGGTATGAGTATGGGTATAGACTTGTAGCCATGCGTATACCCATACCCTGTCCGTTTAAACTGACATGTCAAACTTACCTATAGAGTGTCAACCTATGCAGCCAAGGAACCTAGGAACAAGTATGTGATTGCGAATTTTAAACTTTGATACTTTCATATACTCGTCTACCTATTATTAAGTAGAGATAATTGTCTTTTCTTTCAAACATATGTTATTGATGAACATAAAATTATGAATAACTTGTGTACTATTAGATCTACCCACCGGGTACCTAATGGGTATGGGTACCCAACGGGTATGGGTATGGGTATAGTTTTAAACCCGCGAGTACGAGTATGGATAAACTTTTGTACCCATTGACTATACGGTATGTGTATGGTAGTGCTTTATCCTGCTGATACACTGCTCATTACCATCCTTAGACACGGGTGGTCCAGCCTAGGACTAGGGGCGTGCCCCCCTTGGCTAAGCCCGTGACGGCCGAGGACCACTGCTCGTGGAGAAGGTACTTTAACTTCTTTATCCCCAAATCTAATTTTATCTCCTGAGTTTGAACATTCTCTTTAAATTGATGGATGCACGATTGAACTTATTGGTGGGAAATTAGCCATCAGTTTCTTTGATTTGTGCTTATGGCCAGCAACCCTCGAGAAGAACCGGAATGGGAGATTCAATGCGATGAAGAACACACGAAGCAGGTCAGTTACTTTGTAGGTTCTTTCATTACTTTGGAGTTCAGACTACTATTTAGCATATTGCTAGACCTACAGTTCCCACTTTTATACATACCATTGTGTGGATTTGTAGCTGCAAGCCTGCAATACAAAATCAGGCACATTTGCTTCAGTATATGCATACATCTTTGTGTATACTCCATCCGTCTTAAAATAGATGTCTCAAATTTTTCAAAATTTGGATGAATCTAGACAATATTTAGTATATAGATTCATCTAAATTTTGAAAAACCTAAGACATCTATTTCGATTCATCCAAATTTTGACAAATTTGAGACATCTATTTTGAGATGGAGGGAGTAGAATCTTATTATTTGTTCAACAGAAGGCTATACGTAAAAAAAACATCTTGATTCCCCCTCTTTCCTTGTTTTCATTCCGGGTTAATCACGTCCAACCTGAATGAATCCTTGTTATATGGTAAATGCAGAGAGTGAGTTAATTTGTCTAATTCATACCCCTTGATCTGATTGTGCACTTGTGTAGATAGGAAACAATATATAGCTTGAGCAACTGCAACATACAGCGAAAGATATCCATGTAGATACACCAATTACACCAGCGCAGTAAACAAGAAGTATATGCCAAACATGAAATTGTAATGTATTCTGAAAACGTTAATTTTAAATTGTTAGTTTCGTGGAATATTTTGCTTGCAATAATCATAAATATCAGATTTTATTTGCTATATGATTTTTTTCATACCAAGCTGCTGCTTAGATTTCCTTGGACGAGACGAACATCGTCGTTTCCTTTTTGTGCTCTTCTCCTGTATGTGGTGCTTGGTAAGAAATATGTCAAGAATGGCTGAAAGGTTATCTATCGCTTATGACATCTTGAACTTCAGTAAGGCAAGCGATGTTATTCTAGGAAATGAATTGGCTCCTATGCATTTTCCTGTCCTAAAAAGCCTTTGTGTGTATGGAAGAGGTGCACTTCCATTCCTGAGAATAGGGAGTTTTAAGAAGTGATGCCAAATATGTGTTCTTATTTTTGATATCAGCATCATCTTTTCCAGTCATAAGTTAGATCTTCACAACTTACTATTTTGATGTTGTCTATTTTGCTTTTGGCGGAAGACTTACATAGTAACTGTTGTTTGTTACAGTTTTATGATAGTGTGTATTATGTATATATCATCTCTATAATTGTTGCTTGATGTTGAATTCAGATACAAGGCTACAAGTTTGCATATATTTACTTTATGACTTCCAGGTCACAATTTATCAATCTCTCCTCAATTATCCCTGCAGTAAGTGTGATGCCTCAGTCCCATTTTCAAATGGAAATAGTTTGGAGGGGATGAACAATTCAGTCAAGGTATTTTGATTCCATTGTTTGGTTGTTTTCATTGGCATGGATACTTCCTCATGCCAAGTGAACCAAGATTAATTGTACCATGGTAAATGAATCAATTAGTTAAATACAAGGCTATGGATTATAATAACCGTGTTTGTTTTCTGAAGTTTTATGGTATTTTCATGTCCACGTGATTTTTACAAAGTTCCCTTGAGACCGGAGGTATGTATTTATTGGTTTTGATGAAAACAGGTTGAGGTGCAGAGCAGTCTTTGATGAGTTAGGAATTCAAACAATTGGTCTTGATATTTTATGAGTCCTTCCTATGAATTATTTTAATCTGAAGATTTCATCGGTACATAGGGGTGGAGACATAGGTTCTGACATTCGTCAACCAGGATGATATAACCTTCCCATTTTCTCTTCCAAGATGTCAACTTAATAGAAATAACGATGTTTTGGAGTTGAATAACTATTGTACAAAAATCATTATTGTGCAATTGGTGTGTATATAAATTATGGTTCTCTTAATAGCATCACTTTGTGTAATGCAGAACCATTCAACGACTTTAGGCCAGTGACACATTGCGTTCATCTTCCTTTTTCAATTATTCATCTGTCCGATATGCTCATGCGTATGTTCTTTTTATAATTAGTCTCTGATAATGAAGAGATATTCCAATGACTTGTTTTGTACTAACTAATTTTTCCAACGGTATACCAAGGATAAAGTAGCTTATTTTTTCTAGATTGAGGTATGTGTCCATCCAATATAGTAGATGCAAGTATTATTTTCTAAATATTTGGTCAAAGTTAGTAGAATTTGACTTTTGAATAAACTTAGACGCATTACATTTTGGGTCAGAGGGAGTATATCATTTTAAGGCCGGCCTAAAATTTTCATTTGTCTTATTGCATCATCTGTTAATTTTCTTGACTCCTA
The DNA here is from genome assembly GCA_916181665.1 of Avena sativa. Lineage (NCBI taxonomy): Eukaryota > Viridiplantae > Streptophyta > Magnoliopsida > Poales > Poaceae > Avena > Avena sativa. The sequence continues at coordinate 630,513,143 of OV702288.1, forward strand.
TAATTTTCATTTAAAACATACAGTTCATGTACCTTTGTGATTATTTTACTTCCTTATTAAGGATTCCTATGTTGTTCAATATTCTGGATAGAATATAGTTCTTGAAGTTACATGCATGAAGCATGAACATTTGTCCCATCTTACTAGTTCTTCCATGTCTTAGAACATATACTGCATCCCTATATATTATTCATGTATTTCTAATATTCAAATATTTTGATTATTCTATTTGTAATGGCTTCCAAAAAATATTCAGAAGTTCTTTATGCCACACTACTTGTGAGATGTTTTCTCATGTATTTGTTTAAACTTAATTAAGAGAAATTTGCATAGTTTTGAAGATTTGTTCAACCTATAAAGAAATTATTGGCCTCTTTTTCAACACACTATTTTCTTTATTCTTTAATTGTATTGGTACCATGTATCTCGGAAATCCTAATATGCTATGCTCCAATTACTAGAAACACAATGACAAGGAGTGGATGCTAAATTAAGAATTGTAATCTCTAGATACTAATGAGGTTCCCCTCATATGTTCAAAGAGCGCTAAGCTCTCTAGAATTTAAGAGCCCTGGTTGCTCCGAGTGTTTGCGCGTGGTCTGGCCCAGCTGTACTCACATTGATTCCAAGTCGTTGTTGGGATTGGCTGGGCCCGTTTGTCTGCGTGTAAGACCAAATGGATCCACCTCTCGCTCTCTCACTTCTCGCAAACCACTGGTTCCCCTTCCTTCCTCTTCTCTCTCTCCTCCAACAAAACCGCCTCAGCCAATTCATCCTTCCTAAGCCACATCCTCCCGCTGATGCACACCAGCGCGAGTTCGTCTCGATCTCCTCCGTCGATTCCCTGTTGCCACTGCATTACCCCTAGCATGTCCAAACCCTAGCCGTGCCATCGGTGCTGCGGTGTGAGATAGTTGTTGGGGGGATACCCCCGGGTAGGGTCACGCCGGGGTATAGAGGCCGAGTTAGCCGAGGTACGACAAGGTCAAAGCGAATGTTGGCCGAGTCACCTCAAGGCAGGCCGACTTACGGAGTAACCCGGACCAGAGGATGTCCACCTTACTGAGTCCCGGCCGATGTATGTCGTATGCCGGCAGGTTTTATGTAACTTGTATACAGGTACCCATGGGGCCGGATTAACCAGGCACGATCCGGGTTATATCAGGCTTGCAAGAGAAGGAAGGTATCTCGCTGGTCAAAAGGTGGTCACTATATGCTGGAGCATGAGCGAAGCGGGCAGAGGGAAGGACCACCGAGGCATGGCCGACAAGGGTGACGCGCCCTGTGTCGGATGACGCTGGCGCCGCAAAGGCTTACATAGCCTCTGCATGGCTTACGATGGCGAAAAGTGACCCGGTCGGTTTGCTATTTTGGGAAGAGGCATATTCCTAGGAATATGCCTCCACGTATGCCCTAATTGGAGACCTAGCCTCCCCTTTATAACGAGCGCTAGGGCCTCTGTAGAAGGGGGGGGCATTTGAGTAGTTGGTTCCTTGGAGATAGGTAGTGGTGAGAGTAAGAGAGCTCCTTCTTCCTCCTCTCCCCAATACAGCTCAAGGAGCATTTGTAAACCTCGTGAACTTAGTGAATACAAAGCTTCTGTGTGTGGAATCACCACATTATCCCTCCCTGGATTCCTCTAGTGCATATTGGCCCCACCTTTAGCCTATCCATGGCATCTGCCGTGACACCACCACGACAGTTGGCGCCCACCGTGGGGCTAACGGTGCTAGCAGGAGTGAAGATCCAGACGGGAAACCTCATCGGCAACGGCGAGCGCATCGTCTTCGGGCTCGTCCGGCGCTTTGGAGCTCTGGACTACGTCAGCGACAATGCTGGTTGCTTCGGCAAGCGGCCTCCACTGTGCAATGGCGTCTTCATCAAGCTTGGTGCCCACAGGATCTACGTCGACGTCGATGTGTCTTGCGTCCACCTGCGGCACGTCGTCGAAGGAGGCGAGCCACCCCTTAGTACGGCCAACGATGCACGTATCACTCACTCCCCTAACTGCGCCGAGGTGATGATGACGGCGCCTGGCGCTGGCGCGAGCAAGGATCTGGGGAGGTAACACCCAAGGCACCAAGGAAAAGTAGAGGTCCTCCACTAGAGAGGCTAGAGAATGCGCTGTAGCAAGCGATAGATAGCTTGGCAAGTCCCATAGCACCTGTGGTAGATCCAGCTTAGGCACAGGCCGAGTTAGAGGAAACTAGGCCGAAAATACTAGAGGGTGCGAAAAAGATAGCCGCGGCTCAACAGTCGTTGAACATGACACCGCGTGAGTACGCAAAAGCAAATAAGGTAGATGCTGTAAAAATGAAAGGGAGAAACCTCATCAGTGAAATGAACAAAGAGGGTGATACTAGAGTTGAGGAATCAAAGAACATTTTGTCCATGGGGATGTCGAAGTACAGTACCCCGGCAAAGAACCTCAGAGCAGCGGATGCAGCTGCATCCGAGTTAGAGGGTTTGACGGGTGAAGCCCGGCAAAGACAGCAAGAGAGGGTCAATGAGTTAGTTCGGATAGCTAACAGACAAAATGAAGAGTTGCTTAGGGCTAACCCAGCAAGGGCTGGGGCTTCCAAAGTCGTTTATTCAGCGATAGGTAACCCAGAGAAATCTTCTGGAGCGGCATCGTCCCCACATGGTGGCCCAAGAAGAGAGGAAGTGGTAACCTCGGCGAGGAGAAACAAACAGATAGTCCCCTATGACCCGGTAAGGGCAGGGAAAGGAAAAGCAGTGCAGGGAAATGAGGATCGACGAAGTGTCAGCCGAGGTGAAGCTGGCCGAGGTAACCGCGACCAAGGCAATGCCGGTCAGGGAAATGCTATGAACGGCAATGCCGGACAGCGCAACTCGGCGGGTGCAGGGCAACCGCAGCAGCGGAATATACCACAGCAAGAGCGAAGTGCCAGCCAAGGTATAAAACAGAGAGGCGCTCCACAAGAGCAAGATAGATACAATGATGGTGATTCGGAAATGGTGAACGCAGGATACCCTAGGCCGGATTATCACGTGATAGGGTCAAGGTTGGGAAGCAGGAACTTGATGCCTGACGACGCTAGGTTAAAACTGGATCGACTCTATAGGTCGGAGCAGATTGAGGGGCAAGGTCCTCCGGGTCCAGCGTGCTTTGGGCCCCGGATCATGAAAGAACCTCCAGTACCTAACTTCCAGTTACCCAGAGGCACGAAAACATATGACGGTAGCACCAAGCCGGAGGATTGGTTGATCAACTACGTGACGGCGGTGAAAATTGCTACGGGCAACTTGAGATGGGCTGTGAGATATGTACCTCAGATGCTGGAAGGGCCAGCGAGGGTATGGCTAAACAATTTACCACCTGGTAGTATCAACTGCTGGATCGATTTTGAGGAAATGTTCGTCAGTAACTTCTCAAGCACGTATCAAAGGCCGAATAGGCCACAAACCCTAGCAATGTGCAAGCAGAGACCAAATGAGACAGACCGGGAGTTCTTAACCCGCTGGTGCACTGTGCGAAACTCATGAAAGGGCGTGATTGAGTCACGGGCCATAGCTTGGTTTGCGCAAGGGTGTAGATATGCAAGCATGCCGTGACAAAGGTTACAAAGGGATATGCCAACTACACTGGCAGAGACAATCCATATTGCTGATTCATATGCTTTGGGTGATCCGACTCAACCTAGGCTTGTGTCAAACAAGTCAAATGAGGAGTACTACCAGCAAGATGGAGCCGGGTCATCCCGGCGGAATGATTACCGGGGTAAGAGAAGAGATGATAGACCAGATTACAGGTACAGTTTGCAACAAGTTGCTGTTGTAAATCAAGATCAACCCGGAGCAGGGAGTAATCAGTGTCAGAAAACTGAAGGGCAACAGTGGACCCCAAGAAATGATGGCAAGAAAACTTGGACGCCCGAGCAAAAGAGACAGTGGAAAGAAAAGAAAGACCGGCCGAAGTATACGTATGAGGCAATGCTGGATCAGCCGTGCAAATTTCACACGCCAAATCCCAGTAACCCAGCGGGTCACACAACCCGACAATGTGAGTGGATGAGGAAAATAGAGCAAAGTGGTTCGGGGAGTGCTCAGGCACTTCAGAACGATCAACCTCGGCAGCAGTTGCTCTCCGGAGCAAACACGCAACAATTGATGCTACCACCACCTCCGCCGAGGTATGAGAATCAGGAGAGAAGGGATGCAGTGCATCAAGTGTAGAATCAGCATCAGCCAGATCAAAGATATCCCGACAATGAGGGGAGAAATGAATACAGAGAGCATCACCAGAGTTACTGTGTGTTCACCACGGAGGAAACAGATAGAAAGAGTTGCAACACAGACATATGGAAGTGAACACAGTTATGCCGGCAGTAACGAGGTATATTCCTTGGTCGGATCAGGAAATTACATGGAGTATCAAGGACTATCCCAATATCATGCCAAGCCCTGGTTCATATGCATTAGTGCTGGACCCAACGTTCATCGGGCCAAATATCAATGTGAGATTTTCCAAGGTGCTAATTGACAATGGCAGCAGCATCAATATCATGTACGTGGATACAATGCGCAAGTTGGGTATCTCGGAGAACATGCTCCAAGCTACAAGGACAACTTTCCATGGCATTGTGCCAGGTATTTCCTGTGAGCCCATTGGCAAGGTTCGGGTTGACGTGCTCTTCGGCACAAGAGATAATTGCTGAACTGAAAATTTGGAGTTTGAGGTGGTGAACCTAGAAAGTGCATATCACGTATTACTCGGCAGGCCAGCCCTGAACAAATTCATGGCAAGTTGTCACATCAGTTACCTGAAGATGAAGTTGCCCGGGCCAAATGGAGTAATTACCATAGCAGGAGATTTCCGACGTTCCATTGAGTGTGCGTCAGCCGGGTCTAACCTGGCCGAGTCACTCGTGATCGCACAAGAAAAGAGAAAGATCCAGGAAGTGGCGGCATTGGCTCAGTCCACACAGCAATATATGCCAGCGCTGAGTAACCCGCATGGAAGTGTCTCATTTCAAGCAACGAAATATACAAAGAAAGTGCCTGTTGATGATCTGTTCCCAGAGCGCACCATAATGATTGGTGCCAGGTTAAATGACAAATAGGAAAGCGAGCTCGTCAACTTCCTCCGTGAGAATCGGGATATCTTTGCTTGGTCCGCACATGACTTGCAAGGTGTTCCGAGGGAGTTGGCCGAGCACTCTTTGAATGTGAGACCTGGAGCAAAGTCGGTGAAGCAACCTCTCCGCCGCTTCGCCGAAGATAGGAGAAAAGTCATTGGAGATGAGATAGCTCGGCTCCTAGCAGCTGGGTTTGTCATGGAAGTGCTTTACCCGGATTGGCTATCTAATCCAGTGCTGGTGGAAAAGAAGAAAGCTGATCCGAATGTGGCCGTGGTTTGGTATATGTGCATCGATTACATGAACCTGAATAAGGCGTGCCCAAAAGGTCCATTCCCACTGCCAAGGATAGATCAAGTCATAGATTCTACTACTGGGTGTGAACTGTTGTCATTCATAGATGCATATTCTGGTTTCCACCAGATACCTTTGAACCCGAATGATCAAATAAAGACTGCGTTTATCACCCTGTATGGGGCTTATTGCTATCGCACCATGCCTTTTGGTTTACTAATGCAGGGGCAACGTACCAAAGATGTATGCAAAAGTGTTTACATGACCAAATCGGCCGAAATGTGCAAGTATATGTGGATGATGTGGTTATAAAAACCAAGGAAAGCAAAACGCTCCTTGATGATATCAGGCAAACGTTCGCGAACCTAAGAAGGTTCTGAATGAAGCTTAACCCGGAGAAGTGTACCTTCAGTGTCCCGGCTGGAAAATTACTCGGATTTCTTATCTCCAGCCGAGGTATCGAAGCTAACCCAACTAAAATCCAAGCCATAGAGCGAATGGAACTGCCGAAGTGTCTTAACGATGTCTAGAAGTTCACTGGTTGTCTGGCATCCTTAAGTCGGTTTATATGTCGGATGGGAGAAAAGGCATTGCCTCTCTATCAACTAATGAAAAAAAGGACAAGTTCGTATGGACGCCGCAGGCCAATGAAGCCTTCATCCAGTTAAAGAAAATGTTAGCCATTGCACCAGTGTTAGCCTCGCCACTATCAAAAGAGCCAATGTTGCTCTATATAGACGCGACCAACCGAGTTGTAAGTGCAGTGGTGGTGGTAGAGCGTGACGAAGAGGGTAAGTCAGTGCAAAGGCTAGTCTATTATCTGAGCAAGGTATTATCAGCATCAAAGCAAAACTATCCTCACTATCAGAAGATGGCATATGGTGTGTATATGGCAGCGAAGAAACTGAAGCACTATTTTGAAGAGCACCCCATAAAAGTGATATGTGAAGCCCCCATATCTGAGATAATGAGCAACAAGGACGCAAGCGGCCGGATCGCAAAATGGGCAATTGAGCTAGCCCCTTATGCTCCGCAGTACGACAGGAGAGATGCGATCAAGTCTCAGGCAGTGGCCGACTTTTTCGTGGATTGGGCCGAGATGCAATATGAGCCACCATTACCAGATCCGAACTACTGCAGAATGCATTTTGATGGATCAAAAACAAAAACCGGGTTAGGCGCCGGAGTTGTACTTACCTCACCCAAGAAGGACCAGTTGAAGTATGTGTTGCAGATCCATTTCGCAGCATCAAACAATGTTGCAGAATATGAAGCACTTGTACATGGGCTCAAAGTGGCAAAAGAAATTGGAATACGTCGGATCCAATGCTTTGGTGACTCGGATTTGGTAGTTCAGCAAGTCTCGGGGCAATGGGATGCTTTGGATCGAAACATGGCATTATACAGATTTCATGTGCAAAAGATATCAGGGTACTTTGAGGGATCCGAGTTTCACCATGTACCCCGACTGGAAAACGAGGCTGCCGACATATTGTCGAAGCTCGGATCAACCCGACAAGCAATTCCACCGGGTGTAGCACTAGAGCACCTCAGAAAACCATCTATCAAGCCATCCCCAGAATCCGAGTCAATCTACATCTCGGTAGATCCGGAGTCCGGAGCTGTACCCATGGACATTAATGTGGGAAGTGGTTCAGGAAACCCGGGGACTGCTTCGCAGAACCCGGGGACTGCGCAGCGTGATCCGGCCAAAGTTATGTTGGTGGATCAAATGGAGATTGATGAGGAGGTGTTTTCGGTGCGAGCTATACCAGCTTGGGCACTGCCCATATTTCAATTCCTGAAGGATGGAACTTTGCCCAATGAAAAAGTGCTTTCCAGGCAAATTGGAGGCGCGCAAAGGCATACACAATTATCAATGCCGAGCTATACAAGAGGAGTGTCACGAATGTCCTCCAACGATGTGTTGACCCGGAAGAGGGGCTTGACATCCTCTGAGATATACATCAAGGGGAATGTGGGCATCACGCCTCATCCAGAGCCTTAGTGGCGAAAGCTTTCCGGCATGGGTTCTATTGGCCAAGTGCCTTGGAACAAGCAGAAGATCTAGTAAGAAAATGCAATGGTTGTCAGAGGTATGCTACCAAGACACACATGCCAATGTCGGAGCTCAAGACCATACCAATTACCTGGCCATTTGCCGTATGGTGTCTGGATATGGTTGGCCCGTTTAAACCAGCGAGAGGAAATATGACCCATATATTGGTTCTGGTTGACAAATTTACAAAATGGATTGAGGTAAAGCCGATAAGAAAATGTGATGGAGCTACAGCCGTGACATTCCTCAAAGATATCATTCTGAGATATGGCTATCCTCACAGTATCATAATAGATAATGGCACCAATTTTGCTGAAGGAGTATTTGCGCGATTCTGTCGAGATAAGAAGATCCGACTGGACGTAACCTCGGTAGCCCACCCCGCATCGAACGGACAAGTGGAGAGATCCAACAGATTAGTATTATCCAGGATAAAACCCCGGCTCATTGAGCCGCTTCAAAGATCAGCGGGGTGCTGGATAGAAGAACTACCGGCGGTACTGTGGAGTTTAAGAATAACTCCGAATCGATCAACAGGCTATACGCCATTTTTTTCTGGTATATGGGGCAGAAGCTGTATTACCAGCCGACATAGAGCATGATTCGCTTAGGGTCACCCAATACACAGAAGCCGAAGTGCGAGAAGCCCGGCAAAATGATGTTGATCTGCTGGAAGAAGCAAGAGAATTGGCATTGTCATTCATTGTGAGCAAAGCATTGCACAATGACTCTTATTATCTCATCGATGCAAAACCATAGGAGAAGAACAAGGCGGATGATACGTCCATTTTGCATCACTATTCTATGTCTTAATTCAATATTATTCATTGATATATTTCGTATTGAGAGGTGATACTTATGTTATTTCATCTATTTTTGCACGGTTGATGACTTTTGGAGCATGGACCGCTGCAGTCAGGATTCTGATGGAAAAGGTGCTGTTTGGTGGCAAAATTCGCGAAGATCAGAAAATCCGGTAAAATATACGGAAAATTCTATTTTTCTAGAAGACTCAAGATGCCAGAAGATGGAGTGGAGGTGGGCCACAGGGGGCCCACACCACCCCATGGCGCGGGCAGGCCTAGGCCGCGCCAGGGAGTGGTGTGGCCACCCTAGCCCACTCTAGCATCTCCCCTCTGGCGTATATTATCCCCACGAAACCCTAAGACTCGAGGAGCGACCATAGAAAGATTTCGCCGCCTCTGCGGGGCGGAAAACACCGAGAGAGAAAGATCTCTCTGGCAGACAGATTTCTGCCAGGGGAATTCCTTCCCGGAGAGGGGAGATCATCGCCATCAACACCACCATCAAGCTGGACTTCATCGGGATCATCATCATCATCATCTTCACCACCATCATCACCATCAGCACCCTCATCACCATCTCCATATTGCTGTAACAATTGCGTTGAATCTTGCATAGTTCATAGGGGAAACTTTTCTGGTGTTGATTACTTTTTGTAGTTGATGCTATTGAGTGAACCATTGAATTATTGTTTATGTTCAGACTGTTATACATCCATTTTTCATCTCTGATCATGATCCATATGATGTCTTGTGAGTAGTTCGTTTTGTTCTTGAGGACATGGGAGAAGTCTTGTTGTTAGTAGTAGAGTTGTGTTGAGAAAGATTCAATAGATTGTTATTTAAGTTGTGGTGTACTTCTTCTAGTGGTGTCATGTGAACGTCGACTACATGACACTTCACCTATATGGGCCTAGGGGAATGCATTGTGTATTTGGCTACTAATCGTAGGGGTTGCCGGAGTGACAGAAACCTGAACCCCCGTTAGGAAACCATTGCACAAGGGACGTAAGGGTCTTAGAGTTTAAAGCTGTGGTTAGGTTTCGACCTTAATTACTTTTTTGTACTTACGGATGTTTGCAAGGGGTATAATCACAAGTATGTATTAGTCTTGGATGGGGCGGTACATTAGCACAGGTTCACCCACACAACACTTAGCAAGCTAAAGAAGATTAATCGACTATATGAAGCGAAAGCACTTGACAATCTTCCCATGTGTCCTCGAGAACGTTTGGTCATCTATAGAAATACAACTGGCTTGTCCTTTGCTGCATAAAGGATTGGGCCACTGATACATTGCAAATGTATCTATAATTTTTGATGTTCCATGCTTGGTTTTATCCACTTTCTTGTGTTTTGTTCCAACTTTGGATTACTTTTATTATGATTTATTGGACTAACCTATTAACAAGAGCCACAGTGCCAGCTGCCTATTTTCTGTTGTTTTTGGTTCTAGAAAAGTCAGAAAATGAATATTCTCGGAATTGGACAGGACAAAAGTCAAAGTGCCTATTTTTCCGGAAGGGATCAAGTGCCAGAATACGAGAAGGAGAAGGGCTGGGGGACGACAACACCACCTGGCCGCGCGGCCAGGCCTGGCCCGTGCCAGGGGGTGGTCTGGCCGACCCCAGCACCCCCTCGGCCTCTCCTTCCGCCTATAAGTTGCCCTCGGGACGAAAACCCTAGGGACCCGATCAAAAATCCACGAAAGAGTCTGTAGCCGCCGTCATCTCCATCCCTAGATCGGGGGGATCTGAAGCTCTTCCCGGCACCCTGCCGGAGAGGGGAATTCACCCTGGAGGCCTTCTTCATCACCATGCAAGCCTCCGGTGTGATGCGTGAGTAGTTCATCCTTGGACTACGGATCCATGTAGTAGCTAGATGGATGGTTTCTCCTCCTTTGTGCTTTCATGTTTAGATCTTGTGAGCTCCGTTCATGATCAAGATCATCTATTTGTAATTCATACATGTTGTGTTTGCGGGGATCCGATGGATATTGAGATGCTATTTCAGATTGATTATTGATTCTATCATGTCTTTGTTATTTGAGATCTTGCATGCTTTCCGTTGTTAGTAGCTATCTTGGCCAAGTAGATGCTAGCAACTCCAAGAGTTAGTATTTATGCTCGATAGTGGGTTCATGCCTCTGGTAATCTGGGGAAGTGACAGAAATCTCTAAGGTACTAGATGTGCTGTTGGTACTAGGGAGAAAACAACAATCCTTTGTTCATAGAGCAATCGTATTGTTTACCTTACACGCAGTTCGTAAAGCAATAATCTGTTGCTTGCAACTTAATACTAGAGGGGGTTCGGATGATAACCTGAAGGTGGATTATTAGTCATATATGCAGTTGGATGGCGGTCTATGCATTATCTTGTATTGCCCAATCAAGTCTCAAAGGAGTCAAGATGATTAGTATATGCATGTATTGCTTTCTCGGTGTTTGTCAATTGCCCCGCTGTAATTTGTTTACCCAGCATGTTATCTATCTAAGGAGAGCCACCTCTAGTGAACTATGGATCCCGGTCCTTTACTTTATATACAATCTACAATATTTTTACTGCTTTGTGTTTACTTTCTGCAAACTTTTACTTCTTTCCATTTGATACGTTTAATCCTTTGTTTTCGCAAAACACGGTGAGATTGACAACCTCATCGCAAGTTGGGGACAAAGTTCTGTGGTTGTGTTGTGCAGGTCTCAACGTTGCTACTAGCACCGGTAGTGCGCCCTGCCAAAGCTCAGCTAGTAACACCTTTGAGGTGTTTCCTTTCTCCTACTGGTTCGATTAAACCTTGGTTTCATAACTGAGGGAAACTTGTTGCTGTGCTCATCATACCTTCCTCTTGGGGTTCCCAACGAGCTCTACATCAACACTGCCATCAAGCATTTTTCTGGGCGCCGTGCATTGAGCCATCAGCCACTTGCTACATTTATTCCTACTGTCTTTTATTTACTCGTACTTTGTTTACTTGCTTTATCGAAAACCCCTAAAAATCCATTTGCTAAGTATTTGCAGAGAATTCCTGATCCATACCACTAGCCAGCACCTTCTGCTCCTCGTTGGGTTCGACACTCTTACTTATCGAAAATACTGCGATACACTCCCTATACTTGTGGGTCATCAAGACTATTTTTTGGCACCATTGCCGGGGAGTGAAGCGCTATTGGAGAGTGGAACTGGTAAAGGAAACTTCTACTATGAGTATTGTTTACTTCTGCTAGTTGCTTTATTTTCGTTATGGATAATTCGCTGAGTTTCTTATTTGGTAATGCTACTACCACTGCTAAGGTAGTAGATAATCCACCACCTGCTGAGAAAGATGTTTTCAAAATACCTACAAGAATTATTGATCGTGTTATGGATAACTACTATGTTGGGGATGGAACTGTCCATCCCGGTGATCATTTACTCTTTATACACGAATTATGCGGGTTGTTCAAGTGTGCAGGTATTACTACAGATCAAGTTAAGAAGAAGTTATTCTCATTATCACTAAAAGGAAGAGCTGAGGAATGGTATAAGCTGCTAAAGAATGGTCAAGCTCTAGAATGGGAGGAAATAACGCCTCTCTTTTATTCAAAGTTTTATCCTCCTAGTGAGATTCATAAAGATCGGAATCAAATATACAACTTTTGGCCTCTTGATGGAGAGAGTACAACTCAAGCTTGGGGGAGATTGAAGTTACTAATGCTCAAATGTCCCATTCATGAGGTCCCCAACAATATTATTATCAACAACCTTTATGCAAGGCTCCCTCTACATGATAAAGATTTACTGGATGCTTCTTGTGCTGGATCATTCACTCATATGAAAGAAGAAGTTAAATGGGACCTTCGAGATCGTATTCAAGACAATGCTGAAGCTTGGGAGAATGACAAAGGTAGAAAGTCAGGTATAAATTATGAATATGAATGCATTGAATATTTTATGGGAACTGATGACTTTCAAATTATTAGTAATCTTTATGGTCTTGATTTGCAAGTTATTACGAATTGCTTTAGAGCTTTTGCTTCCTATATCGAAATTCCAAAAAGGGGATGGAACAAATACCATGCACCTTACAAAGATATTGTTGACTATGTTCCTATTGGAAGTGCTGAGTATTGCATTATTGATCCCATCTTACCCGAACCTTATATCGAGAAGATTCCCATTCCCGAAAAGGTAAAGGACCATCCTATGATAACTAATGTTATCACCAAAAGCGAAAAAAGAACTGTAAAACCTGATGAACAAATAAACATTGAACCTGTGGTAGCAATTGTGAAAGACCTTGTCACTAAAAGCGTAGAAGATGGGCACATAGTCTTTTGTGAAGATGCTTCTAATATTGTTTCACATCCCAATAGAACTAAAAAGGCTAGTGTTCCTGTGCTTTCTATTAGAATTGGTGATCTTTGCTATTATGGTTTATGTGATATTGGTGCAAGTTCCAGTGCTATTCCTTATGAGCTTTACAGAGAAATTATGCATGAGATCAGTCCTTGCGAGTTGGAAGAGATTTATGTGGTTATTCACCTTGCTAATAGAGAGACCATCTCTCCAATTGGTATTGTGCGAGACGTGGAAGTTCTTTGCGGTAAGATTAAGTACCCCGCCGATTTCTAGTACTTGGTTCAGCTGCTAGTAAAACTTATCCTATCATTTTTGGTAGACCTTTCTTGAGTACTTGTGGGGCTATTATTGATTGCAAGAGGGAGAAAATCTTGAGTAAGTTTGATGGGGAATCCTATGAGTTTAATTTTTCGAAATTTGCTAAAGAACCTTGCGAAGAGGAAACCCATAATGAGGATTTTAGGGTTGAACAACTTGCTTCTATTTCTCTTGGTCCTAACAATGCTTTGCAGAAATTTATGGAAGAACATGAAAGTGAAATCTTCATGGAAGAAAGGAATGAGATTGACATGATTCTCCGTGATCAGCCTATGATGCTTATGCACGACTTGCCTATAGAAGACTTGGGTACTGATACATTGCAAATGTATCTATAATTTTTGATGCTCCATGCTTGTTTTTATCTACTTTCTTGTGTTTTGTTCCAACTTTGGAGTACTTTTCATATGATTTCTTGGACTAACCTATTAACAAGAGCCACAGTGCCAGCTGCCTGTTTTTTGCTGTTTTTGGTTCCAGGAAAGTCAGAAAATGAATATTCTCGGAATTGGACGGGACAAAAGCCAAAGTGCCTATTTTTCTAGAAGACTCACAGAGCCAGAATACGAGACGGAGGAGGGCCAGGGGCTGGCCACCCCCTCCCCCTAGGCGCGGGCTGGGCCTGGCCGCGCCAGGGCCTGGTGTGGTGGCCCCAGGCACCCCCTCGGTCTCCCTCTTCGCCTATAAGAAGCCTTCTGACCTAAAAACTTCAGGGGGTTCGACGTTTTTCCACGAAAAGTTCCACTGCGCCGCCGCCGCCACCAAAGGGGAGATTCGGGGGGCAGAAAGTCTCTGTTCCGGCACCCTGCCGAGACGGGGAAGTGCCCCCGGAGCCATCGCCATCATCATCAGCATCGCTTCTCCATCGACCATCCATGTTTCTCCCATCTATGAGTGAGTAATCCCCCGCTGTAGGCTATGGGGATGGTAGGGATTGGATGAGATCGTTCATGTAATAGCATCAGATTGTTAAGGCATGGTGCCTAGTATCTTTTATTAGTGCTTTATGACTTTGTTGCAACTTGTCGTGCTTAATGCTTGTCACTAGGGCCCGAGTGCCATGATTTCAGATCTGAACTTATTATTGATTCATTATGATTATTGTTCTTGGTCTTATCTACAAGTTGTATACACACGTCGTTGTCCGAAACCTATGGTCCCGAAGTGACAGAAATTGGGGTAGCCGGAAGGGAAAGGCTTTGATGTGAGGATCACATGTGTTCATGGAGTGTTAATGCTTTGCTCCGGTGCTCTATTAAAAGGAGCACCTTAATTGCCAGTAGTTCCCTAGAGGCCCCGCTGTAAACGGGCTGGCAGGACAAAAGATGTTGTGCAAGTTCTCATTGCGAGCACGTATGACTATATATGGAACACATGCCTAGGATTGTCTAGTACTTGGGTGCTTTATCTTATTTATCTGCAATTTCCCTATGTTCTGATTGCTATGTGAATTGTCTTGTCCATGCAACGCCCGTCCATCCATCCCTATGCCTACCGCACTCGAATCCCACTGTTTACTGCTTTTGTTACTACTGTCTTTGCTTTGCTACTGCTGTTACTTTACTATTCCTACTACAAAATTGTTGCTACTGATAAACTGCTGTGAGCAAGATTGTTTCCAGGTGCAGATGAATTGACAACTCAGTTGTTAAGGCTGATAAGTATTCTTTGGCTCCCCTTGTGTCGAATCAATAAATTGGGTTTCACTTCCCTCGAAAATACTGCGATACACCCCCTATACTTGTGGGTCATCAAGACTATTTTCTGGCGCCGTTGCCGGGGAGCATAGCTTTATTTATCAAGTTCACTTGGAATCACTATTGTTCAAGGTAAGTTTATCTTTCTCCTTGTTTGCTTGTCAAAAATACAAAAAAATTTAGTTCCTACTCTAGTTGGTGTTTTCGTTGGTCTGTTATTGTCTTGCTTTATTGTCGTGGTGGTGTCACGGCAGATGCCATGGATAGGCTAAAGGTGGGGACTAATACACGCTAGGGGAATCCAGGGAGGGATAGTGGAGTGATTCTCCACACAGAAGATTGTATTGCTTTCCTTCCAAGATTACAAGTGCTCCTCGAGCTGTATTGGCGAGAGGAGGAAGAAGGAGCTCTCTTACTCTCACCCACAGTTCACCCTTAGAACCTTAGCCAAATCGGTATAGAAGAAAACCCCAACCCCCTCTACTGAAACCCTAGCCCCCCTTATATAGAGGCGGCCTAGTCTCTGCCTAGGGCTTACGTGGAGGCATATTCCTAAGAATATGCCTCCTCTCAAAGTGGTAACCCGACCGGGGTGCTTTTCCCCCGCGTCACACATGCTTTAGCTACGTGAGCCTCTGCGGCGCCCGCGTTAGCCGACACGGGCGTCGTCACCCTTATCGGCCATGACCCGGTGGTCCTGCCCTTGCTTGCTTCGCTCATGCAGTGCGTACCGGGCCTTCTTTTTGACCAGAGAGATTCCTTCCTTCTCCCAGAAGCTAAACGGGACCCGGATCACGGTAGATCTAGCTATACCTGTTCCTGCATACAAGTTAGACAAGCACTTCCGACTTACTCCTTAAGTCGGCTGATATAATGTTAGGCGACCCCCCTGGTCCGGGTTACTCCGTGATCCGGCTTGCCTGGAGGTGACCCGGCCAGCATCCGCTTTGGCCTTGCCGAACCTCGGCTAACTCGGCCATTACACCCCGGAGTGACCCTACCCGGGGTTATCCCCCCAACATTAGTCCCCGAAGCTGGTGCGGTCTTAGCTGCCTTGGCCGCTAAGGCCACATCAGGTTCATTTATATTCGAGCCTTGGACGTTATTTTCGATTTAGCTCTTTATCTCGGATTATGTGGATTTACGTTCCCTTCGCACGTTCCAAGTTTTCACTTGTCGGCCGGGTTACCACCTTGACTCGGATCTCATGGATTTACGTTCCCTCAGCACATTCTAAGTTTTTACCTGCTGTCCGGGCTACCATGGCTCTATCCGGGCTTTGTTTCCTTCTTTCATACACCAACCCATGTGGAGGCTAATCATTACGTTGTCTTATTTTAAGGGCCCGCACAATAACCGCCCAGTAATTGTCAGTTATCACTATGCGAGGGTCACGTCACGCTTGCCTCTTCGTTTACTGCATCAGTGCGTCACGTCATGGGATCGCCTCTGCCCTGTGGCCCTCCGTGTGGCTCCTCATTGATTGGCTGAGGTAGGTGATACACGGCCACACCATGTGGCCCATTTGCAGGGCGCGATCCCACTCATCCTCTTAGGGGGTGGTTAAGTAGCGGAGGGGCGCACCCCTTAGGATTTTTTCCTCTTCTGTGCCCCTCTGCCCGTTGCTCTTCTTCTTCATCTTCCTCGTGACCACGCCACCGCCAGTGCTCCTAGCAGCAGCGCCGCCGCCGCACTTTTCCCATGCCTCTGCGTCGCAGCCACCGCTGCGCAACTCCCTCGCCACGGGTCCTCGCTAATCCAGGCCTTTGATCCCCGCCGCCGCTAGCGCCAACGAGGGTAGCGAGTACGAGATGACGGAGGAGGAGCTCGTCGTCACCGAGCAAGAAATGGAGGAGGACGCCGCTGCGGCGGACCGTGGCGCGTGGGCCAGGTCATGGGTCTGTCAAGATGACCTTGACTGGCTCTACCGGACCAGACGCATCCCTGCCGGCGTCATCGCTCGTCTCCCCTCCGAGCTGGCCCCCTCACCCAATCCGGGTGAGTTCGTCGTGTTCTTGTCGCACTTCCAACGGGGGTTCGGCTTACCGGTGAGCGACTTCTTCCGGGATTGGCTTAGCACCTACCACTTGCAGCCGCACCACCTTCCAGCCAACGCTATCACCTCTCTCTCTGCTTTTGCTTCTACGATCGAAGGCTACACCGGACTGTGGCCCACGAAGGAGCTGTGGATCCGGTTTTTCGGCCTTCGTCGTAACGTCATCCCCAACATCCAAGTTGAGTCGGAGGATAAGCAGCTCACCCAATTCGGAGCTGCGTCCATCTCACCCCGGAGGACTTCCGTTTTCCCCCGGGTCACCGGGCTTGATTCCTGCAAAGGATGGGCCCGGACCTTCTTCTATGTCCGGAACACGGGCACTGAAGATTTGATTCGGTTGCTTCCCTATACTCCACCTAACCCGGAATTTTGGGAGGAGATCCCCAAGAAGCCCACGGCTCTGGCCAACCAGGTTAACAAGAGGTTCGCGGAACTGAAGAAACTCAGATTGCGCAACGAGGATGCTATGATCACATTCGTGTGTAACCGAATCTCTCCCCTCCAGAAGCGCACCCACAAGGTGTGCCACATGAGTTTCGGCCGCGACCCTAACCGAACCTCCTCCTTTGAGCTAAGCAACACGGAGATTTTTCACCGGGTTAAGGCTCTCTTCACCACCCACAAGGATTTCTCCGCTGAATGGACGTGGGGAATTGAGCACTTTTGTCGTGACAGGCTCCCTCCCGCGGTAAGCTTTGCGGGGCAAACTTACTTCGGATTAAATATATGTCGGTTTTTGTTGCATTTTTGACTCTATTCTTCATTCCATTTCTCAGCTATTCCTTCAGCAAACCCTTGAGGACGGCACGGATCCGACCCTTAAGTGGGCGTCGGACCGAGAAACCCCGGATGAGGAGGAGCCGGACCAGGAGATGTTTCTCCCTATGACCGATGCTACAAAACGACCCAGCGGTAAATTCTCTTCTCTTAGAGACTAGCCCGATGATGAGGATGACTCGGATATTGACGTGATTGAACCTGTTGAGGCTGTCCCTCTTTCTTTTGCCTATCCGGCATCAGCTAACCCTGGTGGGCATATCCATGAGGATCCTCTGCTTGCTACGGACGAACCGGCTCCGGTGGCACCGAAGAAGAGACGCGGAGCCGCACTGAGTTCCTCCTCCGGACCTTCTCAGCCCGCAAAAAGGCGAAAGAAGGCCGGAGACAAAGCTGCCTCCAAGCCGGCAGGCAAAGCCCCAGCACGAAGGGCTCAGAAACCCAAGGAGGCCCAAACCTCGGACGCGTAAGTCCTTTTTCTCTCTGTAACCCACTTTTCCTTGCATTGTTGTAATTCCTCTTCTGACATTATTCTCTTCTGCAGGGCTCCGGTGGAGGTCCCTCAGAGAGGATCTAGCATCTCTTCACCGCTCCGATCTAGCCCTTATCCCCTTCGTGATGACGAGTCACGTCCGCTGAGCCCTATTCCAGAGGGTTCCGCGGCTGCTCCGGATTCCAGACTACCTCGTCAAGAGGAGTGCAACCTCGGAGCGGGAGGGATCGGTCCAGCCGAGGCGACGACATCCACAACTTCGGCATCTCCGCAACCAGCAGCCACCGAGTCTACCTCAACACCAGCACCGCCCCCAGCACCGGCAGCGGTTCCAGTACCAGCGACCGAATCAGCACCAGCACCCGCTCCAGCACCAAGAAAATCAACAACCGCACCCAGTTCTTCCGCCTCGTCCGAGTCATCTCAACCTCGACGAGGAACTACCCCAGCAGCTCCTAAGGGGAAATCCCTTGCAGTTACTTCTTCCCAGCAAGCCAAGGGCAAAAAGGCTCCGGATGCTACCAAGTCAGCATTCGTCGAGGCTGGGCAGCGAACCCTAGCGTCGATGCTTCCCAAGAAAGCTCCAACAGCGAAGGATGCTCCTGCCAAGCCAACTGATGCGCAGCAAATGGTTCTGCATACCAGCCCAGCCCTTGCCTTGGTTGAGAGGAAAGAAGCGCACGCGAAGGGCTTGGTGGCACCCCATATGCCCACTGGTGAGCGGTACCCTCCGAGCCTGATTGAGTTCATCATGAACTGGAACAAGGCGGAGTTCATCCATAACGACGATCTCCCGGAAAAGTTTGGCCCCGCAGAATTTTCCGCCCAAATGAATAAAGCCGCTAAGGCAATTAACCTTGCGGGGCGGATGATGGAAGTATGTCGCTTCTCCTTTACATGTTGTAGATAATAACCATTAGTCCCCGAGCCTCCGGTGGAGTAACTTGTTACTCGGCCGGATGCTCATTAGAAAACTAACGTAGTTCCATGTGAACTTCGAATGTGCACATACCTAGAGCGGGTTAAGTTTCACTTGGCCCGGATCTTGTACACTTCGAATATGCACACACCTAGAGCTGGGTTAAGTTCCACTTGGCCCGGATCTTGTACACTTCGAATATGCACACACCTAGAGCCGGGTTAAGTTCCACTTGGTCCGGATCTTGTACACTTCGAATATGCACACACCTAGAGCCGGGTTAAGTTCCACTTGGCCCGGATCTTGTACACTTCGAATATGCACACACCTAGAGCCGGGTTAAGTTCCACTTGGCCCGGATCTTGTACACTTCGAATATGCACACACCTAGAGCCGGGTTAAATTCTAGTTGGCCCGGATCTTGTACACTTCGAATATGCACACACCTAGAGCCGGGTTAAGTTCCACTTGGCCCGGATCTTGTACACTTCGAATATGCACACACCTAGAGCCGGGTTAAATTCCACTTGGCCCGGATCTTGTACACTTCGAATATGCACACACCTAGAGCCGGGTTAAATTCCACTTGGCCCGGATCTTGTACACTTCGAATATGCACCAAGCTAATTTTACGCTTCTGTACTTTTTTCAGGTAACCACCAATCGCCGGAGTGCTGAATTCCAACGCCTGCTGGATACCCACAAGATGCTACGTGTTTGCACGTTGCACTTATTGCAGAACATGAAAAAAGGGGTAAGTTTCTCCCTTGGCGCTTTTCCGTTTCTCTTCATCTTCTTCTGCCGAACTAATCTCCTTATTCGGTTTCTGCAGCTAGGGTGGAGGCTGAGAACAGGATCATGTGGAAGAACTTGGAGCAAATCAATGGTATGTCCTTTTTGTCTGACCTTGTAGTGTTTTCCATTTCCGTTTCTCCTTAGCTCGGTAAACATTCATTCCTCGGCTCTGCCGGGTCAACATACTATTTCAGCATCGCTTGAGGATAGTGTGCCCGTGCCTGATATGATGCTGCATTTTCTCGAACAAGCAGGGCAACATCAAGTCAAGCTGAAGAAAAAAGATGACGAGCTCACTCTCCTCCGGACCAAGGACAATGAGATTGCCAGGCTCAAGGCTGAGATGGAGAAGATGAAGGCCCAGCACCAAACCGAGCTCCAAAAGGTTGGCCAGAACTTCACAGAAGAGCACGAGCGCCTTACTCTCCAGATCTCCAAGGACCAGGACCTACTCAAAGAATCCGACATCCAGCTTGGATCGGCAAACGCTGAGCTTGAGCAACTTCGCAAGAGATGCGATAACTGCATCAAGGAGTTGACCCGGATTCACAGCCACATTTCACGTAAGTTCCTTTCCCTTATCTAACATAATTCTCCGGGTTACTTCATATGTCTTTTCTTCAGCTTCTTCCTTTGCCTTGTTTCTAGGCCACTTTCTAGAGGGTACTCCTATTGCGAGCGCTGCTGTTGCCAATTTCCGCCGAGAGAGGGGTACTCCCGTCGCTCTTGACGGTGAGAGCATTCCCTTAGACATGGAGGACCTATTGGTCAGCCTGTCATCTCGCGTGGAAATCATCAAGAACTACGCCAAGGATCTTCTCGACGTTTCAATCCGAGTTTTCAACACGTTCTGGTCCGGTGAGAGCGCTCCGAAGAGAATCACACTTCTTGCTGAAAAGCTGTTGGATATCGAGACCCAGCTCGACCTCTGGAGGGAGTCCGCTGGGTGTGCCGCAACTGATACTATCCTTCACCACATACTCACATGGTACGAGAAGATCGACCTCAGCCTCCTTACACGCCGACGCACCGGATCCAGATGGACTAATGACCCGGAGTGGGTAGCTCGGCGCCAGGCTTGTGCCTACAGCCTCATCGAATATTCTCCTATCCATGAATGGGTTGAAGGACCGAGCTTTCTAGAATCCGCTGGGGACGAGAACACTAAGAACGCTGAAGACGGGTCAGATGAGGATGAAGAAGGCGATGCCTCAGATATTGAAGACAACGAAGACGACGCCGAACTTCCTCCTCCTGCTGCTCCTTAGGTCAAAAAACTTGAAAATTTATCAGATCCCCGGTATGCCGGGTGCAACTGTATGCTGTGTATATGTGATATTTTGCTACTAAGTTCTTATGCCGAGTTAACTTGGGCGTAGTCCCCGAGTTTCTTTTTCTTGTTTGTCCAATCTTTTGGCTCGGATCGTGTCTACCTTGATTCGGTTTTACGACTTACGAATCCAAGCTTCAAAAATCGTCTTAACAATACTAAGAAACTTTCAGACTTAGCTCAAAAAATAAAGCTGCATAATAACTTGAAAATAAATACAGGGTTAGTGCGAAAAACAAACGTTAGCTCGAATAAATTCGTTTCCTTAGTCGCTTTTCATGTGCTACGCAATTCCAAACTTGTTCTCTTGCTTGCCATGAAGCCAATTCTTGTTGGACAGCAGCAAGTCGAAGAGTTGGGTTTTTGGTGCTCACACATTACTAATCCGGGTTAAGTAGAGAACTTATTCCAGCTAATGCACAAGAGACAACAACAATAATTATTAAGGCAGTCCCCTGGTTACTGCTCGAGGCGCTACTATTTCATTGATAAGCTCATTGCCGACATACATACCGACATATGAGAAGACTCGGATACATACACTTCTTAGCTAAGTGTAGAAAGGACGAAGTAGTGCTATATTCCACGGTCGCTTAGATTCCTCTCCGGACCTGTCCGCCTTGTTCTTTTCCTGTGGCTTTGCATCTATAAGATAGTAAGAATCATTATGCAATGCTTTGCTCACAATGAATGGCCCTTCCCATGGGGGGATAATTTATGCATGCCAGTAGTACGTTGTACCAACCGGAGCACCAGATCGCCTTCCCGAAAGACTCGGGGGCACACTTTCCGACTATGGTAGCGTCGGAGATTTTGCTGATATATGGTGGATCTGGACAGTGCCAGTTCTCTCGCTTCTTCCAGCAGATCAACATCATTTTGACGGGATTCTTGCACTTCGGCTTCTGTGGATTGGGTGACCCTAGGCGAATCATGCTCTATGTCGGCTGGTAGTACAGCTTCTGCCCCGTATACCAGAAAAAACGGCGTATAGCATGTTGATCGATTCGGAGTTGTTCTTAAACTCCACAGTACCGCTGGTAGTTCTTCTATCCAGCACCCCGCTGATCTTTGCAGCGGCTCAATGAGCCGAGGTTTTATCCCAGATAATACTAATCTGTTGGATCTTTCCACTTGTCCGTTCGATGCGGGGTGAGCTACCGAGGCTACGTCGAGTCGGATCTTCTTGTCTCGGCAGAAGCACACAAATGCTCCTTCCGCAAAATTTGTGCCATTGTCAGTTATGATACTGTGAGGATAACCGTATCTCAAGATAATGTCTTTGAGAAATGTTACGGCTGTAGCTCCATCACATTTTCTTATAGGCTTTACTTCAATCGATTTTGTAAACTTATCCACCATGACCAAAATGTGTGTCATGTTTTCCCTTGCTGGTTTGAACGGGCCAACCATATCCAAGCACCATACGGCAAATGGCCATGTAATTGGTATGGTCTTGAGTTCCGACATCGGCATATGTGTCTTGGTGGCGTACCTCTGACAGCCATTGCATTTTCTCACCAGATCTTCTGCTTGTTCTAAGGCACTTGGCCAGTAGAATACATGCCGGAACGCTTTTGCCACCAAGGCTCGGGATCAGGCATGATGCCCGCACTCTCCTTGGTGTATGTCTCGGAGGATGTCGAGCCCTTCTTCCGGGTGAACGCATCGCTGGAGGACATTGGTTACACTCCGTTTGTACAGCTCGGAATTGATAATTGTGTATGCTTTTGCTCTCCTTTGAGTTTGCCTGGCTAACACCTCCTCAGTGGGTAACGTTCCATCTTTCAGGAATTGGAATATAGGCAGTGCCCAGGCTGGTATTGCTCGTGCGGGGAACACGTCCTCATCAATTTCCATCTGATCCACCGGCAGAACTTCAGCCGGATCACACTGAGCAGTCCCCGGGTCCAGCGAGGTAGTCCCCGGGTTTGCTGAGGCAGTCCCCGGGTTTGCTGATGCAGTCCCCGGGTTTCGCGCACTACCTCCCATGTCAACGTCCATGGGCTCAGCTCCGGATTCCGTATCTTCCGGGACATAGATCGAGTCGGTTCCCGGGGTCGGCCTGATAGATGGTTTTCTGAGGTGTTCCAATGCCACACCCGGTGGAATTGCTTGTCGGGTTGATCCGAGCTTCGACAATACGTCGGCAGCCTCGTTTTCCACCCGGGGTACATGGTGAAATTCGCATCCCTCAAAGTAACCAGATATCTTCTGCACATGGAATCTGTACAGTGCCATGTTTGGATCCAGTGTGTCCCACACTCCGGACACTTGCTGCACCGCCAAATCTGAGTCGCCAAAGCATATTATCCGACGTATGCCAATCTCTTTTGCCACTTTGAGCCCATGCACCAAAGCCTCGTACTCAGCGACATTGTTTGATGCCGCGAAATGGATCTGTAATACGTATTTTAGCTAGTCCTTCTTTGGCGAGGTAAGCATAACCCCGGCGCCTAATCCGGTTTTGGTTTTCAACCCGTCAAAGTGCATCCTCCAGTAGTTTGGATCTGGTGGCGGTGGTTCGTATTGTACCTCGGCCCAATCTACAAAAAAGTCTTCCACAGCCTGAGACTTGATTGCTTCTCTTCTGTCGTATTGGGGCGCATAAGGAGCTAGCTCAATTGCCCATTTTGCAATTCTGCCACTCGCATCCTTGTTACCCATTATCTCGGATATGGGAGCTTCACATATCACTTTGATGGGGTGCTCCTCAAAGTAATGCTTTAATTTCTTTGCCGCCATATAGACACCATATGCCACCTTTTGAAAGTGTGGGTAGTTTTGTTTTGAGGCTGATAATACCTCGCTCAAGTAATACACTAGCCTCTGCACCGACTTGCCCTCTTCATTCTGCTCTACTACAATCACTGCACTTACAACTCGGTTGGTTGCGGCTATGTAGAGCAACATTGGCTCCTTTGATAGTGGAGAGGCTAACACTGGTGTAGTGGCCAACATCCTTTTTAAGTGGGCAAAGGCTTCATCGGCCTGTGGTGTCCAAACGAACTTATCCGACTTTTTCATGAGTTGGTAGAGAGGCAATCCCTTTTCTCCCAACTGACATACAAACCGACTCAGCGATGCTAGGCACCCAGTGAACTTCTGGACATCGTTAAGACACTTCGGCAGCTCCATTCGTTCAATGGACCGAATCTTAGTTGGATTAACTTTGATACCTCGGCTAGAGACGAGAAATCCGAGTAATTTTCCAGTCGGGACACCGAAGGTACATTTTTCCGGGTTAAGCTTCATCCGGAACCTTCTCAAGTTCGCGAATGTCTGCCTGATGTCGTCAAGGAGAGTTTTGCTTTCCTTGGTCTTGATAACCACATCATCCATGTATACTTGTACGTTTTGACCTATTTGGTCGTGCAAACATTTTTGCATACATCTTTGGTACGTTGCACCTGCATTACATAAACCAAACGGCATAGTGCGATAACAATAAGCCCTGTACGGGGTGATAAACATGGTCTTTATTTGATCATCCGGATTCAGAGGTATCTGGTGGAAACCAGAATATGCATCAATGAATGACAATAGTTCACATCCCGCGGTTGAGTCTATGACCTGATCTATCCTCGACAGTGGAAATGGATCTTTTGGACACGCCTTATTCAGGTTCGTGTAATCGATACACATACGCCAAACCACTGCCACGTTCGGATCATCATTCTTCTTTTCTACCAGCACCGGATTAGAGAGCCAATCCGGATATAGTACTTCCATGATGAATCCTGCTGCTAGCAACCGAGCTATCTCGTCTCCAATGACTTTTCTCCTATCCTCGGCGAAGCGGTAAAGAGGTTGCTTCACCGGCCTTGCTTCGGGTCTTACGTTCAAAGAGTGCTCGGCCAACTCCCTCGTAACACCTTGCAAATCCTGTGTGGACCAAGCAAAAATGTCCCGATTCTCATGGAGGAAGTTGACGAGCTCGCTTTCCTATTTATCAGTTAACCCGACACCAATTGTTACGGTGCGCTCCGGGAACATGTCATCAACTGGAACCTTCTTGATATCCTTTGCGGCTTGGAATGAAACGCTACCATGCGGGTTACTCAACACCGGCATATACTACTGCGCGGACTGAGCTAATGCCGCCACCTCTTGGATTTTTCTTTTCTCTTGCGCAATCACGAGTGACTCGGCTAGGTTAGACCTGGATGAGGCACACTCAATGGAATGTCGGAAATCTCCAGCAATGGTAATCACTCCATTTGGCCCAGGTAACTTCATCTTAAGATAACTGATGTGGCAGCTTGCCATGAACTTGTTTAATGCTGGTCTTCCGAGTAACGCGTGATACGCACTTTCCAAGTTCACCACTTCAAACTCTAGATTCTCAGTTCGGCAAATATCTCTCATGCCGAATAGCACGTCAACCCGGACTTTGCCTATGGGCTCACAAGAAATGCCTGGTACAATACCATGGAAAGTTGTCCTTGTAGCCTGGAGCATGTTCTCCGAGATACCCAACTTGCGCATTGTATCCGCATACATGATGTTAATGCTACTGCCATTGTCAATCAGTACCTTGGAGAACCTCACATTGATGTTCGGCCCAATGAATGTCGGGTCCAGCACTAGCGCATACGAACCTGGACTCGGCATAAGCTTGGGATGATCTTTGATGTTCCAGGTGATTTCTTGGTCTGGCCAAGGCTTGTACCTCGTCACTGCTGGCATTACCGCATTGACCTCCATATGTCAGCGCTGCAAGCTCTTTCTATCTGTTTCCTCAGTCGTGAACACACAATAGCTCTGGTGATGTTCTCTGTACTCATTCCTCCCCTCGTTTCTGGGGTACCTCTGATCTGGCTGGTGCTGATTTTCCACTGGATGCACTGCATCCCTTCTCTCATTGTTGTCATACCTCGGCGGAGGAGGAGGCAACATTAGCTGTTGCGTGTTCGCTCCGGAGAGCAATTGCTGCCGGGGTAACTCCTGCCGAGGTTGATCATTCCGGGGTGCCTGAGCATTCCCCGAACCACCTTGTTCTATCTTACGCATCCACTCACATTGCCTCGTTGTGTGACCTGCCAAGCTATTCGGATTTGGCGTGTGAAACTTACACGGTTGGTCCAACATCGACTCATAGGTATACCTTGGGCGGTCTTTCTTTTCTTGCCATTGTCTCTTTTGCTCTGGCGTCCACGTTTTCTTGCCATCATTTCTTGGAGTCCATCGCCCTCCAGTTTTCTGGTGCTGGTTGCTCCCTGCTCCGGGTTGATCTTGATTCATAGCTGCAACTTGTTGCGAACCGTAGCGATGATCCGGTCTATCATCTCTTCTTTTTCCTCTGTAGTCATTCCTCCGAGATGACCCGGCTCCGTCCCTCTGATAGTATTCCTCGTTTGACTCGTTTGACGCGAGGCTAGGTTGAGTCAGATCACCCAAAGCATACGAATCGGCAATCCGGATCATCTCTACCAACGTAAGTGGCATTTTCCTTTGCAACTTCATCCACAGCTTGCTGCCATATCTGCACCCTTGCGCAAACCATGCTATGGCCTGTGACTCTATGACACCCTCACACGAGTTTCTCACGGTACACCACCGGGTCAAGAATTCATGGTCTGTCTCATTAGGTCTTTGCTTGCACATTGCTAGGGTCTGCGGTCTATTCGGCCTCTGATATGTACTTGAGAAGTTGCTGATAAACATTTCTTCAAAATCTATCTAGCAGTTGATGCTTCCGGGTGGCAAATTGTTCAACCATACTCTGGCCGGACCTTCTAACATCTGGGGTACGTATTATACAGCCCATCTCAAGTTGCCAGTGGCAATCTTCACAGCCGTAGCATAGTTTATCAGCCAATCCTCCGGCTTGGTACTGCCGTCATACGTCTTCGTGCCCCTAGGCAGCTGGAAGTTAGGTACCGGTGGCTCCTTCATGATCCGGGGTCCAAAGCACGCTGGACCCGGTGGACCTTGACATTCGATCTGTTCTGACCTATACAGGCGATCCAGTTTCAATCTGGCGTCATCCAGCATCAAATCTCTGCTTCCCAATCTTGACCCTATCACATGATAGTCCGGTCTTGGGTACCCCGCATTCACCATCTCCGAATCACCGTCGTTGTACCGGTTTTGCTCCTGTGGCGCAACTCTCTGTTGCATACCTCGGCCGGTGCTTTGCTCTTGCCTTGGTATATTCCGCTGCTGCGGTTGTCCTGCTCCTGCCGAGTTTCGCTGTCCGGCATTGCCATTGACAATGTTCCCTTGACCGGCATTGCCTTGGTCGTGGTTACCTCGGCCAGCTTCACCTCGGCTCACACTTTGTTGATCATCATTTTTCCGTGCTTCTTTTGCTTTTCCTGCCCGCGTCGGGTCGTACAGGACGATCTGTTTGTTCCATCTGGCCGAGGTTACTACCTATTCTCTCCTTGGGCCACCATGAGGAGACGATGCGGCTCCAGCGGATTTCTCCGGGTTACCCATCGCCGAATGGACGATTTTGGAAGCTCCAGCTCTCCGGGTTAGCTCTGAGTAGCTCTTCGTTCTGTCTGTTCGTGATCCGAACTAACTCATGAACCCTATCTTGTTATCTTTGACGGCCCTCGCCCGTCAGACCTTCTAATTCAGATGCAGCCGCATCCGCTGCTCTGAGGTTCTTCGCCGGGGTACTATACTTCGGCAACCCCACGGACAAACAGTTTTCTGATTCCTCTGCTCCATTGTCACCTTCCCTATTCATCTCGTTTATGAGATTTCTCCCTTTTATCTTTACTGCATCAACTGTGTTTGCTTTTGCATACTCACGCAGCGTCATGTTCAACGACTGCTGAGCTGCGACTATTTTCTTTGCGCCTTCTAGTATTTTTTGCCTAGTTTCCTCTAGCTTGGCCTGTGCCTGAGCCGAATCTACCACTGCTGCTACCGGGTTTGCCAAGCTATCCATAGCTTCTCTCAGTACATTCTCAGGCCTCTCTAGTGGGGGTCCTCTACCTTTCCTCGGTGCCTTAGGTGTTACCTCTGGGTCTGGTGCTGGATCCTTGCTTGCGCCTGCACCCGGCGCAGTCATCATCACTTCAGCGCGGTCCGGGGAGCGAGTGATACGCGCCCCGTGAACCACGCTAAGGGGTGGTTCCCCTGCCTCAACGACGCGTCGCGGATGAACGCATGATACGTCCATAGCAACGTAGACCTTGTGTGCACCCAACTTGACGAAGAGGCCGTTGCACGGAAGTGGGCGCGTGCCGAAGCAGCCAGCGTTGTCGCTGACGAAGTCCAGCGCTCCAAAGTGCTGAACGAGCCCGGAGACGATGCGTTCGCCGGTGCCGATAAGGTTTCCCGTCCGGATCTTCACCCCTGCTAGTGCCGCTAGCCCCACGGTGGGCGCCAACTATCATGGTGGTGTCATGGCAGATGCCATGGATAGGCTAAAGGTGGGGACTAATACACGCTAGGGGAATCCAGGGAGGGATAGTGGAGTGATTCTCCACACAGAAGATTGTATTGCTTTCCTTCCAAGATTACAAGTGCTCCTAGAGCTGTATTGGCGAGAGGAGGAAGAAGGAGCTCTCTTACTCTCACCCACAGTTCACCCTTAGAACCTTAGCCAAATCGGTATAGAAGAAAACCCCAACCCCCTCTACTGAAACCCTAGCCCCCTTTATATAGAGGCGGCCTGGTCTCTGCCTAGGGCTTACGTGGAGGCATATTCCTAAGAATATGCCTCCTCTCAAAGTGGTAACCCGACCAGGGTGCTTTTCCCCCGTGTCACACATGCTTTAGCTACGTGAGCCTCTGCGGCGCCCGCGTCAGCCGACACGGGCGTTGTCACCCTTGTTGGCCATGACCCGGTGGTCCTGCCCTTGCTTGCTTCGCTCATGCAGTGCGTATCGGGCCTTCTTTTTGACCAGAGAGATTCCTTCCTTCTCCCAGAAGCTAAACGGGACCTGGATCACGGTAGATCCGGCTATACCTGTTCCTGCATACAAGTTAGACAAGCACTTCCGACTTACTCCTTAAGTCGGCTGATATAATGTTAGGCACCCCCCTGGTCCGGGTTACTCCGTGATCCGGCCTGCCTGGAGGTGACCCGGCCAGCATCCGCTTTGGCCTTGCCGAACCTCGGCTAACTCGGCCATTACACCCCGGATTGACCCTACCCGGGGTTATCCCCCCAACATTTATCATGCTTGATGTCAATGGTTGGTTTCTTTCAAACTGAATCTTATTGGCAAGGTCGGTTCACGGAAGATCAAAAATATTATTATAAGGAACACCGCTTGTCACAAAAAGGGAAACACTTATGAGAACAAATTGATAGATTGTATACCATTGCTAGAAACGTGTGCTCTACTTATAATGTTACTTATTGATGTGATGAGTCTTGTTGCAGAAAGAGGTATAAACACCTCCCTTTTCAATGTGAGTATAGTGATAATGATACCATATCTTCCTATGCTAAAGGAATTTATGACTTTATGATGCAGAACAAATTGAAGAATTTATTGCTTGGAAGGGTGCTTTTGAACTTGCTAGTTTGCTTGAAAATATTGATGATTCACCTTATAAGTATGAGGTTTATGGTATACTTAAATTTTGCTTTGATAATTACAAGGATCAAAATAACCACATCCTTGAATATTTTAATAGATGCTTTCCACAAATGGAAGAGACTAATGCCTTGCAGGACCCTATGGAAGAGACTAATGCCTTGCAAGATCCTATGGAAGAAGAAATTGATGAACCTAAAATCGTATTAGATGAAAAAGAGGAGGAGAGTGATGAACAAAAGGAGGAAGAATGGATTAGCTACCCATGCCTACTGAGAGTGACTCCTTATCCCTTACATTATTTGATTGTCCTCCATGCTTACTAAAGGAGGATGAATGTTATGTTCCCAAGGTTTCCTTTGAAAATGTTTATGATAAGGCTCTAGTGCCTATAGATCATGAAAATAATACTTTATGTGATAGTTATATTGTTGAGTTTATTCATGAGACAACTGAAAATTATTTTGAGAGAGGAAAATATGGTGGTAGGAGTTTTCATGGTATTGAAACACCTCTCTATGTGCTGAAAGTTTTGAAGTTACTCTTGTTTTATCTTCCTATGCCTGTCACTTTGCTCTTTGCAAATTTATTTGCTTACATGATTCCTATGCATAGGAAGTGGGTTAGACTTAAATGTGTTTTGGATTTGCTTCTTGATGCTCTCTTTTACTTCACTTCATATTTCTTATGATAGCATCCTCTCAAACTTTTATGCCTGAAGATGATAATATGTCTATTATTCTTGGGAGACCTTTTCTTAAATACTGCAGGAGCTGTTATTAATTGTAATCAAGGGAAGGTGACCTTCAAGGAACATACTATCTATTTCCCCAAGAAGATTGAAAGGACTTATGGTTTGAATTCAATTGAACATGTTGAGGGCATTCAAGTTGGAGAAATATATTGTCCCATACAAAGAGAAAAATGCGAAACTATTATGATTGGGACCATTGCTATCAAGGTTGAGGTAACATAATCATTAGTGGAATACAAAGTTTTGTATCATATGAAATTGTTTTGGTAACAAGACCTGATCAACCTTGTTAACAAAAGGATTTCATTGAACAAAACAATGTTTTCACCTTGATTATCTCCGCTTACTTCTATTCTATCTACTTTAGTTTTTGTTTATGCCTAACTTAAAGGCATTAAAGAAAAGTACTTGTTGGGAGATAACCCAAGAGTTTTAGTTGAGTCTGGGAAGTTATTACTTCAGTAATAACCGCTCCTTATCCTTTTAATTTGCCTTTTGTGCCAAGAGTAACTTCTAATGAGAGTGAAGTAATGATTGGGAAAGTTGCTGTCCTGAAACAGATTTTTGTGCTTCACCGTAAACATTCGTGAGAGAGCTCTGTATGTCGGATTGAGCTGTAATTTTTTGTAGTTCTGTCCCAGGTTATTATCTAACTTTCATTAGTTAAACACTTTTTTTATTTGAGCAACAGAAGGTCTTCTAAAAAATTCGTCTTTACCTGCTGGTCTGTTTTGACAGATTTCTGCCATTTTCTGCATTTGCTTCTTGTTGATTCCTTCTTGAGTTCTTTTGGGGAATTGAGCTTTTTGAGGGAAGTGCTACAGTAGCTAGTGTTCTAATGGAAGTTTATTTGGTGTTAGAACTGAACCTTGAGACTTATTTATCTTAAGTGCACTAATGTTGCTAATGAGATTGTGTGAAGTTTTGTATGAAGGAAAATTTTCAAGTGTATGGAAGGAATGAGTAAGGAGATGAAGGATGGACTAAAGCTCAAGCTTGGGGATGCCACGCGTGTCACCCCAAGAAATATCCAAGAAGTACAAGCGTCAAAGCTTGGGGATGCCCAAGGCATCCCCTTCTTCATCAATAAAAATCCCAGGTTTCTTCCAAACGCTTCATTTTTATTGTTTCATGCACAGTTGTGTTGTTCTTGGAGCGTCTTCTTTTTCGTTTTTGTTTTGGTTTTTAGTTTGCTTGGTTTGCTTAGTTTTCTGAATAAATTGGTTGGACCCCCTCTCTCTTACATTAGTGTTCAAATAGTTTGGTGTGGTTTGGTTTGGAAAAGAGTAGGAAAGCTCATGCTTATGTGGTAAAAAGAGCTCGTTTTTGACTGTGGCTATGCTTTGTCATGCCGTGCTTGATATTGTTTTGGCTTTATGCTTAGTATTCTTTGTTGTAGCATGACTTGTTATAAACAATTGAGATTGCTTAATGTGCCTTGGATGAATCATGCGTTGTTTTAGCAAATTAAAGCATAGTATAGTGGTATTGTCCTTTGATGCTTTATTTGGGTTGGCTTGGCACATGCTCACACCATGTTATGACTATCCCAAGTCACCATAGCCTTCATGATCCTTTAGTTTTCAACTTGTAGTATCACTTTATGCTTTGATCAATGATGTTTTGTCGCTCTGCATGATTATGGCCATTATTGCTCTCTTAGTTTGTCGCTCCCAGTCTTTTGCTAGCCTCCACAACAAAGTATGAGTTCCACTCATGCATCCAACTCCCTAAACCAAGTTATTCCAAAGAGTCCACCATACCTACCTACTAGCTTATGCTATTCCAAGTATATTCATGCTTTTGTTTACCTTCCACTTGTTATGAGAAAACTAGTGATTAAAGCTCTCACGAACTTGATGGCACACTTTACTTTACTTGCCCTTAATAAACTTGAACCATTGTGTCTTCTATGTTGTATATGCTTGCACTTATTTGTTGGGAATTAGCAGAACCATGCTTTCATGGGGAACGCTTTCAACATTGCACTTGGTACTTGTACCTAGTTGATATCATGCTCTTTTGTATATGGATGTCGTCGGTGTGAAATGAAAGGGGAGCTTGTAAGTCCATGGAGTTATGTATATGTGTTAGAGAAACGCCTGGGCCGCTGGTCTAATCCATGCTGACATGATGGAAACCTGCAGCATAACCATAATGAGCTGTCTATGAAGCATTCTTCTTATAAAAAAAGAGTCCTATATTGTGAAAAAAAGAGAAAAGAAAAAAAGAGATATTATGAAAAGAGGAAAGAGAGAAAAAAGCACCATATTCCCATGGTAAATAAGAAGAATGCTGAGATGCTCGTTGTCTACTTGCCTTGTCATTTTGATATGGGGATTCTTCCGTATCATCGGGCAAGGGGTACCCCGTTGGCGGTTCTCAATGATACACATGTACTTACGATGACAAGAACTTACCGGTGACTAAACTTGAGTAGCATGAGGAGCGGCCCTCGTATACAAGGGACATGAGATTTCTGACTTATACTTCGTCAAGCATGTACACCATAGTTTGTTCACTTTAACCTTAATCACTTCAAGATGCTTATGATAGGGGCAATGAGAGCTGAAAGCTATAAGTACCATAATTTTTCGAAGCTCTTTATGAGACTTGAATCCCTACTTCCTTTTACAAAAGTCCTTTCTTCCACCATTATATTGAGTCTCCACCTTCTATCTTTATGCACCTACTTTGAGAGCATAGTGGCCATTCTTAGTTCTATGTGCATTGTCCCAAGACTAGTTGATTGATGCATAACTTGTTATTGCTTGTTTGAAACTATTGTATCTAGTCACTCTTATGAACTTTGAAGGTGTCCTATGCATTTATATTTGCTACTCTATTGAGGGACAAGCTGAATACTATTATGCTATATTTTCTTTATGTGAAACAAACAAACGTCTTGCAAAGCATTGTTATTCATGAATCTTTTGTTTGTGCCTTTCCATGTTGCTTCATAGTTTGTTTGTCTTATTGCTAGAACTTTGTCTTTCATGTTATGATTGAAGTACTATGATCCCAGTTTTGAATGTTTTACAAATGCTTTGATCAAGTTTATGATGGTGCTTGTCACCTCAAAAATTATTCTTTCTTTTTATCACTTACCTACTCGAGGACGAGAAGGAGTTAAGCTTGGGGATGTTGATACATTGCAAATGTATCTATAATTTTTGATGCTCCATGCTTGTTTTTATCTACTTTCTTGTGTTTTGTTCCAACTTTGGAGTACTTTTCATATGATTTCTTGGACTAACCTATTAACAAGAGCAACAGTGCCAGCTGCCTGTTTTCTGCTGTTTTTGGTTCCAGGAAAGTTAGAAAATGAATATTCTCGGAATTGGACGGGACAAAAGCCAAAGTGCCTATTTTTCCAGAAGACTCACGGAGCCAGAATACGAGACGGAGGAGGGCCAGGGGCAGGCCACCCCCCCAGGCGCGGGCTGGGCCTGGCCCCACCAGGGCCTGGTGTGGTGGCCCTAGGCACCCCCTCGGTCTCCCTCTTCTCCTATAAGAAGCCTTCTGATCTAAAAACTTCAGGGGTTTCGATGTTTTTCCACAAAAAGTTCCGCTGCACCGCCGCCACCGAAGGGGAGATTCGGGGGACAGACAGTCTCTGTTCCGGCACCCTGCCGGGACGGGGAAGTGCCCCCGGAGCCATCGCCATCATCATCACCTTCGCTTCTCCATCGACCATCCATGTTGAAGGAAATAAGCCCTGAGAGGCAATAATAAAGTTGTTATTATGTATTCCTTGTATATGATAGATGTTTATTTTGCATGCTATAATTGTATTGATAGGAAACATCAATACATGTGTGTTTAATAAACAAAAAGGGTTCCTAGTCATGCCTCTCTTATAGACTAGCTTGTTGATTAACAAGATGATCAAGGTTTCCTGATCATGGACATTGGATGTTGTTAATAACAAGGTCACAACATTTGTGAAATGATGTGATGAACATTCATCCGAAGTATAGCATTACGATCAAGTCATTATGTTTATATTGCTATAACATCATACGAAGTAATCTTTATCCTTAGACCATGAGATCATGTTAATTGCTAACACCGGAAGAGTATCTTGATAACATCAAACGTCACACCGTAACAGGGTGACTATAAAGATGGGTTCAGTGCTACGAAGGTGTTATGTTGAGGCTCATGGATCAAGAGTGGAATTTGTCAATCCAGATGACGGATATATATACTCTGGGCCCTCTCGATGATATCACATTAGGATAGCTTGCAAGCAAGTGATGTGATCACTAGAATGTTATATCACGGGAACGAGAAAAGAGTGCATGTCGGTAACGAGATCAAACTAGGTATGGAGATACCGATGATCGAATCTCAGACATGTAATATATCGAGAGACAAAGGGATTTAGTTACAAGCGTTAAAGGTTCTCACGATCACAGGAGTCATCGTTGAATGTGTAGGAGTCAGTACGGATCTCCAGGTCCCGCTGCTGATTATTGATCGGAGAAGGGTCTCGATCATGTCTGCATTATTCGCGAACCGTAGGGTGGCACACTTAAGAGTTACCGGACACCATTTTGGAGCACATATGTTTCAGACGAAAGAATTGCAAAGCGCAGGAATTGTTTCAATAGAAACCGGAAATTGTTTCGGGTGAAATTGCAGAAGGTGGTTCTGCATGTGATATTGAAATATTGCAAGGGGATATATGTGAATGTTTGTTAATTAAAGTAATTAACAAAATTCTGAATAAATTTAATAAAAAGAGTTCTATTAAATGAGAGAGCATTAAATTTGGAGAAACTTAATGCATTTAAAGTGGAGACTTTAAAAGGGAATGTGAAGAGGCACTTTAATGTGGAGGGGTTACCACCACATGAATGGGGGAGGTGAGGGGTCACCCCCCCATGTGCCGGCCATGGAGAGAGGGGGCACCCCCCTCCTCCTATAAAAGGCCACCCATTCCCTCCTTCATCCTCACACCTCCTTGTGAAGGATCTCTCTCCCCCTCTAGAATTATTCCCCCATGGTCTCGGATTAGCGAGATACATGTTCCCGGTGGCATTTCGTCTGGAAGGAGTTGCTGCTTCCGCTGGATTGCTGGAGCGAGGAGGTGGAGGTTGTCCGGTGGCTTGAACGTGTGTGCGAGTGCGGATGCGCTGCTGAGTTGCGGCGCTCGGACTTCCTCACGATCTTGAGATCGGCAAGTGTACGACTACATCAACCACGAGTTCCTACTCGTTAACAAAGCTCGTTGTATTTGAGGGTAAGTTCTCCATGGATGTATGTCCACCCGTTTGCTCTGTATCTAGTAGATAGATCTTGGCGTGTAGTTCTCATCGTAGGAATTTTTTTGTTTTCTATGCTGCGGACCCAACAGTGGTATCAGAGCCTGATCTATGCGTAGGTGCTTTGCACGGGTAGTACACATATGTTTATATGTGGGCGATGATGATCATGTTATTGCATCTTCTATGTACTTTGGATATTGGTGGCATAGTGGGATGAAGCGGCCCAGACCAACCTTACATGTCATCGTACATGAGACCGGTTCCACGACTGACATGCAACTTGTTTTGCATAAGTGGCTGGCGGGTGTCTGTGTCTCCTACTATAGTCAATATCTGATTTACAACGAGTTGCTAATAACTTGGTTATCCTCGTTGTGGTTCATGTTCGTAGGTTAGACTGGTTCTATCTCCGAAAGCCCTAAGCCACGTAAAACTTGCAATTGATAAATGAGAGGCGTCTAGTTTAGATCGTTGCTGGGCTAGTGTTTTGATATGGTATTGTTGTAAGTAGATGTATAATAGATACTCTTACAACTCACTTAACGTGTAAGTTCCATAGACCTTGGCCTTACACACAAAGGAATGATAGAGATCATACCACGATGCAAATGATAGAGATCAAATACATGGACCATATCACCTCACTTCACACATTAGATGTTAGCATCTTATATTGCTAGTTTGGCGCTTTTGGTAGCATTATAAGATGATCCCTCATTTAGATATCAAGATAAAATGTGTTCTTCCTTAAGTATGCACCGTTTTGTGGATCGTGTTTTGAGGCATCACGTGATGATCGGGTGTTCTCGACTCTACGCTTTCATACAACGGGTGTAAGACAGTTTTACACACGCAAATACTAAGGTTCTTACTTGACGAGCCTAGCATGTACAGACATGGCCTCGGAACATGGACCGAAAGGTTAAGCACGAGTCATATAGTTGATATGATGCCCATATAGATGCTCGCCTTTGAAGCTACACCGACTCACGTGATGATCGGACTTGGTGTAGTGGATTTGGTTCATGTAATCACCAAAAGGACACGAGGGATGTCGTTTTTGAGTGGGAGTTCATTAGTAATTTGGATTAGTTGAACTCAATCTATCATAAACTTAGTCTAAATATACTTTATAAATTCTGTTGTAGATGGCACTACCTGCTTTTAATTTCAATGTGTTCATGGAGAAAGAGAAACTTGCTGCGAATGGTAGCAACTTCACCAACTGGGCTATGAATTTGAGGATTCTCCTCACTGCTGCACAAAAGCTATATGTGCTAGATGCGCCGCTAGGCCCCCCCACCAGCTCCTGATGCCTCTGACGAGGAAAAGAATGTCTATGTGACTCGTCAGGAGGACCACAACTTAGTTCATTGCGGCATACTGTATGGGCTAGAGCCAGAACTTCGAAAGCGTTTCGAAAATGGCAATGCCTTTGATACCATGGGAGAATTGAAAATGATTTTCGATACCCATGCTGCCGTAGAGAGTTATAATGCTACATAAAAGTTCTTTAGCTGCATGATGGAGGAAAATAGCTCCGTTAGTGAGCACGTACTCAAAATGTCTGGGTACGCCGATAAGCTTGTATCCTTGGGAATAACGATTCCCATTGACTTAGGCATACATCATGTTCTCCAATCTTTGCCACCTAGCTACAAGAGCTTCGTGATGAACTATAATATGCAGGGCATGAAGAAGTCTCTTCCCGAGCTTCTGTCAATGCTTAAGACTGCAGAAGTGGAGATTAGGAAAGAACATCAACTGTTGATGATCAATAGGACCACCGGTTTCAAGAAGGACAAGAAAGGCAAGCACAAGGGAAGGAAGGGTGGAAAGTCTGTTGCCACGCCTGAAAAGAAACCCCGAGCTGGCCCTAAGTCTGACACCGAGTGCTACTATTGCAAGGGGACTGGCCATTGGAAGCGCAACTGCCCCAAGTATTTGGCGGACAAGAAGTCCGGCAAGGCAAACAAAGGTATATGTGATATACATGTTATTGATGTGTACTTGACTAGTACTCGCAGTAGCACCTGGGTATTTAATACGGGATTAGTTGCTAATATATGTAACTCGGTTCAGGGGCTGCGGAACAAGCGACAACTAGCAAGGGATGAGGTCACGATGCGGGTCGGCAATGGATCAAGAGTTGATGTGATTGCCGTCAGAACGCTGCCTCTCCATATGCCGTCGGGATTAGTTATAAACCTGAATAATTGTTATTTGGTGCCTGCACTGAGCATGAACATTGTATCCGGATCGTGTTTGATGCAAAGTGGTTATTCATTTAAGTCTAAAAACAATGGTTGTTCGATTTATATGAATAATATCTTTTATGGTCATGCACCTATGTTGAATGGTTTATTTCCGTTGGATCTCGATAATAGTATTACGCATATTCATAATGTTGATGCTAAAAGAATTAAACTTGATAATGATATATATACATATATGTGGCATTGCCGTCTAGGTCATATTGGCGTTAAACGCATGAAGAAACCCTATTATGATGGACTTTTGGACTCACTTGATTTTGAATCGTTTGATACATGTGAGCCATGCCTTATGGGCAAGATGACTAGAACGCCGTTTTCTGGTTCAATTGAACGGGCGACAGATTTATTGGAAATCATACATACTGATGTGTGTGGACCAATGAGTGTGTCGGCGTGAGGTGGATATCGTTATTTTGTTACTTTCACGGATGATTTGAGTAGATATGGGTATATCTATTTGATGAAACACAAGACTGAAACTTTTGAAAGGTTCAAAGAATTTCAGAATGAAGTGGAAAATCATCGTAATAGAAAGATCAAATTTCTACGGTCCGACCGTGGAGGAGAGTATCTTAGTTACGAGTTTAGCACACATATGAAAGACTGTGGAATAGTTTCACAACTCACGCCTGCCGGAACACCACAACGTAATGGTGTGTCAGAACGTCGTAATCGTACTTTATTGGATATGGTTCGATCTATGATGTCTCTGACTGACTTGCCACTGTCATTTTGGGGTTATGCACTGGAAACCGCTGCATTCACTTTAAATAGGGCACCATCTAAATCCGTTGAAAAGACACCGTATGAATTATGGTTTGGAAACAAACCTAAGCTGTCATTTCTTAAAGTTTGGGGATGCGATGTTTATGTGAAGAAACTTCAACCGGATAAACTCGAACCCAAAGCGGAAAAATGCGTCTTCATAGGATACCCTAAGGAAACAATTGGGTATACCTTCTATCACAGATCCGAGGGCAAGGTCTTTGTTGCCAAGAATGGATCCTTTCTTGAGAAGGAGTTTCTCGCGAAAGGTGTGAGTAGTCGAAAGGTAGAACTCGAAGAGGTTATTGAACCTTCTCTTCATGAAATGGCGAGTAGCGTAGCTCCAGAAGTTGTTTCGGAGTTAACTTCACGTAATGAAGAGAGAGCTAATGATATTGATCATGAAACTCTGAAAGAGGACACTACCGAACCTCGCAGGTCAAGCACGACACGTGCAGCTCCTGAACTGTACGGCAATCCTATTGTGAATTTCATGATTGATGAAATAGATGACCCTGCGACGTATGAAGAATCGATGATGAGCCCTGATTCCAACAAATGGCTAGAAGCCATGAAATCCAAGATGGAATCCATGTACGAAAACCAGGTTTAGTCCTTGGTGGACTTACCTCACGATCGAAAGGCCGTTGAGAATAAATGGATTTTCAAAAGAAAAACTGATGCTGATGGTAATATAACCATCTATAAGGCTCGACTTGTCGCAAAGGGGTTTCGACAAATTCAAGGAGTTGACTACGATGAGACATTCTCCCCCGTAGCGATGCTTAAGTCGGTTAGGATTATGTTAGCAATTGCTGCATATTTCGATTATGAAATATGGCAGATGGATGTCAAAACTGTGTTCCTCAATGGTAATATTGAAGAAGAGTTGTATATGATACAACCTAAGGGTTTTGTCGATCCTAAGGATGCTGATAAGGTGTGCAAACTTCAGCGATCCATTTATGGACTAAAGCAAGCATCCCGGAGTTGGAATCTCTGCTTTGATGAGGTGATCAAAGAGTTTGGATTTGTCCAAACTTATGGAGAGGCTTGTATTTACAAGAAAGTGAGTGGGACCAATGTGGCATTTCTGATATTATATGTGGATGACATATTATTGATTGGAAATGATTTAGATCTTTTAAACAGTGTTAAAAGTTATCTAAACAACAAATTTTCGATGAAGGACCTTGGTGAAGCTTCATATATATTAGGCATTAAAATCTATAGAGATAGATCAAGACGCCTAATTGGGCTATCGCAGAGTACATACCTTGATAAGATATTAAAGAAGTTTAATATGGACGGAAGTAAGAAGGGGTACTTACCTATGTTGCAAGGCAAGACATTGAGTAAGACTCAAAGTCCGGCTACGACAGAAGAAAGAGAGATAATGGATAAGATCCCCTATGCCTCAGCCATAGGCTCTATAATGTATGCCATGCTATGTACAAGACCGGATGTGGCACATGCTATTAGTTTGACTAGTAGGTACCAATCCGATCCAGGTTCGGAACACTGGATAGAGGTCAAGAATATCCTTAAGTACTTGAGAAGAACTAAGGATATGTTTCTTGTATACGAAGGTGAAGAAGAGCTAGTCGCTAAGTGTTATGTCGATGCTAGCTTTGACACTGATCCGGATGACTCTAAGTCTCAATCCGGATATGTATTTCTCTTTGAACGGAGGAGCAGTTAGTTGGAGGAGCTCCAAACAACCTGTGGTGGCTGGTCAACGACGGAGGCGGAATATGTTGCTGCTTCAGAAGCAGCGCAGGAAGCGGTTTGGATGAAGGAGTTCATAACGGAACTAGGTGTGGTTCCTAGTGCGTTGGACCCAATGGTGATCTATTGTGACAATAATGGAGCCATAGCCAACGCCAAGGAACCAAGGTCTCACAAGAATTCCAAGCATATTAAGCGCCGGTTTCACTCCATCCGCGAGCATGTCAAGGATGGAGATATAAAGATTTGTAAAGTACACACGGACCTGAATGTGGGAGATCCGTTGACTAAAGCACTCCCTAGGGCAAAACATGATCAACACCAGAACTCCATGGGTGTTAGATTTATCACTATATAAACTAGATTATTGTCTCTAGTGCAAGTGGGAGACTGAAGGAAATATGCCCTGAGAGGCAATAATAAAGTTGTTATTATGTATTCCTTGTATATGATAGATGTTTATTTTGCATGCTATAATTGTATTGATAGGAAACATCAATACATGTGTGTTTAATAAACAAAAAGGGTTCCTAGTCATGCCTCTCTTATAGACTAGCTTGTTGATTAACAAGATGATCAAGGTTTCCTGATCATGGACATTGGATGTTGTTAATAACAAGGTCACAACATTTGTGAAATGATGTGATGAACATTCATCCGAAGTATAGCATTACGATCAAGTCATTATGTTTATATTGCTATAACATCATACGAAGTAATCTTTATCCTTAGACCATGAGATCATGTTAATTGCTAACACCGGAAGAGTATCTTGATAACATCAAACGTCACACCGTAACAGGGTGACTATAAAGATGGGTTCAGTGCTACGAAGGTGTTATGTTGAGGCTCATGGATCAAGAGTGGAATTTGTCAATCCAGATGACGGATATATATACTCTGGGCCCTCTCGATGATATCACATTAGGATAGCTTGCAAGCAAGTGATGTGATCACTAGAATGTTATATCACAGGAACGAGAAAAGAGTGCATGTCGGTAACGAGATCAAACTAGGTATGGAGATACCGATGATCGAATCTCAGACATGTAATATATCGAGAGACAAAGGGATTTAGTTACAAGCGTTAAAGGTTCTCACGATCACAGGAGTCATCGTTGAATGTGTAGGAGTCAGTACGGATCTCCAGGTCCCGCTGCTGATTATTGATCGGAGAAGGGTCTCGATCATGTCTGCATTATTCGCGAACCGTAGGGTGGCACACTTAAGAGTTACCGGAAACCATTTTGGAGCACATATATTTCAGACGAAAGAATTGCAAAGTGCAGGAATTGTTTCAATAGAAACCGGAAATTGTTTCGGGTGAAATTGCAGAAGGTGGTTCTGCATGTGATATTGAAATATTGCAAGGGGATATATGTGAATGTTTGTTAATTAAAGTAATTAACAAAATTCTGAATAAATTTAATAAAAAGAGTTTTATTAAATGAGAGAGCATTAAATTTGGAGAAACTTAATGCATTTAAAGTGGAGACTTTAAAAGGGAATGTGAAGAGGCACTTTAATGTGGAGGGGTTACCACCACATGAATGGGGGAGGTGAGGGGTCACCCCCCCATGCGCCGGCCATGGAGAGAGGGGGCACCCCCCTCCTCCTATAAAAGGCCACCCATTCCCTCCTTCATCCTCACACCTCCTTGTGAAGGATCTCTCTCCCCCGCTAGAATTATTCCCCCATGGTCTCGGATTAGCGAGATACATGTTCCCGATGGCATTTCGTCTGGAAGGAGTTGCTGCTTCCGCTGGATCGCTGGAGCGAGGAGGTGGAGGTTGTCCGGTGGCTTGAACATGTGTGCGAGTGCGGATGCGCTGCTGAGTTGCGGCGCTCGGACTTCCTCACGATCTTGAGATCGGCAAGTGTACGACTACATCAACCACGAGTTCCTACTCGTTAACAAAGCTCGTTGTCTTCGAGGGTAAGTTCTCCATGGATGTATGTCCACCCGTTTGCTCTGTATCTAGTAGATAGATCTTGGCGTGTAGTTCTCATCGTAGGAATTTTTTTGTTTTCTATGCTGCGGACCCAACACATGTTTCTCCCACCTATGAGTGAGTAATCCCCCGTTGTAGGCTATGGGGATGGTAGGTATTGGATGAGATCATCCATGTAATGACATTAGATTGTTAGGGCATGGTGCCTAGTATCTTTTATTAGTGCTTTATGACTTTGTTGCGACTTGTCGTGCTTAATGCTTGTCACTAGGGCCCAAGTGCCATGATTTCAAATCTGAACTTATTATTGATTCATTATGATAGTATTGTTCTTGGTCTTATCTACAAGTTGTATACACACGTCGTTGTCCGGAACCTATGGTCCCAAAGTGACAGAAATCGGGGTAGCCGGAAGGGAAAGGCTTTGATGTGAGGATCACATGTGTTCACGGAGTGTTAATGCTTTGCTCCGGTGCTCTATTAAAAGGATCACCTTAATTGCCAGTAGTTCCCTAGAGGCCCCGCTGCAAACAGGCTGGCAGGACAAAAGATGTTGTGCAAGTTCTCATTGCGAGCACGTATGACTATATATGGAACACATGCCTAGGATTGTCTAGTACTTGGGTGCTTTATCTTATTTATCTGCAATTTCCCTATGTTCTGATTGCTATGTGAATTGTCTTGTCCATGCAACACCCGTCCATCCATCCCTATGCCTACCGCACTCGAATCCCACTGTTTACTGCTTTTGTTACTACTGTCTTTGCTTTGCTACTGCTGTTACTTTACTATTCCTACTAAAAACTGTTGCTACTGATAAACTGCTATGAGCAAGATTGTTTCTAGGTGCAGCTGAATTGACAACTCAGTTGTTAAGGCTGATAAGTATTCTTTGGCTCCCCTTGTGTCGAATCAATAAATTGGGTTTCACTTCCCTCGAAAATACTGCGATACACCCCCTATACTTGTGGGTCATCAGGTACCACGATGCCACCTAAAAAGGATCCGGTTTTTGATCTAAAACCTCTCCCTGATGATCTTAAATATGCTTTTACTGATGATAAAAAGATATATCATGTTATTATTAGCGCTAAACTTTCAGGGGAGGAAGAAGAAAGATTATTTGAAGTTTTGAAGAAACACCGAGGAGCTATGGGGTATACTCTGGATGATTTGAAAGGGATTTCACCTACTATATGTCAGCATTCTATCAACATAGAACCAGATGCGAATCCAGTAGTGGAGCACCAACGATGTTTAAATCCTAAGATGAAGGAAGTGGTAAGGAATGAGGTATTGAAACTCCTTGATGCTGGTATTATTTATCCTATTGCTGATAGTGAATGGGTTAGTCCTGTCCATTGTGTTCCTAAAAAGGGAGGTATTACCGTTGTCCCTAATGATAATGATGAGCTTATTCCTCAAAGAATAGTGGTAGGCTATAGGATGTGCATCGATTTTAGGAAAGTCAATAAAAACACTAAGAAAGATCACTACCCGCTTCCTTTTATTGATCAAATGTTGGAAAGGTTGTCTAAAAAGACCGATTTTTTGTT
The DNA here is from genome assembly GCA_916181665.1 of Avena sativa. Lineage (NCBI taxonomy): Eukaryota > Viridiplantae > Streptophyta > Magnoliopsida > Poales > Poaceae > Avena > Avena sativa. The sequence continues at coordinate 630,556,932 of OV702288.1, forward strand.
TTCTTGATGGTTATTCTGGTTTCTCTCAAATTGCTGTTAAACAACAAGATCAAGAAAAAACTACTTTTACTTGCCCTTATGGGACTTATGCTTATAGACGTATGCCTTTTGGTTTATGTAATGCTCCTGCTACTTTCCAAAGGTGCATGTCTGCTATCTTTCATGGCTTTTGTGAGGAAATTGTAGAAGTGTTCATAGATGACTTTTCTGTCTACGAAACTTCTTTTGATAATTGTCTACACAACCTTGATAAAGTTTTGCAGAGATGTGAAGAAACTAATCTTGTTCTTAATTGGGAGAAATGCCACTTCATGGTTAATGAAGGCATTGTTCTTGGGCATAAAGTTTCTGAAAGAGGCATAGAAGTTGATAGAGCTAAGGTTGAGGCAATTGAGAAGATGCCATGCCCAAGAGACATCAAAGGTATTCGTAGTATCCTTGGTCATGCTGGTTTCTATAGAAGGTTTATTAAAGACTTTTCTAGGATATCAAAACCCCTTACCAATCTTCTTCAAAAAGACGTACCCTTCGTTTTTGATGATGATTGCAAGGAAGATTTTGAAACTCTTAAGAAAGCTTTAACTACAACCCCTATTGTTCACCCACCTGATTGGAGTTTACCCTTTGAAATAATGTGTGATGCTAGTGATTTTGCTATAGGTGCTGTCGTTGGGAAACGTATTGATAAAAAGCTAAACGTTATCCATTATGCTAGTAAGACTTTAGACGCTGCTCAAAGGAATTATGCTACTACTGAAAAGGAATTTCTAGCTGTTGTTTTTGCTTGTGATAAGTTTAGGCCCTATATTGTGGACTCAAAAGTAACCATTCATACTGATCATGTTGCTATTAAAATATCTTATGACGAAGAAGGACGCTAAGCCTAGGCTTATTAGATGGGTACTGCTTTTACAAGAGTTTGATCTTCATATAGTAGATAGAAAGGGTGTTGAAAATCCTATAGCTGATAATTTATCTCGTTTGGAAAACATCTCTTTTGACCCTATGCCTGTTAATGATAGTTTCCCGAATGAACAATTAGCTGCAGTGGGAGTGAGCTCGCGAGGAAGCCCTTGGTATGCTGATTATGCTAACTTTATTGTCTCCAAGTATTTGCCTCCAACTTTTACAGCTCAGCAAAGAAGAAAGTTCTTCTATGATTTGAGGCATTATTTTTGGGATGACCCGCACTTATACAAAGAAGGATTTGATGGTATTATGTGAAGATGTGTTCCAGAATATGAGCAAAAAGAGATATTGCGTAAATGTCATGGTAGCGCCTATGGAGGACATCATGCAGGAGATAGAACTGCACAAAAGGTACTACAATCAGGTTTCTACTGGCCTACCCTTTTTAAGGATGCAACAAAATTTGTTTTATCTTGTGATGAATGTCAGCGTGTCGGTAATATTTCTAGACGCAATGAAATGCCTATGAACTACTCTCTAGTTATTGAACCTTTTGATTGTTGGGGATTCGACTTTATGGGTCCTTTCCCTCCTTCGAAGGGTTACACTCATATTATTGTTGCCGTTGATTATGTTACTAAGTGGGTAGAAGCCATTCCTACGAAAAGTGTTGACGGGGAAACCTCTTTAAAAATGCTTAAGGACGTTATCTTTCCTAGGTTTGGAGTGCCTAGATATCTCATGACTGATGGGGGTTCTCATTTCATTCATGGCGGTTTTAGAAAGACTCTCGCTAAGTATGATGTTATTCATAGAATTGCTTTAGCTTATCACCCCCAAACTAGCGGGCAAGTAGAGTTATCAAATAGAGAAATTAAATCTATCTTGCAAAAGACTGTTAATAGGTCTAGAAAAAACTAGGCTAAGAAGTTGATGATGCTTTATGGTCTTATAGAACGGCTTACAAAAATCCTATGGGAATGTCTCCTTATAAAATGGTTTATGGGAAAGCTTGCCACCTACCCTTAGAATTAGAACACAAAGCTTACTAGGCAGTTAAAGAACTAAATAGAGATTGTAAGCTCGCTGGTGAGAAAAGATTATTTGACTTAAGTTCTTTAGATGAATGGAGGAGTGAAGCCTATGAGAATGCTAGGCTCTTTAAGGAAAAGTTAAAAGATGGCATGATAAGCGAATACTTAAGAGAGAGTTTCATGTTGGTGAGAAAGTTCTATTGTATAGGTATCGTCTCAGATTTTTTGCAGTAAGCTACTATCAAAATGGGAAGGACCTTTTATCATTGAAGAAGTATACCGTTCAGGAGCAATAAAAATTTCCTCTCTAAAAGATAATACTACACAAGTAGTGAATGGACAACGACTCAAACACTATATTGCTGGAGATTCTTACAATGAAGATGTTGATGCCTTTCAAGTTATAACTCCAGAGAAATTCATTGAGGACCAAATTCAAAGACCTGCAGAGTCCGTTTCCAAATAGGTAACATTTCTGGTAAGAAAAGTTCCGTGAAAATACAATCCAGCTATATTTTTGCAGTTTTCAGTCAATAAGGAAAGTTTCGAAGCGAAAAAGGGACAGAACCGGAGCCGGGGTGGCCCACACCACCCCATGGCGCGGGCCCTCCCCTTGCCGCGCCACCAGGTGGTGAGGCCACCCAGGACTCCGTCTCCGACCCGTTTTCTCTCAGTACCTTCCTTTTGACATGAAACTTCGTAATACATAACCTCCCAGATCTCTCGAGGTTCGTATATCGTGTTTTCGTCGTCTTTTGTTTCGATCTGTTTTCTGTCAGGACATATTCTTTGAAAGCTTAGAAGCACAATGGTGTCCGCCAAGGATAAAGGGAAGGAGCCCATGGAGGAAGACCTCCAAGACCCCGGGAAGGAGAAGGAGATCAAGACTGAAGGTGAAGAGGAGCAAGGCCAACGTCCGCATACCGGCACCACCATTTGTCACATCCCAAGATTTTCCAAATCTTGTAATGTGAAAAATAAATAAACAAAATAAATATTTGTTGAAAATCAGGGTGAAAAGAAACTTTTGTTTCTAAAAGGAAACTTAAAATCCCATCCTGAACAAACTTTGGATAAAGTTTGAATTCAACAAATCCAAATCAAGAGAAATGCATTCCTCAATGAATGTATCTGGAAATTTGAACACTTGGAAAATAAATCCAAAACCCTAAGCCCTAATGGAATAAAAACCATTTCCAAGTTATCTCCAAATCCATGGATTTGATCCATACAAAAATTGATCAACAAATATTCACAAAGGATCAAGTAAGACTATAGAGATTGGTTTCACTTAGTTTGGAACCATAAATAAAATCTTATGAATATAATAAGATAAGGAAATTGAATTTCCAAAGCTAATAAAGCCCTTACCAAAAACCCATACCAATTGGATCAAATAAAATCCTAAAGGGATTTAAAAAGATAAACATTTATTAAAGGAAAATAAAATGTTTTGGAAATACTATTTTGGATCTTTTTAACAAAAGACTTTGTTTTCAAATGAAAAGGTGGATTTTTTTTAAATAAAGATTATTTTATAAAGCCAAATTAAACCTTGGCCAAGACTTTGGAAACAAAAGGTTTTGCTTTGATTTAAAAATAGTAAAGGTTTATTTAAAATGAAATAAAAGGATTTAAATATCCAAGTTTTATTAATAAAGGTTTTGCTATTTTCAAAACATCAAAACTTATTTATTCTTTTAAAAATAAGTTTTCCAAAGTATTTTGTTTTCTCAAATAAAACCTTGTTTTGGTTTTGAAAATATTTGGTTTTCAAATGGAAATTTTATTAAATAAAACAAACCCTATTTTGAATAAATAACTAAAGGGCTATTTTATTTAAATATTAAATAGATCCTAAAATGAATAAAAATATTATTTTATTTTGAGATTTGGATTATGTTGATAAACAGAACCAAATTCAAAGTACAAAGTGAGTGTTTGTTTGAATTGTTTGAATGGTTTGATTGCTTGATTAATTGATTGAATTTCAAAACAGAAAAAGAATTAGAAAAGGAAAAAAGAAAGCAGACAGAAAAAAAATAAGAGTAAAACGACCAGCCCAGCTAAAGCCCAACAGCAGCCCACCTAGCCCACCTGTTCTCCTCCCCGAAGCATCCTATTCTCACTCAGAAAATTACCCGCAAAGAGTATGACCGGTGGACCCTCTTTCCCTCCCTCACTCCACTGACCAACCGACCCCACGCAGCCCAACTCTCCCTCCCGAAGAAAATGGTCTGCACCAATTAATTGACCCACGCAGACAATGACTGGTGGACCCAACTCCCTTCCTCCACTAACGCTGACAGACGGGCCCCGCACCACTGTGCATCCTCTTCACCCGCGCCAGCCGTTTCTTCGCCCTCCCCTCAACGGTGTTCTGCCGATTTACTCCGGCGTTGAATTCGTGTTCATTACTGCGTTAATTCCTCCGATGACCACGCTCGTTAAATCACCTCCCTCTCCTCTTCATTTCCCCTCAAACCCCGCTGACAGAAAGCCACCAGGCTGCCTCCATTTCTCTCTGTACCGCCGCTGTCTCCGACGAGTCTCCCTCTCGATTCCGGCCACACCCCGCCGCCTCTCGCCTACCTCTGCACGCGAGCATGCTCTCCAGCACCTTGCGCATCTGCCCATAGCCTCAGCTAGCTCCCGAGCACTCTGGAAGCTCGGCTTCGTCGACCTCGACTCGCCGCCGCCGTCTGTCTCTACTCCGGCGGAACCTCTCTGGTAAATCAGACTACCCCGACCCTTCTCGTTCACGCTCACAGCTCCGCCATGATCTCCTGCGTCTAACCCTGCCCTCGGTCTGTCTTCTCTTGATTTGTAGCGTCGTCTTCAACCGCGGACAGAGCCGTCCGTCGCCGTTCTCAACTCCGGTGAGCAATTCCCCAGGAACCCGTGCGCCCCTTCGTCAGACAAGAAAACGTTGAGAATCAGCAAGGCGCAGAGAACCTGGTGAGCTACCCCTCTTCCCCTCTAGTTCCCTGTGTCGCCAGCAACCTCGCCGCCAGAACCCGCGCCACCGTCTGCCGCCGCTAGCTCCGCCACTACTTGGCAAGTGTGCTCAGCACCGTCCGATCTGGATCTAACGATTAGCATATATCACTTAACCGCGAAGAGGTACGAGTCCTGCACCGGACGATCTAAATAGATCCAACGCTCCACGATGCCGATCCGGCCGAACCGGTATCAGCCAATGAGACAGCGACGCGTGGCCAGTGTTTGATTGAAACAGATTTAGAAACCAGATTTAAATGCCATTTTCAAACCCTTGTAACTTTGAATCCACACGTCCAAAAATTACAAATTTTATGTTGTTGGATTCAGGAGAGCAAGACCTAGCCAACCCTGCCCTTAGTTTAGCAAATAGTATATGTTAGATTGCTTGTTTTTGCAGATTCTTTTCTGAGCTTGTTTAGAGTAGAAAAATTGTTTAAAAATGATCTTAGGGTTAAAACCTTTGCAAATTGGATTGTTGTGACCTTACTGACCCTAGGAACCAACCCATGTTTTGGAAAATGAATTTGGAAAAGTTTAGAATGGATTACTTGGTTTAGTCCATTTCTAGCTAATTAAAACTATTGTTTTGTTTATGAAAATTGGTTTTGAGTAAAAACTTTGGAGAAAATGTTTTGGACCAAACCTACTGACCCAAACACCAAGTTTTGCAATAGCAACTCATTTGGTGAAACAAATAATGATTCTTTGATTTAAAAACCATTTCTAGTCAAATAGAAATGTGGTTTGTTTATTAAAAATGATTTTGGAAGAAAACCTTTGGAAAATGTTTTGTTTTAAACTCTCTGACCCCAAAAACCAAGTTTTGTGATTTGAAAACATATTTGGTAAACCCTATAGGTTAATGCCCTAGTAAAAATATTTCTACACCACATAAAATGATACTTTGTTTTGAAAATGGCTTTGAAGTGAAACCTCTTTGCAAATGATTTTGCCACTTTACAAAATGACCATTAGGTGTACCCAAATGTCTATGACCCATTAGGAACCACTTTTTCAAACAAAACAAAGCTTGGCATGCTTGCATGCATTTCTTTGACTTTGTCATTTGTGTGTTGTTTTGCTTGATTGGTAGATTGAGTTTGTGCCTTGCTTGATTGAATTGTAGTGACTTGAAGAGTGTGATTGTTGCAAGGACAAGAAGTGAACCCATACTCTACCAAAAAGGCAAGTGATGCTTCATATCTTTTTGTCCCATTACTTTCATTATGCATTAGTGATTTTGCTAAGTAGAACCTGCATGGAATTTTGCTAAAGTATAGACCTTGCTATAGTAGCACCTAGTAGATGAAACCTTAGTGGAAATCTTCCTAAGTTCAGGTTCCTATTACTATCAAGCTTAGCCTAGCTTATAGAAAACATGGGTGGAATATATATTCACACTATGGAAAAATATTCTAAGTCTGTGGACTTATGTTTTGTTTAATAAAAACAACTAAGTGAATGAATCACCTGGGTGGAATGGAAGAATGGTTTGTGTTGAGTGGTTCACAAGGCCATGGACTTGGCTTGTGTATCTCACTTGTGGATGGCCACCCAGGAAACAAAGAGATTTGAGATGTCAAATGTTGAGAAGCTTCAAGTGCAACCACTTGGCAATATGGGCTCTGCCATGATCATATAGGTTGCAAGAACTTAGCCATATGGACAGTGGGTGGTAGTGTTTTGATAGGATGGAACGCGTCCATGATGGTCTAAGGGAAGGCTTCTGAAAGATCTTGTCTTGGGAAACCAAGTCTTGTGGGGAAAGTGCACCACCTCTGCAGAGTGTAAAACCTAAGTACTTAGCCATGTCCCTAGTAAAGGACAATTTGAGCATCAAGACATGGAAGCAATCAAGAATCTCATCATTCCAATTTTCTAAGTAAAATTTGTGGTTTGAACAAGGGTTGTTTGAAATCTTCAATCATTGATGGAGATATGGCTTGGTACAAGGATCTTGAAATCTTTGATTGAGGAAAATGTTTTTTTATCAAAGCAAAAACTTAGTATTTTTCAAATGTTAGGGAAAAATCTATTTTGAGCAATGCAAGCCTCAACTCCACTTAGCCAAATGCATATAGATGATAGACTCCACTATACTACCAAAGTATCACTTGCCAATACAATTCAAATGTATTGACCCTTGTGGCTGTAACTTGTAATGTTGCAGGTTTGATTGATTTTAGTGAAGATTGATTGATTAGGATTACAAAGTCTACAACCAACATCTGCCTGTGGCACTTTGAAGAAGAAGGACCCCATGCTTATAGTTATTCCGCTGCAATGTAATGTAATAGCCAAGTGAGCTATGTATGATGTAATAAAATTATGTTATTCCTGGTTATAAAGTTATGACCTTTGTTTCTTGATATTACATCTAAACTGTGGATGCTAGCTATTGATCCAGGGACTAGCATTGTAAACACAGGGGGTTCAATCTTATTTAAGGTTGGGGACCCTACAGATGGTATCAGAGCATTGTGTTGCCTGTAGGATTTGTAACCCTAAGATTGGACAAAAACCCTTAGAAAAATAGGAATTGTTTTGTTCCAAAACTTATTTACAAACAATCTTGTAAACTCTTTCCTCAACCATTTTGGTTTCAACTCTACACCTCATCTATATTCAAACTTGATGGAAAAGCCTACCCCATGGCCAAAGACTTCACCATGTGCAAAAGGACATCTTCAACTTCTTCAACTCTAATGACTTCAACATCTTCAACATATTCACCAAGGACTTCCAACTTGGATATCACTAAAGACTACAAGTGAGACAAGAAATCTTGCTCAAGAATTGAAGACTAAGGAAACACAACTTAGAAGGAGCCATGACCACCTTTGAAGATTTGTGACCAAGACACAAGAATTCTCCAAGGATACAAAGATCTCATTCAAGAAAAATCAACCAAGAAGGATGGAAAGATCACAAGTAAACCATGTAGATGGACCACCATATTTAGTTAAAGTCAAACACACCAACTTATGTGGTGTAACAAAATTATTTTGTTGTCTAAAAATGTGCTTGAAAATTGTTGTTTGAGTGGAGTGTTTGTTTGTGATTGCTTGCACATTGTTTGTGTAAATTGTGATGTGTGTGATTAGAATTATTCCCTTAGAAATCTTTTGCCTATGCTAACCCCAACTCAACCCAAACAGATGACTTCTCCAAGAAACTCCAACATCAAGGATGGTGACAACAACAACAATCAAGAGGACAACATGAGAGAACTCATAGCAACCCAAAACCAGTTGAACCAACTAACAGCCCAGTTCATAGCCAGCAATAGTGATAAAGATCCAGCACTGCAAAAGTTTTTGGAGGAACAATCCCAACTGATGCTTAAGGTGTCTAATCAAATGATCAACATGGAAGAAAACTATCCCAACAGAATGTATGACAATAAGGATGAAAAAAATGTTATTCTAGATGGAGACCCAGCTTGCATTATTTGTGGAGACAAGGACCATACATCCAAGGAGCATGAAGATCAATGTCCTAACTGTGAAGAGAAACATCCTATTGCACAATGTCCTACCTCTCAAGCTACTTGTTACCCTTGTGAAGGAAACGACCATGTCCCTATCCAATGCCCCATCTATACCATTGTTGAACAAAGGAAACGAGAAGGATCCAAGTATGCCAAGAATGTTGATGGCAAAGGAAAAGGACCACTCATACCTCCAAACAAGACAACCCAATTCAAAGGACTAAAGAAACCTAAGAAACCAAAGCAAGACATGAGCCTTGTGCAATGTCGTAAATGTAAGGAAATGGGACACTACCCCAGTGGATGCCCAGAGAACCCGAAGAATAAAGAGATCGGCCAAGTAGTGTGCAACAACTGCAAAGAGCTAGGCCACTATGTAGCCACTTGTCCACAAAAACTACGCAAGGAACTTGAAGACATCCACTGTTTCAATTGCAAGAACCCAGGACACTATGCAAGCAATTGTCCAGAAAAGATGAAGAACAAGTTGAACAAGCCTATGGAGAAACTCAACCTTGGCCCATGAGTCAAGTGTGGAAACAAAGGACACTATACAGAAGGTAGCCCAAGGAAGTTTCATCAAGATTCCAAGCAAGCCAAGATGTAGTTTAGTTGGAAAAATTTTAAGGGTGGTAGTACCCTAGTTGTTTTGAACCTGCTTGTAACCCTAACCTTCCCAAATCTCGGGGACGAGATTTATTTTAAGGGTGGTAGCCTGTCACATCCCAAGATTTTCCAAATCTTGTAATGTGAAAAATAAATAAACAAAATAAATATTTGTTGAAAATCAGGGTGAAAAGAAACTTTTGTTTCTAAAAGGAAACTTAAAATCCCATCCTGAACAAACTTTGGATAAAGTTTGAATTCAACAAATCCAAATCAAGAGAAATGCATTCCTCAATGAATGTATCTGGATATTTGAACACTTGGAAAATAAATCCAAAACCCTAAGCCCTAATGGAATAAAAACCATTTCCAAGTTATCTCCAAATCCATGGATTTGATCCATACAAAAATTGATCAACAAATATTCACAAAGGATCAAGTAAGACTATAGAGATTGGTTTCACTTAGTTTGGAACCATAAATAAAATCTTATGAATATAATAAGATAAGGAAATTGAATTTCCAAAGCTAATAAAGCCCTTACCAAAAACCCATACCAATTGGATCAAATAAAATCCTAAAGGGATTTAAAAAGATAAACATTTATTAAAGGAAAATAAAATGTTTTGGAAATACTATTTTGGATCTTTTTAACAAAAGACTTTGTTTTCAAATGAAAAGGTGGATTTTTTTTAAATAAAGATTATTTTATAAAGCCAAATTAAACCTTGGCCAAGACTTTGGAAACAAAAGGTTTTGCTTTGATTTAAAAATAGTAAAGGTTTATTTAAAATGAAATAAAAGGATTTAAATATCCAAGTTTTATTAATAAAGGTTTTGCTATTTTCAAAACATCAAAACTTATTTATTCTTTTAAAAATAAGTTTTCCAAAGTATTTTGTTTTCTCAAATAAAACCTTGTTTTGGTTTTGAAAATATTTGGTTTTCAAATGGAAATTTTATTAAATAAAACAAACCCTATTTTGAATAAATAACTAAAGGGCTATTTTATTTAAATATTAAATAGATCCTAAAATGAATAAAAATATTATTTTATTTTGAGATTTGGATTATGTTGATAAACAGAACCAAATTCAAAGTACAAAGTGAGTGTTTGTTTGAATTGTTTGAATGGTTTGATTGCTTGATTAATTGATTGAATTTCAAAACAGAAAAAGAATTAGAAAAGGAAAAAGAAAGCAGACAGAAAAAAAAATAAGAGTAAAACGACCAGCCCAGCTAAAGCCCAACAGCAGCCCACCTAGCCCACCTGTTCTCCTCCCCGAAGCATCCTATTCTCACTCAGAAAATTACCCGCAAAGAGTATGACCGGTGGACCCTCTTTCCCTCCCTCACTCCACTGACCAACCGACCCCACGCAGCCCAACTCTCCCTCCCGAAGAAAACGGTCTGCACCAATTAATTGACCGACGCAGACAATGACTGGTGGACCCAACTCCCTTCCTCCACTAACGCCGACAGACGGGCCCCGCACCACTGTGCATCCTCTTCACCCGCGCCAGCCGTTTCTTCCCCCTCCCCTCAACGGCGTTCTGCCGATTTACTCCGGCGTTGAATTCGCGTTCATTACTGCGTTAACTCCTCCGATGACCATGCTCGTTAAATCACCTCCCTCTCCTCTTCATTTCCCCTCAAACCCCGCTGACAGAAAGCTACTAGGCTGCCTCCATTTCTCTCTGTACCGCCGCTGTCTCCGACGAGTCTCCCTCTCGATTCCGTCCACACCCCGCCGCCTCTCGCCTACCTCTGCACGCGAGCATGCTCTCCAGCACCTTGCGCATCTGCCCATAGCCTCAGCTAGCTCCCGAGCACTCTGGAAGCTCGGCTTCGTCGACCTCGACTCGCCGCCACCGTCTGTCTCTACTCCGGCGGAACCTCTCTGGTAAATCAGACTACCCCGACCCTTCTCGTTCACGCTCACAGCTCCGCCATGATCTCATGCGTCTAACCCTGCCCTCGGTCTGTCTTCTCTTGATCTGTAGCATCGTCTTCAACCGCGGACAGAGCCGTCCGTCGCCGTTCTCAACTCCGGTGAGCAATTCCCCAGGAACCCGTGCGCCCCTTCGTCAGACAAGAAAACGTTGAGAATTAGCAAGGCGCAGAGAACCTGGTGAGCTACCCCTCTCCCCCTCTAGTTCCCTGTGTCGCCAGCAACCTCGCCGCCAGAACCCGCGCCACCGTCTGCCGCCGCTAGCTCCGCCACTACTTGGCAAGTGTGCTCAGCACCGTCCGATCTGGATCTAACGATTAGCATAGATCACTTAACCGCGAAGAGGTACGAGTCCTGCGCCGCATGATCTAAATAGATCCAACGCTCCACGATGCCGATCTGGTCGAACCGGTATCAGCCAATGAGACAGCGACGCGTGGCCAGTGTTTGATTGAAACAGATTTAGAAACCAGATTTAAATGCCATTTTCAAACCCTTGTAACTTTGAATCCACATGTCCAAAAATTACAAATTTTATGTTGTTGGATTCAGGAGAGCAATACCTAGCCAACCCTGCCCTTAGTTTAGCAAATAGTATCTGTTAGATTGCTTGTTTTTGCAGATTCTTTTGTGAGCTTGTTTAGAGTAGAAAAATTGTTTAAAAATGATCTTAGGGTTAAAACCTTTGCAAATTGGATTGTTGTGACCTTACTGACCCTAGGAACCAACCCATGTTTTGGAAAATGAATTTGGAAAAGTTTAGAATGGATTACTTGGTTTAGTCCATTTCTAGCTAATTAAAACTATTGTTTTGTTTATGAAAATTGGTTTTGAGTAAAAACTTTGGAGAAAATGTTTTGGACCAAACCTACTGACCCAAACACCAAGTTTTGCAATAGCAACTCATTTGGTGAAACAAATAATGATTCTTTGATTTAAAAACCATTTCTAGTCAAATAGAAATGTGGTTTGTTTATTAAAAATGATTTTGGAAGAAAACCTTTGGAAAATGTTTTGTTTTAAACTCTCTGACCCCAAAAACCAAGTTTTGTGATTTGAAAACATATTTGGTAAACCCTATAGGTTAATGCCCTAGTAAAAATATTTCTACACCACATAAAATGATACTTTGTTTTGAAAATGGTTTTGAAGTGAAACCTCTTTGCAAATGATTTTGCCACTTTACAAAATGACCATTAGGTGTACCCAAATGTCTATGACCCATTAGGAACCACTTTTTCAAACAAAACAAAGCTTGGCATGCTTGCATGCATTTCTTTGACTTTGTCATTTTGTGTGTTGTTTTGCTTGATTGGTAGATTGAGTTTGTGCCTTGCTTGATTGAATTGTAGTGACTTGAAGAGTGTGATTGTTGCAAGGACAATAAGTGAACCCATACTCTACCAAAAAGGCAAGTGATGCTTCATATCTTTTTGTCCCATTACTTTCATTATGCATTAGTGATTTTGCTAAGTAAAACCTGCATGGAATTTTGCTAAAGTATAGACCTTGCTATAGTAGCACCTAGTAGATGAAACCTTAGTGGAAATCTTCCTAAGTTCAGATTCCTATTACTATCAAGCTTAGCCTAGCTAATAGAAAACATGGGTGGAATATATATTCACACTATGGAAAAATATTCTAAGTCTGTGGACTTATGTTTTGTTTAATAAAAACAACTAAGTGAATGAATCACCTGGGTGGAATGGAAGAATGGTTTGTGTTGAGTGGTTCACAAGGCCATGGACTTGGCTTGTGTATCTCACTTGTGGATGGCCACCCAGGAAACAAAGAGATTTGAGATGTCAAATGTTGAGAAGCTTCAAGTGCAACCACTTGGCAATATGGGCTCTGCCATGATCATATAGGTTGCAAGAACTTAGCCATATGGACAGTGGGTGGTAGTGTTTGATAGGATGGAACGCGTCCATGATGGTCTAAGGGAAGGCTTCTGAAAGATCTTGTCTTGGGAAACCAAGTCTTGTGGGGAAAGTGCACCACCTCTGCAGAGTGTAAAACCTAAGTACTTAGCCATGTCCCTGGTAAAGGACAATTTGAGCATCAAGACATGGAAGCAATCAAGAATCTCATCATTCCAATTTTCTAAGTAAAATTTGTGGTTTGAACAAGGGTTGTTTGAAATCTTCAATCATTGATGGAGAGATGGCTTGGTACAAGGATCTTGAAATCTTTGATTGAGGAAAATGTTTTTTTATCAAAGCAAAAACTTAGTATTTTTCAAATGTTAGGGAAAAATCTATTTTGAGCAATGCAAGCCTCAACTCCACTTAGCCAAATGCATATAGATGATAGACTCCACTATACTACCAAAGTATCACTTGCCAATACAATTCAAATGTATTGACCCTTGTGGCTGTAACTTGTAATGTTGCAGGTTTGATTGATTTTAGTGAAGATTGATTGATTAGGATTACAAAGTCTACAACCAACATCTGCCTGTGGCACTTTAAAGAAGAAGGACCCCATGCTTATAGTTATTCCGCTGCAATGTAATGTAATAGCCAAATGAGCTATGTATGATGTAATAAAATTATGTTATTCCTGGTTATAAAGTTATGACCTTTGTTTCTTGATAGTACATCTAAACTGTGGATGCTAGCTATTGATCCAGGGACTAGCATTGTAAACACAGGGGGCTCAATCTTATTTAAGGTTGGCGACCCTACACCATTGCAAGGGACTGCACGGATGCAGACTAGGGGGAAATCTCCTCGTCATAGTTTGGCTCCACGGTCACTTCCTCCACGCCCCAGGAATCCTTTCCATACCCTTATCCTTGAGCATCAATACCAGAATATGCCCAAGGAGAAATTACCCTCCAATTGGGATTTGCCTCGTTCTAGCCATGCAGGAAAAGAAGACTTCAAGGAGGAAGAGTGGGGAAAGAATAGCAAGAGCTGGAATTCTCAACCCGACATGATCATGAGCCGCATTGAGCAAAACTCGCAGCTTATTCGTAATCTCACCTTCGAGATTGAGGACTTGGGGAAACTAATCAGAGAGCTCATCGAGAGGATACCACCGCCACCTAAGGAGTAATTCGTCATCAGGTTTGGCATCCCCTTGGTTTGTTCCAAGCTTGGGGGAGTGTCGCGGTATCATATCACTATCTTCTATCTTTTTACCTTATTAGTAGAGTCATAGCATGAATAGAGGAGTTATTATGTAGTATGGTTTGCATTATGGAAGTGTCCCCTCTCTCGTTAGATTTGTATCCCTTGATGTGAGTTTCCGTTATGGAATATTAATGAGAAGTTCTTTCATTCACCCTTTTGCATAGCTTATACTAGTTTTCAATTCATGGTTATATGATTGATCTTGTTGTTAGTATTGGTATCACTTTGGGATCATTGAGTTAATTTAGTTGGTTTTGGCAAACCTGGCTCGGTTAGTAGCAACACCTTTTTGAGAGTTGAATGAAAAAGATAGAAGTACTCTAGAGAAAAAAAAATTCATCATCTTTCTTTCTTGATTTGCTCATAAGTCTAGTATTCTCTAGTTAAGATCTTTTGTGCTTCCAAGGAAGATTTCATGTTTTGTCTTTATCACTTGTATGTTTGTTTGTTTCCTTCAACTCTGGTACTTGCTACCCAGCCTTGCTATCCAAAAACCTGTACTGAGAGGGAATTCTTCTCGTGCATCCACCTCCTTTAAACCAAAACCTTTGCCATTTGTGTCCACCATACCTACCTAGTAGCATTATTGCTATTCCAAGTAAATTCTTGTTTTGTCTATCTCCCAAATTAAACTTGTTATGCGAAAATTAGTGATTAAGCTCTCATGAACTTGATGGCACACTTTACTTTCTTGCATTTAATAAACTTGAACCATTGGGTCCTTCTTTGTTGCGTATATGCTTGCGCTTTATGAGTTGAAGTTAGCAGAACCATGTATCATGGGGACCGCTTCCAACACCTCATTGGTACTTGTACCTAGTTGATATCATGTTCTTTTGCTTATGGATCCCGGTGGTGTGAAATAAAAGTGGAACTTGTAAGATCATGGAGTTTATATGTGTGTTAGAGAAATGCCTGGGCCGCTAGCCTAAGCCATGACTAATCATGGTGGAAACTTGCAGCATAACTATAGTGAGCATTCTATGAAGCATCCTCAATAAAAACCTATGCAAATAGCAAATAAAAAGATCGCTGAGATGCTCACTGTCTGCTTGCCTTGTCATTTTGATTATGGGATAGCTCCTGTGTCATGTGCAAGGGGTACCCCGTTGGCGGTTCTCGATGATACGCATGTATTTACAATGACAAGAGCTTGCTCGTGACTGAAGTTGAGTAGCATGAGGATCGGTACTCATAAGTAAGGGGCATGAGATTTCAACTTATAACTTGTCAAGCATATCCTCTTAGTTGTGTCACTTTAACCTTAATCACCTAAAGATGCCAATGATAGGGGCAATGAGAGCTGAAAGCTAGTAAGTATCATAATTTTTGGGAGCTCTTTATGAGACTTGCAATCCCTGCTTCCCTCTGTGAAGGGCCTTTCTTTTACTTTGTAGTTGAGTCAGTAAACCTACTCCCCTCTATCTCAGCAAGTATTTTGAGTTGATGTGTTTCATTCATTCATATGATGATTTATTCAATCATGTTTCTTATGTTCCTTGTTTTGCACATTGCTCTTATCTTGATGTTTACTACTTTGAAAGCTATCATTGAAAAACCAGCTATTTGTGAACTCCAGCAAATTATCAAGTATTCTTCGACCAAGAGCTAAGTTTGCCATTACCAATTATGATTCACTCTATGTATCTTTATTTGTGTTTCCTTTACTCATTGCAAGTTGAGTTGTATAATAGTGAGTTGTCTTCTATTATGATCTATGTATTTGATGAATGTGATGCTTCTTGTCCGTATTCTTTTATCGACTCTTCACTCCATAAACATAAGGTCATGTTTATTGAGCTCAGTTTTGCTTGGGGACAAGCGAAGTCTAAGCTTGGGGGGAGTTGATACGTCCATTTTGCATCACTATTCTATGTCTTAATTCACTATTATTCATTGATATATTTCGTATTGAGAGGTGAAACTTATGTTATTTCATCTATTTTTGCATGGTTGATGACTTTTGGAGCATGGACCGCTGCCGTCAGGATTCTGATGGAAAAGGTGCTGTTTGGAGGCAAAATTCGCGAAGATCAGAAAATCCGGGAAAATATACAGAAAATTCTATTTTTCCAGAAGACTCATGATGCCAGAAGATGGAGTTGAGGTGGGCCACAGGGGGCCCACACGACCCCATGGCGCGGGCAGGCCTAGGCCGTGCCAGGGAGTGGTGTGGCCACCCTGGCCCACTCCAACCTCTCCCCTCTGGTATATATTATCCCCACGAAACCCTAAGACTCGAGGAGCAACCACAGAAAGATTCCGCCGCCTCTGCGGGGCGGAAAACACCAAGAGAGAAAGATCTCTCCGGCAGACAGATTTCTGCCGGGGGGAATTCCTTCCCAGAGAGGGGAGATCGTCGCCATCAACACCACCATCAAGCTGGACTTCATCGGGATCATCATCACCACCATCATCACCATCACCACCCTCATCACCATCTCCATATTGCTGTAACAATTGCGTTGAATCTTGCATAGTTCATAGGGGAAACTTTCCCGGTGTTGATAACTCTTTGTAGTTGATGCTATTGAGTGAACCATTGAATTATTGTTTATGTTCAGATTGTTATACATCATTATTTCATCTCTGATCATGATCCATATGATGTCTTGTGAGTAGTTCGTTTTGTTCTTGAGGACATGGGAGAAGTCTTGTTGTTAGTAGTGGAGTTGTGTTGAGAAAGATTCAATAGATTGTTATTTAAGTTGTGGTGTACTTCTTATAGTGGTGTCATGTGAACGTCGACTACATGACACTTCACCTATATGGGCCTAGGGGAATGCATTGTGTATTTGGCTACTAATCATAGGGGTTGCCGGAGTGATAGAAACATGAACCCCCGTTAGGAAACCATTGCACAAGGGACGTAAGGGTCTTAGAGTTTAAAGTTGTGGTTAGCTTTCTACCTTAATTACTTTCTTGTACTTATGGATGTTTGCAAGGGGTATAATCACAAGTATGTATTAGTCTTGGATGGGGCGGTACATTAGCACAGGTTCACCCACACAACACTTCGCAAGCTAAAGAAGATTAATCGACTATATGAAGCGAAAGCACTTGACAGTCTTCCCATGTGTCCTCGAGAACATTTGGTCATCTATAGAAATACAACCGGCTTGTCCTTTGCTGTATAAAGGATTGGGCCACTTGCTGCATTTATTCCTACTGTCTTTTATTTACTCGTACTTTGTTTACTTGCTTTATCGAAAACCCCTAAAAATCCGTTTGCTAAGTATTTGCAGAGAATTCCTGATCCATACCACTAGCCAGCACCTTCTGCTCCTCGTTGGGTTCGACACTCTTACTTATCGAAAATACTGTGATACACCCCTTATACTTGTGGGTCATCAGCGGACAGGTCCGGTGAGGAATCTAAGCTTCCATGGAACGTAGATCTACTTCGTCCGTTCTACACTTAACAAAGAAGTGTGTGTATCCGAGTCTCTCATACGTCGGTATGTATGCCGGCAATGAGTTTATCAATGAAATATTGGCACCTCGAGCAGTAACTCGGGGACTGCCTTAATAATATTTGTTGTCTTCTGTGCTTGTTATTTATTTTTATGTCGGCTGGCTTAAGTTGCTTCTGCCTAAGCCTAATTAGTAGTGTGTGAGCACCAAAAACTCAAATCTTTGACTTGCTACTGTCCAACAAGATTTGGCTTCATGGCAAGCAAGAGAACAAGTTTGGAATTGCGTAGCACACGAAAAATGACTAAGGAAAAGAACGTAATCGAGCCAACATTTGTTATTCGGACTAACTTTATGTTTACCTTGTTTTTACTATGTTGGATTATTTTGAGCTAGTCCTAAAGTTTCCAAGTATTGTTAAGTCAATTTTTGAAACTCGGACTCGTAAGTCACAAAACCGAATCAAGGTAGACGCGAGCCGAGCCATGAAATTGGAGAAACAAGAAAATGAAACTCGGGGACTACGCCCAAGTTAATCCAGGGTGAACAATTTAGTAGCAAAACATAATCAGTGTGCTTAATACATCTGCACCCAGCATACCGGGGATCTGATAAATTTCAAAGTGTTTTTTGGTGCTCAAGGAGTAGCAGCAGGAGGGGGTAACTTGGCGCCAGCAGGTGCAGCAGCAGCTTCAGCCTCGTGGTCATCTTCATTTTATTTGATATCTGAAGCTTCATCCTCTTCCAAACCATCTTCGACATATTCATCATCAACAGCGCCAAGGAAACTTGGTCCTTCATTCCATTGATGGATGGGAGCAAACTGGATGAGGCTGTGGGCGCAAGCCTTGCGCCGGGCTACCCAATCCGAGTCATTCGACCACCTTGATCCGGTGCGCAAGCGCTCGAGAACCTTCAGATCTAGCTTTTCATACCATGTGAGCACGAAGTGGAGGACAGTTTCAGCTCCGGCGCGTGCGGCGGATTCCCTCCAAAGGTCAAGCTGGGTCTCGCAATCCATTAATTTGGTAATCAGAGTAGTGGACCCCTCCGGAGTATCTTCAGCAGGCCAAAGGGCACGGAAGATCTGGACGGCTGCATCCAGGAGACCCGAACCATAGTTCTTCATGATCTTGATGCGAGAGGACAAACTGACCAGCAGATCCTCCATGTCATAGGGAATGTTTTCAGAGCCAGGACCAGTTGGGGTACCCCTCTGCTGGTGGAACTTGGTAACTGCAACAACCGCAATGGCATCGCCCTCTGGGAATTTTCCTGAAAACAAGACAAGTGAAATAAGTAAAAAAGTTTGACCTAGAGAGATTCATGTCGGCTGAAGGAAAAGAACTTACGTGAAATATGACTGTGGATCCGGGTCAGCTCTGTGGTACAATCAGCACACCTCTTCCGAAGTTTTTCAAGTTCAACATTTGCCGATTCAAGCTTGACGTCGGCCTCCTTCAGCAGTTATTGACCTTTGGCAAGTTGAAGGTTGAGATGTTCTCGCTCCTCGGTGAAGTCTTGGCCAGCCTTATCCATCTCAGTCTTGTGGAGCGCCTTGAGCTTTTTTATTTCAGCCTTGAGCTTGGCAATTTCATCATCTTTGGCCCGGAGAATGGAAAGTTCATCGTCCTTCTTCTTGAGCTCGGCCTGATGTTGCCCTGCTTGTTCGAGAAAATGCAACATCATATCAGGCACGGGCACACTATCTTCAAGGGATGCTGCAACGGTGTATTAACTCGGCAGGGCTGAGGCATAAATATCTGCCAAGCCAAGAAGAAAAGGAGAAAGAGCGTAGAAGAAGATTAGCCAAATCGAGTTACCTTTTATCTCGTCCAAGTTTTTCCTCATAATGGTATTCTCGGCCTCCACTCCGGATGCACAATTCGAATGACAAATTAATCCGGCGGGGAAAGACAAAGAAAGATGGAAAAAAGGCAAAGAGAAAACTTACCCCTTTTCTCAAACTCAGTAAGAAGTATAGAATGTTTTGAGCGCGGCACCTTGTGTGTGTCCAAGAGGCGCTGAAACTCAGCACTCCGACGATTGGTGGTGACCTGAGAAAAGCAAAGTTGACTTAGTTATGTGCATGTTCAAAGTGTACAAAATCCGGGCCAAGTGGAACTTAACCTGGCTCTAGGTGTGTGCATATTCGAAGTGTACAAAATCCGGGCCAAGTGGAACTTAACCCGGCTCTAGGTGTGTGCATATTCGAAGTGTACAAAATCTGGGCCAAGTGGAACTTAACCCGGCTCTAGGTGTGTGCATATTCGAAGCGTACAAGATCCGGGCCAAGTGGAACTTAACCCGGCTATGGGTGTGTGCATATTCGAAGTGTACAAAATCCGGGCCAAGTGGAACTTAACCCGGCTCTAGGTGTGTGCATATTCGAAGTGTACAAAATCCGGGCCAAGTGGAACTTATCCCGGCTCTAGGTGTGTGCATATTCGAAGTGTACAAGATCCGGTCCAAGTGGAACTTAACTCGGCTCTAGGTGTGTGCATATTCGAAGTGTACAAAATCCGGGCCAAGTGGAACTTAACCCGGCTCTAGGTGTGTGCATATTAGAAGTGTACAAGATCCGGGCCAAGTGGAACTTAACCCGGCTCTAGGTGTGTGCATATTCGAAGTGTACAAGATCCGAGCCAAGTGGAACTTAACCTAGCTCTAGGTGTGTGCATATTCGAAGTGTATAAGATCCGGGCCAAGTGGAACTTAACCCGGCTCTAGGTGTGTGCGTATCCAAAGCTACTAAGGAGCTACGCTAGTTCTCTAAGGAGCATCCGGCCGAGTAACAAGTTACTCCCCCGGAGGCTCGGGGACTAATGAATATATCTCTAAGCACTTGTGCATGCTAAAGAAAAGACAAAGTAGCGTACCTCCATCATTCGTCCAGCAAGATTGATAGCCTTGGCTGCTGTGTTCATTTGTGCGCTAAACTAGGCGGGCCCAAACTTCTCCGGAAGATCGTCATTGGGATTGACGAACTCCGCTTTGTTCCAGTTATTGACGTATTCGATTAGGGCCAGAGGATAGCGCTCTCCACTAAGCATGTGGGGCGCAATCAAACCCTTGGCGTGGGCCTCCCTCCTTTCAACTTGGGCGACAGCAGGGCTGGTGTGCAATGCAAGTTGCATGCTAGCTGACCCGGGGGAGGCATCTTTCTTCGGCGGATTTTTCTTCGGAAGCATGGACGCGAGCATGCGCTGTCAAGCTTCGATGGATGCTGCCCTGGTGGTGTCAAAACTTTTCTTGGCCTTGGGCTGCTGCTGAGAGGCTGAGGCTTGAGCTACAGATTTGGACTTGGGTGCAGCCTTGGTGCTAGCCGGGTCTTGGAAGACTCGGAAGAGGCAGAAGGAGTTGGCGCTGGTGTTGGTGCTTGTGTTGCTGCTGGTGCTTGTGATGCTGCTGTTGGTGCTTGTGCTGGTGCTGGTCTTGGCGGTGGTGCTATTGTTGGTACCTCGGAGGTGATGGCTTGCGGCTGAGCCGATGAGGAGCTGGGAGCATCCGCTACCTCGGCAGAGCTACTTCCTCCTGCTCCAAGGTTGCCCTCCTCTGGACGAGGTGGGCTAGAACCCGGAGCAGCCACTGAACCCTCCTGAATGGGGCTTAGCGGGCGTGTATCATCGCAACGAAGGGGAGATGGGTTGTGCCGGAAGGAAGAGGAGATGATGGAGCCGCTCTGAGGAACCTCCACCGCAGCCCTGCCGAATCAAACGACGAATAATAAGTTATAACAAAAGAAAGACATATAGATAGAAAAGCATGAAGCAGAGAATTGGACAAAGAGAAAAGTGACTTACTCATCAGAAGTCAAAGGCTCCTTGGGCTTCCGAGCTCTCCGAGTTGTGGCCTTAGTCGGAGGCTTGGTGGCGGCCTTGTCTACGGACTTCTTTCGCCTCTTGGTTGTTTTAGGAGGTCCGGAAGAAGCAGCGGAAGTGGCAGCCCGTTTCTTAGACGCGGCTGGGACCAGCTCACCCGTGGCGAGAGGAGGATCTTCGTGGATCTTCCCAGTCGGGTTAGCTGAAGCCGGAAATGCGTAAGAAATGGGCACAACGTCAAATGCCTCCATCACCTCAACGTCTGAATCATCTTCATCATCAGGCCAATCCCTTAAGGAAGAGAAGTTACCAGTGGGTCGCTTGGTTGCATCAGGGAATGGCAGGAACATTTCCTGATCCGGCTCCTCCTCGTCCGAGACAAGTCGATCCTTCGCCCATTTGAGGGAAGGCTTGGTGCCATCTTCGAGGGTTTGCTAAAGAAACAACTAAGAAGGAAATACAAAAGGATCAAATAAACAACATACTCCGACATAGGATATAACTCGGAAAAAGATTGAATCACGAGATTTACTGTAGGAGGAGGCTTGTCCCGGCAGTAATGCTCCAATCCCCACTCCCAATCAGCGGAGAAGTCCTTGTCGGTCGTAAAGATGGCCTTGACCCGGCGGAATATCTCGGTGTTGTTCAGTTCAAAGGAAGAGGTCCGGTTGGGGTCAAGTCGCCAGCTCATGTGGCAAAGTTTGTGTGTGCGCTTCTGGAGAGGGGAGATCCGGCTGCGGACGAATGTGATCATCGCGTCCTCGTTGCGCAGCCCTAGATCCTTCAGCTCCTAGAACCTTTTGTTGACCTGATTCGCCAAGATAGTTGGTTTCTTGGAAACCCGGTCCCACAGATCCGGATTAGGAGGACCCGGAGCATAGGGGCGCAGCCGAATCAGATCCTCATCCGTGCCATTTCTGACATAAAAGAAGGTTCGGGCCCAGCCCTTGCAGGAATCAAGCCCCGTGACCCGGGGAAAGACGGATTGTTTCCGGGGAGAAATAGAGGCGGCACCAAATTGAGTCAGATGTTTGTCCTCCGGGCCAAGTAGCTTATTTGGAATCACGTTCCTTCACAGACCGAAGAACCAGATCCAGAGCTCTTTGGTGGGCCACAGGCTGACATATCCTTCTACGGTGGAGGCGAAGGAAGAAAGGGATGTGATGGCATTCGCCGGAAGATGGTGAGGTTGGAGTTCGTAGATGTTGAGGAAGTCATGGAAGAAATCGCTCACGGGTAAGCCGAAGCCGCGCTGAAAGTGAGAGAGGAACACGACGAACTCACCCGGATTGGGTGAGGGAGCGAGCTCCTCAGAGGCGAGGCAGGCAATCACGCCCTCGGGGATGCGGCGGGTGCGGTAGAGCCAGTCCAGGTCATCCTGGCACACCCAGGAACCGGCCCAGGCACCACGCTCCGTGTTTTCCGCCCCCTCCTCCATCTCTTCTTTAGCAACGGTGAGCTCCTCTTCGGTCATCCTGGCACACGCAGGAACCAGCCCAGGCACCGTGCTCCGCGTTTTTCGCCCCCTCCTCCATCTCTTCTTCAGCGACGGCGAGCTCCTCTTCGGTAATCTCTAGGTCACTGTCCTCACCGGCCCTATCGGAGGTGGGGGGCAGAGACTTGGACTGGCATGAACCCGTGGTGGTGGAGCAGCACGGGAGCGGGGCAGGTGCGCAAAGGCACGGTGCGGCGGCGGCGCTGTTGCTAGGAAGGAGAAGAGACAGAGAGGCACAGGGGCGCGAGAAGGGGAAATGGCCAAGGGACGCGCCCCTCCCCTATTTAACCACACCCCAGCGGGGGGTAGTGGGATCGTGTTATGCGTCAAGGCCACACGGCGTGGCTGTGTATCACCCGGGTCAGCCAATCAGAGGCAAGCCACAGGAAGGGCCACAGGGGATCCCACGACGCGACGTGGTGATACAGTTAACGAGGAGGCAGTCGCGACGCGACGTGTGCAACAGTAACACCTGACAATAAGTGCAGTAACTGGCGCAGGCCCTTAAAATGAGGCAAGATAATGATTACCCTCCACGTGGGATGTGGGGAAGCGTACGAGAGAAGGAAGGATAACCCGGAAAACTAAAGGGTGACCCGGCCAGCGAGTGAAAACTCGGAATGTGCCAAGGGAAATCTAGCCCATGAAATCCGGGCTATGAGGTAACTCGGAAAAGGGAGCAAAAGGCTCAGTAAATTGAACCTTCCGTGGCTGCTAAGACCGCACTAGATTCGGGAACTAATGTTGGGGGATACCCCCGGGTAGGGTCACGCCGGGGTATAGAGGCCGAGTTAGCCGAGGTATGGCAAGGTCAAAGGGAATGCTGGCCGAGTCACCTCAAGGCAGGCCGACTTACGGAGTAACCCGGACCGGAGGATGTCCACCTTACTGAGTCCCGACCGACGTATGTCGTATGCCAGAAGGTTTTATGTAACTTGTATACAGGTACCCACGGGGCCGGATTAACCAGGCACGATCCGGGTTATATCAGGCTTGCAAGAGAAGGAAGGTATCTCGCTGGTCAAAAGGTGGTCACTGTACGCTGGAGCATGAGCGAAGCGGGCAGACGAAAGGACCACCGAGGCATGGCCAACAAGGGTGACACGCCCTGTGTTGGATGACGCTGGCGCCGCAGAGGCTTACGTAGCCTCTGCATGGCTTACGATGGCGGAAAGTGACCCGGTCGGTTTGCTATTTTGGAAAGAGGCATATTCCCAGGAATATTCCTCCACGTATGCCCTAATTGGAGACCTAGCCTCCCCTTTATAAGGAGCGCTAGGGCCTCTGTAGAAGGGGGGCATTTGAGTAGTTGGTTCCTTGGAGATAGGTAGTGGTGAGACTAAGAGAGCTCCTTCTTCCTCCTCTCCCCAATACAGCTCAAGGAGCATTTGTAAACCTTGTGAACCTAGTGAATACAAAGCTTCCGTGTGTGGAATCACCACATTATCCCTCTCTGGATTCCTCTAGTGCATATTGGCCCCACCTTTAGCCTATCCATGGTATCTGCAGTGACACCACCACGACAATAGCCTTCGGCAACGGGGAACTCACCTTCTGGGCAGTTGCTGGCTTGATCCAAGGATGCTTCTCCACATTAGCTACTTTGACTCCGGCATACCGGACAATGGTGATATGGCCGCATCCTTGACGTCTTCCTCGACTACTTCGACCACCTCCTCGCCCCGTCTCATGACAGTAACGAGTTTATGACGCCACCATGGTTGCAGTGGTGACCGTCTGTTCATCCATAGATCCACTACGCCCGGTAAGTCCCTTCACCCCCTTTGATTTTGTGATCCCTTGTGGTATGTGTGCTAGAGCCATCAGCATGGTCGTGTGGTGCTGGCCGATGACAAGACTCTAGTTCTGTGGAACTTGCTGCTATGGTGGTTCTTTGGACACCAATTTATGGACCATGTCTTCGGGAAAATAGGATAACCGTAGTTTGTAGCTTGGTTATCTTACGATAGTCCTCTACGGATGATCTGTGATATGGTGCTGGTTCTTAACTAATTAAGCTAGGATTTTGTGGACTACTACTATTTCTGTTCTACTTGAGGTTATTGTTGTGGTTAATATTTGTGTGCTAGATGGACTTTAGCTGCTCTAATAAGGAGTCACTTGTTCAAGTATTGCTTGGCTATGGAACTAGATCACACCCGATTAGTCAGTATGGAACTAGATCACACCAGATTAGTCAGGATGTCGTGAAAATTTAGTGCCCACAATGCAATGTTGCCTCAATGAGTCGTGTGCATGCAATTAGAATACATTAGTATGCAATATAGGTCTAAACGTCTGATTCTTGATCAAAAGTTATGCTATTTTGAGACGATGACCTGATATTAAGATTTATGGGTCCGGTATTTTTTAGGCATGACTGTAAATCCGTCGTCTTTGCTCACATCGTGGAAGGAGCATGAACCTGGTGCCATACTAGAGCTCTTAACAGTAACGAAGTCTAGGACTTCCCGAACTACGTTTTCCTTTATTTATTTTTTACCCTTTTTACCTTACTGTAATATATCCAGCTTGCACCCATTAATGGAAAACACTTGCTAGTTGTTCTTCCTGTTCAATATCTTGGCATCATCTTTTAATTTATCTTCCAGGTTCTTGCAATAAATTTATACAATCTGGTTTTTCAGGAAGGCAAGTAATTCCTTTTGAGCCATCCTTTTCATCTCCTGGTATGTAAGTTAATTCAATTTACTTCTCATGGTGCGTTTCATATGTCGATGTACACCACCTCTTCTTGAGCTGGTCATGCTGTATTAGATTTCTCTATGGATCAAAAATACGGACAAGGTAAACTTACCGCATGGTTAATTTCCGATTTATAGATTAATGACGCACACTCTTCAGTCACAGTACAAAAAGCAAGTAGAAGTAATATTCCATCTTATAGAACACTGTAAATGCCCATTGGTTAGAAATATGCAGATTTTGGTTTACACATGTCATTGATTTATGCAAACAATGATATTTCTATAGTCATTCTTGCAAAAAAATGATTTCGTGTCGCATATTTTGTATCGGCTTGATTTGAAGTATAATGGCAGCTTGTGTTGAATGGAGGGTCGTGTTCATATTGGGTAGTACTTAATTTAGATACCTATAAGTAATAGTTGGATACCCTGAAAGTCACAGTTTGGTGGCTCATGTCTATGTGTAGATGGACCCCTTTTTTTAAAGACTTATATCTGCATTAAATCAATTTTCTTTCAAATCCCCCCTTATTGTATGTTTTTTATATAGCTATTTATCCAAATCATTCTCTCATAGTATTTGTAACTAATTTCAACCTAATGTATAGTCAGTATTTACTCTCCTAGCCAGAAAAAATAGTGTCAATGTAAAGACATGCTATGATAAAATAAGCAGACTTATAGAGCACAACAAACATATTATTTTTGGTATGGATTCAAATAATACATCAATTTTTAAAATATTTGTGATGTTATAATATAATTTTGTATATCCTTTCAAAAAGAATATAATTTTGTATAAGTGCTTCACAAGACATGGTCTCTCTGTCTATACACTACAAAGTGATACTATCTATAATTTTATTTTGTGTGCAACATGAGGAGATATCCTTGATGAATATGTTATTTCAGATTCACAGATGGGGAGAGTTGTGGACGAGTGTTTCACTTGCATATATGTGCTTAGTGCCTAATGCTTTTTAATTTCTAAGTACAAACTACTGTCATGATAGCATCAAGTTTTGATAACTAGATATAGTCAGCTCTAAGGATGTGATAACATTGGCAATAAATTTGAATGGTAAGTAAAAAATCATTGCTTATCCATGCTTGTGCTGCACTTCTTACGGACTGCATATTGATGTTGCTGAACAAACGACATTAAGCACCTTTTTGTGGTATGTTTATGTTGTGCAATGCATCTAGCTATTTTTCTATTTGCATAAACGTGGTCTCACACTTACCTTTTTATGCAATGGCCAATAACTACATTTATTTTTCCAGTTTGTGGATGAGTATCAAACCGTAGCAAGATTAGTCTTAGTTGTCTGATGTGCAAGGTTTACTCTCAGATTATAGACAGACTAACCTTCACAACGCAATTGTTCAATCTTATATTCATTTTGGTGACACCATGCCTAGATAGATGACAAAGTAAAGGATATTAAGGATTATATTTATTTTTCACAACGAGTCCCAAAATCTATATTTAAATTACTAGGTCGGATCCAAATTAATGTTTTTTGATTTATCTAGATTCGGACGTATCTAGCACTAAAACATGACTAGATACATCCAAATCTAGACAAATCTGAGAACATTAATATGGACCGGAGGAAGTAGAAGAAGCACTTCTGGGACGCTAGAGTTAGAGAGACAGAAATTGTGACATCGCCACAATGACTTGTAAGAGCTAACAATCTAAGGACCTGTTTGGAATAGAGGTGTTTTTTGTATGTACGGTATTTAGATCAAATGGTAACTAAATATGGGGATCACAAAAAATACCTCTTATCTAAACAAGTCATGAGCACAAGGCTACCCGTATTCAAGAATTATAATGTGGTGATCTGATGAAACTATTAGTTGATCATGTGCTTAAGCCATCTATCCCTTATATGTTGTACTGAATGACTTCTCCTAATTCACTTGATTGATAAATATCGATGTACACTTTTCATTGGCAATAAAATTTCATTTTACAGGTAAGCGGGTTTTTCTTCGTTTGTAGATGGCACACTGCCAGTAAATAGGAAAACTGGTATTTTTTATTTTATAAATGCTTGTTCTGATTGAGGTTGGCAATCTCCGGCAGTACAACACACTGCATCAGGAGCACTATGGACTGCTCCATCGACACACTATTCTTCAGCACAATTACGACATCATCATGCAGTAGAACACAGCTCTTCACCAAGACCAGCATAACTTGCTCCGTTAGAACGACATTCTGCAGCGGATCCATGTTGCTCTCCATCTGCGTCACAACGTCTTATTGGTCAGCAAGAAAGGTTGAGTGGTCCTAAATTATAGTGGTTATCCTGTAACATCTGTTTTAGGGGCATTATGACACAACAATAATATGTAGAAAATGTAGCATTCCATGTGTATAACCTCATTCCACGTTTATAAATCTCTCAGGGCATGAATAAACCTAAGGGATAAGGCGTCAAGCCATGTAGCTAAAAAATGTCAGTTCATTATTTGATGCTTCGTGCATATAGGTCTTCAGATTTATAAAGTTATATATACTTTATATAAAGGTTATAGTAGATCATTGATTTATCTAAAATTCCCCTTCTCTATACAGTATGTCACTTGGAGGGCTCGGGTCAGATCTCAAGTCTTCGCAAAATCCCAATTTGGTAAGCGTGTGCGTGTGCGTGTGCGTGTGTGTGTGTGTGTGCGTGCGCGTGTGCGCGTGTGCGTGTGCGTGTGTGTGTGTGTGTTGGATTTAGAAAATTTACCTTAGAACTTTTGTTGTTTTGTCTTTTGTGTCATGTACTTTAGCATAGGAGTTTTGCTGCTTTATGTTAGGCAACAGACTGTGTGTTTGAGAAACAATAGTTATTTAGTAAATGATGCAACCTTTGGCAAGATGATTTCTCATCTAACACGATTTTTTCTGGTGGGCATTGGTGCAGAATGTGTGTGCGGTTACTTGTGCTAGCAAGGGTTCGACCGGAGGTGTTTTACCTGTGTAGAACCAACCAATGATATGGCTGAATTCTTGATGTGGCTTTGATTAAAATCCCGTTCTGACATTGTGTGCTTAATTTATGTTTGATTCTCTCCTAATAGCGATATTTACCATTCTATGATTCTAATGCACTTAACAAAGATGGAGAATATGATGTAATCATGGAGAAGGTGCAGTTGTTAGCATGTATATATGATCATCAGTAAATAAATAGCTTTGTAAAAAATGGGGGTTATTTTTTCTTTCTACTAGAATAAATATGTGAACTTTGCATGCCCATCATATCGTTTTGTAAATTTTGTAATCCTAATTACTGGAATTACATCACCGATATATTTGGTATTCCCCTTCTCTATACAACAAGTCACTTTGATGGCTCAGGTCTTATTTCATGCCATGTTGGGAAACAACGTTATTCTTTCAAGAAGTATAAGGAAAGAACTTGCGATTTATTTATTATCACTTTATGTTTTTCCGGTGGGTGTAAAGCTTTGCTGATAGGAGTTGGTTTTATTTGCATAAATATTGGACAAATATCAGAAGTGAAGCCAAAACGTACATATCACACAAACAAATTAAATGTTATTTTTTGCGAAATTCCACCGATCCATTAAAGATCATCAACAATGGTACAAAGAGACCCAAAAGTAATAAAATTACAAATAGGTCAATGGACCACCTAGCAACGACTACAAACACTAGCACGAGCCAAAGGCGTGACACCCTCATCGCCCCTCCATCACCGGAGCCGGGCAAAGCTTGTCGTAGTAGAGCTTGTTGTAGTATGAAAGTCGTCGTGCTAAGGTCACAAAGGACTAGTGCACCAGAGAAGCAACCATCGCCAATAATGATAACCGTAGATCGAAAGAGACTGGCCTGAAATCACACCAACGAACACGAAAACAGACTGGATCCCAAGAGATCCACCAGACAAACGACTCCACACGCCCTCTGTTCGCGCTAGATGCACCATCGGAGCGAGGATAGAGCGGGTGAAAGGATCGTATGGGCACCTAGAGGAGGGTGAATAGGTGCTACTTCAAATTTTTCTTTTTCAAATTAAGGTTTGACACAAAGGTAAATTCTCTAGATATGCAACTATGGTGAATCTACCTATATGTCACACTAGCACAACTAACTAAGAAAGAGCAAGATAAAGTAATGTGCGGTAAAGGATAGAAGTAACCGAAGTGAAGCACGCGGGGACACAAGGATTATTTCCCATAGTTCCTTCCTTTTGAGGGGAAGTACATTTGCGTTTGGAGAGGGGGTGGTATCAAACCACCAACACCACGAGAGGCCTCCCTTGTTCTCCGATCAACCTCCACCCAAGGGGAT
The DNA here is from genome assembly GCA_916181665.1 of Avena sativa. Lineage (NCBI taxonomy): Eukaryota > Viridiplantae > Streptophyta > Magnoliopsida > Poales > Poaceae > Avena > Avena sativa. The sequence goes on from OV702288.1 coordinate 630,586,818, forward strand.
CGATTCACACTTCCACTATATCGGCAACCTTCGATGTGAAAGCCGACACCTTTACAACAAGTTCGAGGCATGCATCCACAACTGAATTGGAGGCTCCCGAATACAAGCAAGTTGTCATAACAATCAAAGACAAGTTTGTAAGAACCAAATCAAGAAATAGGGTTTCCAATGAAGCACTAGAATAAGGGGCCCTCAAGTGAATGAGGGGGAAATGGAAATCTCTCTTGGTGAAGCTGTAGATCAAGGACTCCTCCTTCGATTCTCCAAAGATCAAGAACTTTGGATGGTTGTAGATGGAGTTCTTCTTGATTTGGTTGCTCTAGGGTTAGGGTTCTTCTCTTCAGGAACGAGCAGCAATGCAAGGTAGAAGAAGGGGCCTTTATATAGGCCCCCTAGAAATGTAGCCGTTAGAACCACTTAACCCGGACAGTACGGCTGAATTTACATAGATTGTCTGGCCCAACCGGAGCTCCGGCCATTGTGCAGTGGACACTCTAGCCTGGCAAAGAATCCGGCCAGAGTCCGGGTAGAGTCTGATATGGGTTACTGAATGTCCGCACCCTCCAAGGAATCCTTCGGTCCGGACACTCCGGCTGACACCACCCAGACATTCCAGCTAGGCTGGATACTCCGGCTGAAAATCAAGCGGACAGTCCGACGCAGACTTGATTTAGCATAGATAAATCCTGGGACCCTCTTTTCCTTAAGGGATCATAATGATAATATTCTGTAGGTAATATAGATATGTCCTGAAACATTTCAGTAGCACATTAAAACCATCCTAGTGTTATCAACAAACATCAAAACAAAATGAAGGGCACAAATGCCCTTTTAATCTCCCCCTTTTTGGTGTTTGATGACAACCCAAGGATTTGCATATATGATAATCAAATAAGCATAACAACAAATGGTTTACAAATTATAGGAAGGCTCCCCCTAGATGTGTGACCCTTTTAAATGTGCATTTGAATATAAGATCACAACCTAGAGTTTATACCCTCACTAGAATTTATAACCACAATGGTACGACATGATCTTAATAAGGATAGACAAATAACTAGGCATTCCATGTTTTTTAAAGAAATAATGATACCGGGTATGCATGTCTTACCACACACGACAGAAAATAGAGTTCAACATATGACAAAGTACATAACCAAATGGACATAAAGACACAAGCTTCAAAGAGGCAAATCGAGATAACGTGAAGCTTGTGTACCCATGCAAATCCCCAGTAGTAACCTAATATGGCCACTTCTCCCCCTTTGGCACCGAGACGCCAAAAAGGGAAAAGAGCACTACGAAAAGCGTCACAAACCAACTCTAGCCATTGTAGCCATCATCCTCCTCATCCTCATCGTCATCCTCATCCTCATCGCCATCTCGTCCTCATCATCACCATCCTGAGCAGTCGACTGGCCGTGAGGGCGAGAAGAGGAAGACACATCCTCAAACATGGATAAATCCACATGCCCTTGGCTCCAGTGACTAGAAGAGAGCGTACCATCAGAAACCTGATGAGACGAGTCAACATCCATGGGCTGGTTGATCTTCTTGAGTTCCTTCATGACATTCCTGTTGGCCTTGTAGGCATCATACTGACCATGGTGGATGTCAATGCTCTGACACAGGAGCAGTCTCTCCCACCAGGAAGCCTTCTTCACCTTCTTGTGCACTTCCTCTCTAGAGGTGTTGAAGCAATATGCATTGCTAGCATGCTTCATGCGAGGACCATGGGTCACAACCTTCTGCACCTCCTTAGACCCATCACTGCCATCATTGTCAAATTCATCCACATCCTCATCCTCAAGGACACCGCGAGATGGGGATAACCGCGGGGTACCTGAGAGGAAGGAGCCCCCTTCCTCTGAAACTTGGCAGGCTTGTGTGACACAAGGTTGTTGTAAAGTAGAGGAGTAGCTGGAGTGTGGGCAGCAATAAGCTTCATCACATATGGGGCATAGAGAGGGCACTTCTTATCCATAATGCACTTGTACAAGTCTCGATATATAAAGTCCACGACATCAATAGCACCACCATCATGGTCAGGACTGTGAATAAACACAGAGTGAGCATGAGCCATGAGGTTGATTTCAGCACCTCGCATTTCATCCTTATTATATGCCTTTGGAGTGAGAGTGTGGCGAAACATGCGAAGCAGAATGTTGTAGAGCAACTTCATGTTGGTGGTTTGACCACATATACCACCCTGAGAATAGATAGGACCTAACCTTGCCTTGTCATAGGATTGTCCATGAATATGCATTATTTCACCACTAGGATCATTGGGGTTGAAGGGTAAACCAAGAATGCCAGCAAATTACACCAAATTGGAACGACATCTGGTAGTGCCAGAAATCCACTCTGAGGGAACATCCATAGTGTCACCAAAAACAATAGTGGCATAAAACTGCTGAACCAACTCAATGTTGTAGTCTTCTCTTACTTGAAAGATGGTGTGCAGTCCCATCTTCTTGGTAACCCACAGAGCATCCTGAAAGTAGCTGTGAGCATGTAGCTTCTCAATATCCAACCATTGCATGGGGCACACAGGAGATCTGAACCCACCATACACCTCGGAATAGAGGAGGAATTGTTCATTCCTCCAGAACTGATCATCAGGAGAGGTGCAAGGTAGAGAATAGAACTGCTGGAGCCTCATCTCCACATACTCTTCAGTGCCCAAATCAGCCAAGGTAGTCAAAGCTTCAAATTTCATGCGCTTGGCATCATCCCTTTTCAGCTTTCTTATCTTCTCTTGTTTCGCTACAGCACGATCACGTGCAGATTGCCTGACTGTCGTCGGTTTGAGGACAAGTACGCCATGAGGGGGTCCTCGAGGCGTACGGAAGAGAGGGGTGTGAGACGTACGGTATTCCGGTCGGTGAGCACACAAGTTTACCCAAGTTCGAATCCGCCGGCTTTGGACGGACCCTACTCCTGCTAGCAATCCAGTAATACGGTAGAGCCGGAATATGGGTTACAAGGGTTTCGCCTGTGCGAGTTGAAGGTCTAAAGTATTGGGTGTGCCCTAAAGGCTCTCCCTAGGACGGCTTATATAGATATCCGGCCTAGGGTTTACAGGAGAGATCTATCCGGCTATGTCTAAGAGTCGGTTACAGAGTACATCTTGAACTACAAGTAACGTTATGGGCCTAAGTCGGTAAGTCTTCTGGGCCTTCCCGTAGCCGGATTGGACTCCGTCTTTCTCCCTGACTGGGTCGCCTGTGAAGCAAAGCTCTAACCCGAAGTGGGCCACCCTGGTCAGTGAGGAGCTGTGAGGATACCCGGAAAGTATATCCCCAATAGCAGCCCCCGGAGGCCTCCAAGATCCAAAGTCGGATTTATCATCGTCTAGCTTGATCTTCGGCTTGCAGAATCTTGAAGGGTTCCTGAAACTTCACAACAAAAAATACGATCCGGGTCTTAAAAGTAAGTCGGACCTATCAACAGGTTACTCGAATTCTTCAGCTTGATTTCAAACTAAGCCGGAACTTGGTATCTAACTCCACCTAACACAAGCATGGTCAAGTCACGTCATATGACAAGCGTGCCGTCAGCACGGCCGTTGGTGGGTCCGCGGTCCGTGGAACCGAGGCGCCGTTAAAATGCGTGCGTGGAGATCGAGGCGACGCAATCATCGCGCGGGTCCTTCCCAGTTCTTTCCACGACGCGTGGCGGTTACACTGTAGCGTTTGCACGAATCTTGGCGCAGGTAGGTGGATATAAGGGGTTCAGATTTCTTCTTCTCCTTTCCACCAGTCCTTTGCCATTTCCTTTCCTCCCAATCTTCCTGCGCGCATAGAGCCTCCTCGTCCTCCCTCCACAGAGCTCCCAGCGCTGCCCCTTTAAGGTCATATTATCACCGGAGAAATGGCTTCATCATCTTCTTCCTCCGGTTTGGCAGCAGCAGTGGCGGCGGTGAAGGCGGAAGCAGCAACAGAGAAAGAAAGCTACCGGGGAATCTGGATCCCCTGCGCCCTTGACAAAGCAGGCTTCAAGAACGTGGAGAAGGAGGGGCTTCTTGCTGCCGGCGACTGGCGGAGCGACTCTAGTGAAACCGTTCCCAACCCGCGCGACGACGAGCGGGTCCACTTTGGCACCCATCTTGACCGAGGTCTGTCTTTTCCTCCCTCGGAGTTCTTCTCCCAGGTGATAGATCATTACGGAGTTCAACTCCACAATCTTCCTCCCAACTCACTTCTAGAAATGAGTGCGTATGTTGCGCTTTGCGAGGGCTTTCTCGGCATTAGGCCGAGTTTGCTTCTCTTCCGGTTTTATTTCCATGTCCGGAGGAATTCCATCACTGCCAGTGTTCCTTACATCACCGGCACTATTAGCTTTTCTCTTAGACGTGACCGGGCATATCCCAAAATTTCTGCCAGTGACTCGGTCAAACAATGGACAGCCACTTTTTTCTACCATACGGATATTCCGGCTCCCGACAAAGCTACTGCTTTGCCGGCTTTTGTCGACGGAGCCGCCACGGCCCAGCCTTCCTAGGACGAGGCTGCTCCGGCTCTCACCGATGATCTGATCCTCGCTAAGAGGCGGATCGAATACTTGATTAAGCACAATGGTCTGAAGGGATCCGACTTTGTCCAGTGCTGGGTCTCACGTCGGATCCATCCACTTCAGTACCACGGAACCCGACTGATGCACTCCATCACGTCGTCTCCAACCAACTCCCTCCGCATCAGTCCCAAAGCCTACACCACTCAAGGCTACATAAGCCAAATCAAGTGGCTGATCAAGGAGCAGATCGAAAGGAGGATTCCGTAGGTTTCTCTGGACATGCACACGGCGGAAAACCCCGTGGTGCCGGTAAGCTTCCATCATCACATCTTTTATGTGTTTCTTTCTTCGAGTTAAACTGCAATACTGATATGTTTTCTTCTTTTCAGCTTGCTGATATCCCCGAGTCAGAACTTGCTCCGCTCGAAGGATATCCTCCGGAGTTCTCTCAGGAGGTAGAAGTAGTCCCACTACCGGATCTTGCACTTAAGAAGCGCAAAGCTCCTACAGTAGCGGTTGGCACAAAGGAGGTGCCTGTCGTGAAGAGGTAACCTTCAGTCACAACTTTTCCGCCTTTGTACTTTACTCAAACTTCTTTCCGAGATGTAACATTTCTGACTTTGTTACCTTCTCAGAGCAAAATCGATCATCAAGGGCAAGGGGAAAGGGATTTCTTCAAAGCCCTTGCGTCAGACGAAGCTTACCATAGCTTCACCTGTCGCGGCTCCTCCGACTCCGGCCCCTCAACCTTCTGCAACTCCGGCGATCACTCCTTCTCCTGTGGTTACAGAAGATCCGGCTCCTCAAACAGAGTCTACGATCCTTGGGTTGCAAACTAACGTCACCATGGGTGCGTCAGCTCAAGATAAGGGTGAACCTTCTTCGGGTAATGATCCCTCGGCTGAAGTCTTCGCCGAAAACCTCCTCAGCAATCCGGGTCTTACCAAGTTTGGCCTGACCCGGAAATCCGCAGAGGAGATCCAGTGGCTAGCCAGGCAAGTCCTGGATAAAAGCCATTTATCCCCCGAGGAGGAAGCGCAAGAAGTAGAGGACGTCAAGTTCTCTGACCTTCTCTCTCAAGTCCGCCTTCGCGATGAGAGGATTAGGACTGGCGAGCTTCCAACAGCCCCGATAATCCCTCTCACTCTTTCCGAGAAGGTGGCCGCTGAAGTGAACACGGGTTTAGATAAACTCACCCGCGAGCAATATGTAAGTCGGAATTCCAACTCTTGTTTTTCCCATTATGTTATATCATATCCTCTAGCCCCCAAGCATGAAGTAGGATATAGAATCCGAGTTTATGCTTCATTAGGATGCCAAAGAACGAACTAGTGTAGCCCCAAGGCTCGTGCTGATATTTAGCAAAAATATTAGCCTGAGTCTTAAGTAGCTTTCTGACTTTGGGTATTCTGACTTACAAAAAGTATGTTCCTATAACCAGGAATTACTGACCAATGTATGTGATAAGCGGAGAGAGATCAAAGCTCTCTGGCTTAAAAATGCTGAGCTCAAAGTAGCCAAGGATGAAGCCGAAGGTAAACATTCCGAGATTCAAACCTTGTCTTTGCTTTTTTCAATGTCGAATTTTTCTGAACTGTTGTTCTTTTTTGACTTACAGCGCTGGTGAAACAATCCATCGCTATGATTGAAGAGGCCGAGAACCTCAAGACCCTGGTGGTGGAGAACAAGGGACTTTGCCAAGAGCTGGATAAGCTTAAGGCAGATCATGAAAAGAGCATAGCTCAAGTCCTTGAATCCTCCTCCATGGCCACTGATGAGCGTGATCGCAAGATTGCTGCTCAGGATAAAATAATCTCGGATCTCAAGAATGAGCTTGGCAGAGAGAAGGACATATCCCAGGCGCTTCGGGCTGAACTCCAGAGTCTCCGGGAGGAGAAGACCAAGATTGACGACGTCATTTTTGGTACGTTCCACCTCTCTGCCTTATCTTTTTCTTCGACTTCTATCAATGTCGGTTTTTTCTTAACTTTATTTTGATGTATAGGTCCTCTAAAATTGACGGACTCTTCCTCGTCCGAGCCCCACACCCACCGACTTACCCAAGTCGGTGATCTTCTTCATGACTAGCCCCAGTCCCTTGAGGACATTGGTGAGTCTCTCAGGATTCCGGACATGCCAAGCATGTCAGATTTTGAGGTGTGGGACAGGGCCAAGGAGATGCCGGAGCTTGTTCGGGACTAGAACATGTCCTACGCGCGGACTGCTGCGCAGAACGCTCTCACCATGGTCATGAGCCACCATGGAAACATGGAGATATGGCAAGTGACTGCAAGGTAGACGAAGACGGCCAGGAGTAGGACCTTCAAGCCATCATGCACTCCTGTGCCGGATACGGGTGCCACGTAGCTGATCTGACCAGCTACGAGATCCCCTTCTTCACCCGCGTGGATACTCCGCCTCCTCTTGCAGAAGAAACCGAAGAAGTTTCCGACGATGAACGCACCAACTCGGATGTGGACATCTCGGAACGATATCAAGGCGGAGTGACCAGCGAGCCGGCAGATCCTTCATCTCCTCCTGCATCATAGACCAGAAATTGATGTATTATTCTGGAAAAAACCTGATGCGATTGTAAATATTAAGTACTATTTATCTTGCTAGTGCTAAGATTTTGATCTATTCAGCACTTTTGACTTTTGAAATTTTTGCGTGCCTGAAATGTTTACACAAGCACTTATACTTTTTCGTCTCTACTTATCGTTTATCTGGCTTTCCGCCTCGTCCCTTTCGTGAGCCGGCTAAACCTTCCGCCAGAAACTTTGTCGAGCAACGGAGCTCAATTGCTAAACCAGTTTAAACTCGGAAACAAAGCCGGCTTCCAGTACCAACAATTCACTACTCAGAAAATGCCCGCATCCAGCAATCAGACAAATAACCAAAGTAAAGACTAGAAATTTTAGAGTTATACCCGAAGGTACCAGTTTTAGAATCGGAAATCTAAACCAGAACGAACATGAGCATAAAGTACTTTCAAGCATTCTGGGATTTTCGACTACGACATGATCATTAGGAAATAAGATGGTAAAAACTTCTCAGAAAAACTTTGAGGCAACCAAAACTTTTATTTCTCACAGAACATGTACATATGTATGATTACAAAGAAGGATAAACTAAGAATAAAAGGGAAGTAGCTGAGCAATATTCCACGGTCTGTCTAACTCATCCAGATTTGTACTGCCTCCAGCTCTCTTTCTCTTCTTAGTAGCAGGTCTTTCTTTGACTGGCCTCATGTCAGTTAAGTAGTACGATCCATTGTGCAATACTCGACTAACTAAAAAGGGCCATTCCCATACTGGGGAAAGTTTGTGCTTTCTTTGTTGCACAAGCCGGAGAACCAAATCACCTTTATTGAAAGATCTATTTCGGACTCTCTGGCTATGATATTTGCGTAACTTCTACTGATAGACTGTAGATCTCATTTCAGCAACGACGCGAACTTCTTCGACTAAGTCGAGATCATTTTGTCGAGAAATCTCGGCATCCTCTTCAATATACGCGGCCACTCTAGGAGAAGTATGAATTAAATCACTAGGAAGAACTGCTTCTGCGCCATAGACCAAGAAGAAAGGTGTGTATCCTGTTGACCTGTTCGAAGTTGTTCGTAAACTCCAAATTACAAAGGGTAGTTCCTCTACCCTATCCCCCGCAGCACGTCGAAGTGGTGCTTCGAGTCTTGGTTTCAGGCCTTGTAGAATTAAACCATTTGCTCTTTCGACTTGTCCGTTAGCTTGTGGATGTGCGACTGACGCAATGTCAATCCGGATACTTTGCTTGCAGAATTCGGCCAGTTCTCCCATAGAAAAGTTACTCCCGTTGTCCGTGATAATGCTATGCGGATAACCATACCGGATTATAACATCTTCGACAAATCTTTTGGTTGTTGCTCCATCACAACTAGTGACAGGTTTAGCCTCGGTCCATTTGGTGAATTTATCCACCATCACTAAGAGGTGAGTAAATCCACTTGGAGCTCGTTTAAAAGGTCCTACCATGTCAAGCCCCCAGACCGCAAAAGGCCATGTTATAGGTATTGTTCGTAGCTGATCAGCCGGAACATGAGATTGCTTGGCGTACTTTTGGCAGCCTTTGCATGTCTTGACTAATCGTTCGGCATTTGCCTGAGCTGTAAGCCAGAAAAATCCATGTCGAAAAAGCTTTTGCCACTAAAGATTTGGCTGCAGCGTGGTGACCACACTCGCCTTCGTGGATTTCCCTTAAGATTTCCACTCCTTCTTCCGGAGATACACAGCGCTAAAAACCCCCAGAAACACTCCGTTTATGGAGCTCACCCTTAAAAATAGTATAGGCTTTTGCTCGTCGGATAATCTGCCGGCTCAGCACCTCGTCTTTGGGTAATTTGCCATCTACCAAATAATCGAGGTAGGGTTGAGTCCAGCTGGGAATTACAGCCAGAACTGCTATCAAAGGTGAGTCGGATTTGGTCGGATATTCCTCATCTACTCCCTTTATCGAGGGGACTTTGAGGTGCTCTAAAAATGCGCCATCCGGGACCTCTTTCCGCGCAGAGCCTATTCGAGATAGTGCATCTGCTTCCTCATTTTCTGCTCGAGGGATGTGTTGAACTTCAAACCCTTCGAACGATTTAGATAGATCATCCACGACAGCTTTATATGCTGCCATGTGCTTATTTGCATTACAAATATCTGAGACTTGTTGAGCAACAAGATCTGAATCTCCGTAACACATCAAACGTCGGATGCCAATATCCTTGGCAATCTGGATTCCATGCAGCAGTGCTTCATACTCGGCAATATTGTTTGTCGCTGTGAAGTGGATCTGCAACACATATAAAAGTTTATCTCCTTGGGGTGATTTGAGCACCACGCCAGCCCCCGAGCCCCCTCGAGCCTTAGACCCGTCGAAAAAGAGGGTCCAATATTCTGACTCAGGGAGGATCATATTCTCCTTCGTCTCTGTCCAATCAGCGACAAAGTCAGCAAGGATCTGGGATTTGATTGTTGTACGAGGTTTGTACTCAATATCGAAAGCTGAGAGCTCTATGCCCCATTTGGTGACGCGTCCTATGGCGTCGCTGTTGTTGATTATATCTCTCATGGGAGCTTTGCTCACCACGGTAATTGGATGCTCCTGAAAATAGTGTCGTAACTTACGAGATGCTAGGAAAACACCGTAAGCCAACTTTTGATAGTGCGGATATCGCTGTTTTGATTCTGTCAGGAACTCGCTGACAAAGTAAGTCGGACGCTGCACCAGGTGTTCCTGATTTTCCTCTAGACTCTCCACCACCATGACGATACTAACGACCTTATTTGTCGCAGCAATATAAAGCAACATCGGTTCCTGAGGTTCCGGCGCTGCAAGGATAGGAGCAGATGAGAGTACTTTCTTCAGGTCTTGTAGTGCAACTTCAGCTTCGTCAGTCCAGACAAAATCTTTGGTCTTCTTCAGGAGTTTGTATAATGGTGCGGCTCTTTCACCAAGCCGGCTTACAAATCGACTGACCGCAGCAATGCAACCAGTTAATCTTTGTACGTCCTTCAGGCGAGTTGGCCTAGAAATATTGAGTATAGCCTTGATTTTGTCTCGGTTCACCTCTATGCCTCTTTGAGACACGATGAAACCTAACAATTTTCCGGCTGGTATTCCAAAGAAGCATTTCTTCGGGTTAAGCATGATGTTGTATTTTTGTAGATTGGCGAATGTCTCCTCCAAGTCGGAAATTAGTGTTTCCTTCTTTTTGGACATCACCGCGATATCATCCACGTATGCATGTACATTGCGTCCGAGTTGGTCATGGAGGCAACGTTGCATCGTGCGCTGGTACGTAGCTCCTGTGTTCTTCAGCCCAAAGGGCATCGTAACAAAACAGAAGGTTCCGAAGGGGGTTATGAATGAAGTTTTGATTTTGTCAGATTCCTTCATCCGGATTTGGTGATAACCGGAATATGCGTCGAGAAAATAGAGGAGTTCCGAGCCTGCCGTAGAATCGATAACTTGATCAATTCTAGGCAGAGCGAATGGATCCTTTGGGCAAGCCTTGTTCAAGGCAGTATAATCAACACACATCCTTAAATCAGTGGTGTCCTTTTTAGGGACCATTACAGGATTGGCCGACCACTCTGTGTGGATGACCTCTTCTATGAATTCGGCTAACTCGAACCGCGCTAGTTCCTTAGCTATTGCCTTACACTTTTCATCGCCAAACTGTCGTAAGGACTGTTTGATGGGTTTAGCGTTCGGGTTTACATTTAGAGAGTGCTCGGCAAGTTCCCTAGGTACTCCGGTCATGTCAGATGGCTACCATGCGAAGATATCTTGATTTGCTTGGAGGAACTTGACGAGCGTGCTTTCCTATGCGCTATCTAGGCCTACGCCTATCTGGGTCACCTTGGAGGGGTCATCATCCTTCAACGGTGCTTTCTTCATCTCTTCCGATGCCTTGAACTCCGGACTTGGCTTGGTCACCTCCTTCTTCGTTGTGGGCATCTCGGAAGGATCTATGCTCTTCTTGATTTCCTGGTACTCCTGGGCGTGCAGCACAGCTTCGGCAAAGGCGGCATTTCCATCCTCGCACTCTCGCGCTTTCTTCGGGTCTCCCCTGATGGTGATCACGCCGTTGGGACCTGGAATTTTCATCATATTGTAAATGTAACACGGACGAGCCATAAAAGCCCAGTAAGCCAGTCATCCAAATATAGCGTGGTATGCGCTCTTGAACGGGACCACTTCGAAGGAAAGTGCCTCCGTCCGGTAGTTCTTTGGAGTTCCAAAGGTAACATCCAAAGTGATCTCTCCCAGGGAATTAGCTTGTCTTCCTGGGACCACTCCGTGAAAAATCACAGAGCTATGGTTCAGCTGGGTCTCCGAGATCTTCATCCGGCGTAGCGTTTCGACATAGAGAATATTGATGTTGCTACCACCGTCCATGAGGGTCTTGGAGAAACCATAACCGTCAATAAGTGGGTTGACGATTAAGGCATATTTTCCTCGCCTGTGTAACTTAGGCAGATGATCATCGCGGTCAAACGTGATTGCCACTTCCGACCAGTCCAGATACTGGGGGACAGCCGGAACTGTTGCATTGAGCTCGTGTAGAACTGCTTTCTTGACCTTTGATGGTTGAGATCCGAGGAAGGTGACATAAGTGTCCTTCTTGGTGGGAAAAGTTTTCTTCCCTTCCGACTTGGGATTTGAAGCGTCAGCTTCCTCCATGTCGGAATCTTCCTTGGTCTCTTTGTCTTTTTCGGGATTTTTCTTTCCCTTCTTCCGCTTAGCTTTGTAGCCCGTGGTATCATCTCTTTTGATGTCGTCATCGAAATGACATTCAGCGTTGGTGTGGGAAGAGCCCCCATTGGCGTCTAAGTGATGCACACATGGGTTATTGGCAATGTCGGCCCAAGAGTAGGTTTTGCCTGGTTGTTGTTCTCCTCTACCTTGGACCCTTGATGTCCCACGGCCACGCCCGCGGCCTCCGCCATGTCCTCCTCGTCCTCCAGACCCGGAAACAGTAGTAACTACCGCTGTTTCCGCGTTGGGTTTTTCTTCCGAGGTATTTTTGTGCTTCTGAGCTTGTTGCTTTGGTTGTTTTGCCGACTGAGGCACAGCTAGGGCATTGAGTAGTCCTTCTGCATCGTCGTCAGCATCTGCATACTGGCTCGCTGTTTCTATCATCTCTCCCAAATCAGTGACCTTGTCACACTTCAAGCGATGGCGCAGTAAACCAATAGGGAGACCTGCAATGAAATCTTCAATCGCAGTTTGATCATTTACTCCTTCGTAGGAGTTCTTGGTGTCGATCCATCATCCGAGGTAATCCCAGCAAGTTTCTCCGGCTTTCTGGGTGCAACGTTGTAGGTCACCAACCGTACAGGGCCTCCGATACGTGCCTTCGAAATTCCGAAAGAACGCACTTTGCAAGTCATACCAGTTATGGATGGTGTTTGCTGGAAGTTCATTGAGCCATGATCGTGCCGTCTTCCGCAACATAAGTGGGAGATATCGGGTTGCGACCAGGCTGTTTCCGCCTTTAGCGATGCAGCAAGCTTGGAAGAAATCCTGTAACCAGGTGTCTGGCCGAGCAATGCTGTCGTAGGCTTGGATATGTCTTGAGATAGCAAATCCTTCCGGGAATTTTGTAGCTCTGATGCGTGGTCCGAAGCACTTTGGGCCCACATACACGTCATCGTTTTCATAGCGTCGTGCCTCTATGTTGGAATTGATCCTGTGCCTTGCGTCGTTCGGGGATAGAGATCGTCCCGAATGCCGGTTGTGGCTGCGGTGCCGTGGAGCCGGACTTCGGCTTCTACCACCACCTCCTCCGCCATGTCGTCCTCCTTGCCCTCCATGGGGGTCGTTGTGATGACTGTGTGGTGGAGAGGGTGGGGCAGCTGGATAGTTTCCGGCTGATCGCCGGCCTCCGTTCGGAACATCATTATTACGGTTCCGGGGAGGGTCTTGACTACGACGAGCCTCCTGCCGGCTTGTTCCAGCATGGTTTCCGTCGTTCCTTCGTCCGTCGTTCCCACCATGATGAGGCTTAGCCAGATGGCTTGTATACTTAGGAGGTGGCATTTTTTGACGATCCTCCTCCCGTCGTTTTTCTTTATCTTCTCCCCTTCGATCCTTAGATTCTTGTCGGGGAGGGTTCGTCAGATTCAGGGCAGCGATGGCATCTTTCTCGGCCGCTAGGGAAACGTTGCTCCAGTTACGTGAAGCTCTGTAATGTTGTCCTGACGATCCGGTTCTTGAATAATTGTCTTCCCTGTGTTCAGGGTGATGGTACTGTGCCCGAACGTAATGGGATCTTACGCCAGCCCATGCCGGATCTGTGCGACATTGGTCAGAATCCGAGACCAGTTTTTGACTTCTGGATAGGGCAACCTTTTGCTGCTCCAGTCCCTTGTTGAGTAGCTTGATACCCAAACGGATCTCCTCTGGTCCTGGGTTAGCCGATAGAATTTCTCGGGCTGCCACGGTATTTTGTACTGGTGTTGGGTATACCCAATCTCCGTTGCTATCCTTCAGTGGCTTCCCCATCTCATCTCCAAAAAGGACAGCACGGACACGTGGGAATTGGTTGTCATCTATGTGACGCTTCTGTGTCTTCTGATGTAGACGAGACATGTATTCCTTGTTTGACATGCGTTTCTTCTCCACCTCGATGTTTTTGGCTTCATCGAGGAGTTGTTGACGACGCGCTTCTAGGGCTTGCACCCTTTCGTCTAGCTCATCTGCAGTAAGTTCTGTAGCTGTAGGGATAGGTGTGGTTAACGCGACATCGATGAGTTTACGCGCACCTTCTGTGATCACATGTCCATCCACCGATGCTTCTTTTTTCGGCTCGTCTGCGATAAGTGCTCCATCCGAGTCTTCCTCGTATTCCTCGGCAATCACCTCCTCTGTCAGACGGTCTTTTGCCGGGGTCTTGTTTTTCTTCTTCTTCTTCTTTGCCTTCTTGGCAGCGCCGGTAGCAAAGACAGCTTTGGGTCCGTTTCCCGGAGTCAAGCTCTGATCGGTACTTTCGGACATCTGGACCTCGGGATTATCTCCGACGTCCATGTCATCCTGCGTTTTGGGAGAGTGTTCCCCGGATCCTTCATCCATGGCTTCTCCTTCTTCTACAGCTTTGGAGTTGTACTCCTCTTCATACTCCGCGGAGAACTTTCAGAAATCTGCTGACGTCATCGATTCATCTGAGGATGCGGGTACGTCGGCGTTTGTTCCAATTGCCTCCAGCACCGAGTTGGTGTTTTCTCCAGCATCGGCAGTGCCGGATCCGGATCCCACGTAACCGACAAAGTGCGACGCGTGCTTCCTGAGGTACCTGCGGCTTTCACGATCAGCCATATCGAAACTTTTGATGGTCTCGAGGATTGCATCTTCGCTTTCGCCTTGCAGTATCATAGGTTTTAGTGTGTACCTTAGGAAAGGCCTATCTGTCCCGGCATCATCAGAGCCAGAATCAGTGTCGTTGATATGCTCCTCCTGGATTTCGACTTCCACGGGTGGGTCGATCTGGGATCCGGCTTCTCCGGGGAGATCCACTCCAGATTCGACTTGGTCCGCTAGGTCCTCTTCAGGCTCGGATTTCTCCACTATCTCTGCAACTGGTGTAGGCTGGGTGGGATTAGGGTTTTCTGAGATCCGGAACTCTGCTGCCTCCACGGACAAAGGGGACCCAGAAAATTCTTCTACCTCTATCATCACCGCTGGGGTGGGTTGGGCAGGTTTAGCGAAACCGATGTAAACATCGATCTCACCAAAAGACATGATTGTGTAAGCAGTCACGGCCTCCCTTGCCGGAATCCAAGTCTCGTCGAGAACGATGAGAGGGACGTCGCTAGCGTAGAGGATGCGACCGACGGCGATAGTCTCGCCGATTCCGATTCTTGCAGATTCCGCTCGGAACATAGATCCGAAGCTCACTTGCCCCACGGTGGGCGCCAACTATCGTCGGATTGAGGACAAGTACGCCATGAGGGGGTCCTCGAGGCGTGCGGAAGAGAGGGGTGTGAGACGTACGGTATTCCGGTCGGTGAGCACACAAGTTTACCCAGGTTCGAATCTGCCGGCTTTGGACGGACCCTACTCCTACTAGCAATCCAGTAATACGGCAGAGCCGGAATATGGGTTACAAGGGTTTCGCCTGTGCGAGTTGAAGGTCTAAAGTATTGGGTGTGCCCTAAAGGCTCTCCCTAGGACGGCTTATATAGATATCCGGCCTAGGGTTTACAGGAGATATCTATCCGGCTATGTCTAAGAGTCGGTTACAAAGTACATCTTGAACTACAAGTAACGTTATGGGCCTAAGTCGGTAAGTCTTCTGGGCCTTCCCGTAGCCGGATTGGACTCCGTCTTTCTCCCTGACTGGGTCGCCCGTGAAGCAAAGCTCTAACCCGAAGTGGGCCACCCTGGTCAGTGAGGAACTGTGAGGATACCCGGAAAGTATATCCCCAACACTGACCATAGATGGATCCACATGAACATCTCTTTCTTCATTATAAGAACCACGATGATGACTAGACCAAGACCGGCGAGGATGAGAACCACCTGTGAAATCAAAGGAGGAAGATAGCATTGGGGTAAGCACATTTGTCCAGGAGATACTAACAAGCTAACAACAATCAAAGGAATACTAGACTAAACAGGTCAAATCTTCCCGGACTGTCTGGAGAAATCACCCCGGAGACTCCGCCTGACCCGGACATTGCGGTGCGAACGCACCAGACATTCCGGCTGCACCAGAATGTCCAGCCCATATGCGCCAGACACTCCGGCTAGAGTCATGGTGATTTTTGGGACAGTGTGGGAAGGCTCAACCGAAGCAGATCGACATTTCTAGAACTATTGCTAGGGGGAACATTGCATGCAGGAATGCTGTAGACATGGATTCTAGCAAAATGTGGTCCTCAAAAGCTCATCAAGGGCTAGCCTAGAGAATGAGAAGGAGAGGGGCACTTTACCAGCATCCATGGTGGTCTTCACCGGAGGGGAATCAGTCCCAGCGATCAAGGGAAGGATATGGCCGGCGGTAGCGGCAAGATCTGGGATGGGGAAGCCCTCCCGGTGGTGCTCTAGGTTGGAGGAGGCAGTTGGGGAGGAAGAGGGAGTCGGGGAGGAGAAAGAGGACTAAACCGTCCACTTCTCCCCGGCCCTCTCTTTCGAGTTTGAGACTGCTTGGGCCGGAGTGTCCGGGCGAAATATGCCGGATAGTCCGGCCCAACTGGATTGTCCGGTGCGAATCTAGCGGAGAGTCTGGTCCAGCCGGACACTCCGATTGGTTCAGAGCGGACAGTCCAGTCCCATCGACCAGAGACACCGGGAGAAAATTTTGTGGATAAATGTGTGGCAAGAGGAGCATGTTTTAAGGTAAGAATAGGCCTAGGATTTTGAGAAGTACACCAGGGAGAGCATAAAGTCAGAGAATCCAAATAAATTTCCAATAAAACTCGTAATAAGATCAAATCAAGAACATGAAGGAAATATGCCCTGAGAGGCAATAATAAAGTTGTTATTATGTATTCCTTGTATATGATAGATGTTTATTTTGCATGATATAATTGTATTGATAGGAAACATCAATACATGTGTGTTTAATAAACAAAAAGGGTTCCTAGTCATGCCTCTCTTATAGACTAGCTTGTTGATTAACAAGATGATCAAGGTTTCCTGATCATGGACATTGGATGTTGTTAATAACAAGGTCACAGCATTTGTGAAATGATGTGATGAACATTCATCCGAAGTATAGCATTACGATCAAGTCATTATGTTTATATTGCTATAACATCATACGAAGTAATCTTTATCCTTAGACCATGAGATCATGTTAATTGCTAACACCGGAAGAGTATCTTGATAACATCAAACGTCACACCGTAATAGGGTGACTATAAAGATGGGTTCAGTGCTATGAAGGTGTTATGTTGAGGCTCATGGATCAAGAGTGGAATTTGTCAATCCAGATGACGGATAGATATACTCTGGGCCCTCTCGGTGATATCACATTAGGATAGCTTGCAAGCAAGTGATGTGATCACTAGAATGTTATATCACGGGAACGAGAAAAGAGTGCATGTCGGTAACGAGATCAAACTAGGTATGGAGATACCGATGATCGAATCTCGTACATGTAATATATCGAGAGACAAAGGGATTTAGTTACAAGCGTTAAAGGTTCTCACGATCACAGGAGTCATCGTTGAATGTGTAGGAGTCAGTACGGATCTCCAGGTCCCGCTGCTGATTATTGATCGGAGAAGGGTCTCGATCATGTCTGCATTATTCGCGAACCGTAGGGTGGCACACTTAAGAGTTACCGGACACCATTTTGGAGCACATATGTTTCAGACGAAAGAATTGCAAAGCGCAGGAATTGTTTCAATAGAAACCGGAAATTGTTTCGGGTGAAATTGCAGAAGGTGGTTCTGCATGTGATATTGAAATATTGCAAGGGGCTATATGTGAATGTTTGTTAATTAAAGTAATTAACAAAATTCTGAATAAATTTAATAAAAAGAGTTTTATTAAATGAGAGAGCATTAAATTTGGAGAAACTTAATGCATTTAAAGTGGAGACTTTAAAAGGGAATGTGAAGAGGCACTTTAATGTGGAGGGGTTACCACCACATGAATGGGGGAGGTGAGGGGTCACCCCCCCATGCGCCGGCCATGGAGAGAGGGGGCACCCCCCCTCCTCCTATAAAAGGCCAACCATTCCCTCCTTCATCCACACACCTCCTTGTGAAGGATCTCTCTCCCCCTCTAGAATTATTCCCCCATGGTCTCGGATTAGCGAGATACATGTTCCCGGTGGCATTTCGTCTAGAAGGAGTTGTTGCTTCCGCTGGATCGCTGGAGCGAGGAGGTGGAGGTTGTCCGGTGGCTTGAACGTGTGTGCGAGTGCGGATGCGCTGCTGAGTTGCGGCGCTCGGACTTCCTCACGATCTTGAGATCGGCAAGTGTACGACTACATCAACCACGAGTTCCTACTCGTTAACAAAGCTCATTGTCTTCGAGGGTAAGTTCTCCATGGATGTATGTCCACCCGTTTGCTCTATATCTAGTAGATAGATCTTGGCGTGTAGTTCTCATCACAGGATTTTTTTTGTTTTCTATGTTGCGGACCCAACAGTGGTATCAGAGCCTGACCTATGCGTAGGTGCTTTGCATGGGTAGTACACATATGTTTATATGTGGGCGATGATGATCATGTTATTGCATCTTCTATGTACTTTGGATATTGGTGGCATAGTGGGATGAAGCGGCCCGGACCAACCTTACATGTCATCGTACATGAGACCGGTTCCATGACTGACATGCAACTTGTTTTGCATAAGTGGTTGGCGGGTGTTTGTCTCTCCTACTATAGTCAATATCTGATTTACAACAAGTTGCTAATAACTTAGTTATCCTCGTTGTGGTTCATGTTCGTAGGTTAGGCAGGTTCTATCTCCGAAAGCCCTAAGCCACGTAAAACTTGCAATTGATAAATTAGAGGCGTCTAGTTTAGATCGTTGCTGGGCTAGTGTTTTGATATGGTATTGTTGTAAGTAGATGTATAATAGATACTCTTACAACTCACTTAACGTGTAAGTTCCACAGACCTTGGCCTTACACACAAAGGAATGATAGAGATCATACCATAATGCAAATGATAGAGATCAAGTGAATGGACCATATCACCTCACTTCACACATTAGATGTTAGCATCTTATATTGCTAGTTTGGCGCTTTTGGTAGCATTATAAGATGATCCCTCATTTGGATATCAAGATAAAATGTGTTCTTCCTTAAGTATTCACTGTTTTGTGGATCGTGTTTTGAGGCATCACGTGATGATCGGGTGTTCTCGACTCTACGCTTTCATACAACGGGTGTAAGATAGTTTTACACACGCAAATACTAAGGTTCTTACTTGACGAGCCTAGCATGTACAGACATGGCCTCGGAACACGGACCGAAAGGTTAAGCATGAGTCATATAGTTGATATGATGCCCATATAGATGCTCGCCTTTGAAGCTACACCGACTCACGTGATGATCGGACTTGGGGTAGTGGATTTGGTTCATGTAATCACCAAAAGGACACGAGGGATGTCATTTTTCAGTGGGAGTTCATTAGTAATTTGGATTAGTTGAACTCAATCTATCATAAACTTAGTCTAAATATATTTTACAAATTCTGTTGTAGATGGCACCACCTGCTTTTAATTTCAATGTGTTCATGGAGAAAGAGAAACTTGTTGCGAATGGTAGCAACTTCACCAACTGGGCTATGAATTTGAGGATTCTCCTCACTGCTGCACAAAAGCTATATGTGCTAGATGCGCCGCTAGGCCCCCTACCAGCTCTTGATGCCCCTGACAAGGAAAAGAATGTCTATGTGACTCGTCAGGAGGACCACAACTTAGTTCATTGCGGCATATTGTATGGGCTAGAGCCAGAACTTCGAAAGCGTTTCGAAAATGGCAATGCCTTTGATACCATGGGAGAATTGAAAATGATTTTTGATACCCATGCTGTCGTAGAGAGTTATAATGCTACAGAAAAGTTCTTTAGCTGCATGATGGAGGAAAACAGCTCCGTTAGTGAGCACGTACTCAAAATGTCTAGGTACGCCGATAAGCTTGTGTCCTTGGGAATAACGATCCCCATTGACTTAGGCATACATCGTGTTCTCCAATCTCTGCCACCTAGATACAAGAGCTTCGTGATGAACTATAATATGCAGGGCATGAAGAAGTCTCTTCCCGAGCTTCTGTCAATGCTTAAGACTGCAGAAGTGGAGATTAGGAAAGAACATCAAGTGTTGATGATCAATAGGACCACCGGTTTCAAGAAGGACAAGAAAGGCAAGCACAAGGGCAAGAAGGGTGGCAAGTCTGTTGCCACGCCTGAAAAGAAACCCCGAGCTGGCCCTAAGTCTGACACCAAGTGCTACTATTGCAAGGGGACTGGCCATTGGAAGCGCAACTGCCCCAAGTATTTGGCAGACAAGAAGTCCGGCAAGGCAAACAAAGGTATATGTGATATACATGTTATTGATGTGTACTTGACTAGTACTCACAGTAGCACATAGGTATTTGATACGGGATCGGTTGCTAATATATGTAACTCGGTTCAGGGGATGCGGAACAAGCGACAACTAGCAAGGGATGAGGTCCCGATGCGGGTCGGCAATGGATCAAGAGTTGATGTGATCGCCGTCGGAACGATGCCTCTCCATATGCCGTCGGGATTAGTTATAAACCTGAATAATTGTTATTTGGTGCCTGCACTAAGCATGAACATTGTATCCGGATCGTGTTTGATGCAAAGTGGTTATTCATTTAAGTCTGAAAACAATGGTTGTTCGATTTATATGAATAATATCTTTTATGGTCATGCACCTATGTTGAATGGTTTATTTCCGTTGGATCTCGATAATAGTATTACGCATATTCATAATGTTGATGCTAAAAGAATTAAACTTGATAATGATATATCTACATATATGTGGCACTGCCGTCTAGGTCATATTGGCGTTAAACGCATGAAAAAACTCCATTCTGATGGACTTTTGGAATCACTTGATTTTGAATCATTTGATACATGTGAGCCATGCCTTATGGGCAAGATGACTAGAACGCCGTTTTCCGGTTCAATGGAACGGGCGACAGATTTATTGGAAATCATACATACTGATGTGTGTGGACCAATGAGTGTGTCAGCGCGAGGTGGATATCGTTATTTTGTTACTTTCACGGATGATTTGAGTAGATACGGGTATATCTATTTGATGAAACATAAGTCTGAAACTTTTGAAAAGTTCAAAGAATTTCAGAATGAAGTGGAAAATCATCATAACAGAAAGATCAAATTTCTACGGTCCGACCGTGGAGGAGAGTATCTTAGTTACGAGTTTAGCACACATATGAAAGACTGTGGAATAGTTTCACAACTCACGCCTGCCGGAACACCACAACGTAATGGTGTGTCAGAACGTCGTAATCGTACTTTATTGGATATGGTTCAATCTATGATGTCTCTGACTGACTTGCCACTGTCATTTTGGGGTTATGCACTGGAAACCGCTGCATTCACTTTAAATAGGGCACCATCTAAATCCGTTGAAAAGACACCGTATGAATTATGGTTTGGAAACAAACCTAAGCTGTCATTTCTTAAAGTTTGGGGATGCGATGTTTATGTGAAGAAATTTCAACCGGATAAACTCGAACCCAAAGCGGAAAAATGCGTCTTCATAGGATACCCTAAGGAAACAATTGGGTATACCCTCTATCACAGATCCGAGGGCAAGGTCTTTGTTGCCAAGAATGGATCCTTTCTTGAGAAGGAGTTTCTCGCGAAAGGTGTGAGTAGTCGGAAGGTAGAACTCGAAGAGGTTATTGAACCTTCTCTTCATGAAATGGCGAGTAGCGTAGCTCTAGAAGTTGTTTCGGAGTTGACTTCACCTAATGAAGAGAGATCTAATGATATTGATCATGAAACTCCGAAAGAGGACACTACCAAACCTCGCAGGTCAAGCAGGACACGTGCAGCTCCTGAACTATACGGCAATCCTGTTATGAATTTCATGATTGATGAAATAGATGACCCTGCGACGTATGAAGAAGCGATGATGAGCCCTGATTCCAACAAATGGCTAGAAGCCATGAAATCCGAGATGGAATCCATGTACGAAAACCAGGTTTGGACCTTGGTGGACTTACCTCGCGATCGAAAGGCCGTTGAGAATAAATGGATTTTCAAAAGAAAAACTGATGCTGATGGTAATATAACCATCTATAAGGCTCGACTTGTCGCAAAGGGGTTTCGACAAATTCAAGGAGTTGACTACGATGAGACATTCTCTTCCGTAGCGATGCTTAAGTCGGTTAGGATTATGTTAGCAATTGCTGCATATTTCGATTATGAAATATGGTAGATGGATGTCAAAACTGTGTTCCTCAATGGTAATATTGAAGAAGAGTTGTATATGATACAACCTAAGGGTTTTGTCGATCCTAAGGATGCTGATAAGGTGTGCAAACTTCAGCGATCCATCTATGGACTGAAGCAAGCATCCCGGAGTTGGAATCTCTGCTTTGATGAGATGATCAAAGAGTTTGGATTTGTCCAAACTTATGGAGAGGCTTGTATTTACAAGAAAGTGAGTGGGAGCAATGTGGCATTTCTGATATTATATGTGGATGACATATTATTGATTGGAAATGATTTAGATCTTTTAAACAGTGTTAAAAGTTATCTAAACAGCAAATGTTCGATGAAGGACCTTGGTGAAGCTTCATATATATTGGGCATTAAAATCTATAGAGATAGATCAAGACGCCTAATTGGGCTATCGCAGAGTACATACCTTGATAAGATATTAAAGAAGTTTAATATGGACGGAAGTAAGAAGGGGTACTTACCTATGTTGCAAGGCAAGACATTGAGTAAGACTCAAAGTCCGGCTACGGCGGAAGAAAGAGAGATAATGGATAAGATCCCCTATGCCTCAGCCATAGGCTCTATAATGTATTCCATGCTATGTACAAGACCGGATGTGGCGCATGCTATTAGTTTGACTAGTAGGTACCAATCTGATCCAGGTTCGGAACACTGGATAGCGGTCAAGAATATCCTTGGAATGGTGTAACACACCATGCATAGGAATTTATAGTGGACTCTTTGAAATAACTTGGTTTTCTTCGGGGTTGGATGCATGAGTGGAACTCATACTTGGTACATGTGGAGGCTAGCAAAAGACTGGGAGCAACCAACTAAGAGAGCAATAAAGTCCATAATCATGCAAAGTGACAAAACATTATTAATTAAAGCATAAAGTGATATTACAAGTCAAAAACTAAATGATGATAGAGGCTAAGGTGAATGGTTCATAGTCTTAACATGGTGTAAGCATGTGCCAAGTCAACCCAAATAAAGCATCAAAGGAGAATACCACAATATTATGCTTTTGTATGCTAAAACAATGGAAGATTCCTTCAGGCACATTATGCAATCTCAATTTTTTGGAACAAGTCATGCTACAACAATAATCACTAAGCATAAAGTCAAAGCAATATCAAACATGACATGATAAAGTCTAGGCCTCAGTCAAAACAAACTCCTTTTTTACCACTTATAAGCATGAACTTTCCTACTCTTTTCCAACACTAGTCAACTTATTTGAAACATCATATGCATGCAGGGATCCAACCAATTTATTTAAGAAAACCAAACAAAAGAAAACTAAGAATAAAAACAAAGACGCTCCAAGAATAACACAATCGTGCATGAAACAAAAATGAAGTGTTTTGGAAGAAAACCTGAGATTTTTATTGATGAAGAAGGGGATGCCTTGGGCATCCCAAGCTTTGACGCTTGTACTTCTTGAATATTTCTTGGGGTGACACGGGTGGCATCCCTAAGCTTGAGCTTTTGTCCATACTTCATCTCATCATTATTCTTCCCTACACTTGAAAATTTCCTTCATACAATCTTCATTAGCAACATTAGTGTATTCAAGATAATAAGTCTTTAGGTTCAGTTTCAACACAAGTAAAACTTCCATTAAAACACAAGCTACTGTAGCAATTCCTTCTAAAAGATCAAGTGCTCAAAAAGAGCTCAAAGAGAAAGAGATTAAGAGGCAAATGCAAATAATGGCAGAAATCTATCAAAACAGACCAGCGGGTAAAAACCGATTTTTTCGAAGACCTTCTGTTGCTCAAATCGAAAGTGCTAAACTAATAACATGGGGCATAAGCACAAAAAATTACAGCTCAATCCGACGTACAAGGATTTTTCACGATTTTTTTTCAATGAAGCACAAAAATCTGTTTCGGGACAGCAACTTTCCCAAGTCTTACTTCTCTCTCATTAGAGGTTATTCTTGCCACAAAAACCAGACAAAAAGGATAAGGAGAGGTTATTACTGAGGTAGTAACTTCCAAGACTCAACAAAAGAAAAACTTACTGAAAGTAAAAATAATAATTTGGGTTATCTCCCAATAGTTCTTTTCTTTAACGCCTTTCAGCTAGGCATAAAAGCAAGATTCAAGTATTTTCGATATATAAAAGTTTTTAACTGAAAAGCTTCCATCGGAAGATTTGTTTTGGTTTCATAGGCATGAACACAAGTGTTCAAGGTCGACCACCACTTGACCATTACTCATCTTTCCAATCACTTTCCTTTTTGAAAATGTGTTTAGGTAACAAGTACAACTAAATTTTTTTGTAATTCGCATTCCCTATCTATACTAAGATAGAGAACAACTTAAAACTGAAAGTAAAAACTACTTAGAGATAAAGCAAACAAGTGCACACAAGAATATTCACCCACATGCTATTGCTCCCCGGCAACAGCGCCAGAAAAGGTCTTGATATCCCACAAGTATAGGGGATCGTGTGTAGCTTTTTTGAGAAGAGTGTCGAACCCAACGAGGAGCTAAAGGTAGGATAAATGTTCTCTCCAGTTCTATCAACCACTGATACAACTCTACGCACACTAAATGTTTGCATTATCTAGGAAATAAAACTAGAGCAACAATACGAGTACTAGAGATACCTTTGCATGATAATAAATAACAAGAAAGTAAAGTTAGTTGTTGCAGCAATA
This sequence comes from Avena sativa, assembly GCA_916181665.1. NCBI lineage: Eukaryota > Viridiplantae > Streptophyta > Magnoliopsida > Poales > Poaceae > Avena > Avena sativa. Next base: position 630,611,440 of record OV702288.1, read on the forward strand.
AAATACACTAAACTAACAGAACCATGAGTGTGGAATAGTGGTGGTAATTGTGGTGGCTTTGTCCGAGTTTAATTAGCGAATAAATCGGGTTCATTATCTTCGATGCATTTTTCTATGTGGGAGAGGCTAAATATACATGCGCTTCATTACTTGGAATTACATGTACTATATGATTGGATTGTTAGCAAACATCCATAACTACTAACAATGCATTAAGGTTTCCCCAACCATAGCCTTAAGTTTAATGGTCCTCTTACTCCCACACGTGCAACGTTCCGGTTCGCGTCCTCAAGTTTCTGTCACTCCGGCATAACTTCCCCTTCCTCTTACACATACTACAAACCCTATGATGTTTAATCCATGCGCGCACAAATATAAAGGACACCAAAGTACTGTACCATATCAACATACAATTCTAATGAACCAAAGACGTTCAACCATTCAATCTAAGAACAAAGAAACTACAAAAACACGACATAGATCATAGGATTATAACTTATAGCATCAAACACCATGTTTACATAGTACGGTATAGAGGTGTGTGGGAGGATGAACCACTACATACTAGGAGTATTAGGTGATGGAGATGGCGGTGAAGATGGTGAAGAGGGCGGCGGCGGCGCGGGGGACTCCTTCCCCGTTGTCGGTATCATGGGGGAGCACCGCCCCTTAGCCCCCTTCCTTCATGGATTCTTGGGAGCCCTCCCCCATGGAGGTGGGATCCATGGGGAGACAAAACCGTGGCTCTGGTGGCTGCAAATTCGTGGGTGGAGATGTCCTCCACAAATTAGGTTTTCTCCCTTTATATAGCTTCTCGGATTCCCGTCACCCCATCTTGGGTTGCAGTAAATCGGGCCTAGTGGGCCCGTCCGGACTCGGAATCAGCTAAATTTTATGTCCAGAAAGTTTGTCGTGAAATTTCCAACAACTTTTAGTTGAAGAGTTTTCCGTTTGATGCTGTCTTCGACCCGAAACATGAACATCTTCGAAAAGAGTTCTGAGACAGATTTCTGGAAAATCCCAATTTGACTCCAACAAGGTTTCCACTTGTATTCTTGGTAATTCCTACACATCAAAGTGTAATACAAGAACATTGTTTACTTTTGCAATTATTAGTAGGTTAGTCCAAATAAATCATAAACTTTATACTCCCTCTGACCCGTATTAGTTGACTTGGATTTCTCTAGATACGGATGTATCTAGACACATTTTAGTGCTAGATACATCCGTATCTAGACAAATGCAAGTCAACTAATATGGGTCGGAGGGAGTATAAAAAGGAGTATCAAAAGCATATTATTAGCATAAAACCATCAAAAATTATAAATATGTTATGGACGTATCAGCCACCATGTAAGAGTGTGAGGCATGAAACTGCGAAGAATTATCCTTGGGTTCATAACCTCTACTCATCAGTGAAGCTCACATATCACAAATGATATTAAGAGAATTGATTTTCTGAATTTTGGCATTATGGGGGGAGGGATAGCCCAATAGATTAGGACTGCACTCCCCTATGTCCATGTCTGCACCTAAACCACATAATGATCAAGTAATAGGTGTGTATGCATGATGATTAAGTCAAACTTCTTAAATCTACGATATTTAGCTCATTCCTCGAATAACAAAATATTGCTTCATCAAGTGGCTTTGTGAAAATATCTGCAAGTTGGTCTTTGGTTGACACATAAGAAAGCTCAATATCTCCTCGGGCAACATGATCTCTAATGAAATGATGACGGATCTCAATATGTTTTGTTCTTGTATGATCCACCGGATTGTAGGAAATTTCGATAGCACTTTCATTGTCACATAATAGAGGCACTTTGTCACAACAGACACCATATTCCTTTAAAGTTTGCCTCATCCATAGCAATTGAGTGCAAGCACTAGCTTCAACCACATATTTAGCCTCAGCGGTGGAAAGAGATATACAGTTTTGCTTTTTAGAAGACCAACACACTGATACATTGCAAATGTATCTATAATTTTTGATGTTCCATGCTTGGTTTTATCCACTTTCTTGTGTTTTGTTCCAACTTTGGAGTACTTTTCATATGATTTCTTGGACTAACCTATTAACAAGAGCCACAGTGCCAGCTGCCTGTTTTCTGCTATTTTTGGTTCCAGGAAAGTCAGAAAATGAATATTCTCGAAATTGGACGGGACAAAAGCCAAAGTGCCTATTTTTCCGGAAGTCATCAGATGCCAGAATACGAGACGGAGAGGGGCCAGAGGTCGGCCACACCACCTGGCCGCGTGGCCAGGCTAGGCCCACGCCAGGGGGTGGTGTGGTGGCCCCTGGCAGCCCCTCGGCCTCCCCTTCTGACTATAAGATGCCCTCGGGACGTAAACCCTAAGGGCCCGATCAAAAATCCACGAAAGAGTCTGTAGCCGCCTTCATCTCCATCCCTAGATCAGGAGGGATATGAAGCTCTTCCCGGCACCCTGCCGGAGAGGGGAATTCACCCTGGAGGCCTTCTTCATCACCATGCAAGCCTCCGGTGTGATGCGTGAGTAGTTCATCCTTGGACTACGGATCCATGTAGTAGCTAGATGGCTGGTTCTCCTCTGTGCTTTCATGTCTAGATCTTGTGAGCTCCGTTCATGATCAAGATCATCTATTTGTAATTCTACATGTTGTGTTTGCGGAGATCCGATGGATATTGAGATGCTATTTCAGATTGATTATTGATTCTATCATGTCTTTGTTATTTGTGATCTTGCATGCTTTCCGTTGTTAGTAGCTATCTTGGCCAAGTAGATGCTAGCAACTCCAGGAGTTAGTATTTATGCTCGATAGTGGGTTCATGCCTCTGGTAATCTGGGGAAGTGACAAAAATCTCTAAGGTACTAGATGTGTTGTTTCTACTAGGGAGAAAACAACAATCCTTTGTTCATAGAACAATCGTATTGTTTACTTTACACATAGTTCGTAAAGCAGTAATCTGTTGCTTGCAACTTAATACTGGAGGGGGTTCGGATGATAACCTGAAGGTGGATTATTAGTCATAGATGCAGTTGGATGGCGGTCTATGTATAATGTTGTAATGCCCAATCAAGTCTCAAAGGAGTCAAGATGATTAGTATATGCATGTATTGCTTTCTCGGTGTTTGTCAATTGCCCCGCTGTAATTTGTTCACCCAGCATGTTATCTATCTAAGGAGAGCCACCTCTAGTAAACTATGGATCCCGGTCCTTGTCTTTTACATACAATCTACAACTGTTTACTTCTTTGTGTTTACTTTCTGCAAACCTTTACTTCTTTCCATTCGATACGTTTAATCCTTTGTTTTCCACAAAACACGGTGGGATTGACAACCTCATCGCAAGTTGGGGACAAAGTTTTGTGGTTGTGTTGTGCAGGTCTCCACGTTGCTACTAGCACCGGTAGTGCGCCCTGCCAAAGCTTAGCTAGTAACACCTTTGGGGTGTTTCCTTGCTCCTACTGGTTCGATTAAACCTTGGTTTCATAACTGAGGGAAACTTGTTGACGTGCTCATCATACCTTCCTCTTGGGGTTCCCAATAAGCTCTACATCAACCATGCACCAGCACTTTTCTGGGTGCCGTGCACTGAGCCATCAAGCATTTTTCTGGCACCGTTGCCGGGGATCTAATAAGAAGAAGAAACTCCCACGTCAACTACACGCCATTAAAAGACATTTTTCTGGCGCCGTTGCCGGGGAGTCAAGGACATCTTCACAAGGGGAGTCCCTCATAACCAATCTCTTTACTTTGTTGTTTTTTTTTGCTTAGTTTCTTTTTGCTTTGTTTGCTTGTTTTGTTATCAAAAACACAAAAAAATAGTTTTACTAGTTTGCTTTCTTATTTCAAAAACACACAAAAATTAGTTCCTATCTTGAGTTGCCACTATGTCTAGCCTTGATCCAATCACTATGTCACCCAAGGAAATGATTTTCACTTTTAAACAAGGAATTGAGGAAAGTTTTAAAAAAGCTTGGTCTAGAATCTCCGATCTACATGAAAAAATTGAGCCTAAAATGACTCAAAGCTTGTTCCTTAGCAGTTTTTACCTTGGGATTGCTCTTTGCTATAGATATGCTTTAGATGCTGTTGTGGGAGGAGATTTCCTCCAATGTAATGAGGATGATGCTATTAATGCTATAAAGAAATTGATCCTCACTTACAACTGTTGGGTCCGCAGCATAGAAAACAAAAAATTTCCTACGGTGTGAACTACACGCCAAGATCTATCTACTAGGTACAAAGAAACGGGTGGACATACATCCAACGAGAACTTACCCTCGTAGACAACGAGCTTTGTTAACGAGTAGGAACTCGTGGTTGATGTAGTCATACACTTGCCGATCTCAAGATCGTGATGAAGTCCAGCAGGTCCGGCTCCAGCACGTCCATCAGATCCAGCTCCAGCACCACCAAGTCCAGCACCGCAAAGCAGCGGTGCATCCGTGATCACACACACGTCCGGTACCCCGACAACCTCCGTCCCTCGCTCCAGCAAATCAGCGGAAGCAGCAACTCCTTTCCAGATAAAGCCACCGGGAACATGTATCTCGCTAATCCGAGACCATGGGGGAATAATACTAGAGGGGGAGAGAGATCCTTCACAAGGAGGTGTGTGTGAGAAGTGAGGAGGGGGTGGCCTTTTATAGGAGGAGGAGGGTGCCCCTTCTTCATGGCCGGCGCATGGAGGAGGTGACTCTTCACCTCCTCCATTCATGTGGTGGTAACTCCCTCTACATAAATTTGCCCCTTCACATTCTCTTTTAAAGTCTCCACTTTAAATGCATTAAATTTCTCCAAATTTAATGCTCTCTCATTTAATAAAACTCTTTTATTATTTTTATTCAGAATTTTGTTAATTACTTTAATTAACAAACATTCACATAAAACCCCCTGGAACATTTCAATATTACATGCAGAACCAATTTCAGCAATTTCACCCGAAACAGTTTTGGTGTCTATTGAAATAATTCCAGCGCTTTCTTAAATCTTTATCTGAAACATATTTGCTTCAAATGGTGTCGGTATCCCTTAAGTGTGTCACCCTACGGTTCACGAATAATGCATACATGATCGAGACCCCTCTCCGATCAATAATCAGCAGCGGGACCTGGAGATCCATACTGACTCCTACACATTCAACGATGACTTCTGTGATCGTGAGAACCTTTAACGCTAGTAACTAAATCCCTTTGTCCCGCGATATATTACATGTCCGAGATTCGATCATCGGTATCTCCATACCTAGTTTGATCTCGTTACCGACATGCACTCTTTTCTCGTTCCCGTGATATAACATTCTAGTGATCACATCACTTGCTTGCAAGCTATTTCAATGTGATATCACCGAGAGGGCCCAGAGTATATCTATCCGTCATCGGGATTGACAAATCCAACTCTTGATCCATGAGCCTCAACATAACACCTTCGTAGCACTGAACCCACCTTTATAGTCACCCTGTTACGGTGTGACGTTTGATGTTATCAAGATACTCTTTCGGTGTTAGCAATTAACATGATCTCATGGTCTAAGGATAAAGATTACTTCGTATGATGTTATAGCAATATAAACATAATGACTTTGATCGTAATGCTATACTTCGGATGAATGTTCATCACATCATTCCACCAATGGTGTGACCTTGTTATTAACAACATCCAATGTCCATGATCAGGAAACCTTGATCATCTTGTTAATCAACAAGCTAGTCTATAAGAGAGGCATAACTAGGAACCCTTTTTGTTTATTAAACACACATGTATTGATGTTTCTGATCAATACAATTATAGCATGCAAAATAAACATTTATCATAAACATGGAATAAGATAATAACCACTTTATTATTGCCTCTCGGGCATATTCCCTTCAACAACATGCCTAGCCAAACTGATATTTCTTTCGCAAAAATATTTGCTAGGTTGAAAACTCTTGAGGCTAGCACTACTAGCTTAGAAAATTGATATAACACGCTTAGGGAGCATCACAATTATGTTCCAATAAACTCTGAACCATCAAAGTGGTTCCCTATAGTAAAGATCAAGATAAACACTGGAACTTTTGAAGCTCGCTGTGATATCATGTCTGAATTTTGTCTTATGCCCAAAGATATTTATAAATCTCTGAATACCATGAACCAACCACCAAGCCAACTAGTAGGACACCCTCCAAGAGTAACAAACTCACGATCTCTCACTCGAACCAATCGAAATGGAGAGCTCAACACTTATGCAATAATGCAAAGCAAGAACACCAAAGGTGTTCAAATCCTTCACACTCAAATCCCACCAAAGCAACAAGTGCTAGAGAGGAATTAGAGAGGAAGAACAATGGTGAAAACCAAAAAAGACTCTAAGATCTAGATCTAATGGGTTCCTCTCACTTAGAGGGGGAATTGATCAGTGGGGATTGTAGATCTAGATCTCCTCTTACAAAGCCCTAAAAAGATGCAAGAATCATAGGAGGGATGGGAGAGTAACAAGCTCAATAGGGTCAACAATGGATATCAAAAACATGCTCAAGTATAATAGAAAACCATTGGGGAAGAAGCCCCTTTTATAGGAAAAGCAAATATGACTGTTAGGGACCAAAATGTGTAGTGTAGAAATTTCTAGTGAAATTTCATCAAAAATTTCACTAGAAATTTCTCACTGGAACACGAGTCATTAACATGTTCTGGTAGGCATCGGGAAATTCCGGCGACCACCAGAACTTTCTGGCGACGCCGTAATGCCCACCGGTTTTCCAGACATAAAACATGATTACAAAAACAATGATAACTTTTGCATCCGGACTCTGAATTTAGCAAACTTGAGCTTTTTGAAAAGCTAAAAACAATCTCTTTCTAGTAAAGGCTATAAAACCGAAGAAAATACAAGAGGTAAAATACCTAATAAGGAGAGGTATGAAACCTTCGTAAAGAAGAACCGGTAAAACCTCCAAACTTGAGAACACAATGGAAGATGCATACGAATTCCATTTTCGATGAACTTGGGATTGTGGAAGAGCTAGAAACAAACTCAAGAATCTCAAACAGAGAAACACAAGAAGAAACAAAATAGGGAGATGCAAAGTATGCAAAGGACTAGGCTCCCTAAGACGATGTAATCAAGTTACCCAACTGAAAGCCCGTCCTGATAGTGCGACTATATATCCTATAACCCGGTCTCACAACAACCACCTTGAGACCGGTAAAAGTAAAACCTAGAAAGGCCAAATGGATCACTAAGCAAAGACCGTAGTCCCCTTTCTGTCACTAGGTTTCCTATGAGATCGCTGCTCACCATTCATGTCACCTTAATCGTTTATGAATTTGTGGGAACTTGGGTACCTACAAGTCCATAGATCGAGTTAAGAGACAAAGAAATAAAGATACAAATATCTATTAAATCAATACACAATACTCCCATGAATTAGATGCACATAATCGCTACAAGGTTTCACTCCAACCAGCAATCTATGAGGACTACTCACTCGTAACAATAAGATCAAGGATAGAAAATATTATGCAATATACTTAGAGTGAAATCAAATATTCTTACAATGGTCGCCGAATCACAAGGATATCTCAAGTACAAGCTAAGGCCTAATGGCTATAGCTATGGAGAGGATGGAGGATGCAGAGGATGAACTATGATGGTGGATCTTCTTTGGTGGTGTTGTGATGCAATCTCAGAATGGCGGCCCTCTGCGTGATGACCGGGACCTCAAAATATATAGACGTATTCACGAAAGTTGTAGGGTTTGACTTGACGGAGCCACTACCACCTGGTACGGGCGGGCGACACGGGCGGACCTTGGCTGTACCATTGGTCATTAAGCTTACTGAAGGGTGGTTTTCAACCTGGTTTGCTTAGCTGTGTAGGAAACCTCATAATCTTCATTAATTGCTCCTGATTTTGCCTTAAAAGTGTGATTTCCTAAACAACACAATTTAAAACAAAGAATTGCACATCTTTGCAATAATTAGTCATTAGTAGCAAGGCTAGAGAGATTCTTGGTCATTTGTTGAACTAAAAATGCGATTTAAACATGGAGAAAGATGGCTATTCTCACAGCCATCATCCATTATTACCAAATGGATGACAAGCTTCATGTATATGAAAGCTTCTCCCTCAATAAATTTGTGGTTTTGGTCTCCTCTGGCCATTGCTCCACTATTCTAGGCCATGCTGTCTCCCTCCCTATGGTTGGTCTTGGCGGCGGGAGGATGGAGGATGGCATGTGGGCTGATGTGGTGCGGTAGTGGGTGGAGGAGCCGATGGGGTGTATCCATCTAGATAAGTGGGAGTTCTAGCTTGTTGTCCTCTCTCTTACCGGCCATGGAGGCAAGAGGAGGAGGTACAGCGGCACGTCGACCACTCTTCAGTGGTGGTTCGATCGAGTGCTCAACGTTGCGAGCACTCTGGAAGCAGCAAATCGAGCACATCAACTCCAGCACCATAGCTAAGGAGTTATCTTCAGCGTTTGGAGCCTTCGGTCGGGAAGCAGAGTTCTTCCCCGACAAACCTTCCTCCATCGGAGGATCTTCCCTGATCTCAGCTTGGGATCCATGACTGGCGTTGCCCCAAGTGAAAAGTTCCCCAGCGGCGACGTTCGTCGAGCTTGGAGATCGACCAGTTGAGTGGAGAAGACCAGGGACCGGATTGTTTTTCTTTTCCCTAGGGGATTTTCTGTAAGATTTGTAGCCTTATTTGTTAACCCCCTTATCCATAGGGGCCTGTTTATAAAATGTAATCCTACCACTTTGTAAAGGAATGCTTCTAAGGACCTTCGAGCCCTATCATGTTAAAAAGAAAAACTGAACAGGCTTTCTGTCCTAGGTGCGACAGAACCATACCTGACCATCGGGCCGTGCTCTGGCGGGCCGGCACGCAGGCACACGTGCCCCGTCATGGGTCCGGCACGGCACGCTACTAACAGGACGTGCCCGGCACGACACGCTACTTAACGGGTCGTGCCCGGAACATGACCCGGCTCGAGCCGTGTCTGGACCTCGAGGCCAAGCCCACGTGCCGGCACGGCACGACCCGTTAAGCTTATTTCTTTATTTTCATTTATATTTTGTATATATTTACCTATTTTTAGAATTATTTTTATTAAAAAATAGTCTAAAAGGACAAATTAAGGTCCATTTGACGTGCTTAACGTGACGTGGGCCGACCAGTTTACTTAAGAGGCCGTGTCTGAGCCTCGAGACCAAACCCACGTGTCGGCACGGCACGGCCCGTTAGCTTAACGTATCATGGTGGACCGTGCCGTGCCGTGCCAGCCACGGTGAGTTAGGCGCGTCGTGCCGTGCCGTGGTCCGGTCCCTTAGCCAGGTATGGGCAGAACACGTTCGTGCCGTTATATTGGCGGTCCCTTAGCCAGGTATGGGCAGAACACGTTCGTGCCGTTATATTGGGACCAGGATTGTGCACGCACCCGACCCAACGAGCCGCTTTCTTCAACATTTCCCCACCGAGTTCGCCTCACCGGAGTCCGCTCAAGAACCAAGAAATCCCCAATCCCGAGCCCCCGTGGAAGGCCAGGGCAATCCGCCCAACAAGCGCGCCGCGCTCTCCCCCGCGGCCGTCCCCGGCGCCGCCGCTACTCCCCCCGGAGCCAGCAGGGATCACTTGACCCACCTTCCCGACACCATCCTCGTCTGCATCCTCCTCAAGCTCGGCACCAAGGAAGCCATCAAGGCGAGCACCCTCTCCCGGCACTGGCGCCGCGTATGGGCTCAAATCCCCGACCTCAACTTCGACGACGTCGGCTCCTCCGTTCCTGCCCGTGCCCTCGCCGCCTACAAGGCCCACGGGGGGGACGATATCCACAACCTCACCGTCTCCCTCAACCAGACGAACGCGCAGGAAACCACCGCCTGGCTGTCCCTCGCCGCGCCTCTCCTCTCCGGTCGGCTCTGCGTCAACAATAGACGTAAGGTAACGCGGGAGACACTGCATCTTTTTCTGCGCGAGGAGGATGCGATGGTGCGAAGAGCCGCCGTTGCGTTGCCCTGCTTCAAGAAAGCCACCGAGATTTTGATGGACCTCGGGTTTCTTGCCCTAGCGCTGCCACCGGCTGGCGTCTTCGACTTGCTCAGGGTGGTGTGGCTGGAGCACTTCTGGTTCCGAGGCCAAATTAGCATCAGCAACACCGTGTTTCCATCATTGCAAAAGCTAACCATCCGCAGGGTCCGTGGGTTGGTCGGACTGACGCTCAACTCCAAGTCTCTGCTGTATATACATCTGTCTCTCCTCCTTGAGATTCAGTGGCTCAACATCCTGGCTTCAGAGCTTAACAAATTAGAGGTGACGTTCTGCTTTTATAATACGCCGACACCAGTTGCCAGCATTGCTGCAGAGAAATTAGAGGAGCTCAGGTGGGAAGTGCCTTGCGTTCCAGAGCTCAAAGGGATACCACAACTCCGCGTGCTCGGAGCCCTCCTATTACAACGCTTTGGCCGGAAGATATTTGTGCAGAATTTCTTAATTGCTTTCCAGCAGTCCACCATCTCGAGCTTCAGATTAGGCCTTGTGTGAGTGCTTCTTCTTCCTCTTGGACACGATTTTTTTACGGGACCCTCTTGTACCTATTTGTGATTTTGTTCTTTCACCAACATAAATGATTCTCTCTTTGAATAATGTCACTGTGTGCCATTGAGACAGAACTGCGTTGTGACGACATAAGATCATATTGCAAATATGGGGTTTGCTCACAAATGACAAATGACTAGTATGGAAATGGCACCCACATAATTGGAGCAAAAAAGCAGAAATACGAGTTCAGAGGCAGCACTGTTGGTATTTTAGGATATAATTCCAGTGGTTTTGAGTTTGAACATTTGTATATGTGCAAATATCCTTCGAGCATTGTTAGTTTTGGATATGCTACCTGGGGTTTTGACTTCTGAATAGGATATTCTGCTGGTGGTTTTTTAGTTTTGTGTACTCGTGCACGGATTGTTAGGAAGTTCAGCAAGGCTGCAGTTTTTCATCTGCCTCAGAGAGTGTGAATTCGCTGTAGATCAGGAAAAGAAACTTGGACAACATTTGATCCCTCTATATCCCTTTAATTTCTGAAGATCTCCGGCGAGAAATTCAGTCAAACATTCAGTTCACTGTCACTTGTCTTCAGTGTGTAACGTGAAGTTTACAATTGTCTGTGCTAGTATACTTGGGAGGCTACACATTTTAGACATGCCTATGTATGAGTATGTCTGAGTTCTCGAGACTGGAAAGAATGTCTTTACTTTCAAGCTACTTCATAATCTCTTCACTGGAGTTCACATGGTGTATTGGCAAACTTATGAAACTACTTCCTTTCTGTTTCTGGATGTGGACTAGTGCAAACATGTCTGTCAAGGTAGTCTATGGTTCTCTGTCGTGTATATTTAATTACTGTCAATTTGTATGAGCTGACCTTTGTTGGCTTCCAATGATTCAGCTGCGGATGAATGGGTCGCTGCTCTCGTTGGAAGACATAACCATCCCTTCCGTGAATACATTACGGATATACTTAGAAACAAATGATCATGTTTTTGAAGGAAGAGTATTGCAGTTGCTCGCAAAGTGTGCTGGTATAAGAGAGCTGAATCTATCATTCCAATCTCGAGATGAGGTAATTATATCCTTTGTAATATACTATTATTCAACATTTTCAGCATCCTCTGGCTACAGTGTGTTAAATAATGGAAGTTAGAAATTGCCAAAGTTTATATTTTTCTTATATATTTGGGAGCCAGAGATAGTAATGATTTTGAGTTGATATATTTCAAGCATAGCTGGTGTCAAATAGTTTGCATGCAGGAATTGCCCATTGGCTGTCGGAATAAAACTAGGTTCCGTTTTCTGTTTGGACTGGGATAGCGTAGACATGTTTAGGAGAGGCAACTGAAAAACAAGATTATCCTTACAACATGCTTTATCATTATGGTATTATTAAAAGAAGCTCTTAATACGAGATAGTTACTTAGTATGAAATGTACATCTATTCTGTTGCTTGAAGAAAATGTTGCTAAAAATGTGTACATCTATTATTAAGTATTATATCTTTCTTTTACCATTTTTGCACTTTTGGTCTTGTGGAATGTAAACAGGAAATTTGGTATTGTGGCGGTCTATATTAGTGAATGCCATTTTGCACCATTTCTTTTTTAGCCTGTGCATTTTAGATTGGATTATGAATCTGAACTGTACTGCCTGAAATTGTTATTCAGCATGCAAATACTTGTCACTTCGTATGACAGTAACTAATGCTATTGTTGTGCCTAACAATGGTCTGTATTTGTAGCATGTGTTGTTCCCATTTCAGGTGCAAGGTTCCTGTTTACCGCACTGCATCTGCCACGGAAAGCATGGACTATGGGAAGCTGAGGTCGTTCAAATGGGGGCTCTAGAAGAAGTAGAAACCGTCAATTACCATGGGACTTCAGGTGAAACTTACTTTGTGGAACAGCTGGTGAAAAGGGCGCCGGCGCTTAAGCATTTGAGAGTAACCTCGAAGGTTGAGAATCATTTCTTGGACGAGATTGGAAAGTTTTGCCCTCCCAAGTGTACGGTCCAGATTGTAGTAGCACTGGAATAGAAGCAAAGGTGAATAGGTGATATGATCTCCCACTTGCTATTAGAACTCTGAAGCATACATCTGTTCATTCTACATTTTCGGCATAAAACTCATCGTGTACACAGCCGGTTTAGTTGGATCATGAATGATGTGACTGAGGTTGAAGAATCTCGTATATTGGGTTCATGAATGCTGTCGGTTCAGTGTATACTCGTTTGTAATCGCATTTGTTGTCTCTTTGGTGGACCTATTGTCGTCCGCCTTAATGGCGATCAGCTTAAGATGATTCTGGACCGTGGTCATGGTGATCACCTATTGTCGTCCACGGTGTCATACCTGTTTACGTTTTCATGTGGTCAATTTAAATAGATAGGTCTTTTGATTGCTTAAAAGAGCAGGTGGACCGTGGCAGAAGATGGGTGTGTGTCAAGTATAGCACAGGAGTCACAGTCTAGAGTCCAGTGTGGAAAGAAATGTTGCTGGTGTTTGTTCCTCCTGTCTAGTTTCACTTTCATCTGCGTCGTGCCGTGCAGGCAGTGTGGCAACGAGTTCATAACTGCCTGACAAGCGTTGCCATTGTACAACTAAATATCCGTGATTCTTTCACGCCTGTGAGACTCGAAAATTTATCATTTTGTGCTGAATGTCAGGTTTCCATTGGTCAAGCATTTCTGTGTTCAGGCTGAATGAGGGGGTTTAACAAATGAGGTCGTTTTCAGTTTTCACTGTGATCTGACTTGAAGTGGCAGCAGGATTATACCAGTATGGCACTCAGTTTTGGCATGTTTAAATCTTTAGCCCGAGCTCTGTTCTCATTTTGGATCAGCACTACCATGTCAACTGAAGCTGTGGTTTCTGCAACCAACGGACGGACATATAGCCTACAAAAGCTTTTGAACTTGGTTTTGGTTGGGGTGCGCCTGGCCAGGGCAGTAGTGCAACGCCCAGGCGACGCGTGAGGACCCCAGCAGCAAGCTACTGTGGTGGATCCTCCCCCACAAAAAATAAATTTAATATCGTTGTGGACACCATGGCCCACATATCAGATATTAAACTGATAAGAACAGATACTACACTTGATCTTAGCCAAAAGGCCGAGAAAGGTATGAGTTCTCCCTTGCCTCTGCCCCTCCTTTTAAACGACTCTCCCGGCTCCGTCCTCCCAGCGCAGGCGAGGTGGGACTAAATCTCCCAGCGCTCTCCGTGTCGGAAGTTGGGAACAGCGTAGCTTGGCTGGGCTAAATCTTCCAAGGCCCAAAACGTTCTCTGCGTGCGAAGGCTAAAGCCTAACAAGCAAGTACGATACCCTACATGCCTAGCTTAGCTGCGGAGGAAAACAAACACCGTGGCGTGGTGGTCTTCTTCCTCGCATGTACTTCAGTCTGCAGCACAGAGAGAAAGCAGAAGATGGATCTCCAGAGAGAGACATGGAGTAGTGGTGTATGACCCCATGTGGCAGCATTCAATCCTCTCATCAGTTTCCTTCTCTCTCACCGTCTCACGGACGCATGTACGATATCTTAACTTTCAGTCTCTCTCACACTGTCACGCACATGACAAAAACAGAGGTTTAGGGCGGATCTATGGTGAGATTTTGGGTAGTGTCACGACCTTTTTTTTAATATCCGCTGATCTATTAACAAGCATCAACAACGGTACAAAGGATCTCTAACCCCTAAAAGTGTAAAATTATAAATAGGCCTTTGAACTACTCCCTTCTATCCAAATTACTTGATTTAAATTTGTCTAGATTCGATTATGTAGACATGATTTACTATTAGTTGCATCCGTATCTTGACAATTTTAAGTCAAGTAATTTGGATCGGATTTTCCAAAAATGAGATCAATGCATAGAACCCCTTTATTAATTTATTACGATGTAGTTCACAAGTACTCCTATTACATCTCACGGATCAGAATTATTTACCACACAAATGAGCCATCTAAAATAAGGAAGTAACATGAAACACATGTGTATGGTCATGTTATTCTCCTCTCAAGCTGCCAGCTTCACCGGTTGTATAATGCCCGTGAGACCGTTTTCGAACGGTTAAACTCCGAAACCATGTCATGCCGCAGCTCCTCTGACTATAGTGGCCGAGCCAGAATTTGAGCATAGGGGAGGCGAAGAAAAAATTGCACACTAAACATCACACAAATATATTGCAAGTTATCGGTAACATATGTATTAATCGATAGAAAGCTAGATGGTATTAGATTGTAGCCATAGGTTCGCCAAAATTATGGAACCATCTAAAAATCTCATCAATGGTGAATTTTTTTGCAGGAGTATTCACAATGTTTACTAACTTGTACTACAAAAAAGTCGTTTAACAGATTCTTTTTATTTGAAGAAAAAAGATAAATTTAACCTTCGATTAAACTTTTTCATTGTGCAATTTCATATTCTATGACAAGGTGGCATGTACTTTATCAGGGATCTGCAAAATACTAACTAGTAATATACGATGTACTCCATTTTGGAATCTGAAAAGATGTACATATTTTTTTCTAAATATTCGATCAAAGTTAGTAAGATTTGACTTTCGACTAGTCCTTACGCCTTATATTTTGGGACGGAGGGAGTACCTAGGTATTATTGTATGAGGCGTCCGGCAGATGGACTGTACGCGCAGCAGCCGCACCTCGCGCTATGGTGGTGAACGATGTTTTTGCAGATCCGTCGGATCCCCTCTGGTTATGTGCCCTAACGTCGGCGAGCGATGGCGAGTGAACAAGACGAACCAGAAGCCGATGAGTGAATCGATCGATACAAGCTTCTATTATGGTCTTCCTGTGTCCATATGAGGCCTCAGGCTATATAGTTTAGCTGAATAGTAATTCTTATGCAAGAGTTACACGCTTTCTATTTTCTTTGCCTAATTACGGGAGACTAATCGCAATTAGCTGTTGTACATACCCTGCATACAACCTAGAATTATTGAGGGGAGCCGAACCCTAGGGGGGGGGGGGTCTAGTCCCTGCTCGCCCCCGTCTGACTATATATACCATATATGGGTAATACGCACATGCCATATGGCCTATAGAAGAGAACATACACCCACTTGGATCCGTCCTTTCTGTTTCCTATCAACTCCACTCACCCAAATGCGGGACAAATTAGTAATATTAGCCGAAGGTAGAATGTGAAATGTCATATGCACATTGCCCCAAATAACTTTTGCAAAAGGACATGCAATAATGAAGAGTTGTTGTATTGTTTCATCTTGGTTATATTTTTTTCCATCAATTCCAAATTTTTTAAAGAGGTTATCCTTTGATAAAATGGCTTTTCGATGGAGAAACTACATAAAGATTCTTATTTTTATTATTTTTAGTGGCACCTTCATCTTTCAAATATATTTGCGTAAGTACTTGGTATTATCATTGATTAGATAAGGTACATAGATTTTTAACCGTAAAGTTGTCGGATGTTGTTAATTTCCATATTCTTATTTTCTGAAAGTTATACTTCCATTAATCGTTCAATCAAGTGCAGCTATTTCAACCATCCATTTTCTATCATCGTCTTTCAAAAACCTATGTTAAGTGGGACGGTGGACATTGGCCACCGAAGCTCCTTTTCGATAGACAATGCTATATAGGGTCGGGTATTGACCAGCCAAGGTCTTGCCCCCCTAGCCAAGTGTCTTTCTGGAACCTTGTGTTCACCCCCATTGCCAATAGTGAAAGAACCTCTTATTAGAAACTCGTCTTTTAGTTTTATTATACCCTTCCAAAAGGGTGAATCTGTGAGTTTTGTTGTCACTTTAACCAATGATTTAGATTGTAGATATTTATTTTGCAACACCCTTTCCCTTTTTAAAGTTTAAATATCCACTTTCTAAGTAAACATCTATTTTTTAACTCCAAGACTTCTATTCCTAGCCCTTCTTGACCTTTTGATGTTTGAACTACCTAGCAACAACTACAAGAACTAGAGCTAGCCGAAAACATGTAGCCGTCCTCTCCCCTCCCTCACCATAGTCGATCAAACCTTGTCATAGTGAAACTTGTCGTAGTAGATAGACTGAAATCATGCTAAGTTCTCAAAGAACCAGCGCAACAACCACTAGCGAGGCTTGAATCTAATGCTAGGGCGGGCCATCACTAGTAATGCAAGTAATTTATAGGATAATAAGCATGGGGGTGAAGGATGATTTCCTTAATAGAGAACATTTTGGAGTTGGAGATGGCTCTAATACTAGGTTTTGAGAGGATACATAGTTGCACCTCTGGTACATCAGTATCCATCATTGTATAATATTATGCAACCGAAGAATATTAAGATTACAAATGTTGTACCTTTGAATATTGGGTTCAGGAGGTACTGTTTAGCACTAAGTGGGCATCATGGTTATACTTATGCCAAAGGCTTATGATGGTACAATTGTCCGACGAGCCGGATAAGTTTGTATGGAAATTAATAGCCTCGGTTTTTTCCGTGAAATCTATGTACAAAGATCTTATGTGTGGCCATACTATTTTTTCAAAAGTATTTATGGAAATGAAGATTCCGCTTAAGATAAAATTATTTATATGGTTCCTTAATAATAAAGTTTTGCTTGCAAAAGATAACTTGGCAAAAATGAGCTGGGTAGGGAGTACAAAGTATTGTTTTGTGGGGCGTGGTACACCATAGAACATTTATTCATCTCATGCCCTTTTGCTAGTCTATAACGGTGTACTGTCAACTTTATAGATGATTTACCTTCTTCGGCTAATATAACAAACACGTTCAGGAATTGTTTAAATGAGGTTGATACTAAATCCAAGGACAGAATTCGTATTGGTATTTCTGCCTTAATGTTGATCAAAACTTTTAACTTTTTCAAGTTATTCACATGGTGGAGCATTGGATGCATCTATGGGCACTCCTATTACCGCATGATCAACGGGATGTTATGGTTACTAGATGGTCGCTTGGGACATCTTCACCTAGACTGGATGACACCATATTAGTTGACTACGGGATGCTTAGTTGTCATATGCTTCTTATTTTTCATTCATTGATTCATGTTTCAACTTTGAGGAATCCTCAATTATGTGATAACTCTAGATGATAGAATTTTGATAAAAGGTTGTGTGAATCGAGTGATGTAGAGGCCGAGGTTACTCCCCTTTCAAAAAAAGGCTAATAAGCATGCACACAAGGTTACACTCCATGTAAGTTGTAGAAATGTTGGGCGGGCCATGACCTTGGTTGGCCCAACATAGCTTCGCACATGGCAGTAACCATAGCTAATACTATGAAACAAGTAGATCGCTCCTTACAACAACAACATGAGATTCGCAAGACACACAACTTCAGTCGTCCTCCTTTGGCGGTAGGCCCACTACCAAAGCGAGAATAGGGTAGGAGGACCTTAATTAGATATCGGGATGTTGCTACTGCCTCACCACCTCGATGGAGACTTGATTCATACTTGGCAAGAGGCTGAGATCGGTTGCAACTCTAAGAGAATCTCCATTCGGGGGCCCTAAAGCCCCACTAAAGGACTACCGTGCTCAGCCCACACCCTCCCCAAATTTTTTTGGCTCCAGCACGGCCCGTTTTGTTATCTGGTGCCCCCAGGTGGAATCCAACCCACGGGGAGGGGGGCTAGCGGGGGCGCCGGATGACGCATTTCTGGCGGGAAGGCCCAGAGAAGAAGGCGCGTGAAATGCCTAGTTGTCTCGGGCCACCCCTATCAGCGTGAGCAGACGACGCATCCGGTCCGTCTTCCTCCTCGCTTGCCATGTCCTAGTAATAGCGTTGCTGCTCGCCGATCAGCCTTTTACGGGCGAGCAGCCGATGTGTCCCGTCCGCCACGCCTCCCTCCTCGCATGTCGTGCCCCTCCTACACATTCAATGGTTGTCTCCCTCGCCTAGTGTTAAAAACCCTTCTTCACCCGCTCGTTCGACGCATTCCCTACTATCCACCTCCTCTCCCGTCCTTCCCAACTACCACCCGCCGGCTATGGAGAGGTACCCCGGAGATGGTGCCGCCGCGAACGGTTTCGGGTGGCGCTTGCTGCACGTAGCCAAGGCTCGGGGGCTGTGGGACACGGGCTACCTGGCGCTGCCGGACATGTGGTGCCCTCAAACTGGTTCCTTAGCGCCGGCAGCCTTCCCGTCTCACTTATCCCCCGTGGCTAGGCGCGCGCGGTGGAGATCTACCGCACTACTGGGGCGCCCTCACGCTGGAGGAGCAGAACGATCCCGCTTGGGATCCGGACAACGTCCAGGCGTGAGACGAGTTCTTCGTGGACCAGCGGTAGGTGCGCCTCGAGGCCTACGATGGCAACGTCCCTCCATCGGAGGACAACAACATCGAAGGACAGATTCGGTGGTGGAGCGCCCCAGACAGGACGCTCACCTAGGTCCTGGACCACACCGCCGTCGACAACAACCCACCGATGATGATGTCTCCACCCCTGCCATAGCCGCTCACTTAGCCGTGCTATACGGGCCAGTGGTGGGCGCTATGCCGATAGGCCGCCCGCTCTTCCTCGACGTCTTCCTCATCAAGGTCTTCATCGCTGTCAGCGTGCTACTCCCCCTACTCCACGATGTCGTCGCGCTTCTCCGTACTCCTCGCGTCGTTGAAGGACGAGTACGAGGAGAGCCCGCCGCCGCAGCATTCGCGTAGGAGTACGAGGACGAGTATGAGTATGAGTACCGACGCCTTGGCCTAGGCGTGCGTGGCCGTGGCCGCCACTAGTTTAGTTTTTTTCTTTCAAAAAAGTTTTGTACAAACATGTTTGAACTCGTGAGTAATTTAGTATGTGCATGAATTTTCAAATATTTGAATCTTTTGTATGAGGGCACGGCTGGGAGCCAGCGCCCCACAATTCATCAACGTATCCGGCGCCCCCATACGATTCAAAGAAGGCCGCGCCGGATGCCAATTTTGTTAAATACGGTTTAGTCTGTACGTAGAGTTGTATACGGAGTCCTGTACGTATGTAATTGTATCCCGCGTGGGCTGTTTCCACCATGCAAACCCTAAAAAATGTTTCTCAACTTGGTATCAGAGCCTTCCGCTACCATTGCGGTCGCCGAGATCCCTCTCCCTCGCGCCGCCGCGATCTCCCTCGTGTCGCTCCTTTCCTTGATGCAATTACTACCGCTGGGACGATGATGTCCTCCGCCCTGCAGGTCTCCGACCCGATCAGGCCGATAGTCTCTGCGGCTGGAGCATCGGTCCCGGCCATCGCCGGCCTCTCGGCAAAATGTATGCGCCTCGATCGTAGCAACTACATGCTGTAGACGGGGATCGCCATCCCCATCCTCGCCGGCACCGGCCTCCACGGCCACCTCGACGGCACTACAGCGGCTCCGGCTAAGACCCCTACTCAGGGCACCGACGATGCCACAGTGACCGTCAGTACCCCTTAGTACGCCCGCTGGTGTACTCAAGATCAGAGGGTCGTCGGCCTTCTCCTCTCATCGATGGACGAAGATATCACATGCCAGCTTATCGGCTACAAGATGGATCATGCTGTGTGGATGGCGATCACCGCCATGTTCATCGCGCAAAGTCGTGCAAGTGTACGTCACATCTGGTGGAATCTGCAGTCGCTGAGGAAGGAGGGGCTGTCCACGGCAGAGTATATGCACAAGATGAAGGGCCTCCCCGATGTCATGGCAATCACTGGCTCCCCCATCACCGATGACGAGCTCATCGACTACATCCTAACCGGGCTTGGTGTAGCGTACAACTCGATCATCGCCTCCCTCTCTGTAAGCAATGCTGCCATGACCTACTCCGCCTTTGATGAGCGCATATTTACATCATGTTTTATATTATTATTTTGCATTATAGATGTAGGATCTTGGTATTTTACGGCATTCGCGCATACATTTTATGTCTGTTTTCACCAGGATCAGGACAAATGATGGATCCAATGGATATAATTATTGAAGCAATTGTACTGTGAAGAAAATGAGTAAAAAACAACGTAAATCGCTTATTTAGAAAATATTATTAATACCAGAAGAAAACCATAAGCGAACAAAGGAGACAGAGGCCATAACGACCAACTATACGGGTGGAGGAAATATTCCCGTCGTATAGCTCCGGCCGTATAGCTGACGCCGCCTCCGTCTCGTCAAATAGTTTCACCCCGTGCAATTGGTTCGGGGAGACGACATACAGAACACCCAGAAATCACAGAAACCTCACCTCTAGAAGGCATCTGGAGGGGTAACTCATCCATAAGGGATCCATCTTCGCCCTGCGTAGATCTGGGAGGCTAAGGCATCGATCTTCATCAACCACCGCTGCATCACCACCATTCTCATCCATCCCATCTACATCTTGTCTAGATCTTGTTGTAATTCCTATACTCGTTGTGGATTTATTCAAGTACTATTCACCTATGATTGTTTCCATTATCATTACCATAATGTTGATTGTCTCCATGTCTGAGTAGATCCTTAGTTCTTGGGGAGATGGAGAAACTCTAGCATATGACTGAGATGAGATAGAGATTATTATGTTATACATCATTATGTCTACGTGTTAATTGTCTTCATCTTGATATTAAGGAGAAGTGCACCTTCTTAATATTTGCCTTTTATGGGGACTTGATGGAGGGGATTACTTGTTAGTAGACGGAGGGATGATAGTACTTACGGTGACTATAAACTTGTTGTCATTCTTTACGTACTAACTTGGGTAACCAAGGAGAACTCATCATGCCATGTCCATGCCATGGGAGAAATCCCTTAATAGCGCGATAATGTGATGGGTGTCAATTACTGTCTGCTGTGGTTATGAGGATGATGCGTGCAGCGGTTGCTGGCAAATCGTCTATATATGGAGCTCCTCCCACATACACACACTATGAGAATATCTGTTATAATACTCTCGCTTACTTAGTCTAAATTACCAGTGGTGGATCTGCTAATCCCTGAGAATGCCTTTTTCTCTATTGTAGTTCCAAAGTTCTATTACACATGCGATTCTTACTTTCTGCATTTAGTTTTGCTCACTTTAAATTACCTTGTTCAACCAAAACCCAAAAACAACTTTATCGTCCTTGCATATTAAATTTATTTCTCAAGTACTTTGTTTAGTTATAGTTAAAAGCATTTTAGTCTTTCGCCTACTGCTCCATGTGGGATCGATATCTTTATTTTGAAACTATCTACAAACGATCTGTGCACTTATAGTCATCAAGCTATTTTTTGGCGCCGTTATTGGGGAGCTTAGCGCTATAAGTCACTTTACTTTTAGTTATTTACTTTCGTTGTACTAATTTTTACTTGAGTTGCAGGACCACAACAATGGACAACACTTAACATTTAAATCGGCTTGAGGTAGTAAGGAAAATGGGTTCACCCATGGATGCCTTTATAACTATCAACAAAACATAAATGAGGATGGAGTCGAGATCCATCCCTTATTATTTGAATTATTACACTCTAAGAAATTTGCAGGAACCAATGAAGAAAGTCTATACAAACACTTACAATTCTTTGAAGATATTCTTAGTTCCTTTATTTTTGACGACTGTAATCTCGATATGGTTAAAATCCAGTTGTTTAGACAAACTCTCTCTAATAATGTTTGCGACTGGTACAAATCTTTTTATGCAGAGGCACCAAGGACTTGGGAGGAATTGACAACCAAGTTCCTATCAAAATATTACTCTGAAAGCAAAGCTCACAGGATGAGAGGTATTATTATCAGTTTCAAAAATAATCCTAGTGAGGGCCTTTATGAAGGATATTTAAGGTATAAAAGCTACTTAGATAATTGCCCCGATCATCGTTTACCTGATTGGTTGATCACCCATACATTTTATGGAGGGCTAAATATTGAAAATAGGATAAATCTAGACACTGCTTCAAATGGCAGTTTTCTATCTTATACATATGATGAGGCTTGGAATCTAATAATAAAAATGAAAGAAGCAACTGAAAATTCTATGTCAACACCCGGATTTTTAATCCCAGATGCCTGATATGCCGTACATCGCAATCCCAGGATTACCATTTTTGCGAGACATAACAGATTGGATATCACAGTACATCATCCATTACAAACCATAATAAGGTCTTACACAAATAAAGGATCTCATTATCCAGTCTTAATACAAACAAGCAGTGGAATACTAAGCGTAGCGGTGAGCTCTATCTTCAGTGTCACATGCAATGCTGACGATGGGAGATGATCCTAGTTGTCGTAGCCGTCCTGCTATCCTTCTCCCGGATAGTCCTCATAGTCTAGCCACGGGAATAACCAGGGACAAAGCCATGAGTACTCTTTAAGTACTCACAAATCACTAACAAGTAAGATAGTTCTACTAGGAATGCTAAACTCTAAGTTTATTTGTAAAGTTAAGTTTGAAATCTAAGCTGAGTTCAGAAACAAGAAAGATAAAATAAAGTTCTAAATCACCTAAGTGGGAACTTAGTTTTCATAGTCACAACCCTGTTGTGGTCAAGTCATGTCACAATTCATTTCATAAGTCATTTGGAAAACATCTAATGGTCGAACAGTATGGCCACTCCAACTGTCCATGACCGCGGACGCGGCTATTTAAATAGTTTGACACTCTGCGGAGGTGGTACACTTTCACCACAAAATTCGATACATCCGTCAGGGATAACCCTGAATCATCATACTTAGTATGCGGATAATCAATCATAATCTTTCCTTTACACACTCTAGTATAAGCACCTCTCCTATGAGCATGGCCTCCTAGCCATGGCCATCTGCCATCCTAGGCACTGCATAGGTGGACAACATCAAGAGGTAGCCTCAGCTCAAACCTCTCCCATGAGGGAACTCATACTAATGCATATAAACTTCCGGCTAAGCCTTACCCAATTCAGGTATTGTGGTTGTACGGTAAAAATGGAATGGTATCGCATCCGCAACCATCAGTTTTTATAAAGGGCTAAGGCTCATGCCTTAACATTTTCATCATCATAAACCATTTGTGTTTCTCAACACATGTCAAAACATCTCAATAGAATGACTCATCATTCCAAGGTTTTCATAAGCATTTTCACCAAGTATTCCCATCTAGAGTGATCAAGTTTTTGGTTTAGTTCTAACCACTAAGTTAAGAGTGTTCACTAAGGTGGGATGCTAATCTCAATCTCATGCCATAGAATGACATCTAGTATAGGCCAAGTTTTATACTCTTTATGCTATCTATACTACTTACTAAAATCTCACAAAACATTATTAAAAGTAAAGAAACTTTGGTAAAGTAAAAGAGTAAAGCTTGCAAGTAAAACTTGGGATGGGTATAAATAAAGAGGTATAACCAAAGCATGCCTAATGCATCTTGCTTATGTTATCTTGCATCTAGTGATGGCTTGCCTTGATTGGTGCAGTGGTTTAAATTCTCCTTGTCTTCTTCGGGGTAGAACTCCTCCTCCTCGTAGACTTGGTCGGTACTATCGTCTATAAATACATACGAGATACACAATCACCAAACAATACTTAACTAGTCTATTTAGCACACTAAGGCACACACTTGATGATCTAGTATCATCACATTCATCACAAGATTTAATGAACTAGTTTCATTTATTTTATTTGAGAAAAGTAATTTCTACTCATTGAAATTAATTAAGATTTAATATTCTCCAATTAAAATATGGGATCATGTGGACACATGTCATCACCACATATTATAATGCATGGGAATGTGATTTAAATGTTGGCTCATATTTCAATAAGTTGAAGTTTACTATTTAAATGATTTAAAGTGACTATAAATGCCTATATAGCATTATTTTGGTACTAGTCCAAAGTCACTGCTTGCAAACCTAAATACTATTACATATTCAGATAGGTATTATCAAATTTGATTTTTGAGAGTTGGAAACAACTCAAAAGCTATTATGGTTGATTTTTGAAAAATGTTTAAATGTAGAAAAGTCTCTGTCTTGTTATTTTTGCTATATGTGATCTCTAACTCCAATTTATTTAAATCCAATGGGCTTGGATAGAGATTTTAATTATCTTTCCAACAAAATTTAAATCATGCATTTTGGTTAAGTGGATATCTCTGAAATGATTTTTAAACAAGTGGACAGAAACTAGTTTAAGTCTAATTAGAAAAACATCTATTTGAAATTGTGGGCTAGCGCGGGAAACTAAATGGGCTGGCCCAGTGGCGCTCCGCGGTACAGAGGGCAACTGCCAAGGGGGTCTCGCATGTCAGCGGCACTTAAAACCCGAAACGGTACGAGGTAATCGGGGCGCTACGATTAGAACAGGGATCAACGATTGTGGTTCATCGTCGACAACGAACAGGTCGCCGGCGAGAACAAACCCTAGAGGCTCGATGGGGGTGCATTGGGGCTTACTAGGGCTCCAGCTAGGCTTGGCGGTGGGGGCGATCGAACTGGTGGACGACGACGGTGCTAGGCATGGTCGTAGCGGCTCCTGGGGCAGTCGGAATCAACAACCCCTTTCTCCTCTGCGCCGCCGAGCTCCGGCAAAATTCCGGTGACTGAGGGCTCGAATGGCTCCGAGGAGAAGTGTGGGATGGTCAGTGGCGAGAGGGGAGGTGAGTGGTGTGTAGAATGAGGCTGGGGTGGCCTCTACTTATAGTCCGATGAGGTGACCGAACGGGATGGGCGGGCATCTCCGACAAGGGCGGTACAACGTGCTATCATCATGGCTGATGGTAGGGGACGGTGCGCGGTCTGCTAGCAGTCCTCTACGGTGTAATGGCACGGCTAGGGGTGGTGGCAATTGGTCGGGCGCGGCTCGTGCTCTGCGCAGCAGAGACGGTGTTCGACGCGGCTCACGGTGGCAGCGGGTCAATCGGCGGCAAAAGGGCATGTCCGGGCGGCTGCTGGGGTCAAGGCGGAGTGGCGCGCGGGCTGCGGTCGAGGGGGGCGTGTGCACGCTTGTCGAGCGCGGCGCTCTGTGGGTGGTCCAGTGCCTGGCAATGCTCGAGGAAGGGACAGGGGGCAGCGGTGTGGTCTCGCCTACCGCCTAGGCACGGCGGAAGAGGGCGGGGCGGTCGGCTTGGTGCTATCCATGCTCGAGCGGTGAGCATGGCCTCGGGATGGCTCGGCACTGCTACTCGAGGCTAAGAGGTAGCGCCTTGATGGCATGGTTGGAACTAGGGGAGACAAGGGGAGTGGATTGAGGCCTTAGTGGCACTTGATCACTGCTCTAGAACAGTAATAGTTAGGCAGTTAATTCAGTGCTCACTAAGTGTTCGACACAATGGCCGCAGGAGAATTTTATTTGAATTTTGAGAAGATTTTTGGTGGGTGATTTGATCTTATGCTTGGTAGTCTGTGGATTCTTGGGATTGTCAAGTAGAGTTCATTTGAGTGGTTTTTGAGAAAGTGGGATCTATGCATATGACATGGATTCAATTTTTCAAATGCCATTTAAATTTAGTGGCTAAGGGTTTTTGTAAGATTTTAAAGTGGGCCTTGGTACATCTTTACTTGTACTAACAAGGGGTGAAAAGAGTTGAGAATGTTTCTGTTTGAAATTTACTTCTAGGAACACCTAAAGTGGCCTAGTGGATTAAAATGGCCAAAGTGACCATTTGGTCTTTTTATTCTTATTTGATTTCTTTTTCTTTGGATTTTATTTTTGAATGATCTAGATGATATGGCATTCATCTTTGAATCATTTTACAACCATTAGAACAAACAAACATGGCATTTTCAAACAATTCTATATTAATGCAAACACACATGCATTCATAACTGTTTTTAAATAATAAAAAGTTTTTGTTAACCCTAAATTGGGTGATTTGGATCTTGATAACATTGATTAAAGATTTGGGATGTTATAAACCTTCCCCCCTTAAACAAAATCTCGTCCCGAGATTTAAGAAAACTAGGAACTAAAGAGATCTGGAAACTCAGTCCTAATGTAATCTTCTCGCTCCCAAGTAGCTTCTTCGATGTGGTTGCTCCATTGGATCTTGAGAAACTTGATACTCCGGGTCCTAGTGGTTCTGAAAGCTTCTTCCAAAATACGGATGGGCACTTCACGATACGTCAGATCCTTGTTGATATTAATGGCTTGGTGATCGTTGTTCTTGAAAACTTTGGTCTTCTCCGGCACTTCTAGACATTTGCGAAGTAACGAGATATGGAACACATTATGGATGGCGGACATATCTTCTGGCAGTTCCAGCTGATACGATACTTCTCCTTGATGATTTAGAATCTTGAAGGGTCCGATATATCTGGGGGCTAACTTTCCTTTTAGACTAAAATGCTGCATTCCCTTCAACGGCGAAACCTTGAGATACACAAAATCTCTGACATTGAAAGTCAGGTCTCTACGTCTCTTGTCAGCGTAACTCTTCTGTCTGGATTGGGCGGTCTTGAGGTGCTCACGGACTTTGTGAAACTTCTCTTCGGCTTCTCGTAGGATGTCGGGTACGAAAATCTAACTCTCTCCTACTTGTGACCAATTCAAAGGAGTACGCCACTTTCTTCCATATAAGAACTCAAATGGGGCCATTTGCAAACTGGCTTGATAACTGTTGTTGTATGAGAATTCTGCGGAAGCCAGACAATCTTCCCATTTTGATCCATACTCTAACACACAAGCTCTCAACATGTCTTCTAAGATTTGGTCGACTCTTTCAGTCTGTCCATCGGTCTGCAGGTGATAAGCCATGCTGAAATTCAACTTGGTCCCTAATCCTTCTTGGACTTTCTGCCAAAATCTCGAGGTAAATTGGGTTCCTCGATCCGACATTATGGTATTAGGGGTTCCATGCAAACTGACAATTCTAGCAATATACAGCTCTGCTAGCTTTGAACTCTGGTAGGTTGTCTTGACAGGTATAAATGGGCTACCTTGGATAGTCTATCAACTATGACCTAGATTGAGTCATTTCCCCTACTACAAGTAGGCAAACCGGTGATAAAGTCCATTCCGATGGAGTCCCATTTCCAATCTGAAATCTGCAATGGTTGCAACAGTCCTGCGGGTCTCTGATGTTCCACTTTGACTCTTTGACAAATATCACACTTGGCAATGTAGCTTCCGATTTCTCTCTTCATCTTGTGCCGCCAAAATTGCTCCTTCAAATCCTGATACATCTTTGTTCCTCCAGGGTGGATAGAATAAAGAGTATCATGAGCTTCTTGCATGATAACTTGCTTCAGCTCCGAATCTGCTGGCACGCAGATATGTCCTTTGTACCACAAAACTCCTTCTTTGTCTTCGGTGAATCCAGGTACCTTTCCTGTACCAATACGACGCTTGATCCATCGATACTTGCATTTCCCTTTTGGGCTTCCCTGATTTGGCTAATCAAAGTGGGTTGAAGTTCGATGCTAGCTAAAAATCCCTTGCTAACTAGCTCAGTTCTAAACTGCTCCAACTCTTCATGCAAACTTGGCTGGTTCTCTTTGATCATGGTGTTTAACCTACACGACAATTTGCTAAGAGCATCCGCTACCACATTAGCTTTGCTAGGGTGATAGTGAATGTCAAGGTCATAATCCTTGATTAACTCTATCCATCTCCTTTGCCTCATATTCAGCTCCTTCTGAGTGAAAATATACTTCAAGCTCTTGTGATCTGAATAAATCTCACAGCGATTACCCATAAGGTAATGACGCCATGTCTTCAAAGCTAAAACTACAACTGCTAACTCAAGATCATGGGTGGGGTAGTTTTGCTCATGTTGCTTCAGTTGTCTAGACAGATATGCTATGACTTTGCCTTATTGCATCAGCACACATCTGAGACCAATCTTGGGTGCATCACAATACACGTCAAACAGTTTCTTGATATCTGGCATAATCAATATTGGGGCTAAAATCAATCTCTTCTTGAGCTCTTGGAAACTTGCTTCACATTTGTCGGTCCATTCAAACTTCTTGTCCTTCTTCAACAATTGGGTCATGGGTCTTGTGATGCTCAAAAATCCTTCTACGAACTTGCGGTAATATCTCGCTAATCCGAGAAATGCACGGACTTGGGTTTGAGTGGTTGGGGCTTCCCATTCTTCAACATCTTTGATCTTGGCGGGATCAACAGCGACTCCTCCTGCCGACACAATATGTCCGAGGAATCCTACCTCTTTCAGCCAAAACTCACATTTGCTGAACTTGGCATACTATTGATGCTCTGTAAGCGTTTCAAGGATGATTCTCAGGTGTTGCTCATGGTCTTCTTCTGACTTGGAGTAGATAAGAATATCGTCGATAAAAACCACGACAAACTTATCCAGAAAGTTCATAAAGATCTTATTCATGAGATTCATGAAATAAGCGGGAGCATTGGTTAATCCAAAAGACATGACCGTATACTCATATAATCCATATCTGGTGGTAAAGGCGGTCTTTGGAATATCTGTTACATGAATCTTGAGTTGATGATAACCAGTCCTAAGATCAATCTTAGAGAACACTCTGGCACCAGTCAACTGATCAAACAGATCCTCTATCTTTGGCAGTGGGTACTTGCTCTTGATGGTGACATCATTCAACTTCTGGTAATCTATGCACAAACAATTGCCTCCATCTTTCTTGTCGACAAACATAACGGGCGATCTCCATGGCGATGCGCTTGGTTGAATCAAGCCTTTCTCCAGCATAGCATCCAGTTGCTTCTTCAACTCCACTAACTCTGAGGGGTTCATGCTATAGGGTCTCTGAGCTATGGGTCCGGTTCCAGGAATTAGTTCAATAATGAACTCAATATCCCGATCTGGGGGCATATCAGGCAATTCATCTGGGAATACGTCGGGGTATTCACAGACTACTCTGACTTGGTCTATTGCGGGTAGGGCTAGACTCTTGTTGCATTTGAATTGTCGGGGCAAGGTTTCAGATATATGCTCTACTGATACTCTAGAGCTACTGGTCATGGTGATGGATTTCTTGGCACGGTCGATCAATCCTTTATGCTTCAACATCCAATCCATTCCTAGTACTACTTCCAAACCTTTGGTTCCAAGTACTATTAGATTGGCATAAAAATTTATCCCATGTATTCTGATAGGCACAATCTTGCAAATTTTTCTAGCTTTGGTGGTTGAACCAGGTATTTGAACTATCATAACATGCTTTAGGTTGGTTGGGTGAATCTTACTAGTGCATGCAAATTCTTCGGTAACAAACGAGTGCGATGCTCCAGAATCAAACAACACTCTTGCTAATACTGAGTTAACAGAAAACATACCCAGCACAACATCAGGCGCTTCTTGGGCTTCTTCGGCGTTCATGGGGAAGAGAGGGCCTTTGCGGTTGAGCGAATTCCTGGGGCGAATCTTCTTTCGGGCTGAGCACGGCGCTGCTGCTGAGCTGGGGCATTCACATTGGCAGTGGCGGCAATCTTCTTGGGACACTCATTGGAGTAGTGACCCTTCACTCCACACACAAAACAAGTAATCTGGGACTTGTCTTTGGCTGCAACAGGCACGGTATTGCTTCCAGTCCTTGGGGCAGTATTGTTGTTGTTGTTGGACTTGGGCGGTGCACGGTTGAAGTTGTTGGAGTTGCCGGGGTTGTTGTTGTGGTTTCCTCCGGACTTCACATTTCCTCCGCTACGGTTGGGGTAGCTTGGGTGAGACATTGGGGGTCTATTGTTCCTTGGGGCATATCCTGCAGACAGGTCGGGGCGATACTTTTGTGTATTGTGGGACCCAGCTTGGTGCATCATCCGATGTTTGCGGTTGTCATTGGCCTGGTTGATCTTTCCTTCCATCTGGATGGCAGAGTCGACTAGCTCTTCGAGATCATCAAAACGGATGTTGACTAGCACCGTCTACATCTCATCATGCAGTCTGTTCAGGAATCTCTCCTTCTTCTTGGCTTTTGTGTTGATCTCATCTGGTGCATACCTAGCGAGGGACAAAAATCTGTCACGATACTCCACTACCGTCATCCTGCCTTGCTTCAGTTCTCTGAATTCATCTCTCATTCTGGTGACTAAACCCTGCGGCACATGGGTGCGGCTGAACTTGACTTTGAAGGCTTCACACGTCATCACTTGACTGTGGTTCATTGTACGGGTGCTATTCCACCAGACTCTTGCATCTCCTGCCAGATAGTGGGTGGCAAACAGGACTTTTTCATTAGCGTCAACTCCTGTGACTTCTAGGTTATTATCCATGGTCTGTAACCAATCATCAGCATCCAACAGGTCTTCAGACTTGCTAAAGATAGGGGGATTGGTATTCTGGAAGTTTTTGATTTTGGATCCATGATGATCTTGATTTCCATGGCCTTGATTATTGTGGGTCATCTGGGCGATCTGTTGTAGGGTGGCTAGGTTGGCTTGGCGCTCTGCTCTACTAGCTTCGCGGTCCGAAACTAGCATCTGCAGAATCTGCAGCATCGGGTCTTGCGATGAGCTGCTCCCTCCTTGGTTTCCACGAGTCATCTGAAGATTGAGATAGATAATGGGGTAAGAGGGAAAGTTCTAAGGTTCATGGTTTTGTTTTCAAAGCTAAAACTTTGAGTTTGAACTCAGGTTTTGCAACTAACTTCTTCTCATTCATTCATTCATTCATTCATTCAATCAAAGCACACGATACAAACACACACACCACAACATGAAAGGAAAAACAGATGGTTTTAAGAACCATTCTATGAGCTAAGATACAATGGGACTGGTACTTTTCACTCCTACGATAGTGCTCTAGTGCATCTACTCATCATCGATGAAGTCGAAGTCATCATCGTCGGTGTAGAAGTCCATGGCATCATCCTCCAAATAGTCATTGTCATCACTAAGGTATGAGTGAATATCCCCTGGATGTCTTCACCTTCTTCCTCTTCTTCTTTTGCTGCAACCTGAGCTTCTTTCTCCTGGATGGTCTTCTCGAGGTCGGCCACCTTCTTGCAAAGACGAGTGATGGTGTGATCCTTCTTCTCGTGTTGCCGGTGAAGTGATTGGCGATCCTTGATGAGCAGGGCGAAAGTCTGGTCCTTCTTGGCAGCAATGGCAAGGTTGTGGTTGGCGTAGGCTTGAGCATTGTCCAATTCCTTCTGTCTATCATACAGTAGGAAGTCAAGATTCTCTACTTGGCATCTCCAATGGCATTCCCATGGAATCACGCCTTGCATAGTGAGCAAAGCGAGTTCCCTGTATCAAGTTGATGTTTTACCCACACAGACGGGCAAGAGCTTCATGCATAGCCCTGACTAATCCATCTAGCCAGTTGTTCTCTCTCATGGTGAATTGAATCTTCTCAGAAAGGGGTGCTTCCATCTTGCCTTGAAGATCTGCAACTATCAGCCATTGTAGATCTCCTCCTGGGAAATCCTTTAGTTAAGCTCCGAAGAATTTCGGATGCGGGCGCTCATGGTACTCAGACAGTGCATCAAGATCCCTCTCAATGATCAGTTGGCCTCCATTGCCCAACTGGTAGAACTTGCAATACTGAACTTCCATCTATAAGAGTTTAGGATGAGAAAGTTAGTGAGGTGATCAAGTGTGTCAAATTTTATGGAGTAATGTAAGAAATTTTTGAGGAACATGAATTTTGTTGAAAGAATTTCAGGGATAAGAAGGGGATATGTTTTCATAAATACTCACTTTCGTTTTGAAACTAAGTTTTTGTTTGGACGTCCATTCTAACTAGGGTCTCCTATGGTCAAGATGGCTCTGATACCAACTTGTCAACACCCGGATTTTTAATCCGAGATGCCTGTTATGCCATACATCGCAATCCTAGGATTACCATTTTTGCGAGACATAACAGATTGGATAGCACAGTACATCATCCATTACAAACCATAATAAGGTCTTACACAAATAAAGGATCTCATGATGCAGTCTTAATACAAACAAGCAGCGGAATACTAAGCGTAGCAGTGAGCTCCATCTTCAGTGTCACAGGTAATGCTGATGATGGGAGATGATCCTAGTTGTCGTAGTCGTCTTGTTGCCTTCTTTCGGATAGTCCTCCTCATAGTCTGGCCACGGGAATAGCTAGGGACAAAGCCATGAGTACTCTTTAAGTACTCGCAAACTATCACTAACAAGTAAGGTAGTTCTAGTAGGAATGCTAAACTCTAAGTTTATTTTTAAAGTTAAGTTTGAAATCTAAGCTGAGTTCAGAAACAAAGAAAGATAAAATAAAGTTCTAAATCACCTAAGTGGGAACTTAGTTTTCATAGTCACAACCCTGTTGTGGTCAAGTCATGTCACAATTCATTTCATAAGTCATTTTGAAAACATATGATGACGGAACAGTATGGCCACTCCAACTGTCCATGACCGCGGACGCGGCTATTCTAATAGTTTGACACTCTGCAGAGGTGGTACACTTTCACCACAAAATTCGATACATCCATCAGGGATAACCCTGAATCATCATATTAGTATGCGGATAATCAATCATAACCTTTACTTTACACACTCTAGTATAAGCACCTTTCCTATGAGCTTGGCCTCCCACCCATGGCCATCTGCCATCCTGGACACTGCAAAGGTGGACAACATCAAGAGGTAGCCTCAGCTCAAACCTCTCCCGCGAGGGAACTCATACTACTGCATACAAACTTCCGGCTAAGCCTTACCCAATTCAGGTATTGTGGTTGTACGGTAAAATTGGAATGGTATCGCATCCGAACCCAACCATCAGTTTTTATAAAGGGCTAAGGCTCATGCCTCAACATTTTCATCATCATAAAACATTGTGTTTCTCAACACATGTCAAAACATCTCAATAGAATGACTCATCATTCCAAGGTTTTCATAAGCATTTTCACCAAGTATTCCCATCTAGAGTGATCAAGTTTTTGGTTTAGTTCTAACCACTAAGTTAAGAGTGTTCACTAAGGTGGGATGCTAATCTCAATATCATGCCATAGAATGACATCTAGTATAGGCCAAGTTTTATACTCTTTATGCTATCTATACTACTTGCTAAAATCTCACAAAGCATTATTAAAAGTAAAGAAACTTTGGTAAAGTAAAAGAGTAAAGCTTGTAAGTAAAACTTGGGATGGGTATAAATAAAGAGGTATAACCAAAGCATTCCTAATGCATCTTGCTTAGGTTATCTTGCATTTAGTGATGGCTTGCCTTGATTGGTGCAGTGGTTGAAATTCTCCTCGTCTTCTTTGGGGTAGAACTCCTCCTCCTCGTAGACTTGGTTGGTACTATCATCTATAAATACATACGGGATACACAATCACCAAACAATACTTAACTAGTATATTTAGCACACTAAGGCACACACTTGATGATCTAGTATCATCACATTCATCACAAGATTTAATGAACTAGTTTCATTTATTTTATTTGAGAAAAGTAATTTCTACTCATTGAAATTAATTAAGATTTAATATTTTCCAATTAAAATATGGGATCATGTGGACACATGTCATCACCACATATTATAATGCATGGGAATGTGATTTAAATGTTGGCTCATATTTCAATAAGTTTAAGTTTATTATTTAAATGATTTAAAGTGACTAGAAATGCCTATATAGCATTATTTTGGTACTAGTCCAAATTCACTGCATGCAAACCTAAATATTATTACATATTCAGATAGGTATTGTCAACTGTGATTTTTGAGAGTTGGAAATAACTCAAAAGTTATTATGGTTGATTTTTGAAAAATGTTTGAATGTAGAAAAGTCTCTGTCTTGTTATTTTTGCTATATGTGATCTCTAACTCCAATTGATTTAAATCCAACGGGATTGGATAAAGATTTTAATTATCTTTCTAACAAAATTTGAATCATGCATTTTGGTTAAGTGGATCTCTAATGATTTTTAAACAAGTGGACATAAACTAGTTTAAGTCTAATTAGAAAAACATCTTTTTGAAATTGTGGGCTAGCACGGGAAACTAAACGGGCCGGCCCAGTGGCGCTCCACGGCACAGAGGGCAACTGCCAAGGGGGTCCCGCATGTCAGCGGCACTTAAAACCCAAAACAGTACGGGGTAATCGGGGCGCTACGATTAGAACAGGGATCAACTGTTGTGGTTCATCGTCGATGACGAACAGATCGCTGGCGAGAACGAACCCTAGTGGCTCGGTGGGGGTGCATTGGGGCTTACCAGGGCTCCGGCTAGGCTTGGCGGTGGGGGCGATCGAACTGGTGGACGACGGCGGTGCTAGGGGTGGTCGCGGCGGCTCCTAGGGCAGTCGCAATCAACAACCCCCTTTCTCCTCTGTTACAGCGAGCTCCAGCAAAATTCTGGCAACTGAGGGCTCGAGTGGCTCCGAGGAGAAGTGTGGGATGGTCAGTGGCAAGAGGGGAGGTGAGTGGTGTGCAGAATGAGGCTGGGGGTGGCCTCTACTTATAGTCCGACAAGGCGACCAAACGGGATGGGCGAGCGTCTCCGGCGAGGGCGGTACAACGTGCTATCGTCGTGGCTGATGGTAGGGGACGATCCGCGATCTGCTGGCGATCCTCTATGGTGTAATGGCGCGGCTAGGGGCAGTGGCAATTGGTCGGGCGTGACTCGTGCTCTGCGCGGCAGAGATGGCGTTCGACGCGGCTCACGGTGGTAGCGGGTCAATCGGCAGCAAAAGGGCATGTCCGGGCGACTGCTGGGGTCAAGGCAGAGCGGCGCGCGCAGGCTGCGGTCGAGGGGCAGTGTGTGCACGCTTGTCGGGCGCGGTGCTCTGGCGCGTGCTCGGCATGGCGCATACATGGTGGGCGCGGTGCTCTATGGGTGGTCCAGTGCCTGGCAATGCTCGGGGAAGGGACATGGGGCGGTGGTGTGGTCTCGCCTACCTCTTAGGCACGGCGGAAGAGGGCGGGGCGGTCGACTTGGATCTGTCCATGCTCAACCATCGAGCATGGCCTCGGGGTGGCTCGGCACTGCTACTAGAGGCTAAGAGGTAGCGCCTTGATGACATGGTTGGAACTAGGGGAGACAAGGGGAGTGGATTGAGGCCTTAGTGGCACTTGATCACTGCTCTAGAACAGTAATAGTTAGGCAGTTAATTCAGTGCTCACTAAGTGTTCGACACAATGGCTGCAAGAGAATTTTATTTGAATTTTGAGAAGATTTTTGGTGGGTGCTTTGATCTTATGCTTGGTAGTCTATGGTTGCTTGGGATTGTCAAGTGGAGTTCATTTGAGTGGTTTTTGAGAAAGTGGGATCTATGCATATGACATGGATTCAATTTTCAAATGCCATTTAAATTTAGTGGCTAAGGGTTTTTGTAAGATTTTAAAGTGGGCCTTGGTACATTTTTACTTGTACTAACAAAGGGTGAAAAGAGTTGAGAATGTTTCTGTTTGAAATTTACTTCTAGGAACACCTAAAGTGGCCTAAAATGGCCAAAGTGACCATTTGGTCTTTTTATTCGTATTTGATTTCTTTTTCTTTGGATTTTATTTTTGAATGATCTAGATGATATGGCATTCATATTTGAATCATTTACAACCATTAGAACAAACAAACATGGAATTTTCAAACAATTCTATATTAATGTAAACACACATGCATTCATAACTGTTTTTAAATAATAAAAAGGTTTTGTTAACCCTAAATTGGGTGATTTGGATCTTGATAACATTGATTAATGATTTGGGATGTTACATTCTAAAGATAAGGAAAATGTTACAAATAGTTTTTTAGAATATGCTTGCATTAATGATTTCCTTGCAGATGAGAGGACAGATACAGTGATTAAAACACTCGGTATTGATTCTTACTCAGTAAAGAAAATTATTGAGAATTATGCAGGCATTTGCAGGTACCTACGGAATGGGTACCTCGGAAACCTCTCGAAGAAAAGAAGCGTGCAAGAGCACTAATGGAAGAGTTCTCCTTGATACCTATACAGGGAATCTTTGAAAAAATGACAAAGAGAGGAAGAACAATAAAGAAGAGACTGAAGAAACCAAAAAGGAATTCCGAAGCTGCAAATATAAATAATGTTATAATTAAAGACCTTATGGAGGCACGAATAATGGAGGATGAAGTGGTTATGTTAGACCGTGAAACTTCGTAATTCATCCGAGGTAAGGTTCGAGGTAACGAGACTTCAAAACCTATGCCCCCTATATATTGTGGAGAAACTTTCTTATACGGAATTTGTGAACCGATTTCCACATAAATATTCTGCCGTTATCACTTTATCAAGAACTTCGCTACAACTTAAATAATCCGGATGTTGAACCGGTAGGCACCACTATTAAAATGTCTAATAGAACCAATGTAAAACCAAAAGGGGTAATCAGAAATATCTATGTCTTTATTGGCTCACTCATGTACCCCCTTGATTTTCATATTGTTGATATGCCTTGAGATGCTTTTTGTCCTATTTTTTTAGGCAGGACTTTTATTTCCATCACCAAAGCTCGAGTGGATAATCAGAAGGAAACTATTTAACTAAAGTATGGAGAAAAGGAAATGACATTCTACTTTGCCAAACTAAAGAAGAGGCCATATGAAGTGGAGGATATTAAGGAAGAAAATATGATTGTAGAGCTTGCGGCAATTCATTTTAGTACTCCACGAGATGAACTAGAAAGGAGCTTGATTAATTGGGAAGAAGCGCCGGAAGATGAGAAGAAAGAAGACATCGATGATTACCTTGATTCAATTCCGGAGGCACAAAATCCACATGACTATGAAGAATTGGTAAGAATAGGATATGAAGAACCTCCACCAATATAATTGAAAAAACTTCTAGATAATATGAGGTATGAGTTTTTAGATAATGAAAATAAATGTCATGTCGTTATTAGTAAGAATCTATCAGAAAATGAAACTAATAAACTCATTTTAGTTTTGGTTAAGCATTGTGAAGCCTTTGGATATACATTAAGTGATATTAAAGGAATAGATCCATCTATTGTAACACATAAGATTACCATGCTTAATGATGCTAAACCAATAGTAGATACACAAAGAAGGTTTAATCCTAAGATGAAGGAAGTAGTAAGAAAAGAAGTTATACGCTTACTTGATGCAGGCATAATATATCCTATTTCTGATAGTAAGTGGGTTAGCCCAGCTCATTGCATACCAAGACAGGGTGGTCTTGATGCTGCTATGAATGAGGAAGGTGAGCTAGTTCCTGTGAGACCAGTTGTAGGATATCATATGGGCATTGATTTTAGGAAATTAAATCGCGAGACATAAAATAATCACAAACCAATACCATTCATGGATAAATTTTTAGAAAGACTTGGTAACAATTCTTATTTTTGTTTTCTTGATGGTTATTCTGGATATTCTCAAATTGCCATACAACTAGAAGATTAAGAGAAAACAACTTTTACTTGTCCTTATGGCACATATGCTTATAGATTAATTCCATTTGGCTTATGTAATGCAGTAGCAACATTTCAGGAATGTGTTCTCAAGATTTTTGATGATTTTGTTGAGAAGACTATGGAAGTCTAACAAACGATTTTGTCGATTGTGGAACAACTTTTGATAATTGTCTCTACAATCTGACCAGAGTTTTGCAAAGATGTAGGCAATCAAACTTAGTTCTGAATTGGGAGCAATGACGTTTCATGGAAAGAGAAGGTAAAGTTTTTGGACACAAGGTTTCAGAGAAGGGAATAAAAATAGATAAAACTAATATAGACGTTATAGAAAATCTCCCAATACCACAGGACATTAAAAGCTTAAAAATGTTTCTGGGACATGCAGGATTTTATAAGCGGTTTATAAAAGATTTTGCTCAATTAGCTATGCCCCTTACCAATCTTCTTGATAAGAAAACTCCATTCTATTTATACCATGACTGTATTACAGCTTTTGAGAACCTTAAAGATAAACTAGTTTCAGCACCTATCATGCAACCTCCAAATTGGGATGAACCTTTCAAAATTATGTGTGATGCTAGTGATTATGCTTTAGGGGCTGTGTTAGGACAGCGAGATGGAAAGAATTTAAATGTTATGTACTATGCTAGTAGGCCTCTTAGTAAGATTCAGAAACATTATGCTACTACGAAAAAAGAATTTCTAGCTATAAGTTTTGCTTGCGATAAATTTAGATCTTACATAATTAATTCTAAGGTAATAATTCACACGGATCACCAAGCTTTACGTCACCTGCTTGTAAAAAAGGATGCTAAGCCGAGGTTGATTAGGTGGGTCTTATTACTACAAGAATATGATTTGCAAATAGTAGATAGGAGGGGTAAGGATAATCCGGTAGCAGATCATCTCTCTAGGATGGAGGGAATAATTAATGACCCCGTGCCTATTAATGAATCATTTCCGAGAGAATATTTAGCAAATGTAGAGATTGTTGATCCATGGTATGTGGATTATGCTAACTATCTAGCAACAAAAATTTTACCTCCCGGTATGTCAAGAAAGCAAAGAATGAAATTCTTTAATGATCTTAAATATTACTTTTGGGATGTTCCGTATCTATATCTTCATGCACTTGATGGAAGATTTGGAAGTGTGTTCCTAATCACGAAATGAATGCGATATTAAAGGCTTGTCATGACAATCCATATGGAGGGCATCATGCAGGTAAAAGGACTGCTGCAAAGGTACTTCAATCCGGATTCTATTGGCCCACCTTGCTCAAGGATGCACACAGGTATGTGGAATATTCCGATGTCTGCCAAAGAAGAGGTAATATAGGTAAGCGACAAGAAATGGCAATGAACTATAGTCTCATAATTGAACCCTTTGATGTATGGGGAATGGATTACATGGGACCATTTATAGAGTCTAATGTTTATACTCATATTCTTGTTGCTATTGACTATGTTACTAAATGGGTTGAAGCTATCCCAACAAAGCATGCAGATGCAGCTACCCCAGTGAAGATGATCAAGGATGTTATATTCCCAGGTTTGGAGTTCCTAGATTTTTAATTACTGATGGTGGTTCTCATTTTATGAAAGGGACTTTCAGGAAAATCCTCAGCAAGTATGGAGTAACTCACCGCGTTGCTTCACCATATCATCCCTAAACAAGTGGTCAAGTGGAACTCTCAAATAGAGAACTAAAGACCATACTCGATAAGATGGTGGATAAATCAAAAAGAGATTGGTCATACAAGTTAAATGACACTCTATGGGCATACCATACTTGACGAGGGTTTAACTCATCAATGCCCATTGTTATGGACTTGGGTTTTGGAGAAGGAGGGAGCACTGGAAGCATCAATCGGATAGCAAACAAGCACACATGGACGCAAGGTTTACCCAGGTTCAGGCCTCGCAGAGGTCCCTACTCCTGCTTGTCTGCTCTTGGAATTAACGAAGGAATCGAAGGTTACGGGGGCACGCAGATGCAATCTGGCAAGAGTTGTGGAAACTAGGGTTGCGTGTGTCCTCCTCGCCGCCCCCTCCTAGCCTTTATATAGATAGGCCAGGTCTCGGGTAGTAGGTCGAGTCGGTTACACATTAGGGTTTTCCCTTTGAACTTTCTATCTTTAAACTTCTTCTTGTCTCGCAAGTCATCGAGAGTCCGTGGGCCACTCAAAGTCTTCATTGGGCCGTGGCAACGCCGTGGGCTTCCACCGTATCTAGACCATATATACCAAACTCGAGTACCTGCAGGGTATACCCATCTCAGTAGCCCCCGAGTTCCCAGTGGAATCGTAGATTCGACTGGGGGCTTTATGAAGCCTTTCGAGTGCATGACTGAGTATTTTTTTCGAGTGTTCTGTTTATATCAGAGGGATTGTTGATATGCGTGCCTGATTTAACCGATGCATCGGTATCAGTTAACTACCTTAGGGAAAAACAACGCAATCTAATCGAACTCGAGTCCCTGGACTCGAATTCGAAAAAGTGCTGGTGTAATTCGACTCAAGCCACGGAGGTCTTACATGAGTCGAATTCTAGTATAAGGGTGTGAGCACTCGACGCGTCCGTCAAGGAATGTTCATCGTACCTGTAGACACGGATATATTTCTGGTAGTGCGCAGCAAATGCGTTGTCAGGCCTTATTCAGGTCTTATCTTCATGCTGCAAGCGTGACATCCGAATTTTTGTCATCGCGGAGATGATTCGGGTGGCCCAGGAGACGCTGTCTCTTTGTAGGGAAAAATATGAGGCAGTGTCGCCATAGACTTCGAGTGTGGATGTTATCAACACACAGTACGAAGTACAAATAATCATAGGGTGCACGACCAGCGCTCCCTATGGGAGTAGCCCCCAAGTACCTGGTTGAGTCGAAGACTCAGGTAGGGACTAAAGAACTTTTTGTGACTCCTGTCGTCTTTTGTTTGCTTGTTTCACTCGAATTTGTTTCCGGCGCTCCCTATGGGAGTAACCCATGATCCATAGTCGAATCATAGATTCGAGTTGTTGGGTATGCTTTGAGTATCCATATTCCTGCATAAAAAAGAAAATCGTAGGGTGTGAGACCAGCGCTCCCAATGGGAGTAGCCCCCGAGTGCTTGGTGGAGTCAAAGACTCAAGAAAGGACTAAAGTAGTCGAAGTCTTGTAGTGCTCATCTTTGATGATGACCTCAGTCGCCCGCGTGAGCGGCCTTGACGGGACGTGCCGAGCGGTGGGTCCCGTTTTCTGACCCTGACTTGATCGGGCGTGCGTAATCTTTCATTTTAACTGCGCCTCCTCGATTTCCACGCGTAATGGAGGTAGTGAGGGACGGTTCGTGTTTTAGCCTCTCCACGTGTCGATCGCGATGTGCGCCACACGTCCAATAGGGTTTCTGCTGGCCATTGGATTGCATCCGCAAGGGGGTTAACTAGCAGCGCAACTGCGGTAATTTCCCATCTGCTCTTTCTCTGCTTGTGTTTACATCGCCATTGTTGCCGCTCTCTGCTTCCTGGAGTTCGTCCCCTTCACGGCGCTGGACCAACTCCGCGTGTTTCCGAGCTATTTCCTCTGCTCGCACCGCCACCGCAAGATGGGGAAGAAGAAAGGAGGCGCCACCACTGGGTCTGCTGCTGCCACCATCATCGCCAAGAAGAAAGGTGGCTCTGCCGCCGTGGGTACCAGCGCCAGCAGGAAGAAAGGTGCGGGCACCCTTGTCACTAATGGCGCGTGGCGCGTGGCACGCGTCCATCATCAAGGCCTCTAAGCTTTGTCTTCTGCGTCAAGATGGAGTTCTTCCTCGCGCCAAAGATGATTCGCGAGTGCCTGGCGACGAGGTTATCCCGCGTCCTCCGTCCGGTTTCCGAGTGATGTTCCTTGCATTCATCATCCGTGGCTTGTCTCTGCCCCTGCATCCTTTTGTCAGGGGCCTTCTTTGTTTCTATGGGCTCCAGCTGTCCCCAAACTCTCTTCTTCACATTGCGTGCTATATCATGCTTTGCGAGTGCTGGCTCGGAGTCGAGCCACACTTTGGTCTCTTCAAGCGGCTTTTCAAGCTGAAACGTCAGTCGACATGTGGTTCCGTAGTCTACGACGTAGGAGGCTGTGGGATCCATGTCGACTCCTCCGTCACATACTTTGATATCAAGCCCATGGCGTCCGTCCAAGGGTGGAGGGACAAGTGGTTCTACATCCGCGACCAGAAGGCCGGCGAAGAGCACTATGGACTCGTGCCCTTTGATCCTGCGACACCGTGCAAGAGGAGGCATTCTTGGAAGAACATGGTGATGCCTGGCGAGTCCGAGGAGTCAGAAGTGCTGTACGAGCGCGTCTGCAACCTTGAGAGTCGCATGGGCAAAGAAGAGGGAGACGCTGCCCTTATTCGCATGTGGCTGCGCTGTCGCATCCAGCCTCTGCAGGCCAGAGTCCACCCCATGTTCCAATGGGCTGGTGCAGACGATGTCACTCGCGTATCTGCTGATGGAATTTCCACGGGTGAAGTAGATAAGAGGGTGTGATTGTTGACCAAGTACACCACCAAGGATGTTCTCCCCAGTGAACCAGTCGTGCCTCCATTCGATGCCTCTAACCCTCCTCCTGAGGTATGATTGTGCTACGAAGTAGCTTTATTTGTCGATTGCTTTTGATTTCTTGACGTATACTGAATTGTCTTCTGAATGCAGGATTGGAAGGTGTCTCCCAATTTGCTCCCTCTTCCTGAGGGGGTTATTCCTCACGAAGTAGATGAGGAGGTTGAGTCGGAATCGACTGTCCCACTTGAAGAGGAGGAGGAAGCCCTCGAGTCCAGCAGGCCGAACACTTGCAAGCGTTCTCACAGCAAATATTCGGATGCTTCGTCTCCATCGACTCCATAAGGTCCATCTATTGGTGCGGAGTCGCCGATTCCTACTGTTCCTGTGAGCTCCATGGCGCCATCTTCTCGCAAGAAGATGCGGCTGCCGAAGGAGTCGTCGGAGTCACAGGAGCAAACCTTCGATTTTGATAAATTTGACTGGTAAGTCTACAACTCTCATCTTAGTTCCTTTTGGAGTTGCATTTCTTGATGCTGGTTTTTGTTCTGTAGTCCACCAACATCATCATCTTCTGGCGACATCTAGTTTTTGAAGGAATCTGGAGTCACGGACTCCAAGGCCAAGGAAGTGGCTGAGCGATCTTCTTCTCCTCCATTGGCGGCCCACTCCGGGCACAACTCATCGAGTTCTCCACACGCTGTGGAACACCAGATAGTTGTCTAGACGACTGCATGGCAATCGACTTCGGAGTCTCTGGAGGAGCATGTAAGTGTGATTTTGTTTTTGTAGTCGAATTTGTGGTCCATGCTGTCTGCTTATCTTTTATTTTCTTCTGAGGCAGCTCATTGTGAAGGAAGCTGCTCATTTGGCGGAGCAGGTACTTGCAATGGGTTGTCAACACGCAATGCTAGACAATCGTCGCGTTGTTGAAAGTTAGTATTTTGCTTCTTCTTCTTTATTCTTGCGAGATTTATACATTCGACTGATGCTCCATCTTATATTTTGGCAGCCGAGCATAACGAACTCCTTCGCGACGCTGCTTCTCTTGAAAAGACGCTTGCCGCGGCGGTGAGGAGTCACGACGAGGCAGTCGTTGCGCTGGATGAATCGCGGAAACGCGAAGAGGATTTGCGCACCTCCATCGTTGCAAGGGAAAAGTTGTTCGAAGAACAGCTCTTTTCGATTGCCAAGTCTCTTTCAGGCATTCTTTCGTCTGGATTTTGATTGCATCGTTCTCCGATATCTTGCTATTGTGCTGACGCTTTGCTCTGTGTAGATGCTGGTGGTCTGAGCTTTTATGCACAGGTGCTTTGTCGCGATGATGCTTTGGCAAGCGCCGTTGCGGCAGTCGAAGACCGCAGCGCTTGCATTCTGGGGACACTGACTAAAGCCAAGGTTGTGCTCAGTCACATCCGCAAGGAGCTGACGCCAAAGGCTAAGCTGATTGAGAACTTGGAGGACCTGGTGGAATCCCTCATTGGAGGTATCCCCGCGGACTTCAAGAAATCACAGCGTGCGGTTGGCGCCTCCATGGCACTCACCATGGTGCAAGCCCATGGAGGGGAGGTGGATCCAGCCGCGGTCTCCAAGGCGATGCCCATTGGCGCAGATGGTCAACAGGTAGTTTTTGCTCCATTTGCAACTGTTTGCGCCAAGTACAGGCCACAACTCATCAACACAGTCGCCAAGTATTCCGAGGAGTTGCAGCGAGCCAAGAAGGCAGCGAAGGCTGTGGCGTCAGGGGCCGGCAGAAAGTCTGTGGCCTCTCATACTGCCACGGACTTGATGAGGCCCCCGAAGCCGAAGTCCAAGTCGAAGAAGCAAGCTGCTGCCCAGTAGTTATATTTGTAATAGTTAATAGCTCGACTCCTTTTGTTGAAAACATGCCGCTGGCTGAGTGTCTCTGTGGATACTTTTGTCATGTTTGAATACACTTGAGCTTTTATCCATGTGTTGCTTGGTCCCTTATTCTCTCTTGCTTGGCTTGTGATAGGGTACGTCGAGTGGTCCTTTGGGTGATCCTCGGGACCCTTCATCCGCTGATGAAACTTTAGTGCATTCACGTTCCAGGGTGGATGAGTTGTCTCTG
This sequence comes from Avena sativa, assembly GCA_916181665.1. Taxonomy (NCBI): domain Eukaryota; kingdom Viridiplantae; phylum Streptophyta; class Magnoliopsida; order Poales; family Poaceae; genus Avena; species Avena sativa. The sequence goes on from OV702288.1 coordinate 630,655,757, forward strand.
CTTTTGCGACTGTGCGATCGTGTTAAGCAGCTGGAACGTGAGCTGCCCGTCCTTCGCGGTAATGCAGATGTGTGGAAGTCAAGGGCGGAGAAGGCTACTGCCCGAGAGCAATATCTGCTAGAGGAGGTGACGCGGTTGGGCGGTCAGTTCAAGTGTTAGCTTCCTGACCTCTTATCTTTTCTTGTAGTCAGTCGCGATAGTTCCTGGTCTTCATATGTTGCCTTTTTTGTTTGGTGTAGTTGTCAGTGCTCGTCATCTGCAGGACGAAAAAGATAGGATCGCCATCCGAATGAACGACCTAACCTAGGAACAACTTCAAGCAAGTGGGTATTTTTGGGTGGACCACGATCGCGTGATTGCACTTGCAACCCTGCAGGATCGTGCCTCTCGAGTGCTCCATTTTCTGAAGAAATCGCAATCATGCCTAAGGAATATCTACCAGACGATGCTTCCGCTGGATGTCGTACCTTCGAGGCTGTTGGCTCTCCTTGCTAAGTTTCAGGATTTGAGTGCAGTTCGCGAGTGCGTGCGACAGTAGTTAGTGGCTGGTGCCAAGGCTTCTTTGTTGCTGGTGCGACTACACAAGCCTGATGTGGACATTGCAGATGTTGCTACTGGACCTCTGACGCCGCCGGCAGGCTCGACCTGGAACATGGTTCCCCATTATCAGGCGGTGGATCGTCCAGCAGAAGAAATTGTCGATTTCTTTGAGGAACAGACAAACGTTCTTCTGCTGTAGCAGTAGTTTAACCTGTATCTTGCACATAAATGTACTAGTGTTGTAAAATTTGTATGTATGCTGTATGTAATTGATTAATATTGATATGTAAAGAGCTTGCTAGCTCGTATGTTCTGCAAGTGCGTTGCACTATGCGATTCCTTTTCGTTAGCCTGACATGTGTTTATCTGAGCACCTTGCCAACCTGCCAACTGCGTTGCAAATGGGTTGGTGTTTGTCAAGGGTTTGATTATTGTGTCAGCTACTCGGGATATCGCGATTGGTTCGTAGAACAGTGGTGTAAAGGGTGGAGCAGCCCCCGAATAATAAGGTCGCGACAAATAATAGAAAACACAGAGTTTGGGGCACTTAGCTTTATTTATTCGTAGGATAGTACGAGGTACAATGTGTGGCTAAGTAGCCTAGCTGAAAAGCCTTATTTGTAATGTAAAAGGAATAAAAACAACTAGGGGTAGAAGCGCCGCAGCTGCGCGACGTTCTAGGGTTTGGAGTATGCGACTCCTGTCTTGAAATCTTTTAGGCGATAGGCGCCACCTGGGATTACTTGTGTAATCACGTATGGTCCTTCCCAAGGGGACTCGAGCTTAAGGTGCCCTTGTTGCTTCAGTCGCAGGACCAGGTCTCCTTCGACGAAGGATCTGGGGCATAGCCTTCTACTATGGTAGTTGCACAGGTTCTGCTGGTAGATCGTCGATCTTTCTGTTGTGATGTCCCGTGCCTCGTCAAGGAGATCGACGGAGTCTTCGAGTGCAAGAGTTGAATCCTGCTCGCTGTAAGCGACCACCCGTGGGGCTTTGTAGCGTACTTCTGCGGGTAGCACCGCTTTAGCATGATGTACCATGAAGAATGGAGTGTATCCCAAGGCACTGTTTGGAGTTGTTCGTAAGCTCCAGAGTACGGATTGTAGCTCGTTTGGCCAGCATCCGGCGGCTTGTTCGAGTGGCCGGAGGACTCATTTCTTGATTCCGCCGTAGACGAGGCTGTTGGCCTTTTCGACTTGACCGTTGGTCAGTGGATGAGCTACGGAGGCATACCTTATGTTGATTCCTAGGTTTTCGCAGAAACCCTGGAACTCCTTAGAGGTGAAGTTCATTAAATTATCCGTGATGATGCTGTGCGGCACTCCGAAACGATAGACAATGGACTCGATGAACTTGACGGCACTGGATCCTGACTGGTTTGTCACCGACATGGCCTCTATCCACTTGGTGAATTTGTTGATTGCGACCAAGAGGTAGACGTAGCCTCCCCATGAGGACTTTGGGAGCTTGCCAACCATGTCGAGTCCCCATTGCACCAAGGGCCAAGCCAATGGTATTGGCCGGAGTTCCGCACCACATGCGTGTGGTTTGTCCGTGAATCACTGACAAGCATTGCATCTCTAGACGATGTCCTTGGCGTCGCGCATGGCCGTGGGCCAGTAGAATCCAGCTCGTAGAGCTTTGGTGACGAGGGCGCGACTACCGGCATGGTGCCCGCAAGTCCCTTCATGTATGTCGAGGAGGACAGCCCTTCCATCCGCGTTGGAGACGCACCGTTGGAGTACTCCTGTGATGATGCGCTTGTATAGTTCGCCGTTGATGACGACGAATGCCTTGGATCACCGTGCGATGTGTTGCGCGTCAGTTGGGTCGTCAGGCAGCCTCTTGCTGAGAAGATATGTGATGTAGGGTTGAGTCCAAGATGGTTCGATCATCATGACCCCCATTGGTCCCTCGAGTCCTGAGTCAAGCTCCAGGTCGTCGAGTGCCATTGGCTCATTGGGTGGCGTAGCCCCCGAGTCTGTTGTTGCGCTTCTTTTCTTCTCTGCGGCCTTTGGCTTGATGGAGCGTTCGCAGATACGCTCGAGAAATACCAGTGGTGGTATGGGGGTGCAGGTAGAGCCAATGTTGGCGAGTGCATCCGCCTCTTCATTGCTTTCGCGGCCTACATGCCACAACTCACAGCCGTCGAAGTCCCCTTCGAGTGTGTCGTAGAGGTCGCGGTAGGCAATCATATTGTCGTTCAGTGTGTCGCACTCGTGCATCGTTTGGTTGAGGACCAGCTTGGAGTGGCCGTAGATGATGAGCCTTTTGGCGCCGCAGGCTTTTGGCATCCTCATCCTGTGCAATAGGGCCTCGTATTCAGCTTCGTTGTTGGAGGCGGTGAACTGCATTCGTAGAATGTATTCCAGCTTGTCTCCTTGGGGTGATGTCAATATGACACCTGCGCCAGCCCCGTCCTTACGCTTTGATCCATCGAAGTGCATCGTCCAGAGGTAGGACATAGCTGGTTTTTCGGGGAGCTGATTCCCCATCCAGTGCACGAGGAAATCAGGGAGGACTTGCGACTTGATCGCGTCACGCTTTTCATATGTAATGTCTCGTGGAGACAGCTCGATTCCCCAAAGCGCGACCCGTCCAGTGGCGTCGGGGTTGTTGAGGATATGCCCAAGCGGGGCATCGTTGACCACCACGATTGGGTGTTCCTGGAAGTAGTGACGCAGTCGCCTGGCTGTCACGAAGACGTCATATGCCAGCTTCTGGTAGTGCGGGTACCACTGCTTTGTTGGCATGAGCACCTCGCTGAGGTAGTAGACTGGGCGCTGCACCCCGTGGACTTTGTTTTCTTCGGCTCATTCCACCATGATTACTGTGCTGACCACCTGGTTGGTGGCGGCGATATATAGCAGCAATGGTTCTCTTTCATGTGGGGTCACCAGTACTGGTGAGGTAGATAGTAGACGCTTGAGGTCTTCGAATGCTTCCTATGCCTCGTCGGTCCACTCGAACTTGTCAGTTTTGCGGAGAAGTTGGTAGAAGGGTAGTGCCTTTTCGCCCATTTGACTAATGAATCGACTGAGCGCCGCGATTCGCCCAGCCAGCTGTTGGATGCTTCTTATATTCTTTGGCTTCTCCATGGCCAGTATGGCTTTTATTTTCTTCGGGTTTGCCTCAATTCCCCTTGCGGAGATGAGATACCCGAGTAACTGCCCAGATGGTACGCCGAAGGCGCACTTGTCTAGATTGAGCTTGATCAGATAGCGGTCGAGGTTGGCGAAGGTTTCATGTAAATCGTCGATTAGCGAGGCTTCCTCCTTTTTTTGATGACGATGTCATCGACGTAGACTTGGATGTTGCGACCAAGTTGATCCTTGAGGCAAGCCTGCATGCACCGTTGATAGGTGGCTCATGCGTTTTTGAGCCCGAAGGGCATTGTGTTGTAGCAGAACACACCGAAAGGCACTGTAAACGCTGTTTTCTCTTGATCCTCCTCCTTCATTCGAATCTGATTATAGCCTGAGTAGGTGTCGAGGAAGCAGAGGCGCTCACATCCCGCGGTGGAGTCGATGATTTGGTCGATTCGCGGCAGCGGGAAGTGATCCTTTGGGCAGTGCTTATTCAGGGAGGTGAAATCCACGCACATCCACAAGATATTCGTGTCCTTTTTAGGTACCAGCACCATGTTGGCGAGCAGAGTACTTTCCTTGATCTCGCGTATGAATTTGGCGTTGAGGAGTCTGTTGATCTCCATTCCAACCGCTTTTGCTCTTGGTTTGGATAGTCGCTGAATTGTCTGCTTGACTGGCCTTGCGTCTGGGTTGACATTGAGTGCGTGCTCGGCGAATTCCCTAGGAACTCCTGGCATGTCTGCTGGACACCGTGCAAAGATTTCCCAGTGCTCACGGAGGAATTCAACGAGCGTGAGTTCCTATGCAGAAAAGTTGTTGGTGATGACGGCCGTCTTTGTCGGGTCCGATGGGTGGACCTAGACTTTCTTCGTGTGCACCGACGAGTCGAAGGACAGGTCGGGTGAACTTGACCGGCTTAGGGGAGGCAGACTGTTGTCTGTCGACTGCTTCTATCTTGTGAGCTCCTCCTACATGCCGTAGGACTGGGAGATTCTATTGAATTCCCTGTCGTAGCTGTTAGACCTTTCGAAGCTTTCGTTGATTGTGATGACACCGTTTGGACCTGGCATTTTCATCTGCAGGTAGGCGTAGTTCGGCACTGGCATGAACCTAGCAAACGCGACGCGTCCGAGGATGCAGTGGTACTGTGAGGGCCAGTCGACGACTTCGAAGTCTATGCGTTCGAGTCGGAAATTTTCCGGTGTGCCGAAGATGACGTCGAGATTGATTTTGCCCAGGGGATATATGCCCTTCCCTGGGACGATGCCATGGAATGTTGTGTCCGAGACCTCTAGACACATCAGAGGGATCCTCATTGCTCGCAAGGTACTTGTGAACATGAGGTTAATGCCGCTTCCGCCATCCATGAAGACACGACTCATGTCGAAGCCTCCGATCTGCGCCTCGAGTACGAGGAGACAGTGGCCTGGACGAGGTACTTGGCGCGGATGGTCGCGCTTGTCGAAGGTGATGCAGGAGTCGCTTCCACTGAGGTACTCAGTGGTGGATGGCGGAGAGTTTGTCTCCAAGTTGACTTGGTGAGTGATGGCCTTCTGCACCCGATTTGAGGGGCGCCCCTTTTGGATCATCATGTTGCCCACAGCATGTGGGTATGTCTCGCCGCCTTGATTCTGGACCAGTGCGGCCGCGAGTGGTGGTACTCCGGGTGGTGGTGGAGGAGCTCCATGTGTTATATCACCTGGGGAGACTCCGTAGCCCCTGTTGACTACATCGTGGTTCATCCGAGCCAAACCCTCGTGGAGCTTGAGGAACTAGCGGCAGTCCTTGAGAAGGTGGCTGGATTTTTTCTTGCCGTCGTGCTTGTCGATGTAGAAGTGCACGTTGCACGGTCCGGACAGTTTGTCCTCAATTGTTGTTATAGGTGCCTCTTCACGAGTGCGGTGCTACCATACCTGTGTGATTTTCCCGGAGTCGTGGTGTCCACCGCTGCGATAGCCGTTGTTACGGTTGTCGTTGCGCCTGTCGGTGTAGCCGGCTGCGACCATGTGGACGTCGTCACGATCATCGTAGATGCGCATTCGACGCTTGCTTCAGCAATCGCGTCTGCGCTCGACTTCCGCTTCGGAGTGAAAGTGGTTTTTCACTGAGTCTTCTCCATCTGCCCACCGATTCGCGATTTCCATCAGGTGGTCAATTGTTTTGGGCTTCGAGTGTCCCAGCTCTTCCCTGAGCTCTATGCGGCGAACGCCACCGTTGAATGCGTCGATTGCGTGATCTTCCAAGATGTTTTCTGTGGAGTTCTTGATGATGGACCACCTCTGGATGTACGAGCGTAGCGATTTGCCCGACCTTTGCTGGCAGCACCTCAGTTCTTCGATTGATGTGGACCTTTTGTAGGTGCCCTTGAAGTTGCACACAAAGTTGTAGACTAGCTCTTCCCAGCTGCGAATGGATCCGCGCGGGAGATTGTTGAGCCATGCTTGGGCGGCGCCCTGCAGCTGTAGCTGCAGGCATTGCATGGACGTGCTTCGACTCCCGCGATGGAGCCTGACGGAGGAGATGTGGTCCTCCAACCAGATTTTCGGGTCCTGCAGGCTGTCAAATTTTGGGTTCTCCGATGGGAGCTTGAACCCCTTGGGCATTCGCTTCTACCTGATAGCCCCATTGAAGCATCTGGCGCCACAGAGCTCCACGTCTTCGTCCTCTGAGTCAGTCAAACGGGCGCGTCGTGCCCTTGACTTGTCAATTTTGTGCTACGTGAGGTCATCGTGCGCATAGTATTCGTGGTCGTGTCACCGTGAGCGGCGGTGTCGAGACAGATCGTGACTGTCGTCGTTGGACGAGGGTGAGGAATAGCGTTTTGCCAGAGCCTTTCCTTTTTTCGGCTCCAACGTTGGCTCTTTGTTGACAGCGACTTCAATTAACCCCAAGCCCGCGATCGTAGATCGGTGCATGGCGGCTCGGGGGTCTCCGGCCGGCGGCTGATTGTTGAGGAGGTACAAGGTGGCCGATGTTACCGCAGCTTGTGTTGTCTTTGGAACTACGTTGCCCCGTGTGTCGACTCTCATAGAGCCGAAGTCGAGGACTTTTGCAGCTTCTATGCGCTCTTGCTCGGTGAGGTGGGCCATCCGATATCGCCTCTTGTTGGCCACGCACTCGTTGCCCTTGGAGGAGGATCCTCCGTGGGAGGAGAGCCCGGCCTGTCAAAGACTCGACTCGTCCGCCGCCTTTTTACGCGCTTTGAGCTGCGATCGTTTGCAGCTAGCGTTTGTAATCCTCCTTAGGTAGCCAATGCTAGCCCATCAACAGATCTTGCAGCATGCCGGAAGGCAGAGGATTGCCTCGCAGAGCTTCTCAGCAACGAGCCCACTCGAGATCATTGAGCCTGATCACGACACGTTCACCAGTGTGTTCGTGAAGGGAATATGCCTGAGAGGCAATAATAAAGTGGTTATTATCTTATTCCATGTTTATGATAAATGTTTATTTTGCATGCTATAATTGTATTGATCGAAAACGTCAATACATGTGTGTTTAATAAACAAAAAGGGTTCCTAGTTATGCCTCTCTTATAGACTAGCTTGTTGATTAACAAGATGATCAAGGTTTCCTAATCATGGACATTGGATGTTGTTAATAACAAGGTCACAACATTTGTGAAATGATGTAATGAACATTCATCCGAAGTATAGCATTACGATAAAGTCATTATGTTTATATTTCTGTAACATCGTACGAAGTAATCTTTATCCTTAGACCATGAGATCATGTTAATTGATAACACCGGAAGAGTATCTTGATAACATCAAACGTCACACCGTAACAGGGTGACTATAAAGATGGGTTCAGTGCTACGAAGGTGTTATGTTGAGGCTCATGGATCAAGAGTGGAATTTGTCAACCCCGATGACGGATAGATATACTCTGGGCCCTCTTGGTGATATACATTAAGATAGCTTGCAAGCAAGTGATGTGATCACTAGAATGTTATATCACGGGAACAAGAAAAGAGTGCATGTCGGTAACGAGATCAAACTAGGTATGGAGATACCAATGATCGAATCTCGGACATGTAATATATCACGAGACAAAGGGATTTAGTTACTAGCGTTAAAGGTTCTCACGATCACAGAAGTCATCGTTGAATATGCAGGAGTCAGTATGGATCTCCAGGTCCCGCTTCTGATTATTGATCTGAGAAGAGTCTCAATCATGTCTGCATTATTCACAAACCGTAGGGTGACACACTTAAGAGTTACCGGACACCATTTTGGAGCACATATATTTCAGACGAAAGAATTGCAAAGCGCAGGAATTGTTTCGATAGAAACCGGAAATTATTTCGGGTGAAATTGCAGAAAGTGGTTATGCATGTGATATTGAAATATTGCAAGGGGTTATATGTGAATGTTTGTTAATTAATGTAATTAACAAAATTCTGAATAAATTTAATAAAAGAGTTTTATTAAATGAGAGAGCATTAAACTTGGAGAATTTTAATGCATTTAAAGTAGGGACTTTAAAGGGGAATGTGAAGAGGCATTTTAATGTGGAGGGGTTACCACCACATGAATGGGGGAGGTGAGGAGTCACCCCCCATGTGCCGGCCATGAAGGAGGGGCACCCCCTCCTCCTATAAAAGGCCACCCTCTTCCTCCTTCTTCCTCACACCTCCTTGTGAAGGATCTCTCTCCCCCTCTAGAATTATTCCCCCATGGTCTCGGATTAGCGAGATACATGTTCCCAGTGGCATTTCGTCTAGAAGGAGTTGCTGCTTTCGCTAGATCGCTGGAGCGAGGAGGTGGAGGTTGTCCGGTGGCTTAAACGTGTGTGCGAGTACGGATGCGCTGCTGAGTTATGGCGCTCGGACTTCCTCATGATCTTCAGATCGGCAAGTGTACGACTACATCAACCACGAGTTCCTACTCGTTAACAAAACTCGTTGTCTTCGAGGGTAAGTTCTCGTTGGATGTATGTCCACCCGTTGCTTTGTACCTAGTAGATAGATCTTGGCGTGTAGTTCTCATCGTAGGAATTTTTTGTTTTCTATGCTGCGGACGCAACAGTGGTATCAGAGCCTGATCTATGCGTAGGTGCTTTGCACGGGTAGTACACATATGTTTATATGTGGGCGATGATGATCATGTTATTGCATCTTCTATGTATTTTGGATGTTGGTGGCATAGTGGAATGAAGCGGCCCAGACCAACCTTACATGTCATCGTACATGAGACCGGTTCCACGACTAACATGCAACTTGTTTTGCATAAGTGGCTGGCGGGTGTCTGTCTCTCCTACTATAGTCAATATCTGATTTACAACGAGTTGCTAATAACTTGGTTATCCTCGTTGTGGTTCATGTTCGTAGGTAAGAATGGTTCTATCTCCGAAAGCCCTAAGCCACGTAAAACTTGCAATTGATAAATTAGAGGCGTCAAGTTTAGATCGTTGCTGGGCTAGTGTATTGAATATGGTATTGTTGTAAGTAGATGTATGATAGATACTCTTACAACACACTCAACGTGTAAGTTCCATAGACCTTGGCCTTACACACAAAGGAATGATAGAGATCATATCACGATGCAAATGATAGATATCAAATGCATGGACCATATCATTCCACTTTACACATTAGATGTTAGCATCTTATACTGCTAGTTTGACGCTTTTGGTAGCATTGTAAGATGATCCCTCATTTAGATATCAAGATAAAATGTGTTCTTCATGCACCGTTCTATGGATCGTGTTTCGAGACATCACGTGATGATCGGGTGTACTCGACTCTACGCTTTCATACAACGGGTGTAAGACAGTTTTACACACGCGAGTACTAAGGTTCTTACTTGGCGAGCCTAGCATGTACAGACATGGCCTCGGAACACGGACCGAAAGGTTAAGCATGAGTCATATAGTTGATATGATGCCCATATAGATGCTCGCCTTTGAAGCTACACCGACTCACATGATGATCGGACTTGGTGTAGTGGATTTGGTTCATGTAATCACCAAAAAGGCACGAGGGGTGTCGTTTTTGAGTGGGAGTTCATTTCTAATTTGAATTAGTCGAACTCAATTTGTCATAAACTAAATTGAAGTGAATTTGCATAATTTGTTGTAGTCGTTGGCGTCTGTTCACTACCTTATGCTTAGTTTTAATTGAGATAATAGAACTATAGAATTCTGGATATTTACTTTACGAACTAGTATCGTATTGTTTTGAATGTCAATTTAAAGTTTATAAGTCCTATTGCAAACTTTTAGCAAACTCTATTTACCCCATGAAGTTTAATAAGTAGTATTAAATCAAGAGTAAGAATTCTAATGTTAGTATCTAAAGTATCATGTTTGCCTCCATGATTATTGATATTCAAAAGTTGTTTTTATATCAAGATTATATAGGAGCTGAAAATTATTTCAGAAACCATCATGTGTGAAAGATATTGTGATATCTGAAACAATGTTTATGCTTGCCATATGATAGAGTATAATTTAGCAAAATACATGTTCTCATATTGTATGATAATTTATGAAGGATGGAGATGCTAGGCATCCGAATCTCCCAAAAAGTTTCGGGAACTAAAACTATACTCGTCATTCTTCCTTATAGGCTATAGTAGCTTGATCATGAAAGTTTTCATGATAAGGATGAATAGAAGATGTAAGTAAAATGTTTACTACACTAAAAGATTACTAAAGAATGGTTTTTTGAAAGAACACCAAACATTTGATGATGGTGATCCACTTCAAAGTGCAAGTCCAAAGGTATTAGTATTTAACTATATACGCTTTGTACTATGTGTCATGTGAATGACACCACAATTGATGTTGATAGATTCTTTTAAAAGGAAAAGGAATTGCTCAAAGAGAATCTATAAAATATTTGGCAGAAAAGAAAAAGTTGGAAATGTCCAACTTAGGTATATAGAAGATATACATGTTATGGCTGTATTCCTTGCTTATTAAACAATGTGGTTCTGAGGTATTGGATACCGGTATTGGATACCGAATTGGTTGGTATGAAGTGTCATATAGGACAACGCAATTCATGAACTACAATGGCCTAAGTAACTAGCAAGAGAATAAGTGATGATGTTCATCGAAAACAAATAAAGTGTTATTGTGTTTTTTGTTGTCGTCAAACCTAGCCTTCAAGATTTGTTTCAATAATTGTTATTTTGTTCCGGTATTACGAGAACAATGGTTGTTCAAATAATTACCGTATTCCATAAAGGATGGATGAACTTTTACAAGTCTAGTGGGAGAAATCACATCCATAAACACTATTACTAAAATGTCGCAAGACAAATGATTGAAAGATCACTTATGAAGTGACATCGCTGTTTTAAATTATATTGGAAAGAAAACATGAAGAAACTCCATGTTGATGGATTTTTGGAGTCTTTAATTTTGATCAATTGACGCTTGTGAAACTTTCCTCGAGATAATTGAAACTCCGTTCATAGGCCAAAGAGGAACGGATGACTAGCTTATTGTAAATTGTGCATGCTGATGTGCATAGTCCATTATATGTAGCCATATGTGATGGATCTTTTTGCTTTATATGCTTTCTCCAGAAATTTGAGTGAATATATCTATATATTTACTTAATAAGGAAGAAGTATGAAACATTTGAAAATTGTTCAAAGACTTTCAAGATGAAGTGGAAAATCATTGTAACAAGAAAATAAAGAGTTTATGATTCGATCATAAAGGAAGATATTTGAGTTACATGTTTAGCAAAAACACCTAAGACTTGAGGAATTGTTCCATGATTTGTGTTTCCTGATAAACCATAGGAGTATGGCATATTTGAGAGATGAAATCAAACCATGTTTGACATGGTAAGATCAAAAGGTGTCATTTATAAAACTGCCATTATGTTTTAAGGATTAAAGCTTTAGAGACTACCGCTTTTACACTGAAAAGAGCACCATCATGATCCATTGAAATGACACCATATAACTTATGGTTTGGGATAAAACCCAAATTGTCTTTTCTTAAATTTTGGTATGCTATGCATAAGTAAAATGTTTACAACCAAAGTCGGATAAGCACGTCTTTGTAGGTTATCCCAAAGAATTTTTTGGGAATTTCTCCATAACACCGAGGACAAAAGAGTTTGTCGCTTGGAATGTCAAGTTTCTTGAGAAGGAACTCTTTGTGAAAAGTTAAGTGGGAGGACAATAGAACTTTGATAAGGTTATTGAACCTTAGCTATATGTCCTAAGTAGCGCAGCGCCGGAAAGTGTCCCGGTGGCGGCCACAATGCTCATGGCTCCCGTGATTACAAAGGTTGTGATCTCGGAGATTAGAGTTCCTATTGAACCGTGTGGGTCGGTAAGAATCAAATAGTGTGATTTGATAAGCAAGTCGTTGTTGTTTTGACAATGATGAACCGACTACATGCAAAGAAGCGATGATGGTCCCTGACTCCATAAAATGACTAGAAGTCATAGAATTCGTGATAGTATCCATACACGAGAAATCAAGTTTCTGAACTTGGAAGACCCTCCGGAAAGGCATGAAGCCTATCGGTTGTGTTTGGATCTATAAAGAAATAGACATGGATGTTTAACATCTATGAAATAGTCGACATGTCGGAAAGAAGTTTACGACAATGTTCAAGGAGTTGACTATGACAAGATTTGATCTTTCATAGCGATATTTAGTCTTGGCGGATTAATGTAGCAACCACTACATATAATTTGGTATATGGTAGTTGAATAAACAAAACAAGGTTCTTCTAAAAGAATGGTTACCTAGGACGTGTACATGACACGGTCCGAAGGGTTTTGTTAATTCAAAGTGTGCTAAAAGGTCATGCAAACTTTAATAGTTGAAGTAAGCATAGCGGAGTTGGAATCTTCACCATGATGAAACTGTTAAAAGAGTTTAAATTCATCAGAGATGATGAAGATGCTTGCATTTGCTAGAAATTAAGTGGGAGCACTGAGACATATTTCTAATACATTGTGTAGAGGACATATTGTTGATTGGAAATGATGTATCCTGTATTGACACAAGTTAAGAATTTCATTAAAATGAGATTTCGATGAAAGACTTGGGCAAACCCGGAATATTTGGCATCAATATCTATATGGATAGATTGAGACGCTAATATGGTTGTGCCAGACATACATATATGAGATATTGAAAGGGTTCAATATGGAAACAACAAGAAAGGTTCTTGCTGCATGGAAAGGATTGTATCAAAATTCAAGTGTTTCAACACTTGGTGAGTAAAATCACATGAAGATTTTGATCGATTATACCATGATATGTATATATCCAGAATGTCATATGCTCTAAATTTTATGAGCACATACTAGAATGATTCATGAGATGATCATTGGACGATAGTAAAGATATTCTTATGAGCTTTGGAAGAACTAAGAATATATCATGTATAAGTGACAAATAGTTAAAGGCAGTTCATTGTAAAGTGTTACATTGATACTATTTTTGTCACAAGATACAAATTAAATTTATCTCAATGTAGACTATGGGTGGCACAATGTAATGGAAAGGATGTTCCATAATGAATTTGGATGAGTTCCAAAGTTGAGACATTGTGACGGATACTACAACAAAAAGGCTAAGTATATAACTGCTATAGTAGCAGCAAAGGAGGGCATTTGTGTTAAATAGTTTGTTATCAAACTAGGTGTGGTTCAAAGTGGGCTAATACTATGAAGATATATTGTGTGACAATAATATCAACATATTTTAACCCGAACGAACTAAAGGTATCACCAAAGGACCAAATTTATACAATGCCATCTCATTTGAGAATGAGTGATGCATAGAGACGCAAAGACATGCAAATACACACGGACCTGAAACTGTCAGATCTGGAGATTATGTTAACCACTAGCAATCGCATATATGCAACACCAGAAATCCATAGGTGTTCAATACGCAAAGTTTTTCAAGCTAGATTATTGACTCTAGTGCAAGTGGGAGACTGAAGGGAATATGCCCGAGAGGCAATAATAAAGTGGTTATTATCTTATTCCATGTTTATGATAAATGCTTATTTTGCATGCTATAATTGTATTGATCAGAAACGTTAATACATGTGTGTTTAATAAACAAAAAGGGTTCCTAGTTATGCCTCTCTTATAGACTAGCTTGTTGATTAACAAGATGATCAAGGTTTCCTAATCATGGACATTGGATGTTGTTAATAACAAGGTCACAACATTTGTGAAATGATGTGATGAACATTCATCCGAAGTATAGCATTATTATCAAGTCATTATGTTTATATTGTTGTAACATCATACGAAGTAATCTTTATCCTTAGACCATGAGATCATGTTAATTGCTAACACCGGAAGAGTATCTTGATAACATCAAACGTCACACCGTAACAGGGTCACTATAAAGATGGGTTCAGTGCTACGAAGGTGTTATGTTGAGGCTCATGGATCAAGAGTGGAATTTGTAAATCCCGATGACGGATAGATATACTCTAGGCCCTCTCGGTGATATCACATTAAGATAGCTTGCAAGCAAGTGATGTGATCACTAGAATGTTATATCACGGGAACAAGAAAAGAGTGCATGTCGGTAACGAGATCAAACTAGGTATGGAGATACCGATGATCGAATCTCGGACATGTAATATATCGCGAGACAAAGGGATTTAGTTACTAGCGTTAAAGGTTCTCACGATCACAGAAGTCATCGTTGAATATGCAGGAGTCAGTATGGATCTCCAGGTCCCGCTTCTGATTATTGATCTGAGAAGAGTCTCAATCATGTCTGCATTATTCGCGAACTGTAGGGTGACACACTTAAGAGTTACCAGACACCATTTTGGAGAACATATGTTTCAGACGAAAGAATTGCAAAGTGTAGGAATTGTTTCGATAGAAACCGGAAATTGTTTCGGGTGAAATTGCAGAAAGTGGTTCTGCATGTGATATTGAAATATTGCAAGGGGTTATATGTGAATGTTTGTTAATTAATGTAATTAACAAAATTCTGAATAAATTTAATAAAAGAGTTTTATTAAATGAGAGAGCATTAAACTTGGAGAATTTTAATGCATTTAAAGTAGGGACTTTAAAGGGGAATGTGAAGAGGCATTTTAATGTGGAGGGGTTACCACCACATGAATGGGGGAGGTGAGGAGTCACCACCCATGCGCCGGCCATGAAGGAGGGGCACCCCCCCTCCTCCTATAAAAGGCCACCCTCTTCCTCCTTCTTCCTCACACCTCCTTGTGAAGGATCTCTCTCCCCCATGGTCTCGGATTAGCGAGATACATGTTCCTGGTGGCATTTTGTCTGGAAGGAGTTGCTGCTTCCGCTGGATCGCTGGAGTGAGGAGGTGGAGGTTGTCCAGTGGCTTGAACGTGTGTGCGAGTACGGATGCGCTGCTGAGTTGCGACGCTCGGACTTCCTCATGATCTTGAGACCGACAAGTGTACGACTACATCAACCACGAGTTCCTACTCGTTAACAAAACTCGTTGTCTTCGAGGGTAAGTTCTCGTTGGATGTATGTCCACCTGTTCCTTTGTACCTAGTAGATAGATCTTGGCGTGTAGTTTTCATCGTAGGAAATTTTTTGTTTTCTATGCTGCGGACCCAACAGTTCGTTCACCATGGTTGGAGGTTCGACTGCCCCTCCATTGTTGACGAGCGCGCCATTGCCACCGTTGGTGGGGCCGCCATTGGGTGGTCCGCCGTTAGGTATGCCACCGTTGGGTGGATCAGGACCGTTGCCACCGTTTTTGCAATTGGCGCTGGTTTCGCCGGTGTTGATGACGGCGCACATGAAGTGGTTGGGGAAGTTGTTGCTTCCGCAACTTTCGTATCCGGAGCCGTAGACCCCATCTTCTGTTGCTAGGCCACTCAGATCGGATCCACGACTGATGTCGCTATCCGTGTTCTCAGTTGCTGCTGAGGTGTTAAGCTTGCTGAGGGCGCTGATTGGTGGCGGGAACCACGATGCTGGAGCAATCGCAGATGCTGTTGGCTGGTCAGGCATGCGAAGCGTGCCCATCTAACCAACTTGGAAGCGGAAACTCCCGATTGCCAGGCTTATTCCATCGCCCACGGACTCGAAAGCCGGGCGAGTGGCCGGCGTGTGAACGGTGAAGTCGAACGCGCCGAAGAGCTAGCGAATCTCCGTTGTTGCGGAGTTGTAGATCGCGGTTGATGGGGCCAAAGAATCCGCAACATCAGCACTCCCAATTCCCACAGACGGCGTCAATTGACGAGGGTTTAACTCATCAATGCCCATTGTTATGGACTTGGATTTTGGAGAAGGAGGGAGCACTGGAAGCATCAATCGGCTAGCAAACAAGCACACAGGGACGCAAGGTTTACCCAGGTTCACGCCTCGTAGAAGTCCCTACTCCTACTTGTCTGCTCTTGGAATTAACGAAAGAATCGAAGGTTACAGGGGAGCGCAGATGCAATCTGGCGAGAGTTATGGAAACTAGGGTTACGTGTGTCCTCCTCGCCGCCCCCTCCTAGCCTTTATATAGATAGTCCAGGTCTCGGGTAGCAGGTCGAGTCGGTTACAAATTAGGGTTTTCCCTTTAAACTTTCTATATTTAAACTTCTTCTTGTCTCGCAAGTCATCGAGAGTCCGTGGGCCACTCGAAGTCTTCATTGGGCCATGGCAACGCCGTGGGCTTCCACCGTATCTGGAGCGTATATGCCAAACTCGAGTACCTGTAGGGTATACCCATGTCAGTACTGCATTTAAAAATCTGATGGGTATGACACCTTATAAGATGGTGTACGGTAAGGCATGCCATTTACCTTTAGAACTAGAACACCAAGCTTTTTGGGCAATCAAGAATTTAAATTATGATCTCAAGGCAGCAGGAGAAAATCGTTTATTAGATATGCATGCTTTAGATGAGTTTAGAAGTGAAGCCTATGAGAATGCTAGGTTGTTTAAGGAAAAAGTTAAAAGACGGCACGATAGGAAAATTGAGAATAAGACTTTCAAAAGTGGAGATAAAGTGTTGCTCTATAATTCTCGTCTTAAGTTGTTTCTAGGAAAGCTCAGATCGAAGTGGGAAAGTCCGTATGTAGTGGAAGAAGCTTATCCATCGGGAGTAGTTAAGCTCAAAGGAAAAACACCCACTCTTGCGTGGGTAGTAAATAGACAACGCTTGAAGCATTATCGGGTAAAATAAGATATAAGTGCAATCACTATAGAGTTGAGCATCCCGAAGAAGTGATAAAGCTAAAATACAAGAAGAATGGACTCAAGACGGGATGAGCGGCACTACGGTCAAGATATTGACCATAAAAGAGTGCTTCATGGGAGGGAACTCATGTGAAATAAAGGTTGAGTAAGATTTTAAATTTTCAGTTAAAGTATTGTTCTCTTTATGAGAATTATTTATGCTCTCGCAAAGAAGAAGGAAGATTGATATTGCCAAAATTGGTCGAAAGTTTAGGCTGACATTTCTCTATCAAAACTCGATATTTCATTAAGTTTCAGATTAATAAAGAATACCTGGAGAAGCAGATTTTTTTTGGTGGACAGAGAAGGTTTAATGACCAACTATACGGCGGGAATAAAAATTCCAACCGTATAGTTATGTCCGTATAGTTGTAGCAACATCAACACTTCCGTACGCAAAAGGTACTGAGAGTTTAACGACCAACTTTACGGCCGAAATTAAACATTCCGCCCATATAGTCACGGTCGTATAGTTATTGGCCCTTCTCCAAAAAAATATCGAGAAGACAAAGAGTTTAACGACCAACTATACAACCAGAATTAAAAAATTCTGCCCGTATAGTTGCGGTCGTATAGTTGTCTATACCTTTGAAAAAATAATTTCTGAAATACTATGAGTTTAACGACCAACTATACGGCTGGACTTAAAAATTCCGTCTGTATAGTTTCAGCCGTTGATACGTTCCTAATGTATCCATCAATTTTGATGTTCCATGCTTGGTTTTATCTACTTTATTATGTTTTGTTCCAACTTTGGAGTACTTTCTATACACTTTCTTGGACTAACCTATTAACAAGAGCCACAGTGCCAGCTGCCTATTTTTTGCTGTTTTTGGTTCCAGGAAAGTCAAAAAATGAATATTGATGGCCCAAAATATATCAAGCTCGTTGGGGAACCCCAAGAGGAAGGTATGATGAGCACAACAACAAGTTTTCCCTCAGTATGAAACCAAGGTTATCAATCCAGTAGGAGCAAGGAAACACCCCAAAGGTGTAGCTAGCTGAACATTGGCAGGGCGCACTACCGGTGCCAGCAGCAACGTGGAGACCTGCACAACACAACCACAGAACTTTGCCCCCAACTTGCAATGAGGTTGTCAATCTCACCGGTTTTGCTGAAAACAAAGGATTAAACGTATCGAATGGAACGAAGTAATAGTTTGCAGAAAGTAAACACAAAGCAGTAAACAGTTTGTAGATTGAATGTAAAAGAAAGGACCAGGGTCCATAGTTCACTAGAGGTGGCTCTCCTTAAGATAGATAACATGCTGGGTGAACAAATTACAGCGGGGCAATCGACAAACATCGAGAAAGCATACAAGCATATACTAATCATCTTGACTCCTTTGAGACTTGATTGGGCATTACAACATTATAAATAGACCGCCATCCAACTGCATCTATGACTAATAATCCACCTTCAGGTTATCATCCGAACCCCCTCCAGTATTAAGTTGCAAGCAACAGATTATTGCTTTACGAATTGCGTGTAAAGTAAACAATATGATTGTTCTATGAACAAAGGATTGTTGTTTTGTCCCTAGTAGCAACAACACATCTAGTACCTTAGAGATTTCCATCACTTCCCCAGATTACCATAGACATGAACCGACTATCGAGCATAAATACTAACTCTTGGAGTTGCTAGCATCTACTTGGCCAAGATAGCTACTAACAACAGAAAGCATGCAAGAACACAAATAACAACGACATGATAGAATCAATAATCAATCTGAAATAGCATCTCAATATCCATCGGATCCCCGTAAACACAACATGTATGGATTACAAATAGATGATCTTGATCATGAACGGAGCTCACAAGATCTAAACATGAAATCACAAAGGAGGAGAACCAGCCATCTAGCTACTACATGGACCCGTAGTCCAGAGATGAACTACTCACACATCACACAGGAGGCTTGCATGATGATGAAGAAGGCCTCCAGGGTAAATTCCCCTCTCCGACAGGGTGCCTGGAAGAGCTTCAGATCCCTCCCGATCTAGGGATGGAGATGACGACGGCTACAGACTCTTTCGTGGATTTTTGATCGGGTACTTAGGGTTTTGGTATCGGAGGCAATATATAGGCGGAAGGAGAGGCCGAGGGGTGTTGGGGTCGGCGAGACCACCCCCTGGCGCGGGCCAGATCTGGCCGCGCGGCCAGGTGGTGTGGCCAGGCCCCAACCCTTCTCTGTCTCGTATTCTAGCTCCAGATGTCTTCCGGTAAAATGGCGACTTTGGCTTTTGTCCCATCCAATTCCGAGAATATTTATTTTCTGACTTCCTAGAACCAAAAACAGCAGAAAACAGGCAGCTGGCATTGTGGCTCTTGTTAATAGGTTAGTCCAAGAAATCATATGAAAAGTACTCCAAAGTGTGGACAAAACACAAGAAAGTAGATAAAACCAAGCATGGAACATCAAAAATTATAGATACATTTGCAATGTATCAACATCCCCAAGCTTAACTCCTGCTCGTCCTCGAGTAGGTAAGTGATAAAAGAAAGAATAATTTTTGAGGTGACATGCACCATCATAAACTTGATCAAAGTATTTGTAAAACATTCAAAGCTGGGATCGTAGTACTTCAATCATAACATGAAAGACAAAGTTCTAGCAATAAGGCAAAGAAACTATGATGCAACATGAAAAGGCACAAACAAAAGATTCATGAATAACAATGCTTTGCAATACGTTTGTTTGTTTCACATAAAGAAAACATAGCATAATAGTATTCAGCTTGTCCCTCATAGAGTAGCAAATATAAATGCATAGGACACCTTCAAAGTTCATAAGAGTGACTAGATACAAATAGTTTAAAACAAGCAATATCAAGTTATGCATCAATCAACTAGTCTTGGGACAATGCACATAGAACTAAGAATGGCCACTATGCTCTCAAAGTAGGTGCATAAAGATAGAAGGTGGAGACTCAATATAATGGTGGAAGAAAGGCCTTCATAGATGGAAGTAGTGATTCAAGTCTCATAAAGAGCTTCCAAAAATTATGGTACTTATAGCTTTCAGCTCTCATTGCCCCTATCATAAGCATCTTGAAGGTGATTAAGGTTAAAGTGACACAACTAAGAGGATATGCTTGACAAGTTATAAACCGAAATCTCATGCCCCTTACTTACGAAGACCGAACCTCATGCTACTCAACTTTAGTCACAAGTAAGGTCTTCTCATTGTAAGTACATATGTATCATAAAGAACCGCCAACGGGGTACCCCTTGCACATGATATAGGAGCTATCCCATAATCAAAATGACAAGGCAAGCAGACAATGAGCATCTCAACGATCTTTTTATTTGCTATTTGCATAGGTTTTTATTGAGGATGCTTCATAGAGTGCTCATTATGGTGATGTTGCAAGTTTCCACCATGATTAGGCATGGCTTAGGCTAGCGGCCCAGGTGTTTCTCTAACACACATACAAACTCCATGATCTTACAAGTTCCACTTTTATTTCACACCGCCGGAATCCATAAGCAAAAGAACATGATAGCAACGGGGTACAAAGTACAAGTGCAATGTTGAAAGCGTTCCCCATGATACATGGTTCTGCTAACTTCAACTTATAAAGCGCAAGCATATACGCAACAAAAAAGGACCCAATGGTTCAGGTTTATTAAATGCAAAAAGTAAAGTGTGCCATCAAGTTCGTGAGAGCTTTAATCACTAGTTTTCTCATAACAAGTTTAATTTGGAAGATAAACAAAAGCATGAATATACTTCGATTAGCATATGCTAGTAGGTAGGTATGGTGGACTCTTTGGAATAACTTGGTTTAAGGAGTTGAATGCATGAGTGGAACTCATACTTGATTGTGGAGGCTAGCAAAAGACTAGGAGCGACAAACTAAGAGAGCAATAATGGCCATAATCATGCAGAGTGACAAAACATCATTGATCAAAGCATAAAGTGATACTACAAGTTGAAAACTAAAGGATCATAAAGGCTAAGGTGACTTGGGATAGTCATAACATGGTGTGAGCATGCGCCAAGTCAACCCAAATAAAGCATCAAAGGAGAATACCGCAATACTATGCTTTAATATGCTAAAACAATGCATGATTCATCCAAGACACATTAAGCAATCTCAATTGTTTATAACAAGTCATGCTACATCAATGAATACTAAGCATAAAGCCAAAACAATATCAAGCATGGCATGACAAAGCATAGGCCACAGTCAAAAACAAGCTCTCTTTACCACTTAAGCATGAACTTTCCTACTCTTTTCCAAACCAAACCAAACTATTTGAAAACCAATGTATGAAAGAGGGGGTCCAACCAATTTATTCAACAAACTAAGCAAACAAAGCAAACGAAAAACCAAAATAAAAACGAAAAATAAGACGCTCCAAGAACAACACAATTGTGCATGAAACAATAAAAATAAAGCGTTTGGAAGAAACATGGGATTTTTATTGATGAAGAGGGGGATGCCTTGGGCATGCCCAAGCTTTGACGCTTGTACTTCTTGGATATTTCTTGGGGTAACACGCATGGCATCCCCAAGATTGAGCTTTAGTCCATCCTTCATCTCATTACTCATTCTGATACAGAAACCCTAAGTACCCGATCAAAATTCCATGAAACAGTCTGTAGCCGCCGTCATCTCCATCCCTAGATTGGGAGGGATCTGAAGCTCTTCCCGACACCCTGCCGGAGGGGAGCATTCACCCTGGAGGCCTTCTTCATCACCATGCAAGCCTCCGATGTGATGCATGAGTAGTTCATCTCTGGACTACGGGTCCATGTAGTAGCTAGATGGCAGGTTCTCCTCCTTTGTGCTATCATGTTTAGATCTTGTGAGCTCCCTTCATGATCAAGATCATCTATTTGTAATTCCTACATGTTGTGTTTGCGGGGATCCGATGGATATTGAGATGCTATTTTAGATTGATTATTGATTCTATCATGTCTTTGTTATTTGTGATCTTGCATGCTTTCTGTTGTTAGTAGCTATCTTGGCCAAGTAGATGCTAGAAAATCCAAGAGTTAGTATTTATGCTCGATAGTGGGTTCATGCCTCTAGTAATCTGGGGAAGTGACAGAAATCTCTAAGGTACTAGATGTGCTATTGCTACTAGGGAGAAAACAACAATCCTTTGTTCATAGAACAATCGCATTGTTTACTTTACACACAATGCGTAATGCAATTAGCTGTTGCTTACAACTTAATACTGGAGGGGGTTCGGATGATAACTTGAAGGTGGATTATTAGTCATAGATGCAGTTGGATTACTGTCTATGTATAATGTTGTAATGCCCAATCAGGTCTGAAAAGAGTCAAGATGAGTAGTATATGCATATTGCTTTCTTGATGTTTGTTAGTTGCCCCATTGTAATTTGTTCACCCAACATGTCATCTATCTTAAGGAGAGCCACCACTAGTGAACTATGGACCCCGGTCCTTTCTTTTATCATTAATCTACAATCAACTTTTTACTGTTTCTGTTTACTTTCTGCAAACTACTACTTTCTTCCACACAATACGTTTAATCCTTTGTTTTCAGCAAAACCGGTGAGATTGACAACCTCACTGTAAGTTGGGGACAGAGTTCTATGGTTGTATTATGGAGGTCTCCATGTTGCTGCTGATGCCGGTAGTGTGCCCTGCCAAAGTCCAGCTAGCAACACCTTTGGGGTGTTTCCTTGCTCCTACTGGATTGATAACCTTGGTTTCATAACTGAGGGAAAACTTGCTGTTGTGCTCATCATACCTTCCTCTTGGGGTTCCCCAACGAGCTCGATATATTTTGGGCCAAAAAAGCAGCTTTTTCTGGTGCCGTTGCCGAGGAGTCAAGGGCATCTTTGCAAGGGGAGTCTCTCATAACTAATCTCTTTACTTTGTTTTATTTGTTTTGCTTAGTTTATTTTTGCTTTGTTTGCTTGTTTCTTTATCAAAAACACACAAAAAATAGTTCCTACTGTAGTTGTTATTTTCATTGGTCTGTTATTGTCTTGCTTTATCATGCTTTCTATCAATGGTTGGTTTCTTTGAAACTGAATCTTATTGGCAAGGTGGGTTCACGGAAGAACAAAAATATTATTATAAGAAACACCGCTTGTCACAAAAAGGGAAACACTTATGGGAAAAAAATTGATAAATTGTATACCATTGCTATAAACGTGTGCTCTACTTATAATGTTACTTATTCCTTTGATAAATCTTGTTGTTGTAGGAGGTATAAACAACATATCTTCTTATGTTAAAGGGAATTATGACTTTTATGATGTGGAACAAATTGAAGAATTTATTGCTTGGAAGGGTGCATTTGAACTTGCTATTTTTCTTGAAAATACTGATGATTCACCTTATAAATATGAGGTTTATGATATACTTAAATTTTGCTTTGATAATTACAAGGTAGAAAATGGCTATATTCTTGAATATCTTAATAGATGCTCTCCACCAATGGAGGAGACTAATGCCTTGCAGGAGCCTATGGAAGAAGAAATTGCTGAAACTGGAAGCTCATTGGATGAAAAAGAGGAGGAGAGTGATGATCAAGAGGAGGAAGAATGGATCTACCCGTACCTACCTTCTAATGAGAGTAACTCTTTACCCCTTACATTATTTGATTGTCCCCCATGCTTACCAAAGCAGGATGAATGTCATGTTCCTGAGGATTCTTTTGAAAATGTTTATAAGTGTTTGTAGATCATGAAAAGCAGGCTTTATGTGATAGTTATATTGTTGAGTTTATTCATGAGGCTACTGAAAATTATTATGAGAGAGGAAAATATGGTTGTAAAAGTTTTCATGGTACTGAAACACCTCTCTATTTGGTGAAAGTTTTGAAGTTACTCTCGTTTTATCGTCCTATGCATGTCGCTATGTTATTTGTGAATTTATTTGCGTATAAGATTCCTATGTATAGGAAGAGGGTTAGACTTAAATGTGTTTTGAATTTTCTTCTTGATATTCTCTTTTACTTCAATTCATATTTCCTATGTGAGCATCTTCTCAAATTATCATGCCTAACTTAAAGGCGTTAAATAAAAGTACTTATTGGGAGATAACCCAAAAGTTTTAGATGAGTCTTGGAAGTTATTACTTCAGTAATAACCGCTCCTTATACTTTTTATTTGCTTTTTGTGCCAAGAGTAACCTCTAATGAGAGAGAAGTAATGATTGGGAAAGTTGCTGCCCTGAAACAGATTTTTGTGCTTCACCGTAAACATTCGTGTAAAATCTCTGTACGTCCTTTTGAGGCATGAATTTTTGTGCTTCTGCCCCAGGTTGTTATCTAACTTTCGTTAGTACAACACTTTTTGATTTGAGCAACAGAAGGTCTTCGAAAAATTCGTCTTTACCTGTTGGTCTGTTTTGATAGATTTCTGCCATTATTTGCATTTGCTTCTTGTTGGTTCCTTTTTGAGTTCTTTTGCGGAATTGAGCTTTTTGAGGGAAGTGCTACAGTAGCTTGTGTTTTAATGGAAGGTTTATTGGTGTTGGAACTGAACGTAAAGACTTATTATCTTGAGTGCACTAATGTTGCTAATAAAGATTGTGTGAAGTTTTGTATGAAGGAAAAATTTCAGGTGTATGGAAGGAATGAGTAATGAGATGAAGAATGGAGTAAAGCTCAAGCTTGGGGATGCCATGCGTGTCACCCCAAGAAATATTCAAGAAGTACAAGCGTCAAAGCTTTGGAATTACCAAGGCATCCCCTTCTTCATCAATAAATATTCCAGGTTTCTTCTAGACACTTCATTTTTATTGTTTCATGCACAGTTGTGTTGTTCTTAGAGCGTCTTCTTTTTCGTTTTCGTTTTGGTTTTTCATTTGCTTGGTTTTCTTAGTTTGCTGAATAAATTGGTTGGACCCCCTCCCCCTCTTTCATACATTGGTTTTCAAATAGTTTGGTTTGGATTGGAAAAGAGTAGGAAAGTTCATGCTTAAGTGGTAAAGAGAGCTTGTTTTCGACTGTGTCCTATGCTTTGTCATGCCATGCTTGATATTGTTTTGGCTTTATGCTTAGTATTCTTTGTTGTAGCATGACTGGTTATAAACAATTAAGATTGCTTAATGTGCCTTGGAAGAATCATGCGTTGTTTTAGCATATTAAAGCATAGTATTCTGGTATTATCCTTTGATGCTTTATTTGGGTTGACTTGGCACATGCTCGCACCATGTTATGACTATCCCAAGTCACCATAGCCTTTATGATCCTTTAGTTTTCAACTTGTAGTATCACTTTATGCTTTGATTAATGATGTTTTGTCGCTCTACACGATTATGGTCATTATTGCTCTCTTAGTTGGTCGCTCCCAGTCTTTTGCTAGCCTCCATAACTAAGTATGAGTTCCACTAATGCATCCAATTCCTAAAACCAAGTTATTCTAAAGAGTCCACCAAACCTACCTATTAGCATATGCTATTCCATGTATATTCATGTTTTTATCTACCTTCCGAATTAAACTTGTTATGAGAAAACTAGTGATTAAAGCTCTCACGAACTTGATGGCACACTTTACTTTTCTTGCCCTTAATAAACTTAAACCATTGTGTTGTCTATGTTGTATATGCTTGCACTTATATGTTGGGGATTAGGAGAACCAATGCTTTCATGGGGAACGCTTTGAACATTGCACTTGTACTTTGTACCTAGTTGATATCGTGCTCTTTTGTCTATGGATGTCGTCGGTGTGAAATGAAAGGGGAGCTTGTAAGTCCATGGAGTTATGTATGTGTGTTAGAGAAATGCCTGGGCCGCTGGTCTAATCCATGCTGTCATGGTGGAAACCTGCAGCGTAACCATAATGAGCTGTCTATGAAGCATTCTTCTTATAAAAAAAGAGTTAGATATTGAGAAAAAAAGAGATATGAGAAAGAGGAAAGAGAGAAAAAAGCACCATTTTCCCATGGTAAATAAGAAGATTGCTGAGATGCTCGTTGTCTACTTGCCTTGTCATTTTGATATGGGGATTCTCCCGTATCATCGGGCAAGGGGTACCCCATTGGCGGTTCTCTATGATACACATGTACTTACTATGACAAGAACTTACCGGTAACTAAACTTGAGTAGCATGAGGAGCGACCCTCGTATTCAAGGGACATGAGATTTCCAACTTATACTTCGTCAAGCATATACACCATAGTTTGTTCACTTTAACCTTAATCACTTCAAGATGCTTATGATAGGGGCAATGAGAGCTGAAAGCTAATAAGTACCATAATTTTTAGAAGCTCTTTATGAAACTTGAATCCCTACTTCCTTCTATGAAGGCCTTTCTTTTACTTTTATGTTGAGTCTCCACCTTCTATCTTTATGCACCTACTTTGAGAGCATAGTGGCCATTCTTAGTTCTATGTGCATTGTCCCGAGACTTGTTGATTGATGCATAGCTTTGATATTGCTTGTTTTAAACTTTTTGTATCTAGTCACTCTTATGAACTTTGAAGGTGTCCTATGCATTTATGTTTGCTACTCTATGAGGGACAAGCTGAATGCCACTATGCTATGTTTTCTTTATGTGAAACAAACAAACGTATTGCAAAGCATTGTTATTCATGAATCTTTTGTTTGTGCATTTTCATGTTGCAACATAGTTGCTATGTCTTATCGTTAGAACTTTGTCTTTCATGTTATGATTGAAGTACTATGATCCCAGCTATCATTATTTTGCAAATACTTTGATCAAGTTTATGATGGTGCATGTGTTGGAGATATGCCCAAGAGGCAATAATAAAAGTGGTTATTATTATATCTTTGTGTTTATGATGAATGTTTACATCCCATGCTATAATTGTATTATTAGGAAACACTAATACTTGTGTGTTTTGTAAACATAAAAGAGTCCCTAGTAAGCCTCTTGTTGAACTAGCTTGTTGATTAATAGATGATCATGGTTTCCTGATCATGGACATTGGATGTCATTAATAACAAGGTCATATCATTAGGAGAATGATGTGATGGACACACCCATATAGTAAGTGTAGCATAAGATCAAGTCATTTAGTTCGTATTGCTACAAGCTTTCAAATGCATAGTAACCTAATCCTTCAACCATGAGGTTATGTTAATCACCATCACCGGATGGGTGCTTTGATGACATCAAACACCGCTTCGTAACTGGGTGGTTATAAAGGTGTCATTGGGTATTCTGAAAGTATGTGTTGAAGCGCATGGACCAAGATTGGGATTTGTCCATCCATATGACGGATAGATATGCTCTGGGCCCTCTCGGTGGAATGTCATCTAGTTAGCTTGCAAGCATGTGACTAGGTCACAAGGGATGACATAACATGGAATGAGTAAAGAGTACTTATTAGTAACGAGGTAGAACTAGGTATGGAGATACGGACGATCAAACCTCGGATAAGTTGAATATCGCGTCACAAAGGGAATTGGTTTCGTATGTTAATGGTTCTATCGATCACGAAGTCATCGTTGAGTATGTGGGAGCCGTTATGGATCTCCAGATCCCGCTGATGGTTATTGATCGGAGAGGTGTCTCCATCATGTCTGCATATTCACGAACCGTAGGGTGACACACTTAAGGTTCGATGCTGTTTAGGTAGATATGGAATGTGCGTTGGAGACCGAATGTTGTTCGGATTCTCGGATTGGATCTGAGACATCACGAGGAGATCCGGAATTGTCCAGAGTATAAGATTCATATAATGGAGATCATTTTCTAGGTTCGGAAATGTCCCGGAGTGTTTATATGGGGGTTCTAGAAGGTTTCGAAATGTTCCGGAAGGTTCTAGAAATTTCTATGGAGTTTACTTGAAAACCAAGAAAGAAAAAGGGGAAACTTGGGGGGGAAGGAAACTCCCCCCAAGCCCCCCTTGTGCGCTGGCCCTAGGAGGTGGGCCTAGGGGTGGGAACCCTAGGCCGCACCCCTCCCTCTATATATAGAGGGGTGGAGGCGCCACCCCCCTTGCCCCTCCACTCTTGCCCTAGCCGCCTCTCTTCCTTCCTTCTGCTCAGGCTTAGGAGAAGCCCTGCAGAATGCTCTACTCCACCACCACCACCACGCCGTCGTGCTGCTGGGATTCTGTGGAGAGATCTACTACCTCCGCTGCTCGCTGGAACAGGGAGAGGAAGGTTTGCATCGACTCCGCATGTGTGACCGACTGCGGAAGCGCTACCGGAACACGGCGCCGGAAGGATCGTCTACTCGATCTTGAGATTGGCAAGTGATCGTCTACATCAACCACGAGATCCGATCTCGCACAAGGCTTTCGGATCTACAAGGGTTAGTACAGATGTATCTCATTGCACATGTCTAGTAGATTAGATCTTGGCTTTTATCTAGATTAGATCTGGGTTTTGTTTGTTCTTGCGGTAGAAATTTTTTGTTTTCCATGCTACGAACCCATTAGTGGTATCAGAGCCATGTCTATGCGTAGATCTGTTGCACGAGTAGAACACAATGGTTTTGTGGGCGTTGGTGCTCGTGTCGTCTTTTGCTTTGTGTACTTTGCATCTTGCGGTATGGTGGGATGAAGTGGCTCGGGCTAACCTTACATGTCATCGCACATGAGACTTGCTCCACGCTTGACGTGTAACTTGCTTTGCACAAGTGTCTTTGCGGGTGTCTGTCTCTCCCACCATAGTATAGATCCAATTTACACTTTGTACTTGATAGCACTTGTATCAACGTTGTGGTTCAGTTTCGTAGGTAAGATCCGTTCTTATTCGAAAGCCCCAAACCACGTAAAACATGCAAAGAAAATTAGAGGCGTCTAACTTGTTTTTGCAGGGGTTTTGTGATGTGATATGGCCATCATGTGATTGTGATTATGTTTGATGTATGCAATGATCCTTGTTGTAATATGGCAACCGGCAGGAGCCTAATGGTTGTCTTTAATTCTGTTAAGACCTGCGTGTCTATTCATCTTGTAATAGCTTTATTCCAAGTAGTTGTAATAGTTGCTAATGATGATGGACAACCATGAAGCGGCGCCACTGACCTTGACGCAATGCTGGTGATGATGGAGATCATGTCCGTGCTTTGGAGATGGAGATCAAAGGCATAAGAAGAAAGGGCCATATCATATCACACTAATTATGAATTGCCTGTGATGTTAATCCTTTATGCATCTTGTATTGCTTAGATCACGACGGTAGCATTATAAGATGATCCCTCTCACTAAATATCAAGTAATAAAGTGTTCATCTTTAGTTGGCACCGTTGCTAAGACTCGTTGTTTCGAAGCATCTCGTGATGATCGGATGTGATAGATTCTACGTGTGCATACAACGAGTGCAAGCCAGATTTGCACATGCAGAAACTAAAGTTAATCTTGACGAGCCTAGCATGTACAGACATGGTCTCGGAACACGGAATACCGAAAGTTAGAGCATGAGTCATATAAATGATATGATGAACATGAAGATTGTTCGCCGATGAAACTACATCTTCTCTCGTGAAGATCGGACTTGGTGTAGTGGACTTGGTTCGTGTAATCACTAAGACAATGTGAGGGATGTTGTTTTAAGTGGGAGTTCATCTAGTAAATTTAAGAATTAAAATTGAACTCAATTTATCATAAACTTAGTTTAAACTACTTGCAAATTTGTTGTAGATTATGGCGAACCTCTCCATCAATTTCAATGCATTCCTACAGAAAGAAAAGCTTAAGAACAATGGAAGCAACTTCACGGACTGGCTCCGTGGACTGAAGATTGTCCTCAGGGCTGGTCAGTTGACCTATGTGCTCGAAGCATCGCTAGGTGACCCACCTGCAGAAGATGCCACCGATGACGTAAAGAATGTTTACGCCACTCGGAAAAATCATTACTCCACAATTCAGTGTGCCATCCTGTACGGTTTAGAAACGGAGCTTCAGAAGTGCTTTGAGCACCACGACCCGTTCGAGATCATTAAGGAGCACAAGCTCATTTTTGAGACTCACGCGCCCGTGGAGAGCTATGAGGCCTCCGAAAAGTTCTTTAACTATAAGATGGAAGAGGGTAGCTCCGTTAGCGAGTATGTGCTCACCATGTCTAGGCACGCAAACAAGCTCCAAGAGTTGGGGATAACGATTCCTAATGAGTTAGGGATTCACCGTGTCCTCCAATCACTGCCACCGAGTTATAAGAACTTTGTGATGAACTACAATATGCACTGCATGAACAAGACGTTGCCTGAACTATCGTCCATGCTGAAAACTGCTGAAGTGGAGATCAAGAAGGAGCACCAAGTGTTGATGGTCAATAAGACCACCAATTTCAAGAAACAGGGCAAGCCTAAGAACAAGGGCAACTTCAAGAAGGACGGCAAGAAAGCTGCCACACCTGCTAAGAAGCCCAAGGCTGGTCCTAAGCCTAAAACTGAATGCTTCTACTGCAAGGGTGCTGGTCACTAGAAGCGTAACTGCCCCAAGTACCTGGAGGATCTGAAGAACGGCAACATCAAGAAGAAAGGTATATTCGATATACATGTTATTGATGTGTATCTTACTAGTAATCGTAGTAGTGCCTAGGTATTTGATACTGGTTCCGTTGCTCATATTTGTAACTCGAAACAGGAGCTGCGGAATAAGCGAAGACTGGCGAGAGACGAGGTGACGATGCGCGTTGGAAATGGATCCAAGGTTGATGTGATCGCCATTGGCACGCTCCCTCTGCATCTACCTCCGGGATTAGTTTTAAATTTGAATAATTGTTATTTGGTGCCTGCGTTAAGCATGAACATTATATCTGGATCTTGTTTATTGCGATACGGTTACTCTTTTAAGTCTGAGAATAAAGTTTGTTCGATTTATATGAGTAATATCTTTTATCGTAATGCACCTGAGATGAATGGTTTATTCTTACTGAATCTCGATAGTAGTGATACACATGTTCACAACATAGATGCTAAACAAACAAAATTGAATGATAATTCTACATACATGTGGCACTGTCGTCTTGGTCACATTGGAGTGAAGCGTATGAAGAACCTCCATTCTGATGGACTTCTTAAATCACTTGATTTTGAATCACTTGAAAGATGTGAAGCATGTCTAATGGGAAAAATGACTAAGACTCCATTCTCTGGTATAATGGAGCGAGCTACAGACATATTGGAAATAATACACCGATGTGTGCGGTCCAATGAGTGTAGCATCGCATGGTGGATATCGTTATGTTCTCACTTTCACGGATGACTTAAGTAGATATGGGTATGTCTACTTTATGAAACATAAGTCCGAAACTTTCGAGAAGTTTAAGGAATTTCAAAGTGAAGTGGAAAATCATCGTAACAAGAAGATTAAGTTTCTGTGTTCTGACCGCGGAGGTGAATATCTAATTTATGAGTTTGGCATGCATTTAAAGAAATGTGGAATACTTTCGCAGTTGACACCGCCGGGAACACCACAGCGTAATGGTGTGTCCGAACGTTGTAATCGAACTCTCTTAGATATGGTTCGGTCTATGATGTCTCTTACAGATTTACCGCTATCATTTTGGGGCTATGCATTAGAGACAGCCGCATTCACTTTAAATAGGGCACCATCTAAATCCGTTGAAACGACACCGTACGAATTGTGGTTTGGAAAGAAACCTAAGTTGTCGTTCCTTAAAGTTTGGGGTTGCGAAACGTATGTAAAGAAGTTACAACCTGATAAGCTTGAACCCAAAGCGGAGAAATGCGTCTTCATAGGATACCCTAAAGAAACAATTGGGTATACCTTCTATCATAGATCCGAAGGCAAAGTTTTTGTTGCCAAGAATGGATCCTTTCTTGAGAAGGAGTTTCTCTCGAAGGAAGTGACTGGAAGGAAAGTAGAACTCGACGAGGTTATTGAACCTTCTCTCGAGGTTGAGAGTAGCGCAGCACCGGAACATGTTTTTGTGCCGCCTACACCAATTGGAGAGGAAGCTAATGATGGTGATCATGAAACTTCGAACGAAGTTGCTGCTAAACCTCATAGGTCAACGAGGGTTCGTACCACTCCTAATTGGTATGACCCTGCCTTGAACGTCATGTTGGTGGACAACACTGATGACCCTGCGACGTATGAAGAAGCTATGGTGAGCCCAGATTCCGACAAATGGCTAGAAGCCATGAAATCCGAGATGGGATCCATGTACGAAAACCAAGTATGGACTTTGGTGAACTTACCGGATGGCCGTAAGGCTGTCGAGAACAAATGGATTTTCAAGAGAAAAATAGATGCTGATGGTAATGTTACCGTCTATAAAGCTCGACTTGTCGTGAAAGGGTTCCGACAAATTCAAGGAGTTGACTACGATGAGACATTCTCACCAGTAGCGAAGCTAAAGTCTGTGA
The DNA here is from genome assembly GCA_916181665.1 of Avena sativa. Taxonomy (NCBI): domain Eukaryota; kingdom Viridiplantae; phylum Streptophyta; class Magnoliopsida; order Poales; family Poaceae; genus Avena; species Avena sativa. The sequence goes on from OV702288.1 coordinate 630,687,812, forward strand.
GGATTTTGTTAGCAATTGCTGCATATTTCGATTATGAGATTTGGCAGATGGATGTCAAAAAGGCGTTCCTTAATGGAGACATTGAGGAAGAGTTGTATATGGTACAACCCAAGGGTTTTGTTGATCCTAAAGATGCTGACAAGGTATGCAAACTTCAGCGCTCCATTTATGGACTGAAGCAAGCATCCCAGAGTTGGAATCAACATTTTGATAAAGTAATCAAAAACTTTGGATTTATACAAACTTATGGAGAAGCTTGTATTTACAAGAAACTCAGTGGGAGCTCTATAGCATTCCTAGTACTATATGTAGATGACATATTGTTGATTGGGAATGATATACTGATGGGTTCGTAGCATGGAAGACAAAAAATTTCTACCGCAAGAACGAACAAAACCCAGATCTAATCTAGATAAAAGCCAAGATCTAATCTATTAGATATGAGCAACGAGATAGATCTGTACTAACCCTCGTAGAACCGAAAGCGTTACGAGATTAGATCTCGGGGTTGATGTAGTCGATCACTTGCCGATCTCAAGATCGTGTGGACGATCCTTCCGGCGCCGCGTTCCGGCAGCGCTTCCGCAGTCGGTCACACGTGCGGAGTCGAAGCAGACCTTCCTCTCCCCGTTCCAGCAAGCAGCGGAGGTAGTAGATCTTCTCCACGGAATCCCAGCAGCACGACGGTGTGGCGGTGGTGGTGGAGGAGAGAATTCTGCAGGGCTTCGCCTAAGCCGGAGCAGAGCGAAGGAAGAGGAGAGAGGCGGCGGCTAGGGATTGTTATGGGAGAGGTCTAGGAGGGGGCGCCCCCTCCCCTCTATTTAAAGGAGGCAGGCGCGCCATGGGAGGGGGAGTCCTAGTAGGACTCCCCTCCTTGGCCGGCGGGTTGGGAAGGGGGGGAGTCCTCCTCCCCCACGAATCCGTGTCTAGCCCCCACAAGGTTTCCTTGACCCTTTCTTGGTTTTCAAGCAAACTCCAAGAACTCTTCTAGAACCTTCCAGAACATTCCGAAACCTTCTAGAATCTCCATACAAACGCTCCGGAACATTTCCTAACTTAGAAAATGATCCCCAAAATATGAATCTTATTCTCCGGACAATTCCAGATCTCCTCGTGATGTCCCGGATCCAATCCGAGACTCCGAACAACATTCGGTCTCCAACGCATAATCCATATCTACTTAAAACAACTTCGAACCTTAAGTGTGTCACCCTACGGTTCGTGAATATGCATACATGATGAAGACACCTCTCCGATCAATAACCATCAGCGGGATCTGGATATCCATAACGGCTCCCACATACTCAACGATGACTTCGTGATCGATAGAACCATTAACATACGAAACCAATTCCCTTTGTCACACGATATTCTACTTATCCGAGGTTTGATCGTCGGTATCTCCATACCTAGTTCTACCTCGTTACTGATAAGTACTCTTTACTCGTTCCATGTTATGTCATCCCTTGTGACCTAGTCACATGCTTGCAAGCTAACTAGATGACATTCAACCGAGAGGGCCCAGAGCATATCTATCCGTCATATGGATGGACAAATCCCAATCTTGGTCCATGCGCTTCAACACATACTTTCAGAATACCCAATGACACCTTTATAACCACCCAGTTACGAAGCGGTGTTTGATGTCATCAAAGTACCCATCCGGTGATGGTGATTAACATAACCTAATGGTTGAAGGATTAGGTTACTATGCATTTGAAAGCTTACAGCAATACGAACTTAATGACTTGATCTTATGCTATGCTTACTATGGGTGTGTGTCCATCACATCATTCTCCTAATGATATAACCTTGTTATTAATGGCATCCAATGTCCATGATCAGGAAACCATGATCATCATTTAATCAACAAGCTAGTTCCACAAGAGGCTTACTAGGGACTCTTTTATGTTTACAAAACACACATGTATTAGTGTTTCCTTATAATACAATTATAGCATGGGATGTAAACATTCATCATAAACACAAAGATATAATAATAGCCACTTTTATTATTGCCTCTTGGGCATATCTCCAACAGTCTCCCACTTGCACTAGAGTCAATAATCTAGATTACATGGTAATATACCTAACACCCATGGCGTTCTGGTGTTGGTCATGCTTTGCTCTAGGGAGAGGTTTAGTCAACGGATCTGCCACATTCAGATCAGTGTGTACTTTGCAAATCTTTATGTCACCATCTCGAACATACTCGCGAATAGCATGGAAACGTAGCTTGATGTGCTTCAGCTTGCTATGTGACCTTGGCTCCTGTGCATTAGCTATGGCACCTGTGTTGTCACAGTAGATGGCCATCGGGTCCAACGCACTGGGAACCACGCCAAGTTCAGTAATGAACTCCTTCATCCATATGGCTTCTTGTGCAGCCTCCGAAGCAGCTATGTATTCCGATTCAGTTGAAGATTTTGCCACAACGCTTTGCTTGGCACTCCTCCAGCTCACTGCAGCACCATTCAAAATAAATATGTATCTAGACTGTGACTTCGAGTCATCTGGATCGGTGTTCCAACTAGCATCAGTGTAACCGTTTACAACAAGCTGTTCATCACCTCCATAAGAAAGAACCATATCCTTAGTCCTATTCAGGTACTTTAGGATATTCTTGACCGCTGTCCAGTGTTCCATTCCAGGATCACTTTGATATCTGCTAGTCAAACTAACAGCATGTGCTATATCCGGCCTTGTACACAGCATGGCATACATGATAGAACCTATGGCCGAGGCATAGGGAATATTATTCATCTTTTCTCTATCTTCTGCCGTAGCCGGACTTTGAGTCTTACTCAAGGTCTTACCTGACAACATGGGCACGAACCCTTTCTTGCTCTCTTCCATTCTAAACTTCTTTAGAACTTTGTCTAAGTATGTACTTTGTGAAAGAGCTATTAGGCCTCTTGATCTATCTCTATAAATCTTTATGCCTAGAATATATGCCACTTCGCCAAGATCCTTCATTGAAAAACTATTATTCAAATAGGTTTTGACGCTATTAAGAAGTTCTATATCATTCCCAATCAACAATATGTCATCTACATATAGTACTAGGAATGCTACAGAGCTCCCACTCACTTTCTTGTAAATACAAGCTTCTCCATAAGTTTGTATAAATCCAAAGTTTTTGATTACTTTATCAAAACATTGATTCCAACTCCGGGATGCTTGCTTCGGTCCATAAATGGAGCGCTGAAGTTTGCATACCTTGTCAGCATCACTAGGATCGACAAAACCCTTGGGTTGTACCAGATACAACTCTTCCTCAATGTCACCATTAAGGAACGCTGTTTTGACATCCATCTGCCAAATTTCATAATCGAAATATGCAGCGATTGCTAACAAAATCCTCACAGACTTTAGCTTCACTACTGGTGAGAAAGTCTCATCGTAGTCAACTCCTTGAATTTGTCGGAACCCTTTCGCGACAAGTCGAGCTTTATAGACAGTAACATTACCATCAGCATCTGTTTTTCTTTTGAAAATCCATTTGTTCTCGACAGCCTTACAGCCATCCGGTAAGTCCACCAAAGTCCATACTTGGTTTTCGTACATGGATCCCATTTCGGATTTCATGGCTTCTAGCCATTTGTCGGAATCTGGGCTCACCATAGCTTCTTCATACATCGCAGGGTCATCAGTGTTGTCCACCAACATGACGTTCAACGCAGAGTCATACCACTCAGGAGTGGTACGAACCCTCGTTGACCTACGAGGTTTAGCAGTAACTTCGTTCGAAGTTTCATGATCACCATCATTAGCTTCCTCTCCAGTTGGTGCAGGCGGCACAAAAACGTCTTCCGGTGTTGCGCTACTCTCAACTCCGAGAGAAGGTTCAATAACCTCGTCGAGTTCTACTTTCCTTCCAGTCACTTCTTTCGAGAGAAACTCCTTCTCAAGAAAGGATCCATTCTTGGCAACGAAAACTTTGCCTTCGGATCTATGATAGAAGGTATACCCAATTGTTTCTTTCGGGTATCCTATGAAGACGCATTTCTCCGCTTTGGGTTCAAGCTTATCAGGTTGTAACTTCTTTACATACGCTTCGCAACCCCAAACTTTAAGGAACGACAACTTAGGTTTCTTACCAAACCACAATTCGTACGGTGTCGTTTCAACGGATTTAGATGGTGCCCTATTTAAAGTGAATGCGGTTGTCTCTAATGCATAGCCCCAAAACGATAGCGGTAAATCTGTAAGAGACATCATAGACCGAACCATATCTAAGAGAGTTCGATTACGACATTCGGGCACACCATTACGCTGTGGTGTTCCCAGCGGTGTCAACTGCGAAAGTATTCCACATTTCTTTAAATGCATGCCAAACTCAGAACTCAGATATTCACCTCCGCGGTCAGAACGCAGAAACTTAATCTTCTTGTTATGATGATTTTCCACTTCACTTTGAAATTTCTTAAACTTCTCGAAAGTTTCGGACTTATGTTTCATAAAGTAGACATACCCATATCTACTTAAGTCATCCGTGAAAGTGAGAACATAATGATATCCACCACGCGACGCTACACTCATTGGACCGCACACATCGGTATGTATTATTTCCAATAAGTCTGTAGCTCGCTCCATTATTCCAGAGAATGGAGTCTTAGTCATTTTTCCCATTAGACATGCTTCGCATCTTTCAAGTGATTCAAGAAGTCCATCAGAATGGAGTTTCTTCATACGCTTCACTCCAATGTGACCAAGACGACAGTGCCACATGTATGTAGAATTATCATTCAATCTTATTCATTTAGCATCTATGTTGTGAACATGTGTATCACTACTATCGAGATTCAATAAGAATAAACCATTTATCTCAGGTGCATTACCATAAAAGATATTACTCATATAACTCGAACAACCTTTATTCTCAGACTTAAAAGATTAACCGTCTCGCAATAAACAAGATCCAGATATAATGTTCATGCTTAACGCAGGCACCAAATAACAATTATTTAAATTTAAAACTAATCCTGAAGGTAGATGTAGAGGGAGCGTGCCGACGGCGATCACATTAACCTTGGAGCCATTTCCAACGCGCATCGTCACCTCGCCTCTTGCCAGTCTTCGTTTATTCCGTAGCTCCTGTTTTGAGTTACAAATATGAGCAACCGAACCAGTATCAAATACCCAGGCACTACTACGACTACTAGTAAGATACACACCAATAACATGTATATCGAATATACCTTTCTTCTTGATGTTGCCGTTCTTCAGATCTGCCAGGTACTTGGGGCAGTTACGCTTCCAGTGACCAGCACCCTTGCAGTAGAAGCACTCAGTTTCAGGCTTAGGACCAGCCTTGGGCTTCTTAGCAGGTGCGGCAGCTTTCTTGCCGTCCTTCTTGAAGTTGCCCTTTTTCTTAGGCTTGCCCTGTTTCTTGAAATTGGTGGTCTTATTGACCATCAACACTTGGTGCTCCTTCTTGATCTCCACTTCAGTAGTTTTCAGCATGGACGATAGTTCAGGCAACGTCTTGTTCATGCAGTGCATATTGTAGTTCATCACAAAGTTCTTATAACTCGGTGGCAGTGATTGGCGAACACGGTGAATCCCTAACTCATTAGGAATCGTTATCCCCAACTCTTGGAGTTTGTTTGCGTGCCCAGACATGGTGAGCACATGCTCGCTAACGGAGCTTCCCCCTTCCATCTTGCAGGTAAAGAACTTCTCGGGGGCCTCATAGCTCTCCACGGTCGCGTGAGTCTTAAAAATGAGCTTGAGCTCCTTAATGATCTCGAACGGGTCGTGGTGCTCAAAACGCTTCTGGAGCTCTGTTTCTAAACTGTACAGGATGGCACACTGAACTGTGGAGTAATGATTTTTCTGAGTGGCGTAAACATTCTTTACGTCATCGGTGGCATTATCTGCAGGTGGGTCACCTAGCGGTGCTTCGAGCACATAGGTCATCTGACCAGCCCTGAGGACAATCTTTAGACCACGGAGCCAGTCCGTGAAGTTGCTTCCATTGTTTTAAGCTTTTCTTTCTCTAGGAACGCATTGAAATTGATGGAGAGGTTCGCCATAATCTACAACAAATTTTCAAGTAGTTTAGACTAAGTTTATGATAAATTGAGTTCTACTTTAATTCTTAAATTAACTAGCTGAACTCCCACTCAAAACAACATCCCTCACATTGTCTTAGTGATTACACGAACCAAGTCCACTACACCAAGTACGATCTTCACGAGAGAAGATGTAGTTTCATCGGCGAACAATCTTCATGTTCATCATATCACTTATATGATTCATGATCTACCTTTCGGTATTCCGTGTTCCGAGACCATGTCTGTACATGCTAGGCTCGTCAAGATTAACCTTAGTTTCCGCATGTGCAAATCTGGCTTGCACCCGTTGTATGCACACGTAGAATCTATCACATCCGATCATCACGAGATGCTTCGAGACGACGAGTCTTAGCAACGGTGCCAACTAAGGGCGAACACTTTATTACTTGAAATTTAGTGAGAGGGATCATCTTATAATGCTACCGTCGCGATCTAAGCAATACAAGATGCATAAAGGATTAACATCACAGGCAATTCATAATTAGTGTGATATGATATGGCCCTTTCTTCTTATGCCTTTGATCTCCATCTCCAAAGCACGGACATGATCTCCATCATCATCAGCATTGCGTCAAGGTCAGTGGCGCCGCTTCATGGTTGTCCATCATCACCAGCAACTATTACAACTACTTGGAATAAAGCTATTACAAGATGAATAGACACGCAGGTCTTAACAGAATTAAAGACAACCATTAGGCTCCTGCCGGTTGCCATATTACAACAAGGATCATTGCATACATCAAATATAATCACAATCACATGATGGCCATATCACATCACAAAACCCCTGCAAAAACAAGTTAGACACCTCTAATTTTCTTTGCAAGTTTTACGTGGTTTGGGGCTTTCGAATAAGAACGAATCTTACCTATGAAACTGAACCACAACGATGATACAAGTGTTATCAAGTGCAAAGTGTAGATTGGATCTATACTATGATGGGAGAGATAGACACCCGCAAAGCCACTTGTGCAAAGCAAGTTACACGTCAAGCGTGGAGCAAGTCTCATGTGCGATAACATGTAAGGTTAGCCCGAGCCGCTTCATCCCACCATATCGCAAGATGCAAAGTACACAAAGCAAAAGACGGCACGAGCACCAACGCCCACAACATCATTGTGTTCTACTCGTGCAACAGATCTACGCATAGACAAGGCTCTGATACCACTGATGGGTTCGTAGCATGGAAAAGAAAAAATTTCTACCGCAAGAATGAACAAAACCCAAATCTAATCTAGATAAAAGCCAAGATCTAATCTATTAGATATGAGCAACGAGATAGATCTGTACTAACCCTCGTAGAACCGAAAGCGTTACGAGATTAGATCTCGGGGTTGATGTAGTCGATCACTTGCCGATCTCAAGATCGTGTGGACGATCCTTCCGGCGCCGCGTTCCGGCAGCGCTTCCGCAGTCGGTCACACGTGCGAAGTCGAAGCAGACCTTCCTCTCCACGTTCTAGTGAGCAGCGGAGGTAGTAGATCTTCTCCACGGAATCCCAGCAGCACGACGGTGTGGCGGTGGTGGTGGAGGAGAGAATTCTGCAGGGCTTCGCCTAAGCCAGAGCAGAGCGAAGGAAGAGGAGAGAGGCGGCGGCTAGGGATTGTTATGGGAGAGGTCTAGGAGGGGGCGCCCCCTCCCCTCTATTTAAAGGAGGGAGGCGCGCCATGGGAGGGGGAGTCCTAGTAGGACTCCCCTCCTTGGCCGGCGGGTTGGGAAGGGGGGGAGTCCTCCTCCCCCACGAATCCGTGTCTAGCCCCCACAAGGTTTCCTTGACCCTTTCTTGGTTTTCAAGCAAACTCCAAGAACTCTTCTAGAACCTTCCAGAACATTCCGAAACCTTCTAGAATCTCCATACAAACGCTCCGGAACATTTCCTAACTTAGAAAATGATCCCCAAAATATGAATCTTATTCTCCGGACAATTCCGGATCTCCTCGTGATGTCCTGGATCCAATCCGAGACTCCGAACAACATTCGGTCTCCAACGCATAATCCATATCTACTTAAAACAACTTCGAACCTTAAGTGTGTCACCCTACGGTTCGTGAATATGCATACATGATGAAGACACCTCTCCGATCAATAACCATCAGCGGGATCTGGAGATCCATAATGGCTCCCACATACTCAACGATGACTTCGTGATCGATAGAACCATTAACATACGAAACCAATTCCCTTTGTCACACGATATTCTACTTATCCGAGGTTTGATCGTCGGTATCTTCATACCTAGTTCTACCTCGTTACTGATAAGTACTCTTTACTCGTTCCATGTTATGTCATCTCTTGTGACCTAGTCACATGCTTGCAAGCTAACTAGATGACATTCCACCGAGAGGGCCCAAAGCATATCTATCCGTCATATGGATGGACAAATCCCAATCTTGGTCCATGCGCTTCAACACATACTTTCAGAATACCCAATGACACCTTTATAACCACCCAGTTACGAAGCGGTGTTTGATGTCATCAAAGTACCCATCCGGTGATGGTGATTAACATAACCTCATGGTCGAAGGATTAGGTTACTATGCATTTGAAAGCTTACAGCAATACGAACTAATGACTTGATCTTATGCTACGCTTACTATGGGTGTGTGTCCATCACATCATTCTCCTAATGATATAACCTTGTTATTAATGACATCCAATGTCCATGATCAGGAAACCATGATCATCATTTAATCAACAGGCTAGTTCCACAAGAGGCTTACTAGGGACTCTTTTATGTTTACAAAACACACACGTATTAGTGGTTCCTTATAATACAATTATAGCATGGGATGTAAACATTCATCATAAACACAAAGATATAATAATAACCACTTTTATTATTGCCTCTTGGGCATATCTCCAACATATAGAACTTCTTAATAGTGTCAAAGCCTATTTGAATAATATTTTTTCAATGAAGGATCTTGGCGAAGCGACATATATTCTAGGCATCAAAAATTATAGAGATAGATCAATACGCCTAATAGCGCTTTCACAAAGTACATACTTGGACAAAGTGCTAAAGAAGTTTAGAATGGAAGAGAGCAAGAAAGGGTTCGTGCCCATGTTGTCAGGTAAGACCTTGAGTAAGACTCAAAGTCTAGCTACGGCAGAAGATAGATAGAAAATGAATAATATTCCCTATGCCTCGTGTTGGAGATATGCCCAAGAGGCAATAATAAAGTGGTTATTATCATGTCTTCACACTTATGATAAATGTTTACATACCATGCTATAATTGTATTAACCGGAAACATTAATACTTGTGTGATTTGTAAACTAAAATAAGAGTCCCTAGTAAAGCCTCTTGTTAAACTAGCTTGTTGGTTAATATATGATCATTGTTTCCTGATCATGAACATAGAGATGTTATTAACAACAGGATCATATCATTAGGAGAATGATGTGATGGACATACTCCTATAGATAAGCGTAGCATAAAGATCAAGTCATTTCAATAGTTCAATTGCTATATGCTTTCTGATACATAGTAACCTAATTCCTTCGACCATGAGATCATGCATATCACCTTTACTGGATGGATGCTTTGATGTCATCAAACACCACACCGTAACAGGGTGGCTATAAAAGTGGCATTGAGTGTTCGGAAAGTATTGGTTGAAACACATGGATCAAGAGTGGGATTTGTCCATCCACATGACGGATAGATATACTCTGGGCCCTCTCGGTGAAATGTCATCCAATTAGCTTGCAAGCATGTGACTTGGTCACAAGGGATCACATATCACGGGAACGAGAAAAGAGTACTTATCAGTAACGAGGTTGAACTAGGTATGCAGAGATACCGACGATCATAACCTTGGATAAGTAACATATCGTGAGACAAAGGGAAATTGGTATCGTATGTAAGTGGTTCATTCGATCGCAAAGTAATCGTAGAAATATGTGGGAGCCATATGAATTTCCAGATTCCTCTATTGGTTATTGTTCGGAGAAGTGTCTCGATCATGTCCGCATAATTCACGAACCGTAGGGAGACACACTTAAGGATTCGACGTTGTTTGAGTAGTTATGGTATTATGAGAAGGAGACCGAATGTTGTTCGGAGTCTCGGATGGGATCCGGGATATCACGAGGTGATCCGGAATGGTCCGGAGAATAAGATTCATATAAGGAAAGTCCCGTTTCGGAGTTGGGGAATGGTTCCGGTGTTTCCATCGGGAACATTCTAGAAGGTCCCGGATTGTCCGGCACTCCGGGGGGGAAGGGGTACATGAATGTGTCATTACATGTTGGAATGATTGCATCATGTACTAAGTGTTCTTGCTGTCCCAAATAAAGGATTAAATTGAATCCTAAATTGAAAAAGTCAAACGGCTAGTTTGAAAGTCAAACGGCAGTTTTTGGGAAGTGGGAGGAGAGGAGGAAACCGACTTGAGGGAGGAGTCCTCCTCCCCAAGCCGGCGCCCCACCTAGGCCGAGTTGGGGAGGGACTCCACTCCCTCCCCTTGGCCGGCCAGCCCTCCCACCTATATAAGGAGGGGCAGGGCTCCCCTCCTAGCACACACAAGTTTCCTATCCTCTAAACTAAACCCTAGATCTAGACCCCGGTTTAGAGCTATTCGGTTTAGAGCCTTCTAATTGGTTTAGAGCCTTCTAATTGGTGTGTCTAATTACTAGACCACTAATAGCCTCTCTCATAAGCTCCACCATACTCGCACCGGCTTAAGGCGAAGCCCTGCGGGATCTCCCCTCTACTTCCGGTACCACGCCGTTGTGCTGTCGGAATCGCGAGGAGAGTGCTACAACCTCCGCTGCCTGCTGGAACAAGGGAGAGGAAGGTCTTCGTCGAGTACCGAACGTGTGACCGACTGCGGGAGCGCTGCGGGAACGCGGCGCCGGAAGGATCGTCTACGCGATCTTGAGATCGGAAAGAGTACGACTACATCACCCACGAGAATCTGCTCTCGTTAACCGCTTTGGAATCTTCGAGGGTGAGTTCCTCTATCGACTCGTTGCTACAATCTAGTAGATAGATCTTGGCTTGTTTGTTTGTATGCGATAGAAAAATTTTGTTTTCCATGCTACGAACCCCTACAGTGGTATCAGAGCCGTGTCTATATGTAGATCTGTTGCACGAGTAGAACACAATGGTCATTGTGGGCGTTGATGCTTTTATTGTAGATTGCTTTGCGTGTACTTTGCATCTTGCGGTATGTTGGGATGAAGCGGCCCGGGCTAACCTTACATGACATCGTTCATGAGACTTGCTCCACGCTTAACATGCAACTTGTATTGCATAAGTGGCTTTGCGGGTGCCAGTTTCTCCTAGCATAGTAAAGATCCAATTTACAACGGGTAATCAACAATGCTAGTATCAATGTTGTGGTTCTTGTTCGTAGGTTAGAACGACACTTATGGAAAGCCCCAAACCACGTAAAATATGCAAAGAAAGTAGAAGCGTCTAACTTTGTTTTGCAGGGGTGTGCAGTGATGTGATATGGCCATGATTGTGATTATATTTGATGTATGCAATGTTCCTTATTGTAAGTTGGCAACCGGCAGGAGCCATATGGTTGTCTTTAATTTCTGTTAAGACCTGCGTGTCTATTCAAAATAGTTGTAATAGTTGAAGCTGGTGGACGACAACCATGAAGAAGCGTCATTGACCTTGATGCTACGCCAGTGATGATGGAGATCATGTTCGTGCTTGAAGATGGAGATCGGAAGCACAAAGAAGAAAGGCCATATCATATCACATATTATGAATTGCATGTGATGTTAATCCTTTATGCATCTTGTATTGCTTAGTAGACGACGGTAGCATTATAAGATGATCCCTCATGCACATAAATTTCAAGTTCTAAAGTGTTCGCCCTTAGTTAGCACCGTTGCTAAAACTTGTTGCTTCGAAGCACCACGTGATGATCGGGTGTCTTTGATTCCACGGGTAAATACAACGTAAGCAAGCCAGATTTGCTTATGCGGTAGCTAAGGTTTGATCTTGACGAGCCTAGCATGTACAGACATGGCCTCAGGAACACGGATTACCGAAAGGTAGAGCATGAGTCATATAGTAGATATGATGAACATGTTGATTGTTCGCCATTGAAGCTATATCAACTCTCGTGATGATCGGTTTTGATGTGGTGGATTTGGTTCGTGTGATCACTAAAACAATGTGAGGGATATTGTTTTGAGTGGGAGTTCACCTAGATTAATTTAATTATTAATTAGAACTCAATTTATCATAAACTAAATCAAAGTGAATTTGCATAGTTGTTGTAGTCATTGGCATCCGTTTACCACCTTGCGCTTAGTTATAATTGAGATGATAGAACTATAGAATTCTGGTTAGATACTTTACGAACTGGTATCGTATTGTTTTAAGTGTTAATCTAAAGTTTAAAAGTCCTATTGCAAACTTTCAGTAAGTTCCGGTTACTCCATGAAGTTTAATAATTAGTATTAAATCAAGAGTAACAATTCCAAGTGTTAGTATATAAGTATCATGTTTGTATCCATGATTCTTGATATTCAAAGGATTCCCTTAATATCAAGGTTATCTAGGATCTGAAAGAGTTGTTTCAGAAACCATGATGTGTGGAAGATATTGTGATATCTGAAACGAAGTTTTGGTTACAACATGATAGAGTATAATATGGCAAAGTTCATGTTCTCATATTTTGATGAGAATTTGCAAAAAGGTTGGAGACACTTGTTGTCCTAATCCTCCAAAAGGTTTTGGATAGCAACATTATACTAATAATTCATCGTTATAAGCTAAAAGTAGCTTGATCATGGACGATACCATGATAAGGGTGAATATTTGATGTAGGTGAAATGTTTACTACACCAAGAGATTACTAAAGAAAGGAATTTGAAAGAACACCAAATATTTGATGATGGTGATCTACTTCAAAGTGCAAGTCCAAAGACATTGGTATTTAATTATACACGCTTTGGACTATATGTCATATGTATGACTCCACTATTGATGTTAATAGATTCTTTCAAACAGAAAAGGAAATACTGAAAGAAAATCTCATAAATATATGGCAGAAAAGAAAAGACTAGAATCGTTCAGTTTAAGTATATAGATGATATACATGTTATGGCTATATTCTTTGCTTGTTAAACAATGTGGTTCTTAAGTATTTGATACTGAATTTGTTGGTGTGAATCGTCATACGAAACAACACAATTCATGAACTACAATGGCCTAAGTAACTAGCAAAAGAATATGTGATGATGTTCATCGAGAACAAATAAAGGGTTATTGTGTTGCTCGTTAAACATCAAAGCTTGCCTTCAAAGATTTGTTTTATCGGGTATTATGAGAACAAAAGGGTTGTTCAAATAATTGCCGTAATCCATAAAAGATGGATGATTCACAAATCTCGTTGGAGAAATCACATCCATAAAACTAGTGCTAAAATATCGAAAGACAAATTGATTGAAAGATCACTTAGGAAGTGACATCGCCGTTTAAAATTATATTGGAAAGAAAACATGAAGAAAAATCCATATGGATGGAATTTTGGAGTCTATTTGATTTTGATCAAATGACGCTTGTGAAACTTTCCTAGAGATAATTAAAACTTCGTCCATAGGCCAAAAGGGAACGAATGACTAGCTTATTGGAACTTGTACATATTGTTGTACGAAGTCCATTATGTGTAGTCAAGAGCGATGGATTTCAACTTCATATGCTTTCTCCGAAAATTTGAGTGAATATATGAATATTTACTTAATAAGGATGAAGTATGAAATATTTGAAAAGTTCAAAAGACTTTCAAGATGAAGTGCAAAATCATTGTAACAAGAATATAAATAGTTTATGATAAGATCATAAAGGAAGATATTTGAGTTACAAGTTTAGCATAATACCTAAGATTTAAGGAATCGTTCCGTGGATTTGCATTTTCCCGAAACACCATAAGAGTATGGAGCGTTCGAGATATGTAATTAAACCTTGTTTGACATGGTAAGATCGAAAGGTGTAATTCATAAAACTGCCATTGTATTTTAAAGATTAAAAGCTTTAGAGATTACCGTTTTTCCACTGAAAAGAGCTTCATCATAATCCGTTGAAATGACACCATATAAGGTTATGGTTTGGGATAAAACCCAAGTTGTCCTTTCTTAAACATTGGTATGCTATGCATAAGAAAGATGTTTGCAACCAAAGTCGGATGAACCTGTCTTTGTATGACTATTAAGTATTCCTCCATAAACACCGGAGACAAAAGTGTTTGTTGCTTAGAACGTTAAGTTTCTTTTGGAAGGAATTTTTCGTGAAAAGTTAAGTGGGAGGACAATAGAACTTTGATAAGGTTAAGAACCTTAGCTGTATGTGCAAAGTTGCGCAGCGCCGAAAAGTGTTCCGGAGGCGGCAACAATGCTCATGGCTCACGTGCCTCAAAGGTTGTGGTCACGGAGATCTAAGTTCCTATTGAAACAAGTAGATCGGGTAAACAATCAAATACCAAGATTTGAGGGTTGAATCATTATTTGAGAATAATGAACCGACTACATGCAAAGAAGCGATGATGGGCCCTGACTCCGTCAAATGGCTTGAAGCCATAAAATCCGTGATAGTTCCATACACGAGAAATCAAGTTTTGAACTTGAAGGACCCTCGAGAAAGGTGTAAGACCTTACAGTTGTGTCTGGATCTATAAAGAAATAGACATGGATGTTTTACATCTATGAAATAGTCGACATGTTGGGAAAGAGTTCACAACAATGTTCAAAGGTTGACTATGACAAGATTTGATCTATCATAGTGATATTTAGTCTAGACGGATTAATGAAAGCAACCACTACATATAATTTGTTATATGGTAGTTGAATAAACAAAACAAGTTCTTCTAATAGAATCGTTACCTAGGACATGTGCATAAACACGGTCCATAGGGTTTTGTCAATTCAAAGGATGCTAAAAGCATATGCAAACTTCAATGGTTAGAGTGAGCATAGCGGAGTTGGAATCTTCACTATGATGAAACTGTTAAAAGGGTTTAATTTCATCAGAGACAATGAAGATGCTTGCATTTGCAAGAAATTAAGTGGGAGCGCTAAGACATGTTTCTAATACATTATGTGGAAGACATATTGTTGATTGGAAATAATGTATCTTTTATTAACACATATTAAGAATTTCATCCCGATGAAAGACTTAGGCAAAACCCAAGTATTTTGGCATCAATAGACGCTAATATGGTTGTGCCAGAAGTACATAGACAAGATATTGAATGAGTTCAATATAGGAACTACAAGAAAGGTTCTTGTTGCACAGAAAGGATTGAATAAGTTCAATATTGATGATATATTCAAGTGTATTGACATTTGGTAAAGTGAAACAAATAATCAAGTATAGATTGATACTTGATGTATGAAATCACAAAGAGTATTTATATCAATCATACTGTGATATGTACAAATCCAGATATGTCCTATGCTCTAAATGTTGTGAGCATATACCAGAATGATTCGTAAGATGATCATTGGACAATAGTAAGGATATTCTTATGATCTTTTGGAAGAACTAAGAGTATAATATTTGTAGAAGTGACAAATAGATGGTTAGTTCATTGTAAAAGTACTACATTGGTACTAGCTTTGTCATAAAGTACAAATTAAGTTTATCTCAATCTAAACTAAGGGTGGCACAATATAATGGAAAGTGAGTTCCATAATGGATTTGGATGATTTCCAAAGTTAAGACATTGTGACAGATACTACAACAAAAGGCTAAGTATATGACTGCTATTATAGCAGCAAAAGAGGGCATTTGTGTCAAGTAGTTTGTTATCAAACTAGGTGTAGTTCACAGCGGGATAATACTATGAAGATATATTGTACGACAATATTGTCAACATGTTTTAACCCTAAAGAACTAAAGGTCACACCGAAAGACCAAATTTATACAAAGCCATCTCATTAGAGAATGAGTGATGCGTAGAGACGCAAAGACATGCAATTACACACGGACCTGGAAGTGTCAGATCCGGAGATCAGTTGACCACTAGCAATCGTGTACATACAACACCGGAAAGCCATAGGTGTTATATACACAAAGGTTCGAAACTAGATTATTGACTCTAGTGCAAGTGGGAGACTGTTGGAGATATGCCCAAGAGGCAATAATAAAGTGGTTATTATCATGTCTTCACACTTATGATAAATGTTTACATACCATGCTATAATTGTATTAACCGGAAACATTAATACTTGTGTGATTTGTAAACTAAAATAAGAGTCCCTAGTAAAGCCTCTTGTTAAACTAGCTTGTTGGTTAATATATGATCATTGTTTCCTGATCATGAACATAGAGATGTTATTAACAACAGGATCATATCATTAGGAGAATGATGTGATGGACATACTCCTATAGATAAGCGTAGCATAAAGATCAAGTCATTTCAATAGTTCAATTGCTATATGCTTTCTGATACATAGTAACCTAATTCCTTCGACCATGAGATCATGCATATCACCTTTACTGGATGGATGCTTTGATGTCATCAAACACCACACCGTAACAGGGTGGCTATAAAAGTGGCATTGAGTGTTCGGAAAGTATTGGTTGAAACACATGGATCAAGAGTGGGATTTGTCCATCCACATGACGGATAGATATACTCTGGGCCCTCTCGGTGAAATGTCATCCAATTAGCTTGCAAGCATGTGACTTGGTCACAAGGGATCACATATCACGGGAACGAGAAAAGAGTACTTATCAGTAACGAGGTTGAACTAGGTATGCAGAGATACCGACGATCATAACCTTGGATAAGTAACATATCGTGAGACAAAGGGAAATTGGTATCGTATGTAAGTGGTTCATTCGATCGCAAAGTAATCGTAGAAATATGTGGGAGCCATATGAATTTCCAGATTCCTCTATTGGTTATTGTTCGGAGAAGTGTCTCGATCATGTCCGCATAATTCACGAACCGTAGGGAGACACACTTAAGGATTCGACGTTGTTTGAGTAGTTATGGTATTATGAGAAGGAGACCGAATGTTGTTCGGAGTCTCGGATGGGATCCGGGATATCACGAGGTGATCCGGAATGGTCCGGAGAATAAGATTCATATAAGGAAAGTCCCGTTTCGGAGTTGGGGAATGGTTCCGGTGTTTCCATCGGGAACATTCTAGAAGGTCCCGGATTGTCCGGCACTCCGGGGGGAAGGGGTACATGAATGTGTCATTACATGTTGGAATGATTGCATCATGTACTAAGTGTTCTTGCTGTCCCAAATAAAGGATTAAATTGAATCCTAAATTGAAAAAGTCAAACGGCTAGTTTGAAAGTCAAACGGCAGTTTTTGGGAAGTGGGAGGAGAGGAGGAAACCGACTTGAGGGAGGAGTCCTCCTCCCCAAGCCGGCGCCCCACCTAGGCCGAGTTGGGGAGGGACTCCACTCCCTCCCCTTGGCCGGCCAGCCCTCCCACCTATATAAGGAGGGGCAGGGCTCCCCTCCTAGCACACACAAGTTTCCTATCCTCTAAACTAAACCCTAGATCTAGACCCCGGTTTAGAGCTATTCGGTTTAGAGCCTTCTAATTGGTTTAGAGCCTTCTAATTGGTGTGTCTAATTACTAGACCACTAATAGCCTCTCTCATAAGCTCCACCATACTCGCACCGGCTTAAGGCGAAGCCCTGCGGGATCTCCCCTCTACTTCCGGTACCACGCCGTTGTGCTGTCGGAATCGCGAGGAGAGTGCTACAACCTCCGCTGCCTGCTGGAACAAGGGAGAGGAAGGTCTTCGTCGAGTACCGAACGTGTGACCGACTGCGGGAGCGCTGCGGGAACGCGGCGCCGGAAGGATCGTCTACGCGATCTTGAGATCGGAAAGAGTACGACTACATCACCCACGAGAATCTGCTCTCGTTAACCGCTTTGGAATCTTCGAGGGTGAGTTCCTCTATCGACTCGTTGCTACAATCTAGTAGATAGATCTTGGCTTGTTTGTTTGTATGCGATAGAAAAATTTTGTTTTCCATGCTACGAACCCCTACACCTCGGCCATAGGTTCTATCATGTATGCCATGCTGTGTACAAGACCGGATATAGCACATGCTGTTAGTTTGACTAGCAGATATCAAAGTGATCCTGGAATGGAGCACTGGACATCGGTCAAGAATATCCTAAAGTACCTAAATAGGACTAAGGATATGGTTCTTTCTTATGGAGGTGATGAACAGCTTGTTGTAAACAGTTACACTGATGCTAGTTGGAACACCGATCTAGATGACTCGAAGTCACAGTCTGGATACGTATTTATTTTGAATGGTGTTGTAGTGAGCTGGAGGAGTGCCAAGCAAAGCGTTGTGGCCAAATCTTCAACTGAATCGGAATACATAGCTGCTTCGGAGGCTGCACAAGAAGCCATATAGATGAAGGAGTTCATTACTGAACTTGGCGTGGTTCCTAGTACGTTGGACCCGATGGCCATCTACTGTGACAACACAGGTGCCATAGCTAATGCACAGGAGCCAAGGTCACATAGCAAGCTGAAGCACATCAGGCTACGTTTCCATGCTATTCACGAGTATGTCCAAGATGGTGACATAAAGATTTGCAAAGTACACACTGATCTGAATGTGGCAGATCCGTTGACTAAACCTCTCCCTAGAGCAAAGCATGACCAACACCAGAACGCCATGGGTGTTAGGTATATTACCATGTAATCTAGATTATTGACTCTAGTGCAAGTGGGAGACTGTTGGAGATATGCCCAAGAGGCAATAATAAAAGTGGTTATTATTATATCTTTGTGTTTATGATGAATGTTTACATCCCATGCTATAATTGTATTATTAGGAAACACTAATACTTGTGTGTTTTGTAAACATAAAAGAGTCCCTAGTAAGCCTCTTGTTGAACTAGCTTGTTGATTAATAGATGATCATGGTTTCTTGATCATGGACATTGGATGTCATTAATAACAAGGTCATATCATTAGGAGAATGATGTGATGGACACACACCCATAGTAAGTGTAGCATAAGATCAAGTCATTTAGTTTGTATTGCTACAAGCTTTCAAATGCATAGTAACCTAATCCTTTGACCATGAGGTTATGTTAATCACCATCACCGGATGGGTGCTTTGATGACATCAAACACCGCTTCGTAATTGGGTGGTTATAAAGGTGTCATTGGGTATTCTAAAAGTATGTGTTGAAGCGCATGGACCAAGATTGGGATTTGTCCATCCATATGACGGATAGATATGCTCTGGGCCCTCTCGGTGGAATGTCATCTAGTTAGCTTGCAAGCATGTGACTAGGTCACAAGGGATGACATAACATGGAACGAGTAAAGAGTACTTATCAATAACGAGGTAGAACTAGGTATGGAGATACCGACGATCAAACCTCGGATAAGTAGAATATCGTGTGACAAAGGGAATTGGTTTCGTATGTTAATGGTTCTATCGATCACGAAGTCATCGTTGAGTATGTGGGAGCCATTATGGATCTCCAGATCCTGCTGATGGTTATTGATCGAAGAGGTGTCTCCATCATGTCTGCATATTCACGAACCATAGGGTGACACACTTAAGGTTCAATGCTGTTTAGGTAGATATGGAATGTGTGTTGGAGACCGAATGTTGTTCGGAGTCTCGGATTGGATCTGAGACATCACGAGGAGATCCGGAATTGTCCGGAGAATAAGATTCATATAATGGAGATCATTTTCTAGGTTTGGAAATGTCCTGGAGTGTTTATATGGGGGTTCTAGAAGGTTTTGGAATGTTCCGGAAGGTTCTAGAAATTTCTATGGAGTTTTCTTGAAGACCAAGAAAGAAAAAGGGGAAACTTGGGGGGGAAGGAAACTCCCCCAAGCCCCCCTTGTGCGCCGGCCCTAGGAGGTAGGCCTAGGGGTGGGAACCCTAGGCCGCACCCCTCCCTCTATATATAGAGGGGTGGAGGCGCCACCCCCCCTTGCCCCTCCACTCTTGCCCTAGCCGCCTCTCCCCTCCTCCTTCCTTATGCTCAGGCTTAGGCGAAGCCCTACAGAATTCTCTACTCCACCACCACCACGCCGTCGTGTTTCTAGGATTCCGTGGAGAGATCTACTACCTCTGCTGCTCGCTGGAACGGGGAGAGGAAGGTTTGCATCGACTCCGCATGTGTGACCGACTGCGGAAGCGCTGCCGAAACGCGGCGCCGGAAGGATCGTCTACTCGATCTTGAGATCGGCAAGTGATCGTCTACATCAACCACGAGATCCGATCTTGCACAAGGCTTTCGGATCTACAAGGGTTAGTACAGATCTATCTCGTTGCACATGTCTAATAGATTAGATCTTGGCTTTTATCTAGATTAGATCTGGGTTTTGTTCGTTCTTGCGGTAGAATTTTTTTGTTTTCCATGCTACGAACCCATCAGCATGTCACCTCAAAAATTATTCTTTCTTTTTATCACTTACCTACTCGAGGACAAGCAGGAGTTAAGCTTGGGGATGTTGGTACGTTGCTAACATATCCATAATTTTTGATGTTCCATGCTTGGTTTTATCTACTTTCTTATGTTTTGTTCCAACTTTGGAGTACTTTCTATATACTTTATTGGACTAACCTATTAACAAGAGCCAAAGTGCTAGCTGCCTGTTTTCTGCTGTTTTGGTTCCAGGAAAGTCAGAAAATGAATATTCTCATAATTGGACGGGACAAAAGCCAAAGTCAGTTTTTCACCGAGGGACACACGGAGCCAGAATACGAGACGGAGAGGGGCCAGGGCACCGCCACACCACCTGGCTGCGCGGCCCAGCCTAGCCTGCGCCAGGGGGTGGTCTGGCCGCCTCCGGCACCCCCTCGGCCTCCCCTTTCGCCTATAAGATGCCTCCGATATAGAAACCCTAAGTACCCAATCAAAATTCCACGAAAGTGTCTGTAGCCGCCGTCATCTCCATCCCTAGATCGGGAGGGATCTGAAGCTCTTCCTGGCACCCTGCCAGAGGGGAAAATTCACCCTGGAGGCCTTCTTCATCACCATGCAAGCCTTCGGTGTGATGCGTGAGTAGTTCATCTCTGTACTACGGGTCCATGTAGTAGCTAGATGGCTGGTTCTCCTCCTTTTTGCTATCATGTTAAGATCTTGTGACCTTCGTTCATGATCAAGATCATCTATTTGTAATTCCTACATGTTGTGTTTGCGGGGATCCGATGGATATTGAGATGCTATTTCAGATTGATTATTGATTCTATCATGTCTTTGTTATTTGTGATCTTGCATGCTTTCCGTCGTTAGTAGCTATCTTGGCCAAGTAGATGCTAGCAACTCCAAGAGTTAGTATTTATGCTCGATAGTGGGTTCATGCCTCTAGTAATCTGGCGAAGTGATAGAAATATCTAAGGTACTAGATGTGCTATTGCTACTAGGGACAAAACAACAATCCTTTGTTCATAGAACAATCATATTGTTTACTTTACACGCAACGCGTAATGCAATTATCTATTGCTTGCAACTTAATACTGGAGGGGGTTCAGATGATAACCTGAAGGTGGATTATTAGTCATAGATGTAGTTGGATTACAGTCTATGTATAATGTTGTAATGACCAATCAAGTCTCAAAGGAGTCAAGATGATTAGTATATGCATATTGCTTTCTCGATATTTGTCAATTGCCCCACTGTAATTTGTTCACCCAACATGTCATCAATCTTAAGGAGAGCCACCACTAGTGAACTATGGACCCCAATCCTTTCTTTTATCATTAATATACAATCAACTGTTTACTGCTTTTTGTTTACTTTCTGCAAACTACTACTTTCTTCCACACAATACATTTAATCCTTTGTTTTCAGCAAAACTGGTGAGATTGACAACCTCACTGTAAGTTGGGGACAGAGTTTTGTGGTTGTATTGTGCAGGTCTCCACGTTGTTGCTGATGCCGGTAGTGCACCCTACCAAAGTCCAGCTAGTAACACTTTTGGGGTGTTTCCTTGCTCCTACTGGATTGATAACCGTGGTTTCATAACTGAGGGAAAACTTGCTGCTGTGCTCATCATACCTTCCTCTTAGGGTTCCCCAACGAGCTCGATATATTTTGGGCCAACAAGCAGCCGTATAGTTAGGTTCCGCCGTAGATCTAATCTATAGTCGGTTCACAACTATACGATGGGAGCTATACAGGTTGCGCCCGTATAGTTGCTAGTTACGCAAGGCGGCTAGGGTTTTTGAGACCCCCTTTTAAAGCTGATCGCATCTAACCTTTTTCATTAAGTTTTCGCAGAGCTACAACCTCCATCCTCGAAAAATCTTCGTCGTCCCTATACAGGTCCCTTTAACAAACACCCATACAGCGAAGCCATGCAGCCCTTCCACGTCAATAAGATCTGGAGGAAGAAAGAAGAGAAGCCCGTTAAGAGGATTCAAGAAGCAGAACCGAAAGGATCAACATCATCATCCGGCTCGGAGATCAAGCCTCTCGCAAATTGGGAGGACATGTTCCCACAAAGGATGGAGATGATGAGACAAGCTGAGCGGGGAAGGGCCAAGGATGAGTACCTCCCTAATCCTTATCATCACAACATAAGATCCTATTATAAACCTCCTCTTGGTCCATCACCTCTTAAACCTAAGAAGGTGCGACAAGATGAGATTCATGATAAGATCTATGAATTGGAAAAGGCTTCTAAGGCATGTGTTGAAACAATTGGAGAGGGGATTGCCTCCTACTG
Organism: Avena sativa; assembly: GCA_916181665.1. NCBI lineage: Eukaryota > Viridiplantae > Streptophyta > Magnoliopsida > Poales > Poaceae > Avena > Avena sativa. The sequence continues at coordinate 630,710,557 of OV702288.1, forward strand.
GATGATGAGCAAAGATCTTGAGAAAAAGGTCGATGACATTGATGGTAGGGTTGGTTTATTAATTAAAACTGTTTTTGAGTTGACAAATGAGAAGAAGTTCCTCAAGAGGAAAATGTTGAAGCTCCAATACGACATGGCCGAGCTCAGCATTCGCTTTGCAAGCATAGTTAAAGAGGGCAATGTGAAAGAAGAAGGTGACACTCTTCCTACCTAGGAGGAAGAATAGGTACCAACAAGGTGTTAATCGATCCCACCTGGCTTGATTCCAAGCTTGGGGAGATCTTTAAGGACCTTGTAATCTATCTTATAAGTTTTATTATCGCTTTGCATTAGTTCAAACTACAAATAAAGTTTGCACCATTAGGATTCCCTTCAGGAACAGTCGATCCCGTTTATGAAATTCTGAGTTATTATTATATATGGAGCAATATTGAGTCTGTGTTTGTTTTACTTGATATATGAATGGCTTGAGTATAATTTTACTTGCACTTGATGATAGCAACAGGAGTCTTCCACACCATTGGTATTAATAGAACATCTAAAGTTAATTTAGTCAATATGTTGTAAGTCTACTGTTTGATTTGCAAAAGAAAAATTATCTACACAATTAAGTTGAAGAAGAAACCTTGAACAAAAGAAAATAAAGTGCTATCAAAATAGAGTGAGAACAATTCGAGGTAGAATCTTCAAGTCATAAGAATGCTTCATATACAATTGGAATTTGGTAATTGAGATCGTTAAATTTTGAATTCCCACATGAAGTGGAATATATGGCTAGCTTCTTTGCATAGCACTTAAACAAAAGTGTGAGCATATGTATATACAAAAGAAAAGGAAAAGAAGAATAAAAAGAGTGAATGTGCAAAGAGCAAGTAGGCATATACCACTGTATTGTAGTATGACAAAGAAGTACTTTTGAGACTCTAAATCCCAAGTGAATACGCTGATCCTAAAACACTTAGGACTACCTCGTTTACTCATTTGGTTGAACTGGATTCTTTTACATTATGTTGAGATTCATCTTTTATAAATTATTGATCACTAAGGTGTGGAAGCCTTCTAATACTATTCCGATGGTTCGAGTAAGGTACTATTCATGAACTTATTCCTATGTATCGTATATGATAAACACATGCTGCAATTGCCTCATTTATTTTGTCGACTCAGCTTCATGAATATGAGGATCACATCCATTAAGTTAGAGCTTACTCGGGATGAACAAGAGTCTAAGCTTGGGGAAGTTGATGACCGCATATTTGCATCATGTTTTATATTATTATTTTGCATTATAGACGTAGGATCTTAGTATTTTATGGCACTCACGCGCACATTTTATGTCTGTTTTCACCAGGATCAGGACATATGATGGATCCAATGGATATAATTATTGAAGTAGTTGTACTGTGGAGAAAAGGAGTAAAAAACAACGCAAATTTATTATTTAGGAAATATTATTAATACCAGAAGAAAAGCAGAAGCGAACAAAGGAGATAGAGGCCATAATGAACAATTATACGGGAGGAGGAAATATTCCCGCCGTATAGTTCTATCCGTATAGCTAGCACCGCTTTCGCCTCGTCAAATAGTTTCCCCTGTGCAATTGGTTCGGGGAGGTGACATACAGAACACCCAGAAATCGCGAAAACCTCTCCTCCAGAAGGCATCTGGAGGGGGAAATCATCCACAAGGGATCCATCTTCGCCCTGCGCAGATCTAGGAGGCTAAGGCATCGATCTTCATCAACCACCGCTGCATCACCACCATTCTCATCCATCACATCTACATCTTTTCTAGATCTTGTTGTAATTCCTATACTCGTTGTGGATTTATTCAAGTACTATTCACCTATGATTATTTCCATCACCATTACCATGATGTTGATTGCCTCCATGTCTGAGTAGATCTTTAGTTCTTAGGGAGATGGAGAAACCCTAGCATATGACTGAGATGAGATAGAGATTATTATTTTATACATCATTATGTGTACGTGTTAATTATCTTCATCTTGATATTAAGAAGAAGTATACTTTCTTAATATTTGCCTCTTATGGGGACTCGATGGAGGGGATTACATGTTAGTAGATGGAGGGATGATAGCGCTTACGGTGACTATAAAGCTTTTGTCATTCTTTACGTACTAACTTGGGGAACCAAGGAGAACTCATCATGACATGTCCATGCCATAGGTGAAATCCCTTAATAGCGCGGTAATGCGATGGTTGTCGGTTACTATCTGCTGTTGTTATGAGGATGATGTTTACAATGGTTGCTGGCAAATCGTCCATATATGGAGCTCCTCCCACATACACACACTATGAGAATATCTGTTATAATACTCTCGCTTACTTAGTCTAAATTGCTAGTGGTGGATCTGCTAATCCCTGAGAATGCCTTTTTCCCTATTGTAGTTCCAAAGTTCTATTACACACGCGATTCTTACTTTCTGCATTAAGTTTTGCTCACTTTAAATTACCTTGTTCAACCAAAACCCAAAAACAACTTTATATTCCTTGCATCTTAAAGTTATTTGTCAAGTACTTCGTTTAGTTATAGTTAAAAGCATTTTAGTCTTTCGCCTACTACTCCCTGTGGGATCGATATCTTTATTTCGAAACTAGCTACAAACGATCTGTGCACTTGCAGTCATCAGCCTTCTACTCGCTCGTGCTCTCATTCGAAGTGCTCTAGGCCTAGTAGAGTTTGGCGGGGGGGTGGTCGACCTCTGCGAATGCCGCGGTCTAGCAGGGTCTACACGGCAACTACGAAAGGGCACCATCTCAGGAGCACTACCTAAGTCCCTATGGTGGGGGTTGCTCCGCTGGCGGCAATGGCCAGCCCGGGAGGGCCGCCAAGGCGGCAACGGCGGCAATTAGGGCGGCTACGCTGGTGGCTACGCCGGCAATAGTCGCTAAGGCGATGGTACTGGCAGCAATGCTAGTGGGAACGGAGGTGGCGGCAAAAGCCGCAACAACCGGCGCCACAGGTGCCAGATTTGTAAGTACTGGGTCATGAGGCGTACGACTACCGTAATTGCTTCAAACAGGACCTCAACACACGCTCTGGCAACACGGACTCCACCAGCTCCTCCAACAACCAGCCCTGGGTGATGGACACCGGGGTTACGAATCACTTCACCAGTGAACTTGAGCGTCTCTAGGTTCACGAGCGCTACGATGGGAAGTACTCGGTCCAAGTGGAAGATGGTGCAGGTTTGTCTATTTCGCACATTAGTCATTCGAATTTAGTCGGTTCATCCCTAAAATTGAAAGATATTCTCCATGTTCTCCACATTAGTAAACACCTTTTATCTGTCTATCGTCTTGTTTGTGATAATGACTTGTTTGTTGAGTTTCACCGTCGTGCTTTCTTTTTTAAGTACAAGGCAACCCGACGTTTAATTCTTCACAGTAGAAGCCATGGGGGACTTTATCACATCCATCGCCTGTGCATCTTCATCATCGACACGTCATGCATCCACTAGTGTCAAGGTTACGTCTACATAGCATCTTGGTCATCCCACAATTAATGTAGTCAACTCTATTGTTAAGAGTCACGAGCTTTCTTATTCTATTTCAAACAATCCACCGTTAGTGTGTGATGCTTGTTGACGTGCTAAGATTCATCAGCTACCTTATTATGCGTCTCATCGTGTTTCTATTGTACATCTTGAATTGATACACTTAGATGTTTGGGGTCCTGCCGATGCTTCTTCGGGAGGGTAAAAGTATTATGTTAGTTTTGTGGGTGACTACACTCGTTTTTGCTGGATTTATTTGCTTAAACACAAGTATGATGTCGAGCAGGTATTCTATGCTTTCTAGGCTCATGTGAAACACCTTCTGGATTTTAAAATCAAGGCGGTTCAATTCGATTGGGGTGGTGAGTACCATAAACTCCATCAATATTTTCAGTGCACGGACATCTCCCATCGGGTATCGTGCCCGCACACCTCTCAGTAGAACAGTATTGCTGAGCGCAAACACCGTTATTTGGTAGAGACCAGCCTTTCTCTACTTGCACACTCCTCTCTTCCTCTTCGTTTTTGGGATGAGGCATTCCTTATGGTGTTCTACCTCATACATCATATACCTACTCCGGTTCTCAACAAAGGGATACCCATGTTCTGGTTGTTTCATGTTCAGTCCAACTATTTCTCTCTTTGAATTTTTGGGTGTGTTTGTTGGCCTAGTCTCCACAAGTACAATACTCACAAGCTTGATTTTCACTCCAAGATGTGTGTCTTCCTTAGCTATAGTACTATGCATAAGGGCTACCTCAGGTAGGATTTATATTTCTCGTGACGTTGTTTTCGATGAGGCTATTTTTCTTTCTCCAACCCGAGTATTTCCGTTGATCTTGCCAATCTTGAACATGATCTCACGTTTCCTTCTAATGAACCAGTTTCGGATGTACCTATGCACAAATATGACCTGTCATATTTGTCTACTAACCCACCCGCTATAGACGATTTTGTTTTTGTACCTGTCTAGGTGGTTGGCGTCCCTACAACACATGACGTGGCACTCGTTGTGCATGTCGCCTCGCCCGTCCCGTCCTCGTCGGCTTGTGGCCTCGACTCTACCAGTGGGTCGGCCGGGTCCTTTGGGCCATCCCAGCTCAGTGCTCCATCCCAGCCCGTGTCGCCACTCGCTGAGGTGCACAATACGCCCTCAGCCGTGACACCCTCAGCTGTCAAGTCGGTGGAGTCTCCCTCATCGGTTGACAGCGCCGCCCCGGGACATGCTATGGTCACACGTAACCATGACCACACGCACAAAGAGAAGATGTACACTAATGGCACGGTCCGTTATAATCCAAGTCAACACGCTATCTTTGTCACGCCCGTCTCTCATCACGATGCTCTTCACAAACTAGTGTGCTGTGCTGCCATGTCTGAGGAGTTTTCTGCCCTTCGTCACACAAACACTTGGATTTTGGTGCATCGTCCTCCCGGTGTCAATGTGGTGGGCAGCAAGTGGATATTCAAAACCAAGCATCGTCTGGATGGTTCTATTGACAAGCACAAAGCCCGTCTTGTTGCTCGAGGTTTCATCAACAACACGGGATTGATTATGGCGACATTTTCAGCCCAGTGGTCAAGCCTACTACCGTTCATCTAGTTCTCTCTCTCGCTGTGTCTCGGGTATGGAACCTTCAACGGGTGGATGTGAGTAATTCTTTTCTGCATGGTTTCTTGGCCGAGGATGTTTATATGCAGCAGCCGCCCGGTTTTGAGGATGCCACCTATCCCTGTCATGTCGATGACTATATGGTCTCAAACATTCGACACGTGCTTGGTATGCTCGGCTGAGTCAGCTGCTCCTTCATCTTGGTTTTGTTGCCTCCAAAGCGGATACGTCCTTGTTTATATTTTCTCAAGGCGATGTGCGGATTTACATGCTTGTCTATGTTGATGATATTGTGACCGCTAACACTACATCTATTGTGGTGGATCGCCTGTTACAGTCCCTCTCAGCCAATTTTTTTGTCGAAGATTTGGGGCAGCTGGAGTACTTCCTTGGAGTGGAAGCGTTCTTCCATTCAGGAGGCATGACATTGACTCAAAAGAAGTATGTGCTTGATCTTCTTCATTGAGTCAATATGGAGAATTGTAAGTCCACTCCCACTCCACTTGTCACGTTAGAGAGCCTTTCACGTGACATTGATGCACTACTGGGTACCGATGATTCTTTCCTGTATCGTAGTGCGGTTGGCACGCTTCAATACTTGACGCTCAATCGTTTATATATTTTCCTTTGCTATGAACAAGGTGTATCAATTTCTGTCTCAACCCATAGAGGTTCAATGGGAACCTTTCAATCGTACTCTGAGGTATGTCAAGGGTACACTGGATACAAGACTACGAATACGTAAGTCCATATCCACCGGTAATAGTATATTCACTGATGCAGATTAGGTAGGCTGTGTTGATGACAGACGTTCCACTGGTGGCTTTACTGTGTTTGTTGGACCGAATCTTATTTCCTGGAGTTCGAATAAACAGCCTACCGGCTCGAGATCTAGCATCGAGGTAGAGTACGTGGCATTGGCCAATGGCGCAGCAGAAGCCATTTGGGTTGATTCAGTTCTTAAAAAACTCGGTGTCACACAACAACGCACACCCATATTGTGGTTTTGATAATTTAGGGGCAACTTATCTAACCGCGAATCCAGTGTTTTACGCTCGAACTAAGCATATTGAGATCGATTTTCATTTTGTGCGAGAAAAAGTGACTGCGGGTGCATTGGAAGTCAGGTTTATTTCCACATATGATCAATTGACGGATGTATTTATTAAACTCGCGACACGACAGATGCTAGGACAATTTAGAATCAATCTGAATCTTGTATGTAATTCAGATTGAGAGGACATGTTAAATATGGCTTAGCTGATACGTAGTCTTGTACTTATGTAATTGTGTTCTGATCATCAATATAATTCTAAAACACGTTTCTTTCTCAACCGATTGGGGGACGAGTGGAGATGCTCGTGAAAGGCCACAGAAAGTGAGTAAACCGGTGACATCGCCGGCGAAAGGGAGAAAACCCTTAGCCGTCTCTTGATCAACTGCTAGTAGTAGTAATACTCCAGTAAAAATTGTGGAGCATGAGAGTAAGGCAGGCTTTCCACAACCCCGAGGAGCAAACAACTATTACTGCATTGACTGACTGGCTCACTGACACTGGGTAGTGGGCATAATCACTCTTACTGTGCTTACCATCACCAAGTCACGCAGGTCGTAAAGGTAATCATGCCTCGACTAAGCTCGCCCGGTCTCCAAAACATACTACTTGCATGTGCAGCGCTACTGTTACTGGGAGTGGATTAATCTGCTGCAGAACCCCAGAGAAACAAGCACCTTGGTGCCGGGGAGCTTTCCTTTGGACGAAATGCTCTGCCTAGCCTAGCCTAGCCGCACCTCAGCTGTTGATTCCATCCAATTCAGATCAAAACTGTTCTTCTTCAATCCGGGCCGAGCTGTGTTCTTCTTCCTCCTCCGCCTCTCGCCGTCATGTCGCCGGCCGCCTGGTCCACGCAAAACCCACGGACGTACGTAGGCACCGCACGCTGCTGCATTTAGTTAAGCAGCTGGGTTGCTTTGGCTTGCTCTCCTCTTTTACAGCTATCTCTCCTCCTTCGCCCAAAAACCCAAACCACACCAGGACACCACGCATTAATGCCATTCACCCGCCATTGCTGACCTCGCCTCTTCCACCTCCTCTCCCCTTCACCCGCCTTGCTCACCGCCCACTCCCCGCATTGCACCCTCGGCCTCCGCACCATGAAGCCTCCGAGAACCGTCTCGAGGCCATGCCTCCTCATGCCCCTGCTCCTCCTGTACCATCTCGCCGCGCCGCTCGCCGCCGCTACCGACGCTGACGCGCTCCTCGCCCTCAAATCCGCCCTCGATACCTCGCACCGCCTCCCGTGGAGCGCCGCCACCGCCGCCGCCCTCTGCACCGCCTGGCCGGGCGTCCGCCAGTGCGATGCCAGCGGCCGCGTCACCAAGCTCGTCCTGGAGAACCTCAACCTCACCGGCACCCTGGCCGCGCCCCTCCTCGCCCCTCTCCGCGAGCTCCGCGTCCTCAGCTTCAAGTCCAACGCGCTCTCCGGCACCATCCCTGACAACCTCGCCGCGGCGCTCCCCAACCTCAAGCTCCTCTACCTCTCCGGCAACCGCCTCCAGGGCCTTGTACCGGCGACCCTCGCCCGCCTCCGCCGCGCCACCGTGCTCGTGCTCTCGGATAATGACTTGTCTGGCGGGATCCCAAGGGAGCTCGCCTCCGGGGTGCCGCGGCTCACGGCGTTGATGCTTGACGGGAACCGGCTGACGGGGCCCGTGCCGGCGCTGCCGCAGCCCACGCTCCGGCGGCTCGACGTCTCGGGGAACCGGCTGGAGGGCCAGATCCCGGCGGTGCTCGCCAAGCGGTTCAACGCGTCCTCGTTCGAGGGCAATGCGGGGCTCTGCGGGCCCCCGCTCACCGCGCCGTGCGTGGCGGCTGCACCCGGCGCCGAATCCCCGCTGTCGCCCGCCACGGCCGCGTTCGCGCCTCTCCCTCCGCCCGGCGGCGGCAGACGGCGAAGGAGGAAAGTCGCCATCGTGGCCGGATCCGCGGTGGCCGGAGCGGTGTTGCTGGCCCTCCTGTTGGCGGCGGCGGTGACGGCGTGCAGGCGCGGGCGCGGGAGGAACAAGCGCGTGTCGGGCGACGTGGACAAGGGCGGCCCCGAAACGGCCGAGGAAGACGCGCAGCAGCAGCAGCAGCACTCGGCCAACGCCCCAGCACCGGCGACGAACGCGGCGGCGGCGGCGGGCGGCGGGCGGGAGTTCTCGTGGGAGAGGGAGGGGATCGGGAAGCTGGTGTTCTGCGGCGGCGGGTCGGAGGAGATGTCGTACAGCCTGGAGGAGCTGCTGCGCGCGTCGGCGGAGACGCTAGGGCGCGGCGAGGCCGGGAGCACGTACAAGGCCGTGATGGAGACCGGGTTCATCGTGACGGTGAAGCGGATGCGGTGCGGCGACGCCGCCGTCGGGATGGGCGCGGCGGAGTTCGGGCGGCGCGCCGAGGAGCTGGGGCGGGTGCGGCACACGAACGTGGTGGCGCTCCGGGCCTACTTCCAGGCCAAGGAGGAGCGGCTGCTCGTCTACGACTACTACCCCAACGGCAGCCTCTTCTCCCTCGTCCACGGTCAGTGCTTGCTGCTCAGCCAGTCCCCATTACAACATTTCCTCCTATTCTCCATTGCCACTGCTCAGTTTCTCAGAAACAATTTGCTAGTACTGCATTTCATCTAATTTTAGCTCAATTTCTCATTGCGATTCTCCATCCATGTTTAGCTCAATTGAAATTGAAAAACCCTAAGTCTTAATCCGCACCGCTCCATTTACACCAAGACACGAAATTTTACAGATAGCATTCATATGAACCGGACAGACCATGCCCGACTGTCTGTGCCCAAGGTTTGGAGCAGGCACGGGGAAAAGCTCATCTTTCTTTCTTGTTGGGTAGCTAGCTAGAACGCATGGATCTTGCGTGCATTGCAATCACCACAACAGTACGCATCTAACCAGAGGACACTCTCTGGACTCTTGTGCTGTCCTCCGTCGATCCATTCCATGGTTAGCCTAGCTAGCTGCCTTGTTGTTGGTGCTACGTGACAGATTGGTATGCGGGAGCCTCATGCTCGTGCTTGCCCTTAACCCTTGTGTACGTGGTGCCCAGGAGTTAGGTCTACTTCTTAATTCACCACTCGACATGTGTACCAGGAGGAGTACCGAGCCATGTGGCATGGAGCAAGAAACCCAGCTAGATGCTTTACCCTATTAATCCATGCAAGTCCCACATGAAGTGAAGTGGTACCATAGTACTGGCTGCTGTAGATAGATTCCAGATCGCATGATTATTGGTCAATTACTGGGTAATTAGTACTCTGGATGCGAGATCTGTGAGATGCATGGTGAGGAAAACCCTTTTTGGTTCTAATTCTAAGAGAGCAGAGAAGCTCTATCAGAAAGCATTGTTGTAACTGCGCCGATTAGCTTGCCTTTCCCTCCAGTGACACAGAAGAAGATGACAGAGTTGAACCTTGCACCATTAGCTACCGACAGAGGATCCCCGGGAACACCTACGTCCCCCTGGAGACACGGCAGAAATCTAGGCACAAAATTGCTGAAAATTGAAAATGATGAGCTACTAGCGCTGACTGAACCTTCGTTTCACTTAATAAAAAACACAAGCCTCTGTACTTACATCAACCATGGGAGGTTAATGTGAGTCATCACACATATAATTTTTCTTTTGGTAAAATTATAGTACGTCCTTTTCCACCCACCGAGCTGTGCTGTGCTGAGAGTCCATGCAAATTTGTCTGCCACCGTCCAGATCTCCCAAATTAGTTAAGACAGTCAGTCAAACGCCCACTCACTCTGCACGAAAACATGTCAGGACCGGCCGAGCGATCCACCCATCCATCCCTGCGGCTGTCATTGCTGCATGTCCTGAATCCGAGACAGTAGATAGGTCCTTCACGTACTGCGTCACCTGCAGCTAGCGTTGCACTAGTATTTCACAAGGGACAACAGCATAGATGCGATGCACATGTATACACGGATTTATATGCATGCCTGCTTTCTGTGTGTGTGGAGTGGTCCTTGTTGATCAGCAGCAATTGTTTCTACTACAGTCTTCAGCATGTATGTGTGACCAACAGAGTCACAGCCAAAGTTCAGACAATTCATGGCTGGCCTGGCCTCACACTAGCTAGAGACCGTGCCACCGTACGTGGGGTCCTAGCTGTAGTAAACATGGAGATCAAATCTTTTCTTTTGACGCGGTACCATTCATGGAGTCATGGTCATGGAGCGGTGTTTTCTTCTGATGCTAAATTAACTTGGAACGAACGCAGGGTCGAGGCCGTCCAGCAAGGGGAAGCCGCTGCACTGGACGTCGTGCATGAAGATCGCCGAGGACATCGCCGCGGGGCTGCTCCACCTCCACCAGACGCCCGCGGCGCCCATCGTGCACGGCAACCTCAAGCCCTCCAACGTGCTCCTCGGCCCGGACTTCGAGTCCTGCCTCACCGACTACGGCCTCGTCCCCGCGCTCGCCGCGGCCGACGCCTCCTCCTCGGCGACGTCCCTCCTCTACCGCGCCCCCGAGACGCGCTCGGCGATGGCCGGTGCCTGCTTCACGCCGGCGTCGGACGTGTACAGCTTCGGCGTGCTCCTGCTGGAGCTGCTCACGGGCCGGGCGCCGCCCCAGGACCTCATGGAGCTGCGCGGCGACGAGGACGTCATACCGGCCTGGGTGCGCGCCGCGCGCGAGGAGGAGATGACGGAGTCGGGCGGCGAGTCGGCCGCGTCCGCGGGCGGCGGCGGCGGTGGCGCGGAGGAGAAGCTGGGCGCGCTGATCGGTGTCGCCGCGGCGAGCGTGGCAGCGGACCCCGGCAGGCGGCCGGTGACGGCCGAGGTGCTACGGATGGTGCGGGAGGCGCGGGCGGAGGCCATGTCGTCGTCCAACAGCAGCGACCGCTCCCCTGCGCGGTGGTCCGACGCCCTGGTCGGCGCGCCGCCGCACCGGGAACACGGCGCCGAGAGCTTCGCCGAGCGGGACTGATTCTGATTCACCTGGCCAGTTTCTGACTGACTGACTGACTTGCCGATCGGGCTCTTTTCTGTATGTTGCATAATTGGTACTCACTTTCTGGTTACTGGTTAGAACTATCTCACTAACTCGTCCCTTTGATTGTTTATTACAACTGCAAATGGAAGTTATCTCTCATGGAAGCATCGCCTCTATCAACGGATCAACCTAGTCCAAAGTCCAAACTATGCATGCTGTGTGGGTGTGTCCTAGGGAGCACGTAAGGCACATGGTACTAATTCATCCGTCTATTAGCCAGCTATACCTCCGGCAGGATCATACGGAACAAACATAAATTTTAAGGTGCGTGGAAGACCAAACGTACTTACGGCTGACTTGTTGCAGTATCTCTAGCGGCAAAGTGTGGATCGCTGGACCTAGGTAGGTTAGGCATTTGCCTATTTGTGCGTTGGGAGGAGAAGAGCCTTTTCTTGCAGCCATTACCGACTGCCTCCCTTGACCACCGCAGTGCCGATACATGCAGAGGAGCAAGGCGCGAGTCACGGATCTTAAAGAGACCATGGCGGCGGAGAAGGACTTAGGACGCTGCACCTTTTTTCCTAGTTACGGTCCAACCGGATACGGATGGTGGCTAACTAAATCGAATCGTCTGACCGGATACCGGACAACAGCTAATTAAATCCTGAGAGGAGTCGTGACATGTTGGAACCTCGTTGTACATAACATAATACTAATTAAATCATAATCTTAAATAATAGATCTAATGGTTAATATAATTTAGGTGATGTGGCAACCTGGTGCCTCAAAACACACCTTTATATTGCTTTTAGTATATAATAGATTAGCTTAGCGTTCTGTTTGGTTTGGTGCCATATAGAAAGCACTAAATCAAGCCGCAAAATTATGGATGTTTAGTTTTTCATTATGCAATGTAACTAGGGAGCGTTTGTTCTGTAGTTATTATGAGTTTGCCGGAGCTGAGAAATTTGTTTGCTCGAATTGGAGGCGTTCATGGTTGGTCACTTCGTTTGTTTTAGAGAGAATTCCTTTGTTGGACCTAGTTAAAGTTTGGCTTCTTTTTTTTTGGCCTCTGACAAATTTGTTTTCCCTTCTTGACACAGAAACTTCAGTCGGTTTCTTATTTGGTCCTCTAGTGTATTATGGACACTAACAGTGTTAACTAGGTACGTAAAATTACGCTAAATCAAGCCCTCATTCTGTTTGGTTTGGTGCCATATAAAAAGCACTAAATCAAGCCGGAAAATTATGGACATTTAGTTTTTTATGCAACTAGTCGCAGATGCGAGTGCGTCTCCTTTAAGAGTTAGATAAATAATTCTATACAAACACACGGTTAAATCAACTGCAAAAGAATAAACGTACGAATTGGTATGTACGAGAGCTCTCCAAGAGGCAACGGTATCGACAAACCTATCTAGGGTTTTCCTTCCCTCCGTCGGCGACGCCACCGGCCCGTCCTGTCTCCGGCGGCCTTAGGGCCTTGGAGGCGTGGCGGACCACGGCCTCTCGCCGACGGGAGGTTTCAGTGTTTTCTTTAAACTATTTTCAGTGTCTTCTTCAGGATGTTGAGGCGGCGGCTACGTCTTGAGGTCAAAATAAGGTCATTCCCGCTCTATCCTCGCTCTGGTGGTGCGTCTAGCATCAGAGTAGGGCACGTGAAGTCGTGTGTCCGACTGGGATCTGCTCATTTTTCGTATGTGTGTGAGGTCAGTCTCTTCCGATCTACGTTGTTCATCTTCGGCGATGGTTACTGCTCTGGTGCGCTGGTTCTTTGGGGCCTTAGCACGACGACTTCCCGTCCGTCTACTACAACAAGCTCTACTACGATAAGCTTTGCCCGGCTCCGGTGATAGAGGGGCGAGGACGGCGGCGCGCCTTTGGCTCGTGCCAGTGTTTGTAGTCGTCACTAGGTGGTCCATTGACCTATTTGTAATTTTTATTACTTTTAGGACTCTTTGTACTGTTGTTGATGATTATTAATAGATCGGTGAAATTTTGCAAAAAAAAAGATAAATAATTCTATAATTTTATAATATAAATATTTATTATCTATTACACTAATACAACTCTATAACTACCACAACTGTTCTGCTTTGAAAATATCACTTTTGTGGAAAAACAACTTTGTTCGCTTAAATTTGTGGAATGATCTTTATAGGCCATTCCTAGAAACTTTATAGAGATTAGACATGAAGATTATTTTAAAGATGCTTATGTGCATGCGTGTGCACAAACACTGAGATTAAAAGAGTAGGGAAATACTCCCTCTGTTTCAAATTACTCCGCCGGCGCGCTTATGTAGGTGGGCTAGTACTTCCTCATTTCTCATTCAAAAAAATCCTACGATTTTTTAAATAGATAGTATGAAATATGTACTACGTATACCAAAAATTCTAAGAATTTTTTGATGAAAAATGAAAGAATACTAGGCCACCTAGGTAAGCGTGCGCGCGGAGTAATTTGAAACAGAGGGAGTACCACACTCGAAGTACCGCTAAAATGGTAAAGAGCAAAAACATTGTATGTTACTAGCCAATATATAATTATATAATAACTTCAGAATTATTCAAGATTTTGTACATTCTGGTTTACCACTTAATCCCATGTGATTTCACTATCAGTAAAAAGGTATATTTTACTTTTTCAAAGACTACATCACTCTAAGCGCTCTCCCAACTATTTAGGAGTACACAATGTCGATAACTTATATTGTGATGAAAGTTCGTCCCTTGATATCATATTTATCTCCAATAAGGTGTTGTTAGTATTAATTATTTTATGCAATATCCTTATCAAAGGCTGCAGGAGGACTCCTCCCTTTGCACCAAATTTTTAATAGATCAGTAATGTTTATAATATATGATGGTTCTAAACATACCCGTAACATCTTGCAAAAAAATAAGATTAATAACAATGCATACGAGCAATAGAAGAGCACACTAACTATCTTTACAATTGTACTCACTTCGGTGTTTTCACGACATGATACCTAAAACATTTTTTATTTTCTTTGAACACCGGTAATTTTACTGAAAAAGCTTACCTAACCCTTTCATAGTTTCTTTGATCATTTTAGTGATGATTTTAGTGACACTCCATATGATAGATTTCCGTATCAAGCAAAGAACAACAATCGTGATTGTATGTATGTATACTTTATAAAATGGAAGGAAATTTAAAATCTTGAGTAGGAACACACTCATTTTCTTAGTTTTTCTCAAGAATTGTCACTATATACCTTTTCTTTACCTAGGGGCTCCCCCGTTGGGCTCGCGTCTCATAGGGGCTCCCCGTTGGGCTCGCCCATTACGCACCGCACAGTTTTTCCTTTCTTTTTTCCTTTTCATTTTTCTGTTTTCTTTTTCTTTCTTTTTTCTTATTCAAAGAAATTCTAGTTTTTAAAAATTATTTTATATTTTTTGAATTTGGTTCATGATTTTTTAAAATTGGTTCATGATTGTTTTGAAATTTGTTCAAGATTTTCGAAAAATGTTCATTATTTTTTAAAACATGTTCATGTTTTTAAAAAATTGTCATGAATTTTTGAATTTGGTTCATGCTTTTTTGATTTTTTTAAAACCAATTTTTAAGCATTAAATATTTTAGATTTGAAATTCTTTCATATTTGAAATGTTTAGATTTAAAAAGCTAAAAAATGAAAATAAAAAATAAAAAATCCACGTACCTATTACCTATAGGATCTACATCCTGAGAGGATAATGGGCCGGCCCATCGCTGGCTCGCTTCAAGCGGCACTGCGAGGTCGTGCCGCTTGGAGCGGCATCTAATAGATCGGTTGTTACCGTGCATCGCACACCCCCGCACACTGTATTGGCCGGCCTAGATCGTAGTTTTTTCTCTTTTGGTTTATGTTTCCCCTTTTCGTTTTCTTTTCCCCTTTTTCTTTTCATATTTATTTTTTGATTTTTTTACAACATTTTTTACGATTCTAATTTTTTCAGATTTTTAAAATGTTCAGATTTTGAAACTTATTCATATTTCTAAAATTTGAAAATGTTCAGGTTTTAAATTTTGTTCAAATTTTAAAATGGTTTGAAGATGGATTTTTTCTTCAAATTTTAGAAAGTTTAAATTTAAAAATATTCAAATTGAAAAAATTCAGAATACCTTTTTTCATATTTCAAGCACATAAAATTTAAAATATTTAGACTACAAGTCCGTTCAAAACTTAAATAATATTCAGACATTATTCAATTTTAAAAAACACAAAAGAATCAGAAAAAACAAAAAAAAAGAAAACAGAAAAATAGAAAAGGAAAAAAGACCACTGTGCGTGGTGATTGGGTGTGCGGCGCGCCACATAGCACGGAGAATCATATATGCCGACCAGGTTGCCCGTTAAAACCGCGCGTCGCACCCCCGTGCGGGGTATAGTCTGATACAGTTCATGGTTTTTTCTATTTTGGTTTTTTCTTTTTCTTTTCTTTTCGGATTTGTTTTCCGGTTTTATACAACATCGTTTCGATTTATAATTTCGTTCAAATTTTAAAAATATTCTGACTTTGAATTTTGTTCACATTTTTAAAAATTGTAACTGCGCAAATTTTAAAATTTGTTTTTTTTAAATGGTTCAAATTTGAAAATTGTTTAAAGTTGAAATTATTTACATTTAAAAATTGTTTACATTTAAAAATGTTCAGAGTGAAAACTGTTTAGATTTTGAATTTTTATTTTCAGATTTCAAACAGATAAAACTTTAAAATGTTTAGATTTTAATTTTGTTCAAAATCTGAATAATATTCAGACACATTAATCCGATTTTGAAAAACACAAAAGAATCACGAAAAAACAAGAGAAAAAACAGAAAAAGAAAAAAGAAAAAATTAATAAACGCATGATGGGTCGTGGCCCAATAGGCCACAGCGCAGCGAGCGGGTGTGCGGCGTCCCGCACAACGCCGCTAGGAGGCCCCCGTTTTCTCCACACCGTGGGCGTCTCATTTCCAGGCCCAACGTCACCTGTCTCGCTCAAGTTTCCCTTCCGTACCCTTCCCTGTCCCGCTAGGAACAAGATCCTCTGACGTACTGCAGAGGGACGTTGATCAGCCTCATATGTTCGATGCCCATCTGAGGGTAGCAGCCCGAACTGTTGGAAACACAGCAAAACATGCCAGCCCAAAGCCTAGTTGGGTGACTCGCTCGCGCGCTGCTACTCAGAAAAGGCGTGAGAGGACCAAAAAAGGTGCTAGAATCTGAGGAAAGAAACCGCGCGAGAAAGAGATCGCGAAGGAGATCGAGAAGGGGATTACCAGAAGGAGATCCAGAAGGGGGTCGCAAAGCTCACCAATGCGTTGCTCTGCTCGTAAATTTCAGGTAAATCTTTGCATTTCTCTGTTTCTCTTTGTAGCTAGCTGATTTGTCCTTAATCAGTGCTTAAATCCGAAACTGCTCTTAATAAGTGCTCAATTTTGAGTTGGGCCCAAAATAAAAGTTGTAGTTCACGGTCATACCTTTCCAATGGTACCTCGTTTGCATGATTTGAATGGAAAAAAGATTCTGTTTATTAGTCTTTTAATAGCCAAAACGAAATTAGGAGTTTGTGGAGGGCTGCTATTAGTGCATTTCTCATCGTCGTCACTAGTTTCTTAAGTGTGGTTTTCTCCCCAGGTTTGAGAAGCTCTTGTGCATATACCATGGAAGAAGAAACCGAGATGGCTGAAGAGGTTAACATATCACACAATAATCGTAATTCCAACCGATAATTTCCGTCTCCTACATTTTGGGACGAGATATCTAAGTGATGTTATTGGTTCATTTTCTTCACATTTGCACAGCAGAGTTGTTCTACCTGGTTTGGTACCTCATGTTGGCATAGAATTTAGAAATTTGGATGAAGCTTGGGCGTTTTGGTTGAGCTACAGTGGGCAGCAATGCTTCGAGGTCGGGAAAAGGTATACAAACAAAAGGCCATCCGATGGAAAAGTTATAGCATGTAAATTTGTTTGTGCAAATGAGGGTCAATGATCACAAGACAAAAGGGATCATTTAACAAAGTTCCCTCGAGCTAAAACTAGAACCGGTTGTGAAGTGGACATGAATGTTAATATAGACCCGAAGAAGGAAAATCTCAAAGTGACTAAATTGGTTTTGGAACATAATCACATACTACACATGCTAGAAACTTTACACTTAATGGTGTCACAAAGAAAATTTTCAGAGTTACAAGCTTTTGAAATTGGAATGGAAGATGATGCGGTATTGGGCATTTCACATTATGCAAAATGCCGTCAAGCATATACATGGAGAGATCGATGAAGAGGAGAAAAAAGAGAAGAAGAAGAAGAAAGAGAAAAATGAAGAGAAGAAAAGAGAGGAGAACGAAGAAACAAGTATTCTATCAGATTTCAGCGCGTGCATGTTTGAGTATGAAGACATGGCAGAATTTGAACAAAAGTTTGACCACATGAGGGAAAAGGTGAGCAAACAAACTTGGTTGGATAGTATATATAAGTTAAAAGAAAAATGGGTTGAATGTTATATGAAGGATGTCTTCACATTAGGAATGAGAAGTACACAACTAAGCAAGAGTCTAAACAATGACTTGAAAATCCATTTCAAATCTGATTTTGATATCATCCGGTTCTTTAAGCATTTAGAAAGGGTGGTGCAAGGAAAAAGGAATAATGAACTGAATTCGAAATTTGACTCAAGGAAAAAGTTGCCTAAACTATGATGAGAAGACCACCACCTATGTTGGCGCAGGCAATCAAGTTGCAAACGCCTGGTATATTTGAAGCTTTTCAAGGTGAATATGAAAGATCATTGTCATCCTGCACCAAGACATTGGATGGTTGTAATGTATATCCTCGTAGGAGATTTTACCTTTGGGGAGGAGTATAAAGTTATTGGTGATCCATCGAAACAAGAAGTTGTGTGCTGCTGCCGGCAATTTGATAGAATTGGGATATTGTGTGGCCATGCTTCTAAAGTTCTCGATTTAATGAATGTCAAGTCACTACCACCGCATTATGTGTTAAAGCGATGGACAAGGGAAGCACAGAGTGGAACTGTACAAGACAATAAGGAAAGAAATATATCGAGAATCCACATATGGATGCCATGTTTAGCTATAGATATATGTCCCACAAATTTCATAATTTGGCGGATCGAGCATCCAACTTCACAGAATGTGTCATGTTGGTAGATAGCACACTTGACATCCTTGGTAAGCAAACTGGAGAGAAAATCAATGCATGTACAAGCACACCTCGGTATCCATGTACAATTCCTGAAGATGCTAGCCTACCAAATGACTTGTTGAATAATGCACGCCTAAAGAAAAAGGATGTCGAAACAAAAACTTCAAGGCAAAGAAGAACTTGGCTCGATAAGAAGCACAAGATTAGAAAAAAGAGGGAAAGGGTATGTTGCTAAATAAAAGTTGTGTTTTCAATGTAAGAGGGAAAATGTATCATTATATTCATCAATTTTCATAACCCTCCAAGTTTTCTTTCATTACAAGATACAAGAGGTTGAGGAAGTGGCAGGTAGTGGTTCTGTGCAAGCATAATCACAAGGACATGCACAAATACATGTTGCAAAGGACACTATATGTGGTGGCAAAGAGAAGGAATCTAAAGTTCACAAGACCAATGTTAGCTTCACTCAACTATTAAACCCGGCAATCGTGTTCATATAGTTAGTTTGAATTTTGAGATTGTAGTTGTTGGGGATATACTTTCCGGGTATCCTCACAGTTCCTCACTGACCAGGGTGGCCCACTTCGGGTTAGAGCTTTGCTTTACGGGCGGCCCAGTCAGGGAGAAAGACGGAGTCCAATCCGGCTACGGGAAGGCCCAGAAGACTTACCGACTTAGGCCCATAGTGTTACTTGTTATTCAAGATGTACTCTGTAACCGACTCTTAATCGTAGCCGGATAGATCTCTCCTGTAAACCCTAGGCCAGATATCTATATAAGCCTCATAGGGAGAGCCTTTAGGGCAACACTCTAGACACCTCAATAGTCTACAATCTCAACTCGCACAGGTGAAACCCTTGTAACCCATATTCCGGCTCTGCCGTATTACTGGATTGCTAGCAGGAGTAGGATCCGTCCAAAGCCGGCGGATTCGAACCTGGGTAAAATTGTGTGCTCACCATCCCGGAACACCGTACGTCTCACACCCCTCTCTTCCGCATGCCTCGAGGACCCCCCTCATGGCGTACTTGTCATCAATCTGACGACAGTTGGCGCCCACCGTGGGGCAAGTGAGCTTCGGATCTACGTTCCGAGCGGAATCTGCAAGAATCGGAATCGGCGAAACTATCGTTGTCGGTCGCATCCTCTACGCCAGCGACGTCCCCCTCATCGCTCTCGACGAGACGTGGATCCCGACTTGGGAGGCCGTGACTGCCTACACAACCATGTCTTTTGGCGAGATCGATGTTTACATCGGTTTCGCTGAACCTGCCCCACCCACCCCAGCGGTGATGATAGAGGCAGCAAAATCTTCTGGGTCCCCTTTGTCCGTGGAGGCGACAGAGTTCTTGATCTCAGAAAATCCTAATCCCACCCAGCCCGCACCAGCTGCGGAGATAGTGGAGAAATCTGAGCCAGAGGAAGACCTAGTGGTCGAAATCGAATCTGGAGTGGATTTCCTAGGAGAGACCGGATCCCAGATCGACCCGCCCGCGGAAGTCGAAAACCAGGAGGAGCTCATCAACGACACTGATTCCGGCTCTAAGGATGCCGGGACAGAGAGACCTTTCCTAAGGTACACACTGCAACGTATGATAATGCAAGATGCAAGCGCAGATGCAATTCTCGAGACCATCAAAAGTTTCGACATGGATGACCGCGAGAGCCACAGGTACCTCAGGAAGCACGTGTCGCACTTCGTCAGATATGTGGGATCAGGATCCGGCTCAGCCGATGCTGGACAAAACACTGACTCTGTGCTGGAGGCGATTGGAATAAACACCGACGTACTCGCATCCTCGGATGAATCGATGACGTCAGCGGATTTCCGAAAGTTCTCCGCGGAATATGAAGAGGAGTATAACTCCAAAGCTGCAGAAGAAGGAGAAGCCATGGATGAAGGATCCGGGGAACACTCTCCCAAAGCGCAGGATGATATGGACGTCGGAGATAATCCCGAGGTCCAGATGTCCGAAAGTACCGATCAGAGCTTGACTCCAGGAAACGGACCCAAAGCCGTCTTTGCTACCGGCACTGCCAAGAAAGCAAAGAAGAGGAACAAGAAGAACAAGACCCCGGCAAAAGACCCTCTGGTGGAAGAGGTGATTGCCGAGGAATACGAAGAAGACTCGGATGGAGCACTTATCCCAGAAGAGCCGAAAAAAGAAGAATCGGTGGATGGACACGTGATCACCAAAGGTGCGCGTAAACTCATCGATGATGCATTAACCACGCCTATTCCTACAGCTGCAGAACTTACTGCTGAAGAGCTGGACGAAAGGGCCCAAGCCCTAGAAACGCGTCATCAACAACTCCTAGATGAAGCCAAAAACATCGAGGAGGAGAAGAAACGCATGGCAACTAAGGATTACATGTCTCGGTTGCATCAAAAGACATGGAAGCGTCACACCAATGACGACCAATTCCCACATATCCGTGCCGTCCTTTTCAGAGATGAGATGGGGAAGCCACGAAAAGATAGCAAAGGAGATTGGGTATATCCAACCCTAGTACAGAATACCGTGGCGGCCCGAGAAATTCTATCGGTTAATCCAGGACCGGAGGAGATCCGTTTGGGTATCAAACTACTCAATAAGGGACTGGAGCAGCAAAAGGTCGCCCTGTCCGGAAGTCAAAAACTGGTCTCAGATTCCGATCAATGTCACACAGATCCGGCATGGGCTGACGTAACACCCCATCGCGTTCCGGAGCAGCAGCATCGCCCCGAACGTCGGAAGGACAATTATTCGAGAACCGGATCGTTAGGACAGCATCACAGAACTACGCGTGACTGGAGCAACGTCGCCCCAACGGCCGAAAAAGAGGCCATCGCTGCACTAAATCCGAGGAATCCTCCCCGACGAGAGTCTAACAATCAAAGGGGAGAAGATAAAGAGAAACATCGGGAGGAGGATCGTCAAAAAATGCCACCTCCTAGACATGCAAGCCATCCGGCTGAGCCTCACCGTAGTGGGAACGACGGACGAAGGAACGACAGAAACCATGCTGGGATAAGCCGGCAGGGGGCTCGTCGTAGCCAAGACCCTTCCCAGAACCGGAATAATGACGCTCCGGATGGAGGCCGGCGATCAGCCAGAAACTATCCAGCTGCCCCACCTTCTCCACCAAGCAGTCATCACAACGGCTCCCAAGGGGGACAAGGAGGACGACATGGTGGAGGAGGTGGTGGCAGAATCCGAAGTCCGGCTCCAAGGCACCGCAGCCACAGCCGACATTCGGGATGATCACTATCCCCGAACGACACAAGGCACAGGATCAATTCCAGCATAGAGGCGCGGCGCTATGAAAACGATGATATCTATGTGGGCCCAAAATGCTCTGGACCACTCATCAGAGCTACAAGATTCCCGAAAGGCTTTGCTATCTCAAGACATATCCAAGCCTACGACGGCATTGCTCGGCCAGACACCTGGCTACAGGATTTTTTCCAAGCTTGCTGCATCGCCAAAGGCGGAAATAGCCTGGTCGCAATCCGATATCTCCCACTTATGTTGCGGAAGACGGCACGATCATGGCTCAATGAACTTCTGGAGAACACCATCCATAACTGGTATGACATGCAAAGTGTGTTCTTTCGGAATTTCGAAGGCACATATCGGAGGCCCTGTACGGTCGGAGACCTATAGCGTTGCACCCAGAAGGCCGGAGAAACTTGTCGAGATTACCTCGGATGATGGATCGACACCAAGAACTCCTGTGAAGGAGTAAACGATCAAACTGTGATTGAAGCTTTCATCGCAGGACTCCCAATTGGTCTACTACGTCACTGATTGAAGTGTGACAAGGTCACTGACTTGGGAGAGATGATAGAAACAGCGAGCAAGTATGCAGATGCTGACGATGATACAGAGGGATTGCTCAATGCCCTAGCTGTGCCTCAGTCGGCAAAACAACCAAAGCAAAAAGCTCAGAAGCACAAAAATACCTCGGAAGAGAAACCCAACGCGGAAACAGCAGTGGTCACTGCTACTTTCGGGTCTGGAGGACGAGGAGGATGCGGCGGAGGCCGCGAGCATGGCCATGGGACTTCAAGGGTCCAAGGTAGAGGAGAACAGTAACCAGGCAAAACCTACTCTTGGGTCGACATTGCCAATAACCCATGTGTGCATCACCTAGACGTCAATGGGGGCTCGTCCCACACCAACACTGAATGTTGTTTCAATGACGACATCAAAAGAGATGACACCGCGGGCTACAAAGCTAAGCGGAAGAAGGGAAATAAGAATCCCTAAAAAGAAAAGGAGACCAAGGAAGATTCCGACATGGAGGAAGCTGATGCTTCAAATCCCAAGCTGGAAGGGAAGAAAACTTTTCCCACCAAGAAGGACACTTATGTCACTTTCCTCGGATCTCAACCAACAAAGGTCAAGAAAGCAGTTCTACACGAGCTCAATGCAATAGTTCCGGCTGTCCCCCAATACCTGGACTGGTCGGAAGTGGCAATCACATTTGACCGCGCTGATCATCCGCCTAAGTTGCACAGGCGAGGAAAATACGCCTTAATCGTCAATCCACTTATTGAGGGTTATGGTTTCTCCAAGACCCTCATGGACGGTGGTAGTAGTATCAATATTCTCTATGTCAAAACGCTATGCCGGATGAGGATCTCGGAAACCCAGCTGAACCATAGCTCTGTGATCTTTCACGGAGTTGTCCTAGGAAGACAAGCTAATTCCCTGGGAGAGATCACTTTGGATTTTACCTTTGGAACTCCAAAGAACTATCGGACGGAAGCACTTTCCTTCGAAGTGGTCCCGTTCAAGAGCGCGTACCACGCTATATTCGGACGTCCGGCTTACTGGGCTTTTATGGCTCGACCATGTTACATTTACAATATGATGAAAATTCCAGGTCCCAACAGCGTGATCACCATCAGGGGAGACCCGAAGAAAGCGCGAGAGTGCAAGGATGGAAATGCCGCCTTTGCCGAAGCCATGCTGCACGCCCAGGAGTACCAGGAGATCAAGAAGAGCATAGATCCGTCCGAGATGCCCGCAACAAAGAAGGATGTAACAATGTCAAAGCCGGAGTTCAAGGCATCAGAAGAGACGAAGAAGACACCATTGAAGGATGATGACCCCTCCAAGGTGACCCAGATAGGCGTAGGCCTAGGTAGCGCATAGGAAAGCGCGCTCGTTAAGTTCCTCCAAGCAAATCAAGATATCTTCGCATGGCAGCCATCTGACATGACCGGAGTACCTAGGGAACTTGCCGAGCACTCTCTAAATGTAAACCCGAACGCTAAAACCGTCAAACAGTCCCTACGACGATTTGGCGATGAAAAGCGTAAGGCAATAGCTAAGGAACTAGCACGACTCGAGTTAGCCGGATTCATAGAAGAGGTCATCCACACTGAGTGGTCGGCCAATCCTGTAATGGTCCCTAAAAAGGACACCACTGATTTAAGGATGTGTGTTGGTTATACTGCCTTGAACAAAGCTTGTCCAAAAGATCCGTTCGCTCTACCTAGAATTGATCAAGTTATCGATTCTACGGCAGACTCGGAACTCCTCTGTTTTCTCGACGCATATTCCGGTTATCACCAAATCCGGATGAAGGAATCTGACAAGTCAAAACTTCATTCATAACCCCCTTCAAAACCTTCTATTTTGTTACGATGCCCTTTGGGCTGAAGAACGCAAGAGCTACGTACCAGCGCACGATGCAGCGTTGCCTCCATGACCAACTCGGACGCAATGTACATGCATACGTGGATGATATCGCAGTAATGTCCAAAAAGAAGGAAACGCTGATTTCCGACTTGGAGGAAACATTTGCCAATGTACGAAAATACAACATTATGCTTAACCCGAAGAAATGCTTCTTTGGAATACCAGCCGGAAAATTGTTAGGTTTCATCGTGTCTCAGAGAGGCATAGAGGTGAACCGAGACAAAATCAAGGCTATACTCAATATTTCTAGGCCAACTCGCCTGAAGGACGTACAAAGATTAACTGGTTACATCGCTGCGGTCAGTCGATTTGTAAGCCGGCTTGGTGAAAGAGCCGCACCATTATATAAACTCTTGAAAAAGACCAAGGATTTTGTTTGGACTGATGAAGCTGAAGCTGCACTACAGGACCTGAAGAAAGTACTCTCATCTGATCCTATCCTTGCAGCGCCGGAACCTCAGAAACCGATGTTGCTTTATCTTACTGCGACAAATAAGGTCGTTAGTATTGTCATGGTGGTGGAGAGATCGGAGGAAAATCAGGAGAACCTAGTGCAGCGTCCGACTTACTTTGTCAGTGAAGTCCTGACAGAGTCAAAACAACAGTATCCACACTATCAAAAGTTGGCTTACGGTGTTGTTCTAGCATCACGTAAGTTACGACACTATTTTCAGGAGCATCCAATTACCGTGGTGAGCACAGCTCCCATGAGAGACATAATCAACAACAGTGATGTCACAGGACGCGTCACCAAATGGGGCATAGAGCTTTCAGCTTTTGATATTGAGTATAAACCTCGGACAACAATCAAATCCCAGATCCTTGCTGACTTTGTTGCTGATTGGACAGAGACGAAGGAGAACATGATCCTCCCTGAGTCGGAATATTGGACCCTCTATTTTGATGGGTCTAAGGCTCGAGGGGGCTCGGGGGCTGGCGTGGTGCTCAAATCACCCCAAGGAGATAAACTTCTATACGTGTTGTAGATCCACTTCACAACGACAAATAATATTGCCGAGTATGAAGCACTTCTACATGGAATCCGGATTGCTAAGGATATTGGCATCCAACGTTTGATGTGTTACGGAGATTCGGATCTTGTTGCTCAACAAGTGTCGGATGTTTGTAATGCAAATAAGCACATGGCAGCATATAAAGCTGTCGTGGATGATCTATCTAAATCATTCGAAGGGTTTGAAGTTCAACACATCCCTCGAGTAGAAAATGAGGAAGCAGACACACTATCTCGGATAGGTTCTGCGCGGAAAGAGGTCCCGGATGGCGCTTTTTTAGAGCACCTCAAAGTTCCCTCAATAAAGGGAGTAGATGAGGAATATCCGACCAAATCCGACTCACCTTTGATAGCAGTTCTGGCTGTAATTCCCAGCTGGACTCAACCCTACCTTGATTATTTGGTAGATGGCAAATTACCCGAAGACGAGGTGTTAAGCTGGCAGATCATCTGACGAGCAAAAGCCTATACTATTGTTAAAGGTGAGCTCTATAAGAGGAGTGTTTCTAGGGTTTTTCAGCGCTGCGTATCTCCGGAAGAAGGAGTGGAAATCTTAAGGGAAATCCATGAAGGCGAGTGTGGTCACCACGCTGCAGCCAAATCTTTAGTGGCAAAAGCTTTTAGACATGGATTTTTCTGGCTTACAGCTCAGGCAGATGCCTCAAGACATGCAAAGGCTGCCAAAAGTACGCCAAACAAGCTCATGTTCCGGTTAATCAATTACGAATAATAACATGGCCCTTTGTGGTCTGGGGGTTTGATATGGTAGGACCATTTAAACGAGCTCCAAGTGGATTTACTCATCTCTTAGTGATGGTGGATAAATTCACCAAATGGATTGAGGCTAAACCTGTCACTAGTTGTGATGGAGCAACAGCCAAAAGATTTGTCGAGGATGTTATAATCCGGTATGGTTATCCACATAGCATTATCACGGACAACGGGAGTAACTTCTCTATGGGAGAATTGGTTGAATTCTGCAACGAGCAAAATATCCGGCTTGACATTGCGTTAGTCGCACATCCACAGGCTAACGGACAAGTCGAAAGAGCAAATGGTTTAATCCTACAAGGCCTAAAGCCAAGACTCGAAGCACCACTACGACATTCTGCGGGGGCTTGGGCAGAGGAATTACCCTCTGCAATATGGAGTTTACGAACGACTCCAAACAAGTCAACAGGATACACACCTTTCTTCTTGGTCTATGGCGCAGAAGCAGTTCTTCCTAGTGATTTAATTCATACTTCTCCTAGAGTGGCCGCGTATATTGAAGAGGATGCCAAGATTTCTCGACAAAATGATCTCGACTTAGTCGAAGAAGTTCGCGTCATTGCTGAAATGAGATCAACAACCTATCAGCAGAAGTTACGCAAGTATCATAGCCAGAGAGTCCAAAATAGATCTTTCAATAAAGGTGATTTGGTTCTCCGGCTTGTGCAACAAAGAAAGCACAAACTTTCCCTAGTATGGGAAGGGCCCTTTTTAGTTAGTCAAGTATTGCACAATGGTTCGTATTACTTAACTGACATGAGGCCAGTCAAAGAAAGACCTGCTACTAAGAAGAGAAAGAGAGCTGGAGGCAGTACAAATCCGGATGAGTTAGACAGACCGTGGAATATTGCTCAGCTACGTCCCTTTTATTCTTAGTTTATCCTTCTTTGTAATCGTATATATGTACATGTTCTGTGAGAAATAAAAGTTTTGATTGCCTCAAGTTTTTCTGAGAAGTTTTTACCATCTTATTTCCGAATAATCATGTCATAGTCGAAAATCCCATAATGCTTGAAAGTACTTGATGCTCATGTTCGTTCTGGTTTAGATTTCCGATTCTAAAACTGCTACCCTCAGGTATAACTCTAAAGTTTCTAGTCTTTACTTTGGTTATTTGTCTGATTGCTGGATGCGGGCATTTTCCGAGTAGTGAATTGTTGGTACTGAAAGCCGGCTTTGTTTCCGAGTTTAAACTGGTTTAGCAATTGAGCTCCGTTGCTCGGCAAAGTTTCCGGCAGAAGGTTTAGCCGGCTCACGAAAGGGACGAGGCGGAAAGCCAGATAAACGATAAGTATAGACGAAAAAATACAAGTGCTTATGAAAACATTTCAGGCACATGAATATTTAAAGCCAAAAGTGCTGAATAGATCAAAAGCTTAGCACTAGCAAAATTATAGTACTGCATAGTTACAAACCCATCATATTTTTCAGAATAATACAAATTTGTCTGGCAATCTATGATGCAGGAGGAGAAGAAGGGGTTGCCGGCTCGCCGGATACACCGCCTTGGTATCGTTCCGAGATATCCACATCCGAAACTGTGTGGTCATCGTTGGAAACTTCTGTTGATTCTTCTGGAGGCGGAGGCGGAGTGTCCACGCGGGTGAAGAAAGGGGTTTCGTAGCTGGTCAAATCAGCCACGTGACACCCATATCCGGCACAGGAGTGCATGATGGCTTGAAGGTCCTGCTCCTGGCCGTCTTCATCTACTTTACAGTACCCTCTGGTAACTTGCTATATTTCCATGTTTCCTTGGTGGCTCATGACCATGGTGAGAGCGTTCTGCGCCGCAGCCCGAGCGTAGGACATGTTCCAATCCTGAACAAGTTGCGGCATCTCCTTTGCCTTGTCCCGCACCTGAAAATCCGACATGCTGTGCATGTCCGGAATCTTGAGAGCTTCGCCGATGTCCTCAAGGGATTGGCGAAAGTCATGAAGCAGGTCGCCGACTTGGGTAAGCCGGTGGGTGCGGGGCTCGGTGGAGGTAGAGTCCGTCAAGTTCAGAGGACCTATACACAAAACAAGTTAAGAAAAAACGACATTGATAGAAGTCGAAGAAAGAGGAAAAGTCAGACATATGGAACGTACCGAAAATGACATCGTCAATTTTGGTCTTCTCTTCCTGAAGACTCTGGAGCTCAGCCCGGAGCGCTTCGGAAAGGTCCCTCTCTCTGCTAAGCTCATTATTGAGGTCCGAGATTTTTTGATCTTGAGTAGCGATCTTGCGATCACGCTCATCAGTAGCCATGGAGGAGGACTCAAGGATTTGAGCAATGCTCTTTTCATGATCCGCCTTGAGCTTATCCAGCTCTTGGCGCAGCTCCTTGTTCTCCACCACCAAATTCTTGAGGTTCTCGGCCTCTTCAATCATGGCGCAGGATTGTTTTACAAGCGCTGTAAGTCAAAAAGAACAACAATTTAGAAAAGTTCGACTATGAAAACACGAAAGACAAGGTTTGAGTCTCGAAATGTTTACCTTCGGCCTCATCCTTGGAGACCTTAAGTTCAGCATTTTTAAGTCAAAGAGCCTTGATCTCTCTCCGCTTATCACAGACATTCTTCAACAAATCCTAGTTATAGGAACATACTTTCTGTAAGTCAGAATACCCAAAGTCAGAAAGCTACTAAAGACTCGGGCTAATATTTTTGCTAATATCAGCACGAGCCTTGGGGGCTACACTAGTTTGTTCTTTGGCATCCTAAGGAAGCATAAACCCGGATTATTTATCCTACTTCATGCTTGGGGGCTAGAGGATATGATATGAAATAACGGAAAAACAGGAGTTAGAATTCTGACTTACATATTGTTTGCGAGTAAGTTTGTCCAAACTCGCGTTTACTTCAACTGCAACCTTCTCGGCGAGAGTCGGAGGGACCACTGGAGCTGTTGGAAGCTCATCGGTCCGTATCTTCTCGTTGCAAAGACGCACTTGTTCAAGAAGGTCAGAGTGTTTGATGTCCTATGCCTCTTGTGCTTCTTCTTCGGTAGATAAGTTTCTTTTCTCCAGGCATTGCCTGGCCAGCCGCTGGATCTCTTCAGCAAATTTCTGGGACAGGCCAAACTTGGCAAGTCCCGGATTGCTAATAAGGTTTTCGGCAAAAGTTTCTGCCGAGGGATCATTACCTAAAGAGGGTTCACCCTTATCTAAATCTGACTCACCCATGGTGACGTCAGTTTGTGATTCAAGGATCACGGGCTCCGATGAAGGAGCCGGATCTTCTGCGGCAGCTGGAGAAATCACCGGCGTAGCGGAAGGTTGAGGGGCAGGAGTCGGAGGAGCCACGGCAGGAGAAGCTATGGTAAGCTTCGTTTGCCGCAGGGGCTTCGAAGAAGTTCCCTTCCCCTTGCCCTTGATGAGATGTTTAGCTCTGAGAATGTAATAAAGCCGGAAACATTACGTCTCAGAAGAAAATTCGAGTAAGGTACAAAGGCGGAAGTTGTGATTGAAAGATACCTCTTCACGACGGGCACCTCCTTTGTGCCAACAACCACCGTCGGAGCTTTGCGCTTCTTGAGCGCAAGGTCTGGCAATGGGACCACCTCTGTCTTCTGAGAAAACTCCAGAGGATATCCTTCGAGCGGAGCAAATTCCGACTCGGGGAGGTCAGCAAGCTGAAAAGAAAAAGACATATCCGTATTGCAATATAACTCGAAGATTGAAACAGATAAAAAGGTGTACTGATAGAAGCTTACCGGCACTACGGGGTTTTCCGCCGTATGCATATCAGAGAAACCTCCGGGATCCTCCTCTCGATCCGCTCCCTGATCAGCCACTTGATCTGGCTTATATAGCCCTGTGTGGTGTAGGCTTTGAGGCTGATGCGGAGGGAGTCTTTCTTGGACGACATGATGGAGTGCATCAGTCGAGTTCCGTGGTACTGAAGGGGCTGGATCCGGCGTGAGACCCAGCATTGGACCAAGTCGGATCCCTTCAGTCCTTTGTGTTTGATCAAGTATTCGATCCGTCTCTTAGCGAGGATAAGATCGTCTGTGAGAGCCGGAGGGGCCTCGTCCCAAGACGGTTGGGCCGTGGCAGCTCCGTCGATGAAAGCCGACAAAGCAGTGGCTTTGCCGGGAGCCGGAATATCCTTATGATAAAAGAATGTGGCTGGCAATTGTTTGACCGAGTCACTAGCTAAGATTTTGGGATATGCGCGCTCGCGTCTAAGTGAAAAACTAATAGTGCCGGTGATGTAAGGAACACCGGCAGTAATAGAGTTTCTCTAGACATGAAAATAGTACCAGAATAAGGTCAAACTCGGCCTAATGCCGAGAAAGCCCTCACACAAAGAAGCGTAAGCGCTCATCTCTAATAGAGAGTTGGGAGGAAGATGGTGGAGTTGGACACCAAAATGGTCAATCACCTCGGAGAAGAACTCTGAGGGAGGGAATGACAAACCTCTGTTGAGGTGGGTGCCTAAGTGGACCCGCTCGCCGGCGCGCGGGTTGGGGCTGGTTTCCTCGAAGCCGCTCCGCCAGTCGCCGGCGCGGAGGAGCCCTTCTGTCTCCACGTTCTGGAGCTTCTCATCGTCGAGTACGCAGGGGATCCAGACCCCGCGGAAGCTTTCCTTCTCCGCTGCCGCTTTCGTCACCGCCGCTGCCGCCAAGCCGGAAGAGGAAGAAGAAGCCATTTCTCCGGCGAGTGGTTGACCTAGGATGGGCGGCGCTGGGAGTTTTTGGGAGGAAAGCTGAGGAGCTCTATGTGCGCAGGAAGATTGGAAGGAGAGGAAAAGGCAAAGGACAAGTGAAGAGAAGAGGAGAAGAATCCTCACCCCTTATATCCACCTAACCGCGCCAAGATTCGTGCAAATGCTACAGTGTAACCGCCACGCGTCGTGGAAGGAACTGGGAAGGACGCACGCGATGATTACGTCGCCTCGATCTCCGCGCACGCATTGAAACGACGCCTCGGTTCTGCGAACCGCGGACCCACCAACGGTCGTGCTGACAGAATGCCTGTCAGATGACGTGACTTGACCATGACTTGTGTCAGGTGGCGTTAGAGACCAAGTTCCGGCTTAGTTTGAAATCAAGCTAGAAAATCCGAGTAACCTGTTGATAGGTCCGACTCATTTTTAAGACCCGGATCGTATTTTTTATTGTGAAGTTTCAGAAACCCTTCAAGATTCTGCAAGCCGAAGATCAAGCTAGACGATGATGAATCCGACTTTGGATCTTGGAGGCCTCCGGGGGCTGCTGTTGGGGATATACTTTCCGGCTATCCTCACAGTTTCTCACTGAGCAGGGTGGCCCACTTCGGGTTAGAGATTTGCTTCACGGGCGGCCCAGTCAGGGAGAAAAAAGACGGAGTTCAATCCGGCTACGGGAAGGCCCAGAAGACTTACCGACTTAGACCCATAGTGTTACTTGTTATTCAAGATGTACTCTGTAACCGACTCTTAATCGTAGCCGGATAGATCTCTCCTGTAAACCCTAGGCCGGATATCTATATAAGCCGTCCTAGGGAGAGCCTTTAGGGCAACACTCTAGACACCTCAATAGTCTACAATCTCAACTCGCACAGGCGAAACCCTTGTAACCCATATTTCGGCTCTGCCGTATTACTGGATTGCTAGCAGGAGTACGATACGTCCAAAGCCGGCGGGTTCGAACCTGGGTAAACTTGTGTGCTCACCGTCCCGGAACACCGTGCGTCTCACACCCCTCTCTTGCGCACGCCTCGAGGACCCCCGCATGGCGTACTTGTCATCAATCCGACGACAGTAGTTATTTAAGAAATCTTACTTCTTTATTTAATTTACAGGGACTAATCACAGATGACTTCTTTACGGGGTTGTGGTGAAATATTCTGTTTTTGGAGGACATTTAGTTTAGATCAGATCTGGGCAATAGTTGCCATTTATCAGTTCTAGGTGCCATCTAGTCTACTTTTGTTATGGCGATAGCTGCCATATTTTGTTATGGGAAATATCTGCCATTTAGTGAACTGTACTCTGTCAGTTGCCATTCAGTTCAGAATTCATCCGGGAAATGTACTGAAATGTACACCTGTTCAATTCAGTTTGGAGCAACAGTCCAATTCAGTCTAGATTTTGACATATGTACTCCTGTTTAATTTGCACATGCACAATGCTTATTTGAACAATCGTTGAACACTGATGTATTGACAACATTCCAACAAACACAGGAGAAATTTTCCTTTACAATCTGTTCAATTCTACACACGTACAAGTAGCAGTTAAAATTCTTATTCAGTCACATAACACTAACAGCAACTCTAGGACGGCAGCCAGATGCACGATGATGACGACAACAGAGTATGAGTGCGGCGACCGGGACGGCACCACTCCTGCTCCTCCGCTTGGACGACGAGGCCGGCGTGCACCAGGGAAGCTGCAGTGGAGAAGCCGAGCGTAGCGACCAGGCCGCCTCCTCTTGGCGACCAAGGCGCGCACTGCCGCAGCGTCCACGGAGGCGGTCGAGCCTACGGAGTCGATGGTGACGGAGGCCACGCAGGCGGAGCTTGGCGTGCCGGCGAGCGGACGGCGGCGGCGGCGGCGGCGAGTGAGTTGAATTTAACCGAGGGGAGGTTTGCTCTCTGAGCTGGAGCAATGTTTTTTCCTTTCCCCTTTCGTTGGGCTGGGCTTTGGGCCGACGCGCGTTGTGTTCCCAGCGCGTTCGAGACTTCGAGCTGCTCCCGTCCCGTCCGATGCGCATCGAGCGAACCAGAAACATGTACGTGCTATTTTTTTTTTAAATAATACATTTTTTTATTGAATTTCACAAATGATATACAAAACA
This sequence comes from Avena sativa, assembly GCA_916181665.1. Lineage (NCBI taxonomy): Eukaryota > Viridiplantae > Streptophyta > Magnoliopsida > Poales > Poaceae > Avena > Avena sativa. The sequence continues at coordinate 630,743,076 of OV702288.1, forward strand.
GTCAAATTGCAAATCTGTTGGCGTGTCGTCCGTTGAACGGACGAAGACAGTGTGTCGTCCGTTCAACGGACGAAGGCACTTCGGCCTTCGTCCGTTCAACGGACGACACACCTGCTATCAGCTATTTGGTAAAGGAGACTCTGTCGTCTCTTCAACAGACGAAGCTCTGGCCGTCGTCCCCTCAACAGACGATATAGTAGGTCGTCTCTTCAACAGACGAAGCAGCTCTGTCGTCCGTTTAACGGACTATGGATCGACAGAATTGCAATTTGCCTATTTTACGTATTATTTGTGAAAATCAATAAAAAAAATGTATTATTTAAAAAAAATTAGGCATGTACGTCCCTCGGCAGTTTTTGCCACCAAGTCAGGAACTCGTTCCTCCCGCTAGGGTTGCGCCAAGTTGTCTTTCTCCCCGCCAAAACCAACCGCCGCCGCTAAGCAAACCCACGCCGCCGCCTCTGCCTTCCGCCTCGCAAAGCAGAGCAAGCAAACCCACGCCGCCGCTTCCGCTTACGCGAGCACAGGGGATTTCACCTTCTCGCCTCCCGTAGCGATGGCGGTGGAGAAGGTGGTAAAGGGGGTTGGCGACGTGCAGCAGTTGGAGCCGGAGGCCGAGGTGTCGACGTTCGCGGAGCTGGGCATTTGCCGGGAGCTGGTGGAGGCGTGCGACGCCATGGGGTGGAAGCAGCCCACGAAGATCCAGGCCGGGGCCATCCCCCACGCCCTCCGAGGTACTAGCATCTTCCTCTGCCGCCCGCCGGCCATGTAGGTAGGTGGCGACTGCACCTGCGATGATGGCGACTCGTTGACCCGGGTTCGGTTTTGGGTGCAGGGAGGGACATCATTGGGCTTGGGCAGACGGGGTCCGGTAAGACGGGCGCGTTCGCCCTGCCGATCATCCAGGCGCTGCTTGAGCACCGCCAGCCCTTCTTCGCCTGCGTGATGTCGCCCACGAGGTAAACCCTTTTTTTCTTTCCTTCCTGGCCTCCTGGGGCACATTTTGTGTTCGGGAGCTTGTGTGGAAGCTTACCTTTCTGCTGTGGTTTTTCAGGGAGCTGGCGATTCAGATTGCGGAGCAGTTTGAGGCGCTAGGGTCCGCGATCGGCTTGGTTTGCTCAGTGGTGAGTGGTGTTGCTACGATTGACTATTTATTTGTTCTGATATGAAGTATCGTAGCAACCAATTGGCCGTGAATTGTTGGCTGTTGCCTGTGCGGATCATAGTGCTGATTCAACTAACTTGGGTATATTGGAAAATTTTCCCTCCTAGTCGAATATGATATTGAGGGGTATCTGAATTTTGAGTATATGTAGTCTAATTCAATGTACTGAGCTGGGGCATAGTGTAATATGGATATTCTAAAGCTCATCACTAAATTGCACACGTTTGTGTCTACATGAGCCCATATTCACTGAATCAAAGTTTGTTGATGAGTTTTCTCTTCCAATCTGAAAGTCTGCTTCGCTATTCTCTCTGGTGTTGATTAATTCGAACGTGTGATTTCTTATTTTTCAAAGCATGGCACTGTTTCTTGGTGACCATTCCACTGCCTAGAAATTCATGAGACTATCGAGTTACTTCAATTAATTTCAATTGAGGATTTTTCTTTTCCATTTTTCAGCTTGTTGGAGGAGTTGATCGGATGCAGCAAGTGTTATCCATTGCAAAACGTCCACATATTGTGGTGAGTATGAATGATTCAGGTTTAATGACCCAATCCCATTCTAAGACAATATATCTTCTGAATCCTTTGTGCTATGGAATTGCAAGTGTCGTTTAATATGTAGGAGTTATATGTCCATTAGCTTGGGCAATATCCATGCTCAACCATCAACACAGTTCTTTTTTATCCCAGGGTGGAAAAGCTCTGTTGGCATCAGTTAGCGTATAATCATTCACGGGACTAAAGAAAGTCCCTTTTGGTCAAGCTGAAGCTTCTCCAATTAGCCAGCCTATTTGGCGTGTTAACTTAGGTTCCCATGTCTAGTAATTCTGTGTGTTAAGGCTCTAAATAAGCGATTTTCTTGGTCGAGACCTAAAGTTACTCTGATATATGCGCTTTAAATTTCGAAAACCACTGTGATGCCAAGCATGCATTTTCACTGAATTCAGCATAGGCTTATAGAGTCTAGCAGACAAGGGGCTTAAGTTTGCGAGATAAGACCAAGACTGTCATTGTCTATATCAGTTGCGAGTAGAAACACCGTATTTATCAACTTAACTTGTTTTTATTGGTTTAAGTTTGCGAGATAAGACCAAAACTGTCATTGTATATACCAGTTGTGAGTAGAAACACTGCATTTATCAACTTAACTTGTTTTATGTATCATCTCCTTCAAAATGTAGGTTGGAACTCCTGGCCGTCTTTTGGACCATTTGAAAGATACAAAAGGTTTTAGCCTGACTAAAGTGAAATACTTGGTATGTATATTTTTGCATTTCCAGTACTTATTAGTTTAATTACTCACTTGGATCTGTTGGGCACTATCATATTATTTGCCTTCCTCACAACCTAATTTAAACACCGACACTTTGCAGTCTTTTTCTTTCCCAGTAACGTAGTTCATGCCACATGGTGCCTTCATGTTGCCACCTCTCTTTTAATGAATAGCTTATCCTGCTGCTGCATTTGTACTTGGAGCACTCTGATTGTTGGTACATGATTTTGTGAAGTTGGATTTTGACTTTGTAACTGTAAAAACCCATATTTGGTTGTTACAGGAAGAACTGTATTACAGAACCGGATAGTGTATATAATCCAGAGAAGTATCTTTTCTCAAAACCGTCCTCACCTATTAAAGCTGAAACTTACATATTCCAGGCAGTTTTCCCTGAAGTGTTATATACTTATTATGTGAACCATCCAATATAAGAAATTAGAAGATACATTGTCATTATAACTACTTAAAGCCTGTTTTGTTAAACCGAACAGCCCTAGTTTGTGCATTGTGAACCATGAATACTAAGTGAATCGGTAGTTGTTTTCCATATGCTTAATTGGTTGTTGTAAGTTCTAGTTGTAACTTGAAGCAATGTGATATATGCTACTGATCATAAATATCTGGCGATTACGCAGTTCTGTACCTTGAAAATCATTGTCTACTATTTCCTGACATTGTTAGAGCCTCCACAATTTGGGTCAACGATATCAACTTGTTTAAATTCAGATGCTTTTATTTTGACGCTCTATGTTCTGGTTTTCTAGGTACTTGATGAAGCTGATAAATTACTTAATTTGGAGTTTAAGGAATCACTTGATGATATTCTGAAGGTCATTCCTAAAGAACGGAGAACTTACCTTTTTTCAGCCACGATGACCAAAAAGGTTGGTTGTTAGGCAAGTGATTTCCTTATGGGTTCACTGAATCAGTGAGACAAAAGTAGAAGATCACCAGTCTGCCACTGTTGAATTCGTCAGATTCATGTGGCCATGTTTGCCACTTGGTTTTGTGATTACACTATAATTTCTTGAGATATAGTGTGAAGGTTGACAGTTTGTCGTATAATTGAATTGATTCTGCTGCATCGAGCTGCCGTTTATATCTCTAGGACTACTACGTGAGCATGCCCTTCCAAGTTCCAACTACAATCTTTCTAGCCATGAGTAGCCTTATTTTCTGAATGGCGTTTTACTGCTTTACTAGTTATGATTTTTTGTTAGATTGTCTGCAGAATAGCTTATGAGTTTTCTCTGCAGGTTAGCAAACTGCAACGTGCTTGTCTCAGAAACCCTGTTAAGGTGAAGACATTTTTCTTTCTCTTTAAGACATTCAGTAAGCAGCAAAACATGAGTAGAGGAGGACCTTTTGAAGAGCCTTCTTACCCTTTACTAATAGACTGACTTGTTTTTGGGACCAGGTGGAAGTATCCTCCAAATATTCTACAGTCGACACACTTAAACAAGAGTGGTATTTGGTTCCTGCAGACTACAAGGTTAATTCTTGCACATTTCATGTTATTAAGAAGAATCAAGTTCCATTTCCGCCTTTCAATACCAGAAATTCAGAGTATGCGGCTCTGTGCCCATGTAGCTTCTTTGATATAAATTGCATGCATCTGTTATCTCTTTGGACTTTTTTTTTAGAGAGAATTTGGACTCTTTACATTCTATAAGTGGGTACTGGTTAAGCCCATGATGAAACCCTTGGATCAACCCTTGAATCTAGATTCTCCTATACGTTTAATAAACAGTCCTGATAAACACTGCACATGGTTATACCCTTGGACTTAAGGATTTATTTTGGACTAGGGGATTGCTTAAACTCCATGCATGCTCTATCTTGAGATTATATTTCTCTGTACGCAGTCAGTGGCTGGAGAACCCATTTTCATTGTTTTTCTATGCGATTTCAGGATTGTTATCTTGTTCATGTTCTGAACGAGTTGCCAGGGAGCATGATCATGATCTTTGTGAGGACCTGTGAGTCAACAAGACTACTTGCTCTCACTTTGAGGAATCTTGGTTTTAAGGCTCTTTCTATCAGTGGCCAGATGAGTCAGGTTTACTTTCTTAACTTTTCTGTCAGACAGACAAATATGTGATTTTCGCATTCAATTAGGTAGCCTTTTTAGGAGGTCGAATTGAGTGCCGTTTTGTACATGTTTTTAATCATATGTAACATTCCACACTTGAGTAATTATATTTTGTCTGTTAATCAGGACAAAAGACTAGGTGCTTTAAACAAGTTCAAAGCAAAAGATTTCAACGTCCTTTTTTGCACTGACGTCGCGAGTCGTGGTCTTGACATTCAAGGAGTTGATGTGGTTATCAATTATGATATTCCAATGAATTCTAAGGTTGGTACCTTGTGTATTTCAGTACCTATTGCTGATCAACTTATATTGCTTTAATTGTCGAAGATCATGCATTTTTATTGCCATTGATTTCAAATATATACTGTTCCAAATGCAGGATTATGTACACCGGGTCGGTAGGACTGCACGTGCAGGGCAATCAGGATATGCTGTATCTTTGGTGAATCAGTATGAGGGTCAGTGGTTTAAGATGATTGAGGAGCTCCTTGGTAATAGTTTTTCTTCTTGCTTGTCTCCTTTGCACACATAATTGGAGATTTTCTATCTAAAGTCATCACCAATTTTCACAGGATACCGAATTGATGATCGTAAAGTAGATGCGGATGAAATCATGATACTTCGTGAGCACATATCTGATTCGAGGAGGATCGCGTTGACGGTATGTACTCTACAATGCTATGAATTTAGAGTATCCTGTTGTCGCTATGACAGTTGCAGTGAAACTAAAGTTGCCATTGTTTGTATATGCTAGAAACTGAAGGAGGATGGTGGCCACAAGAAGAGGAGGAAGGTGCAGGATGAAGATGAAGAAGAGGAGGAGCGGGCTCCAAGAGGTCATCGGAAACCGAAGTCTTTCAAGAAATCAACAAGGCGGTGATGCATTTAAGCTCAGATAGTAGGAACCTCTTGCCTTATAACGAGTTAGAATCCGTATATACCGCCCCTCCTTTCGAACTCCGTAGTTCCAGCTATGCATGCTATCTTTGTTAGGAATCAAGGACACTTTCAGCAATAGCTATTTCTTGTTTGACACAATATTTCACATCTATGCTATTAGAAACATTCAGTTTTACATAGAACTTGTCTTTCTATAGATGAACACTGTGCCTTCTACATCGAACTTGTTTAGACTGTTGGACAACGTCAGATTAGAACTATCAGATTGCTAGAAAAAGATTGCAATATTTTTCTTTACAACAATAAGCACCATCCGAAAGTCCATGCATTTTGTACTATATGATGGCATAGTTCATTGATGGAGGATGAGATGGGCTTTTTTGACATGTGAAATAGGCTAGGGACTCAACTATCAATGCCAAGGTACTAGCTCATCAAAAGCACTATTGGCGATGTGCAGTTTACAAGTGAGCTAACTAAACCAATATTGATTTAGGAGGTGTATGCTACAGGTCTGTAGCATCTAGTTCATTTGTTGCCATATGAATATTTACATGATAGACTGATGGCAAAATCAACTGTCTACCATCAAATTGATATACACCTCTAACTGTAAAAGCGGATTGCAAGGCAAGATCTTACTCTATGGTCATCAAAGAAAAGAAATGAACCTCTATACAGCAAGATGACAGACAATTGATCCCCTATGCAGATAAATTAGAGACCAAAATCAACTATGTAAAATTAATGAGCACGGTGATTATGTACCAGGACAGGTACATTTGCTACTGAGTACTACTCCCTCCGTTTCAAAATATAAGACGTTTTAGTTTTGTGAATGAAGTGTATCTAGACTTCTTTTAATGTCTAGGTTCATCTAGGTTTGGAGTGAACCTAGACACTAAAATGGGTCTAGATACACTTCTTTCACAAAGCTAAAACATCTTATATTTTGAAACGGAGGGAGTAGTACTCTGCTCTAGTGTATGCTGATCTAGCAGCACTCTGATAGTGGATACAATGATGATAACTGAAGGAATCTCTCACGAACAAATGTCTACTAGAACTAGTTACCTCCCAGCAAAATTTCCACTAGAACTAAGTACTCAACATGAGCTAACTGATCAAGTCAAACAAGTTTTTCAGGAAATAAAGCTATATACTACTATGTTGCAGGCCTGACAGCAAGTAGAAGATATGGAAAACTTAGATTTGCAGGTCTTTGACTGGAATATTTTGTGTGATGTACTACTTGATAGAACTGCAAGTACCAAGCAGCTAATGTATATTTTTGCCGTATTATGCCTAGCTATATGTTGGCCAGAACATGGCTCTTCATTACTTCTTGGGTTGATGTGGCAATACTAACTATACTGACAGTAGCAGTCTTAAATACTAACAAGCTCATCACTGTTGTTTATGTCTATAGTTCAAAGTAGCCAGGATATGGCTGAGCTTTTCTTGGTCTTGAAGGCCTTTACTTAACTCTGTTTGGAACCTATGCAATAATTTTGAAAGTTCTTGATATTTTTCTTAGATAAATTCCTTCTTGCTGTTTTGTTTTTCTTTCCTCTGAACTCAGGCCATGAGCTGCTTGCTGGTTATCTCTTGTTGTGACTGAAATCTTTATACTATAGAATGCTGGTTGTGTATAGGTGGAACTTTACAAGGGTGGTTGTTTCTGTCTGACACTCTGTTTCTATCAGCTTATCATTCTACAGCTTATTCTTGGATTCATCTGAAGAGATAAATTAGTAGTGTTTGTCCGCATGGTCATCTCTTTTGTTGTATCTTACCAGTATTTGGGCTTGCAATCTCTGAAAATATGGTATTTTGCTTATTATGCATCTCATTCTAACTTGCATCTTTTGAGACAAGTGCAAGAAGGCACAAGTGAAGTTCAGCTTTTGATGTGTGAAGTTGAGTTGCAAGATTTTGTCTTTTGTATCATCTGTCAACTTTGCTTTGTATGAATGATGAATCTGGATGTGTTCTTATATGGTCTTGAATGATAACTTATGAATTATGAAACTGGTTGTTCTTGTGGTTATAGAGTATGTCCCTGTGCTTGCCTGCTAAAAGTTATACCCCTCTGTCTCGAAAAGTATGACAAAAATTTATCTACATTTGCATGTAATTGTGCACTAAAACATGTCTACATATATACTCCCTCCGTTTCAAAATATAAGATGTTCTAGATTTGTGAAAGCAGTGTATCTAGACCCTGTTTAGTGTGTAGATTCACTCTCTACACACTAAAAGGGTCTGATATACTCTTTTCGCAAAGCTAAAACATCTTATATTTTAAAACGGAGGGAGTACGAATCTAGACAAATCTGTGACATCTTTTTAGACGAAGAACGGAGGGAGTAAGTTTCTCAGATCGTTGGTTTTGGTTTCTTCTCATGCTTACGTGGGATATTCCATTTGAATCCCCTCGTGTAAACGAACGGAAGTGTACAACATGGAACATGGATGACAAACTGAGACCCTCGCGGGGAAAGAGTGACGAGGGGAATCCATTCGAATCCCGTCTGGGTTAAAACCTCTCGGGGACGAATTAAACACACCAAACCGAACAAGGCCTAATGTGTGAGAAAATAGAGTAGCTCATGCGCACTTCTTCACCGTCGCCTCGCCATGGCGTGCGCGCGCCGCGGGTTGCGGTAATAAGCTAAGCTCATGTGTTTGTTTTGCTACTCGGAACGCTCTAGAAAATTCCTCTCCTAGATATTTTTCCTTGTTGTTTCCGTCTAGATTTGCTTGGCCCTCCCTTGTCACCTCACATCCGGATTTCCTCGGTTCTCCCTTGTCGCTTCGTGTCCGGGTTTCCTTGGCTCTTGTGCTCATAAAGCTTCTGGGAAAGTAAGAGGATCTTATTCTTTATAAACAGAGGCACGTCGGATACAGAGGATATAGGAGGCATATGCACACTTCCTGTTTTCAGTCCATTGAGCAGTTGTCTTCGTCTTCTCCATCCTGGTCTGCGGCACTGTAACACCCTCGAATCGGCCCTATGCAGATTTCAGCGATTTCCGCCAAACCCGCATAGAAACGATTTGATGATGCCCACCAAGCACTTGCATGCGGATAGAAAACGAAGTAATACCATTACAATAGTCTATAATGGAATCCACAAAAACATATACCCCCTCCGTTCCTTAATATAAGGTGTATAGTTTTTTAAGAAAATTCCAAAATATAACGTGTATTGCATTGAAACACTCATTTGGATAATTTGTTTAGGGATTTGATTACATTCTCTTATCTTAGGCAAGCTCCTCTATTTTCTCATATCAATTAGTGAGGTATAATCTCACCCAAAACTTAGGTATCTTACCCTCCACGACAATTCTTTAATTTTCGTGACAAAAGCTATACACCTTACATTTAGGATCGGAGGGAGCATATACAACAATGACTTAGCGAGTCAAGAATAGATATATATATATATATTACAAAGATGCAAATCACATAAAAAATGCTACAACATCCGAGTACGGATAAGATGTAAAATTGGACTAAGAGTCCTGAAAAATAACCAATGGCGTCCATAATCCTGCCCAGGCCAAGCCGGAGGGGTAACCTTGCTAACGTCTTCGAACTCATACTTGTCACAGCAAAGGGGTGCCGATAAAGAGCAAAGAAAAAAAGGAAGCGGTTAGTACTGAGGCCAGTACACGACGAGTCTTAGAATTCGGCGGCTCTCACCTACATAGGTATGTTGGACTAAAGTGGCAGCAAAGCATGCACTAAACAAACTATAGAGAGTCGGTACAACTGTTAACTATTAGAGAGGGATAAGAGAGATCTATTCAGAACCAACCTGATACTAACACCAATCATAACCTATCCTAAGATTTCCTCCCTCAAAACCAATCGAGGAAGTCCTTCCAAGGAAACTCACATAGTTAGCAGTTTTATTAATCATTCCAGAGTAGTTGCCCAACTTACTAGTCATGTAAGATCTAAGTCAAATTATAACACTACTTCTTTAGTGTAAGTTGTCTATGATCGAGAAACTGTGCTTCAAGTCGTCCATAACCGCGAACACGACTTTTAGAAAAGATTTAACCCCGCAGGGGTGCACCAAAGTAACCACACACACTTTCACCCAACGTTTGCTAGATCAGTTAACATACACCCATCGGTATGTCGGTAGGGCTTCAAACACGACGTTTCCCAGAATCCAAAGCAAGCATGTGGGGGCCACCCCACAAAGCTACCCTTAACGAAGTCGGCCGAGCTTTGAAGACGGACCTAGAGGTTGAGAGATCATCCAAGAGATCAAAGGCCATAGGTATAATCCTCAACATAACGACCCACATCCTAAACAGTGCAGTAGTAAACGATCATCGAGGAACAGATAATAAACATGGCATAATAAGCCGATAGGGGTGCCCACACACCCCACATGTGGTTAGCGCACTCGGTCTCGGAACAGCTGTCAAAAACTCGGGTCCTAGGTGGAAACAAGCGGGCGGGATAAATGCCAGATCTCAACTATTTCCCACCGGTGCCTCTGTATTAGTTACATCTACTCCCAACATTTCAATTATCTAGTTGCAAGTAGAATCATGATTATCTCCACCATTAAGCATGTGCTAACCCGCAATGGTTGTGAAACTCGACAACTCGATCCAACACATTAGCAAGCAACTACAACTCGCAAGGATAACTATCTGCCAAACAACGGGTAATAAGAAGTGGCCAAGACAATATAGGCTACAAATAGTATGGGAACTAAAGCACTGCAATATGGATAACAATAGAGAGAAGTAAAGCCATAAATCAAAAAATAGATAGCAGGGAGAGGATGCTCGCGTGTGAACCATTGCCGAAGAAACATCCTAAGAACTTGTCGAAACTCGCAACATTTTATTGTCCTATCTAGGAAGAAGCAAAGCACTAAAAGGAACAAGCGGTGCAACAACTACAACTAATGCGGAAGAACCCACATGATCATGATACGATGCATGACATGGCAAGCTAATGATGAAAATCATGTTGAAAAGATGTCATTAGCATAGTACAACGATGATACAACATTAGTGAGGCATTATCAACAAGAAATAATTATTTTCCTATTTTATTCATCATGTTTTACTCGCATAAACAGTTCTGGATTTTCAAGTTATCCATGATTCATGATGCAATTGCAAGTATGGAACACAAAGTTTGAAAAGGACTCGTTGCGCTGATCGATTTACATATTATTTGTCAAATTCCAATTTAAGGATTTAAAGTTATGGATTTAATAAGAAAAAACCATTTTAATAGTATTGAAAAAAAATTCGAAATTTTATTTGCCCCAAAATTATTTTGAATGTCATATTATTAATCCTTGCATTTTATGATCAGAAAACATATATTAATTTTATTATTTGAAAATAGTGATTAAAAGATATAATAATTGCACTTTATATGGTAAAGGCACAAAATTATCAGTAGTTTGAATAGCTAGGACATTGTGGTAATTTCCTGAAATTGGATTTGAATTCATCTCTGAAAAACATTTACTTTTCATTTTGAAAGTTTTTGCAAATTTCAAATAGATTTGTAGATATGAATTTAAAATGATTATTTGAATTATTATAAGAATTTGGAATTGAGAAAGAAATCGATTAAGGCAAATGGACCGACGGGAGGAAGTTGGGCCGCACCTGGTATTAAGTGTCGCATGCGGGCAGAGAACAATGGCTTGGGACGGCCCACCTTAGCACCTGAGTCCAGGGACCGCGGGTTGAGATGGGAAAACGTCTAGGGGTCATTGTAGGAAATCATCAAGAACATGATGCGAAGAACTAAATCTGACAGAGCAAAAAAAAATAGCTCGACCTGACTTTGCCGAACGTTTACGATCTCGTCGAAGCTCCGATTGCGACGTCGTTTGATCCTGGGGGTAAATGATACGTGGGGCTAAAGGTTTTGTCAAGGAAGAAATGTCTGAGAGGCAGCGAGGGCATCATAAACTTGTCATTACAGAGGGGTTTCAGGTAGAGAGATAACTGCCAAAAGAGGCAGTGAAAATGACGGATCTTCGCATGATGATCCCTAGAGCTGTAGGCGTTGGATTGGGATGTGGTTAGGCATTCTTTCTTAGGGATTCTCTCTGTTCTCTTACGACTGTGGTCCCAAGTAAGGGTTGCATGAGTAGGAGACCACTTCTCTACGACACACTATTGTGCTTCAGTGATTTCGGCTAGGAGATCTACTTTCATAATCTCAGCAGAGATCAGAGAACTCAGAGTCGTCGTAAGGCACTAGACGTGTGCGATACCTTGGGGGTGCTGCCACTTGTATCATCGGATCATCGTACAAGGACCAGGGGTGACTTGCAAGGCGCCCCGCGACCTTCAGACCGGATGATCACGACTACATCATCCATGTTCCTGCATGAACGTTAAGCTCTTTTGGTCTATAAGAGTATGTTACAACATTACTCCTATATAGTTCTTGGTCAGTTTGGTGTTACGGTAGTCAGGAATTTTTGTTTTCTACTACGAACCCCTTGACGGGTCACCTAGCTCGGCCTCAAGTACGTAGGAGGGATTCTGGGGAACAAGGAGAATCCTTAGATTGCAGGACCAGGTGGTGAAGTTGGACCCCCATCCGTTTTAAGCTTTTCTTTCTCAAGAAATGGCCTAGGTTTAAGGTGGGGCAAGACATCTATAATAGTATTTGCAAAGGCATCAAATTCATGTTCATAACACGAGTTCATATTTAGTTGAAAACTAAATAATTATAACTCCCACTTAAACAAACATCCCTCAGTCATTTTAGTGATTACATGACCCTAATTCACTACAACACCCCCGATCATCACGATCAATTGTGTAGATTCAAAGGTAGACATCTATATGTCAATTACATCATCATGAGTCTCATGCTTAACCTTTCGGTCACCTGTGTTCGGAGGCCATGCATGTACATGCTAGGCTTGCCAACATTAACCATTAGTGTATTTGCTATGCATATATGGCTTAAACCCACCGTATGCGAACATCGATGAGTTTTCACTCGATCATCACGGCCTGCTCCACAATGATGAACTTTCTTGGTGGTACACACTTAAGGGAGAACACGCATATTGAAATTAAGGTGAGGGATCATCTTATAATGCTACCTTCGTAAGTCTAGTACTAGCAGAATAGGACGCACAATCAATCAACATCATATGCAAATAGTTTGTGCCATATGTAATGTTCAACGCGCCTTGATCTTCATCGAGTGCGATGGCCTTGCACCAGGTTTTTAGTATATAAATACTTACCTAGACCATATATATCAAAATTCCCCTGCAAAATAAAGTCACACGCTTCTACTATATTTTTCCAAGTTTTACGTGGTTATATGGGTTTTCGTATAAGAACCGTTTCTTACCTACGAACTTGCAGCCACAACATATATTGACTAATTTCCACTTTAAGTCACTTTTCAGGGCCATCTGTTGTATATATCATATCAACTAATGTAGGAGAGACAGACACCCGCTAGCCACTTATATGGTACAAGCCATATGTTAGTCGTGGAATCAGGCTCGCGTAAGATCGGTCCGGGACGCTTTATCAAACATTGTCGCGATATGAACAGTACACGTGGGAGGGTAGAAACTAGAAAATCAATGTCCACATATCTCTATGTGTTCTAATCGTACCAATACATCTACGCATAGATCGGCTCTAATACTACTGAAGGGGTTCCGTGGAAGAAAACAAAAAAATTTCTACGATAAGAACACACCTAGCCAAGATCTATCTATGCAGATGTATAGTAACAAGAGGGATCTAATGTTCATACCTTTGAAGACCGGACGTGAGATTACGTTCTCGCACAAACGTTGCTAATTTAGCTGACCTCAAGGTCAAGAAGGCTTCAAGCAACCAACACCACAAGTGGTGGTGACTCCGAAGTTCTACACACCTCTGGGGTAGAGACGTCTCCTAGGATCATGTCCATCTAAGCAACGAGATAAGAATATCTGGACCAGATCCGATAGCACGACGACATGTGTATGGTGGAGAAACCTCAATACCTGTATACAGTTTCAATCCTGGAAACCACACGTGAGGGAGAGAGAGAGGGAGAGAGTCAATTGTTGGATGAGATTTGGAGGAGGCATCCCCCTTTGTATAGGGAAAAAATGTGCACACCCTCCCTTAAAGTCCCGAGGTACGACTAAACAAGGGATCAGGTGGCCGACGGTGGGGAGTGGGCCCCACCCCATGCTCCTAGCCCACCTAGGGCCGATCGGCGGCGGTGGGCGCCCTCCCACCCCGCGCTCCTTAGCCCACCTAGGTAAGGATGACAATGGGCAGGGTATGGGCTAGGTAGAGTAATACCATACCCATACCCATATAGCCAATGGGTATAAAATTCTACCTGAACACGTACCCACGGATATGGAACTTTACCCATACCCATGCCTACCGGATACCATACCCACCGGGTTAATCAAACAGTATACAAGTCATTTACCATTTTTATAACTTTACATTCATTTATAAAATTTTTGACAAAGCAAAACAATTTTATCTCAACTCAGTAACATGCCAATTATCAAAATCTGAAAATCATAAGTTCACACTTCACAACTCGGTAACATAGTTCACACTTCACAAATCACAAGCTCAGGACACTGGACAAATAATGGCCAGGCAATTGATAGTCTGTGCCAAAAGCCAATACGATCACTCACTCCTTACTAATCAGCCAACAATATGGCAGCTATATTAGTTATTAGTAGGCTTGCACACACATCAGCTAGTAGCTATCACGCACACACATCAGCTACAACAACTAGCACGTAGCAAATCAGCCACCAGAAAACTCTTCTTCACTCGTGAGTGATAATTTACGTAGACTCGTCCTACACAAGAAACAAATATGAGTAAACTATGCATCGGAATCCTAAGAATTTAAGATCAAAGCATTTTAGTAATTTACCATCTCTTCTTCATCGTCCTAAAGAACAGTCTGAAATTTAGCAAAGAGAGTAGAGTTCCACCCACCCGATGAAATAGCCAACATTAGTATGTAAATGGCAAGTTATTTGCAAAGTAAAGAAAGAAATGCAAGTGCAAGCATAAATTACCTAACAGATCTGCACAAGACTAAGCTTGCATGCACATGAGATCTTCAGGCACATTAGGAGTAAGTCTACTACGATGTGCACTAAGTACTCTTCCACTAGTGTTGAACACACATTCGGAAGCCACAAATATAATAGGAATAGGCAATATATCGCGAGCAAGTTTTTGCAAGGTAGAAAACCTTGAGCCGCTAAATTTTCACCAATTGATGATATCCAATTCTTGTGTTCTAGGTAGACTAGCTTCTTCCAAATACAAGTCCAATTCTATATGGATTGATGCAGAGGGGACAGTAGGGCGATTAGACATATACAAATCATAAAGTTTCATGGCTTCATCTTCTTCTCCAACCGGCTCATCATCATAAGCACCCCATGTATCCCCACATTCAACTTCGTCTTTATATTGCTTGACCAATTCAATCAATAACTTCCTCACCTTCTCAATTTCAGTTGCAGCATGTTGTCTTCCATACAAGGGGCCATAAAGAGCATTGAGAATATGAAGTTTATACCTTAGATCAACAACTGTTGCAACGGACATAAGACCATGGATATCTTTCCAATATTTCTCAATTTTTTCCTTCATTTGCTCGGACATTTTTTGTATAATCTCAATGTCACTCTTGCCCCATTTTCTTATGGCTAAGCGAATTGAGATCACTTTATGGAAAAAATATTTGCCGTGGCATACTTGGCACCTGAGAATGACTTAGTGATATCAAAGAAGAGCTTCAACCTATCACATATTTATTTCGCAAACTTCCAATAATATTTGGTTGGGCAGCACTTGATTTTTTTCACGTGGCTTCAATTTCTCAAATATCTCTATGTATTGTACTGCAATGCTAATCATGATAGAAGTTGAATTCCATCTAGTCTTATAATCAAGAGTTAACCTTTTGTTATACTCTATGTTCAAAGTTTTTGCCATATTTTTA
Source organism: Avena sativa (assembly GCA_916181665.1). Taxonomy (NCBI): domain Eukaryota; kingdom Viridiplantae; phylum Streptophyta; class Magnoliopsida; order Poales; family Poaceae; genus Avena; species Avena sativa. The sequence continues at coordinate 630,758,544 of OV702288.1, forward strand.
AACCTCTCATGCCTTTTAGATGTAGCTGACCAAAATGCAACACTGTCACGTAGCCTCTCTACACCTTCCTCTACCTCTAAGACACTCATTCCATCGTTCACAATTAAATTCAATATATGAGCAGCATAACGCATATGCATAAATATACCATTCAACATGAGAGAGCTTATATCCAACTTATCTGGCAATATAACCATAGCCTTGTCATTTGATGTGCATTTGTCCAAAGTGATGATGGAGACTGAAGATCTTCCTCTCAAGGTGCCACTCAACAAGACACTCAAACAAGGCTCACATATAACCTCAGCTGAATGTGGACATGGCACATAAAAAAACCTAGTAAACACAATAAAAGAGAAAAAGTCAGGAGTATTGCATAAGCATAGTATGGTAATAGATATTTATTTAGTATGGTTACGGATTTTTACCTCATAAGAAAACTCTTAAGATTCCAAGAATCATCTATATAGTGTGCAGTAATAGCCATGTAACCTCTCTTTTGATAGCCTGATGTCCACAAATCTGTAGTGACGGCCACTCGGTGTTTGAATGTTGTGAAAAAGTCACCATCTTATCCTTTTGAGCGGAATGCATAGCCAGAATATCATTTCTAATAGTATTTCTTGACACCATCTTAAATAGTGGTTGTAGAGAAGAACAAAATCTACAAAAACCAGTATGTTCCACAATAGATAAAGGATATTCATGTTCACATATCATCAATCCAAGATCCTCCTAGCCTTTTCTTGGTCGAAAATAACATTCTCCATATTCACTTTGCCACCTTCACCTTTGGTCAACCTTAACTTTTGTTGCTTTGGGCCTATGGGTGCATGCCTAGCAGGACAAGAAGCCAAATGTGCATGCAAGTGAGTAGTGCCAGCTCTAGGTCCTGCACAATTTTTTTTGTGACAATATTTGCACTCGGCTTTCCATTTTCCTTTTTCTAATTTCTCTTCCATCTCATCCCATACTGTAGATGTTCACTTCCTCTTACAACTAGCTCTGCTAGATGTAGCTTGAGATGTTGGAGTACCAGTTTGATGTGTCAGAGTGGCTTCAAATATTGATGCAGCATGTTGAGATGAAGGCTCAACTGAGTTTCCATTACTCGCACCAGCCACAGCTGAACCATCTGCTCTATCTTAAGAAGCCATTGATCTATACATGATGCATAACAAATAAGTTTATGAATTGCCACCATAGAACTAAATCATGATGAATATCCAATTTACACTACCAAGTGATGGATCTGTACCATGTGAGGAATATCTTTACTTTACAAAACTAAATCAGATCATCAACTTTCTTCAATCTGGCCAAAATAACAACAAATTACCTACAATTAAAAAGGAAATCAGAAGAAGAACCTGAGAGAGAGGGAGACAGAGTGCCTTGCTGAAGGTCATCATCGCAACTCGTCATCCAAGAGGTAGTGTTGTCATGATATGGCCGTCGTCCCAGAGGCATCCATCGTCCCCGAGTAGGCCAAGCCACGCGGTCGTGCCCCCTGATTTTCAGTCATCACAGTCGTCGTTCTCAAGCCGGCCAACCCACGCCCATTGCTCTGCTCCACTCGTCGCTGGGAGTTAGAGGAAGAGGAGCCAAAATCGGGGAGTTAGAGAGTGGCACCACCACTGCGACAGGGCATTGGGGATGGGTGGCGGGCTGGACTCCATTATCGGGGGCTGCCGGCTATATATGGAGAAGGATGGGATACATGACCATAATGAATGGGGAGGAGACGAGTGGATTAGCGGTGGAATTAATGCGGGTAGTTGATGCAAGCACCGCTTAGGCTTCGACCGACCGTTCCGTGGGCTGATGGGTTGCTACGAGGGTCCACCTATCATGTTAAACGGGTAGGGTACGGGTATACCCACGGGTATAGAGTTTTACCTGTGCCCTACCCACGGACTGATGGGTAGGGTATAGGTATTACCCACGGGTATAAAATTATGCCCATTACCCTGCCTATACGGGTACGGTACCCGCGGGTACCCGTACCCACGGGTAAAATTGTCATCCTTACACCTAGGGCCAACGACCCCTCTTGGGCCCTTTCCCTTTGGGGAAAGCCCAAGTTGGTGGTTGCCCATTTTATTTTATTATTAATTATTTTTAGTTAATCATTAATTCAATTAATTAAATATTAAATATCTATTATTTAATCTCTATTATTCGAAACACCTTTCGAACTTTTTCTGAACACTTCGGTATCTTTTCGAAATGATTCCGGTTCTCTCTTTTTTCTACTTATCTTCTGGCAAGATCAATCCTAAGCGTGGCACTCTTATGGTTCGGGAATGTTTAGACTTGATTGAGACGTTCTCATATCAATGACTAACAATGGTGTTTGAAAACTCATGATGGCACCGTGCATTCCACGAATGAATCGATCACTTAAATCTAAACGTCGAGTCTCATTCCCTATGTCCTGTGATACCTGGTTTGTCCAAGATATGATCTCCGGTTTACACCTTGTTCGATCTTGTTACCGACAAACACATTTACTCGTTCCTGTGATATTACATCCCTGTGACCTAATCACATGCTTGCAATCTTATTGATGTAATCTCATTGAGTGGGATTAGAGTATCTATCCGTCACCCGGATATGCAAATTCCGATCTTGTTGCACACGCCTCTACACATCCCTCTGGAATACCCAACTTATACCGTTATGGCCACCCTGTTACGGTGTGATGGTTGAGGGAGTCTAAATAGCCACGAGGATATTGATTTAGCATGATCTTACGATCAAAGGATTGAGTTACTACGCTTTAGTAGACATCGCAATGCTGAACTTTGTGACTAGATTAGATTGCAATACTACGGCCGGATGTGTGTCCATCACATCATTCATCCAATGTTGCGATCCCATTATCAGTTGAATATAAATGTCTATGATCGGAAACCTCGATCATCGGCTTCCCAACGAGCTAGTCTTGCTAGAGGATACTAGTGGCTCTGTTTTGTTTATATACCACACGTGCATTAATGTTTCCGATTAATACAATTATAGCATGGTGTAAAACTATTACGAACACATGAGATACATCAATAAAAATAATTTTATTATTGGCCTCTAGGGCATATCTCCTTCATGAAGTCGTAAAGAGACTTGAACTTGGGGATACATCATCGTGTCTTTGTCTCCTTCTACTTCAATTATTCCATTCACCCACTTTACTCATTGGTGTCTTATATCACATCATATATGATCATTCATCCAATTGTATTCTAGGATCACCTAACTTATCCATATTTATCCCTAAAATTGATGAATTCTAATTAAAATTTATAATCATCTATTCACCTCGCTCAAGGCATCATCTTTGATCCTTCAAAGATGTTACCGAGACAAGCAATATTAATATCGACAAAACTATGAATTCTAAAACACTAAAGTCTCGTATTTGCAAGGAACACTGTTCTAGTTTATGAGAAAAATGAAGACACTAATGTGCCCATTTGTGTGGACAAGACGAATATAAATAGTGCTTGAATTATATAGACATAAATTATGTTCATGTACATACCACAAGGGCCATCATTTTTTGTATGGAATTTGGTCGGACGGATGACTCTTTTCCTCTCTTCCTCGAAGCCAACCCTTCTTCCACCTTAAGAGTCGACCCCGAGGGCTAGGTCTCTCTGATGCTTCCCTTGACGGAGAGGCTAGCCGAAGGTTGGTAGGAGGTTGACATTGGATCCCCTATATATAGTAGGTCCAGGTGTTAGTTTAGGCGTTAGTTTGCCCTGTGCTAGTTGCTGACTTTATGCTAGGAGGGAGGCATCATGTCTATTGGCATAGATCCGTTGTTGTTTAGGGGTTGTTTTGCTTGTGGCGGTGCTCTCATGGTCGAAGCTGAAAGCGGTGGTGAGATGCATTCGGAAACTCCGTGAATAAAGCCATAGTGTGATGTGAATCCTTGGTTGGGAGTGAGGCTACTTGAGCCGCTCCTGGTCGTCATGGTGGTGAGCGTGAGGTGCTTCAGATCGACTCAGCGCGCTGGCGGTGCAAGGGAAGATGCGACGTCTCGATGAACACTTCGTCGGTGGCCCAGGTCTGTCCTCCGATTCTAGCAACTGAAGGGCGGCTTTCTTGGATGCAAATGCATCCTTTTTCAACCTCCAAGCTCGGAGGCCCTTCAAACGAGTCACAACCGCGATTCCTGTCTTTCACCTCCCAAGTGGTCCAGTCCCTGGTGACGTGGAAGATGGCTGGCGATGGCTTCAGATCTATGGGGATGGACAATGTTGCACTTGATTGCTCTTCTTTTTGTTAGGGTGTGTTTTGTAAACATAAAGGACTGTTTTGTAGTTTTCAGTTTTGTCAAGGTCCTTCTCTAATTTGCAATCATATAGCCGCTAATGAAAGCACCGTCTATCCCTTGTTCAAAAAAAAAAATTGTATGGATTTTAGCATGTGTACATGGTATAACATGGCTCGTGTCCATGGGTTATTCCGTTGTTTGTACAATACTACTTCCTCCGTTTTAAAATATAAGATGTTTTAGTTTTATAAATAAAGTGAATATAAACACCTTTTAGTATGTAGGTTCATCTAGATTTAAAGTAAACCTACACGCAAAAAAGATCTAGATATACTATTTTTATAAAACTAAAACATCTTATATTTTGAAATGGAGGGAGTAGTATAAAAGAAGAAGGCTACTGACCGTCACCCGATTACTGGACAGGACGCCCGTTTCCTTGTCGAAATTTGAATTCCAAATGCTTCTGTTCGGCGTCGATGCATCGCCGCGGTAGGCGTTCCGCGCACCACGTTGCACGACACGTCCCCGAGACCGGACGGGGACTACAGTCTACTACAGCCGACGCGGTGGCCCCATCGTCCGACCGAGGTCACATGCGCGCCGAAGCCGACGCGCTTCATGGTTCCCGGTTCCTCCCACACAAATCCCGCGTCTCAGGTTCATCCGCTGCGCGCACCCCAATCGAAAGCATCACCTGTGGCCGGGGCCGCTCTCGCTTGTGACCATTTTCCATTTATTTCGTACTACCGGTGGACATCGGAGCACCGGAGCGCCGCCGAACGCGACGCACGGCTGCCACGGCACCCTACCGAGAGACAGAGAGGGGCGCCGCACCCGATCCCGAACACCCGTCAGCGTGCAATAATTTCCCACGGCGCGCGGCGTCTCACTCCTCCCCCCGCGCACGCTGCCACACCACTGCGCCCGCTATTTATACCACCGCACCACCGCCGCGCCGTACACAGATCGCCTCGCCACCGCCGCTCGACTCCACCCCACCCCAGCCATGGCCGCCGCCGGTCGGTTTCGCCCCTTGTTCCTGCTGCTTCCGTTACTCCTCGTCGGCGCGGCAGCGGCGGCCGCCTCCAGTGTGACGTACGACCACCGCTCACTCATCATCGACGGCCGCCGCCGCCTCCTCATCTCCGCCTCCATCCACTACCCGCGCAGCGTCCCCGCGGTACGTACGCTGCTCCTACCACTCCTCGCGCTCACCCAGCAGTGGCTGCATTTTAAGCAACTCCGGTGGCTCCGCGTGCTCGCAGATGTGGCCCGAGCTGGTGGCCGAGGCCAAGGAAGGCGGCGCCGATTGCATCGAGACCTATGTCTTCTGGAACGGCCACGAGACAGCCCCCGGCCAGGTCCGCCCGCGTTGCGTCCCCCCTACTCCTGCATTTTGCCCGTTCGTCGCGAACAGGGGCTATTTTGAAAATTTTCATGACTGGTGCTGCAGTACTACTTCGAGGACCGCTTCGATCTGGTGCAGTTCGCGACGGTCGTCAAGGACGCCGGCCTCTACCTGATGCTGCGCATCGGCCCCTTTGTCGCCGCCGAGTGGAACTTCGGGTCCGCATCCGCTCCTCCCTTCCATTTGCTGTCTGGGTGCACTTCTACATGCTCACTGCTACTATTTCGTTTCTGTATGTATGTGGGGGTTTAATTTCAGGGGCGTGCCTGTGTGGCTGCACTACATACCTGGAACGGTGTTCCGGACCAACAACGAGCCATTCAAGGTGAGACTGGCCTGTTGTGAATTCTGTGCCTTTTTTTTTCTTCCCTTTGGTATAAACTTTGCCGGTTTGGATGACAATCCCTGTGACATTTTTTTTTTGATTGATGCAGTCTCACATGAAGAGCTTCACGACGAAGATCGTGGACATGATGAAGAAAGAGCGTTTTTTCGCTTCCCAGGGAGGGCACATCATCCTAGCCCAGGTCGTGATTTCAGTCAACTTTGAGACCGATTTTGTGTCACAGCTGACATACAGGATTACATCATCTGAAGCTAAAATTTGTGCATTCCAGGTTGAAAATGAGTATGGAGATTATGAACAAGGGTATGGAGCTGGTGGCAAGGCGTATGCAATGTGGGCAGCCAGTATGGCTCTGGCTCAGAACATTGGCGTCCCTTGGATCATGTGCCAGCAGTACGATGCTCCTGAACATGTGGTTAGTTTCTGAGATTCAGTGCCTTCTGCTAATCTGTTTTACGCAGCAGTTAAGAAATGGATTGTACTACCACTCAAATTGCAACCCATGTCTTTTTTTTATAGACTAGCACAACTGCAATATTTCTCTGCTAGCAATGTCTTTGCTGAACGATGGCTTGCTCCTGAAATTGTCTGTTCAAATTGGAGAGCCATTGCAATAGGGACCACCCTAAACAGCAGATAGTTAGTAGTTGTAACTTCGTCATAATGACATTGAACTGCTGCTGCTCTCAGGACTGGAAGTTCCCCCTTCCACAAAAATTCATGATTATCTCTTAAAAAAAAACTTGGCTAGTAGTATCTATACATGCATGTGCTCGGTAGTTGATACATATTAATATGTGATATAGTTCTTAGCAGATGCAGTACGAGATCTTTTTTGGCAGTATATATAATTATTGATGCAACTGACATTTGCAGATAAACACTTGTAATAAATTCTATTGCGACCAATTCAAGCCAAATTCGCCAACCAAGCCAAAAATTTGGACAGAGAATTGGCCAGGATGGTAATGCATTTGGCGCTCTTCCATTAGCAACCCATTACGATTTGCAGTACTTCTCCTGCTAATGTTTGTAACATGTTATGGAGCAAATGCTGCACATCATTTTTTTATCTCCCTTATTCCCAATAGTGAGAGAAAATAATCTCTTGCATCCTGTTTACTTTCATTTTTTGTGTAGGTTCCAGACTTTTGGTGAAAGTAATCCCCACAGACCCCCTGAGGATGTTGCATTTTCTGTTGCTCGTTTTTTCGGGAAAGGTGGCAGCGTTCAGAATTACTATGTGGTATTGCCTTGTACGCAGTTCGTATTCTAACTTGATTCTGAAAAAAAAAACCTAGTCCAACTTCACAAAGGATCATACATCTCATTCTAATTTGACAAAGACACTGATATTTATCTGGTCAAGCACCTGAAATCATATTCAGTAGATAGCGTTACTTATGCTGATTTCAACCTACTGAAAATTGATCAAGTCTTCATTGTCCTTTTGAAGTACCATGGTGGAACAAACTTTGATCGTACTGCTGGAGGGCCATTCATCACAACTAGCTATGACTATGATGCACCAATTGATGAATATGGTTGGAATCTAATGATCTTGGGTCCATCAGTAATCTTATGCCTGGAACCATCTTGATATTGTTCATTAATCTGAATTTTCAGGCCTTAGGCGACTTCCAAAATGGGCACATCTGAGGGAGCTTCACAAATCTATAAAATTGTGCGAACATAGTCTGCTTTATGGAAACTCAACGTCACTATCTCTTGGACCTCAACAAGAGGTAAGTTTTATTGGTTTCTGTTGGGATATAAATGATCGAACCCTGTACCGATCTCCAGTTATTTCCTATTTACTTACTTACCTCTACAAGCTTGGGCTCCTTTTAGTCCAACAGATAAGCAATATCTTTCTCTCTTGTAAATAGCACCTTGTGTTTACATGATACATATGCTTTATAAATGTTGAGCCCACATATTGACTACATCTGTCAACCTCAACCTGTGTTAATGTCACCATTCCCCTTTTCTAATTTCACATGTTTGTACCCCTTCGGATTAACCTTTACCTCGCACTACCTTATACAATGAATAGTATCGACTTTTGCTTGCAGGCTGATGTTTACACTGATAACTCAGGAGGATGTGTTGCATTTCTAGCTAATATTGATTCAGAAAAGGACAAAGTTGTCACTTTCAGGAACAGACAATATGATCTTCCTGCTTGGTCAGTTAGCATCCTACCTGACTGCAAGAATGTAGTTTTGAACACTGCAAAGGTATTTCATTTTCCTTTTAGTGGTTTTCAGAATTAAATATCATTGAAATGGATGGATAACATACTCCTCAGAAAATGAAACAGAAAATAGCAGTAGAATTTAGGAGGAGAAAATATATAGGCAACATCAGATTATTCAATGCTTAGTCGAGAAACACAAGATTTAGCACACTAGCTTTTCTTATAACTTTGGTTCTCCATGATTGATCATCTTTAGGTTCGATCTCAAACTTTGATGGTGGACATGGTTCCGGAAACTTTGCAAGCATCAAAACTTGATCAGTGGAGCATTTTCACAGAGAGAATTGGGGTTTGGGATAAAAATGATTTCGTACGGAATGGATTTGTAGACCATATTAATACAACAAAGGACTCTACTGATTACCTGTGGCATACAACAAGGTTGGTTTACTACGGGCCGTTTCATGCGTGCTTATTAAGTATGTTGGTAAGCCTGGTATCAACCAAAGAGGGGAGGTCTTAGCATTATTTATGTTCCAATATAATTTCTTCTGCACCATTCTATCCATTTCCAGTTCTGAATGCGGCCCATTCTTTTAATGAAATTCGCAGTTTTAATGTGGACAGAAGTTATCCTGCTGGGAACCATCCAGTTCTTAATATTGACTCCAAAGGCCATGCTGTTCATGCTTTCCTGAACAATGTGCTCATAGGTCTATTCTTCACTCTACTTTATGTTGAGAAACCAAATATACAAAGTAATATCTTTGAGTAGACGTTTGCTAGGATGTTTCTCCATTTCTAGTTCAGCCTATATGGATCTTCTGAGTAGTTAACATTCTCTGTATGGTCAAAGTATATCCTTAAGAAGTAAATGTTTGTTTGCATTAGTGCTACGAAGGGTTGTTGAATTGCACATTGTTGGCAGTGCCTCTCACCCTTAGATACTAGTTGTAAGCAATTTGCAGTTCTTTTCAGTTTGAGTTGCTTTGTCATTACACTTATCATACATCTCTTCCTCAGGTAGTGCATATGGTAATGGCTCAGAATCAAGTTTCAGTGTGCATATGCCCATCAACTTGAAGACTGGCAAGAATGAAATTGCACTACTGAGTATGACTGTTGGATTGAAAGTAAGTGTCTACCTGTATAAATAAACAGTTTAACATTGCATTATATGTGTGCTGTTCTTTACATGCCCAGGCTATTTTATGTGCATACATACCAGTTTACACACTTTTGTGAAGAAACTTTTATCTGTTAGGTCACTTCAAATTAAAACTGCTTATCTGATTGGATCTTTGTGCACATTATAAGAGTGCAGGACCCTATTATGAATGGGTAGGAGCTGGCCTTACAAGTGTGAGCATCTCTGGAATAAACAATGGAACCATAGACTTGTCTTCAAATAACTGGGCATATAAGGTACCGTCATCAATATTCTATATGAAATTTCTATTGGTAGCACAATATGGAAGTACATCACTGCATTGTATGTCTTAGCCACCTATATGTTTTGGCTCCTGATTTTTTACACCCAGAAAATTTGAGACAATTGAGATGGGTGTTTATCTTTGCTTCTGTTATGTATTTGTTGATAGATGGGGTTGGAAGGTGAACATTACAGTTTGTTTCTGTTACATATTTTGTTGGTAGATTGGGTTGGAAGGTGAACATTACAGTTTATTTAAGCCCGATCAAGGGAATAACCAAAAGTGGAGGTCACAATCTGAGCCACCAAAAGGTCAGCCTTTAACATGGTACAAGGTAACATTTCACTATCTTTATTCTCCATGAATTATTCACATCCTATTTGTTAAACTTCATGCACTAACCAACGCAACCAAAAGTCCGAACTGATGGAAAAGGCTAGTACAATCCACATATACTGTAACACTATTATGTGTACTAATCCAACATACTTGTAGGTAAATGTTGATGTTCCACAAGGAGATGACCCAGTTGGGATAGACATGCAGTCTATGGGGAAAGGCCTAGTTTGGTTGAATGGAAATGCCATAGGGAGGTACTGGCCCAGGACCAGTTCTACCGATGAGAGGTGCACTCCCAGCTGTGACTACAGAGGACAATTTTCTCCAAACAAGTGCAGGATTGGATGTGGGAAGCCAACCCAAAGATGGTAATGTAACTGACGTTAGGCACATCTCACATTCCTAATTCTGTTCTGTTCATTATTCTATTGTGTTTCACATTTCTGTTTTACTTCTAAACAAGGTACCACGTCCCAAGGTCTTGGTTTCACCCATCAGGGAACACACTTGTGGTCTTTGAGGAGCATGGTGGGGATCCCACGAATATTACATTCTCGAGAAGAGTTGTGACAAGTGTCTGCTCCTTTGTGTCAGAGAACTATCCTTCTGTAGACCTGGAGTCCTGGGATAAAAGTATCTCAGATGATGTCCGGGTTGCAGCAAAAGTACAGCTGTCTTGCCCTAAGGACAAAAAGATCTCTTCAATTAAGTTCGCAAGCTTTGGAGACCCCAGTGGAACCTGTAGATCCTACCAACAAGGAAGCTGCCACCTTCCAAGCTCTCTATCTGTTGTTGAGAAGGTAACATTTACAATTTCTTGATGTAAAAATGATTAGAAAAGATTGAAAACCATCAAATCTGACTTTTTAGGGGTGTCAATGCATGTAGATTTGGATCAGTGCACATGTAATTAGTCTTAAAATTTGATGACTGCCAGTTCTGACTTCACATACTGCAGTTGTGGTACAACTAGAGTGAGATTAGACATGTAGGAGGTTTCAGTTTCCCATTTCGAAGCTACCATATGGGTTCCATCCGAGTTGTCGAACTATTTCTGTATTCTAGCCCTTCCTGTATCTAAAAAAGGAGATCTAGTTGTCTACCATGCCAACTTTGTATAGTATTTCCTGACGAGTCCATTATTCTCTGCAGGCCTGTCTGAACACCAATAGCTGTACAGTTTCATTGTCAGAGGAGGGATTTGGAAAAGATATATGCCCTGGCATCACCAAAACACTTGCCATTGAAGCAAACTGTTCTTAGTAAGTTCTGCCCAGCTAAGAGTCCCGCCACTACAAATCTGCTCATGAAAAATCAAATTCAGAAAGCTGTAGCGCTGGCTGCATTTACGTAGTATAACCTTGAAGTGGAGGTAATATTTATTGTGAGCATGCTGTTATCCTTTGTTTCAGCGAGGAATGCTAGCATTGTGAGGTACTATTGACAAGTGACAATTCAGGATACTGACCATACGGGACTCATTATACCTAATGTAGCTATGAGTTTGAAACCATGAGCAAACTACCACAAATCATATTGGACAATGACATTGTTGGGATGCTGATTAGTGCGAGGGCTTCCTTACTTAATTATGGCCAGTTCCGTCAAGTTCAGGGCACATATTTTCCTTTCATATTCCCCTTCAATTGAGTTGTTGCTCTGTTTGGTGATCTTCGTTGACTCGTGATCATAGTCACAGGTAGGTGACATCTCAGCTAATCATTTCTCCAAACCTTGTCCTGTAGCATTGGCCCAAGTTGATCTTCAAATTATTCGACATTGTACGTTTTTTTTTTTGTACGTGCACAAGCTCCTGTCTAGCACGTATTCCTTTTTTCAAGTGATTTTAGCTCTAAAGCATCCCTTGAGAACTTTCAGACTCTTCCTCGACTATAGACAAGTAATTTTGAGATCTTTTAAATGGAGGTAAAAGTTTTGGTCCAGTCTGTTAGTTATAAGGAGTTTGACAAGTTCTAGCATCCAGCTATTTCTCTGCTTTTTAGCCCAAGCTTCTTGTCCGAAGCTGTGGCAGGAAAAGATAAGGCTCCTCCTCACTCGACAAAAGCATTTGAATGCTAGCATTCCTCGCTGAACATCTATCCATCTAATAGACCCGAAGCTCCTGTAAGAGCATCACTGTCTGAAGAGAAAGTAAACAAGGAAGCACAGACACAGAGCAACTGTAGTCCATCCGACATCAAGAAGATGAGCAAATTATGTTTTCGTGGGAGTAGGACGGTTCTAAGCCCATTTTGTTGTCAAATTTGGGTAAGATGGCCTCCTGTACTTTCAGGCGGGCCTCATTTGGTTTCGCAGCCGCTAGCAAACTTCTTTTGTTTTGCAGCACCAATCACGGAAGCGTCTTCAACGCTCATCTATACGGAGACATTTTCAGATTTGCCAAAATTTGGACACTATACTGACCGCACGGCATGTGATTTTGTTCTGGATTTGCGGTGCCAATCATGAGCTTTATCCAAATGTACGAGAGGTAAAAGATAATGCGCCTGGTTGTGATCTACTTCCTCCGTTTCAAAATATTGATGTTTTAACTTTGTGAAAAAAATGTATCTAGACTTGTTTTAATGTAGATTCATCTAGGTTTAGAGTGAACCTACACTAAGAGGGGTCCAGATACACTCCTTTCGCAAAGCTAAAACATTTTATATTTTAAAACCGGAGGGAGTAGACAAAAAAAAACGATGATGAAAATAATTGGTGCCTATATTAAATGGACATGAAAATGTTATTTTATGTGCAAATAACAAGATGCCAGTATTTTTGACACATTTACATGTTATTTCACATTTTCTAGAAACTTGGGAAGTTATTGTTGAATAAATTAGGAGGGGCAGCGAGAAGCACAATCGGCAACCCTAGTTGATACACCGCCAGATTGTATCTGCGCACCCTTGTAATCTTCAATTCCATCTATAATCAAGAGCAGACAAGCAGGAGTAGGGTTCCTTCCGAAGACCTGAACCTGGATAAATCCTGTGTTTCCGATATGCTTGTTTGTTAGCCGATAGATGCTTCCAGCACTCACCACTTCCTCAAACTCAAGCCCATCATCCATGGACATCGACGAGTTAACCCCTCGTTAAGAAGAAACTAAGTTTTTTGTGTAGAGTATGTGACATAGGTATGCCCAACGGGCAACCACCCTTAGCCTATCTGGTCTGGCCCAACTGGAGGCCCACATAAAGATCTACCGAGATCCCTGAAGCCCATGGTGATTCGGGTGAAACCAAGCCAACAAAAATCACGGCTCCTTGACAAACAAGAAAGGACTAGATAAAAATCTCTAGGGCCACGTTCCCAATTTGTAACCGACTCGGTCAGCACCCGAGACCTAGCCTCCTCATATAAGGGCTATGAGGGGCAACCGAGGAGGGCACCTTAGCAAACATCACAAACTCGCTAGATCTAATCTATGCACTATAGCCATCTCAACGTCATTGTAATATTCGATTTCTCAATAAATCAAGAGTAGACAAGCATGAGTAGGGTTTTTACCCCGGGAGGCTGAACCTAGATAAACCTCGTGTCTTCATCGTTTGTTTGTTAGCCGACGAAGTCTCCAGTACATCACTCTTTCCTGAAAAATTCAAGTCCACCAAGCATGGACATTAACGTGGTTATAGAGTCAAGTCCACATGCTCTCCCGCGAGTGGGAGCCACGTCCACATCAGCACAATTTCGACAACAACCTAGTTTAAAACTAAATCGAGTCAGAGTGGCATTTACGAGAAGTAAATCGAGCCCCACGCTAAAGGTATTGTTAATGTATTTAACTTCTTTGCAAACCCCAAACGGAGGCACCACTTGTGCCTGGTGCCGTGCCTTGGCCCCTCTCCCGAGTTAAATACACTAAAAGTCCATGTACTTATCGGATGGCTCGATTTAGTCCCCATATTCGGAATTTGCTAAAAAAAATCGTGTACTTGTGAATTGAGCTTGATTTAGTCCTAATCCATATTTAGCATCGAAATTGTCCCGACTCGGATGCCACGTGGAGGCTGTGTCCCACTTGCAGGAGTGATGATGGTCTAGAAATATGCAGTTAGCCCCTCCCACGTTACTCTGTCATCCTTAGTTAACCTCCCATTATAAATATGTCGCTCCACCTTCTGGTCTAGCGATCACCACCTTCGTCGCCTGCCTATTGCCTCCGCCTCCGCCGAGTCCTTTTTTCCCCCCTCCCTCGAACAAAACTCTCTAGACTGAAAGGATCTGTAACGGCGTGGGGTATGGATCTCATGGAGAGATGGGGAGAGGGTACGTGCAAATATCTAGAAGTGGAAAAAAGTTTTAGATGTGGGAGGGTGTTCCTGCAAGATTCCAGTCCACGTGGCGTTTGAATCAGCGCAATTTCAACGCCAAATATGAATTAAGACTAAATCGAGCTTAATTTATAAGTACTCGGATAAAATTCAGCAAATTTCGAGTATAAAGACTAAAAATCGAGTTAGTTCCACAAGTATAGGGACCGATTAGTGTATTTAACTCCCTCTCTCCCTGCAAGGCTGCAACTTCCCCCCTCGTTTTTTCTTGATGCCGCCGTCGTCGTGCAGCTGTGGCTACTCGGACAATACAGCCGCGCACGGGTATCTTGTCCATGAGTGACGCGGTCTCGCTGCTGATCCACACGCGCCATCCAGCTGCTGACGTATGCGACAACGTGGCCCCTTTGCTTTCTTCGCGACTGTAGTAGTAGACGGCAGAGTCTGGGCTCTTGATGACGTGGTGAAACTGGCCGTCGCACGGCGGCCACGGCACACCGTACCGAGGGAGAGAGAGACAGGCACATCCAGGCCACGGACACCGGTCGCGCCGCGCCGTGTGAAATTAATCCTCGAGCCGTATCGCTTTCGTCCATCTGCTCCGGCGGCCACTGCACGGCGCGGCGTCTCGCGCTCCCTTTCGCTCGCACAATGCCGCCACCGCTACACACACTATTTATTCCACCCCCGCCGCGCCGTACACACATCGCCGACTCCAGCCATGGCCGCCGCCGCCGCCGGTCGCTTGCTGCTGCTGCTGCTTCCGCTACTCGTGGTCGGCGCCGCCGCCGCCAGTGTGACCTACGACCACCGCTCCCTCATCATCGACGGCCGCCGCCGCCTCCTCATCTCCACCTCTATCCACTACCCGCGTAGCGTCCCCGCGGTACGCTCCTACATTCCAGCAGATACTTCGGTAGGACAGCAACGGTACGGTAGCAGCAGTTAACCTCGATTGCTGCGCAGATGTGGCCTAAGCTGGTGGCCGAGGCCAAGGAAGGCGGCGCCGACTGCATCGAGACCTACGTCTTCTGGAACGGCCACGAGACCGCCCCCGGCAAGGTCCGGCCGCCGCGCGCGCGCCGCTTCACTTTTCTTTTTGTTGCTGCATCAGTCTGTTCGTGGGGTTTTCATGTGCGATTGACTGGTGCTGCAGTACTACTTCGAGGACCGCTTCGATCTGGTGCAGTTCGCCAGGGTCGTCAAGGACGCCGGCCTCTACTTGATGCTGCGCATCGGCCCCTTCGTCGCCGCCGAATGGAACTTCGGGTGCGCCTCCTAATTTCGTTTTTTACCACTTTCAGTGTTAAAAACGGCTGACATTGGTTGTACTACTAGTTCTACTTCTACATATTTACTGTGCTCCGTTGCAGGGGCTTGCCGGTGTGGCTGCATTACATACCTGGGACGGTGTTCCGGACAAACAACGAGCCGTTCATGGTGAGGGTGGCTTCTGAATTCCGTAGCGGCGTATTGTTGGAAGTTTTCCTATTTGGGTGATAATGTGCTAACCACATTTTCTGGAATCTGGATTGCAGTCTCACATGAAGAGCTTCACGACGAAAATCGTGGACATGATGAAGAACGAGCAGTTTTTCGCGTCGCAGGGCGGGCACATCATCCTAGCTCAGGTTTCGTGATCCCAGCCAAGTTTAAGATTAACGTTCCTCACGCCTCACGGTTGACAGGGATTAAATTCTCTGAAGCTGAAATTTGTGCGCTGCAGATTGAAAACGAGTATGGGGGTGACGAACAAGCTTATGGGCCCGGTGGCAAGGCATATGCAATGTGGGCAGCTAGTATGGCTCTGGCTCAGAACACCGGCGTCCCTTGGACCATGTGCCAGCAGTCTGATGCTCCTGATCCAGTGGTTAGTTTCTGACACTCAGTGCCTTCTGTTCTATGCAACAGTTGCCTCGTCAAACATACTATAACTCGAATCAGAGGCATGTCATCATACTACAACTGCAATGTTTGTTTGCTGATGAATAATAAGGATGATAATGATTGTTGTTAGAATTTTGTATTTTTTCAATAATGACATAGAACTGCTGCTGCGCTGTAAGTGCGTATTGTCATCTGATTACCAGCATCCTGGTTAAATTCATTATTAAGTTGGTACTTGATACTATGCTAATATGCTAGAGAGTTTAGCAGATGCAGTACACCATATCTTCTGGCAGCTGTATTTATCCGATGCAACTCAATTTTGCAGATAAACACTTGTAACTCATTCTACTGCGATCAATTCGAGCCAAATTCTCCAACCAAGCCAAAAATTTGGACAGAGAATTGGCCAGGATGGTAATGCATTTGACACACTTACCATTAGCAACCGATTACATTTTATAGTTCATATGTTATTGTTCATACACAGTATGGAGAAAATGCTTTACATCATTTTTTATCTGTCTTATTATGCCCATAATTGAAAGGAAATTATCGGTTGCATCTTATCTATTTCCATTTTTGTTTAGGTTCCAGAATTTTGGTGAAAGTAATCCCCACAGACCCCCTGAGGATG
Organism: Avena sativa; assembly: GCA_916181665.1. NCBI lineage: Eukaryota > Viridiplantae > Streptophyta > Magnoliopsida > Poales > Poaceae > Avena > Avena sativa. The sequence continues at coordinate 630,775,359 of OV702288.1, forward strand.
TTGCATTCTCCGTTGCACGTTTTTTTGGGAAAGGTGGCAGCCTTCAGAATTACTATGTGGTATTGCCTTGTGCACAGTTCATACTTTAACTTGGTTCTCAAAAATAAATAAATCATATTCTAACCTTACAAAGGATCATACATCTCATTCTAACTTGATAAAAACACTACTCCGTATTATATTTATCTGCTTCTAATCACAGTCAAGCATCTGAAATCATATTCAGTCAGTAGCATAACTGATGATAATTTCATCCTATTGAAAATTGACCAAGTCTTCATTATTCTTTTTAAGTACCATGGTGGAACAAACTTTGGTCGCACTACCGGAGGGCCGTTCATTACAACTAGCTATGACTATGATGCACCAATCGATGAATATGGTTAGGCTCTATTGCTTTTGGATCCATCAATAATCTTATGCCTTTTTCGATAAAGTGAATTTTATTGACTCATTCAAGCATTAAGGCAATACAACTGTAAAGAGTTTGAATACCCGGCCTCTGCTTAACAAGATGCATACATCCCATTAATAATGTCATGCTTAAAGCACCTTAAAGTTGTTGATTGATCTGAATTTCAGGCCTTAGGAGGCTTCCAAAATGGGCACATCTGACGGAGCTTCACAAATCTATCAAACTGTGCGAGCATACTCTGCTTTATGGAAACTCAACGTTACTTTCTCTAGGCCCACAACAAGAGGTAAGCACTATTGTGTTCTGTTGGATTATAAGTGATCTAATGCTGTTCCGGTTTAATTTACCCGCTATGCTTAATTACCTATTTGACTCTTTTTGGTCTAATAATAAGTAAAATCCATCTCTGCTGTAAAATAGCACCTTGTGTTTACATGATACATACTACTCCCTCCGATCCAAATTAATTGACTTAGATTTGTCTAGATTCGGTTGTATCTAGACATGTTTTAGTGCTAGAAACATCCGAATCTAGACAAACTTGAGTCAATTAATTTGGATCGGAGGGAGTACTTTATACCTGTTTGTTACCGCACATCACCAATCCCCGTTTTAAATTTCACACCTTTGTCTGGCTATGGACTAATTTTTTCCTCTATTACCATATGGAATGATAGTGTCAATTTTTTTCTTGCAGGCTGATGTTTACACTGATCACTCAGGAGGATGTGCTGCATTTCTATCTAACATTGACTCAGAAAAGGACACAGTTGTCACTTTCAGGAACAAACAATATGATCTTCCTGCTTGGTCAGTTAGCATTCTACCTGACTGCAAGAATGTGGTTTTCAACAGCGCAAAGGTATTCGATTTTCCTTTTCATGGTTTTCATTATAAAAACACATTCAGACTTGTCATTGAAATTGATAACATCCTCCCTAGAAAATGAAACAGGAAATAACAGATAACAGAAGAACTGAAAATGACAAACTTATAACTTTGGTTCTTGATGATTGATCATCTTCAGGTTCGATCTCAAACTTCAATGATGGACATGGTTCCGGAAACTTTACAAGCATCAAAACCTGATCAATGGAGCATTTTTACAGAGACAATTGGGATTTGGGATAAAAAGGACTTTGTACGAAATAGATTTGTAGACCATATTAATACAACAAAAGACTCTACTGACTACCTGTGGTATACAACAAGGTTGGTCTTCTGCAGGCTGTTTTCATCTATGCTTATTGTATATGTTGGTAAGCCTGGTATCAACCGAAGATGGGAGGTGGTCTTAGTATTATTAATGTTCTAATATATTTTGTTCTGCACCTCCAGTTTGTATGGGACGTCCTGATCCTTCTTTAACTTGCAGTTTTGATGTGGACATAAGTTACCTTGCAAGTGGGAACCATCCAGTTCTTAATATTGACTCCAAAGGCCATGCTGTTCACGCTTTCCTGAATAACATCCTTATAGGTTGGTTGTTTACTCTATTCTATGCTGGGAATCGATATTAATATTTGCATATACGTTTTTCCGCAGTTCTATTTCATCCTATATGGATCTTCTGAGTGTCAGATTTTTCTGAATGGTCAAAGAATATCCTATAGAAGTAGAGTGCTTGTTTATACTGGCGTCATTATGTCAATTTTCTCAAAGGATTGCTGAACCGTACATCGTCAGCAGTTCCTCTCACCCTCAAATACTAGTTCTCTATATTTTACTGCTATCTTCAATTTGAGTTGCTCTGTCATAATATCAGGTAGCGCATATGGTAATGGTTCAATATCAAGTTTCAATGTGCATATGCCCATCAACTTGAAGGCTGGGAAGAATGACATTGCGCTACTGAGTATGACAGTTGGATTGCATGTAAGAGTCTACTGTGGAAATTATTTAACATCCATTATATGTATGCTGTTGTTTACGTGGCCATGCTATTTTATGTGCATATGTATGCAGATTACACACTTTTGAGGAGAAAGTACAAGTTAAAACTGCTTTACCTGATTAAAAACTTTATGCACTTTCTAAGAATGCAGGAATCCATTATGAATGGGTAGGAGCTGGGCTTACAAGTGTGAACATCTCTGGAATAAAAAGTGGAACCATAGATTTGTCTTCAAATAATTGGGCATACAAGGTACTTTCATCAAGATTCTTCATATCAAATTTCTTAAGAAAGTACATCCTACTTTTTGTAGCCACATAGTATTTCTAGGCCCTCCTGAGTATTTTGTCCAGAATTTTTGATAATCGAGGTTGGTGTTTGTGTGTGCTTCCTTCATGTATTTATTGGTAGATTGGGCTGGAAGGCGAACATTACAATTTGTTCAAGCCCGACCAAGGGAATAACCAAAGGTGGCGGCCACAATCTGATCCACCAAAAGATCACCCTTTGACATGGTACAAGGTAACATTTTACAGTCTTTATTCTTGATGAATTCTTCAGAGCCTAATACCGTATCAGTTATACTAATCCAAAAGAACTTCTAGGTAAATGTTGATGTTCCACAAGGATATGACCCAGTTGGGTTAGACATGCTGTCTATGGGGAAAGGCCTGGCTTGGTTGAATGGAAATGCCATAGGGAGGTATTGGACCAGGACTAGTTCTACTGATGACAGGTGCAATTCCAGCTGTAACTACAGAGGGACATTTTCTCCAGACAAGTGCAGGACTGGATGTGGGAAGCCAACTCAGAGATGGTAACTGAGACACCATTTGGCACAGCTAACAAATCTAATTATTTTATGTTATTATTCTCTCATGTTTCACATTTTTATTTTACTTTTTATTCAAGGTACCATGTCCCAAGGTCATGGTTTCACCTCTCAGGGAACACCCTTGTGGTTTTGGAGGAGCAGGGTGGGGATCCCACGAAGATTACGTTCTCAAGAAGAGTCGCAACAAGCGTTTGCGCCTTTGTGTCAGAGAACTATCCATCCATAGAACTGGAGTCCTGGGATGATAAACATATCTCAGATGATGGCAGAGTAGCATCAAAAGTAGAGTTGTCTTGCCCCAAGGGCAAAATAATCTCTACCATTAAGTTTGCAAGTTTTGGGGACCCCAGCGGTACCTGCAGATCCTACCAACAAGGAAGCTGCCAGCATCCAAGCTCTCTATCTGTAGTTGAGAAGGTAACATTTACGGTTTCTTGCTGTAAAAACGAACATTAAACTAATCTTAGAAATCGAGAACCATCAAATCTGACTTTTTAGGAGTGGTGATGCATGTGGATTTGCATCAGTGCACATGAATTTAATCTTGGAGTTCGATGACTGTCAGTTCTGACTTTGCAGAATGTACTAATGAATGGTACAACTGGAATGGTACTATCAGACATGTAGGAGGTTTTAACATCCCATTTCGAAGCTACCATGCTTTCCATGAGTGGCCTTTGATAGAGATCTGGATTTAATTGACCAAACTTTGTATGTATATTTACTGAGCAGTCCATTATTCTGTGCAGGCCTGTCTGAACATGAATAGCTGTACAGTCTCACTGGCAGAGGAGGGATTCGGAGAAGATCTGTGCCCTGGCGTCACCAAAACACTTGCCGTCGAAGCAGACTGTTCCTAACGAGTTCGGCTCAGCCAAGTGTTCCACCACTAAAAATCTGCTCATCAAAGAACAAATTTAGAAGCTGTGTGGTGTTGGTTGCGCTCATGTAATATAACAACCTGGAAGCATAAATCTGCCTTTGATTTAGGTTCAGATTCTTGTGAGCCTGATGTTTAACCTTTGTTTCCTTTGAGTTTTCCTGATGCACGGTGCCCTGCTACGAGTTCAGGATACTGAGCATATGAGCAAATGCATTGCATACTAGGCTCACTATGACTTGATCTAGCTATGAGTTTGAACCATGAACAAACTACCACCCAATTCATCATGAACGTTCTAGATCAACAGGGTTGGGATGCTGATGTAGTGTGAGGACTCTTTCACTTAATTAAGGCCAGTTCTGTCAAGTTCAGTGCACACATTTCCTTTCCATATATTCCCTTTATATTGAGTTGTTGGTCTCTTTGCTGCTCTTCGTTGACTGAATGACAGTATAGCTCACAGTCACAGGTAGGCGACATCTCAGCTAACATAATCATTCCTCCAACTCTTGGCCTCTAGCGTTGGGCTCAAATCGAGCTTCAAATATCCTACTTGTAGTACGTGCACGCCCGTAGTATTCCTGATCTACATGTGATTTTGCTCAAAAGCACCTGATGGAAACTTTCGGACTCCTCCTCAGCTAATACTAATAGACACAGATCTTATAGCATGTAAAATTCAACAGTAAAATTCATTGGGTTTGGAGTATAGCCGGAATTATCGGCAAAGCATCTGGGTTGTTGCAGAAGATTGTCTGCATTTAGAAACTTGTGAAGCGGCCCTTAAAAGTGTAGTAGCATTGTTTCAGAAGATTAGCCAACAACTCGTCGTGGCTAAGATTAGCCAGGCTGTTCATCTGCCACCCCTTTTCTTAATTGCAAGCTTGGACCAGTATTAGGGAATAGCATCATATCAAGCATGCATGGCTCGTACACTGCGACTGTAGCCTACATTGGATCGTCCGGCCCTAGGAGGAGACATCCGGAGACATATACACAACATGCGTGGTCTGTGCAAGTTTCGGATGATACGGCGTACGTATATACATGTAGCTAGGGACCGTACTAAGATTATTGCTCTTGGCTGCCTTTTAGCACAAGCTTCGATCTCATCTGAAGCTGGTGCAAGAAAAGAACTTACAACAAGAAAATAATACGACTCCCAGCAGTCTCTGAGCAACTTGCCAGGGTTATCTTCTTGAGAAATCAAAGTTTCTTCTTGTTGTTGTTTCGTTCGAACGTCCAATCAGCCGTTCTTGTCCTCATCCGGAACAATCGGGTCTTTTTTTTTCAGAAATTTGTTCTGACGGAATACCGACGACTTTGCTGAAATCTGTACTCCTTTCGATCCAAATTATTGTTCTCAGATTTGTCTAGATTCGAATGTATCTAGTCATGTTTTAGTGTTAGAACATTCGAATCTAGAAAAACTAGAGAACATTAATTTGGATCGGAGGTAATATGACAGCTACATATGTCTTTCTCCGTCTGCCGACACTTTATGATGATGATTATGTCGTATAGTATTAGTACTGATGTTGCATGCATCAGGGGTCGTTTCTCTTTCTCACCGGTTCCAACAAAGACGTGAGGGGAATCCAAATCGAGAAAACGAAAGAAAGTAAGCGACTCAACCTCAAGTAGTATCAGCTTGGGAGCAGCGTCCGGTTTCCATGTTTGCTCTGATATGGACGCCAGGTGACTAGATGAGGTGAGTGCGCGCCAAACTGCTCTGATGCCATTAATTAATTTTGACAAATCACGTAGCGGAGAATCTAATCATGATCGGTCTCCTGCTAGCTCTGGACCTGAAGCTCGGTTTGTCAAGTGACACTATTCTAAGCAGCCTTTACGGTTTCCTGAAGGATTAGGATAGGAAAGGACATAAGATCGATAGGGAGGCATGTCTTAATTTTCTTTAAGCAAAAAGGCAAAAGGCCGAACGGGAGATGATAATAATAGTAGTAAAACTTTAGTCTTCTGTTCAGGAAACAGAGACTCATTAGGGACATTAAAACTGAGATAAAAGGGAGCAATCTCACTATCTCGGCCATTTCGTACGTGGGAACCGTCTATTTTTTATAATCACAAACTGCACGTCATTGTTAGTGGGCTGGATGTCCCTTGGGGATGCTCCTCTGGAGAACAAATCGGTGGCATCTGGTTGATTTGGCCCGTACAAAGCTCAGTTAGCGTGGATTCCCTCTCTATTCACGAATTGTTCGCCTCCTCCTCTCCTTCATTACGATGGTGGCACGAGCGGGTAGAGGATCGATGGAGTAGTGTCGCGACGATGAGGGAATTTGATTGCGCAGAAGACACATGCGTCAGCTTCCTTAAGTCTGTCCTCAGCAAGCACGACAAAGGGTATCCTTCCCGTCACGGTCTACTTCAAGCGTGCCGGCGAGCCCCTCGACCTCAAGGTAACGTTCGTCCATGTGCGGCAGCGTTCCGTTTCGATATTTGCGGGTCCGGCGGGAATAATCGTGTTATGAGGTTTGACTGCTTCTATGTCTTGTAGGAGCATGTGCAGAACCTGCAGGCATGAACCTGGTATAGATCTGCATCACGGCTCAATCCTGACTCTTTTCTATATATTTGAGGTTCTTGCTTTCTCCAGATCGCTTCAGCTGAATGGGGTCCAAGAGAACCCCTGGAGATCTGATCCGTCACTCTAATATTTGTGGCTTACTTGGATATTGGTTCTCACGTGCAATATGCATGGGGCTTTCTGCTGGTTTTACTCCTTGGTTGGCTCTTGGTCAGGTAGAAACTTGAATTCTCTTCAGTTCATTTAGAATCACGATAGTGTCCCTTGTACAATATAGTCATCACGTAAATATAAGAGAACCTTTAGCACCTGACCTCTTGCTTGCATACAATTGAGACTACCATGATTAGCAATCATTAGGCATTGCCATGAAGTACGATAAACGTTTGCCATCTAGACTCATCAAATGCAAACTTTTTAAGTACAGATTGGATAGATTTTAATCCATTATACTTTAGCATTTGCTGCTAATAGTGTCAGTGCCAACATTTTTCATGCTTCACATTTGATATCTTTCAGCTATATAAACTTGGATAAAATTTCAGTAAAAGAATCAACACTTATTGTAATGGTGGTCATTTATTTATTTGAAAATCTTGCCATGTCCTAAGAAAAGTGGCTAATTTCACTCTACCATTAACAGGCTGAAAGGTGTCATTAGGGATATTATAACCGAGCCAAATAGGTGGTCTCTCACGCCCGAACAATTTTGGTCGTCCGATTGCATATCCAGAGCTTTTTGGCCATCCGACACGCCTGAACGAATATCCCTGCCTGCTGCTTTGGAGGTAAAATCACTAGCATCTCGTTAGATCTCAAACATATGATTCTGATTTTTCGACGTACGCGTAAAAAAATAGATCCTGCACCTCGTCCTTTCTAGACAACACCCCACCAAGTCTGGCCGAAACCTAGATGGGCGATGCCACCATGGCAGACTGCAGTCACCATCGAATAGAGAGAGAGAGCAAGAGAATTTGTTGGCAAGGATGATGATGCTCCTCGACGCGGCACCCGTAGAACCAAGGATGCAAAGAAGCAACATCGACTTAGGAGCTTCCCAGGCTCCTCGCAGTTGTACGGCGCGAGGATGATGATGCTCCTCAACGCGGCACCCGTAGAACAAAGGATGCAAAGGAGCAACATCGACTTAGGAGCTTCCTAGGCTCCTCACAGTTGTACGGCGCGCAAATGCCAGGCTGAAATGTGTCATTAGGGACATTAAAACCGATACAAAAGGGAGCAATCTCACAACCTCAGCGATTTTGTCTGTTAGAACCGTACATTTTTATGATCGAGTCACTCCTGCACGTCTGATCCTGCGTGGGCTGGATGTCCCTATGGGATGCTCATTGTCACATATGTGATCATGAACATATACTGAGAATCGGTTTATGGAGATCCACTAGAATGGGCCTATATTTTATTTTCTCAGCTTCAAAGATGTAGCAAAGACAGGTCCATATCCATACATTACATTTTATTTTTGTTTGACATTAGATAAGGTACGAAAGGTGGATGTACTTGGCAGTCTTGTGCTAGGCTTCTCTCCCCAGGTTAAGTCGAGAAAATTGCTGAATTTTTCATTCGATGTGTCACTTTACTGATTAGCTATCGTCTACCGCATATGTATGCCGTCAATAATCTTATGTGGTATTATCTTCAATTGATCTATTGTTATTTCTTCTTGTATTTGCTATTACTCTATGAAAAAATAAACAGTTACTAATGGATTTTGTGTGTTCTCTTCATCACTCCACAGATCAACTATTGACGGGTTCATTGTGTTTCAAACATGGGCAATTGCTTGGTTTAGCTCAGTTCCTAGGAGTGGCAGGAGATGGCAAATTTATCCGCTTATGCACTATAAGGTTTTCTTCTTTGTTAACTGCACACGTGGTATGTTTAGAGATCAGTTCGTGTGTACATCTGTGCTTTTAGATTTAAGGAATTCTCGTGTAGATTAAAATCGGTGGATGGTTGAAAACTTGAAATTGATCATGAGGAGTCTAAAATTCATTCTTAACATTAAACATCATGAATTTGGAGTGTGCCCATAATTTAATTCCACATGCTAAAATTGGACAAGTCATGAGAATATGCAACATAAGCTGATGTTGAGAACCACAGCTTGCAATTTCTTACTATGTACGTATTGTGAACAAAAGCTGATGTTGAGAACCACATCTTGCAATTTCTTACTATGTACGTATTGTGAACAAGACCTTTATTTCCCTAGCCCATTACGGTAAGTTCCACGGGACAACATGATGACCTGTTTCACCTACCAGTCCAAAAGAAAGGTTGTCGTTGCACTTGCAACTCTGGCATCATTAGAACTCATTGCTGGTCATCGCCAATTTGGAGCTCTCTCACGTCCTCTACGTTCTGGACCGTTCGATCATCTCACTTGGTAGTTGCTGACCATTAGATCTGATGTTATCTCCGCACTGGGCCGAATGTCCTTAGGACAGCTACTCTGGAGGGAAAATCGGCCTTCGCCGGTTAACTGGGCCTCAAAATACCCAACTAGAGCCCACTTAGTTTAATAGTGAAACCAGGATATGCAAGTGCGTATCAGGATCAATTCTAACAGCAGCACTAACATCTTACATTCCAAACTTTTGAAGGGGCAGCACTGGTTAGGGCCTCCTATGCGATTAAATTTGGAGTGTACTCTTAGAGGAAGTTTGAGGTCTATTCTATTGCATATCATCAATAAAGAAGTCACTGCATATATTTGTGCCCTTAAAGGCTACAAGTCTTGAGATTTCCAAACAGATCTATAGTTTCTGGATAGATGAGTGTAAGGTTTAGTCTCAATGTCTTGTTACTTCTACAAATTTTGGAAAGTGTCGTTCTTTCTATGATGTAATGAAATGTATACCATTACCCGTTGTGATATGATAAAGTTCATAAGACACTTTAATTTCTACAATATAATGCACCAAAGAAATTTTGTTTATCAGTCGCACCGTTATGAAATTTCATCCAACGATTGCTATTAAGGCGAAAAAGGCAAAGTGAAGCATGTTGAATTTTCTTATACAGCATGGGTGAGCTTTGGTATGCTAACTAATTGTGGCGTTCAGTGGTGCTGTGCACATTTTTCACTTACAAGGTCCACAATGAATGATACCGAGAGAAAAATATCAAAGGTTTTTATTTCTAACAATCCATTCTCCTAATGGACAAACGCAGCAACGCGCGCCTACATGATCTAGTGTTCCATGATTGTCAAGGCACTACAGTGGCCGAGTACAAGTGTAAACATCTTTTATTGTGTACTCCCTTCGATGTCTATTTAGATAGGAGTGTCACTGCACAAAACTGCGGTACGCCGAGCCAGCTGCTGTCGGCACAATCCCGAAATACCGTCGGCCCCCTTGGCGTAGCAGCCTATCGGCACAGGGGCTACGTCGACGGCCACCCTCTGCACAGCCTGTGCCGACGGCTTTGCCCTCGGCGTAGCCCCCTTGGCATAGACTGATGTATATAAAAAATAAAAAAAATCTTTTAAATTGTATGAATCCTTCTCACTTAAAATATTTTTAACACTAAGTATACTTAATCTTAGGTCAAATCGTAGTTTTGGTCAAACTTCCCGATCAATCACGCATCCTCACACTACTCCACTCTCAGCACGCTTAACTTCTCAGTTACTTTCAAATGAGCTCCTGCGAAACAAATTATACCTCGTTGTCAATACTACCATATTAATCCTATTAAATCTTATACCACTATATTACACGTCTTTATTTTTTGAAATTTCAAACAATTATTTAAGTAAACAACAATGAATACATAATAATAATATTGAATTCCAATGAAAATAAAATAAGTAATAAAAATAATATTCTATTCACCTTTTGCCATTATTATCAAATAATATGGTATAATTAATATCTTTAAATATATAAATCGAAATTTGAAAACTAATATATCCATTATTATCGAAAAATGTGAGGAATCCAAATATAAAATATTTTTTTTTAATTTTTAAGAAAACTTTTTTCCTTTTCGAATTTTGAAAATCTAAAATAATCCAAATTGATTTAAAAAATGAGAGGAATCTAGATATGACATCCATATCATATGTTTTCCATATCAAGATACACATGACTTTAAAAAAATTAGGGGCAAACTACAAAACACCTTTAGTTCAAAGTTTTCAATTTCGAGCTGAATCGGCATATATTTATATTTTTTATGAGAGGTGGATGGTAAGTTTTTATGGTGCAACAAATTGGTGATCTGTTCTTTAAATATGGTATAATATTTTACAAAAATAGGGTGGTACCATTTGGCAACATATTCATGGTATATGCTTCATAAAAGTCGTAATTCTAGCACTGAGAAAATGGAAAATGGTTTTTTGGTGCGATGAAAAGTAAAACTTCCTCCTACAACATTTTAAGCCTTCCGAAGATGCACATGCATGCACAATATGGACACATTATCACAAACTATGTCGTTTGATCTAAAAACCACGAAACCTCGAACATGATAGCTCATTTTGAGAAGGATTATTTTGTAATATTTGCAATATTTCAAGTTTGGTATTTTTTTCTTGTAACTATATCGCATAATATGATACCACACGAATGTTTTATATTGTTTGGATCATTTTTGAATTTCTTATATCCATTTCAAACTATGATCAAAACGACGTGTTTGAAGATTTTTAGCTCGGGGCTGGGCCTTACTACACTTGCAGTGAATTTCTGATGAAATAGCATATTGTGAACTTAAAAATAAGCATTAGATCATGTACCTGTAGTTTAAATCTGGGTGAATTCTTACCGATTCGAGAGGAATTTTTCTTGGTAGGCAGAAAGATTTAAGATACCCGGTTGGAAAATTGTTCATCTAAGGTGGACTAGTATTTTTAAAAAATGTGATAGTACCAGTGTGAAATTTTCATTTGGTGGTTGCTTCACAAAACACCTCATTTTTGGTACTCGGAAAATGAAAAATGGAATTTTAGCGAGGTAAAAAGGAAAATTTTCTCCTGCAATATTGTAAGTCGTCCCAAGATACATATGTGTGCACAATATGAGTACATTATCACAAACTATGCCGCGATTTTAGCCATAACATTGAACGATTGGCCTGAAAGTCAGGAAACCTCAAACATGATAGCTTATTTTGAGAAGTTTTTTTTGTGATATTTACAATATTCCAAGTTAGATATTTTTTCTTGCAACTATATCACATAATATAACAACACATGAAGGTTTTACATTGTTTGAATCGTTTTTAAATTTCTTATGCCAGTTTTAAACTATATGTAATGTCTTTATGTTTTACTTAATTTTTATTCATAAATATGTAATATTTGAGTGTAGATAGATTTTTTTTTTTGCAAATTTCAATATATTATTTGTATTTTTGTGAATTAGAATGATTTAGTTATGATGTTTCCAAGATTAATGTGGTAAGATAAAAAAATAGCTATACCGAGGGCATTGCCGTCGGCATATCTATGAAATCTACGCCGAGGGTCGCCCTCGGCCTAGCTAGGCTACGCTGACGGTATTCCTGTGTCGAGGGCCGTCCTGCTGGCCTGGGCTGGGGAGGACCCTATGCCGAGGGACCCGACATTTTGCCGTCGGCGTAGTTGTCCGACCCTCGACATAGCGGGATTTCCTGTAGTGTGTATGTAGACCTATTTTAGTTATTGACTCTGAACCTACACACTAAAAAAGACCTAGATATACTCTTTTCACAAAGGTAAAACATCTTATACTTCTTTCGTCCACAAATAAGTGACTTGACTTTGTCTATATTCGCATATATCTAGACTCACTATAAGAAAACTGGACAGCGCCGAGGGCCGGCTCACTACGCCGATGGCCAATTGTCGGGGCGCTCGGCGTACGTCCCTCCCTAGGCCAGCCCACCAAGCAGGCCCTCGGCATAGAAAACCCGTCGACGTAGCTGTTCTAGGCCGAGGGTGGCCGTCGGTGTAGCATGAACTATGGTGAGGGCAACCATCGGCGTAGTTCTAGCCCCCTCGGCGTAGCTAAGGCCAAGTTACGGCACACGATACGGCGTTAGACAGGAGGTATACACCGACGACAATGCCATCGACATAGATTTTTCATTTTCAATTCCATTTGGACTTGCAAATTTACTCAAAGCTACGCCGACAACATTGCCGTCGGCACTACTTTTTTATTTGTTTTCAATTTATTTTAGCCTTATATTTTTACTCATTTATTTATTATAATCTCAATAATTTTAATGTGGTTATATTTTTTCACCGATTGTAGGGATTCTTGCCCTCCGAATAGCGGTCTCCACACCCACATAAAATGACATCGGGAAAAGGATCGCCGGAATCCAACGAGAACTTGCATGTGGACCTAGGGTATGTGTACTAGTGTGATGGAAGATCCATATGTGCAATGTCTAGATCCCCGGTGTAACCTTCATTACATGCGTGGGATAACACCTAGAAAACTACTGGACGTGTAGATAGAAATGTCTCGCTGCGGGTATACAGGGGGCTAGAATGTGGCAAAGGGTCTCAACCTTGGTTTTTTATGTAAATATGGCCTAACCAAAGCTAAACCAACAAAAAAGTATATTGACCAGACCTCGTACGGAGAATGCTATAGGGGTAGACCCATGGGTCCCACTGCCTAGGGTTTCGCTAGAAAAGGAACGTCGGAGCACCGGAATCCAAATATAACTTGCATGTGGACCTAGGATATGTGTACTAGTGTGGTGAAAGGTTCATAGGTGCAATTTCTAGCTCCCCGGTGTGACCTTCATCACATGCGTGGATAACACCTAGAAAACTACTAGACATGTAGGTGGAAATGTCCCTCTGCGGGTATACCAGGGGCTAGAATGTGGCAAAGTGTTCAACCTTGGTTTTCCATGTAGATATGACCTAACCAAAGCTAAACCAATAAAAAGTACATTGGCCAGACCTCGTACAGAGAAAGCTATAGTGGTAGACCTACGGGTCCCACTGCCTAGGGTTTCGCTAGAAAAGGACCACCGGAGCGTCGGAATCCAACGAGAACTTGCATGTGGACCTAGTATATGTGTACTAGTGTGGTGGAAGGTCCATAGGTGCAATGTCTAGCTCCCTGGTGTGACCTTCATCATATGTGTGGGATAACACCTAGAAAACTACCGGATCCGTGGGTATACCAGAGCTAGAATGTGGCAAAGGGTCCCAACCTTGGTTTTCCATGTAGATATAGCCTAACCAAAGCTAAACCAATAAAAAAGTACATTGTCCAAACCTCGTACGGAGAAAGTTATAGGGGTAGACCCGTGGAGTAAACAGAAAGATGCCTTCGATGAGTTCCAAGGGTTGCTTAATCATATAAGTTTCAACCTTTATTCTTTTTGCAAAATATGACAAATTCCACTTCCTCTAGTTTGAACTTTGATTCTGCAACGGTAGACATCTAACTATCCTGCAGGCGATGGCGCACTTTTTGGAAACTAGAGAGCGTAGGGCGGTACCAACTGACCAGCCAGCTAACCAGAGGCGGGCCCCTTGCTTCCCATCGAAGGAAGAATTCGCTGTCACATACTACCTAGGGATCCCTGTAAGTTCTTTGCCAAACCACTTGTTACCAGTTTCATGTGCCTCACAAGTTGCTAACTCTTGCTCAAACATATAGGGAACGAGATGTTTCGGAAACCAACCCTTTGGTCGTGCTTCTCCCACGCCGTATGCGTCGCGCGAGATTACACTGCTTCATTCCAGCCGTGCGGGTGCGGCTCGAGGTGATTCTCCATGTGCCTCTCCAGGTGTAGGTTCTACTTCCCCGATGCACCGACGTTCGTCTCAGCTAGGGTCCGGATCGCTCGGGCTCCATGGCTAGAGCTAGTAGATGCTAGATCTTGTTATGCACTTGTGATGTTCTTGTTTGTGTATGCACTTGTGATGATCTTGTTTGGACGATGATGTTGTTTGTGATGATGATGATGTTTGGATGATGATATGTGATGTTGATCTTGCTTTTTATACTTTTTATAATTTATTTGTGTATTTTGCTGCTGCTAGAATGAAAAGCAGACCAAAGTAAGCAAAAAATAGACAGATGATACGCTATCGATGCAACATGTCCATGCTCCACGCCGCCAGGAGTTGTGCCAATGGCAATGCCATCGGCGTAGCCTCTATGCCGGCTGGCACGTGGCGGCACCAGCGCTGGCGCTGGTTGGGCCTGTGCCGGCGGCCTATCCCTCGGCGTAGTTTGGATCCAGGCCAGACGCCCGTTAACGGAGCGGCAGGGCCCACGTGGCCAGTGCCGACGGCCAGTCCGGGCCTTCGACCCAAGCTTCTCCGCCGACGGCCAGAATCCCTGCGCCGACAAGTCCTTATGCCGAGGGGCGTATGTCGACGGCTGCCCTCGGCACAGCCTGTGCTGGCGGCAATTAAGGGCTGTGCCGAGGGCGCCCGGCCTTCGGCGTGGTCTAGATTTCCTCTGGTGACTTGTTTAGTGTATAGATACATACAAATCTAGACAAATGAAAGTCACTTATTTTTAAACGGAGGGAGTATTATGAAATGGAGGGAGTATGTACTACCGTACAAGACATGATGGATATTAAATAGAAACACCAAATGTTAATATACAAAGAGAAAAGGTTTTATCTATTCATTTATTAGCAACTTGCGCACCATGAGCTCCATGGCGATGCGCTCCTCGTCGTTGTCGTGGGCGTAGTCCGCCGCGCATACAACGGTCGCTGGAGGAGGGGATGACGAGCTGAAGACGTAGGAGGAGGAAGGGGAGGGGAGGAGCTGGGTGATACGTCCATTTTGCATCACTATTCTATATCATAATTTACTGTTATTTATTGATATATTTCATATTAAGAGATGGTACTTATGTTATTTCATCTGTTTTTGCATTGTTGATGACTTTTGGAGCATGGACCGCTGCAGTCAGGATTCTGATGAAAAAGGTGCTGTTTGGAGGCAAAATTCACGAAAATTAAAAAATCCGAAAAAATATACGGAAAATCCTAATTTTTCCAGAAGACGAAGGAAGCCATAAGGAGGAGTGGAGATGGGCCAAGGAGGCCCACACCACCCCCTGGCGCGGGCAAGCCTAGGCCGCGCCACCAGGTGGTGTGGCCGCCCTGGCCCACCTCTGGCTCTCCCCTCTGGCGTATATAATCCTCCTGAAATCCTAATACTCGGGGAGCGACCACAAAAAGATTCCGCCGCCTCTACGAAGCGAAAAACACCGAGAGAGAAAGATCTCTCCGGCAGACAGAATTCTGCCGGGGGAATTCCTTCCCGGAGAGGGGAGATCGTCGCCATCAACACCACCATCAAGCTGGACTTCATCGGGATCATCATCATCATCACCATCAGCACCATCATCACCATTTCCATATTGCTGTAACAATTGGGTTGAATCTTACATAGTTCTTAGGGAAAACTTTCCCGGTATTAATTACTCCTTGTAGTTGATGCTATTGAGTAAACCATTGAATTATTGTTTATATTCAGATTGTTATACATCATTATTCCATCTCTGATCATGATCCATATGATGTCTTGTGAGTAATTCGTTTTGTTCTTAAGGACATGGGAGAAGTCTTGTTGTCAGTAGTGGAGTTGTGTTGAGAAAGATTTAATGGTTTGATATTTAAGTTGTGGTGTACTTCTTCTAGTGGTGTCATGTGAACGTCGACTACATGACACTTCACCTATATGGGCCTAGGGGAATGCATTGTGTATTTGGCTACTAATCGTAGGGGTTGCCGAAGTGACAAAAACCTGAACCCCGTTAGGAAACCATTGCACAAGGGACGTAAGGGTCTTAGAGTTTAAAGTTGTGGTTAGGTTTCTATCTTAATTATTTTCTTGTACTTACGGATGTTTGCAAGGAATATAATCACAAGTATGTATTAGTCTTAGGAAGGTCGGTACATTAGCACAGGTTCACCCACACGACACTTAGCAAGCTAAAGAAGATTAATCAACTATATGAAGCGAAAGCACTTGACAGTCTTCCCGTGTGTCCTCGAGAACGTTTGGTCATCTTAAATAATACAACCGGCTTGTCCATTGCTGCATAAAGGATTGGGCCACTTGCTGTATTTATTTTTATTGTCTTTCATTTACTCGTACTTTATTTTACTTGCATTATCAAAAAACCCTGAAAATCCGTTCGCTAAGTATTTACAGAGAATTCATGATCCATACCACTAGCCAGCATCTTCTGCTCCTCGTTGGGTTCGACACTCTTACTTATCGAAAATACTGCGATACCCCCCTATACTTGTGGGTCATCACTAGGCCGCTCATCGGCATGCTCGTACCTGGCGGCGAGCTGCTCGCGGGCCTGTCGTCCCTTGCTGCCAGTCACCACGCCGGCGCATAGGCGTGAAGAGACGACGGCGGGGACACGTCGTGGTTCACCCACTTGAGGGCGGCGTGCTTCTTTGCGCCCTCTTACCGGACGAACTTGGTGTGCGTCTCGACGGCGACGCGGCGTGGAGGACGGTCGCCGCCGACCCCTCCTCCGCATCTCCCTCCGCCAACCCTGCAGCTACCTCTACGCGAAGACATGATCTCGATCTTGCTTGGGTGCACGCACGATTGCTCGTCGGAGTTCGAGTTGGCGGCGACACTAGGGTTGGGAGGGGCGGAAAGGACGGGTTTGGACCCCTACTCGTCGACGCGGCCTCTATTTGTATAGGTCGAGCTGGGCAGTTAACAGGCCACTGTAAAAAAAAAAAAAACGGGCCGAGCTGATTACGTGTTCCGTTAGAGCAGCCGATTTCGCATGGGCCTGTAAATTCGTCGGAATTTTACAGTTCGACGGTTTTGCGGTTACCGTTAGAGCTGCTCTAAGGCTTGGTTGGACTGTCAAAATCAAGTGTTCATTTCGCTGTGATTTGGACATAGAATAGCGCCAAAGCAGTCCACATCCCATGTTTCACTCGGACACAATCCCTTAATGATCCCCTTCCTCCTTTCCTTCTTATAAGACGCTTTGGAAAGCTTGATTAGGTTCTTAAAACTTCTTATGAAATAAAACGGATGAAGTATAGTTGATAATTTTTCTTCTTTTTTCTTTTTGATGGTTAGTTGATACTACAGTATTTCTTGCTATTGCTAGCTCTTCCAAATAGCCATTCAGGTACGAGCTATATATATAGTGGCTAATTGAATTTGCGTAGACTTGTTTGGTGCGGACATTTGGACGTAATTAAGCGAGTGAGTGACGTGTGAGCCGATAATTCTCCTTGGGTCCCGATTAGAACCGAAATGCGTGGCATAGGATTCTTGCGCATTAATATGGTTTCCTTTTGGCAGCGGTGTCGGCCAGAAGTGTGACCTCCCAACGGCAAGAAGTGGTCTCGCGTTTCTTGGTTCCTTTTTCAAGTTTTTTTCAAGTGAGGACTGAGGTCGTGATCTCCGAGTCAACTACAATACTGGCTGCGGGCGTATCATCTTCATGCGCCATATGCAGGGACTGTGGTATGCCGCGATCTCCTCCGTCTCGTAGCAGTGTACCCAGATCTCGGCTGATCTCGGGCGAGTGAAAAGAAACGTCACCGCCACTGGGATGGGAGCAATTCACCATGCGTCCACGCCCCTTTTTCCCCATGGCCTCGAATTTAACGGCCGGATCCTAGTGGTTGTTAGGAAAACTCCAACGATGTCCCATTTCGGTCGTTTACGTTGGTCCATGGATACGATCGGCCCATATCTATCTAGGACAGGCCACTGCACATAACGCAATCCCTCATTTGTTGGCGACGGGACCATTTTTTATATTTGCCTATTTCAAATTCATAAATAGTCCTAATTGAATAAAGCACATAAATTACTAATGTCGTCATCGGCAATACACAAATGTATTAAAAATATAGTTCATGAGCACACAAATAGAAGTGAGAGCTATGGCTGTCGTCATTGGCGATGGTTGCTGCTCTGCTGCGTTGGTCCTTTGTGGTCTTAGCACGACGATTTCCCGTCTGTCTACAAGCTCTACTACGGCAAACTTTGCCTGACTCCGTTGATGGAGGGGCGAGGACAGCAGCGCGCCGTGCTAGTGTTTGTAATCGTCGTTAGGTGGTCCAATAATCTATTTGTAATTTTTATTACTTTTACGCCGTTTTGTACTGCTATTGATGATTATTAATAGATCGGTGCTATTTAGCAAAAAATAAAAATACAAAAAATAGAAGTGACCGAGTAAAATCACAAATCTCGATTATGGATCATCTTCTTTTTCTCCAACCATGCATGTTGAATTTGTATCCATGTCCTTGCAAAAGGGAATGGTCGTGATCTTGGCCTCCTCAATGAGTAGGACGAGCTCCAATTCCTTTTACTTGTTATCTACTTTCTTGGCTCTTACACGGGCATTCATCTCTTCGATTTCGAGCTTCCTATGTTGCATGTCATAGAAACTCTTCACTACCCCATCTTTTTCCCGCCGCTTCCTCTCTTCCCTCTTTTTACTTGACACCTCCTTATCAGCAAACATTGTCTTGGTCGACTCTTCCAATGACGACAGGGAGGCCTCACGCTTTGTTTCCGCCTTGGAGTTGGTCATGAAAGATATGCAACACGTTCATGGACAATTGAATGGAAAAATGTATAGGGAAGACATATCGGCTTGGAAGGTGAACCGGGCGGCTCCGACATTTGAGAGAACAGGTTGCCCGGAACAGGGATGATCTCAGGTGCCAAGCTCCTTGGGGGATTCCTTGCCTTGCTCCATGATGAGGATGACTTAGGGGCAACGTTTAGGTCAATGGGAGCTGCCGATATATCCGGGAAAGACTCGTCGACCTCCGGCGACGTGTCTCCCAGTTGGAGAACCAAGACGGAGCCATTGCCGGCCCTTGAAAATGAGCAGGGCATGGGTGGCGACTTGGGTGGCTATGTCATCGACGTTGGTGCAGGCTTGAATGGCGGGGGTGTGCTCGATGGCGAGTGCCCTTTGTTGGTCCTCAGTGGTAGCACCATCCAGTTCCTGGCATTGACTCTATGATCGGCTCACTTCCTTGACTCCTCTGACCTTTGTGCCGGAGTCAATTCCTTATTTGGCTTCAATAGAACAACGGTCATCGCGCTGACCTTTTTGGGGCGACCACGACCGTGAGCGGCGGTCGTGGGCTCGGCCTCGGGAGCCCTGATGTCAGGCCCAACATCGATGGATTCCAAACTACTTCTAGGTAAATGTTGATGTTCACTACAAAAATGTTGGGCCCACATACAGATAAACAAAACTTTTTCCCCTACGCGGATCTCCCAAGATCTAGCTGAGGTGATAGGTCATGAGATTACCATTAGACGTGTAGATGCGGAATTTGATGTAGCTTCCAAATCATATCACACGAGAGGGTTCAGAGAATATCTCCCACGCAGAGATAAACAAAACTTTTTCCCCTACACGAAACTCCCAAGATCCCCTACGAGGAACTCCCAAGATCTAGCTTCCGAATCATATCACACGAGAGGGTTCAGAGAATATCTCTCCATTATGGAGGGGCAAACCCCATCTTGGTAATGCATGCCACGCAACTTGATTCACAACCAACCCAAACTCTACCTTTATAACTGCCAATTTATAGAACAACATTTGATAGAACCTAAACTCGCGATCCACAAATCGGATCATGTGATTACCTCAGGTCAGAATATTCATTGATTGAGACTGCAAATGACAATATGCTCATTGCATCTTAACTGTGGGTCAGTCCGACTCGCTAAAATCTTTAGCTGAGTCTGTGTAAGTCGGAATAGCACCATGCCTATGACAAGTGGAACCTGATCATCAGCCGACTTTTACATTGGTCTAAATTGTGTGTCCAGTACAACCTCAACAAACAAGAACATCTAGTATGAACAACTTTAATATATAGTTCAACAACCGAATCAGATATTCAATGATACATATCCGTTGTTTATACTAAGATAACATAATAACTTTATGAATACATTGGGAAATACATCATACATGATTGCCTCGAGGGCATATTCCCAACAAAAAATACCTCCATACCCGACACTTTTTTGTGGCGGCATAAGCAAAAAGAACCGGCAAAACTTGGATAGCGCCGAGTGTGCTATTCGCGGCGACAAGCAGTGCGACAGTCGATTTTTTGCCGTGGAAAATTTATGTACGCTAAATTGCGCCGCGCTAGTTGTCCATCGGTACCGGTGTTCCGAGACGCCTCAGTAACGTGAACCGGGACAGTAATGATTCCACCGCGAAAAGACGTCACGTGGACTGTGGGTCCCGCGTGTGTGACTGTTCATGTTTGTCTCACTGACGGGTGAGCACCACCGAAGTCCAGTCATTGCCATATGAATATTATAAGGAAAGAACCCTGCTCCCCAAGACTGTAATTTCTCTCTCCACGTCGCGCACTTCGTCATTTTTTCAACCTTTGTCTCTCTCAACGAAGTTTCGAGTGGCAGCGACGAGAATCAACAACAACGTTAGATGTACCGCTACGTTCCATTAGACAAGCGCGATGCTGGTACGTGCAGTTGTTATTTTTCGATTTCATTGCTATTGAATTTTGCATTTGGGTTTTTTTATACTTGTGTTCATCCCCAAAATTTCTCGATTTCTCGACCTCACCAATGCGCATTGCTGTTTTTATTTCAAGTTCGACATTCCTGGAGTACCGGAGCATATCCGGGACCTGCGATGGCACGGCGAACACGATGCGAAAGTGTTTTGTCAATGCCCTGACCATGTAATCGCCTAGTGATACGTGACCCACGATAAAAACTTTGTAGAGGACACCGACCGCAAGTTCTTCTTGTGTTTTCATCGGGGTGCAGCTTCATGCCATTGGGTGCGATGGGTTGATCCAGAGCACCCAATCCACCCCAACAATCATTGCGCGAGCTCTGATGGGGCGAGATAGAGGACAAATGGAGGACAATGAACGAAGAAGGCAGACCGCGTACGACGGACACATGGAACCTGCAATTAAGAAATTGCAGAATTAGGCGAATGTTCACGTTGCAACGCTGAGAGAGCGGTGCGCTAGATTGGCTAGGAGTGTGAAAACCATTATAAATAGGTTGGACAAGCTTGTTGTTGATGTAATTAGAGTTAGAGTTAATTATGTTGCTAGTATCAGTTATTAGTATTAATTAATCTTTTCGTAGATTGAGTAATTTGTAGTGTTCTTTTAGTGGCTTCTTCATTTTGGATAGTGCAATGCCACGACTCGTTGATACATTGCAAATGTATCTATAATTTTTGATGTTCCATGCTTGGTTTTATCTACTTTCTTGTGTTTTGTCCACACTTTGGAGTACTTTTCATATGATTTATTGGACTAACCTATTAACAAGAGCCATTGTGCCAGCTGCCTGTTTTCTGCTGTTTTTGGTTCCGTCGGTGTAAACATGACCGTCGGCGTAGCCCATTAGGCTAACGGCAGAGCAACGGCGTCAAGTCTACGCCGACGGCAGCGTAGCTATTTTTCTTTTTTTGCCATATTAATCTTAGAAAAATCATAACTAAATCATTTAAATTCAGAAAAATACATATAATATATTAAAATTTGCAGAAAAATAAGATATATCTATATAAACTCAAATATTATATATTTTTATTCAAAAAAATACATAAAAAATACAAATACTTTCGTATAACATATTTTTTATTTTTCAAGTGCAAAAAACGGGATGTTTTGTGAAGCAACCACCAAAAGAAAGTTTCAAAATGATAATACTATATTTTTCAAAAATACTAGACCATATTGAATGGACAATTTCCCAACCTAGGAATCTCAAACCTTTTCGTTCACCTCTCGTGAAAAAGACAAATTCCTGCTGAATCGGTAGGAAATGAGTTAGATTTGAACTACAGGTACATGATATATTGCTCATGATTTTTTGTAAAAATCATTTTTAGGTTCACAATATGCTATTTCATCAGAGATCTAATGCAAGTTTAGTGAGACTCGTCCCCGAGCTAAGAATCATCATGCCTCTCGATTTAGGAAGTTTAATGATAGTTTGAAATGTGCATAAAAAATTAAAAAACGATCGAAACAATGCAAAACCTTCGCGTGGTGTCATATTATATAACATAGTTCCATGGAAAATACCATACTTGGTATATTCATTGAGTCTTAAAAAAAACTTCACAAAATGGCCTATCTCAATCGAGGTTTTCTGGATTTCAGGTCAAATGACCAATGTTATTGCTATAATCGTGGTATAGTTTGAGATAATGTGTCTATATTGTGCACACATGTGTATAATGGGATGGTGAACAATGTTGCAGGAGGAAGTTTTCCTTTTCGTCGCACCGAAAAGCCATTTTTCATTTTCCGAGTGCAAAAAACGGGGTGTTTTTGTGAAGCAACCACCAAATAAAAGTTTCAAAATGATAATACCACATTTTTCAAAAATACTAGACCATATTGAATGGACAATTTCCCAACCTAGAAATCTCAAACCTTTCCGTTCACCTCTCGTGAAAAAGACAAATTCATGCTGAACCGATAGGAAATGAGTTAGATTTGAACTACAGGTACATGATATATTGCTCATCATTTTTTGTAAAAATCATTTTTAGGTTCACAATATGCCATTTCATCAGAGATCTAATGCAAGTTTAGTGAGACTCGTCCCCGAGCTAAGAATCATCATGCCCCTCGATTTAGGAAGTTTAATGATAGTTTGAAATGTGCATAAAAAATTAAAAAAACGATCGAAACAATGCAAAACCTTTGCGTGGTGTCGTATTATATGACATAGTTGCATGGAAAAATACCAGACTTGGTATATTCATTGAGTCTTAAAAAAACCTTCACAAAATGGCCTATCTCAATCGAGGTTTTCTGGATTTCAGGTCAAATGACCAATGTTATTGCTATAATTGTGGTATAGTTTGAGATAATGTGTCCATATTGTGCACACATGTGTATCATGGGATGGTGAACAATGTTGCAGGAGGAAGTTTTCATTTTCGTCGCACCGAAAAGTCATTTTTCATTTTCCGACTGCAAAAAACGGGGTGTTTTTGTAAAGCAACCACCAAATGAAAGTTTCAAAATGATAATACCACATTTTTCAAAAATACTAGACCATATTGAATGGACAATTTCCCAACCTAGGAATCTCAAACCTTTTCGTTCACCTCTCGTGAAAAAGACAAATTCCTGCTGAACCGGTAGGAAATGAGTTAGATTTGAACTACATGTACATGATATATTGCTCATGATTTTTTGTAAAAATCATTTTTAGGTTCACAATATGCTATTTCATCAGAGATCTAATGCAAGTTTAGTGAGACTCGTCCCCGAGCTAAGAATCATCATGCCCCTCGATTTAGGAAGTTTAATGATAGTTTGAAATGTGCATAAAAAATTAAAAAACGATCGAAACAATGCAAAACCTTCGCGTGGTGTCATATTATATGACATAGTTCTATGGAAAAATACCAGACTTGGTATATTCATTGAGTCTTAAAAAAACCTTCACAAAATGGCCTATCTCAATCGAGGTTTTCTGGATTTCAGGTCAAATGACCAATGTTATTGCTATAATCGTGGTATAGTTTAAGATAATGTGTTCATATTGTGCACACATGTGTATCATGGGATGGTGAAAAATGTTGCAGGAGGAAGTTTTCCTTTTCGTCGCACCGAAAAGCCATTTTTTATTTTCTGAGTGCAAAAAACGGGGTGTTTTTGTGAAGCAACCACCAAATAAAAGTTTCAAAATGATAATACCACATTTTTCAAAAATACTAGACCATATTGAATGGACAATTTCCTAACCTAGGAATCTCAAACCTTTCCGTTCACCTCTTGTGAAAAAGACAAATTCCTGCTGAACCGGCAGGAAATGAGTTAGATTTGAACTACAGGTACATGATATATTGCTCATGATTTTTTGTAAAAATCATTTTTAGGTTCACAATATGCTATTTCATCAGAGATCTAATGCAAGTTTAGTGAGACTCGTCCCCGAGCTAAGAATCATCATGTCCCCGAGCTAAAAACCTTCACAAAATGGCCTTATCTCAATCGAGGTTTTCTGGATTTCAGGTCAAATGACCAATGTTATTGCTAGAATCGCGATATAGTTTGCGCTATGTGCCCATATTATGCAGTCGTGTATATCATGGGATGGCGAACAATGTTGCAGGAGAAAGTTTTCCTTTTCGTCGCACCAAAAAGCCATTTTTTATTTTTCGAGTGCCAAAAGCGGGGTGTTTCATGAATCTTGACATAGTTTAAGTTGATCTAATATTTAAAATTTATGATATATAATTAAATAGATGATAGGGATGTCATATTTGGATTCCTCTCATTTTTCTGATCGATTTGGATATATTATTTGTCGAATTGTGATTTACGGATTTGTAGATATGAATTATTCAAATTTAAATAAAAAAGCAAAATAAATAAAATTTATTTTATTTTTATTTGAATTCAAGATTATTATTACTTATTTATTGTTGTTTACTCAAAAAATTGTATGAAATGTAAAAAACAAATATGTCTAACATTATAGTGTAATGGTTAATAAGTTTGATATGATAATATTGACAACAAGTTCTAGTTTGTTTGTCGGAAGCTCATGTGGAAGGAATGAAGAAGTTAAGCGTGCTGGAGCTGGAGTAGTATTAGGATGGGTGACCGGTTGGGAAGTTTGACTAATTGTGCAATTTGACTTGAGACTAAGTATACTTAGAATTAAAAATGTCCATGTGAGATTAACAAGTTAAACAATACAAAAATGTTAAAAAAAGTTGAAAAAAAATTTTTGAAAAAAAAAGTTAGAAAAAAAAATTCAAAAAAATCTAGGCCGACGGTAAAGCTGTCGGCGTAGCCAAACGGCCGTTAGTCATCTAGGTGGGCCCCATATGGTCTACGCCGACGGGAGAAGAGGCTACGCCTACGGGGCAGTACGCCGACGACAGCCGTCGGGCCAGCCTACGCCGACGGCATTTAGGGCCTACGCCGACGGGACCCGGCCGTCGGCGTATTAAGCTTCTCCCGTAGTGCGACCCCACTGGATCCAAGCAAAATCGACCCGAACCCGACCGCCGCGTCGAGACGTGACCGTCGGCAACTCGGCACTGGACCGGAGACACGCCGCTTACGATGTTTCCAAACCAGCTTGATTGAGTACGTGAGCAGTGTGCTCCCGTCTGTCTCGGCCGTCGCCACCTACACGCGGCCGCTTCCGCGCCACGGCGCCACCCCCAACTACCCGTGACGCGGCGCTCGCCGCGCCCACGGTGAAATCCGCAGGATACGCCGGCCGACTGTTTGTTTCCGATCAGATCAGCCTGGACGAAGCTACGTACGTACTACTGTAGTACGATCCTGCGACCGGTCTCCCACTCTGCTCATGCACCGCAAGCCGTGGAGTGAGTGGAGGGCATGCATGTGCGAAATATCTTGGGGTTACTGCAACGGGTGATTCGGCTGAAGATTACGATGATCAAGGACGCCCTTGTTAATTCATAATAAAATCGGCTTCCACCAACCGAGAACCCGATCGATCACGATCAAGACGACCGCCAACTTGCCTCCTCGATGCAACCGTACGCTGCAGCACGTGCCCGTGGATCGCCGAGGGATCGAGCCCCGCGCGCACATCAGTTTTGCTTCTCCGATCGGCCGGTACGGACTTGCAACGCGAGATCGACGAGACCACAGATCGCACGTCGTCCGGATCGATCTACCTAGCTAGCTGGCCGTATCCGCGCCCGCGCGCCGCTGGCTTCTCCGTCCGGTACGCCGCGCCGCGTGCAACGTGGCCACTTGAATCCTCGGAACAGAGCCGGCCGGTACCTGACCGACTGCACGGCCGCATTTGCGCCCGCAATGAGATCGACCGATGTCCCAGCAGGCGGCGATGAATGGGGCGTTTGATGACAGAGACGGACCTTGCTCTGCTCTGCTCCGGCCGGCCTCCCTCCCCTTCAATTCCCTGCGCTTCGCACATGCCACCTCGCCCGTGCCATGTCCTAGGAAGAATCCAAGGCGCGCTTGGCCATTGACTAAAATCGCGAGCGCCTCCCTCTCGACGGACTACACTACAATGAGTTCGTACATACATCTAAAAACAAATCCAGATGCCAAAACCGACGATATTCGTACTAGAATACTACGCACCGGGTTTGGCATCTTTCTGCGCCCCTAGTCATCGATCGAGGTGGCCAGCAGACAAAACAAGGGCTGGGTGACTCAGCGGCCAGCGAGGCGGAAACAGTGGCGAGGACGGGGAAGCGGCACCGTGGCGTGGCGTGGAGTGGCGACAACGGCATGCACGAACAGCGCCGTGCGGTAGTACGGAGCGTCATGGCCCCGCTTAAACCATTGCCGTACTTATTATTCGCCAATCATTCACCTGCCGCGGCGCAACTGGTTAAACAAACGCGCATGATGATTAACCCAAAAAGAAAAAGAAAAAGAAAAAAAACGCATGATCTGGGTATCGCTCCGCAACCGAAAGGAAACACGGCTCTCAATCACGACACACATGCACGCTGCTGGCGCCTGATCGATCTGCCCTCTCGCTCGCGCGCTCACACGCTTTTACGATTCGATCGGCCGTTGGCTTGGAGCGGCGTGGTGTGGTGAGCGGTCTGGCACGCGGAGAGCACAACCAAGCTCTTCATTGCGCCACTCTGCCGCTTAGACAACCGGCGTTTAAACGACGCGGCTCGGCGTAGGGCAAGGTACGACAGAACTACTCCCACTAACAGACTGAAAGTACTTTGAGAGCACCCCGCGTCACTCTTTTTTAGACCGTAGGTCGACAAGGGTCCAGCTTCATCAAATTAATAATAAAGACAACCGGCCAACACATAAGTACTATGTTCAGATTACAAACTAAACGGTTTCGAATCAGCCAAGGTCAACATAAGACCTGGCACACAAATGGCACAACACACCTTTGAGCATCTCCACGCGTACACCCCCAAAGATGGTCCGCTGACTTTGGAGGCCGGCGTCCAAACTGCCCGTGTTTCGGGAAAGCCATCCCCCCAACGTTCGTCCCTAACCATCGTGTCAACGCGCAAAACGCCTAAATATGGAAATGATCACATGATTGAAGTATGCTTACAACAAATGCAAATACAATCATGCTTAATACGACAAATTAAATAATTCAAGGGATAAATAAAATTCCTTTATACCCATATTATTTACTTTTATTTATTGTTTTATTTCTGTTTTACTAATATGAAACCTTGTGCTTGACAACCACATGGCAAAGTTGGGGAGACAGGGCCAAATATTTTGTTTTGCAGGTTGCTAGAAAATAACAAGAAGAGGAGATTCCTTTCGAGTTCCTCAAGCATTCGATATAAACTCTTGAGTCACCCTTGTGAGAAAAAGACGTCTGCTACAACACTCTGCAATTGGAGTCCCAACGAGTTGGTACATACGAAGTTGCTGCCATCCGCAGCGAAGATGAAGGACCCGGTCATGTTTTCACTTATTATTTTGAGGCCATGTTTGCAAAGTCTGGGGGCTGGGTTGTAGTTTTGTTTAACCATTGGGTGCTCTTTGTAATTTTAAACTCACTGGCCCTTTGAGGTTGTTCCTTGTTCAAGAAAACCAATAAAGATCTAATGGCGTGTTAGAAATATGATCGATTTACCTTGTCGGCAATTTCTAGGCATAGACGAGCAAATTTCTTATAGAGTGATTCCAATTCCTTAGGGTAAGCATCATTCCTATTCGTGAATGCTAAGAGATAAGAAAATTTTAGTAGGACACTTTTGCATATCGACTCACATAGAAGTCCATTGAGAATTAATCACTCATATTTTTTTACGGTGAAGTCACACTGCTTAGCCATGGATGGCTCTGACGTGACCCCTGACACCTTTCCCACCCATTCTGCGGCCAATTCCGTACCTCGGTTGTCCCCGGCGTCCTTGCCGCACCCATGCCAAACCCTATGGAGCCACGTCTCCGTCATCCGGTGTTCGCTGCATCACGACCAGTCCTCCGGTCAGGAATCTAGGGTAAGCCATCCTAGCGACGGGGAAACAGTCGGCAAAAGGCCAGAAGGCTG
Organism: Avena sativa; assembly: GCA_916181665.1. NCBI lineage: Eukaryota > Viridiplantae > Streptophyta > Magnoliopsida > Poales > Poaceae > Avena > Avena sativa. Next base: position 630,803,973 of record OV702288.1, read on the forward strand.
CCATCGGTGCCGAAGGGAAGAGGCAACAGGTCGTATCCCTCGACAAGAATACAACGAAGGCCAAGGCCACAAAGCCAATGGCCATCCCACATGTCGCCGCCGTCGAGGAGGTTCTCTAGGTGCCACCGCTACCGCCACCCCCCACGGAAGAAGAGTAGCCGTCCCCGATTGCGTCGTCAGCCGCTTGCCACATGCTCGATGAAATTTCACAAGGCTAATTTCTATCCTTTTTTACTTTTATTTTCTAGTAGATATATTAGTTGTGCAATCGAGTGTGTTTGATATGTGTTGTTCATCTATGTAGTGTTGGTGACGAGGCGTTTTTTGGAGTATGAAATCCCATCGCAAGAATATGGGATACACTATGATGATGCCAATCTTGATGGTTACAATGAGGGTTTCTTGTATGAGGGTCCGAGGGGAAGAACGGGAAACTACAACGCATCGAAAGAGAAGTTGATTGTGTTGGTGTGGAAAAAGGTGAGGCTAGATCCGTCCGTGGGCATGGAGCAACTGAAGGACACCTAAAGATGAAGGAGGTCTTTGATGCATAGAGCAACAGAAGATTGTGGTGCTGATTTTGATAATAGTTTCAATTTCATTCGTTATCGATATGTTTGTCATGGTCATTCATAGTTAAAATTGTGGAAGTCGCTTTGAAATATGTTAACAGATATACAGTACATACCTAGTGTGACACAACCCTAAAATACATCAACTGCAAAAGTGCTGTAAAACCCTTTTTGATGATGTATAGTTTTTACAATGCTACTATACGTACGACAAGACTTGTCCGATTTTCTTACGACGATTCAAACGAACCATCCATACCATGGCTCCATATGCACTACTACCACTAGCCCACTACAACAATAATATCTTCAGAATTCACCGTTACCATCTCTTTCTCTCTCTTCCTCTCTCTTCCTCTAACCGGTTCAACCAAATGGCCCTACATAAAAGCCACTCATCCCTCTCACTCGCTCACTCCATTTCTCCTCCTCGCCCTCTCTGCCACTAACCACCTCCCCCCTGCATCTTTCAAACCCACCGCTCCTCATTTCTCTCTCCCCCTCCTCCCCTGTTTCTCGCTTTCCCCCCCGCGACCGCATCTCCAGCGACAGCATCCTTCTCCAATGGTGAACCCTCCCGAGATGTACCACCGGATCCTGGACGTCCCCAAGGGCACCTCGCCGCAGGAGCTCCGCGCCGCCTACAAGGGCCTCGCCAAGAAATGGCACCCCGACAAGCACCCGCCCTCCTCCAAGCCCGAGGCCGAGGCGCGCTTCAAGGCCATCACCCAGGCCTACGAGGTCAGTCAGTGCCGCTTCCCCTTCGTCGGAGACGCCTCCGTGCTCCCATAGCCTCCCCGGCCGCGAATCGCAATTCCTCTGTGTCCTGACTCGCCCGTGCTCGCGGCCGTCTTTCGATCACGCAGGCGCTCCTGGACCAGCAGGAGAACAGGGCGGTCTTCGGGGCGTGCAACGACGCCCGGGCAGTGGCCGGCGAGGGGCGGACCGGGTCCTTCGGCGCCGGCGCCGGCGCCTGCGGGGCCGCGCGCATGGCGAGGACGCGGAGCGACGACTTCTGCATGAGGAGCGCGCCCGCCACGCCCGCCAGGGAGTTCGCCAAGGTCTACAGCACCGGCAACACGGGCGGCCGCCGCGCCTTCGCAGAGTTCTCCAGCTCCATCATGCGCAAGGCCCCGCCGCTCGAGCGCGCCCTCGAGTGCACCCTCGAGGACCTCTGCCGCGGATGCAAGAAGCAGGTCAAGTTCACCCGCGATGTCGTCACCAAGAACGGGTACTGCTGCTGCTGCTGCTCTCTTCTTCCTTTTCCCCCTCCCACCGAATCCATCTACAGGATTGATTGAAACTTCACCTCAATTATGACCAACTGTCGCTTATCATCTCTTTCTTTAATTCTATTTTCTTGCCTGTTAAAAAAAATATACAAAAATCACGCGGAATAGGCTTGGTGTGATTCATATAGACGGGATCCCAGTGGATCGATGCCTAGAAATTTCAGTGAGGCAAGAATTCAGAGTTTGGTCAGTTACAGGGAGGCAGGAATTCAGAATTCGTTCTGATGGCGACACCAATTCCACTTTGTGCCCGTGCCCCAATTGCCTGCACTGCTTGCAAATCCTACTCGATAAATAGTAAACCCAACCCAGCAGCACGATCTGTTTCTCCCTTTCCAGCCTATGGCGCACTTTCTTTTTTACAGTGGGGGTGACTGCTTTATAGCCTGCATTCGTCAGGGGAATATCTAGCTTGCTTTGGAACATAATAGCAATGAAACAACCTTTATGCAACTGCTCTCTGGTGTGTGTCATCTTACCTTGCGGGCATCTATGCTATCCTTGCGAAGATTATCCTACCTAACAGGAGACATAATACTCTACTAATAATGTTCTTGAAAAGGGTTTAGTGTCAGGGTCCTCCTACTTTCTTCAGGAGATAAGTCTAAGAGAGAGAGAGAGCTTTCAAGTTGCTTTCTTTGCCACATATGTGTACACAAGTTTGTTGGGGGCTTTGATTACCCTTCTTTTTGATCTATAATCTAACCATAGATGTGGTCCTTTTGTTGCAATAGGCGGTATTCATGATTTTGTTTACACGTGAGGGTATGGCCTAGGAGGGTTCAGAGACACTGACCCCTGAGCTTCCTTCGTCCTTACACTCTATCACTTGGGAATGTTGTTGAACTGATCACCTCCACTTGATCAATGCTTTTGACAGGTCGATAGTTAAGAAGGAGGTGGCCCAGACGATCATGGTGAAACCAGGGTGGAGGAAAGGGCACAAGGTCACCTTCGAAGGCATGGGCGACGAGAGACCAGGATGCCTACCGGCCGACGCTGTCTTCACCGTGTCCGAGAAGAAGCACTCGACGTTCAAGAGGGTGGGCGACGACCTAGTGCTGAAGGCCAAGGTGCCGCTGGTGAGCGCGCTCACCGGCTGGTCCTTCTCCTTCAGGCTTCTGAGTGGCAAGAAGGTGACCTGCTCGTTCGACGACGAGGTCATCTGCCCGGGGCACGAGAAGGTCCTCAAGGGGGAAGGGATGCCGATCGCCGGACGGCTTGGCGCGCGGGGAGACCTAAGGGTGAAGCTCGAGATCGTCTTCCCGGAGCAGCTCACTGACGAGCAGCGCACCGGCCTCGCTGAAATTCTGAAGGACTGCACCTGAACCTGAGTTGGCAGTGTTATTAGGCCCTGCTGTATGTATCGAAATTTTCTCGCCCGGCCCTGTTGTTAATATACTACTCATAGCGCGTGGGTACATAATGAGATGCGTCCTTGTACATACAGGTTTCTACATATATATATATATGAAACGTGAGCCAAGCATTATGTGGATAGTACATGATCTTGGTCCATGAGCTGTATGTATGTACGCGGTTGTCCTTGCGAGATCTCGCCCCCTTTTCTTGTCCTCAGTTGCTTTTTGATACCTCCAGTTCATTCATTCCATTAACTATCTCAAAGTGTAGCTTAAGAGTATACTACTACTACATACATTCATACAGATGGCACTCTGGCTAACTGCTCTCCAATGCTTTGTCTTGTGCAGGAAGCAGGCAGGAACAAATGCTTTGGCTAATTGGTGGTTACTGTCAGTTACCATGTCTAATTGGTACTATGTGCTGGTGGTGCCAGCTCTGCCTAATTCCTTCCTTGGCAGAGGAATTTGCAGCTCTCCTTTGTGCTTTGCCCAGCTTTCCTGTCACTAACTGTCACGCTGTTGATGCTGCTGCTTAAATCTCAAGAAACTCAGGATGATCAGTTATGCTTGGATGGGCATTTTGTTGGGCGAGAAAAGCACGCGTGATCCGGAAAGATCGACAAAATTGGACCACGGCTCTGAATCGCTGGTGCTCGAGTGAAGCACGGAGAATGAATGCCATGATCTGGCCGAGGAGAAGGAAGAGGAAGATGAGCTGGAATTGATGGTTGGTGCAGTGCAGTCTCTCCAGCAGATTTGGGGCCCCTGCTGTTCCTCGAAAAGAAAGAACAACCAAATCCTCCAAACCAACCCTGTTCCTGCAAGTTGTGGTGGTTCAGTGCCAATTGGCATTGGGTAGCCAGAACAGCAGCAACTTGTGTGCACTGACTGTGCCAAGTGCCAGTAGGTGCTGCAGAGACAACTAGGCACCAGCGGCTCTACCAGTCAATCAGATTATGCCTAAACTCCTTTTTCTCATATCCTACTGTAGCAAATTCGACAAATGTGCCGCCAGGGAAATGAAGCCCATGTATAGTCAGCTGACAAGAGATTGTATACATCCTAACTTACAAACATGGAAACTCGGATGAGGAAACTAGAAGCCCATGACCGCCGACGAGATGTTGAGCAGTGGCTGGAGGGTGTCGGGCGTGAACTTCCTGGCGAAGAGGTAGCACATGGACGTCGGCCGGGAATTGTACAAGCATGGCCTGTCGCTCCTCGTCCTCCTGATGCCCTGGATCAGCTCCACCGTCACGTCCCGGGCGCCGTACCTGGCCGGGTGGGGCCCGCCCTTGGACCAGTCGACGAAGGTGACGGTGCGGTTGGCGTTCCGGGCGCCGTGGAGCATGTTGACGGTGGTCGGAAGGTAGTGCTCGTCGGGGTAGCACGAGGGCCGGCAGTGCCGGCGGAAGAGCGGGTAGTAGGTGGTGTCGGCGAGGACGGTGGTGGCCACGTCCCGGCTGAGCTCGAACCACTGCGAGCCTTTCCTCCACTGCGGCAGCCTGATGGCCGGCGCCATCCGGCGGCTGTACCGGCCGCGGCACTGCTTGGTCTGCACGTAGTACACCTCCACGAAGCTGTGCCGCGAGCCGACCAGGTAGTCGCGCACCGTCGGGAAGCTCTGCACCGGGATGCAGCTCTCGGAGAGGAGCACGAAGCGCTCGTTGGAGAAGTCCAGCAGCGCGTTCGCCAGCAGCCGCTTCTCCGCGTCCAGCAGCGATATGGAGCCCCACGAGGTCTCCTGGAGGTGGCGATCGCGAGTTAGCTGCTGAGTGGCATGGGTCGCGGCCGGCAATGGCATTGTGTGTGTGTCATGGTGATGCACGACGTACCTGGCTTGGGATCTGGCGGCCGTAGAAGGGCGAGTCGGTGGAGAAGTTGATGGCGAGTCCCGGCGGCGCGTGGACGTAGACGGAGAAGAGGCCCTCGTGGCCGCGGAAGAAGCGCTCCCAGAGCGGCGCGAGCGGGAGGGCGCCGCGGCCGGCGAGGAACATGAAGGCCACCCTGGGCACGCGCTTGAACGGGTACCGCGCGCCGGCGGCCACCGGCACCATGGAGGCGCGCCAGAAGAGCTGCTGGTCCGTCATGTCGTGCATGAGCCGCGTCGGGGCCACGAACTCCGCGAAGCTGTCCGAGTCGTCGGCGTACACGGTGGGGATGGTGATGGTGGTGGGAAAGACGATGTGGTTCTGGGCGCGCGGGCCGGCGGCGGCCGTCCAGAGGCCGGCGACGATGCCGACGGCGAAGATGACGAGGAACATGATCCCCCTGGCGAGGCAGCTGGTGGACTCCTTCCTCGTGAACATAACCTTGAAGTCGTCGACGACCCCGCCGCCCTTCTTCATTGTAGCACGTACTACTTGTCGCTTGTCACGACGGAACGCAACAAGACGCAAGCGTCCAAAACCCTACGCGGCAAAACCCGAGCTCCTCCTCGGCATGGACGACGATGAGATTGATGGTCGATCTATCGACCGAATTTAAACGAGAAACTTAGGGATCGGATCGGATCGCTTGCGACCCTTGGCTAGGGCTTAGCATACGATGCGATGCCAGGACGAACTGCGCACTCCAGTATATACCCAGGCTACCGATTCCCAGGAGGTTTTTTTCACGGGCAAGGCATGAACAACGGAGGAGGAGAACCCGGAGAAAGGTATATGCGTACACAGGTCGATCGATCGATGTTTCCCAAGATGGCGGAAACGGAAGTGGTAAAGTACTAGGAAAGGATGCAGAGAAAGGGCCAAAAAGAGGGAGAGATCGAGATGGATCAAGAGGGTGAAAAGGCCAGGCGATGATTGCCTTGCCGCGTTGGGAGTTTATGTAACGTACGTAATGGGCACGGTGCACTTGGATAACAAGTGATTTATATGGTTAGCGGTCGTGGAGAAACTTGAGTCTCTCTTCTCGGTAATGTCAGCCCTATGTGTTCAATATGCTGTCGTCCAGCTTGGTGGGATAATAGTTTTTTTCACGTTTTGACAGATCGGTGGGATTGACGGTTAATTTGGAGGATATGCTGCAACCTCCACGGTAGTATCCACAATTCCGTCTGCATTTGTTCATTCATTAGGGCACACCGGTCCTTTGCCGTGTGGGCAAGAGGACACGGCAAAGGTCTTCCGAACCACGGTAAAGACTTTGACGTGTGTAACGACAATGTTCGCCACGGTAAAGGATTTTTGCCGTGTGTTTTCTAAATAAGACACGGCAAAGTTTTTTGCCTTGTGTCTTACGCGTAGACACGGCAAAGTAAAGTGAGATGATGGTTCCCTTGGAGATGACGGTGTCTATTCTTTGTCGTGTGTCGTCCACATGGAAAAAAACAACACACTATTTCTTCGCTATAGCGGCCCTATAGCATTTTTGGGAGGTGAACTCCACGCTATGCAAAATCTGCTCGCTATGACGCTAATCACGCTTTAGCGGCGCTAAATACGCTATAATGTCACAACGCAATAGCGGCGCTAAAAAAAATCTATGAATATAGCACCACCTGATAAGCCGACTCAGCCCACGAATCCACCACACCCAACACTATGCATCTAAACTTAGCTCAACTCAACCCTATTCCCCAGTTCTCCCTCCCCACATGACGATGGCGATTGTTGACAGACTGCAACGCCCATCTCCTCCAGGTCCAATCGGTTGGCCGCCTCTGCTCGGCACGTTCACTAGACGCACTGAAGCACCAGGAGGATGCGCATGTCAAGTTCTCGACTAGTGAGCTGACCTGTCGGAAGTCTTCTCCTCCAACTTGTCCTGCACCGGATGGCCACTATTAGTTAATTGGTTATGCATGTATTACTCCAAAAAATAGCTGCTGAAATAAATCCCTAGTAATACATGCTATATCTTAATTTTTTAAATTTTTTAACACACGCTATTTTAAAAAATAGCTCGCTATTAGCACGCTATAAATCCTATAGCGTCTGGAATAGGGCCACGCTGTAAAAAAATCGTCCATAAATCCAACACGGCAAAGGCTGCCTTTGCCGTGTGTTGCCCATAAATCCTACACGGCAAAGGCTGCCTTTGTCGTGTGTCTCGTACAAGGCAAACAGACTGCCTTTTTAAAAAAATCAATTGTTTTTTTCAAACTTTTTTAAATATTTTTTACTTGTTAATCTCATATGAAATACTTTTAACCCTAAGTATGCTTAATATTAGGTCAAATTGCACTCATGTTCAAACTTCCCCTTCGGTCACCCATCCTAACACTACTCTGGCCCTAGCATGCTTAACTTCTTCGTTCCTTCCGAATGAGATTCCGATAAAGAAATCATACCTTGTCAATAATACTTTCATATCAATCCTATTAACTCTTGGACCATGATGTCACACATCTCAGTTTTAGATTCCAAACAATTATTGAAGTAGACAACAATGAATAAGTAATAATAATCTTGAATCCAAATAAAACATAAAATGATTTTATTTATTTTGCCTTTTTATTTAATATGGAATAATTCATATATTTAAATCCGTAAATCGGAATTTGACAAATAAAATATCTAAATCGATCAGAAAAATGAGAGGAAACCAACTATGACATCCATATAATCTTGTGAACCTAAAAATGATTAATGAACCTTGTCACACTGTTTTGATCGTTTTTGAATTTCTTATGCCTCTTTCAAACTATGGTCAAAATGGCGAGCATGAAGATTCTTAGCTCGGGATTAAGCCTCAGTAAACTTGCATTGGATCTTTGAAGAAACATCATATTATGAACCTAAAAATAATTTTTGTAAAAAATCATTAGCATCAGATAATGTACCTGCAGTTCATATTTGACCCACTTCCTACAGATTCGGTAGAAATTTGTTTTTTCACCAGGGGTGGACGAAAAGGTTTTAAAATTCCCGGCTGGGACATTGTTCATGTAAGGTGGTCTAGTATTTTTTTTAAAATGGTATGGTATCATTTTTGAATTGAATATTTGGTGTTGCTTCACAAAACGATCCGATTTTTGTGCTCCAAAAATAGAAAATGGCTTTTCCGTGAGACGAAAAGGAAAACTTCCTCCTGCAACATTGTTCGCCATCCCATGATGCACATGCATGCACAATATGTGCACATTATCACAAAATATAACACGATTATTTCCATAACATTGGTCATTTGAACCGAAAGCCAGGAAACCTCGAATGAGATAGGTTATTTTGTGAAGGTTTTTTTGAGACATAATTAATATACCATGTTTGATATTTTATCTCCCAACTATATCACATAATATGACTCCACGCGAAGGTCTCGTATTTTTTTGATTTTGTTTTGATTTAGTTATGGTCATTAGAAACCATTGTCAAACCTTAATCGAACGGCGGGCATGAAGATTCTTAGCTCGGGGCTGAGCCGCGCTAAAGTTGCATTGGATCTCTGAAGAAACATCATATTGTGAACCTAAAAATGATTTTTGTAAAAAATCATGAGCATCAGATCATGTACCTGCAGTTCATATCTGACCCACTTCCTACCGATTCAGTAGAAATTTGTCTTTTCAACCAGGGGTGGACTAAAAGGTTTTGAAATCCCCGGTTGGAACATTGTTCATGTAAGGTGGTGTAGTATTTTTTTGAAAAATGTGGTGGTAGCATTTTTGAATTGAACATTTGGTGTTGCTTCACAAAACGCCTCGATTTTTGTGGTCTGAAAATAGAAAATAGCTTTTCCGTGCGATGAAAAGAAAAATTTCCTCCTGCAATATTATTCACCATCTCATGATGCACAATATGGGCACATTATCACAAACTATGTCGCGATTCTAGCCATAACATTGGTCATTTGAATCGAAAGCTAAGAAACCTCAAATGAAATAGGTCATTTTGTGAAGGTTTTTTGAGACATAATCAATATACCAAGTTTGATATTTTTCCTCCCAACTATGTCACATAATATGACTCCACGCGAAGGTCTCGCATTTTTTTGATTTTCTTTTGATTTAGTTATGGTCATTTGAAACTATCGTGAAACCCTAATTGAACGGCGGGCATGAAGATTCTTAGCTCGGGGATTAGCCTCGCTAAACTTGCATTGGATATCTGAATAAACATCATATTGTGAACCTAAAAATGATTTTCGTAAAAAACCATGAGCATCGGATCATGTGCCTGTAGTTCATATCTGACCCACTTCCTGCCGATTCGGTAGAAATTTGTCTTTTTTACCAGGTGACGAGGGGTTAACTCATCAATGCCCATCATAGATGGACTTAGGTTCGAGGAAGTGGGGAGCGCTGGAGGCATCGATCGGCTAGCAAACAAGCACACAGGGACGAAAGGTTTACCCAGGTTCAGGCCTCGTAGAGGACACTACTCCTACTTGTCTGCTCTTGGAATTATCGAGGAGAAGAAAGTTACAGGGGGTGCACAGATGCAATACGGCGATGGTGTGGAAACTAGGGTTGTGATTGTCCTCCTCGCTGCCCCCTCCTAGCCTTTATATAGATAGGCTAGGTCTCAGGATAGCAGGCCGAGTCGGTTACATATTTGGGTTTTCCCTTTAAAGTTCTATCTTAAGTTTTTCGTGTGCTGCAAGCAGTCGGAGTCTCCCGGGTCATATGAATCTTGGCTGGGCCCTAGAAACGTCATGGGCTTCTTCCATGGAAAAACTTGTGTCTCGTCGAACCTCATCCATTATCCTTCGCTATCACCATGGTAGTGCCAGAAAAAGAGGTGAACAACAGCAATACCTAGATCTAGGAGAGCACCATCGCATACGGGGATGTTGGGGATATGCTATATGGTATCCTCATAGCATGTCACCAATCTGCCTAACCCGGGTGGCCCATAGTTGGTAGCAAGACCTATGGCCTGCTGGGCGGCCCAGTTAGACGGATCCTGAAGGAAGGCCCATGCCAGATAAAGGAAGGCTATGCAGGAGTCACCAACATACTCGGAGCCTTGGAGTACAAGACACGGAAGACTAGTTCGTGTAGGTGTATGACTCTTTACCTTGTCCGACAAGGACCTTTCCCTGTAAACCCTAGGTCTTGGCGCCTTTATAAGCCGTCCTGCGGGAGCCTTTAGGGCACAACCTCTCTGATTGCAGCGTACAACGCGCAACACCTTGCATAGCGAACCTATCTCTATAACTCGGCGTATTGCCATTATAGTGATTTATAGCAGGAGTAGAGTTCCGCCACCGTTGTGGGACTTGAACCTGGGTAAGTTGTGTTACCTCGTAACCGCCAACTCTCTGCCTTACCCCACGTCTCTAAACACGCACTATGAGGACCCCTCCATGGCGTACTCGTCGGCAATACCATGACAGTTGGCACCCACCGTGGGGCAAGAGGCGCTTCGAGCTCTACACTGGGCGAGGTCCAATCTCTTCGCAGGAATCGGCGACACCGTAGCCATCGGTCACGTTCTCTTCTACGGCAACGTCCCGATCGTCCCTCCAGATGAGTTCTGGGTGCCGGCAAAGACAAACCCCACGTGCTGCTCCGTCGTCCCCTTCGGAGAAATCCACATCTTCATCGGCGAAACTGACTCGGGTGCTAGCTCCCAGGAAGTCGGAAAATCGTCAAGCCCCGCATGGACCGCCTATGAGCAGGACATGTTCACGGAAGGATCTGGGCCATACCTCTCTTTGGAGTATGGTGGCTCGGATCAAGAAAATTCAAGGCCCACCCAAACCGCCCCTGTGCAGGATATAAAGGTGGAAGAACTCCGCAAATCCGCTTGGCTTCCCCGAGCATTAGAGATGCGCAGGTCACACTTTGTCGGTGTCTTCACCATCTTCGATCTGGCCAAATGCGTTCAAAGGGATGGAGAATCCCCCCGCGAATACCTTGCCAGATGGATGAGGGTGAGGGAAACCCTAGAGGGCGACCAGCCCGACGAGCTCGTGTACCACTTCGTGGAAGGGCTCACACCTGGAACCTGCCTCCGACATACCCTCCGAAGGCGGCAGGCCACGGGCCCTCTCACCCCTGGTGAGATGGTTGCCATTGTCAACGAATACGCGGACGCCAATGAAGAAGCCAAGGCGGTGATCACCATCGAAGTTGTAGGAGGTAACAACAATGGCTCGCCTCCATCACCCTCAACATCTGCCATCACCAACACCGAAGCCAACTCCGACTCCGTCCTTGATGCGCTCTACGCCGACATCAATATGGATGCCAGTGGCTCAGATGTCAACTCGGAGGAATACGACACTGTTATGAGGGAGATCGAGCAGGAGATCGAGAAGGAGGAGCGCGCCGAGAAGACCAACACTTCCCACCAGGTGCTAGTCGCCATTGGGAGCGTGATGGAAGAAGACGGGCAGGAACGGGAACGTGAGAGAGCTCCGCCTATGCCAGCGGTCACCAGAGCAGCAGCAGCTAAAAAGGCCGTCGAGCCTCCGGCTCTGGCCAAGGCCGCGCCTCCTCCGGTTACCCACCAGCTACCGGCACAGGAACTTACCATGGCCCCCAACACGACCCAACAATTGAATCAACCGCCAATGCCACTGTCAACATCAGCAGCTGGCAACCCACTAGCCACCCCCGCCGACAAAGCAATCTACGTTGCACTCCTCGTTGAGCCAATCACCGTCGCCCATATCCGGAGTGTTACGGAGCTTGATGAGAAGCGTGCGGAAATCTTGGTGGAGGCCAAGTGCATCGCGGAGCAATGCGCTAAGTTGGACGAATACATGGCCAAGGTGCAACAATCCATCAAGGCGGCAAGAGCTATGGAGGCCGAATATAAGCAATTGTTGTTGAAGCATAAGGCAAAGAAGGTACCAGCTCACGTCGTCCAAGATCCCGGCGTTCGGCGAGGCTTGGGATTTGACGGGTCTAAGCCGACAAAGACCACCCCTTACATAGATTCGGAGGGGAGGCAAGTCATGCCAACTCCTGCTCTCAACATCGCTGTCGCCAAGACCCTCCTTGAACAGGACAGGTCACCAAAAGCAGTTGCTCAGGTGTACGACCTCGTCGCTAAGGCATGCAAGCAACAGGAAAAGACCGCCTCGCAGAGGCTTGAGTCCAACCCGGAGCTGTGCCAGTCAACCTTGAACAACCGCAGAAGCCCAAAATCTCCCCGTGACGAAGGATCGCGCACAGGCTCTATAGAGCAAAGACGGAGGGAGGCACGCAACAGGACTGACGCTATCCCCATATCCTCCGACCACGGAGAAAAGACTCGTCCCCACTGCTCGCCACCTCCACCACCAACTCGACGTCACGAGGAACCAGCGCCGTGCCACCGCACAAGCATGGCACCTCCAAGGCGGTCATAACCCGGTATCGTTATACGCGATCTAGGCGAATAGCCTCGGAATGCCAGAGAGCACAACGGCCATGACAGACACAGGAGCATGTCCCACAAGGAACCGCCACGTCCGACAAGCAACCGTGATAGGCATGAGGAGTCGTAGGAGGGGCATAGCAAGAGAGATAACCCACCGCCTCCTAGCAGCCATCATGGCGGAGGTCATGGCGGATCTCACAAATCACGCCACAACTCTCCTCCCCATGACAGAAAAGGGAAGAAGCCAGAGCCATATGACGCATGATCGCGGCTGGACAAGATCCAAGAAGCTTGGGAGCTCCCATACCTTGGGCCACGGTGTTTTGGACCAGTCATACAGGCCACAACCTACCCCTAGGGCCTCCGGATAGACAAGACTATCAAGCCCTACGACAGCACTGCCAGGCCAGCAACGTGGTTGCAGGACTACAATGAAGCGATTCACATCACAGGGGGAAACCCCAACGTCGCCGTCAAGTACCTCCCACTCATGCTGACAGGCACTGCCCGAAAATGGATCGACGACTTACCAGAGAAATCAATATGCAATTGGTTGGACATGCATGAAGCGTTCACCAAGAACTTCGAGGGTACGTACAAACGTCCCTGCACTGTCAGATACCTACAACGGTGTGTGTAAGAAAAGGATGAAACCTCCCGTGCCTACCTCTCTCGCTAGCTGGATATGAAAAATTCCTGCGCAGGAGTGCATGAACAAACTGCTATGGCTTCCTTCATTGATGGACTAGAGAAGGGTACTTTGCTCCGGCATACGTTGAAGCGCAGACAAGACAACAATGACCTCAACCTCAAGGCAATGATCGCCATGGCTAGCGAGTTCGCCGCTGCTGATGATGACGCACGTGGATTGTTGCTGGCAATAGTAATCCCTACCCAGGCCAAGAAGAACAACAATAACAAGCGAAAGAATTCGCCCGAAGAGAAGCAAGTAGTCGACATGGTCGCCGCAACGTTCACTGGCAGAGGCAATGGCGGACAGCGTGGACGTGGCCGAGGAACCAACAGTGGCCAACAGAGGAGTGACACTACACCCTCAATGCCCCGCGTTCCCCAAACATACAAAGAGTACCGCGATATGCCGTGTTTCGTCCATCTCAACACCAATGGCAAATCCAAACACACCAATCGCCAGTGGAAGTTTGTCAATGATCTCAAGGAGGACCCTGAGTCCAGCTACAAGCAAAGTCGGAAGAACAGACTGTAGCATCCCAATTGTCTAACAATTGTAATGCTACTAGCCTAGTCTTTATATATGCTACCTTCCTACATATAATTGTTGCATCATAATTATATCATGCTCATGTCATCATGCCACCTTGCATTTGAGCATCATATTAAAACCCTTTTCTTTTGGTTCTTATCTCATATGCACTATTAATTGTGTTTGCCTCTTGATATATTGTATTTGGTTCTTGATAATGCTTGATGCCCAAGTTGATTTGGGGGCATGTCTTTTATTAACTCCACCACCTTTCTTGTCACCACCCCATTATTCCACCATCCCACTATATGTGAGCTTGCAATTTATTTGGTTTTATCTCTAGCTCATGTGGAATGGGATGGATCCACTTATAATTCCACATGCTCCCATATTGGCATCATGTTGTTTTCACAATATTGGTATGTGGAGCCTCATGGCCACCTTTGCATGCCATGTGAGTAGAACTCCCTTTATTTAGCTCATATGGTTTTATCTAATATATGCTTATGTATGAGGCTATTTTGGCCACAAGTGGAACAAGTGGAAAAATACACACTATCTTGGTCATTTGGCTTCATATGTGTGCATATGTCGAATATTCTCCTATGATTAACAAGCTTCCTTCTCTTGAGAAGCCACAAGACAAAATCTTGAATGCATGTATGAATATATGTCTATGTGTGCAATAGTTGTTTTCACAACTAGAAGTATTGGTCCTATATCACATGTGCATGGCCCATGCAAGCTTCCTCTCTCTCTCCTTTTTCTACCTATTTGATTTTTGCTTTGGTTTTGGAAGAGTTTTGAGTAGTTTATTTTCAAACTAATAAAATAAATAAAAGAGGAATACACCTACCCTATCTCTACATCATGTCATACTACATGCAATATTAGTCTCTAACCACATGTGATATCAATGCCACTAGTGACCTTTCTGTTGGAGATATGCCCAAGAGGCAATAATAAAAGTGGTTATTATTATATCTTTGTGTTTATGATGAATGTTTACATCCCATGCTATAATTGTATTATAAGGAAACACTGATACATGTGTGTTTTGTAAACATAAAAGAGTCCCTAGTAAGCCTCTTGTGGAACTAGCTTGTTGATTAATTGATGATCATGGTTTCCTGATCATGGACATTGGATGTCATTAATAACAAGGTTATATCATTAGGAGAATGATGTGATGGACACACCCATAGTAAACGTAGCATAAGATCAAGTCATTAAGTTTGTATTGCTATAAGCTTTCAAATGCATAGTAACCTAATCCTTCGACCATGAGGTTATGTTAATCACCATCACCGGATGGGTACTTTGATGACATCAAACACGCTTCGTAACTGGGTGGTTATAAAGGTGTCATTGGGTATTCTGAAAGTATGTGTTGAAGCGCATGAACCAAGATTGGGATTTGTCCATCCATATGATGGATAGATATGCTCTGGGCCCTCTCGGTGGAATGTCATCTAGTTAGCTTGCAAGCATGTGACTAGGTCACAAGGGATGACATAACATGGAACGAGTAAAGAGTACTTATCTATAACGAGGTAGAACTAGGTATGGAGATACCGACGATCAAACCTCGGATAAGTAGAATATTGCGTGACAAAGGGAATTGGTTTCGTATGTTAATGGTTCTATCGATCACGAAGTCATCGTTGAGTATGTGGGAGCTGTTATGGATCTCTAGATCCCGCTGATCGTTATTGATCGGAGAGGTGTCTCCATCATGTCTGCATATTCACGAACCGTAGGGTGACACACTTAAGGTTCGAAGTTGTTTTAAGTAGATATGGAATGTGCGTTGGAGACTGAATGTTGTTCGGAGTCTCGGATTGGATCCGGGACATCACGAGGAGATCCAGAATTGTCCGGAGAATAAGATTCATATATTGGGGATCATTTTCTAAGTTAGGAAATGTTCCGAAGTGTTTGTATGGAGATTCTAGAAGGTTTCAGAATGTTCTGGAAGGTTCTAGAAGATTTCTTGGAGTTTGCTTGAAAACCAAGAAAGGATCAAGGAGTCTTTGTGGGGCAAGACACGGATTCGTGGGAGAGGAGGATTCCTCCCACCCTCCCAATCCGCCGACCAAGGAGGGAGGGGAGTCCTACTAGGACTCCCCCTCCCATGGCGCCTCCCTCCTTTAAATAGAGGGGAGGGGGCGCCACCCCCTAGCACTCTCCCATAACAAACCCTGGCCGCCGCCTCTCTCCTCCTCCTTCCCTCTGCTCAGGCTTAGGCGAAGCCCTGCAGAATTCTCTACTCCACCACCACCACCACATCGTCGTGCTGCTGGGATTTCGTGGAGACGATATACTACCTCCACTGCTCGCTGGAACGGGGAGAGGAAGGTCTGCTTCGACTCCGCACGTGTGACCGACTGCGGAAGCGCTGCCGGAACGCGGCGCCAGAAGGATCGTCCACACGATCTTGAGATTGGCAAGTGATCGACTACATCAACCCCGAGATCTAATCTCGTAATGCTTTCGGTTCTACGAGGGTTAGTACAGATCTATCTCGTTGCACATGTCTAATAGATTAGATCTTGGCTTTTATCTAGATTAGATCTGGGTTTTGTTCATTCTTGCGGTAGAAATTTTTTGTTTTCCATGCTACGAACCCTTCACTTTCTTCTATTCAAATTCTTTTGGCCATTGTTTGGTTTGACCTCAAACATGGGAAAAACAAATCCAACCATACAAACCCCATCTTATCTTGCAACCTCTCTTATATCTTCTTTATCTTTCTTCTAGTAGATTTAAGTGTTGTTTTTTTCGAAATCAAACAAAAGAATTCAAACCTAGCTAGAACAAGGCCATCTAGCTACAACCCCAAATCATCTACGCACAACACCACACCATCTACATGCCTAGCCACATCTGCCTTCTCTTGACCTGACAAAACCGAGCCTGGCACATGCCCATGGGCATGCTTGCCTCGTGACCCCCCCTCTCTCTATGGTCCTCCCCCTCTCTTTACTCCTGGGCAGAAAGCAGCAGTGCTCACGCCGTCTACACCCAGGCTGGCCTCCCCTTCCACCTTATTTCCCCACAAGAAAAGCCATGATGCCGCCACCGCCAGCCCTTCCCCGCTTCTGGTGATCCCGTTGCCACTTCCGCCTGCCCTTCGCCTCCTAGCCGTAGTGGAGGACGGCCTGCTCGAGCCCCTGGACGGCTTGGACGCGAGGAGGAGAAGGCCGTGTGCTCGCCGACGTCGAGCTGTGCACGCCGGGACGCGAAGCTGTGGCCACCACCGTCGTCACCAACCGCGTTGCCGTGCCGCTCGTCTGCTTCCTCTCCGGCCTCGCCAAGAACTACAGCACGCCGGGGTAAGCTCCCTCTTCCCATTCCCCAGTGGCCCCACAGTTCCCCGCCATCGTCGCTTGGTCGCCATGAAGCCCCGCCGCTGCGCGCCGCGCAGACAGCAGCCGTCGCACTCGTAGACAATAGCAGCAGAGAACCCCACACGCACCTCTGTTCCTTCCAGTTTTCTGGCCGACCTAGCCCTCCTCCGGTAAACCTCTCTGAACAAAAGTGGTAGACGGTCATCCCCTCTTTCCAATGAGCTATAGCACGCCTAGATCCGTCCATAGACGAGCTCGGAATCATCCGCGGAAACTAGCAGAAACAATGCATCTCGTCCGTCAGTCATGATCACTGTTTTTCGTCTCTGAATCTCGTCGTTTTCCGGCGCACATAGAGTCCCGACGAAGAAACTTTGTACACGAACATTGTAGAGCTAAGCGAGATCTACACTTTTAGTTTTTACATCATCTCCAAATTGTCGTTAGATTCGTCGCCATCGTCCTCCGATCTTGGCTCCAGCTGCTGTTTTTCCCAGACACAATATTCAGTTTCATCAGCCTTCGCGGGAGGTTTTGCGTAAAAGTCCCTGTAGTTTTTCCCGCCTCCACCCGTGGTCCCTTGTGTCCCACCAGTCAGCCCCTCCACCCTTTTTACAAAAAGTCACCTCCACTTTTGGCTTAGCAACCCGCACTCCCCGGATCGCACACGTGTCAGCGTCCAATAGCCGCGCGCGCGCTGTGGCCCCGCCGCTCGGAGGCCCACCAGTCAGCCTCTGTGGCTGGGATTCCCCGCGGTGAGAAAAGGCCGAACCAACCCGCTGCGCCAGCTGGCGCTGACTTAGCGCTGACCCCGCGCGTCAGTGACTCGGGCTAGGCCCACCTGAGTACAAAAAGTTTTTGTGAGCCTTTTCTAAATAAAAATAATTTCAGAAAATGCACATATGTTTTTAATATCTAGAAATTAATAACTTTTTATTGATAAATCCAAATAATACAAATGATATATGTTTTTGAATCAGAAAATGTGAGGAATTCAAATCTACCATCCAAAATAATGTTTGACTAATTTAATTTTCGAAATTGTTTAATTGCAATAAAAATGCCTTTTATTAATTAACTAATAACTTTAATTTTATAACTCCAAATTTGACAAATAATATGTCTAAATCGATCAGTGTGCCGAGCACGTTCTGTTTATGCATTCCATGACATGAGTTGAAGCATGCATCATATCAATATTAAAAATCAGAACTGTTTATGGTAATAAAACTTGACCAATTAAATAATAAAATGATTTATTCTTGTCCCCACACCTCACCCTTGTCATGCTACATTATTGCCATGTAAATTGTGCATCATTCATCATGGCATGCTTGGTTGCTTGTCTCATTTTATTCATATGCTTGTGCACTTTATTTATGTTGGCCCTTGTTTGTTTGGCTCATCCAGGCTTGAACTTCAAATTACTAGTTTTTCCGAGGTCGATCGTGTGTGTTTTGCTATTTGTGCACCCCTGCAGGGTAAATCTTTCTAAAAGCCGTGTCCGCGGTTATGGACGACTTGGAGCACAGTTTCTCGATCATAGACAAGCATAACTAAAGTACCGCTTTTAATTTGACTAAATATCTGACTAGTAATTAGTGCAATACTCATGGAATGGTTAATAAAACTGCCAACGGATGGGTTGTTCGTCCGCTTTCTCGTTGGTAAGCGAGAAGGAGGATAGATCTGTTATTTTATACTGTTATAACTGTTGTTCCTAAATAACGGACATCCGTCTATCATTGGTTAGGCGGATGGTTAGCGAGTATCTATAGGCTTGTTAGTTATTATCTTTTGCTGCAATTGTGTCACCCCAGGTATATGTCCCCTTTAGAGGCATAAAGACTTGCTGAGTACCCCTAGGGTCTCACACGATAAATTGTTTGATTCAGATAAACAGGTGTATTCGCAAGATGGATACTGGGTGGAGGAGACGGATGATGTTGGCAACGATCACTCGGTGTAGAGATTCCGGGGGTGGGGATCCATGAGATCTGTGGGCGGAATGTGCTTATTTATGTGGCATCTTATGCCGATTTGCTTCTTATCGGTACTTGGATCTTGTTTCCTGCTTTCGCTTGATACTCTGTTGATTGATGTATGAGGAACTATCCTACACTATTATACCTATCTAGGATATTTGGATCTTGTTGTATGGCGTTGCAATATTTCTATTTCTTTTAGATGGTATGGCTCTGAGAACTGTTGTAAGGTAGCTTGCATACATACTCACTTGTGTATGTATTTGATATCTTCGCCTGTTGCCTACGCCACTCGCTCTTGTCCTGATGTTCTTGGAAGTGGTTAGGGCGGCCGATGGGCCTATACGTGGGTGGCCCTGGGCCTCCGCTGTAAAACCCTTAACCACTTTTGGCTCATCCAGGACTGAACTTAGAGTGTAGGGTCCGAGGTTGTTACAATTGGTATCAGAGCCATCCCGCCCTTTAGGGTCTCAGCCAAATGGTCGTTGTCAGTCTAGCAAATATTTTTGGTAGCTATGTATACTAGGGAAAAACAAAAACGTGAGAGTACGACTGCTTCCATTTTTCTTCTTACCCACCCACCCACCCTTTTCTGGTAAGGAAGTGTAACGTTTTCAATCCTCTTCTAAAAATTCAAACTAGGATTCACGTGTTCTGGGTTCCGTAGTACCATAGGTTGTGTGTGTGCGTGTGTGTGTGTGTAATTCCTTGTCTACCTGTTGCATCCAACCTTGTTGTCACAATCTGCCTTTGGTTATCAACTGTTGGTACATTCCATACCGACAGGCTTTTGTAAACAGACGTGATCTATCCGACTCCTTGTTAACCGGCGCAATCTTGTTAAGGGTGTTCTTCCTTCCAGCATGCTTTCACAAAATGTGGAGTTGCTAATCTCTATATGTTAAGTGGTTTTGCGCATTTATTGGTATTTTAATGCCGAAAAATGCGGAAATTTTTCTTTGATACATCTGTGTTTCCACACTCCTCTTCAGTCGTGTGTGAAACATTATCTATCTTCCTTTTATCGGCATGTTCATGCGAACTCATTCTTTTGTCACCGGTGCTTGATCCTGGAGTTTTATTTCGTTTCAAAATCTTCTGGGCTAAGTACATAACTCGCGTCGATCCGATGCTTGTGATTGTAATTTGGTTCTCGACATAGCTATATGACACTTATCATGAGTGGAGTATGGTTAATGCTATCTATTTTCATCCTCCAGAGGATGGCGGTTATCTCCTATGATTTTGAGTTATACCGTGATCATATCTTTATCATATTCAAGTATCTTTGGTAATCCGGAGTTTTCTCAAGGCACTACGGTGGTCTATCATCTGTTTATCATGCTTCACATCTTTTTGGAACTCCATATCTGCAAAATTCTCTTTGATACGAGGGAATTGCATCTTTTCGTCTCTGATAGCTTTTCTTAAGGTATGAGCTATCATCGTTCCTTTATCCAAGATCTCTTTATCTTTGTAACCGGTGATCCGATCGACTATGTGAACCAGGTGGCATTTCTTGTTCTCTTCTGAAGGACCAGATAATCTATTCTGCCAGTGCATCTTTCCAACATGAATCCTTGCTTGCAACGTCGATCTTTCAAAGAGCGTTGAGCTCAGAAAGTGTTTTGAGCATTGTTCGTTCTCCCGCCTCTTGATCTTGATATTCTTGGAAGATTTTGTTCATCCGTGGTGGTATATCTTGATGATATGCTGGCCTATTCTATATCAATGGAAGACCATGGAAGATCATCTGTGTCTCTTTCTCTCAAGCTGCGAGAACACCGCTTGTGTGCAAAGTTCTCAAAGTGTGAATTCTGGCTTCTTGAAGTCACCTATCTCGACCACGTCCTTCTGCTAAATACATCGCTTCAATTCTGGAATCAGCAAGTCCATTGTTAATTCCATCCTCCACCTTCAATCAAACCCGGAGTCTTTCCTTGTTGGCGAGTTATCATCGTCGTTCCGCTGAAGATTTCCTCAAGACTGCTAAATCTCTCTCAATAATTTCAAGAAGAACATGGAGTTATTTTCACCTCTGTCTCGTCAAGTAATCTTGTGAAACCCTCTCGTTCCATATTCTATCCTCAATCCACCGAAGGCCGTGAAGACTTTTCAGATCTTTTGTAATCCTTCTGTTCAAGTTGGTGCTATCTTTTTTCTTTATCTGTTGAATCTTGCAGCCGTTCTCCGTAATCTTTTCTTCATATCTTTTCCGGTGGTTTGGATCTTCCGACATGACGACAACATCATCATCTATCCCGAATCTGGCGAATCATTTGCTTCATATCTTTTGTTTCTTACGGAGTTCCACGAGTTCTTTTGTCAGGATCTTCAGTCTGTCTTTGGGAGTTGGGTTGCATGATTTTCTTATTCAGGTACGGAGTAATTCTTTGAGTGCGGGATGGAGTAGCTACCATACCACTACTCTTATCATTCGCCCTTGTACATTGAATTGGTGGATTAATGTGATTTAACTCATTTCACGGAAGTAGAAGTGGCCTTTATTCCTCGATACTTTTACTTCCGTCCTTGTTTTTCCGGAGTGCTCTCTCGAAGATTGGTGGTTTGTCTATTCTAGATGGAGCAAAACCTTCAATTATCTGGTGGGAACAAACGCAAACTCTTTTCTGTCCTCGTCATTCTACCGGTGCTCGACATCCCCAAACAAGATGAAAGGAAACTATCTCTCTCTTTGTTTCATCAATTCTTTTCTTGGGTAAAGTCAATTATGGTTGATGCCATTAATCGCAAATCTATTCCACATTCCACTCCTTCTAAGGATTCTACCATAAGCTAGCATTCCCCTCTTTCTCTTGTAGTTATATCCGCGCATCTCAATTGCGGGATCCTTTGGTCCTTACCGGCGCAAGAAGAATCTAATTCGACAATGTCTAACTAAATCTTTCCATTGATATCAAGGAACCCTATTGTTTGAAGGAAATATTGTTTCCGAACTTCATTCTCAAATCTGAGGGAAGGTACAATGCTACTTTCATAGTAGTGCATAACTTCTCCAAAGTAGCTCTTTTCTTCCGGGGAGACAAAGATTCATCTTCTCTTGTATCTGTAAATGTTTAATCTTAATGATGTGTCGTTTCTTTCTCCCTGATACACCGTCCTTTCTATTTCTTTCACAAGTGGTTCTATTCTTTTATCATGTTTCTCGAGAAAAACAGAGCTATGTTCATCCCATCCTTCTTGTCTCACGACAATCCTTCAACTCTTCTAACCCGTTGTTTCTCAAGCAAAACGCAAGACTCGCAACAAGTCTAGCAAGTTTTGCAAGGTGTAGTGGTCGCACCATTCCGTTGTTCATCAACTTGGGAACGTGAGGGTCACCTTTGTTCCGAACACCCGCCTTCCCTTATGCTGGTTTCTTTTTCCTAGGAATCTCGGGGCGAGATTCTTGTTTAGTGGGGGAGAGTTGTAGCATCCCAATTGTCTAACAATTGCAATGCTACTAGCCTAGTCTTTATATATGCTACCTTCCTACATATAATTGTTGCATCATAATTATATCATGCTCATGTCATCATGCCACCTTGCATTTGAGCATCATATTAAAACCCTTTTATTTTGGTTCTTATCTCATATGCACTATTAATTGTGTTTGCCTCTTGATATATTGTATTTGGTTCTTGATAATGCTTGATGCCCAAGTTGATTTGGGGGCATGTCTTTTATTAACTCCACCACCTTTCTTGTCACCACCCCATTATTCCACCATCCCACTATATGTGAGCTTGCAATTTATTTGGTTTTATCTCTAGCTCATGTGGAATGGGATGGATCCACTTATAATTCCACATGCTCCCATATTGGCATCATGTTGTTTTCACAATATTGGTATGTGGAGCCTCATGGCCACCTTTGCATGCCATGTGAGTAGAACTCCCTTTATTTAGCTCATATGGTTTTATCTAATATATGCTTATGTATGAGGCTATTTTGGCCACAAGTGGAACAAGTGGGAAAATACACACTATCTTGGTCATTTGGCTTCATATGTGTGCATATGTCGAATATTCTCCTATGATTAACAAGCTTCCTTCTCTTGAGAAGCCACAAGACAAAATCTTGAATGCATGTATGAATATATGTCCATGTGTGCAATAGTTGTTTTCACAACTAGAAGTATTGGTCCTATATCACATGTGCATGGCCCATGCAAGATTCCTCTCTCTCTCCTTTTTCTACCTATTTGATTTTTGCTTTGGTTTTGGAAGAGTTTTGAGTAGTTTGTTTTCAAACTAATAAAATAAATAAAAGAGGAATACACCTACCCTATCTCTACATCATGTCACACTACATGCAATATTAGTCTCTAACCACATGTGATATCAATGCCACTAGTGACCTTTATTCTATTCAAATTCTTTTGGCCATTGTTTGGTTTGACCTCAAACATGGGAAAAACAAATCCAACCATACAAACCCCATCTTCTCTTGCAACCTCTCTTATATCTTCTTTATCTTTCTTCTAGTAGATTTAAGTGTTGTTTTTTTCGAAATCAAACAAAAGAATTCAAACCTAGCTAGAACAAGGCCATCTAGCTACAACCCCAAATCATCTACACACAACACCACACCATCTACATGCCTAGCCGCATCTTCCTTCTCTTGACCTGACAAAACCAAGCCTGGCACATTCCCATGGGCATGCTTGACTCGTGACCCTCCTCTCTCTATGGTCCTCCCCCTCTCTTTACTCCTGGGCATAAAGCAGCAGTGCTCACGCCGTCTACACCCAGGCTGGCCTCCCCTTCCACCTTCTTTCCCCACAAGAAAAGCCATGATGCCGCCACCGCCAGCCCTTCCCTGCTTTTGGTGATCCCGTTGCCGCTGCCGCCTGCCCTTCGCCTCCTAGCCATAGTGGAGGACGGCCTGCTCGAGCCCCTGGATGGCTTGGATGCAAGGAGCAGAAGGCCGTGTGCTCGCCGACGTTGAGCCGTGCACGCCGGGACGCAACACTGCTGCCACCACCGTCGTCACCGACCGCGTTGCCGCGCCGCTCGTCTGCTTCCTCTCTGGCCTCGCCAAGAACTGCAGCACGCCGGGGTGAGCTCCCTCTTCTCATTCCCCAGCGGCCCCACAGTTCCCCGCCATCGTTGCTTGGTCGCCGTGATGCCCCGCCGCCGTGCACCGCGCAGACAGCAGCCGTCGCGCTCGTAGACAACAACAGCAGAGAACCCCACACACACCTCTGTTCCCTCCAGTTTTCCGGCCGACCCACCCCTCCTTCGGTAAACCTCTCGGAACAAAAGTGGTAGACGGTCGTCCCCTCTTTCCAACGAGCTATAGCACGCCCAGATCCGTCCATAGACGAGCTCGGAATCATCCGCGGAAACTAGCAGAAACAATGCATCTCGTCCGTCAGTCGCGGTCACTGTTTTTCGTCTCTGAATCTCGTCGTTTTCCGGCGCACACAGTCTCTCGACGAAGAAACTTTGTACACAAACATTGTAGAGCTAAGTGAGATCTACACTTTTCGTTTGTACATCATCTCCAAATTGTCGTTAGATTCGTCGCCATCGTCCTCCGATCTTGGCTCCAGCTGCTGTTTTTTCCCAGACACAATATTCAGTCTCGTCAGCCTTCATGGGAGGTTTTGTGTAAAAGTCCCTGTAGTTTTTCCCGCCTCCACCCGCGGTCCCTTGTGTCCCATCAGTCAACCCCTCCACCGCTTTTACAAAAGGCACCTCCACTTTTAGCTTAGCAACCCGCACTCCCCAGATCACACTCGTGGCAGCGTCCAATAGCCGCGTGTGTGCTGTGGCCCCGCCGCCCGGAGGCCCACCAGTCAGCCTCTGCGGCTAGGATTCCCCGCGGTGAGAAAAGGCCGGAACAGCCCGCTGCGCCAGCTGGCGCTGACTCAGCGCTGACCCCGCGCGTCAGTGACTCGGGCTAGGCCCACCTGAGTACAAAAAGTTTCTGTGAGCCTTTTCCAAATAAAAATAATTTCAGAAAATGCAAACATGTTTTTAATATCCAGAAATTAATAACTTTTTATTGATAAATCCAAATAATACAAATGATATATGTTTTTGAATCAGAAAAATGTGAGGAATTCAAATTTACCATCCAAAATAATGTTTGACTAATTTAATTTTCGAAATTGTTTAATTGCAATAAAAATGCCTTTTCTTAATTAATTAATAACTTTAATTCTATAACTCCAAATTCGACAAATAATATGTCTAAATCGATCAGCGCGACGATCCCGTTCTGTTTATGCATTCCATGACATGATTTGAAGCATGCATCATATCAATATTAAAAATCAGAACTGTTTATGGTAATAAAACTTGACCAATTAAATAATAAAATGATTTATTCTTGTACCCACACTTCACCCTTGTCATGCTACATTATTGCCATGTAAATTGTGCATCATTCATCATGGCATGCTTGGTTGCTTGTCACATTTTATTCATATGCTTGTGCACTTTATTTTTGTTGGCCCTTGTTTGTTTGGTTCTTCTTTCGAATAGACGCCGAGCAGGGGAATTATCAGGAATCCCAGGAGTACTACCCAGATCCATCCCTCGCTTCAACTAAGCTGCCAGGCAAGCACTACCACATGCTTGCATACATATAGTACCTATTGCTTTTATCTTATTCTTGCATCATTGAGTCGCGATTGCATTAAACTGAATCCCAAGTATTGCATGGCCTTTACTTTTAAACCCCACCGAGCTTGTTCCTCCATCCCATGAGCCATTACTACAGGAGTTGTTTGAGCCATGCGAGTCGTAGAACAGCATGTGTAGGGTATGTGAGAGTCTGATGGATAACGAGGTACTTAAACAACTTAACCTGAGTAGTATGGGATAACTAATGAAAGAGGCACCGGTGGGCAATATCTGTTATTTGGTTTTTCATGCTCACTTGTGTCCCGTAGCACCCCGAGTACTTGATACCTGTTCCTTGACTATTCGCACTATCCACATACGGGAGACTCTATGAATCCCCCTTTGCATGAGTTTGATTCGCATTTTATTTCTTGGTCCCACAAAGTAGTTTGGGGCTTTATTACTATCCTGTACTTATGCCATGATTTACTGTTTTATTTAAGATTGTGCGAGGAGCACCTGTACTATTTTGGATCGTGACACGTTTTCGCTATATCGACAAGCCCAATCACATTTTCGGGTTCCCAGTCGTTTACCGCCGTCCACACAAACCCTGGGTCCGTTCCGGAGCCGGCCAACTTCGTTGCGGGTAGCTTAGTGGGGTGGCCCCCTAAAATATTTTATGAATCCTGTGAATGTTTTGTCGTGAAAGCCTCATTGGGTTTTGATTTTGTTTTTTCGAGGTCGATCGTGTGTGTGTTGCTATTTGTGCACCCCTGCAGGGTAAATCTTTCTGAAAGCCGTGTTCACGGTTATGGACGACTTGGAGCATAGTTTCTCGATCATAGACAAACATAACTAAAGTACCGCTTTTAATTTGACTAAATATCTGACTAGTAATTAGTGCAATACTCATGGAATGGTTAATAAAACTGCCAACGGATGGGTTGTTCGTCTGCTTTCTCGTTGGTAAGAGAGAAGGAGGATGGATCTGTTATTTTATACTGTTATAACTGTTGTTCCTAAATAACGGACATCCGTCTATCATTGGTTAGGCGGATGGTTAGCGAGTATCTATAGGCTTGTTAGTTATTATCTTTTGCTGCAATTGTGTCACCCCAGGTATATGTCCCCTTTAGAGGCATAAAGACTTGCTGAGTACCCCTAGGGTCTCACACGATAAATTGTTTGATTCAGATGAACAGGTGTATTCGCAAGATGGATACTGGATGGAGGAGACGGATGATGTTGGCAACGATCACTCGGTGTAGAGATTCCGGGGATGGGGATCCATGAGATCTGTGGGCGGAATGTGCTTATTTATGTGGCATCTTATGCTGATTTGCTTCTTATCCGTACTCGGATCTTGTTTCCCGCTTCCGCTTGATACTGTGTTGATTGATGTATGAGGAACTATCCTACACTATTATATCTATCTAGGATATTTGGATCTTGTTGTATGGCGTTGCAATATTTCTATTTCTTGTAGATGGTATGGCTCTGAGAACTGTTGTAAGGTAGCTTGCATACATACTCACTTGTGTATGTATTTGATCTCTTCGCCTGTTGCCTACGCCGCTTGCTCTTGTCCCGATGTTCTTGGAAGTGGTTAGGGCGGCCGACGGGCCTATACGTGGGTGGCCCTGGGCCTCCGTTGTAAAACCCTTAACCACTATTGGCTCATCCAGGCTTGAACTTAGAGCGTAGGGTCCGAGGTTGTTACACAGACCCCGCGGAAAGGGCAAAGGGAAGAAGAAGGAGGAAGAACCCAAGGAATCAAGTGATATGGACAAGGACGTGGACCCAAAATCTCCCGACAAGGGAGAGGATAAAGGGAAAATCCCGTCAAAAAGAAGGCTCCATGTTACCACACCTTCATTGGTACCCCAACCGTCCGAGCCTAGAAAACCTCTCTGAGGATACTGATGGCTACCCTGCCTCCAGTTCCCTAGTACGTCAGGTGGTCGGATGTTCCAATTACTTGGGATAGGAAGGATCATCCAGAACTTATCCCAACAGAGAACCAGTATGCCATGATCATCAACCCTTTGATTGACGGCATGAAGTTCACCAAGTGCCTCGTGGACAGTGGAAGCTGCATCAACATCATGTAGCTGGATACACTGCATAAGATGAACTTGACGGATACCCAGCTAAGGAAGAGCAACACCATGTTCCATGGGGTTGTCCCTGGCCGACAAGCAAATTCCCTGGGCTGCATCACCCTTTCGGTCGCTTTTGGCGATGTAAACAATGACCGCCAAGAACGCATGACCTTTGAAGTGGTGCCTTTCAAGAGCGTGTACCACGTCATCTTCGGACGCGGCATCTTCCACTCCTTCCTCGCAAGGCCATGCTT
The DNA here is from genome assembly GCA_916181665.1 of Avena sativa. Lineage (NCBI taxonomy): Eukaryota > Viridiplantae > Streptophyta > Magnoliopsida > Poales > Poaceae > Avena > Avena sativa. The sequence continues at coordinate 630,831,949 of OV702288.1, forward strand.
TGTCTACAACAAACTCAAGATTCCCGGACCAAATGGCATCATCACCGTTGACGGAAGCTTCACCAAGGCATGGGAGTGAGAGCTCAGTGAATCCGCCTTCGCCGAAGCAGTCCTCTACGGTGAGGAGTTCAAGGAGATCGAGAACCAGGTCGATGCCTCGGAGATGCTGGCTTCGAAGAAGCAGACCACTGCTGCCAAACCCGCCTTCAAGGCCACCATCAAGACCAAGCAGGTGGAGCTTGTCGAAGGTGATTCCTCCAAGACCACCGCCATTGGCACGGACCCGGATCCCAAATAGGAAAGTACGCTCATCGAGTTCCTCCGTGAGAATAGGGACATCTTCGCCGGGCAACCTGCCGACATGAAAGGTGTACCTAGGGAACTTGCTGAGCATAGCTTGAATATTTATCCTAATGCCAAACCGGTGAAATAACCTCTACGACGCTTTGGTGATGAAAGACGAAGGGCTATATGCAAAGAAATAGCTAGGTTACTTAAGGCTGGCTTTATCCGAGAAGTTATTCACACCCGATGGGTGGCAAATCCTATACTTGTCCCCAAAAAGGGAACCAATGAATTAAGAATGTGCGTTGATTACACCGGCTTGAACAAAGCGTGTCCGAAGGATCCGTTTTCTTTGCCTCGCATTGACCAAGTCATTGACTCGACGGCTGGCTCGGAACTTCTGTGTTTTCTCGATGCCTATTCAGGATACCACCAGATCCAGATGCGAAAGTCGGACCAATTGGCCACTTTGTTTGCCACACCCTACGACACATATTGCTACATCACGATGCCCTTTGGGTTGAAAAACACTGGTGCTACATACCAGCAGACGATGCAACATTGCCTACATGACCAAATAGGTCGCAACGTACACGCTTACGTGGACGACATCGCGGTAATGTCAAAGAAATCAAATGATCTTATTGCTGACTTGCAGGAAACCTTTGACAATCTCCGGAAATACAACATGATGCTGAACCCAAAGAAGTGTGTCTTCGGGGTACCATCAAGCAAACTGTTGGGCTTCATCGTTTCGCATCGTGGAATCGAGGTGAACCCGAGGAAAATCAAGGCCATCCTCAACATCAAACGCCTGACATGCCTGAAGGACATACAAAGGCTCACAGGCTGCGTTGCAGTAGTAAGTCGGTTCATCAGCCGACTTGGTGAGAAGGCTATGCCGCTCTACAAGTTGCTCAAGAAGGCGGACAAATTCACATGGACGGACGAGGCTGACGCAGCACTTCAGGAGTTGAAGAGAATACTCTCCTCCCCACCTATACTTGCAGCACGGTGCCAAGGGAGCCTATGTTGGTATACATGTCGGCGACCAACCGAGTAATCAACATCATCATCATGGTGGAGCACAAGGAACCAATGCACAAATACGGAGTTCAGCGACCCGTTTACTATGTGAGCAAGGTCTTGACGGAATCCAAGCAGTGTTACCCGCACTACCAGAAGATAGCTTATGGAGTTTTCCTTGCTTCGCATAAGCTAAGGCATTATTTCTAGGAGCACCCCATCACAATAGTGAGCAAAGCTGCACTGTCCGACATCATCAACAACAACGACGCTACAGGGAGAGTGGCAAAGTGGGCATTGAACTTGCTGCCTTCAACATCACCTACAAGCGACGCAACACTATCAAATTACAAGCATTGGCATATTTTCTTGCAGATTGGATAGAGCTGCCGGAAGACACTCCTGTGCTAGAGCCAGAGTATTGAGTCATGCACTTTGATGGATCCAAGTTACTCAATGGATCGGGGGCTGGTGTATTATTACAATCACCAATAGGAGAGAAGTTGCAATACGTCCTGCAGATCCACTTCAACGCTACAAATAACATGGGGGAGTATGAGGCCCTCATTCATGGACTTCGCGTAGCCAAGGATATTGGCATCAAGCGCATAGTTTGCTGTGGAAATTCCAACTTGGTTGCCCAGCAAGTAGCTGGCACCTGGAACATGCGGAATCCTATGATGGCGGCATATCAAGACGAAGTAGACGAAATAGCCAAGTGCTTCGACGGCTACAAAGTCAAGTACGTCAAAAGGGAGGATAATGAGGCGGCAGATCTGCTTTCAAAGCTTGGATCAGCTCACCGGCCAATTCCACCAGGCGTTTTCCTGGAGCATTTACGAACTCCATCCGTGAAAGGAGCGGACCCCGACAACCCGGATAGAGTGGACTCATTTGTTAATGTAGTAAAAGTGACCTCTTCGGCTTGGACAAAGCCGTTCATGGATTATCTACAAGACAGAACTTTGCCCGCTGACGAAGTCGAAAGCCGGTAAATAGTACGTAGAGCAAAAGGTTACGTCATCATTAACGACCAGCTATACAAAAGAAGTGCCACGAGAGTCTTCCTATGGTGCGTCTCCCAGCAGCAAGGTATTGAAATCCTTAGAGAAATAGATCTCGGAGATTGCGGGCATCATGCCGCTCCCCGATCGTTGGTGGCCAAGGCCTTCCGACAAGGATTCTACTGGATAACTACCAAGACGGAGGCCGACAAGTTGGTACAAACATGCATTGGGTGTCAGTTGTATGCAAGACAACCAAATGTTTCAGCTGAAGAATTGCGAACAATACCAATAACTTGTCCGTTTGCAGTCTGGGGGCTGGACATGGTAGGACCTTTGCAGACAGCACCCTGTGGATTCACACACTTGCTAGTAGCAGTGGATAAATTCACAAAATGGATTGAAGCTAAACCCATTAGAAAGCTTGATGGGGCAACAACCCTAAAGTTTGTCCGGGATATAGTGGTGAGATTTGGTCTCCCACATAGCATCATCACCGACAATGGCAGAAATTTATCTCTCGGAGAAGTTGAGGAGTACTATCATGAGAAAGGCATCCGCCTTGACCTAGCATATGTGGCACATCCACAGTCAAATGTGAAAGTTGAAAGGGCCAATGGACTAATTCTGCACGGAATCAAGCCACGCTTGGAGGCACCGCTACGTAGAGCAGCATGAGCCTGGGTGGAGGAACTGCCATCTGTTTTGTGGAGTTTACGAACAACACCTAACAGATCTACCGGCTTGACTCCTTTCTTCATGGTTTATGGAGCAGAAGCAGTTCTCCCATCCGACATCCTCCACGATGCACCAAGAGTTTCCGCCTACAAGGAAGATGACACTGAAGAATCCAGACGACTATCTATGGACCTACTTGAAGAAGAGCACATGATGGCATGCCACAGATCAACCGTCTACCAGCAGAAGCTGCGGCTACCATAGTCGTCGTGTAAAGCATCGCTCGTTTAAAGAAGGGGATCTGGTGCTTAGAATCAATCAGGAAAAATCACACAAATTATCCCCGCCTTGGGAAGGACCGTTCGTCATAAGCAAAGCATTGCTCAATGGTTCCTATTACCTCGTCGATATTCGTGAGTTAAAAGATATGCCAAAAAATTGCAAGTGTAAGCAACATGACTCCGATGATGATTACTCGGAGACAGATCAGCCATGGAACATAGCACAACTACGTCCCTTTTACACTTAGCACATTCATATTATGTAATAAGTTTCTTATATGATCAATGAAACAAAGCATTTGGTTCACTCATATTCTCTGAGTCTTTTACCTCCTTTAGTTGTTCATTTTTGGATCATATAAACCCTTTATGCGCAAGGTCGCATTTGCCCTTGTGAAAATTCCGCCTACGGGCGTTAGCTTAAGTTTTCTGGTTTACACATTTTCTGAAGTTTTTATGTGGATTCCGGAGTAGTGACTTTTCGGCACTCAAAGCTGCCGATTTTGCTCTTAGGTTCTAGACGGTGCTATTAAGCATCATCACCTGAGAGCATAGTTCTGTGCTGAGAGTCTTCCGTCTCACGAAAGGTCAAGCATACGAACTAGAATAATGGATAAGCCATCACTTGCTTAAAAAATATATACACATGCTGGAAACAGATAAGTTGTAGGAAGCTTGAATACAAGTTTTCCGCCTTAGACAAACATAAGTTTTTTCCGCACACATTTTGCAGAGACACATTTAATACAGAAATTGTTTTTCATGGCTCTGCTGCAGGGGGCTTCGTGGTGGCATCATCAGGAGAGCCAGGCTAGGAGAGCTCGTCAAACTCGGAAGGAGAGGGGCTAGACTCAGACGAAGTCACATCATCATCCAGAATCTCGGCAGGCACAAAGACATCCGCCTCGACCATCTTGGCAACCCTAGTGTCGAAGCCGGTGAGAGAATTCCAAATAGCATCGCTATCAATATCTCGACCTTCCTCGTCTATCTTGGGAAAGCCGGAGCTCACCAGGTCGATGTCAGCATTTCATAGTGCGCCTTGTCTAAGGACAGGGTCATCCTTGCACCAGTCCAGTGATGACCCACAAGTATAGGGGGTGTATCGCAGTATTTTTGATAAGTAATAGTGTCGAACCCAACAAGGAGCAGAAGGTGCTGGCTAGTGGTATGGATCAGGAATTCTCTGCAAATACTTAGCAAACGGATTTTTAGGGGTTTTTGATATAGCAAGTAAACAAAATACGAGTAAATAAAAGACAATAGGAATAAATGCAGCAAGTGGCCCAATCCTTTATGCAGCAAAGGACAAGCCGGTTGTATTTCTATAGATGACCAAACATTCTCGAGGACACATGGGAAGACTGTCAAGTGCTTTCGCTTCATATAGTCGATTAATCTTCTCTAGCTTGCTAAGTGTTGTGTGGGTGAACCTGTGCTAATGTACCGTCCTATCCAAGACTTAATACATACTTGTGATTAAACCCCCTTGCAAACATCCGTAAGTACAAGAAAGTAATTAAGGTAGAAACCTAACCACAACTTTAAACTCTAAGGCCCTTACGTCCCTTGTGCAATGGTTTCCTAACGGGGGTTCAGGTTTCTGTCACTCCGGCAACCCCTATGATTAGTAGCTAAATACACAATGCATTCCCCTAGGCCCATATAGGTGAAGTGTCATGTAGTCGACGTTCACATGACACCACTAGAAGAAGTACACCACAACTTAAATAACAATCTATTGAATCTTTCTCAACATAACTCCACTACTAACAACAAGACTTATCCCATGTCCTCAAGAACAAAACGAACTACTCACAAGACATCATATGGATCATGATCAGAGATGGAATAATGATGTATAACAATCTGAACATAAACAATAATTCAATGGTTCACTCAATAGCATCAACTACAAAGAGTAATCAACACCGGGATAGTTTCCCCTATGAACTATGAAAGATTCAACGCAATTGTTACAGCAATATGGAGATGGTGATGAGGGTGCTGATGGTGATGATGATGATGATCTCGATGAAGTCCAGCTTGATGGTGGTGTTGATCGCGATGATCTCCCCTCTCCGGGAAGGAATTCCCCCGGCAGAAATCTGTCTGGCGGAGAGATCTTTCTCTCTCGGTGTTTTTCGCCCCGCAGAGGCGGCGGAATCTTTATGTGGTCACTCCCCGAGTCTTAGGGTTTCGGGAGGAAGATATACGCTATAGGGGAGAGGCTGGAGTGGGCCAGGGTGGCCACACCACTCCCTGGCGCGGCCTAGGCCTGCCCGCGCCATGGGGTGGTGTGGGCCCCCTGTGGCCCACCTCCACTCCATCTTCTGGCATCTTGAGTCTTCTCGAAAAATAGAATTTTCCGTATATTTTCCCGGATTTTCTGATCTTCGTGAATTTTGCCTCCAAACAGCACCTTTTCCATCAGAATCCTAACTGCAGCGGTCCATGCTCCAAAAGTCATCAACCATGCAAAAATAGACGAAATAACATAAGTATCACCTCTCAATACGAAATATATCAATGAATAATAGTGAATTAAGACATAGAATAGTGATGCAAAATGGACGTGTCAACCGGACGCAAGAGGCTTTCCAGTCCTTGACTTTCTCGGGGGCTCAGCGCAGGATTTCCGTGAACTTGGCTGCTGAGTCTGTCGCCTTGATGTTAATACCCAAAGGTTGAGCTATCTCCTCGGCTTGGGCGATGGCGGTGTTGACGAAGTTGCCGGCAAGAATCATGCGTTCCTTGGAACTTGGAGCACCCTCACCCAAGTTGGCTAAGCCAATGGGAGCTGCGGTTTGCACAAAACACAAGGACCATGAGTACAAACAAGTAAAATGGTTGTCCAACTTACAGAAAAGACCAAGACGGAGAAAGGTTACCAAAGATGCTCATTTTCGCTTGCATGCATGTCTCCGCCAAGACATCGTGCTCCTTATGGACTGACTTGTTCATCTCAAGACTCCTAGCATTTTAATCTTTGGCAGCTTGGTTCTAGTCTTTGAGTTGTGCAATCTCATCCTTCAGGCGCTGCATCTTGATGTCCGCAGACTCTTGCGCAGCCTTCATCATTGCCTCATGGCCCTTGTGAAAGAACATTTCATGGTTCCCGGTGTTTTGCATGTTAGATAACAATACCGTGGAGTTTTCTCATGTGTGCTAAATGTGCAGGAAAAGTTATTGTGTTTGGGGGCCCGATTATCCGCCCCCTGAAGGGGATGGATAATCCGGCCTGGCTCACTTGGCAAAGGCAGGCATGGCGCGTCGCTCTGACTAGGGGCAGATTTCCCCCCGGAAATTCCGAAAAGGGGCGGATTTTCTTCCCCTGACCGGATAATCCAGCCCATGCCTTGGGCCGGATAATCTGGCCCCCAGGAGACGATCAAGACAGGCAAGGAGCGACGCTCTGACTGGGGGCGGATATTCCCTGAGAAATTCCAAAAAGGGGTGGACTTTCTTCCCCCATATGGATAATCCGGCCCTCACCTTGGGCCGGATAATCCGTCCCCTAGGAGACAAGCAAGGGCCGGCTTGGCGCATCGCTCTAAGTGGGGGTGGATTATTTGCTGAATAATCCGAGTCTAGTCGGAGTTTTCCTAGGCCGGATAATTCAGCCCTCACCTAGGCCAGATAATCCGGCCCCCAAAGGCTCCAACGGCTCATTTAGAACAGGGTGGATAAAAGCCCCTTCATCCCCTTCGGTCAGAACTCTTGATTCATTCGAAAAAGGCCAGACCTGTTGCAAGTGCTCCCTCTCTAGATCTCCCACTTCAACCACCCGAAGGCTTTGATCTTTGGGGGAATTGAAGGAGGAGACAACCTACATCGTCATCACGAATCAAGCGCATCAACTCCTTTCCATTCACTTAGAGAAATCCCCGATCTAGTATTCTCGTTAATATCTAGATCTTGTGTTTTGTTATTGATAACTTGTTCTTGTGGCAGCTTGTTGTCATTACGGGAGCCTCCAATTTGGTTGTGGAGTTGTGCCCCGCTAGTTGTGTAAAGGCGCCGGTTCCCACCTCGAAGGGTTCCTATAGTGGAAAGGTGGATGAGGCCTTTGGTGGCGGGATCCATCGGAGAACAGGGTGAGACATATTGTGGTGTGGTGTTCTTAGTACCGCCCACCCCTCCAACACAGATGTACTTTCCCTTAACAAGGAAGGAACTGCGGTAAAATAAACCCTGTGTCTCCGCGTGCTCCACTGCAGTTTACTCGTTCCTCTATCTCACTCACCTTTACTCGCTAGTAGTTAGGTTTGCATATAGAGAAATTCTATATAATAGCATATCTAGAGAATTTACCTTTTGTGTCAAGCCTAAAATTGAAAAAGCATTAAAATTTGAAGTAGCACCTATTCACCCCTCTCTAGGTGCCCATATGATCCATTTCAATTGGTATCAGAGACCCGACTCTTTATTCGGGCTTATCCGCCTAAGAGAAGTATGGGTACTAAGGAAAATGGGAATGAGGTTGTGGATAAGGTCACAATGGATGACCTCAAGACGTTGGAAACAACCTTGTTGAAATCCTTTGAGACCAAGATGGAGGAGATGCAACAAATGATTGCTCACATCACATCATCTATAGCCCCATCTCCATCTTCCTCTGAGGCTACCACTCATTCATCCAAGGATAAGGCTCACACCGGATCTAAGGAAGATGAAGTGGTAGGTGAAAAACATAATGGTTCCTCCTCCAAGAAGGGAAGTGGTAAGGAGGACTATAGTGAGGCTCCTCACCTATATTCTCCTGATCCACCTATCCCACATCCTCATATAAACAATAGGGGTGATCCACCCAAACTTGCTGCATCTTCATTTAATCAATGGTAATTCTTAATGAAGTCTCATGTATGCAGTTCGTCAATTGAACTTTGGAGGGTTATCGAAGAGGGTCTTCATATTGGAGATCACACCAACTTGACAAGGAGAGAAGTTGTGGATAGCCAATTGAATGCAACGGCTCTCCACATGATACAACTCAGAGTGGGTCCCAAGGACATTCCCCACATTGAGATTTTCAACACCGCTAAAGAAGCTTGGGATGCTCTCACCGACCTCTTTATTGGAAATGAAAGCATGAGGAGGAATAGGTATGATGCCCTTAGCAATGAAGCTAAAGGATTCTACATGTTGGATGGTGAAAACCATGAAGATATGTATAGAAGACTCAAGGGCATTGCAGCAACATTTAGAAAGCATGGAGCCACTCACATTGATGATGCTTGGATAAAAAGGAAATATGTGAGTGCTCTAATGCCTTTTGAGCCAACGGACATGAAGATCTTGCAAGGTAGACACAACTACCATCAAATGACTTCCAATGAAGTCATGCAAGAAATGGCATCATTCAAGGTTGCAGCTAAGAATGCGGAAGATGCCCGTGCCCAAGCCATTGGAATGCAAAAAGGGGTCAATGTTGCTCTAAAGGCAAATGTTGTTGAGCAAGATGATGATGAAAGAGGTTTCGAGGGTGTCTCCATGGGGTGCCCTGAGGAAGTCAAGCGTGCTCATGGTGAGTACATGGCCTTCTATGCAAGGAACTTTTGGAAGGATCTAGCCAAGGCCAAGTCAGAACTCGTGCACAAGAATGGGTCAAGTGGAAGAAGAGAGAATGGCCCAAAACTGAGAACAAGCTACAATTGTGGAGATAGGCTACACTTTGTGGCTGAGTGTCCATATCAAAATAGAGAAGACAATGGTGGCAGGCTCATCCTTAAAAAAAACCAAGGCACCTCGAAAGAAGCCATTTATCAAAAAGAATGGCCCTTACAAGAAGCAACCCAATATTGTCTTGGTGGCACAAGAAGAATATTCCTCTGCAAGTGAAGATGAAGAGGATGAAGATAGTACTCGTTAGGTGGCTGCTATAGCCACCATATCTACTCCGTCAACACTCTTCTACTCTCCAAACGAAAACATCATCAACAACAACGTCACCTGCCTTATGGCAAGAGGGTCCGAGGTATCATCTTCTATTTCTTCATTTCCTAAGACTAACATAAATATGGATATGGATGATCATACTAGTCTTAAGATAAAAGAAGAAGTTATTGCTTTGGACAACTTTTTCACTAACTTGCAAGGTGAGCACAAACTTGATTTTGATGCTCTTATGAGTCAACTTGCCCAATCTGAAGATCTCCTCGAAGAAAAGCGCAGAATTGAAAGAGAAGATGCCTTGGAGATAGCCGCCTTGAAGAATGCCTTGGAAGAAGAAGAGGAAGCTCGAGTATCCTTGGAAGAGAGACTCGAGTCAATTGAGGAGTCTCGTGAAGAGGTTGTTGCTCAGCTCATCAAAGAACGTGACAACGCTCTTGCTAAGGTAAAGAAACTAAAGAAAGAAAAGATTGAATTTGGGGCTGCTCATGCTAGACTCTCGGAGAAGTTTGAGAAACTTGACATTGCTCACAAGGCATTGGAGAGTGAACATTCTACTCTAAATGAGTCTCATGATCAGCTCCAAACTCAATTGGAGAAGTATGATATGCCCAGCACCTCTACTCCATCTTGTGGACAAGAAGAACTTGTAAAGGGATCTCAACATAAAGGTAAAAAGAAATTCTAAATGAGGTTCTTAGCAAGCAAAGGACAAACAATGGAAGAGAGGGTCTTGGTTATGTTCCCAAGGCAAAGAAGAAGAAGAACAAGAAGAAGAAGAGCAAAACTGCTCAACCAAAGACTAGCACGACCACTAATGACAAGTCTAACTATGATGGTTTTGCAGGGGCTAATAATCCTAACTATGAGTTATATTGTGATTATTATGGTGATGTTTATGCTAGTTATGTAGGTCCTTATGATAGTTACATTCCTTGGTCTATTTGGGTTCCCAAGAACCTTGTCACTAACATGAGAGGACCCATTGGAAAATGGGTACCTAAAACCAAGAAGTAACTTTCTTGTAGGGATATGCTTCTGGTGGGTCTAAATGGGTACTCGATAGCGGGTGCACAAGTCATATGACCGGAAGCAAGGAGATCATCACGGAGATGCGGCCAAATCATGATCACATAACCATCTCCTATGGCGACAAGTAAAAATCTGAGGTATTGGGTCTCGGCAAAGTTGTGGTTGCTCACGATATCTCTCTCGTGGACGTCATGCTTGTTGAGACCCTCGGTTACAATTTACTTTCAGTTCGCACCCTTGGTAAGATGGGCTTTGCAGTTTTCATTGATGCTGATTTGGTGGTACTCTTGTGGAGCAAGTCTCTAAAAGTCGCTTTCGTGGGATATGTCAAAAATGACCTGTACATGATGGACTTCTCAGGGAAAACCACTATAGGTCCGATGTGTCTTTTCGGAAAGGCTGGTGCGGGTTAGTTATGGCATCACCAACTAGACCATGTCAATATGGAAACTTTGCAAAGTCTCCACAAGGGTGGCCACATCCTTGGACTAAAACAAAATGTTTCCTTTGCCAAATATCGTGTTTGCAGGGCTTGTGTTGAAGGGAAAATGCATGACTCTCCTCATCGAAGGAAGACCATTATTTCCTCAAAGAGGATTTTGGAGCTCATTCACGTGGATCTCTTTGGACCTCCATCACATGCAAGCCACGGTGGGGAGAAGTACTACCTCGTTATTGTTGATGATTACTCAAGATACACATGGGTCTATTTGTTCAAGTTGAAGAGCGAGACTCAACAAACGGTCATCGACTTTGCCAACGAGGTTCAACGTCAACACAATGTCCCTATATTGGCAATAAGAAGTGATAACGACTCTGAGTTCAAGAACTACACCTTAAATGAATTCCTAAGTGAAGAGGGGATAAGACATCAATATTCCACTACGTACAGCCCTCAACAAAATGATGTTGCCGAGAGGAAGAACCAGACCTTAATGGACATGGGCAGATCTATGCTAGCTGAATTTAAGTCTCCTTATAACTTCTAGGCTGAAGCAATCTCTACCGCTTGGCATTCATCCAATCGGCTCTACCTCCTCAAAATCTTGGACAAGACTCCATATGAAATACTTACTGGTAACAAGCCAAACATCTCCTACTTCCGGGTATTTGGTTGTAAGTGTTTCTTTCTCAACTAAGGAGTTCGGTTATCTAAATTTGAGTCTAAGGCTTTAGAAGGCATTTTTGTTGGTTATGGTGTCGAATCCCACACTTATAGAGTCTACAATAAGCTCTCCGGAACTGTTGTAGAATCTTGTAGTGTGGTGTTAGAGGAAAATGATGACTCCCGTGCGGGGCAAGTTGATGTTTGTGATGCAGATGTTGAAATACCCCAAGATGCCATAAGAAGAATGGGTGTGGGATTTTTCTGCCCCATTGAGGAACCCCTTGTGGCAGATCGGGAAGGACAATGCTCTACTCAAGTGGAGCCCTCATCGACACAAGCTCAACATGCTCCAACCATTGGAGAATCTTCTACACCAACCATGCAGAATGCTAAAGATCAACATGCTCCTGAATGCTCCAGGCCTGATTATCCGGTCGACACCGGATTATCCGTCCATCCCTCCATCGCTAGCCAAAATGATCAACATATGAAAGAATCTGCTACAAGTCCCAGGCCAGATTTTTCGGCTGACCCCGGATTATCTGGCCACTCTCCAATTCGAGCAAGATCCAGTCAAGTTTGTGAAGATGCTCTAGGTTCTCCTAGGCCATATTCTCTGGCCCAACCCACGGCCAGATTATCCGGCCCTGAAACTCCTAAAGAGCAGCAGCCTCCTATTACGGATGTTGATCAACTTCAAGGGCAAGGTTCATCATCTCCTACTTCTGCTAATCAAGCTACAGATCAAGTCCAAGCCAATAGTTCCAACAAAGACTCAAATGATGAAGTTATTCCTCCAAGAGACAACAATCTAATTGAACTTCTTGCAAAGCTCGTGCAGATAGGAACCTTGAGTTAAGGGGTCACACTCTTGACAAAGTTGTAGGTGATCTTCGACGAAGGGTATCCACAAGAAGGGAGTTGGCAAGTTTCGGTGAGCATCAAGCTCACATCTCAATGGTGGAACCTAAGAAAGTGTTTGAAGCTCTTGAGGATCCGGACTGGGTTGTTGCTATGCATGAAGAGTTGAATAACTTTGAACGCAACAAGGTCTAGAAATTAGTAGAGAAGCCCGAGGATTGCCGTAATGTTATCGGCACAAAATGGATATTTAAAAACAAGCAAGATGAGAATGGCATTATTGTGAGGAACAAGGCAAGACTCGTGGCACAAGGCTATTCCCAAGTTGAGGGAATTGACTTCAGTGAGACTTATGCTCCTGTGGCTCGTCTTGAGTCCATCCGTATCCTTCTTGCTTATGCTGCTCATAATAATTTTAAATTACAGCAAATGGATGTTAAGAGAGCTTTTCTTAATGGTCCTCTACATGAGTTGGTATATGTAAAGCAACCCCGAGATTTGAGGATCCTAACTTCCCGAACCATGTCTACAAACTCGATAAGGCACTCTATGGCCTTAAACAAGCCCCACGTGCGTGGTATGAGCACCTTAAAGAGATTTTGTTAGACCATGGCTTCGCAGTTGGCAAATCGATCCCACTCTTTTTACTAAGAAGGTTAAGGGGGAGCTATTCATATGCCAACTATATGTATACGATATTATCTTTGGCTCTACTAATAAAGCTTTTAATGATGAATTTTCAAAGCTTATGACTGACAGGTTTGAGATGTCTATGATGGGGGAGTTATGGTTCTTTCTTGGATTTGAGATCAAGCAACTTAGAGAAGGAACCTTCATAAATCAAGCAAAATACATCCAAGACATGCTCAAGAGATTCAAGATGACGGACCTTAATGGCGTCGCCACTCTGATGCAAACAAAATGTCATCTTGAACTTAATCCCCATGGTAAAGATGTGGACCAAAAGGTATACCGGTCCATGATCGGCTCTCTTCTTTACCTCTGTGCATCTAGACCCGATATTGTGTTGAGTGTAGGTGTGTGTGCAAGGTATCTAGCAGCTCCTAAAGAAAGCCACTTAGTGGCGGTCAAGAGGATCTTCCAATATTTGGTTCATTCCCCTCATTTCGGTCTATGGTATCCCAAGGGCTCCAATTTCTCTCTGTGTGGTTATACTAATTCAGATTGGGCTGGTGATAAGGATGATCGGAAATCAACTTCTGGAGCTTGTCAGTTCTTGGGAAGGTCTCTAGTCTGTTGGTCTTCCAAAAAGCAGAATTGTATATCACTCTGCACCGCCGAAGCTGAATATGTTGCTGCTACTAGTGTCTGCACTCAGTTATTGTGGATGAGGCAAACTTTAAAGGAATACGGTGTCAATTGTGACAAAGTGCCTCTTTTATGCGATAATGAAACTGCAATAAATTGCGTACAATCCGGTACAGCACACAAGGACGAAGCACATTGAGATTCAGAATCATTTTATTTGGGACCATGTTGCTCGAGGCAATATTGATCTATCTTTTGTGAGCACAAAGAACCAACTAGCTGATATTTTCACAAAGCCACTTGATGAAGCAAGGTTCTGTTACTTGAGGAATGAGCTAAATATCGTTGATTCAAGGAGCTTGTCTTGATTACCCATGCACTCACTCTTACATCTCAGTCTTATTTGGTCTAGGTGTGGGCATGGATATGGGGGAGTGTGGTCCTAATTGATTGGGCTAACCCTCCCCCATAATGCCGAAAGCAAGTCAAATCATTTCTCTTTATATCAATTTGTGATATGTGAGCTTATTGATGAGTATTGGTCATGAACCCAAGATATATCTTCGCGGTGTCATACCATGCACTCCTACAAGGTGGCCTCGGCCACTGCCCTCTTCCATGAGAAGAGTTGGGTTTATTTGGATCTTTTTGGTTGTTCTTGCTCATCTCATGTTCTTATGGGAATCACACTTAATTTTGGCCTTTGGTTGATTTGATTCTTGCAATTTTGAGTGTGTAGTTCCATCTCAGTTTGGTTCTCTTAATCCTAAGCCTTCCCTACCCCTAAGTCATCTTTTCTTGCACACAAGTCCCTTGTACACCTTGTGGGGGTGTTGTTTGGGAACGCGCGGGCCTGAATCTATGTATAACAGAATTTTAGATTTTAGGCCGGAAAATCCAGCCCAAGTGTAGGCCGAATAATTCGGCCCTGGCGGCTGTAGTCTTTAAGGGCTGGGGTCGGGGGAAGGGCTCATAACGAGCAACACTTGTTCCCCAACCCTCTCCCTCTCCCCAGCCGCCGCCTGCCGCCCCCACCCTCCCCGAAGCCTCTCCGGCCGCGGGATTTTCCAGGCCTCCACGGATCTTCTTCTCCGTGCCTCCGGGTACCTTATCCTCCATGTTCTTCCTCCAATGAGTGAGGGTAACTCCCTCTCTCCCCATCTTTGGCTAGATGTGTTACTTTTTGGGTGGAGCATTGTCTAGAAGGCTGTTGCTTCGTGTAGAAATTGTAGTCTTGCAGTATCTAGGTCCAATCTATGTCTTTGCATTAAATCTAGATGATTCTGAAATTTTCTGCCAGGGCTGGATTATCCGCCCCTGGCCAGGCCGGATAATCTGGCCTAACAGAGTCAAAACTGGTTCAGTTTCGTCTAGATTTTGTGCAATGAGTGTGATTGGACTATGAACAGTTTGCCTACTATTTCTATGTTCTCTCTTGGACTTGTGTGTGCTTATCCCCTTGCTATCCGTCTTATTCGCTTCACAGGTGGTTCCAGTGCTCCCAAGACATACAAGCGTCATCCTCGTGCTAAATACTTTCAGGATGATGGTGAGGGTAACTTAGTGGACGAGGCTGAGCTGAGGAGAAGGAAGAACGAGGCAAAACACATGGCTGAACATGCAAAGAGGCATAGGAAGGGTGTGTCCAAGAGGAAGGGCAAAGAGCCCAAGATTAACTATAAGAAGATGGATCATGTTACTTTCTCTTCCATTCGTCATCGTGATCTGTTTGATGAACTGTCGCATGATACTGAGCTGGGTGACTCTCGTTTTTGGTGTGCTGAACAAACGGGTATCTATGAAGATGTGTATGCTCGGCAAAAGATTCGGCCTATGCATCCTCTAATTATTGCTGAGGGCATGGATAAGCCTCAACTTGTTGATGCCATGTATGTGACTGAGAGGATGGGGCTGCACCATCTCATGGCCCTCCAATACTCCTATGATTCTGAGATTGTGAAGCAGTTCTTCTCCACCTTGGTTATTTGCGGTGATGAGCATCGCACCATGAAGTGGATGACTCGTGATAGGCCTATGCAAGCTGATTTCCGTGTTTTTGCTGAGGTTCTTGGTTACTCCTTCCGCAATAGGGACCGTGCTAGTGGTCACCGTATCATCACCCAACTCAAGCGCAATAAAGATGCAGTCCTCTCTCCGTGCACAGTTGACAATGGTATTGTGGGCACCCTTGCTGGTCTTTCTCCCATATATGCTTACTTGGTGGGTCTCTTCCGTGACTCTATCACCCCAAGTGGAGGAAACAATGACAGTATCCGTGGTCACCTGGTTCAGCTTCTTGCCTTCTCCCATCAGGTGGCGTCCTGTGAGGATGAGTCCGTGTCGTACAAGCTAGATGTGATGGACTTTATTTACCATGATTTGATCGATGCCATGTTCAATAGGATATCCATCCCATATGCTCCACACATCATGATGCTGATCAAGCACTTGCTTCCCGCTGAAGAGTTCAATATCGATGTGGAACACAAGGCGAAGAAGATCTACAAAAAGGTGAGGAAGACCTCACACCCATCTTCTGCTCCTGAGGGTCTCATGAGGGATGCTCGTGTCGGTGCTCGTAGGCCTCCAGTGCCTCCTATTGCTCGTGAGATCAAGCAACTAAATTGGTTCCAGTGGAACATTCTTTGCATGGGCGTGGACACTCGCAAGGTACAATATGAGGCATACAAGCAGCGCCACGATATGGCTCATACTCAGCAGCTCATTCTCCACCATGTGTCCGGTGCTTCAGGCGATCCCCTACTCCTTCTACTCCTACCCATATGCTCGGTGGAACTCTTCTTCTAGGATCAACTATGGTGAGATTGAGCGTCACCTGTTTCCTTCTGCAACCACTACTGATGATGAGGAGTATGACACCGAGGAGCTTGAGGATGAGGACGAGGACAGGGACGAGGACGACGATGAGGACTACGAGTGATCCCTTGGGGCGCTAGCATCTATCTTCTTCCTTTTTGGTGTTTCGATGCTAAAGGGGGAGAAGTAGTTCTATTAGGTCTTCGTGGATTTGCATGGGTCGGGCACAAGTATTTGCACTTTAGCTTTTCAGTCTTTTTCTCGCTTGTGCCCATTTAGCATCAAACTTTTATTTGTGATTTGTGATGTATGAGACTATGTTTGTGTGGCTCTGGATTTATCTTGTGGATTATTCTTATGGAGTCGTCTATCATATTGGCTATATTGGATATCTATATCAAGGGAGGATCATTATGGCTATCATTGGATATTCTTATAATATTTTGAGGACGCATCTATCTCCCCTCCGGTGGTATGAATTTTTCACATATGCTCCAATGAAATAGACTTGTACCTTCTTGTGTGTATTTGTAATCAAATGCAAATTTTAGTATGCACACATTTAGGAGGAGTCTCTTTGATTCACTAATATATTGTTGTCTTGAGAACTATCTTGCAAATCCTAGTATTGTCATCTAACACCAAAAAGGGGGAGATTGAAAGAACATTTCATGGTTCCCTGTGTTTTGCGTGTTAGATAACAATACCGTGGAGTTTTCTCATGTGTGCTAAGTGTGCAGGAAAAGTTATTGTGTTTGGGGGCCGGATTATCCGCCCCCCGAAGGGGCCGGATAATCTGGCATGGCTCACTCGGCAAAGGCAGGCATGGCGCGTCGCTCTGACTGGGGGCGTATTTTCCCCCGGAAATTCCGAAAAGGGGTAGATTTCCTTCCCCTGACCGAATAATCTGGCCCATGCCTTGGGCCGGATAATCCGGCCCCGATGAGACGATCAAAGATAGGCAAGGCGCAACGCTCTGATTAGGGGCGGATATTCCCCCAGAAATTCCGAAAAGGGGCGGACTTTCTTCCCCCGCCCAGATAATCCGGCCCTCACCTTGGGCCCTCAGGAGACAAGCAAGGGCCGGCTCGGCGCATCGCTCTGAGTGGGGGCGGATTATTTCCCGGATAATTCGAGTCTAGGGCGGAGTTTTCCCCAGGCCAGATAATCCATCCCTCACTTGGGCCGGATAATCCGGCCCCCAAAGGCTCCAACGGCTCAGTTGGAATAGGGGGTATAAAAGCCCCTTCATCCCCTTCGGTCAGAACTCTTGATTCATTCGAAAAAGGTCAGACCTGTTGCAAGTGCTCCTTCTCTAGATCTCCCACTTCAACCACCCTAAGGCTTCGATATCTGGGGGAATTGAAGGAGGAGAGAACCTACATCGTCATCACGAATCAAGCGCATTAACTCCTCTCCATTCACTTGGAGAAATCCCTGATCTAGTATTCTCGTTAATATCTAGATCTTGTGTTTTGTTATTGATAACTTATTCTTGTGGCAGATTGTTGTCATTACGGGAGCCTCCAATTTGGTTGTGGAGTTGTGCCCCGCTAGTTGTGTAAAGGCATCGGTTCCCGCCTCAAAGGGTTCCTATAGTGGAAAAGTGGATCAGGCCTTTGGTGGCGGGATCCATCGGAGAATAGGGTGAGGCCTATTGTGGCGTGGTGGTCTTAGTACCGCCCACCCGTCCAACACAGATGTACTTCCCCTAACAAGGAAGGAACTGCGGTAAAACAAACCTTGTGTCTCTGCGTGCTCCACTATAGTTTACTCGTTCCTCTATCTCACTCGCCTTTACTCGCTAGTAGTTAGGTTTGCATATAAGGAAATTCTATATAATAGCATATCTAGAGAATTTACCTTTTGTGTCAAGCCTAAAATTGAAAAAGCATTAAAATTTGAAGTAGCACCTATTCACCCCCCCTCTAGGTGCCCATACGATCCATTTCTCCTTTTGGATTGACTTGAACATCTCAAGACTCCTAGAATTTTGCTCTTTGGCACCTTGGTTCTGGTCTTTGAGTTGTGCAATCTCATCCTTCAGGCGCTGCATCTCGACGTCCGCAGACTCTTGCATAGCCTTCATC
This sequence comes from Avena sativa, assembly GCA_916181665.1. Taxonomy (NCBI): domain Eukaryota; kingdom Viridiplantae; phylum Streptophyta; class Magnoliopsida; order Poales; family Poaceae; genus Avena; species Avena sativa. Next base: position 630,850,292 of record OV702288.1, read on the forward strand.
TCGGCCAGGTCCTTCTTCAGAATCTTGTTTTCATCATCGAGCTCCTGGATATGCTTGGATTGCTCGACGATGCTCTTGGCCTTCTGTAAGACAAAAATCAAAAAGTGCTATCAGAAGACGAAAAAAATGACTCAATGGGAAAGCAAGGAGCTGTCATAGGAAACAGACTCTGGCTATTTTTGATCCGCTCCTTCAGGAATTTGGTTTTACCCTATTCAAGGTCCATCTCCTTCCGAAGAGCATCAAACCTCTCATTGGCGGCTATCCTCCATTTATTCTCATTCTGTACATGATATAAGCTGAAGGAGATATGCCCTAGAGGCAAATAATAAATAGTTTTTTATTGTCATATCTCAATTAGTTTATAATAGTTTCATATTGTGCTATAACTGTGCCAAGTAGAAACATTGGTACAGGTGTGGTATGAAACAACCAAGTCCCTAGTAGCCTCTATTCATACTAGTTCGTTGGTCATGAGGATGATCTAGGTTTCAAGATCATGGGCATTTATGCCAATTGACAACGGGGTCATATCATTGGAGAATGATGTGATGGACATTCCTCGAAGGATTGCAACACGATCAAGTCATATAAGTCCATTGTTGCAACAGCTATACCTAGACTCCTTTTCCTTAGACCGTGAGCTCATATTACTCACTGTTTCCCGAGGGTTCTTAGACTGCATCAACGTCCATCTGGTAATACGGTGGCCATAAAGGTGTACGTTGGGTATTCCAAAGGAACGGTAGATGACATGTGACTGCAAGACTGGGATTTGTTCACCCACATGACGGGTAAAGATACATACGGCCAGCTTGGTGAGATTACATCCATAAATGTTGCAACATGTGACTCGGTCACGGGGATGTAATATCACGGTAACCAGAAAAACAAAACTTGTCGTTAATGAGATTGAACAAGGTATGTGATACCAATGATCGGATCTCAGACAAGTCGTATCAAGAAACAAAAGGAATTGGATGCTACATTTAGCGGTTCAAACGACATTGTCATCAGGAATGCATAGGGGTCACATGGATATCCCTGGTCCCTCTGTTGATCATTGATTTAGATCATGTCTAGAGAATTTTCGAGCCATGAGAGGATACACTTAAGGGTACAATGAGAGCGATCATTCGTAAGACGGAATCACAGTAGAGAGAGAGAAAGCCGGAAATGTTCCGCGGAAAGATCTGAAACTGTTCAGAGAAGGAATAAAGGACCGGAATCATTCCGGGAATTCCGAAGTTGTTCGGAGGATATAGAAAGGGGAACCAAAAGGTGTTTCAGGTTGAATCAGGTTTTGTAATATGTATTTACATATTAATTAGTGTAATTAATATTAAATATAATATTAAAATCTAATTTAAAGGGTTATTCTACTAATGGGCCAAACTTCCTAGTGAATAAAGGCCCATGAGGGAAAACCAAAAGAGGGAACGGCTGAGGGCCAAGAGGTCCAAGGCCTAGCCGCCACAAGGGGGCCCACCCGGCTAGCCTAGGGATGTGCGCGGGGTGGGGCCCACCCCTGGCCGGCTGGCCCATGAAGCCCTAAGGGCCCATGCGCCTCCCCCTCCCCTTTTCCCCTTGTTTAGTCCCACATGGCTTAGCCTTTGAAGAAGGCACACCCCCTTAGCCTATATAAAGGGGTGCCCATGAGTGGGATGATACACACCAATATTTGGAGAAGTCCTTTGGTTGACTTCCTTCTTCCCTCTCTCTCTAGCCCTTATGACCATGGCCCCAAGTATGGGCTGTGCGAACAAGGCACACCTGCAGCACGCCATTGCGCTACAGGGATTCCTAGCCGGATATCAACTTCCGCACTCCCGGTGGGATCGGGGAGCCAGAGGTCTAATCGTGCACCGGATGTGTACGAAGACACGAGGCGCAACACTTGGGGCGCTTAAATGTTGTGAGCCGAAGATGTTGCACGATGAAGAAGGAGCAAGGGGTGACCTGCGAGGAGCTTCGCGACCTTGAGGCCGGCTACGAGTACGACTACATCAACCACGTTCCCCTCGAAATGTTAACCGCATACGGTCTACAAGGGTATGTATTCTCTATGCATTGGCCGTTACCGCATTACTACATAGATAGATCCTAGGCAGTTTTGGGGTTCCATCGTAGGAAAAATTTTGTTTTCTGCTGCGGATCCCCTTCAGTGGTATCAGAGATGATCTATGCGTAGGAGTGATGTACGGCTAGTACACACAAGTATTGTGTGGGAATTGATCCCTTAGTTGTTACCCTCTAACGTGTACTTGTTTATATCGCGGTATTGTTTGATGAAGCGGCCCGGACCGACCTTACACGTATTCGTACGCGAGACTGGTTCCATGCTCAACATACGGCTTGTAACGTATAAGTGGCTAGCGGGTGTCTGTCTCTCACTCGATAGTTGATATAACATTTACAACGGAGGGCCCCAAAAGGGGTGTAATAGAGACAACTGTCGGATCCATGTTATGGTTGGAAAGTTCGTAGTTTAGAAACGGTTCTATTGCGAAAGCCCTAATAACCACGTGAAACTTGCAATAGATAAAGTAGAGGCGTCTAACTTTATTTTGAAGGAGGGCATGTGATTATGATATGGTATTGGTCGTTACGAAGGTAAAGTAGTTTACTTTTTTGTTACTAACTAGTATAGTAATAGTCATCGTTCCGATGGACGACCTGGTGGAGGTGTCGTGTACTTGGCGTCAAACCAAGGGCAAGATGGAGATCATGCCGGAGCGCTCGATGGAGATCAAGGCGCAAGAAGAAGCACCATATCATATCACATTATAGATATGATGTTGATACCTGTTTTACATCTTATTGTGTGCTAGTATTAAGATACTCAACGGTAGCAAATAAGATAATCCCTATTGAATTCCAATGTTCCGTGTTCCCCTTGTGTGTGCACCACCAAGAAAGTTCTTTGGGATGAGGCCGGCTGTGATGATCGGGGGTCAGACATATCTATGTTCGCATACAGTGGGTGTAAGTGATGTTGCACAGCGAATACACACAAGTTGGATTTGGCGAACCTGGCATGTTATAGAGACGTGGCCTTGGAACACAAGAGATCGAAAGATCAAGCATCAGTCACATGGATGATGTGATTGGCATTATTGAATGTCTACCTTTGATAATGCACTGATGGCCGTGATGATCAGGGGAGGTGCAGAGGATAGGGATCATGTGATCACTAAAATCATCCAGGGGATGACAATTTTAGTGGAGACCAATTATAAATTGATCTCTTATTATAAACTTAGTCTAGATGTTTGTTTGCAAATATTTTATTAGATCATGGCCTATCCCATTGAGGTCCTTTGCGACCATGGGAATATATTGCTTAATGTGGAACTTAGCAAAAGGGTCCAACTTCATAGATTAATACCCACGCCTGAGGGATATCATCGTAGAAGGTGATCTTCTCTTCTTGATACAATAACCATTAGGAGATAATTCAATGACTCCAGAATGTTTGCGTTTTCTCCATCATCATCCAATAAGCCATTCTCCATTCGATGGAGAGTTGGGCTACATTTTGTACTCTACAGAATAAGGCACATAGAGTATGAGTTGTTGGATGGGTTTTCCTCCATCATGGATGAAAAGAGATTGTTTGGAAAAACACTTAGCGATCTTGCATTAGAGTTGAGAATTCTTGGAAGGGCTTGATTGCAATGGAGGTCATGGATGAAAAGGTATATGTAAGATATACAAATTATAAATGTGGTTCTTGCAAAAACTCGTTGTAGTTCGCAAAGTATTTGATACTTGTCCCATTATGTGAAAACAAGAGGATCTGCTTGAGAATTGCTGGTTTTGAGGCAACGTGATTTGATGACGGCAAGCAAAATAGTTGATGGCCGACACCACCTCTTCCCTCAAAGTTTGTCATTTGGATTAGTGGACCTGAATATAAATTTGTAATCCCTGTTTGTGTGTCTTGCTTTTGGCGAGACGATTATTCATATGAACAAGTTACAAGCCAGTTTGTACTATTCTTATGAACAATACCTTATGGTCACATTATGATTATAAATAAGTTATTCTCATCACTATGTTAATGATAATAGTTTGAACATTTATAAAAGGAGTAGAATGCTAAAAGATATCCAAAGTTTAATAATGAAATGACACATAGTTTAAGTCATTTTGGTTATTGCATGTTCTTAATGAAGATCGGGGTCCTCGATACTTAATCTAGAGACTTTGCAAAACCATGCCTCTTGGGCAGAATGACTAAAACTCCGCATTCTGGTAAAACGGTGATATGCGAAGAAATGTTGAATCTTATACATAATGATGTATTGTATTTTCAACAAGTAGTGGAAATCATTTGTTAGTTGTGGACTTAAGTGAATAAGCATATTTACTTAATGAAACATGAAGTTTGAAATGATTTGAATTGTTCAAATGAGTTCACAACAAAAAGGAGGATATTGAAATTAACGAGAATACAAAGTCTCTTTGATTTGATCGACATGACTGAAGTATTCAAGTTAAGTTTAACATAAAAGGGACTTGTGAAAGATGTTTCATAAATTATGATAATTGGATGAATTCAAACTGTGTTGAAATATCTAAACATCATAATCATTATGTATTAAGATACATATGGTATAATATCATATCTTATAGGGGTTATAGTTATCGTTTAGAGTTAGAGATCGAAATAAGCAAAACACTCATTTGAAAAACAAAGGAGCATCTAAAGATTCATGGAAACAACACCATAAGTGTTATGGCAAGTTTGAGTTTCTGGAGATTTTGACAAGTCGAAATCATGGCAAATAAACAAGTCTTTGTAGAGCATTCTTAGGAAGCTATGAATGCATCTTTCACAAAAGGTGCAAACCTGTTGTTGTCCAAAGTTGATGTGTCTTGATGAAGATACAGGTGGAAGAAAGTAAAAGATCAAAACAAGGTATTTGACCTTACCTCTGAATTGTTGAGTGGCGCAGCGGAATTTGTTTCGTAAAACCAAACTCTACAAATGGAGGAGAAACTATTGATAATGATCATAAAGTTTCAAGTAAATACTTTTACTAAAAGAAAGTAGGATTCAACTATATATTCTACAAGTTTGTGTAATTATATTGTTGATTCACTTGTCATGTTTTGAACGAGACATATCTAAAAATTACAAAGAAGCGTGATGGACCTGAGTGCGAGAAATGACTAGCAGTCATAAAATCCTATATTAAGTTACATTTAAGATTGCAAAGTAACATGTTACTTCATCTTATTAAAGTAAAGAAGTTTACTTGATATTTCTGAATGACTGCAAAGTCATAAGAAGGAAATGAAACTTAATGAATGACAAAAAGCTCGATTTGTCACAAGTTTGGACAAATTCAAGGAGTTGACTACAATAGTAGTGATTCTTAAGTCTTTTGGATTTACACTAGAAATATATGGATATTGAAGTCTCGTAACTGGAATTCTCAAATTGATGATGATCGAAGAATTTTGGAATGTCCAAGATTATCGAGAGGACCTGGTTTTGAGTGGGAGCAAATCAGCTTTGGCTAAATCATAATATGTAGCTAACATATTTTGAGTGGGAGCTAAGTGAAATCCCTAGATTTCAAACATGAATGTCATATTTGAGTGGGAGCTAAGTGAAATCCCTGGATCTCAAACATGAATGTCATATTTGAGTGGGAGCGTGAAATCATTCTGGGATATGTGGATGACATATGTGAATGATGTGATTGGTGTTAATAATATTTAAGTTAGATAAATAAGGATGAAGTTGAAGTTATTAAACAATAAGATCTATCGAGATAGATTGGTGAGTTTAATAAACACTAAATGTCGAATGCTTCCAGGACTTGATTCTGAAAGATGTTCAGAATGTCCTAAGCAAGATTCCGAAGAAGCTCAGAATGGAACAAGGTAAGAAAGAGGTTCTTGTTGTATGAAGCATTGAGTTAGTATTGCAACTATGGTTGAAAGAAAGAGATGCGTTGCATCTCCTATGCCTCAGTCATAGGTTCTTCCATATAACCATGTTGTATACTCGACGTAATGTGACCCGAATTTCTGGTTGGTAGGTCAAAGTCTTAACTATAAGAACGTGTCTTTAAGTGATTCCTGAGTTGATCACTGAACCAGAATTAAGTTTGTACTTAAATGACAAGAAGCAATGTAAGTGGCATAGATGCATTTCATGCACTATGATCTACATAGATATAGAGGTATAAAGGCTCCATATGATGTGATGTATAATATTATGGCGGGGCTAGTTCGCTTTTAACGTAGAATGATGTCTCCTAGGGCCCAGTGCCCATGAGAAAGCCCTCGAGGTTGATCTAAAGTCACTGTAAGCTCCTGGAATCCGACCTCGTTCTGCTGCCATGACTACAGTATATACACAAAGGATAGCAAAGTGTGTTTTGAAGTTTAGATGACAACAGTGAAAACGACCGTCATTATAACACTAGAAACAAAGTCTCACTTTGTCGCCAAACAAATACTTTGACCCATTATACGATAATGGTGTGAATGTCAAAGTAAGGAAGACATTAACGATTTGCAAAAGACATAATGATCTGGTAAAATAGAGCATGGACATGACGTTTCCCATGAGCATGCATGATTTGGAAACGCATATGGTACATGGTTTATATGAGTAAAACGCGAGCTGGATTATTTGTACTCTAGTGCAAGTGTGAGACTAAAGGAGAAATGCCCTAGAGGCAAATAATAAATAGGTTTTTATTGTCATATCTCAATTAGTTTATAATAGTTTCATATTGTGCTATAACTGTGCCAAGTAGAAACATTGGTACATGTGTGGTATGAAACAACCAAGTCCCTAGTAGCCTCTATTCATACTAGTAGAGAAAGATAAAGCCGGAATCACAGTAGAGAAAGAGAAAGCCAGAAATGTTCCGCAGAAAGATCTGAAGCTGTTCGGAGAAGGAATAAAGGACCGGAATCATTCCGGGAATTCCAAAGTTGTTTGGAGGATATAGAAAGGGGAACCGAAAGGTGTTTCGGGTTGAATCAGGTTTTGTAATATGTATTTACATATTAATTAGTGTAATTAATATTAAATATAATATTAAAATCTAATTTGAAGGGTTATTCTACTAATGGGCCAAACTTCCTAGTGAATAAAGGCCCATGAGGGAAAACCGAAAGAGGAAAGGGCCAAGGGCTAAGAGGGCCAAGGCCCAGCCACCACAAGGGGGCCCACCCGGCCAGCCTAGGGTTGTGCACGGGGTAGGGCCCACCCCTGGCCGACTGGCCCATGAAGCACTAAGGGCCCATGCGCCCCCTCCCCTTTTCCCCTTGTTTAGTCCCACATGGCTTAGCCTTTGAAGAAGGCACACCCCCTTAGCCTATATAAAGGGGTTCCCATGAGTGGGATGATACACACCAATATTTGGAGAAGTCCTTTGGTTGACTTCCTCCTTCCCTCTCTCTAGCCCTTGTGACCATGGCCCCAAGTATGGGCTGTGCGAACAAGGCACACCTGCAGCACGCCGTTGCGCTGCAGGGATTCCTAGCCGGATATCAACTTCCGCACTCTCAGCGGGATCAGGGAGCCGGAGGTCTCATCGTGCACCGGATGTGTACGAAGACACGAGGCGCAACACTTGGGGCGCTTAAATGTCGTGAGCTAGAGCTGCTGCACGATGAAGAAAGAGAAAGGGGTGACCTGCGAGGAGCTTCGCGACCTTGAGGCCGGCTACGAGTACGACTACATCAACCACGTTTCCCTCAGAACGTTAACCGCGTACGGTCTACAAGGGTATGTATTCTCTATTCATTGGTCGTTACCGCATTACTACATAGATAGATCCTAGGCAGTTTTGGGGTTCCATCGTAGGAATTTTTTTGTTTTCTGCTGCGGATCCCCTTCATAAGCATGCTTAGTTTCTCTAGAGCATCTAGTCAGAACTATTTATTTTCAACTAAACACTCGAGGGCTACAGTACACGATTTTAAAGTAAGCTAGTTTCTCTAGAGCATCTAGTCGAAACTTTTTTAGTTTCAACTAAACGCTCGGGGGCTACACGAACAAGTTCTACGCTTAGTCCTCTGGAGCACTCAGGCAATAACTATTGACTTATCTGCCTAAGAGCTCGGGTGCTACAGTGGGATATATTACACAAAGTAAAGCAAGTGAAGTTCAAAAAACTTACGATGGTAATGATCCTGAGATTGTTGGCCAGATGAGCGTAGGAATTATGAAAGGTCCGAGCATTCTTATAGATTGCGTCGGCCTATTTGATGAGATCATCTAGGCTCAACGTCGGAGGAGTTGCAGCCAATGGAGAGGTCGAAGCCGGAGGCATGGATGAAGCCCTAGCTGCCTCCTGCACCTTCAAGGCAGTAGATGGCGCGGAGGCTCCCACCTCAATTGCAGCTTCCACTTCCTTCCCCTTCTCGGTGGCATCCTTAGCCGGAGCTTCAGCCACTTTAGAAGAGGTGCTCTCCTGTGTTGCCTGGCCGCTAGGAGCAACGTCTGCCTCGACAGAGCCTAAGACATCAAGGTTTAGATTGATATCTATCTCCATGGCGGAGGTCTCACGGATGACGGGAGATGACGGCCCAGCGGGACCAGCAAAGGGAATGGCGGCAGGAGTAGGGGGATCGCAGGCAGGAGAGGGCTTGGCGAACGGCCCTTGGTCAACATGTCACGAATGTTTTTGACCCTCCAACATCTTTGGAGGATCGCTTCAAACTAACACCGGCTTTCCTCCTGAAATGTACAAGGTATAAGTACAAGAGTTGAAAAAAGGTATGGGCTGAAAAGCACAGGTCGGAGAATGAAAGTACTTACTCCACGATAGGAGCCTTGGTGAGGAGAATGTCGGTGGACTTATTCTTCTTCTCTGCCTCTAAGGTGAAAGTGGATTGCTTGGAGACTCCACTCTCCGTTTTCTTCTTCTTCTTGGCCTCGGCAACAGCGTTAGAGGTGGAGCTCTTCCGCTTTCGCGCTCTGGAGCTGGTTGATCCTTGGAGGCGTCGTCATCGGACACCACCTGGATATCCTTCAGCTTTGGATCATAGACCTGGGAGGCCATTTGGTCTCCCGCCAAGGTCGCCAGCTGGGATACATGGCAATGTTAGATGCAGAACTTCAAGTCAGAAAAACCTTAGAGCATATAACGAGCAACAAAGGAAACAGAAGCTACCTCTGGGCACTTGCCGCAATCGAATATGTCAAACATGATCTTGAATCCACGCTTCTTGTCCTTCACTCTGATGATGTCCTTCAGCCGGAGCTTGATGGAGTCAGTAGAGAAGTTATCCCGCGAAATTCGCATGGGATCCCTCCTGTCTTGGATATACTTGCACATCAGCTGGGCGTGGTGCTGCAGAGGCTGGATCCGCCTAACGTACCAGCACATGGCAAGATCCAAGCCCGTCAGACCTCCGTCTATGAGCCATTCGATCTGCCTTATGGCATGATTGGCTTCGTCGTCGGAAGGAAGAGAGGCTAGGGTCCGTCATGTGGGCACTTTGGTGGCAGCTCCATCGACGAAGTCGGGGTAGGTCTCAAGACGGTCTGGCAGAGGGACATCTGGCCCGTAGAAATACGTGCGCTGCCAATTCTTGCAAAACTCGTGCCCTACGATGTCGGGGAAGCGTCGGCTAGGCCGGATCTTAAAGCTAATGGTTCCGCTGATCCGCAGTTCATCCTTGGACTCTATGGACTCTCTCTTGACGGTGAAGAAATATACAAACAGATCTAATCTAGGTTTGATTCCTAGATATCCTTCGCATAGAGCTACAAAGTTGCTAAGGACTAGAATGCTGTTGGGAGAGAGGTTGTGGGGGAGTACCTGGAAGTACCGGAGGACATCCAAGAAGAAGTCGGAGACTGTCAGGCTTACGCCACGTACCAGCTGAGATTTGAGGTACACCTTCTCTCCGGCTTGGGGAGAAGGTACCACCTCGCCGGCCAGCACCGCCTGCCAGACGAGCTTCTCCGCTGCAGGGAGATACCCCTCGTCGATCAGCTCTTGGAGATCTTCGGAGGAGAGACCAGAACCTCTCCACACCCCCTTATGGGAGTCATTTTCCTCTTCAGCAGCTTCGGGTGCCGCTCGTTCTTGGTCATTGCTGGCGGATTCCGTCACGGCGGAGACGGGGACGACCACCCCCTCCGGTGGAACGATAACTCCCTGGGTTGGCTCCGTCGTAGCCTTGGGAATCGCCGCCGTGGAAGGAGCAGAGCTGCTGGAGGCCATTACGACAAGGAGTGTGTGGAGAAAGAAAGGGCTCTGGTTAGGGTTTTCGCTGAGGAGCTCGAACGGTCGTGCGGCTGGAGGAAGACGAAGACTGGGAGCAAATGCGGGTAAAAAGAAATAAATTGACTGCGGCGGAAATATATAAGCCTTGCGTCAAGATTCGTGCAAAAAGATCTAATGGATGGAACGTTGCCGACGTGGAAGTCAACGTGCGCGGTAATTTCGCCACGTCCTCCGTCTTTTGCCGCTCCGCCGTTTCTGATTTCGCGCGCGTGAAAATAGCTAATGATTAATTCTTTGCTTCTGTGAGTTTCGAGGTAGCGTAGGCTGTACCCTACGTTATCCTCCTGACAGTTGAAGTGAAGGGTCACGTCCGAAGATTCCATCAAATACAGAGATCGTCTGACTCTGGAAACAAAGACTGGAGGAATCTCCGGCTACATTGCAAAGCCGGAGATGATTGCAGGGTTCTTTGGGAGACCTTTGAGATATTGCTTGACGAATTGCCGGCATCACTTAGACGAGATATTCAGAGATCAATGAGCAAGATGGCGCAAGATTTCAATGTCCTCCGGGGGCTACTTTTGGGGATATGCTATATGGGTATCCTCATAGCATGTCACCAATCCGTCTAACCCGGGTGGCCCATAGTTGGTAGCAAGACCTATGGCCTGCTGGGTGGCCCAGTTAGACGGATCCTGAAGGGAGGCCCATGCCGGATAAAGGAAGGTTACGCAAGAGTCACAGACATACTCGGAGTCTTGGAGTACAAGACACGGAAGACTAGTTCGTGTAGGTGTAGGACTCTTTAGCTTGTCCGGCAAGGACCTTTCCCTGTAAACCCTAGGTCTTGGCGCCTTTATAAGCCGGCCTGCGGGGAGCCTTTAGGGCACAACCTCTCTGATTGCAGCGTACAACGCGCAACACCTCGCAAAGCGAACCTATCTCTGTAACTCGGCGTATTGCCATTATAGTGATTTATAGCAGGAGTAGAGTTCCACCACTGTTGTGGGACTTGAACCTAGGTAAGCTGTGTTACCTCGTACCCGCCAACTTTCTGCCTTACCCCACGTCTCTAAACACGCACTGTGAGGACCCCTCCATGGCGTACTCGTCGGCAATACCACGACAGGGGATGCTTTTCGAGCCGATGAACGGAGTTATCGCAAGTGACGAGCCCGAGACTCTGTGGCACGTCGGCCGGGGATCTTCCCCATGGTCACCAGATCCTAACATCGTTTTCTTCATCGGATGGAGTCGAAGAAGAGAAATTCCACAGCCTGCCGTCTTCCATGCGCACAACTGCAAAACGTCAAACTCTACTGCAGTAGTAGCCGACGTGACCGCCACCCGCAAGAGTGTCAAACGTCGACCACCAGCCATGAATCTCACCGGATTCAGAGACCGGCGAGAAGACCGGTCCACCTGCCCCCTGACGTCACCGGTTGGAGCGATGCCTAGATGGAGAAGGAGCATGGCAAATTATTCCAATGCGACGGAGTCTCCTGCATGGAAATAATGCCCCAAGAAAGCACTAGGCCAACCATAACTACAACTATAGCCGAAGAACCGGGGTGCCCACCCCTCCTGTGGCCAGAGCGACCAACGAAGGAGACAGGGACCAGCATCAGCTGGAGTTGGGGGGTAGATGGGGTTCGCCCCCGAGATACGATTTCTCAGGAAGGCACAGACTCGAACCCGTATCAGGTGTTGGAGAGTGGAGATCGGGGCTGGCAATAGATTGTCGCTACTGCACCAATCTATGTTGGATTCCCAACTAGTAACAACTCCAACCGACCATGATAAAATTATAGGCTTGACACGGCATTTTTGTTCAATAGCACATCACTACTATTAACTTCGTCAATAGTGATATTGCACAACTCCTGTCAATAGCACACATTATATTTCTTTTTATGAAATTCCGCTGATCTATTAATAATCATCAACAACAGTACAATAAGATCTAAAAGTAATAAAAATTATAAATAGGTCAATGGACCACCGAGTAACGACTACAGACAATAGCACGAGCCGAAGACGCGCCGTCGTCCTCGCCCCTCCATTACCGTAGTCGGGAAAAACTTGTCGTAGTAGAGCTTGTTGTAGAAGACAGACGGAAAGTCGTCATGCTAAGGCCAATAGTGACCAACACACTAGAGCAACAACCATTGCCAATGATGACAAATGTAGATCGGAAGAGACTGGCCTCTAACACACCGACGAACATAAAAACGGACCGGATTCCATGAGATCCGCCTGTCAAACGACTTCACGTGCCCTCCGTCGGTGCTAGATGCACCACCAGAGCGAGGATAGAGCGGGGAGAACCTTATTCTTAATTCAAGACCTAGTAGTCATCTCAAGTTCTCAACACCCCAAAGAAGACACTGAAAACCAGGGTAAACAAAGAACAGAAAATCTCCAGTCAGCGAGAGGCCGTGATCCGCCACACCTCCAAGACCCTAGGGTCACCAGAAGTGGAGCGGACCGGCGCCGTTGCCGGCGAGGGGGACAGGACCCTAGATGGGTTTTAGCTAGCTCCCGGTCGCCCCTCTCTTGGCGGCTACGTACCGTTTCGGTTTCTAATGATGACCTACTTTGACTTCTAGTTTAGCAGACATTATAGTTGGGCCTTAGCACGATGATTTTCGGGTCCATCTAGTACTACAAGCTCTACTACAACAAAGTTTTCACCGCTCTGGTGATGAAGGGATGAGAATGGTGGCACCCTTTGGCTTGTGTGGTTCGAGGACCATTTTTTATTTATTATTTTTCAGACTCTTTGTACTGCTATTGATGATTACCAATAGATCGGTGGTCCTTTTCGCAAAAAAAGATGTTCATATACCTGCTTGTCAAATATAGAACTTGAAAAACAATAGAGGGTTTACTTGTGAAGTTCTAAATGACAATCTTCATTTTAAGAAACTTCTAGAAGGGATGTCACAATTTTGGCTAGAAGATAGATTAACAATTATTAAGGATACTAATATTTTTCTTTCTTGGTAAGATGTAATTTTTTTGAGAAAATTGAATTGCCACACTTGATTAATAAAGTAAGTTTTAATTGACTTGTTTACATATGGGGCCTGCAGTTTTATGTCGCTGCCCCGAATTTCTCGAGGTACGTCGCGCTGACTGAGCTGCATGCATGGCGTACAAAGCGGATCCAGCTAGTTTGCAGCTCGCCGCATTAGTCGCATTCTTTCAATCGTCTCTATTCACTCGGCTGGTTCTTGCTCTTATTCCACGACAGAAGAAAATAGAGAGCTGACCAGTGACCGCCGGTCGATCGAGGTTGCCACAGACCGCGACGCCGGGCGCCGGACGCCGTTCACCGTGGCCGAAACGACGCTGGGCGGCAGAATGGATCGGTGTAGTCGATGTGCGTAGTCCACCGATCTCACGGCGCCCTGTTTCTTCTGCTCAGATATCGATTTCAAAATTAAAGATTGCATCCTGGTAATCTTGTTCATCGGAAGAGACCGCGTAATTCAGGGGTCATCGTTTCGTTTTGTTTGAAAATTTCTACTACTAGCACATGCAGATACACACGATTCTCATCAGATATTAGTAGCCTTATCTACTGCGTGGTAGTTAGTTAGAATCCTTTTTCACGAGATTCTTTTTAATCGAATCTCGAAATTAGATATAAATACAGTACTAGTAGTACTTTTTATTTTGACACGTCTATTATCCCAACATTGCCTGCGTTTCCGTGTTGCAGATTGAACACCGACGAGGACGAAGAAGATGAACACGCTGCTTGATTAGATTCTGAAATATCAGACCGCGGTAAGATCCATGGCTGCACGACATGCTGCTGCCGAGCCGCCCCCAACGCCGCTAGCGACGCCGAGGGCGGTGAGGTGGGGTGACCTCGAGGATGCGGCCAGCGGGCTGGAGCGGCCGCTGCTGCGGCAGCGCGGCGCCAACACGACGTCCCAGATGGCCGTCGTCGGCGCCAACGTCTGCCCCATCGAGAGCCTCGACTACGAGTACGTGCACTGCGCCTATTCTTCTGCCCAATCTACCGCGATCCCCCAAACACTTCAGCCGCAATTTTGCTCCGCCTCTACAAATTAATTTTCAGAATCGTGGAGAACGACGTGTACAAGCAGGACTGGAGATCGAGGGGGAAAATCCAGGTGTTCCACTACCAGGTCATGAAATGGGTCCTTGCTCTCCTGGTGGGATCCATCGTCGGCCTGGTAGGGTTCTTCAACAACATCGCCGTCGAGAACATCGCCGGCTACAAGCTGCTCCTGACGAGCAATCTCATGCGGCAAGACAGGTAGCTACTACACCTACACCAAAACCCCTGCCGCCATACCCCAAGCAGTGCACGCACGGGCAAAAAAGAAACGCATCTCCTTTTCTGTGACTTCCAGGAACCTGGAGGCGTTCTTGCTATACATGGCCTGCAACGTGGTGCTGGCGGCCTCCGCGGCTGCGATCTGCGCCTACTTCGCCCCGGCGGCGGCAGGCTCGGGCATACCGGAGGTCAAGTCCTATCTGAACGGCGTCGACGCGCACTCCATCCTAGCGCCAAGTACCCTCTTTGTGAAGGTCCGGTCAATTTCTAACTCATTGCCATTAATTCGACAGCAATGTTTCGTTCGATGCACATGTTCTTGTACTACTACTGAGTTGTGGCTTTGGTGATCTGCAGATTATTGGGTCCATATTTGGGGTGTCTGCCGGTTTTGTGCTGGGCAAGGAAGGGCCTATGGTGCACACCGGTGCCTGCATTGCCGCCTTGCTCGGCCAAGGCGGCTCACGCAAGTATGGCCTCACCTGGAGCTGGCTCAGGTACTTCAAGAATGACTTGGATCGCAGGGACCTGATCACCTGCGGCGCTGCGGCAGGCGTCACTGCGGCTTTCCGTGCCCCTGTTGGCGGAGTCCTCTTTGCGCTTGAGGAGGCAACTTCTTGGTACAGTAATTAATTGTTTGTTGAATAAAAAATTATGAACCTTATAGTTCGGATATTGATGTTGTCGGAAACGCTACAGTACATATAGTACTAAAATGCCATCAAGTTCCCCTAGTGTTTAGTAGCACTTGGTAAATACAATTCTAGCCGAAGTTTACTTTTCCTGAAAATAATCAGTTCCGCGACTTCAGCACAAAACTATAGATGGGCGAAAACAATAGGGATTCAACTGTTAGAGGACTACTTTTCCTGGTTTTGGTGTTGAGACTTTGGGTACAGTTTCAGGGATGAAAACTATTCCTTTCTCTGTCTACAGTGCCCTATTATGGCACGGGCTATTAATATTTTCAGTAGAAATCGGGAAATGTAATTTTACCTAGTGTTATTCTAGAAAATTTCGTGATTTGTCTCATGGAACCAATCCTTTGGCAGTACCTCTTTGGTTCTGATAATATGATCACATGCATTGAACAGTAGAATGAAATCTGCTGCAATTGGTGAAGGAAGTCACGCTGGCCTTGTGATGAATGTTCAGTATTTCTGTTATCAGTACTAATTTTGTCAGAAATGCTAAACACCTTGGTTATTGTAATTCAATCACATTTAACAGAGAAAAATGTAATGATTATATATCTCCAGCAATGTGTGAAAGAAGATGCTTGCCTTTGTGATTTCTCAGGTGGCGGAGCGCTCTTCTCTGGAGGACATTCTCCACGACGGCGGTGGCATTGATGGTGCTGAAGTCGATGATCGAGTACTGCCGCAGCGGCAACTGTGGCCTTTTCGGCGAAGGTGGTCTGATCATGTTCGATGTCAGCTCACGGGTGACGTCATACACCGCTGTGGATATCATCGCCGTCATAATCCTTGGCATCCTGGGCGGGCTGTTCGGAGCCCTCTTCAACCACCTCCTCGATCGGGTTCTTCGCAGATATGGCCGCATCAACGAGTAATCCTCTCGATCTGAAGCAAGCATTTCTGAAACAAGTTCAGATAGTAGTAATTTGAATTTTGCAGGAAGGGCGCGCCATACAAGATCCTTCTGACGGCGTTCATCTCCATCATCACCTCATGCTGCTCCTTTGGCCTGTCGTCGCTGTCGCCGTGCATCCCCTGCCCTCGTGATCTCCCCGCGGGAAGGTGCCCGACCATTGGCCGGTCCGGTAACTTCAAGAAGTTCTGGTGTCCGGCAGGGCAGTACAACGCGCTGGCCTCTCTCTTCCTCAACACCAACGACGACGCCATCCGCAACCTTTTCAGCGGGGGCACCGACAGTGAGTTTAACGTGTCGACGCTGCTGGTCTTCTACACAGCCATCTACTCCCTCGCCCTAATCACCTACGGCGTCGCCGTGCCGTCGGGCCTATTCATCCCCGTCATCCTCTCCGGCGCCACCTTCGGCCGCCTCCTCGGTAAGGTCTTCGGCTCCGCGAACGGCCTCGACACGGGCCTCTTCGCGCTCCTTGGGGCCGCGTCCTTCCTCGGCGGCACGATGCGGATGACGGTGTCGGTGTGCGTGATCCTGCTGGAGCTCACCAATGACCTGCTGCTGCTGCCGCTCATCATGCTCGTCCTGCTCATCGCCAAGACGGTGGCGGACATCTTCAACAAGGGAGTGTATGACCAGATCGTGCGCATGAAGGGACTGCCCTTCCTGGAGGTGCACGGCGACGCGTGCATGCGGAGCCTGGTGGCCATTGACGTGGTGTCTGGGCCCGTGATCACCTTGTCCAGCGTGGAGCGCGTGGGGGCCGTGGTGAGCACGCTGCGGCGGACGGGCCACAACGGGTTCCCGGTGATCGAGGACGAGCCGTTCGCGCCGGCGCCGGAGCTGTGCGGGCTCGTGCTGCGCTCCCACCTGCTCGTGCTGCTCCAGGGAAGGATGTTCACCAGGACCCGCGTCAAGACCAGCGCCACCGAGGTGTTCCGCAAGCTCAAGCCGTTCGACTTCGCCAAGGTCGGGTCGGCGGGGAAGCCGCTGGAGGTGGACGACCTGGGGCTCACCGACGAGGAGATGGAGATGTACGTGGACCTCCACCCGATCACCAACCGCTCGCCCTACACCGTCTTGGAGAACATGTCCCTTGTCAAGGCCGCCGTGCTCTTCCGCGACCTCGGCCTCCGGCACATGTGTGTCGTCCCGAGGACGACAGGGGTAAGAAGAATTCACCAACAAACTCCATTGCGCCGTCTTTTTTTTTCTTTCCATGCAAATTCTAGCATTCGCGCAACGGATCTTGCAATGTAAATCTCGCGTGTGTGTGCATTGCAGAGGCCGCCGGTGCTGGGGATCCTGACGAGGCACGACTTCATGCCGCAGTACATACGCGGGCTGTTCCAGAATGTGCTTCGTGAGTAGAGAGATCGCGATGATATTTGCATATACATTTAATTTTACGCAATGTTATTACCCCAAAGCCACCTTTAGTTTAGCGAGCTCCTTTGTTAATTTAGGCTGATCAGTTAGCACGCTGTTAATTTAGGCTGATCAGTTAGCACCCTGCGACTTGAAGAAGTGGTGTGATCTCGATTTCGTTGAAGTTGTAATTAAGCATATAATCGATAATAATGCAGATTATTTTCATTTGAATAATTTAGTTGGTCTTTGATGTCTAATCTTAGTTGACAACCAAAGTCAACTCTGTGCTTATCCTTACCGTTGACCGAGGGCCACCGTTGTCTCCACGATTTTCCCAACGGTGTGTGCGCGCCACACCATGCCATGGTGGCAACAATAGTCGCCTGCACGGGAATGGAAACGAATTGGACGACGGATCCGATATTTGCCATTTTCACATCCGTTTTCATGTTTTCAAAATAAACATAATTACTGTTGAATACGAATATGGAGCGAGTAATAGAAATGCAGATCGGATAGATGTTTTTTCAATTCGAAACGGATACTAAAAACGAAATAATAGACTATAGTTTTATAGTGAATCAATTCATATAATACACAATAGTTTTATTGGAATAATTAGGCAATTTCCTCATGAGATTAATTACAGAAATCAACATTATGTAAACACTAGCAGATCTAAACACATACAGCCAAATAACTACATCTAGTAGATCTGAAAATCTAGCAAGAACTAGTGCATACAAAGTAAAGAATAACACGTACAGGTTAACCGGAAATGTCGTTACCGCAGCAGTACCTTGGTCATTGTTGTTGTCGCCCATGGTGTTGATGAGGTCGTCGGTTGCTGAAGAAGAACACACGAATGGAGGCGAGCAGTCGCGCCGAGACGCTCCCCAAAAACCTCTCCTAGTGCAGAATCTCAACAGACGGTGTTTCGGAGGCCTGCTCTACCGGACAGCCGTGCACGCAGCCGCCGGGATGGGGAAGCCTGGAGAGCAGCGCAGCAAGAGGAACACACAGCGAGAGAGACTGAGAAAAGAACTGGATCGTCTAGATCTGTCTGTCTCTCGCTGTATAGCCTGGGAGGTGAGCCGACTGAGTCGCCACGCGTTGGAAAGACAAGGACACGCGTCAAACATGCACACGAATTTTGACACATCTCCATCTCCATCTCCACTACTTATAAAAGCAAGAAGTGTGGCAGGAACATTCATTCCCAGCCATTGATCACTTGATTTCGAACGGCCAGCATCGCTCCAATGGCATTGCGCAATGTGCCCCTTTCGTTTGGAACCCGGACACCAAATCCGAGCGTTTCCATGTACACCATGCTGCATTACTCCGAGCACCAAATCCGGGTTACTCTAGGATTGCACGTCAACAGACCCACCCAGATCGCCCCCCAAACTGATCTCATCCTCCTTCTATTAGCTAATTCCCCCAGCGCCACGCACCTCCCCTGGAACCTAACATCGAACGACCTTCGCCAAATCTCCTCTTCCGGTGAACCGGCGCTGCGCCACCGGCGTCCATGCGCAGCCTCCCCATCGATAACCGGTGCCATCGTCTCACACAAAGCATCTTCTCTCTGCTAAAACAGCGATCCTCCAGGGGCGGCAGCGTCCCCGTGCGAAAACTACTCTACCAGGTGAACCGGCGGCCCGTCGTGCCACACCCTGTGGCAACAGCTCCTCGACGACGCCCTAAGCGGCCGTCTTTTCCCGCGGCGAGGACAAGCCATCTTAATCTTCGTTTGATACAGGTATTGGGATTCTTTGTAAAAAAAAAGCAAATACGATTGGACTTCTCCAGAGATCATGCGTCGTAACCGCCGCCGTCGTCACACTGTGCTTTTCTCGACGCAGACATCAAGACGGCAGTCGATATCCGGCCAGCAGGACCCCTGCCGTGATTTCCATTCATGTTGTTCGTGTCCCTGTGTTCGACGCGAGACTTGCAGTATGTAAGTGGGTGCAGTATTTCTTTGCCCTTTTCTGATCTAATGAACAAACTCTTGTTTTCTCTTATTCCTGATAAGAAGGTAGCAGAGCGTTGGCCTCCAATAGATCAATTAAACGGTGCTCACTACGTATGTGCTCTGTTTGCATTGCAGTGGGCTGCGTACACATGCACCATTTGACATTTAAGGTATCCCAAGCATTTGGTTGATAAGGAATCAGTAATCTATGTTTCACTGTGCAACTAGAAAAGCGCAAGATTGCCGGTTCTTAAGAACTATAGTTCTTTTTATTTCCTTCCTGTTAGAAGCTGCATGTGTTACAATTTCACTTATTACATAATAGTGATGGAGATCATGAATCTATAGCGCTATTGAGTTAATGTTCTAAATTTGGAATAATGAGCTATATATGATCTTTGTTGATAGCAACCAAGTCTCTTTGAGCTCCACTGGATTGTGTGAATCCAGGGATCACAAACCGACTCCTAAAATACTAGCAAGCTTGTTTACAAAGAAGCTGCCATGGAAGCCATCCGCAGCAAATAAGTGGAGCTCCGCCTTCAAACGCGTCCATCGCGAGCCCTCCCTACCGCCTTTGGAGGCAGGGGCCTCCAGCGCCGTCGCGTGGCGGCGACGAGGTCGATGAAGGGCTCCTAGCGGTGGTGCGGTAGGGTTACCCCCGATTCGCTCACAAGGAAAGACGCAAGGGTCCGAAGTGGTTTCAATCTAGCTACATAAATGGTAATTGGCTCGGCTCAAGCAGAGTATTACATATCATCAAGTATATGTCAGTAACTGCACTGCTCTTGAACATTGTACAATAAACAAGATTGGGTAAATTTTAAGAAGATAAAGAAATATAGATCCCACATAAAGGTTCATAGGGAATGAGTGATACACCATCATATACAATTTTTCACGGAACGTGCATTATGTTCTTCCTTCTGTTTGGTGATTCTGCAAGTAATATGTGTTCATGGTTTCTGAATCAAATTCGAGCTAGAATTATTTACATGATATTTTTTGATACATGTATAGCTTATACATCTTGCATGCAATGCCGACTCAGCTAAATATTTGGCCTGGCATATTTTAAAGTTCTTTCGCTTTATGTTTTAGGAAAAGATACAAATAAATTATCACATTGATCATGAAATTTGCTGTTGGAGGAAGTTTCTTTTCCATGCTTTGCCTTGATAGGGTAAATATACTTCAGACGTTCTATGTAAGTTTGGGTTACACATACACGCCATGGATAGTAAGCACGCTAGAGTTAAAATCAGGTCCAGATTTTTCTCCCTTTTCACCTGTTGAGTCTATGACCATACAATTTCTATAGTTCATGCTATTTGATATCAATGTTTGGTTTTTATTCCTATATATTTGTTATGTGTTGTTCATACTTTTTGATATTTTGGGTTACTAGTGAGCAGAGAGTTTGCACAATGCAAAGCATTATTTTTGTAGATTATGAAACCCAAGCATTGATCTCTACATTAATCCATCCGGCATGTTTTACTTTTCAGGAACACGCTTTGGGCATTGTACCATCCCCACCCTGGCTAAAAAATGTTCGTTATTCATTTGTGGTTGGATAATCTGATTGAAGATGTATCATCTATCGGTGAGGGCTACTGGACATCTTATTTTATGCACGCCAATATTTTTTATTTTTATCAGTAAGTTTAGCAAGACAACAAATCAATTAAGTTTGTTCATACTTTGGAACAAGATCTAACTATGAACATATACAACTGTGTAACTTTTTTGTGCCTGAATATATATCATGTTGGTGTGTTGTATCAAAATGTTTGGCCCAATAATGGTACAACAATGTAAAGAAAACAAGATATAACACCCTGATTTAGCTAACAAAATGCAAAGAAAATAAGATATGACACCCTGATTTAGCTAACAAAATGTAAAGAAAACAAGATATAACACCCTGATTCATTTGTAAAGTTGTTTCATTGACGTGCGTTGCATGTGCAAACTTACTAGTACCCAACAGTTAGTGCACCAAGCAAAAATTTAGTCTTCCACAAAACAAGTTTCTAACTCGAACTCGATTCACGAAACACGACGCGCGTGCGGGTGAGGCGAGGCAGCGGCGGAGGAGGAGGAGTGCGCGTGGACTCCTTCTCTTCTCACTCACTTAGTGGGAGTAAAGCAGCTCACCTTATAAGTTGGTCCAACTCTCTCCCCACTAGCAATGTGGGACTAAACTTTGTCTCCCACAGAGCTCCCAAGCTGCCATAGTAGATGGGCCTTAAGATTTCAGGATTTATTAGACTGGATGGGCAGCCTACATATAAATCTAACAATCTCCCACCAGATCTCAGAGGCACATCATATGGCATATTAGTTCCAATCACTGTTTAATATACCTACAGTTCAGTGGAGACTGTTAAGTTAAACTTCCACCTAGACAAAGAGATACGCTTACTACAACTGAACAATGGACTATGCCTTGAACTGCCAGTCTTGCGCATCAAGTTTCACTCAATGCCGTTACCGGTACTTGGCTGCCATAGGCTACCCCTCAGTTGAGCTTATAAGTCACCCTCCTCGGCCTTTCATGAGCTTCCTAGAGATTCACCCAAATCTCATACACTGTGACCATCAGTGTAGCTCATATAGGTGTGTTCTTTCAAGATCGCTCTGTAGGACAATGTCTTTGCTCCCAAGGAAACAGTTAGAACACATTAAGATATAATCAACCTTCCTTACAGTATACTATGAGAGAATTTCATCTGCAGTGGAGTGGGAATGTAAAAGTTTCTCTCAACTCAATCGTTTCGGTTTGTTTTCCCAGGTCCTAATTCACGGGATCTCCGATCACATAGGTTGGGTTACCCCCTTGACAACTCACGTGGGTCTCAAACCCATCTCCCTTGATGCATTTTCTATCAAGTTTCTTGATAGTCCTTTCGTAAAAGGATCTGCCAGATTCTTAGCCATTTGGACATAATCCAATGCTATAACTCCGGAGTTTCTTAGCTTTCTGATAGACTTCAGTCTTCTCTTGACATGTCTTGAACTCTTCATATTGTCCTTAGAACTGTTCACTTTGACAATCACAGTTTGGTTGTCACAGTTCATAAGGATTGCTAGTATTGGTTTTTCAACCATTGGCAAATCTGTTAAGAGTTCACGAAGCCATTCTGCTTCGACAATCGCAGTATCTAATGCTGTGAGTTCTGCTTCCATAGTTGACCTTGTTAAGATGGTCTACTTGCAAGACTTCCATGAAACAGTGCCACCACCAAGAGTGAATATATATCCACTTGTGGCCTTTATCTCATCAGCATATGATATCCAGTTTGAATCACTATACCCTTCAAGTACTCTTGGATACCTTGTATAATGAATTCCATAGATCACGGTTCCCTTTAGATGGCGCATAACTCTCTCAAGAGCATGCCAATGATCATCTCCGGGGTTGGCCACAAATCGGCTAAGTTTGCTCACAGCAAATGAGATGTCAGGCCTCGTAGCGCAAGCTAAATACATAAGTGAGCCAATAATCTGAGAGTATCTCAATTGATCTCTAGTTGCCTTTTGATTCTTTCAAAGCAAAATACTAGGATCATAAGGTGTAGGAGAGGATTTGCAATCATCATATCCAAATCTACTCAACACCTTCTCCACATAATGTGATTGCACAAGTGTAATCCCATTATTCTTATCTCTCAGTAGCTTGATGTTTAGGATAACATCAGCTTCTCCAAGATCCTTCATCTCAAAGCATTGAGACAAGAAGGTTTTGACCTCATTAATCACTTTGAGACTTGTCCCAAAAATTAATATGTCATCAACATAGAGACATAAGACAACTCCCTCACCCCCACCATGGCGGTAGTACACACATTTGTCGGCTTCATTTACAACAAAGCCCACAGATTTCAAAGTTCTTTCAAACTTCTCATGCCATTGCTTGGGAGCTTGTTTGAGGCCATACAAAGATTTCTTCAATTTACACATCTTTCTCTCTTGACCTTCTAGTACAAAACCATCAGGCTGTTCCATGTAAATTTCCTCATCCAACTCTCCATTTAGGAAAGCCGTCTTAACGTCCATTTGATGAACGAGAAGACCGTGTGAGGCAGCCAGTGACAGTAGCACTCGAATTGTGGTCAATCTAGCCACAAGTGAGTAAGTATCAAAGAAATCTTCACCTTCCTTTTGGGTATAGCCTTTAGCCACAAGCCGAGCTTTGTACTTTTCAATAGTACCATCAGCCCTAAGCTTCTTTTTAAATACCCATTTACATCCTACAGGTTTACACCCATATGAACGTTCAGATATCTCCCACGTTTCATTAGCCAAGATGGAATCCATCTCGCTTTGAACCGCTTCCTTCCAGTAGTCTCCATCCAAAGATGCAAAAGCTTCTGAAATGGTAGTGGGAGTGTCATCCACTAGGTACACAATGAAATCATTACCAAAAGATCTTGCGATCCTTTGTCTCTTACTCCTTGTGGGAGCTTCATTGCCATCCTCATCCGAATATGAACTCTCATTATCTGATTATTCATCAGTCTCTATGGGAGTTTCAGGTTCAGAAACGGGATCATATTCCTTATTAGATATGCTAGGCATATCTCTCATAGGAAATATATCCTCAAAGAATGTAGCATCTCTTGATTCAAAAATGGTACCGACACTCATGTCGTCCATTTCATATTTCACCACAAGAAATCTGTAAGCAATGTTGTGAGAAGCATAGCCAAGAAAGACACAATCCACAGTTTTTGGTCCAAGCTTACGCTTCTTGTTGATTGGCACGTTGACCTTTGCCAAACAACCCCAAGTTCGTAAGTAGGAGAGTGTCAACCTTTTCTTTTCCCATTCTTCAAATGGAGTAATCTATTTATTCTTAGTTGGAACACGGTTTAGGACATGACACGAAGTCAATATAGCCTCCCCCCACCATTCCTTGGATAAACCGGCAGTGTCTAACATGGCGTTAACCAAATCTATTAGAGTCCGGTTTTTCCTTTCAGCAATCCCATTGGATTGAGGGGAATTGGGAGGCGTCCTCTCATGTATAATACCATGTTCCAAACAGAATAAATTGAACTCATTAGAAAAGTACTCTCCACCACGATCAGACTGAATTCTTTTGATCTTTCTCTCAAGTTGATTTTCAACTTCTGCCTTATAGACTTTAAAGAAATCTAAAGCCTCGTCTTTAGTTTTCAAGAGATATACATAACAGTACCTAGTAGAATCATCAATCGAAGTCATGAAATATTTCTTTCCACTAATTGTCAACACACCATTCATCTCACATAGATCTGAATGTATGAGCTCAAGAGGTGCCAAGTTTCTCTCCTCTGCAGGCTTGTGAGGCTTGCGAGGCTGCTTTGCTTGCACACAAGCATGACACTTAGAGCCTTTGACAATAGTAAATTTCGGAATTAAACTCATACCAGCAAGCCACGAAATACAACCAAAATTAATATGACAAAGTCGTGAATGCCAAACATTAGTTTCATTACTAGTAGTGCAAACATGGTTCACTACATCATCATAGAAGTCTACCAATGAAAAACGGAACATGCCTCCGCATTCATAGCCTTTTCCAACAAAGGTTCCATACTTAGACAATACAACTTTATTGGACTCAAATACCAACTTAAACCCATCTTTCATAAGACGAGAACCACTAACGAGATTCTTCTTGATAGAAGGTACATGCTGCACGTTCTTCAATTGCACGATCTTGCCCGAAGTAAACTTCAGATCTATCGTGCCAGCACCAAGAACAGTAGCATGTAACCCATTCCCCATCATGACTGAGGAATCTCGAGCCTGATAAGAGGTGAACATGGAAATGTTAGCACACACATGAACATTGGCACCAGTATCAACCAACCATTCCGTGGGTTGAAATACTGAAAGAACAGTAGGTAATAAATTACCGTACCCAGAACCTGAAGTTCTTGCATCAGTATTGCCAATGACCATGTTGACAGATTTAGAACTCTGTCCAACCTGACCCTTCTTGCCTTTCTTCTGTGGACAACAATGAGCCCAATGGCCAATCTCGCCACACACCCAGCAAGGGCATTTTTCTGCACCATATTGGCAGCAGAATGTCCCTCGGTTCCACTAGTGTGTTTGTCTTTTGCCCTCGCCTTCTCTTCAACATCTAGAGAACCAATAAGGTACTCAATAGAAAGCTCATGCCTCTGATGTTTCAGAGAAGTGGCAAAGTTTCTCCACGAAGGGGGAATCTTAGCGACAATGCATCCCACAACAAACTTGTCCGGAAGCACACACTTGAGGAGTTCGAGTTCCTTTGCCATGATCTGTAGCTCATGAGCATGTTCTACTACTGATCGGTTTTCAACCATCTTGTAGCCATTGAACTGCTCCATAGCATACAGTTCACCACCGGCATCGGCAACACCAAACTTAGCGTCCAGCGCATCCCATAGTTCCTTGGCATCACGAATATGCAAATATGCATCAACCAACTTGTCTCCAAGCACACTGAGTACAGAGCCAACAAAAAGTACAGTGGCCTCCCTGAACGCTCTCTCTTCCTCGAGAGTAAGCGGACCTCTGGGAGTGCCATCTGCAACTTTTTCTATGCCCATAGCAGTGAGCCACAAGAGGGTTTTCCCTTGCCATCTCTTAAAATTAGCACCTGTAAAAGGGCTCGGTTTCAGCGAAGCAGCAAAGGCAGATGACGAAAATTGCCTAAATAGATAAGGTTTTTGGATTATTGGAATATTAGGCAATTTCCCCATGAGATTAATTACCGAAATCAACATTATGTAAGCACTAGCAGATCTAAACACATGCAGCCAAACAACTACATCTAGTAGATCTGAAAATCTAGCAAGAACTAGTGCATACAAAGTGAAGAATAGCACATACAAGTTGACTGGAAAGGTCGTCACCGTAGCAGCACCTTGGTCATTGTTGTTGTCGCCCATGGTGCTGATGAGGTCGTCGGTTGCTGAAGAAGAACACACGGACGGAGGCGAGCAGTCGCGCCGAGACGCTCCCCAAAAACCTTATCGCCCGTCTTCCGATGCAGGATCTCAACGGACGGGGTTTCGGAGGTCTGCTCTCCCGGACAGCCGTGCACGCAGCCGCCGGGATGGGAAAGCCTAGAGAGCAGCGCATCAAGAGGAACACACATCAAGAGAGACTGAGAAAAGAACTGGATCGTCTAGATCTGTCTGTCTCTCGCTCTATAGCCTGGGAGGTGAGCCGACCGAGTCGCCACGTGTTGGAATACAAGGACACGTGTCAAACATGCACACGAATTTTGACACGTACCCAACACTTGGTGCACCAAGCAAAAATTTAGTCTTCCACAAAATGAGTTTCTAACTCGAACTCGATTCACGAAACACGACGCGCGTGTGGGCGAGGCGAGGCGGGCGGCAGAGAAGGAGGAGTGCGCGTGGACTCCTTCGCTTCTCACTCACTTAGTGGGAGTAAAATAGTTCATCTTATAAGCTGGTCCAACTCTCTCCCAACTAGCAATGTAGGACTAAACTTTGTCTCCCACAAAGCTCCCAAGCTGCCATAGTAGATCGGCCTTGAGATTTCGGATTTATTAGACTGGATGGGCTGCCTACATGGGCCGCAACCCATATAAATCTAAAAAGTTTCAAGTCCAATCACAAGAAAACCACTTTGTTAGTCTTTAAAATTGGGTAATTGGTGTATCGAATACAATTACTAAAATAGGCTAATATAATTTTATTCGTATTTATCCATTTCTATATCCATGTTTGTTTCAAAACTTAATACCACATTTGAATTTGTAAAACGGATCTGGATATTTACCACATATCCACTATCAGTTCCCACCAGTTTGAATAATCGTTTTGGATATCCGTCTACTATTGCAAACATAAAGCATGGTTTGATTGTCTAAAAGAATGTAGTTGATTGCCTAATCTGGAATGATGTTTTCAATCAGAGTAAACGAGTGGCCACGATTTTCTCTAATTCACCGATTGTCTCTAGTTCACACCCTCTCGTGCTGTGCACCGTCTTATAGACATCAGTTTGACCCTGGAATGCTCCAAGTCGCTGACCAGTGAGGCTCCCGGATAGATGGGTCCACGCTTCATTGATTTTGCGTCGAACAGATGTACACCGAAGAGAGGCCAATTTTCTAGTTTCACCCTCCCACCTCTGGACCCGAAAGTATTTTCTATTGTCCGTATAAAACCGAGGAAGCCCTCGCTAGTACCTAATAGTTGTGAGATTTGACACATTTTTATACTTTTTATTGATGGTTTTCCTCTGGATTTGATCGTTTTCTAGCTTTACCTTACGCTAATACTTCGGTAGCAAAGAAAACATGATTTTTAATGTGCGTTTCAGGTTCTGAACATCAACAGAAGGTTTTAACAAGGAAAACACAATATTCAGGTGAAAACTAGAAAGTCCCTCTTTAGAAGCAATCGAGGGAGGCAAACCGACGTTTTAACGAGCAACTATACGGCGAGAACATTTTTCTGGCCGTGTAGTTCCCGTCGTATAGCTGTCGCCGCCTCCGTCTTGTCAAAAGGGATAACTTCCATGAAGTTGCCAGAGGCAAAATCATCACACAGCAGCCGCCATCCCATCTAGAAAGGAGAAAGAAGAGGAAGATATTCTTCATCTCGCTCCATGATCTTCGACCTCCTAGCCATCACACCCTCATAGCTATTACTTGTACTTGAGAGAGAGATCCTCACCTTGCAAGATTAGGGTTTGAGATTTTTTCTTCCTATCTTGAATTGTGTTGGATTACTTTTCTATTCCTATTGTGGATCTCCACGGTAACATCGATAAGAACTTCCTTTATTTGATTATATTGATGATACTTTCTTCTCTCATGTGTGAGTAAGTTCCTTGGGCGTGGGAGATGTAAGGGATGTTGGAAATATGCCCTAGAGACAAATAGTAATAAGGACTATTATCATATTTCATATAGTTTATGATTAAGTTTTATATCATGCTATAACTGTATTGAGTGGAAACATCAATACATGTGTGATATACAAACAACCAGGGGTTCCCAGTGAAACTCTAGTCACTGGTTTATTGGTCAATAGATGATCATGTTTCCTGATCATGTGGCATTTATGCCAGTTGGAAATGGAGTCAACTCATTCTGAGAATGAGATGATGAACCAATACCCAACCTAAACATCGTGACCCGATCATGTCACGAAGTTCAAGTTACGATGATTAGAAATGGATCCTCGTAGACTATTCCTTAGACCGTGAGCCTATATCAATCACTGTCTCCCGAGAGTGTTTTGATAGTATCAAGCGCCACTTGGTAATACAGTGGTTATAAAGGTGTGTTCAGGTACTCGGAGGAAACCGTAGAGGCAATATATGTCAAGAGCAGGATTTGTCCTTCCATGTGACGGGAAGATACTCAAGGGCCCACTCGGAGAAGTAATATCCAATAGCTGTGTAGCATGTGATTTGATCACGGGGATATCACTTGTCGGATCGAGTCAAGTAGCATTGTTCGTTAACGAGATTGAACACGACATGGTGATGTCATTGATAAGATCTCGGGCAATGCAAGTATCAAGAGACAAAGGGAATAAGACACAACTGTCCCGGTTCAAACGACGAAAGATCTTCATGGAATGCATAGGGGTCACATGGCCATCCAGGTCCCTCTGTCGATCATTGGTGCGGGAGTGTCCCGACCATGTCTAGAGTGTTCCTGAACCGTGGGGTATCACGCTTAAGGGTTTGATGATTCTTAGAGAGTGTTTATAGGATCGGAAGAATCACCGAAGAATAGTAGAGAGAAAACCGGAAGGGTTTTGGTAAGTCCGGAGGATGTCCGGAGTGGAGGTGGAAGTGTTCCATAACCATAGAGGTTGAATAATATGTGAATGAATGTTAAATATTGATTTAATCATTTATTCATAATTATTTAATAAGAGAAAATCAATTAAATGGTCAAAGGGCTTAATGGGCAATTCCCGAAGGGGAAAGGGCCCAAGAGGGGGCCGAACCCTTAGGAGGGGCCAAGGGGGTGGCCGGCGGCCCTATTGGGCCAGCCCCCACGTGGGGCCCATGGAGGGGTGGCCAGCGGTGCCTCCCCCACCTCCTCCTCCTTTAGTCCCACCCCAGGACTTTGAGGGAGGTAGTACCTCCCCTCCCCCTATATATAGTGGGGGTATTTGGCCAGATAAATACACAAAATATTCAGTAAAGGTCTTCTCACTTTTGGGGAGACCTCCAATTGATATTCTCTCTCTCTCTCTCTCTCTCTCTCTCTCTCTCTCTCTCTCTCTCTCTCTCTCTCTCTCTCTCTCTCTCTCTCTCTCTCTCTCTCTCTCTCTCTCTCGTTACCTTGGTCCCAAGTTCGGATGGCGCGAACGAGAGACATCTTCACCGCGAAGCGCCGTCGCGGATCCAGGAGCTCTACTTCCGCAACTGCTGCTGGATCGGGGAAGTGGGAGTCATCGTCACGCACCGGACGTGTGTAACTCCCTGCGAGGTGTCGCACTTGAGGCACTCAAGTCGTTGGAGCCACGGGAGCGCAAGGACTTCATCACGACCTTGAGGTCGGCTCTGGCTCGTCTACATCAATCACGCTCTCCTGAGCATTGACAACACTTTTCGGTCTTCAAGGGTAAGTTCTTGAAAAGCTCCTCCCGTTACTGTATTACTAATATATAGGTCCTGGCAGCATCAGGGGTTCAGGGGCGTAGGGTAAAAATTTATTGTTTTCATACGCGGAACCCCTACAAGGGATTGGTCAGATGTGATGTGCCTCCATATATTTTCCATTACTTTGTGATTCATTTTAATTACTATATTATGTGTGCTTGACTATCTGTGGGATATCTAATGCTTGTTGTCCAATTAAGGGTCCAAACAACATGATGCTTTGTTCTACATAGAGCTATTTTCTGTGCACTTGTAGACATGAAGCTATTTTCTGGCGCTATTGTTGGGGAGCTAAGCACTAAGTGTTTTTCTCTTGACATTTTAGGTGCTACTACTACAAAATGGTCTCCCTAGGAGATAAACGGTCAACACGCTCTGGTAGGACCTATTTACCAGATTATTTTGAGTGCGTGTCTATTCAAAGGCGCGAAGAAATTATTGAAAAACTTTTAAGATCAGACAAAGTTGAAGTTGAAAACCTAAGTGATTTTATGAAAATCATATCCATTTATAGGATAACTCCCAAGAAATCTGAGATAACTCTCAGGGAATACAGTGCTCCAAATGCTGCTTTCCTTAAACAACCAATAGAATTTCCTAACCCTGGAATTAGAGAATATCGATTTGATGGTGGAATTATCAAAAATTTGCAGGAAAAAGCTTTTTGTGGAAGGGAAGATGAAGACCCAAGAAGACATATTAGAGAGTTTGACGATTTGATGACAACACTTGGACCAAAAGGTTTGCCAAGAGATTTCTCTCATCTAAATGTTTTCGTTGGTCTCTTAAAGGTAAAGCTCTAGACTGGTTATATTCTCTCCCTCGTTATTAAATTAAATGTTGGGAAAACTATATTGTCAAATTCATAAACAGGTTTAATCCTTTTAAAAAAGGTAACTGAAACTAGAAAGAATATAGGCAACTTTAGTGAGAGCGTGGGAGAAAACTACCCGTAAGCCTAGGATAGATTCTTTGGAATGATCAATAGAATTCCTAATCATGGCTATTCCGAATCAACTATTTTCCATTTATTTTACCATGGTCTTAATGCTCAAAGCAGAGATTTGCTCGACTTATCAGCAGGAGGATGGATTAATACTTTAACTATTAAAGCATGTTTGGAATTAATGTCTACTAGGGCTAAGAATGATTCTATATACAATCCTGATTTCGACACTAAGCCGGAAAAAGGGATGCTTTGTATAAATCTTGATCTTATGCCTGAAGTACGCAAAACAATGAAAGGAAAAGGTATACCTTCTGAACTTGTTAAGGAAAATAAAGTAGACTTGTTACAAGTTTTTACTGAAGAAGATGAAACTAGAAAAGTTTTTCAAGAATTAAAACATCGACAAGCAAAATCTCATAATAACCTGCATAAGCATTTTCAAAAACATAAAAAGATTCTGGCGAAACTCACGGAAAATTATGATGAGATTGGCCAAGAAATAAAATTATTTCACAAGTATCTTAGTATGATTGAAACCCATTGTGAACAAATAGTATCTGGTTATCAAAATTTTCTTTGAGATGATATAGATATTCCCGTTTCTACTAATATTGTTACAAGAAGAGGTGCAGTTGTTACAGGACCATTAGGACCACCAAAATATGAAGCTGAAAAAGAGCGAAAGGAGAAAGCGTTTCTCAAAGCAAGCCAAGAAGATGATACACTGGTGAATCCTCAAGATAAAACTGCTCAAGAAACACAAGATCAAACCAAGGAGGACCAAAATGATGCACAGAATGACCATTAAGACTGATGTAGAGACGGTTGATCCAAGAGAAGAAAAAGAGACAAGCAATGAAGATGAATTTGTTGTAGTAGAAAAGAAAAAAAAGCAATAAGCAACAACAAAAGAAAGCAACAAAAGAGCCTGACCCCCCACAAAAGGTAAAAGACAAGAATAAGAAAGGTGAGCAAAAGCTTCCTTATCCAGATCGAAAAAAGAAAGCACCGGATCAGGTAATCTATGATTCTTTCAGAAAGGCACTTGGTGATCTTCACCTAGAAATTCCATTTACGGATGCAATAAAAGTTCCCACCTATTCTAAATTCCTCTTTGATATTATTAGTAGAAAGAAAGAAATAACTGAAACAATTGCCATGGTGACTAGTTATCCTGCTAATGGGAAGCTATTGTCTAAATTGGGAGATCCCGAAATACCAACTATTTCATGCTCAATTGACAAAACTGATATTCACAATGCCTTGTGTGATTTAGGTGCAGGACTTAGTGTAATGCCATATTCCCTCTATGCAAGGTTAGGATTAGGGAAGTATTCCCCTACTACTATCACTTTACAGATGGCTGACAAGTCCACTAAACAACCCATTGGTATGATTGACGATGTTCTACTTAGAATAGATGAGCATATCATTCCCACTGATTCTATTATTCTTGAGATGCCAGAGGATGAAAAATTATCCATAATACTGGGAAGACCTTTCCTTAGTACTGCAGGAGCATCAGTCGATTGTGCTGAGGCAAAAATAATATTCAATATCATGATGCTAAAATCATCCAGTATTTTCCCAAGAAGCTAGAAGCAGGAGAAAGATATATTCCACCGGCAAAACGAGTTCATGTGGTAAGTGCCTTCGATAAGGGGCAACCCGAGGTAAGAATTCGAGAACAGAGAAGGGGTTGAGTTATTCAACCATTCCTAATAAAATGCTTAATGGGAGTCAACCCATCACATCAATAAAATAAAATAAAATAAAGAATAAAATGTTCATCGCACTCCTACAACTATTTCACAGACATTCTTGCGGAAGTGCGCCCGTGAAGATGCAGCTGTCAAAAGGTAGTAGAAACATCGATTGAACAAACGTATATAAAAATAAAATTTTGAGTTTTATCTACAAGGACTAGCTCCATCATTTAGTTTTGACTGAAATGTAAATCTCTAGTTGAGGAAAATAAATTAGGTTGTACTAAAATTCTACTCCTTATATGCTAATGTTGGTCGACAATTTCTCCTGCCATTTTTCTGTCAAAAACAAGGTGTTTCACTAAGTTTTAGGATAAGAAGGTATTCTCAAAGAAATAGAATTTTTTTGATGGATATTGATGGTTTAATGACCAACTATACGGCGGGAATAAAAATTCCGGCCGTATAGTTTGGTCGTATAGATATCTTTGCCATCAACAAATTTTCTTTTCAAGGTATAGAGGATATAATGACCAACTCTACGGCGGGAATAAAAATTCCGGCCATATAGTCCCGGTCGTATAGGTATCGATGCCTTCATCGAATTTCTTCTCAAAGGTACTGACGGTTTAATGACCAACTATACGGCAGGAATAAAAATTCCGGCCGTATAGTTCCGGTCGTATAGATATCGATGCATGTTTTAGATAATTTATCTCGGGGATGTAAAAGGTTTTACGACCAATTATACGGCGGGATCATTATGATCCGGCCATATAGTTGTATCCGTATAGCCGTGTCCTAGCATAAAGAAACCCTAGTTGTGGTCGTATAGTTCGGCGCGACCACATAATCGTGCTGGGGCGGCTAGGTTTCTTCCCCTTCCTTACTTTTTCTCTCATACTCTCTCTCCAAACCTCTCAAAATCCACCTAGAACTCTTGATTCTTCGTGGATTTCGTTCATTTGAGTGGGGGAATCAACAGATCATGCATAAAGATGAACAAAATTGGTAGCATTTTTGCAAGGGCAAGCGCCAACATGGCGAGAGCTCAGGGCAGAGGGCCGAGCTCAACCCTAAGTTGGCCATAGTTTCATCGAGGAGGGTATTGCCCACACGTTGGGCCAATCACAGTTTTCTCACCGCGGTAGGGTTGAGGGCGAACTTTGACCTCATGTGTGATAAGTCCAGGCTAACACTACTCGGCTACGCAAGCCACAACACCTACGCCGAGCTCACCTTATGAGTTCCTTGCCTCCTTCTACGATGACCACATGGAGAAAGGTAATGCGTGCACGAGAAGCTTCACCATGAACCAACGGCACTATGAAATAACTTTTGAACAATTTTTTGATGCTTTTGGCTTCCCTCACGTTGGGGAGTCCACTGTTACTAACCTATATAGAGTCACAAGTGGAGAAACTTGGGAGGTTATTTCTGTTAATTGTGGCAGCGAATTCTACCAGAAGAAGATGTCCACCATTCAGAACCGAACAATTTGCTACTACTCCTTGTTCCTCGCCAACCTCTTCTAGGAAGAGGAGATACCGGTTCCATGGCCAATGCGTACATGGAAATGATCACCAAGGCACTCTTCCCCAATGCATCGCAAAGCCCCAATCGCGCAGCTCTACTCATCCAGCATTTTCATCACCAAAGCAATAAGACGCGAGGTGACATTCACATTGGTGGATTGGTAACCACCTTGCCCATGCATTAAATATTACATTACTGATGACCCACAAGTATAGGGGATCACAACAGTCTTCGAGGGAAGTAAAACCCAATTTATTGATTCGATACAAGGGGAGGCAAAGAATATTTATAGGCCTTAACAATTGAGTTGTCAATTCAGCTGCACCTAGAAACAATCTTGCTCGCAATAGTTTATCAGTAGTAACAGTTTTGTAGTAGCAATAGCAAAGTGATAGCAGTAATAAAAGTAAAGACAATAGTAACAATTGCAGTAAACAGTAGAATTAAAGCGCGGTAGGCATAGGGATGGATGGACGGGTGTTGTATGGACAAGACAATTCATATAACAATCAAGATATATGGCATTTGTAGTTGAATAAGATAAAGTATCCAACTACAAAATAATCATAGGCATGTGTTCCATATATAGTCATATATGCTCGCAATGAGAACTTGCACAACATCTTTTGTCCTGCTAGCCCGTTGCAGCGGGGCCTCAAGGGAATCTACTGGCAGTTAAGGTGTTCCTTTTAATAGAGCACCGGAGCAAAGCATTAACACTCCATGAACACACGGGATCCTCACATCACAGCCATCCCCTCCAGTTGTCCCGATTTCTGTCACTTCAGGGCCTCGGGTTCCAAACAATAATGTGTGTATACAACTTGCAGGTAAGATTATAAACAATACTATCATCATGAATCGATAACATGTTCAGATCTGAAATCATGGCACTCGGGCCCTAGTGACAAGCATTAAGCATAACAAGTTGCAACAAAGTCAAAAAGCACTAACAATAGATACTAGGCACCATGCCCTAACAATCTGATGCCATTACATGAACGATATCATCCAATCCCTACCATCCCCATAGCCTACTGCGAGGGATTACTCACTCATGGATGGGGGGATCATGGATGGTTGATGGAGAAGTGATGATGATGATGATGGTGATGATCTCCTCTAATTCCCCATTCCGGCAAGGTGCCAGAACGGAGTTTCTGGTTCTGAATAACGGTATCTAGTGGTGGCGGCGCAGCGGAACTCTATCTGGAAAAACGTCAAACCCCCCTCTGTTTTTAGGTCAGGGGGCTTATATAGGCGAAAGGAGAGGTCGAGGCGGAGGCCGAGGCGGTCACACCACCTCCTGACGCGGCCTGGCCTAGCCCACGCGGCCAGGTGGTGTGGGCCCCTCATGGCCCCACTCTGCCTTGTGTTCTGGCTTCGTGAGTCTTCTGGTAAAGTAGGAGTTTTGCGATATTTTTCGGGATTTTTCCTGAAAGTTGATTTCCTGCACAAAAACAAGACACCAAAGCAATTTTGTTGAAAATAGCGTTAGTCCGCATTAGTTGTATCCAAATCACACAAATTAGAGAAGAAACAATAGCAAAAGTGTTCGGGAAAGTAGATACATTTTGGACGTATCAATTACCTATTATGCAACCTATTGACGACTTCAAACTTATGGACGTCAAGTATTTAGCTGCTTGTGGCTTCCTTGGTGTTTACCAAGATAACAAGAGGCTCCGAGCATATCAGTTTGGTTATCTTGGTGATGCATAGGGTGAGAAGGTTCCGTTGCCCTATCCACAAGCCTTCTCAATTGTGGAGAAGGACACTTGGATCCTCACCAAGGATCAAGTGATGGAGATCATGGCTGAACTCCAGCCTGATCAAGAGGAAGATGAAGAAGGAGAGCAACAGGATGAGGATGAACAGGAGCATGAGGATGAGTAGGAATACAACCCTACTTGGGAGGGACAGCAGCAGCAGCAAGGGGGATCCTGGGACCCATGGCCCAATCAGCCGCAGCCGGGGTTCAACTCAAGTATGAGAATGAAGCAAGAAAGAGGAGGTACCACATTCCTTTCATCACCTTTTCTGCAATTTTAAATTGATCCTACAATTATTTACTCGCTTGCACTGGAATAACTCCCCACTTAGCTTGCTATCTTATAAATTCTATTCCTTTGCTAGTGTCTCCTTTTTAGTTTATAAACAATGAGCATTAAAAAAATATTTCCTACACTTTTACAACAAGAAAAAGCATCCAAAAGACTTGAGTCCATGTTTAGCCCAAAGGATTTGATTTTATAACTACTCCATCCCATTTGAGCTTAATGTAAATAGACTCGATAGCACCCTCGAATGAAATTGTTTGATAAAATGGATACTTCGAAGTTGTAGAGATTATGCCACTGCCTTTTCTAATAAGTACCATAAGATATTGCTTTACGCGTGTCATTACAACACTATTGTGCTCCATGGGGACCTATTAACTCCGCTGGCCAATGAATGATCTAAATATGGGAAACCACTTGA
Source organism: Avena sativa (assembly GCA_916181665.1). Lineage (NCBI taxonomy): Eukaryota > Viridiplantae > Streptophyta > Magnoliopsida > Poales > Poaceae > Avena > Avena sativa. The sequence goes on from OV702288.1 coordinate 630,887,103, forward strand.
TTTCGGCTATTGAGTTATGTAAACGTCTGTAGCAGCAATGCTATGACGGGTAAAATTTTAGTCTCCTCATGGTTTCACGTTCCAAGTGAAGTTGTAGTACTCCTATGACCCACTATTTCTTAACAATTATTTATTGGTATGGTCTCGAGTGCACAACACAGTCCCAATTAACATGTTAAAAACAGTGGCATGATTTCTCTATGAAAGAGATGGAGTTTTTGAAAGGAAAGGCAAGGAAAAAGGTGCTTTGAGAGTCTTGAAATTTTCACATGGGAATAGATGAGTTATTCTTAAATTGAATGTTCTTGGTGCCAACTTGGGCACTCTTAATTGATTAAGGAAACAAGAGCAGAAAGTTTCCATCTCTGAACAAAGAGAGACACCAAAATAATTTGTCTCACTCTCCTAGCTAAACTTTTGACACTTGCTCGGGCATATGATTTATTTGCTAGAAAGATATACGTGGTTAGGAAGTGGACCTAGTGCAATCTTGTGAATACTTGTATGATCATGTTTAAGATTACAGGAATTGTGAAGAAAAGAATTTGACACCAATTTGAGCTTGAAAGTTCTTTTATTTCAGTCTCGAATCTCCGCTATTCTTCCTTATTTTCTTGTCACTCGAGGGCAAGAAACATCTAATCTTGGGGGAGTTGATAGCTGTGAGATTCGACACATTTTTTATGGTTTTTCTTGATGGTTTTCCTCTGATTTGATCGTTTTCTAGCTTTACCTAACGCTAATACTTCGGTAGCAAAGAAAACTTGGTTTTTAATGTGTGTTTTAGGTTCTGAGCATCAACAAAAGGTTTTAACAAGGGAAACACAATATTCAGGTGAAAACAAGCAAGTCCCTATTTAGAAGCAATCGAGGGAGGCAAACAGACAATTTAACGAGCAACTATACGGCGAGAACATTTTTGGCCATATAGTCCGTGCCGTATAGCTGCCGCCGCCTCCGTCTTGTCAAAAGGGACAACTTCCGTGAAGTGGCCAGAGGCGAAATCATAACACAACAACCGCCATCTCATCTAGAAAGGAGAAAGAAGAGATCCAGAGAAGAAGGGGAAGTTGTTCTTCATCTCGCTCCACGATCTTCGACCTCCTAGACATCACACCCTCATAGGCATTACTTGTACTTGAGAGAGAGAGAGATCTTCACCTTGCAAGATTAGGGTTTGAGATTGTTTCTTCCTATCTTGAATTGTGTGGATTACTTTTCTATTCCTATTGTGGATCTCCATGGTAACATTGAGAAGAACTTCCTTTATTTAATTATATTGATGATGCTTTCTTCTCTCATGTGTGAGTAAGTTCCTTGGGCGTGGGAGATGTAAGGGATTAGTGAGATGTAATGTGCCTCCATATATTTTCTATTAGTTTGTAATTGATTTTAATTACTATATTATGTGTGCTTAACTATATGTGGGATGCCTAATGCTTGTTGTCTAATTAAGAGCCCAGACAACATGATGCTTTGTTCTACATTGACAGGATCTTGTTCGCTAGCAAACTGGCGATCCCCGAGTGACACGGGGATATCAATGGGAAACTAGTAGACTCGAGGATAATGAGGAACCGTCGTGCTTATTGCATTAGTCCGATCCAAAGAGCTTAATTGCTAAGCAACCTGCAGGATCTTAATCGTCTAGTGTCTGACCATGGTTTTGGTAATTGACTAGTAGGATTATTGTAGTTGGGACGAAATCTACCAAGAGGAGTTCTGGCTAATTATGGGTTGCTCGTCTACATATATACTTATAAGATTACAATTGTTACACTTATCATTTGTCCACCTGGCACAGTCACTATCACCATGAACTGTATCTCCCTGCGCCTTCTTTGTCATCTGTGGAAAACAACAAACAACCAAATCATTCTTTACTTTTATGATTTTTATTTCTGAAGTTTACATTTTAGCTTTATTTAAATACATCCAGTTTAATCTAAATTGCATTCTTATTTCACACTTGCAGTCAATTCACTCGAAGACCTGTGACAACTTTGAGTGTGACAGAGACTTCAATTATAAACACTTACCTTTGGGATCCATGTGGGATCGATATCTATACTTCGAAACTAGCTACAAATGATCTGTGCACTTGCAGACATCAGTACTGAACCAACACTTAGAGTCGGTTTGGCTCCATAGGCCCGAGCCGGTTTCCCATTTCGGTTCAAAGCAGTCTCAAAGAACCCACCACCCTGAGCCAGTTTTCCTTTCTGGCTCTAAGGTACAGAACCTCATGAGGTTTGGAAAATAAACCGCCTCAAAGTGAATTACACCATATATGTGTGTTGTTCTCAACTGTTTCTAATAATTTTTTAGCCTACGACGCTTAGTATTTCAAACCGTCTCAAGGATATTGACAACTTGAGGCGGACATTCTATTTTCCCGTCTGGAATTAACCGTGACTTTAAGCCGGTTTAGAAAAGAGGTCATCGTAAGTAGTTATTTCATATTTTAAATAATATAAAATAGGATAATTCAAAATCATTCAGAACAGACATTTCAAATACAGTACATGATTCAGCAGCAATAAATTCATACAGAAATTACTTGAAGTACTAATCTGCATGCACACACTATTATAAGAATTCATACAAAGATCTTCGTCTTACACAATAAAGACGGAGAGGATTGCAGGGTTCTTTGGGAGACCTTTGAGATATTGCTTGATGAATTGCCGGCATCACCTAGACAGAGCATTCAAGATTAATGGGCAAGGTGGCGCAAGATCTCAAAGTCCTCCGGGGACTACTGTTGGGGATATGCTAAACGGTTATCACCATTACATGTCTCTAATCCGGCTATCCTAGATGGCCCACAGTTGGTAGCAAGGCCCATGGCCTGTTGGGCGACCCAGTTAGACGAATCCAGAAGTGAGGCCCATGACGAATAAACCAAGGCTACATGGTCGTCACCGACATATATGAAGCCTTGGAGTACAAGACACGAATACTAGTTAGTATTAATGTAGTACTTTGTAACCTATCCGGCAAGGTGCTTTCCCTGTAACACTAGGTTCTCTCGCCTTTATAAGCCGGACATGTAGGAGCCTTTAGAAAATATAACAGACAACAACGTACAATGATTCATAACACCTAGCATAGCGAACCAATCTCTATAACTTGGTATTTCCATTATAGTGATTTCTAGCTGGAGTAGAGTTCCGTCACCGTCGTGGGACTTGAACCTGGGTAAGTTGTGTTACCTCGTACCCGTCAACTCACCGTCTTCCCCCACCTCTCTGAACATGCTCTGTGAGGACCCCTCCATGGTGTACTCGTCGACAATACCATGACACTAGCAATATTATGAAATAAAATAAAGATGAACTGTAATTTTAATGATTATGTGTTAGTTTTCTCTCTAGATATTATGTGAAGTCGTCCATGTAATATTTACCTTCGGGACTAGAGAGGGAATTACTGTTGGACATTTGGTAGTATGTACGGTTCTAAGTGATATAACGTGCTCACATGCTATTCATATGGATCAAGGGGGATAAGGAGATATTCACTAAGCCCATTTCAATATCCATGGAGAAACCCTTAATTGTGAGGGATCAGAGTGACTTGCTCATGATCATCGAAGTGGTCATTAGCAATGTAATATTAATTGGCTTTTCTGTGAACATCTTATTATTGAGCTCTCCCCACACATGTCATCATGAAAGACATAGATTCATCCTAACTATAATGAATACCAATGCTTGTGGTGTATCGTAAATTCCCCAAGAACATTTCGCCTTTCTAAAGTTTCATTACTTTTTTACACTGCATTCATCAATCTCTATTTACATTACTTTTAGTTATTACTTTGCACCCAAAACAACCTTCTCAGACGATCTTACTTGATATAAAGGACAACTTACAATTCTCTTTTGATAAATAGTGAAAGGGGTATAATGACCTATATCAAATATCTCTTCGTGGTTCGATACTCTTACTTTTAAAACTAGCTACAATATACTTGTGCACTTGCAGTCATGAGGCTTAGTGGGAGAGAATATAAGCTAGCTACGAGGGGATGCACCGCATTGGGTAGACGATTGACCTATTCCTTCGATCAATTGGTTGAGGGAAATCATATTACTTTTCAAAACCCCAACCCAAGGAACTTTTCTTCAAAAAATCACAACAGTTGAGGATAAGTTGTTTCACATAATATGAATTTTCAATGTGATTGTTATGGGCATATCGCTATTTATACGATGGCCTGACTAATTCCTTTCATTGGTTATGGAATCCAGTAGAATCGCAAAAATGCGGGCAAAATCAGCTAAATCAACAAGAAAAGTATCTCGACATTTTAGGTTGATTCACAACGTTTCCGACATGTTGGGTAACTTTACAAACTTTGATGTAGGACAATGTTTATCAATGTGCATTGTACTTTGAAATAGAGGGATCGAGTAAGAAACTAGAGCAAGTCAACCACTCCAATAACTGAACAAGCTACTAAAAAGAAATAAGAAAGTAAAAAAGTCAAATAGGCATACACCTGAAGAAGCCGTTAAAAATGAAAACATACCCCCTTATAATACGCACTCCTTCGCTCCCGAATTAATTAATTTCAGAACGGCGGAAGTATTTTTTTTTTGTGAGATGCTTATTCTACGGAATTAGTCATTCACTAAATGTGGAAAAATCAATACCATCATACTGTATTCAGTATCTTCCATACTTGGACTTCGATATCTTTCTTTGCCCACCGGATAATCTTGTGCGGCGTTAGACGCAACCACACATTCGTGTAGAATTGACCAGTTTGTCATAATAAGAAATTGAAACAAATCAAATAGGCAAACACCTTAACAAGCCATTGAAAATTAATACGAAACTGAAACCAGTGAAATAGGCAAACAGCTTAGCAAGCCATTAAAATAAAAACAGACACCAAATGTAGAAAATACTTTGCTATCTTTTTTTGTTGTTGCCCGCCATCTACCACATTCGTGCAGACTAGTCACGGACGCACGTTCACGCACAGTTTGGAGGCTACCACGTTGTCGGCCGCTGAGCGCTTCCGCCCTGTGACGACGAGTGCGGTCGCCAATCAGGCCAAGCAGCTGGCGAGATGGCGCGAGAAGGGAAAGAGCCAGATCTGTATGAGCTGCGCGCCTTCCTTGGCCGACCCGAAGGCCCACTCCTCCTCGACGCGCCTCTGCGCCATGTCGAACGCGACGAGCTTCCCGGGCGTCCACAGGTACACCACGTCCCTGTCCGGGTGGAACGCCATGAACAGGAAGGCCGGAGCAGTGTCCTGCAGCAGCAGGGACGACGAGCCGTCGTCGGGGACGAGGTCGCTGATCCCCAGCTCGTGCTTCAGCGTCCACTCGGATCTTCCCGCGTCCACGAGCTCCCAGAACCTGAGGCGCGCGCCGTCGCTGGACGCGTAGCGGAGGCGGCCCCGGCAGTGGCCCGCGCGCGCCCGGTAGCTGACGGGCGCCGGGAGCGCGGTGACCGCGCAGGCCATGGTGTCGAGGTCGATGCGGACGACGTGGCCCGAGTATGCCAGCACGTGGAGGGCTCCCGCGAAGCAGTGCATGGTGGCCGACATGGCGTCGGAGTCGAGGCCGAAGTCGAGGCTGTGCTCGCGCCACGCGCCGCGCTGGGAGTCGAACACCTCGACGGTGGCGCCCCGGGGCAGCCACCCCGTGAAGCAGACCACCTTGTAGTGCGGCGACGCGCAGGGGTCGAAGGAGAGGACGGAGAGCAGCGTCTTCTTCGTTGGTGCGGGGAGCGCCGCCCACCGGCGCGTCGTCGGGATGACGACGTGGAACGCCGGGCGCGGCGACGACGCGTAGTAGAGGAGGAGGCCGTTGCAGCCGTCGATGATGCTCGACGTGCCGTGGCACGGGAAGAAGCCCATGTCGTCGGCCTCCGCCACGCCGCCGGTTTCGCCGGAGGAGGATGATGAGGACGAGCTGGAGGCGCAGGCGTACGTGTACGCCTGCTGCCTCCCGCGGCTGGCACCGTCGCGTGGGTTGTCGTGGAAGAGCACGCCGGAGGTGATGAGCGGGAGCCTGCGGCGGAGGTAGTCGGCGGAGATGAGGCCGCGCCAGGTGGTGGACACGCACTGGAACCGCGCCAGCGACTTGTGCGGCAGCCTGACGAGGATCTCACTGAGCACGTCCTCGCCCATTTCGCCGCCCATCTCTTCCGATCCTCCGGTAGTAGTGGCCTCCTCGCAAACAACCACACGGGTACACGACAGACACTAGCTACTTGCACACCACACCTGACCGCAACAAGGAACTTATAAGCTCGGCCTCTCCGTCAAGACCACGACGACCTCCGCGGCAGCGAATGTCTGTTGGCCTGATACGGCAGGTGCTAGCTTGTGATTACAAATGGATTTCGATCAGGTAGTGGCATTGTCGTGCTGAGCTTGCGTCGGGCAAATGTATGGGCGTCGCGTGCTGGATTATATACACGGGGCTCTTCCGCTTTCGTACATGCGGCCGGCGCTGATTATATACACTGTGTTATCCTCAAGAGTTGAGAGGGCGGGGGCCAGTGCGCTACAGATAGATTGTCAAAAGGAGAAGGAAATCGATCGTGCGGTGAAATCTACACGATACGGACGCAAACGCAAGCAAGCGAGCGAGCGAGCACTTCCTCCTGATTACACGGACGGACATGCGTTCAAGCAACCCGTCAGTCCACCGGCCACGCATGCGGCGCGCGGTGAGGCGTCCACGTAAACACTTGGAAGGCGACCGAAGCTGCCATCTGGCACAACCGGATCGTCATCGTCAGACGACGCAGCAACTAGCCTACATACGTATATATACGTGCAGATCCTCCTCTCTCAAAAATATACTATAAGCAGGACAAGACAGCACGTACGGGCAAAGCACTAATTCGGGTGCTTAAACAATCCTTTCTATGGCTACTATTTTGGGGTGGAATGCTTCTACATGTTGCTTAAGCCGGTTGGAGCTATGTATGTGTATGTTGCTTCGACGCCAATGTTTGTTATCGGATTTCTCGCGCTAAAGCTCAATCAGTCGCTGTTGATCCGGCCAAGGAATCTGGAAGACTGGGTCGCAATACTCCTAACACGGGTTCCACTTAGCCACTAGGTCTCGATAACCATTTTTTTTCTTGCGATTATATATGCCAAACCTTGCTTTGAGATCGGTGAGAATTAGCAACGGATTGGTCGGTGGGTTGCCCGGTGGTGGAAGCAACAGAGCCCATCAGTGCGTGTTTATCATTAGCTACGCTGACGCTGCTGCTGCTACCTTTGTGTGGATGCCACTCCAATCAATCTCCTTTCCGCCCAACTGAGTTTGGTACGCAGCACGACGATGTGGACAATATTGCTCTCTGTCGCAGAAGGATACGCCTCAACGTTCGTGTGCAAGTGCGCTGTCGTTCCGTTCCTGGTACAGCGTGAGGCGTTCACTCGTCACCCTGCTGCCATGCACATCACATGACACATGGTAGTGATGCTGAATTGCTGACTGAAGGTTGGGGAAGGCGTGTCAGCCCAAGGAAACACATCCAAGCAATCACCGATGGCTTATTCAGTGTATTATTCACAATGGCAATGAGACTTCTCTCCATGTCCGAGGCACGGCTGGTAGACGGACGCTTGATCATATGATCGCGCTACATGTTAGCACGAGATAAAAGACTGAACCAGCGAAATAAGCAGCAGAACATGATAAACACGAGCGTGATGAAAAGATAGTCGATGACCAAATCGTTTGCATCTGTCGACCAGACCGTTTTACAACATGTCGATGAAGTAAAGAAGATAAACTCTTATAGTTTCACGTGACCATGACCGTTATGGAAGTAAAAAAACATATCCAAGATTGATCTATAAGCTGTTTGAGACCGCTCTAGGCCGTCGAGATAAGACTAAACGTATAGCCGATGAAACATGCGACTATGAGAGCCGTTTTCTCGTGCACGGGCACAATACACGACGTGCGTCCAAAAAGCATTATCGAAGTAAAGCCATCAAGTAAAATAGGTAGCATAAGAAGAGTGCTCGCCTAGAAAACATTGCCGAAGAAGAATTTGTATTAGCTCGCATCAACTAAACGTCATATCCGGGGAAAAAGCAAAGCACTAGAAGAAACAGCGGATCCAATATTTAATACTACGACAAAAGATCCGGCATAATCATGGTATGATTCATGACATGGAAAGATGTGATGTAACTTAGTAATATTAAGAGAAATCGGAGTTCCAGCAATTAATTAAATAGTTCAAGTTATTTAGCTACCTCACGAATTAAATGTTTATTAGCATGGCAAGACAAGGCACTGGTGCGTTAGACAATTTAAATGGAGTTATAATAAGACAACAATATCCCATATACACACTCCATATTTAATTTAGGTGAATCGATTATTTAACCCGAACAACAAGATATTCTATGCAAACATTTATGATTTAGTGTGACAATATATATTGCATTTATATAAAAATAGGGTATCGGATAGGGGTCACACATTTAGGTTCGGAGTCGGGGTTCAGGGATCTTGGATTTAAAGGATCTTCGGGTTCGGGAACGAAGGGCTTCGGATTCCTTGAAGACGGTCTTTGAGTCCGGAAATGAGGTATCATCATCCATCTTTGAGTTCCACAAAGTTACCAATTCAATAGTACAGACGGAAAAAATATCAACAGATTCAATAGTTTATATTTAGTAGTACTTGACAGATTCAACAACATTGCAAAGCTACTGATTCAACGGTACAGACGGAAAAATATCGACAAATTCAGTAGCACTTGACAGATTCAAGAACATTGCAAAGTTACGGATTCAACAATACATATAGAAAAATATTGACAGATTAAGTAGTTCATATTCAGTAGCACTTGACAGATTCACCGGTAGAGGAAATGATAAAAAATGGCAGATTCAGCAATATAGACAATGAAATTCAATATCAATACAAACAAAATCAGTTCTTCACTGAATTTTACAAAGCTTTGACACACAATTAGAGTTTCCCGTTTTCTTCGCGGACCCTTTTTTTGAACACCCTCGATCAATGGAACAAATAAAACTGACCACCAAGTATATTTTTTTGCATACCTCCTTCTCACATCAATGCCATTATGACCCTCAGATGCATCCAAAAATTCCCAAACTTCATTAGATTTATGAACCTCGTACGGTATCCCCTTGCGAATTTTTGCCATCATGCTAAAGTTTCAGAAATTTCAAAGAAAATATGATCAATTAAATACGAGTAACCAAACTAGCCTTCTTAATCAATTGTACCAGTACAAGGTCATGTTTTGAAGGAGAGAAATGATCTTGTGCACTTGATCTAAACAAGTACCAATACAAGTGTAACACCCCAGCATTGGAGCTTAGAAATAAGCTGAGATAAGGTGTGTGCATTGCATTCATGCATAGAAAATCCGGGGAATTTTCGCGCAAAACTAAAGAAGTCAGTGAGGGATCGGGATCTCTCTTGCTCCGATGGCAGCATTCGGTCAAGTGTGATAGATTTCGACATGACCTCCACTGTATCTTTTCTTTTGAGGGGGTATCCATTCAAATTTAAACATTCAAAAGTTATGTTTGAATTCAAATAGAATTTGAGATAAATTTGGAAAATAAATTGCAATAATAGAATAAAGTACACCTTATATGAATATATATAATACATTACCCTTTATGATAAAGGTATCTCAAGGCAAATGAAAGATTACATTAATAAATGAGAATACACGAAAATATAAGTACAAATAATAACAAGCCTTAAACTCCAAAAAGGGAGAAAATCAAACTTTATTATCTCAAACAAATAATAATACATTATTTTTACAGATACATAAAAGAATAAATGAATTACGAAAGAATCTAGAATAAAGATTACAATTAGGATCAATAAAAAAGGAAGAAAGGTCCTAAACTATTCCTTCATCTTGTGTCTTCATTTCTCACTCTGATTCCTACAACATAACACAAAAGATAACAAAGCAAAAGTAAAAGAATAAAGGGAATTGTTCAGATTAATGCTACTCTCAATCTGGCATAGTGTTGCTATGCTAAGTTCATCATTGAGTATGGGTTAAAGGGGCCACATAGGATCTTTTCTTATCATATTATATGCTTCATACTTGTGCATCATTAGCTTAGTAGCAAAAAAACCTCATTTAGCAAATCAAAGAAATAAGCCAAAGGATGAGAAAAATATCTGTTCACTCAAGCTGATCCACAGGCACATGAGTCAAAGGTTGAAACTTGCACCCTATGGAGCCCACTTGACAGCAGCTTAGTCATTGCATGCTTGTGTATTGTCAACACAATACCTCCACAAGGGAGGATAAGAACACACCCATGGCAGCAAAGTACCACTTTGTTGGTCACTCACCACATACTTCATTTCACCACACGGCACCTCAACATGTTCACAGCCCAAACCACAAGAACAACATATGTTCTTGATGGATCATCACAGATCTTCTTCACACATACCAACCAATATCACATGGATTCCTAGATCAAGATTTATCCCAAGAAGCCCAAGAGGATCAGGACATGATCATAAGCTAGCTCAAGAGGAGGAACTAGCCAACAATCAATAAGAAGGCCAACAGAAGATCAAGGTCAGCAGGAGAACCCCAGGTGAAAGTAACAACAACCACACCACCAGTAGTAGGTTGATTCTTAAGCTCCTCATTTAGCACATGCTTTTATGAATGCAGAGCTGAGGTTGGATTGATGTGGTATTACTCTTAGTCTAGCATGCAAGTGGCATGTCGAGATCATCATTGAGTATTTAGGGAAAGAAAGTAGCAGATCATGTTGCTTAGACCTACTATTGTGCACACTCCACATGGGAGGCACCACAATAGCAGATCTTGTAGCAGCAGAAGCCACCAAGTTGGTTAAACACAAAACCAGTACCAGATATGTTCTTATTTAAAATTAGGCCTCATCCTTTGCATCATAGGACATGTGTACCCACAAATCATCAAGAATCAATGATCCAGGATCTTCCAGACTAGCCAAAATAGTAGCAAATCATAAACCTTAGACTGTGCATCATTGGTAGCCAAATCTTAATCCATAGCTAGCTAATTGAGCAACATGTCCTGTTATTAAGAAACACCATTGTGCACACTCTAAATGGAGGTACCATAGTGGCAAACTCAAACAGGGGAAGTCACTGTATTCACTAACCAAGATCATCATCAAATTAACATGCCATATGAATAGTTGCAGCCAAAGAAACTTGTTTCAAACCCTCTTTCCAGTAGAACAGCTAGGAATCATTCTAATTAGGTATATCCAATAAGGGACCAAGGTCATTACTGAACCATGGTTTAGTTCAACATGTAAAAAGCTCACACATAAAGCCAAAAACTTGGATATTTATCAATAAATCATCAGTAAAGTGAATTAAATCATCTTCCTAGAAAAGTTAACTAGGAATCATATATTACAGTACAAAACTGTTCAATCAAGTTTCCATGGTCCTAATAGCAGAAGCTATTATTCAAATTAAAGCATCAACCACGCGTTTATTTATTATAATCTGTCCAGTAGTATAGGAAACATTCATAGGCTAGATAATTGTATATCCAATAGCAAACTTCATCCTCAGAATTGGCAAGTGAGGTTTAATTAACCACTCTGTAAAGATAATTTGTTCAGGGATAGAACAATAGCAAACCATACATTTCTAGGATGATAAATTCATTCATACTGAGAGAGAGGGGGAGATCGAGAGGGGAACTTACCTGATTATCCTTGCACAGCAAGGAGAGGAAGCAGATGGCGGCAACATAGACGGATGGGAGCCAGGGCGGCGGCACGGGGAGCACCTAGGGGCGCTGCAACCCACGCCTAGGACGCAATCACGACTGCTAGAGGAGAAACATGGTGGTGATGGAACACAAACCCTAGAACGAGAGAGGAGATAGTATGACCAGGGGAAGGCTCGAGCGGCGAATCAAATTGGACCAATCGGGGTTGCATCGTCGACCGCATCGGCAATCACGCCGATGTCGGCTGGGAATGCCGGAGCTCACCGGGATTGTACGGCAAAGGTGGCGGGTCATCACCATCATGGAGAAGGAGGAGGTCGTGTGAGAGAGAAGGGATCAATGGATTGGGTTTGACCGACTCGGTCGATCAGGTCCAGTAGTTTAGCCCAACTAGGTTTTGGGCTGGGCTGAGTATTGGGCTGAGATGGCCCAGGAACCTAGCCCAATGTGTTAAATGAGAAAAATAAAATTAAGCTAAATATTAAATGACCAAAATACCCTCTGAACATTTTAAGCTCTAGAAAAACATATAAAAATCCTAAAAATATAACATATTGGAATGATCATAAAAATAATATCTACCTAAGAAAAATATAACTTTACTTATTTAAGTTAAATAAAATACAAATAAATGTTAACATCACTAAAGCCTAAGTGATATTTCATAAATTAAGTAAAAGTCCTAAAAATGAATAAAAATCATTTTTGCATATGAAAATGAATATACTATTTTATAAAAATGCTAACTTAATTTGTTTACAAATAAAACTTGAAGCAAATATTTAAAGATATATAATCCTTTGTGGAATTTTGTAAAAATAAGAATAACACCTAAAATTAAATAAAATTCACTTCTAAGATCTTAAGTAAGTATGTTTTAATAGAAAAATACTAATTATATTATTCCAACACATTTTAAGGTTATTAAGAAATAAATCCTTATTTATTATCTAGTTGGTAAATTCTTCAAGAACATTCCTAAATAAGAAATAATCACAATTCTATATAAAACACCTTAAATCCCTAATAACTAAATAATAAATCCAAAGCTATAACTTGGATCTATAATAAATCTTAAGTGTAACTTATTAACCTTATAAAACTCTTTTAAAACCATAAATCCAAACTAAACCAACAATTTTAAGTAAAATTTGAACATCATAAAAATGAATGCTATATATCTCTTAACTATTCTTAAACATGATTCTAGCTCTAATAGATTATTCAAATCATCTAAATTTACTTTCCTTAATAAGATAAACTATATTCATAATAACAAATCACATTTAAACTCATCCTTCACTTAAGCTGAAAGTAAATGATCCCATACCTTCAAACATGCTTGTTGCAAGGTTTAAAGCTTATTAATACTTTTAAACACATCACACCCTAGATCTAATTATGCTTTTATAGTTAACTTTTGTCTATTCCAAATTAAGTCATAAGGCATCTCAAAGTCCAAACTTATCGGATTAGCATAAACGATATCGATCACATTCGATTAACCACAAAGATTGTTTAAACTTTAAAAAATAAATCTTTTCTTCAAAAGTTATTCGTTTTGCCACTTCAAACAACAATCTTATAACAAGTCCTTTAACTATTAACAATTTAACAAAATAATTTGCATCATAATTATGAGATAGAAATCCACCTCAATCTTAGAATATTATTATACTTCACTTTTATACTTTGCATGTTAAAATTTAAATACTTTTACTTTGTAAAAGTATCTTTCCTCAAAAGTTGTTCTTTTAAGAAACATTAAAAGTAATCCTTAAACACTTCTTTAAAAGCTCTAATTGATTCTTAATCTTATTTAAGCAATATTTTAGATACCATACCCATTTGAGTGTTTTAATATTGCATATTACTTGTTGTATTTACTTATTGTTTCACACCCACTCTCACAAGCCTTAATAAGATGCACAAGTGTGAAACTAGTATAAAAGGGCAACGAAATCCGAAGAACTCATCACAAACTCTAAACACTAGATTAGATACGACTATTCCGGGGTTTCACATTTATGAAATTGCATTACATTACTTATGCATTGTTGCATCTTGCTTCTTTAAACATTAGTCCTTATCGGACCAATGATGTTGTTTACAGAATTTGGATCTTCTATTATCTTGAAGACCGTGAGTGCATATTCTTGCAATCACAAAAGGCAAGTTCACAACTTGCTCATGTCCTTTGATTATTTTCTATGCTTGTAACTCAACTGTGTCGTCACCTGCATTTCAAAAAGGTCGAAAGCACTATTTTCACAATTAACTAAAAATATCGGTTACTGATCCAGGGTGATCCGCTAATCTATTATAACTGGCAATGGAAACACCATTATACAGTAATGTATCATCTAGGACTTAACAACCAATGTTGCAAGTGATTCTAGCGCTATTTATTACGCGTCAACCATGAGATTTGGAATGGGACAGAGAAGTCAGTTGTATCTTCTTCCTTTCATATGGAGGCAAGATGACCTTATCATGACATTGGGATTCCCGGTGTGGATCCAACATATGGGTGGGCACCCTTAGGCCCCACGATTTTGGTGTCTAGATTATCTATGAGTGGCTGCCGAAGGTATAATCGGATCTTTATGGAGCTTACCAGGGGCATCACCAGCTCATAGAGTCTTCGGGAACTCACCATGGTTGTAGCCTTCCCTAGTTGGGGGCTTAACGGAGGTGGAGTCAGCCCCGGAGGATTGTGTAGACATATGGGGTCACAGAGAGGGCAGCGATTGGCTTGGATCTTAGACTGGGCCCCACACCAAGGAAGTGTGGACGAGAATGCAACTCGGTTGTGCAACAAAGCTAAGGTCTCTTGTGGGAAAAGTGACGCACCTATGCAAAGTGTAAGAATTGTGACATGTTACTCCCTGTTTCGGGAAGGAGCTACGAACGCGGCAGGAAAGGAACCCCATGAAGTTCTGGTCAACCTGTGAAGGCTGTCGGACATAGTTTTCAGTATAAAAGTAACCCTTCAAGAAATGTTTACGAAAACCTGCATTGCCTATGACCTATGGTCCGTGGCTGTAGAGATAGTGCATCATACACTCCTTTTTAGTGAACTTGCTGAGTACGCTCGTACTCAACCGTACCTTCTTAACCCTTGCTAGGTTCTAAGCCATTGAAGACGACGTCAACGTCAGTTTCTGCTCAAGAAACCATCATTGATAGCTCAAGTTCTTCAATAAAGTCAATGAAGTCAACATATACATCAGCTGAAGTGAAGATAAAGTGTCGGTTTAGATAGGAATAGATTCTCTAGCCATAAAACCTATTTCTGTAGAGCATTGCAATAGCAGCAATGGCAAGCCAAATAGTTTAGATACTAGTCTTAGTTACTAGAGAGTTTTGAGTTACTATTTCTGGTTCTTCTTTGTAAGAAGTTCTTTCTCTCTCTTTAACCTAGAGTGTTCTCTGGATCTTTTGTAAAGAGTCGAGTTGTAATATATAGTCATGTCTTGGACCTGCTGTGTTTCTGTTGTACCACTCTGAGGGATGTAATAGTAGTGAACGGTGTTTCATTGGTGTTATGTCAACGACTATAGTGTACTACATCATGAAGTGGTATGCTGGGTCACCGCAGCTGGTATCAGAGCATATGATTTGACCTTAGGATTAAAACCCTTTTAGGAAGATCTGTAGGTTGGATAGTGACTATAGGAGCCATCTTATCTAAACCAAAACTTGTGATGGATATCCACTTGAGGATAAACCTTGTCACACTTAAGTTGGATGTACTTATCATCTTTCTTAAGGATTATTTGTATGTCTTCTCTAGAGAAACATCATTTTAGTATAGATATAAATAGGTATAACACCACTAAGATATCTTAAGTAAGATAAAATATCAAAGAAGATCAGGACTAAGATTAGGATATCATGTGGAGTAGTATTAGTGATGGAGTCTACATTTAGAATTCCTGTAAGTTCGAAGAACCTTATCACTAGTTGATACCATTATACCATAAAGGGTAGACCATTAGAGTATGTATAGATACAATTGGAAGTAAATCATGTGGCATGCACTTGATAATTCCATGTGATGGGGTAGAATTCTATTAAGAATCATTGATAGTAAGCAAAGAAGAAGAGTCGTCATGGTGAGATTAGCTCTTTGATCATGATGACTAGGTAAATATTAACAAGTTCGTGGTGAGAATAGCTCCGAGACCATGATAAGTCTGTAATTAGGACAAGTACTTGGTAACTAATCTTGTAGTAATAGTAAGTAAAGAACAGTGTAGGTCTATGGTAGAAGTCATAGATATTATAATATTATGATAATTTTTGGATTAAGGTAGTAACTACAATTTTGTTAGTAGTTTTGAGAGATCATGTGAGGATAGTTCACGATAGAATAGAAAATTGGTAGTCTTTAGTAGTCCCGAATGAAAGGTAAGAGGTTAGTTAGAACCAAAGTGAGACCAGTTTGCTCAAAATTATCCTGTTGCACCTGAGCAGTTTGGGTAAATAATGAGACGAAGAGTAGTTTAAACCTTAAAGTGCTAAGTATCACGAGGTAAACCTATAATAGGGGTGTCATATACTACACAACTAAGCTTGAATTCTAGAGGTATTATACTCAACTACTATATTCCGGGCTTAGAATGATGTGTGTTATATGTACCACATTTGGATTTCTTGGTTTTTCTTGGATATTCTTGATTGATTAGATCTGTACATGAAGTTTGACTTGGTGTGCAAATGAATGTTGCATCATCGCGTTATTACTTGATGTTATAGACCTAGATAGAAAAGGGAATTCGTGTAAGGGAGGAACGAGTTCCGAAGATCAAGATTAAGACTTGCATGAAGAGTAAAGCCAACTATAAGGTGTATAAACACTATTTTGAAGGATGGATCAACCCCAACTCACTATGAGCTGGCAATAAGAAGGATTATAAGTGCAGAAAAGTGTGGAGCAACATTAAGGAATGAATTTAGGTTCACTCAAGATAGGTGATGTGGCTAAGAAGCTAATGAAGTAGTTGTACCAGGTTCATGGAAGTATCATGAATCAGTGCAAAGAAGAAGTCTTGAAACAAAAGTGGTATTCAAGCTCTGACAAACTTAGAGAGGATGCTAGTAAGAAGTCAAAAACCGTGGGGTAATTCGTACACCTAGGAGGAGCCGCAGCTGGTATTCGTAGTTGGTATTCGTAGCTGGTATCCTAGCGATTTAGCTAATTAGGTCATCTTTGTGTAATATAAAGAGTATAAAACTTGGCCTAAGTTAAGTTAGTCCTAAGGAAGTATGAAATTAAAGATCGTCTTTTGAGACGCTTTGTGAAATCTGGCTTACCAAAGCGAAAATGTCTAGAAGGTTAGAAGTAAGACAAATAGTGTTGGAAGATTCATTTCAGAGATTCGTAATTGTGTGGGTGTGCCGTAGATTCTTTCATGAGACTTTATATAGGTAATATATGAGCTAGACAAAGACCAATATCCTTACTACTGAGTTAATGGGTATTATTCATGAAGTTTAGAGACCATTAGGAAACCCCAAGGGGGAGAGTAGACAATAAACACTGAAGTATTGTTGTCTAACTTTCTAACTAAAGATTGGAGAAGAAGTACAAATTTGTGGTGAGATTAAGCCTTATTCTCATAAGGTTATAAGAAATCATCTGTATAAGAGTACTCTCTAGAGTCTGTCCAGATGAAAGATCGAAGGAGGTATAATTGCTTAACCCTAGTGGGCTAGTTATAAAGGGGAAATAGCTGGTAAGTTATCCTTTAGTGTAAAGAGAGTATTCCAAAATAGACCGGGCTAGTGTAATAGGAAAAAAAACCAGATTGGAATGGACAAAATGTGTCCACAACCAATTCTAAATAGAACTGTAAGGACATAATCCAAGGGATTATCGTAACAGAAACCATAGGATAAATTAGGAATGATAGTTCGAAGTTGCCAAGTATGAAGATGATTGAAGGAAACAGATCTAGATACGGGATACCACAATTATCCCTAATTGTGATCACAATGGAATTTGAGAAATGGTGTGATCAATACAAGTCAACTCCTCATTCCGAAATGCAAGAGAGTACGAACTTCGGGGATGAAGTTTATTTTAAGGGGGAGAGTCTGTAACACCCCAGCATTAGAGCTTAGAAATAAGCTGAGATAAGGTGTGTGCATTTAATTCATGCATAGAAAATCTGGGGAATTTTCGCGCAAAACTAAAGAAGTCAGTGAGGGATCGGGATCTCTCTTGCTCTGATGGCAGCATCCGGTCAAGTGCGATAGATTTTGACATGACCTCCACTGTATCTTTTCTTTTGAGGGGGTATCCATTCAAATTTAAACATTCAAAAGTTATGTTTGAATTCAAATAGAATTTGAGATGAATTTGGAAAATAAATTGCAATAATAGAATAAAGTACACCTTATAAGAATATATATAATACATTACCCTTTATGATAAAGGTATGTCAAGACAAATGAAAGATTACATTAATAAATGAGAATACACGAAAATATAAGTACAAATAATAACAAGGCTTAAACTCCAAAAAGGGGAGAAAATCAAACTTTATTATCTCAAACAAATAATAATACATTGTCTTTACAGATACATAAAAGAATAAATGAATTACAAAAGAATCTAGAATAAAGATTACAATTAGGATCAATAAAAAAGGAAGAAAGGTCCTAAACTATTCCTTCATCTTGTGTCTTCATTCCTCACTCTGATTCCTGCAACACAAAACAAAAGATAACAAAGCAAAAGTAAAAGAATAAATCGAATTGTTCAGGTTAATGCTACTCTCAGTCTGGCATAGTGTTGCTATTGTAAGTTCATCATTGAGTATGTGTTAAAGGGGCCACATAGGATCTGTTCTTATCATATTATATGCTTCAGACTTGTGCATCATTAGCTTAGTAGCAAAAACCCTTATTTAGCAAATCAAAGAAATAAGCCAAAGGTTGAGAAAAATATCTGTTCACTCAAGCTGATCCATAGGCACATGAGTCAAAGGTTGAAACTTGCACCCTATGGAGCCCACTTGACAACAGCTTAGACATTGCATGCTTGTGTGCTGTCAACACAATACCTCCAAAAGGGAGGATAAGAACATAGCCATGGCAGCAGAGTACCACTTTGTTGGTCACTCACCACATGCTTCATTTCACCACACGACACCTCAACATGTTCACAGCCCAAACCACAAGAACAACATATGTTCTTGATGGATCATCACAGATCTTCTTCACACATACCAACCAATATCACATGGATTCCTAGATCAAGATTTGTCCCAAGAAGCACCAAGAGGATCGGGACAGGATCATAAGCTAGCTCAAGAGGAGGAACTAGCCAACAATCAATAAGAAGGCCAACAGAAGATCAAGGTCAGCAGGAGAACCTAGGTGCAAGTAACAATAACCACACCACCAGTAGTAGGTTGATTCTTAAGCTCCTCATTTAGCACATGCTTTTATGAATGCAGAGCTAAGGTTGGATTGATGTAGTATTACTCTCAGTCTAGCATGCAAGTGGCATGTCGAGATCATCATTGAGTATTTAGGGAAAGAAAGTAGCAGATCATGTTGCTTAGACCTACTATTGTGCACACTCCACATGGGAGGCACCACAATAGCAGATCTTGTAGCAGCAGAAGCCACCAAGTTGGTTAAACACAAAACCAGTACTAGATCTGTTCTTATTTAAAATTGGGCCTCAGCCTTTGCATCATAGGCTGGGACATGTGTACCCACAAATCATCAAGGGCCAATGATCCAGTATCTTTCAGACTAGCCAAAATAGTAGCAAATCATAAACCTCAGACTGTGCATCATTGGTAGCCAAATCTTAATCCATATCTAGATAATTCAGCAACATGTCCTGTTATTAAGAAACACCACTATGCACACTCTAAATGGAGGTACCACAGTGGCAAACTCAAACAGGGGAAGTCACTGTATTGACTAACCAAGATCAGCATCAAATTAACATGCCATATGAATAGTTGCAGCCAAAGAAACTTGTTTCAAACCCTCTTTCCAGCAGAACATCCAGGAATCATTGTAATTAGGTATATCCAATAAGGGACCAAGGTCATTACTGAACCATGGTTCAGTTCACCATGTTAAAAACTCACACATGAAGCCAAAAACTTGGAATTCATCAATAAATCATCAGTAAAGTGAATTAAATCATCTTCCTAGAAAAGTTAACTAGGAATCATATATTACAGTACAAAACTGTTCAATCAAGTTTCCATGGTCCTAATAGCAGAAGCTATTATTCAAATTAAAGCATCAACAACGCGTTTATTTATTATAATCTGTCCAGCAGTATAGGAACCATTCATAGGATAGATAATTGTATATCCAATAGCAAACTTCATCCTCAGAATTGGCAAGTGAGGTTTAATTAACCACTCCATAAAGATAATTTGTTAAGGGATAGAACCATAGCAAACCATACATTTCTGGGATGAGAAATTCATTCATACCGAGAGAGAGGGGGAGATCGAGAGGGGAACTTACTTGATTGTCCTTGCACAACATGGAGAGGAAGCAGACGGCGGCAACATAGAGGGATGGGAGCCAGGGCGGCGGCCCGGGGAGCACCTAGGGGCGCTGCAACCCATGCCTAGGCCGCAATCACGACAGCTAGAGGAGAAGCACGGTGGTAATGGACATCACCACATCGCCAGAACACAAACCCTAGAACGAGAGAGGAGATAGTATGACCAGGGGAAGGCTCGAGTGGCGAATCGAATTGGACCAGTCGGGGTTGCATCGTCGACCGCATCGGCAACCACGGCGATGTTGGCTGGGAACACCGGAGCTTGCCGAGATTGTACGGCAAAGGCGGCGGGTCATCACCGTTGTGGAGAAGGAGGAGGTCGTGTGAGAGAGGAGAAGGGATCAACGGATCGGGTTTGAGCGACTCGGTCGACCAGGTCCAATAGTTTAGCCCAACTGGGTTTTGGGCTGGGCTGAGTATTGGGCTGAGCTGGCCCAAGAACCTAGCCCAATGTGTTAAAGGAGAAAAATAAAATTAAGCTAAATATTAAATGACCAAAATACCCTCTAAACATTTTAAGCTCTAGAAAAACATAGAAAAATTCCAAAAATACATATAACATATTGGAATAATCATAAAAATAATATCTATGTAAGAAAAATATAACTTTACTTATTTAAGTTAAATAAAATACAAATAAATGTTAACATCACTAAAGCCTAAGTGATATTTCATAAATTAAGTAAAAGTCCTAAAAATGAATAAAAATCATTTTTGCATATGAAAATGAATCTACCATTTTATAAAAATGCTAACTTAATTTGTTTACAAATAAAACTTGAAGCAAATATTTAAAGATATATAATCCTTTGTGGAATTTTGTAAAAATAAGAATAACACCTAAAATTAAATAAAATTCACTTCTAAGATCTTAAGTAAGTATGTTTTACCATAAAAATACTAATTATATTATTCCAACACATTTTAAGGTTATTAAGAAATAAATCCTTATTTATTATCTAGTTGGTAAATTCTTCAAGAACATTCCTAAATAAGAAATAATCACAATTCTATATAAAACACCTTAAATCCCTAATAACTAAATAATAAATCCAAAGCTATAACTTGGATTTATAATAAAACTTAAGTGTAACTTATTAACCTTATAAAACTCTTTTAAAATCATAATTCCAAACTAAACCAACAATTTTAAGTAAATTTTGAACATCATAAAAATGAATGCTATATATCTCTTAACTATTCTTAAACATGATTCTAGCTCTAATAGATTATTCAAGTCATCTAAATTTACTTTCCTTAATAAGATAAACTATATTCATAATAACAAATCACATTTAAACTCATCCTTCACTTAAGCTGAAAGTAAATGATCCTATACCTTCAAACATGCCTGTTGCAAGGTTTAAAGCTTATTAATACTTTTAAACACATCACACCCTAGATCTAATTATGCTTTTATAGTTAACTTTTGTCTATTCCAAATTAAGTCATAAGGCATCTCAAAGTCCAAACTTATCGGATTAGCGTAAACGATATCGATCACATTCGATTAACCACAAAGATTGTTTAAACTTTAAAAAATAAATCTTTTCTTCAAAAGTTATTCGTTCTGCCACTTCAAACAACAATCTTATAACAAGTCCTTTAACTCTTAATAACTTAACAAAATAAGTTCCATCATAATTATCAGATAGTAATCCACCTCAATCTTAGAATATTATTATACTTTGCATGTTCAAATTTAAATACTTGTACTTATTAAAAGTAATTAATACATTGCTAACGTATCTATAATTTTTAATGTTCCATGCTTGGTTTATATCTACTTTCTTATGTTTTGTCCACACTTTTGAGTACTTTTTATACACTTTCTTGGACTAACCTATTAACAAGATGCCACAGTGCCAGCTGCCTGTTTTCTACTGTTTTTTGGTTCCAGAAAAGTCAGAAAATGAATATTCTCAGAATTGGACGGGACAAAAGCCAAAGTCGATATTTTACCAGAAGACTCATCGAGCCAGAAGACGAGACGGAGAGGGGCCACAGGGCGGCCACACCATGTGGTGTCACGGGTCCTCCCTGGCTGCGCCACCTGGTGGTGTGGGCCCCCTGGCCACCCACCGACCCTGCCTGTTCGCCTATAAGAAGCCTCCCGATGCAAAAACCCTAAATCGTCCATCCTCGAGCCACGAAAAGTTCCACAGTGCCACCGCCACCGAAGAGGAGATTCGGGGGACAGAAGTCTCTGTTTCGGCACCCTGCCAGGACGCGGAAGTGCCCCCGGAGCCATCTCCATCGATCTCCACCACCGTCTCCATCGTCGTTGCTGATTCCCATGATGATGAGGGAGTAGTTCTTCCTCGAGGCTAAGGATTCTCCTGGCAGCTATGTGTTCATCTCTCTCTATGCATGATCATATTGTGATCATGAGCTTTGTAATAAAGTAGATCTACCTTGCTACTCAAGTGCTTTAATAGATCTCTGCTCTCCTCATGTGTGTGAAAGTGACAGCGTGCACACCATGGTGGCACTTAGGATAGAGATTACAAATACTTGTTGTGAGTTATATTTGGAGTTGGATGTTTCTATGAAATTGTGGTGTTTGTTGGAACCATCTAGTGCTCAAGGTGACAGTGTGGGGTTATCTAGATGGGAAAGGCTTACTTTGAGGTGTGTTGTTATAGCCCTACCATGGATTAGAGTGTCCAACCAGAGAGTAGTTCAGGGTAGCATCATAAAGAGATGATATTTATATGAGAGTGTTCACTAGTGAAAGTATGATCCCTAGGCCTTGTTTCTAAGCACTGAAACACCGTTTGCAACTAGATCTATTACATGTTTGCTTTCTTCCATCTTTATTTCAGTTTGCCTTTAGTCTCTTCCACGCCATCAAGCTATTTGCTGGCACCATTGTCTTATATCCATACCACTTGTATTTCACTATCTCTTCGTCGAACTAGTGCACCTATACACCTGACAAGTGTATTGGGTGTGTTGGGGACACAAGAGACTTCTTGTATCTTGATTGCAGGGTTGCTTGAGAGGGATACCTTTGACCACTTCCTCCCTGAGTTCGATAAACCTTGGGTAATCCACTTAAGGGAAACTTGCTACTGTTCTACAAACCTCTACACTTGGAGGCCCAACAATTGTCTACAAGAATAGAAGTGCGTAGACATCAAGCTATTTTCTGGCGCTGTTGCCGAGGAGGTAAGGTAAAAGGTACTCACATCCTCCGGTGTGAGTGCTCGAAGTTATTTCCTTTAGATTCTGCAATTTTGTGTTTTTGTTTCTTGTTTTCACTAGTTAGGCTTAATGGAAAACAACAACAAAATTAGAGAGATTTTTAGTATTTTCCTAATGTAGAACATGAATTGTCTGAAAAGAAAATTTAAAAACCCATGGAACTTTCTTTGCATGCTAATAACAATGTTATTAGTATGAATCTTCTGAACACCTTTGTTAATAATGCTATGGAAACATCTAAGCTTGGGGAAGTTAGTTTTTATGAAAATGATCTTTTTAATTCCCTAGCTTTAAAGAAGAAAATTTTCTCTGATGATACTTTATCTCCCATATGTGGTAATTCTAATGATACTTGTGATATTTTAAATCCACATACTGAAAGCATCTCCTTTAAAATACCTATAAAAATTGTTGAACGTGTTATGAACAACTGTTATTTGGGAGATGGAACTGTCCATCCTGGTGATCATTTACTCTTTATACACGAATTATGCAAGTTGTTCAAGTGTGCAGGTATTTCAATAAACCAAATTAAGAGGAAGCTATTCCCTTTTTCACTTAAGGGCAAAGCAAGGGAGTGGTATGAGCTGCTAGATGATCCTCGTCATTTGGAGTGGAAGGAACTTGAAACCCTTTTTTACTCTAAATTTTATCCTCCTCATGAAATTCATAAAGATAGGAATTACATTTATAATTTTCATCCACATGATGGAGAAAGTATTGCCCAATCATGGGGGAGATTGAAGTCACTAATGCTCAAATGTCCCATTCATGAGCTCCCTACTAATATTGTTATTAATAATTTTTATGCAAGGTTTCAGGACATTACAAGGACTATCTAGATACATGTTTAGAGGGATCCTTCACAAGCAAGGAGGTCAAAGCTAAGTGGTATCTTATTGAAACAATTCAAAGCAATACCGAAGATTGGGATAACGACAAAGGTAAAGAACCAGGTATAAACTATGAGTATGACTGCATTAAGTCTTTCGCTGAAACTGCTGATTTTGAAGAGCTTAGTGCTAAATATGGTCTTAATCCTCAAATTCTTATTGATTGTTTTAGAGCCTTTGCTTCTCATATTAATGCTCCTAAAGAAAAATGGGACATGTATCATGAGCTTTTTAAAGACACTTGCATGGAAAATGAAATTGTTATTAATGATAGCAATAAACATGCTCAAACCTCTGAAAGTACTATTTCTTATAAGCATGTTAATTTTTGTGGAATACATAGAACTTGTGGAAAGAATCAAAATGAAGAAGAATATTGTATCACCCACAGGAATGAAAAAACTAGAACGTGGTATAGGGCTCTAAATGATCTTGGTAAAAAAGTTTGTGCCCTCTATCCTTTTATTTGTGAACTTTGCTTTGAAGTGAGTCATTTCAATTTTCAATGCTCAGGCCATAATAATAGCCCTTCTAATCCAATGAGTACTGCAAGTTTGTATTGTGATGACATGATCACTCCTAATCAGCATGATGAACTTACATTATTTTTGGGGTGTGAAGAGTTATCAAGAAAAACCTCTTTGGTAGATATGGGTGCTTTTGATATGAATAGTGTCCTGCATGGTTGTCATCTTTATTGTGTTGATAATTTCCACACAAATACTTACATACAAAATATTATAGAAGATGAGATTTTACCAAAATATGATAGGACTAATATGTGTTTTGATCTTATTAATGAAAAGAAGGAATCCTCCAAAGTTTCTCTATTGTCTCTAATAATAAACCAGGGTATATGGAGAAGCTTCCTTTCAAGCCTCTCCCTCCTAAAGAGAAGAAGATAAAGAAGAAAAAGAGGAGTAAAAGGAGGGAGGAAACGGTATTTTCCCCTAAGCATGTTGCTCCTATTATAGTTTTTGATGAGTCTGAACTCGATGATGTTCCTATGCCTGTTACCTATAGTAGTGATCATGATTGGGAAAAGCACACTTCTTTTGATATTGAAAATTTCTTTGGTACCAATTCTGAAAATGATGATATCAATAATTGCTGTACTATTAGTGCTATCCATGTTCCTTCCAATGATGATATGTTTACAAACGAACACACTTTGGAAGATAGCTATTTTGTTGAATTTGCTCCCACTACAATTAATAAGAATGACTATGTTTATGTCGGTAGTATTAATTCTTTTATGCATGTGGCTCATGATAAGAATGTTTTATGTGACAGTTATATTGTTAATTTTATTCATGATGCTACTTAAAGTTATTATGAGAGAGGGAAACATGGTTTTATGTATCTCAACAATATTAAGTTTCCCCTCTTTAGGTTGAAAGTCTTGAAGTTGGACTTGTTTTGCTTTACTATGCTTGTTGCTTTGTGCTTTAATGACTTGTTTCTTTACAATATTCCTATGCATAGGAAGTGAGTTAGACTTAAATGTGTTTTGAATTTTCTCCTTGATGCTCTCTTTTACTTCAATTCATATTTCTTATGTGAGCATCTTCTCAAACTATCATGCCTAACTTAAAGGCGTTAAAAAAGTACTTATTGGGAGATAACCCAAAAGTTTTAGATGAGTCTTGGAAGTTATTACTTATGTAATAACCGCTCCTTATCCTTTTTATTTGCTTTTTGTGCCAAGAGTAACCTCTAATGAGAGAGAAGTAATGATTGGGAAAGTTGCTGTCTCGAAACAGATTTTTGTTCTTCACCGTAAAAATTCGTGTAAAATATCTGTATGTCCTTTTGAGGCGTGAATTTTTGTGCTTCTTCCCCAGGTTGTTATCTAACTTTCATTAGTTCAACACGTTTTGATTTGAGCAACATAAGGTTTTCGAAAAAATTCGTCTTTACCTACTGGTCTGTTTTGACAGATTTCTGCCATTATTTGCATTTGCTTCTTGTTGGTTCCTCTTTGAGTTCTTTTGGGGAATTGAGCTTTTTGAGAGAATTTCTACAGTAGCTTGTGTTTTAATGGAAGTTTTATTGGTGTTGAAACTGAACCCAAAGACCTATTATCTTGAGTGCACTAATGTTGCTAATAAAGATTGTGTGAAGTTTTGTATGCAGGAAAATTTCAGGTGTATGGAAGGAATGAGTAATGAGATGAAGAATGGGCTAAAGCTCAACCTTGGGGATGCCACGCGTGTCACCCCAAGAAATATCCAAGAAGTACAAGTGTCAAAGCTTGGGGATGCCCAAGGCATCCCCTTCTTCATCAATAAAAATCCCAGGTTCCTTCCAAACACTTCATTTTTATTGTTTCATGCACAGTTGTGTTGTTCTTGGAGCGTCTTCTTTTTCGTTTTCATTTTGGTTTTTGTTTGCTTGGTTTTCTTAGTTTGATGAATAAATTGGTTGGACCCCTGATGTCCCAAAATATATCGAGCTCGTTGGGGAACCCCAAGAGAAAGGTATGATGATCACAACAACAAGTTTTTCTCTCAGTATGAAACCAAGGTTATCAATCCAGTAGGAGCAAGGAACCACCCCAAAGGTGTAGCTAGCTGAACGTTGGCAGGGCGCACTACCGGTGCCAACAGCAACATGGAGACCTGCACAACACAACCACAGAACTTTGCCCCCAACTTGCGACGAGGTTGTCAATATCACCGGTTTTGCTGAAAACAAAGGATTAAACATATCGAATGGAAGGAAGTAATAGTTTGCAGAAAGTAAACACAAAGCAGTAAACAGTTTGTAGATTGAATGTAAAAAAAAGGACCGGGGTCCATAGTTCACTAGAGGTGGCTCTCCTTAAGATAGATAACATGCTGGGTGAACAGATTATAGCGGGGCAATTGACAAACATCAAGAAAGCATTACATGCATATACTAATCATCTTGACTCCTTTGAGATTCGATTGGGCATTACAACATTATACATAAGACCGCCATCCAACTGCATCTATGACTAATAATCCACCTTCAGGTTATCATCCGAACCCCCTCCAGTATTAAGTTGCAAGCAACAGATTATTGCATTACGAATTGCGTGTAAAGTAAACAATACGATTGTTCTATGAACAAAGGATTATTGTTTTTTCTCCCTAGTAGCAACAACACATCTAGTACCTTAGAGATTTCTGTCACTTCCCCAGATTACCAGAGGCATGAACCCACTATCGAGCATAAATACTAACTCTTGGAGTTGCTAGCATCTACTTGGCCAAGATAGCTACTAACAACGGAAAGCATGCAAGATCACAAATAACAAAGACATGATAGAATCAATAATCAATCTGAAATAGCATATCAATATCCATCGGATCCCCGCAAACACAACATGTATGGATTACAAATAGATGATCTTGATCATGAACGGAGCTCATAAGATCTAAACATGAAAGCACAAAGGAGGAGAACCAGCCATCTAGCTACTACATGGACCAGTAGTCTAGAGATGAACTACTCACGCATCACATCGGAGGCTTGCATGATGATGAAGAAGGCCTCCAGGGTGAATTCCCCTCTCTGGCAGGGTGCCGGGAAGAGCTTTAGATCCCTCCCGATCTAGGGACAGAGACGACGGCGGCTACAGACTCTTTCATGGATTTTTGATCGGTACTTAGGGTTTCCGTATCAGAGGCAATATATAGGTGGAAGGAGAGGCCGAGAGGGTGCCTAGGTCGGCCAGACCACCCCCTGGCGCGGGTCAGGCCTAGCCACATGGCCAGGTGGTGTGGCCAGGTCCCAGCCCCTCTCCGTCTCGTATTTTGGCCCCAGATGTCTTTCGGTAAAATAGCGACTTTGGCTTTTGTCCCGTCCAATTCCGAGAATATTCATTTTCTGACTTCCTGGAACCAAAAACAGTAGAAAACAGGCAGCTGACACTGTGGCTCTTGTTAATAGGTTAGTCCAAGAAATCATATGAAAAGTACTCCAAAGTGTGGACAAAACACAAGAAATTAGATAAAACCAAGCATGGAACATCAAAAATTATACATACATTTGCAATGTATCAACATCCCCAAGCTTAACCCTTGCTCGTCCTCGAGTAGGTAAGTGATAAAAAGAAAGAATAATTTTTGAGGTGACATGCACCATCACAAACTTGATCAAAGTATTTGCAAAACATGGATAGCTGGGATCATAGTACTTCAATCATAACATGAAAGACAAAGTTCTAGCAATAAGACAAAGAAACTATGTTGCAACATGAAAAGAACAAACAAAAGATTCATGAATAACAATGCTTTGCAAGACGTTTGTTTGTTTCACATAAAGAAAACATAGCATAATAGCATTCAGCTTGTCCCTCATAGAGTAGCAAATATAAATGCATAGGACACCTTCAAAGTTCATAAGAGTGACTAGATACAAATAGTTTAAAACAAGCAATATCAAGATATGCATCAATCAACAAGTCTTGGGACAATGCACATAGAACTAAGAATGGCCACTATGCTCTCAAAGTAGGTGCATAAAGATAGAAGGTGGAGACTCAACATATAAGTGGAAGAAAGGCCTTCATAGAAGGAAGCAGAGATTCAAGTTTCATAAAGAGTTTCCAAAAATTATGGTACTTAATAGCTTTCAGCTCTCATTGCCCCTATCATAAGCATCTTGAAGTGATTAAGGTTAAAGTGAACAAACTATGGTGTACATGCTTGACAAAGTATAAGTTGGAAATCTCATGTCCCTTGAATACGAGGGTCGCTCCTCATGCTACTAAAGTTTAGTCACTAGGTAAGTTCTTGTCATCGTAAGTACATGTGTATCATAGAGAACCACCAACGGGGTACCAACAGAGAACCGCCAACGGGTTATCATGGAGCAAGGGGTACCCCGTTGGCGGTTCTCTATGATACATATGTACTTACGATGACAAGAGCTTACTTGTGACTGAAGTTGAGTAGCATGAGGTTCGGTCTTCGTAAGTAAGAGGCATGAGATTTCGTCTTATAACTTGTCAAGCATATCCTCTTAGTTGTGTCACTTTAACTTTAATCACCTAAAGATGCTTATGATAGGGGCAATGAGAGCTGAAAGCTAATAAGTACCATAACTTTTGGAAGCTCTTTATGAAACTTGAATCTCTACTTCCTTCTATGAAGGCCCTTCTTTTACTTTTATGTTGAGTCTCCACCTTCTATCTTTATGCACCTACTTTGAGAGCATAGTGGCCATTCTTAGTTCTATGTGCATTGTCCCAAGACTTGTTGATTGATGCATAACTTTGATATTGCTTGTTCTTAAACTACTTGTATCCAGTCACTCTTATGAACTTTGAAGGTGTCCTATGCATTTATGTTTGCTACTCTATGAGGGACAAGCTGAATGCCACTATGCTATGTTTTCTTTATGTGAAACAAACAAACGTCTTGCAAAGCATTGTTATTCATGAATCTTTTGTGTGTGCCTTTTCATGTTGCAACATAGTTGTTATGTCTTATTGCTAGAACTTTATCTTTCATGCTATATTAAAGTACTTTGATCCCAGCTTTCAATGTTTTACAAATACTTTGATCAAGTTTATGATGGTGCATGTCACGTCAAAATTATTCTTTCTTTTTATCACTTACCTACTCGAGGACGAGCAGGAGTTAAGCTTGGGGATGTTGATACGTTACTAACATATCTATAATTTTTGATGTTCCATGCTTGGTTTATATCTACTTTCTTATGTTTTGTCCACACTTTGGAGTACTTTTTACGCACTTTCTTGGACTAACCTATTAACAAGATGCCACAGTGCCAGCTGCCTGTTTTTTGCTGTTTTTGGTTCCAGAAAAGTCAGAAAATGAATATTCTCGGAATTGGACGGGACAAAAGCCAAAGTCGATATTTTACCGGAAGACTCACGGAGCCAGAAGACGAGACGAAGAGGGGACACAGGGCGGCCACAACATGTGGTGGCGTGGGTCCACCCTAGCCGCGCCACCTGGTGGTGTGGGCCCCCTGGCCGCCCAACGACCTTGCCTCTTTGCCTATAATATGCCTCCCGATGCAAAAACCCTAAATCGTCCAGCCTCGAGCCACGAAAAGTTCCGCAGTGCCGCCGCCACCGAAGAGGAGATTCGGGGGATAGAAGTCTCTGTTCCGGCACCCTGCCGGGACGGGGAAGTGCCCCCGGAGTCATCTCCATCGATCTCCACCACCATCCCCATCGCCGTTGCTGATTCCCATGATGATGAGGGAGTAGTTCTTCCTCGAGGCTAAGGATTCTACCGGTAGCTATGTGTTCATCTCTCTCTCTATGCATGATCATATTGTGATCATGAGCTTTGTAATCAAGTAGATCTACCTTGCTACTCAAGTGCTTTAATAGATCTCTGCTCTCCTCATGTGTGTGAAAGTGACAGCGTGCACACCATGGTGGCACTTAGGCTAGAGATTACAAATACTTGTTATGAGTTATATTTGGAGTTGGATGTTTCTATGAAATTGTGGTGTTTGTTGGAACCATCTAGTGCTCAAGGGGACAGTGTGGGGTTATCTAGATGGGAAAGGCTTACTTTGAGATGTGCTATTATAGCCCTACCATGGATTAGTGTGTCCAACCGGAGAGTAGTTCAGGGTAGCATCATAAAGAGATGATATTTATATGAGAGTGTTCACTAGTGAAAGTATGATCCCTAGGACTTGTTTCTAAGCACTGAAACACCATTTGCAACTAGATGTGTTACATGTTTGCTTGCTTCCATCTTTATTTCAGTTTGCCTTTAGTCTCTTCCACGCCATCAAGCTATTTGCTGGCATCGTTGTCTTATATCCATACCACTTGTATTTCACTATCTCTTCACCGAACTAGTGCATCTATACACCTGACAAGTGTATTTGGTGTGTTGGGGACACAAGAGACTTCTTGTATCTTGATTGAGAGGGATACCTTTGACCACTTCCTCCCTGAGTTCGATAAACCTTGGGTAATCCACTTAAGGGAAACTTTCTGCTGTTCTACAAACCTCTGCACTTGGAGGCCCAACAACTATCTACAAGAATAGAAGTGCGTAGACATTAGTAATCTTTCCTCAAAAGTTGTTCTTTTAAGAAACATTAAAAGTAATCCTTAAACACTTCTTTAAAAGCTCTAATTGATTCTTAATCTTATTTAAGCAATATTTCGATACCATACCCATTTGATTGTTTTAATATTGCATATTACTTGTTGTATTTACTTATTGTTTGACAGCCACTCTCACAAGCCTTAATAAGACGCACAAGTGTGAAACTAGTATAAAAGTGCAACACATTCCAAAGAACTCATCACAAACTCTAAACCCTAGATTAAATACGACTATTCCGGGGTTTCGTATTTATGAAATTGCATTACATTACTTATGCATTGTTGCATCTTGCTTCTTTAAACATTAGTCCTTACCAGATCAATGATGTTGTTTACAGAATTTGGATCTTCTATTATCTTGAAGACCGTGAGTGCATATTCTTGCAATCACAAAAGGCAAGTTCACAACTTGCTCATGTCCTTTGATTATTTTCTATGCTTGTAACTCAACTGTGTTGTCACCTGCATTTCAAAAAGGTCGAAAGCACTATTTTCACAATTAACTAAAAATATCGGTTACTGATCCAGGGTGATCCGCTAATCTATTATAACTGGCAATGGAAACACCATTGTACAGTAATGTATCATCTAGGACTTAACAACCAATGTCGCAAGTGATTCTAGCGCTATTTATTACGCGTCAACCATGAGATTTGGAATGGGACAGAGAAGTTAGTTGTATCTTCTTCCTTTCATATGGAGGCAAGATGACCTTATCATGACATTGGGATTCCCGGTGTGGATCCAACATATGGGTGGGCACCCTTAGGCCCCACGATTTTGGTGTCTAGATTATCTATGAGTGGCTGCCGAAGGTATAGTCGGATCTTTATGGAGCTTACCAGGGGCATCACCAGCTCATAGAGTCTTCAGGAACTCACCATGGTTGTAGCCTGCCCTAGTTGGGGGCTTAACGGAGGTGGAGTCAGCCCCGGAGGATCGTGCAGACATATGGGGTCACGGAAATGGCAGCGATTGGCTTGGATCTTAGACTGGGCCCCACACCAAGGAAGTGTGGACGAGAATGCAACTCGGTTGTGCAACAAAGCTAAGGTCTCTTGTGGAAAAAGTGATGCACCTCTGCAGAGTGTAAGAATTGCGACATGTTACTCCCTGTTCCGGGAAGGAGCTACGATAGTGGCAGGAAAGGAACTCCATGAAGTTCTGGTCAACCTGTGAAGGCTGTCGGACATAGTTTTCAGAATAAAAGCAACCCTTGAAGAAATGTTTACGAAAACCTGCATTGCCTATGACCTATGGTCAGTGGCTGTAGAGATAGTGCATCATACACTCCTTTTTAGTGAACTTGCTGAGTACGCTCGTACTCAACCGTACCTTCTTAACCCTTGCTAGGTTCTAAGCCATTGAAGACGACATCAACATTAATTTCTGCTCAAGAAACCATCATTGGCAGCTCAAGTTCTTCAATAAAGTCAATGAAGTCAACATATACATCAGCTGAAGTGAAGATAAAGTGTCGGTTTAGATAGGAGTAGATTCTCTAGCCATAAAACCTATTTCTGTAGAGCATTGCAATAGCAGCAATGGCAAGCCAAATAGTTTAGATACTAGTCTTAGTTACTAGAGAGTCCTGAGTTACTATTTCTAGTTCTTCTTTGTAAGAAGTTCTTTCTCTCTCTTTAACCTAGAGTGTTCTCTGGATCTTTTGTAAAGAGTTGAGTTGTAATCTATAGTCATGTCTTGGACCTGTTGTGTTTCTGTTGTACCACTCTGAGGGATGTAATACTAGTGAATGGTATTTCATTGGTGTTATGTCAATGACTATAGTGTACTACATCATGCAGTGGTATGCAGGGTCACCGCAACAAGGCCATGTTTCAAAGGCAATGAGAGACCATCTCATGTACTTGATCTAATCAAGTACAAGTACATACACCAATATACTAGCAGAACTAGATACAAAATACTCCTAAGCAGAACTACTAAGCCAAAATCCACCCTTCCAACAAGAAGATTAAGATGTATTATCTCTCTAGTAAATCCCGTCGATGCGAAACTGGTATTCCCGGATGAACTTTGTGACACCTCCGGGATCAGGGCTAGAAAAATCCCAGACCTCGGTTTGACATAAGCCTAACCTAGAGCTCGAGGGTATCTAGTGAGGAAATTGGTAACACACAGTGACCCCACGACACAAAATTTATTACATCAAGCTCATAACTAAGCAGAGAACCAAATTATTACAAGCAGAGGTCACTAACCACAAACATCAAACAATAGAAGGAAAATTATGCTATTAATTATAGCAAACTTAACAAATGGCCTAAGAGGACTGAAGCATAATAATGACGTTCCAACCCATAGATTCCAAGTTGCCGACCGGGAACCCCAAGCTACTCGTCGGTGTTGATGTCGTACATAACTCATCTTCAGGGAACACTTATTCTGCTACAAAAGTATCAACAAAGCAAGGGTGAGTACATGGTGTACTCCGCAAGACTTATGGCTGGTGGAGCTATTTTGCATAAAGCCATCTTTGTTTGTAAAACAGGAGGGAGAAGAAGCTCGTCTAATCAGAACATTTTAAAAGGGGATAAGAAAGCGACATATCCAACTAAATCATCTTTTGATATCCACCAAAACATCATCATCACCTCTCAACTAGGACCACTCCCTCATACCCATGAGGAAGCATCCTTAGACAGACATTGATCTGCCAAGTTTTACGATTAGGTTATAGTTCTCTATGATCTTAGAATCTGGTCACCAAGCGTTCATACCCGTGAACATGGATTTTCGAAAAGATTTAACCCCACAGGGGTGTACAACTTTACCGACACATCCAACCGACTCTTAATGCCAAGCTATTAGCCCTCTTCCTTGGAAGGCTAGTAGAGGGTGGTTGACCACGACCCTTACATTGTTGTCAGCAACACCATGAGTCACACCCTAAGGATGGTTCCACTATAATAGGTCAAATCCCGAAGCCAGTCCCGAGAGATGTGAGGCAAGGTTGGTTTACAAGGGGCTCCATCGACCCCAAGCAACCCCAGCCATGCTTACCTACCTGTTATGATGCACCTCTTTCATCACCTTCGAGAACAACCAGAATGCATATGTCAAATGGAATGTCCGAACTATGTGACTCATGGAATTTACTAGGCACATTAGTGAGTCGAGGGGGTCCCCGTAAAACCCCATGTGGATGTACGCTTGTATCGGTTCCAAAGGCAAGAACTCAGGTCCTAGTGGTGGTGAGCATGGGACTACAAAAACTACATCCCACTATGGCCTCCCATACAAGGATTAGCATGCTTAACCTCATATCACCTTCATACCTTGTTCTCCTATCATACTAGATTTTTTGCATTTGATATGTCTTCTGGATGAACCAGCACTAGCATCTAAGCATGGCTAAGCAGGACACATATATAAGCTCTAGTAGTGCACACAAGCCAAACCTAGTTATGCTAGGAGCAGTGGATCAGGTAATATAAGCTTCAAAGGGATTAATGCAATATATAGGATACTATATCTATCGATAAAAGACCATAGTAGAATTATACACAACATAGAAAGAATTGAAATACTTTGAAAGCATGGGATTGTATAATGGTGGGGATATGCTTGCCTTGCCTGTTGATAACCAATAAATAGATCTTCGGAAGCCTTTTACTTGACTTGATTAAGGTTGGTCAAGTATTGATCTTCGAGCTTCGATGGTGCTGATCTCTACTGTATTTGATCTCGGTATCGATATCGTATTCTATTGAAAAGAACCAAACACCAGAAAGAAAGGAAAACAATCAACACATGGCATCGATGCAATGCTTAAGCAAGGATGATGATATGCCAATTTAAATAGTACTAATATGAAACCCTGGTGCATGCTACTTCATTTTAAACAGGGTCTGGGGGTCTAAACCCTAAAACATGGAAACCTCGGAATCACCTATAGTGTTCATTTGGTTCTTGTAATAAAAATTGCAATTAAAGTTTCCTAAAAATGCGTGATTTTGATGCTAAAGTTTAGATCTCATTTTTCAGAACATTTTGATATATTATACATATTTTTCTAACTTATAATGAATTAGTTATGAATTTTCCAAATTTAAACCCATTTTAAATCATTTTTTAAAACAATTAAACAATTTTGGAATATATATAAATTATTTTCCATCTGGCCCCACATGTCATAAGTTTATCGATTACAGAAATTAATTTCAAAAATGAACAAAAACCTGATAGATAGGGCCCACATGTGTATTTATATTTTCCTGGAATGATTTTCATAAAATATTTAAAAGATTATGACCTCATGCTAGCGTTAGCAATGGAGATCTCCTCAGATCATGCACGGGCTCCGTGATTCAGAGCACTCCAGGATGCACGGATGGTTGCGCTAGAAAGATGAGACGATGGGGAGTCGAACGATGGTGGCGCTGCTCGAATTGGGTCGTCGGAGCTTGGTCGGCAACAGGCATCTGTGGTGGAGGAGGAGGTCACACGACGTGTGGACAAACTAGGAAGCGAGAGAGGAAGCGGGGGGTGCCAGGAAAAGCAGAAGCTCACTGGAATGCTCAGTAAGCGGTTGGGGAGGCGATTCGCAGCCAGATACGATGGGGATGACGGCGGCCGAAGCTCGGGCAAGAGGTGGCGATTGGAGCTCCAGGGGCTTCTCTAGCTTGCTTTGATCGGGGAAATAGAAAGAGGAGGACAAGGAGGTCTCATGGGTGCTCTCAATCTGCCGAGGGGAGCTCGAAATCAGCAGGGCACCGGTGGCACCTGCAGCTAGGGTTTGACTAGAGAGAAGAATTCATGGAAGAAGGAAAGCAAGGGCTTGTCTCTGCGGTGAAGAGGTACTTGTATACCTTAAGGACGTTGGTAGTGCACATCGTGGTGCTGATGAGTGCATATTTGCAACTTATTTTATATTATTATTTTGCATTGTAGATGTAGGATCTTGGTATTTTACAGCGCTTGCGCGCATATTTTATGTCTATTTTCACCAGGATCAGGACAAATGATGGATACAATGGACACAATTCTAGAGCAGTTGTATTGGGGAGAAAAGGAGTCAAAAACAACATAAATCGCTTATCTATTATATATTAAAAGTACATGACGGGCTACCAGAAAAAAGAGAAATAGTATAGAAAATCCCACAAAAAACAGAAACATCCGGCCATTGATTTAACCATTTATCCCGTGATAACCGATGGATCTTACAAATAATATATTGACGTCAAAGTTTGATAAAATTACCCACCAATGCCCTCTGTAACTTTTTTCATACCTCTTCTACATTGTATCTAGCAAAGGTCACGGATTCGTGCATCGAAAGATAAACAACCGTACAGCCAACCCTAGCGCGTCCTCACGCGCACCGCCACCGCCCGGCCGCCACCACCACCGTATTTCCTTAAGTGTCGTCGGCCGGCCAACAACCATGAAGTGCATGTACATCAGCGGTTCATGTTCCAATCAAGCTTTTCTCATAAACCAAACAGACAACCAATGGACACGCATGTTCGCATGCACCTATCGCCGCCGCCTTTGGGTTCGGAAAGAAAAGCAAGGAAACGGATTGTCTTGCATGTCCTCAAGCACGTCATCCTCGGCGCCCTTGAGTTAGCATTAGCGCTAACGGTCGGCCAGCCAGCCGACTGTGATGGCATGCTGATCGATCGACGGCCTTAGGTTTCAAACTTATCATGCAAGCATCCCTCTGCCATGGAGCTAGGTATGAGATCGATGAAAACAAGCCTTGCATACGGTAGTAGGTACGGAGCTAGCCAGTTACTTGCACATGGTCTTCTTTCAGATTGATCGGGGCCTGCCATCGATCCAAGGTTTCCTGGCCAATCATCTCTTCCCGGCTGGCCATGTCAACGCTTATGCCTTGGAACCTCGAGAACTTCAGCCGGTCACAACCGGATGTATGCTGATGGATGGAAGACTTTCTTCACAGAGACAACCAGGCGTTAGGTAGTACATACCTATTGTGACATGAATGTTATATATTTTTCCATTGATAGCTCTTCCCTGGCTGCTGACCTTAAGGTTTCAGCCGGGCGGTTCAAACTATAGGACTGATACATAGGAAGAAAATCCTAGCATTTGTCTCAGGATGCACATGCGATCAATACGGATTATGAGCTAGGCATAAAAGTAGTGTAGTGTGTACGTTCCTAACAGTAGGGGACACAGAGCGGCCCGACGCTGCAGGTAGCCGGCCGATGTCGCCGGCAGCTGCGACCTTATTTTCTTTCTAGGATGAACATAGTACTCTCCGACCCAAATTAATTGACTTGGATTTGCCTATATTCCGATGTATCTAGCACTAAAACATGTCTAGATATATCCAAATCTAGACAAATCGAAGTCAATTAATTTGGATCGGAGGGGGTAGTATGCTTTGATAAAGAAGTTAGCTAGAGTGCCATCTCATTGATAAGACATTGTTTTGCTGTTGCTCCAATTAATTTAAGAGACAGCGGTTCATGTATGAATTTTGGTTGGTTAACCATTTTCAGGCAAAGCGCCCTTTTCAGATTTAGCTTCTACTACTAGAATTGTAGTTGCACATCTACATTGTCTAGCAGCATATGAACTTGAAGGAGAACTGCGAAACTACTCCCATGTCCTTTGGTATTTGGTAAGGTAGAATGATCATATATTTATTAATACTGCTGAATGGTCCTTTCCTGTAAGTGCTTCCCACCAAGAAATGGTTTTCTTTCTTATGTATTTTCTATTTTGTATGGACCTACAAGAGCTCATATATGTGGCAACATCATACCCCAATCGGTTCAGTCAGGAGTGATGAACAGTTCAGTTTCTTGGATGATTATTATATTCTCAATTATCATCTATTCTTATAGATAACACAAACGACTGTGGTGTTTTTTCTTTGTTCATTCACCGAATCTGAAGGAGTGAGGGTTGAAAATTAGCTTCTTATGGAAATAATGTCACAAATATTTAAGATCCAAAACTTTTTTCTTTTTAGTCTAGCCCCGGTTAAATATTTTGGAATAGGAAATTATTTTTGTACACATGATCTGGACAGAAAATGTGACATATGCTACATAATGTGACAAACATAAATAAATGTTTGGTATTAATAGGAATGAGATGGCTCGGACAAATATATATATATACATCACATTAGCTCTTTATTACTTATTAAGATTTTCTTTCTCTCGGTGGCTATGTATGCTACAATTGATGTGAGAATAGGAGTTATAATGCAAAAATGTTTTAAGTATTTCCTTTTTCACATAGAAAATTATTTGAACTATATGTAGATCTAGATAGAGCAAAACAGACTAGAATATATCATGCAGTCTTGAACATTTTCTACCCGATCCATCTTGTCATTTATCTAATAAATATTTTTGTACACAAAATTATATGATTTCTCTTCCAAACTGTTCGACATACATTTATTTTAATGTGTGCATCCTAATTCACATGTCTCCAAGGTATGGTTATTTCAATGATACCAATATACCAGATTGCCTGGGTGACATGTACATTTGTGATCTCTTAGTATTGTGGAAAAGTTCCATAAACCAAATATACAAAACTTATATGAAGAGATGAGTACAAAATGAACAAATCCACCATTGTTCAAAATATTCAACCTTCATGTGCAAAACTCACCTTTGTTAAAACCTAATTACTTAGATTTATCCATAATGGTTCCATTAGCACACCATTTATACATTTCGAATTTTCCATTTACATGTTATTTTAACGGAAGTAGCCAGGCAACAGTTTATTTTCACTAAAGTAGCTAGAAACACGTCCATTTTCATGAAATATATGTAAAATTAGATTTAAAAATGTTGTAAGTGCCATTGTGAACCTATATTCCATCATATCATATTTTTACAGTTATTTTATAACCAATATATGTTCAGTGTATAAAATTACATTTGCATCACATGACTAAATTTGTACACAATTATGTTCTAGGTGATATTTAAGATGGTGTCTCCTGCGTGAGAAAAGGAGAACCGAGATTCAAACAGAACTATCATACTCCTTCCGTTTTAAAATATAAGATGTTTTAGCTTTGTGAAAGAAGTGTATCTAGACCCCTTTTAGTGTGTAGGTTCACTCCAAACCAACATGATCCTGCACACTAAAAGTGTCTAGATACACTCATTTCACAAAGCTAAAATATCTTATATTTTGAAATGGAGGGAGTAGTAAATTAGCGCCCTCTCAAGGTACAAGGTACTCTTAAATCCCGGATGTTAGAACCTGTTTATATTTCTTATCTGCTAGGGTGACCTGAGAGAGATGAAAAGGGAAATTTGACACTGTGTTCGCGGCATGAGAATAGTGGTATCAGGATTCAAACAGAAATGACAGGCATGAGAATAGTGGTATCAGGATTCAAACAGAAATGACAGGGTAAATTAACACGCTCTCAAGCTGCAAGAAACTCTTTTGATCCTGGATGTCAAAACATGTTTATATGTCTGATCTGCTATAGCATGACCTGGAAGAGATGAAAAATGGAGCTATAGTATTGTATGAGTCGAATAAGATTAAGACTATAGGGGAAATAGGAAGGTGTGTACATGTTGATTATGGCGTCAACATGTTACTCGCTATTATTGCTTTTGTTTCGTTACAAGGGTAGGTATCATCACCATTTATTCGAATCATATTCTATAAGGTAAGCAATAAAACTATTGTTATTGATGTAATCGACTTAAGATCCGTTTTATGGTCTATTGATTTCATGATTTTGTATGGCAACCATAGTACTACTGAATTTTGACTTGATTATCGTGGGGCCATGATACCTTACAAATTTGATAAGTTACAATATGTATTTTTTTTCATTTAATACACTTAATCATTCGGCCTTTCATGTGGTTTTAATGGAGTTGCCATGATTACTACATTTTTCGAATCAGAGACATAACGGAGCAGATGCTCTCCTAATAAACAATAAATGCCAAAATTGTCAATTTTACTGAAATTTCCAAGTAGCCTTTATATATTAGCATAAAAAGTACACTATAATTATTTTCTCCATATTCTACATATAAAGAACAAA
Source organism: Avena sativa (assembly GCA_916181665.1). Lineage (NCBI taxonomy): Eukaryota > Viridiplantae > Streptophyta > Magnoliopsida > Poales > Poaceae > Avena > Avena sativa. The sequence goes on from OV702288.1 coordinate 630,927,635, forward strand.
TGTTGCCGCTATGCCTATATACAAAAATAATATATTTTTTAGGATGGTCACAAAATATACATTTACGTAAATTCATATTATCTAAGGTACTGTTGAAATTGTATAAAAAAGTAAAAGACATAATTTGAATAAGATATCACACAAGTTGTTGGTGAAATTTCAACATATATTGAGTTGGATAAGTTCATTTTAATTCCCCATTAAGTCTAAAGTGTAGACTGAATACCTCACCAACACACATAAATGAAAACCAAATTAATATTTTCTTCGAACATTGTAATACTTAAATATTATTCCTTCAATTTAAACTAAATTACGTTTTCATCTTAAGATATTAAGTTTGTTAAAGGTCCTATGCTACTCCAAGGAAACATGACATGGCCAGTTTCTTACAGAAGAAATTATACGCTCATAAGATATATTTTAGTGATATCAACTAGAGACAAAAATGTGTATTTATAGGTTGCCTGCGCATGTGCGCGGGCCACTGTGCTAGTTTAGAAAATATCAATAACACCAGAAGAAAACCCGCGATCAAAGCATACAGACGGTTTAACGACCAACTATACGGCGGGAATAAATTTTTCGGTCGTATAGTTCCTGCCGTATATTTAGCGTCGCCATCGTATCCTCAAATAGTTTCACCCCGTGCAACTGGATCAGAGAGACGACATACAGAACAACCAGAAATCGCTAAACCCTCACCTCCAGAATGCATCTGGAAGGGGAACTCGTCCACCGGGAATCCATCTTCGCCATGCGTAGATCCGAGAGGCTAAGGCATCGATCTTCATCATCAACCGCTACATCACCACCATCTCCATCCATCCCATCTACATCTTATCTAGATCTTGTTGTAATTTCCGTACTCGTTGTGGATTTATACAAGTACTATTCATCTATGATAGATTCCATTGTTATTGCCATGATGTTGATTGCCTCCATGTCTGAGTAGATCATTAATTCTTGGGGAGATGGAGAAATCCTAGTATGAGATTGAAATAAGATAAAGTTTATTATGATATTCATCGTTGTGACCATGTGTTAGATTGTCTTTATCTTGATGTTGGGAGAAGTTGACCTCTCAATATTTGCCTCTTATGGGGACTTGATGGAGGGAACTACTTGTTGGTAGACAGAGGTGTGTTAGCACTTACAGTCACTATAAAGTTGTTGGCACTCCTCACGTATCAACTTGGGAACCGAGAAAACTCACGGAACACTATCCATGCCATGGGATGCGTCCTACGGGATTAAGTCCCTTAATAGCGCAGTAATTCGATCGATGTCGATTCCTGACTGTTGTGGTTATGAGGATGATGTGATAAGTAGTTGCTGCCTATTTGTTCAAATACAGATTTCCTCCCACACATACACAGTTGAGAATGTTTATGATAATAATCTTTACCTTAGTTCTTTATAATGCTAGAGGTGTATCCTCTACTCCCTGAGAATGCATTTTCCCCTATTGTAGTTTGAATCTCTCTTACATACGCGATACTTACTTTCTGTGTTTAGTTGTTTTACTTTACTTATTGTTGCTCTTATACCAAAAACCCAAAAACACATTTTACGCGATACTCACATTTTATCTTATCACTTAGAACTTTATTTAGCATTTCTATTGTAGTATTTAATTCAAGAGTTATTAGACTTCAGACTCCTGCTCCCTGTGGGATCGATATCTTTATTTCGAAACTAGATACAAACGGTTTGTGCACTTACAGTCATCAGGCACCGGCAAGGATCTTGGCGTGGCTGAATGGTGACGACAAGGACATGCAACAGCTTTTGCTCAATGTCCTCCTAGCTCGAGGTAGAAGAAAATAAAAAGAAACATGAAGGGGTACGGGTCGGCCTAGGTTGTAGTTGGGCAAGAGTTGTGCCCTGGAGAAGGTTGAGAGAGGGAGATGTTGAGCTGGGTTGCGGCCTTTTCTCTCTTTCGTTCTATTTTTTCTCCAGAAAACCCTTTTCTTTTTAGTTTTCTCTATTTTCTCTTTTTATATTCAAATTCAATTCTATTTTGAATATTCCAAAAATACTGGAGGGTTTACAAATAGTTTTGAAACACTTAGGGACCCACTATACTGTTTGGGCTCCAAACATTATGGTAGTTTTTTAAATTCAAAACCTTTTGAATTGATTTCAAAGAGAGGGGGAAGATTATGGTTTAGGGTTTGCATTTCCTTTCTTGTTTTCGTTTTGTCTTAACAAAATTTATGGTGCTCATGAATGCACAAACAACCCTAATTAGTATTTAATTAAAAATGGGGTGTTATAGGTTTATCCCCCTTACGAGAATCTCAACCCGAGATTCCTAAGGTAGGAAGAGAGAAGGAATTTGGGTTACACTAAGAATAAGAGGGAAAACACTACAACACACCGAATATCTCATGGTCAATTCATGAATGAGTGTTCATAAACAACTCTGAGATGACAAACATGAATCACATCAAGGTAATAGAGGAAACAACAGGAGAAGGTTTCAAGTTGTTAGATAACTGGTCTTCATAAGGATTGAGACCATGGAGTTGCAAAAGAGGGTTAACTTATGAGGGAAGAAGGCTTCCTACAGATGGAACATGACCACAGATTTTGAGAGGTGAACCTCTACTAAATGGATTAAGTGGAGATTTCATTAATACCGAGATATGGATCAACAAAACCAAGCTGTTGAACTACTTTTGACACAAAAGGGTCATTTTTTCGTTCAACAAAAGGCCAAGGCAGAAATGTTGTTTTGTGGAGAGGACTCGTAAGAGTCACAAGAGGCATGTAGTAAGAGAAACTTCTGATTACATAAATTCATAGTCGCTCTTAGAACATGGTTGAGAAAATGAAGGAAACTATTTATTCATCCAGGTCTATCTAAATCTTTGCAAGAGATCATGATATCACTTTACACCACTAGGATGACTAAATAACAAGATTCCTAATGACGTGAGAAGTAGAAATTTCGTTACGAGACCTCAAGGACTTGGCTCAATAGAACTTTCCAACATAAAAGGGTCTGGAGGACTAATAGAGAGACATTTAGCAACTCTACTTTAAATGTTCTCCTTGATGTTCGACATGCGAGACATCAAGTAAAAGGTCGGACTTTGGATACAAAATAAACCATAAGCACAACTCCTATAATAAATTATAGAAGAATCATCATGAATAGTGGTTGTTATTGCTAAATTAAGAGAACGTGGCAATAGGCATTCCGACTAATTGTGTCAACCATTACATCAATCTTGTCGGATGTTCAAAGAAACATATTGCAAAACCTTGAGGAACACCGACTATCATAACTTCTTGAGATTCAGATTTGGTTAGATGGTATGATACTTCAGACTCGGCGTGTCCGAATATAAAGTGTACAACATTTACCAGAGGTAAAGTCACTAGGTTCTCAAGACATGGACTATAGTGTCAAGCTCCAAAAGACTGAGCTGCATTACTAGACACATGTATTAGAGACTTGTCAAAAGACAACTACAACTACATGAAGTACTTGCAACAAAATACAACGATGTCCATGAGGAACAAAGATAAGTCTACTCAAATCCACGTCGACATCTTTCAACATTTGCATGTGAATCAGAGGAGGTCACTTCTAACATCCAGAACACATTCTTCGATACTACCCGAAGACGGTTCTCAAAAGTTTTCCAACATTAATGCCAATTGTTCCATATGAATCATGTCTAGCTTGGAAAGGATAAGGATGTCATCGATGGGCTCAACAACAAACTTATAGAGATATTCCAAGAAGATGAACTCACATGTTGCATGAACAAGGCAGAAATACTGGTCACACCAGAGGACATGAAGATGTACTCAAGTGAAACATCATGAGTAGAAACATCATCAAGATAGTCCTTGGAACTGAGTTTGATTTAACGATAACCCAAATCAAATCAAAGATGGGGGAAGATGACATATCCACAAAGGATATACTATCTTTCTTTAGCACAAACAAAACTAGACATCCCTTAAGGATGAACTAATTTGGATAGAACCTTTGTCTTACAACTCTCCAAGTTATTATTTATGCTCAATCAACTAGTTCAGGGGTATCCAATACAGATCCTTGGAGAAAGAAGCAGTTCATAGAATTGACTTTCTTAGGAACTTGACAACATGATCATGTGGCACATGGTAACACTTCTAGTAGACATCTATAATATCACGAACCACCGATATTATACTTAGTTCGAGCGGTAACTTGCTTGGTAAGGCAAGAAGACATAGTATCAGAGCTTCGGCACAAGCCTAACTCTTTGACTGAGGAGAGTGCACTAGAATAGTGGACTTGGTAGCACAATTATCCTTTTACTTAGTGATAGGATTAACCAATCACGCTAAGAATGACACAAATGTCTTTATAGTTCAAAGAAATAATAATTGCTAATAATCTGAGATGGCCACATTATTACGCATACACATCATTTCATGAGCGCAAAAAATCAAAGGAAGAGTGGGTAATATGTGTAAGACCATCAGTTTATTAAGAAGGTCATGAAACTCAACACGACCTCTTGGTATGGAAGAGTGTCATACTCCAAGGTATAATAGATAGAAGCTAATCATTGCATCTTGATCTGTGACTACAACACTTTGACCTGCTCCTAGAAATGACGAGGTACTAAAGTTTGTTTCTGCTGACATCCCGAAATGGTTTGTCTTCACTAACCCCTAGAGTATATTACATCAGAATACACGGATGCACATTTACTACTTGGCTGCCAACTGGTAGATAAAGGTCCGAAAACAACAAGGGATAAGGAACATGCTCAGGATAGAATCCCGAGAAGTGGATGCATAAATTAACAATATTCCAAAAACCAATGCAAGGAAAGGGAAAGGTGTGGAAAAGTCACGAGTGTTGATGCGAGACTCTCGAGGAGTACTCTTTTCATGATCTATTTGGTTCCATTAAAGAACATCTGCCATAGCTAGGGGTAGGGGATGTCCTTATTTGTCACAATTTAATCGCGACAAAGACCACAAGCTTGAAGGCTAGAATTATAGTACTAGCCATCTTGAGGTAATGTGTAAACATTAACGAAAGGGGTCAATGGAATGGATCTTGGGTTAAAGGTCAGCTTCATGTACAAAATTCACAACACTAGAATCTGGCATAATTCGAGACCTTCGATTCAAGTCCTTGGGGTTAAAACCTGAGAAAGGAGTAACTACTATTTGAGTGACACATCGTACACCGCAAGTTAGTAATCACGAGGTAGCTTCCAAGAGAAGAAACGACTTCTGAAGTACCCAACTGATAAAAAGGAGGCACACGAGGCAAATGACAACCTTGAAGCCTAGATTAGAATATTGTGGAGCCTACAATATAATATTGTGGGCCCATAAAGTAGAGAGACCGAGATGGAAAAGAATCTCTCAGCTGAAGCAGAGTAAAAGGCAAATAAGGAACACAACACACACACTAAAGAACTCAATGCTAGGTCAACTAGCTAAGAAATGTCATGCCCAGAAGACACCTAAGCTTTGAAAGACTAGAAGAGATATCAAAAGTTTTCAAAGTCAACACAAGATAAGATGACCTAGAGTTAGAGCGATACCAGATGATGTGTCCAAAATTGAAGCATATTTACCTTTTGTTTTTGCATAAATAGAGTAGGGAGTTTTGTATTTCACCGAGCCTACGCGTGGTATTTTGTTCTTGTTGCAACAGGATCCCAAATCTTGGAGTCATAAATGAACATATCAATTAGAGATGTCATATTGTGTAATTATATGATATTTCTAAGTGATTAAAGTCATTTTATGAAATTGGCATCGCACCTAGAAGAATACCAATCGAAGGGAAGGCATTAGTATGGTTAACGACCACTGGTACGGGCGGAGCCCGCCCGTACTAGGCGCCATCGCGACCGCCTCGTCAAATAATTCTCTCTGGAAAAGACAAGAGAGAGAGATCCGACATTCACAGCACTAGAAACCACGAAATACCACATCCGAGATGGATCTGAAGGAGGAACTTGGCTGGGGTAAAATCCCGGCTGCTTCGCGGATCACTGGAGGACAATGCATCATCCCCTTCATCATCAACCGCTGCATCTTCATCACCACCATTACTTCCATATTTCATCTATTAGATCTCTTTGTAATTCCAGATCCAATTGTGGTTTGCATTAGATCTACCCCCATACTTTAATCCATTCATTTGATTATGATGATGTTGTTGATTGCTTCCATGAGTGAGTAGTTCCTTTTTTCTTGGGGAGATGGAGAAACCCTAGCACAATTATGAACTTGTAATAAAGATGATCTATTCTTGTGTCCATATGACTTGCTTGTCTGTGATATAATTATGATTTGTGTTTGATCTCTCTCTTTAGATAGTATGCGTAGTCGGTCGCATATCATTTGCCTTCGGGACTAAAGGGAGGAATAAACCCTTTGGACGTTTCTTGGAAGCGTACCCGAAATGCCGCACGATAGATTGGCACCGGCTCGTAATCTACACGGTCAAAGTGGGATTAAAGAGAGACTTCCTAAGCTAATTATGATATCCATGGGGAAACCCTTAATTGTGGTGGTTTGTATGGGTGATTTCTCTCAGACATCGTAGTGGTTATTTAGAGGTGACCTCACACTTGGCTCAACAAAGTGGCTTCCTAGGAGCCTTGTTGTGAACATCTTATTATGGGGCTCTCTCCACACATATCATGACACAAGGAGTATGTTATCTTGATTACATATAACAATAATACTATGCTAGTGGTGTATCCTACATCCCCGAGAATGTTTTAGCCCTATTGAGTTCAACCACGCTTTCACATAAACTTGTTACTTGTTTTCTTTTACTTGTTTTAATTACTTTTCTGCACACAACCATAAACCATTCAAACACCCTTTAATTGAGATTAAAGACATCTTACAAGTATACTTTGGTAGATAGTAACGAGAGGCATAAAGACCTTTACCAATAGTTCTCTGTGGGTTCGATATATTTAGTTCAAACTAGCTACAATTGGTCTGTGCACTTGCAGTCATCAAGATATTTTCTGGTCCCGTTGCCAGGGAGCTAAGCGCTTTTAGTCCTTGTCCTTAGTTACTTATTTTACTCATTGTTTTACTAAAGTTTTTTTACTAGTTTTAGGTAAGCACCATGACTGCACTCGGACTAATTAATCAGCTCGATGCTACTAAATACCTTAGGAAGTTCAATAGAGGATTAGTTAAAAAATCCCGAGTAGGAGCGAACGAGAGTACGAGGTCAACCCTCGTTTTATCGCTATAATTAAAGAGAAGACTTTTGAAGAGATGATCCCGATGAGGATCCCTATAATCATTTAATGTATTTTATTGAGCTATGTTGTACTCTTAAATTGAGAGGCTATTCTAATGATGAATTAAAACTTAAACTGTTTAGCCAATCTCTAACCAACACTGCTTTGGCTTGGTATAGAATTTGCCCTGTAGAGAAAAATGATACTTGGGAAAAACTTAAAGGAGAATTTGTGTCTCGATTCTTTCCCAAGGTAAAAACTGCTGAAATAAGGAGGGCAATTAAAAATTTCATGAACCGCCCAGGTGAAGGTTTGGTAAGAGCCTACAAAAGGTACAAGTCTGTACTTCACAAATGTCCCCATCATGATTTACCAGAATGGTACGTATTGCATATTTTCTATGGAGGACTTAATCAAGAAATTAAACATGAGTTTGACACGAATTCAGGATGTTCTTTCATGGAGTTAACTATAATAAAAGCTTGGGAACTATTAGATCAAATTCGCCGTAATAGAGAAACATGGGAATTTGATTTAGGAGGCGAAGGATGTATAGAAATTTAATATGATTGTCTTAATGCTTATAAAGACTCCGGTAAGGTAAACCAAACTGCTAATGAACTGCAACTTGATGATGATATTATCTTGCAAATCCTTCAATTTTTAAAGAACATATTGAAGCTCTAAAGAAAGACTGGCTTCATTATACTCCGCCAACCGAGCCAGTTGTTGAAGAAGATCCAATAATTATGGCCCATGTCGAGCCAATAAGGGAGGTACCCCCATATGATGAACCCTTTCCTTTTCCAAGGACGGTGAGAAAACATATGATGGCTCATCAACTTTAGGATCAACGCAAAGAGGAAGAAATATTTCTCAAGGAGCTGGAAGAGGGAACACAAATAAGGAAAACTGAAGAAGAGCGTATACAAGAGGCAGATGTATCAATAAAGGAAGATATTTAAACCATGTTTGTACATTGCAACGTGATTGAGGTAGATTCTAAAGCGTCGCAATTTGTTGAAGGAAAGGTAAAAGCTAAAGAAGTGGGTAAGCCTATCCTTCCGTGCACTTTCATAGGAACTTACTATTATGGTCTCTGCGATATTGGTACAGTTGTTAATGTTATCCCTTTTAATTTTTATTTAAAAATTCAAAACGAATTAGCTCCAGCTGAATTGGAAGATACGGATATGACTATAATGCTTACAGATAAGACTCTCAGAGTACCTATGGAAATAATTAGGGACGTACCAATCTGTATTGGACCTTACAAATATCCTATTGATTTTGTGCTTATTGATATGCCCACTAACGTTTATTGTCCCATCATTTTTGGAAGAAATTTTCTAAATACTGCAGGAGCAAACATAGACTGCAAGAAGCAAACTGTGTCTCTCAAGCTTGGTCAAGAGAAAATGGATTTTCATTTCTCCAAATTTGACCATAAGCCGGCTATTGAAGAATTAGATGATGATGAACATGAATGTGAGGAAGAAGGTAATATCACAAATTTAGCCTCAATAGTCATCGACACTCCAGATGATGATCTAGCAAGAAGTTTAGTCAACAATAGTAACATTCTTGAAGACGTAGAAAAAACTGAAATAGATAACTATCTCGACTCCACACCGGAGGTGGACATCAAGATTAATCAAAAATATGAGGAACCTAAAAGGAAAAGATATGAGGCTTTTCCTCCTCAAACTCTTAAAACTCTACCAAAGGAACTAAAGTATAGGTTTCTTGATGAGACACATAATTTCCCTATTATTGTAAGTGCTAACCTCGCAGAGAAAGAGGAGGAAAACTTAATGAAGGTTCTCCGCATGTATCGAAATGCTCTTGGGTATTGGATGAGTGACTTGAAGGGGATTAGTCCCTCGATAGCCACCCATAGAATATTCATGGACGAAGGAGCTCAACTGGCCATAGACTTTCAGCGACGTCTTTACCCTCATATGAAAGAGGAGGTAAGAAAAGAAATAATACGTTTATTGGATGCAGGCGTCATCTTTCATGTGGAGGAGAGTGAATGGGTAAGTCTTGTTCATTGTGTTCCAAAGAAAGGTGGGTTTACGGTTGTGGAAAATGAACATAATGAATTGGTACCTACTAGGACTATTGTTGGACATAGGATGTGCATTGACTATAGGAAACTAAATAAGGAAAATCAGAAAGACCATTACCCTTTATCATTTATAGATCAAACTTTAGAAAGGCTTGCTATGCATTCTCATTGTTGCTACTTAGACGGCTATTCCGGTTTTTCCCAAATTGCTGTACACCCCGATGATCAACTAAAAACTACTTTCATTTGTCCTTATGGCCTTTATGCTTATCGTCGTATGCCTTTTGGTCTTTGTAATGCTCCCGTCACTTTTCAAAGATGCATGACTGCTATTTTTGCTGATTATGTTGAAAGTATTATGGAAGTATTCATGGATGATGTCTCTATTTATGGAACTTCCTTTAATCATTGTCTCCATAATCTTCACATAGTTTTGTAGATATGTGAAGACACTAACTTAGTCTAGAACTAGGAGAAATGTCATTTCATGGTTCAAGAAGGCATAGTACTCGGTCATAAAGTCTTAGGTAAGGGCATAGAAGTTGATAAGGCAAAGATTGAAGCAATAGAAAGGTTACCCCCTCATCGAGATATTAAAGGTATAAGAAGCTTCTTAGGTCATGTGGGATTTTATAGAAGATTCGTTAAGAATTTTTCGAAATCCGCTAGACCATTAACTAACCTTCTTCAAAAGGATGTTCGTGATACGTCCATTTTGCATCACTATTCTATGTCTTAATTCACTATTATTCATTGATATATTTCATATTGAGAGGTGATACTTATGTTATTTCATCTATTTTTGCATGGTTGATGACTTTTGGAGCATGGACCGCTGCAATTAGGATTCTGATGGAAAAGGTGCTGTTTGGAGGCAAAATTCGCGAAGATCAGAAAATCCGGGAAAATATACGGAAAATCCTATTTTTCTAGAAGACTCAGGATTCCAGAAGATGGAGTGGAGGTGGGCCATAGGGGGCCCACACCACCCCATGGCGCGGGCAGGCCTAGGCTACGCCAGGGAGTGGTGTGGCCACCCTGGCCCACTCCAGCCTCTCCCCTCTGGCGTATATCATCCCCACGAAACCCTAAGACTCGGGGAGCAACCATAGAAAGATTCCGCCGCCTCTGCGGGGCGGAAAACACTGAGAGAGAAAGATCTCTCCGGCAAACAGATTTCTGCCGGGGGAATTCCTTCCCGGAGAGGGGAGATCGTCGCCATCAACACCACCATCAAGCTAGACTTCATCGAGATCATCATCACCACCATCATCACCATCAGCACCCTCATCACCATCTCCATATTGCTGTAACAATTGCGTTGAATCTTGCATAGTTCATAGGGGAAACTTTCCCGGTGTTGATTACTCTTTGTAGTTGATGCTATTGAGTGAACCATTGAATTATTGTTTATGTTCAGATTGTTATACATCATTATTTCATCTCTGATCATGATCCATATGATGTCTTGTGAGTAGTTCGTTTTGTTCCTGAGGACATGGGAGAAGTCTTGTTGTTAGTAGTGGAGTTGCGTTGAGAAAGATTCAATAGATTGTTATTTAAGTTGTGGTGTACTTCTTCTAGTGGTGTCATGTGAACATCGACTACATGACAATTCACCTATATGGGCCTAGGGGAATGCATTGTGTATTTGGCTACTAATCATAGGGGTTGCCGGAGTGACAGAAACCTGAACCCCCGTTAGGAAACCATTGCATAAGGGACGTAAGGGTCTTTGAGTTTAAAGCTGTGGTTAGGTTTCTACCTTAAATACTTTCTTGTACTTACGGATGTTTGCAAGGGGTTTAATCACAAGTATGTATTAGTCTTGGATGGGGCGGTACATTAGCACAGGTTCACGCACACAACACTTAGCAAGCTAGAGAAGCTTAATCGACTATATGAAGCGAAAGCACTTGACAGTCTTCCCATGTGTCCTCGAGAACGTTTGGTCATCTATAGAAATACAACCGGCTTGTCCTTTGCTGCATAAAGGATTGGGCCACTTGCTGCATTTATTCCTACTGTCTTTTGTTTACTCGTACTTTGTTTACTTGCTTTATCGAAAACCCCTAAAAATCCGTTTGCTAAGTATTTGCAGAGAACTCCTGATACATACCACTAGCCAGCACCTTCTGCTCCTCGTTGGGTTCGACACTCTTACTTATCGAAAATACTGCGATACACCCCTTATACTTGTGGGTCATCAAGATTTTCTGGCGCCGTTGCCGGGGAGTGAAGCGCTATTGGAGAGTGGAACTGGTAAAGGAAACTTCTACTGTGAGTATTGTTTACTTCTGCTAGTTGCTTTATTTTCGTTATGGATAATTCGCTGAGGTTCTTATTTGGTAATACTACTACCACTGCTAAGGTAGTAGATAAGCCTCCACATGCTGAGAAAGATGTTTTCAAAATACCTACAAGAATTATTGATCGTGTTATGGATAACTACTATGTTGGGGATGGAACTGTCCATCCCGGTGATCATTTACTCTTTATACACGAATTATGCGGGTTGTTCAAGTGTGCAGGTATTACTATAGATCAAGTTAATAAGAAGTTATTCTCATTATCATTGAAAGGAAGAGCTGAGGAATGGTATAAGCTGCTGAAGAATGGTCAAGCTCTGGAATGGGAGGAAATAGTGCCTCTCTTTTATTCAAAGTTTTATCCTCCTAGTGAGATTCATAAAGATCGGAATCAAATATACAACTTTTGGCCTCTTGATGGAGAGAGTACAACTCAAGCTTGGGGGAGATAGAAGTTATTAATGCTCAAATGTCCCATTCATGAGCTCCCCAATAATATTATTATCAATAACTTTTATGCAAGGCTCCCTCTACATGATAAGGATTTATTGGATGCTTCTTGTGCTGGATCATTCACTCGCATGGAAGAAGAAGTTAATTGGGACCTTCTAGATCGTATTCAAGACAATGCTGAAGCTTGGGAGAATGACAAAGGTAGAAAGTCAGGTGTAAATTATGATTATGAATGCATTGAATCTTTTATGGGAACTAACAACTTTCAAAATATTAGTAATCTTTATGGTCTTGATTTGCAAGTTATTACAAATTGTTTTAGAGCTTTTGCTTCCTATATCAAAATTCCAAAAAGGGGATGGAACAAATACCATGCACCTTACAAGGATATTGTTGACTATGCTCCTATTGGAAGTGCTGAGTATTGCATCATTGACCCCATTTTATCTGAACCTTATATCGAGAAGATTCCCTTCCCTGAAAAGGTAAAGGACCATCCTATGATAACTAATGTAATCACTAAAGGTGAAAAAAGAACTGTAAAACCTGATGAACAAATAAACATTGAACCTGTGGTAGCAATTGTGAAAGATCTTGTCACTAAAGCATAGAAGATGGGCGCATAGTCTTTTGTGAGGATGCTTCTAATATTGTTTCACATCCCAATAGAACTAAAAAGGCTAGTGTTCATGTGCTTTCTGTTAGAATTGGTGATCATTGCTATTATGGTTTATGTGATATTGGTGCAAGTTCTAGTGCTATTCCTTATGAGCTTTATAGAGAAATTATGCATGAGATCAGTCCTTTCGAGTTGGAAGAGATTGATGTGGTTATTCACCTTGCTAATAGAGAGACCATCTCTCCAATTGGTATTGTGCGAGACGTGGAAGTTCTTTGCGGTAAGATTAAGTACCCCGCTGATTTTCTAGTACTTGGTTCAGCTGCTAGTAAAACTATCCTATCATTTTTGGTAGACCTTTCTTGAGTACTTGTGGAGCTATTATTGATTGCAAGAGGGAGAAAATCTTGACTAAGTTTGATGGGGAATCTTATGAGTTTAATTTTTCGAAATTTGCTAAAGAACCTTGCAAAGAGGAAACCCATAATGAGGATTTTAGGGTTGAACAACTTGCTTCTATTTCTCTTGCTCCTAACAATGCTTTGCAGCAATTTATGGAAGAACATGAAAGTGAAATCTTCATGGAAGAAAAGAATGAGATTGACATGATTCTCCGTGATCAACCTATGATGCTTAAGCACGACTTGCCTGTAGAAGACTTGGGTACCATGTTGCCACCTAAAAAGGATCCGGTTTTCGATCTAAAACCTCTCCCTGATGATCTTAAATATGCTTTTATTGATGGTAAAAAGATATATCCTACTATTATTAGCGCTAAACTTTCAGGGGAGGAAGAAGAAAGATTATTGGAAGTTTTGAAGAAACATCGAGGAGCTATGGGCTATACTCTGGATGATTTGAAAGGGATTTCACCTACTATATGTCAGCATTCTATCAACATAGAACCAGATGCGAAGCCAGTAGTGGAGCACCAACGACGTTTAAATCCTAAGATGAAGGAAGTGGTAAGGAATGAGGTATTGAAACTCCTTGATGCTGGTATTATTTACCCTATTGCTGATAGTGAATGGGTTAGTCCTGTTCATTGTGTTCCTAAAAAGGGAGGTATTACCGTTGTCCCTAATGATAATGATGAGCTTATTCCTCAAAGAATAGTAGTAGGCTATAGGATGTGCATCGATTTTAGGAAAGTCAATAAAGTTACTAAGAAAGACCACTACCCACTTCCTTTTATTGATCAAATGTTGGAAAGGTTGTCTAAAAAGACCCATTTTTGTTTTCTTGATGGTTATTCTGGTTTCTCTCAAATTACTGTTAAACAACAAGATCAAGAAAAAACTACTTTTACTTGCCCTTATGGAACTTATGCTTATAGACGTATGCCTTTTGGTTTATGTAATGCTCCTGCTACTTTCCAAAGGTGCATGTCTGCTATCTTTCATGGCTTTTGTGAGGAAATTGTAGAAGTGTTCATGGACGAATTTTCTGTCTATGGAACTTCTTTTGATAATTGTCTGCACAACCTTGATAAAGTTTTGCAGAGATGTGAGGAAACTAATCTTGTTCTTAATTGGGAGAAATGCCACTTCATGGTTAATGAAGGGATTGTTCTTGGGCATAAAATTTCTGAAAGAGGCATAGAAGTTGATAGAGCTAAGGTTGAGGCAATTGAGAAGATGCCATGCCCAAGAGACATCAAAGGTATTCGTAGTATCCTTGGTCATGCTGGTTTCTATAGAAGGTTTATTAAAGACTTTTCTAGGATATCAAAACCCCTTACTAATCTTCTTCAAAAAGATGTACCCTTCGTTTTTGATGATGATTGTAAGGAAGATTTTGAAACTCTTAAGAAGGCTTTAACTACATCCCCTATTGTTCAACCACCTGATTGGAGTTTACCCTTTGAAATAATGTGTGATGCTAGTGATTTTGCTGTAGGTACTGTCCTTGGGCAACGTATTGATAAAAAGCTAAACGTTATCCATTATGCTAGTAAGACTCTAGACACTGCTCAAAGGAATTATGCTACTACTGAAAAGGAATTTCTAGCTGTTGTCTTTGCTTGTGATAAGTTTATGCCCTATATTGTGGACTCAAAAGTAACCATTCATACTGATCATGCTGCTATTAAATATCTTATGACGAAGAAGGACGCTAAGCCTAGGCTTATTAGATGGGTACTGGTTTTACAAGAGTTTGATCTGCATATAGTAGATAGAAAGGGTGCTGAAAATCCTGTAGCTGATAATTTATCTCGTTTGGAAAACAACTCTTTTGAACCTATGCCTATTAATGATAGTTTCCCGAATGAACAGTTAGCTGTAGTTGGAGTGAGTTCGTGAGGAAGCCCTTGGTATGCTGATTATGCTAACTTTATTGTCTCCAAGTATTTGCCTCCAACTTTTACAGCTCAGCAAAGAAGAAAGTTCTTTTATGATTTGAGGCATTACTTTTGGGATGACCCACACTTATACAAAGAAGGAGTTGATGGTATTATGCGAAGATGTGTTCCAGAATATGAACAAAAAGAGATATTGCGTAAATGCCATGGTAGTGCCTATGGAGGACATCATGCAGGAGATAGAACTGCACAAAAGGTACTACAATCAGGTTTCTACTGGCCTACCCTTTTTAAAGATGCAAGAAAATTTGTTTTATCTTGTGATGAATATCAGCGTGTTGGTAATATTTCTAGACGCAATGAAATGCCTATGAACTACTCTCTAGTTATTGAACCTTTTGATTGTTGGGGATTTGACTTTATGGGTCCTTTCCCTCCTTCGAAAGGCTACACTCATATTCTTGTTGCCGTAGATTATGTTACTAAGTGGGTAGAAGCCATTCCTACAAAAAGTGCTCATGGGGAAACCTCTCTAAAAATGCTTAAAGATGTTATCTTTCCTAGGTTTGGAGTGCCTAGGTATCTCATGACTGATGGGGGTTCTCATTTCATTCATGGCGGTTTTAGGAAGACCCTCGCTAAATACGATGTTAATCATAGAATTGCTTCAGCTTATCACCCCCAAACTAGCGGGCAAGTAGAGTTATCAAATAGAGAAATTAAATCTATCTTGCAAAAGACTGTTAATAGGTCTAGAAAAAACTAGGCTAAGAAGTTGAATGATGCTTTATGGGCTTATAGAACTGCTTATAAAAATCCTATGGGAATGTCTCCTTATAAAATGGTTTATGGGAAAGCTTGCCACTTACCCTTAGAGTTAGAACAAAAAGCTTACTAGGCAGTGAAAGAACTAAATAGAGATTGTAAGCTCGCTGGTGAGAAAAGATTATTTGACTTAAGTTCTTTAGATGAATGGAGGAGTGAAGCCTATGAGAATGCTAGGCTCTTTAAGGAAAAGTTAAAAGAAGGCATGACAAGCGAATACTTAAGAGAGAATTTCATGTGGGTGAGAAAGTTCTATT
This sequence comes from Avena sativa, assembly GCA_916181665.1. Classification (NCBI taxonomy): domain Eukaryota; kingdom Viridiplantae; phylum Streptophyta; class Magnoliopsida; order Poales; family Poaceae; genus Avena; species Avena sativa. The sequence goes on from OV702288.1 coordinate 630,943,718, forward strand.
GTATAGGTCTCGTCTCAAATTTTTTGCAGGTAAGCTACTATCAAAATGGGAAGGACCTTTTATCATTGAAGAAGTATACCGTTCAGGAGCAATAAAAAATTCTTCTCTAAAAGATAATACTACACAAGTAGTGAATGGACAGCGACTCAAACACTATATTGCTGGAGATTCTTACAATGAAGATGTTGATGCCTTTCAAGTTATAACTCTAGAGAAATTCATTGAGGACCAAATTCAGAGACCTGCAGAGTCTGTTTCCAACTAGGTAATGGTTCTGGTAAGAAAAGTTCCGCGAAAGTACAATCCAACTATATTTTTGCAGTTTTCAGTCAATAAGGAAAGTTTCGAAGCGAAAAAGGGACGGCACCGGAGCCGGGGTGTCCCACACCACTCCATGGCGTGGGCCCACCCCTGGCCGCGCCACCAGGTGGTGAGGCCACCCAAGACTCCGTCTCCGACCCATTTTCTCCCAGTACCTTCCTTTTGATATGAAACTTTGTAATATATAACCCCCCGGATCCCCCGAGGTCCGTATATCGTGTTTTCGTCGTGTTTTTGTTTTGATCTGTTTCTGCCAGGAAGAATCCCAGATTTGGAGCCACAATGTCTTCTTCTAGATCATCCAAGGGGGATTATTTAGAGGATATCATCAACCCATACATGAGAGAATTGAAGATCCATCCCAAGGAGTTGTTGCTCGAAGGTGGGGAGGTCCGGATTAAGGAGGTTCAAGGCCCTAAAGGTGAAGGAAGTCTGGAGGACAGGATGGAAGCATTGGAGCAAGAAGTCTTTAGGTACAGGAAGATGGCGGAGCGCGAAGTGGACATCATCCATAAGATTTGTTCCGAACTCATCGCCGCGCACCAAAAGGAGACTGCTGAACTCAAAGACGAAGTCCTTTCACTCTGCCAAACAACCAACAAACTGCAAGCACAGTTCTATGACGTTCAAAATCAAAACTGTGAGTATGAGGCTAGAATTATACGCATAAGTGTTGCTGCGAGTTTCAGGATGTTGGAAACCACGATGTCCTTTGTTGATGGGAAGCCTTTACCCTGGAAGACGGACGAAGATGAGAAGATACCACCACCACCAAAGGAGTAATTCTTCATCAGGTTTGGCATCCCCTTGGTTTGTTCCAAGCCTGGGGGAGTGTCGCGGTATCATATCACTATCTTCTATCTTTTTACCTTATTAGTAGAGTCATGTCATGAATAGAGGAGTTATTTTGTAGTATGGTTTGCATTATGGAAGTGTCCCCTCTCTCGTTAGATATGTATCCCTTGGTGTGAGTTGCCGTTATGGAATATGAATGAGAAGTTCTATCATCCACTCTTTTGCATAGCTTATATTAGTTTTCAATTCATGATTATATGATTAATCTTGTTGTTAGTATTGGTAGCACTTTGGGATCATTGAGTTAATTTAGTTGGTTTTGGCAAACCTGGCTCGGTAAGTAGCAACACTATTTTTGAGAGTTGAAAGAAAAATATAGAAGTACTCTAAAGAAAATAATTTCATCATCTTTCTTTCTTGATTTGCTCATAAGTCTAGTATTCTCTAGTTAAGATCTTTTGTGCTTCCAAGGAAGATTGCATGTTTGTCTTTATCACTTGTATGTTTGTTTGTTTCCTTCAACTCTTGTACTTGCTACCCAGCCTTGCTAGCCAAAAACCTGTACTGAGAGGGTACTCTTCTCATGCATCCACCTCCTTTAAACCAAAACCTTTGCCATTTGTGTCCACCATACCTACCTAGTAGCATTATTGCTATTCCAAGTAAATTCCTGTTTTGTCTACCTCCCAAATTAAACTTGTTATGTGAAAATTAGTGATTAAAGCTCTCACGAACTTGATGGCACACTTTACTTTCTTGCACTTAATAAACTTGAACCATTGTGAACTCTCCATGAAAGTTATATGCTTGTAAATTATAGGCTAGGGATTAGCAGAACCGTGCTATCACGGGGAACGCTTTCCACACTTGTAAATATATACCCACTTGATACCATGCTCTTTTGTTTGCGGATGTCGTCGGCGTGAAATAAAAGGGAGCTTGTAAGTCCATGGAGTTATGTATGTGTGTTAGAGAAACGCCTGGGCCGCTGGTCTAATCCATGCTGACATGGTGGAAACCTACAGCGTAACCATAATGATATCTATGAAGCATTCTTCTTATAAAAAAAGAGAGAGATAGCTATTGAGAAAAAGAAAAGAAAAAAAGAGATACTATGAAAAGAGGAAAGAGAGAAAAAAGCACCATTTTCCCATGGTAAATAAGAAGATTGCTGAGATACTCATTGTCTGCTTGCCTTGTCATTTTGATATGGGGATTCTTCTGTATCCTCGGGCAAGGGGTACCCTGTTGGCGGTTCTCAATGATACGCACATGCTTATGAAAACTTACCGGTAACTAAAGTTGAGTAGCATGAGGAGCGGCCCTCGTACTCAAGGGACTTGGGATTTTCAGTTTATAGTCTGTCAAGCATATAACTCAGATTGGACCTCACTTTCACCTTAATCACCTAAAGATGCCTATGATAGGGGAAATGAGAGCTGAAAGCTAGTAAGTATCATAATTTTTGGGAGCTCTTTATGAGACTTGCAATCCCTGCTTCCCTCTTTAAAGGGCCTTTCTTTTACTTTGTAGTTGAGTCAGTAAACCTATTCCCTTCTATCTCAGCAAGTATTTTGAGTTGATGTGTTTCATTCATTCATATGATGATTTATGCAATCATGTCTTATGTTCCTTGTTTTGCACATTGCTCTTATCTTGATGTTTACAACTTTGAAAGCTATCATTGAAAAAGCTAGCTATTTGTGAACTCCAGCAAATTTTCAACCATTCTTCGACCAAGAGCTAAGTTTGCCATTACCGATTATGATTCACTTTATGTATCTTTATTGTGTTTCCTTTACTCATTGCAAGTTGAGTTGTATAATAGTGAGTTGTCTTCTATTATGATCTATGTATTTGATGAATGTGATGCTTCTTGTCCGTATTCTTTTATCGACTCTTCACTCCATAAACCCGAGGTCATGTTTATTGAGCTCAGTTTCGCTTGGGGACAAGCAAAGTCTAAGCTTGGGGGGAGTTGATACGTCCATTTTGCATCACTATTCTATGTCTTAATTCACTATTATTCATTGATATATTTCGTATTGAGAGGTGATACTTATGTTATTTCATCTATTTTTGCATGGTTGATGACTTTTGGAGCATGGACCGCTGCAGTCAGGATTCTAATGGAAAAGGTGTTGTTGGAGGCAAAATTCGCGAAGATCAGAAAATCCGGGAAAATATACAGAAAATCCTATTTTTCCAGAAGACTCGGGATGCCAGAAGATGGAGTGGAGGTGGGCCACAGGGGGCCCCAACCACCCCATGGCGCGGGCATGCCTAGGCCGCGCCAGGGAGTGGTGTGGCCACCCTGGCCCACTCCAGCCTCTCCCTCTGGCGTATATCATCCCCACGAAACCCTAAGACTCGGGGAGCGACCATAGAAAGATTCCGCCGCCTCTGCGGGGCGGAAAACACCGGGAGAGAAAGATCTCTCCGGCAGACAGATTTCTGCCGGGGGAATTCCTTCCCGGAGAAGGGAGATTATCGCCATCAACACCACCATCAAGATGGACTTCATCGGGATCATCATCATCATCACCACCATCATCACCATCAGCACCCTCATCACCATCTCCATATTGCTGTAACAATTGCGTTGAATCTTGCATAGTTCATAGGGGAAACTTTCTCGGTGTTGATTACTCTTTGTAGTTGATGCTGTTGAGTGAACCATTGAATTATTGTTTATGTTCAGATTGTTATACATCATTATTTCATCTCTGATCATGATCCATATGATGTCTTGTGAGTAGTTCGTTTTGTTCTCGAGGACATGGGAGAAGTCTTGTTGTTAGTAGTGGAGTTGCGTTGAGAAAGATTCAATAGATTGTTATTTAAGTTGTGGTGTACTTCTTCTAGTGGTGTCATGTGAACATCGACTACATGACACTTCACCTATATGGGCCTAGGTGAATGCATTGTGTATTTGGCTACTAATCGTAGGGGTTGCCGGAGTGACAGAAACCTGAACCCCCGTTAGGAAACCATTGCACAAGGGACGTAAGGGTCTTAGAGTTTAAAGCTGTGGTTAGGTTTCTACCTTAAATACTTTCTTGTACTTACGGATGTTTGCAAGGGGTTTAATCACAAGTATGTATTAGTCTTGGATGGGGCGGTACTGTAGCATCCCAATTGTCTAACAATTGTAATGCTACCTGGTTTAATAATACAATGGCTACTTCCTATATATAATTGCTGCATCATAATTATATCATGCTCATGTCATCATGCCACCTTGCATTTGAGCATCATATAAAACCCTTTTCCATTTGGTTCTTCTCCCATGTGCATTATGAATTGTATTTGGCTCTTGTTATATTGTATTTGGTTCTTGATAAATGCTTGATGCCCAAGTTGAGTTGGGGGCATATCTTTTATTCCACTCCACCACCTTTCGTTGTCACCACCTTATAATTCCACCATTCTACTTACCCATGGGCTTTTATTTTCTTTTGGTATTTAATCTAGCTAATGGGAGATGGGATGGATCCAATTCTATTATCTTTTGCTTGGCCTTTATTCCATATTTTGGTAATGCATGGGAATCATGCCTTGTTAACTATTTGTTTGTACAAGATTAAAACATGGCATTTAATGCCTTTGCATGGGCCATGCAACCATCACCACCATGTGTTTCTCCTTTGGTTTTTATTTGATTTTTGAGTGGATCATCTTCTTGAGCTTCTCTCTCCCTCGTAATCTTTTTCACCTGGTTGTTTCCTTGCCATGTGCCCATCAAGCCACCCTCACATGTGTAAGTGTCATGCATGAGCATGTGAGCCTTCATCCACACCCCTCTTTCCCTTACACTTGATCAAGCCTTGATCATGCCTCATCTAACCCTAATCTCACCTTTATCCCTCACCTCTCCACCATACCACCCCTTCATGCTTGATCTTGTTTTCTCATGTGTAAAACCCTAACCACCATGTCATCCCTCTCTCTCTTTTTTCTCTTCAAACCCTAACCCCATGCAAACCCCATGCCGAGGCTTCCCTCTCTCCCTCTCCCTGCCAGCAGGCCCCACTAGCCCTCTCTCTCCAACCCTAAACCGAGCCTCACTCTAAACCTAGCCCTAGCCGAAGCATGCCCTAGCTAACCCGTCCCCTCTCTCCATTCTCTCTCTCTATCTCGTTGCTCAGTAGGTCCCACACCGAGCCAGCCCCACAGCCTCACTGTCCCCACCTGGCAGCCCTACCCGTGCCTGCCCTGGCCTCCCACGCTGAGCACCTGCTCGAGAAGGACAAAAGGGGGACCGAAGCCACCTTTTTGCTTCCACCCCGAGCCCTACGGTCTCTCCTCTCTCCCTTTCGCTTTTACCTCCTCCCTCACATCTCCTCTGCCTCGCCCAGATCTGCCCGAGCCGCTGCGCCAACCCTCTTCTCCCCTACCACCTCTCTTCTCCTCCACCGCCGAACTGTCGGACTCCACCTCCACCTCTTCGTACAAGCCGGTGGCGTGGTTGTTAGGCGTTGGGGAAGACCAAGGACCACCTCTCCATCGCCCCTGCACACGACAGAGAGGAGGAGACGACCCTAGTACACGCAGACATCGACACGCACACCGAAACCCTAGCCGAACCGGGCGTCTGCATCGTCGACGATCTGCTGCGCCCCGTCCCGATCCAACCCCACCGACGACCCCGCGGTGAGCCCGTGACCCTCTCTGACATCCTCTCTATCTCCGGCACGGCCTGGTCTCGCCGGGCGTTTCACTGAACGCTCTCGGTGCGCCGTGGCCGCGGGCGTCTGCACGTCAGCGCGTCGCACAGAAGCTTACCTAGACCCCGCGCGCCTACCTGTCACCACACCGCGCTGGCTCCACACCGCGGAACGCGCGCCCCGCGTCGCGGGTTCGACCCCCCGCGCCGCGCTCTGTCGCGGTCGAGCACCGATCTGTCCGCATGTGTAGAGAAGAACAACAGTACGGGCCTGTGGTAACTTTGCAAATAGCCCCCCTTTTATCTCTCGCTCAACCCGCGGTACTCGCGACCCCACCTGTCGGCCGCCCTAGCGATCTTGCAGAAAAGCCCCCCAGTTCTTCCAGCCTCAACCCACACTTCCTCACCGCGCCACGTAGTCAGCCCTCCACCTCTCTCTATCAAGTGGGCCGCGAGCCAGCGGGTCCCACCTGTCAGTCTCACGGGCTGGGTACTCCCGAGGTGCAAAATCTCTCTGCGCTGTGTCGCCCAGTCAGCAGCTGGCCCACCTGTCGGTGGCTTTGGCTAGCACTAGGCTAGGTGACAAAAGTTTTCTGGTTTTCTGTCTTATAAAAATAATTTCAGAAATGTTTTAATATGAATTTAAATCTGTTTTAGATATCTTTTGAATTATAATTCCAAATAACACAAATAATATATGTTTTGGAATCAGAAAAATGTGAGGATTTTAGATATGCCCTTCAAAATATCATTTGAGCACTTTAAAATTTCGAGATGATTAAAATTACAATAAATTGCCCTTTTCTTAATTAATTAATAACTTTAGTTTTATAACTCCAAACTTGACAAATAATATGTCTAAATCGATCAGCGCGACGAGCCCGTTCTATCTATGTATTCCATGTTCTGAATTGCAGCATGCATCATATAAATATAAAGTATACAGCAACTTATTTGGAGTTACAACATGACTAAAACTCAATGAAATGCTTTATTCTTGTACCCCACACCTCACCCATGCCATGCTACATTATTGCCATGCAAATTGTGCATCATTCATCATGGCATGCTTGTTTGCTTGTCACATTTTAATTCATATGCTTGTGCACTATATTTATGCTGGCCCTTGTTTGTTTGGTTCTTCTTCAAATAGACGCCGAGCAGGGGATATATCAGGAATCCCAGGAGCACTACCCAGATCCGTCCCTCGCTTCAACTGAGCTGCCAGGCAAGCACTACCACATGCTTGCATACATATAGTACCTATTGCCTCTATCTTATTCTTGCATCATTGAGTCGCGATTGCATCAAAATGAATCCCAAGTACTGCATAGCCTTTATTTTTAAACCCCACCGAAGCTTGTTCCTCCATCCCATGATCCATTACTACAGGAGTTGTGTGAGCCATGCGGGTCGTAGAACAGCATGTGTAGGGTATGTGAGTGTCTAATGGATCACGAGGTACCTAAAACAACTTAACCTGAGTAGTAATGGGATAACTAATGAAAGTGGCACCGGTGAGCAATATCTGCTATTTGGTTTTTCATGCTCACTTGTGTCCCGTAGGACCCCGAGTACTTGATTCCTGTTCCTTGACTATTCGCACTATCCACATCCGGGAGGCCGTGGACCCCCCTGAGCCAGAGCTTGATTCATTCTTATTTCTTGGGGCCACAAAGTAGTTTGGGGCTTTATTACTATCCTGTACTTATGCCATGCTTTACTGCTTTATTTAAGATTGTGCGTGGAGCACCTGTACTGTTTTGGATCGCGCCACGTTTTCGCGGTATCGACAAGCCTAGTCACACTTTCGGGTTCCCAGTCGTTTACAGCCATCGTCACAAACCCTGGGTCCATCTCGGAGCCGGCCAACTTCGTTGCGGGTAGCTTATTGGGGTGGCCCCCTGAAACATTTCTGAATCCTGTGATCGCTTTGTCATGAATGCCTCGTTGGGTTTTGATTTGGTTTTTCCGAGGTTGATCGAGTGTGTGTTGCTATTTGTGCACCCCTGCAGGGTAAATCTTTCTGAAAGCCGTGTCCGCGGTTATGGACGACTTGGAGCACAGTTTCTCGATCATAGACAAGTATAACTAAAGTACCGCTTTTAATTTGACTAAGTACCTGACTAGTAAATAGTGCAACACTCATGGAATGGTTAAAAAAACTGCCAACGGATGGGGGGTTGTTTGTCCGCTTTCTCGTTGGTAAGCGAGAAGGAGGATGGATCTGATAATTGTACTGTTATAACTGTTGTTCTTAATTAACGGACATCCGTCTATCTTTGGTTAGGCGGATGGGTAGCCAGTATCTTTAGACTTGTTGGTTATTATCTTTTGCCGCAATTGCATCACCCCAGGTTATGTCCCCTTTAGAGGCATAAAGACTTGCTGAGTACCCCTAGGGTCTCACACGATAAATTGTTTGATTCAGATGAACAGGTATACTCGCAAGATGGATACTGGGTGGAGGAGACGGCCGATGTTGGCAACGATCACTCGGTGTAGAGATTCCGGGAATGGGGATCCGTGAGATCTGTGGGCGGGATGTGTTTATTTATGTGGCATCTTATGCCGATTTGCTTCTTATCCGTACTCGGATCTTGTTTTCCGCTTCCGCCTGATACTCTGATGTTTGATGTATGAGGAGCTATCCTAAATTATTATCTCTATCTAGGATATTTGGATCTTGCCGTATGGCGTTGCAATATTTCTATTACTTTTAGATGGAATGGCTCTGAGGACTGTTGCATGTGGCTTGCATACATACTCATTTGTGTATGTAGTTGATCCCTTCGCCTGCCGATTACGCCGCTCGTTCTTGTCCCGATGTTCTGAAAATGGTTAGGACAGCCGAAAGGTCTACCTGTGAGTGGCCCTTGGCCCCACCGTACTATTTTAACCATTTTCGCTCATCCAGGCATGTAACTAAGAGTGTAATTCACCGAGGTAGTTACAATTGGTATCAGAGCCATCCCGCCCTTCAGGGTCTCAGCCAAATGGTCGTTGTCAGTCTCGCAAATATTTTTGGTAGTTATGTATACTAGGGAAAAACAAAACGTGAGAGTAGGACTGCTTCCACTTTTCTTCTTACCCACCCACCCACCCTTTTCTGGTAAGGAAGTGTAACGTTTTCAATCCTCTTCTAAAATTCAAACTAGGATTCACGTGTTCTGGGTTCCGTAGTACCATAGGTTGTGTGTGTGTGAATTCCTTGTCTATCTATTGCATCCAACATGTTATCACTATCTGCCTTTTGGTTATCAACTGTTGGTACATTCCATACCGATAGGCATTTGTAAACCGACGCGATCTATCTGATTTGTTGTATACCGACGCGATCTGTCTTACTCTTTGTTATCCGACGTTATCTTGTTCGGGGTGTTCGTTTCCGTAGTTACTAATCTTTAGGTTCATCTTAAGAAGAAGGTGTTGGGATATGTGTTTTACTTATTCATGTGCGGAGTAATGATTTGAGTGCGGGATGGAGTCGCGACCATACCACTACTCTTATCATTCGCTCTTGTATATTGAATTGGTAGAGTTACTGATCTTGATTCGTTAAGTGGTTTTACGCATATAGTGGTATTTTAATGCCGAAATTTGCGGAAAAATTTTCTTTGTTAGCTTGTGTACCACACTCCTTGTTCAGTCGTGTGCGATATGCTTAATATCTTCTAGGTGCTTTGAACTTTGTTGATATTTTAATATCACCTTAGTAATTTGTATCCTTTAAATCTTGGTTAATTCCATCTTAGTACTATTTTGGATTATTATTATTCTCCATTATGGTACTAACTTGTGTTTTATATCAATCACAGGATGGCACCACCACGCCGTTCTGAGGAGGACATACCACCTGAATTGGGGGCTGCGTTGACAAGTATTGCTAATGCCTTGGGTACAATACAGCAGAACCAGCAGCGTTTTGAAGAAAGTGTCAGGAGGAATGAGTTTGTTCCGCTACCTCCACCTCCCAAGTGAGGAGACATCAAAAGCTTCCTGAAGTTCAACCCGCGCCACTTTGAGGTGTCTGATCAGCCACTTGATGCGGATGATTGGTTGCGTGAGATGTCAAGGTTACTGGTGACTGCTGATGTTCCTGAGCAAGAATGGGTAAAATGTGCCACTCACCTTCTGAAGGGATATGCAGCTCTGTGGTGGGAGAATTACCTCAAGGCAAACTACATAGGTTTTCAGCCTACTTGGGAACAGTTCACTGGGGCTTTCAAAGAGCAATATCTGTTAGAAATTGTCATGGAGAGGATGAAGGAAGTGTTTCTCAACCTCAAGCAGGGCAATGACAATGTCAATACCTATATCAGAAACTTCATGAACCTTTCTCGGTATGGTGGCGATGAGATCTCTGATGACAAGAAGAAGCAAAAGAGGTTCAGACAAGGGCTCAATGCATCGATTAAATATGCAATCACACATGCAAGGCCAGTGTCTTTTCTGGAACTCCAACATACAGCTCTGCAAGAAGAAGCAAGTAGGCAAGTGTTTGAGGAGTCAAAGAAACACAACCGCGATGCAGCAAGCTCTTCAGCTATGTCAACTCCTTCTAAGCGTCGTGTCTGGGTTCCTAACACCCCACTGTCGCTCCCGGCTCCACCAAGACCTTCAAGCTACGCGGCAAGGCCACCAAACTCCTTCACTGCTGCTCCCATGGGCTACAACCACAACTACCCTGGAGCGCCTGGCGGAGTCCCTGGCTACGTTGCTCCACGTCTACCTGGTGCTTGTTACACTTGTGGAAACACTGGGCATCAACACTGGAACTGTCCAATTAACAACAAAGCTCTTCCTCCACCACCTCCAAGACCTGCGGCAAGCTCTCCTATGGTTCGTGCACCTCCACCTCGGGCTCTCAACATCAACACCAAGCCCGGGTCTACTGTTGCTCGTGCCAACTGTGTTAACGTCGCTCAAGCTGAGCATGCACCTGGAGTTGTGATGGGTATGCTTCCTGTTAACTCAGTTCCTGCAAGAGTTTTATTTGATTCTGGTGCATCACATTCTTTCGTGTCATACAAGTTTGCGGAGAGTAATGGGTTACCTTCTGATGCTTTACCAACTCGCCTCATGGTGCAATCTCCTGGGTCAAGCATGAGGGCTTCTAAAATCAGCCATGGCAATCAAATTGAGATTGGTGGTTCTTCGTTCCCGGCTTCCTTAATTATTCTGGGCAACTCTGACATTGATGTTATCTTGGGCATGGATTGGTTAACAACAAATGCAGCTGTGATTGATTGTGCCGAACGCTCGGTTTCTCTGAAAATTTCTGACGGCCATATAGTCTATTCTCCAAGTCTGACTCCTGATATTTAGCTTTTCTCTTTGGTGGCTCTGAATGATGATGCTATGGAAGCTATTCAGAGTGTTCCGGTGGTCTGTGAGTTTCCAGATGTCTTTCCTAAAGAGTTGCCAGGTATGCCTCCTGACCGAGAGGTCGAGTTTGTGATTGAGCTTGAACCTGGTACCGCTCCTATCTCCAAGCGGCCTTATAAAATGGGTCCTGCTGAGTTGGCTGAACTCAAACGTCAGCTTGATGAACAAGAGAAGTTGGGTTTCATTCAGCATAGTATTTCTTCTTGGGGTAGCCCAACCATCTTTGTAAAGAAGCGAGACAAGACTGATAGACTTTGTGTTGACTATCGGGCTCTCAATGCTAAAACCATCAAGAATAAATATCCCCTTCCACAGATTAATGATCTCTTCGACCAGCTAGCTGGAGCTGTGGTTTTCTCTAAGCTTGACTTGAGAAGTGGATATCATCAAATCCAGATTCGCAAGGAAGATGTTCCTAAAACAGCTTTCACCACCCGCTATGGCCTGTATGAGTACACGGTCATGTCTTTCGGTCTCACCAACGCACCTGCCACCTTCTCGAGGCTTATGAACTCGGTTTTCATGGAGTATCTTGATAAGTTCGTTGTGGTCTATCTGGATGACATTCTAGTCTATTCCAAGTCAAAGGAAGAACATGAAGAACACCTTCGGTGTGTCCTAAACAAGCTTCGTGAGAACCGCCTGTATGCAAAGTTCTCCAAATGTGAGTTTTGGCTGCCTCAAGTCACCTACCTTGGTCACGTCATCTCTGCCAAGGGCATTGCCATCAACCCAGAAACTGTAAAGACAATTGTTGACTGGCTTCCTCCTGTAAATGTCAAAGAAGTCCGGAGTTTCCTTGGTTTGGCTAGTTACTGTCGTCGCTTCGTGCAGAACTTTTTGAAGATAGCGAAGCCTCTTACCGATCTCCTCAAGAAAGGCAAGAAATACCTTTGGACTCCTACATGTCAAGCAAGCTTTGAAACACTCAAAGAGAAGCTCACTTCCACACCAGTCTTGATTCCTCCAGATACATCAAAGCCTTTCCAGATATTCTGTGACGCCTCTTTGCAAGGATTGGGTGCGGTCCTTATGCAAGAAAAACAAGTTGTTGCTTATGCCTCTCGACATTTGAAGACGCATGAGATCAACTATCCTACACATGACCTCGAACTCGCAGTAGTTGTCTCTGTTTTGAAAGTATGGAGGCACTACTTGCTTGGCAACCGTTGTGAAATCTTTTCTGATCACAAGAGTCTGAAGTATATCTTCACACAACCTGATCTCAACCTTCGTCAGAGGAGGTGGATTGAAGCAATCAATGATTTTGATTTGACCATCAACTACACTCCGGCCAAAGCTAATGTCATGGCCGATGCTCTCAGCCGCAAAGCTTATGTCAGCAACCTCATGATGGAAGAACAACAACCTATCTTGTGTGAGGAATTCCGTCAGCTCAACCTTGAAATTGTGGATCAAGGATATCTTCTGAATCTTCTGGCAACCCCTCTGAAGAAAAGATTCGTGCTAGTTAGCGAGGTGATGCTTACGCCAAAAACATAATCTCCAACATTCAACTGCAGAGGTATGAGTCCTTCCACGTCGATGATCAAGGAGCTCTATTCTTTGAAAACCGAATGTTCGTTCCGAACGACCGGGGATTGAGAGAGCAAGTTCTTAAGGAGGCGCATGATTCTGTTCTTTCTATTCACCCTGGCAGCACTAAGATGTACATGGACTTGAAAACACAATATTGGTGGCCTGGATTGAAACGATATTGTGCCAAGTATGTCTCGGAGTGTGATGTCTGCCGCAGAGTTAAAGCTGTCCATCAGAAACCTTCCGGTCTTCTACAACCATTGAAACCCCCGGAATGGAAATGGGAGAAAGTAGAGATGGACTTCATCATTGGTTTTCCAAGGTCGTAGAAGGGCAACAATGCAATCTTTGTTGTCATCGACAGGCTTTCCAAAGTGGCTCACTTCTTTCCAGTCAAGGAAACAATTTCTGCAATTCAGTTGGCTGAGCTCTATATCAACAGAATTATCTCTCTGTATGGGGTTCCTCTTGAGATCAGTTCAGACCGTGGAAGCATCTTCACTTCCAAGTTCTGGGGAAGTTTCCAAAATGCTTTGGGAACAAAATTGAACTTCAGCACAGCTTACCACCCTCAGTCGCAAGGACAAGTTGAAAGGATCAACCAGATTCTGGAAGATATGCTTCGTGCGTCATCTCTTTCGGCATGAAGTGGGAAGAATGTCTTCCTTATGCTGAATTCTCTTACAACAACAGCTTCCAGAAAAGTCTAAAGATGGCACCATTTGAGGCTCTCTATGGTCGCAAATACAGAACTCCGATTGGTTGGTCGGGCGCAGGTGAAAGAATATTGTTTGGCCCTGACATTGTAACTCAAGCGGAGGAGAAGGTTCACATCATTCTTGAAAATCTGAAGATTGCTCAAAGTCGCTAGAAGAGTAATTATGACAGAAAGCACACGGACATGGAGTATGTCCCTGGTGATCTCGTTTACCTTCGTGTCACTCCCATGAGAGGCACGCACCGGTTTGGTATCAAAGGAAAGCTGGCTCCTAGATACATCGGTCCTTTCAAAATTCATGGAAGAAGAGGAGAAGTTGCTTATTCTCTTGAGCTCCCTGAAAAACTCAAAGTCCATGACGTTTTCCACATCTCTCAACTCAAGAAGTGCTTCAAGGACCTCGGCAGGACCGTGGACCATGAGCATATCAATCTCCAAGAAGACCTGTCTTATCAAGAACACCCCATAAAAATCCTTGAAGTCGCAGAAAGAAAGACTCGCAACAAGTCCATCAAGTTCTGCAAGGTGCAGTGGTCGCACCATTCCGTGGATGAAGCCACTTGGGAACGTGAAGATGAGCTCCGTGCCAAGTATCCTACCCTCTTCGAGTCTTCTTCTTCTTCCTAGAATCTCGGGGCGAGATTCCTGTTTAGTGGGGGAGAGTTGTAGCATCCCAATTGTCTAACAATTATAATGCTACCTGGTTTAATAATACAATGGCTACTTCCTATATATAATTGCTGCATCATAATTATATCATGCTCATGTCATCATGCCACCTTGCATTTGAGCATCATATAAAACCTTTTTCCATTTGGTTCTTCTCCCATGTGCATTATGAATTGTATTTGGCTCTTGTTATATTGTATTTGGTTCTTGATAAATGCTTGATGCCCAAGTTGAGTTGGGGGCATATCTTTTATTCCACTCCACCACCTTTCTTTGTCACCACCTTATAATTCCACCATTCTACTTACCCATGGGCTTTTATTTTATTTTGGTATTTAATCTAGCTCATGGGAGATGGGATGGATCCAATTCTATTATCTTTTGCTTGGCCTTTATTCCATATTTTGGTAATGCATGGGAATCATGCCTTGTTAACTATTTGTTTGTACAAGATTAAAACATGGCATTTAATGCCTTTGCATGGGCCATGCAACCATCACCACCATGTGTTTCTCCTTTGGTTTCTATTTGATTTTTGAGTGGATCATCTTCTTGAGCTTCTCTCCCTCTTAATCTTTTTCACCTGGTTGTTTCCTTGCCATGTGCCCATCAAGCCACCCTCACATGTGTAAGTGTCATGCATAAGCATGTGAGCCTTCATCCACACCCCTCTTTCCCTTACACTTGATCAAGCCTTGATCATGCCTCATCTAACCCTAATCTCACCTTTCTCTCTCACCTCTCCACCATACCACCCCTTCATGCTTGATCTTGTTTGCTCATGTGTAAAACCCTAACCACCATGTCATCCCTCTCTATTTTTTCTCTTCAAACCCTAACCCCATGCAAACCCCATGCCGAGGCTTCCCTCTCTCCCTCTCCCTGCCAGCAGGCCCCACTAGCCCTCTCTCTCCAACCCTAAACCGAGCCTCACTCTAAACCTAGCCCTAGCCGAAGCATGCTCTAGCTAACCCGCCCCCTCTCTACATTCTCTCTCTCTATCTCGTTGCTCAGCAGGTCCCACACCGAGCCCGCCCCACAGCCTCGCCGTCCCCACCTGGCAGCCCTATCTGTGCCTGCCCTGGCCTCCTACGCCGAGCACCTGCTCGAGAAGGACAAAAGAGGGACCGAAGCCACCTTTTTGCTTCCACCCCGAGCCCTACGGTCTCTCCTCTCTCCCTTTCGCTTTTACCTCCTCCCTCACGTCTCCTCTGCCTCGCCCAGATCTGCCCGAGCCGCTGCGCCAACCCTCTTCTCCCCTACCACCTCTCTTCTCCTCCACCGCCGAACCGTCGGACTCCACCTCCACCTCTTCGTACAAGCCGGCGGCATGGTTGTTGGGCATTGGGGAAGACCAAGGACCACCTCTCAATCGCCCCTGCACACGACAGCGAGGAGAGACGACCCTAGTACACGCAGACATCGACGCGCACACCGTAACCCTAGCCAAACCGGGTGTCTGCATCGTCGATGATCTGGTGCGCCCCGTCCCGATCCAACCCCACCGACGACCCCGCGGTGAGCCCGTGACCCTCTCTAACATCCTCTCTATCTCCGGCACAGCCTGGTCTCGCCGGGCGTTTCACCGAACGCTCTCGGTGCGCCGTGGCCGCGGGTGTCTGCACGTCGGCGCGTCGCACAGAAGCTTACCTAGACCCTGCGCGCCTACCTGTCACCATCCCTTACCCAGCCGCACTGGCTCCACACCGCGGAACGCGCGCCCCGCGTTGCGGGTTCGACCCCCCGCGCCGCGCTCTGTCACGGTCGAGCACCGATCTGTCCGCAGGTGCAGAGAAGAACAACAGTACGGGCCTGTGGTAACTTTGCAAATAGCCCCCCTTTTATCTCTCGCTCAACCCGCGGTACTCGCGACCCCACCTGTCGGCCGCCCTAGCGATCTTGCAGAAAAGCCCCCCAGTTCTTCCAGCCTCAACCCGCACTTCCTCACCGCGCCATGTGGTCAGCCCTCCACCTCTCTCTGTCAAGTGGGCCGCGAGCCAGCGGGTCCCACCTGTCAGTCTCACGGGCTGGGTACTCCCGCGGTGCAAAATCTCTCTGCGTGCTGTGTCGCCCAGTCAGCAGCTGGCCCACCTGTCGGTGGCTTTGGCTAGCACTAGGCTAGGTGACAAAAGTTTTCTGGTTTTCTGTCTTATAAAAACAATTTCAGAAATGTTTTAATATGAATTTAAATCTGTTTTAAATATCTTTTGAATTATAATTCCAAATAACACAAATAATATATGTTTTGGAATCAGAAAAATGTGAGGATTTCAGATATGCCCTTCAAAATATCATTTGAGCACTTTAAAATTTTGAGATGATTAAAATTACAATAAATTGCCCTTTTCTTAATTAATTAATAACTTTAGTTTTATAACTCCAAATTTGACAAATAATATGTCTAAATCGATCAGCGCGATGAGCCCGTTCTATTTATGCATTCCATGTTCTGAATTGCAGCATGCATCATATAAATATAAAGTATACAGCAACTTATTTGGAGTTAAAACATGACTAAAACTCAATGAAATGCTTTATTCTTGTACCCCACACCTCACCCATGCCATGCTACATTATTGCCATGCAAATTGTGCATCATTCATCATGGCATGCTTGTTTGCTTGTCGCATTTTAATTCATATGCTTGTGCACTATATTTATGTTGGCCCTTGTTTGTTTGGTTCTTCTTCGAATAGACGCCGAGCAGGGGATATATCAGGAATCCCAGAAGCACTACCCAGATCCGTCCCTCGCTTCAACTGAGCTGCCAGGCAAGCACTACCACATGCTTGCATACATATAGTACCTATTGCCTCTATCTTATTCTTGCATCATTGAGTCGTGATTGCATCAAAATGAATCCCAAGTACTGCATAGCCTTTATTTTTAAACCCCACCGAAGCTTGTTCCTCCATCCCATGAGCCATTACTACAGGAGTTGTTTGAGCCATGCGGGTCGTAGAACAACATGTGTAGGGTATGTGAGTGTCTGATGGATCACGATGTACCTAAAACAACTTAACCTGAGTAGTAATGGGATAACTAATGAAAGTGGCACCGGTGAGCAATATCTGCTATTTGGTTTTTCATGCTCACTTGTGTCCCGTAGGACCCCGAGTACTTGATTCCTGTTCCTTGACTATTCGCACTATCCACATCCGGGAGGCCGTGGACCCCCCTGAGCCAGAGCTTGATTCATTCTTATTTCTTGGGGCCACAAAGTAGTTTGAGGCTTTATTACTATCCTGTACTTATGCCATGCTTTACTGCTTTATTTAAGATTGTGCGTGGAGCACCTGTACTGTTTTGGATCGCGCCACGTTTTCGCTGTATCGACAAGCCCAATCACACTTTCAGGTTCCCAGTCGTTTACAGCCGTCGTCGCAAACCCTGGGTCCGTCTCGGAGCCGGCCAACTTCGTTGCGGGTAGCTTATTGGGGTGGCCCCCTGAAACATTTCTGAATCCTGTGATCGCTTTGTCGTGAATGCCTCGTTGGGTTTTGATTTGGTTTTTCCGAGGTTGATCGAGTGTGTGTTGCTATTTGTGCACCCCTGCAGGGTAAATCTTTCTGAAAGCCGTGTCCGCGGTTATGGACGACTTGGAGCACAGTTTCTCGATCATAGACAAGTATAACTAAAGTACCGCTTTTAATTTGACTAAGTACCTGACTAGTAAATAGTGCAACACTCATGGAATGGTTAATAAAACTGCCAACGGATGGTGGGTTGTTCGTCCGCTTTCTCGTTGGTAAGCGAGAAGGAGGATGGATCTGATAATTATACTGTTATAACCGTTGTTCTTAATTAACAGACATCCGTCTATCTTTGGTTAGGCGGATGGGTAGCGAGTATCTTTAGACTTGTTAGTTATTATCTTTTGCCGCAATTGCGTCACCCTAGGTTATGTCCCCTTTAGAGGCATAAAGACTTGCTGAGTACCCCTAGGGTCTCACACGATAAATTGTTTGATTCAGATGAACAGGTATACTCGCAAGATGGATACTGGGTGGAGGAGACGGCCGATGTTGGCAACGATCACTCGGTGTAGAGATTCCGGGAACGGGGATCCGTGAGATCTGTGGGCGGGATGTGTTTATTTATGTGGCATCTTATGCCGATTTGCTTCTTATCCATACTCGGATCTTGTTTTCCGCTTCCGCCTGATACTCTGATGTTTGATGTATGAGGAGCTATCCTAAATTATTATCTCTATCTAGGATATTTGGATCTTGCCGTATGGCGTTGCAATATTTCTATTACTTTTAGATGGAATGGCTCTGAGGACTGTTGTATGTGGCTTGCATACATACTCATTTGTGTATGTAGTTGATCCCTTCGCCTGACGATTACGCCGCTCGTTCTTGTCCCGATGTTCTGAAAATGGTTAGGACGGCTGAAAGGTCTACCTGTGAGTGGCCCTTGGCCTCACCGTACTATTTTAACCATTTTCGCTCATCCAGGCATGTAACTAAGAGCGTAATTCACCGAGGTAGTTACAGGTACATTAGCACAGGTTCACCCACACAACACTTAGCAAGCTAGAGAAGATTAATCGACTATATGAAGCGAAAGCACTTGACAGTCTTCGCATGTGTCCTCGAGAACGTTTGGTCATCTATAGAAATACAACCGACTTGTCCTTTGTTGCATAAAGGATTGGGCCACTTGCTGCATTTATTCCTACTGTCTTTTGTTTACTCGTACTTTGTTTACTTGCTTTATCGAAAACCCCTAAAAATCCGTTTGCTAAGTATTTGCAGAGAACTCCTGATCCATACCACTAGCCAGCACCTTCTGCTCCTCGTTGGGTTCGACACTCTTGCTTATCGAAAATACTGCGATACACCCCCTATACTTGTGGGTCATCAGTTTGTTTTAATTTTGATGAAAAGTGTCTTACTTCTTTCAACATATTAAAACAAGCCCTTCTTGAAGCTCCCATTATAAAACCACCGAATTGGAAGAAACCTTTTGAGCTGTTCTATGAAACTAGTCATGAAGCTGTAGGACCAATTCTTTGTCAGTATGATGGTGATTACCTTAATATCATTCATCATGCTAGTCGCACCTTAAATGGGGCCCAAACGAACTATCCTATGGAAGAAAAAGAATTCTTCGCAGTAGTCTTTTCTTGGGATAAATTTAGATCTTATATCATGGATTCCAAAGTTAGAGTACATACTGATCATTTTGGCTTAAAGGAAATCCTAGAAAGGGCTGATGTTAAGCCAAGAATGATCCGTTGGACTCTACTTCTACAAGAATTTGATTTACGGATCTTACAAAGGAAGGAAGAGGTGGAGGAAACGTTCATGGACACCCAAGAAGTTGTTCATCCAAAATAGGTGTTATCCGTGTACATACCCACGGGAACCACATTACTAAAAAGAAAATTCTCCACATCTTCTTACAAAGGTTTTGGTGATTTTCTATGACCTGTTTTAATCGAAGAGAGAAAGAAAAGAAACTCAAATGACACCATATTCCCTTGATGATCATGGTT
This sequence comes from Avena sativa, assembly GCA_916181665.1. Lineage (NCBI taxonomy): Eukaryota > Viridiplantae > Streptophyta > Magnoliopsida > Poales > Poaceae > Avena > Avena sativa. Next base: position 630,963,317 of record OV702288.1, read on the forward strand.
TATGAAATCCTAAACACATCTGTGTTCTAGATGATTTTCTGCTATTTCTTTTTGCATATTTGATTTCCTCTCGTTTTCCTGGGTTCACTGCCGGTCTTACAAGATCGATATGGGCAGACGGTACAGCTGGATTCGCCCGTATCGCTGGTCATTAAGATTGCAGGTACCCCGGTTTCATTTTTCACATAATCGGTATGATCGCGCCGTACGGGAGCAGCCTCCCGTACGGCCAGCCATTATCTATTCGGTGACTGCTTCCAACTTTCGTTCACTTTTCCCTTAAAAAAAACCAAAATTGAACCAACGTGAAGACGGTATGGACGGGCAGTATGGGCGGAGCCCGCCCGTACTGCTTCAGTCCATGTTGTTTTTGGAAATGACCTGGTGCAGGAGCGCCATCGGGCGTCTGCCCGTATCGTCTGGTCGTTACGATCCAAATTTTCTTCTTTTGCACTTATTTGTTTCCATATATGTTAGGATTCTTTTCTTGGGCTTCCCTTTTTCTCCCAGTATGAATTTTACCTTGCCTCTGACCCTTTATAAGTCTCCTAGAAGGGTTCTATCCTTGCATTGATAATACATATCTTCTCCACAATCTACTTCTTTCACATAAACTCTTTGGAACCATGACCTCTACATGGAGCACCCTTCAGGAGAAGGAAGATATATATGGGTCGTCTTCAAGGATTTCAGAGGAAGACAAAGATGCTGTACTAGAAGAAAATAAGTTAGAAGATGAGGACGGATTCAAGCTGATGGAAACAATAACGGATGGACGCAAGGTGTTCAGCCTAGGCATTAGAAAAGAAGGTGACTTTGATGAAGTTCAACTTGTTTTAGAAGGAGATGGAGAGTTTTTATTGAAAAGGGTGAAGAGACAAGGGGAGGAGATTCAAGCCTCCCTGGACAAGATCTCTAGGATCTTCTAAACATATTGAAGAGGCAAGGGGAGAAGATTGAGGTAAAACCTCTAGGATCTTCTAAACATATTGAATTGTTGTGCCGCTACGTGGACCAGATGGATTTGAAGATAATGAAGGGGTTAGAGGAGAATCTCAACATCAGCCTCAGATCCATCAACACTCAGAAGAAAACAATAGAGATGTACAAGGATCTTGTTGAGAAGTTGGATAAAGTCAATGAGCAATGTTGGATCCGTATCTTGATCTTGGAGACATCAAACAAGATGCTCTGTGCAAGTCTTCGTGATTCTGGAGTTTCTTCACCATGAAGCACGCCACGGTATCAAATAATCGCAAGGGATTATTTGATCCACCCGGCTTGACTCCAAGCTTGGGGGGATATGTGAGAACCTTGTAATCTATCTTACAGTTTTTGCATTTTTACTTTTCTACACGTATGGTTAGGTTTAAATTTCCAAATTTACATTAGTTGCATCAACTTCGAGTTTCCTTTGTTCAAGAGAAGAATTATATCCATTGAGTTATGATACTTTATGATAATTGAAGTTGTGTTTGATTCATGATTACTATATTAGATGATTGAACTAGGTTGAGTGTTATGATACTTGTACAACTGTCATAATTTTAGGGACTTCCACACCAATAGAAGTATTGATTAATTTATAAGAAGAAGAATTCTGGTAGCATATTATAATTAAGAGTTTTCAAAAGCCATTGAAGTAGTGAGCATGATCAAATAGATTGATGAAAAGAAAAAGAGAAAAGGGAGCAAGTAAAAATATAGACATACAAGTATCAAAAGAGAAAAAGTAAGCAGCTATCAAAAGAATCAAACATAGAAAAAAGAGAGAAGAAAAGAGAAAATGATCATGAATCTTCACTATTAAACTTAGCGCTCAATATATTTAAACTTCGTGATTATATGATATGTTGAATCACTAGTATCTTCTTATAATTTCATTTATACTGAAAAAGGTGTGGAAGCTTCTAAGTTTGTGTAAGGGTATGGTAATACCCCCGATTTATCTCTACATCCGATGTTGTATTCCTGTCTCATTTATTGTAACGACTCGTGTGTCATTTATTGTAATGACTCGTGTCTCAATTCCTGCCTCAATTTCTGCCACATTTATTGTAACGACTCGTGTCTCATGAACATGATGATCTTGTCCATAAGCCACCATATTGCTCAGGGACGAGCAAGAGCCTAGCTTGGGGGAGTTGATGCGTCCAAAATTGAAGCATATTTACCTTTTGTTTTTTGCATAAATAGAGTAGGGATTTTTGTGTTTCACTGCGCCTACGTGCGCTATTTTTTTCTTGTTTCAACAGGATCTCAAATCTTGGAGTCATATATGAACATATCAATTAGCGCTATTTTGCACCTGGAAGAGTACCAATCGAAGGGGAGGCATCAGTATGGTTAACGACCAATGGTACGGGCGGAGCCTGCCCGTAGCGTCCGCCTGTACCAGGCGCCATCGCGACTGCCTCATCAAATACTTTTCTCTGGCAAAGACAAGAGAGATCCGATATTCATAGCACCAGAAACCACGAAATACCACATCCGAGAGGGATCTGAAGGAGGAACTTGGCTGGGGTAAAATCCCGACTGCTTCGCGGATCATCGGAGGACAACGCATCATCCCCTTTATCATCAACCGCTGCATCTTCATCACCACCATTACTTCCATCTTTCATCTATTAGATCTCTCTGTAATTCCAGATCCAATTATGGTTTCCATTAGATCTACCCCCGTACTTTAATCCATTCATTTGATTATGATGATGTTGTTGATTGCTTTCATGAGTGAGTAGTTCCTTTGTTCTTGGGGAGATGGAGAAACCCTAGCACAATTATAAACTTGTAATAAAGATGATCTATTCTTGTATCCGTATGACTTGCTTTTCTATGATATAATTATGATTTGTGTTTGATCTCTCTCTTTAGATGGTATGTGTAGTCGGCCGCATATCATTTGCCTTCGGGACTAAAGGGAGGGAGAAACCCTTTGGACGTGTCTTGGAAGCGTACCCGGAATGCCCCATGACAGATTGGCGTCGGCTCGTAACCTACAGGGTCAAAGGGGGATTAAAGAGAGACTCCCTAAGCTAATTACGATATCCATGGGGAAACCCTTAATTGCGGTGGTTTGTATGGGTGATTGCTCTTAGACATCGTAGTGGTTATTTAGAGGTGACCTCACACTTGGCTCAACAAAGTGGCTTCCTACGAGCCTTGTCATGAACATCTTATTATGGGGCTCTCTCCACACATATCATGACACAAGGAGTATGTTATCTTGATTACATATAACAATAATACTACGCTAGTGGTGTATCCTACATCCCCGAGAACCTTTTAGCCCTATTGAGTTCAACCACGCTTTCACATAAACTTGTTACTTGTTTTCTTTTACTTGTTTTCTTTTACTTGTTTTAATTACTTTTCTGCATACAACCATAAACCATTCAAACACCCTTACTTGAGATTAAAGACAGCTTACAAGTATACTTTGGTAGATAGTAACGAGGGGCATAAAGACCTTTACTAATAGCTCTCTGTGGGTTTGATATCTTTACTTCTAAACTAGCTATAATTGGTTTGTATACTTGCAGTAATCACCAGATAAGAAGTAAAAGAAGCATACTAGAGTTTTCGCAAATACTTCTCATCTTTGAAATAGTTTACACAAGCACTAGACTCAACATATGCCAATAGCAAAGTTTTCCTATGATCGGTTCAACTCTGATACCAAAACCTATTGTTGGTTTCGTGCTATCCCTGAGTCGCGTAACCATGGGCTCCGGGCCGGGTGGCTCGCGGCCTGTCTAACCGGGAGGCTCAGGGAGGTCTCCCCGGGTAGATTTGAGGGCCCGCCTCCTGGATTGGAAGGGACCCAAATAAAAAGGCAGACAGCTGGTCTATGATGCCTGACCTACTGCAGACTATGCACTGATCCAGCAGAAGAATCAAGACCATGCATCGTCCCATGGCAGCACTCACCCAACGTGTGTCCGACATGCACCCAAGGTTTTGCCATGTGGCCACTTGACGACTTAGCCGGGATGCCTACTCGGGTCCCGCCTGCACCCCCTCCGATAGCCCCGTCCGAGGTAAACCGCCCGGAGACAAGCGCCCGGTTAAGTCAAGACCGACGATAGGATGCCACCACCTAGTAAGCGACATATGGCAACAAATACGGGCTGCTAGGCCATGCTGCGAGTCAATAGCGATGTGTGGCTGAGCCCTCTTCAATGCGTGTGCTCTGACGCCTGTGGTGTCCCCTTAAATGTATAAAAGGAGGCCCAGGTCGAACGAGAAAGAGGGAAAAAAGAGAGAAGTGTAAAGTGGTGTGACAATCAGATACTAGATAGTTGTAGGACGTAGGTAATCGATCACATCGAACATGAACCTGGGTAAAAAACACTATATCTCTCTTTGTGTGATTGTGTTTGCTCAGTTCATCGATTCCACTCGCAAGACATTGCGCCCCTGGCTGAACATCAAAGGTGACATACCCCGGTGTCAAAAACTGTGACACGACACATATGACACCCCCGGGATCAGGGCTAGAAAAATCCTAGACCTCAGTCTGACATAAGCCTAACCTAGAACTCGAGGATATCTAGTGAGGAAATCAGTAACACAACAGTGACCCTACGACACAAAAATTATTACAGCAAGGTCATAATTGAGTAAACAACCAAATTATTACAAGCAGAGGTCACTAACCACAAACATCAAACAACGGAAGGCAAATTAGGCTATTAAGTATAGCAAACTTAACAAATGACCTAAGAGGCCAGAAGCATAACGATGACGTCCCAGCCAAGCTACTCATCGGTGTTGATGTCAGATAAAACTCATATTCAGGGAACACTTATTCTACTACAAAAGTATCAACAAAGAAAGGGTGAGTACAAGGTGTACTCCGCAAGACTTATGGCTGGTGGAGCTATTTTTCATAAAGCCATCGTTATTTGTAAAATAGGAGGGAGAAGAAGCTCATTTAATCAGAACATTTTAAAAGGGGATAAGAAAGTGACATCTCCAACTATAGCAATCATATTTTTATATCCACCAAAACATCATCATCGCCTCTCAACTAGGATCACCCCTCGTACCCATGAGAAAGCATCCTTAGGCAGACATTGATCTGCCAAGTTTTACGATTAGGTTATAGTTTTCTATGGTCTTAGAATCTGATCACCAAGCATTCATAACCATGAACATGACTTTTCAAAATAATTTAACCCTACAGGTACAACTTTACCCACGTGTCCAACCGACTCTTAATGCCAAGCTATTAGCCCTCTTCCTTGCAAGGCTGGCAGAGAGTGGTTGACCATGACTATTACCTTGCTACACCGAGACCATGAGTCATGACCTAAGGATGGTTCCGCCATAACGGGTCAAATCTCGAAGCCGGCCCCTAGATATGTGAAGCGATGTTGGTTTACCAAGGGCTCCATCGACCCCAAGCAACCCCTACCATGCTTACCTACCTGTTATGATGCACCTCCTTCGCCGGCTTTGGGAACAACCAGAATGCATATTTCAAATGGAACGCCCAAACTGTGTCACTCATGGAATCTACTAGGCAAGTTAGTGAGTCAAGGGGGTCCTCATAAACTCCCGTGTGGCTATACACTCGTCTCGGTTCCAAAGGAAAGAACTCGGGTCCTAGTGGTGGCAATCATGGGACTGTAAAAACCACATCCCACCGTGTCCTCCCATACAAGCCTTAGCATGTTTCACTTCATATAACCTTCATACCTTGTTCTCTTATCATACTAGATTCTTTGCATTTGATACATCGTCATGATGAACCAACACTAATAGCTAAGCATGGCTAAGATGGACACAAATATAAGCTCTAGTAGTGCACACAAGCCAAACCTAGTTATGCTAGGAGCAGTGGATCAAGTAATATAAGATTCAAAGGGAGTAATGCAACATATATGATACTCTATCTATCGATATAATACCACCATAGATTCGTACGCACCATGGGAAGAATTGAAATACTTTGAAAGCATGGGATTGTATAATGGTGGGGGATATTCTTGCCTTTGCCCATTGATAACCAATAAATATATCTTCGGAAGACTTGTACTTGAATTGATTAAAGTTGGTCAAGTATTGATCTTCAAGCTTTGATGGTGTTGATATCTAATGTCTTCCATCACGGTCTCGATATCGTATTCTAGTGGAAAGAACCAAACACCAGAAATAAAGGGAAACAATCAACACATGGAATCAGTGCAATTCTCAAGCAAGGATGATGATATGGCAATTTAAATAGTAATAAGATGAAACCCTAGTACATGCTTGTTCATTTTAAACAGGGTCCGAGGGGTTTGAACCCTAAAATAGGGAAACGTTGGAATCACCTTCAAAGTTCATTTGGTTCTTCTAACTAAACTTGTAATTAAAGTTGCTTAACATTGTATGATTTTGATGCTAAAGTGTAGATCTCATTTTTTTGAATATTTTGATATATTAAACATAATTTTCTAACTTATAATGAATTAGTTATAAATTTCCAATTAAATCCATTTTAACTAATTTTTAAAACAATTAAATAATTTTGGAATATATAAAAAATATTTTCCATCTGGCCCCACATGTCATAAGTTTATCAATTATAGAAATTAATGTCCAAAATGAACAAAAACCTGACAGATAGGGCCCACAGGGTATTTATATTTTCCAGAAATGGTTTTCATAAAACATTTAAAAGATTATTACCTCATGCTGACGTCAGCAATGGAGATCTCGCTAGATCGTGCACATGTTGAGCGATTGGGAGTGCTCTAGGACATGCGGGTGGTTGCACTGGAAAGAGGATACAATGGGAAGTCGAGCGGTGGTGGCGCCGCTCGAATTGGGTCGCCGGAGCTTGGCCGGTGACAAGCATTTGCGGTAGCGGAGGAGGTCACACGACATGGGGACGATCCAGGAAGCGAGAGAGGAAGATGGAGGTGCCAGGAGAAGAATAAGCTCACCGGAATGCTCAGCAAGCGATCGGGAAGGCGAGTCATGGCCAGATACGATGGGGATGGCGGCAGTCGGAGCTCGCGCAAGAGGTGGCGATTAGAGCTCTAGGGGCTTCTCCAGCTTGCTCTGATTAGGGAAATGGAAAGAGGGGAAAATTCGGTCACATGGGTGCTCTCGGTTTGCTGAGGAGAGCTCGGAAACGGCGGGACGCTGATGGCACCTACAACTAGGGTTCGGCTAGAGAGAAGAATTATGGGAAGAAGGAAAGATATGGTTCGTCTCTGCGGTGAAGGGGTACTTGTAGACCTTGATGACATCGGTAGAGCGCATCATGGCGCCACTAGGGATCCTGGCATGGCTGAACAACGACGACGAGGACACACAACACCTTCTGCTCGATGTCCTTCTGGACTGAGGTAGAAGAAAATAGAAAGAAACGCGAAGGGGTACGGGTCGGGCTGGGCTATAGTTGGGCAAGAGTTGGGCCGCGACGATGGTTCAAAGAGGGATATGTTGAGCTGGGCTGCGGCCTTTTCTCTCTCTAGTTCTATTTTTTTCTAGAAAACCCTTTTTATTTTCTCTATTTTCTCTTTGTATATTCAAATTCAATTCTATATTGAATATTCCAAAAATACTGGAGGGTTTACAAATAGTTTTGAAACACTTAGGGGCCCTCTATACTATTTGGGCTCCAAACATTTTGGTAGTTTTCAAAATTCAAAACCTTTTGAATTGATTTCAAAGAGAGGGGGAAGATAGGGTTTAGGGTTTGCATTTTCATTCTTGTTTTCATTTTGTCTTAGCAAAATTGATGGTGCTCATGGATGCACATACAACCGTAATTAGTATTTATTTAAAATTGGGGTGTTACAAACTCTGACGGCTGACGAGCGGCTAGGTACTCCCGCCCCATAATCAGGAAGTTACCATGATGCTCATCTATCGTGAGGCCTCCCGGCGATGCGTTGATCCTTAGTTAAAATGATTTGAAAACTTTGAACATACATGCCGCTAACCCCGCCCAATACCACAACTTCACCTTGTACTATGGCGATAAGAACACCGCCGACCTAACACACACGATTGATATGAGGACAAACATGTCTTTTGAGTCAAGTAGCACGGCGAACATCATACCATCATCTCTGGATCCGATAATCTCTATTCTCTACGAGCCCGGTGTCATCACTGTCTTAGAGAAATACCTGGCAATCTTATCATAGCGGAAACTGCACACCTTCATCAAGCGGGCTTCTCGGAGGTGGGTGAGGAGCATTACCGGTGGGGCGGTGAACACGCAGCTAGGCTCCATGCAGATGCACGGGTCGAGTGGGCATACAATCATGTGGTCGTGGACCTCCTAGAAGGTTACCGATTTCCCGCAGCAATCGTAGGGCATCGGCTACCTTTTTCGTCGGAGACTTGGTGGCATAACTCCTTGATGCGGCCATCCAGGGAGAAGGTTCGCCATGTGGCCGAATCACATCCCATAATGCTGAAGGCATGCGCAAACTTCTCCAATGCAATTGGGTCTTGCGATCCGTCATACTCCTCATAGTTCCTAGCCTTGACTGCCCTAGGGACATCAACATCGGCCAGGTCATAGGACAAATCCTTTCACCCGCTGATCAGCCACACATCCTAGTCCTCATATTCTTGGTCATACTCGTCCCGGTGGTAGCAGAGAAGTTCTTGCCGCCTCTCCCTCTGTTCACGCCTCCGCTCGCGTTGGCGGGCCTCATCGACCTCGTCATCACGCTCTAGGTTGGGGTTGTTGTCGTCGTGGTCATCCCGGGCTCTCTCGCTCTTCCTCTGCTCTGGTGCCTTCATCCGGGTTAGGGCTAGTGTCTGCCTCTTCATCTTGAACCGGCGGATCCCGACGTCGAATGGTCGGAGATTCTTTCCGCTTTGAGTATTGTGTGTCCTTGCGATGAGAGCGATGCTCAGCATGCAGATTGTACCGGAGCTAGCTGTTGTGGCTTTCAAAACTGGCACCTACTGCTAGAGAGTGACTGATCACCTCGGCGGTGCCACCTGCTGGTTTCGGGGGCTAGAGTACGAGAGTTGTATTCCTCGAGCTCCTTCTGCAGGTCAGCAGCGACCTTAGATGCTAGATCTTGGGCGGTCTTTAGCTCCGCTTCTAGGGCTGCCTTTTCCACCTCGAGGGCCTGCATGATCCGTATCTAAAGATCTTGTATAAGGGTGTAGCGGCACCTTGATTCCCCTCTAGCAGGGCTGATAGTATGCCCGCCAGAACCAGCAAAGCACTCGTAGGGACGAGGCCCCCATGTTGCTTGTGAGTTGTACAGAGCGACGTTTTCCCATGACGTCCCCGAGCTTCCTGATGTGCTTGTCGAGGTGGTGGAGGTCGTTCTTCATGAGTAGCCTATGCCAGAGCTAGTAGAGAGGCTTGTTAGGTAATACCATGTAGGTATGAGGTCGGGGTAACCTGTGTAGACGCTGCGGACAGGAGTACCGGGGTAGATCAACATAGGTTCATAGATGTACGGGACCCCAGTGTACCTGTAGGCGGGCCCTGAGCAAATAGCTTGTGGGAGGTTCGTCAGGAGCGGAGTGCCGGGGTTGAAGTAGTTGGCCTCCAGTGGTATGTAAAGTGCCTCAAGGTAACGATGGTACGCACGCCCGTACACCGCCTCGATGTTGCCATAGTAGATCTTGAGTTACATGGACGGTGTCTCTGGAACATACTCTCCTTCTAGTGCCCCGACGACTGTGTGCCAAGATCCGGATCCGGAGCCCCCGGGGTTCTATCCAAGAGGTCTTTGGCGGATCCTTCCGCCAGGATGATAGATCTGATCTACATAATCCAGGCTCACCCTAGATGGCGCGCTAACTGACAAAAGATAATTTCCACGATCCGTCTGCAATCTCACTCTCGAGGAACGAAAGAGAGTTTATTTGTTCAGTAGATGACTCAGGTCAGTAGGTTTGGATCTCAAGGACAAAGATATGTGTATAATGGGAGGGATCCCTCAGACTTTATTCATGAGGTGATTGAGAGATCGTACAATGTGTCTACAAGATGATCTCAGTGGGTTTATAATGATATCGGACGATAGAGGGAGAGAGATGAATCTAGAACTATGACTAAGGCTAATGGAAAACACTTGGGCGCGATTATGACATGCCCTTCTAGGGTGAATGTATTCGAGTACTTATAGGCGTCGAGGGTAGCCGAGTCCTCCTTAGTCACGTCAGGTATTCATCTTATTTTGCACGTAATCGTGATCTCTGATCCCCCTTGCACATATTTCTGGCCTTCGGGATCATATCTTGAGAGAGCCATCTTGTAGCCCCACGAGTCAGGTTGGTTGAGGTTAGGTCGGTTTGAGAGCTTCTAGATGTGAGCCTCTAGGTCCTTGATCGTCAGAGGTCGTCGTGGGCAGGAATCATGGGTTCAGGCCCATGTTGGATACAGACCTTAGTCCACCCATCATTGATAGTTTGTACTTCCGTTTCTTCTTTCTTTAACCCTTTGGGTTCCAACTGCTAAGCATCTTCATATAATTTCCAGGTCGGACGGTTCAAGTAACGACAACCTAGATTTCGTTTCACAAGGGGAGGATCATGGAGCTTATCGACGAGAATCAGCAGCTTGAGCAAGATTGTGAGCGTCTTTGCAAGGAGACAACTAAAATCAAAAATATGGCCATCAAGGATGGTGAAGGGAGGATAGCTGCTCTTAAGGCGGCGTATTCGCACGTAATGCTGATGGTTCATCTTACTAAGGAGTTTAAAGAGATGTTGAGCACAAATCTGACCATGTGGAAGGATATCAAGGACCTTAAGGACGAGATCAATGTCCTCCAGGGCAAGCTCGTGAAGACCAATAGTGATGCCTACGAGTAGACGGGCCGCTGACACTTCATTCTTCTCTCGATGATGGTCTCTAGGCCCTACCCTGCTTCATGCTTCTTATCAAGCTAGCTAGAGGTCTCTTTCATGTTTAATTATGTTAAGGATTGTGTATTGTTATGTCAATCGTTCTTAATATTTTAGTTTATCTCGAACATCTATATTATATGTTTGTACAATTTATATTCTGTCATTTGCTTCTAATGTGCATTTTTATGGATTTATCTCGAACAACATTGCACCTGCATACATACTAGTTTTTAAAGTACGTCCATTCCAAAATGTAAGCCTTAAACTGCTAGAAAGGCTACAGTAGATTTTTGTATAGTAGTACTACTATTCTAACAAATTTGTATAGTAGTACTACTATGCTAACAAAAGTCCTTACAGACAGTTTAAAACATGATCTATGTTTTCTGAAAAATGTCCCCTAAAAAACAAAGATTAAAATGTGCTCTCTGTATCCCTGTCGAACTGAACCACGAAAGTAAGCTCCATAAAGGACGGACCATCCCCGGTGAGGTACTGCGGCGGCACTGATAGGAATGACCTGAGCTCTTTCAACGTGACCGCGCCCGGCGAAGGGATGCTCATCAGCTCGATTACCGCCTCCGCTATGTCCGTCTTGTATCCCAACCCCGCAAATATTGACTAGGGTCCCATGCCTTCACTGTGTATCGCAATATGGCATACAAGGTAAGAACGTGGTTGGTTTCCGAGACAAATAACCAAGCTAATGTGATAATATGCCATATTCGGTAGATACGTATCTGGCATGGTAAACAGTGTTTACGGTAGATTATTAAGGAGTACACGAAGAATAAGGCTCTAAATGCCACCATCCCATTTGGTCATGATTTCTGGACAGTTTTAAAATTACATGATTTTTCAATCTTTTTGCTAATTTCGTCTACTTAAACTACTTTATATCAATTTATGAAAATTAGGTAAAACAATACAAGTGTGTAACATGTTGCTAGCTTTAATTTTGGTCCAAAAAATCGTTTTAATGTACCCAAGTAGAAAATCACCAAGAAGTTTGAAGGACTCAACTTCTTGCAATGAATTTTACATGCTGACAAATTTAAACCAACTTTAGAAAAAATCCAAAAAAATTAAGAAGAATAAAAAATTGAAAAAAAACTTGAGCACTTCGCCTCTCTTGCGTGTACTAGCTAGTTGCCATGAAAAATGATAAACATGAGTTTTAACAACTTTTAAAAAAACTTTCTTCACAATATGGCCTACCAAGTTGGAATATACTTGGGTTTCAAGCCAAATAACCAAGGTTATGAGTATATCTACATCGTAGTTTATGATAATGTGTCCATATATATTTGGTAGATGGACGCATCTTGACATGGTAAACAATGTTTACAACGATAGTTTCCAACTAGTATAAGAAAAAATATATTTTTTTTTAATTTTTCAAGTAATTTTTTGATAAGCAAGTACGTGAAGAATAAGGCCTAGAATGAGCCATCCCATTTTTCACACATAGTGGACCATGCCAGTTGGTTCTCTAGCCGACTCACATTATGGATAAGGGGGAACCCATCTCATGGGTTGTCATTACAGCTAGATGCGAGCCAACTCGGTCTGGCTCGGGCTAAGCCAGAGAAAGCTCGGTCCGAAAACACCGAGCCCGAGCCAGCTCGCCGCCACCGGCGAGCCATAAAATGGAGCTTGGCCCGAGCTTCCGATGAGCTCGGTCCAGCTCGGCACAGCTCACGAGCTTGGTGGTGATAGGCCACTAACGGTGGGACCATCTTCCGGGGAGCCTTGTGCAGGGCGGTGGCGGTGAAGGGCGGTGCGGCGATGGCAGTGCGGGGCGGCGTGGCGACGGCGGTGCAGGGCAGCGCTAGCATGGCGGATGAGGGAAGGCAAGCGGCAGTGCAGGGCGAGGCTAACACGATGTGAGGCACTGCGGAACTAGCAGGGCGCGGCGACGGCGATGCCATGCTAGTACGGCGTAGGTACGCATGAAGACGACGACTGGTCATTCGCTTCTTTACGATCACCTCTGCAAGTCAGGTCTCATATTCCAGCCCATCTTACTCAATTCGGCCTATTTTAATTTTAGAAAAGAATTGACGAGCCAACGAGCTGGACCGGACCGAGCTCGAGCCAGCCCGAGAGCGCAGCGGTCCAGCTTTCCTGACTCGGCCTGGTCCAGCACCTCCAGCGAGCCGAGCCCGCGAAGCTTGGGCCGAGCCCAAAAGCTGGAGGCCAGTGTCCAGTGTCCAGGTATAGTTGTCACGAGGGAGGACTCGATAATGCAGGCTTATGCCCATAGCCCAAGATCTAGCCGGCTAAAGCACGAAGATAAAGGCAAATCGACTCCGGATCTATTACGAAGTAGATTTACGTAGTTTAGAGCTAGAGTTAGACTATTTTTTGACTTGTAAATATATAAAGTTTATTTTTTTCTGAAATTCCACCAATCTATGAATAATCATCAACATCGGTACAAAAGATTCTCAAAAGTAATAAAAATTACAAATAGGTCATTGGAGCACCTAGCGACGACTACATACACTAGCACGAGCCTAAGGCGTGCCACCGTCCTCACCCCTCCATCACCGGAGCCGTCAAAGCTTATCGTAGTAGAGCTTGTTGTAGTAGACGGACGAGTAGTCGTGCTAAGGCCCCAAAGGACCAGTGCACCAGAGCAGCAACCATCGCCGAAGATGATAAACGTAGACTAGAAGAGACTGATCTCAAATCACACCAACGAATACGAAAAATGACCGGATCCCAAGAGATCCGCCGGACACACGACTCCATGCGCCCCTCATCGATGCTAGACGCACCAACGAAGCGAGGATAGGAACGGGAGGACCTTTTTCTGACTTCAGGACGTAGCCACCGCCTCAACATCCTAAAGAAGACACTGAAAACAGTCTAAACAAAACACGAAGACCTCTCACCGGCAAGAGGCCGTGGTCCGCCATGCCTCCAAAACATATAAAGTTGTCCACATCATATATTTGTAAGATGTCGCCACGTCTCCAAGATATATAGAGTTGTCCACCTCATATATTTGTAAGATGTGACATGATTGGAATTAAGCACAGAATCATCAAACACCAATACATCTATTTTTTACCCTCAAAATCTTTGTCCCTGCTTTCGTTTCTTCGACGACTTCAAACATACTTTGTTCATAGAATCAACAAATAATTTAAGGACGGTCAAACTTTACTTAGCTTATAGTCGTCGGAACCACTGACAGAGGTACCAGGCCTTCGGGTATCAAAAGCGCCAGCCATCTGTGTTGCGTATCGCTTGTAGTCGGCCTCGTGCGGCCGTGAGTTGAGGTGCATAACCCGTATCTTAGGCGTAGTCTGACAAACGCCTTGGCGACTCCCTATTCTCAAGTATTTGCCATGTCGTAAGCGCGGCTAGAATCCAATGAAAAATCAAACAAAGGTTGAAAAGTGTGGAAGTGAGATAATTTCGCCTTTTGGGCGAAAATAGCGCGACAGGTACAAACTCTCTGACCATAGAAGATTCGTAGAGCAGAGCAACATTAATTTATGTATGGCATGCATGTTCTACTATGTTTTTCCCAACTAATTAAGTATTTAATGTGAAGTCAACAGATAACTGATCTTTCAGATCTCGTGTGCTACATGTATGCCCTAGTGGGAGTAACATGGGTAGTAGCATAGGCCTATATGTATTGCCAACTAAACATTTAGATGACATGGCATGCAATTAAATGATAAAAGAGAGGGCTTATGATAACTAGCTATGTTACCATAACATCATACATTTTAAGACAAAATGAGTCTACATTGTACTCCCTCTGTTTCAAGTTACTCCGCCGGCGCGTTTATGTAGGTGAACTAGTACTCCCTCATTTTTCATTCAAAAAATCCTCGAATTTTTAAAATAGATAATATAAAATATGTACTACGTATACCAAAAATTCTAAGAATTTTTTGATGAAAAATGAGAGAATACTAGACCACCTAGATAAGCGTGCGCGCGGAGTAATTTGAAACAGAGGGAGTAATAAATGAGACTTTGCATGACACCACACCTATGTTATGTTACTACTCTTAGTTACTCCCCACTATGACCAGCCTCTGCTTTCTCTATCAGAGGATATGTGTATTTAATCTCCAAAGCCTTGAATACTCTACGGAGATACTCAAACTGATTTGCCTTCAGATTCAATTCTAAATGCAAAGTTGATTCAACTACTCCTTCCGACCCAAATTAATTAACTTTTATTTGGCTAGATTCGGATGTATCTAGACATGATTTAGTGCTAGATACATCCGAATGTAGAAAAATCCAAGTCAATTAATTTGGGCCGGAGCGAGTACAGAAAACACCACATGCTTCGGCTGCTACAAGGCAATAACAAAGGCTATCTTGATTCAACTACAGAAAACACCACATGCTTCGGCTGCTACAAGGCAATAACAAAGTTGATTCAAGCAGCCCATCTTGCGATGGACGAGATTGGAAGAGAGACGACCTCATCGTCTCAGCATCCAGATTTACCGTCGTCTGCAAATGAAGAGCATTCCGATGAGTTCGAGTTGGAATTGGCTGCGAAAAAGCACCAGAATAGTGCTGCAGACACTGAGCATGTGCCCGAAGGAGCTCTGAAGAGGCGTCAGTTCTTCGACAATCTGCTAAAGAAGGTCGAAGATGACCACCACCATTTCCTGCACAGACAAAAGGAAAGATTGGAAAGGCAAGTTTTCTTTTGTAGATACCATTCTTTCTATCTGGTTGAAGACTAAGGGCTACTTATGTAACTATTGTTTTGCTCAAATCAACAGAGTTGATGTCAAGTTGCCAGCAATAGAGGTGAGGTATAACAATCTGTATGTGGAAGCAGAATGCAGAGTTACTAGCGGAATTCATCTGCCGACGATATGGAATAGTTCCAAGGGAGTTTTTTCAGTAAGACAGCTCTTCTTTTTCCAGAAAATACTCTACTGTAGCAGCTAAAGCAGGACAACTCTTGAATTGGTTGATTTCATCTTGGGCGAAACGGCAGCAGTTGAAGCAATGAACTTTGTTAAATATCATTCAGGAGATTCATAAATTGATGGTTCACTTTCTTTTATCTTTTGTACCTTCTTCACGATGCTATTTGTTATTTATTAGGGGTAGGTAATAAACTGATGTAGTTGCAGCCGTCAGGTAGGGGATACTGAGGAACAGTGTAAACCTCATTCTAGATATGAAAATTGTTACTAGTAAAAGTTGGCCTTCAGATATACTCGAGTGATGAATATAAAAGCACCGCGGATCCCTGGGGTGCCTAGTATACATATGAATAAACTTTGTTGAATAATGCAATTCCTCTCAATTATCATGAACTAACCACTTCAAAAACAGGGCATTGTCCAGTTGCTGGGTGTAAAGGGAGAAAGAGCACCAATCAACATTCTAGAAGATGTGAGTGGAATCATAAAACCCTGCAGGTATGTTAGATGTCTTAAGAATTTTAGTTGGTGGAAAAAGAGACCATAAACATGAAAAAATAAAGGTACGGAGATTATTTTTACCTTAAGAAATAGACTTTCCTAATACGACGCTGCCAGTCCAAACGTGATGTTCTGGTGTTTGATGTGAGCTAATGGAAGATCCAATTCAATTGCTTATGTTGCTAATACTTGCTATGATATTTTAATAAAAAACCTTAAAATACCTGGGGCTGGCTTCCATAGAAGGCACCATGGCGCGACAACGCGCTAAAGTGGCCTGGCTGAAAGAGGGGGATACCAATACAGCTTTCTTCCACCAGCACGCTGCCTACTGGAGACAGAAGAACGTGATGCATAGTCTCCAAGTCGATGGCGTGATCGTTGTCGACCACGCTGACATGGCAGAGGCTACGCACTCTCAGTTCCAGGCCCTACTGGGAACTGCTGCGGAACGTCAGTTCTCGCTGGACCTAGACTTTCTAGGAACCCATGCCGAGGAGCTGTCGGAACTTGACGCACCTTTCACGGAGGAAGAGGTGTGGGATGTGATCAGGCCACTACCACATGGTACGGAGTTCATTCAGTCCTGCTGGCAAACCATCAAGACCGACTTCATGCTGGCCTTTGATAAGTTCCACACCATGAATGAGCGCAGATTCCAAGGCCTTAACCAAGTCTTGATCATTCTGCTGCCCAAGAGGTGTGATGCTGCCACCCTGAGTGACTATCGTCCGATTAGTCTGGTCCATATCTTCGCCAAGCTAGCAGCGAAGGTACTGGCATCACGGCTTGCCCCTAGACTAG
This sequence comes from Avena sativa, assembly GCA_916181665.1. Classification (NCBI taxonomy): domain Eukaryota; kingdom Viridiplantae; phylum Streptophyta; class Magnoliopsida; order Poales; family Poaceae; genus Avena; species Avena sativa. The sequence goes on from OV702288.1 coordinate 630,980,380, forward strand.
GCGCCCTGGTGGACCCGAACCAATGAGCCTTCATCCAGAAGCACTGCATTCATAACAACTTCATGTTGGTTCAACAAACGACACGTGGAAGATCAGTATAAACGACTAGACGGGGTGAATAGGCGCTACTCAATTTTTAGATTCTTTTCAAATTAAGGCTTGACACAAAGTAAGTTCTCTAGATATAGAACTAGGTGAGGGAACCTATATGACAAGCAAGCATACAACAACAATAATAGAGAGTAAAGGATAGAAATAACCGAGAGTGGACACGGAGATGTTTTCCTGAAGTTTCTTCCTTCTAAGGGGAAGTATGTCTCCGTTGGAGGGGTGGGCGGTACTAAGACCACCAGTATCACAAGTGGCCTCACTCTATTCTCCCGTGCACCTGCCTCAAGGCAAGCACACATCCACTATACGGTGGCCTTGAAGGCAGCGACCGAAACCTTTACAAACTTGTTGAGTAGACCTCCACAACACTTGGGAGTCTCCCAACACGAACCCAAAGCTTTACAACCAGTGTCCGAGCTCCGAGACCGACCTCTTATGTCTAGGATTCCAACGAACCCAAGAGTAACAAGATCCACTAGGGAAAACAAGGGGGAATCAAACTTGCTTTGGTGAAAACCTAGATCTATACCTCCTCCACCAAATCCCAAAGTATCAAGGAGATTGGAGCACTATTCGGGGAGATCTAGGAAATATTCATCTCAAGAACAGTGGAGGAGAGAGATAAAAGAGGCAACCTTCCCGTTTGGGAAGAAAGGCCCTTTTATACGCCAAGAGGGGAATCTGCCTGTTAGCTTCTGCGACAGCCGGTACTACCGGACCTTGCCGCGGTAGTACCAGAGAACACCGATATTACCAGACATGTACCGCTGAGAGGTACTGGACACAATAGAGAGTGGATGAGCCACCTCTGTGTCCTCTGGTAGTGCTGCAACTCGACGCGGTACTACCGTTCAGAGAAAGGTGCGGTACTACCGCAAAGATGCGATAGTACTGGGTGCCGGTACCGGACGCTCTGAGAACAGGCGTGTCCGGTACCGCCAAGCGGTACTACCGGTTCCAAGCTGTAGTACCGGAAAAAAAGTCTGGTACTACCGGTCGAGACAAAGAGCTTTGGCAGCCACTAACAAGGCAAAGATTCCACTCTTTCTTCTCTACCATTGAGGGAAAGTTGGATGGTCCGAAGGTATGTAAAGTTGATTCCACCCAAACTTTCCGAAGCGGACTCCCTCTTGATAGTACGGTTTTCCTACGACTCAACATAAAAAGCCTAGAAAAACGATGACTTTGCTATTGTCCTTTTAGAGGGGCAACGAATCGACTTGCACCATAGAGAACCTACGAAGCACTTAGCAAATGATTAGTCCGACACGTGTGTCATCATCAAACATTAAAACCACTTAGGGAGGGAAATGCCCTTTCAGCACGCCTTCTGAACATCCTCAAGGAACCTAGAGTTATGCTCAAGCTTGACATTGCTCGAGCCTTCGACTCGGTCTCTTGGGCGCTTCTGTTCGAGGAGTTGCGCAGAGTAGGTTTTGGTCCTAGATTCAGAGAACTAGTCACCATCCTACTCTCCACGGCTAGCACGCGGGTGTTGCTCAATGGCGAGCTGGGCCCCCCCGGTATGGCATCACCGGGGCCTGAGACAGGGAGACCCCCTGTCGTCGATGTTGTTCATTTTGTTCATCAACTCGCTCAACAAGTTGCTGGCTAAGGGCCAAGGAGCTTCAGGTGCTTAGGCGGATTGCCCCTCGAGAGCTGGTGACATCGGTTTCTCTCTACGTCGATGGTGTAGTCATTTTCTGCCATCCGGACGAGGCGAAACTTCACGGTAGGCGCGATTCTAGACCTTTTTGGAAGGGCGTCGGGACTGCATACCAACTTCTCCAAGTGCTCGGTTGCCCTGATCGCCTGCACCGAAGACGAGGCCCAAGGGGCGGCAGGGGTTATGGAGTGCCAACTGGCATACTTCCCTATCAAGTACCCCGACATCCCTCTCTCGGTTCGATGAATGTACGCAACAACACTCCAGCCTTTGGTAGAACATATAACTAACCACCTTCCATTGTGGAATCCTCCATGATGACCAAGGTTGGGCGCTTGACCCTAGTGAGGTCGGTCCTGATGGCGATCCCCCTACACCACATCATCATGTTGGCACTTAATAAGAAGACCCTCAAGCAAATCCAGAGGATCTATAGAGGCTTTCTATGGGATGGCAAGGCCAATGCGAGTGGGGGGCATTGCCACGTCAACTGGGACAGGGTCTGTAGACTACTCAGGCTAGGCAGCGTGGGAGTTCCTGACCTGGCTCACATGGCTATTACTCTATGAACCAGATTGATCTGGAGGATGTGCACCAACCCGTTGCGACCTTGGCGTGGCCACGATATGCACTTCTCCAGGACTGAGCTTCAGGTGTTCAACGCCTCCACTACGATGCTAGTGGGGGACGGTAGCATGGCCCTCTTCTGGATGGACAGATAGCTGGATGGGAGAACCATCGAGGAGATAGCGCCAGAACTTTATGCGCTAATCCCGACTCATGCTCGTAAGAGCCGCACGGTGCAAGAGGTGCTCCTTTAGCATTGTTGGATCACCGACATCCAGGGCGCGCTGAGTGCGCTTGCCCTCTGGCAATATGTCCAGCTCTGGATCCAGGTTCGGGACTTCCACCTGTCAGACGAGACGGGCACCCTTCTCTAGCGTTGGACGATGGATGCGTAGTACAACTCCAAGTCTTTCTATGCGTTTCTTTTCGAGGGAGCCCTCCTATCGAGCTCTTGGAGGTTAAACTGACACACTTGGGCGCCGCCACTGGTCAAGTTTTTCGTCTGGCTTGCCTGCTAGGACCATTGTTGTACGAGTGAGAGACTGGCGCGACGGGGGCTTCCACACCCCCCTTGCTGCCCCTTATGTGATCAGTCGGTCGATACCATGAGGCATCTACTTGTTGGATGCCCCTTATCGAGATCGGCTTGGCACGAGGTACTGTCCTAGATCCGATCAATAGCTGCTCCCCTCCCTGGAGGTGGATGAGCTGGATTTCATCGACTAGTGGCTAAAGGTCAACCGATCTACCCCCCGTGCCTTGTATAAGTGCACATCATCCCTAGTGATTCACTGCAGGTAGGATGCTCATAGATGAAGAAAAGAGACTTTAGGCAAGTGGTTCTGGTAGCTCAGCTGGTTAGAGCAAAACAAGCAACGGATTTTTTAGCGCGAAACTAAGGCGTTAGCGCATCCGTTTTCTTGCTGGACTGCAAATCCTTTTTTTCTTGTTTCAGTGGGAAGAGCAAGGGGCATTGCCCTTGAAATCCTTCAGTGGTTCGAATCCACATCTGAGCGTCTTTTTTCGGTATGCCGCAAAATGCCTGCTCAATTCCATTTTATGGTCCGATCTAGCAAAATCATTAACATAGTTCAAATCGGGACGAGGAAAAGAAGGCATAGGAGTGGCAGATGCACGATCACTTGTAAAGTCCTATGAGCCAGGTTTATTGACTGGATTGTGTACCATAGAAAGTAAGTCTACCAAGAAGCTACCATTGAAATGGAATTGGATCCCGGCTTGTTAGTTAATAGAATCTAAATGAGATTGACTCGGTGAATGCGAATGGAAATGTTGGTAAACCGAGGGGTGCAGAAGACTTTTCAATAGATGTTGGGGTTCCTAAACCATAAGGATACTCTTTTCATAGAACAAGGCCTGCCAATCGATCTCCTAGCTATCGGTCAAAGAGCATCCTCTGTGGCTCAAGTAGTAACTACTTTCCATGAGGAGGGGGCCATGGAATACACTATTGTAGTAGCTGAAATGGCGGACTTGCCTGCTACATTACAGTACCTCGCTCCTTATACGGGAGCAGCCCTGGCTGAGTATTTTATGTACCGCGAACGACATACTTTAATAATTTATGATGATCTTTAGGTATTTACATTCAAAATAAGAAAAGGGCCCATTAAGAACTTGTAAAATAAGGATTAGGGATTGATTTGGGAACGTAACCCACCCCGGATCCTGCTCGTAAAGGCTCAGATAGAGAGCGAGGGGAAGAGGGGGCAGCCCTCGGCCCGATCATCCAATTCGCTCCACAATTAGCTCATCCACATCCAATTCAATTCGCTCCGAGCATGGTTTCAGTAGTCAAAGCAACTTCGTGATTGGTTTAGGATGGGGCAAGGAGCACGAACAGGTATCTGGGCGGTGGCTAAATTCCTGAAACATTCCTCATAAGAAGACCAAACTATCTTCAAATGACCGAGCAGAGGTTTCCTTCAAATGTCAAATACTCTAGTGAAAGTCTAGTTGGAATGTATTTATGTGTCAAATTGAGATAGAGTTGGATGGCTAGTTAAGCGGGGAAGCTCAAAGCTGTAAGACCTCAGATGCTAGGGCACACCCTTTCTTTAAACCACCCGGAGATCATCCATCTATGTCTTATGGAAAAAATCATCTATGTCTTAACTTTTGTAGTTAAGGATTCATACCTCATCCCATTCCTTTTTCTTTTCAAAGAAAACCTTACCATTTTTGGGCCGCTGTTACCATTTCCATTTTCGGAACCTAAACCTAACTAATACTTAGTTGTTTCCATTTCCTCATCTGGTGATAGATCCTCATCTTCTTCTGGCTCAAATCCCTTTTTCATATCCAGGGTCGGCTTTCAGAGAGGATCCCGGCTGTCATCCCAGTCTCAGCTTCATTCCCTGGTGGAAACCATTCACTCGGGGGCATTATTGTACTCGTTCGGTGAGCTAGGGAATCTCCGGATCTATGCTGATTTGCAACTCCCCGAAGCATTTCGTCGCTTGCTACGCCCTTCCTCGTCTCTGGGTGCCTAGGTATCCACCGCAAGCCTTTCGATGGGCATTACAGGTTTGGTATCTTGGAATGATCAACAACTGCATTTCTATTATGAATCACTTGCCTTACTGTTTCTATCCATTAACAACACCTATGGCTAATTGACTGGTGGTCTTCCCCTCGCTTTGAGGGTCGCTTGAATTTGAGTTCGTTTGCAGGTCCTCGAAAGCCGTTTGCGGGCGCATATGTTTTCTCGCTTCATTGTTATACGATTTGATTCAAACGAGATCCCTACCTACGACATAATTAGCGGGTCAGCCTGATGGTAATGCCACCTTGCTTCCATTGTGCTTGTAGAATAAAGTATGTATGGTCAGCATTACTTTGCTTCTACCTCATCTGTAAAATTGCTCACCTCAAGTAGTCACTGCCACTTCTAGCTAGCAGACCCTAGGGAGGAAGTAGGGAATCCCAATCCCCTGCTTTTATTTGTAAAGTCTCTATTCCTCTGTGATCAAAGCCCAAAGATCTATGAACCACCTCATGTTTGACTAGCCAATTAGATAACCAACCCTGCTGCATTGTCTTCATCTCTCCCTCTTTGTATAAATATTTAACATTTCGGATGCAAGTTTGAAAGATTACCCGGATTTTTATTTTGCTACACAAAAGAGCCCCCCCTCCTAATTCACTAATTTGTAGGAAGGTACTAGACTTTTGGATTTGAAAAAAGTTTCAGAAGATATATCTAAAGTAGATGGTGATTGATAGAGCAACTTACTAATGAAACTAACAAGTTCAAGTGCTCTAGTCAAGTAGTAAGCTCCAGTGGGAAGCGCTAGTCCAGATAGAAAGAATAGACAGGAGGATTGCCAGGTTGGTCCGCACAGGTGCATATCTGTAGGTTTCAGCACGGGATTCCAGATCGTTGGTACCCGATGTTCATGGGAATGGGAAGTCTTCCACGAGCTCTCTCTTTCGTAAACCGCCTCTTAAGGTCGAAGATATCAAAACAAACTCCGATTCAAACAGGAGGAGTACGCCATGCTAATTAGCGAGCATGGGAAGGCTTGTGGAGGTTTAGCAAGACAAAGGGGATATATGCGTTCTCTCAAGCAGTTAAGAACAAGACCATACTCGAAGTCGAGCTCTTTTGCATCTGAACATGTATTCAAATAGCAGCTGAAAAGGAGTGTCAGAGGATTTGGAAGCTATTGCCTCACCAACTAGCTAATCAGACGCGAGCCCCTCCTTAGGCGGATTTCTCCTTTTGCTCCTCAGCCTACGGGGTATTAGCAACCGTTTCCAGTTGTTGTTCCCCTCCCAAGGGCAGGTTCTTACGCATTACTCACCCGTTCGCCACTGGAAACACCACTTCCCGTTCGACTTGCATGTGTTAAGCATGCCGCCAGCGTTCATCCTGAGCCAGGATCAAACTCTCCATGAGATTCTTGACAGCGTGGGAGATCTAGAGACATAGGAATGCTGCCGTCTTTGAGAACATCTCTCCTAACCTAGGAGGTCTCCTGGACACAATTCGGACCAAGGCTCGATCATGAGTTGCTGCTGGCGCAAAGGGGCTGAGGGCCCTGATACCCACAACGTAGATCTAGCAGTGTCGAGTGGGTTGAGTTGCACGAGGTGTTCGCTTGTCATGAGCGTGTAAATATTTGTATAAAACTCTTTTTCTATTAATGAATTGAAACGCAAGATTTGCGTTTTCGTGAAAAATTCAGTATATTCCCATGTTTGCAGATTAACTCTTCTATTGGGACCTCCAGGATGTGGCAAAAGCACTCTGCTACGAGCTCTTGCTGGAAAACTAGATAAATCTCTAAAGGTAAAAACAGAGCCTTCGTTCAATAAACAAGAAAAGGGCATGTCTTATTTTTGCTTGTCATAAGAACTTTTGGCTAAGTGAGATGTTAACTAATATAAGAAGCATCTTTGGGACCACAATAGATGCATCTATAGTCAGGTTTGTAAATCTTAGTAAAATAAATGCATTATCAATTTGAATGACAAGATACAAACTTTTACAGGTAACAGGAGACATTTCTTACAATGGTTACCAACTCGATGAATTTGTACCTGAGAAAACATCTGCTTATATCAGCCAGTATGATTCGCACATACCTGATATGACAGTGAGGGAAACTTTAGACTTCTCAGCTCGGTGTCAAGGTGTTGGTACAAGACAAGGTGAGTCCAACTGGACCCTCACAAAGATTCATAATCGGAAAAAATGTCATTTAAGTAACTGGAATTTGTGTTATCCGCTGCTTTTGTTTTCCGGAAGAAATACTCGAGGAGGTGAGCTTAAGGGAGAGTGTGGCGGGGATCATACCTGATGCTGATATAGATCTATACATGAAGGTACAGATTGTACTCTCCTCTCGTGTACTGGTTCGCACTATCCTTACTCTGTTTATAAGGACATGATTATTTGAGTTAAAATGAGTTAAAGACGAGAGAAATGTAACGTGGACCAAATATTGCAACTGTCGGAGAACAATATTTGGTTATGGTAAAAGTAAGCCTTTCATGCTACTGCAGGCAATAGCAGTTGAATCTTCAGAAAGAAGCCTACAAACAGAGTACATTTTGAAGGTACATCGTTCCAAAACTTATAACTTGGTGTTTAAGGCAAATAGTTACAGTATACTAACATAGCCAGTGTTCATTATTTGGTAGATCATGGGGCTAGAGGTATGCGCAGACACTATGGTTGGGGATGCAATGAGAAGAGGAATTTCAGGAGGGCAGAAGAAAAGATTAACGACAGGTATAGTAAAGCTAGTATGACTGGAAATACATTCTCCAAAAGCTATACCTCATAACAATCTTTCACTTTCATGCACTAGCTGAGTTGATTGTGGGCCCAGCAAAAGCTTACTTTATGGATGAAATATCAAATGGTCTGGATAGTTCTACTACTTTCTAAATAATCAGTTGTTTCCGGCAACTGACCAACATTAGTGAATACACGATGGTTGTTTCACTTCTTCAACCAACACCTGAGGTATTTGATCTTTTTGATGACCTGATATTAATGGAAAAAGGGAGGATTATCTACCATGGCCCTCAAAATGAAGCACTCAGTTTTTTTGAGGAGTGTGGGTTCAAATGCCCAGAAAGAAAGGGGGTAGCTGAGTTTCTCCAAGAGGTAATTGTTCTCGATCACAGGTGCACTAAATAAAATGATATTTTGCACGCTCATGAAACCAGTTTTTTATTTTATTTAAAACCATTAGATCTTGTCCCGGAAGGACCAACGACAGTACTGGTCCGGTCCAAATGAATCTTACAGTTATATTTCACCTGATGAATTATCAAGCATTTTCAAAGAGAGTCACATTGGAAAAAAACAAGAAGAACCATGTATTCCACAGAAAAGCAAGTTCGGCAGAGAAGCTTTAGCACTCAATAAGTACTCATTACAAAAGTTGGAAATGTTCAAAGCTTGTGGAGCAAGGGAAGCACTCCTGATGAAAAGGAGTATGTTTATTTATGTCTTCAAAACACTACAGGTAATATTTCATCGCGAGGCACTCTTTCTTGTACAAAGTAAATTATAAGTCCAAACTGAAGTTTATTTCTTGGTACAGCTAGCCTTTGTTGCAATCATGACAATGTCTTTGTTCTTTCGAACTCACATGAAAATAGACTTAACTCATGCGAATTACTATATGGGAGCACTATATTATTCCCTCTTCATGATTATGCTAAATGGCATACCAGAGATGAGCATGCAAATTGCGAGATTACCAAGTTTTAATAAGCAAAAGAGCTACCTTTTCTATCCTTCGTGGGCATATGCGATACCAGCTTCAATCATAAAGATCCCTGTTTCCATATCAAATTCGCTTGTATGGATATGCATCACATATTATGGTATTGGCTATACAGCTACTGCTTCAAGGTAAATAATTCATGAGAAGCTTCTCGATTTTCATTGCTAAAAAACAATGAGAAACTCTAACATCATTTATCTTTATTCATTACTATGCTAGGTTCTTCTGCCAGTTGCTGATACTTTGTCTTTTCCAACTATCAGTAACTTCAATGTATCGATTTATTGTCTCATACTTCCAAAGACCTATTACAAGTTTCTTCTATTGTTTTCTTGCCGTATTTCTAATGCTCATATTTGGAGGCTTCATTCTTCCCAAATGTAAGATAACCGTTGCTCATTTAGTGCATATTAATTGAAACAAAGTGTTTGATACATTTTTGTTCTAGCCTCAATGCCAGGATGGTTAAACTGGGGATTTTGGGTTTCTCCACTGGCATATGCACAAATCAGCATAGCAATTGATGAATTCCTATCACCAAGATGGCAAAAGGTGAAAAAGCATTTTTGTTTTCAAATAGAAAAATGGGTGTAATTAGCTGCTATGAAGCATCTAAAATCATTGTTGAAATTTTTCAGGAAACTATACAAAACATCACAATTGGGAACCAAGCACTGATTAATCATGGGCTATATTACAGTTGGAACTTCTATTGGATATCTATTGCAGCATTGCTAGGATTTATTAGTTTATTTTATATCGCTTTTGGATTGGCGCTAACTTACATAACACGTAAGTTCACTACTAATAGCACAAGTTGCATTTATGTTGGATACCATGACTTAAAATACACTGTATTATGGCAAGGGACTTCTTTTGGGAATTTCATTTTTACCATATATAGTTGCGTATGGTTATTTTCTGTAAGGTCATTGTCAAATATTGTTGGAGTCTGAGTCAGTGTAGTAGTAGTACTCTGATAGAGTCTAGAGTATTTCAGAGAGTGTTAGTACAGTAGTAGTGTCCTACTAGAGTCTAGATAATTCCAGTGTACCAGTGAACACGTAAGCCTACATTGTGCTATATATATAAGGGGGTGTGGAGGTCTAAGGAACCAACCCATCCAGAAATTTCCCCCAAAACCAACAGGATATCAGAGCGCAAGGTGCTGCTGGTTCTAGGAGGTGGCTGACCGTGAATCGGCAATTGCTGGAACTCTCGAGCTCACGTGTGCGGAGGTGCCCTACGGGAGACAAGGCAGTGGAGCAGGGGGCGAGTTGTAGGTGAGGCACAGTGGTGACTCTAGGAAGAAGAAAAGGCTAGACTAGTGGCCTGCAGAGAGAACTAGTGGCGCTGCAGCAGGTTGCAAACAACAGCGGCTTCGTGAGGAGGACAGAATTGAAGCAAGCCGTGGCTTGGTGGCTTGGTGCAGAGGAGTAACCCCTGCTCCTGTACATGGTTGACTTGGTGTTGCAGGGAGAGTTGATGTTGTTTTGCAGCAGGGAAGAGAGGAGAAGGAGCCTAGGAGGGAGCAGTTGTAGATATTTTAGCAGCATTTGAAGGGAGGAGTGGATTGGAGGCTCACAAAGCAGTCCAAAAGGTGAGCTAGTGGAAAGTGTAGACGTGTGCTGCTTGAATCGATTGCGTTGGTGGCTTCAGCCGTGGCAGGCAGCTAGAAAGTTGGTGTTGTGTAGAGTTCATGCAGCAAGACACGTGATAAAGGGATAACATGACTGCATAGCGATGCTCCAAGAATGGGAGAGAATCGAGATATTGAGCAATTTCTCAACAAATTGGCTGAACTGTTCAAGGCGAAAAACAAGGATACATTGATTTTAACTGCCAAGGGACTAGGGGAGGTGCTTGAATTATCGACTAAGGATTTGGAAACATTGAGAAAATCAAATCGGAGTGCGGAAAGAGCCAATCAAAGTGGGAAAACAACAATTCTTGCCAATTTTGTTAATCTTGCACAATCTGAATAAGGTATCTCAAATCAGGCTCCTACATTAAATGAAACTTCTCGTTTAAATTGGATACTAGATTCGGGAGCAACGACACATGTCACGGGTAGGTGGAGTTAGTTTGCATCATATGCTCCATATCCACCCATGCATAAAGAGACCATCCAAACAGCTGATGGAACCTATCAACCTGTCAAAGGTGTTGGCACGGTCAAATGCACTTCATCAATTACATTGTCTTCGGTCTTATATGCTCCATCATTTCCGGTGACATTGGTGTCTATGAGCTCCTTGGTTGATGATATTGATTGTTGAATCATCGTTGATTCTATACAATTGCATTACTGAGGAGAGGAAGACCGGAAGGAGGATCGGGATTGGTGTGAGACATAAGGGACTATGGACTTAGATAGACACGAAACTGATGAAGCATTGTGCACCGCTTTGACAGTTGCAAGTGATGATGAGGCAAGGGTGATACTCCAACATTGTCGATTGGGCCATATGTCCTTTGATACTATGAGTAAGGTATTTCCTGAAGAGATGAAGAAGGTGGATAAATACAAGCTTGTGTGTGATGCATGTGAGTATGGAAAACACACAAGGACATCATATGGAGTCATGGACTCCGAAGCACATCGCCCTTTGTATTGATTCACTCTGATGTTTAGACATCTCATGTGGTCTCTGTTAGTGGAATGAAGTAACACCTTCATTGATTGTTACTCGCGGATGACTCGTATATATCTCATGAAACAAAAAGTGAGGTGGTTACATGTTTCAAAGACTTCTATGCATATATCCAAAATCATTTCAACATTGGTATTCCAATTATCAGGACTGATAGAGTATGTGAACCATGAATTTGGTAATTTTCTTTCAGAAAAGGGAATACTTCATCAAACTTTGTGCCCTGATACTTCTCCACAAAACGGAGTAGCTGAGAGGAATAATCAACATCTGTTGGAGGTCTCGATCACTTATGTTCACTATGAATGTGTCTAAATTCTTACAGAGTGAAGCAGTTATGGCTGCTACTTATATAATCAATCGATGCCATCAAGAATTCTTGGAATGAGGACTCCATATGAAATGATCTATGGAAAATATGAGTTCATTGTTCCCCCAAAGGTATTTGGATGGATGTGCTTTGTTACGGACCACAAACCTTTAGTGGGAAAATTTGATCCACATGCTGTGAAGTGTATCTTCATTGGATACCCATTTGGACAAAAGGGCTACAAGTCTTGGAGTCCTAGTGAACAAAGAACATTTGTGAGCATGGATATGACATTCAGAGTCTGAGCCGCTCTATGGAGAGAAGACCTATCTTAGCTCGTTATTTGACTTTGACTTCCTGGCACAAGTGATGCTAGTCGAGGGGAGGAGAGTGAACCATTGAGGACAAGGGAAGATGAACCATCAAAATTTGTGGTTGATTCAATTCCATGTCCTGCAAGTGAAGAGACATGGAGAAAGCCAAATGATGAACAAAATTTGAGGTTGTATACAAGGAGACAACCTATGAGTAAAGAAAGATGGAGAAAACCAAAAGAGGAAGAAAATTTAAGCGTGTATATGGGGAGGCAACCGCATCAACAACAACAGGATCAAACAAATGGAGATCCAGTTGCAGGGGAGCAACATCAACAGCAACAAATTCCAGAGGTCGATGAAGTTAACTCATCTAAGATTGAGCCATGTGTCATTGATGACTCATTAGATCTACCCATTGCCTTGAGGAAAGAAATTCGAGTTGGAGCTAGAAAGCCTCCAAAAAGATATAGTGATGAGCACGACATAGCTAATTATGTATCATATACATCTTTGTCTCCAAGCTACAAGGCCTTCATTGCATCATTGCAATCGGTGGTGATTCCAAGAGATTTTTTCGCAAAAATGCAGAAGGGGTTGCGTTTCGATTCATTGATAGAAAAAAAGGAGTTTGTACAAAAAATTACATGCTCATGACAAGCGAACACCCCATACAACTCAACCTACTAGATCTAAGCGGCGGGTATCAGGGCATGTAGCCCTTTAGCCCCAGCAATAGCCCAAAATCGAGCCTCGGATTGAACCGTGTCCAAGAGACCTCCCGGGCTCAACGAGATGTTGTCGAAGACGACATCATTTTGGTGCTTCCAAATCCACCAGGCCGTTAGCATGACCAACAGCGAGGTACCCTTGCGTAAGGCACGGGGTGTAGAATGGTGCACCTCTAACCACCAATCGACGAAGTCCACCTCATCCTACTATGGGAGCAGTCGTGGATCGGATCTAGGACAATACCTCGTGCCAAACCGGTCGTTAGAGCGGACAACCTACAAGGAGGTGCGCCATGTTATCACTCAATTGGTTGCATAGGGGGCAGTGAGGGGAGTGTTGAAGCCCCCGTCGTGCTAGTCTCTCACCTGTCCAGTAGCAGTCTTGGCAAGCCATCCAGACGAAGAACTTGACCCTTGGCGGGGCCCAAGTGCGCCAGGTCAGCCTCCAAGATCTCGATAGAATGGCCCCCTCAAAGAGAAAGTCACAACACGACTTGGGAGTTGTATTGCGCATCTGTTTTCCATCTCCAGAGAAGGGTGTATGTCCCCTCAAACAGGTGTTAGTCCCGCACTCTGATCCATAGCTGGACATACTGCCAAAGGGCAAGTGAGCTCAGCACCCTAGATGTCCGCGATCCACCTGCGCTGAAGAACACCTCTCTCACCGTCCAGCTCTTTCGAGCGCATCTTGGGATTAGCGTGTAGAGGTCCAGCTCTATCTCCCCGATGGTCCTCCTGTCGAGCCATCTATCCGTCCAGAAAAGAGTTGTCTCTGTTTCCCCACCACCATCGTGGTCAAGGCATAAAACACCTGAACATCGGTCTGGGAGAAGTGCGTATCGAGGCTGCACCAAGCTCGTAGCGGGTCAGTACACATCCTCCAGATTCAGTGAGTCCGGAGGCTTATGGCCATGCGGGTTAGGTCAGGTACTCCCAAGCCGCCAAGCCTGAGAGCTCTACACACCTTGTCCAAGTTGACATTGGCAATGCCCACCATTGGCTTCAGCTCTGCCAGCCCAAAGGAAGCCTCTACAAATCCTCCGTATTTGCTTGAGGGTCTTCGTGTTAAGTCCGAGCACGATGATCTGGTGTAGGGGATTGCCATCAGCACAGACTTAACCAGGGCCAAGTTCCCAACCTTCATCATCATGGAAGCTTTCCATAATGCGAATCGGTCAGCTATACTGTCCAACAGAAGGTTGGAGTGCTGCTAGTGGGATACGCCGAACCGCCGGGGAATACCAAGGTACTTGACAGGAAAGGATGCCAACTGGCACTCCATAACCTCTATCGTCGCTCCCTGGGCTACTTCCTCCATGCAGGTGATCGGGGTAACCGAGCACTCCCTCCGTGTATGTAATCCCGATGCCTTCCCAAATAGTGCGAGGTTCGCGTGGACTGCGAGAAGTTCTGCCTCGTTTGGGTGGCAGTAGATGACTACATCTTCAGTGTAGAGTGAAACCAACGTCACTCAAATCTCAGGGCGCGGTGCGTCTCAACACCCCAAGCTCCTTGGCCTTGGCTAACAACTTGTTGAGCGATTTGATAAACAACACGAACAACATCGGCGACAAGGGGTCACCTTGTCTTAGATCTCGCCGATGTCAAATCGGGGGGCCCGACTCGCCATTGAGCAACACCGGTGTGCTAGCCATTGAGAGTAGGATAGTCACTAGTTCCCTAAATCTAGGGCCAAACCCTACTCTCTACAGCACCTCGAACAACAACGCCCACGAGACCTAATCGAATGCTCGAGCAATGTCTAGCTTGAGCATGAATCATCGCTCTTGAGCCTATGTAGTAGGTGTGCCATCTGCTGAACCAACATGAAGTTATCATGAATGCGGCGCTTCTGAATGAAGGCGCGTTGGTTCAATTCAACCAAGGCACCTAGTCTAGGAGCAAGCCGTGATGCCAACACCATTGCCACCAACTTGGCAAAGATATGGATCAAGCTTATCGGCCGGTACTCCCCTAGGGTTGTCGCATCACACCTTTTGGGCAGCAGAATGATCAAGGCTTGGTTGAGGCCTTGAAATCCGCGCCCACTCATGATATGGAACTTGTTGAAGGCCAACATGAAGTTGGCCTTAACCGTCTGCCAGCAGGATTGTAAGTATTCTGCCATGAAGCCATCTGGGCCCGGTGCCTTACCATGAGGTAGTCACCTGATCATATCCCACGCCTCTTCCTCTGTGAAGGGTGCGTCCAGTTCCGACAAGTCCTCCGCATGTGTGCCCTGAAAGTCTAGGTCTAGCATGAACTCGCGGTCTATCGATGTACCTAGTAGAGCATGGAAGTGATCGTAGGTCACTTCGGCCATGGATACATGGTCCACTATGACCGCACCATCAACCTGAAGACTGTGAATTATGTTCTTCTATCTTCAGTAGGAAGCGTGCTGATGGAAGAATGTTGTGTTCGCATCTCCCTCTTTCAGCCATGCCACCTTGGCGTGTTTTCGCGCCATGGTGTGCTCTATGGAAGCCAGCCCTAGGTATGTGTGCTTCATCTTAGCGCGAAGCACATGCTCATCCGCAGTGAGCCGTCTGGAATCCGTAGCGATATCCAGTTGACACACCACCTCCCGTGCTATCATAAGATGCAGTTTCACCATCCCCACGCTATCATACACCACCTCTAGATTCCAAAATATTGGAAAGCAGCAAAACAAGATCCAAAGTGATATGAGGCCATGTTGGAGGAAATGAAAGCTCTTGAGAAGAACAATGCATGGGATCTTGTTTTTCTTCCAACCGGGAAAAGTCCAGTTACTTGCAAATGGGTGTATATCATGAAGCAAACCCCAAAAGAAAAAATAGAACGATACAAGGCGAGGTTAGTGGATAGCCAAACCTATGAGATTCACTATGATGAGACATTTGTGCACGTAGCAAAGATGAGTACAGTAGGAACTCTTATTCTTTGTGCTACTAACTTTGGTTGGCCATTGCATTAGTTGGCTATCAAGAATGCATTCTTCCATGGAGATCTTTAGGAAGAGTTTTATATGGACATTCCCCTGGGTTTAGTAACCCAAACAAAAGGGGAAAGGTTTGGATATTGAAGAAGTCTTTATATGGTCTTCAATAGTCACCAAGGGTGTGGTTTGACAAGTATCGGCGAGCCAAGTGCAAGATGGGTTACAAACAATGCAATGTAATGGGGATCACACTGTGTTATACCACCACTCAGAGTGGCATATCACGATTCTTTCTATGTATGTGGATGATATCATTATTACTAGGGATGATATTGCTAAGATGACACAATTAAAGCAGAAGCTAAGTAAAGAGTTTGAGGTTAAGGATCTTGGAGAACTGAAGTATTTTCTAGGCATTGATATTGCAAGGTCCTCGAAAGGGATAGTTCTCTCATAGCGGAAGTATGTCTTGGGCCTCCTTAGTGATGCAGGTATGCTTGGGTGTCGAGCTTCTTCAACTCCTATCGAGCAAAATCATCAGTTATGTGCGCAGTCTGGAGATCTAGGTTGATAGAGAGAGCTACCAGCGACTTGTAGGTCAACTCAACTACTTGTGCCACATGAGACCTGACATATATTACGCAGTGAGTGTGATTAGTCGCTATATGCATGATCCAAGGAGCAGGCATTTGGAAGCAGCACACCATATTTTGCGGTATCTAAAAGGGAGTCCCGAAAGCGGTTTATGCTTCAAGCATAATGGACACCTAAATGTAGAGGGATATTGTAATGCCGATTGGGCTAGTTGCCTTGAAGATAGAAGGTCAACATCTAGCTTTGTATCTTTCTTAGAGGAAACCTAGTATCTTGGAGGAGCAAGAAGCAACATCTGGTCTTCCGATCTATAGCAGAAGCAAAATAAGAGCAATGTCTGTTTGTTTGAGTGAAATGCTATGGATGAAAGGTCTATTATCGGAGTTAAAGCTACTAAAGAGAGGACTATTGAACTTTTGGTGCGACAAGTCAGCAATCAACATAGCTAACAATCCAGTTTAGCATGACCAAACGAAACATGTGGAAATAGATCGATTCTTTGTCAAAGAGTGCCTCGATGAAGGCACCTTGAAATTAAGTCATGCAACCTCTACAGAACAACTAGCAGATTGTTCGACTAAGGGATTGAGTAGTAAGGAATGTTCGTTGGCATGTAACAATATGGGAATGATAGATATCTATCACCCATCTTGAGGGGGAGTGTTGGACTCTGAGTCAGTGTAGTAGTACTCTGATAGAGTCTAGAGTATTTTAGAGAGTGTTAGTATAGTAGTAGTGTCCTACTAAAGTCTAGATTATTCTAGTATATATAAGAGGGTGTGGAGGTCCAAGGGACCAACCCAACCAGAAATTTCCCCCCAAAACCAACAAATATCAACTCAAATTCAAATATTTTGAGTTGTATTCATCCACATACCTAGCAGATTTATATGTATATGTATATGATATGCCATTACAACAATAAATACAATCAATGAAAACGTGAACCATCATTTAAATTTTTATTCAAACTAGTTTGGAATATTTTATAATTTAATTAAACATAATACCCATAAATTTTGCTGCAACATATATCAGCACGGGGGCTAGCGATCCGGATTTAAATTGCACTAAATATGGGTAATGTTTCTCAGAAGTTTCAAAGTATATACTTGATATAATTGTTGGGTATATACTAAAAACTTTAGAAATAACCATTGACTTCAAAGAACTTCATGGATACTCATCCACATGTCTAGCAGATTTATTGCACTCGCCTATTACCTAAAACCAATTAAAAAAGGAAAGTAAAACTTGAATTGTCGTTCAAACTTTGGTTACTGCAAGCCCCGATGGAGTATTCCTACATGAAAATCCATGCAACATACCTACATGATAACTTCTGAATTTGGAGTATGAAGTGAAACTTGGGTTAGTGTCAATATGCTTGTACAGATTATTTACTTCAGACTATACTTTTGACAGCTTCAGCTATAGAAGCATGCCATGGAAGCATGCCTAGAAAGAGTTTATATCAACGACAGGAGGATCATATCCAAAAAGAATTTGACGATCATTCAAATACTACCAAGGAAGGTAAACACTTGAACATCTCAGTATTGATCAATAGTCAGAATTAGAGATTAAGAAAAATGAAGTTTCGTTTTAAAAGCAAAATGCACACGTCTTCAATGCACTGTTCTTCTTGCAGCAAAGATGTATATACCTGTTACGCAACTTGTAATCACATTCTGTGATCTGAGCTATCATGTTGATACCCCACCGGTAACTAAGCAAGATCCCCTGTTTATTTTATCTCATATTTTTCTTTATTGCTCGCTTGCTTCGTATTTTATGGTGGAGGTACGCACAAAATGTACCATCTTACAGCAAATGCTGAAACAAGGCTATCCAGCAAGAAGACTTCAACTACTTGAAAGCATGACCGGTGCATTTCGTCCCGGTGTACTTTCTGCATTAATGGGTGTCAGTGGAGCCGGGAAGACAACTCTGCTAGATGTATTAGCAGGAAGAAAAACAGGAGGTTATATTGAAGGGGGAATCAGAATAGGTGGATATCCTAAGGTGCAAGAAACGTTTGTTAGAATCTTGGGTTACTGCGAGCAAGTCGACATACATTCGCCACAGCTTACAGTTCAAGAGTCTGTAACTTATTCTGCTTGGCTTCGTCTGCCTTCTCAGGTTGACGAGAAAATAAGATCTGTATGTCCCCTGGAACATCAAAAAACATATTGATTTCAATAATCCAGGCACCAAATAGATCGACACATTAACCATTTTTCTTGTTTGTTCCTCTCTGTAGGAATTTGTTGCTGAAGTCCTTAAAACTGTTGAACTAGATGAAATAAAGGATGTTTTAGTTGGGACGCCACAGATAAATGGAATATCCATGGAGCAGCGAAAGAGGCTAACAATTGCAGTCGAGCTTGTTTCAAACCCATCAGTCATACTAATGGATGAACCAACAACAGGGTTAGATGCAAGGTCAGCAGCAATTGTTATTCGTGCAGTTAAAAGTATTTCTGAAACAGGAAGGACAGTAGTATGTACGATCCATCAGCCAAGCACTGAAATTTTTGAGGCATTTGATGAGGTAAATTTAGCTTCTAAAATTTATTGTATACTCTGGACCTGATGAACACATTTTTTTTGCCAGAGTGAGTAAATAAAGTTCATTGAATTAGGATAAAAAATAGCTTTCACCTTCACGGGTAGTCAAGAGTTACGACTACCTACCCTCCAGATGTACAATCATAGCTATCAGAAATAAAACACATCTATTTGGTTATAAATTGCGGCTTTTTGTTTAAGTAAAGTAAAAGTACATAATAAAATATAATGGGAATTTGCAACATAAGCCTTTCAAATATTTCGATCAGCAAAACAAACCCCTTGAAACTGCATTTTTTTTCCAAGAAAACGCAAAGCTTGCATTTCTTTTCATTGAAAAGCAGAAATGTTTTACAAGCCCAGCGACTGGTTACAATCGTTTTGTGAGGAACTAATTTATATCCCACCCTGGGATAACAAGGCGAGTTCCAGTTGCGCCTGCCAAACCCAAGCATTAGCCTCATCTTTGATAATGCGTAGGAGTTGATTCCCATCTGGTCCTTGCATCTCGAAAACCTCTACGCAATGTTTCCAACGTGGGCAGCTTTGCCATCCTCCACCAGTCGGATCAAGTCTTCATTGGCGACTGGCCGTGTTACAGTTATCGAATCCAGGACAGAACTTCATGACAGGCAATCATCAAAACTATACATCCAATGAGGAGATGGTGCATCATCTCTGGAGTATGATTACAGAATGTGCAAGCAGCCGGGTGGTCCATGCCATGTTGCTCCAAGCGTTCGGCTGTCCAGCACCAGTTAAGGCATGCAAGCCAGAAGAACCAGTACTGCAATTTTGTCTCCTCAACTGTTCAGTTTTGTGCAATGAAGCCCTTCAGGTTTAGTTTTGCTGATTTGAGATTTTAACCGTTGTTATATGATTTTGTTGGACCAAACACTTCCAAATAATATGTCTATGATATGGCCATCGATTGTTGTTGACTAGGATGATAACTGAATTCCAATAAGTAGACAACTACTCCCTCCATTCCATTCTATAAGATGTTTTAGCAAGCTAATTAATCTTGGCGAGACTGTCACAAATTCATTATTACATCAATTAAATTGGACTCGGAGGACATGATTGCACTAACTTAAATCGTCTGACAGCTCTTATACTACAACTTTTTTTTTTGAGAAAAAACACAAATAATCCTTTGCGTTTCATTTCATTGAAAAGATAGGTTTGTTACACGCCTCCTAATATGACAGTTTTGGCAGTATAGTTATGTAAAGAGACCCTATATATAGTTTAGGTCCCAATTTTTGGGTTTGAAACAACCAAACAAATTAAGCTAGAATCTTCTTTTCTTAAGGCTACTACTCCCTACGTTTCAAAATATAAGATGTTTTAGCCTTTTTCTGAAACATATGTATCTAGATGCCTTTTAATGTGTAGATTTGAAGCAAAATGAGTGAACTTAAACACTAAAAGACATCCAGGTACATGTGTACATGTGTTTGAGAAAAAGGCTAAAACATCTTATATTTTGGAATGGGGGGAGTACAAAAAGTTGCCTTGAAAGCATTAATAAATTTCTTGCAGCTCATATTAATGAAAAGTGGTGGGAAAATAATCTACAATGGACCAATAGGAGAGCGCTCCTGCAAAGTGATTGAATATTTTGAGGCAAGTTTCATGAAACAATTTCATCATATGTATCTGTATTTCTTGATAATACATTTTCCCTGTTCTTTTGAATTTGAAACAAATATGTTATTGTTCATTGTTTTTTCACTTATTGAAGATTTATGGTATTGCAAAAAATATATTTTGTAAATGGTTTGGAGATATCTTAATTTCTTGAACGGGTAAAAAGTGATTTTGGAAGTTTTCTTGGGCCCCAACCTGTTCCTGGCCATTTTCTGGTGTATGGTGTCTTTTCCGATCAGTGTTGTTTTGAAGTGAATTTTGCCTCCATTTAGATATGACTCGAGGGGGGTCTCTGGTTGAGTGTTTTTTATTTATGTTGGGCATATCTGCTTCTCGTTTCAGTGTTTTTAGACAAGAACCGTGTCGTTGCGTCCATGTATCACGAGTGCGACAACTTAGATGTGTATTTAGGGAGGAGCTAACACAGTGAACTTCTGCTTGTTTGTATCGATAGAAAATTTCCGGAGTCCCAAAAATAAAGAACAATTGTAACCCGGCCACTTGGATGTTGGACGTAACATCAAAATCAATGGAGTTTCAACTTAGTATAGACTTTGCGACTGTGTATGAAGAATCATCATTGCGGAGGTATGTAAATTTGTTTCAGATTTAATGAGCAAAAGGGAATACATGGATAGCTGAAAGAAAAAATTAAGTCGACAAAAAGTATTAACCAAACAAACAAAGTACCTCCATTTGAATTGCGAAGGGATTATAAGTTACTTTTCTGCAGAGACGCGGAAGAGCTTGTTGAGCAGCTAAGTATCCCATTACCAAATTCAGAAGATCTATGTTTCTCCAATCGTTTCCCACAGAATGGCTGGATCCAACTTAAAGCTTGTCTGTGGAAACAAAACATAACATACTGGAGAAGTCCTCAATATAACTGGATGCGTATAGTGATGGCAATAATATTTGCCCTGGTCTTCGGAGTATTGTTCTGGAAGCATGCAAAAATATTGTAAGTTGACTTTTCTCTTATGCAGAATATTGCACGTTATTTAACTTGGAATGCTGCTCCACAGACCATATTTTTTTTAACCTTAAAATATATTGCACCACAGACCATTGTTCTCGAAGTATCTAACATACTCAATAGATTAACATCTGACCTTTTTCTTTATCCCTTTTAAGGAACAACGAGCAGGATCTATTAAATGTATTTGGTGCCATGTATATGGGTGTCGTAAACCTAGGTGCTTTTAATGACCTGTTAATCATACCATTCAGTACAGTGGAGCGCACTGTAATGTATCGTGAGAAATTTGCAGGAATGTACTCCTCTTGGTCATATTCCTTCGCACAGGTGAGATACAGATCACAAGTTCATACACGAAATAAAATCTATATTAAAAGTACTAACGTTCAATTTTATTCACATTCTACAGGCTGTCATTGAGATTCCCTATGTATTTATTCAAGTGCTAGTGTATACGTTGATCGTTTATCCGTCAATTGGTTATTATTGGACAGCACATAAACTCCTATGGTTCTTCTACACCACATTTTGTTCAGTTCTCTCCTATGTTTACGTTGGCTTGCTTCTTGTTTCACTAACCCCCAATGTTGAAGTTGCGACCATATTGGCATCATTGTTCAACAACATGCAATCATTGTTCTCAGGTTTTGTTTTACCTGCACCCGTAAGTCAGAATTTCCTCCCAACATCATGAGATTTTACAGTTTTTAATAAGATGTATAAAGTATCATTGATTTTGCTAGTGAAAATCAGATTGGCCACGACAAATATATGTTAGAGTTATATTTATTATGGCTTTTGGCCTCTTGCATATTGGCCATTGGCCTCCCACCTATACATGCATATATGATAGCGTTTGATCTCCTGAAAATACTAAGTTGCTATTCTCCTAACATGGTATCAAAACCTAGGCTTTTGGGCTCTTGCATATTGGCCTTTGGCCTCCCACCTGTACATGTATATACGATGGCATTTGGCCTCCTCAAAATACTAAGTTGCAATTCTCCTAACAATATATACCAATTGAAAAGCAACTCCTAGCGTGAGATTGACAAGTCGGCCCTAGGTCATTTGTCGGTAGCACACCAATGTTAATTCCAATTGGCAAGATCTTTATAGTGCGAATATATCGTGTAAATTACCTTTTATGCAAATCAAATGGGGTATGGAGGAAAGACTCATCCCCACAAAGTTATATTCAATGGAAGAATCATAATAATATTCAAGCGTTAGTGCTAAGTTCCTGAACATATGAAAGCACTAATACTCATTTCAATTCACATTGCAGCAAATCCCGAAGTGGTGGTTTTGGCTCTACTATCTCAACCCTACGTCTTGGGTACTCAATGCTCTGTTGACATCGCAGTATGGAAACATAGAGAAAGAGGTCAAAGCATTTGGAGAAACAAAATCGGTTTCAGTCTTCTTGAATGAATATTTTGGGTTTCATCAAGACAACTTGAGCCTAGTAGCCGCTGTTCTCATTGCCTTTCCTTTTGTCTTTGTAATCTTGTTTTCTTTATCAATTGAGAAATTCAATTTTCAAAAGCGGTAGGCATGTGATGTTCCAATATACGTCAAGTCGTATCGTGTCAAAGTTACTGCTACTTAACATTCTTTTCTCCAACTGCAAAATCGAAGCTTATTGGGTGGCTATTTTTCTCAGATCTGATGGTTAAACCATGCAAGTGATTATGTACACCAACTCGTGTGCTAAGTATGCTTGCCAGTTATGACCTTTCTGCTTGACCGTTTGGATGAATGTTTTTCCATGGTTTGAAGTGTCCCCGTTCCAAGAGGATTTCACTATTGTGTTATGCCTTGGATTATGGAATGCAAGAACAAAAAATGAGCGCCTGACAGAATGGACAGAGAATTCCAAAACCAACATAGAATGAGGCATATGTAACATTATGCAATGCCTTGGATTTTGTTTGGGCTTTTTACTTTGCTGAAGGGAAACATCGTTTATTCCCAATGATGTGTTGTTCTACTGTAATTGAAGGATGAATAAATGAGAGTATTTCTTGCCCATGGTCACAGATATTGTTGATTAATTATTAACAAATCATTTGGCCCGATGTGTTGGTTCATTCTTGGGTGGTTTGGGATCAACTTGGCACTTGTCTTGCATGGATTATCGAATTTTCATCACCGGGTTAACTGCAGGTGAGTTTTAAATTTAATGGCGGTGAATTTTTTACCGTGGGGTGATTCTGTTTACTGACAGCAAGTACAATAAGGGGCTTATAGCCCGTCTACATGGCACTTTTGCCTACGTGGAGGAGAGAAAAATGAAAAAATGAGAGAAGTGGGTTCTCATGCAAGAGCCCATCTCTTCACGTTCTCCTAGGCAAATATAATTAATATGAAGAGAGAGATAGAGAGAAGGATATAGAATACAACTATCTAGTAGCCAACCTTAGAGCATCTCCACTCGTTCGGTGTTCCCAGGCCCAAACTCGGCGCTATTTAGTGTCGGACGGATGAAGCATTTGGCCTGGAAACGACCAAATTCCCACCCACGATCCCAGGTCGAATTCCCGGTTTCGGCCAAATTTTAACTAAACACAGCGACATTTACACAAATTCAAGCGGTTGCATTAAAATATAGGCGAGTTCATACATATTATGTCAAATCAGACATATACCCGAATTTTGACTGCAGTAGGCTAAGAAAAACTAAAAAAGTACATCGAAAATAGTAGAATCTTGATGATGCCGACGACGCGCCGATCACATGCCGAAGTTGAGGTAGAAGACGATGTAGTCGGCGTCCTGGGTGCCGTTGTCGTCATCACTCAGCGGCTGCGGTGGCCGTGAGCTACCTTGGCCAGCGTCGCCGCAGCGCCATGGCTGCGAGGAGGGCGCGGCCTCGTCGTCATTGAGGGCGACGAGCGGCGCTCCTTGATAGACGCACTGCCGGCTAGCGGCACACTCGACCTGAAGTTGCAGCCGGCGAACGCGTTCAGCTTCCTTGTGCTCCCAGTCCTGCCTGGACCAGGCGCACGCGTCGGGTCCCCTCATCGGCGGGACATCGTTTAACAACGCTTCCATCGCCATTTTGAGGCGGAAATCCTCCTCATCGACGGGGACGGCCCACTCCGTCGGATCGGCGACCCTCGGCGAGCTCACGCCGGGTTCCTTCTTCAGCCTAACGATGCGCAGGTGGCCTCTTGGCGGCGACGCAGTTCGGTGCTCGTTAATGACGAGGCCGCGGGAACGTGTGCGTGGTGGCGACCACAGAGGGGACTCCGACTCCCTCTTCACCGCCAAAGCGAGGACGAGGGCGCCAAGGGGATGACGCGAGGCTGAGGTCGATGACGACGAAGATCCGGCCATCCTCCTCGGCATCCAGGAGGACGCCCCACGCCGCCGATTGTACGCCAGAGGCGAGAGCAGAGGGTAGCCCAGCCGCGGGTTGTTCCCGGCGGTGATGTGCTCGAGGACCGCAGCGAGCGTGCGGTCGGGCGTACTCCACCACCGTCGCTATCCTGGGGCTTTGTTGCGCGCCGGTGGCGGGCTGACACCATCATGGGCGGCGAGCTGTTGCTGCCCCGGGTTGATGAAGAACTGCTCCCAGTAGGCGAGGTTGCCCGGGTCCTCGGCGAGGTCGGGGTCCTCCATGGCGGCGATGGCTGCCTAGATCTCGTTGACCAGCTCATGCCCCTCCAGCACCGGCGGCACGGGCACGCCGCCCGCGCTGATCTTCCAGGTCGGCGGGCACCGGAAATCCGGCGGTGCCGGGTAGCCGGTGTCGTGGAGCAGTTGTGCGGTGCCTCCCACGGCTGCAGAGAGCGTCGGCCGAAGCTGTTCGCTGCCGCCGGGTCACCCGGGTAGCGCTCCGCCGAGCTCTTCTTCTCGTTGCCGAAGGTGGAGCTTGTGGTAGGGAATGGGAGGCGAGTGTGTGCGCTCTGGAAGACGGCGAGAGCACCGACATTTATAGCCGAAAGAGAAAATGGCGGGAGGGGTGTAGTGGCATGGGCGGGAAAAGTGGAAACAATGGGAAGGTGGACGGGCGGTGGCGCGCCATTACGGCGACGCATGGGCGAGTCGTTGTCCGGCTGTCCGGCGCGGGAGCCGAGGCGACGGGATGAGGACGACTCGGTTCACACGCTGACAGGACAGGGCCACGACACGTCTTTTCCTTTCCCCGCCGATTCCGCTTCATCCGGTGTTCCCAGGCGGTTCCCAGCGACCCAGGATCGGCCTGGGAACCCGGATGTAAGGCCAAAACCGGCGAAAACTGGCAATTGGGAACGCGACTGGGGAGGCTCCTGGAAATGCTAGTGGAGATGCTCTTAGGGCCAACACTATTGTATGAGTGAATTAAATATTGGTTATAGATGACACGGCAGCTTCCTATGGCCATAAGTTGCCTATATTATTGAACATGCTCTCGGGGAAAGGATACCAGAAAAGCTCCTCCTTCGTACTGCCCGGCTTTCCGGCCATTTAGTGTTTTGCTTCTCAGCAGATGGCCCAGAGTTCGAATGGAGATGAAAAATCCTCAATCGAGCATGACGTCATCACACGAATTCTCCGATGGCCACACCGGAACTAAGGAAGGAGGAGCCCCCGCCAGTGGCCTGTCGGTCTACGAGGTTGCGATCGGGGAATCGAATTCGAAACGTTACCCTCAAAAAATTCGAAACACGAACTGCTTTTCCACCCCTAATCTGAAACCAATCTCCATCTCACAATCTGCGGCTGCATCAGAGACAGGGACGGCGATATGCACCGGCGATAAGCGTGGAGGCGAGGACAGCATGTACCTGAAAGCCGGAACGTCGCACGGCGGTGGCCTCTGGAGGTTTCGCCTTCCAAGCCTCTCATCCGCCGCCACGAGTTGCGACTTCTGCGAGCCCCTGCCGGGAGGTCCTTCGCACACACGAGCGAGGCTGGCTCCGGGGATGGCCCCTCCGCCGCGTCCTCGCCTCCTCGGCGTCCGAGCTCCCTCCTCTGAGCCATCGCTGATCGGAATTGTAGCCTAGCACACGCGGATGTTGGAGTGCACGTGCCTGGATCTATTGGACTTAGTCCTCGTGCTCAGAATTTCATAATTTTACTTGTGTGCTTTTAAAATTTTAGTTCTAAATTACTACCCACACCGTTTCAAAATATAAGATGTTTTAGGTTTGTGAATGGAGTGTATCTAGACCACTTTTAGTGTGTAGGTTCACTTCAAACCAACGTGAACCTATATACTAAAAGCAGTCTAGATACACTTTTTTATAAAGCTAAAACATCTTATATTTTAAAACGGAAGGAGTAGATTGCTTCGAAATTGAGCTAAAGTGGACGACACGTTTACATTTGTTCCACTTACATGAGAGCGGAGCAACTGTAACTGGAGTTTGCACTTATCCCCTCCCGAAGGACTCCGTTACGGTAAAGGAATAGCAAGAGAATTTGTGCACTAAATTTGTACTCTGAATTTAATCTTATATTTTTCATTTTTAGAAACATTGCCATCAAATTGATTAGTACAACACATTGGTAAAAAAATTGCCATCATCAAAATACTAGTGCCATTCCAATCGGCGAACTTGTCGGGCCCATACACCTATGTGGCTATGTCTACTGGTTTGGCGAGGTGAGGGATGACCATATCTCCACTCAAATGTGTAAATAATTTTTTGTTTCTATGTTTTGATGTCACAGTGTATGTGGTCATGGTGGTGACGACGACCGGAATGAACACCCTTAGGCTGATCCCCTTTCTCAGACGTCGTCGAGGAGGTCTATTAATTGTTTTGCAATGAGTGTTTCTCTCACTACATGAAACGCTCAAGATGCCGATGGCCAAATGTTGAGCCCGTCGGCGTCGGCACGAGACGGCGGCCAAATAACGGGTCGTCAACGTAGGCTGAGGCACGTCATCGGCGTACATGGACCGCCGACATAGAGAGAGGTGGGCCGACGGCTACCGTCGGTGTAGAGTACCCGTCGGTGTAGTTGCGCCTAGTGTCGGTGTAGAATACCCGTGACGGCGCAGCAACGGCATCGGCTCTATGCTGACGTCCTCCCCGTCGGCCCAGCATGTAAACTTACGCCGACGGCCCAGCTGTCGGCATAGTTCGGTTTCATTTTTGCCACAATGAACCTAGAAAAATCATAACTAAATCATTATAACAGAAAAATACATATAATATATCAAAATTTGTAAAAAAAATAAGATCTATCTATGTAAACTCAAATATTACATATTTTCATTGAATAAAATAAGATTTATCTATCTAAGCTTAGGGGTAGACCCGCGCACTAGTAGGAAAAGACTTATCCACATGGGTCATACCAGTGGCGCACATCGAAAGGGTGCCCCACGGATAGTTATTCGTGGCGCACCAGGATATAGGTGCGTCACTGATCTGCTTATAACCGTGGCGCACGGCAAGAACGGTGCGTCACGCATACGTGGGCCCCAGTGCTGGTGGTCGACACCATCCGGATAAGTTCGATGCATGCATATCTGTGGCGCACGGAACAAGCGTGTGCCACTGGGTTTGGACACTTAGTCAAAATAACGCGTGCGCCCTGGCCCGTTCCCCTCCTCTCGTTCGGCGCCACCGTCCTCCCCACTGGCGACACCGGCAAGAAGACCACCTGCCGCAGAGAAGACGAAGCCCACCATCGCCACCTCCACTTGTTCCTCGCCAGTGGATCGGAGAAGACGAAGCCCACCACCTACCACCCGCTGCCATGACCTGTTGTCGTCCGCCACCACCACCTGCCTCCGTCCACCACCTTCCCGGTTTGAGGTTCGCTCTCCCTCCCCTCCCCTCTCTCCTCTCTTGCTAGGGTTAGGGTTCCAGGCTAGGGTTAGGGTTCGTAGCTAGGGTTAGGGTTTCTATGCTCTTGGCCTGGTATGCACACAAGTGAATGGATATGCTCTAATTGCCCTAGTTGTTTCATGTTCTACATGCACGTTTATAGCTAAGCAATCTATGTTGCTATCACACAGCGACAATAGTAGGACCAACCATTATTTTCCCAAGTTGTTGATGCACTCCCTGTGTACAACCACAATGGTACAAGTGAAAAAACAGAAACATCATCGGGAGTTCCTTTTAATGACTGAGATTTCCAGAATATAAGTGATTTCAGCATTGGACAACTAGCATACATGCATAAGTGTCCAAAAATCAATTCTTCTGAATTCCTAAAGCATATGTTCACTGATTTGTCTCACTGGTTATCTTCATTTGAAAACAGAGTAAAAATATAGTGGGACCCGGGAATTGCTTTTGCTATCAGCAAGATGTTCATAAGATTTATGATTTGTCTCACTGCTTTTGTCCATTGCTGAGCAATGGTCTCAAGGGGGAGTAATGTTAGGGACTAGTAGTGGTATGAAGTAGTATTATGTTGTAGCTATGAGGGCATATTAGGTATTCCATCCATGTGGGTTTCTAGTAGTTGACTAGGTCTATATAAGCATACCTTGTATCATGTGATCCAATCAAGTAATGAAACCCTAAATTTTATCTTTGTTCTCTGCATTTATCTTTGGATTTAATTCCTGCAATTTACATGTTTTTCGATCGATTCCTCCTCAAACCCCTATTCTTGTGATCCTCTTCATGTTAGATCCATCGGGATCCTGATAGGTTAGGGTTCCTACTAGGAGCCGACGCCTACTACGGCATGTTGGAGGTCGAGCTGAGAAGGTGACCGAGGCCCAGGACTTCAACTTCACCAACAACCGACCACAACATCTAATTAATCAACAGAGAAGGTCCGCCATGAAAAATTTCCAATGCCCTTCCCCTCTCTTCTATTAAATCTCCTTCACCTACATGAACTGAAAATAATATGCACTACACACTTTGGCGCTAGAATAATTTCCATGTTTGCAACTTGGCTAAAAAATAGGAAGATATAACTTTAGCAAGTTTTGGAGTACCGTAAATGGCTGCCCTTGAGTGTTATCATATCATGGAGTAAACATTTTCACTTGGATAGCATTGCAAGGGGGGCATAGTTGAACATCAATGCATTTATGTTATAGTTAGGAAATCTTTTTGCTTGTTTGACCACTTCTATATATTGGAAGTGTTGGTGTATTGTACTGTACTTGCATTATAGTACTGCACTTGTGACACCTATGAGTGTATTATGCTGTCTGATAAACCAAGTTGGTGATATCCATAATGTATGATATAACAGAGCACACCAACACGGTATCAGGACTTCTGCATCCACAAGTACCAACGTGGTATTTTTCTTGCATTGCTATTCAATCTGGAGCTTAGCTTAATCCTTTGACATTGACATGGTTTAGAAGAACCTTTATTTTGGAGAGGTTCCGTGCTTATGTGAGCTTGAGATGTAAAGATGGTCTTCTTTACTTGGTCTTACCCCTCTCTTTACATGCCTATTAGCTCCTTTTCCCTTCTTATTTACTTGGTCTTACCCCTCTCTTGCTAACCTAAACCACCACCCCTCCCTAACCATATGCCTACTCGAGACTACCTTGGCCATGTGATCTTGTGCCATGTGCTTTCACCTCTCTCTAACCAAACCCACCTCCAAGCTAAGTTACCCCCTTCCTTGCTAAGCAAGAAGGTTACCACGCCACCTTCCTAGCTATCCCTAGTTTAGTTGGATGCTCTAAAGTGGTTGGCTCGGGGATGGCACAAAATGGGTGACATGAATAAAATGCCAAGTCAAAGTAAAATGCCAAGAAAAAGACTAGGAAGGATAACATATGCCACATACATATTCTGCTACAAACACATACACACCATCCTGCTACAAGCACATACAAGAAGTAAAACAGCTCTAGTAGTTGTATTTTATTCATAGAACAAACTACCCTTCTTCTATTTGTTGCTGCCTTCACAAAACTTCACCTTCTTCTTCTTTTGACATTGACATGGTTTAGAAGAACCTTTATTTTGGAGAGGTTTCGTGCTTATGTGAGATTGAGATGTAAATATGATCTTCTTTACTTGGTCTTACCCCTCTCTTGACAAGCCTATTAGCTCCTTTTCCCTTCTTCTTTACTTGGTCTTACCCCTCTCTTGCTAACCTAAACAACCACCCCTCCCTAACCATATGCCTACCCGAGGCCACCTTGGCCATGTGACCTTGTGCCATGTGCTTTCACCTCTCTCTAACTAAACCTACCTCCAGGCTAAGCTACCCCCTTTGTTGCTAAGCAATAAGGTCACCACGCCACCTCCCCAGCTATCCCTGGTTTAGTTGGATGCTCTGAAGTGGTTGGCTCGGGGCTGGCAGAAAATGGGTGACATGAATAAAATGCCAAGTCAAAGTAAAATGCCAAGAAAAATATTAGGAAGGATAACACATGCCACATACATATTCTGCTACAAACACATACTGTTATAAACACATACACACCATCCTGATACAAGAACATACAAGTAGCTAGTAAAACAACTCTAGTAGTTGTATTTTATTCATAGAATAAACTGCCCTTCTTATATGTGTTGCTGCCTTCACAAAACTTCACCTTCTTCTTCTTCAGCATCTTGATCCTATCTTTGCAATACTCAATGCCTTTCTTAATCAATAACAATGCAGTAGCTGCTTTGAGCTCAGGAAGCAACCTTGATGGAACCTTTTTAGTCAAAGGAGCATTGCTTTTGAACAAACCTTGGCAAATGGCTTAATGCTCTAAGAATGAAGGATCATCTGGCACTGCTACCTCACCCAACTTCTCAAGTGCCCTAGCAGCCTTCCTCTCCTCCCTCTCTGCATTGCTTCTCCTTGTGTAAAACTTGGTCTCCATAGCTGGAATGAAATGTCGATACAGAGTGTGTGCTAGCTTTTATTGACATACAAGAGCACCTGTGGACAAGAGCATGCACACACAAGTATAACAGTGCATAGTTCAAGCATATATCACTTCACAGTGACAAGTAAATGCAGCCAAAAATGGCAATTGTGCCTTTATTCCATTTTGAGGCATCTATCAGTCATATAGCACATCACCATGCATGTGCTTTTGGACTGCTGCTACTGCTTTAGGAATATACTATTGCTGCTGCTTTTGGAATATAGGGACTGCTGCTGCTTTAGGAATATAGGGACTGCTGCTGCTTTAAGAATATATTCTGCATGTTAGGAATATAGGGACTGCTGCCATGTAAACATGTTTGTAGTTTGCCATTCTTTTCGTTGTATAACATATACTACATGCCTTGTCTATGTATGCCTTATCTACAGAGATAGCAAATTGGTACATGGTATACACGGGGGTCAAGTTCCATGTTTAAAGAAGAACCATATGAAGATCTTGGTCATGGTCTTGGTGTTGCTCACCGTCGTCACCGTTATCCTCTATTTGACCATAGTCTAGGGTGATATCTCTATTTGTAATGTGATGAACGAATTTGTAATGTGATAATCAAATTTGTACTACCACTTTGTGTAATAATCCAACACTTGAATTCATAATGATGTATTTCAGCACTTTGGATCATTATCATCTCTGTTTCGGTGGTGTATTACTGTATAACTTGATTATGGTGTATTGTTGTATAATCGTTGTATAACTGCTGTATAAATGGGAAAAACACTCGAACAATAAGTGGCGCACCATTTTGGTGTTCAGTGGCACACGCAGACAACGTGTGCCACTAAACGAAGAAATATCAGTGGCATGCGGGCACGTGCGCCACTGACATTATCCATGGCGCACGGCAAGACGATGGGCCACTAAAGCTATCCGTGGTGCACCGGCGTGTGAGCCACTTATAAAATTTATCAGTGGTGTAATATCCATGGCGCACGCATCGTGCGCCACTGGCCACCTTTTTCCGTGCGCCACTAATAGCAGTTTTCCTACTAGTGGCGGGGCCCTTGGATTAGGGTTTCATCGGAAAAAGACCGCCCGAGCACCGGGATGCCACGAGAACACACGTGTGGACCTAGAATACATGCACAAGTGTGGTGGATTGCTCTGGGATGGAAAACCTAGCTCCCGGGTGTGACCGTCTACGGCGCATGCGGTAACACTTAGAGAGGTGTGCTGGACCTGAAGGAGGAAACTCCCGCTACGGTTCAAATGGAGTGAAACCGGTGGAGCCTTGGGCCTAGCCTTGGTTTTCCATGTAGTTATGGCCTAAGCAAATCTAAACCACCAGAAAAGTACATTGGCAAGCCCTCATACGGAGAATGCTATGGGGGTAAACCCATGGGGCCCTCGGATTAGGGTTTCGTCGGAAAAGGACCGCCCGAGCGCTAGAATGCCACGAGAACACGCGTGTGGCCCTAGCATACATGCACAAGTGTGGTGGATTGCTCCGGGATGGAAAACCTAGCTGCTGGGTGTGACCGTCTATGGCGCATGCGATAACACCTAGAGTTCAAGGAATCTGCTAAGTGTTATCACATGCGTGTGAAGACGATGACACATAGGATCTAGCCATTGCATCTATGGACCATCTACCACACTTATGTACACATGGCATGGCCACATGAAAGTTTTGGTGGGATTCCGGTGCTCTGGTGGCTGTCTCCCATCGAACCCCTAGTCTCGGTGGGCTCGGGGGATCTACCCCTAGCTCTCTCCGTACGAGGTTCCGCCAATGTACTTTTTGTTTGTTTAGGTATGCTTAGTCCATATCTACATAGAAAACCAAGGTTGGGCCCAATATTCTACTAGTTTCCCCCTGTTGGACCCGTCGCGGGAGTTTCCTAGCGACACATCCAACACTTCTCTAAGTGTTATCGCATGCGCGTGAAGACGGTGACACTCGGGAGCTATGGAATGAGCATCTCTAAACTTGCATTGGATATCTAAAGAAACATCGAGTCTAAAAATGATTTTTTTTCAAAAAATCATGAGCATTAGATCATGTACCTGTAGTTCAAACCGGACCCACTTCCTACCTATTCGGCACACATTTGTCTTTTTCACCGGGGTGGACGGAAAGGTTTTAAAATCCCCAGTTGGGACATTGTTCATGTAAGGTGGTATAGTATTTTTTTTAAATAGGGTGGTAGCATTTTTTATTTAATGTTTGGTGTTGCTTCACAAAACGCCCTGATTTTGACACTTGGAAAATAGAAAATGGATTTCACATGCGACAAAAAGGAAAACTTCCTCCTACAACATTGTTCGACATCCCAATATGCACATGCATGCACAACATGGGCACATTATCACAAACTATGTCGCGATTCTAGCCATAACATTGGTCATTTGGCTTGAAAGCCATGAAACCTCGAACATGGTAGGTCATTTATGTGAAGGTTTTTTTGGGATGCAATCAATACACCAAGTTTGATATTTTTCCTTGCAAACATGTCACATAATATGACACCATGCGAAGGATTTACGTTGTTCGGACCATTTTTGAATTACTTAAGCCCATGTCAAACTATGGTCGAAAGCACCAAAAACACCCGTTTGCGGGCCCCGGGATGGTCTACCCCTACCTCTCTCCGCACGAGGTTCCACCAATGTACTTTTTGGTTTGTTAAGGTATGTTTAGAGCATCTCCAGCAGGCGTACTATATTTTGGCGCTGTAAACGTCCCTGCTCCGGCGCTGTACAATTTTGAGTGCAGCGTGCAATGTTTTCCTCCACCAGAGGCACTAAACCGCAGCGCGAGCGTGGCTGCAAAAAGGGGTCCTCCACCAGGCGTTGCAAACTATAGCGTGCGAAACAACATTCACACAGCACTATGCATTCAACAAGATCAAACAAGCTTCTAAAATTAACGAATAAATGTACCAAAATTACAACAAGTACATCAAATTGTTTACAACAAATACAACAAGTTTAATGAATCAACAATACAACATAGTTTTCAAATAATACAACAAACATGCAAATTAGAAGTGGGCACTATTGTTGTCCATGCCAATTCCACCATTCTTCCATGAGATCTTTTTGGAGCTCATCATGTGTTTCGTTGGAACGAATGGAATGATATGAGGCAATAAACCAGGCAATCCTATGTGCATTCCTCCTCACTCGCATGGGAACCCCCATCAATTCGTAGTGGGTATGATCCACATTTTCCCCACGATCATCCTCTATAATCATGTTATGCATGATGACACAAGCAGTCATGATATACCAAAGGCACTCTTGGTCCCAAAATCTAGCTGGCCCCCTCACAATGGCAAATTAGGCTTACAAAATCGCAAATGCCCTCTCTACATATTTCCGAGCCGCTGCTTGTGCACTGTGAAAGTGGGTTTGTTTCTTACCTCATGGCTGAATAACCGGCTTCACAAATGTTTGCCACCTTAGATAGATGCCGTCGGTGAGAAAGTAGCCATAGTTGTACTTGTGGCCATTTGCTTCAAACTCCACCAATGGACCTTCCCGCATTGCAATTCTTGTCATTAGTGGTGACCGTTGAAAAACATTGATGTCATTGCAAGACCCGGGCATTCCAAAAAATGCATGCCATATCCAAGTCTCATGACCGACGACCGCTTCAAGGACTATAGTGGCATCCTTTTTGTACCCATTGAATTGTCCATTCCATGCCGCTGGACAATTCTTGCAACTCCAATGCATACAATCAATTGAGCCAAGCATACCTAGAAATCCTCGCTCAGTGCTGAACTCCAAAAGTCTTGCCGTGTCTTGAGCATTGGGGGCTCTCAAGTATGTGGATCCGAAAACTTTCACAATTGCTACGGCAAAGCGCTTGACACACATGATAGAAGTTCGCTCGCCCATGGCCAAGTGGTCGTCAATAAGATCCGCCGGTATACCGTATGCGAACATACGCAAGGCGGTGGTCACCTTCTGATAGGTGCTATGACCAAGTTCTTCGGCAACGTTTCTTTGTTGCTCAAAGAACCGATCATACTTCATCACCTCTGTTGCGATGTGCTTGAACAAGTTGATGCTCATCTGAAAATGCCGACGAAAGTAGCTTTCGGGAAATATCGGATTTTCATTGAAGTATAACCGCATCAAGTTCTCGTGCCCTTCAATCCTTTCTCTCCACAATTTCTGTCTACCGAACACTTATCCTCCTATTTTTGGCTTCTTAATGGCATGGTATGCTAATAATATGGATATGTCCTCTTCTTCCTCTATATCATACTCGTCTTCTGAAGAATTGTATGATGAACTCTACAAATATACATATGAAACGACTTGTTACTACTACCTTTTAGCTAAAAAAAGTTCGCGACCAAGGAGGCGCATACCTTGCGAGCAAATCGGCGAGCATCTTGGCGGAGCCATGTTGCAAGTAGGCTTGAGGACGACATGGTCGCCGCTAGACCTTGAGGGCAGTAGCATCGGTGGCGGCGGCGGCGCCCGCTCGGTACAGCACGACAGGGCGCTCAAAAACACCGAGAACAGGCGCTGGAGAGGCGGATCTACAGCGCGATGGCGAAGTCGAACGCGGGCGGCGGCGAAATCGACCGGTGCAGGCAAAATCGCAAGGCGGCGGCGCGGTTGAGGAAAATTGAGGCGTGGGCGCGGGGTGAAATTTCTAGACGTTGGCGGTACGCGCGTGTGAGAGAAGATGCCGCGTGCTGCAGCGAACTCGTCACATTTGGCGCCCCGGATAGTGCAAAATGGCCCGCGCCCAAAAAAAATTACAGCTCCACGCGGTTTATAGTGCCTGCTGGAGGGAGTTTTTTTGCTCCGCGTGCTGCATAACAGCGGTTTTTTTAGCGCGCGGCCGATATAGCGGGCCTACTGGAGATGCTCTTAGGCCATATATACAAGCAAAACCAAGATTGGGACCTTGTGGGACACATGCTGCAATTGCCTCATATATTTTATTGACTCAGTTTCATGAATATGAGGATCACAGTCACTAAGCCAGCCTTGCTCGGGACGAGCAATAGTCTAAGCTTGGGGAAGTTGATGAGTGCATATTTGCATCATGTTTTATATTATTGTTTTGCATTGTAGTGGTAGGATTTTGGTATTTTACGGCATTCGCGCTCACATTTTATGTCTATTTTCACTAGGATCAGGATAGATGATGGATACAATGGACACAATTCTTGGAGCAGTTGTATTGGGAAGAAAATGAGTCAAAAACAATGTAAATCGCTTATTTGGGAAATATCAAAACACCAGAAGAAAACCCAAAGAGATCAAGGCATCTAGAAGGTTTGACGACCAACTATACGGCGGGAATAATTTTCTGGCCGTATAGTTGGCGTCGCCACCGCCTCCTCAAATAGTTTCACCCCGTGCAACTGGATTGGAGAGACGACATATAGAACACCCAAAAATCACCGAAAACCTCACCTCCGGAAGGAATCTGGAGGGGGAACTTGCCCAAGGGATCCATCTTCGCCCTACGTAGATCTGGGAGGCCAAGGCATCAATCTTCATCTTCATCAAGCGCTCCACCATCATCATCTCCATCCATCCCATCTTCACCCCATCTAGATCTTGTTGTAATTTCCGTACTCGTTGTGGATTTATACAAGTACTATTCAATTACAATTGTTTCTATTACCATTGCCATGATGTTGATTGCCTCCATGTCTAAGTAGATCATTAGTTCTTGGGGAGATGGAGAAACCCTAGCATATAATTGAGATAAGATTGAGATTATTATGTTATACATCATTATGTGTATGTGTTAATTATGTTCATCTTGATGTTGGGAGTTGTGCACCTTCTTAATATTTGCCTCTTATGCGGACACGATGAAGGGGATTACTTGTTGGTAGACGGAGGGGTGATAGCACTTACTATGACTATAAAGCTATTTTCATTCTTTATGTACTAACTTGGGGGAACAAGGAGAACTCATAAAGCCATGTCCATGCCACGGGAGAAATCCCTCAATAGCGGGATAATACGATTGCTGTCGTTTATCTCTCGGCTATGGTTATGAAGGATGATGTGAGCAGTGGTTGCTGCCTATTTGTATGGAGCTCCTCCCACATACATACATATCATGAGAATATTTGTTATAATAATCTTGATTGCTTAGTCTAAATGGCTAGCGATGTATCACTGATGACCCACAAGTATATGGGGTGTATCGCAGTATTTTAGATAAGTAAGAGTGTCGAACCCAACAAGGAGCAGAAGGTGCTGGCTAGTGGTATGGATCAGGAATTCTCTACAAATACTTAGCAAATGGATTTTTAGGGGTTTTTGATAAAGCAAGTAAACAAAGTACGAGTAAATAAAAGACAGTAGGAATATATGCAGCAAGTGGCCCAATCCTTTATGAAGCAAAGGACAAGCCGGTTGTATTACTTAAGATGACCAAACGTTCTCGAGGACACATGGGAAGACTGTCAAGTGCTTTCGCTTCATATAGTTGATTAATCTTCTTTAGCTTGCTAAGTGTTGTGTGGGTGAACCTATGCTAATGTACCGCCCCATCCAAGACTAATACATACTTGTGATTATACCCCTTGCAAACATCCGTAAGTACAAGAAAGTAATGAAGGTAGAGACCTAACCACAACTTTAAACTCTAAGACCCTTACGTCCCTTGTGCAATGGTTTTCTAACGGGGGTTCAGGTTTCTATCACTTTGACAACCCCTACGATTAGTAGCCAAATACACAATGCATTCCCCTAGGCCCATATAGGTGAAGTGTCATGTAGTCGACGTTCACATGACACCACTAGAAGAAGTACACCACAACTTAAATAACAATCTATTGAATCTCTCTCAACACAACTCCACTACTAACAACATGACTTCTCCCATGTCCTCAAGAACAAAACGAACTACTCACAAGACATCATATGGATCATGATCAGAGATGGAATAATGATGTATAACAATCTGAACATAAACAATAATTCAATGGTTCACTCAATAGCATCAACTACAAAGAGTAATCGACACCAGGAAAGTTTCTCCTAAGAACTAATGCAAGATCCAACTCAATTGTTACAGCAATATGGAGATGGTGATGATGGTGCTGATGGTGATGATGGTGGTGATGATGATGATGATCCTGATGAAGTCCAGCTTGATGGTGGTGTTAATGGCGACGATCTCCCCTCTCCAGGAAGGAATTCCCCCGGCAGAAATCTATCTGCCGGAGAGATCTTTCTCTCTCGGTGTTTTCCGCCCCGCAGAGGTGGCGGAATCTTTCTGTGGTCGCCCCCCGAGTCTTAGGGTTTCGGGAGGATAATATACGCCAGAGGGGAGAGGTTGGAGTGGGCCAGGGTGGCCACACCACCTCCAGGCGCGGCCTAGGGCTGCCCGCGCCATGGGTGGTGTGGGCCCCCTGTGGCCCATCTCCACTCCGTCTTCTGGCATCCTTAGTCTT
This sequence comes from Avena sativa, assembly GCA_916181665.1. NCBI lineage: Eukaryota > Viridiplantae > Streptophyta > Magnoliopsida > Poales > Poaceae > Avena > Avena sativa. Next base: position 631,018,939 of record OV702288.1, read on the forward strand.
CTGGAAAAATAGGATTTTTCGTATATTTTCCCGGATTTTCTGATCTTCGCGAATTTTGCCTCCAAATAGCACCTTTTCCATCAGAATCCTGACTGCAGCGGTCCATACTCCAAAAGTCATCAACCATGCAAAAACAGATGAAATAACATAAGTATCACCTCTCAATATGAAATATATCAATGAATAATAGTGAATTAAGACATAGAATAGTGATGCAAAATGGACGTATCAACTCCCCCAAGCTTAGACTTCGCTTGTCCCCAAGCAAAACTAAGCTCAATAAACATGGCCTCAGGTTTATGGAGTGAAGAGTCGATAAAAGGATGTAGACAAGAAGCATCACATTCATCAATACATAGATCATAATAGAAGACAACTCACTATTATATAACTTAACTTGCAATAAGTAAAGGAAACACAATAAAGATACATAGAGTAAATCATAATTGGTAATGGCAAACTTAGCTCTTGGTCGAAGAATAGTTGATAATTTGCTGGAGTTCACAAATAACTGGTTTTCAATGAAAGCTTTCAAAGTAGTAAACATCAAGATAAGAGCAATGTGCAACACAAAGAACATAAGAAACATGCTTGAATAAATCATCATATGAATGAATGAAACACAACAACTCAAAATACTCGCTGAGATAGAAGGGATTTAGGTTTACTGACTCAAATACAAAGTAAAAGAAAGGCCCCTCAAAGAGGGAAGCAGGGATTGCAAGTCTCATAAAGAGCTCCCAAAAATTATGATACTTACTAGCTTTCAGCTCTCATTGCCCCTATCATAGGCATCTTTAGGTGATTAAGGTTAAAGTGACGCAACTAAGAGGATATGCTTGACAAGTTATAAATTGAAGTCCCATGCCCCTTACTTATGAGTACCGAACCTCATGCTACTCAACTTCAGTCACGAGTAAGCTCTTGTCATTGTAAATACATGCGTATCATTGAGAACCGCCAACAGGGTACCCCTTGCACATGACACAGGAGCTATCCCATAATCAAAATGACAAGGCAAGCAGACAGTGAGCATCTCAGCGATCTTTTTATTTGCTATTTGCATAGGTTTTTATTGAGGATGCTTCATAGAATGCTCACTATAGTTATGCTGCAAGTTTCCACCATGATTAGGCATGGCTTAGGCTAGCGGCCCAGGTGTTTCTCTAACACACATATGAACTCCATGATCTTACAAGTTCCACCTTTATTTCACACCGCCGGGATCCGTAAGCAAAAGAACATGATATCAACTAGGTACAAAGTACCAAATGAAGCGTTGAAAGCGGTCCCCATGATACATGGTTCTGCTAACTTCAACTCATAAAGCGCAAGCATATACGCAGCAAAGAAGGACCCAATGGTTCAAGTTTATTAAATGCAAGAAAGTAAAGTGTGCCATCAAGTTCGTGAGAGCTTTAATCACTAATTTTCGCATAACAAGTTTAATTTGGAAGGTAGACAAAACAAGAATTTACTTGGAATAGCAATAATGCTAATAGGTAGGTATGGTGGACACAAATGGCGAAGGTTTCGGTTTAAAGGAGGTGGATGCATGAGAAGAATTCCCTCTCAGTACAGGTTTTTGGCTAGCAAGGTTGGGTAACAAGTATAAGAGTTAAAGGAAACAACCAAACATACAAGTGATAAAGACAAACATGCAATCTTCCTTGGAAGCACAAAAGATCTTAACTAGATAATACTAAACTTATGAGCAAATCAAGAAACAAAGATGATGAAATTATTTTTCTTAGAGTACTTTAATCTTTTTCATTCAACTCTCAAAATAGTGCTGCTACTGACCGAGCCAGGTTTGCCAAAACCAACTAAATTAACTCAATGATCCCAAAGTGATACCAATACTAACAACAAGATCAATCATATAACCACGAATTGAAAACTAATATAAGCTATGCAAAAGAGTGAATGATAGAACTTCTCATTAATAAACCATAATCGGCAACTCACACCAAGGGATACATATCTAACGAGAGAGGGGACACTTCCATAATGCAAACCATACTACATAATAACTCCTCTATTCATGATATGACTCTACTAATAAGGTAAAAAGATAGAAGATAGTGATGTGATACCGCGGCACTCCCCCAAGCTTGGAACAAACCAAGGGGATGCCAAACCTAATGACGAATTACTCCTTCGGTGGTGGTGGTAATATTTTCTTAGTTTGACGTGAGGAAATCTTCCAGCATCTTGCGAAGCCTATTATTCTCCCAGTGAAGCATGTCCACCTTCCTCTGCAAGTCTCGGTACTTATCGCAGAACTCCTTAGTGACTCGTAGGGCTTCCGTTGATGCAGGGCAAGAGACTAAAGGTACTAGCCCCTGTTTGGAGATCCTCCTCCATAGGCTCCTTCCCTTTATCCTTGGCGGACACCATTGTGCTCCTAAATTTTCAAAGAGAGTTCCTGGCAGAAACAGATTGAAACGAAAACACGACGAAAACACGATATACGAACCTCGGAAGATCCGAAGGGGTTATATAATACGAAGTTTCATAACAAGAGGGAGGTACTGGGTGAAAACGTAGTAGATTCTTCCGGAGTCACCACTTGAATAATCAATATCTTCATCTTCATACACTTACTACTTGAGTCGTGAAAACCTTTCTCTTCCTCATTACACCATTTTCTCCACTACCTAGAAATTTCTTTCACACAAAAACTTCACACAGTTCTCATTAGCAACATTAGTATAAGTGAAGTGATAAAACCTTTTGAGTCCAGCTTCAACTGAAAACCATCAGAACATAAGCTACTGTAGCAACTCCTTCCAAAAACCCAAAAATAATTCAAAAAGGAAATCGAATAAAGAAGCAAATGCAAGATTGGCTAAATCTGTCAAAACAGACCAGCTAGTAAAGATCAATTTTTTCGAAAATCTTCTGTTGCTCAAATCAAAAAGTGCAAAACTCACGAAAGCTAAATAACAACCTGGGTCAGAAGCACAAAAAATTACAGCTCAATCCGACATACAGAGATCTCTCACGAATTTTTACGGTGAAGAACAAAAATCTGTTTCGGGACAGCAACTTCCCCAAATCTTACTTCTCTCTCATTAGAGGTTGATCTTGACCAAAAAACCAAACAAAACGGATAAGGAGCGGTTATTACCGAAGTAATAACTTCCAAGACTCAAAGAAACAAAAACAAACTGAAAGCAAAAATAAATTGGGTTGTCTCCCAAAGAGCTCTTTCTTTATAGCCATTAAGATGGACATGATAATTTTGAAGATGCTCCCATAGGAATATGAATTGAAGTGAAAGGGAGCATTAAGAAGCAAAAATATACACATTTAAGTCTAACCCACTTCCTATCCAAGGGGATTTTGTAAACAAACAAGTTGTTGAAACAAGAAACTGCAAGCATAAGAAGGCAAAAGAAGTGCAACATAAAAACTTTCAGCATAAAACGAGGAAACTTGATATTATTGAGATGCATAAGAACACTTCTCCCTCTCTCATAATAGCTTTCAGTATCATGCATAAACTTAATAATATAGCTATCACAAGGGCCATCATAGCAATGATCACTTATTCTAACAGAAAACACAGGAATACTAGTTCTCATAACACTACTTTGTGAAACAAAATTAGAGGTATCCTTACAAAGGATAGTGTGTCCCTCTTCTTCATATTTAGTAACAAAGTCTTTCACATTTGCTATTATAGGTTCATCAACCTTTTGTTTATCAGGTTCAACAACTTCACTTGTACTTTTATTAACCATACTAGCTATCATAGAATGTTCCTTTATCTTATCTAGAAAAGGCATTTTCTCAATATAAGGTTCAGGTAAGACATGATTAGTAGTATAAACTTCAGTATTTCTTGCAGGAACACTCTTAACAATATCTTTATAAGGTTCATGATACTTATTCCACTTCTTTTTAGGCACTTCAATGTAGGAAGCAAAAGCCTTAAAATAAGAAGCAATAGCTTGAGAGTCTAGACCATAAGCATTTTTAATATTTTGAAAGTCATCAGTTCCCATAAAAGATTCAATGCATTCATAATCATAATTTATACCTGACTTTCTACCTTTGTCATTCTCCCAAGCTTCAGCATTGTCTTGAATACGGTTCAGAAGATCCCATTTAGCTTCTTCTTCCATGCGAGTGAATGATCCAGCACAAGAGGCATCCAATAAATCCTTGTTATGAAGAGAAAGCCTTGCATAAAAGTTGTTGATAATAATATTGTTGGGGAGCTCATGAATGGGACATTTGAGCATTAGTAACTTCAGTCTCCCCCAAGCTTGAGCTGTACTCTCTCCATCAAGAGGCCAAAAGTTGTATATTTGATTCCGATCTTTATGAATCTCACTAGGAGGATAAAACTTTGAATAAAAGAGAGGCACTATTTCCTCCCATTCCAGAGCTTGACCATTCTTCAGCAGCTTATACCATTCCTCAGCTCTTCCTTTTAGTGATAGTGAGAATAACTTCTTCTTAACTTGATCTGTAGTAATACCTACACACTTGAACAACCCGCATAATTCGTGTATAAAGAGTAAATGATCACCGGGATGGACAGTTCCATCCCTAACATAGTAGTTATCCATAACATGATCAATAATTCTTGTAGGTATTTTGAAAACATCATTCTCAGCAGGTGGTGGCTTATCTACTACCTTAACAGTGGTAGTACATTACCAAATAAGAAACTCAGCAAATTATCCATAACGAAAATAAAGCAACTAACAGAAGTAAACAATACTCACAGTAGAAGTTTCCTTTATCGGTTCCACTCTCCAATAGCGCTTCACTCCCCGGCAACGGCGCCAGAAAATAGTCTTGATGACCCACAAGTATAGGGGGGTCTATCGCAGTATTTTCGATAAGTAAGAGTGTCGAACTCAACGAGGAGCAGAAGGTGATGGCTAATGGTATGGATCAGGAATTCTCTACAAATACTTAGCAAACGGATTTTTAGGTTTTTTTGATAAAGCAAGTAAACAAAGTACGAGTAAATAAAAGACAGTAGGAATAAATGTAGCAAGTGGCCCAATCCTTTATGCAGCAAAGAACAAGTCGGTTGTATTACTTAAGATGACCAAACGTTCTCGAGGACACATGGGAAGACTGTCAAGTGCTTTTGCTTCATATAGTTGATTAATCTTCTTAAGCTTGCTAAGTGTTGTGTGGGTGAACCTGTGCTAATGTACCGCCCCATCCAAGACTAATACATACTTGTGATTATACCCCTTGCAAACATCCGTAAGTACAAGAAAGTAATTAAGGTAGAGACCTAACCACAACTTTAAACTCTAAGACCCTTACGTCCCTTGTGCAATGGTTTCCTAACGGGGGTTCAGGTTTCTGTCACTCCGGCAACCCCTATGATTAGTAGCCAAATACACAATGCATTCCCCTAGGCCCATATAGGTGAAGTGTCATGTAGTCGACATTCACATGACACCACTAGAAGAAGTACACGACAACTTAAATAACAATCTATTGAATCTCTCACAACACAACTCCACTACTAACAACATGACTTCTCCCATGTCCTCAAGAACAAAACGAACTACTCACAAGACATCATATGGATCATGATCAGAGATGGAATAATTATGTATAAGAATCTGAACATAAACAATAATTCAATGGTTCACTCAATAGCATCAACTACAAGGAGTAATCGACACCGGGAAAGTTTCCCCTAAGAACTAATGCAAGATTCAACTCAATTGTTACAGCAATATGGAGATGGTGATGATGGTGCTGATGGTGATGATGGTGGTGATGATGATGATGATCCCGATGAAGTCCAGCTTGATGGTGGTGTTGATGGCGACGATCTCCCCTCTCCGGGAAGGAATTCCCCCGGCAGAAATCTGTCTGTCGGAGAGATATTTCTCTCTTGGTGTTTTCCGCCCCACAGAGGTGGCGGAATATTTCTGTGGTCCCCCCGATTCTTAGGGTTTCGGGAGGATAATATACGCCAGAGGGGAGAGGCTGGAGTGGGCTAGGGTGGCCACACCATCTCCAGGCGCGGCCTAGGGCTGCCCGCGCCAGGGGGTGGTGTGGGCCCCCTGTGGCCCATCTCCACTCCGTCTTCTGGCATCCTTAGTCTTCTAGAAAAATAGGATTTTCCGTATATTTTCCCGGATTTTCTGATCTTTGCGAATTTTGCCTCCAAACAACACCTTTTCCATTAGAATCCTGACTGCAGCGGTCCATACTCCAAAAGTCATCAACCATGCAAAAACAGATGAAATAACATAAGTATTAGCTCTCAATATGAAATATATCAATGAATAATAGTGAATTAAGACATAGAATAGTGATGCAAAATGGACGTATCAATCACCACTCCCTGAGAACGCCTTTTCCCTATTGAAGTTCCAAGCTCTTTTACACACGCGATTCTTACTTTCTGCATTAAGTTTTATTTTACTTTAATTGCTTCATTCAATCGAAAACCCAAAAATAATTGTACTTTTCTTTCATCTCAAAATTATTCCTCAAGTACTTCATTTAGTTTTAGTTAAAAGCATTTTAGTCTTTCACCTACTACTCCTTTTGGGATCGATATCTTTATTTTGAAACTAGCTACAAACGATTTGTGCACTTGCAGTCATCAAGCTATTTTCTGGCGCCGTTGCCGGGGAACTTAGCTATATAAGTCACTTTACTTTCAGGTATTTACTTTCATTGTACTAATTTTTAATTTAAGTTGCAGGACCGCAACAATGGACAGCACTCAACATTTAATCCATCTTGAGGCAGTAAAGAAAATGGGTCCACCCATGGACTCTTTTATAACTGTCAGTAAAAGCATAAATCTGGATGGAATTGAGATCCATCCTTTATTATTTGAACTACTACACTTTAAGAAATTTGCAGGAACCGATGAAGAGAGTCCATATGGACACTTACATTTCTTTTAAGATGTTCTTGGTTCCTTTATATTCGACAACTGTAATCTTGATATGGTTAAAACCCAGTTGTTTAGACAAACTCTCTCCAATAATGTTTGCAACCAGTATAGATCTTTTTGTGCAGAAGCAACAAGGACTTGGATGGAATTGACAACCAATTTACTATCAAAATATTACTCATAAAGAAACTCTCACAGGATGAGAGGTATTATTATCAGTTTCATAAATAGTCCTGATGAGAGTTTGTATGAAGGGTATCTAAGGTACAAGAGCTATCTATGTAATTGCCCCCATCATCGTTTGCCTGATTGGTTAATCACTCACACTTTTTATGGAGGGTTTAATAATAAAAATAGAACGAACCTAGACACTTCTTCTAATGGCACTTTTCTATCTTATACCTATGATGAAGCTTGGAAATTAATAATGAAAACGAGGGAGGCAACGGAAAATCTAAAAAATGAGGAGAACATTACAAATAGTTTTTTGAATATGCTTGTGTTAACAATTTCCTTGCAGATGAAAGGACTTGTGAATTGATTAAAACCCTTGGTATTGATTCTTACTTAGTAAAGAAAATTATTGAGAATTATGCAGGTCATTTACAGGTACCTATATAATGGGAACCCCATAAACCCCTTGAAGAAAAGAAGTGTGCAAGAGAAAGTGCGCTAATGGAAGAGCTCTCCTCTGCACCTATTCAAGAGAATATCAAGAAAAAGCAAAAAGAGGAACAACAAATAAAGAGAAGATTAAAGAAACTAGAAAAGAACCCTGAAGCTACCAATATAAATAATGTTATATTGAAGGATCTTATGGAAGCACGAACAGTGGATCATGAAGTGGTTATGCTAGTCTTTGAAACCTCAGAATTCATCGAAGGCAAGGTACGAGGTAACGAAACTTCTAAACCTATGACTCCTATATATTGTGGAGAAACTTTCTTATATGGAATTTGTGAGCCAATTTCCACTATAAACATTATGCCTTCAGCACTTTATGAGGAACTTCGCTACAATTTAAATAATCTAGATGTGGAACCGGTAGACACTACTATTAAATTGTCTAATAGAACTAATATAAATATGGAAGGTGTTATCAGAAATATCCATGTCTTTATTGGATCACTCATGTACCCCCTTGATTTTCATATTGTTGATATGCCTCGAGATTCTTTTTGTCCTATTCTTTTAGGCAGGCCTTTTGTTTCCATAACAAAAGCTCGAATTGATAATAAGAAGGAGACTATTTCAATGATGTTTGGAGAAGAGGAAATGACATTCCACTTCGCCAAACTAAAGAAAAGGCCATATGAAGTGGAAGATATCAAGGAAGAGAAAACGATTGCCGAGCTGGCCGCAATTCATTTCAGTACTCCACAAGATGAATTAGAGATGAGCCTAATTAATTGGGAGTAAGCACTGGATGATGAGGAGAGAGAAGACATGGATGATTACCTTGATTCATTTCTGGAAGCACAAAATCCACATGACTATGAAGAACTAGTAAGAAAAGGAGATGAAGAATCTCCGCCAATTGAGTTGAAACAACTTCCAGACGATATGAGGTATGAGTTTTTTAGATAATGAAAATAAATGTCATGTTCTTATTAGTAAGAATCTATCAAAAAATGAAACGAATAAACTCATTTCGGTCTTGATTAAGCATCGTGAAGCTTTTGGATATAGTCTAAGTTATATTAAAGGAATAGATCCATTTATTGTAACATATAAGATTACCATGCTTGATGATGTTGAACCTGTAGTTGATACACAAAGAAGGCTTAATCCGAAAATGAAGGAAGTAGTAAGAAAAGAGGTTATACGCTTATTAGATGCCAGCATAATATATCCTATTTCTAACAGTAAGTGGGTTAACCCAGCTCATTGCATACCACTACAAGGGGTTCTTGATGCTGCTATGAATGAGAATAGTGAGCTAGTTCCTGTAGAACCTATTATTGGATATCGCATGTGCATTGATTTTAGGAAACTAAACCGTGAGACACGGAAAAATCATAAACCTATACAATTCATGGATACAATTTTAGAAAGACTTAGTAATAATTCTTATTTCTGTTTTCTTGATGCTTATTCTGGATATTCTCAAATTGCTATACAACCAGAAGATCAAGAGAAAACGGCTTTCACTTGTCCTTATGGCACATATGCTTATAGATTAATTCAGTTTGGCTTATGTAATGCAGTTGCGACCTTCCAAGAATGTATTTTAAGAATCTTTGATGATCTTGTTGAGAAGACTATGGAAGTTCTAACAAATTATTTCGTTGTTTGTGGAAGAACATTTGATAATTGCCTCTACAATTTAACCAAAGTTTTGCAGAGATGCAGGCAATCAAATTTGGTTTTGAATTGGGAACAATGCCGTTTCATGGAAAGAGAAGGTAAAGTTTTTGGGCATAAGGTTTCAGAGAAGGGTATAGAAATAGATAAAACTAATATAAATGCTATAGAAAATCTTCCAATACCTCAGGACATAAAAAACTTAAAAATGTTTCTGGGACATGCAGGTTTTTATAAGCGTTTTATAAAAGATTTTGCTAAAATAGCTATGCCTCTCATCAACCTTCTTGAGCGAGAGACTCCATTCTACTTAGATCGTGACTCCATTGCAGCTTTTGAGAACCTTAAAAACAAATTAGTTTCATCACCCATCATGCAAGCTCCAAAATGAGATGAACTTTTCGAAATCATGTGTGATGCTAGTGATTATGCTTTAGGGGTTATGTTAGGACAGCGAGACGGAAATAATTTAAATGTTATTTATTATGCTAGTAGAACTCTCAATAAGATTCAGAAAAATTATGCTACTTCAAAAAAAGAGTTCCTAGCTATAATTTTTGCTTGTGACAAATTTATATCTTACATCACTAATTCTAAGGTAATAGTTCATACGGATCACCAAGCTTTGCATCACCTCCTTGTGAAAAAGGAAGCGAATCCCAGGTTGATTAGGTGGGTTTTATTACTGCAAGAATATGATTTGCAAATAGTAGATATGAGGGGTAAAGATAATCCGGTATTAGATCATCTCTCTAGGATGGAGGGGATAAGTACTAACCCCGTACCTATAAATGAGTCATTTTCTAGGAGAATGTTTAGCAAACATTGAAATTGCTAATCCTTGGTTTGCGGATTATGCTAACTATCTCGTAGTAAAATTTGTACCTCCTGGTATGACAAGAAACCAAAGAATGAAATTCTTTAATGATCTTAAATATTATTTTTGGGATGATAAGTATATATATTGTCATGGACCCGACAGAATGATTCGGAAGTGTGTTCCTAACCATGAAATGAATGCAATTTTGAAGCTTACCATGACAGCCCTTATGGAGGGCATTATGCAGGCAAGTGAACTGCAGCAAAGGTACTTCAATCCGGATTCTATTGGCCCACCCTGCTCAAGGATGCACACAAGTATGTAGAACACTATGATGCTTGCCAAAGAAGGGGTAATATAGGTAGGAGACAAGAGATGGCAATGAATTATAGTCTTATAATCAAACCCTTTAATGTATGGGGAATGGAATACATGGGACCTTTTATAGAATCAAATCGTTACACTCATATTCTTGTTGTTGTTGATTACATTACTAAATGGGTTGAAGCTATTCCAACAAGCCATGCAGATGCAGCTGCCTCAATGAAGATGATCAAGGATGTTATATACCCCTGGTTTGGAGTTCCTATATTTTTAATCACTGACGGTGGTTCTCATTTTATGAAAGGAACTTTCAGGAAAATCCTCAGCAAATATGGAGTAACTCACCACGTTGCTTCACCATATCATCCCCAAACGAGTGGTCAAGTGGAACTCTCTAATAGAGAATTAAAGACCATACTCGAGAAGATGGTGGACAAATCAAGAAAAGATTGGTCATACAAGTTAAATGACACTCTATGGGCATACGTTACTCCGTTTAAAAATCCAATGGGTATGACACCTTATAAGATGGTATACGGTAAGGCATGTCATTTACCTTTAGAATTGGAACACAAAGCTTTTTGGGCGACCAAGAACCTAAACTATGATCTTAAAGCAGCGGGAGAAAAACGTTTATTAGATATTCATGCTTTAGATGAGTTTAGAAGTGAGGCTTATGAGAATGCTAGATTGTTTAAAGAAAAAGTGAAAAGATGGCATGATAGAAAAATAGAAAATAAGGCCTTTAAAAGTGGAGACAAGGTGTTGCTCTATAATTCTCATCTTAAGTTGTTTCTAGGTAAGCTCATATCAAAGTGGGAAGGCCCCTATATAGTTGAAGAAGCTTATTCATCGGGAGCAGTGAAGCTCCAGGGTAAAACACCCTCTCTTTCATGGGTGGTAAATGGACAACGCTTGAAGCATTATCGAGCAAAAGAAGATATAAGTGTAGTCACCATACAAGTTATCACCTAGAAGAGGTGATTAAGCAAAGATATACAAGAAATGGCAACTGCAAGAAGGATGGAATCGAGACAAAATGAGCAACACTATGGTCAAGCTATTGACCATAAACGAGTGCTTCATGGGAGGAAACCCATGCGAAATAAAGGTTTGAGTAAGTTTCTAAATTTTTAATTAAGTTTTAGTTGATGTTGTGTTAAATAAGGAACATCTAAAGCTCTAACAAAGAAAAAGAAGATTGATGGATGTTAATATTGGTCGAAAATTTAAGCTGTCATTTTTCTATCAAAACTTGATATTTCATTAAGTTTAAGATTAATAAAGAATTCTCGAAGAAGAAGGTAATTTTTTGGTGGATCCAGAAGATTTAACGACCAACTATACGGCGGGAATAAAAATTCCGGCCGTATAGTCGCGGTCATTGATGACCCACAAGTATAGGGGGTGTATCGCAGTATTTTCGATAAGTAAGAGTGTCGAACCCAACGAGGAGCAGAAGGTGCTGGCTAGTGGTATGGATCAGGAATTCTGTGCAAATACTTGGCAAATGGATTTTTAGGGGTTTTCGATAAAGCAAGTAAACAAAGTACGAGTAAACAAAATACAGTAGGAATAAATGCAGCAAGTGGCCCAATCGTTTATGCAGCAAAGGACAAGCTGGTTGTATTTCTATAGATGACCAAACGTTCTCGAGGACACATGGGAAGACTGTCAAGTACTTTCGCTTCATATAGTCGATTAATCTTCTCTAGCTTGCTAAGTGTTGTGTGGGTGAACCTGTGCTATTGTACCGCCCCATCCAAGACTAATACATACTTGTGATTATACCCCTTGCAAACATCCGTAAGTACAAGAAAGTAATTAAGGTAGAAACCTAACCACAACTTTAAACTCTAAGACTCTTACGTCCCTTGTGCAATGGTTTCCTAACGGGGGTTCAGGTTTCTGTCACTCCGGCAACCCCTACGATTAGTAGCCAAATACACAATGCATTCCCCTAGGCCCATATAGGTGAAGTGTCATGTAGTCGACGTTCACATGACACCACTAGAAGAAGTACACCACAACTTAAATAACAATCTATTGAATCTTTCTCAACGCAACTCCACTACTAACAACAAGACTTCTCCCATGTCCTCAAGAACAAAACGAACTACTCACAAGACATCATATGGAACATGATCAGAGATGGAATAATGATGTATAACAATTTGAACATAAACAATAATTCAATGGTTCACTCAATAGCATCAACTACAAAGAGTAATCAACACCGGGAAAGTTTCCCTTATGAACTATGCAAGATTCAACTCAATTGTTACAGCAATATGGAGATGGTGATGAGGGTGCTGATGGTGATGATGGTGGTGATGATGATGATGATCCCGATGAAGTCCAGCTTGATGGTGGTGTTGATGGCGACGATCTCCCCTCTCCGGGAAGGAATTCCCCCGGCAGAAATTTGTCTACCGGAGAGATCTTTCTCTCTCGGTGTTTTCTGCCCCGCAGAGGCAGCAGAATCTTTCTGTGGTTGCTCCCCGAGTCTTAGGGTTTCGTGGGCATGATATATGCCAGAGGGGAGAGGCTGGAGTGGGCCAGGGTGGCCACACCACTCCTAGGCGTGGCCTAGGCCTACCCGTGCCATGGGGTGGTGTGGGCCCCCTATGGCCCACCTCCACTCCATCTTCTGGCATCCTTAGTCTTCTGGAAAAATAGGATTTTCTGTATATTTTCCCAGATTTTCTGATCTTCGCCAATTTTGCCTCCAAACAGCACCTTTTCCATTAGAATCCTGACTGCAGTGGTCCATGCTCCAAAAGTCATCAACCATGCAAAAATAGATGAAATAACATAAGTATCACCTCTCAATATGAAATATATCATTGAATAATAGTGAATTAAGACATAGAATAGTGATGCAAAGTGGACATATCAGTCATATAGTTGTTTCGACATCACCCCTTCCATTTACGAAAGGTACTGAAGGTTTAACGACCAACTATACGGCGGGAATAAAAATTCCGGTTGTATAGTTGCCGTCATATAGATATCGATGCCTTCGTTAGAATTCTTTTCTAGGTACTAATAGTTTAACGACCAACTATACGGCGAGAATAAAAATTCCACCCATATAGTTGTCGTCATATAGATATTAATCCATCTCCAAAAAAATTATTCGGAGTATAGAAGGTTTAACGACCAACTATATAGCGGGAATAAAAATCGCCGCCCGTATAGTTGGTTCCACCATAGAAGGAAAATCTATAGTCGGTTCATAACTATACGGCGGGACCTATACGGGCTGCGCCCGTATAGTTGCTCGTTACGGACTGTGGCTAGGGTTTTCGACCTCCCCTTTTAAAGGTGATCGCATCTAACCTTTTTCATTAAGTTTCCACAGAGCTACAACCCCCAGCCTCGAAAAATCCTCGTCATCCCTATACAAGCCCCTTCTAACAATATTCGTGCAGCAAAGCCATGCATCCCTTCCATATCAACAAGATTTGGAGGAAGAAAGAAGAGAATCCCGTGAAGAGAATCGAAGAAGTAGAACCTAAAGGATCATCATCATCCAGCCCGGAGATTAACACTCTTCCAAACTAGGAGGACATGTTCCCGCAAAGGATGGAGATGATGAGACAAGCAGAACGGGGAAAGAACAAGGATGAGTATCTCCCTAATCCCTATTGTCACAACATAGGATCTATGTTTTCCTAATGCGTGTTATCTAATTTAAGGGCCCAGGTAACATGATCCAAAGATCTCATAGGTACGAACTTGTATGCTAGTAATTCGGCGACCCCCGAGTGACATGGTCGATATCAAAGAAGAGCTAGCTCTACTCGAGGACAACAAGGAACCACCAAGCTAGCTCTACTTTTACTATCACCATGAACTAATTCTCTTCGCGCCTAACTTTTCATCTGCAGGACCTTTACACATATTCCGCATCTTTACTTTCATGCAATCTACTTATTTCCTAAGCAAGTTCCTCTATCTTTTATTAACCACTTCCACCATCAACATTTGCAGTCAATCCACTCAAGACTTGTGACACCTTGGGTGCGACAGAAACACCGCATAAAAACACTTTCCTAGGCTCCTCGTTGGGATCGATATAAAAACTAGAATTAATACTTCCGCATAAACCATATGATCCAGACGCTGAGACTATCGATTCAAGGGAAGAAAACGATCTCAGAAAGGAGTAAGAAGAGAAAGTTGATGTCTCGCGTGAAGAACGTGCCAATAAGCAAAAATCAGCTGCAAGGAAAAATAAAAATAATGCTGAACCAGTGGCAAAGGTAAAATAAAAGGCAATACCTACCAAAAAGAAAATTCCTTACCCCAACTGAGTTCATTACGAACCAGATAAAGTTATTTATGATTCTTTTGTTGAGGCACTAGGTAGATTGCGTTTAGAACTTCCTTTAACTGATGCTATTCAAGTTCCTACCTATAAAAAATTTATGCGAGATATACTTAATAGAAAATTGATGATAAGATTTGATGCTAACCAAGACTGTAGCACTAGGCAGATTGCGTTTAGAACTTCCTTTAACTGATGCTAACCAAGACTGTAGCAGTTATGATAAGATTTGATGATAAACTTCTTTTTAAGCTTGGGGATCCAGAGATACCAACCATCTCTTGTGCAATAAGGAAAACTAATATATTCAATGCTCTTTGTGATTTAGGAATAGGTGTTAGTGTTATGCCTTATTCCCTATTTAAGAAATTGAATCTTGGAGAATGTTCTCCTACATCAATAACACTATAAATGGCGGATAAGACAAATAAATAACCTGTTGAATGATCGAAGATGTTTTACTTAGAATAGATCAGCATGTTATACCAACTGATTTTATTATTCTTGATGTCCCTGCGGATGACAAACTATCTATCATTCTTAGAAGACCTTTTCTTAGTACGACTAGAGCTAATGTAGATTGTTCTAGAAGTAAGATTGTCTTCAATATATATGATGATAAGATTGTTTGATACTTTCCTAAGAAACAAGAGCATAATGGAAAATATGTTCCACCACCTAAGCGCGATCAAGAAGCAAAGACTAAAGAAAAAGCGCCGCTTGAGATGAACGCCGATGATATGGAGTTTGATTAGTCAAATCTCTAGAATTAATCACTTAATGGGAGTTAACCCATTCTTAATAAATTTATTTTAAGTTTTTTTGATTTTACTTTGCATTTACTACTTTATTATCTATATCATTTAATAAGTTTGTTTTGAGTTTTTAGCTCATTCAGAGAATTTACCTTAATGAAGTTGAGAAGCAAGGGAAAAACAAAGAGAAGATAATGGGTTTAGTACAGGTAACGAGCAACGGTACGGCCGCGGTACGTCTGTACCGCGCGCTCGTACCATGTCTCTACAAAACCTACGGCAGGAACATCGCCGGTAACGACTAGCGGTACGGCCGGGGTACGTCCATACCGCGCACCCATACTGAACATCGACGAAAATCGACGCAATTCTCCGAATAGATAACGACCACTAGTGTATGACTAGGGTACGCCCGTACCGCGCGCCCGTACCAGGTCGAATTGGTTTGATCTCAAACCCTAATGTTGATCCAACGGTGATAACTGCTGGGTCATGGTTGATGTAGAGATCGTTGAGAACCCCAAGAGGAAGGTATGATGAGAACAACAGCAAGTTTTTCCTCAGTTATGAAACCAAGGTCTAATCGAACCAGTAGGAGCAAGGAAACACCCCAAAGGTGTTGCTAGCTGAGCCTTGGTAGGGCGCACAACCGGTGCTAGTAGCAACGTGGAGACCTGCACAACACAACCATAGAACTTTATCCCCAACTTCCGATGAGGTTGTCAATCTCACGGTGTTTTGCTGAAAACAAAGGATTAAACGTATCAAATGGAAGGAAGTAATAGTTTGCAGAAAGTAAACACAAAGCAGTAAACAGTTTGTAGATTCCATGTAAAGAAAAAGGATCGGGATCCATAGTTCACTAGAGGTGGCTCTCCTTAAGATAGATAACATGCTGGGTGAACAAATTACAGCGGGGCAAATGACAAACATCGAGAAAGCAATACATGCATATACTAATCATCTTGACTCCTTTGAGATTCGATTGGGCATTACAATATTATACATAGACCTCCATCCAACTGCATCTATGACTAATAATCCACCTTCAGGTTATCACCCGAACCCCCTCCAGTATTAAGCTGCAAGCAACAGATTATTGCTTTACGAACTGCGTGTAAAGTAAACAAGTTCTATGAACAAAGGATCGTTGTTTTCTCCCTAGTAGCAACAACACATCTAGTACCTTAGAGATTTCTGTCACTTCCCCAAATTACCAGAGGCATGAACCCACTATCGAGCATAAATACTAACTCTTGGAGTTGCTAGCATCTACTTGGCCAAGATAGCTACTAACAATGGAAAGCATGCAAGATCTCAAATAACAAAGACATGATAGAATCAATAATCAATCTAAAATAGCATCTCAATATCCATCGGATCCCCGCAAACACAACATGTATGGATTACAAATAGATGGTCTTGATCATGAACGGAGCTCATAAGATCTAAACATGAAAGCACAAAGGAGGAGAAACCAGCCATCTAGCTACTACATGGATCCGTAGTCCAAGGATGAACTACTCACGCATCACACCGGAGGCTTGCATGGTGATGAAGAAGGCCTCCAGGGTGAATTCCCCTCTCCGGCAGGGTGCCGGGAAGAGCTTCAGATCCCTCCCGATCTAGGGATGGAGATGACGGCGGCTACAGACTCTTTCGTGGATTTTTGATCGGGTACTTAGGATTTTCATCCCGAGGGCAATATATAGGCGGAAGGAGGGGCCGAGGGGATGCCGGGAGCCACCACACCACCCCCAGGCGCGGGCCAGGCCTGGCCGCGCGGCCAGGTGGTGTGGCCGTCCCCTGGCCCCTCTCCGTCTCGTATTCTGGCACTTGATCCCTTCCGGAAAATAGGCACTTTGGCTTTTGTCCCGTCCAATTCTGAGAATATTCATTTTCTGACTTTTCTAGAACCAAAAACAGTAGAAAACAGGCAGCTGGCACTATAGCTCTTGTTAATAGGTTAGTCCAAGAAATCATATGAAAAGTACTCCACAGTTGGAACAAAACACAAGAAAGTGGATAAAACCAAGCATGGAACATCAAAACTTATAGATACATTTGCAATGTATCAACATCCCCAAGCTTAACTCCTGCTCCTCCTCGAGTAGGTAAGTGATAAAAAGAAATAATTTTTGAGGTGACATGCACCATCAAAGACTTGATCAAAGTATTTGCAAAACATTCAAAGCTGGGATCATAGTACTTCAATCATAACATGAAAGACAAAGTTCTAGAAATAAGCAAAGAAACTATGATGCAACATAAGAAGACACAAACAAAAGAATCATGAATAACATGCTTTGGAAGACGTTTGTTTGTTTCACATAAAGAAAACATAGCATAATAATATTCAGCTTGTCCCTCAATAGAGTAGCAAATATAAATGCATAGGACACCTTCAAAGTTCATAAGAGTGACTAGATACAATAGTTTCAAACAAGCAATAACAAGTTATGCATCAATCAACTAGTCTTGGGACAATGCACATAGAACTAAGAATGGACACTATGCTCTCAAAGTAGGTGCATAAAGATAGAAGGTGGAGACTCAATATAATGGTGGAAGAAAGGCCTTTTGTAAAAAGGAAGTAGGGATTCAAGTCTCATAAAGAGCTTCCAAAAATTATGATACTTAAAGCTTTTAGCTCTCATTGCCCCTATCATAAGAATCTTGAAGTGATTAAGGTTAAAGTGAACAAACTATGGTGTACATGCTTGACGAAGTATAAGTCAGAAATCTCATGTCCCTTGTATACGAGGGCCGCTCCTCATGCTACTCAAGTTTAGTCATCGGTAAGTTCTTGTCATTGTAAGTACATGTGTATCATTGAGAACCGCCAACGGGGTACCCCTTGCCCGATGATACGGAAGAATCCCCATATCAAAATGACAAGGCAAGCAGACAACGAGCATCTCAACATTCTTCTTATTGACCATGGGAATATGGTGATTTTTTCTCTCTTTCCTCTTTTCATAGTATCTCTCTTTTTTTCTTTTTCTCTTTTCTCAATATAGGACTCTTTTTTTATAAGAAGAATGCTTCATAGACAGCTCATTATGGTTACGCTGCAGGTTTCCACCATGTCAGCATGGATCAGACCAGCGGCCCAGGCGTTTCTCTAACACATATACATAACTCCATGGACTTACAAGCTCCCCTTTCATTTCACACCGACGACATCCATATACAAAAGAGCATGATATCAACTAGGTACAAGTACCAAGTGCAATGTTGAAAGAGTTCCCCATGAAAGCATGGTTCTGCTAATTCCCAACAAATAAGTGCAAGCATATACAACATAGACGACACAATGGTTCAAGTTTATTAAGGGCAAGTAAAGTAAAGTGTGCCATCAAGTTCGTGAGAGCTTTAATCACTAGTTTTCTCATAACAAGTGGAAGGTAAACAAAAGCATGAATATACTTGGAATAGCATAAACTAGTAGGTAGGTATGGTGGACTCTTTGGAATAACTTGGTTTAGGGAGTTGGATGCATGAGTGGAACTCATACTTGGTGGTGGAGGCTAGCAAAAGACTGGGAGCGACAAACTAAGAGAGCAATAATGGCCATAATCATGCAGAGCGACAAAACATCATTGATCAAAGCATAAAGTGATACTACAAGTTGAAAACTAAAGGATCATAAAGGCTTATGGTGACTTGTGATAGTCATAACATGGTGTGAGCATGTGCCAAGTCAACCCAAATAAAGCATCAAAGGAGAATACCACTATACTATGCTTTAATATGCTAAAACAACGCATGATTCATCCAAGGCACATTAAGCAATCTCAATTGTTTATAACAAGTCATGCTACAGAAAAGAATACTAAACATAAAGCCAAAACAATATCAAGCATGGCATGACAAAGCATAGGCCACAGTAAAAAACGAGCTCTTTTTACCACATAAGCATGAACTTTCCTACTCTTTTCCAAACCAAACCAAACTAAATGCAAACCAAAGTGTGAAAGAGGGGGTCCAACCAACTTATTCAGAAAACTAAGCAAACCAAAGCAAACAAAAAAAACGAAACAAAAAAGAAGACGCTCCAAGAAAAACACAACTGTGCATGAAACAATAAAAATGAAGCGTTTGGAAGAAACCTGGGATTTTTATTGATGAAGAAGGGGATGCCTTGGGCATCCCCAAGCTTTGACGCTTGTACTTCTTGGATATTTCTTGGTGTGACACGCGTGGCATCCCCAAGCTTGAGCTTTAGTCCATCCTTCATCTCATTACTCATTCCTTCCATACACCTGAAATTTTTCCTTCATATAAAACTTCACACAATCTCATTAGCAACATTAGTGCACTTAAGATAAATAAGCCTCAAGGTTCAGTTCTAACACCAAATAAACTTCCATTAGAACACTATCTACTGTATCACTTCCCTCAAAAAGCTCAATTCCCCAAAAGAACTCAAGAAGGAACCAACAAGAAGCAAATGCAGAAAATGGCAGAAATCTGTCAAAACAGACCAGCAGGTAAAGACGAATTTTTTCGAAGACCTTCTGCTGTTCAAATCAAAAAGTGTTGAACTAACGAAAGTTAGATAACAACCTGGGTCAGATTCACAAAAAATTACAGCTCAATCCTACGTACAGATCTCTCTCAGGAATTTTTACGGTGAAGCATAGAAATCTGTTTCGGGACAGCAACTTTCCCAATCATTACTTCACTCTCATTAGAGGTTACTCTTGGCACAAAAAGCAAATAAAAAGGATAAGGAGAGGTTATTACAGAGTTAATAACTTCTAAGACTCATCTAAAACTCTTGGGTTATCTCCCAACAAGTACTTTTCTTTAACGCCTTTAAGTTAGGTATGATAGTTTGAGAAGATGCTCACATAAGAAATATGAATTGAAGTAAAAGAGAGCATCAAGAAGCAAATTCAAAACACATTTAAGTCTAACCCACTTCCTATGCACAGGAATCTTGTATGCAAATAAATGCACAAAGAACAAAGTGACAGGCATAGGAAGATAAAACAAAAGTAACTTCAAAACTTTCAGCACATAGAGAGGTGTTTCATTACCATAAAAACTTCTACAACCATATTTTCCTCTCTCATAATAATTTTCAGTAGACTCATGAATAAACTCAACAATATAACTATCACATAAGGCATGCTTTTCATGATCTACAAGCACTAGAGCTTTATTTTCAAAAGAATCCTCGGGAACATAACATTCACCCTCCTTTGATAAGCATGGGGGACAATCAAATAATGTAAGGGATAAAGAGTTACTATCATTAGAAGGTAGGCATGGGTAGATCCATTCTTCCTCCTTTTGCCCATCACTCTCCTCTTCTTTTTCATCTAATGAGATTTTAGGTTCAACAATTTCTTCTTCCATGGAGGTTCTAGCAGGCGGTGGTTCACCTATTACCTTAGCAGTCATAATACTGTTCCCAAATAGGAAACTGAGTGAGCTATCCATAGTGAAATAGTGATTGGAGCAGAGCTAGTCATAAAGGCAACTTAAGAAAGGAACTAATTTTTTTGTGTTTTTTGAAGAACAAAACAAGCAAACAAAGCAAAAAGAAAACTAAGCAAAACAAAAACAACAAAGTAAAGAGATTGGTTATGAGGGACTCCCCTTGTGAAGATGTCCTTGACTCCCCGACAATGGCGCCTGAAAAATCTTTGCTGGCTCGTGGTTAATGTAGAGCTCGTTGGGAACCCCAAGAGGAAGGTATGATGAGCACAGCAGCAAGTTTTCCCTCAGTTATGAGACCAAGGTTTAATCGAACCAGTAGGAGCAAGGAAGCACCCCAAATGTGTTACTAGCTGAGCTTTGGCAGGGCGCACTACCGGTGCTAGTAGCAACGTGGAGACCTGCACAAAACAACCACAGAACTTTGTCCCCAACTTGCGATGAGGTTGTCAATCTCACCGTGTTTTGCGGAAAACAAAGGATTAAACGTATGAATGGAAAGAAGTAAAAGTTTGCAGAAAGTAAACACAAAGCAGTAAAAGATTGTAGATTGTATGTAAAGTAAAGGACCGGGATCCATAGTTCACTAGAGGTGGCTCTCCTTAAGATAGATAACATGCTGGGTGAACAAATTACAGCGGGGCAAATGACAAACATCGAGAAAGCAATACATGCATATACTAATCATCTTGACTCCTTTGAGATTCGATTGGGCATTACAACATTATACATAGACCTCCATCCAACTGCATCTATGACTAATAATCCACCTTCAGGTTATCACCCGAACCCCCTCCAGTATTAAGCTGCAAGCAACAGATTATTGCTTTACGAACTGCGTGTAAAGTAAACAATACAATTGTTCTATGAACAAAGGATCGTTGTTTTCTCCCTAGTAGCAACAGCACATCTAGTACCTTAGAGATTTCTGTCACTTCCCCAGATTACCAGAGGCATGAACCCACTATCGAGCATAAATACTAACTCTTGGAGTTGCTAGCATCTACTTGGCCAAGATAGCTACTAACAACGGAAAGCATGCAAGATCTCAAATAACAAAGACATGATAGAATCAATAATCAATCTAAAATAGCATCTCAATATCCATCGGATCCTCGCAAACACAACATGTATGGATTACAAATAGATGGTCTTGATCATGAACAGAGCTCACAAGATCTAAACATGAAAGCACAAAGGAGGAGAAACCAGCCATCTAGCTACTACATGGATCCGTAGTCCAAGGATGAACTACTCACGCATCACACCGGAGGCTTGCATGGTGATGAAGAAGGCCTCCAGGGTGAATTCCCCTCTCCGGCAGGGTGCCAGGAAGAGCTTCAGATCCCTCCCGATCTAGGGATGGAGATGACGGCGGCTACAGACTCTTTCGTGGATTTTTGATCTGGTACTTAGGGTTTTCGTCCCGAGGGTAATATATAGGCGGAAGGAGGGGCCGAGGGGGTGCCGGGAGCCACCACATCACCCCCTGGCGTGGACCAGGCCTGGCCGCGCGGCCAGGTGGTGTGGCCAGCCCCTGGCCCCTCTCCGTCTCGTATTCTAGCACTTGATCCCTTCCGGAAAAATAGGCACTTTGGCTTTTGTCCCGTCCAATTCCGAGAATATTCATTTTCTGACTTTCCTGGAACCAAAAATAGCAGAAAACAGGCAGCTGGCACTATGGCTCTTGTTAATAGGTTAGTCCAAGAAATCATATGAAAAGTACTCCAAAGTTGGAACAAAACACAAGAAAGTGGATAAAACCAAGCATGGAACATCAAAAATTATAGATACATTTGCAATGTATCAACGACCACTGGTATGGGCGGGATGCGCCCGTACCGCGTTCGTCGCCAGGTAAAGGCCGATGGTGGCTGGCTTGCAGCCAGCCCCTTCTTCTTTCTCCTCTTTCTTCCTTGTTCTTTCTCTTTCCTCTTTCTTCATTGATTTCGTGTTTTTGAGTTGGGGAATCTTCACATCGGTAAGTTTCTCATTCGATCCAGACTCTATTTTCTGAAATCAATGGTTGAATTCATCACATTGGCTATTTAGATGAGTTCATCATATTTTGAGATTATTATTGATTCCTCACGTTAGGATTTGTAATTTCTGCCTATAATCATTTGTTTATATGATAGAAACCTGATGCCTATAGTTTTCTTCAAAATTTTCATAGCACAATGCATAAAATTGAAAGGATGTTCCGCTCGGGCAAGGGCTCAGGTACGGCGGGACCTTCGGGTTCTGCCAAGCCACCAGGGTTGAAGAAGAGACGCTCAGAGGTGCATAGCTTGAGGGTTTCCATGAGCCTAGACAACGAGAGGGTGAGCAACCGCAAGGTTTTGCCCACCAAGTGGGTAGACCGTCAATTCCTCTCCCTCCAGGGTCTTCTGGAGGACTTCGAGCAGATGACTGTGCAAGCTGGCATGGTCAACTTCTCCTACCTCTCCGTCAACACCTACAAGCTCGCCAAATTCGAGTTTCTTTCATTGTTCCACGATGATCTTGAGACCTAGGAACGAAATTGCACTGTAAGTTTTGTGCTCAATGGGCAACTCCACAACTTGACCTTCTATGAATTTTGTGATAGTTTCGGATTCTCCCACGAGGGAGAACTCGATATCAATGACAATGTGCATGTGGGGGAAATGCAATCTTGGAGGAAAATTTCTATCCATAGGGACAACTATTATTTGCGTAGGAAGAGTGCCACTATCCAGAATCCTACTATACGTTATTTTCATACCTTCCTTGTTAATTCTTTATTTGGAAAAGGCGATGTTGGGGCAATGGCAGGCCCTGAGATGAGTGTAATTCATATGGCCTTGCATCCAGAGATGGAGCACAAGGTAAACTTAGGGGCCTTGCTCATCCAGCACTTCCGCCGCCAAAGGTCAACTTTCGCGGGGTGGTGGGTTGATCACACAGATCGCCTACACAAACGAATTTGTTGAGAGGATATTGTCTTCTCCATGTACTTTTGGTGTTGATAACAACTTCATGTGTGGTTTAATTGTTTACCCAAGTTGCAGGTTTTATCTACAAACGTGTTTGTTGGTGGACTTCTCTCTAAAATAAGCTTGAAGATGGTGGCATTTATTTACACTTTCCCTTGTGTTGTGTTTTAGGCTACCATACTATCAAGAGGGGGTCCACCTTGGAAGGCTGTCGGAAATCACCATTTCATGCACAAACTTTATCAGCACATCCATAGCCTTCCTAGTTTTCCTGTGAGAGAGAGTTCCCTGAGTTTTTGGAGTGGTATCTGCTCTGACCGGTAGTACTGGCTAGGCGCCGGTAGTACCACCCAAGGGTGTTTTCGAGGCTGATCGAGCGGAACTTCCAATAGAAGTTCCGGTCCTAATTCTGTCAAACTAGATTTCAGCTCAGTAATACTTCTGTATCCTTTTTCCTATTTATCGGAATTAGCACCAGAACTTTCATCAGTTGTACTGGCCAGATCCTGTGATGTCCAGCCCCAGTCCCCTTGAGCGGGAGTACCGCTCCTGTTCCGGTAGTACCGGTTAGCCTCTAGCGACATGGTACTTCCGGACCAAGTTCCGGCAACTATGCATTTCGGCTCAGAATGTTCTCTGCCTCAAAATGCCTATTTGCCGGTATTTGGACCGGAACTAGGGCTGGTAGTTCTGGTCAGTTCGTGGGGCCTGCTGACTAGTCTACCCGACCGTTTCGTGGCTTCCCTCGAACCGTTGGAGGTTCACTCGCTGGAACTTCTGGCCCACCGGTAGTACCGGTGGTGTCAGGCGGGGCAGATTCTGCCCGTTTGAAGGTTGCCTATTTAAGGCCCCCTTCTTCCTCCTCTTGCCTTATCTCTTGGTTTTCTCTCTCCTAAGAGCTTGACTTGCCTAGATCTCTCTCCCTACCCACTCAAACCTCTTGATCTTTTGAGGATTGGGAGAGGTGGCCAAGATCTACACTTCCACCAAAGGAATCGTGATTTCCCCCACCCATCCTTTGTGGATCTTGTTACTCTTGGGTTCTTGGAACCCTAGACGGTGTAGGGCATCCTCGGAGCTGGGGCAATTGTTGTGAAGCTTCATGGTATCATTGAGGGTCTCCAATTGAGTTGTGGAGTCTCCCCTCAACCTTGTTGTAAAGGTTTTGGTTGGCGCCTTCAAGGTCACCGGTTAGTGGATTGTGAGGCCAACTTTGTGGTGGTGCTCACCGGAGAAGAAGGTGGGGCCTTTGTGGCACTCAGGTGACCTTGTGTGGCCCCGACACCTCTCCAACATAGACATAGCTTCCTTGGAAGTGAACTACAGGAACTACATCTCCATGTCCCCTCGCCGGTTTACTCGTTCCTCTCCTTTACTTCTTGCAATTACCATCTTGTTTACTTGTTCTATAGTATGCCATATAGGATATTCATCTAGTTGCATGTCTAGTAAACTTTACATTGTGCAAAGACTAAAATTGCAAGAAAACAATAAAAATTGGTAGTCTCCTATTCACCCTCCCTCTAGTCGACCAAAGTTGGGCCTTTCAATTGGTATCAGAGCCTTGGCTCTTACTTCGGGCTTAACCGCCTAAGAGACAATGGCCGACGAAGATGGGAGTGTGGGTGTAACCAGCAAGAACTTGGCCTCCATGGATGACCTCAATCGATTGGAGACATCCATGATGACCAAGTTTGAGGAAATGATGACCCTCTTGCAATCCCTTAAGCCTAGCCCCATGCAAGAAACCCCTCATGATGCATCTCTTACCGCTGAAGCCCCTCCCACTCCCATGCAAGTGGTCGCCCCCGGGGTGAATCCCGTGGCTGACCCAAAACACTTGGGATTAGGCTTTGTGGCTCAAACCACCAAGCTCCCAAGAGAGAGCACCGAGGGGCTAGGTGACTCCTCCAAAGAGGGAGACGAGGGAAAGGACTACTCGGCGGTACCACCACCGTTTAAGTATACTCCGGACCCACCTATTCCCATGCCGCATATCATACCTCAAGGAGCACCTCCCATGCTAGATACTTCTAACTTTGCCAATTGGCAATATCTAATGCAATCTCACATTTCCAGCTCTTCAATTGAATTGATGAGGATTGTGGAAGAAGGTTTTTCCCCATATGATGCAAAGAAGTTGACCCGGGCCAAGGTCATGGACAAGCATCTCAATGCCACCGCTTTGGGCATGATCCAAAAGGCATTGACCCCCAAGGACTTTGCTCACATTCACCAATTCTCCACCGCCAAAGAAGCTTGGGATCATCTCACCGAGTTGTATGTTGGGAATGCTAGCATTCAACACTCCAAGTTTAATGAAGTCAACAATGAGTTCGATGAATTTGCAATGCAAGATGATGAGACACCCGAAGACATGTATCATCGTCTCAAGGTTCTTTGTTGTACTATGAGGGACCTTGGTGCTACCTATGTTGATGACAAGTTCATGAAGAGGAAGTTTGTTCAAGCCCTTCTTCCCTTTGAGGAACAAAAGCTCAACTCTATCAAGGGGAGAAGTAACTACCACATCATTTCCTCTCAAGATGTGTTGAGTGAAGTCATTGCCATGACCATTGCCAAGAAGAATGCAGAGCCCGCTCATGCTCGTGCTTATGGGTCTCAAAATTTAAACCTTGCCTTGAAGGCTCAAGTGGTGGAAGTTGATGAAGACGATGACTCTAGCGAGTGGTCCCAAGAGGACATCAAATATGCCTTCAATGAACACTTGGCTCTTGCATCAAGGGCCTTTTGGAACAAACCGAGCATGAAGTCAAGGTCAAGGGACAACCCAAGATTCAACTCAACCATGAAGGCTCCAAAGGCAAGATCTTGCTACAGTTGCAATGATAAGAGTCACTTTGTAGATCAATGCCCCTTTGAGAATAGAGAAGACAATGGAGGCTATCTCATTCGCAAGAGCAAGCCAAGACCTCCTCACCCCTTGAACAAGAACTTCCACAACAATAACACTCCTAACAAGGAAAGGGCAATGGTGGTCCATGAAGAGTACTTCTCGGGCGTGGATGATGATGATGAGAGTGAAGGTCAAGGTGGAGAGATTGTGGGAGTTGCCACTATTGCTACTTCTTCTACCCCACGGGTATCTCTCTTCGACTCACCAAATGAGAACATCACCAACCGCAACCAAACGTGTCTCATGGCCAAGGCCACTGAGGTAACACCCACTTCCAAGTCTCCCGCAAATGAACTTCCTTTGCATGATCTAGATGGTCTAGAGGTTAAGAAAGAGATAGTAAGCATGTGTGAATCCATGAAGCACCTAGATGAAGATACTAGAATGTGCTTTGAAACTCTTGTGAACCAACTTGACCATGCTAGGGAAATGCTAGATGAGAAGGAAGAGGTTATTGACATGCTAGGTAAAAATGAGAGAGAGGCCGCTGATTGCCTCTCTATCTCAATCCCTTGAAGATGAACATAACATGAGAATAAATCTAGAGGAAAGTGTGGTTAAACTTGTAGATGACCATAATGCCTTCATAACACAACTTGTTAAAGAACGAGATCATGCTCTTGCTTCATTGAATGTCCTTAAAAATGAAAAGGTTGAGTTTGGTGTTAGTCATGAATGCCTTAAGGACTTTGAGAAACTCAAGGAGGAACATCATGCCTTGGAGAGTAAATTCTCAAGTCTCTTTGAGGCTCATGAGCGACTTCAAACTCAATTGAATAATGAACATTCAAAGTATTCCGCTATGCCTATTGTACATTTGCCTTGTTCTTATAACCCTTGTTGCAACCATGTGAATCTTGTTGAGGAAAACAAGGTGTTGAAAGATCAACTTGCAAAAGGGCAAGTTGACAAAAACAAGAAGAACAAGAGGAGGAACAAGAAAAATAAAAAGAGCAAGAGATTTGCTCAAGGATCCTCGCATGCTTCTACCCTTGTGCAAAGTGACAACTTTGCCGGGAAGAACAACCCTTCTTACATTCTTTGCAAATATTTTGATGGTCATGTTTATGCAAAATACATTGGCACATATTACACTCATGATTATCATTGGACTATTTGGGTACCTAAGACCCTTGTGACTAACAAAAGGGGACCCATTGCAAAATGGGTACCTAAAACCAAAGCTTGATTTTCTTGTAGGACTTTGCTTCTGGTGGTGAAAAATGGGTGCTTGATAGTGGAGCTACAAGCCATATGACCGGAAGCAAGTCTATCATGTCGGAGATTAAGCCTAATTTTGCCAATACTATGGTCTCCTACGGCGATAAAACAAGTTCACAGGTATTGGGTTTTGGTAAGGTGGTAGTAGCCCCGGATGTATCCTTGGTTAATGTCATGCTTGTCAAAACCCTTGGTTACAATCTCCTTTCCATTCATGCTCTTGCAATTATGGGTCTTTCGTCCTTCTTTAATGAGCATTCTGTGGTCCTCATGTGGAGCAAGTCTCTCATGGTGGCTTTTGTTGGATACGTAGAGCATGACTTGTATCTGGTGGATTTCTTCGGAAAGCCCTCTACACATGCTATATGTCTCTATGTGAAAGCCGATGTGGGATGGTTGTGGCATCACCGCCTAGCCCATGTAAACATGAAGGCTTTGCAAAGTCTCTACACGGGGGGCCACATCCTTGGACTAAAAGACATTTCCTTTGCCAAAGATCATGTGTGCAGGGCTTGTATTGAAGGAAAGATGCATGAGAAGCCTCACAAGATCCTCACTCAAATTACCACCAAAAGATGCTTGAAGCTTCTTCACATAGATCTCTTTGGGCCTCCTTCTCATGATAGTCTTGGGGGGAAGAAGTATTGTTTGGTGATTGTTGATGACTTCTCGAGATATACTTGGGTCTACTTCTTCAAGTTCAAAAGCGAGACTCAACAAACCGTCATCGACTTTTCCAATCAAGTTCAACAAAAACACAATGCTACCATCCTCACCATTCGAAGTGACAATGGCATCGAGTTCAAGAACTACACCTTGGATGAGTTTCTTAGTGATGAGGGGATCAAGCATCAATACTCAACTCCTTACACCCCTCAACAAAATGGTGTTGCCGAAAGGAAGAATCCTACTTTGATGGATGGGGCCCAGACCATGTTGGTGGAATTCAAGTCACCATATAACTTTTGGGCCGAAGCCATTTCAACCGCTTGCCATGCAACCAATCGCCTCTACCTACGCAAGAAGAAGAACATGACTCCATATGAACTTCTCACCGGACGCAAGCCAAATGTCAAGTACTTCCGGGTGTTTGGTTGTAGATGTTTCATCCTCAAGAAAGGTGTCTGCTTGTCAAAGTTTGAGTCTAGAGCTCAAGAAGGGATCTTCGTTGGGTACTCAAATCAATCCCATACCTATAGAGTCTACAACAAAGCAATGGGAAGAGTTGAAGAATCTAGCAATCTTGAGTTTGATGAAGATCATGAGTCTCTTGTGAGGCAAGACGGTGTTCATGATCCAAGTGATGCAATTCCACCTCAAGCCATAAGAATAATGGGTGTGGGATTCTTCCACCCCATTGAGGATCCCCTTATGGCCGAAGGATAAGGACCAAGCTCCACTCAAGCGGAGCCTTCACTCTCACAAGACCATCTTGCACCTCAAGGACAACGTATTGCTTCTCAAGGTTCTTCAAAATCTTCTCAAGATCTTCATGTCAATGACTCTCCAAGCTCAAGTCTACCTCAAGTCGATCAAGCCCTACCTCACCAAGATAGTGAAGCTCCTCAAGTTAATGATGATCAAGGTCGAGTTGAAGAAGGTCAAGCCAACAATGACCAAGGCCAAGCTATTGTCTCTCCGCCATATGATGATGACTCTCCTACGGTTGATGTTGATGAAGATAGTGATCAAGTTCATGCATATAGTCAAGGCGAGGACTCGAACCGTGGTGATGACCAAGTGGTTGCTCAAGAATCTCATCTTGAGACCCAAGCCCGCTTTCAAGCACACCGTCTCGCCAAGCTCATCAAAGATGGCCATATCCTAGATAATGTTTTTGGAGATTTCAATAGGGGCTCCACTACTAGGAGACAACTAACCTCTTTTAGTTCACATCATGCTTTTATTTCTCATGTTGAGCCCCAAAAGGTCTTCGAAGCTCTTGAAGATGATGATTGGCTTGATGCTATGAATGAAGAACTCCACAACTTCAAGAGGAACAAGGTGTGGACATTGTGAAGAGACCAAAAGATTGTCAAAATGTGAATGGTACCAAGTGGATCTTCAAGAACAAGAGGGATGCCAATGGTATAGTTGTCTGGAACAAAGCAAGGTTAGTTGCCCAAGGATACTCTCAAGTTGAGGGCATAGACTATGGTGAAACCTATGCTCCCGTTGCTTGGCTAGAGTCCATTAGCATGCTTCTTGCTTATGCTACCCATCATAACTTTAAATTGCAACAAATGGATGTCAAGAGTGCCTTTCTTAATGGTCCCTTAAAGGAATTGGTGTATGTCAAGCAACCTCTAGGATTTGAGGACCCTCTCTTCCGGGACCATGTCTACAAACTTGATAAGGCACTATATGGTCTCAAAAAAGCCCCACGTGCATGGTATGAGTGCCTTAGAGATCTTTTGTTAGACCACGGTTTCGAAGTAGGCCTCATTGATCCCACTCTTTTTAGTAAGAAAGTTGGAGGAAACTTGTTCATTTGCCAAATCTATGTTGATGATATTATCTTTGGGTCTACTAACAAATCTTTTAATGAGGATTTTGCTAAGCTCATGACCGACCGCTTTGAGATGTCTATGATGGGGACTTGGAATTCTTTCTTGGCTTTGAAGTCAAGCAATTGAGGAAGGGAACCTTCATCAACCAAGCTAAATATGTCCAAGATATGCTAAAGAAGTTCAACCTTGAATAAGTAAATGGAGTCAAAACTCCCATGCCCACAAAGGTTAATCTTGATCTTGATCCCAAGGGTAAGGATGTAGATCAAAAGCTTTATCGCTCGATGATTGGTTCTTTGCTCTATCTTTGTGCATCTTGACCGGATATTATGTTGAGTGTGGGTATGTGTGCAAGATTCCAAGCCACACCAAAGGAAAGCCACATGGTGGCGATCAAGAGAATCTTTCGATATTTGGTTCATACCCCTAACTTCGGGTTGTGGTACCCCAAGGGAGCTAGCTTTGACCTCATTGGATACACAGATTCTGATTGGGCAGGAGACAAAGTGGAATGGAAGTCAACCTCTGGTGCTTGTTAGTTTCTTGGAAGATCTTTGGTATGTTGGTCCTCGAAGAAGCAAAACTGCATATCTATGTCCACCGAAGCCGAGTACATTTCCGCCGCAAGTTGTTGTGCTCAATTTCTATGGATGAAGCAAACCTTGAAGGATCATGGACTGTCTTTCAACAAGGTGCCCCTTCTTTGTGACAATGAGAGTGCCATTGCTATTGCTCACAACCCGGTGCAACACAACAAGACCAAACACATTGAGATTCGTCATCATTTCATTCGGGATCATGTTGCAAGAGGAGACATTTCTTTGGAGTATGTTCCTACCAAGGCCAATCTTGCGGATGTTTTCACGAAGCCACTTGATGAAGCAAGGTTCCGGGAGTTGAGTGATACGTTGCTAACGTATCCATAATTTTTGATGTTCCATGCTTGGTTTTTATCTACTTTCTTATGTTTTGTTCCAACTTTGGAGTACTTTTTATACACTTTCTTGGACTAACCTATTAACAAGATGCCACAGTGCCAGCTGCCAGTTTTCTGCTATTTTTGGTTCCAGGAAACTTAGAAAATGATATTCTCGGAATTGGACGGGACAAAAGCCAAAGTCAGTTTTTCACTGAGGGGGACACGGAGCCAGAATATGAGACGGAGAGGGGCCAGAGGGCTGCCACACCACCTGGCCGCGCGAGCCAGGCCTGGCCGTGCTAGGGGTGGTGTGGCTGCCTAGGGCACCCCCTCGGCCTCCCCTTCTGACTATAAGATGCCTCCGATACAGAAACCCTAGGTACCCGATCAAAATTCCACGAAAGAGTCTGTAGCCACTGTCATCTCCATCCCTAGATTGGGAGGGATCTGAAGCTCTTCCCGGCACCCTGCCAAAGGGGAGAATTCACCCTGGAGGCCTTCTTCATCACCATGCAAGCCTCCGGTGTGATGCGTGAGTAGTTCATCCTTGGACTACGGGTCCATGTAGTAGCTAGATGGTTGGTTCTTCTCCTTTGTGCTATCATGTTTAGATCTTGTGAGCTCCATTCATGATCAAGATCATCTATTTGTAATCATGCATGTTGTGTTTGTGGGGATCCGATGGATATTGAGATGCTATTTCAGATTGATTATTGATTCTATCATGTCTTTGTTATTTGTGATCTTGCTTGCTTTCTGTTGTTAGTAGCTATCTTGGCCAAGTAGATGCTAGCAACTCCAAGAGTTAGTATTTATGCTCGATAGTGGGTTCATGCATCTAGTAATCTGGGGAAGTGACAAAAATCTCTAAGGTACTAGATGTGCTGTTGCTACTAGGGAGAAAACAACAATCCTTTGTTAATAGAACAATCGTATTGTTTACTTTACATGCAATGCATAATGCAATTATCTGTTGCTTGTAACTTAATACTAGAGGGGGTTCGGATGATAACCTGAAGGTGGATTATTAGTCATAGATGCAGTAGGATTATGGTCTATGTATAATGTTGTCATGCCCAATCGAATCTCAAAGGAGTCAAGATGATTAGTATATGCATGTATGCTTTCTCGATGTTTGTCAATTGCCCCGCTGTAATTTGTTCACCCAACATGTTATCTATCTTAAGGAGAACCACCACTAGTGAACTATGGACCCCGGTCCTTTCTTTTACAATCAATATACAACTATTTACTGTTTACTGTTTTCTGTTTACTTTCTGCAAGCTTTTACTTTCTTCCACATAGTACGTTTAATCCATTGTTTTCAGCAAAACCGGTGAGATTGATAACCTCACTGTAAGTTGGGGGCAAAGTTCTGTGGTTGTGTTGTGTAGGATTCCAAGTTGGCAACAACACCTTGTAGGTGTTTCCTTGCTCCTACTGGTTCGATAACCTTGGTTTCATAACTGACGGAAACTTACTGTTGTGCTCATCATACCTTCCTCTTGGGGTTCCCCAACAAGCTCGTTATTACACGAGTCAGCAAGTATTTTTCTGGCGCCGTTGTCGGGGAAACAAGGACATCTTCACAAGGGGAGTCCCTCATAACCAATCTCTTTACTTTGTTGTTTTTGTTTTGCTTAGTTTATTTCTGCTTTGTTTGCTTGTTTCTTTATCAGAAACAAAAAAATAGTTTTACTAGTTTGCTTTCTTTATTAAAAACACAAAAAAATGACTACTCTTGAAAACACTAAGTTGTGTGACTTCACTAACACCAACAACAATGATTTCATGTGCACACCTATGGCTCCGTGGAATTCTTCCCCACCTCGATCTATCGCCATGGACCCTGGGAAAGGTGGTTCCCGTGTTAAATCCAAGCGGTCTCGTGCTTCCTCTCGTGGTCCTTCTGAGATCGATGAAGATGATCTTGAGGTCGTGCGCCCTTCGAGTCAGACCACCCGTCAGAAAGCTGCTGCTGAGCGCCATGCTGCTGCCGCTGAAGGGAAGAGGCTTGTTCTAGCCAGCCAAAAGAAGACATCAACTGGGCCTGACTCCAATAAGAATAAGATCTCGTCTTGGCCTTAGGTTGCATATGAGGAGTTTCGCAAGAAGGATCCTTATCTTATTCCTCAGGATTGTTTGTCTCAAGACCCTTTCTTTCATACCAAGCGTCAAGAGGAAATCTACTCCAAGGTATATGCCTCCAAGAAGAAGAATGCGGTTGCCCCTCAGAAACACATCAACATGGCAAAGATGGAGAGCAATCTGGGTTACTTTGGTGAGGCTCTCGACATGTGCAGGAGGTTTGGGCTTATCAAGATTATGGAACACCATGAGAACTTTGATGAGAGGGCCATTGCTCAGTTCTACTCCACCCTCTACATTGATCATGATGCCCATGATAGAACTCTGAAGTGGATGACTCAAAACATGTATCTGTCTGCCAAATGGTCTGAGTTTGTTGATTTTCTTAGTTATCCTATTCTGGAAGGCCCTTGCACCAATGGCTGGCAATTTCATAGGGGGGAGGCCTCCGAGCCTGAGGTTCTGGAGCCCCTGTACATTGAGGGCTGGGGCATCAATGGTAATGTTGCCCATCTCCTCCCCACCTATGACATCATCCACAAGGTCTATCAGAACACCATTGCTCCCAAGGCAGGTAACTTCGATCAGCTTCATGCTTTCCAGATTGATCTCATGTATCAGACATATCGTCACAAAAACTCTCATGAGCACATAGATGTTATGGACTATCTGTTTGAGGAGATTTGGTCCGCACTGATTGAGAAGAGGTCCTTTCCCTATGCTCCATACATCCAGACTCTCATCAATGCCAAGTGGCGAGAGGCCATAGTTCACTTTATCCTCAGGATTCTCTCACTATTCATGAGGAGAAGACCTCCGTGTGATGAAGCATCAGACACCTCGTTCTCAGGCAGAAAAGGAAGCTGCTGATGAGAGGGCTGCTAGGGAAGCTGCTGACACTCTAGGCCATGCTAGTGATGGGGACCATGCTGAGGCTTCTCCTCCACCCCGACTTGAGAGACAACCATATTGTGCCAAAAAGTTGCTGAAGAAAGTTAAGAAGACCTTTTGTTTCGTTCAGGACCGTGAGTATCAGTCATATGTTGCTAGGCACAGTGTCAAGAGGGAGAATGCCATCATGAGGAAACTTGATATTGAGGTATCTCCTGAGTCCAGCTCCGTCAACGTGCCCAAGGATCAATGGGTCAACACGCATTGCATGTGGACTGATAGTGATGACGAGCCTGAGGTCACCGGTCCGTTTTTGCCCGCTTGGAGAAATGCCTCTTGGGACCCCAAGCTTCCTCCTCCATTTGTTGGTTGGTGGGGCGCTTAGCTTATCTACTTTGTCCCTTTTTGGCGTCTTGATGCCAAAGGGGGAGAAAGTGTTCCGTTAGGACTTCGGGATTTGCATGGGTTGTGTCACGAGCTTGCTCTTTCTTTAATTCTTTGATCCTTTTTATGCTCGTGCACACTTTTCTTCCGTTATGTATGCTTGTGGACCTCCGTTATGTATCTGTCTATGGACCTCATGTATGTTTGCTACTACGTTTTGAAGGGTTTCGCAGCATAGTAAATCAAAATTTTCTACGGAAGCGAACAGAGGGAAAGCCAAGATCTAATCTAGGAGATGCAAACAACGAGAGAGATTGGATTAGATCTTCATACCCTTGAAGATTCGCACAGCGGAACGTTCGTCGGAACGTGGGTGATGTAGTCGTACTCGCTTCTCCTCCTCGCGATCCGATCCGATCTAGCACCACAAGTGGCGGTGCCTCCGTGAGATGCACACGTGCAGCACCTCGACGTCTCCTCCTTCCTAGGACCAGCAAGTATGGTGGAGAGATAGATTGGATCTACAACGCGACGGCGCGGTGTATATGGTGGAGAATTTCTGCAGCAGGGCTTCGCCTACAAACAGTCGGGAGGGAGAGAGGAGGGCAGCAGGGCAACTAGGGTTTGGAGGAAGGTGTGTGTGTAGGGAGGTGGAGCACCAGCCCTCTATATATAGAGGGGGTGCGGCCAGCCCTTGCCCATCCTCCAAGCCTATCTCTAGTTTAAACGATTTAAACTCTCCCTTCTAGAAACCCTATCTTATCTCTAGTTTAAACGATTTAAACTTATCTAGGATCGGCTGGGCCCTATGGGGCCTTGTGCCCCTGGCCCAATGCGGCCAGGACACTCCCTCATAGGCCCATGCCCCCTCCCGGAAGGTGGGGCCACGTTGGTCCCCTTCCGGAAGGTTCTAGAAGCTTCCGGTACAATACCGATTAATCCGGAACAATTCCGAACTCCAAAAACTGCACTGCCTTATATGAATCTTATTCTCCGGACCATTCCGGAACCTCTCGTGATGTCCCAGATCCCATCCGAGACTCCGAAAAAAAATTCATAAACCAATTATCCAATCTATCCTAGCGTCGAGACACGTTAAGTGTGTGACCCTGCGGGTTCGAGAATATGCAGACATGATCTTCTATCAATAATCAACAGCGGGGTCTGGGCACCCATATTGACTCCCACACATTCATCGATGATCATATCGGATAAACCACGATGCCAGGATTCAATCAATCCCATATATATATTCCCTTCGTCTCGCGATATTTTACTTGCCCGAGATTCGATCGTCGGTATCGTCATACCTAGTTCAATCTCGTTCACAGCAAGTACTTTACTCGTTCCGTAATCCGATATCACTTTGTGATTAACTCCTTAACCACATGCTTGCAAGCGGTGTTGATATCGATTACCGAGTGGGCCCGAAGTATATCTCTCCGACTTGGGAGGGACAAATCCCATCTCGATACATACAACCCAACAGATACTTTCCGATCACCTGAGAGACACCTTTATGATCACCCTCTCATAGGATGACGTTTGATGACCTCAAAGCTTTCTTCCGATACCAGGGAGTTGTATTATCTCATGGTCTAAGGAATACAATATTTGACATGAGAAAAGCTTCGCAAAGACGAACACGATGAAACGATCTAATAGCTTTGCTTAGTTTGGGTCTGTCCACCATATCATTCTCCCAATGATATGATCTCATTATCAATTGACAACTCATGTCTATGGTTAGGAAACCTTAACCATCATTGATCAATGAGCTAGTCCATAGAGGCGTACTAGGGACACGGTGTTGTTCACAAACCACACAAGTATTAAAGTTTCCGCTTAATACAATTCTAGCATGGAATATAAACTTTATCATGAACAAGAATTATAATAATAACATCTTTATTATTGCCTCTAGGGCATAATTCCAACAGTCTCCCACTTGCACTAGAGTCAATAATCTAGTTTACATTTGGCAACAATCTCACACCCATGGCACTGAGGTGCTGATCATGTTTTACACGTGGAAGAGGTTTAGTCAATGGATCTGCGACATTCAGATCTGTATGTACTTTGCTGATCTTCAGATCTCCATCTGCTATATAATCTCGGATTATATGAAACTTGCGGTTGATATGCTTGGTCTTTGGATGATATCTTGGTTCCTTAGCGAGTGCTATGGCGCCAGTGTTGTCACACAATATCTCCAGTGGGTCCAATGCACTGGGAACCACGCCAAGCTCAGTGATGAAGTTTCTGATCCAAACTCCTTCACTTGACGCTTCTGCAGCAGCCATGTATTCCGCTTCTACTGTAGATCCCGCGATCACGCTTTGCTTGCAGCTTCTCCAGCTCACAGCTCCTCCATTCAAAATATACACGTATCCTGTCTGAGATTTAGAATCATCCTTGTCGGTGTCGAAACTAGCATCGACGTAACCTTTTACGACGAGCTGTTCATCACCCCCATAGACTAAGAACATTTCTTTAGTCCTATTCAGGTACCTTAGGATGTTCTTCACGGCTGTCCAGTGTTCCACTCCTGGATCACTTTGATATCTGCTCGTCAAACTAAGAGCATTGGACACATCCGGTCTAGTACACAGCATGGCATACATGATGGAACCTATGGCCGAGGCATAAGGCACTTTGCTCATAGCTTCCCTATCATTTACCGTAGCTGGACACTGAGCCTTGCTCAATATCTTACCTGACAACATAGGCACTGAACCTTTCAATGCCTTATCCATTCTGAACCTTTTCAGAACTTTGTCTAGGTATGTACTCTGGCTTAAAGCTATCAGGCGTCTTTGTCTATCTCTATAGATTTTGATGCCCAATATATAAGCAGCTTCACCTAGGTCTTTCATTGAAAAACACTTGTTCAAATAACTCTTCACATCGTTAAGCATGTTGATGTCATTTCCAATAATCAATATGTCATCCACATAGTACCAGAAACGTCACCGAGCTCCCACTCACTTTCTTGTAGATGCAAGATTCGTAGCAATTTGGAACAAATCCAAAGCTCTTGATCACTTGATCAAAACGAAGGTTCCAACTCCGAGATGCTTGCTTCAGTCCATAAATGGAACGCTGAAGTTTGCATACTTTATCAGCATCCTTAGGATCGACAAAACCTTCGGGTTGCATCATATACAACTCTTCATCAATGTTGCCATTGAGGAAAGCAGTCTTGACATCCATTTGCCATATTTCATAATCATGAAACGCAGCAATTGCTAATAAAATCCGAATGGACTTAAACATCGCTACGGGAGAGAAAGTCTCATCGTAGTCAACACCTTGAACTTGTCGAAAACCTTTTGCGACAAGCCGTGCTTTATAGACGGTAACATTACCATCCGCGTCCATTTTCTTCTTGAAGATCCATTTGCACTCAACGGACTTTCGGTCGCTAGGAGGGTCCACCAAAGTCCATACTTGGTTTTCGCTCATGGATCCCAATTCGGATTTCATGGCTTCTAGCCATTTCTCAGAGTCTGGGCTCATCATCGCTTCCTCATAGTTCGTAGGTTCACTGTCTTCTACTAACAAGACAGTCAAGACAGGGTTGCCGTACCACTCAGGAGGGGCACGCGACCTTGTCGACCTGCGATGTTCAGTAGCAGCATCGTCCGAAGCTTCATGATCCTTGTCATTAGCTTCCTCTATTGTTGGTGCAGGCGGCACTGGAACAATTTCAGGTGCTGCGCTACTCTCCAATTCAAGAGAAGGTTCAATAACCTCGTCTAGCTCTACTTTCCTCCCACTCACTTCTTTCGAGAGAAACTCCTTCTCAAGAAAGGAACCGTTCTTTGCGACAAACACTTTGCCTTCGGTTCTGTGATAGAAGGTATACCCAATAGTTTCCTTAGGGTATCCTATGAAGACGCATTTCTCCGCTTTGGGTTCGAGCTTGTCCGACATCAACTTCTTGACGTAAGCTTCGCATCCCCAAACTTTAAGAAACGACAACTTAGGTTTAGCACCAAACCACAGTTCATACGGTGTCGTCTCAATGGATTTAGATGGAGCCCTATTTAAAGTGAATGCAGCGGTTTCTAATGCATAACCCCAAAATGATAACGACAAATCAGTAAGAGACATCATCGATCGGACCATATCTAATAGGGTTCGATTCCGGCGTTCAGACACACCATTGCGCTGTGGTGTTCCGGGTGGCGTGAGTTGTGAAACGATTCCACTTGCTTTGAGATGCGTGAGAAAATCATAACTCAAATATTCGCCCCCACGATCGGATCGTAGAAACTTAATCTTTCTGTTACGATGGTTCTCCACTTCATTCTGAAATTCTTTGAACTTTTCAAACGTTTCAGATTTATGTTTCATTAAATAGATATACCCATATCTACTTAAGTCATCGGTAAAAGTGAGAAAATAGCGATATCCACCGCGTGTCGAAACACTCATCGGTCCGCATACATCGGTATGTATGATTTCCAACAAGTCCGTTGCTCGCTCCATCATACCAGAGAACGGGGTTTTGATCATCTTGCCCATGAGGCATGGTTCGCATGTGTCAAATGATTCAAAATCAAGAGACTCCAAAAGTCCATCAGAATGGAGTTTCTTCATGCGCTTTACACCAATATGACCTAGACGACAGTGCCACAAATAAGTAGTATTATCACTATCTACTTTGCATCTCTTAGCCTCAATGTTATGGATGTGTGTTTCATCCCTTTCGAGATTTAGAAGAAATAAACCATTCACAAGAGGTGCATGACCATAAAAGATGTTACTCATATAAATAGAACAACCATTATTCTCCGATTTAAATGAATAACCGTCTTGCAATAAACACGATCCAGAAATAATGTTCATGCTCAACGCAGACACATAATAACATTTATTAAGGTTCAAAACTAATCCCGAAGGTAAAACTAAGGAGAGCGTGCCGACGGCCATCACATCAACTCTTGATCCATTGCCAACGCGCATCGTCACCTCATCCCTCGCAAGCCGTCGTCTATTCCGTAGCTCCTGTTTCGAGTTACAAATATTAGCAACTGAACCAGTATCAAATACCCAGGCACTACAACGAGGGCTAGTAAGGAAAACATCAATAACATGTATATCAAATATACCTTTGATGGTGCCAGCCTTCTTGTCCGCTAAGTACTTCGGACAGTTGCGCTTCCAGTGACCCTTGTCCTTGCAATAGAAGCACTTAGTGTCCGGCTTAGGACCAGACTTGAGCTTCTTCTCAGCAGGGGCAACGCGCTTGCCGCCGCCTTTCTTGAAGGGCTTCTTTGCACCTTTACCTTTCTTAAAGGAGGGCTTGTTGACCATCAACACATTATTATCTTTCTTGATGTCCACCTCCGCAGCCTTCAGCTTTGCGAAGAGCTCGGTGATCGTATCAGTGGAACCAATCTGATTACGAGTCACTACAAAACTTTTGTAGCTGGGAGGGAGTGATTGCAGAACCCTGTCAATCTTGAGCTCCTCTGGAATCTTGCAGTCCAGTTGCTCAAGGCGTTGAGTGTAGCCCGACATCTTAATGGCGTGCTCACTAACGGAACTCCCTTCCTCCATCTTGCAGTTAAAGAACTTCTCAGAGATCTCATATCTCTCAGAACGGGCCTGCGTCTGAAACATGGTTTTCAACTCTTCGAGAATCTCAAAGGGCCCGGGATAGTTTTCAAAACGATTTTGAAGTTCCGGTTCCATAGCAAACAACATGGTGCTCTTAATCACACCATAATCATCTTTGCGCGACTGATAGACAGCTTTCTCATCAGCCGGCGCAGTTGCAGCAGGGGGGTTACCTAACGCTTTCTCAAGGACATAGTCCTTTTGTCCGCCAGACAGAATGATTCTTAGATTGCGGAACCAGTTGGTGAAGTTAGACCCATTGTTTCTAAGCTTTTCTTTCTCAGCAAAAACGTTGAAGTTGAAGTTGGACTTGGCCATGTGATCTACAGTATTTGCAAGTACAATTTAGACTATGTTCATGATAAATAGTTCAACTTAATCAAATTACTAGATGAACTCCCACTAAATTCAACATCCCTCAAGTTGTTTAGTGAACACGATCCAAATTCACCACACCTAATCCGATCATCACGAGAAGAGATGTGGTTTCAATGGTGGACAACGAAGTGTCGATCATATCATTCATATGACTCATGCTTAACCTTTCGGTTCTTGTGTTCTGAGGCCATGTCTGTACATGCTAGGCTCGTCAAGTTAGACCCAAGTATTTCCGCGTGCGCAAAACTGGCTTGCACCCGTTGTATGTGAGCGTAGAGTCTATAGCACCCGATCATCACATGATGCTTGGACACGACGAACTTTCGCAACGGTGCATACTTGGGGAGAACACAGTTTTTATCTTGATCTTTAAGTGAGGAATCATCTTATAATGCTACCGTCGCGATCTAAGCATAATAAGATACACAAAAGGATAAACATCACATGCATATAACTTTATGTGACATGGTATAGCCAATCTTCGCGCAATGATCTCCATCTTGTGCGTTCCGGCATGATCTCCATCACTCCACCATGATTGCCTCCACCACGAATAGCAACTACAACTATTGCTAACTACTCAGCGATAAAGTAAAGCTATTACATGGCGTATAAGAAGTTGACTCGCAGGTCATACACAATTATAAAGACAACCATATGGCTCCTGCCGGTTGTGTACTCATCGACATGCAAGTCGTGAAACATTACAAAACATGATCATCGCATACATTATACACATCACATCTTGGGCCATACCATATCACAGAAAACACTCCCTGCAAAAACAAGTTAGACGCCTCTACTTTGTTGTTGCATGTTTTACGTGGCTTATGGGAGTAGATGCTAAGAACGATTCTTACCTACGGAAAGCCACAACGGTGATATTATGGTTGCCAAACTCCGGTGTTAATCCCATGACAACTATAGTGAGAGAAACTGACATCCACCAGCCGCATGTGTGGTACAAGCCACACGTCAAGTGCGGAGCCGGTCTCACGAACGACGTCGCGTAAGGTTGGCCTGGACCGCTTCAATCTCACTATCCCGCGTCATAAGAATAACACAAACAAGAGGCTTGCAACAGAAAACATCAACGCCCGCAACAACCATGTTGCGTTCTACTCGTGAAACACATCTACGCATAGATCTAGCTCTGATACCACTGAAGGGTTTCGCAGCATAGTAAATCAAAATTTTCTACGGAAGCGAACAGAGGGAAAGCCAAGATCTAATCTAGGAGATGCAAACAACGAGAGAGATTGGATTAGATCTTCATACCCTTGAAGATTCGCACAGCGGAACGTTCGTCGGAACGTGGGTGATGTAGTCGTACTCGCTTCTCCTCCTCGCGATCCGATCCGATCTAGCACCACAAGTGGTGGTGCCTCCGTGAGATGCACACGTGCAGCACCTCGACGTATCCTCCTTCCTCGGACCAGCAAGTATGATGGAGAGATAGATTGGATCTACAACGCGACGGCGCGGTGTATATGGTGGAGAATTTCTGCAGCAGGGCTTCGCCTACAAACAGTCGGGAGGGAGAGAGGAGGGCAGCAGGGCAACTAGGGTTTGGAGGAAGGTGTGTGTGTAGGGAGGGGGCGCACCAGCCCTCTATATATAGAGGGGGTGCGGCCAGCCCTTGCCCATCCTCCAAGCCTATCTCTAGTTTAAACGATTTAAACTCTCCCTTCTAGAAACCCTATCTTATCTCTAGTTTAAACGATTTAAACTTATCTAGGATCGGCTGGGCCCTATGGGGCCTTGTGCCCCTGGCCCAATGCGGCCAGGACACTCCCTCATAGGACCATGCCCCCTCCCAGAAGGTGGGGCCACGTTGGTCCCCTTCCGGAAGGTTCTAGAAGCTTCCGGTACAATACCGATTAATCCGGAACAATTCCGAACTCCAAAAACTGCACTGCCTTATATGAATCTTATTCTCCGGACCATTCCGGAACCTCTCGTGATGTCCCGGATCCCATCAGAGACTCCAAAAAAAAATTCATAAACCAATTATCCAATCTATCCTAGCGTCGAGACACGTTAAGTGTGTGACCCTGCGGGTTCGAGAATATGCAGACATGATCTTCTATCAATAATCAACAGCGGGGTCTGGGCACCCATATTGACTCCCACACATTCATCGATGATCATATCGGATAAACCACGATGCCAGGGTTCACTCAATCCCATATATATATTCCCTTCGTCTCGCGATATTTTACTTGCCCGAGATTCGATCGTCGGTATCGTCATACCTAGTTCAATCTCGTTCACAGCAAGTACTTTACTCGTTCCGTAATCCGATATCACTTTGTGATTAACTCCTTAACAACATGCTTGCAAGCGGTGTTGATATCGATTACCGAGTGGGCCCGAAGTATATCTCTCCGACTTGGGAGGGACAAATCCCATCTCGATACATACAACCCAACAGATACTTTCCGATCACCTGAGAGACACCTTTATGATCACCCTCTCATAGGATGACGTTTGATGACCTCAAATCTTTCTTCCGATACCAGGGAGTTGTATTATCTCATGGTCTAAGGAATACAATATTTGACATGAGAAAAGCTTCGCAAAGACGAACACGATGAAACGATCTAATAGCTTTGCTTAGTTTGGGTCTGTCCACCATATCATTCTCCCAATGATATGATCTCATTATCAATTGACAACTCATGTCTATGGTTAGGAAACCTTAACCATCATTGATCAATGAGCTAGTCCATAGAGGCGTACTAGGGACACGGTGTTGTTCACAAACCACACAAGTATTAAAGTTTCCGCTTAATACAATTCTAGCATGGAATATAAACTTTATCATGAACAAGAATTATAATAATAACATCTTTATTATTGCCTCTAGGGCATAATTCCAACATGTTTGTGAGACTATGTGTTAAGGTATCTATGTGTTATTCTTATGGTTGGCTGTTGTGGGCTAAGTTTTTCTCTCGGATGTATATTCACTATATTCGCTTATCCAAATATTGTCTCACCACAATGGTATTGGTGCAAGGTGTGAGTCTCCCTCTCTCCCTCGCATTTACTTCCTTGCACCCTTGTTGGTGTGTCTAGTAAGGGGGAGCTCTCTCTTGTGTGCTTGTTGCTTCCAGAAACTAGTGTTCCTATATCTTGCACACATCTAGGGGGAGCTTCTCATTTCTCTTATTGCCTATGGTTTCTCCTTATTGTTATCGTTTATGCAAATCTTGTGAGGTTGTCATCAAGCACCAAAAAGGGGGAGATTGAAAGGATATTGTGTTCTCCATGTATTTTTGGTGTTGATGACAACTTCATGTGTGATTTAACTGTTTACCCAAGTTGCGGGTTTTATCTACAGACGTGTTTGTTGGTGGGCTTCTCTCTAAAAGAAGCTTGAAGATGGTGGCATTTATTTACACTTTCACTTGTGTTGTATTTTAGGCTACCGTACTATCAAGAGGGGTTCCACCTTGGAAGGTTGTGGGAAATCACCATTTCATGCACAAACCTTATCATCA
This sequence comes from Avena sativa, assembly GCA_916181665.1. Taxonomy (NCBI): domain Eukaryota; kingdom Viridiplantae; phylum Streptophyta; class Magnoliopsida; order Poales; family Poaceae; genus Avena; species Avena sativa. The sequence goes on from OV702288.1 coordinate 631,063,226, forward strand.
CATCCACAACCTTCCCAGTTTTCCTGTGAGAGAGAGTTCCCCGAGGTTTTGGAGTGGTATCTGCTCTGACCGGTAGTATCGGCCAGGCACCGGTAGTACCGCCCAAGGGTGTTTTCGAGGCTGATCGAGTGGAACTTCTCCTAATTCTGGAAAACCAGATTTCGGCTCAATAATACTTCTGCATCATTTTGCCTATTTGTCAGAATTAGCACCGGAACTTTCATCGGTTGTACCGGCCAGATCCTATGCTGTCCAGCCCTAGTCCCCTTGAGCAGTAGTACCACTCCCGTTCCGGTAGTACCGGTCAGCCTCTGGTGACACGGTACTTCCAGTCCCAGTTCCGGACCAAGTTCCGGCAACTATGCATTTCAGCTCAGAATGTTCTCTGCCTCAAAATGCCTATTTGCCGGTATTTGGACCAAAACTAGGGCCGGTAGTTCCGATAAGTTCATGGGGCCCATTGATTGGTCTGCCCGACCGTTCCGTGGCTTCCCTCGACCCGTTGGAGGTTCACTCACCAGAACTTCCGGCCCACCACCAGTAGTACCGGTGGTGTCGAGGCGGGGCAGATTCTGCCCGTTTGAAGGTTGCCTATTTAAGGCCCCCTTCTTCCTCCTCTTGCCTTATCTCTTGGTTTTCTCTCTCCTCCATTAATACAAGAGCTTGACTTTCCTAGATCTCTCTCCCTACCCACTCAAACCTCTTGATCTTTTGAGGATTGGGAGAGGTGACCAAGATCTACACTTCCACCAAAGGAATCGTGATTTCCCCCACCCATCCTTTGAGGATCTTGTTACTCTTGGGTTCTTGGAACCCTAGACAGTGTAGGGCATCCTCGGAGCTAGGGAAATTGTTGTGAAGCTTCGTGGTGTCATTGAGGGTCTCCAATTGAGTTCTGGAGTCTCCCCTCAACCTTGTTGTAAAGGTTTCAGTTGGCGCCTTCAAGATCACCGGTTAGTGGATGGTGAGGCCACCTTTGTGGTGGTGCTCACCGGAGAAGAAGATGGAGCCTTTGTGGTGCTCAGGTGACCTTGTGTGGCCCCGACACCTCTCTAATGTAGACGTATCTTCCTTGGAAGTGAACTACTGGAATTACATCTCCATGTCCCCTCACCGGTTTACTCGTTCCTCTCCTTTACTTCTTGCAATTACCATCTTGTTTACTTGTTCTATTGTATGCCATATAGGATATTCATCTAGTTGCATCTCTAGTAAACTTTACATTGTGCAAAGCCTAAAATTGCAAGAAAAGAATAAAAATTGTTAGTCTCCTATTCACCCCCTCTCTAGTCTACCAAAGTTGGGCCTTTCATTTGTCCTACCACAGGAAACAATTGTGGCTGGTAGTAAGGACCCGGATGACATTCATATGGCTAGCACCATGTTCATGGGTGTCTATAGGCCAGAGCATTCCCTCCATGCTTCCCAGTTTTATTTTGCTCCTAACGGTGATCTCCACCAAATCTTGCTTCCTTTTTGAAGGAAATATGCCCTGAGAGGCAATAATAAAGTTGTTATTATGTATTCCTTGTATATGATAGATGTTTATTTTGCATGCTATAATTGTATTGGGAAACATCAATACATGTGTGTTTAATAAACAAAAAGGGTTCCTAGTCATGCCTCTCTTATAGACTAGCTTGGTGATTAACAGGATGATCAAGGTTTCCTGATCATGGACATTGGATGTTGTTAATAACAAGGTCACACCATTGGTGGAATGATGTGATGAACATTCATCCGAAGTATAGCATTACGATCAAGTCATTGTGTTTATATTGCTATAACATCATACGAAGTAATCTTTATCCTTAGACCATGAGATCATGTTAATTGCTAACACCGGAAGAGTATCTTGATAACATCAAACATCACACCGTAACAGGGTGGCTATAAAGATGGGTTCAGTGCTACGAAGGTGTTATGTTGAGGCTCATGGATCAAGAGTGGAATTTGTCAATCCAGATGACGGATAGATATACTCTGGGCCCTCTCGGTGATATCACATTAGGATAGCTTGCAAGCAAGTGATGTGATCACTAGAATGTTATATCACGGGAACGAGAAAAGAGTGCATGTCGGTAACGAGATCAAACTAGGTATGGAGATACCGATGATCGAATCTCGGACATGTAATATATCGAGAGACAAAGGGATTTAGTTACAAGCGTTAAAGGTTCTCACGATCACAGGAGTCATCATTGAATGTGTAGGAGTCAGTACGGATCTCCAGGTCCCGCTGCTGATTATTGATCGGAGAAGGGTCTCGATCATGTCTGCATTATTCGCGAACCATAGGGTGGCACACTTAAGAGTTACCGGACACCATTTTGGAGCACATATGTTTCAGACAAAAGAATTGCAAAGCGCAGGAATTGTTTCAATAGAAACCGGAAATTGTTTCGGGTGAAATTGCAGAAGGTGGTTCTGCATGTGATATTGAAATATTGCAAGGGGCTATATGTGAATGTTTGTTAATTAAAGTAATTAACAAAATTCTGAATAAATTTAATAAAAGAGTTTTATTAAATGAGAGAGCATTAAATTTGGAGAAACTTAATGCATTTAAAGTGGAGACTTTAAAAGGGAATGTGAAGAGGCATTTTAATGTGGAGGAGTTACCACCACATGAATGGGGGAGGTGAGGTGGTCACCCCCCCATGCGCCGGCCATGGAGAGAGGGGGCAACCCCTCCTCCTATAAAAGGCCACCCATTCCCTCCTTCATCCTCACACCTCCTTGTGAAAGATCTCTCTCCCCCTCTAGAATTATTCCCCCATGGTCTCGGATTAGCAAGATACATGTTCCCGGTGGCATTTCGTCTGGAAGGAGTTGCTGCTTCCGCTAGATCGCTGGAGCGAGGAGGTGGAGGTTGTCCGTTGGCTTGAACGTGTGTGCGAGTGCGGATGCGCTGCTGAGTTGCGGCGCTCGGACTTCCTCACGATCTTGAGATCGGCAAGTGTACGACTACATCAACCACGAGTTCCTACTCGTTAACAAAGCTCGTTGTCTTCGAGGGTAAGTTCTCTATGGATGTATGTCCACCCGTTTGCTTTATACCTAATAGATAGATCTTGGCGTGTAGTTCACAGCGTAGGAAATTTTTTGTTTTCTATGCTGTGGACCCAACACTTTTGTCCAAGCTTTTGGTTTGCAAGGTAAACAGAGTTGGGTCCTCACTGAGGAGGAGTTCAACCAGGCACTGATCCTCTCAGGAAGGACTACACCACCAGGTAGCCATCCCAACTAGGAAAACGCAGCAGCTGGCCAACAACAGCAAGATGAAGAAGGAGGAGGCTGCCACGGCGTAGGATGGGACGATTTCGGTCGACAACACCACCACCAACAACCATTCCACCAGCATCAACAACAAGGTATGCCTCCACCACAGCTGGGATTCAACTATGTCCCGACGAGCGATTTTGACCAGGTGCTGCATCGCATTGACAACATAGAGAACACATTGTATGATGTGAACGCCAACATAGTAAATCTCACTCGAGATTTCACATCTTTCATGACCGACTTTCCAAACCGCTACCCAAACTTCCCGTATCAGCAGCCGCCACCTGACGGTAGCGATAACTGAGTCCAGTTATGGGTTTTTGGTTTATAAACAAAAGAAAAAAATACAAATGTAGCAAATAAAGAAAGCTTAAAACAAAATCTAGCAAAACTAAAATAAATAAACAAAACCTAAATTACCTACAACGCTTAGCTCCCCGGCAATGGCGCCAGAAAATAGCTTGATGACTGCAAGTGCACAGAACATTTTTAGCTAGTTTTGAAATAAAGATATCGGTCCCACGGGGAGCACGATTCTGAAGTCTAATAACTCTTTGAACTAAATACTGAAATAGTAATGCTAAATAGCATTCTAAGTAACAAGATAAAATGCGAGTTTTGTGTAAAAGATATTTTTGGGTTTCCAAATAAGAGAACAATAAGTAAACTAAAGCTGTAAGTAAACAAGAGCATGCAAGTATGATTACGAAAGTCTGCAAGATGATGGAAAGAGTTCTCAGGGAGTAGTGGATCCACTTCTAGTAATTAGAAAGAGTGATCAAAATTATTATAATGAATAAGACCATTTATGATATGTGTGGGAGGAGCTCCATATATTGACGAATAGCCAGCAACCGCTGCACACATCATCCTCATTACCACAGCAGACAACAATCGACATCAATCGAATTATTGCACTATTAAGCGATTTCTCCTGTGGCATGGACATGGCTTTATGAGTTCTCCTTGATTCCTCCAAGTTAGTACCTAAAGAATGACAACAGCTTTATAGTCACAGTTAGTGATATCATCCCTCCATCTACCAATAAGTAATCCCCTTCATAGAGTCCCCATAGGAGGCAAATATTAAGGAGGTGCATAACTCCCAACGTCAAGATGAAGACAATTAACACAGACACATAATGAACAATATCACATAATAATCTTTATCTCAATTCAATCTCATACTAGGGTTTCTCCATCTCCCCAAGAACAAAGGAAACTACTCACACATGAAGGCAATCAACATCATGTATAGAATATGGATGAAGTATGATGATACAATTGACGATAAGTGTAAATCCAATATTCAATCTAGAATTACAACAAGTAACCAAAGGGGGTCGGTGATGGAGACGTTATTGATGAAGATGATGATGTAGATCAATGTGGATGCCTTCAAGATCCTAGTCCCTTCTCCTCTTGTGTGATGGTGATGGTGTAGATATGTTTGGAGGCGGCTATGGTGGTGGCACGGCGGCAGCGCTCCGCCGTGGTGGAGGATATGGCTTGGTGGCTCTCCCTTGGGTCCTCCCTCCTTTATATAGGCCTTGGGGGTGCCCTAGGGTTCCCCCATACCGTCATATGACTTAGGGAAGGTTATGGAGCTTTTCTAGGGTGAAATCCCGTCGTTTGTGACCTTTTCGGCAACTATATGGGCGGAGCTATACGACCAGAAAAATAGCTCTGGCCGTATAGTTGCTCGTCAAACCGTATGTTTCCTTTGGTATTTTGGCCGCCATTTCTTCCTACGAACTCCGTTTTAGGTGTTCTTGGGCTTGTTGAGTTCATATCGTCGAGGGCTACAACCCCATGGTATTAGATATTTATTTTGAGAAGTTGGAAAAATTCATTTTTTCAACCTCTCAAATGGCTAAGTCTGGTCCATGCAGCTCCTCCATACTATGCTCTCTTTGTTCCTTTTGCCTTTGTTTTATCCATAATCATCATCAACACCTACACACATGTCATAGACAAGGAAAAGTGATAAAATTCTACCTGAACTACTAAATGTGCAAAGCTCATATGAAAGTAAATGATAAATATAAATCATGCATATAAGGCATAGCTATAGCTGGAAGAAACATGATATGAGAGATAAATGGCACAATTTATATGGCTAAAAGAGGTGGTATTTCGCAGCCATCAACTTCCCCAAGGTATACCTTGCTCGTCCTCAAGCGGGAAGGGTCGATAATAAATTAATGGTTGTGAAATAGCTTATCATTGGAAATCAATGCCTTGCATCTACAAGCTCGAAGAGAGAAAACATGTATTCATACAAGGACACACATGCTCAGTTATAAAGACCACTAAAGATTCATCAAAACTTATATGCTCCATGTCAATAGTGAATCTACTTGCAGACAAACTTGTGATCCTCTTATTGCTCTTTTTGTATAACTTTTCATATCATTATTTTTTTATGAGGCAAAAATTAGTCACAAATAGATGTCAAGCATAAATAGGAATCGACTCTACCCAATCATGTCATCTAGTTAAGGCTCTCAAGTGCAAACATCAATTATTGAGATTTCAGAAAGTTTATATCTTAGTAACGAGATTTATGCCAAAAGGAAATGCGAGAACATGTCAAAAGAAGCATAGCATTAGAGTGTCTCATTTGGTAATCCACATCAATGCATCATGGCTATCAAATACTCATTTTCTATTCTTTGTCTTTCTAAAACTTCAGTTCATCAGTAATGAGATCATGCCAAAACTTAGTGTGTTTAATCAGTCTGAGCAGGCTAAGAAAGGATACTTGTGACCATTACCAAGGTTTCCCTTTTCGATATAATGATTTCTCATAACGGTCACAGGAGTATTTCCTCTTTCGCTTTGAATGCGGGCGCAAGAGAATACCAATGCATACCCAAATATAGCATTTCTGCTACATATGTTGGGCAACTCATAGCCAAATTCCAAGAGTTTCCTCTTTTTGACTTTTCAAAGGCTAGTGGAGTTGTTAGCATCCCATGTTGTGCGACAGTGGTGCAAACACACATAAAGAAATATCATACTTTAATCAATAGGTCAAGATTTGACATGCATCTCAATTACCGCTAAATATTAGTTTCTTCAAACAAATCCTTTCAAAGAGTTCTATCTAGTTGATCATCACATCTATGGTGTTGAGTATCTTTAAGGCTAAACTCTTAAGACAATTAATCAACACCTTATTTAGCATAGAACTCAAAACTTCGAAATATCATTTCCAATTGACAACTCCTTTCGTAAGCAAACTATCAAGTCTATTGTTTTGACATTATTGGGTCGAGCATAACCTATTCATTTAAGAAAAAGCTATTTAGTGACAACCAACAAATTTCAAAATATCTTGATCAAGTATTCATTCTTTCCGAGTGTAGAGATTGTGGTAATGTTTTCTAGAGGATCACAAATAGTGTCACAAGCTTGATAAACAATTTGGAAAGATGCATACAAGCTCTAAGTCAACTCCTATGGTGCCTATCATGAGCAAGTGTATCCCCATATGAATGCAGAACTAGACTCACTTAAACAAGCACTCAAAAACAGCGGGATACATGATTGCATTAAACCTTCATCAAATACGAACATTGCACAAGACTCTACACATGCAGAAGTAACCTCCCCAAGCTTAGAACTTTGCAAGAACCAAACTTGAGTATATCACCAAAATAAAAGAGAAAATATAGTTTCCAAAAGAGAGTGTGATAAGTGGTTACCTCCCCAAGCTTCATTGAAAACAAGGGTGACACACTTTACCATTGAGGTACAAGTAATCTCTCTTTTGATGGAGAAAGAACCTTTGCTTCAACATGTATTTCTTGATATGGCCCGGTGTGCCTTCCTTGAGGTCCTGCTTAAAAACTAAAAAGAAAACGAAATATTTGTGTGTTACTGAAGACACGGGTTTAGCTCACAAGTGATAAAAATACAAGTCCCACTAAGTCGGTTCATTAACCTAAGCACCACGTTTAAGTCAACAAACTAGTTCTAGAAGATGCCTCTCCTAGATTTTGATGAAGTACAAGTGAGACAAAATATGAAACACGAGTGTGCAGCCCCTATGTGCTTAATAAAAGAGGTTCGAGTTGGAAGGTTTTACCAAAAACTGATTGTCGAAGCATTGAATTGAAGCAACCAAGTGGCTCATGTGAGTGTTTGCATGGTCGGCACTACCGTACACATCGTCACACAAGGTTCAAGTCCCTATGAAAATAACACAAAAAATAAAATGCATCGGTTTGGTATACAAACATAGTTCATTTACCCCACTGATAAAAGGAAAGTAAAAAAAAAACATGAACTTCTATAGAGAATTACAGTCTAGGAGGTTTCTGAGGTAAAAATTTATTGCTTACATATGCTCGGCTTCTCTAGATCATGGGAGAAGCTCCCAGGTGGTGTTTCGAGGTTTTTAGAAGAAGAAATAATAACATTTTGAGCAATGGTGACGTTCCAGTTGGCGTTTGAGGGGTTTTCTCAACTATACGGGCGCAACTATACGGCCGAAACAATGCGTTCCCGCTATATAGTTGGCCTTCTGTCAAAATTTTAGGGTTTCCCCCTGGCGGCGCAGCTATACGGCTGGAACTATACGACCAGAACAATATGTTCCCGCCATATAGTTGATCGTCAAACTGTGTGTCCCTGGGAAAGAAAATATACAAAGGCATCGATATCTATATGATAGGAACTATACGGCCAGAATTTTTATTCCCGCCGTATAGTTGGTCGCTAAACTCTCAGTACATATGAAAGAAAAATTGTCGATGGCAAAGATATCTATACAACCGGAACTATACGCCCGAATTTTTTATTCCCGCTGTATAGTTGGTCGTTAAACTCTCTGTATGCATCAAAAAATTTCCATTTCTTTAAAAATTCTTTCTTAACCTAAAACTTAGTGAAACACCATGTTTTGACAGTAAAATAACAACTTTAATTTTTGACCAACAACGGCATGTATAAAATGTGATTTAAGTACAGCCTAGTTATGCAACACATAGTAACAATAAATTCTACCCTTTTGAAAACTACAACAAGATAACTCTAATAGCAAATCATGCAAAGAATAAAAATGCCAATGCAACATGAATGCATCAAGACTCAAGACACAAAACTAAGATAGACACCTAATGACTTCTAGGTTGCCTCCCGGGAATCGCTTTCTTATAACCAAGTAGCCAGGATTTTCTCCAATATGATTTCAATAGATAGGAGCCAGAGAATTATTTATTCTTACCTCCAAAAGAGGTTTGGAGCACTTACTATTATATCCTAGTCGAAGTCTCACCCGCTTGCGGTGCATCGGAGTCTTGTAGATAAATGTGTTATTGCTCATAAATGATGATTGATGTGCCATGTGTGGTGAGCGTACCTCCCTAGATAGCTTCAACAAAAGGATTAGATATTTACATGTAAAGTCAAACATTTTACTTTTGATAGCATCATCAAGATACAATTCATAGTACTCTTCTTGGGTTACACTATCACAAGGAAACACTTCATAATACTCATCTTTAGCAGCAGGGAAAAATTCAAAAGTGTCTCTATTCTCTAGTTCATCACCCTTACTATCAAGTTCATTAGTTCTAGAGCTATCAATCCAATCACAAAAAGAAGCATCATCAACAAATGTTTCATCAAAGATGTGCTCTCCCAAAACCTGCTCATTAATACTACAAAGATTTATCTCTAGTTCACCATTATTAGTGTTCTCCAAATGAGTATCTAGGCATAAAGCCTCCGCAGATAAATTATCTTCAGTTTCAACACAATAAGAATCATTACTAGAGACTGAGGCATCATAAACAAACTTATTATTAGTAGAATGATGTTTGTCTTCAACCTCACCTTTTTTATGCAAATGCCAACATAGTCAATCTCACTCAAGATTTCACATCTTTCATGATCGACTTTCCAAACCGCTACCCGAACTTCCCGTATCAGCAGCCGCCACCTGACGATAGCGATAACTGATTCCAGTTATGGGTTTTTGGTTTATAAACAAAAGCAAAAATACAAATGCAGCGAATAAAGAAAGCTTAAAACAAAATCTATCAAAACTAAAGTAAATAAACAAAATCTTAAATACCTACAGCGCTTAGCTCCCCGACAACGGTGCAAGAAAATAGCTTGATGACTGCAAGTGCACAGATCGTTTGTAGCTAGTTTCTAAATAAAGATATCGATCCCACAGGGAGCAGGAGTCTGAAGTCTAATAACTCTTTGAACTAAATACTGAAATAGTAATGCTAAATAACGTTCTAAGTAACAAGATAAAATGCGAGTTTTGTGTAAAATATATTTTTGGGTTTCCAAATAAGAGAACAATAAGTAAACTAAAGCTGTAAGTAAACAAGAGCATGCAAGTATGATTACGAAAGTCTGCAAGATGATGGAAAGAGTTCTCAGGGAGTAGTGAATCCACCGCTAGTAATTAGAAAGAGTGATCAAAATTATTATAATGAATAAGACCATTTATGATATGTGTGGGAGGAGCTCCATATATGGACGAATAGCCAGCAACCGCTACACACATCATCCTCATAACCACATCAGACAGCAATCAACATCAATCGAATTACTGCGCTATTAAGGGATTTCTCCCGTGGCATGGACATGGCTTTATGAGTTCTCCTTGATTCCCCCAAGTTAGTACGTAAAGAATGACAACAGCTTTATAGTCACAGTAAGTGCTATCATCCCTCCATCTACCAACAATTAATCCCCTTCATCGAGTCCCCATAGGAGGCAAATATTAAGGAGGTGCAAAACTCCTAACATCAAGACAAAGACAATTAACACAGACACATAATGAACAATATCACATAATAATCTTTATCTCAATTCAATCTCATACTAGGGTTTCTCCATCTCCCCAAGAACAAAGGAAACTACTCACACATGAAGGCAATCAACATCATGGATAGCATATGGATGAAGTATGATGATACAATTGAAGACAAGTGCAAATCCAAGATTCAATCTAGAATTAGAACAAGTAACCAAAGGGGATCGGTGATGGAGACGTTGTTGATGGAGATGACGATGTAGATCGATGTGGAGGCCTTCAAGATCCTAGTACCTTCTCCTCTTGTGTGATGGTGATGGTGTAGATCTGTTTGGAGGAGGCTATGGCGATGGCACGGTGGAAGCGCTCCGCCGTGATGGAGGATATGGCTTGGTGGCTCTCCCTTGGGTCCTCCCTCCTTTATATAGGCCTTGGGGGTGCCCTAGGGTTCCCCCAATACCGTCATATGACTTAGGGAAGGTTCTGGAGCTTTTCTGGGGCGAAATCCCATCATTTGCAACCTTTTTGGCAACTATATGGGCGGAGCTGTACGACCAGAAAATAGCTCCAGCTGTATAGTCGCTTGTCAAACCGTCTGTTCCCTTTAGTATTTTGGTATATAAACTCCGTTTTGGATGTTCTTGGGCTCGTTGAGTTTGTATTGTCGAGGGCTACAACCACATGGTCTTGGACATTTATTTTAGAAGTAGGAAAAAATCATTTTTCCCAACCTCTCAAATGGCTAAGTCTGCTCCCTATAGCTCCTCCATACTATGCTCTCTTTGTTCCTTTTGCCTTTGTTTTATCCATAATCATCATCAACACCTACACACTTGTCATAGACAAGGAAAAGTGATAAAATTCTACCTAAACTACTAAATGTGCAAAGCTTATATGAACGTAAATGAGAAATAGAAATCATGCATATAAGGCATAGCGATAGCAGGAAGAAACATGATATGAGAGATAAATGGCACAATTTAAATGGCTAAAAGAGGTGGTATTTCACAGCCATCAAATACAAGAAACTTTTGTAAAGGGGGATACACGAGAAGAAACACAGAACATAAGTTAGAGCCGCCGCAAGTCATCTGGAGGGGGAGATGGGATCTAAAAGAGGAGAAGAACTTCACCTCATTGATGTATACGCACGCTTCTATTCTTGTAGACAGTGTTGGGCCTCCAAGTGCAGAGGTTTGTAGAATAGCAACAAATTTCCCTTAAGTGGATCACCCAAGGTTTATCGAACTTAGGGAGGAAGTGGTCAAAGGTATCCCTCTCAAGCAACCCTGCAATCAAGATACAAGAAGTCTCTTGTGTCCCCAACACACCCAATACACTTTTCAGGTGTATAGGTGCACTAGTTGGGCGAAGAGATAGTGAAATACAAGTAATATGGATTATTATAAGTGGTAATTGCAATCTGAAATAAGAGTGGAAGAAAGCAAACATGTAACAGGACTGATTGTAAACGATGTTTCAATGTTTAGAAACAAGTCCTAGGGATCATACTTTCACTAGTGGACACTCCCATATAAATATCTTCTCTTCATTATTCTACCCTGAACTACTCTCTGGTCGGACGATGTAGGGCTATAACAGCACACCTTAAAGTTCGCATTCCCCATCTAGATAATCCCTCACTGTCACCTTGAGCGCTAGATGGTTCCAACAAACGCCACAATCTCATAGAGACATCCAACTCAAATTATACTCATGATAAGTATTTATGTAATCTTAGCCAAAGTGCCACACGGTGTGCACACAGTCAACTTCACATACGTGGGGATAAGAAGAGATTAATTAAAGCGCTTGAGTAGCAGAATAGATCTATAGATTACAAAGCTCATGATCTCATAATAAGATCACGCATAGAGAGAGAGATGAACACATAGCTACCGGTAGAGCCCTTAGCCTTGAGAGATAACTACTCCCTCCTCATCATGGGAGTTAGCAATAGTGATGGATATGGTAGTGGAGTCGATGGAGATGGCTCAGGGGGAACTTCCCCATCCCGACAGGGTGCTGGAGTAGAGACTTCTGTCCCCCGAATCTCCTCTTCGGTGGCGGCGGCACTGTGGAAACTTTTCATGGAATTCTGATCTGGTCTTTAGGGTTTTTGTATCGGGGGAATATATAGGCGAAAGGGCAAGGTCGGTGGAGGCCCAAGGGGCCCACACCCCTAGTGGCGCGCCTAGGAGGGATCCGCGCAACCATATGGTGTGGCTAGCCCCTGGCCCTCCTCCATCTCTGCTTTGGACTCCGTCTCACTTCGGGAAAAATAGGAACTTCGGCTTTTGTTTCGTCCAATTCCGAGAATATTTCTTTTCTAGCTTTTCTGAATCCAAAAACAGCAGAAAACAGGCAACTGGCACTATGGCATCTTGCTAATAGGTTAGTTCCAAAAAATGTATAAAATTACCCCAAAGTGTGGACAAAACATAAGAAAGTAGATACTAAACAAGCATGGAACATCAAAAATTATAGATACGTTTACGACGTATCAACATCCCCAAGCTTAACTCCTGCTCGTCCTCGAGTAGGTAAGTGATAAAAAAGAATAATTTTTGAGGTCACATGCACCATCACAATCTTGATCAAGGTATTTGTAAAACATTGATAGCTGGGATCATAGTACTCTAACATAGACATGAAAGATATAGTTCTAACAATAAGACATAGCAACTATGTTGTAACATGAAAAGGTACAAACAAAAGATTCATGAATAACAATGCTTTGGAAAACGTTTGTTTGTTTCATATATAGAAAACATAATGAGAATGGTATTCAGCTTGTCCCTCATGGTCTAGAAAAACATAAATGCATAGGACACCTTCAAAGTTCATAAGGGTGACTAGATACAAATAGTTTAAGAACAAGCAATATCAAAGTTATGAATCAATCAACAAGTTTTGGGACAATGCATGTTAAACTAAGAATGACCACTATGCTCTCTCAATAGGTCCATAAAGATTGAAGATGGAGACTCAACATAAAAGTAAAAAAGAAAGGCCCTTCATAGAAGGAAGCAAGGATTCAAGTCTCATAAAGAGATTCCAAAAATTATGGTACTTATTAGCTTTCAGCTCTCATTACCCCTATCATAAGCATCTTTAGGTGATTAAGGTTAAAGTGAACAAATATGAGGATATGCTTGACAAGTTATAAGTTGAAAATCTCATGCCCCTTGCTTACAAGTACCGAATCTCATGCTACTCAACTTTAGTCACGAGTAAGTTCTTGTCATTGTAAGTATATGTGTATCATAGAGAACCGCCAACGGGGTACCCCTTGCCCCATGATACAGGAGCTATCTCATATCAAAATGACAAGGCAACAGACAATGAGCATCTCAGCGATCTTTTTATTTGCTATTTGCATAGGTTTTTTTTGAGGATGTTTCACGTTGCTCACTATGGTTATGCTGCAAGTTTTCACCATGATTAGGCATGGCTTAGGCTAGCCGCCTAGGCGTTTATCTAACACATATATAGAATCCATGAGCTTACAAGCTTCCCTTTTATTTCACACCGCCAGGATCCATGAGCAAAAGAACATGACATCAACTAAATAATGTGCAATGTTGAAAGCGTTCCCCATGGTAACATGGTTCTACTAATTCACAACTTATAAAGCGCAAGCATATACACAACATAGATGGGCACAATGGTTCAAGTTTATTAAGTGCAAGAAATTAAAGTGTGCCATCAAGTTTGTGAGAGCTTTAATCACTAATTTTCACATAACAAGTTTAATTTGAAAGGTAGATAAAAACACGAATATACTTGGAATAGCAATAATGCTAATAGGTAGGTATGGTGGACTCTTTGGAATAACTTGGTTTTATTTGGAGTTGGATGCATGAGTGGAACTCATACTTGGTACATGTGGAGGCTAGCAAAAGACTGGGAGCGGCCATTTCAGAGAGCAATAATGGCCATAATCATGCAAAGCAACGAAGCATTATTAATTAAAGCATAAAGTGATATTACAAGTCGAAAACTAAATGATCATAAAGGCTATGGTGACTTGGTATAGTCTTAACATGGTGTGAGCATGAGCCAAGTCAACCCAAATAAAGCATCAAAGGAGAATACCACAATATTATGCTTTTATATGCTAAAACAACACATGATTCTTTCAAGGCACATTAAGAAATCTCAATTGTTTGTAACAAGTCATGCTACAACAATAATCACTAAGCATAAAGTTAAAGCAATATCAAACATGACATGATAAAGTCTAGGCCACAGTCAAAACAAGACTCCTTTTGTACCACTTATAAGCATGAAACTTCCTACTCTTTTCCAACACCAATCGAAAACTAAAGCTAAACGCAGTGCTAGCTAAGGAAAACACTCACAGAACAATAAGAGTGAAAACTAGAGTGTTCTAGGCAATGAATAACGGGGTGTGTCTCTCCAAAAGAAGTGTGTTGGGATCCAACCAACTTATTGCGGCAAATAAAGCAAAATAAAACTAAAAACAAAGACGAAGACGCTGCAAGAACAACACAATTGGTGCATGAAACAATAAAAATGAAGTGTTTGGAAGACAACGTGAGATTTTTATTGATGAAGAAGGGGATGCCCAGGCATCCCCAAGCTTTGACGCTTGTACTTCTTGAATATTTCTTGGTATGACACGGGTGGTATCCCCAAGCTTGAGCTTTTTTCCATACTTCATCTCTCACATTTGTCATGGAATTGGCCACGGCAGATGCTACAGGGTAGCTTACGTAGAGGAAAGGGCAAGGCGACGTAGGAGAATCCGGGAGCAAGATTGGCACACGACGTCCCCAGGTTCACGTCCCCTCGATGGAGGATCGCTACGTCCTGCTAGCAATCCAGTATAAGATCATAGATTGGTTTACATGGAGCCGCCGTAGGCAGAGGGAGAGACTAGATCTAATATGACGTGGGAGAGAGAGCTGTCTAATGAGAGATGTCCCCCAAAGGGGTGTCCCTGGTGGCTTTATATATGTAGTCAGTTAGGGTTTACAAGTGCACTAATGGGCTTTGTATTAGAGTCGCCGTCTTGGGCCTCTAGTCGGCATGGCGTCTGGGTCCAGTACGTGTGAGTTGCCGTATACGGCGAGTCGACCCGCTCTAGGCTTGGCGTCAGTCGGCTCGATCCAGCTGGCAACTCCGCTTCATGGGTATACCCCGATTGGTATTCCCCCATCAGTAGTCCCCGAGCGCGTCAGGGACTCGGCGATGACTTCAAACTGTCGAATTGGTGTAGGCGATTCCAGAGTGGAGTCAATGGCGAGTCGTTGGCGAGCTCCTGAAATAGAAAAATAGCTCATGAAGTAGTCCATTCGCCTGGGCGATTCGACACGCCATGCGAATGACCATTGGATGGAGTCGCCCCTTGGAGAAGTTTGACCGGCGCCTTGTTATTTTGATGTTGTAGAAGCTTATGAATAGAAGACGTGGAGGCCGCCAAGTCGTTAATGACAAAGTCACCGAGTCGGCGCAGGCGATTCCGCGATAGGCGAGCCCGTGAGGGAGAGCCCGCGATAGCGAGTCCCTGAGCATGGCGAGTACGTGAAGGCGATTCCAGAGTGGAGTCGAAGGCGAGCTCCTGAAATAGAAAAATATCTCATGAAGTAGCTTATTCGCCAAGCCAAGTCGATGCGCCAGGCGAGTCGCCATTGGACGGAGTCGCCCCTTGGAGAAGTTTGGCCGGCGCCTTGTCAACTTGCTGTCGTAGATGACGTGGGGGCCACCAAATCATTGATGGTGAAGTTGCCAAGTCGGTGTAGGGGAATACGCGAGGGCGAGTCCGTGGTGGCGAGTCCCCGAGCGTGGCGAGTACGTGAGGGCGAGTCCCCGAGCTTGTTGAGTACGCGAGGGCGAGTCCGCGGTGGCGTGTCCCCGAGCGTGTTGAGTACGCGAGGGCGAGTCCGCGGTGGCGAGTCCCCGAGCGTGTTGAGTACGCGAGGGCGAATCCGCGGTGGCTAGTCCCCGAGCATGTTGACTACGCTTGCGCGAGTCCGCGATGGCGAGTCGCCGAGCGTGGCGAGCCACGGTCGTGGAACCACGTGCACATACAGTATGCCTAGGAGTAGTCCCCGATGCTCGAGTTGGCTTGTAGAGGCGACTTGAGGCTCTTTAGAGATGCATAGTAGTGGTTGTTCTCGAGCATGGCGAGCAGCACTCGGCATTGTCTGGAGTGCGGCAAGTGGCGAGGTTGGGCGACCGGATAGTGGAGAGGTCGGGCGACCGACGAGTGTCGCTGTCCGTAGCACGCCAAGTCCCCGAGCGCGGTGAGTGGCGAGGTCGGGCGACCAGCGAGTGGCGTTGTCGGGAGTGCGCCGAGTCCTCGAGCGCGGCAAGTGTCGAGGTCGGGCGACCAGCAAGTGGAGAGGTCGGGCGACCGGCGAGTGCCGCTGTCCGTAGCGCGACAAGTCCCCGAGTGTGGCGAGTGGCGAGGTCGAGCGACCGGAGAGTGGAGAGGTCAGGCGACCGACGAGTGCCGCTGTCCGTAGCACGCCAAGTCCCCGAGCGCGGCAAGTGGCGAGGTCGGGCGACCGGCGAGTGGCGTTGTCGGGAGCGCGGCGAATGAAGAGGTCGGGCGACCGACGAATGCCGCTGTCCGTAGCGCGCCAAGTCCCCGAGTGCGGCGAGTGGCGAGGTCGGGCGACCGGCGAGTGGAGAGGTCGGGCGACCGACGAGTGCCGCTGTCCGTAGCGCGTCAAGTCCCCGAGTGAGGCGAGTGGCGAGAAAGACACCAAACCATTTTGCTAAGAAGGAGAAAAGGGCACAACTGCGGTAAGGTGTATTTATGAAATATATTGAACATTTGTAAAGAGCGTGATTCGTAGATGTTGAAATAAAAGGCATGTTGTTAAATAGTCAGTTAGCAGTATGAAAGGTTTATGCGTGTCTTTTCATGAGTAGGCAGACCTCCAGCATCAAACGCTTGTCGGGTAACAGGGACGCACGCGATGCCAGACTGTTGAATCCGGAGACAAGGTCGGCCTTTTGGTACCCAGCCTCACTACTTCGACGGACGCGAATAAACAACAGACAAAACTGAAACCGATCCCAAGTATTGTTTTGTAATTGAACGAAAAGATGAATATATTTTGTACTTATAGCATGTACGAATATAAAGAAACTTATCTGTTAAATGCGGACAGAGTCGACGCGGTGGGGAGTCCCCGAGCACGGCGAATATAAGGCGGGCGAGTCGCCGAATTGGCGAGCCGTTGATGACGAGTTCATGGCGGGCGAGTCCCCGAGCACAACGAATATGCGGCGGGCGAGTCGCCGAACATGGCGCGTCCGCGACCGTGGAGAGTCCGTGAGTGGAGAGTCCCCGAGCCTAGCGAGTCCGCGTTTAGACGAGTTCCGGAGCATGGCGAGTGCTCGAGCCTGGCTGGTTGGCGACGGTGAGTTCACCGCGGGCGACCCCCGAGCGTGGCGGACTGGGTGGACGGTGAAGTCGGCGCAGCGAGGGGTCGATGCAGCGAAGTCATCGGTATTCTCGATGGAGTCGACGCGCCAGAGCTCATCGTGACAACAAGGATTCTGCCGCACACCCAATGTCGACTATTGCCTGGTTGTCTCCGCATTCACATAAAAAATAATTAATACTACTAGATAGCAAAATAATCAGAATAATCTAGAGTGGAGAGAGATTATTTTACGCAGATCCGGTGTATGTATATATGTAGTCGCTTCATGTCCCTTTCAGGAATTGGATTGTCGCGTGCTGTTGTAGCAGATGAGTTTCACCAATATAGCTTGGCCACGCAGACGGTTCCATGGCGACATGATTCCAGTTCCAATTTCCCAGACGATTGGTGCATGTCAGTGAGTAATATATGCATACAATGAAGAGATTAGATCAAATAAAAAATTGAAAACATAGTTTAATGAGCGAGATGGGATTAAATAGATATCTCAAACCGATCTAGAACGCTCACGTGCCTGAGCTGTTTCAAGCGGGCACACGATCGTATATGATCGACCAGCACCCGACTCCCGAGCTCTTGGACAACATGCCAGGTGCGATCTGCATGCGTTCGATGGTTAGGGATCCCGCCCGAATCATCACCTTCATGCACCGCTTGCCCCACGATGGGCGTCAACTGTCGTGGAATTGGTCACGGCAGATACTACAGGGTAGCTTACGTAGAGGAAAGGGCAAGGCGACGTAGGAGAATCTGGGAGCGAGATTGGCACACGATATTCCCAGGTTCATGTCCCCTCGATGGACGATCGCTACGTCCTGCTAGCAATCCAGTATAAGATCATAGATTGGTTTACATGGAGTCGCCGTAGGCGGAGAAAGAGACTAGATCTAATATGACGTGGGAGAGAGAGCTGTCTAATGAGAGATGTCTCCCAAAGGGGTGTCCCTGGTGGCTTTATATATGTAGTCAGTTAGGGTTTACAAGTGCACTAATGGGCTTTGTATTAGAGTCGCCGTCTTGGGCCTCTAGTCGGCATGGCGTCTGGGTCCAGTACGTGTGAGTTGCCGTATACGGCGAGTCGACCCGCTCTAGGCTTGGCGTCAGTCGGCTCGATCCAGCTGGCGACTCCGCTTCATGGGTATACCCTGATTGGTATTCCCCCATCAACATTATTCTTCCCTACAATTGAAAATTTCCTTCGTACAAAACTTTACACAATCTTCATTAGCAACATTACTGTATTCAAGATAATAAGTCTCTGGGTTTAGTTTCAACACAAGTAAAACTTCCACTAAAACACAAGCTACTGTAGCAATTCCTTCTAAAATCTCAAATGATCAAAGAGAAAGAGATTAAGAGGCAAATGCAAATAATGGCAGAAATCTGTCAAAACAGACCAGCAGGTAAAAATCTATTTTTTCCGAAGATCTTCTGTTGCTCAAATAAAAAAGTGATAAACTAACAAAAGTTGGATAATAACCTGGGGCAGAAGCACAAAAAATTACAGCTCAATCCTACGTACAGAGATTTTTCACGAATTTTTACAGTGAAGCATAAAAATCTTTTCAGGACAGCAAATTTCCCAAGTCTTACTTCCCTCTCATTAGAGGTTTATTCTTGGCATAAAAACCACACAAAAAGGATAAGGAGAGGTTATTAAAGAGGTTATAACTTCCAAGACTCAACAAAAGAAAAACTTACTGCATAGAAATTTGGGTTATCTCCCAATAGTGCTTTTCTTTAACGCATTTGAGCTAGGCATGATAATTTCGATGATGCTCATATAATAAATATGAATTGAAGTAAAAGAGAGAATCAAGAAGCAAATATAGAATAAATTTAAGTCTAACCCACTTTCTATGAAAAATAATCTTGTAAAAAAACAAGTCATCAAAGCACAAAGCAATAAGCATAGGAAAGCAAAACAAGTGCAACTTCAAAATTTTGAACATAAAAAGGGGAAACTTGATATTGTTGAGATATATAAAACCATGTTTCCCTAATTAACAATATAACTATCACATAAAACATTCTTATCATGAGCCAATGCATAAAAGAATTAATACTCCCCACATAAACATAGTCATTCTTATTAATTGTAGTGGGAGCAAATTCAACAAAATAGCTATCATTATTATTCTCATCACCATAATCATCAAATATAGGAGGCATATTGTAATCATAATTAATTTTCTCCTCAATAGTAGGTGGACTGAAAATATCATATTCATCATATATTGGAGGTATAGTATCATCAAAGTAAATTTTCTCCTCCGTGCTTGGGGGACTAAAAATATCATGCTCATCAAAACCAGCTTCCCCAAGCTTAGACTTTTCCATAGCATTAGCAATAATGGTGTTCAAAGAATTCATACTAATAACATTGCTATTAGCATGCAAATAAAGTTCCATAGGTTTTTTAATTTTCTCTTCAAACACTTCATGTCCTAACTTAAGATAAATACTATAAAGCTCTCTAATTTTGTTGTTGTTTTCCATTAAGCCTAACTAGTGAAAATAAAAACAAGAAACAAAAAGATATAATTGCAGAATCTAAATGAAATAACTTTAAGCACTCACACACCAGCAACAGTACTAGAAGATAGCTTAGTAGCCAGAGGATGTGAGTACCTTTTACCTTACCTCCCCGGCAACAGCGCCAGAAAATACCTTGATGTCTATGCACGCTTCTATTCTTGTAGACAGTGTTGGGCCTCCAAGTGCAGAGGTTTGTAGAATAGCAGCAAACTTCCCTTAAGTGGATCACCCAAGGTTTATCGAACTCAGGGAGGAAGTGGTCAAAGGTATCCCTCTCAAGCAACCCTGCAATCAATATACAAGAAGTCTCTTGTGTCCCCAACACACCCAATACACTTTTCAGGTGTATAGGTGCACTAGTTCGGCGAAGAGATAATGAAATACAAGTAATATGGATGATTATAAGTGGTAATTGCAATCTGAAATAAGAGTGGAAGCAAGCAAACATGTAACAGGGCTGATTGTAAACGGTGTTTCAATGTTTAGAAACAAGGCCTAGGGATCATACTTTCACTAGTGGACACTCCCATATAAATATCATCTCTTCATTATTCTATCCTGAACTACTCTCCGGTTGGATGATGTAGGGCTGTAACAACACACCTTAAAGTTCGCATTCCCCATCTAGATAATCCCTCACTGTCACCTTGAGCTCTAGATGGTTCCAACAAACACCACAATCTCATAGAGACATCCAACTCAAATTATACTCATGATAAGTATTTATGTAACCTTAGCCAAAGTGCCACACCGTGTGCACACTATCAACTTCACACATGTGGGGATAAGCAGAGATTAATTAAAGCGCTTGAGTAGAAGAATAGATCTATAGATTACAAAGCTCATGATCTCATAGAGAGAGAGATGAACACTGTTGGGGGGATACCCCCGGGTAGGGTCACGCCGGGGTATAAAGGCCGAGTTAGCCGAGGTACGGCAAGGTCAAAGCAAGAGCTGGCCGAGTCACCTCAAGGCAGGCCGAATCAAGGGGTAACCCGGGCCAGGGGATGTCCACCTAACTGGGTCTCAGCCGACTTATGTAGTATGTCGGTAAGATGAATTTAACTCGTATGCAGGTACAGGTGTGGCCGTATCAACTAGGTGCGATCCAGACTATCTCAAAGCTTGTAAGAGAAGGAAGGTATCTCGCTGGTCAAAGGGTGACCACCGTACGCAGAGCGTGAGCAAAGCGGACAGGGGCCAGGACCACCAAGGCGTGGCCGACAAGGGTGACGATACCAATGTCGGATGACGCAGGCGCCGCAGAGGCTCACACAGCCTCTGCATGGATGGCGCTGGGCTAAAGTGACCCAGTCGGCTTACTATTTTGGGAAGAGGCATATTCCTTGGAATATGCCTCCACGTATGCCCTAATTAGAGACCTAGCCACCCCTATATAAGGAGGGCTAGGGCCTCTGTAGAGGGGGTTGGTCTCTAGTGGGTTAAGGTTTACTGGTATGTCCCTGAGGGCTAGCTAGTGGTGAGAGTAAGAGAGTTCCTTCTTCCTCCTCTCTCCAATACAGCTCAAGGAGCACTTGTAAACCGAAGAAGTAAATCAAATGTAAAGCAACTTTGTGTGGAATCACCGCACTATCCCTCCCTGGATTCCTCTAGTGCATTTAGTCCCCACCTTTAGCCTATCCATGGCATCTGCTGTGACACCACCACGACAAACACATAGCTACCAGTAGAGCCCTTAGCCTCGAGAGAGAACTACTCCCTCCTTATCATGGGAGTTAGCAATGGCGATGGAGATGGAAGTGGAGTCGATGGAGATGGCTCCAGGAGCACCTCCCCATCCTGGTAGGGTGCCGGAACAAAGACTTCTGTCCCCCAAATCTCCTCTTTGGTGGCGGCGGCGCTATGGAACTTTTCGTGGAATTCTGATTTGGTCTTTAGGGTTTTCGTCTCAGGGGAATATATAGGCGAAAGGGCAAGGTCAGTGGAGGCCCGAGGGGCCCACACCCCTAGTGGCGCGCCTGGGAGGGACCCGCGCCACCATATGGTGTGGCCATCCCCTGGCCCTCCTCCGTCTCTACTTTGGACTCCGTCTCGTGTCAGAAAAAATAGCAACTTCGGCTTTTGTTTCGTCCAATTCCGAGAATATTTCTTTTCTAGCTTTTCTGAAACCAAATACAGCAGAAAACAGGCAACTGGCACTGTGGCATCTTGTTAATAGGTTAGTTCCAGAAAATGTATAAAAATACCCCAAAGTGTGGACAAAACATAAGAAAGTAGATACTAAACAAGCATGGAACATCAAAAATTATAGATACGTTTATGACGTATCACTCATTCTCCGACAATCTTCAACCTCAAAACCACACACTCCACCATCATCCCATCATTACTTAGAGAGAGAGAGATATTGGTACTTGTAAGATTAGGGTTTGATACTTTGATCTACCTTCGGTTTGTATTTGATTGGATCTTTAATCGCTATTGTGGTTTGCTAAAAATAACTTTGAGATGATTTTTATTTGCAATACAATTATGCCCTTGATCTGTCTACCTCTCATGTCTGAGTAAATCCCCATAGGCATGGGAGATGTTGTTGATTGGTGAGATGTGATGTGCCTATTTTATTTCCATCCATTTGTGATTGTTGCAATGTTTATTTAAATAGTGAGAATGAATATCTTTGTTTGCCTAATGCGTGTTATCTAATTTAAGGGCCTAGGTAACATGATCCAAAGATCTCATAGGTATGAACTTGTATGCTAGAAATTCAGCGATCACTGAGTGACACGGCCGATGTCAAAGAAGAGCTAGCACTACTCGAGGAAAACAAGGATCCACTAAGATTAAATCCTTGATCCGGTTGAAAGACCTTAATTAATGCGCTGACCATGGCCGTGGTAACATGCAGATGGGTCATTGGGATTGGGAAGAATTGGCCATGAGGACTCCTAGTTGGTATATGGTTTTCTTGCCTACTCACTTATAAATAAGAATTATCATTATCACTTATTCCGCTTATTCCATTTGGCACTTTTACTATCACCATGAGCTGATTCTCTCCATGCCTAACTTCTCATCTGTAGGACCTTTACACATCTTTCGCATCTTTACTTTCATGCAATTAATTTATTTCCTAAGCAAGTTCCTCTATCTTTTATTAACCACTTCCACCGTCAACATTTGCAGTCAATTCACTCAAGACTTGTGACACCTTGGGTGCAACAGAAACACCGCATGACGAGGGTTTAACTCGTCAATGCCCATTGTTATGGACTTGGATTTTGGAGAAGGAGGGAGCACTGGAGGCATCAGTCGGCTAGCAAACAAGCACATAGGGACGCAAGATTTACCCAGGTTCAGGCCTCGTAGAGGTCCCTACTCTTGCTTGTCTGCTCTTGGAATTAATGAAGGAATCGAAGATTACAGGGGCGCGCAGATGCAATCTGGCGAGAGTTGTGGAAACTAGGGTTGTGATTGTCCTCCTCACCGCCCCCTCCTAGCCTTTATATAGATAGGCTAGGTCTCGGGTAGCAAGTCGAGTCGGTTACAGATTAGGGTTTTCCCTTTAAACTTTCTACTTGAGCTTCTTCTTGTTTCGCAAGCAACCGAGAGTTTGTGGGCCACTCGAATTCTTCATTGGGCCCTGGCAACACCGTGGGCTTCTGTCGTATCTGGACCGTATATACCAAACTCGAGTACCTGTAGGGTATACCCATGTCAGTAGCCCCCGAGTGTCCAGTGGAATCGCAGATTCAACTAGGGACTTTATGAAGCCTTTCAAGTGCATGATTGAGTGTTTTTCCGAGTGTTCTGTTTGTGTCATAGGGATTGTTGATATACGTGCCTGATTTAACCGATGTATCGGTGTCAGTTAACTGCCTTAGGGCAAAACAACGCAATCTACTCAAATTCGAGTCCCCAGACTCGAATTCAGAAAAGTGATGGCGTAATTCGACTCAGGCCACGGAGGTCTTACAGGAGTCGAATTCCAGTGTATAAGTGTGAGCACTCGACGCGTCCGTCAAGGCATGTTCTTCGTACCTGTAGGCACGGATATATTTCTGGTAGTGCACAGCAGATGCGTTGTCAGGCCTTATTCAGGTTTTATCTTCACGTTGTAAGCGCGACATCCGAATTTTTGTCATCGCGGAGATGATTCGGGTGGCCCAGGAGACGTAGTCTCTTTGTAGGGAAAGTATGAGGCGGAGTCGCCATGTCATTCGAGTGTGGATGTTATCAACACACAGTATGATGTACAAATAGTCATAGGGTACACGACCAGCGCTCCCTATGGGAGTAGCCCCCGAGTGCCTGGTTGAGTCGAAGACTCTAGTGGGGACTAAAAATCCTTTTGCGACTGTTGTCATCTTTTGTTGCTTGTTTCAGTCGAGTTGGCTTCCGGCGCTCCCTATGGCAGTAACCTAGATTTCACAATCGAATCGTAGTTTCGAGTGAGGGGTTTGTCTTGAATGCTCACATACCTGCATAAAAAATAATCTTAGGGTGCGTGACCAGCGGTCCCTATGGGAGTAGCCCCCGAGTGCTTGGTTGAGTCGAAGACTCGAGCAAGGACAAAAGTAGTCAAATTCTTCGGTTGCTGAAATCGATGACGTCAGTGCTGACGATGTGATGACCTCAGTTGCCCGCGTGAGCGGCTTGGACGGGACGTGACGAGCGGTGGGTCCCACTTTCTGACTTCGATTTGACCGAGCATGCGTAATCTTCTGTTTTAACTACGTATCCTTGATTTCCATGCGTAATGGAGATAGTGGGGGGATGGTTCATGCTTCAGCTTCGCCATGCGTTGATGGCGATGTGCGCCACACGTGTAGTAGGGTTTCTGCTGGCCGTTGGATGGTATCTGCGAGGAGGTTAAGTAGCAGCGCAGCTGCGGTAATTTTCCCCATTTGTCTTCTTTGCTCGTGCCTCCATCGCCATTGCTGCTGCTCTCTGCTTCCTTGCGCACTTCCTCATCACGGCACTGTACCAGCTCCGTGTCTTTCCCAGTTACTTCCTTCGCTCCCACCGCCATCGAAAGATGGACAAGAAGAAGGGAGTCGCCACCGCTGGATCCATGGCCGCCATTGCCGCCAGCAAGAAGAAGGGCGGTGCCGCCACCGTGGACACCAGCACTGCCAGCACTGGGAAGAAGAAGGGTGCGGGCACCCGCGTCACCAATGGCGCCTGGCGGACGTGCATCATCAAGCCTTCTGAGCTTCATCTTTATCGCCAAGATGGAGTTCTTCCCTCCGCTGAAGACGACTCATGAGTGCCCGGTGATGAGGTAATTCCTCATCCTCCTCCGGGTTTTCGGGTGATGTTCCTTGCATTCATCATCCGAGGTCTTTCTCTCCCTCTGCATCCTTTCTTTCGCGGCCTCCTTTGTTTCTATGGGCTCCAGCTTCACCAGCTGTCCCCAAATTCCATTCTCCACATCTCCTACTTCATTACTCTTTGCGAGTGCTGGCTCGGAATCAAGCCGCACTTTGGCCTCTTCAAGAGGCTTTTTAAGCTGAAACGCTAGTCGGCGTCCGGTTCTGTAGTCTATGATGTAGGAGGCTGCGGAATCCATGTCGACTCCTCTGTCACCTATTTTGCCATCAATCTCACCGCGTCCATCCAAGGGTGAAGAGACAAGTGGTTCTACATCCACGACCAGAAGGCTGACGGAGAGCACTATGGACTCGCGTCTTTTGATCTCGTGGTGACTTGCAAGAGGAGGCGTTCCTGGAAGAATGTCATTATGCCCGGCGAGTCCGCGGAAACAGAAGTGCTATATGAGCGCGTCTGCGACCTCGAAAACCGCATGGGCAAGGAAGAAGGTGGCGCTTCCCTCATTCGCACCTGGTTGCGCTGCCACGTTTAGCCTCTGCAGGCCAGAGTGCACCCTATGTTCTGCTAGACCGGTGCTGATGATGTCACTCGCGTGTCTGCCGAGGGCATTTCCGCGGGTGAGGTGGATAAGAGGGTGCGACTGGTAACCAAATACACCGCCAAGGAGGTTCTCCCAGGTGAACCAGTCATGCCTCCTTTCGACGCCTCTAACCCTCCTTCTGAGGTAGAACTGTACTGTGAAGTAGTTTTCGTTTTCGATTGCCTTTATGATGCTTTGATATATAATGTTGTATCTTCTGAATGCAGGACTGGAAGGTGTCTCCCAATTTGCCTCCACGTCTTGAAGGGGTTATCCCTCGTGAAGTGGATGAAGAGGACGAGTCAGAGTCGACCGTCCAATTGAAGAGGAGGGAGCCCCCGAGTCTAGTGACTAGGACACTCGCAAGCGTTCCCCTAGCAAGGACTCAGATGCCTCATCGCCGACAATGCCAGAAGGCCCTTCTATTGTTGCAGAGTAGCTAATCCCCGCCGTTCATGTGCACGCCATGGCTCCTCCTGCCCGGAAGAAGCTGCGACTACCGAAGGAGTTGTCGGAGTCGGAGGAGCAATCCTTTGACCTTGATAAATTTAGCTGGTAAGTTCTGCATTCGTGACCTTGTTTTTGGTTTCTTGTTGGGGTTGCCTTTTCCCTGAAGTTTTGTTTGATGTGCTTTGTAGCCGAGCGGTGTCATAGTATTCTGACAACGTCCAATTTGTGAAGGAGTCCGAAGTCGTAGATTCCAAGGCCAAGGAAGTGGCTGAACGGTCTTCTTCTCCTCCATTGACGGCTCACTCCAGGCATAATTCATCGAGTTCCTCGCATGCTGGGGAACATCAGATGGTTGCACGGACGACTGCACGGCAGTCATCTTCGGAGTCTCTGGAGGATCACGTAAGCGTCCTTTTGTTGTGTGGACATTCGAATTTGTAATTGATACTATTTTTTGATCCTTTGTTTTCTTCTGAGGCAGCTCATCATGAAGGAAGCTGCTCGTTTAGCGGAGCAAGTACTTGTAATGGGTCAACAGCATGCGCTGCTGGACAATCGCCATCGAGTTGTCGAAGGTTAGTTTTGGCTTCGTCTTTGTCCTTGTGAAGTTTATATATTCGATTGATGATACGTCCTATGCTTTGTAGTTGAGCACAACGACCTTCTTCATAATGCTACTTCCCTTGAAAAGATGCTCGCCGTGGCTGTGAAGAGTCGCGACGAAGCAATCACAGCTCTGGAGGAGTCGTGAAAGCGAGAGGAGGATCTCCGCGTCTCCACTGCTGAGAGGGAGAAGTTGTTCGAGGAGCAAATTTTCTCGATTGCCAAGTCCCTCTCAGGTATTCCTTCAGCTGAATTTTGCATTGTGCTTCGACATCGTGTTATTGTGCTAACACCTTTTGTGTATGCAGATGCCAGCGGCCTGAGCTTTGACGCCCAGTCTCTGCGTCACACTGATGCATTGGCAGGCGCCGTCATGGCAGTCGAAGACTTCAATGCTTCCCTTCAGGGGACGTTGACAAAGGCTAGGGGTGTACTCAGCCGCATCAGTGAGGATCTGACTCCCAAGGCTGAGCTTATTGATAACCTTGAGGATCTGGTGGAATCCCTCCCTAGAGGTATTCCCATGGACTTTAGGAACTCTCAGCGATCTGTCAGCGCCACCATGGCACTCGCGATGGTGCAAGCCTATGGCATGGAGATGGACCCTGCCGTGATCTCCAAGGCGATGCCCGTCGGTGCAGATGTTCAACAGGTAGTGTTTGCTCCCTTTGCAATTGTCTGCGGTAAGTATGGGCCGCAGCTCATCAATACAGTCGCCAAATATTCCGAGGAGCTGCAGCGAGCAAAGAAGGCGGCGAAGGCTACGGTGTTAGGGGCTGGCACCAGAAAGTCTATAGCATTAGAGGCTACCACGGACTCGATGAGGCCCCCGAAGTAAAATTCAAAGTCGAAGAAGCACACTGCTCCTTAGTAGCTAATCTATAATAGTTGTAGTTTGAAACTATGCTTTTGTGGGAGTATCCCTGACGAGACATTTGCTATGCTTGAATGCATTCGTGCCTTTTATCAATGTATTATTGATCCCTCATTTTCTCTTGCTCTATTTGTGATAGGGTATGTCGAGTGGTCCTTCGAGTGATCCTCGTGATCCTCCGTCCACCGATGAGACCTTGGCGCAGCTACGCTCAAAGGTGGAGGAGTTGTCATTGCTTTCGCGATTGCGCGATTGTATTAAGCAGTTGGAGCGTGAGTTTCCCATCCTCCGCGGTAGTGCAGATGTTTGGAAGTCGAAGGCGGAGAAGTCCACCGCACGTGAGAAGTATCTCTTGGAGGAGGTGGCGCAGCTGAATGAGCAGTTCAAATGTTAGCTTTCTGCCCTCTCATCTTTTCTTTTATCCAGTCGCGGCGATGCCTTGTCTTCACACTTTGCCAATTTGGTTGGTGTAGTTGTCAGTGCTCGTCATCCGCAGGATGAGAAGGACCGGATTGCTATTCGAATGAATGAATTGACCAAGGAGCAACTACATGCGAGTGGATACTTTTGGGTTGACCATGATCGTGCGGTTACCTTGGCGACCCTACAGGATCGTTCTTCTCGAGTGCTCCAATGCTTGAAGAAGGCACAGTCATGCCTTAGGCATATTTATCAAACAATGTTCCCGTTGGACGTCATCCCTTCAAGCCTGCTAGCCCTCCTGGCAAAGTTTCAAGATTTGAGTGTGGTTCGCGAGTGCGTGCGACATCAGTTAGTAGCTGGTGCTAAGGCTGCATTGTCACTGGTGCAACTGCATAGGCCGGATGTAGATGTTGTAGCTATTGTAGCTGGGCCGCCGCCTCCGCCAGAAGGTATGACCTGGGACATGGTTCCGCACTACCAAGCGGTTGATTGCCCAGCAGAAGAAATTGTCGACTTCTTCGAGGGGCAGACGAACGTTCTTCTTTTGCAGCAGTAGCATGTTTTATATCCTGCACATAATTGTATAAGTGTTGTAAAGTTCATACGATTGTATTGGGTGTATCGAGCACCCGTTGCTATGTGAAGACCATGTTAGCTTATATATTTTTCGAGTGCGCTGCACTTTGCGATTCCTTTTCGTTAGCCTGACGTGTGTTTATCTCAGCACCTTGCCAACTTGTCAGGTGCGCTGTAGCTGGGTTGGTGTTTATCAAGGGTTCGATTAGTGCGTCAACTACTCAGGATATCGCGATTAGTTCGTAGAACAGGAGTGTATAGGGTGGCGCAGTGCCCGAGTGATGAAATTGCAGGAAAGTTAGAAAAATACACAGAGTTTTGGGGCACTTAGCTTTATTTATTCGCAGAATAGTACGAGGTACAAGGTGTTGCTATGTAGCCTGGGTGAATAGCCTTATTTGTAAATGTAAAAAGGACTAAGGGTAGAAGCGGTGCAGCTGCGTGATGTTCCAGGGGTTGGAGTATGCGACTCCTGTTTCGAAATCTTTAAGGCGATAGGCGCCACCTGGGATTACTTCTATAATCACGTAAGGTCCCTCCCAAGGGGACTCGAGCTTGAGATACCCTTGTTGCTTCAATCGCAGGACCAAGTCTCCTTCGACGAAGGATCTGGGGCGTAGCATTCTGCTGTGGTAGTTGCGGAGATTTTGCTGGTAGATTGTTGATCTCTCCGTTGTGATTTCTCGTGCCTCGTCGAGGAGGTCGACGGAGTCTTCGAGTGCGAGAGTAGATTCCTTCTTGCTGTATGCGACCACCCGTGGGGCTTTGAAGCGCACTTCTGTGGGTAGCACTGCTTCAGTGCCGTGCACCAGGGAGAACGGAGTATAGCTCGTAGCACTGTTTGGGGTTGTGCGCAAGCTCCAGAGTACAGATTGTAGTTCTTCTGGCTAGCATCCCGCGGCTTGTTCAAGTGGCCGAATGAGTCGCTTCTTGATTCCACCGCATCCGAGGCCGTTGGACTTTTCCACATGACCGTTGGTCTGTGGGTGAGCTACCGAGGCGTAGCTTACGTTGATTCCCAAGTTTTCGCAGAACTCTTGGAACTCCTTGGAGGTGAAGTTTGTCCCATTGTCCGTGATAATTCTATGTGGCACCCCAAAGCGATAGACAATGGACTCGAAGAACTTGACGACGCTGGCTCCTGATTGGTTTGTTACCGGCATGGCCTCTATCCACTTGGTGAATTTGTCGACTGTGACTAAGAGGTAGACGTAACTTCCTCGTGAGGACGTTGGGAGCTTGCCGACCATGTCGAGTCCCCATTGTGCGAAGGGCCAAGCCAATGGTATTGGTCAAACTTCCACACCAGGTGCATGAGGTTTGTCGGTGAATCGCTGGCAGGCGTTGCAGTGCTGGACGATGTCCTTGGTGTCGCGCATGGCCGTGGGCTAGTAGAATCCAGCTTGTAGAGCTTTGGCGACAAGGGCGCGACTGCCGGCATGATGTCCGTAGGTGCCTTCGTGTATGTCGAGGAGGACGGCCCTTCCGTCCCTGTTGGAGACGCATCATTGGAGTACTCCTGTAATGCTGTGTTTGTATAGTTCGCTGTTGATAACGGCGAATGCCTTGGGTCATCGCGTGATGTGTCGCGCATCAGTCGGATCCTCTGGCAGCCTTTTGCTGAGCAGGTATGTGAGGTACGACTGTGTCCAAGATGGCTCGATCATCATGACGCTCATTGGTCCTTCGAGTCTTGTATCAAGCTTCATGTCATCGAGTGCCATTGGCTCGTTGGGTGGCGTAGCCCCCGAGTCCGTTGACGTGCTTGCTTTCTTCTCTGGAGCCTTTGGCTTGATGGAGCGCTCGTAGATGCACTCGAGAAATACCCCAGGTGGTATGGGGGCGCAGGTGGAGCCGATGTTGGTGAGTGTGTCCGCCTCTTCGTTGCTTTCACGGCCTACGTGTCGCAGCTCACAACCATCAAATTCTCCTTCGAGTGTGTCGTAGAGGTCACGATAGGCGATCATGTTGTCGCTCAGTGCGTCGCACTCGTGCATCGTTTGATTGACCACCAGTTTGGAGTCACCGTAGATGATGAGCCTTTTGGCACCGCAAGCTTTTGCCATCCGCATCCCATGAATCAGCGCTTTGTACTCAGCTTCATTGTTGGAGGCGGTGAATTGCATTCGCAAAATGTATTTCATCTTGTCTCCCTGGGGCGACGTCAGTATGACACATGCGTCGGCCCCGTCTTTTCGCTTAGACCCATCAAAGTGCATTGTCCAAAGATAGGACATATCTAGCTTGTCAAGGAGTTGGTTTTCCATCTAGTGCACGAGGAAGTCCGGGAGAACTTGCGACTTGATCGCGTCACGCTTCTCGTATGTTATGTCTCGTGGAGACAATTCGATCCCCCAGAGCACGACTCGTCCGGTGGCATCGGGATTATTGAGTATATGCCCGAGCGAAGCGTCGTTAACCACCATGATTGGATGCTCCTGAAAGTAGTGGCACAGTCGCCTGGCTATCATGAGGACGCCATAGGCCAGCTTTTGGTGATGCGGGTACCGCTGCTTTGTTGGCATGAGCACCTCACTGAGGTAGTATACTGGGCGTTGCACCCCGTGGACTTTGTTTTCTTCGGCTCGCTCCACCACGAGCATAGTGTTGACCAACTGGTTGGTGGCGGAGATGTAGAGCAGCAGTGGCTCCTTTTCACGAGGCGTCACCAGTATTGGTGAAGTGGATAATAGACACTTGAGGTCTTCAAATGCTTCTTGTGCTTCGTCTGTCCACTCAAACTTGTTAGTCTTGCGGAGGAGTTGGTAGAAGGGTAGTGCCTTTTCACCCATGCGACTGATGAATCGACTGAGCGTCGCGATTCTCCCAGCTAGCTGTTGGACGCCTTTTATGTTCTTCGGCTTCTCCATGGCCAGTATGGCTTTTATTTTCTTCGGGTTTGCTTCGATTCCTCTCACAGAGATGAGATACCTGAGTAGTTGTCCAAATTGTACGCCGAAGGCGCATTTGTCCGGACTGAGCTTGATCCGGTAGCGATCGAGGTTAGCAAAGGTCTCGCGGAGATCGTCGATTAACGAGGCTTCCTCCTTGGTTTTGATGACGATGTCGTCAACGTAGACTTGGATATTGCGACCAAGTTGGTTCTTGAGGCAGGCCTGCATGCATCGCTGATAGGTCGCTCCTGCGTTTTCTAGCCCGAAAGGCATGGTGTTGTAGCAGAACACACCAAATGGCTTCATAAACATTGTCTTCTCTTGGTCCTCCTCCTTCATTTGAATCTGATTGTAGCCTGAGTAGGCATCGAGGAAGTAGAGGCGTTCACATCCCGCGGTAGAGTCGATGATTTGGTTGATTCGTGGCAGCGGGAGTGGTCCTTTGGGCAGTGCTTATTCAGGGAGGTGAAGTCCACGCACATCCGCGGGATATCCGTGTCTTTTTTGGGCACCAGCACTGTATTAGAGAGCCAAGTGCTTTCCTTTATCTCGCGTATGAAGTTTGCGTCGATGAGTCTTTTGATCTCCATTCCGGATGCTTTCGCTCGTGGTTCATACCATCGCCGAATTGTCTGCTTGAC
Organism: Avena sativa; assembly: GCA_916181665.1. Taxonomy (NCBI): domain Eukaryota; kingdom Viridiplantae; phylum Streptophyta; class Magnoliopsida; order Poales; family Poaceae; genus Avena; species Avena sativa. The sequence goes on from OV702288.1 coordinate 631,095,596, forward strand.
TGGCCTTGCGTCTGGATTCACGTTGAGTGAGTGCTTGGCGAATTCCCTGGGAACCCCTGGCATGTCTGCTGGACACCAGGCGAAGATTCCCCAGTGCTCATGGAGGAAATTGACGAGCATGAGTTCCTATGCGGAACTCAAGTTGTTGGCGATGAGGGTCATCTTGGTCGGGTCCATTGGGTGGACCTGGACTTTCTTCGTGTGCACCGATGAGTCGAATGATAGATCGGGTGAGCTTGGCCTGCTTAGGGGAGGCAGACTGTTGTCTGTTGACTCCTTTAATCTTGTGAGTTCCTCCTGCATGCCGAAGGACTGGGAGATTCTGCTGAATTCCCTTTCATAGTTGTCGGACCTCTCGAAGCTTCCGTTATTGTGATGCCGCTATTTGGACCTGGCATTTTCATCTGCAGGTAGGCATAGTGCGGCACTGCCATGAACCGAGCTAACATGACGCGTCCGAGGATGCGGTGGTATTGCGAAGGCCAGTCGATGACTTCGAAGTCGATGCATTCTCGCCGAAAGTTTTTTGGCATGAAGATGACGTCGAGGTTGATTTTTCCTAGGGGATATATGCCCTTGCCTAGGACGATGCCGTGGAACGTCGTGTCTGAGACCTCCAGACAGGTCAGAGGGATCCTCATTGCACGCAAGGTACTCGCGAACATGAGATTAATGCCGCTCCCACCATCCATGAAGACGCGACTCATGTCGAAGCCTTCGATCTGCGCCTCAAGTACGAGGGGACAGTGGCCTGGACGAGGGACTTGGCGCGGATGGTCGCGCTTGTCGAAGGTGATGTAAGAGTCACTTCCACTGAGGTACTCAGTGGTGGAGGGCGGGGAATTTGTCGCCAAGTTGACTTGGCGAGTGATGGCCTTCTGCACTCGATTTGCGGGGCGCCCTTTTTGGATCATCATGTTGCCTACGGCTCGTGGGTATGGCTCGCCTCCATGGTGTTGGACTGGCGTAGCCGTGGGTGGTGGTGGCCCGGGCGGTGGTGGAGGAGATCCATGTGCCACAACGCCTGGGGCGGCTCCATAGCCCCTATTGACTACATCGCGATTCATCCGGGCTAGGCCCTCATGGAGTTTGAGGAACTCGCTGCAGTCCTTGAGGAGGTGGCTAGATTTCTTCTTGCCGGAGTGCTTGTCGATGTAGAAGTGCACGGTGCATGGTCCGAACAGTTTGTCCTCGATAGATGTTGCGGGTGCCTCTTCGCGAGTGTGGTGCTGCCACACTTGCATGGTATTCTCGCGAGTGTGGTGCTGCCACACTTGCACGCATATCCACCGTCATGGAGCTAAAGTCGAGGACTTTCATGGCTTCTATGCGCTCTTGCTCGGTGAGGTGAGCCAGTCGAGATCTTCTCTTGTTGGCCACGTACTCGTTGCCTTTGGAGGAGGATCCTCCGTCGGGGGAGAGCCTAGCTCGCCGAAGGCTTGACTCATCTGCCGCCTTTTTACGTGCTTCAAGTTGCACGATTGCATGTAGATGGCATCTGTATTCCTCCTTCAGCAGCCAATGGTAGCCCATCAGCATGCCCTGCAGGGAGTCGAGGGGCAAAGGATTGCCTCGTAGAGCTTCTCGACAACAGGCCCACTCGTTATTGTTGAGCCTGATCACTACATGTTCTCCAGTGTTTTCGTTCATAATGGTCAGCGGTTCTCCTCCCGCTCCATTGTTGATGGGCGCGCCATTGCCACCATTGGTGGGGCCGCCGTTAGGTATGTCGTCGTTGGGTGGCCCGCCGTTGGGTATGCCACCGTTGGGTGGCCCGGTGCCAGATCCGGTGCCGGCGTTTTTCGCGATTGGTGATAGTGTCACCCACGTTGATGACGGTGCACATGAAGTGGTTGGGGAAGCTGTTGCTCCCGCAACTTTTAGATCCGGAGCCGTAAGCCCCATCTTCTGTGTCTAGGTCACCCAGATCAGATCCGCGACTGCTGTCGCTATCCATGCTCCCAATTGTTTCCGAGGCGTTAAGCTCGCTGAGGGTGCCGATTGGTGGAGGGAACCACGATGCTGGGCAATCGATGGTGTCGTTGGCTGGTCAGGCATGCGAAGTGTGCCTAACTGGCCCACTTGGAAGCGGAAGCTCCCGATCGCCAGGATGATCCCGTCGCCCATGGACTCGAAATCTAGGCAAGTGGCCGGCGTGTGGACGGTGAAGTCGAAAGCGACGAAGAGCTGGTGAATCTCCGCTGTTGCGGAGTTGTAGATCGCGATTGATGGGGCCAAAGAATCCGCAACATCAGCACTCCCAATTCCCATAGACGGCGATTGACGAGGGTTTAACTCGTCAATGACCATTGTTATGGACTTGGGTTTTGGAGAAGGAGGGATCCATGGAGGCATCAGTCGGCTAGAAAACAAGTACATAGGGACGCAAGATTTACCAAGGTTCAGGCCTCGTAGAGGTCCCTACTCCTACTTGTCTTCTCTTGGAATTAACGAAGGGGCGCGCAGATGCAATCTAGCGAGAGTTGTGGAAACTAGGGTTGTGATTGTCCTCCTTGCCGCTCCCTCCTAGCCTTTATATAGATATGCTAGGTCTCGGGTAGCAGGTCGAGTCGGTTATAGATTAGGGTTTTCCCTTTGAACTTTTTATCTTAAGCTTCTTCTTGTTTCGCAAGCAACCGAGAGTCCGTGGGCCACTCGAATTCTTCATTGGGCCCTAGAAACGCCGTGGGCTTCTGTTGTATCTGGACCGTATATACCAAACTCGAGTACCTGTAGGGTATACCCATGTCACCACATAAAAACACTTTCCTAGGCTCCTCGTTGGGATCGATATAAAAACTGGAATTAATACTTCCGCAAAAATATTCTCTGATGAACTTGTGCACTTGCAGGCCATCAACTCTCCTCAGGACGAGACGGTGCCGCCACACCCCGCCTAAGCTCCGGCCGGAGGAGCGCCCCCCTTCAGATCCTGGCCGGAGGAGCACCTCCCCTTCAGATCCCGGCTGGAGGAGCACCTCCCCTTCTCCCTCCCCTTGCAGCCGATTTTGGCCATGTGAGTTCTATTTTGGCCATGTGAGTTTGAGTTTCAAACCTATTTTGGCCGATTTTAGCTAGCTGCAATTATAGAGACACTTGGTGGAGCTCTGATAACAAAAACTAGAAGGGACCTTTATGTTTCTAATTTTGTCTGCACTAGCATCTAGTTTATTTTAGGTTTGGAGTTGAGTAGGAGATCATCTATTTGGTTTGGAATTGAGTAGATCGATTTGTCTAGTGGGAGAGTTAGGTTATAAGTCAATAAGAGCAGAGGTATAATTAGTGAATATTTTCCGTGTTAAACTTGTATTTCCTTTTATTTTGTATAGAGCACAGAGCCAAATTTACTTATGTTTAGGAGCACAGTCAGTGTTTCTCACTTCTCGTCACATTGTTCTCTAACCAATGCAATATGCAAGAATTCATTCTTGAGGGGGATATGTTTATCGAAGTGGTTTGTTATCATGTAGACGGTGTTGCGCCTACCTGTCGAATACACCTTTTGTGTGTTATTCATAAGGCAATACTATGGTTATCCAACTATCATTTGCAAATAATTCTGAATCGTGTTGTTAAGTACATCTTATTTGTTTGTCTAGAGGCATGAAAGTATAATAAGTATAAAATATTTTTCATGGTGTTGGATTGCTTGTTCATCTTAACTTTGCTAGGCTTGAAGAAATACCCCATCTTAATGAGTTCCATGATAATTCTGCTAATATCGGTCCCCATTCTTATTTTTCTTGATTGAATACGCTGCTCAGCATGTTTCTTAGTGTGAAATATCATTTCCTCATTTATATCAGTTAGTTAGATAGTGCTATCCAAGAAAATGATATGTACCCACATTTTACTCATATTAGTGGAATTCTTAGTGTGAATTTGTAGTTGTGTAGCTAATTTGTGAATCAGGACTTGTGAACTTGCTAATAGTGGAACCTTGCATTATCATGCAGGGATATGCGTCGAGTTTGAGAGTGGGGACATCGACGGAGGGCGGTTTGCAGGAGCATCGCTGATCTTCTTCGCTGTCGGTCACGCTTCGAGGGTAAGAAATCCGTTCGCCTTTCTTGCAAGTACGTTTTATTTAAGTGTCTAGATCACCAAGTATGTCGCATCACCTAGGCGTCTTTTCCTGTCTGTATGCGTTACACGGATAAATATGCACACAAGGTTAGATTTGCATATTATGAAGCGTAATGCTTGCGGCATTTGCGGGAAAGTTGGCGGATGCGTAGTTGGGTACATTCTCCATGCTCTACCCTAGTCCGAGTTAGGATTTCGGCAGCACCTCCCTGTTGTTCTCTAGATGCACATCCTCTGGCTTTTTACCGAGACGTGTATCGGGAGAGCAGCGGGGAGGTGCTGCCGAAATTCTATCTCGGAGTGGGGTAGAGCATGGAGAACGTATTCAATCTACGGATCCGACGGCTACTAGGACCCTCTATACCTATTAGAGATGTAGGTTGATGCATGCAGTTTGCCCGATAGAAAATAAAAATATGATGCATTTAATTTCATGCTATTATTTGATATGAAATGTTATATTTGTTGTTTTGCTCCCAATAAAGCATAGGATGGCTGATAATGGGTGGATATACAGAGCTCGTATTAGTGGGACTGAAAGAACATATGAGTGGATGTGGAAGACCAATTTATTAGTGAAGGAGTAAACGTGTGGTTCAAAGGCGGGTGTTCATCCAAATTGCCCTTGCGCTCATTGCAAGAGGCGCCATCATCAGGGAAAGGATGAAATGACTAAACACCTTTGTTTGCATGGGTATATGCCTAACTTCCATGTCAGTCGACTTTTCTTAGTACAATCATGACAGAGGTGAGGTGATGTGGCAGCGGATTGATGGCAATGAGTACGATGGGATTAACTACTTGCTAGATGATCTTTGTGATACTGGCATGCCAGATTCTCCACCTCCACGAGAGGAACCGGAGGAAACAGAGGAACAGGGTGAATCGGAGGAACCGGAGCCAGCCGCGAAGGCCTTCCTTGATATGATGGCCTCGGCTAAGAGGCCTCTATACGAGGGTGCAAAAATTTCTCAGCTCTATGCCATCTCGCAAGTACTAGCTGACAAGGCCCAGTACGATGACACCTGATGAGTGCATATTTGCATCATGTTTTACATTGTTATTTTACGTTGTAGATATAGGATCTTGGTATTTTATGGTGCTCGCGCGCAAATTTTATGTCTGTTTTCACCAGGATCAGGACAAATGATGGATCCAATGGATACAATTCTTGGAGGCAGAAGCGAACAAGGGAGGCAGGAGGTTGTACTATGGAGAAAAGGAGTCAAAAACAACGTAAATCGCTTATTTGGGAAATATTAATAATACCAGAAGAAAACCAGAAGCGAACAAGGGAGGCAGAAGGTTCAACGACCAACTATACGTCGGGAGCAACTTTTCCGGTCATATAGCTCCGGCCGTATAGTTGACGCCGCCTCCGCCTCGTCAATTAGTTTGACCCCGTGCAATTGGTTCGAGGAGATGACATACAGAACACGTAGAAATCACGAAAACCTCACCTCCGGAAGGCATCTAGAGGGGTAACTCATCCGCCCGGGATCCATCTTTGCCCTGCGCAGATCCAGGAGGCTAAGGCATCGATCTTCATCAACCACCGCTGCATCACCACCATCTCCATCCATCCCATCTACATCTTGTCTAGATCTTGTTGTAATTCCCGTATCCATTGCGAATTTATAAAACAAGTACTATTCATCTATGATTGTTTTCATTACCATTGCTATGATGTTGATTGCCTCCATGTCTGAGTAGATCTCTAGTTCTTGGGGAGATGGAGAAACCCTAGCATATGACTAAGATTAGATAGAGATTATTATGTTATACATCATTATGTGTACATGTTAATTGTCTTCATCTTGATATTGGGAGTTGTGCACCTCCTTAATATTTGCCTCTTATGAGGACTCGATGAAGGGGATTACTTGTTAGTAGACGAAGGGATGATATCACTTACTGTGACTATAAAGCTATTGTCATTCTTTACGTACTAACTTGGGGAATCAAGGAGAACTCACCCAGCCATGTCCATGCCACGGGAGAAATCCCTTAATAGCGCGGTAACACGATGGTTGTCGGTTACTGTCTGTTGTGGTTATGAGGATGAGGTGTGCAGCGGTTGCTGGAAAATCATCCATATATGGAGCTCCTCCCACATACATACACATTATGAGAATATTTGTTATAATACTCTCGATTACTTAGTCTAAATTGCTAGCGGTGTATCCACTATTCCCTGAGAATGCCTTTTTCCTATCGTAGTTCCAAAGTTCTATTACACACGCGATTCTTACTTTCTGCATTAAGTTTTGCTTTACTTTAAATTACCTTGTTCAACCAAAAACCCAAAAACAACTCTACTTATCTTGCATCTTAAAGTTATTTCTTAAGTACTTCATTTAGTTATAGTTAAAAGCATTTTAGTCTTTTGCCTACTGCTCCCTGTGGGATCGATATCTTTCTTTTGAAACTAGCTACAAACGATCTGTACACCTGCAGTCATCAAGCTACTTTTTGGCGCCATCGTCAGGGAGCTTAGCGCTATAAGTCACTTTACTTTTAGTTATTTACTTTCATTGTACTAATTTTTACTTGAGTTGGAGGACCACAACAATGGACAATACTCAGCATTTAAACCAGCTTGAGGTAGTAAGGAAAATGGGTTTGCCCATGGACGCTTTTATAACTGTCAACAAAAATATAAATCCGGATGGAGTCGAGATCCATCCTTTATTATTTGAATTATTACATTCTAAAAAAATTGCAGGAACCAATGAAGAAAGTCCATATGGACACTTACAATTCTTTCAAGACATTCTCAGTTCCTTTATTTTCGATGACTGTAATCATGATATGGTTAAAATCCAGTTGTTTAGACAAACTCTCTCTAATAATGTTTGCGACTGGTACAGATATTTTTGTGCAGACTTTTTGTGCAGAAGCACCAAGGACTTGGGAGGAACTAAAAACAAAGTTCCTATCAAAATATTATTTTGAAAGCAAAGCTCACATGATGAGAGGTATTATTATCAGTTTCAAAAATAATCCTAGTGAGGACTTATATGAAGGATATCTAAGGTAAAAAAGCTACTTAGATAATTGCCCCATCATCGTTTGCCTGATTGGTTAATCACCCATACATTTTATGGAGGGCTAAATATTCAAAATAGGACGAATCTAGACACTGCTTCAAATGGCAGTTTTCTATCTTATACCTATGACGAGGCTTGGAATGTAATAATAAAAATGAGTGAAGCAACTAAAAATTTTAAAGATAAGGAAAATATTACAAATAGTTTTTTTGAATATGCTTGCATTAATGATTTCCTTATAGATGAGAGGATAGAAACAATGATTAAAACCCTCGGTATTGATCCTTACTCAGTGAAGAAAATTATTGAGAATTATGAAGGGCATTTGCAGGTACCTATAGAATGAGAACCTCATAAACCCCTCGAAGAAAATAAGCATGCAAGAGCACTAATGGAAGGGTTCTCCTCGATACCTATACAGGGAATTTTTTAAAAAATACAAAGAGAGGAAGAACAAATAAAGAAGATACCAAAGAAACCAGAAAGGAATTCCTAAGCTACAAATATAAATAATGTTATAATAAAAGATCTTATGGAAGCACGAATAGTGGAAGATGAAGTGATTATGTTAGACCGTGAAACCTCAGAATTCATCCAAGGTAAGGTTCGAGGTAACGAAACTTCAAAACCTATGACTCCTATATATTATGGAGAAACTTTCTTATATGGAATTTGCGAACCAATTTCTACCATAAATATTATGCTATCATCACTTTATGAAGAACTTCGTTACAACTTGAATAATCCAGATGTTGAACAGGTAGAAACTACTATTAAATTGTCTAATAGAACCAATATAAAACCGGAAGGGGTAATCAGAAACATCTATGTCTTTATTGGCTCACCCATGTACCCCCTTGATTTTCATATTGTTGATATGCCTCGAGATTCTTTTTGTCCTATTCTTTTAGGCAGGCCTTTTATTTCCATCACCAAAGCTCGAGTAGATAATCAGAAGGAAACTTTTTGATTGAAGTTTGGAGAAGAGGAAATGATATTCCACTTTGCCAAACTAAAGAAGAGGCCATATGAAGTAGAGGATATCAAGGAAGAAAAGACAATTGTCGAGCTAGCGGCAATTCATTTCCGTACTCCACAAGACGAATTAGAAAGGAGCTTGATTAATTGGGAAGAAGCACCAGATGATGAGAAGAAAGAAGACATGGATGATTACCTTGATTCAATTCTAGAAGAACAAAATCCACATGACTATGAAGAATTGGTAAGAACAGGAGATGAAGAACCTCCACCGATAGAATTGAAAAACCTTCTGGATAATATGAGGTATGGGTTTTTAGATAATGAAAATAAATGTCCTGTCATTATTAGCAAGAATCTATCATAAAATGAAACGAATAAACTCATTTCAGTTTTGGTTAAGCATCGTGAAGCCTTTGGATATACATTGAGTGATATTAAAGGAATATATCCATCTATTGTAACACATAAGATTACCATGCTTGATGATGCTGAACCGTAGTAGATACGCAAAGAAGGCTTAATCCTAAGATGAAGGAAGTAGTAAGAAAAGAAGTTATATGCTTACTTGATGCTGGCATAATATATCCTATTTCTGACAGTAAGTGGGTTAGCCCAGCTCATTGCATACCAAGACAAGGTGGTCTTGATGTTGCTATGAATGAGGAAGGTGAGCTATTTCTCGTGAGGTCAATTGTAGGATATCATATGTGCATTGATTTCGGGAAGCTAAATCGTGAGACACAGGAAAATCATAAACCTATACAATTCATGGACAAAATCTTAGAAAGACTTAGTAATAATTCTTACTTTTGTTTTCTTGACGGTTATTCTGGATATTCTCAAATTTCCATACAGCCGGAAGATCAAGAGAAAACAACTTTCACTTGTCCTTATGGCACATATGCTTATAGATTAATTCCATTTGGCTTATGTAATGCAACAACAACTTTTTAGGAATGTGTTCTAAAGATTTTTGATGATTTTGTTGAGAAGACTATGGAAGTTCTAACAAATGATTTTGTCGTTTGTGGAACAACTTTTTATAATTGCCTCTACAATCTGACCAAAGTTTTGCAGAGATGCAGGCAATCAAACTTGGTTTTGAATTGGGAGCAATGTCATTTCATGGAAAGAGAAGGTAAAGTTTTTGGGCACAAAGTTTCGGAGAAGCGAATAGAAATAGATAAAACTAATATAAATGCTATTGAAAATCTCCTAATACCTTAGGACATTAAAAACTTAAAAATGTTTCTAGGACATGCAGGATTTTATAAGTGGTTTACAAAAGATTTTGCTAAACTTGCTATGCCCCGTTACCAATCTTCTTGATGAGGAAACTCTATTCTATTTAGACCATGATTGCATTGCAGCTTTTGAGAACCTTAAGGATAGACTAGTTTCAGCACCAATCATGCAATCTCCAAAGTGGGATGAACCTTTCGAAATTATGTGTGATGCTAGTGATTATGCTTTAGGGGTTGTGTTGGGACAGCGAGATGGAAAGAATTTGAATGTTATTTATTATGCTAGTAGACCTCTTAATAAGATTCAGAAACATTATGCTACTACATAAAAAGAGTTTCTAGCTATCATTTTTGCTTGCGACAAATTTAGATCTTACATAATTAATTCTAAGGTAATAATTCATACGGATCACCAAGCTTTGTGTCACCTCCTGGTAAAAAAGGATGCTAAGCCTAGGTTAATTAGTGGTTTTATTACTACAGGAATACGATTTGCAAATAGTATATAGGAGGGGTAAGGATAATCCGATAGCAGATCATCTCTCTAGGATGGAGGGAATAATTAACGACCCTGTACCTATTAATGAATCATTTCCGGGAGAATATTTAGCAAAGGTAGAAATTGCTGATCCATGGTATGTATACTATGCTAACTATCTAGGAACAAATTTTTTACCTCTCTGTATGTCAAGAAATCAAAGAATGAAATTCTTTAGTGATCTTAAATATTACTTTTGGGATGATCCATATCTATATCATCATGCACTTGCTGGAATGATTCGGAAGTGTGTTCCTAATCACCAAATGAATGCGATATTGAAGGCTTGTCATGACAACCCATATGGATGGCATCATGCAGGTAAAAGAACTGCTGCAAAGGTACTTCAATCCGGATTCTATTGGCCCACCTTGCTCAAGGATGCACACAGGTATGTGGAATACTGTGATGCTTGCCAAAGAAGAGGTAATATAGGTAGGAGACAAGAAATGGCAATGAATTATAGTCTAATAATTGAACCCTTTGATGTATGGGGACTGGATTACATGGGACCATTTATAGAGTCAAATGGTTATACTCATATTCTTGTTGCTACTGACTATGTTACTAAGTGGGTTGAAGCTATACCAACAAATCACGCAGATACAACTACCTCAGTGAAGATGATCAAGGATGTCATATTCCCCAGGTTTGGAGTTCCTAGATTTTTCATCACTAATGGTGGTTCCCATTTTATGAAAGGGACTTTCAGAAAAATCCTCAGCAAGTATGGAGTAACTCACCGTGTTGCTTCACCATATCATCCCCAAACAAGTGGTCAAGTGGAACTCTCAAATAGATAACTGAAGACCATACACGAGAAGACGGTGGACAAATCAAGAAAAGATTGGTCATACAAGTTAAATGACACTATGGGCTTACCGTACTGCGTTTAAAAATCCAATGGGTATGACACCTTATAAGATGGTGTACGTAAGGCATGCCATTTACCATTAGAACTAGAACACCAAGCTTTTTGGGCAATCAAGAATCTAAATTATGATCTCAAAGCAACAGCGGAAAAGCGTTTATTATAAATGCATGCTTTAGATGAGTTTAGAAGTGAAGCCTATGAGAATGCTAGGTTGTTTAAGGAAAAAGTTAAAATATGGCATGATAGAAAAATAGAGAATAAAACTTTTAAAAGTGGATACAAAGTGTTGCTCTATAATTCTCGTCTTAAGTTGTTTCCAGGAAAACTCAGATCAAAGTGGGAAGGTCCATATGTAGTTGAAGAAGCCTATTCATCGGGAGCAGTGAAGCTCCAAGGAAAAACACCCTCTCTTGCATGGGTGGTAAATGGACAACACTTGAAGCATTATCGGGTGAAAGAAGATATAAGTGCAATCACTATAGAGTTGAGCACCTATGAAGAAGTGATAAAGCGAAGGTATACGAAGAATGGCAATTACAAGAAGAATGGACTCAAGACGGAATGAGCGGTACTACAGTCAAGCTATTGACCATAAAAGAGCGCTTCATGGGAGGCAACCCATGTGAAATAAAGGTTTGAGTATATTTTTAAATTTTCAGCTAAAGTCTAGTTTGAGTATTGGTTTTAATGAGAACGATTCATGCTCTAGCAAAGAAGAAGGAATATTGCTGATACCAAAATTGGTCGAAAGTCTAAGCTAACATTTCTCTGTCAAAACACGATATTTCGTTAAGTTTCAGATTAATAAAGAATACTTGGAGAAGTAGAAAATTTTTGGTGGACATAGAAGGTTTAATGATGAACTATAGAACGCTTCCATCCATAAAAGGTACTGAGAGTTTAACAACCAACTATACGGCCGGAATTAAAAATTCCGCTCGTATAGTTGCGGTCGTATAGTTGTCAACACCTTTGATAAAATAATTTCTAGAGTATTGAGAGTTTAATGACCAACTATACAGCTGGAATTAAAAATTCTGCCCGTATAGTTGCATTCGTATAGTTGTCGACCCTTCTCCAAAATATTTATCTAGGATACAAAGAGTTTAACGACCAACTATATGGCCAGAATTAAAAATTCCACCCGTATAGATGCGGTCGTATAGTTAGGTTCCACCGTCGATCTAATCTATAGTCGGTTCACAACTATATGGCGGGAACTATACGGGTTGCGCCCGTATAGTTGCTAGGTGTTTGACCCCTCCTTTTAAAGCTAATCGTATCTAACTTTTTCATTAAGTTTTCACAGAGCTACAACCTCTAGCCTCGAAAGATCTTCGTCATCCCTATACAGGCCCCTTTAATAACATCCGTGCAGTGAAGCCATGCAGCCCTTCCACGCCAACAAGATCTGTAAGAAGAAATAAGAGAAGCCCGCGAAGAGGATCGAGGAAGCAGAATCAAAAGGATCGTCGTCATCATCCGGCCCGGAGATCAAGCCTCTCCCAAATTGGGAGGACATGTTCCCACAAAGGATGGAGATGATGAGACAAGCTGAGCAGGGAAGGAACAAGGATGAGTACCTCCCTAATCCTTATCATTACAACATAGGATCCTATTATAAATATCCTCTTGGTCCATCACCTCTTAAACCTAAGAAGGTGCGGCAAGATGAGATTCATGATAAGATCTGTGAGTTAGAAAAGGCTTCTAAGGCATGCGTCGAAACAATTGGATAAGGGATTGACTCCGACTGGATGATGAGCAAAGACCTTGAGAAGAAGGTCAATGCAATCAATGATAGAGTTGGTTTCCTGATTAAAACTGCCTTTGAGTTAACAGATGACAAGAAATTCCTCAAGAGGAAAATGTTGAAGCTCCAATACGACATGGCCAAGCTCAGCATTCGCTTTGAAAGCATGGTTAAAGCGGGCAATGTAAAAAAAGAAGGCGATGCTCTATCTACCCAAGAGGAGGAATAGGTACCCATAAGGAGTTAATTGATCCTGCCTAGCTTGATTCCAAGCTTCGGGAGATCTTTAAAGACCTTGTAATCTTTCTTATAAGTTTTATATTACAAGTTTTTGCATTAGTTCAAACTAGAAATAAAGTTTGTATCATTAGAATTCCCTTCAGGAATAGTCGATCCCTTTTATGAAATTTCGAGTTTATTATTACATATGGAGCAATATTGACTTTGAGTTTGCTTTAATGATATATGAATGTCTTGAGTATGATTTTACTTTCATTTGATGATGGAAATAGGAGTCTTCCACACCATTAGTATTAATGGAACAAATAAAGATAATTTGGTCAACATGCTGTAAGTCTACGGTTTGATTTACAAAGAGAAATTATCTATACAATTAAGTTAAAAAATAAACCTTGAACAAAGGAAAATGAAAGTGCTATTGAAATAGACTGAGAACAAGTCACGGTGGAATCTCCAACTCATAAGAATGCTTCATATACAGTTGGGATTTGATAATTGAGATCGTTGAACTTTGAATTCCTACATAAGGTGGAATATATGGCTAGCTCCTTTGCACAACACTTAAAAGCAAAAGTGTGAGCATATATGCAAAAGAAAAAGAAAAGAAAGAAGAAAAGAGCGAGTGTGCAAAGAGAAAATAGGCATATACCACTGTATTGTAGTATGACAAAGAAACTCTTTTGAGATTTTGAATCCCAAGCGAATACGTTGATCCTGAAACACTTGGGACTACCTCGTTAACTCATTTGGTTGAACCGGATACTTTTACATTATGTTGAGATTTATCTTTTATGAACTATTGATAACTAAGGTGTGGAAGCCTGCTAATACTATTTAGATGGTTCGAGTAAGGTAGTATTCACGAACTTTTCCTATGTATCATATATGATAAACACATATTGCAATTACCTCATTTATTTTGTCGATCCAGCTCCATGAATATGAGGATCACATCCATTAAGCTAAAACTTGCTCAGGACGAGCAAGAGTCTAAGTTTGGGGAAGTTGATGAGTGCATATTTGCATCATGTTTTACATTATTATTTTACATTGTAGATGTAGGATCTTGGTATTTTACGGTGCTCGCGTGGACATTTTATGTATGTTCTCACCAGGATCAGGACAGATGATGGATCCAATGGATACAATTCTTGGAGCAGTTGTACTATGGAGAAAAGGAGTCAAAAACAACATAAATCGCTTATTTGGGAAATATTAATAATACCAGAAGAAAACCAGAAGCGAACAAGGGAGGCAGAAGGTTCAACGACCAACTATACGACGGGAGCAACTTTTTCGGTCGTATAGCTCCAGCCGTATAGTTGGCGACGCCTCTGCATCATCTAATAGTTTCACCCCATGTAATTGGTTCGAGGAGACGACATAGAGAACACCTAGAAATCGCGAAAACGTCACCTCCGGAAGGCATCTGGAGGGGGAACTCATCCGCCAGGGATCCATCTTCGCCCTGCGTAGATCCGGGAGGCTAAGGCATCGATCTTCATCAACCACCGCTGCATCACCACCATCTCCATCCATCCCATCTAAATCTTGTCTAGATCTTGTTGTAATTCCCGTACCCATTGTGGATTTATACAAGTACTATTCATCTATGATTGTTTTCATTACCATTGTTATGATGTTTATTGCCTCCTTGTCTAAGTAGATCTCTACTTCTTAGGGAGATGGAGAAACCCTAGCATATGACTGAGATAAGATAGAGATTATTATGTTATACATCATTGTGTGTACGTGTTAATTGTCTTCATCTTGATATTGGGAGTTGTGCACATCCTTAATATTTGCCTCTTATGGGGACTCGATGAAGGGGATTACTTGTTAGTAGACGGAGGGATGATAGCACTCACTGTGACTATAAAGCTGTTGTCATTCTTTACGTACTAACTTGGGGAATCAAGGAGAACTCACCAAGCCATGTCCATGCCACGAGAGAAATCCCTTAATAGCGCGGTAACGCGATGGTTGTCGGTTACTGTCTGCTGTGGTTATGAGGACGAGGTGTGCAGCGGTTGCTGGAAAATCGTCCATATATGGAGCTCCTCCCACATACATACACATTATGAGAATATTTGTTATAATACTCTCGATTACTTAGTCTAAATTGCTAGCGGTGTATCCACTATTACCCGAGAACACCTTTTCCCTATCGTAGTTCCAAAGTTCTATTACACACACGATTCTTACTTTCTGCATTAAGTTTTGCTTTACTTTAAATTACCTTGTTCAACCAAAAACCCCAAAACAACTCTACTTATCTTGCATCTTAAAGTTATTTCTTAAGTATTTTGTTTAGTTATAGTTAAAAGCATTTTAGTATTTTGCCTACAGCTCCCTGTGGGATTGATATCTTTATTTCGAAACTAGCTACAAACGATATGTGCACTTGCAGTCATCAACACCCGAGCAACATTTGAAGCTCATCTAAAAAAATTCGGTAACATGTTGCTTGAAGGGCATTGTATGCCTAAAAGCATGTACGAAGGAAACAAAATCATGAGAGCGCTCGGCATGGGCTATGAAAAGATAGCCTATTGTCCAAAAGGTTGCCATTTGTTTTGGAAACAGTTTGCGGATGACAAGTACTGTAGCAAGTGTTAGTCCTCTAGGTATCATGAGGTAAAGGGAGCCGATGGTTAGATGAGGCAGACAAAACTCGCCATGAAGATTCTTCATTATCTCCCATTCATAAAAAGAACCCAGCGGCTTTACATGACCAAGGAGTCTGCCAAACAGATGACAAGGCACAAGAGGGGGAAGAGATACACGGACGAGCACGGACGGGTAAAGATGGGACATCCATCTGATGGTAAGGCATGGAAGAACTTCAATGCAAAACACCCCTAGGAGGCAAAAGCAGCTCGGAATGTTAGAATTGCGATAGCGACCGATGGATTCAATCCATATGGTACGTTGACTGCCTCGTATAGCTGTTGGCCCATGTTTGTTATCACGCTCAATCTCCCTCCAGGAGTCATAATGCAAAGGAAAAACATATTCCTGTCGCTGATCATTCCAGGGCATGAATACCCAGGGAAGAATTTGAGTGTCTACATGCAACCGCTTGTGCATGATTTGAACCGCTCTTGGCACCACGGGACATTGACATACGACCGAGCATCAAAGAGAAACTTCCTCATGAAAGTTTGGTTCCACTATTCCATGCATGACCTACCCGGGTACGCCCTATTCCGCAGATGGTGTACAACTAGTAAGTGGCCATGCCCAGTGTGCAGGCACCGACTGAAGTTCCTTTGGCTATAGTCGGGTCGCAAGTATGTAGCCTTTGACACGAACCGACCTTTCCTCAAAAGAGGGCATCGGTTCAAAGAAGAAAAAAATAACTTCATGAAGGGCAAAGTTGTGCACGAAGAAAAAGAGATACCAACGTTTGATGGTGCAGCCGTTGATGCCGAGATACGTGCTCTCGTGCCTACTAGTGTAGATGGCCCATAATTTGCGGGATATGGTGTAACACACAACTGGACTCACATGGCAGGCTTAACGAAGCCCGAATATTACAAGGACCTCGAACTTCCCATAACATCAATGTGATGCACACCAAAAATAATGTCGCAAAGTCCCTCTTTCACATAGTCCTGAACATTCTGGAGAAGTCAAAGGATAATGTGAAGGCTAGAGTCGATGTTGAGAAGCTATGTGACAGGAAGATACTACACATGGAGCCTCCTAACCGCAATCGAAATAATTGGTTCAAGTCGCATGCCAACTTCTGCCTTGATGGTCTCCAAAATAAGGAGTCATTTAAGTGGCTCAAATACGTTGTGATGTTCCCTAGTGGTTGTTGTTCGAATATGAGTAAAGGAGTCAATCTTTTAACAGGAAAAGTCCACAGGCTCAAGAGTCATGACTATCATATATGGATTGAGCAACTGATACCGGTGATGGTTCGAGGGTATCTCCTCGAGCATGAATGGCGAGTGCTTGCGGATGCCGGAGTTGCTATGCAAGTTAGAGATGTTCTTTCTGCCAGGCTTCTTTACTCCGATGTTACATCTCATTGTGCATCTCACGAATGAGGAACTCTTGGGTGGACCGGTGCATTATCGTTGGCAGTTTTGTATTGAGAGAGAGTTTAAGTATATTCGAAACAAGTGTGGAAACAAAGTTAAGATTGAAGCATGCATAGCTGAGGCAACTATCCTCGAGGATATGGCAGATGCAACGACAACGTACTATGCGGATGATGTTCCCACTCTGCATAACCCGGTCTCTCGGTACAATGTCGATGAGCCCAAGCATGACCCCAAGCTCCTCCTATTCCAATGTCCTGGTGGCAAGGCCGGTGCCTCCAAAAGGCACACCTTGTAGAAGGAAGAGAAGGATGGTATAATGCTCTATGTGACTATGAACATGAAGGAAGTGGTCGGTTTCATCAGGTAAAATGGTGAACAAATTACTTTGCAACTAGCTAGGAACTCAGGTTCGGGATAATACGTATTTTCTCTTTATAGCCAATTCATGGATGAATAGTGGTCGGGAATGACAGATCCCGATGTCGCGGAGATGGATACTCTTCTGAAATAGGGTGCCCCTGGAAAGAAAAAATTCACGAGTTGGTTCAGGGAAAAAGTAATTTCTAACATGTCCCTCCTACCTTGCAATCCGTGACTTGTCTCTCTTATTACCCGTAACTAATGCACAAAACAATTTGAACTGACCTTGTAGGGAGATGATACCAACATTGAGATCACGGATGAGTTGAGATGTGTTTCCTAGGGTTGTAACTGTAAAGTCATGATGTATGAGAAGTATGATGTGAATGGGTATCGCTTCCATACGGAGTTTCACCAGAATAATCGGCCTAATCGAGAAACTATAAATACTAGGGTCTTCACAAAACGAGCCGATAACGTTGATTAGTATGGAAGGTTATAGAATGTATACAAGCTGACATTCAATCTTTCGAACCTAGAACTGAAGCTTGGTGTGTTCAAATGCCACTAGTTCACCCACACGGTGGACAGAGAAGTACCCCTTCTATCGGGTTAGTTGAAATTAGGCCTTCAACTACCTATAGCGGAGCCGATGTCTTTGTTGTTGCCCACCAAGCCAAGCAAGTTTATTATTTGCCCTACCCATGCTAGAAAGAGGAACTCAAGGGTTGGGAAGTCGTGTTCCAGGTATCTCCACATGGTAAGCTACCCATGCCCTCCGATGAAGATTACAACAACATTGATCCTGTATCATACGAGGGAATTTTCAATCAAGAGGAAGCGGACTTAGGGAACTTTGACTTATAAATGGGTGGTTTTGAGGACCTCGAGAACAATGCACAAACTCATGGTGAGGCAGTGGTGAATTTAAAGGACATACAGATGCTGACCAAGTTACATGAGGAAAATGGCAATGATGATGAGCCTGCACCATGCAATGAGCCTCCAAGTTACTACTCACGTGATGGTGATAGTTGTAGCATCCCATCTGTCTAACATATGTAATGCTACATGGTCTAATAATAAAATACTACTTCCTACATATAATTGTTGCATCATAATTGTATCATGCTCATGTCATCATGCCACCTTGCATTTGAGCATCATATAAAACCCTTTTCATTTGGTTTTATCTCATATGCATTTATTAATTGTATTTGCCTCTTGATACATTGTAGTTGGCTCTTCATATATGTTAATGCCCAAATTGAGTTGGGGGCATATCTTTTTCAACTCCACCACCTTAACTAGTCACCACCTTATAATTCCACCATCCTAATTATACATGAGCTTCTACATTTCCCTTTGGCATTTAAATCTAGCTCATATGTGTTGGGTTGGATCCACTCTTTCTACATGCTTCCATACATGATACATGTTGTTCTCACAATATTGATTATGGGAAGCCTTATGTCCACTTTTGCATGACATGTGAGTAGAAATGATGCATCTAAGTTTATATATGGATTTTAATTACTATATGCTCATGTATGGAGCTATATTTGGCTACAAGGGCTCTAGTGGAAAATGCACACTACCATGGTCAATTATCCTCATACATGTGCATATACTAATTATTCCATATGTCAAGCAAGCTTCTTCTTTAAATGGTTTTAATCAAATACTTTGGCATGCATGCAAGAATATATGACCATGATTGAAGTTAGTTGTTTTCACAACTAGAATTGGGGGCATTTATTCTTGTGCATGGCCCATGCAAGGCCTCACTTGTTCTTCATTTTTTGGGGTTCCTTTGGAATATTTTTGGGTGGTGTTTGCTTGAACTCAAATGAACAAAGGCACCCATTTAAGTACTTCTTTTCCACTTGTCTTCCACCTTAGCCCTCCATCTATCTCTCCCACTTTTTCCACCATATACACATGCATGTGTGTGCCTACATATGCCTTTTTCTTTCTCTTCTTTTCCTTTTTCTTTTCTAGCTAAGCCGAGTTCTCCCTCTCTCGCTAAACCTAGCTACTTCACACTCACCTCACCACCACCTGGATCAGCTCCATCTGAGCCACCCCTTGCTCAACACCGCTCTAGACCGAACCACCCTTTCTCTCTACCATGCCGAGCCTCCCCTCTAGCCCTAACCCTAGCCGAGCACCCCTCCCCTCTCGATTCCTCTCTCTCGCTGCCAAGACGGGCCTACCCGAGCCAATCTTCCCCTCTGGTCCTAGTTGCAGCCACCACCCCTTGCCCATGCCACCCTCCTCTAGCCCTAGCCGAGCATCACCCTCTCTCTGTTTCTTCTCCCTCGCTGCCATGCAGACTCCACCCGAGGTCTCCTCTCTTCCCCTCTGGTCCCAGCTGCAGCCAAACCCCAGACCCAGCCCTCCTAAGCCATGCCCACCATGTGAGGAGGAGAAAGAGGAAAGGGAACACGCCACCTTTCCCTCCCCGAGCTCCATGTGAACCCTCTGGCCTCAACCTTATCTACCGTCCCCTCTGCCTCGCGTTACTCCCTCAGATCCACCCAGGGCCCTGCCCTTCCACCCCTCTTTCCCCACCTACCGCGACCCCTCTCTCTTCCAACTCTGGCGGCCACCATCGGATTTCCTCTCGGCCACATCGTACCAGGCGGCGGGCGAGGCGTTTGGTTGTCGAGGAAGACCAAAGAGTACCCCTGCGTTGCCCCTGTCCATGCTGTCGAGGAGGAGGAACCCCAGACCGCTGCACACCAACGACGCCCGAGCGAAACCCTAGCTCGCCATCCTCCAGCTCCACCGCCGACCCTCTGCGCGCCTTCCTGATCCACCACCACCGAGAGCCCCGCGGTGAGCCACTGACCCCCCTAGACATGCCCCTGTTCGTTTTTGCGTCCCGGCTGCATAGATCGTTTCATCAAACGCTCTCCATGCACGGCGCGCGCTGGGTGCTTCGTCCGTCGTCGCATCGCAGTAGGCTATCTCGCTGCGCCACCGCTAGCTAACATCAACCCATAGCCACCATAGTGGTTTCACCCTTGCTACGCGAGCGCGAGGTCGCGCGTTCGATCCCCGGCCGCGCCTCTGTGTCCGACGCGCGTGCGGCGTCAGTTCCGTCAGAGAACAGAGTCAGAAATACCCCCTGCCTTTTTGATTCCCCAACCCGCGCTCCATCCTGGCCCACCTATCTGCCGTGTTGTAATTTTTTATAGAAAGGCACCCGGATTTATTGCGCCAGCACGAGCGTGCCCCTGTCCCTGCCGCGTGGCACGCCCTGGCTGGGTCGCGCGCGCAGTGGCCTCGCCAACCTTAGGGCCCGCTCGTCAGTCTCTAGGGCTGGATAGCGCCTCGGTGCGAAAGGTCCAGAGGAGTACCCCGCTGGCCTCTGCGCTGACTCAGCAGCTCGGGTCCACCCGTCAGTGGCTAGGTCTAGCTCTGCCGTGGTACAAAAAGTCTGCGCGTTTTATCTGTTTAATGAAAATGTTTTTCCAGAAATTGTTTAATATGTCTTAATATCCAGAAATTAATATATTTATTTTGGTAATTCCAAATTTGACAAATGACATATGTTTTTGAATCAGACAAATGTGAGGATTTCAAATCTTCCATCCAAATTAGTGTTTGACTAATTTAAATTTTTCGAAATTGTTTAATTGTAATAAAAATGTCTTTTCCTTAATTACTTAATAACTTTAATTCTATAACTCCATTTTTGGCAAATAATATGTCTAAATCGATCAGCGCGACGAGCCCATTATGTTTATGCATTCCTTGCATACATATAGTACCTATTGCCTCTACCTTATTCTTGCATCATTGAGTCGCGATTGCATTAAATTGAATCCCAAGTACTACATGGCCTTTACTTTTAAACCCCACCGAAGCTTGTTCCTCCATCCTATGAGCCATTACTACAGGAGTTATTTGAGCCATGCGAGTCGTAGAACAACATGTGTAGGGTATGTGAGTGTCTGATGGATAACGAGGTACCTAAACAACCTAACCTGAGTAGTAATGGGATAACTAATGAAAGAGGCACCGGTGGGCAATATCTGCTATTTGGTTTTTCATGCTCACTTGTGTCCCGTAGGACCCCGAGTACTTGATTCCTGTTCCTTGACTATTCGCACTATCCACATCCGGGAGGCCTTATGGACCCCCCTGAGCCAGAGCTTGATTCATATCTATTTCTTGGGGCCACAAACTAGTTTGGGGTTTTATTACTATCCAGTACTTATGCCATGCTTTACTGCTTTATTTAAGATTGTGCGTGGAGCACCTGTACTGTTTTGGACCGCGCCATGTTTTCACGGTATCGACAAGCCCAGTCACACTTTCGGGTTCCCAGTCGTTTACAGCCGTTGTCGCAAACCCTGGGTCCGTCTCGGAGCCGGCCAACTTCGTTGCGGGTAGCTTATTGGGGTGGCCCCCTGAAATATTTCTGAATCCTGTGATCACTTTGTCGTGAATGCCTCGTTAAGTTTTGAGTTGGTTTTTCCGAGGTTGATTGAGTGTGTGTTGCTATTTGTGCACCCCTGTAGGGTAAATCTTTCTGAAAGCCGTGCCCGCAGTTATGGACGACTTGGAGCACAATTTGTCGATCATAGACAAGTATAACTAAAGTACCGCTTTTAATTTGACTAAATACCAGACTAGTAAATAGTGCAATACTCATGGAATGGTTAATAAAACTGCCAACGGATGGGTTGTTCATCCGCTTTCTCGTTGGTAAGCGAGAAGGAGGATGGATCTGTTACTTTATACTGTTATAACTGTTGTTACTAATTAACGGACATCCATCTATCTTTGGTTAGGCGGATGGTTAGCAAGTATCTATAGACTTGTTAGTTATTATCTTTTGCTGCAATTGCGTCACCCCAGGTATATGTCCCCTTTAGAGGCATAAAGACTTACTGAGTACCTCTAGGGTCTCACACGATAAATTGTTTGATTCAGATGAACCGGTGTTTTCGCAAGATGGATACTGGGTGGAGGAGACATATGATGTTGGCAACGATCACTTGGTGTAGAGATTCTTGGGATGGGGATCCGCGAGATCTGTGGGCGGGATGTGTTTATTTATGTGGCATCTTATGCCGATTTGCTTCTTGTCCGTACTCGGATCTTGTTCCCGCTTCCGCTTGATACTCTGATGTTTGATGTATGAGGAGCTATCCTAAACTATTATCTCTATCTAGGATATTTGGATCTTGCCGTATGGCGTTGCAATATTTCTATTTCTTTTAGATGGTATGGCTCTGAGAACTGTTGTAAGGTAGCTTGCGTACATACTCACTTGTGTATGTATTTGATCTCTTCGCATGTTGCCTACGCCGCTCGCTCTTGTCCCGATGTCTTGGAAGTGGTTAGGACAGCCGACGGGTCTACACGTGGGTGGCCCCTGGGCCCCCGCTGTACTATTTTAACCACTTCTGGATCATCCACGCTTGAACTTAGAGCGTAGGGTCCGAGGTTGTCACAATTGGTATCAGAGCATTCCCGCCCTTCAGGGTCTCAGCCAAATGGTCGTTGTCAGTCTAGCAAATATTTTGGTAGATATGTATGATAGGGAAAAACAAAACGCGAGAGTAGGACTGCTTCCATTTTTCTTCTTGCCCACCCACCCACCCTTTTCCGGTAAGGAAGTGTAACGTTTTCAATCCTCTTCTAAAATTCAAACTAGGATTCACATGTTCTGGGTTCCGTAGTACCATAGGTTGTGTGAGTGTGTGTGTGTGTGTGAATTCTTTGTCTATCTGTTGCATCCAACTTGTTGTCGCTATTTGCCTTTTGGTTATCAACTGTTGGTACATTCCATACCAACAGGCTTTTGTAAACCGACGCGATCTATCTTATTCGTTGTAAACCGACGCGATCTATCTTACTCTTTGTTATCCAACGCTATCTTGTTTGGGGTATTTGTTTCCGTAGTTGCTAACCTTTAGGTTCATCTTAAGAAGAATGGGAGTTGGGATATGTGTTTTACTTGTTCATGTGCGGAGTAATGATTTGAGTGCGAGCTGGAGTCGCGACCATACCACTACTTTTATCATTTGCTCTTGTATATTGAATTGGTAGAGTTACTAATCTTGATTCGTTAAGTGGTTTTGCGCATATAGTGGTATTTTAATGCCGAAATTTGCGGAAAAAAATTCTTTCATAGTTTTGTGTACCACACTCCTTGTTCAATCGTGTGCGATATGCTTAAGATCTTCTAGGTGCTTTGAACTTTGTTGATATTTTAATATCATCTTAGTAATTTGTATCCTTTAATCTTGGTTAATTCCATTTTGGTACTATTTTGGATTATTATTATTCTCCATTATGGTACTGACTTGAGTTTTATATCAATCACAGGATGGCACCACCACGCCGTTCTAAGGAGGACATACCACCTGAACTGGGGGCTGCGTTGGCAAGTATTGCTAATAACTTGGAAACAATGCAACAGAACCAACAACACTTTGAAGAAAGTGTCAGGAGGAATGAGTTTGTTCCGCTACCTCCACCTCCCAAGCGAGGAGACATCAAGAGCTTTCTGAAGTTTAACCCGCTTCACTTTGAGGTGTCTGATCAGCCGCTGGACGCAGATGATTGGCTGCGTGAGATGTCAAGATTGCTGATGACTGCTGATGTTCCTGAGCAAGAATGGGTAAAATGTGCCACTCACCTTCTGAAGGGAGATGCAGCTCTGTGGTGGGAGAATTACCTGAAGGCAAACTACTCTGGTTTTCAGCCTACTTGGGAGCAGTTCACTGGGGCTTTCAAAGAGCAATATCTGTCAGAAATTGTCATTGAAAGGATGAAGGAAGTGTTTCTCAACCTCAAGCAGGGCAATGACAATGTCAATACCTATATCAGGAACTTCATGAACCTTTCTCGGTATGGTGGCGATGAGATCTCTGATGACAAGAAGAAGCAAAAGAGGTTCAGGCAAGGGCTCAATGCATCTATCAAGTATGCAATCACTCATGCAAGGCCGGGGTCTTTTCTGGAACTCCAACATACAACTCTATAGGAAGAAGCAAGTAGGCAAGTGTTTGAGGAGTCCAAGAAACACAGCCATGACGCAACAAGCTCTTCAGCTATGACAGCTCCTTCTAAGCGCCGCGTGTGGGTTCCTAACACCCCACCGTCGCTCCTGGCTCCACCAAGACCTTCAAGCTATGCGGCAAGGCCACCAAACTCCTTCACCGCGGCTCCTAGGGGCTACAACCACAACTACCCTAGAGCGCCTGGCGGAGTCCCTGGCTACGCTGCTCCACATCCACCTGGTGCTTGTTACACTTGTGGGAACACTGGGCATCAACACTAGAGTTGTCCCATGAACAACAAAGCTCTTCCTCCACCACCTCCAAGACCTGCAGCAAGTTCTTCTATGGTTCGTGCACCTCCACCATGGGCTATCAACATCAACACCAAGCCCGGGTCCACTGTTGCTCGTGCCAACTGTGTCAACATCGCTCAAGCTGAGCATGCACCTAGAGTTGTGATGGGTATGCTTCCTGTTAACTCAGTTCCTGCACGAGTTTTATTTGATTCTGGTGCATCACATTCATTCGTGTCATATAAGTTTGTGGAGAGTAATGGGTTACCTTCTGATGCTTTACCAACTCGCCTCATGGTGCAATCTCCTGGATCAAACATGAGGGCTTCTAAAATCAGCCACGGCAATCAAATTGAGATTGGTGGTTCTTCGTTTCCGGCTTCCTTAATTATTCTGGGCAATTCTGACATTGATGTTATCTTGGGCATGGATTGGTTGATGGCAAATGCAGCTGTGATTGATTGTGCTGAACGCTCGGTTTCTCTGAAAATTCCTGAAGGCCATATAGTCTATTCCCCAAGTCTGGCTCCTGCAATTCAGCTTTTCTCTTTGGCGGCTCTGAATAATGATGCTATGGAGGCTATTCAGAGTGTTCCGGTGGTCTGTGAGTTCCCAGCTGTTTTTCTTGAAGAGTTGCCAGGTATGCCTCCTGACCAAGAGGTCGAGTTTGTGATTGAGCTTGAACCTGGAACCGCTCCTATCTCCAAGCGGCCTTATAAAATGGGTCCTGCTGAATTGGCTGAACTCAAACGTCAGCTTGATGAACAAGAGAAGTTGGGTTTCATTCAGCACAGTACTTTTTCTTGGGGTAGCCCAACCATCTTTGTGAAGAAGCGAGACAAGACTGATAGACTTTGTGTTGACTATCGGGCTCTCAATGCTAAAACCATCAAGAATAAATATCCCCTTCCGCGGATTAATGATCTCTTTGATCAGCTAGCTGGAGCTATGGTATTATCTAAGCTTGACTTGAGAAGTGGATATCATCAAATCAAGATTCGCAAGGAATATGTCCCCAAAACAGCTTTCACCACCCGCTATGGCCTATACAAGTACACGGTCATGTCTTTCGGTCTCACCAACGCACCTGCCACCTTCTCGAGGCTTATGAACTCGGTTTTCATGGAGTATCTTGATAAGTTCGTTGTGGTCTATCTGGATGACATTCTAGTCTATTCTAAGTCAAAGGAAGAACATGAAGAACACCTTTGGTGTGTCCTAAACAAGCTTCGTGAGAACCGCCTGTATGCAAAGTTCTCCAAGTGTGAGTTCTGGCTGCCTGAAATCACCTACCTTGGTCACGTCATCTCTGCCAAGGGCATTGCCGTCAACCCAAAAATTGTTCGGACAATTGTTGACTGGCTTCCACCCATAAATGTCAACGAAGTCCGGAGTTTCCTTGGTTTGGCTAGTTACTGCCGTCGCTTCGTTCAGAATTTCTCGAAGATTGCGAAGCCTCTTACCGATCTCCTCAAGAAAGGCAAGAAATACCTTTGGTCTCCTGCATGTCAAGCAAGCTTTGAAACCCTCAAAGAGAAGCTCACTTCCACGTCAGTCTTGATTCCTCCAGATACATCAAAGCCTTTCCAGATATTCTGTGATGCCTCCTTGCAAGGATTGGGTGCGGTCCTTATGCAAGAAAAACAAGTTGTTGCTTATGCCTCTCGACAGTTGAAGACGCATGAGCTCAACTATCCAACACATGACCTTGAACTCGCAGCAGTTGTCTTTGCTTTGAAAATATGGAGGCACTACTTGCTTGGCAACCGTTGTGAAATCTTTTCTGATCACAAGAGTTTGAAGTATATCTTCACACAACCTGATCTCAACCTTCGTCAGAGGAGGTGGATTGAAGCAATTAATGATTTAGATCTGACCATCAACTACACTCAGGGCAAAGCTAATGTGATGGCCGATGCTCTCAGCCGAAAAGCTTATGTCAACAACCTCACGGTGGAAGAACAACAACCTCTCTTGTGCGAGGAATTCCGTCAGCTCAACCTTGAAATTGTGGATCAAGGGTATCTTCTGAACCTTCTGGCAACCCCTCTCTTAGAAGAAAAAGTTCGCTCCATTCAACTTGGTGATCCTTACACTAAAAAGATCATCTCCAACATTCAGCTTCCGAAGTATGAGTCCTTCCATGTCGACGACCAAGGCGCTCTTTTCTTTGAATACTGGATGTTTGTTCCGAACTACCTAGGTTTAAGAGAGCGGGTTCTCAAGGAGGCGCATGATTCTGTTCTTTCTATCCATCCTGGCAGCACTAAGATGTACATGGATCTGAAAACACAATATTGGTGGCCTGGGTTGAAACGATATTGTGCCAAGTATGTCTCGGAGTGTGATGTCTGCCGCAGAGTTAAAGCTGTTCATTAGAAACCTTCCAGTCTTCTACAGCCATTGAAGCCTCCGGAATGGAAATGGGAGAAAGTGGAGATGGACTTCATAACTGGTTTTCCAAGGTCGCAGAAGGGCAAGAATGCAATCTTTATTGTCATCGACAGGTTTTCTAAAGTGGTTCACTTCTTTCCCATCAAGGAAACAATTTTGGCAATTCAGTTGGTGGAGCTCTATATCAACATAATTGTCTCTCTGTATAGGGTTCCTCTTGAGATCAGTTCAGACCGTGGAAGCATCTTCACTTCCAAGTTCTGGGGCAGTTTCCAGAATGCTTTGGGAACAAAGTTGAACTTTAGCACAGCTTACCATCCTCAGTCGCAAGGACAAGTTGAAAGGATCAATCAGATTCTAGAAGATATGCTCCGTGCTTGCGTTATCTCTTTTGGCATGAAGTGGGAAGAATGCCTTCCTTATGCTGAATTCTCTTACAACAATAGCTTCTAGAAGAGTCTAAAGATGGCACCATTTGAGGTTCTCTATGGCCGCAAATGCAGAACTCCGATTGGTTGGTCGGGCGCAGGCGAAAGAACATTGTTTGGCCCCGACATTGTAACTCAAGCGGAGGAGAAGGTTCACATCATTCTTGAAAACCTGAAGGTTGCTCAAAGTCGCCAGAAGAGCAACTATGACAGAAAGCACACGGACATGGAGTATGTCCCTGGTGATCTCGTTTACCTTCGTGTCACTCCCATGAGGGGCACGCACCGGTTTGGTATCAAAGGAAAGCTGGCTCCTAGATACATCGGTCCTTTCAAAGTTCGTGGAAGAAGAGGAGAAGTCACTTATGCTCTTGAGCTTCCTGAAAAACTCAAGGTCCATGATGTTTTCCATATCTCACAACTCAAGAAGTGCTTCAAGGATCCCGGCAGGACCGTGGACCATGAGCTCATCAATCTCCAAGAAGACCTGTCTTATCAAGAACACCCCACAAAAATCCTAGAAGTCGCAGAAAGAAGGACTCGCAACAAGTCCATCAAGTTCTGCAAGGTGCAGTGGTCGCACCATTCCGTTGATGAAGCCACTTGGGAACGCGAGGATGACCTCCGTGCCAAGTATCCTACCCTCTTCGTGTCTTCTTCTTCTTCCTAGAATCTCGGGGCGAGATTCCTGTTTAGTGGGGGAGAGTTGTAGCATCTCATCTGTCTAGTATCTATAATGCTACATGGTCTAATAATAAAATACTACTTCCTACATATAATTGTTGCATCATAATTGTATCATGCTCATGTCATCATGCCACCTTGCATTTGAGCATCATATAAAACCCTTTTCATTTGGTTTTATCTCATATGCATTTATTAATTGTATTTGCCTCTTGATACATTGTAGTTGGCTCTTCATATATGTTAATGCCCAAATTAACTTGGGGGCATATCTTTTTCAACTCCACCACCTTAACTAGTCACCACCTTATAATTCCACCATCCTAATTATACATGAGCTTTTACATTTCCCTTTGGCATTTAAATCTAGCTCATATGTGTTGGGTTGGATCCACTCTTTCTACATGCTTCCATACATGATACATGTTGTTCTCACAATATTGATTATGGGAAGCCTTATGTCCACTTTTGCATGACATGTGAGTAGAAATGATGCATCTAAGTTTATATATGGATTTTAATTACTATATGCTCATGTATGGAGCTATATTTGGCTACAAGGGCTCTAGTGGAAAATGCACACTACCATGGTCAATTATCCTCATACATGTGCATATACTAATTATTCCATATGTCAAGCAAGCTTCTTCTTTAAATGGTTTTAATCAAATACTTTGGCATGCATGCAAGAATATATGACCATGATTGAAGTTAGTTGTTTTCACAACTAGAATTGGGGGCATTTATTCTTGTGCATGGCCCATGCAAGGCCTCACTTGTTCTTCATTTTTTTGGGCTTCCTTTGGAATATTTTTGGGTGGTGTTTGCTTGAACTCAAATGAAAAAAGGCACCCATTTAAGTACTTATTTTCCACTTGTCTTCCACCTTAGCCCTCCATCTATCTCTCCCACTTTTTCCACCATATACACATGCATGTGTGTGCCTACATATGCCTTTTTCTTTCTCTTCTTTTCCTTTTTCTTTTCTAGCTAAGCCGAGTTCTCTCTCTCTCTCGCTAAAACTAGCTACTTCACACTCACCTCACCACCACCTGGATCAGCTCAATTCGAGCCACCCCTTGCTCAACAACGCTCTAGACCGAACCACCCTTTCTCTCTACCATGCCGAGCCTCCCCTCTAGCCCTAACCCTAGCCGAGCACCCCTCCCCTCTTGATTCCTCTCTCTCTCTTGCTGCCAAGACGGGCCTACCCGAGCCAATCTTCCCCTCTGGTCCCAGCTGCAGCCACCACCCCTTGCCCATGCCACCCTCCTCTAGCCCTAGCCGAGCATCTGTTGGGTCCGCAGCATAGAAAACAAAAAAATCCTACGGTGTGAACTACACGCCAAGATCTATCTACTAGGTACAAAGGAACGGGTGGACATACATCCAACGAGAACTTACCCTCATAGACAACGAGCTTTGTTAATGAGTAGGAACTCGTGGTTGATGTAGTCGTACACTTGCCGATCTCAAGATCGTGAGGAAGTCCAGCAGGTCCGGCTCCAGCACGTCCATCAGATCCAGCTCCAGCAGCACCAAGTCCAGCACCGCAAAGCAGCAGTGCATCCGTGATCGCACACACGTCCGGTACCCCGACAACCTCCATCCCTCGCTCCAGCAAAGCAGCGGAAGCAGCAACTCCTTTCCAAATAAAGCCACCGGGAACATGTATCTCGCTAATCCGAGACCATGGGGAAATAATACTAGAGGGGGAGAGAGATCCTTCACAAGGAGGTGTGAGTGAGAAGTGAGGAGGGGGTGGCCTTTTATAGGAGGAGGGGGGTGCCCCTCCTTCATGGCCGGCGCATGGAGGGGGTCACCCTTCACCTCCTCCATTCATGTGGTGGTAACCCCTCCACATTAAAATGCCCCTTCACATTCTTTTTTAAAGTCTCCACTTTAAATGCATTAAATTTCTCCAAATTTAATGCTCTCTCATTTAATAAAACTCTTTTATTATATTTATTCAGAATTTTTTAATTACTTTAATTAACAAACATTCACATAAAAACCCCTGCAACATTTCAACATTACATGAAGAACCAATTTCAGCATTTTCACCCGAAACAGTTTTGGTGTCTATTGAAATAATTTCAGCGCTTTCTTAAATCTTTATCTGAAACATATTTGCTCCAAATGGTGTCGGTATCCCTTAAGTGTGTCACCCTACGGTTCACGAATAATGCAGACATGATCGAGACCCCTCTCCGATCAATAATCAGCAGCGGGACCTAGAGATCCATACTGACTCCTACACATTCAACGATGACTTCTGTGATCGTGAGAACCTTTAACGCTAGTAACTAAATCCCTTTGTCCCGCGATATATTACATGTCCGAGATTTGATCATCGGTATCTCCATACCTAGTTTGATCTCGTTACCGACATGCACTCTTTTCTTGTTCCCGTGATATAACATTCTAGTGATCACATCACTTGCTTGCAAGCTATTTCAATGTGATATCACCGAGAGGGCCCAGAGTATATCTATCATGATGGACAAATCCCACTCTTGATCCATGAGCCTCAACATAACACCTTCGTAGCACTGAACCCACCTTTATAGTCATCCTGTTATGGTGTGACGTTTGATGTTATCAAGATACTCTTCCGGTGTTTGCAATTAACATGATCTCATGGTCTAAGGATAAAGATTACTTCGTATGATGTTATAGCAATATAAACATAATGACTTTGATCGTAATGCCATACTTCGGATGAATGTTCATCACATCATTCCACCAATGGTGTGACCTTGTTATTAATAACATCCAATGTCCATGATCAGGAAACCTTGATCATCTTGTTAATCAACAAGCTAGTCTATAAGAGAGGCATAACTAGGAACCCTTTTTGTTTATTAAACACACATGTATTGATGTTTCCGATCAATACAATTCTAGCATGTAAAATAAACATTTATCATAAACATGGAATAAGATAATAACCACTTTATTATTGCCTCTCGGGCATATTCCCTTCAGTCTCCCACTTGCACTAGAGTCAATAATCTAGTTTGAAAAACTTTGCGTATTGAACACCTATGGCTTTCTGGTGTTGCATATATGCTATTGCTAGTGGTTAACATAATCTCTGGATCTGACGGTTTCAGGTCCGTGTGTATTTGCATGTCTCTGTGTCTCTATGCATCACTCATTCTCAAATGAGATGGCATTGTATAGATTTGGTCCTTTGGTGAGACCTTTAGTTCGTTTGGCTCAAAATATGTTGATATTATTGTCACACAATATATCTTCATAGTATTAGCCCACTTTGAACCACACCTAGTTTGATAACAAACTACTTAACATAAATGCCCTATTTTGCTGCTACTATAGCAGTCATATACTTAGCCTTTTGTTGTAGTATCCGTCACAATGTCTCAACTTTGGAACTCATCCAAATCCATCATGGAACATCCTTTCCATTACATTGTGCCACCCATAGTCTAAATTGAGATAAATTTAATTTGTATCTTGTGACAAAACTAGTATCAATGTAACACTTTACAATGAACTACCTTTAACTATTTGTCACTTATACATTATATATTCTTAGTTCTTCCAAAGCTCATAAGAATATCTTTACTATTGTCCAATGATCATCTTATGAATCATTCTGGTATATGCTCATAACATTTAGAGCATAGGACATTCTGGATATATACATATCATGGTATAATCGATCAAAATCTTCATGTGATTTTACTCACCAAGTGTTGAAACACTTGAATTTTGATACAATCCTTTCCATGCAGCAAGAACCTTTCTTGTTGTTTCCATATTGAACCCTTTCAATATCTCATATATGTATGTCTGGCACAACCATATTAGCGCCTTAATCTATCCATATAGATATTGATGCCTAATATTCCGGGTTTGCCCAAGTCTTTCATCGAAATCTTATTTTAATGAAATTCTTAACTTGTGTCAATACAAGATACATCATTTCCAATCAACAATATGTCCTCTACATAATGTATTAGAAATATGTCTCAGCGCTCCCACTTAATTTCTTGCAAATGCAAGCATCTTCATCATCTCCGATGAATTTAAACTCTTTTAACAGTTTCATCATGGTGAAGATTCCAACTCCGCTATGCTTACTTCAACTATTGAAGTTTATATGCCCTTTTAGCACCCTTTGAATTAACAAAACCCTTCGGACCATGTCATGTACATGTCCTAGGTTACCGTTCTATTAGAAGAACCTTGTTTTGTTTATTCAACTACCATATACCAAATTATATGTAGTGGTTGCTACATTAATCCGTCAAGACTATATATCGCTATGAAAGATCAAATCTTGTCATAGTCAACTCCTTGAACATTGTCGTAAACTTCTTTCCGACATGTCGACTATTTCATAGATGTTAAACATCCATGTCTTATTTCTTTGTAGATCCAAACACGACCGATAGGCTTCACGCCTTTCTGGAGGGTCTTCCAAGTTCAGAAACTTGTTTTCTCGTGTATGGATACTATCACGGATTCTATGACTTCTAGTCATTTTATGGAGTCAGGGCCCATCATCGCTTCTTTGCATGTAGTCGGTTCATCATTGTCAAAACAATAACGACTTGCTTATCAAATCTTACTATTTGATTCTTACCGACCCACATGGTTCTATAGGAACTCTAATCTCCGAGATCACACCTTTTGTAATCACGAGAGCCATGAGCATTGTGGCCGCCACCGGGACACTTTCCGGCGCTGCGCTACTTAGCACATATAGCTAAGGTTCAACAACCTTATCAAAGTTCTATTGTCCTCCCACTTAACTTTTCACGAAAAATTCCTTCTCAAGAAACTTGACGTTCCAAGTAACAAACTCTTTTGTCCTCGGTGTTATGGAGAAATTCCCAACAAATTCTTTGGGATAACCTACAAAGACATGCTTATCTGACTTTGGTTCTAAACATTTTACTTATGCGTAGCATAACAAAATTTAAAAAAAGACAATTCGGGTTTTATCCCAAACCATAACTCATATGGTGTCATTTCAATGGATCACGATGGTGCTCTTTTCAGTGTAAAAGCGATAGTCTCTAAAGCTTCAATCTTTAAAACATAATGGCAGTTTTATAAATGACACCTTTGATCTTACCGTCTCAAACATGGTTTGATTTCATCTCTCGAATATGCCATACTCTTGTGGTTTATCGGGAAATCCAAATTCATGGAAAAATTCCTCAAATCTTAGGTGTTTTGCTAAACATGTAACTCAAATATCTTCCTTTATGATCGAATCATAAACTCTTTATTTTCTTGTTACAATGATTTTCCACTTCATCTTGAAAGTCTTTGAACAATTTTCAAATGTTTCATACTTCTTCCTTGTTCAGTAAATATACAGATATATGCACTCAAATTTTCGGAGAAAGCATACGAAGCAAAAAGATGCATCGCATATGGCTACACATAATGGACTATGCACATCAGCATGCACAATTTCCAATAAGCTAGTCATCTGTTCCTCTCTGGCCTATGGACGGAGTTTCAATTATCTCGAGGAAAGTCTCACATGCGTCAATTGATCAAAATCAAAGACTCCAAAAATCCATCAACATGGAGTTTCTTCATGTTTTCTTTCAAATATAATTTAAACAGTGATGTCACTTCATAAGTGATCTTTCAATCATTTGTCTTGCGACATTTTAGCAATAGTGTTTATGGATGTGATTTCTCCAACTAGACTTGTAAAAGTTCATCCATCCTTTATGGAATACGGTAATTATTTGAACAGCCATTATTCTCATAATACCGGAACAAAATAACAATTATTTAAACAAATCTTGAAGGCTTGGTTTGATGACAACGAAAAACACAATAACACTTTATTTGTTTTCGATGAACATCATCACTTATTCTCTTGCTAGTTACTTAGGCCATTGTAGTTCATGAATTGCGTTGTCCTGTATGACACTTCATACCAACCAATTTGGTATCCAATACCTAAGAACCACATTTTTTAACAAGCAAGGAATATAGCCGTAACATGTATATCTTCTATATACCTAAGTTGGACATCTCCAACCTTTTCTTTTATGCCAAATATTTTATAGATTCTCTTTTAGCAATTCCTTTTCTTTTAAAAGAATCTATCAACATCAATAGTGGTGTCATCAACATGACACATGGTACAAAGCGTATATAGTCAACTACTAATACCTTTGGACTTGCACTTTGAAGTGGATCGCCATCATCAAATGTTTGGTGTTCTTTCAAAAATCCATTCATTAGTAATCTATTAGTGTAGTAAACATTTTACTTACAGCTTCTATTCATCCTTATCATGACAACTTTCATGATCAAGCTACTATAGCTTATAAGGAAGAATCACGAGTATAATATCAGTTCCCAAAACCTTTTTGGTAGATTCGGATGCCTAGCATCTCCATCCTTCACAAATTCTCATACAATATGAGAACATGTATTTTGCTAAATTATACTCTATCATAATGCAACCAAAAAAACATTGTTTCAGATATCACAATATCTTTCACACATGATGGTTTCTGAAACAATTTTCAGCTCCAATATAATCTTGATATTAAAACAACTTTTTGAATATCAATAATCATGGAGGCAAACATGATACTTTAGATACTAACATTGGAATTCTTACTCTTGATTTAATACCACTTATTAAACTTCATGGAGTAAATAGAGTTTGCTGAAAGTTTGCAATAGGACTTATAAACTTTAAATTGACATTCAAAACAATACGATACCAGTTCGTAAAGTAAATATCCAGAATTCTATAGTTCTATTATCTCAAATAAAAACTAAGCATAAGGTAGAAAACAAATGCCAATGACTACAACAAACTATGCAAATTCACTTTGATTTAATTTATGGCAAATTTGGTTCGACTAATCCAAATTAGAAATGAACTCCCACTCAAAAACGACATCCCTCGTGCCTTTTTGGTGATTACATGAACCAAATCCACTACACCAAGTCCGATCATCACGTGAGTTGATGTAGCTTCAAAGGCGAGCATCTATATGGGCATCATATCAACTATATGACTCATGCTTAACCTTTCGGTCCGTGTTCCGAGGCCATGTCTGTACATGCTAGGCTCGCCAAGTAAGAACCTTAGTACTCACATGTGTAAAACTGTCTTACACCCGTTTGTATGAAAGCGTAGAGTCGAGTACACCCGATCATCACGTGATGTCTCAAAATACGATCCACAAAACGGTGCATACTTAAGTAAGAACACATTTTTATCTTGATATCTAAAAGAGGGATCATCTTACAATGCTACAGAAAGCGCCAAACTAGCAGTATAAGATGCTAACATCTAATGTGTAAAGTGAGATGATATGGTCCATGCATTTGATCTCTATCACTTGCATCGTGGTATGATCTCTATCATTCCTTTGTGTGTAAGGCCAAGGTCTATGGAACTTACACGTTGAGTGTGTTGTAAGAGTATCTAGCATACATCTACTTACAACAATACCATATCAATACACTAGCCCAGCAACGATCTAAACTAGACGCCTCTAATTTATCAATTGCAAGTTTTACGTGGCTTAGGGCTTTCGGAGATAGAACCGTTCTTACCTACGAACATGAACCACAACAAGGATAACTAAGTTATTAGCAACTCGTTGTAAATCAGATATTGACTATAGTAGGAGAGACAGACACCCGCCAGCCACTTATGCAAAACAAGTTGCATGTCAGTCGTGGAACCGGTCTCATGTACGATGACATGTAAGGTTGGTCCGGGCCGCTTCATCCCACTATGCCACCAATATCCAAAAGACATAGAAGATGCAATAACATGATCATCATCACCCACATATCAACATATGTGTACTACCCGTGCTAAGCACCTACACATAGATCAGGCTCTAATACCACTGTTGGGTCCGCAGCATAGAAAACAAAAAAAATCCTACGGTGCGAACTACACGCCAAGATCTATCTACTAGGTACAAAGCAATGGGTGGACATACATCCAACGAGAACTTACCCTCATAGACAACGAGCTTTGTTAACGAGTAGGAATGGGTGGTTGATGTAGTCGTACACTTGCCGATCTCAAGATCGTGAGGAAGTCCAGCAGGTCCGGCTCCAGCATGTCCATCAGATCCAGCTCCAGCAGCACCAAGTCCAGCACCGCAAAGCAGCGGTGCATCCGTGATCGCACACACGTCCGGTACCCCGACAACCTCCGTCCCTCGCTCCAGCAAAGCAGCGGAAGCAGCAACTCCTTTCCAGATAAAGCCACCGGGAACATGTATCTCGCTAATCCGAGACCATGGGGAAATAATACTAGAGGGGGAGAGAGATCCTTCACAAGGAGGTGTGAGTGAGAAGTGAGGAGGGGGTGGACTTTTATAGGAGGAGGGGGGTGCCCCTCCTTCATGGCCGGCACATGAAGGGGGTGACCCGAGGTCTCCTCTCTTCCCCTCTGGTCCCAACTGCAGCCACACCCTAGACCCAGCCCTCCTGAGCCGTGCCCACCATGTGAGGAGGAGAAAGAGGAAAGGGAACACGCCACCTTTCCCTCCCCGAGCCCCATGTGACCCCTCTGGCCTCAGCCTTATCTACCCTCCCCTCTGCCTCGCGTTACTCCCTCAGATCCACCCAGGGCCCTGCCCTTCCACCCCTCTTTCCCCACCTACCGCGACCCCTCTCTCTTCCAACTCCGGCGGCCACTATCGGATTTCCTCTCGGCCACATCATACCAGGCGACAGGCGAGGCGTTTGGTTGTCGAGGCAGACCAAGGAGTACCCCTGCGTCGCCCCTGTCCACGCCGTTGAGGAGGAGGAGCCCCAGACCGCTACACACCGACAACGCCCGAGCGAAACCCTAGCTCGCCGTCCTCCAGCTCCACCGCCGATCCGCTGCGCGCCTGCCCGATCCACCGCCACCGAGAGCCCCGCGGTGAGCCACTGACCCCCCTAGACATGCCCCTGTTCGTTTTTGCGTCCCGGCTGCATAGATCGTTTCATCGAACGCTCTCCGTGCACCGCGCATGCTGGGTGTTTCGTCCGCCGTCGCGTCGCAGTAGGCTATCTCGCCGCGCCACCGCTAGCTAACATCAACCCGTAGCCACCGCAGTGGTTTCACCCTTGCTGCGCGAGCGCGAGGTCGCGCGTTCGAGCCCCGGTCGCGCCTCTGTGTCCGATGCGCGCGGCGCGTCAGTTCTGTCAGAGAACAGAGGAAGAAAAACAGTAGCCACGCCTTTTTCGCAAATACCCCCCCACCTTTTTGATTCCCCAACCCGCGCTCCATCCTGGCCCACCTGTCTGCCGTGTTGTAATTTTTTACAGAAAGGCACCTGGATTTATTGCGCCAGCACGAGCGTGCCCCTGTCCCTGCCGCGTGGCACGCCCTGGCTGGGTCGCGCGCACAGTGGCCCTGCCAACCTCAGGGCCCGTTCGTTAGTCTCTAGGGCTGGATAGCGCCTCAGTGCGAAAGGTCCAGAGGAGTACCCCGCTGGCCACTGCGCTGACGCAGCAGCTCGGGTCCACCCGTCAGTGGCTAGGGCTAGCTCTGCCGCGGTACAAAAAGTCTGCGCGTTTTATCTGTTTAATGAAAATGTTTTTCCAGAAATTATTTAATATGTCTTAATATCCAGAAATTAATATCTTTATTTTGGTAATTCCAAATTTGACAAATGACATATGTTTTTGAATCAGAAAAATGTGAGGATTTCAAATCTGCCATCCAAATTAGTGTTTGACTAATTTAAATTTTTCGAAATTGTTTAATTGCAATAAAAATGTCTTTTCCTTAATTAATTAATAACTTTAATTCTATAACTCCATTTTTGGCAATAAAATAATATGTATAAATCGATCAGCGCGACGAGCCCGTTATGTTTATGCATTCCATGATATGAATTGAATCATGAATCATGTCATTATTAAAATCAGAACTGTTTATGGCAATAAAACTTGACCAAATGATTAATAAAATGATTTATTCTTGTCCCCACACCTCACCCTTGCCATGCTACATTATTGCCATGTAAATTGTGCATCATTCATCATGGCATGCTTGTTTGCTTGTCGCATTTTATTTATATGCTTGTGCACTTTATTTATGTTGGCCCTTGTTTGTTTGGTTCTTCTTTCGAATAGACGCCGAGCAGGGGAAATATTAGGAATCCCAGGAGTACTACCCAGATCCACCTCTCGCTTCAACTGAGCTGCCAGGCAAGAACTACCACATGCTTGCATACATATAGTACCTATTGCCTCTATCTTATTCTTGCATCATTGAGTCGCGGTTGCATTAAATTGAATCCCAAGTACTGCATGGCCTTTACTTTTAAACCCCACCGAAGCTTGTTCCTCCATCCTATGAGCCATTACTACAGGAGTTATTTGAGCCATGCGAGTCGTAGAACAACATGTGTAGGGTATGTGAGTGTCTGATGGATAACGGGGTACCTAAACAACCTAACCTGAGTAGTAATGGGATAACTAATGAAAGAGGCACCGGTGGGCAATATCTGCTATTTGGTTTTTCATGCTCACTTGTGTCCCGTAGGACCACGAGTACTTGATTCTTGTTCCTTGACTATTCGCATTATCCACATCCGGGAGGCCTTATGGACCCTCCTGAGCCAGAGCTTGATGCATATCTATTTCTTGGGGCCACAAACTAGTTTGGGGTTTTATTACTATCCTATACTTATGCCATGCTTTACTGCTTTATTTAAGATTGTGCGTGGAGCACCTGTACTGTTTTGGATCGCGCCATGTTTTCGCGGTATCGACAAGCCCAGTCACACTTTCGGGTTCCCAGTCGTTTACAGCCGTCGTTGCAAACCCTGGGTCTGTCTCGGAGCCGGCCGACTTTGTTGCGGGTAGCTTATTGGGGTGGCCCCCTAATATATTTCTGAATCCTGTGATCGCTTTGTCGTGAATGCCTCGTTGGGTTTTGAGTTGGTTTTTCCGAGGTTGATCGAGTGTGTGTTGCTATTTGTGCACCCCTGCAGGGTAAATCTTTCTGAAAGCCGTGTCCGCGGTTATGGACAACTTGGAGCACAGTTTCTCGATCATAGACAAGTATAACTAAAGTACCGTTTTTAATTTGACTAAATACCGGACTAGTAAATAGTGCAATACTCATGGAATGGTTAATAAAACTGCCAACAGATGGGTTGTTCGTCCGCTATCTCGTTGGTAAGCGAGAAGGAGGATGGATCCGTTACTTTATACTGTTATAACTTTTGTTACTAATTAACGGACATCCGTCTATCTTTGGTTAGGCGGATGGTTAGCGAGTATCTATAGACTTGTTAGTTATTATCTTTTGCTGCAATTGCGTCACCCCAGGTATATGTCCCCTTTAGAGGCATAAAGACTTGCTGAGTACCCCTAGGGTCTCACACGATAAATTGTTTGATTCAGATGAACCGGTGTTTTCGCAAGATGGATACTGGGTGGAGGAGACAAATGATGTTGGCAACGATCACTCGGTGTAGAGATTCCAGGGATGGGGATCCGCGAGATCTATGGGCGGGATGTGTTTATTTATGTGGCATCTTATGCCGATTTGCTTCTTGTCCGTACTCAGATCTTGTTCCCGCTTCCGCTTGATACTCTGATGTTTGATGTATGAGGAGCTATCCTAAACTATTATCTCTATCTAGGATATTTGGATCTTGCCGTATGGCGTTGCAATATTACTATTTATTTTAGATGGTATGGCTCTGAGAACTGTTGTAAGGTAGCTTGCGTACATACTCACGTGTGTATGTATTTGATCTCTTCGCCTGTTGCCTACGCCGCTTGCTCTTGTCCCGATGTCTTGGAATTGGTTAGGACGGCCGACGGGTCTACATGTGGGTGGCCCCTGGGCCCCCGCTGTACTATTTTAACCACTTCTGGATCATCCAGGCTTGAACTTAGAGCGTAGGGTCCGAGGTTGTTACAATAGTGATAACGAAAATGAGAACCCAATACTTAATTATGAGAGTGATGATTCGAGGTGAGGGTTTATTATGTCTTTATGCTTAGTATTATTCTTTGCTTGTATCTTTATGCTTAGTATTATTCTTTGCTTGTATCTTTATGCTTAGTATTATTCTTTACTTGTATCTTTATGCTTAGTATTTATTTTTCAACATGCGTCTTAATTGCATTACATATTTTTGCTTATTGTCTACATTTTATTATGTCTTTATGATTAATTGTTTACTCTCTCTCAATGTAGGTGATTGACCAATATGATCCAAGGCAATGAATCATCGGCCTCCTTGCTTAACTCGATGCGGCAAGAGAAGGTTAGGAGAAGTGACAGTGCACCAGTTCCCATGATGCATAACCAGGACCTGGGAGCAGGGGGTGGACGAGGACGAGGTGCAGGGGGTGGACGAGGTGCGGAGGATACAGAGTCACCTCCCCCACGTCATGTAGCTCTTCTGTATGACATACCCTCCACTTTTGGCACCGTGGCTTCCCAGTTTTCTCGGTCAGAGTCTACTAAGGTGGAGGGGAGGCAGAGGCGGAGGCAAAGTCTAGAGACTTGTAGATCGAGTCTAGGGAGGAGGAGACGGAGAGGGAGGCAACAAAGAAGGTGTTGCTGATTCGTGGGGAAGCGGGTGTCCCTCCTGTAGAAAAGGAGCCTAGAACCGAGGAGGAGAAAACCCTCATTAAGCCTAACAGCGTTGAGTAAGTGGATATACTAATTTTGAATATGTAATTTTATTTTTGGTCATAACAATTTGGCATGTACTAATGTTTAATTATTTTGCAGCAATTTGACATATCCTAAGGGGCGGCGTATGACTAACAGCTTGGTTGGAGCGCTGATTAGGAGGTTTTGGCCGGGCTTGTACACTGTGGTCCCTGGTGGCGAGAGGAAGCTAGCCCTCCGTTGGGTGGACTAGGAGGCTGCCGAGTGTCCCCCATTCGAAAAAGCTTCTGACACTATGATCACCAAGTTTTGGGTAAGGGTGCTCTCGAGTTTCATTCATAGTTGATGACCCCACCGTGCTAACTAATGACTCATAATTTTTTATTAATGATTGAAGACCCATTACAGGGTGCTTCCGGAGGATGAGGCCAACGAGGATAAGACTTTGCTGGGGGCTTGCTAGAAGTTGATACGGCAGCAGTGGTACAATGAGAAGCATACAACCAGTAATCACTTCAAAGATGAGAAAGGCGAGAGGACCAAGAAGGAAGCCAATATCAAGGTCCTGCCTAAGATGACGTTGGCCAATTACATGCCGGTAAGTAAATTGTCAATGAGATTCTATGTTGCTGCTATGTTGCAATTGCATTATGGGTTTTTCAAGTGAGTATTGGTTTTGCAGGTTATGCCCCAATGGGCCGATGAGAAATAAGACACATGGGAGGCATTGGCTATGAGGTAGCTCGGGGAAGTCACCGAGTTCAAGGTCATGAGCGAGCAGAACAAGGCCAAACGCAGGAGTGAGGGAACACATAGTGCGGGAAACCGCAACCATGATCGCTTCAAGGAAAAGCTGGTAAATATATACATGGAAAAACCTGCGTTTATTTCGCCTCATGTTCTTGTTGGAAATATGACCTAGAGGCAATCATATATGATATTATTTCCAATGTATTCATAAAGTTATTCTCCATGTATGAACTACTGATATGTATCATTGAATATGTGATTCGATCGTGGAACTATATATTCATGTTGTTTATACTAATTGTCCTTGGTCGTTGAGGTTGTGCTGGACACACAACTTATACTAATGTGAAAGTCGGCTGATAACTTGGTTCCACTTGTCATGGGCATAGAGATGCTATTCCGACTTACATGGATCCAGCTAAAGAGTTTAGCGAGTCGGACTGACCCATATTGAGATGCAACGAACAAGTCCTCATTTGTATATCTCAATCAATGTAATCCTTAAACCTGAGGTTATTGCACAATCCAAGTTTAGGATCATCGACTTAGGTTCTATCAAACGTTGTTTCGTCACTGGGCAGTTATAAAGGCGGAGTTCGGGTCGACTGAGAATCAAGCTACGTGATGTGAATAACCAAGATGGGATTTTGCCCCTCCATCTGGAGAGATATTCTCTAGGCCCTCTCGGAAGATATGATTAAGAAAGCATGGCCATGCATGACTCGGTTAAGTGTTAACCGAAGCGATCGACTAAGGATTAGTTGGATGAATCACTTATCTCGGATCGAGAAAGAGAGTCGAACTATTTAAGGGATGACAATTATTCGCCTATAGTTCGACAAGGTATATCATGAGGCAAAAGGGACTCAGACGAAAGTCGCATTGGAAGGTATGTCGTCATGACTCTTTGGTACTTGGGAGTTGGCACGTTCTGCTAGGAGCCGCTACCAACTGATCGGTCACGAGTGAGACTCGGATCGTGTCCGGGTCACCATGAGCCTATCGGGTCACACACTTAAGAACGGGAGCATATTTGGGTTGGACCCAAAAAGGAAACAAACAGAGTCAGTGAGTTGGACTCGCAGTGACTAATATAGGCCTTTTAGTGAATGGGCCACAAGTGAGTGGAGCCCACTTTCACTCCCTATATAAGCTGGAGCGCAGGTGCTTAGAGCACACGGTTAGGTCACTCCATGTGTTGGAAACCCTAGCTCTAGTCCAGTCCTGCCGCCGTTCTACCGGACCTAGCAGTCCATCGCCGGCGCTCCTCCTCGTACATGTGGATACTGGCGGAGGTGCTATACGTTCAGCACTTCGATGATCATGGATCGGAATGAATCGTGAGGACTGCACTGCATCAAGCGACGTGCTACATCGATTCCGCAACCGCGCGTCTAGTGGTAATTCTCATGGCCTACTACCTCAGCTAGATCTTGGGATCACCGTGTAGGGAAAAAGTTTTGTTTATCTCTGTGTGGCCCTACAGTGGTATCAGAGCGTTAGCTTCTAGTTTTAGGCTCGAGATCTTGCATATGTGATATGCGGTTGGCGTTAGATTGGATCTAATTGCACTTTTGGTGGTCGATCTATGAGATAGATCGGTTTTGTACGAAGTTGATTGGATCAATTGTACTCGGGGGAATGGATGATCCGGTTTCCGTGATCTAACTGCTAACGTCGTGGAACGACATACCCCTACCAGTCGGCTTCCGCGATCGGGGTAGACTATGACACGTAAATCCGGATGCGGTGATCAAAGATCAAAGAGTTTGGTCGAATCAGAGTACATATCGGATTTGAGTAAAATTGTTTTATCCGATGAAGAAATCCATGTTCGGAATGCAGATGAGATCTGCATTTTCGGAAAAATCGCCGAGCGCTGCCCCTTCGATCCCCGCCCGCTATCCGGCTAGCGGGCCTGCCGGCTTTGCCCTGTCGTTGCGAGTTTTCACAACGCCAGTAGATATCGTATCTATGCATAACTTGTTTTTGCAGGATGATGTTGTGAATGGTATGGCTTATTGCATGTGATGCGTGTAATCCATACGTGATCTACGTATCACGGTTTTGTCAGCCGGTTGGATCCTAGGTGCTGTCACTTTATTGTATAATGACATGCGTGTTGAATTCTCTATGTAATTTACATTACAAGCTAGTGTAGCTATTTGGAGAACCCGGATGGTATGCAAGTCGGTGTACAAGTCGGCTACATGGTGTAAGACGGCATGTGACAAGAGTTGACATGAGTCGAATTACAAGCTTTGTGGAGATGGAGATCGCCATGAAGAGAGCCATACCATTTCACATTATAATTTCTTTATTCTATGTTATTGTTATGTCCCTATTTTACCTCTATTAGATAGTTGGTAGAAAGTAATCCCTCAAAGAAGGTCTAGTCGTTTTCTCCGCCAGTGCTGCACCATCACAAGTCGGACATTTTTGGTAGTGGTCTCATAAAATTGAGGTGCTATTAATTCTTTCCAACTAGGTGGGTTCGAGTCAGACTCTTACAGCGGAAGCACTCGGTAATCTAGACGGGTCTATCACAACGGTTGTGGGACTCGGGGAAGAGTTGGATGGGAGTTGGGGCATGTGATGCCACCCATCCAACAGGAGTCATATGAGATGCGATTGTCAAGGAGTTTTCTACCTAGATCACTTGGCGGCTAGCGGTGATGCTAAACTCACTAGTCGACTTGATTATTTAGGGTCATGAATCACTTAGTAACCATCGGAGGGGTGTTGGTTCTAGTGGGATCATAAGTATTAAAGTGTTTTATATGCTTGCTCTTTTATGGATACATGTCTTAAGTGTTTTTGCATATTTTCTGTTCTAGATCAATGGCACCAAGCAGTCTCCCTCAGATTTCTAATTTTGCTTTGAGAACCATCTTAGAGAAAGATAAGCTAAATGGAACTAACTTCACCAACTGGTATCATAATTTGAGAATTGTTCTCAAGCAAGAAAAGAGGGACCATGTCCTAGACAACCCACTTCTAGACGAGTCGAATGAGAATGCGACTGTCGCAACCACCAATGCCTACCGTCGGATTTG
The DNA here is from genome assembly GCA_916181665.1 of Avena sativa. Classification (NCBI taxonomy): domain Eukaryota; kingdom Viridiplantae; phylum Streptophyta; class Magnoliopsida; order Poales; family Poaceae; genus Avena; species Avena sativa. Next base: position 631,140,029 of record OV702288.1, read on the forward strand.
TGATGAATCCACGGAGATTAGCTGTCTTATGCTTGCTCACATGGAACTAGACTTGCAGCAGCAGTTCGAGAATGTTGAGGCCTACGATATGATCAAAAGCCTCAAAATTATGTTCCAGGCTCAGGCAAAGACTGAGAGGTATCAAGTCTCTCAGGCTTTGTTGAGCTGCAAGCTTAAGGATGGCGATCCACTGAGTCCGCATGTGATCAACATGGTTGGTTACGTGTAGTCTCTGGAAAGGCCGGGCGACCCCATTAGCAAAGAGTTTGCTACAGACATAATTCTGAACTCTCTTCCTAGTGCGTATGGTTAGTTCATATCGAACTACCACATGCATGGTATGGATAATAAGCTCACTGAATTACATGGGATGCTCAAGCAGGCTAAGGCGGATCTCAAGAAAGGTGCCAGTCAAGTGTTGATGGTGCAGAATAAGGCTAAGTTCAAGAAGAGTTCTTGGACTAAGAAGAAGAAGGCTAAGTCGGGAGGTAAGGCTGAGGACCCGGTCCAAAGTGCTTCCTCAGGGACTAAGCCATCTCCTGTAGCTGGATCCACTTGCTTCTATTGCAAGGTGGATGGCCACTGGAAGAGGAATTGCAGCCAGTATCTGGCTGATAAAGCCAAGAGTGGAGGTGTGACTTCCGGCTCAGGTATGCTTGTTTGCAATGTTATAGACATTTATCTTGCTGATGCACCTGGTAGTTCTTGGGTATATGCTATTGGATCAGTTATTCACATATGCAACTCGTTGCAGGTACTGGTAAGAACTAGGAGCGTGGCGAGAGGCGAGGTTCACATTCGATTCGGCAACAAAGCGAGAGCCGCTGCGTTGGAAGTTGGCACGATGCAACTTCATTTACCTTCCGGATTCTTAATGGAGCTGAATAATTGTTATTATGTTCCACTGCCTAGTCGAAACATTATTTCTGCCTCATGTTTGATGAGACAAGGCTATGAGTCGAATATTAAGAATAATGGTTGTTCTTTATATTTGAATGATATGTTTCACGACTTTACACCCGTCCAGGACGGGTTATTTATTTTGAATCTTGATGGCGAATCTGTCTATAATATAAATGTGAAAAGGTTGAAACCAAATGATCTGAATATGACTTACTTGTGGCATTGTCGGCTTGGTCATATAAGTTGGAAACGCATGAAGAAGCTCCATGATGATGGACTCCTAACTTTGTTCGACTTGGAGTCATTCGAGACATGTGAATCCTGCCTACTCGGCAATATGACCAAGACACCTTTTGCAAAGAGTTGTGAAAGGGCGTCCGACTTATTGGGACTAGTGCATAGTGATGTATGTGGCCCGATGAGCATGACAACCAAAGGTGGTTATGAGTACTTTAGTACATTCACTGATGACTTGAGTCGGTATGGATATATCTACTTGATGAAACATAAGTCGGAAGCCTTTGAAAAGTTCAAGGAATTCCAGAATGAGGTACAGAATCAACTCGGCAAGAAAATAAAGTTTCTTCGGTCGGACCGAGGAGGTGAGTACATGAGCCATGAGTTTGATGACCATCTGAAGAGTTGTGGAATAGTTCCCCAGCTCACTCCTCCAGGAACGCCGCAGAGAAACGGTTTGTCGGAAAGGAGAAATCGGACCTTGTTGGACATGGTACGATCAATGATGAGTTGGACAGATCTGCCTTTATCATTTTGGTGTTATTCTCTAGAAACTGCAACGTTCACACTAAATAGAGAACCATCAAAGTCGGTAGAGAAGACACCGGATGAGATGTGGACTGACAAGAAGCCGAGTTTGTATTTTCTTAATATTTGGGGTTGTGAAGGTTTTGTCAAGAGACTTCAGTCGGACAAGCTTATAGCCAAGTCGGAAAAGTGTATTTTTGTAGGATATCCGAGGGAAACCTTGGGTTACTACTTCTATAACCGAGAATAGGGTAAAGTGTTTGTCGCTCGGAATGGTGTCTTCCTTGAGAAAGAGTTTCTCGGTTGGGGAGTCAGTGGGAGCATGGTGCAACTCAAAGAAATTCGAGAGGTACCGGCCAGTAGCGAGTCGGCAAAAGCCTTGGAGGTTGAGCCGGTCGTGGTACCTGAGCCGACAACAGCACTGACACTATGAAGATCGACCAGATTGCGAAGTGTTCGTGATGTGTTACTGTTGTACAGTGATGAGACGGCAACTTATTCAGAAGTGATGGTGGGTTCTAATTCTAAGTCATGGCTTGGATCCATGAGATCCGAGTTAAAGTCCATAGATGAAAATCAAGTTTGGAACTTGGTTGATCTGCCAGATGGTGTAAGACCCGTCGAGTGCAAATGGGTCTTTAAGCAGAAAACTGATATGGATGGAAATGTTTCTATCCATAAGGCACGGCTTGTCGCGAAGGGGTTACGACAAGTTCAAGGAGTTCACTACGATGAGACTTTCTCTCCCGTGGCGATGCTTAAGTCAGTTCGGATCATGTTAGCTATAGCAGCCTATTTTGACTATGAGATATGGCAGATGGATCTCAAGACGGCTTTCCTTAATGGAAATTTAAACGAGGACGTGTATATGGTACAGCCCAAGGGTTTTGTTGATCCGGATAATGCTGACAAGGTATGCAAACTTTGGAAATCCATTTATGGGTTAAAGCAAGCATCTCGGAGTTGGAACATTCACTTTGATGAGGTAGTCAAATCGTTTGGCTTCATCAAGAGTGATCATGATTCTTGTTTATACAAGAAGTTTAGTGGGAGCAAAGCAAATTTTTTGATCTTATATGTGAATGACATATTACTGATTGGAAATGATGTCCAGATGTTGCAAGAAACCAAGGAATCATTGGAAAGGAGTTTTTCGATGAAGGACTTGTTAGGGTTCCGCGTATGAAAATAATAAATTTTACCCTACGCCACTGAACCCCTGATGCTGCCAGGACCTATCTATTAGTAATACAGTAACGAGAGGGGATTTTCACGAACTTACCCTTGAAGACCGAAAATTGTTGTCAACGCTCAGGAGAGCGTGGTTGATGTAGACGAGCCGAAGCCGACCTCAAGGCCGTGATGAAGTCCTTATGCTCCTTGGCTCCAACGACTTGAGTGCCTCAAGTGCGACACCTCGCGGGGAGTTACACACATCCGGTGCCTGACGATGACTCCCGCTTCCCCAATCCAGCAGCAGTTGCAGAAGTAGAGCTCCCGGATCGAATCCCACAGCACGACGGCGCTCCATGGTGAAGATGTCTCTCGTTCGCGTAGTCCAGACTTGGGACCACGGTCACGGGAGAGAGAGAGAGAGAGAGAGAGAGAGAGAGAGAGAGAGAGAGAGAGAGAGAGAATATCAATTGGAGGTCCTCCCAAAAGTGAGAAGACCTTTATTAATTATTTGGCGTATTTATCTGGCCAAATACCCCCACTATATATAGGGGGAGGGGAGTTACTACCTCCCTCAAAGTCTCGGGGTGGGACTAAAAGGAGGAGGAGGTGGGGGAGGCGCCGACGGCCACCCCCCCATGGGCCCCACGTGGGGGGCTGACCCAATAAGGCCGCCGGCCACCCCTTGGCCCCTTTCTCCTTTTGCCTTTTCCCTAATGGGCCCTCTTCCCTCCGGAATTAGCCCATTAAGCCTTTGACCATTTAAATTGATTTTCTCTTTATTAAATAATTATGAATAAATGATTAAATCAATATTTAACATTTTTTCACATATTATTCAACCTCTGTGGCTATGGAACACCTTCCACCTCCACTCCGGACATCCTCCGGACTTACCGAAACCCTTCCGGTTTTCTCTCTACTATTCTTCGGTGATTCTTCCAATCCTATAAACACTCTGTAAGCATCATCAAGCCCTTAAGCATGATACCCCACGGTTCGGGAACACTCCAGACATGGTCGGGACATTCCCGCACCAATGATCGACAAAGGGACCTAGATGGCCATGTGACCCCTATGCGTTCCACGAAGATCTTTCGTCGTTTGAACCGGGACAGTCGTGTCTTATTCCCTTTGTCTCTTGATACTTGCATTGCCCGAGATCTGATCAATGACATCACCATGTCTTGTTCAATCTCGTTACCGAACAATGCTACTTGACTCGTTCCGACAAGTGATATCCCCGTGATCAAATCACACGATGTGCAGCTATTGGATATTACGTCTCCGAGTGGGCCCTTGAGTATCTTCCTGTCACATGGACGGACAAATCCCGCTCTTGACATATATTGCCTCTACGGTTTCCTCCGAGTACCTGAACACACCTTTATAACCACTATATTACCAAGTGGCGCTTGATGTTATCTAAGCACTCTCAAGAGACAGTGATTGATATAGCCTCACGGTCTAAGGAATAGTATACGAGGATCCATTTCTAATCATCGTAACTTGAACTTCGTGACATGATCAGGTCACGATGTTTAGGTTGGGTATTGGTTCATCATCTCATTCTCGGAATGAGATGACTCCATTTCCAACTGGCATAAATGCCACATGATCAGGAAACATGATCATTTGTTGACCAATGAACCAGTGACTAGAGTTTCACTGGGAACCCCTGGTTGTTTGTATATGACACATGTATTGATGTTTCCACTCAATACAGTTATAGCATGATATAAAACTTAATCATAAACTATATGAAATATGATAATAGTCCTTATAACTATTTGTCTCTAGGGCATATTTCCTACAGTCTCCTACTTGCACTAGAGTACAAATACACTAGCTACATTTGTTCTTTAATCATTGGCACCATAACCGGTACCTTGAACATGCTTTCTCATGGAAGAGAGGTTGAGTCTTGGGTCTGTACATTAGAGTCCCAAATCCTTTGCAACTTACTAATGTCACCTTGATTGACATTAATACTTTATCATCACATGATAACATCCGTGTGTATGCATCGTCGCTATGACAGTAGAATGAGGCCTGATTCCAGGAGCCTATAGTGACTTTAGATCAACCTCGAGGGTTTTCTCATGGGCACTGTGCTCTGGGACACATCATTCTATGTTAAAAGCGAACTAGCCCCGCCATAGCATTATACAACACTTTAGATGGTACCCTTATCTATTATTATAAATGTATTCATCGGAACACTAGTGCACTCTGTGCAACTTTCGATGTTTTTGTTCACCTCACTTCCTACTTGACTCTAATCGGTATTACGGGAGTTTCCAATATATTCCCTTATAACATAACCCTTTATGATTTAAGATATGTTATCCTTTATGGATTTGGAAAATATGTCTATAGTTCTCTATTAGACACTGCGGACAAACTTAGCTCAATGTTCTATGATTCAAACTTAGTCACTTTCAAACGTTCCTTATTGGATCATATATTATGTTAAGTTATCATCATGGTTTTCTAAGATAGAACCTATGTCTTAACATAGTGTATGATGATCATCCTTTTCTTTATTTCAACCATTGATGTTCAACTTAATACTATTCCTAATTTGAGTTATTAAGGACCAGTTCCTTAATTAACTTCTGTTCTGAAACCCTTTTTAGAATCCCTTAAGGAATACTACATAATATCATAATACACCTATTATCAAATTCTACACCTTATAAATCATTATTTATAATTACTTGCGCTTTTATTCTTAACACACTTAAGAATTACTCTATAAGCTCCCACTCAAAATATGTTACTAACATATTTGGGTATGAGTCAGTACTCTTACTCAAACTATGTTCCTACATGTTTGAATTTGAGACTTATATTGCTCCCACTTAAAAAATATGTCATTCAAATATTGTTTTAGGAAGACTTTCATAGATCCCACTCAATTTTATGCAAATTTCATATCCACTCACTATTTTGAACATTTTCAAAATCCTTTGATCAAATATCAAACTTGGAATTTTACTATGAGATACTAGTACTTTTACTAGTTTTAAATCCACTAGACATTTAGCACACTTGAATCAAATTCATTTGAATTCGTCCAATACTTGACAAATTGTGCTTTTGTCATTCACCCCCTTTTCCACTATGGCTTTGCAGTCATTTGGGAAAATTCCAAGTAACCCCTTTTACTTGTGAGATTCAGCAACAAATTGCTTTCTAATCTCAAGTGAATTTTGCTTCTAGGATTTCTCACAATTTTAGTTTACCATTATTTCCTTAGTAGTTCATAGGCATGTCATATTCCGGTAATCATGACAAATGATTCACAAATTTCTCCATACAAGATATGGATTTCATTTTGAATCCTACTTCATGTAGTGAAAACACTAGTGGGGAAAAACACAATGATCATTATCATTGATTCTTTCCTTTGTAAAGAGAATCGTTCAGGAACTTTGTCTGTTGTGCTTCTCAACACTCTGATGCAGGGATTTGAATTCTCATCGTGTTTTCACTATCTTCCATTTGCTCCATAATCAAGAAATATCACTAAAAGTGAACTTACTCAAGAATGCACCAAAATCCAAGCAATATGAATTTTTCTTCCCTTTTGGTTTAGCTATGGACTTCGTATTCAAATTTTCCAATGAATACTCTACAAGGACTTATTCTCTATTGTTTTGGTTATATCGAATAACCCCAAAACTTTCACGAATTCAAATGGTTCACTACATTCTAATTGAGTGCTAACTATTTCTAACTTATGGTCTATACATCTACACTACAATGATTTATTTGGTGCCATCTATTTACTCACTTTGATATCATATTGTGATGCTTTGCATTTTGACATTTCAAAACACTTTGCATTCCACAATTTCTTTTATGCCATTCTTATAAAGTCGAATTTCATTACTATTGATCAAATCATAGTAATTAGATTCTCTTTTATCTTTAGTACCCTTTGTTTGTGAAACACTTTGATCAAATCAAATAGTTTCATATTCATGTTTCCTTTGGTAAACTACTTTACACATTTAAACAATCATATAATGATAATTACCATTTTGTTAAAACACAATACATCGAATATGTATTTACTTTTAACAATTCATTAAAACACTTTGTATTCAAGTAATACATGGTGTTCAAGTTATTTTGCCAAACTTTGGCATGATTTATATGTTATAACAAATCAAATGACTTTCACATATTATCAATAACTTTGAATTTAAACAATGGTTTTTCATTCAGTAATGAGTATCATTTAAGTTGGGTATTTTAAGGCATTTCAATATTTTACAAATGTTCATTCATTATCAATTAGTTTCAAAACAACAAGGATAATTCACATATAATCAAACAACATATGAACACAAATAGAAATCATTCATAATAGTAGAACAACTGTTTGTTACAAACTCATATGAATAACTGTCTCACGAAGTGTGAGACACACTAAAGAAGTTCACAATCTCTTGATTACAATAATCATCCTAAAACATAAACTAAATGATAAATGTCGAGGGAGAGTGTCGTCGGCCATCATCATCATGCTCGCCATCAACACGCAACATCACCTCCTCTCCAGCAATCACCTCTCATGCAAAAGGACCTGTTTTCAGCAAAATAGAACAAGTATCAAATATACTTAACACTGCAAATGTGTTTGCAAGATTATAACATTTATAAAATTGTATATCAAATATATACCTTTGTCATTGATGACCCCAGCGACGTCGGGTTCAACCACCACATTTCTGAAATGTGATATGAACTCGTGGAAATCCAGTGTTTCCGTGTCACCTCTCATAATGCAAATCCCGACTTGTGCTTGGAAGCTTGGTGGCAGCAACCGCAACACAACTCCCATTGCAAAAGAGCTTGAGAACCAGTTGTCTAGGTAGTATGCCAGACTCATGTATGCATCGTATATGCTCAACAAGTGATCGTCCAGTGAGGAGCCCTCCTCCATCTTTATGGAGAGGAAGTCCCCCATCAGCTCATACTCCCACATGCGCACTTGTTCCACGAAATGCAATCTCAGATGAGCCATAACTGTTTAGGGATTAAGACTTCCCACAATCGGCCACATCCCATCTTCCATCCCGAGGTGCATCGTCACTGATATGAATGTGGCCATCACACAACACCGGCAGCAGAGATCCCGCTGCTCCTGGGTCTCATGAGAATAGGGTGGCTCCAAGTACATCTCGCAGGTTATGTAGTCAGCTACTTTGTTCTCACCAAGGAGATCAAAAAGGCGCATGACCCATGCAGAAAAGTTGGATCCATCTAACTTGAGATTTTCTCCTTTTAACCAATTCTCAATAGGGAAGGTAATCTCGGGAAGAACCATTTTCTACATTTATAATTGCAAAAGGAATTTAGACTAAGTTTATAATTAAATGAGTTCATAATAACTCCACTCAGTAACACCTATCCCATGAAGGGTTCCTAGTGATAACACGACCCCTATCAGCCACATCTCCCCCGATCATCACGGCCATTAATGTGGGTTCAAGGGTGGATGCTAAACGTCGGTCACATCATTCATGCAACTCGTGCTCGATCTTTTGACCATCCGTGTTCCGAGGTCATGTTTGTACATGCTAGGCTCTCTAACTCAACCTTACTGTATTCGTTGTGCAACATGGCTTACACCCACTGTATGTGAACATAGATATGTCTGACACCCGATCATCACGGCCTGCCTCATACCGAAGAACTTTCTTGGTGGTGCACACTAAGGGGGAACACAATCATTGGTAATTTTAACAGGGATCATCTTATTAGGCTATCGTCGAGTATCTAATACTAGCACACAATAAGATATACAAACATTAACATTGAATGTAAATGCGATGTGATATGGTCCTTCACGTCGTGATCTCCATCCATCGTCACCGGGTTCCGGTGCTAGGGTTCCGGCGCCGTAGACACCAGGATATCGGTGTCACTCTGGCGTGGTAGTCCTACTACTACGTAACAAAAGGTAATCACTTTACCTTTGCCACAAACATATCACAAAGCAACGCCCCCTGCAAAACAAAGTTAGACGCCTCTACTTTATCTTTGCATGTTTTACGTGGCTGAATGGGCTTCCGCACAAGAACCGTTCTTACCAACGAACTTTCAGCACAACGTTGATCAAGTAGTTGTCTCTACTACACCCCCTTTCGGGGCCCTCCGTTGAAAATGGCATACCAACTAATGCGAGAGAGACAGACACCCCCTAAGCCACTTTATATGGTACAAGCCGTATGTCAAACGTGGACCAGTCTCGCGAATGAACGCGTCAAGCCGGTTGGGAGCCGCTTCATCAAGCAATTGCTGCGGTATACACAAGTACACGTGGGAGGGTAACAACTAAAAGATCAATGCCCACACGCTACATCTCGTGTGTTCTACCCGTACTAGCATTACTACACATAGATCTAGCTCTGATACCACTGTTGGGGTTCCGCGTACGAAAACAATAAATTTTACCCTATGCCCCTGAACCCCTAATGCTGCCAGGACCGATCTATTAGTAATACAGTAACGGGAGGGGATTTTCGCGAACTTACCCTTGAAGACCGAAAAGCGTTGTCAATGCTCAGGAGAGCGTGGTTGATGTAGACGAGCCGAAGCCGACCTCAAGGTCATGATGAAGTCCTTGCGCTCCTTGGCTCCAACGACTTGAGTGCCTCAAGTGCGACACCTCGCGGGGAGTTACACACGTTCGGTGCCTGACGATGACTCCTGCTTCCCCGATCCAGCAACAGTTGCGGAAGTAGAGCTCCCGGATCGAATCTCGTAGCGTGATGGCGCTCCGTGGTGAAGATGTCTCTCGTTTGTGTAGTCCAGACTTGGGACCACGGTCACGGGGGAGAGAGAGAGAGAGAGAGAGAGAGAGAGAGAGAGAGAGAGAGAGAGAGAGAGAGAAATATCAACTAGAGGTCCTCCCAAAAGTGAGAAGACCTTTATTGATTATTCGGTGTATTTATCTGGCCAAATACCCCTACTATATATAGGGGAGGGGAGGTACTACCTCCCTCAAAGTCCCGGGGTGGGACTAAAAGGAGGAGGAGGTGGGGGGAGGCGCCACCGACCACCCCCCATGGGCCCCACCTGGGGGGCTGGCCCAATAGGGCCGTCGGCCACCCCTTGGCCCCTTTCTCCTTTTGCCTTTTCCCTAATGGGCCCTCTTCCCTCCGGAATTGGCCCATTAAGCCTTTGACCATTTAAATTGATTTTCTATTTATTAAATAATTATGAATAAATGATTAAATCAATATTTAACATTTGTTCAGATATTATTCAACCTCCGTGGCTATGGAACACCTTCCACCTCCACTCCAGACATCCTCCGGACTTACTAAAACCCTTCCGGTTTTCTCTCTACTATTCTTCGGTGATTCTTCCATTCCTATAAACACTCTCTAAGCATCATCAATCCCTTAAGCATGATACCCCACGGTTCGGGAACACTCTAGACATGGTCAGGACATTCTCGCACCAATGATCGATAGAGGGACCTGGATGGCCATGTGACCCCTATGCATTCCACGAAGATCTTTCGTCGTTTGAACCGGGACAGTTGTGTCTTATTCCCTTTGTCTCTTGATACTTGCATTGCCCGAGATCTGATCAATGACATCACCATGTCGTGTTCAATCTCGTTAACGAATAATGCTACTTGACTCGTTCCGACAAGTGATATCCCCGTGATCAAATCACATGCTACGCAGCTATTGGATATTACTTCTCCTCCCTTGAGTATCTTCCCGTCACATGGAAGGACAAATCCCGCTCTTGACATATATTGCCTCTACGGTTTCCTCCAAGTACCTGAACACACCTTTATAACCACTGTATTACCAAGTGGCGCTTGATGTTATCTAAGCACTCTCGAGAGACAGTGATTGATATAGCCTCACGGTCTAAGGAATAGTGTACGAGGATCCATTTCTAATCATCGTAACTTGAACTTCGTGACATGATCGGGTCACGATGTTTAGGTTGGGTATTGGTTCATCATCTCATTCTCGGAATGAGATGACTCCATTTCCAACTGGCATAAATGCCACATGATTAGGAAACATGATCATCTGTTGACCAATGAACCAGTGACTAGAGTTTCACTGGGAACCCCTGGTTGTTTGTATATCACACGTGTATTGATGTTTCCACTCAATACAGTTATAGCATGATATAAAACTTGATCATAAACTATATGAAATATGATAATAGTCCTTATAACTATTTGTCTCTAGGGCATATTTCCAATAGGACTTGACATACTAGGAATCTGGATCTATAGAGATAGATCAAGGCGACTCATTGGATTGAGTCAGAGTACATACTTGGACAAAGTGTTGAAGAAGTTCAACATGGAATCGTCTAAGAAGGGGTTCTTATCGATGTCCCATGGCGTAAAACTTAGCAAGACTCAGTGTCCTTCGACAACTAATGAGCGAAGTCGGATGAGTGCGATTCCGTATGCTTCTACAGTTGGATCCATCATGTACGCTATGATTTGTACTAGGCCGGATGTTTCCTATGCTCTAAGTGTTGTGAGTAGGTACCAGGCTGACCTTGGAGAAATCCACTAGGCAGCAGCTAAAAATATCCTCAAGTACTTGAGAAGGACTAAGGATATGTTCCTGGTTTATGGAGGTGAGGATGAACTCAGTGTAAGGGGTTACACGAATGCGAGTTATCTCACTGACTCGGATGATTCTCGTTTGCAATCCGGATATGTGTTTGTGATAAACAGAGGGGCTGTGAGCTGGAAGAGTTCCAAGCAAGAGACGGTGCCTGCGTCTACGATAGAGGCTGAGTATATTGCTGCCTCGGAGGCGGCAAAGGAAGCCGTTTGGATGAGGAATTTCCTCACGGATCTTGGTGTGGTTCAGGGTTCGTCCAATCCGTTAGACGTGTATTGTGACAACAATGGTGATATCGCACAAGCCAAGGAACCTAGACAACACCAGAAGAACAAACATATACTCATGCGGTACCACCTTATTCGCCAGTTCGTGGATCAAGGTGATATCAAGTTATGCAAGGTACACACGGATGCAAACATTGCGGATCCGTTGACAAAGCCACTTCCACAGCCAAAGCATGAGGCGCACCTGAGAGCTATGGGGATTAGATGCCTAGACATGTGATGTCGGATGATTGACTCTAGTGCAAGTGGGAGACTGTTGGAAATATGCCCTAGAGAAAATCATATATGATATTATATCCCATGTATTCATAAAGTTATTGTCCATGTATGAACTACTGATATGTATCATTGAATATGTGATTCGATTGTGGAACTATATATTCCTATTGTTTATACTAATTGTCCTTGGTTATTGAGGTTGTGCTGGACACACAACTTAGACTAATGTGAAAGTCGGCTGATGACTTGGTTCCACTTGTCATGGGCATAGAGATGCTATTCCGACTTACACGGATTCAGCTAAAGAGTTTAGCGAGTCAGACTGACCTATATTGAGATGCAACGAACAAGTCGTCATTTGTATATCTCAATCAATGTGATCCTTAAACCTAAGGTTATTGCACAATCCGAGTTGAGGATCACCGACTTAGGTTCTGTCAAACGTTGTTCTGTCACTGGGAAGTTATAAAGGCGGAGTTCGGGTCGACTGAGAATCAAGTTGCGTGATGTGAATAACCAAGATGGGATTTTGCCCCTCCATCTGGATAGATATTCTCTGGGCCCTCTCAGAAGATATGATTCAGAAAGCATGGCCATGCATGACTCAGTTAAGTGTTAACCGAAGCGATCGACTAAGAGTTAGTCGGATGAATCACTTATCCTGGATCGAGAAAGAGAGTCGAACTATTTAAGGGATGACGATTATTCGCCTATAGTTCGACAAGGTATATCGTGAGGCAAAAGGGACTCAGATGAAAGTCGCATTGGAAGGTATGTCATCATGACTCTTTGGTACTTGGGAGTTGGCACATTCTACTAGGAGCCGCTACCAACTGATCGGTCACGAGTGAGACTCGGATCATGTCTGGGTCACCATGAGCCTGTCGGGTCACACACTTAAGAACAGGAGCATATTTAGGTTGGACCCAAAAAGGAAACGGACAGAGTCAGTGAGTTAGACTCATAGTGACTAATATAGGCCTTTTAGTGAATGAGCCACAAGTGAGTGGAGCCCACTTTCACTCCCTATATAAGCTGGAGCGCAGGTGCTTAGAACACATGATTAGGTCACTCCATGTGTTGGAAACCCTAGCTCTAGTCCAGTCCTGTCGCCGCCGTACTGGACCTAGCAGTCCATCGCCGGTGCTCCTCCTTGTACGTGTGGATACTGGCGGAGGTGTTGTACGTTCAGCACTTCGACGATCGTGGATCGGAACGGATCGTGAGGACTGCACTGCATCAAGCGACGTGCTACATTGATTCTGCAACCACGCGTCTAGTGGTAATTCTCGTGGCCTACTACCTCAGATATATCTTGGGATCACTGCGTAGGGAAAAAGTTTTGTTTATCTCTGCGTGGCCCTACAGTTCTTACTTGATACGCATAACATTTCTTTGGCGATGTAGGAGGCTGATCTAGAGCAGCCTGTTTCCAACATTCGAATGTGGCAGACGATGCACCAGAAGGGGGTCAATCTAAACGAGCCTCAACCCTCGCTCCCCTCGTACTTCGGCCACACCAAAGATGACTTGAGCAAATACTACTCGACGCTCCAGGCTTTTCATCCGGAAGTGGATGACCCCATTAACGAGGAGACTGACGAGGTTTTGTTGATCGTGGCAGGGCACGTCAGGCAGCATGGCCGTCTCCGCATTCTTAATGAAGTGACCCCGCCTACCATGAACCTCACGTGTGTCAAGGCTACCCTCACCGTCGACGGTCCCTCTATCCAGCCTCCTCTACGGCCACGTCGATCCACCGATGTAAGTTTTTTGCATTTTCATCCTATTTCCGACATTCGTTCCTGAATGGCTAAGTTGACGATATTCACTATTTTTGAAATTGTAGCCTGAGTTGGACGCGGCCTACGATGCACATCATGCGGAATATAAGGTGGCCGTTCGGGAGTGGCAGCAGAGGAATGATGCATACCGGGTGCACTAAGAAACCATGAATACGGTAAGTCCCACTCCCCATAGAGTGCTAGTTTGAACCTTTATTTCTGCAACGCTTGACATCTAAACCATCTAGCAGGCGTTCGCGAGTTTTATGACCACTGGAGAGCGGGATTTGGCACCATTACCAGAACCAGTACCTAGGCCAGGGATGTTGTCAGTGATGCCATCGAAGGAAGAATTTGTTGTGACCTACTACGCAGGGACCCTGTAAGATCTTTTGCCTAACCACTTGTTACCTACTACTCTCTAGGCCAACATGTCTCGGATTGCTAAATCTTGCTCAAACATGTAGGGAACGGGATGTTCCGGGAACCAACACTTTGGTCATGCTTCTCCAACGCCGGGTTCGTTGCGCGAGATCACACCGCTGCATATCGGTTACCATTCTCCTGGTGCTTCTCCAGTGCTTCTTCTCGTGCCACGCCTAGCCCTCCGTCCGTTGGTGATCATCAGGGACCTAAACGTAGGACGCCTGACTTCACGCGGGGAGATATCGGGTTGTTGAGCTCTTCACGTCGTTAGAGATGGGTGTAGGGTTCTAGGGCTACTACCTGTCGGGTACTCTATATGTATCATGATGATACCATATATGTATTGTGTATGTACTTGATGTCGAGCACTTTTGGATGATATATGTATTGTGTATGCACTATATATCTACTATGTATGCATGCTGGGATGAACATATATATATATATATATATATATATATATATATATATATATATATATATATATTGTGATTTTTGTGTGCAGAAAAAGCTGAAAACAATCCAAAAAAATCTTGGTTGGTGCTACGTCGACGGCATTGCGGTGACCATTTGGTCCAATAACAAGACTATGCCGACGACATTTGACGGCAATGCCGTCAGTGTAGCAGCTTTTGTGGACGCCCAGGTGCGTGCCCAGGTCGGGCCACGTGGACAGCAAGGCCGATGGCCGGGCCGTCAGCGTAGTCTGCTCCGCCCCTAACGGACGTTACCAGGCCAAGTGGGTCCCACTTAGGCTACCCGACATGTATTTACGCCGACGGCTGTTTAGTACAACGCCAACGGCCACCTGCTCTGCGCTGACGCCAGATTACGCCGACAGCAATACGCCTACGGAAGCCGTCGGCTTATACCTACGCCGACGGTTATTTGACCTGTACCGTCGACGTAGTGACCGCCCTGTAGTGTCTACGACTTTCCCTAGACACGCAAAGTGAAGATGCCAGGCCTGACGCTTGCCTAATACGGGGTGCCTCCCTAGCCGCTGATCGAATAGTGATGTTTTTGTCCCACCTCAGAGGCTCAGACGCGCACGTGCTATTTTCTAGTACAACTGTACAAGTAAAACCTACTGGATCTTTTCTCTAAAAAAGCTACGGAATCAAGGTAGAAGCGATCAAAGCAGTGCCAAACGTGACATATCAGAATGTCGTGTGCAACCGTGGATACCCATCAGGCGAGGAGACCGCAGAGTAGTACATAATAATACATTGTCAACTAAGCAGTTGAGTTCCAAGAAATAAACAGTCATTTTAGAGCATCTCCACTCAGTTGGAGATCCCAGGCCGAAATCCGGCGAACGGATTGGACGAGAGTTTGGCCTTGAGGGCCGCCAACTCCCAGCCGCAACCCCGGCTACACCCCCGGGAACGGTGAATTCGGCAAAATTCGGCCAAAATGGACAAAAAAATTCATAGTTCGGCCAGAATGGGCACAAATTTTCATAGTTTGGCCAAATTTGTCACTGTTTCAGCCAACATACGCACAGTTCGGCCAAATTTTGACACACAACACCAGTTCGGCCAATTTATCACATAGTTCGGCACACAAAACAAATTCATTACACATATTGGCAAGTTTTCAAACACAAGAACACCTCAAACTAGGTGTTGTCTTTGAGCATTCACATGTGCTCCACTAGATTATCCTGCAGTTGTTGATGCACATGCGGGTCTCGGATCTCTTGAGCATAGCAACAAAGTCAGCACACGATGCTGGCACCTGGTGATTAGACTCTACAAGAGGACCCTGTCTAAAATATGGTTCACTGTCATCATCAAGCACTAGCTCCTCTCTCTCGCTCTTAGTGATCATGTTGTGCAAGATCACACATGCATTCATCACCTCCCACATTTGCTCTTGTGACCAGGTCAGAGAGGGAAACCGGATAACTGCAAAACAAGCTTAGAGCACATCAAATGCCCGCTCGACATTCTTCCTAGAAGTTTCTTATTTTTTGGAAAAGTTGGCTTGCTTGCCGATCAGAGGTCTTGAGAGGGTCTTCACAGATGTTGACCATCTTGGATAGATGCCATCTGCCATGTATTAGCCCTTGTTGTAGTGGTGGTCATTGATCACATAGTCCACCAGGGGCATGGCCCTCAACAAGCTTGGAGAAGACATGCGAGCACTTCAGGACATTGATGTCATTGTTGGATCCTTTCATGCCAAAGAAGGAGTATCAAATCAAGATATCATGTGTAGCCACTGCCTCAAGTACCACACTACAACCTCCTTTGTGGCCTTTATACATTCCATGCCAAGCAAACGAAGAGTTCTTCCATTTCCAATGCATGCATTCGATACTTCCAAGCATCCCAGAGAATCCTCTAGTTCATTGATTGCAAGGATTCAAGTAGTGTCTTCGCCATTGGGTGATCTCAGATATTTTGGCCCAAAGACTGCAATCACTGTCATGCAGAACCTGTACGAATAATCGATGGCGGTGGACTCGTCCATATGGAGATAATCATTGAAGGGGCTCCATGGCTGGCATGGATATGACTTATCGGGTCCCTATGATTAGTTACCCTAGGCGTATAAAGGCCTATGGCCCATGAAGCCCAAAGAAGTTCAAGGAGTATCCGATGGATACAAGCTTGTCTTGATAATCAAGAAAATAGTATGAACTAACATAGAGTCTGTATTGTAATCATAATTTGTAACCTCTTTGTATACGGCTCCAGGACCCAGCCTCTCATATAAAGGCTGGGAGGACCAAATGAGAGGACACCTTAGTTTTCCAGCAATCAGCCGTAAGCTAGATCGCATCTAGTGCATCAGCGACTCTGTAATCGTGTTCTCCATAATAATTAGTCGACTTTGACTCTCTTATTTGTCTAATCAGCCGACAAAATCCCTAGTGCTCTCTTTTCCTCAAAACCCTAAGTTCATATCAATGGGCATTGCCGAGGTTACTCCTCGTCAAATTGGCGTCGTATGTGGAAAATCTGAGCGTTGGAGCCATGGATTCGACGATTTCTTTGTCCCCAATCTCACTTTCGCAGACGAGGAACGCGATTTTTTAGCGCGCAGAAAACCAGCACAAAGCAGACTGCGATGAGAAATGTGACCATCCAGAATTGCGATCCGGGGCCGCCATGACGAGATCTCCCATTGATGAAGATTCTTCCAATGAATACGAGTTGTAGAAGTCATAAGCTTCTTCCACTGAATCAAATGATCTTCCAATTTTTGGGTTGATCACTGATCCGCTCTCTTTGTTCGCAAACCCTCTTATTGACTTCTCCAATGCACTAATACGTCCTGAAGCACTGGGCCTAGGAGGAGGTTCTTTTCCAACACACACCCTGTATCAAAAAATCAAGAATCTCGCTGCAGCAGATGAGGAATAATGCGAATTTTTAGCGCGCAGCAAAGCAGCAGAAATCATATCGCGATGAGAAATGTGACCATGCATCCAGAGAAACTGGCCTTGGATTGCGCTCCGGCGCCGCAATGAGGAGAGCTCCCATTGATGAAAGATCTTTGCTTCACCGCGTGCGCTCATGAACTACAGCGGCAGCGACCAGCCACTCCATATAGCACACGCACACGTCTGGTCTGGTCAAGTCAAAGGCAGACCAAGCGTGCAGCACAACAGGTAACCCTACACGTTTGACGTGTCACGCCTGGCACATCACCTCCAGACAGGGCGAATTTACCGTACAGGCTTCGACAGGCTCGAGCCTACCCTCTAGTGTGAGCAAAAAGTTCATCAAACATAGGTGCCCAGATCATAGATGAAAGTGAGAGGTCCAAATTTCGGTAGTCACACAAGCAAAGAGCTGCTGAATGAAGATATACGCATTACACAGTGCATGCCTAGCCAATATGTGCCTCGTAGGCATGAGTGCATGATCACTAAAAAGGTGAAACCCATTGTTATGTTGACCCTTTTATTTTTCTAATCACTCACCCATCCTATAGGAGCATGTACGTGCCCGTGTCTAACAATTAGGAAAGTTGTTGACGCACACGCTTGCTATTCAAAAACATCCTTCAGCATAATTTCTCGAATTTTTCGCTCGATCAATCAATATCTCCAGTTTGGTAGCCTAACAAGTGCAAAATGTAATTGTAACAATTTATAATCCAGTAATATTGCTTGAAATATCGATTTATTTGGTAGATTTTGTATCAGGAATGGATTGCGCAAAAAATGAACCCCCACGGAAAAAGACCTAGATGTGAAACCATGCACCAACTTGCACTTGTTGACCAGACTACTTGAGCAAATGAACTTGTCTTCCGTAGATGTTGGATTGCATGGAGTTACATACTAGACAGATATGCGAGCTTCGCCTCGCCGTCTGCAATTCATTTTGCCACAACATGGCCGGTGTTATAGAATTGTGACACTGCCACGAATAAGACTCTTATTAGGGTTTTGAACATTTTGTCCTAATTGGCACAAGCAGATCTAAACCGGTAGGTCATGCTAAATCGGTAGGTCGTGCATTTGTCGGTGCAGCGTGCAAACGTGGTATGCATACGCAAACATGGTATGCATACACATGTCACTGACGTAGCCTGGAGGATTGCGTTGGCATGTAATTTTGTTCTTCAGGCACACTGGTGTGTCGTTGGTTCAATTTATATTGGTGTCCGTACTACAGCTTGTTTGCGTGCATGTGCTATGTGCAAGTACCATCCTATTAGGTTGACCGGTTAAGACAGTGGCAATAATCTCACTCCACCACACACGATACCATTATGGTACACTAATTTCTGACCATCTCACCTTTACACTACTTCAACAATGACCTAATGAAGATACTTCAAATGGTTGTTTCTAAATTAACTTGTACTCCCTCCGTCTAAAAATATAGGACGTTTTAGCTTTATCAAACGAATATATCTAGACGACTTTTATGTATAGATTTAGAGTAAACTTATACACTAAAAGACACTTAGATACATTTGTTTTACAAAACTAAAATGTCTTATATTTCTGAACAGAGGGAGTATATGTCTAGTAATGCCAACCCCGCTGAACATCTCAAGTCATCCCAAGATATGTCATATTTCTAACCAATTCGACTTGTATATCAAATTAAAAGTAGAGGGTTGCAGCTTGCAATCTTGTCCGTTTATCTCCACCCAAGCTGATTTTGAACTTTTCAAAAAACTTAAAAAATACTACATGTAGCAGAGGACCCGCACTACACATCTGGAAAATTCCAATAAAAATTCCTTCTAATTTTGGCGCAGCAAAAAGGACAAAATTCGTGTGTACTCTTCACACCCTAGATCTAAAAATTTCTCTTTTTTGCTGAGCCCAAAATACGATATATTTTTACACGATTTTTGGCACACACACATAGTGTATATCATTCTCTACATGCTGGTGTTCTTTAGTAATTTTTTTAATATTTTAATATGAAAATTTCAAAGTTCCAAATAAAAAAATACCGGGCTACCTGGTGCCCGGTACCCAAAACGCCATTCTCGGGCATGACTCTGCTACACACATCCTAGCAGTCTTGATATACATTAAAGTTTGTGGCCCAAATCTACCAAGTAATCTTAATCAACTGTAATAAATGGATCACAATACATTAGTCAAGTCCCGTGCAGGTTTTCATCCCCAATCCGGACAGACCAAACCAAAATCGACCGAAAACCGCTAAAGCCATACAATTTAAAGAACACCACCTCATACAGCAGTAGCAAGCAGTACGTCGCAAACGGTTGACCGACCAACGTATGCATAGCAGCCGTGCAAGGTCAGAAAGTAGCATTCTTACAGACACCGAAATCTTCAATACAAAAGCACAAAAGACGCCCAAGAACTTAAACGTTTCCGTCACGGTAGGGCTTAATCCATAAAGCAACCGAGGAAGATAAAAACTTGAATTTGGAATGTCTGGCACTTTGCATACTCAACTTCTAGCTTCTCCCCGGTAGTTTTCTTAAGAAAGGCGTCTACTGCTTCTAAACAACTACCAGCTGATAAAATTGCTCCTAGGCATTTTCCCGCTGAGAGAAAATGGAGATACTATATTGTGCATCAGTAAACTACTAGACTTTTACAGGTACTTACTACTATAGACCATCCATAGCTTATCAGTTCCGATATCCTCCCTTCCTGGAGTTAAGTCAATTCTATACCAAAATGCCAGAACATGGAAAGAGATACATGGAGAATGTCATTACCTAACCTCTACGGTTGCTCTAAATAATTATATACAACTCATAGCACAAGTCTTGTTTCATAACATTGCTTATTTATGGTTTTGTACAGTTAAATAGAACGAATTATGTTCAAGTGACAATTTCTCTGAATAGATAACCAAGTAACTGAACTTCAAACAATCCGAACCTGTACACATTTCTTTTTTAATTTGTTTAATGGCTGCCCCATTGAAGCTCTAAATCAATTGTGCTAGAAACAGAACTAAGAAACGTGCTTATAGGGAAACAACGCTCAACTTAATGTGTTGTTTCTTAAAGGTTGAAGCTGTACAGGAAGTCAATTAAACGATAGGCTAGCAAGATCTTAAAATTTAGTGAGGGGTGAAAAATTTAGTAGGGGAAGCGAGCTCATGTCCATCCTTGAGATTCTCCTCATGTAACTGCTTGGGGATATGGGTCCTAGCTCTTGCGAGCGCCATAACTGTGATACATAGTACTCTGAATACCTCCTTGGAAGCCTCAACGACAACATGGAGTGGGAGAAGCAGTATCATTATTAGTATGAATCTGTATTTTAACCAAAACTTTAAAGTAGTGTTGTTACTTTGCAAACTATTATAATAAAAATCATGTCCATAAACAGGAAAGAAAAACATGGCTTCAAAGTATAAACCCCATTTTATTAATCCGTCTATTAAATTGGGTGAGTGTAAAACAAAGATTCATGACAAATATACTACCATGGAAATCTTGATGAAGGGTTTAACGGTGTTGTTAACATCAGTTTGATGTTGCTTCTTGAATATTGCTCTGATTGTTGCCTTTGCTAAGACTACCATAAGCAAAGAGTGCACCCCATCTAAGCAAGATGCAAAAATCATGTCGATAAACAGGAAAGAAAAACATGGCTTCAAAGTATCAACCCCATTTTCTTAATTCAGCTATTAAATTGAGTGTAAAACATAGATTCATGAAAAATATACTACCAGGAAAATCTTGATGAAGAGTTTAAGGGTGTTGTTAACATCAACTTGATAATGCTTCTTGAATATTTGTATGATTGTCTTTTTTGTTAAGTGGTCAAATATAAATTGAATCAAATCAGAGCATATGGTTTCCCTTCTAAGCAAGATACATAAATAATTGGTCTAGAATAGTTAGTAGTAGATCTGAGCAAGGAAAATCTTGTGTCTATACAAAAGGTAGCGACTAATTAAGGACAAATGTTTCGAAATGTTTTCATAGGATAAAAATCAACTGTGAATTTTTCCAAAATCTAAGTACTGAGATGTATCAATGTAGGGGCAACGTACCTTGTAATATTCTTTAGCTCTTTGTTAACAATGTGCTCAGGACTGAAAAAGAGAAACACAATTGGAAAATAATGCACAAGTAGCTAGCTTTACGGAAGCAGGAGCATGCCGAGTAATGTAGAATAAAGAACAAACCTAAGGTAGAAAAGTGAAAACTCTTGACACCATTTAAATCAGATAGTCAAATGTGGATTAGAATACTATAGAGGCCAGGCTCAGTCCAATATACTTTGCAAAGCTTTTTTAACGTTAGTCAGTAATGAAATTTAGTTTACCACAGATCGATTTGCTCCATTAACATCACCCTAAAAGATATGGAATATTGATATTTAGTTTACACCAAAACAATATTAAGTTAGTTGTTGGTGTTTGACGTGAAAAAAACGTCTAGAGAGTAGAAGACACATGGACAGCCCTAGGACGATGACGAACGGACCCCCCCCACACACACACACCCACCCAGGGGGAGCACCGAACTATAGTAACGCAAAAAAGTCACACTGAAGCAATGGTCCGACTCGTGGAAAAGGCAAGACGTGCCCGGCCTGCCGCGCCAGCTGCAGCCTGCAGGGCACGCGTTGAGGCGAGCCACTATGGCCCACAGGCAGCGGCCAACGCGCAGACATCGAGCGGTAGGAGGCCTGAGAGAGCAGCCCGATGCCCAGTCTTAAGCCTATAGATAAGTAGAGCATGAGCATCCAAGTACTCCCTATGTTCAGCTAGACATGGGATCGTTAATATATCCAAGAGTACCTACATGCTACAATAACTTCCACGCTATGTCGATGACGACGGAGGCCTCGTTGACACCCAAATCCTAGCTGCAAAATAAGAAGAGCATGGGAAGAGCAAAGCCATAAGGAAGACGGAAGGAGACGAATGTCAAGCACGAACATGAATCGTACATGGATCGGGATGGTGGTCGCTACGTCGCTCGGTGTGTTGGCTGCAGGCGTTGCTCGACGGCTGGGCCTGCTCCCACCACTTCTTGCTCTCCTCCTCTAGGTCCTCCCGCATCCTCTCCTCCTAGCGAAGAAGAGCATGGACCCTTTTGCGCCCTCCACCGCATCCTCTCCCAACCACGCCGCTCTCCGCTAGATCCCTTGGTCCGCTCAATCACCTCTTCCCCCTCAGCAGCGGAGATGCCCCGCCGTCTAGGACGTTGGCCGAGCTCTGCCACCGAGCGCGAGCCGTCGTGGTGCAGAAGCGAGGGAAGGCGAGGCCAGCAATGAGGGAGGGCGAGTCTGGCGGGTGAGGGCGAGGCCCCGCTATCTAGGACGTCGACCCAGCTCCGCCGCCGTGTGTGAGCCGTCGTCGTGGCGCGGGAGCGAGGGAGGGCGAGGCCGAGGGATTTTTGGCGGTGGCGTGAGCGAGGGAGAGCGGGGATTAGAGAACGGGTGGAGGCATCTAGGGCTTTTACCGAGCTAGAAACAACCTCGCGAAAATTCCATCGACGCGAACGAGAAAGTTGCACTCCCTCTGCGCCACGGACCTAGCCACATATGGACCCAGACGTCATGGACTAATTTACCTAGCTGAGATGTAGAAGAGAACGGAAGAAGATCTAATGGTGCTAAGTGGACGCGGGGTTGGAAATTCACTGTGCAGGGACGATCGAGTGGCCTGTATACGTGTGCTACCCGGGAGCTGCTGAGAGGCCAGGCGTCCTAGCGGCGGTTAGTTACTCCCTTCGATTTATATTAATAGGCTTAATCTTGTCTAGATTCGTACGCATGTAGTTAAGTATTTTGAGATACATTTCGTATCTGGATAAAGTTGATGTCATTAATATGAACCGGAGTGAGTAGTAAGGGTTTTTTTTAGCCCTCCACGTAATCTAGATAAGGTAATAAAAATAAATTGTACAATAGGTCATCTCTTATTGTCATCTCTAAAAATTAATTTGAATTGACTAATTATAGTACTCTCTCTCTGACCCATATTAGTTGACTCAGATTTATTTAGATTCAAATGTATCTAGACTTGTTTTAGTGTTAGATACATCTGAATCTAGATAAAACCAAGTCAACTAATTTGGGTCGGAGGGAGTAAGAAATTGTGTTGATTAGGGAAAGCACTAGTTACAATGGAGAAAAATAGGACATGTTCGTCTACGGTACCAAAGTTCGCAGACCAGCGCACCGCGGTACCTAAGTTGACTAAAATTGCCGCGTTTCGAAATTTTGGGCCGCCAACTACCGAGAGGGGCCATTTCGATGCAAACTCATCTCACCCCTGCCAAATTCAAACATTCCGTTAAACTGCCCCGTGAAGTAGACGGTCGGGACCCTCATGTCGGTCATCTGTCCATGACGCGAGCGCCAACGCGGCAACCTCTTCGGCAAATCGAGTAATTAAGTGGATTGGATGCGTCGACCAATTTCACAAATCCATTTCCACCTTTCCCCTAGCACCGGCAGCGTCGGAATCCACCCTCCAGGAAGGACGATCCCTTCGGACATTTGACTTCCGGCGCCAAGTTGCTGCGCCCAGTTGCTGCGCCCAGTCTCTGATCCCGAACTCCAATGGCGCATGCCGTAGCCGTCGTTACGAGGCGCTAGCCCGCCTCCGCCGCCGACGAGCCGAGCAGCTCGGAGGATGGCAGATCCTACTACCAAGGAAGAAGAAGTTCTGGCTACAAGCGGGTGAGCTACCCTTCTCTTTGCTACTCGCACTAATTATAACTGCTAGCTGGCTACTGAACCTAAAATTGTTTGTTAGCCCAACGCTGACAAACATATTTTGTCCACAGTTTTCTGTCAAGTGGGATCTCCGCGGACCACCCTTACCTGGTTACGGTAGTCCTCTTCAGGTACGACTCTAAGGAAAAGTGGTATGGACACCATTGTATCACGATAGAAGAAGCGCCTGCGTAGATCTGCACTATATCTGGTATGGTTACTGCTCTGCGTAATCATGATGAATTATGGCCGAAGCAGACTGCAAAGTTCAGCTTCATGGATGAACGTGGCATCATGGTTCCTCTAACGTGTGACAGTCAGCTAATTGGGTTGATGAAAAGGTATGCTTCGGCTTGCATGTTTGAGCTAAATTGTGATGTACAGGATGTGGAAGCTGCTGCAACTGGGAGTCGCCCTTCTATTCTTGGACATGGTGGTTGCTCGAACCCAATTAGCTCTTGGTAAGCAAAGGTCTCTTGGCGTTCGCATGTTTGTGCTGAATTGTAATTTTTGTTTTATTTACTCTGTAGATATTGGAAAGTTATGCAATAGTCTTATTTCTTTGACAGGAAGCGCCGCAAGGTTAGAAACATGACTGTCGGGTCAGTCATTTTGCTGCCCGAAGAAATTAAAAACGAGTGGAAAGATGATGATAGACACGATTCTGGTGCCTATTGTCCCGGCGATGCAGAGTACGTGAAGCTAAGAAAATTGGCACCGAGGAAGAGGAAAAAAGTAGGAAATGAAGAGGCCAGTGGACGTGAAGGCTTGGTATCCAGGCTATGAAAGAAGGCTGCTGGCAATGAAGATGCATAGTAATGTGTTGAACTTGAACCTATATATGTAATTCAGTTAAATTCTGGAGCTCTGTGTGTGGTACTTTGCTAGGAGAAACAATCTACCCACGTTCTCTAAGTAAAATGTACCGCGACTTAGGGTTTGGAAACGCCCGAGTCAGTAGTTGAATCCGAAATTGTGATTGTGCCACTGCTATCTGAAAACACGCAGCAACGGTTCCACGATTGCTGAGGGGCAGGAGGTCTCCAAATTCGACTGAATGTAAGTGGCACAGAAATAAATTATTTAAGCTGCCACACTGCATGAAGCAGCAACTTATTTCAGATGCTGCATAACAACGTGGCAACATAAACAGCAATGGCAACCTATAATGGCTAGATGAGGAGGAAATCGGTACCACTTTCTGGCCTAATCTTGAGCCTGTCTATCTCACCGCCTCTCTGCTCCTGCATCCCCTACATCTGGCGAAGCTCCCGGATCTCCAGTAACCGGGTGTACGTGCTTCCACTTTATAAATTGTAGTTGTGCCATTTGCATGCGGCACAATCCACGTAGATTACGTTTAAACAAACCACCAATGTCAGAATAAACTAGTAGAAAAAGGGTCTTTGGTCCACGGTCACGTTCCCAATCCGGGACAGAGATCTAAATCGAAGCAGAAATTGATCTAAATCACAAATTCTTCCACAAATTAATCGAGATAGAGATCTAAATCGAGGCATTTCATTAATTCAACCACAAATTCTTCTAAACAAAGGTGCGATTTCACATCCTACATTAATTCAACCACTAGTCAACAATTTCACTTCCGCTGCCGCTGTCCTCCGAGCCACCGGCTTCCTCGTCATCGTCGGACGGAACCTCCACGATTTCCGCATTGTTCGCCAGACGGAGCACCTCTTCGCGGCGAGCGGCGGCGATGACGATCTACTTGGTCCGTCTAGGGATGGACCAGAACCTCTCCCGCCCTTCTCGATTGCGGAGATCCCGGTGCACCACGCGCCCGTAAACGATGCGGTTGCCAATCTTGGCCTTCCGCTCCTTCTTGAACAGCGCCGGCCAGTACGGGCTGGCCGCCGCATACCGGGGCAGCGCCCTCTTCCACGCGGGCATCTGGCGGTGGCGCGCCGTGATTTCTCTCTCCATCCCGGCTCCACCGGGGACGAGGAGCGGAGCCACCGACACCCCTGTATAGCTGATGCGCCATCCATGGGGCACCGTCGTGGTCGGCGGCGCAAGGATGTCGAAGTGCGTGAACATCACCGACTCGTAGAAGTTCAGCGCGGGCATATCCATGGCGGCGCGGTGGAGATTGGAGAGGGAGCGAGGGGATGGACGACGAAGCGACGACGCGGTGGAGATTGGAGAGGGCGAGGGGATGGACGATGAAGCGACACGCTGTGGCGCCTCCTATTTGTACACGAGGACGACGAAACGACGGGCAGAATATCCAAGGGGCATTGGTCAGACAAAAGGAATTAATGCAGGGTTAAGACAGATTAACGGGCAACCAATTTTTTTCCTCCCAGGACTCCGGGGCCAATAGTTCAGACCGCTAGGTCAGCAAGTACAACTATTACAACTTAAAAAGGCACGGAGCTCAAACTAAATAGAACTAGTTATCACACATCTCCTTGATCTTCCTAATCTTAGCCCGATGCGCATCTTCCTGCGAGAGCAAGGATCGAATCGTCTACTCCTTCCTTTTAGCATCTTCCTTGCACAGCTTCAATTGTTTCTCTGCATTTTTCCTCATGCACTTGTCAATACTCGTAGTTGTGAACTGTGGGACTTTGGCCTGGTGAAGATCATTCCTTGCTTGAGTCAGCTCTTACTCCGCTTTAGCCTTCAGGGCCAACACTGCGTCCCTCTCCTTCTCGACTTTGCTAACCTTGTCTTGCACCCACCTGATATCTCACTTATGCTTGGTCGTGTGAACTGGTTCCCATAGCTTCATCTCAACACTATCAAGAAGTGAGCTAAATACAGATTCTTTCAACTCAACAGTCATTTCCCATAGTTTGTCCAGCGTTTTCTACATCGATTTGGGCCACTCTGGATCTACCCATTTGACAACACCACAACTTCCACCTTGCATCATTGCACGATGTCCTTGACACCGTAGAAACCTCATGCCTGCGTTTCGTCCTTCGAACGCTACAAATTTAGCAGGCACATATCCATGTTTACATAGCAGAGGACTGTCTTCATCCGCTAAACCGTGATAGTCGGAGTCATACATCGCCTGGTTGGCCTGACACATCATACGCGCATGAGTAAACAGAGTAGATCTAGCTCAAAAAATAGATAACTGGCCATAGATGATAGAGATAGAGATGAGACGACTCACATTGAAATCACCGTCCCTGTCATCACGACGCGTTTCCTCGTCGTCTCCTCTTGAACCCATGGCGAGAGGGGGGGGCGGAAGGGGGTGGCTGCCGGACAGGGGATTGGGATGGAGGCACCATCGGCTTGCGGCTACGGCAGGATGGGTGTGAAGTGGGGAAAGTGGCTTCGAGGGGAAGGAAGAGAAGTACGAGGAGGGAGAGAAGTAATGGGGACGTGACACTGGGATATGGCCCACTGAACTCATGAGTCTTGACACTCGCAACAAGGGAGTGCCTGGTGTTGCCAGTTTGTCCAGAGCAAGCGTGGCCAATCATGCTGCAGAACAGCCTACTCGCGGATCGCTCTCACGAAGACCATCCCAATCGTCCAAGTGCCCCGATTGTATGGTATGTAACAACCGTCAAGCAGAACAACTATGTTAGGGCGTGCCTTCTAGAAGACTCGGTCTAATGGCCAATGGGGGATAAGGTTAGGGTTGTCCTAAGGTTAGGATCCATATGTGGTTTATGAAAAGAACACACATCCAATGACACTGGTGGATCCTTATGTGGTTTGTGAGAAGATGATGTCTACGCACTTCTATTCTTGTAGACAGTTGTTGGGCCTCCAAGTGCAGAGGTTTGTAGAACAGTAGCAAGTTTTCCCTTAAGTGGATCACCCAAGGTTTATCGAACTCAGGGAGGAAATGGTCAAAGGTATCCCCTCTCCAGCAACCCTGCAATCAAGATACAAGAAGTCTCTTGTGTCCCCAACATACCCAATACACTTGTCAGGTGTATAGGTGCACTAGTTCGGTGAAGAGATAGTGAAATACAAGTGGTATAGATATAAGATAACGGTGCCAGAAAATAGCTTGATGGCGTGGAAGAGACTAAAGGCAAACTGAAATAAAGATGGAAGCAAGCAAACATGTAACAGATCTAATTGCAAACGGTGTTTCAATGCTTATAAACAAGGCCTAGGAATCATACTTTCACTAGTGAACACTCTCATATAAATATCTTCTCTTTATGATACTACTCTTATCTACTCTGCGGTTGGACACTCTAATCATTGGTAGGGCTATAACATCACACCTCAAAGTTTGCTTTCCACATCTAGATAACCCCACAATGTCACCTTGAGCACTAGATGGTTCCAACAAACACCACAATTTCATAGAAACATCCAACTCCAAATATAACTCATAACAAGTATTTGTAATCTCTAGCCTAAGTGCCACCATGGTGTGCACACTGTCAACTTCACACACATGGGGAGAGCAGAGATCTATTAAATCACTTGAGTAGCAAGGTAGATCTACTTGATTACAAAGCGCATGATCACAATATGATCATGCATAAAGAGAGAGAGATGAACACATAGCTACCGGTAGAACCCTTAGCCTCGAGGAAGAACTACTCCCTCATCATCATGGGAATCAGCAACAGTGATGGAGATGGTGGTGGAGATCGATGGAGATGGATCCGGGGGCACTTCCCTGTCCCGGCAGGGTGCCGAAACAGAGACTTTCTGTCCCCCGAATCTCCTCTTCGGTGGCGGCGGCGCTGTGGAACTTTTTGTGGCTGGAGGCTGGACGATTTAGGGTTTTTGCATCGGGAGGCATCTTATAGGCGAAGAGGCAAGGTTGATGGGCGTCCAGGGGGCCCACACCACCAGGTGGCGCGGCCAGGGTGGACCCACGCCACCACATGGTGTGGCTGCCCTGTGGCCCCTCTCCATCTTGTCTTCTGGCTCCGTGAGTCTTTTGGTAAAATATCGACTTTGGCTTTTGTCTAGTCCAATTTTGAGAATATTCATTTTCTGACTTTCCTGGAACCAAAAACAGCAGAAAATAGGCAACTGGCACTATGGCATCTTGTTAATAGGTTAGTTCCAAAAAATGTGTAAAAGTACTCCAAAGTGTGGACAAAACATAAGAAAGTAGATATATAAACCAAGCATGGAACATAAAAAATTATAGATACGTTAGCAACGTATCAGAAGAACACACATGCAATCACACTAGTGATATGTGGGTTTGTGAAAAGAACACACATCAATGACTCTAACTATGGTTAATGAAAAGAGTATACATGCAATGACACTGGTGGATCCATGTGTGGTTTGTGAGAAGAACACACATGCAATGATACTGCCTGTGGTTCATGGAAAGAAGAGACATGCAATGATACCGGTGGATCCATGTGTGGTTTGTGAGAAGAACATACATGCAATGAATCTAGCTGTGGTTCATGAAAAGAACAGACATGCAATGACACTAGTGGATCCACGTGTGGTTTGTCAGAAGAACAAACATGCAATGACTCTAGATGTGGTTCATGGGAAGAACACACATGCAATGACACTGGTGGATCCATATGTGGTCTGTGAGAAGAACACAAATGCAATGACACTAGGTGTGGTTCATGAAAAGAACACACATCCAATGACACTGGTGGATCCTTATGTGGTTTGTGAGAAGAACAGACATGCAATGACTCTAGATGTGGTTCATGAGAAGAACACACATGCAATGACACTAGTGGATCCATGTGTGGTTTATGAGAGGAATAGACATGCAATGGCACTGGGTGTGGTTCATGAAAAGAAGAGACATGCAATGACACTGGTGGATCCATATGTGGTTTGTGAGAAGAACACACATGCAATGACACTGGTGTATCCTTATGTGGTTTGTGAGAATAACAGACATACAATGACTCTAGTTGTGGTTCATGAGAAGAAAACACATGCAATGACACTTCTGTATCCTTATGTGGTTTGTGAGAAGAACACACATGCAATGACTCTAGCAGTGGTTTGTGAAAAGAACACACATGCAATGACTCTAGCTGTGGTTCATGAGAAGAATACACATGCAATGACACTGGTGGATCCATGTGTGGTTTGTGAGAGGAACAGACATGCAATGACACTGGGTGTGGTTCATGAAAAGAACACACATCCAATGACACTGGTGGATCCTTATGTGGTTTGTGAGAAGAACACACATGCAATGACTCTGGTGGATCCTTATGTGGTTTGTGAGAATAACAGACATGCAATGACTCTAGATGTAGTTCATGAGAAGAAAACACATGCAGAAAATGTGTAAAAGTACTCCAGAAAATAGGCAACTGTCACGGTGGCATCATGTTAATAGGTTAGTTCCAGAAAATGTGTAAAAGTACTCCAAAGTGTGGACAAAACATAAGAAAGTAGATATAAACCAAGCATGGAACATCAAAAATTATAGATACGTTAGCAACGTATCAACATCCCCAAGCTTAACTCCTGCTCGTCCTCGAGTAGGTAAGTGATAAAAAGAAACAATAATTTTTGAGGTGACATGCACCATCATAAACTTGATCGAAGTATTTGTAAAACATTGATAGCTGGGATCAAAGTACTTCAACATACAATGAAAGATAAAGCTCTAGCAATAATACATAGCAACTATGTTGCAACATGAAAAGTCACAAACAAAAGATTCATGAATAACAATGCTTTGCAAGACGTTTGTTTGTTGCACATAAAGAAAACATAGCATAGTGGTATTTAGCTTGTCCCTCATAGAGTAGCAAATATAAATGCATAGGACACCTTCAAAGTTCATAAGAGTGACTAGATACAAATAGTTTAAAACAAGCAATATCAAAGTTATGCATCAATCAACAAGTCTTGGGACAATGCACATAGAACTAAGAATGGCCACTATGCTCTCAAAGTAGGTGCATAAAGGTAGAAGGTGGAGACTCAACATAAAAGTAAAAGAAAGGCCTTCATAGAAGGAAGCAGAGATTCAAGTCTCATAAAGAGCTTCCAAAAATTATGGTACTTATTAGCTTTCAGCTCTCATTGCCCCTATCATAAGCATATTGAAGTGATTAAGGTTAAAGTGAACAAACTATGGAGTATATGCTTGACAAAGTATAAGTTGGAAATCTCATGTCCCTTGAATACGAGGGCCGCTCCTCATGCTACTCAAGTTTAGTTACCGGTAAGTTCTTGTCATAGTAAGTAGTATCATAGAGAACCGCCAACGGGGTACCCCTTGTCCGATGATACGGAAGAATCCCCATATCAAAATGACAAGGCAAGAAGACAACGAGCATCTCAGCAATCTTCTTTTTTACCATGGGAAAATGGTGCTTTTTTCTCTCTTTCCTCTTTTCTCATATCTCTTCCTTTTTTCTCTCTTTTTTTATAAGAAGAATGCTTCATAGACAGCTCATTATGGTTACGCTGCAGGTTTCCACCATGACAGCATGGATTAGACCGGCGGCCCAGGCATTTCTCTAACACACATACATAACTCCATGGACTTACAAGCTCCCCTTTCATTTCACACCGACGACATCCATAGACAAAAGAGCATGATATCAACTAGGTACAAAGTACAAGTGCAATGTTGAAAGCGTTCCCCATGACAGCATGGTTCTGCTAATCCCCAACATATAAGTGCAAGCATATATAACATAGATGACACAATGGTTCAAGTTTATTAGGGCAAGAAAAGTAAAGTGTGCCATCAAGTTCATGAGAGCCTTAATCACTAGTTTTCTCATATCAAGTTTAATTCGGAAGGTAGATAAAAACATGAATATACTTGGAATAGCAAATTCTAATAGGTAGGTATGGTGGACTCTTTGGAATAACTTGGTTTTAGGAGTTGGGTGCATGAGTAGAACTCACACTTGGTTATGGAGGCTAGCAAAAGACTGGGAGCGACCGACTAAGAGAGCAATAATGGCCATAATCATGCAGAGCGATAAATCATCATTAATTAAAGCATAAAGTGATATTACAAGTCGAAAACTAAAGGATCATAAAGTCTATGGTGACTTGGGATGGTCATAACATGGTGTGAGCATGCGCCAAGTCAACCCAAATAAAGCATCAAAGGAGAATACCACAATATTATGCTTTAATGTGCTAAAACAACGCATGATTCTTCAAAGGCACATTAAGCAATCTCAATTGTTTATAATAGGTCATGCTACAACAAAGAATACTAAGCATAAAGCCAAAATAATATCAAGCATGGCATGACAAAGTATAGGCCACAGTCAAAAACAAGCTCTCTTTACCACTTAAGCATGAACTTTCCTACTCTTTTCCAATCCAAACCAAACTATTTGAAAACTAATGTGTGAAAGAGGGGGTCCAACCAATTTATTCAAGCAAACTAAGAAAACCAAGCAAATGAAAACCAAAAACAAAAAACAAAGACGCTCCAAGAATAACACAACTGTGCATGAAACAATAAAAATGAAGTATTTGGAAGAAACCTGGGATTTTTATTGATAAAGAAGGGGATGCCTTGGGCATCCCCAAGCTTTGACGCTTGTACTTATTGGATATTTCTTGGGGTGCCATGCGTGGCATCCCCAAGCTTGAGCTTTAGTCCATTCTTCATCTCATTACATCATTCCTTCCATACACCTGAAATTTTTCCTTCATACAAAACTTCACACAATCTTTATTAGCAACATTAGTGCACTCAAGATAACAAGTCTTTAGGTTCAGTTTTAACACCAATAAAACTTCCATTAAAACACAAGCTACTGTAGCACTTCCCTCAAAAAGCTCAATTCCCCAAAGAGAAATAAAAAAGTAACCCACAAGAATCAAATCCAAATAATGGCAGAAATCTGTCAAAACATACCAGCAGGTAAAAACCAATTTTTTCGAACACCTTCTGTTCCTCAAATCGAAAAGTGTTGAACTAACAAAAGTTAGATAACAACCTGGGGCAGAAGCACACAAAATCACAGCTCAAACCGACGTACAGAGATTTTACTCGAATTTTTACAGTGAAGAACAAAAATCCGTTTCGGGACAACAACTTTCCCAAGCATTACTTCTCTCTCATTAGAGGTTACTCTTGGCACAAAAAGCAAATAAAAAGGATAAGGAGCAGTTATTACAGAAGTAATAACTTCCAAGACTCATCTAAAACTTTTGGGTTATCTCCCAATAAGTACTTTTCTTTAATGCCTTTAAGTTAGGCATGATAGTTTGAGAAGATGCTCACATAAGAAATATGAATTGAAGTAAAAGAGAGCATCAAGAAGCAAATTCAAAACATATTTAAGTCTAACCCACTTCCTATGCATAGGAATCTTGTAAAGAAAAAAGTCATGAAAGCACAAAGCAATAAGCAATGACTCTGGGTGTGGTTCATGAAAAGAACACACATCCAATGACTACAGCTGTGGTTCATGAGAAGAACACACATGCAATGACACTGGTGGATCCATGTGTGGTCTGTGAGAGGAACAAACATGCAATGACACTAGTGGATCCATGTGTGGTCTGTGAGAGGAACAAACATGCAATGACACTGGTTGTGGTTCATGAAAAGAACACACATCCAATGACACTGGTGGATCCTTATGTGGTTTCTGAGAATAACAGACATGCAATGATTCTAGCTGTGGTTCATGAGAAGAACGCACATGCAATGACACTGGTGGATCCATGTGTAGTTTATGAGAGGAGCAGACATGAAATGACACTGGTTGTGGTTCATGAAAAGAACACACATGCAATGACACTGGTGGATCCATGTGTGGTTCGAGAAAAGAACAGACATGCAATCACACTTGGCGGATCCATGTGTGGTTCATGAGAAGAACACACATGCAATGACACTGGTGGATCCATGTGTGGTTTGTGAGAAGAACACACATCCAATGACACTTGGTGTGGTTCATGAAAAGAACACAGATCCAATGACACTGGTGGATCCTTATGTGGTCTGTGAGAAGAACAGACATACAATGACTCTAGATGAGGTTCATGAGAAGAACACACATGCAATGACACTGGTGTATCCTTATGTCATTTGTGAGAAGAACACACATGCAACGACTCTATCTGTGGTTCATGAAAAGAACACACATCCAATGACTCTAGCTGTGGTTCATGAGAAGAACACACATGCAATGACACTTGTGGATCCATGTGTGGTTTGTGAGAGGAACAGAGATGCAATGACATTGGGTGTGGTTCATGAAAAGAACACACATGCAGTGACACTGGTGGATCCTTATGTGGTTTGTGAGAAGAACATACATGCAATGACTCTAGGTGTGGTTCATGAGAAGAACACACATGCAATGACACTAGTGGATCCATGTGTGGTCTGTGAGAGGAACAGACATGCAATGACACTTGGTGTGGTTCATGAAAAGGAAACACATGCAATGACAATGGTGTATCCTTATGTGGTTTGTGAGAATAACAGACATGCAATGACTCTAGATGTGGGTCATGAGAATAACACACATGCAATGACACTGGTGGATCCATATGTGGTTTATGAGAAGAATACACATGCAATGCCACTAGGTGTAGTTCATGAAAAGAACAAACATGCAATGACACTTGTGGATCCATATGTGGTTTGTGAGAAGAACAGACATGCAATGACTCTAGCTATGGTTCATGAAAAGAACACACATCCAATGACTCTAGCTGTGGTTCATGAGAAGAACACACATGCAATGACACTGTTGGATCCATATGTAGTTTTTGAGAAGAACATACATGCAATGACTCTAGATGTGATTCATGAGAAGAACACACATGAAATGACACTTGTTGATCCATGTGTGGTTCATGAGAAGAACACACATGCAATGACACTGGTGATATGTAGTTTTTGAAAAGAACAGACATGCAATGACTCTAACTATGGTTAATGAAAAGAGCAGACATGGAATGACACTAGTGGATCCATGTGTGGTTTGTGAGAAGAACACACATCCAATGACACTGGTGGATCCTTATGTGGTTTGTGAGAAGAACAGACATGCAATGACTCTAGCTGTGGTTCATGAGAAGAACACACATCCAATGATACTGGTTGTGGTTTGTGAGAAGAACACAGATGCAATGACTCCAGATGTGGTTCGTGAGAAGAACACACATCCAATGAAGCTGGTGTATCCTTATGTGGTTTGTGAGCAGAACAGACATGCAATGACTCTAGCTGTGGTTTGTGAAAAGAAAACACATGCAATGACACTGGTGTATCCTTATGTGGTTTATGAGAAGAACACACATGCAATGACTCTAGCAATGGTTTGTGAAAAGAACACACATGCAATGACTCTAGCTATGGTTCATGAGAAGAACACACATGCAATGACGCTGGTGGATCCTTATGTGGTTTGTCAGAAGAACAGACATGCAATGACTTTGGGTGTGGTTCATGAGAAGAACACACATGCAATGACACCGGTGGATCCATGTGTGGTCTGTGAGAGGAACACACATGGAATGACTCTGGTGGATCCTTATGTGGTTCGTGAGAATAACAGACATGCAATGACTCTTGTTGTGGTTCATGAGAATAACACACATGCAATGACACTGGTGGATCCATGTGTGGTTTATGAGAGGAACATACATGCAATGACACTGGTGGATCCATATGTGGTTTGTGAAAAGAACACACATGCAATGACACTGGTGGATCCAAATGTGGTTTGTGAAAAGAACATACATGCAATCACACTTGGTGGATCCATGTGTGGTTCATGAGAAGAACAAACATGGAATGACACTACTAGATCCATGTGTGGTTTGTGAGAAGAACACACATCCAATGACACTTGGTGTGGTTCATGAATAGAACACACATCCAATGACACTGGTGGATCCTTATGTAGTTTGTGAAAAGAACACACATGCAATGACTCTGGTGGATCCTTATGTGGTTTGTGAGAATAACAGACATGCAATGACTCTAGATGTGGTTCATGAGAAGAAAACACATGCAATGACACTGGTGTATCCTTATGTGGTTTGTGAGAAGAACAGACATGCAATGACTCTGGGTGTGGTTCATGAAAAGAACACACATGCAATGACTCTAGCCGTGGTTCATGAGAAGAACACACATGCAATGACACTGGTGGATCCATGTGTGGTCTATGAGAGGAACAGACATGCAATGACACTGGGTGTGGTTCATGAAAAGGACACACATCCAATGACACTGGTGGATCCTTATGTGGTTTGTGAAAAGAACACACATAAAATGACACTGGTGGATCCATGTGTGGTTTATGAGAGGAACACACATCCAATGACACTGGGTGTGGTTCATGAAAAGAACACACATGGATGACACTAGTGTATCCTTTTGTGGTTTGTGAGAAGAACACACATGCAATGACTCTAGCTGTGGTTCATGAGAAGAACACACATCCAATGACACTGGTGTATCCTTATGTGGTTTGTGAGAAGAACACACATGCAATGACTCTGGGTGTGGTTCATGAGAAGAACACACATGCAATGACTCTAGCCATGGTTAATGAAAAGCGCAGACATGCAATGACACTAGTGGATCTATGTGTGGTTTGTGAGAATAACACACATGTAATGACACTGGCTGTGGTTCATGAAAAGAACTGACATGCAATGATACCGGTGGATCCATGTGTGGTTTGTGAGAAGAACACACATGCAATGACACTACGTGTGGTTCATGAAAAGAATACACATCCATTGACACTGGTAGATCCTTATGTGGTTTGTCAGAAGAAGAGACATGCAATGACTCTGGGTGTGGTTCATGAGAAGAACACACATGCAATGACACTCGTGGATCCATGTGTGGTCTATGAGAGAAACACACTTGCAATGACACTGGGTGTGGTTCATGAAAAGAAAACACTTGCAATGACAATGGTGTATCCTTATGTGGTTTGTGAGAATAACAGACATGCAATGACTCTAGATGTGGTTCAGGAGAAGAACACACATGCAATGACACTGGTGGATCCATATGTGGTTTATGAGAAGAACACACATGCAATGACATTGAGTGTGGTTCATGAAAAGAACAAACATGCAATGACACTTGTGGATCCATATGTGGTTTGTGAGAAGAACAGACATGCAATGACTCTAACTGCCGTTCATGAAAAGAACACACATCCAATGACTCTAGTTGTGGTTCATGAGAAGAACACACATGCAATAACAACGGTGGATCCACATGTGGTTTGTGTGAAGAACAGACATGCAATGACTCTAGATGTGGTTCATGAGAAGAACACACATGCAATGACACTAGTGGATCCATGTGTGGTTCATGAGAAGAACACACATGCAATGACACTGGTGATATGTGGTTTGTGAAAAGAATAGACATGGAATGACTCTAACTATGGTTAATGAAAAGAGCAGACATGCAATGACACTGGTGGATCCATGTGTGGTTTGTGAGAAGAACACGCATCTAATGACACTGGTGGTTCCTTATGTGGTTTGTGAGAAGAACAGACATGTAATGACTATAGCTATGGTCATGAAAAGAACACACATGCAATGACACTGGTGTATCCTTATGTCGTTTGTGAGAATAACACACATGCAATGACTCTAGATGTGGGTCATGAGAAGAACACACATCCAATGACATAGGTGGATCCTTATGTGGTTTGTGAGAAGAACACACATGCAGTGACTGTAACTTTGGTTAATGAAAAGAGCAGACATGCAATGACACTAGTGGATCCATGTGTGGTTTATGAGAGGAACACACATCCAATGACACTGGGTGTGGTTCATGAAAATAACACACATGCAATGACACTAGTGTATCCTTATGTGGTTTGTGAGAAGAGCAGACATGCAATGACTCTAGTTGTGGTTCATGAGAAGAACACACATCCAATTACACTGGTGTATCCTTATGTGGTTTGTGAGAAGAACACACATGCAATGACTTTACCTTTGGTTTGTGAAAAGAACACACATGCAATGACACTGGTGTATCCTTATGTGGTTTGTCAGAAGAACACACATGCAATGACTCTAGTAGTGGTTTGTTAAAAGAACACACAAGCAATGACTCTAGTTGTGGTTCATGAGAAGAACACACATGCAATGACACTGGTGGATCCTTATGTGGTTTGTGAGAAGAACAGACATGCAATGACTCTGGGTGTGGTTCATGAGAAGAACACACATGCAATGACACTAGTGGATCCATGTGTGGTCTGTGAGAGGAACACACATGCAATGACTCTGGTGGATCCTTATGTGGTTTGTGAGAATAACAGACATGCAATGACTCTAGATGTGGTTCATGAAAAGAAAACACATGCAATGACACTAGTGTATCCTTATGTGGTTTTTGAGAAGAACACACATACAATGACTCTGGGTGTGGTTCATGAAAAGAACACACATCCAATGACTCTAGCCGTGGTTCATGAGAAGAACACACATGCAATGACACTGGTGGATCCATGTGTGGTCTGTGAGAGGAACAAACTTGCAATGACACTGGTTGTGGTTCATGAAAAGAACAAACATCCAATGACACTGGTGGATCCTTATGTGGTTTGTGAGAATAACACACATGCAATGACTCTAGCTGTGGTTCATGAGAAGAACACACATGCAATGACACCGGTGGATCCATGTGTGGTCTGTGAGAGGAACACACATGGAATGACTCTGGTGGATCCTTATGTGGTTCGTGAGAATAACAGACATGCAATGACTCTTGTTGTGGTTCATGAGAAGAACACGCATGCAATGACACTGGTGGATCCATGTGTGGTTTATGAGAGGAACATACATGCAATGACACTGGTGGATCCATATGTGGTTTGTGAAAAGAACACACATGCAATGACACTGGTGGATCCAAATGTGGTTTGTGAAAAGAACAGACATGCAATCACACTTGGTGGATCCATGTATGGTTCATGAGAAGAACAAACATGGAATGACACTGCTGGATCCATGTGTGGTTTGTGAGAAGAACAAACATCCAATGACACTTGGTGTGGTTCATGAATAGAACACACATCCAATGACACTGGTGGATCCTTATGTAGTTTGTGAAAAGAACACGCATGCAATGACTCTGGTGGATCCTTATGTGGTTTGTGAGAATAACAGACATGCAATGACTCTAGATGTGGTTCATGAGAAGAAAACAGATGCAATGACACTGGTGTATCCTTATGTGGTTTGTGAGAAGAACTCACATGCAATGACTCTAGGTGTGGTTCATGAAAAGAACACACATGCAATGACTCTAGCCGTGGTTCATGAGAAGAACACACATGCAATGACACTGGTGGATCCATGTGTGGTCTATGAGAGGAACATGCATGCAATGACACTGGGTGTGGTTCATGAAAAGGACACACATCCAATGACACTGGTGGATCCTTATGTGGTTTGTGAAAAGAACACACATAAAATGACACTGGTGGATCCATGTGTGGTTTATGAGAGGAACACACATCCAATGACACTGGGTGTGGTTCATGAAAAGAACACACATGAATGACACTAGTGTATCCTTTTGTGGTTTGTGAGAAGAACACACATGCAATGACTCTAGCTGTGGTTCATGAGAAGAACACACATCCAATGACACTGGTGTATCCTTATGTGGTTTGTGAGAAGAACACACATGCAATGACTCTAGCTGTAGTTTGTGAAAATAACACACATGCAATGACTCTAGCCGTGGTTAATGAAAAGCACACACATGCAATGACACTGGTGGATCTATGTGTGGTTTGTGAAAATAACACACATGTAATGACACTGGTTGTGGTTCATGAAAAGAACTGACATGCAATGATACCGGTGGATCCATGTGTGGTTTGTGAGAAGAACACACATGCAATGACACTACGTGTGGTTCATGAAAAGAATACACATCCATTGACACTGGTGGATCCTTATGTGGTTTGTCAGAAGAACAGACATGCAATGACTCTGGGTGTGGTTCATGAGAAGAACACACATGCAATGACACTCGTGGATCCATGTGTAGTCTATGAGAGAAACACACTTGCAATGACACTAGGTGTGTTTCATGAAAAGAAAACACATGCAATGACAATGGTGTATCCTTATGTGGTTTGTGAGAATAACAAACATGCAATGACTCTAGATGTGGTTCAGGAGAAGAACACACATGCAATGACACTAGTGGATCCATATGTGGTTTATGAGAAGAACACACATGCAATGACACTGGGTGTGGTTCATGAAAAGAACAAACATGCAATGACACTTGTGGATCCATATGTGGTTTGTGAGAAGAACAAACATGCAATGACTCTAACTGGGGTTCATGAAAAGAACACACATCCAATGACTCTAGTTGTGGTTCATGAGAAGAACACACATGCAATAACAACGGTGGATCCACATGTGGTTTGTGTGAAGAACAGACATGCAATGACTCTAGATGTGGTTCATGAGAAGAACACACATGCAATGACACTAGTGGATCCATGTGTGGTTCATGAGAAGAACACACATGCAATGACACTGGTGATATGTGGTTTATGAAAAGAATAGACATGCAATGACTCTAACTATGGTTAATGAAAATGTAAGATCCCTCCTTATTAAAGGAAAAGATCCCTGTGATTGCAATGCTAGTCCCTGGATCAATGCTAGCATCCACAGTTTAAGATGAAGTACACAGATACAAAGGTCGTTTATTACAGTCATTCTAGAGATAAAAATAGTCTTTTACAACTCAGGGCCAAAGGCCTAATACAAGAGTTTATGGAATAAGTAAATAAACATAAGTCTTCATCTTCATGTGCCACAGGCAAGCATGTTGAGTGTAGACTCATGACTCCTAATCATCATCGGAATAACCTGCAACATTACAAGTTACAGCCACAGAGGGTCAATACTTTGGAATAGTATTGGCAAGTGATACCTTAGTATATTTTAGGTGGACTATAATACTATATGCATTTGGCTGGTGGAGCTTAGGCTTGCATTGCTCAAAATAGATTTTTCCTTATCTTTTGAAAACACTAAGTTTTTGCTTGGCACAAAACACCCAAGGCATCTACCAATCAAAGACTGAAGATCCACTCAGGGCATCTACCAATCAAGGACTGAAGATCCTTTTAACCCTTGTTCACCCACAAGTTTTATTTAGAAATTGGAGTGATGAGATTCTTGAAGTTTCCATGTCTTGATGCTCAAATTGTCCTTTACCAGGGACATGGCTAAGTACTTAGGTTTTACACTCTGCAGAGGTGGTGCACTTTCCCCACAAGACTTGGTTTCCCAAGACAAGATCCTTCAGAAGCCTTTCCTTAGTCAAATGGACGCGTTCCAACCTATCATTCCCTCTACCACCAACTGTCCAAGAGACTAAGTTCTAGCAACCTAAGATCATGGCAGAGCCCATAATGCCAAGTGGTTGCACTTGAAGCTTCTCAACATTTGACATCTCAAATCTCTTTGTTTCCTGGGTGGCCATCCACAAGTGAGATACACTAAGGTAAACCATAAACATGGGCCTTGTGAACCACTCAACCAAAAACCACCAAGCAAGTCCCATTCCACCCAGGAGATTCATTAACTTAGTTGTTTTGTTAAATAAAACTCAAGTCCTTAGACTTAGAATAATTTTTCCATAGTGTATATATAAACCACCCTTGTTTTCTAGTAGCTAGGCTAAGCATGGCATGGCAACTTATCCTTAGGGAATTTTCCTAGCAACTCTAGCATTCTATTCAAAATAGGATTTCCCATCATCAATTGACAAAAGTAGCATGCAAGTCCTAACAAAATATATCTAATGCATGTATAAAATATAGGAATGGAATATTCATGGAGATATCACTTGCCTTGGTAGTGTGGAGAGTAGCACTCGTCACAATCACAATCACTAGCAAAATCTACACACAAAGTTATAGCACACAATTACACACAAATATATAGAAACAAAAATATTATGAATGCATGCATGCATGAATCTACTAAGTGGTGATTTTTGAAAACTCAACCAAGCAAGTGCATGAATACAGAAACTAAACAAGTCACAAAAATAGCCAAGACAATTTACTTAACCCTAAAACAAAATACTAAACTAAATCTATACTCAAAAGGCCTCAACAAGTTTCTGAAATTTAAGCCAAACTAATGGTTACTATTTGCTAAACAAAAAGGATAGGCAGAAAGGTCTTGTTTTTCTGAATCCAACGGTATAAAATTTGTAAAATTCCAACGTGGCATTCAAAAGTTATAGGCATTTGAAATCTGGATCAAAATCTGGTTTAAATTCTGTTTTTTGTTCTAACCCTAGCCACGCGTCACTTCGGGATTGGTCGGTACCGGTTCGGTGTGGATCACCAACGACAGCCGTTGGATTTAAGTTACATCGCACGGGTCAGATTGCATACCTCTTCGCATATAAGTGATTCTATCTAAGCCTCAGGATCGAGATCCAACGGTCCTAATCTAATGACCTAGAACTGGCGGCGGAGCGGTGGCTACCGGCGGCGGAACGGTCGGTCGACGATGTTGCCGACGATGTAGGAGGAGAGGGAGAAAAAGGAGTTGCTCACCGGGCTCAGGGGGTCACGGCGAAGCTCAAGGTACTCGTGGTTGGTCAAGGGGCGCTCGGGGTCTGTGGCAATTCCTCACCGGAGTTCGTGGCGGCGTCGGGTGGTCCTGGTGCTCGTCGAGGATGGAGCTGTGGATCACCCCAAGGCAAAACAACGACGCGGTTAGGTTCACAGGGTCAAGGCGAAGTCGTGTGCATGAACGGGAAGGCGAGGGGCGGTCTGTACTTACCGGAAAAACTCGTCGGAGTTGATGTCGCCGTCGGTGCTTGCGGTGTCAAGTGGAACCGGCGACCTGGGGCAGTACAGGACGGACTAGTGAGGTCAGGAGGTGCGCAAAGACACGCTGAGTCAGATTGTAAGAACGAGAGGCAGAGGGGAACACTAGGCTCACCGGAATCGATCGCCGGAGAGGCTCTGTCTGCGGCGGTGCAAAGCTGAT
Source organism: Avena sativa (assembly GCA_916181665.1). Classification (NCBI taxonomy): domain Eukaryota; kingdom Viridiplantae; phylum Streptophyta; class Magnoliopsida; order Poales; family Poaceae; genus Avena; species Avena sativa. The sequence goes on from OV702288.1 coordinate 631,183,320, forward strand.
TGAGGACAGCCTGGTGGCGGAGTGAGCGAGGTGTTTGGGGGAAAAAGATCGCGAGGCAGAGAGGATCTTATAGCCGGGGAATCGACAGGAAACGCTCGCGGTTAAATGCTCAATTACGCCGCGCCATTACCGGCCATCACTGCTGCAGCGACGTGGTCGCAGGCGCGGTCTGGGGAAGACGAGGGCGACGTGGACCGGGCCCGCTCGTCAGTGAAGAGTGCGAGGTGGCGGTGGGGTCTGTCTGTCAGCGACTTAACGCGTGCGCTCGCGCGTGAGAGAAGAACAGAAAATCCCCGGGTAGGCTTGATGGGCTTGATCCACTGCTGGGCCAGAATCCTGGCGCTCGGCCTTTTTTCTTTGCCTATGCCTTTTCTTTTTCTAATTCCATTTTCTGAATTGATTTTTGATATGAATTCAAATCCTTTTGAATTCAAACTGTTTTGGGAATTTTGCAGGGTTCTTGTGGGTTCAAAAACAGTCAAATAACCATGTGATTACCTTGCAAGGCTTGGTCAAGCTTGGATCTTTGAAATAAACAGAGACTTTGTCTCTTTGTCTCTAGTTTGAAATAGGGTTTAGAAAATATTTCTAAATTTGGAATCTTGGGTTAAAAGCTTCACCTAGTTTTTCCATCAATGGAGGCAAGCAAACAAGTACCTAAGCATTCAAATCTCAAAGGGTGATGGCCAATTGAGTTGAATTTGCACACATGAAATCATAGCCTAAGTTTATGCATCTAAATGATTTTGAGAAAAACCCTATATGAATGAATGATGCAAGAATGATATGAATGAGTTTTGAAACATGATTTTTGGGATGTTACAGAAAAGAGCAGACATGCAATAACACCGGTGGATCCATGTGTGGTTTGTGAGAAGAACACGCATCTAATGACACTGGTGGTTCCTTATGTGGTTTGTGAGAAGAACAGACATGCAATGACTCTAGCTGTGGTCATGAGAAGAACACACATGCAATGACACTGGTGTATCCTTATGTCGTTTGTGAGAAGAACACACATGCAATGACTCTAGATGTGGGTCATGAGAAGAACATACATCCAATGACACAGGTGGATCCTTATGTGGTTTGTGAGAAGAACACACATGCAGTGACTCTAACTTTGGTAATGAAAAGAGCAGACATGCAATGACACTAGTGGATCCATGTGTGGTCTATGAGAGGAACACACATCCAATGACACTGGGTGTGGTTCATGAAAAGAAAACACATGCAATGACACTAGTGTATCCTTATGTGGTTTTTGAGAAGAACACACATGCAATGACTCTGGGTGTGGTTCATGAAAAGAACACACATCCAATGACTCTAGCCGTGGTTCATGAGAAGAACACACATGCAATGACACTGGTGGATCCATGTGTGGTCTGTGAGAGGAACAAACATGCAATGACACTGGCTGTGGTTCATGAAAAGAACAAACATCCAATGACACTGGTGGATCCTTATGTGGTTTGTGAGAATAACAGACATGCAATGACTCTAGCTGTGGTTCATGAGAAGAACACATATGCAATGACACTGGTGGATCCATGTATAGTTTATGAGAGGAGCAGACATGCAATGACAATAGGTGTGGTTCATGAAAGGAACACACATGCAATGACACTGGTGGATCCATGAGTGGTTTGTGAAAAGAACAGACATGCAATCACACTTGGTGGATCCATGTGCGGTTCATGAGAAGAACACACATGCAATGACACTGGTGGATCCATGTGTGGTTTGTGAGAAGAACACACATCCAATGACACTTGGTGTGGTTCATGAAAAGAACACACATCCAATGACACTGGTGGATCCTTATGTGGTTTGTGAGAAGAACAGACATGCAATGACTCTATATGAGGTTCATGAGAAGAACACACATGCAATGACGCTGGTGTATCCATAAGTCATTTGTGAGAAGAACACACATGCAACGACTCTATCTGTGGTTCATGAAAAGAACACACATCCAATGACTCTAGCTGTGGTTCATGAGAAGAACACACATGCAATGACACTGGTGAATCCATGTGTGGTTTGTGAGAGGAACAGACATGCAATGACACTGGGTGTGGTTCATGAAAAGAACACACATGCAATGAAACTGGTGGATCCTTATGTGGTTTGTGAGAAGAACATACATGCAATGACTCTAGGTGTGGTTCATGAGAAGAACACACATGCAATGACACTGGTGGATCCATGTGTGGTCTATGAGAGGAACACAGATGTAATGACACTTGGTGTGGTTCATGAAAAGGAAACACATGCAATAACAATGGTGTATCCTTATGTGGTTTGTGAGAATAACACACATGCAATGACTCTAGATGTGGGTCATGAGAAGAACACACATGCAATGACACTGGTGGATCCATATGTGGTTTATGAGAAGAACACACATGCAATGACACTGGGTGTGGTTCATGAGAAGAACAAACATGCAATGACACTTGTGGATCCATATGTGGTTTGTGAGAAGAACAGACATGCAATGACTCTAGATGTGGTTCATGAGAAGAACACACATGCTATGACACTGGTGGATCCATGTGTGGTTCATGAGCAGAACACACATCCAATTACACTGGTGATATGTGGTTTGTGAAAAGAACTAACATGCAATGACTCTAACTATGGTTAATTAAAAGAGAAGACATGCAATGACACTAGTGGATCCATCTGTTGTTTGTGAGAAGAACACACATCCAATGACACTGGTGGATCCTTATGTGGTTTGTGAAAAGAACACACATGCAATGACTCTGGTGGATCCTTATGTGGTCTGTGAGAATAACAGACATGGAATGACTCTAGATGTGGTTCATGAAAAGAAAACACATGCAATGACACTGGTGTATCCTTATGTGGTTTGTGAGAAGAACACACATGTAATGACTCTAGGTGTGGTTCATGAAAAGAACACACATACAATGACTCTAGCCATGGTTCATGAGAAGAACACACATGCAATGCCACTGGTGGATCCATGTGTGGTCTGTGAGAGGAACAGACATGCAATGACACTAGGTGTGGTTCATGAAAAGAACACACATCCAATGACACTGGCGGATCCTTATGTGGTTTGTGAAAAGAACACACATCCAATGACACTTTTGGATCCATGTGTGGTTTATGAGAGGATCACACATCCAATGACACTAGGTGTGGTTCATGTAAAGAACACACATGCAATGACTCTAGTGTATACTTTTTTCATTTGTGAGAAGAACAGACATGCAATGACTCTAGATGTTGTTCATGAGAAGAACACACATCCAATGACACTGGTGTATCCTTATGCGGTTTGTGAGAAGAACACACATGCAATGACTCTAGCTGTGGTTTGTGAAAAGAACACACATGCAATGACTCTAGCTGTGGTTAATGAAAAGAGCAGACATGCATTGACACAGGTGGATCTATGTGTGGTTGGTGAGAAGAACACACATGCAATGACACTGCCTGTGGTTCATGAAAAGAAGAGACATGCAGTGATACCGGTGGATCCATGTGTGGTTTGTGAGAAGAACACACATGCAATGACACTGCGTGTGGTCAATGAAAAGAATACACATCCAATGACACTGGTGGATCCTTATGTGGTTTGTCAGAAGAACAGACATGCAATGACTCTGGGTGTGGTTCATGAGAAGAACACACATGCAATGACACTCGTGGATCCATGTGTGGTCTATGAGAGAAACACACTTGCAATGACACTGGGTGTGGTTCATGAAAAGAAAACACATGCAATTACAATGGTGTATCCTTATGTGGTTTATGAGAATAACAGACATGCAATGACTCTAGATGTGGTTCAGGAGAAGAACACACATGCAATGACACTGGTGGATCCGTATGTGGTTTATGAGAAGAACACACATGCAATGACACTGGGTGTGGTTCATGAAAAGAACAAACATGCAATGACACTTGTGGATCCATATGTGGTTTGTGAGAAGAACAGACATGCAATAACAACGGTGGATCCACATGTGGTTTGTGTGAAGAACAGACATGCAATGACTCTAGATGTGGTTCATGAGAAGAACACACATGCAATGACACTAGTGGATCCATGTGTGGTTCATGAGAAGAACACACATGCAATGACACTAGTGATATGTGGTTTGTGAAAAGAACAGACATGCAATGACTCTAACTATGGTTAATGAAAAGAGCAGACATGCAATGACACCGGTGGATCAATGTGTGGTTTGTGAGAAGAACACGCATCTAATGACACTGGTGGTTCCTTATGTGGTTTGTGAGAAGAAAAGACATGCAATGACTCTAGTTGTGGTCATGAGAAGAACACACATGCAATGACACTAGTGTATCCTTATGTGTTTTGTGAGAAGAACACACATGCAATGACTCTAGATGTGGTTCATGAGAAGAACACACATCCAATGACACAGGTGGATCCTTATGTGGTTTGTGAGAAGAACACACATGCAATGACTAACTGTGGTTAATGAAAAGACCAGACATGCAATGACACTGGTGGATCCATGTGTGGTTTATGAGAGGAACACACATCCAATGACACTGGGTGTGGTTCATGAAAAGAACACACATGCAATGACACTAGTGTATACTTATGTGGTTTGTGATAAGAACAGACATGCAATGACTCTACCTGTGGTTCATGAGAAGAACACACATCCAATGACATTGGTGTATCCTTATGTGGTTTGTGAGAAGAACACACATGCAATGACTTTAGCTTTGGTTTGTGAAAAGAACACACATGCAATGACTCTAGCTGTGGTTAATGAAAAGAGCAGACATGCAATGACACAGGTGGATCTATGTGTGGTTTGTGAGAACAACACACATGCAATGACACTGCCTGTGGTTCATGAAAAGAAGAGACATGTAGTGATACCGGTGGATCCATGTGTGGTTTGTGAGAAGAACACACATGCAATGACACTGCGTGTGTTCAATGAAAAGAATACACATCCAATGACACTGGTGGATCCTTATGTGGTTTGTCAGAAGAACAGACATGCAATGACTCTGGGTGTGGTTCATGAGAAGAACACACATGCAATGACACTGGTGGATCCATGTGTGGTCTATGAGAGAAACACACTTGCAATGACACTGGGTGTGGTTCATGAAAAGAAAACACATGCAATGACAATGGTGTATCCTTATGTGGTTTGTGAGAATAACAGACATGCAATGACTCTAGATGTGGTTCAGGAGAAGAACACACATGCAATGACACTGGTGGATCCGTATGTGGTTTATGAGAAGAACACACATGCAATGACACTGGGTGTGGTTCATGAAAAGAACAAACATGCAATGACACTTGTGGATCCATATGTGGTTTGTGAGAAGAACAGACATGCAATGACTCTAACTGCGATTCATGAAAAGAACACACATCCAATGACTCTAGTTGTGGTTCATGAGAAGAACACACATGCAATAACAACGGTGGATCCACATGTGGTTTGTGTGAAGAACAGACATGCAATGACTCTAGATGTGGTTCATGAGAAGAACACACATGCAATGTGTCACATCCCAAGATTTTCCAAATCTTGTAATGTGAAAAATAAATAAAAAAAATAAATTTTTGTTAAAAATCAGGGTGAAAAGAAACTTTTGTTTCTAAAAGGAAAACTTTAGCCAAAGTTTGTTAAAGATGGGATTCTAAAGTTTGAATTCAACAGAAATCCAAATCAAGGGAAATGCATTCCTCAATGAATGTATCTGGAAATTTGAACACTTGGAAAATAAATCCAAAACCCTAAACCCAAATGGAAGGAAATCATTTTCCCAAGTTATCTCCAAATCTATGGATTTGATCCATACCAAATTTGATCAACAAATAATCACAAAGGATCAAGAAAGACCTTAGAGATTGGTTTCACTTAGTTTGGAACCATAGACAAAATCTTGTGAACATAATGAGATAAAGGAAATTGAATTTCCAAAGCCAATAAAGCTCTTACCAAAAGCCATACCAATTGGTGAACAATTATAATCCTAAAGGGATTAAAAAGATAAACATTTAATAAAGGAAAATAAATTATTTTTGGAAATACTATTTGGATCTTTTAATAAAAGACTTTGTTTTCAAATGAAAAGGTGAGCCAAATTAATTTTGGCCAAACTTTTGTAATAAAATATTTTGTTTTGATAAAATGAGTAAAAGTTTATTTAAATAAAATAATAAGGATTTAAATATCCAATTTTATTTAAGTAAAGGCTTTTCCCATTTTAAATGAACATCAAGTATTTTATTACTACTTTGAAATTTTTTATTAAAAGGTTTTGCTTTGATTAAAATGAGTAAAGGATTATTTAAATAAAATAATGAGGATTTAAATATCCAATTTTATTTAAGTAAAGGCTTTCCCATTTTAATTAAAACACCAAAACTTATTTATTTATTTAAATAAGTTTCCAAGTATTCTTTTATTTTTCAAATAAAACCTTCTGGTTTGGTTTTGGAAATAATTGGATTTCAAATGGAAATTTTATTTAAATAAATCAAACACTATTAATAAATCAAAGATCCATTTTATTTAATTATTTAATGGATCCTAAAATAAATAAAAATATTATTTCATTTTGAGATTTGGATTATGTTGCCAAACAGAACCAAATTCAAAGTGAAGTTTGCTGTTTGTTGAATTGATTTGAACTTTGATTGAGTGTTGTTTGATTGTTTGAATAATTGTTTGGAAATTCAAAACAGAAAAAGAATTAGAAAAAGAAAAAGAATTAGACAGAAAAAATAGGAAAACAGACCCAGCCCACTAAGGCCCAGACCAGCCCAGTCTACTCCCTCTTCCCCGAAGAAACCTTTTCTCACCCAGAAACTGACCCACTCAGTCACAGACAGCGTGGACCCACTTCCCCCTCTCCCTCACTCGCTGACAACAGACCCCACCTCCTCTTATTTTCTTTCCCGAACCGTTTTTCCTCACCAACTAAACAACCCGCAAAGAGACTGACAAGTGGACCCAACCCCATTTCTTTTTCCACTAACCGCTGGACCCCACTATTACTGCTCATCGTCTTCAACCCCCTCAGCGACTCGTTCTTCTCCCCCTTTCTGCCGTTGATTTCTCCAGCGTAATTCGCCTTAACGCGACCGACGTTACCAGCTTTGATCACGCAGATGGAAACGCCTCCCTCTCCTCTATATTTCCCCTCTGACACCTCGCGCTGGCACGCCTTAGACTGCCCCTAATTTCTTCCCGAGCTCCTCTGTCTCCAGTAAGCTCCGCGAGCGATTCCGGCCAGCCAACGCTACCCCTTACCTCCTCGACCATGCTCTCGTGATCCCCACCTCCTGGCGATCATCCCCGTAGCACCAGCTTGCCCCCGAGCGACCCAGAGCGTCGACAACCACCTCGACCACCGTCGCCACCGTCTGCCTCTTTCTCCGACGAGCCCCACAGGTAGATTCCGGTCACCCCTCTCCTCCCCGAGAACACGATGATGATCTCCAAGCTCAGACAAACCTAACAGCACTTTCCGTTTGTCTTAGGGCGCCCCCAATCCTCGCCATCGTAGAGCGCCGCCGTGTCTGCTTCTTCTCCGGCGACGTCTCCCAGGTGAACCAGACCGCCCCGCGCCTTCTCATTCACGCACACACCTTCGCCGTGTCCTTGCGCTCCTGACTATGTGTTTTGTTTACCTCCTGGTGATCAACAGCGTCGTCCTCGACAGCAACCAGAAACAACCGCCGCCGTTCCCAACTCCGACGAGGAATTGCGACTGCCTCTGAGCGCCCCTTGTCAAGCCAGCAGTACCCTGAGCTTCGCCGTGACCCCCTGAGCCCGGTGAGCATGCCCTTTTTCTCTCTCGCTTCCTGTATCGCCGGCACCGTCATCGACCGACCGCTCCGCCGCCGGTAGCCACCGCAGCGCCGCTCGCAAATGGTCGAGCACGCTAGCACCGTAGGATCTGGATCTGACGGTTACGATAGATCACTTAACCGCGAAGAGGTACGAGTCCTGCGCCGCACGATCTCATTTAGATCCAACGGCTACAGAGCGTGATCCGCAGCGAAGCGGTACCGTCCAATAGAATCCTGCCGCGTGTCCCCAGTTCTGTTTAAAACAGAATTTGAAAACAGAAACTTTTGCCATTTTCAAACCCTTGTATCTTTTGATCCACACGTCCAAAAATTACAAATTTGATGTCGTTGGAATCAGCAAGACAAGCCCTAGCCAACCCTGCCCTTAGTTTAGCAAATAGTATCTGTTAGCTTGTTTAACTTTGCAGACTCTTTTGTGTGCTTGCTAAACATTAGAAAAATCATTTAAAAATGATTTTAAGGTTAAAACCTTTGACAATTAGTTTGTTGTGACCTTACTGACCCTAGGAACCAACCCATGTTTTGGAAAATGAATTTGGAAAGTTTTAGAATGGATTAATTAGTTTAGTCCATTTCTAGCCAAACAAAACTATTGTTTTGTTTACAAAAATGTTTTTGTAAAGAAAACTTTGAGAAAATGTTTTGAACCAAACCTACTGACCCAAACACCAAGTTTTGCAATAGCAACTCATTTGGTGAACCCTATAGGCTAAAGCCTTAGTAAAAATGTTTCTACACCACATAGAATGACACTTTGTTTTGCAAATGGTTTTATAGTGAAACCTTTTGCAAATGACTTAGCCACTTCACAAAATGACCAATAGGTGTGCCCAAATGTCTATGACCCATTAGGAACCCCTTTTCTCAAACAAAACAAGGCTTGGCATGCTTGCATGCATTACTTTAACTTTGCCACTTTGGTAAATGACCATTTTGGATCTTACAAAGTTTAGGAATCTAATGGAGACCCTCTTTGCAAATGACTTTGCCATTTTGGTAAATGACCAAATTGGAACTTACAAAGTTAGAAGCCTAGTGAAGACCATCCTTACATTAGAACCAACCTTTGCATGCTTATGCATGACTTAGATCCCATTACTTTGTGTGAGAGAAATTGTTTGTTTGACTTTGGTTTGGAATGTTAGATGATTTTGTGTTTTGCTTGATTGGTAGATTGAGTTGTACCTTGCTTGATTGAATTGTAGTGACTTGAAGAGTGAGACTAGCAAGATCAAGGAGTAAACCTATACCCTCTACCAAAAAGGCAAGTGATACTTCATACTATCTGTCCCATTATTTTCAATATGCATTAGGGTTTTTGCCAAGTAAAACTTGCATGGTTTTTATTTTGCTAAGTATAGACCTTGCTATAGGAAAACTAGTAGAATGAATCCTTAGAAGGATTTACCTAAGTTAAGAATCCTATTACTATCAAGCTTAGCCTAGCTAATAGAAAACCTGGGTGGGATATATATTCATGCTATGAAAATTTCTAAGTCTATGGACTTGTTTTATTTAACAAAACAACTAAGTTAATGAATCTCCTGGGTGGAATGGGACTTGCATGGTGGTTTTTGGTTGAGTGGTTCACAAGGCCCATGTTTATGGTTTACCTTAGTGTATCTCACTTGTGGATGGCCACCCAGGAAACAAAGAGATTTGAGATGTCAAATGTTGAGAAGCTTCAAGTGCAACCACTTGGCAATATGGGTTCTGCCATGATCATATAGGTTGCAAGAACTTAGCCACATGGATAGTGGGTGGTAGTGTTTGATAGGTTGGAACGCGTCCATGTTGGTCTAAGAGAAGGCTTCTGAAAGATCTTGTCTTGGGAAACCAAGTCTTGTGGGGAAAGTGCACCACCTCTGCAGAGTGTAAAATCTAAGTACTTATCCATGTCCCTGGTAAAGGACAATTTGAGCATCAAGACATGGAAGCAATCAAGAATCTCATCACTCCAATTTCTAAATAAAAATTTGTGGGTGAACAAGGGTTGTGTGAAATTCTTCAATCTTTGATGGAGAGATGGCTTGGTACAAGGATCTCAAAATCTTAGATTGGGAAAATTGTTTTTGCCAAGCACTTCAGTCTTTGATTGGTAGATGCCCTGAGTGGATCTTCAGTCTTTGATTGGTAGATGCCTTGTGCTGTTTTTGCCAAAACAAAAACTTAGTATTTTCAAAATGATAGGGAAAAATCTATTTTGAGCAATGCAAGCCTCAACTCCACTTAGCCAAATGCATATAGATATTAGACTCCACTATACTACCAAAGTATCACTTGCCAATACAATTCAAATGTATTGACCCTTGTGGCTGTAACTTGTAATGTTGCAGGTTTGATTGATTTTAGTGAAGATTGATTGATTAGGATTACAAAGCCTACAACCAACATCTGCCTGTGGCACTTTGAATATGAAGGACCCATGACTATAGTTATTCCGCTGCAATGTAATGTAATGGCCTAATGAGATATGTTTGATGTAATAAAATTATGTTATTCCTGGTTATAAAGTTGTATTATGACCCTTGTTTCTTGATATTACATCTGAACTGTGGATGCTAGCTATTGATCCAGGGACTAGCATTGTAAACACAGGGGACTCAATCTTATTAAAGGTTGGGGACGCTACACAATGACACTAGTGGATCCATGTGTGGTTCATGAGAAGAACACACATGCAATGAGACTGGTGATATGTGGTTTGTGAAAAGAACAGACATGCAATGACTCTAACTATGGTTAATGAAAAGATCAGACATGCAATGACACCGGTGGATCAATGTGTGGTTTGTGAGAAGAACACGCATCTAATGACACTGGTGGTTCCTTATGTGGTTTGTGAGAAGAACAGACATGCAATGACTCTAGTTGTGGTCATGAGAAGAACACACATGCAATGACACTAGTGTATCCTTATGTGTTTTGTGAGAAGAACACACATGCAATGACTCTAGATGTGGTTCATGAGAAGAACACACATCCAATGACATAGGTGGATCCTTATGTGGTTTGTGAGAAGAACACACATGCAATGACTCTAACTGTGGTTAATGAAAAGACCAGACATGCAATGACACTGGTGGATCCATGTGTGGTTTATGAGAGGAACACACATCCAATGACACTGGGTGTGGTTCATGAAAAGAACACACATGCAATGACACTAGTGTATACTTATGTGTTTTGTGATAAGAACAGACATGCAATGACTCTACCTGTGGTTCATGAGAAGAACACACATCCAATGACATTGGTGTATCCTTATGTGGTTTGTGAGAAGAACACACATGCAATGACTTTAGCTTTGGTTTGTGAAAAGAACACACATGCAATGACACGGGTGTATCCTTATGTGGTTTGTCAGAAGAACACACATGCAATGACTCTAGCAGTGGTTTGTGAAAAGAACACACAAGCAATGACTCTAGCTGTGGTTCATGAGAAGAACACACATGCAATGACACTGGTGGATCCTTATGTGGTTTGTGAGAAGAATAGACATGCAATGACTCTGGGTGTGGTTCATGAGAAGAACACACATGCAATGACACTAGTGGATCCATGTGTGGTCGGTGAGAGGAACACACATGCAATGACTCTAGTGGATCCTTATGTGGTTTGTGAGAATAACAGACATGCAATGACTCTAGATGTGGTTCACGAAAAGAAAACACATGCAATGACACTAGTGTATCCTTATGTGGTTTGTGAGAAAAACACACATGCAATGACTCTGGGTGTGGTTCATGAAAAGAACACACATCCAATGACTCTAGCCGTGGTTCATGAGAAGAACACACATGCAATGACACTGGTGGATCCATGTGTGGTCTGTGAGAGGAACAAACATGCAATGACACTGGCTGTGGTTCATGAAAAGAACTCACATCCAATGACACTGGTGGATCCTTATGTGGTTTGTGAGAATAACAGACATGCAATGACTCTAGCTGTGGTTCATGAGAAGAACACACATGCAAAGACACTGGTGGATCCATGTGTATTTTATGAGAGGAGCAGACATGCAATGACACTAGGTGTGGTTCATGAAAAGAACACACATGTAATCACACTGGTGGATCCATGTGTGGTTTGTGGAAAGAACAGACATGCAATCACACTTGGTGGATAAATGTGTGGTTCATGAGAAGAACACACATGTAATGACACTGGTGGATCCATGTGTGGTTTGTGAGAAGAACACACATCCAATGACACTTGGTGTGGTTCATGAAAAGAACACACATCCAATGACACTGGTGGATCCTTATGTGGTTTGTGAGAAGAACAGACATGCAATGACTCTAGATGAGGTTCATGAGAAGAACACACATGCAATGACACTGGTGTATCCTTAAGTTATTTGTGAGAAGAACACACATGCAACGACTCTATCTGTGGTTCATGAAAAGAACACACACCCAATGACTCTAGCTGTGGTTCATGAGAAGAACACACATGCAATGACACTGGTGGATCCATGTGTGGTTTGTGAGAGGAACAGACATGCAATGACACTGGGTGTGGTTCATGAAAAGAACACACATGCAATGACACTGGTGGATCCTTATGTGGTTTGTGAGAAGAACATACATGCAATGACTCTGGTTGTGGTTCATGAGAAGAACATACATGCAATAACACTGGTGGATGCATGTGTGGTATGTGAGAGGAACATACATGCAATGACACTTGGTGTGGTTCATGAAAAGGAAACACATGCAATGACAATGGTGTATCCTTATGTGGTTTGTGAGAATAACAGACATGCAATGACTCTAGATGTGGGTCATGAGAAGAACACACATGCAATGACACTGGTGGATCCATAAGAGAATTATGAGAAGAACACACATGCAATGACACTAGGTGTGGTTCATGAAAAGAACAAACATGCAATGACACTTGTGGATCCATATGTGGTTTGTGAGAAGAACAGACATGCAATGACTCTAGCTATGGTTCATGAAAAGAACACACATCCAATGACTCTAGTTGTGGTTCATGAGAAGAACACACATGCAATGACACTAGTGGACCCATATGTGGTTTGTGAGAAGAACAGACATGCAATAACTCTAGATGTGGTTCATGAGAAGAACACACATGCAATGACACTAGTGGATCCATGTGTGGTTCATGAGAAGAACACACATCCAATGACACTGGTGATATGTGGTTTGTGAAAATAACAGACATGCAATGACACTAACTGTGGTTAAATAAAAGAGCAGACATGCAATGACACTAGTGGATCCATGTGTGGTTTGTGAGAAGAACACACATCCAATGACACTGGTGGATCCTTCTGTGGTTTGTGAGACGAACAGACATGCAATGACTCTAGCTGTGGTTCATGAGAAGAACACACATCCAATGAAACTGGTTGTGGTTTGTGAGAACAACACAAATGCAATGACTCCAGATGTAGTTCATGTGAAGAACACACATCCAATGACACTGGTGTATCCTTATGTGGTTTGTGAGAAGAACACACATGCAATGACTCTAGCTGTGGTTTGTGAAAAGAAAACAAATGCAATGACACTGGTGTATCCTTATGTGGTTTGTGAGAAGAACACAAATGCAATGACTCTAGCAGTGGTTTGTGAAAAGAACACATATGCAATGACTCTAGCTATGGTTCATGAGAAGAACACACATGCAATGACACAGGTGGATCCTTATGTGGTTTGTGAGAAGAACACACATGCAATGACTCTAACTGTGGTTAATGAAAAGACGAGACATGCAATGACACTGGTGGATCCATGTGTGGATTATGAGAGGAACACACATCCAATGACACTGGGTGTAGTTCATGAAAAGAACACACATGCAATGACACTAGTGTATACTTATGTGGTTTGTGATAAGAACAGACATGCAATGACTCTACCTGTGGTTCATGAGAAGAACACACATCCAATGACATTGGTGTATCCTTATGTGGTTTGTGAGAAGAACACACATGCAATGACTTTAGCTTTGGTTTGTGAAAAGAACACACATGCAATGACACGGGTGTATCCTTATGTGGTTTGTCAGAAGAACACACATGCAATGACTCTAGCAGTGGTTTGTGAAAAGAACACACAAGCAATGACTCTAGCTGTGGTTCATGAGAAGAACACACATGCAATGACACTGGTGGATCCTTATGTGGTTTGTGAGAAGAATAGACATGCAATGACTCTGGGTGTGGTTCATGAGAAGAACACACATGCAATGACACTAGTGGATCCATGTGTGGTCGGTGAGAGGAACACACATGCAATGACTCTAGTGGATCCTTATGTGGTTTGTGAGAATAACAGACATGCAATGACTCTAGATGTGGTTCACGAAAAGAAAACACATGTAATGACACTGGTGTATCCTTATGTGGTTTGTGAGAAAAACACACATGCAATGACTCTGGGTGTGGTTCATGAAAAGAACACACATCCAATGACTCTAGCCGTGGTTCATGAGAAGAACACACATGCAATGACACTGGTGGATCCATGTGTGGTCTGTGAGAGGAACAAACATGCAATGACACTGGCTGTGGTTCATGAAAAGAACTCACATCCAATGACACTGGTGGATCCTTATGTGGTTTGTGAGAATAACAGACATGCAATGACTCTAGTTGTGGTTCATGAGAAGAACACACATGCAAAGACACTGGTGGATCCATGTGTATTTTATGAGAGGAGCAGACATGCAATGACACTAGGTGTGGTTCATGAAAAGAACACACATGTAATCACACTGGTGGATCCATGTGTGGTTTGTGAAAAGAACAGACATGCAATCACACTTGGTGGTAAATGTGTGGTTCATGAGAAGAACACACATGCAATAACACTGGTGGATCCATGTGTGGTTTGTGAGAAGAACACACATCCAATGACACTTGGTGTGGTTCATGAAAAGAACACACATCCAATGACACTGGTGGAACCTTATGTGGTTTGTGAGAAGAACAGACATGCAATGACCCTAGATGAGGTTCATGAGAAGAACACACATGCAATGACACTGGTGTATCCTTAAGTTATTTGTGAGAAGAACACACATGCAACGACTCTATGTGTGGTTCATGAAAAGAACACACACCCAATGACTCTAGCTGTGGTTCATGAGAAGAACACACATGCAATGACACTGGTGGATCCATGTGTGGTTTGTGAGAGGAACAGACATGCAATGACACTGGGTGTGGTTCATGAAAAGAACACACATGCAATGACACTGGTGGATCCTTATGTGGTTTGTGAGAAGAACATACATGCAATGACTCTGGTTGTGGTTCATGAGAAGAACATACATGCAATAACACTGGTGGATTAATGAATTGACCAAAAAGAATGTCACCTTCGTGTGGGGCAAAGCACAACAAAAAGCTTTTGATGAACTTAAAAAGAGGCTCACCGAAGCACCTCTTCTTGCTTTACCGGATTTCACAAAAACTTTTGAGATAGAGTGTGATGCTAGTGGTATTGGCATTGGAGGAGTCCTTATGCAAAATGGACGTCCTATAGCCTACCATAGCGAAAAACTTGATGGTGCTCGCCTTAACTATCCGATTTATGACAAAGAGCTTTTTGCCTTAGTTCGTGTCCTTCAAGTTTGGCAACACTACCTTTAGCCTAAGGAATCTATCATACATTCCGACCACGAGTCGTTGAAATATCTCAAAGGCCAAGCTAACTTGAGCAAGAGACATGCTAAGTGGGTTGAGTTCATGGAGTCTTTTCCGTACATTGTCAAGTATAAGAAGGGCAAAGATAATGTAGTGGCAGACGCATTGTCTCGCAAACATACAAGCCTTCTTACGAGACTTGAAATCAACGTGTTGGGTCTTGAGGAAATAAAATCTTTGTATGCTTCCGACCCGTTCTTTGAACCAATTTTCGCAAAGTGCTCCAATGACAAAGGAGTTGATGATTTCTATTTGCATAAGGGCTTTCTTTTTAAACAAAACAAGCTATGCATTCCGAAGTCGTCGCTTCAACTTTTGCTTCTCCAAGAATCTCATGGTGGAGGCCTTATGGGTCACTTTGGTCATGACAAGACATTGGACATGCTCTCCAACCACTAATTTTGGCCCAAGATGAAGCGTGACGTGGAGCGCTACGTTCAACGATGCATGACATGTGTTCAAGCTAAGTCGCAAGCCAATCCCTATGGTCTTTATATGCCATTGCCTATTCCTCATACACCTTGGTCCGACATTAGCATGGATTTCGTGTTAGGATTGCCTAGATCTAAGCATGGTCATGATTCTATATTTGTTGTTGTGGACCGTTTTTCCAAGATGGCACATTTCATACCGTGCCATAAGACCGATGATGCTTCACATGTTGCAAATCTGTTTTTCAGGGAAATCGTCCGTCTTCACGGTGTGCCAAGGACAATCGTCTCCGACCGCGACGTCAAATTCATGAGCTACTTGTGAAAGACCCTCATGGCCAAGCTCGGCGTCAAGCTCCTCTTCTCATCCGCATCACATCCTCAAACTGATGGGCAAACCGAAGTTGTCAACCGAAGCCTCGGAACTCTCCTTCGCGTGTTGATCAAGAAAAACCTGAAGGATTGGGAGGAATGCATTCCACATGCCGAGTTTTCCTACAATCGAGCCAAGCACTAAACAACCAAGATGAGTCCATTCATGATCGTCTATGGTTTCGAGCCCCTCACCGCGCTCGACATCCTACCACTACCTCTACATGAGCGCACAAACATGGACGTCGATAAGCACGCACAAGCTATGAAGAAGCTTCATGAAGAAACAAGAGCAACTATCGAACAATAAGTCCTTCACTAAGCTTCAAGGTTAAACAAGGACAAGAAGGAGATGATATTTGAAGAAGGTGACCTTGTGTGGATACACCTAAGCAAAGACCACTTCCCCAAGGAACGTGACTCCAAGCTCAAGCCAAGAGGAGATGGTCCCTTCAAGGTCCTTAAACGAATCAACAACAACGCCTACATCATCGACATTCTGACCTCCAAGTACCTTGCAAGCAATACATTCAATGTCAAGGATCTCTCACCCTACCATGGAGATGTTCAAAATGATATCCATGAAGAGTCGAGGACGACTCTTTCCCAAGGGGGGGAGCTGATGCAGCTCGTCCTACGGACGCTTCTACATCTACACCAACAAGTCCCCCAAGTGGACCCATGACTCGTGCCCGAGCCAAACTCCTCCAAGCTAAGGTGAACTCGCTCCTCGCTTCGTGCCAATTTGATACCTCCTTGGATGGCGTGCAACTTCATACATGTACTTTGTGCATCATCAGGTACGAGCCTCCGCCGTGTCGACCCACGAGCCCTGAAGCTGCACCTGTCCTGAAGCTGCCGGAGTGTCCAGCCAGATCAAGCCGGAGTGTCCGGCGCCACCGGAGTGTCCGGCGCGACTTAGCCAGAGTGTCCGGCCTGCTCGAGCCCGGACCTGGCATGGACATTCAGAAGGTCGAATCGGACACTGCCCGGACACTGCCCGGAGTGTCTGGCCACCCCGGACTGTCCGGTCGATCCGACCCGGACTGTCCGGCCCAAGCAATGGGCCTGTGAGCCTAGCTGGGCCCTATGGCCCATGTACCCGTCTACTTCGCCCAGAACTCTACTTTAATGCCTGAAATACCCCTGAACTTGTGGCTGGCCTATATATAGCCCTCCACCTCCATTGTAAACCCTAGGCTTGATATTGGAATTAGTGGAAACCCCTTTGTGGATCTATCTAATTCTTGCCTCATGCTCCTTGACTAAGGAGCACCAATATCCCCAAACCTCGTTGGAGTTTGCATCGTGCCTCCGCGTTGTACAAGGCCTAGGCATCGGTATCCCTTTGCCTAGACGTCAAGATCTCACCGAGTCTCCCATCTCGCCGTGCCGATTCGAGAGAGAGTCCTCCGCCCGACGCCGATCCTAGGGATTGCGCCGGACCGGTCACCGCCGGCGTGAGCTATTGGTGTTTATCGTGGTTTTGCGTGTGTGTGTTCATCGCGTTCTTCGTGCGTGTGTTCGTCGTGTTCATCCTTCCCTCCTTCCCCCGCACTCCAACCTCGATTTGAAAGGGAATCGTGAAAGATCGGGCCACCCTAGAGGTTTGCCCTCAACACTTTGTTCATAGAACAATCATATTGTTTACTTTACACACAGTTCGTAAAGCAATAATCTGTTGCTTGTAACTTAATACTGGAGGGGGTTCGGATGATAACCTGAAGGTGGATTATTAGTCATAGATGCAGTTGGATGGCAGTCTATGTATTATGTTGTAATGCCTAATCAAGTCTCAAAGGAGTCAAGATGATTAGTATATGCATGTATTGCTTTCTCGATGTTTGTCAATTGCCCCGCTGTAATTTGTTCACCCAGCATGTTATCTATCTAAGGAGAGCCACCTCTAGTGTCCTATGGATCCCGGTCCTTGTCTTCTACATACAATCTACAATCTTTACTGCTTTGTGTTTTCTTTCTACAAACTTTTACTTCTTTCCATTCGATACGTTTAATCCTTTGTTTTCCGCAAAACACGGTGATATTGACAACCTCATCGCAAGTTGGGGACAAAGTTCTGTGGTTGTGTTGTGCAGGTCTCCACGTTGCTACTAGCACTAGTAGTGCGCCCTGCCAAAGCTCAGCTAGTAACACCTTTGGGGTGTTTCCTTGCTCCTACTGGTTCGATTAAACCTTGGTTTCATAACTGAGGGAAACTTGTTGTTGTGCTCATCATACCTTCCTCTTGGGGTTCCCAACGAGCTCTACATCAACCACGCACCAGCACTTTTCTAGGCGCCGTGCATTGAGCCATCACAATCTCAATTGTTTATAATAGGTCATGCTACAGCAAAGAATACTAAGCATAAAGCCAAAACAATATCAAGCATGGCATGACAAAGCATAGGCCACAGTCAAAAACAAGCTCTCTTTACCACTTAAGCATGAACTTTCCTACTCTTTTCCAATCCAAACCAAACTATTTGAAAACCAATGTATGAAAGAGGGGGTCCGACCAATTTATTCAGCAAACTAAGAAAACCAAGCAAACGAAAAAACAAAATGAAAACGAAAAAGAAGATGTTCCAAGAACAATACAACTGTGCATGAAACAATAAAAATGAAGTGTTTGGAAGAAACCTGGAATTTTTATTGATGAAGAAGGGGGTGCCTTGGGCATCCCCAAGCTTTGACGCTTGTACTTCTTGGATATTTCTTGGGGTGACACGCATGGCATCCCCAAGCTTGAGCTTTAGTCCATTCTTCATCTCATTACATCATTCCTTCCATACACCTGAAATTTTTCCTTCATACAGAACTTCACACAATCTTTATTAGCAACATTAGTGCACTCAAGATAATAAGTCTTTAGGTTCAGTTTCAACACCAATAAAACTTCCATTAAAACACAAGCTACTGTAGCACTTCCCTCAAAAAGCTCAATTCCCCAAAGAGAACTCAAAAAGGAACCCACAAGAAGCAAATGCAAATAATGGCAGAAATCTGTCAAAACATACCAGCGGGTAAAAACCAATTTTTTTGAACACCTTCTGTTGCTCAAATCAAAAAGTGTTTAACTAACGAAAGTTAGATAACAACCTGGGGCAGAAGCACACAAAATCATATCTCAAACCGACGTATAGAGATTTTACACGAATGTTTACAGTGAAGAACAAAATCTGTTTCGGGACAGCAACTTTCCAAAGCATTACTTCTCTCTCATTAGAGGTTACTCTTGGCACAAAAAGCAAATAAAAAGGATAAGGAGCGGTTATTACAGTTCCAAGACTCATCTAGAACTTTTGGGTTATCTCCCAATAAGTACTTTTTTTAACGTCTTTAAGTTAGGCATAAGAAGCAAGAAAAAGAATCAACTGTTCTCAAATGAAAAAGCATTAAAAGCAAATTTTGTTTTCATAGGAGAGGCAAAAGAAATCTTCTCTATTTTCTTAGGTAAGTGTTCTATACCTTTCTGGAGTGGGAGTTGATATTTAATGGTGCCTTCTTTCATATCAATAATGGCACCAACAGTTCTAAGAAAAGGTCTTCCCAAAGTAATAGGACAAGAAGCATTGCATTCAACATCCAAAACATAGAAATCAACAGGGACATAGGCATTGTTAACCATAATAAGAACATCATTAATACTCCCCATGAGTTTCTTTTTAGCATTATCATCAAGTGGGACATTCAAATAACAATCTTCCAATGGTGGAAAATCAAGCATATCATAAATCTTTCTAGGCATAATAGAAACACTACTATCAAGATCACATAAAGCTTTAAAATCAAAATCATTCACTTTCATATTAATGATGGGTTCCCAACCATCTTCTTGTTTTATAGGAATAGAAGCTTTATGTTTCATCTTTTCTTCTTTAATCTTTATGAGAGCATCAGTAATGTGTTTTGTAAAAGCCATATTCATAGCACTAGCATTAGGACTTTTAGCAAAATTTTGTAAGAACTTAATAACTTCAGAGATGTTGCAACCATCAAGATCAAAATCATAATTATCATCTAAAGTAGTAGAGCTATTACTAGCCTCAACACTAGTGGTAGTGATAGTAGAAACACTAATGTTTCAAGCAATTTCATCTTCTCTTTCCCACTTAGCATGCAATTCAACTAATAATCTAACATTTTCATCAATTCTAACTTGTATGGCATTAGTAGCAGCAAAGGGATTATCAATAGTTTCAGGTTTAGCAGCCATTTTATTCAAAGAAGATCAAGCTTCAGCCAATGATGCTATATTTCTTTCAGCATTAGAGAGGTTCTCCTCAATGGTTTTATTAAAAGAAGTTTGTTACTAATAAAGTCTTTAAGCATAACTTCAATTTTAGAGGGGACACTCCTATTATTGTTGTAGGAATTTCCATAAGCATTACCATTGTTGGGAGGATATGTCCTATAGTTGTTGTTACCAAAATTATTCTTGTAAGCATTGTTGCAAAAATTGTTATTCCTTATAAAGTTCACATAAACTTGCTCTTCTTGAGAAACCAAAGAGGCTAAGGGAACATTATTTGGATCAATATGGGCTTTCCCATTAACAAGCATAGACATAATAACATCAATTTTATCACTCAAGGAGGAGGTTTCCTCAATAGAATTTGCCTTCTTACCTTGTGGAGCTCCTTTAGTATGCCATTCAGAGTAGTTAATCATCATACTATGCAGAAGCTTTGTTGCAGCACCCAAAGTAATGGTCATAAAGGTACCTCCAGCAGCAGAATCCAATAGATTTCTCGAAGAATAGTTCAATCCTGCATAAAAAGTTTGGATAATCATCCAAGCAGTCAGTCCATGAGTGGGACAATTCTTTACCAAAGATTTCATTCTTTCCCAAGCTTGAGCAACATGTTCATTATCAGATTGTTTAAACTTCATTATTTCACTTCTCATACATATAATCTTAGCAGGAGGATAGTATTTTCTAATGAAAGCATCTTTGCATTTAGTCCAAGAATCAATACTATTCCTAGTTAAGGAATTCAACCATTCTTTAGCTTTTCCTCTCAAAGAGAAAGGGAACAATTTAAGCTTAATGATATCTCCATCTATATCCCTATGCTTTTGCATCTCACAAAGTTCAACAAAGTTATTTAAATGAGCAGCAGCATCTTCATTACCAATACCAGAAAATTGTTCTCTCATAACAAGATTGAGTAAAGCAGGTTTTATTTCAAAGAAAGTAGCTTCAGGAACAAGTGGAGCAATGGGTGTGCTCATGAAATCATTGTTGCTGGTGCTAGTGAAGTCACACAACTTAGTGTTTTCAAGAGTAGTCATTTTTTGTGTTTTTAATAAAGAAAGCAAACTAGTAAGACTATTTTTTGTGTGTTTTTGATAAAGAAACAAGCAAACAAAGCAAAATTAAACTAAGCAAAACAAAAATGACAAAGTAAAGATATTGGTTATGAGGGACTCCCCTTGTGAATATGTCCTTGACTCCCCGGCAACGGCGCCAGAAAATCGGTTGCTTAGCCCAAAATATATCAAGCCCGTTGTGGAACCCCAAGAGGAAGGTATGATGAGCACAACAACAAGTTTTCCCTTAGTTATGAAACCAAGGTTATCAATCCAATAGGAGCAAGGAAACACCCCAAAGGTGTTGCTAGCTAGACTTTGGTAGGGCGCACTACCGGCATCAGCAGCAACGTGTAGACCTGCACAACACAACCACAGAACTTTGCCCCCAACTTGCGATGAGGTTGTCAATCTCACCGGTTTTGCTAAAAACAAAGGATTAAACGTATCGAGTGGAAGAAAGTAATAGTTTGCAGAAAGTAAACACAAAGCAGTAAATAGTTGATTGTAGATTGATGGTAAAAGAAAGGACCGGGGTCCATAGTTCACTAGTGGTGGCTCTCCTTAAGATAGATGACATGTTGGGTGAAAAAATTACAGCGGGGAAATTGACAAACATCGAGAAAGCAATATGCATATACTACTCATATTGACTCCTTTGAGACTTGATTGGGCATTACAACATTATACATAGACCGTAATCCAACTACATCTATGACTAATAATCCACCTTCAGGTTATCATCCGAACCCCCTCCAGTATTAAGTTGCAAGCAACAAATAATTGCATTACGTATTGTGTGTAAAGTAAACAATACGATTGTTCTATGAACAAAGGATTGTTGTTTTCTCCCTAGTAGCAACAGCACATCTAGTACCTTAGAGATTTCTGTCACTTCCCCAGATTACTAGAGGCATGAACCCACTATCGAGCATAAATACTAACTCTTGGAGTTGCTATCATCTACTTGGCCAAGATAGCTACTAACAACGGAAAGCATGCAAGATCACAAATAACAAAGACATGATAAAATCAATAATCAATCTAAAATAGCACCTCAATATCCATCGGATCCCCGCAAACACAACATGTAGGAATTACAAATAGATGATCTTGATCATGAACGGAGTTCACAAGATCTAAACATGATAGCACAAAGGAGGAGAACCAGCCATCTAGCTACTACATGGACCCGTAGTCCAGAGATGAACTACTCACGCATCACACTGTAGGCTTGCATGATGATGAAGAAGGCCTCTAGGGTGAATTCCCCTCTCCGGCAGGGTGCTGGGAAGAGCTTCAGATCCCTCTCGATCTAGGGATGGAGATGACAGCGACTATAGACCCTTTCATGGAATATTGATCGGGTACTTAGGGTTTCTATATCGGAGGCATCTTATAGGCGAAAGGGGTGGCCGAGAGGGTGCCGGAGGCGGCCAGACCATCCCCTGGCGCAGGCCAGGCTGGGCCGCGCGGCCAGGTGGTGTGGCGGCCCCTGGCCCCTCTCCGTCTCGTATTCTGGCTCCTTGTGTCCCTCGGTGAAAAACTGACTTTGGCGTTTGTCCCATCCAATTCCGAGAATATTCATTTTATGACTTT
This sequence comes from Avena sativa, assembly GCA_916181665.1. Classification (NCBI taxonomy): domain Eukaryota; kingdom Viridiplantae; phylum Streptophyta; class Magnoliopsida; order Poales; family Poaceae; genus Avena; species Avena sativa. The sequence continues at coordinate 631,206,595 of OV702288.1, forward strand.
CCTGGAACCAAAAATAGCAAAAAACAGGCAGCTAGCACTATGGCTCTTGTTAATAGGTTAGTCCAAGAAAGTGTATAGAAAGTACTCCAAAGTGTGGACAAAACATAAGAAAGTAGATAAAAACCAAGCATGGAACATCAAAAATTATGGATACGTTAGCAACGTATCACACATGCATAGGCAACGAGGTCATTGAGTGCACGGTTGTCAACGGGACGCTGCAATTTATTGCCACTTGATTTTAATAAGACATATCCCATTTTTACGCAGCGCTCTCAATCTCACTTCCAACTAGGCCCTACCGCTAGTAATTTCCATGAGTCAAGGGCCCCCCTCGAGTAGATCTAACGTTGTTGGAAATTGGTTCCGCGCCACTTGCATGCAGTGGAATCGAGGTCTGCCATGAGCGTGTTTTCAATGCAGCTCTAAAGTGGAGATCGTGGTTGTTTCAAAAAAAGGGAACCCAAAAAAATGTGGAGATCGTGGTAGCCCCCCTCCCCTGCCCACCACACGTGTCCACTCGAGGACTAAAAACGGTCCGGTGTTTATAACCCCCCTCGACCTTCTTCTTCCATGTGCTCGTGTCATTTTCCCCCAGTCTGTCTACTCCCAAGACCCCAACCTGCACCTACCGCGGGTGCCGAAGCTCCCTCGCTTGCACTACCTCCTTCCCTTGGTGCGCCATGAAGCGTACACGTGGAGACGAGCCGGAGGTGAAGCCAGTTGAAGGCACAGCAGCAGATGGCTCGGTCGTCACCAAGAAGGCGGAGGCGTCTTCTCTGGGCACGAACGCCACTCGTCGCCACACTGTTGAGGGTGTGAGCTCATCCGTCCAGCTAGTAGCCATCACTGCCGAGCAGCGGGTGGCCGACAACGTCGTGGTGCCAGCGGCAGATCTGGATGGGGGCAGGCGGCAAGCGGAGGCAATCAGGTGCTCTACATCAACGACCCCATCGCTGTACAATCTTCCATGCAATCGTGGAGAATGACGAGTTCGAGGAGGAGGTCCCTGATGAGGAGTCTGAGGTACTACATTGCTAGCTTCTCTAGTCGCATCCGCAGATTTCACTGTTCATACATAGGATTTGCTCAATTGTGTACAGATTCTTTTGCTCTTGAAGTAGGGTAGTATATATATGGTTCGATCGGTCGATTGATGCATCTGCCATCTAGTCACAAAACCCCAATCCGTCTAGTCACAAAACCCCAATCTGCTCATCTGCCATCTAGTTGAGTTTGCTAGTTGAGTGTTGATTTTGATACACAACATGCCTATAACTTTACATTTATATTCCTTACTGAGCCCAGTGATTCATTTTTTCCCCAAAATAGTGCAAGAGCATCTAATGGTATCGTTTTCTTAGGGATGGTTAGTGAACCTGAGGCAGCAATGCACATAAACAATATAGGTTGTGTTGTTGGTATTTTGGTTCTCCGACTCCAACGCTGAAAAAAATGAGGCCCTAATTTTTTTCACATATGGAACCTATATATATAATCTTTGTATTGTTTCTGATCTATGAATGCGTTGTATGATGCATATGTATATCCCTGAATATTGTTTTATACGATTACATTTCAATTTCTTATTGTGGCCAATGATTCAAATTTGCCCCAAAGAGAGGCAGACACATTGGTGTCAGATTTTTTCAGGGATGAGTTAGCGAACCTGGGGCCATGTACAAGATCAATATAAGCTATGCAATTGTTACTTGGTTTGCTTACGCCATCCCTGTAGAAACTTATGAGGCCGCAATCTTTATTCTAAATTCATAGAACTATGATATTTGAATTATCTATTCCATGCATTCATAGTGCATAAGAATTACATTTCAGTTTGTCACCGAGGCCAATGATTGAAATTTGCCCCAAAATAGTTCAAGGGGAGACACATAGGATGGTGTCGTGTTTTAGGGATGGGTTGGTGAACCTGAGGCAACAATGCACACAAAAAATATAGGTTGTGTTATTTGTACTTTGGTTCGCCAACTCCATCTCTGAAACAAATTATGAGGCCCTAGATTTATTCTCATATGGAACTATATATATAATCCTTAAATTGTTTCTGATCTTTTAATGATTGGTATAATGCATATGTATATGAATGGTTTTGATCATAAGTATTTTTAACATGTACCTGAAGATCAATTATTTGGTTTTTTATTTATAATTACGATATTTAGGCTTATTTTTGTACCTGACTATGTATATCCCTGAATATTGTTTTGTACGATTACATTTCAATTTTTTATTGTGGCCAATGATTCAAATTTGTCCCAAAAGAGAGGCAGACACATTGGTATCAGATTTTTTCAGGGACGAGTTAGTGAACCTGGGGCGATGTACAAGAACAATATAGGTAGTGCAATTGTTACTTGGTTCACTCACGCCGTCCCTGGAGAAACTTATGAGGGCGCAATCTTTATTCTACATACACTCAGATGCAATTATTTGTCATTGTGTTGAGATGAAATGATATATGAACCGATCAAACTATTGCTGAGATGCTTTATCTTTGATATCCACGGATATATTGTCTTACATATACATGTTGTCAATTCTAGACTTGTAATACAATTCAATCATATGTATGAGTTCTAAGTTATGTTCTTAAAAATCAACAGGATGATGATGATGATGAAGTGGACGATAGTAAGGAATCCAGGGACAACAAGAGCCGCTACATGCTGAGGCGGTTATGGTGTGGCTAATCCGTTTCCACCGTAGGGGGAGACTGTTTTGCCCATTCTGTGGCAGAGCAATCGACGTGGACCTCGATAGCATGATCCAGCACGCGGTGGGCATTGCCAGAGGCGGAGGCAGAAGTCATAGGACGATTACCTTGGCGCGGCACGCAGCCTTTGGCAAATTCCTCCGGGGGTACGTCAGGACTGGCCTGTATCCCATCTACTAGACTGTCGCTGCCTCCTACTGATATGCCCCTGCCCTGCTAGGCATCTCCGTGTCCCAGCATCCTGCTGCCGCCCCTGCTTTTATTTTGTTTTAGTTAATTATTACTTGTGTGTGCCATGTAAGACAATATATCCGTGGTGTATCTGGTGAACCTTCTATATTAATCTACTCCTTTATATGGAGTGCCTTAAAATTTCTAGTGTTCAGTTATATTATTGATCATGCTCATGCACACTACAAAATATTTCTAGTGCTCGATTATATTATAATTGTCAAGGAATACTTCAACAAGTTAAATTGGTCTAAATTTTGTATTGAAGTAACTAAATGGTCTCACATCGGCGGTGGACGTTGGCAGAAGCCGAAGGCATCAGCCGAAGACCTTGGAGCGGCACACAATCTTCAGCAGATTCCTTACACGTTCAACAACGGGTTGCCGCCGCCTAGCTCCGAATTCGCTTACAGGTCCAACATGACAGAACTTGAGCTACCACAGAGACCTTAGTAGAGGTGGCAGAATTGGTGCGGGTGCAACCATGGCGACGGCAAGCTCGGATTCTAGAGGAAGAAAACAGAACCGAGCATGGTCGACACGGTGACAAATCTCACCGGGAACCAATTCTCGTCCCTGCACCATGCCATGGGTGCGTCCATGGTGAGGGCGAGCTCCGACTCGGGATGGGAAGGAAAGCGGGGCCGAGCAGGTTCGTCACGTCCCAGCTCTGCGCCATGGCCACGACCATAGATTGACGCTCCGATGAAGAAGAAGACGCGTAATGGATGAAGACACCAACGCTGCAAGCCTACAGGGAGGAGAGCTAGGCCGAGCAGGTTCGTCCATGTCCCAGCTCCGCGCCATGGCTACGACGCCCCACAGATTGCCACTCCAGGGAAGAAGAAGATGCGTAATGGATGCAGGCGCCAACGCTGCAAGCCTAATTGACACCTAAGCGACGGGAGCGACATAACAGCGAGAACTGACGGGGGGTCCCAACTTGACGGTCGTTAGCCTGATTTTTTGTATTGAAACATTGACATGAGTATACCCTACAGGTACTCGAGCTTGGTATATACGGCCTAAATACGTAAAGGCCCATGGTGTTGCCAAGGCCCATATGAAGGACTCGAGTAACCTACAGACTCTCGATTTCTTGAAGAACAAGAAGCTAAAGATAGAAAGTTTGAAGGGGAAAACCCTAACTTGTAACTGACTCGACCTGCTACTCGAGACCTAGCCTACCTATATAAAGGCTAGGAGGGGGCAGCGAGGAGGACACACGCAACCCTAGTTTTCACAACCCTTGCCAGATTGCATCTGCGCACCATTGTAATCTTCGATTCCTTTGATAATTCCACGAGCAGACAAGCAGGAGTAGGGACCTCTACAAGGCCTGAACCGGGGTAAATCTTTGAGTCCCCTGTGTGCTTGTTTGCTAGCCGATAGATGTCTCCAGTGCTCCCTCCTTCTCCAAAACCCAAGTCCATAACAATGGGCATTGATGAGTTAAACCCTCGTCAATTGGCGCCGTCTGTGGGAATCAGGAGTGCTGATGTTACGGCTTCTTCGGCCCCATCAACCATGATCTACAACTCCGTAACAGCGGAGATCCGTCAGCTCTTCGGTGCGTTCGACTTCACCATCCACACGCCGGCCACTCGCCCGGCCTTCGAGTCCGTGGGCAGCGGAATCAGCCTGGCGATAGGGAGCTTCCGCTTCCAAGTCGGTCAGATGGGCACGCTTCGCATGCCTGATCAGCCGACGGCACCGTCGATTGCCCCAGCATCATGGTTCCCTCCATCGATCGGCACCCTCAATGAGCTCAACGCCCCGACAACAGTCGAGAACACGGTCAGCGACAGCAGTCGCGACTCCGACCTGAGCGATCTGGCCACTGAAGATGGAACCTACGGTTCCGGATCTGAGAGTTGTGGAAGCAGCAGCTTCCCCAATCACTTCATGTGTGCCGTCATCAACGCAGGCGATACCTCTGCCAACCGCGACAACACGGGAAATCGCGGTAACGGAACCGACCCGTCTAACGGCGGCAACGGTGGCAATCGCACCCCCGTCAACAATGGAGGATCAGTCGAACCTCCAACCATATTAAACGAGCAAACCAGCGAACGCGTCGTGATCAGGCTCAACGAGCAAGAATGGGCTCGCTGCCGCGAGGCCCTACGAGGCGCTCCTCTACCCTTCGGATCCCAACAAGAACTGCTGATGGGCTATCACTGGCTCCTAAAGGAAGAATTCAAGCGCCAAGTACAAACAATCGCGCAAGTCGAGGCACACAAAAAGGCAACAGACGAGTCGAGCCTTCATCGTGCTGGGCTCTCCTCCCACGGAGGATCCTCCTCAAAGGGCAACGAGTACATCACCAAGAAGAGGCAATCTCGGATGGCCCATCTCACCGAGCAAGAACACATAGAAGCTGCAAAGGTCCTCGACTTTAGCTCTATGACAGTCGACACACGGGGCAATGTGGTCACCAAGACGCCGCAGGCTGCGGTGACAGCGGCCACCATGTACCTCCTTAACAACCAGCCGCCAGCTAGAGATCCCCGAGCCGCCATGCACCGATCTACGATCGTGGGCTTAGGATTAATCGAGGCCGCCCTCGACAAGGATCCAACACCAGAGCCGAAAAAGGGCAAAGTGCTAGCAAAGCGCTACTCCTCGCCCTCATCCAGCAACGACAGTCACGATCTTTCTCGACTTCGACGCTCACGGCGACATGACCGCGACTATGATGCATGCGACAACCTCACGCAGCGCAAGATTGACAAATCAAGGGCACGACGTGCTCGGTTGACTAACTCGGAAGAGGAAGATGTGGAGCTCTGCGGCGCCAGATGCTTCAGCAGATCCATTAGGCAGAAGCGAATGCCTAAGGGGTTCAAACTCCCATCGGAGAATCCGAAGTTTGACGGTCTACAGGACCCAAAGATCTGGCTGGAGGACCACATCTCCGCTGTCAGACTCCACGGTGGCAGTCGAAGCACAGCCATGCAATGCTTACAGCTACAGCTGCAGGGCGCCACCCGAGCATGGCTCAACAACCTCCTACGCGGATCCATCCGTAGTTGGGATGAGCTAGTTTACAGCTTCGTGCGCAACTTCAAAGGCACGTACAAGCGGCCAACATCAATCGAAGAGCTAAGATGCTGCCAGCAAAGATCGGGCGAATCGCTACGTTCCTACATCCAAAGGTGGTCCATCATCAAGAACTCCGCAGAGAACATCTCGGAGGATCGCGCGATTGATGCATTCAACGGCGGCGTCCGCCGCATAGAGCTCAGGGAGGAGTTGGGCCGCTCGAAGCCCAAGACCATTGACCACTTGATGGAAATCGTGAATCAGTGGGCTGATGGAGAAGATTCGATGAAAAATCGCGTTCCCTATGACGAGGAGGCAGAACTCGAGCGCAGACGCGACCGCCGAGGCAAATGCCGTATGCGCATATACGATGACCGCGACGACGTCAACATGGTCGCAGCCGGCTACGCCGATAGACGCGATGACAACCGCAACAGCGGATACCGTAACGGTGGATACCAAGACTCCGGGAAGACCACGCAAGTGTGGCAACGCCGCGATCGTGACGAAGCACCCACAACATCCATTGAAGACAAACTGTCCGGGCCATGTACGGTGCACTTCTATATCGACAAGCATGATGGAAAGAAGAAGTCCAGTCACCTCCTCAAGGACTGTCGCGAGGTCCTCAAACTACACGAGGGATTAGCTCGAATGAACCGCAACACAGTCGAAAGAGGCTACGGAGCCTCTCCAGGCACCGTGGCACATTGCACTCCGTCACCACCACCTGGAATGCCCCCAAATGCAGCTGCGCCGGACCAGCACCACGGAAGCGAACCCTACCCAAGTGCCATGGGTACCATGATGATCCAAAAAGGACGTCCCTCCAATCGGGTGCAGAAGGCCATCACTCGCCAAGTCAACTTGTCCACACACTCGCCACCGTCTACCACTGAGTACCTCAGTGGAAGCGAGTCATGCATCACCTTCGACAAACGCGACCACCCGCCTCAAGTACCTCGTCCATGCCATTGTCCCCTCGTACTCGAGGCGCAAATTGGAGGCTTCGACATGAGCCGCGTCTTCATGGATGGCAGAAGCGGCATCAACCTTATATTCGCGAGTACATTGCGAGCAATGAGGATCCCTCTGACTTGCCTAGAGGCCTCGGACACAACATTCCACGGAATCGTCCCAGGAAAAGGCGTATATCCCCTAGGCAAAATCAACCTCGACGTTATCTTCGGCACGCCGAAAAACTTTCGACGCGAGCGCATCTACTTTGAGGTTGTCGACTCGCCTTCGCAGTACCACTGCATCCTCGGACATGTCGCATTCGCTAGGTTTATGGCAATACCACATTACGCCTACCTGCAGATGAAAATGCCAGGTCCCAACAGCGTCATCACAGTCAACGGGAGCTTCGAAAGATCCGATAGTTGCGACAGGGAATTCAACAGAATTTCCCAGTCCTTCGGCATGCAGGAAGAACTTGTGAGACTAAAGGAGTCGACAGACAATAGTCTGCCCCCTGAGCCAGCCAAGTTTGCCTGATCTATCCTTCGACTCATCGGTGCACACAAAGAAAGTGCAGGTCCACCCATCGGATCCCGCCAAGACGGCCCTCATCGCCAACAACTTGAGTCCCGCATAGGAACTCGCGCTCGTCGAATTCCTCCGTGAGCACTGGGAAATTTTCTCCTGGTGTCCTGCGGACATGCCAGGAGTTCCCAGGGAATTCGCCGAGCACGCACTCAACGTCAACCCCGACACAAGGCCAGTCAAGCAAACAATTCGGTGATTGTCCGAGCCACGAGCGCAGGCAGTTGTAATGGAGATCAACAGACTCCTCGACGCCAAGTTCATACGCGAGATCAAGGAAAGCACTCGGCTCGCCAACACGGTGTTGGTACCAAAAAAGGACACGGATATCCTGCGGATGTGCGTGGACTTCACCTCTTTGAATAAGCACTGCCCAAAGGATCACTTCCCGTTTCCGCGGATCGACCAGATCATTGACTCCACCGCGGGATGCGAGCACCTCTGCTTCCTCGATGCCTACTCAGGCTATAATCAGATTCGAATGAAGGAGGAAGACCAAGAGAAAACAGCATTTACAACACCCTTTGGTGTGTTCTGCTACAACACAATGCCCTTCGGGCTAAAGAACGCGGGAGCCACCTACCAGCGGTGCATGCAGGCTTGCCTCAAGGAACAACTGGGTCACAATATTCAAGTCTATGTCGACGACATAGTAATCAAGACCAAGGAAGAAGCCTCCCTAATTGACGATTTGTGTGAAACCTTCGCCAACCTCGACCGCTATCGGATCAAGCTCAATCCGGACAAATGCGCCTTTGGCGTGCCGTCTGGGCAACTACTCGGGTACCTCATCTCCGCGAGGGGAATCGAGGCAAACCTGAAGAAAATAAAAGCCATACTGGCCATGGAGAAGCCAAAAAACATAAGGGGCGTTCAGCAGCTGGTCGGGCGAATCGTGGCCCTCAGTCGATTCATCAGTCGGATGGGTGAAAAGGCGCTGCCCTTCTACCAACTCCTCCGCAAAGCTGAAAAATTTGAGTGGACCAATGAAGCGCAAGAAGCATTCGAAGACCTCAAGTGCCTGCTATCCACTTTGCCAGTACTGGTGACCCCACGAGAAAGGGAACCACTGTTGCTATATATCTCCGCCACCAACCAGGTGGTCAGCACAGCGCTCGTCGTCGAGCGAGCCGAGGAAAACAAGGTCCACGGGGTACAACGCCCAGTATACTACCTCAGCGAGGTCCTCACGCCAACAAAACAGCGGTACCCGCACTACCAGAAGCTGGCGTACGGTGTCTTTATGACCGCCCGGCGACTGCGCCATTACTTCCAGGAACACCCAATCGTGGTGGTCAACGACGCCCCGTTGGGACATATCCTTAATAACCCCGACGCCACGGGACGGGTCGCGCTTTGGGGAATAGAATTGTCTCCACGAGACATCACATACGAAAAGCGCGACGCAATCAAGTCGCAAGTTCTCCCTGACTTCCTCGTGCACTGGATGGAGAACCAGCTCCCAGACAAACCAGATATGTCCTACCTCTGGACAATGTACTTCAATGGGTCCAAGTGGAAGGACGGAGCAGATGCAGGTGTCATACTGACATCACCTCAAGGGGACAAGTTGAAGTATATCCTGCGAATGCAGTTCACAGCCTCCAACAACGAAGCTGAATACGAGGCCCTGTTGCACGGGATGAGGATGGCAAAAGCCTGCAGCGCCAAGAGGCTCATCATATACAGCGACTCCAAGTTGGTCGTCAACCAAACAATGCATGAGTGCGACGCACTGAATGACAACATGATCGCGTACCGCGACCTCTACGACACACTCGAAGGAGACTTTGACGGTTGCGAGCTGCGGCACGTAGGTCGCGAAAGCAACGAATAGGCGGACGCACACGCCAACATAGGCTCTACCCGCGCCCCCATACCACCCAGGGTATTTCTCGAGCGCATCTGTGAACGCTCCATCAAGCCAAAGGCCACAGAGAAGAAAACAAGCGCAGCAATGGACTCGGGGGCTACGACGTCCAATGAGTCAATGGTGTTGGGTCTGCAGCATAGAAAACAAAAAAATTCCTATGATGAGAACTATACGCCAAGATCTATCTACTAGATACAGAGCAACGGGTGGACATACATCCATGGAGAACTTACCCTCGAAGATAACGAGCTTTGTTAACGAGTAGGAACTCGTGGTTGATGTAGTCGTACACTTGCCGATCTCAAGATCGTGAGGAAGTCCGAGCGCCGCAACTCAGCAGCGCATCCGCACTCGCACACACGTTCAAGCCACCGGATAACCTCCACCTCCTCGCTCCAGCGATCCAGCGGAAGCAGCAACTCCTTCCAGACGAAATGCCACCAGGAACATGTATCTCGCTAATCCGAGACCATGGGGGCATAATTCTAGAGGGGGAGAGAGATCCTTCACAAGGAGGTGTCAGGATGAAGGAGGGAATGGGTGGCCTTTTATAAGAGGAGGGGGTGCCCCCTCTCTCCATGGCCGGCGCATGCGGGGGTGACCCCTCACCTCCCCCATTCATGTGGTGGTAACTCCTCCACATTAAAATGCCTCTTCACATTCCCTTTTAAAGTCTCCACTTTAAATGCATTAAGTTTCTCCAAATTTAATGCTCTCTCATTTAATAAAACTATTTTATTAAATTTATTCAGAATTTTGTTAATTACTTTAATTAACAAACATTCACATATAACCCCTTGCAATATTTCAATATCACATGCAGAACCACCTTCTGCAATTTCACCCAAAACAATTTCCGGTTTCTATTGAAACAATTCCTGCGCTTTGCAATTCTTTCGTCTGAAACATATGTGCTCCAAAATGGTGTCCGATAACTCTTAAGTGTGCCACCCTATGGTTCGCGAATAATGCAGACATGATCGAGACCCTTCTCCGATCAATAATCAGCAGCGGGACCTGGAGATCTGTACTGACTCCTACACATTCAACGATGACTCCTGTGATCGTGAGAACCTTTAACGCTTGTAACTAAATCCCTTTGTCTCTTGATATATTACATGTCCGAGATTCGATCATCGGTATCTCCATACCTAGTTTGATCTCGTTACCGACATGCACTCTTTTCTTGTTCCCATGATATAACATTCTAGTGATCACATCACTTGCTTGCAAGCTATCCTAATGTGATATCACCGAGAGGGCCCAGAGTATATCTATCCGTCATCTGGATTGACAAATTCCACTCTTGATCCATGAGCCTCAACATAACACCTTCATAGCACTGAACCCATCTTTATAGTCACCCTGTTACGGTGTGACGTTTGATGTTATCAAGATACTCTTTCGGTGTTAGCAATTAACATGATCTCATGGTCTAAGGATAAAGATTACTTCGTATGATGTGATAGCAATATAAACATAATGACTTGATCGTAATGCTATACTTCGGATGAATGTTCATCACATCATTCCACCAATGGTGTGACCTTGTTATTAACAACATCCAAGGTCCATGATCAAGAAACCTTGATCATCCTGTTAATCAACAAGCTAGTCTATAAGAGAGGCATGACTAGGAACCCTTTTTGTTTATTAAACATACATGTATTGATGTTTCCTATCAATACAATTATAGCATGCAAAATAAACATCTATCGTATACAAGGAATACATAATAACAACTTTATTATTGCCTCTCAGGGCATATTTCCTTCAGTCTCCCACTTGCACTAGAGACAATAATCTAGTTTATATAGTGATAAATCTAACACCCATGGAGTTCTGGTGTTGATCATGTTTTGCCCTAGGGAGTACTTTAGTCAATGGATCTGCTACATTCAGGTCCATGTGTATTTTACAAATCTTTATATCTCCATCCTTGACATGCTCGCGGATGGAGTGAAACCGGCACTTAATATGCTTGGAATTCTTGTGAGACCTTGGTTCCTTTGCGTTGGCTATGGCTCCATTGTTGTCACAATAGATCACCATCGGGTCCAACACACTGGGAACCACACCCAGTTCCGTAATGAACTCTTTCATCCAAACTGCTTCCTGCGCCGCTTCTGAAGCAGCAACATATTCCGCCTCCGTTGTTGATCCAGCCACCACAGGTTGTTTGGAGCTCCTCCAACTAACTACTTCTCCGTTCAAGAGAAATACGTATCCGGATTGAGACTTAGAGTCATCCGGATCAGTGTCAAAGCTAGCATCGACATAACACTTAGCGACTAGCTCTTCTTCACCTCCGTATATAAGAAACATATCCTTAGTTCTTCTTAGGTACTTAAGGATATTCTTGACCGCTATCTAGTGTTCCGAACCTAGATCAGATTGGTACCTACTAGTCAAACTAATAGCATGTGCCACATCCGGTCTTGTACATAGCATGGCATACATTATAGAGCCTATGGCTGAGGCATAGGGGATCTTATCCATTATCTCTCTTTCTTCCGCCGTAGCCGGACTTTGAGTCTTACTCAATGTCTTGCCTTGCAACATAGGTAAGAACCCCTTCTTACTTTCGTCCATATTAAACTTCTTTAATATCTTATCAAGGTATGTACTCTGCGATAGCCCAATTAGGCGTCTTGATCTATCTCTATAGATTTTAATGCCTAATATATATGAAGCTTCACCAAGGTCCTTCATCGAAAATTTGCTGTTTAGATAACTTTTAACACTGTTTAAAAGATCTAAATCATTTCCAATCAATAATATGTCATCCACATATAATATCAGAAATGCCACATTGCTCCCACTCACTTTCTTGTAAATACAAGCCTCTCCATAAGTTTGGACAAATACAAACTCTTTGATCACCTCATCAAAGCGGAGATTCCAACTCCGGGATGCTTACTTCAGTCCATAGATGGAACGCTGAAGTTTGCACACCTTATCAGCATCCTTAGGATCGACAAAACCCTTAGGTTGTATCATATACAACTCTTCTTCAATATTACCATTGAGGAACGCAGTTTTGACATCCATCTGCCATATTTCATAATCGAAATATGAAGCAATTGCTAACATAATCCTAACTAACTTAAGCATCGCTACGGGAGAGAATGTCTCATTGTAGTCAACTCCTTGAATTTGTCGAAACCCCTTTGCGACAAGTCGAGCCATATAGATGGTCACATTATCATCAGCATCAGTTTTTCTTTTGAAAATCCATTTATTCTCAACGGCCTTTCGGTCGTGAGGTAAGTCCACCAAGGTCCAAAACTGGTTTTCGTACATGGATTTCATCTCGGATTTCATGGCTTCTAGCCATTTGTTGGAATCAGGGCTCATCATCGCTTCTTCATACGTCGCAGGGTCATCTATTTCATCAATCATGAAATTGATAACAGGATTGCCGTACAGTTCAGGAGCTGCACGTGTCCTGCTTGACCTGCGAGGTTCGGTAGTGTCCTCTTTCGGAGTTTCATGATCAATATAATTAGCTCTCTCTTCATTAGGTGAAGTCAACTCCGAAACAACTTCTGGAGCTGCGCTACTCGCCATTTCATGAAGAGAAGGTTCAATAACCTCTTCGAGTTCTACCTTCCGACTACTCACACCTTTCGCGAGAAACTCCTTCTCAAGAAAGGATCCATTCTTGGCAACAAAGACCTTGCCCTCGGATCTGTGATAGAAGGTATACCCAATCGTTTCCTTATGGTATCCTATGAAGACGCATTTTTCCGCTTTGGGTTCGAGTTTATCTGGTTGAAGTTTCTTCACATAAACATCGCATCCCCAAACTTTAAGAAATGACATCTTAGGTTTGTTTCCAAACCATAATTCATACGGTGTCTTTTCAACGGATTTAGATGGTGCCCTATTTAAACAGAATGCAGCGGTTTCCAGTGCATAACCCCAAAATGACAGTGGCAAGTCAGTCAGAGACATCATAGATCAAACCATATCCAATAAAGTACGATTATGACGTTCTGACACACCATTACGTTGTGGTGTCCCGGCAGGCGTGAGTGGTGAAACTATTCCACAGCCTTTCATATGCGTGCTAAACTCGTAACTAAGATACTCTCCTCCACGGTCAGACCGTAGAAATTTGATCTTTCTGTTACGATGATTTTCCACTTTATTTTGAAATTCTTTGAACTTTTCAAAAGTTTCAGACTTGTGTTTCATCAAATAGATATACCCATATCTACTCAAATAATCCGTGAAAGTAACAAAATAACGATATCCACCTCGCGCCGACACACTCATTGGTCCACACACATCAGTATGTATGATTTCCAATAAATCTGTCGCCCATTCCATTGAACCGGAAAACGGCGTTCTAGTCATCTTGCCCATAAGGCATGGCTCACATGTATCAAATGATTCAAAATCAAGTGATTCCAAAAGTCCATCAGAATGGAGTTTCTTCATGCGTTTAACGCCAATATGACCTAGACGGCAGTGCCACATATATGTAGATATATCATTATCAAGTTTAATTCTTTTAGCATCAACATTATGAATATGCGTAATACTACTATCGAGATCCAACAGAAATAAACCATTCAACATAGGTGCATGACCATAAAAGATATTATTCATATAAATCGAATAACCATTGTTTTCAGACTTAAATGAATAACCACTTTGCATCAAACACGATTCGGATACAATGTTCATGCTCAGTGCAGGCACCAAATAACAATTATTTAGGTTTATAACTAATCCCGATGGCATATGGAGAGGCAGCGTTCCGACGGCGATCACATCAACTCTTGATCCATTGCTGACCCGCATCGTGACCTCATCCCTTGCTAGTTGTCGCTTGTTCCGCAGCCCCTAAACCGAGTTACATATATTAGCAACTGATCCCGTATCAAATACCCAGGTGCTGCTACGAGTACTAGTCAAGTACACATCAATAACATGTATATCACATATACCTTTGTTTGCCTTGCCGGACTTCTTGTCCGCCAAATACTTGGGGCAGTTGCGCTTCCAATGGCCAGTCCCCTTGCAATAGTAGCACTCGGTGTCAGACTTAGGGCCAGCTCGGGGTTTCATTTCAGGCGCGGCAACAGACTTGCCACCCTTCTTTCCCTTGTGCTTGCCTTTCTTGTCCTTCTTGAAACCGGTGATCTTATTGATCATCAACATTTGATGTTCTTTCCTAATCTCCACTTCTGCAGTCTTAAGCATTGACAGAAGCTCGGGAAGAGACTTCTTCATGCCCTGCATATTATAGTTCATCACAAAGCTCTTGTATCTAGGTGGCAGAGATTGGAGAACACGGTGTATGCCTAAGTCAATGGGAATCGTTATTCCCAAGGACACAAGCTTATCGGCGTACCCAGACATTTTGAGTATGTGCTCACTAACGGAGCTGTTTTCCTCCATCATGCAGCTAAAGAACTTTTCTGTAGCATTATAACTCTCTATGGCAGCATGGGTATCGAAAATCATTTTCAATTCTCCCATGGTATCAAAGGCATTGCCATTTTCGAAACGCTTTCGAAGTTCTGGCTCTAGCCCATACAGTATGCCGCAATGAACTAAGTTGTGGTCCTCCTGACGAGTTATATAGATGTTCTTTTCCTCGTCAGGGGCATCAGGAGATGGTGGGGGTCCTAGCGGCGCATCTAGCACATATTGCTTTTGTGCAGCAGTGAGGAGAATCCTCAAATTCATAGCCCAGTTGGTGAAGTTGCTACCATTCGCAGCAAGTTTCTCTTTCTCCATGAACACATTGAAATTAAAAGCAGGTGGTGCCATCTACAACAGAATTTGTAAAGTATATTTATACTAAGTTTATCATAGATTGAGTTCAACTAATCCAAATTACTAATGAACTCCCACTCAAAAACAACATCCCTCGTGTCCTTTTGGTGATTACATGAACCAAATCCACTACACCAAGTCCGATCATCACGTGAGTCAGTGTAGCTTCAAAGGCGAGCATCTATATGGGCATCATATCAACTATATGACTCATGCTTAACCTTTCGGTCCGTGTTCCGAGGCCATGTCTGTACATTCTAGGCTCGTCAAGTAAGAACCTTAGTTTGCGTGTGTAAAACTGTCTTACACCCGTTGTATGAAAGCGTAGAGTTGAGAACACCCGATCATCACGTGATGCCTCAAAACATGATCCACAAAACGGTGCATACTTAAGGAAGAACACATTTTATCTTGATATCTAAATGAGGGATCATCTTATAATGCTACCAAACGCGCCAAACTAGCAATATAAGATGCTAACATCTAATGTGTGAAGTGAGGTGATATGGTCCATGCATTTGATCTCTATCATTTGCATCGTGGTATGATCTCTATCATTCCTTTGTGTGTAAGGCCAAGGTCTATGGAACTTACACGTTAAGTAAGTTGTAAGAGTATCTATTATACATCTACTTACAACAATACCATATCAAAACACTAGCCCAGCAACGATCTAAACTAGACGCCTCTAATTTATCAATTGCAAGTTTTACGTGGCTTAGGGCTTTCGGAGATAGAACCTGTCTAACCTACGAACATGAACCACAATGAGGATAACCAAGTTATTAGCAACTCGTTGTAAATCAGATATTGACTATAGTAGGAGAGACAGACACCCGCCAGCCACTTATGCAAAACAAGTTGCATGTCAGTCGTGGAACCGGTCTCATGTACGATGACATGTAAGGTTGGTCCGGGCCGCTTCATCCCACTATGCCACCAATATCCAAAGTACATAGAAGATGCAATAACATGATCATCATTGCCCACATATAAACATATGTGTACTACCCGTGCAAAGCACCTACGCATAGATCAGGCTCTGATACCACTGTTGGGTCCGCAGCATAGAAAAAAAATTCCTACGATGAGAACTATACGCCAAGATCTATCTACTAGATACAGAGCAACGGGTGGACATACATCCATGGAGAACTTACCCTCGAAGACAACGAGCTTTGTTAACGAGTAGGAACTCATGGTTGATGTAGTCGTACACTTGCCGATCTCAAGATCATGAGGGAGTCCGAGCGCCGCAACTCAGCAGCGCATCCGCACTCGCACACACGTTCAAGCCACCGGAAAACCTCCACCTCCTCGCTCCAGCGATCCAGCGGAAGCAGCAACTCCTTCCAGACGAAATGCCACCGGGAACATGTATCTCGCTAATCCGAGACCATGGGGGAATAATTCTAGAGAAGGAGAGAGATCCTTCACAAGGAGGTGTCAGGATGAAGGAGGGAATGGGTGGCCTTTTATAGGAGGCGGGGGGGTGCCCCCTCTCTCCATGGCCGGTGCATGGGGGGGTGACCCCTCACCTCCCCCATTCATGTGGTGGTAACTCCTCCACATTAAAATGCCTCTTCACATTCCCTTTTAAAGTCTCCACTTTAAATGCATTAAGTTTCTCCAAATTTAATGCTCTCTCATTTAATAAAACTCTTTTATTAAATTTATTCAGAATTTTGTTAATTACTTTAATTAACAAACATTCACATATAGCCCCTTGCAATATTTCAATATCACATGCAGGACCACCTTCTGCAATTTCACCCAAAACAATTTCCGGTTTCTATTGAAACAATTCCTGCGCTTTGCAATTCTTTCGTCTGAAACATATGTGCTCCAAAATGGTGTCCGGTAAATCTTAAGTGTGCCACCCTACGGTTCGCGAATAATGCAGACATGATCGAGACCCTTCTCCGATCAATAATCAGCAGCGGGACCTAGAGATCCGTACTGACTCCTACACATTCAACGATGACTCCTGTGATCGTGAGAACCTTTAATGCTTGTAACTAAATCCCTTTGTCTCTTGATATATTACATGTCCGAGATTCGATCATCGGTATCTCCATACCTAGTTTGATCTCGTTACCGACATGCACTCTTTTCTTGTTCCCGTGATATAACATTCTAGTGATCACATCACTTGCTTGCAAACTATCCTAATGTGATATCACCGAGAGGGCCCAGAGTATATCTATCCGTCATCTGGATTGACAAATTCCACTCTTGATCCATGAGCCTCAACATAACACCTTCGTAGCACTGAACCCATCTTTATAGTCACCCTGTTACGGTGTGACGTTTGATGTTATCAAGATACTCTTTCGGTGTTAGCAATTAACATGATCTCATGGTCTAAGGATAAAGATCACTTCGTATGATGTTATAGCAATATAAACATAATGACTTGATCATAATGCTATACTTCGGATGAATGTTCATCGCATCATTCCACCAATGGTGTGACCTTATTATTAACAACATCCAATGTCCATGATCAGGAAACCATGATCATCCTGTTAATCAACAAGCTAGTCTATAAGAGAGGCATGACTAGGAACCCTTTTTGTTTATTAAACACACATGTATTGATGTTTCCTATCAATACAATTATAGCATGCAAAATAAACATCTATCATATACAAGGAATAAATCATAACAACTTTATTATTGCCTCTCTGGGCATATTTCCTTCAAATGGCACTCGATGACTTTGAGCTGAACACAAGACTCGAGGGACCAATGAGCGTCATGATGATCGAGCAATCCTGGATGCAACCGTACATTACGTACCTCCTCAGCAAAAGGCTACCGGACGATCCGACTGATGCACGACACATCGCATGGCGATCCAAGGCATTTGCTGTTATCAACGGCGAACTGTATAAACGCAGCATCACAGGAGTACTCCAGCGATGCGTCTCCACGGCCGATGGAAGAGTTGTTCTCCTCGACATCCATGAGGGGACCTGCGGACACCACGCCGACAGTCGCGCCCTCATCGCCAAAGCTCTATGAGCTGGATTCTATTGGCCTACAGCCATGCGCGATGCCAAGGACATCGTCCAAAAATGCAACGCTTGCCAACGATTCACAGACAAGAGACACGCACCGGGTGCAGAGCTCTGGCCAATTCCATTGGCCTGGCCCTTCGTGCAATGGGGACTCGACATGGTTGGCAAACTCCCAAGATCCTCACGAGGAGGCTACGTCTACCTCTTGGTCGCAGTCGACAAATTCACCAAGTGGATTGAGGCCATGCCAGTGACCAACCAATCAGGACACAACGTAGTTAAGTTCTTCGAATCCATCGTCTACCGCTTCGGAGTGCCGCACAACATCATCACCGATAACGGGACGAACTTCACATCCAAAGAGTTCCAAGAATTCTACGAGAATCTGGGGATCAACATCAGCTATGCCACTGTAGCACATCCACAGACCAACGGTCAGGTGGAAAAAGCAAACAGGCTCGTCTGCGGCGGCATCAAGAAGCGACTCCTCCGGCCACTCGAACAAGCCGCGGGTTGCTGGCCAGACGAACTGCAATCCGTACTCTGGAGCCTACGCACAACTCCAAACAGTGCCACGGGCTACAAACCATTCTTTATGGTGCACGGAGTCGAGGCAGTGCTACCCGCCGAGGTATGGTACAAGGCGCCGCGCGTGGTCGCTTACAGCGAACAAGAGTCATCCCTCGCACTCGAAGACTCCATCGACCTCCTTGACGAGGCAAGAGAAATCGCCACGGAAAGATCAACGATCTACCAGCAGAACCTGCGCAACTACCACAGTAGGAGGCTACGCCCCAGATCCTTCGTCGAAGGCGACCTGGTCCTGCGATTGAAGCAGCAGGGACATCTCAAGCTCGAGTCCCCCTGGGAAGGACCATACGTGATTACAGAAGTAATCCCAGGTGGCGCCTATCACCTTCAAGATTTAGAGACAGGAGTCACATACTCCAACCCCTGGAACGTCGCACAGTTGCGACGCTTCTACCCTTAGTCGTTTTTACTTTTGCATCGCAAAATAAGGCATTCAGCCAAGGCTACTTAGCCACACATTGTACCTCGTACTGTCTCACGAATAAATAAAGCTAAGTGCCCCAAAACTTTGTGCCTTCCTTTATTTTTCCGCAACTTCTCGACTCGGGGGCTACGCCACCCTACACACATCTGTTCTACGAACTAAAACGCGGTATCCTAAGTAGCTAGCACATCAATCGAAACCGTTGACACAACATCAACCCAGTTGCAACGCATCTGATAGGTTGACAAGGGACTGAGATAAAATGCATGGCCAGGCTAACGAAAAGGAGTCGCATAGTGCAACGCACTCACACGCTAGCAAGCTCTTTATACATATTCGACAATAAATTATATACAACATTTATACGAACTTTACAACACGGGTACACTTATGTGCAGGATACAAACTAAGCCACTACTGCAGCAAGAGAACGTTGGTTTGTTCCTCAAAGAAGTCGACGATCTCTTCTGGTGGGCGGTCCACAGCCTGGTAGTGCGGCACCATATTCCAGACAGAACCTGCTGGTGGTGCAGGAGGCCCAGCCGCAATTGCCACAACATCTACGTCAGGCCTATGCAGTCACACCAGCGATAGAGCGGCCTTGGCACCAGCCACCAACTGTTGCCTCACACACTCGCGAATCGCGGTCAGATCTTGAAACTTGGCAAGGAGGGCCAGCAAGCTTGATGGAGTAACATCCAGCAGAAACATCGTCCGATAAATGTTCTTCAAGAATGACTGTGACTTCTTCAGGAAGTGCAACACTCGCGACGCACGATCCTGCAGGGTCGCCAGCGCAATCGCACGATCATGATCTACCTAGAAGTATCCACTCTCTTGAAGTTGCTCATGGGTAAGGTCATGCATACGAATGGCAATTATATCCTTCTCATCCTGCGGATGACGCGCGCTGACAACTAAACGAAGCAGCAACAGCAACATAAGAACAGTGCACCATCGTGAGTGACTACAAGGAAAAGATAAGAGCAAGCACACTAACACTTGAATTGGTCGCCCAGCTGCGTCACCTCGCCAAGTAGATACTGCTCTCGGGCGGCGGATTTCTCCGCCTTTGACTTCCATACATCCGTGTTACCGCGGAGCACGAGCAACTCACGCTCCAGCTGCTTCACGCGGTCACGCAGTCACGAAAGCAGTGACAACTCATCTACCCTAGAGCGCGGCGGTGCCAAAGTATCATCAAGAGGCGAAGAGTCCTGAGTTTCCCTCAAAGGATCACTTGATGTACCCTACCACAAGGCAAGATAGAAACAAATAAGATGACCAAATCAACACAAAGACAAAAGGTTCAAGTGCATTCAAGACTAGATACACTCGCCAGTAGGCATGTTCTTCACAAAGGACATAAACTAGTTAACTATTACAAAGCTATTAAGGAGCGATTGGCTTCTTCGACTTCGACGGCTTCGGGGGCTTCATCGAGTCAGTGGCAGTGTCAGATGCCACTGCCTTTCTGCCAGCCCCTGATGCCGCAGCCTTTGCCGCCTTCTTGGCGCGTTGCAGCTCCTCAGAATACTTCGCGACCGTGTTTATCAGCTGCGGCCCATATTTACCACAAGCAGTCGCGAAAGGAGCAAAGACTACCTGTTGGTCGTCCGTGCTAACAGGCATCGCCTTCGACACCACGGCAGGGTTAATCTCGACTCCGTGGGCCTGCACCATGGCAAGTGATATGGACGCGCCAGCCGCGCGGAGTGAGTTCTTGAAGCTGGCAGGAACACCCCTGGCGAAAGACTCCACCAGCTCGTCCATGTTCTCGATTAGCTCAGCCTTGGGCATCAACTCCTCCTGAAGGCGACTGAGAACGCTGTTGGCCTTGGAGACCGTATCTTGAACGGCGGTGCTGCGGTCCTCGACTGCTGAAAGCGCACCCGCCAAAGCGTCGTCGCGGTGGAGAGCCTGAGGATCGAAGCTCAAACCACTAGTATCTGCACACAAACCAACACATGGATATAAACATCAACACCAACGGCAAACAACAAACAGAGAACAACAATGATATCCAAACAAGGTACCTGAGAGGGCTTTGGCAATCGAGAAAAGCTGTTCTTCGAACAACTTCTACCTGGACGCAATGGAAGCACAAAGATCCTCTTCGCGCCTTTGCGCCTCGTCACGCGCCGTGATTGCCTCATCGCGACCCTTCACAACCGCGGCAAGTGTTTTCTCCATGGTGGAAGCGTCGCGTAGAAGGGCATTATGTTCAGCTACAAAACAAAAAGGACTGACTATCAGTTGACTATATAAAAAGGAGAAGAAGAAAAAGTGAAGACCACTTACTTTCGACCACGCGATGACGCGTCTCCAGCATTGCATGCTGGTGGCCCATCGCAAGTACTTGCTCCGCCAAGTGAGCGGCTTCCTTCACAAGGAGCTATCGCACAACAAAGGATCAGCAGAAGCAATAGATACCATCGACTGCAACACGAAAAGAAGAAAATCTACACTTACATGATCCTCCAATGACTTCGAAGTTGTCTGCTGTACCATCATCCGGGCAACCATTCGATGCTCCCCTTCATGCGGAGAGCTGGAAGAGTTATGCCCGGAGTGGGCCGCCAATGGAGGGGAAGGAGCACGCTCGACCTCTTTCTTGGCCCTTGAGGTCGCGACTCCTGATTCTTTCAAGAATTGGACGTTGCCAGAAGATGACGACGCCTCTTGACTGCAAGACAAAATCCACATCAAGAAAAGGAAAATCCAGAGACAAACCAACAAGGGCAAATCAGAGAAGAACAAACAAACTAGCAAACTTACCAATCAAACTTGTCAAAGTCAAAAGTGGGCTCCCCCGACTCTGACGAGGACTCCTTGGGCAGTCACATCTTCTTGCGAGAGGATGGTGCCACGGCGCTCACAGGAATAGCAGGGATCGGTGACTCCGCACCAACACCTGCACCTTCCGGAGTCGAAGGAGATGACGCATCGGAATCCTTGCTGCGAGAACGCTTGTGAGTATCCGGACTACCGGACTCGGGGGCTTCCTCCTCCACATCAGATGGGACAGTCGACTCCGACTCGTCCTCTTCCAAGGCTTCGTGAGGGATAATCCCCTCGGGAAGAGGGGGCATACAGGGTGACACCGCCCAATCCTGCATACAGACAGCAAAATTAGCACTAAGATAAGAAACAGCAGAGAAGCAATCAACAAACTAAGCTACTGCGTAGCACAACTATACCTCGGGAGGAGGATTAGCAGCATCAAACGGAGGAACAACTGGTTCACTGGGGAGCACATCCTTGACGGTGTACTTGGTGACCAGTCGAACCCTTTTGTCCACCTCACTCCGGACATGCCATCGGCAGACACGCGAGTGGCATCATCAGCGCCAGTCCACTGAAACATGGGGTGGACTCTGGCCTGCAGGGGCTGGACGCGACGGCGTAACCACGTATGAATGAGGGCGCAGCCTCCCTCCTCTTTGCCAACGCGACTCTCGAGATTGCAGACACGCTCGTACAGCACATCTGTCTCTGCGGACTCGCCAGGCATGACTACATTTTTCCAGGAGCGCCTCCTCGTGCATGGCGTCGCTGGATCGAAAGGTGCGAGTCCGAAGTGCTCCCCGTCAGCCTTCTCATCGTGGATGTAGAACCACTTGTCCCTCCACCCTTGGACGGACGTTGTGAGCTTGATGTCGAAATAGGTGGCGGATGGGTCGACGTGAATTCCGCAACCACCTACATCGTACACTAAGGATCTAGAAGCAGATTGGTGCTTCAACTTGAAGAGGCGCTTGAAGAGGCCGAAGTGCGACTCAATTCCGAGTCAGCACTCGCGGAGGGTAATGAAGCAAGAGATGTGGAGGATAGAGTTCGGGGACAGCTGATGGAGCTAAAGCCCGTAGAAACAAAGGAGGCCCCTAAAAAAAGGATGCAGGGGCAACGAGAGGCCGTGAATGATGAATGCCAAAAACATCACTCGAAAACCAGCGGGAGGAGAAGGAATTGTCTCACCGCCGGGGACGCGCGCGTCAGCGACTGCGTCGGACAGCACTCCGTCTTGGCGAAGAAGACGAAGATCAGATGACTTGATGATGGAGGGACGCCACGCGCCATTCGTGACGCGGGTGCCCGTGCCCTTCTTCTTCCCGCCGGCGACGGTGCTGGTGCCCGCAGCGATGGAGTCGCCTTTCTTCTTCACCGCAGCAGCGATAGCCGCGGAATCGGCCGCAGCACCTCCCTTCTTCTTCCCCATTGCGCGGCGGCGATGCGACCGGAGAAAGTAGCTAGGAAATGCACGGAGCTGGTCTAGCACCACGGAGGAAAAGAGAGCAGAGAAAGCAAGGGAGCAATGACAAAGGCGATGGAAGCAAAGGATGAATGAGAGCAGATGAGAAATTACCGTCGCAGCACCACTACTTAACCCCTGGAAGATGCAATCCAACGGCTCAGAAAAACCCTACTGGACGCGTGGAAAACATCGTGCTAGACACGTGGAGGAGTGGAAACGCGAACCGTCCCCCCACTACTCCCATTACGCATGGAAATCGAGGAGGCGCGGTTAAAATAAAGATTACGCACGCCCAGTTAAATCAAAGTCAGGAGTGGGACCCACTCCTCGTCACGTCCCGTCAAACTCGCTCACGCGGGCAACTGATGTCATGACATCATCAGCACTGACGTCGTCAAAGCTACACAGCAGAATACCTTGGCTACTTTAGTCCTTGCTCGAGTCTTCGACTCCACCAAGCACTCGGGGGCTACTCCCATAGGGAGCGCTGGTCGCGCACCCTATGATTTTTCTTTTCTTTTTACAGGAACATGGACAATCAAGGCAAACCCAACCACTCGAACTACGGTTCGACTATGGACATGGTTTACTCCCATAGGGAGCGCTGGAAACAAATTCGACTGAAACAAGCAAACAAAAGACGATAGCAGTCGCAAAAGTTCTTTAGTCCCTGCCTGAGTCTTCGACTCAACCAGGCACTCGGGGGCTACTCCCATAGGGAGCGCTGGTCGCGCATCCTATGATTATTTGTACAAAAAACTGTGTGTTGATAACATCCACACTCAAAGCTCTTGGCGACACCGCCTCATTTCCCTACAAAGAGACTGCGTCTCCTGGGTCACCCGAATCATCTCCGCGAAGATAAAATTTCGGATGCCGCGCTTACAGCGTGAAGGTAAGACCTAAATAAGGCCTGGCAACGCATTTGCTGCGCACTACCAGAAATATATTTGTGCCTACAGGTACGATGAATATGCCTTGACGGACGCGTCGAGTGCTCACACCCATATAACTGGAATTCGACTCTTGTAAGACCTCCGCGGCTTGAGTCGAATTACACCAGCACTTTTCCGGATTCGAGTCCGGGGACTCGATTTCGAGTAGATTGCGTTGTTTCACCCTAAGGTCGTTAACTGATACCGATACATCGGTTAAATCAGGCACGCACATCGACAATCCCTATGACACAAGCAAAACAGTCGAAATATACTCATTCATGCACTCGAAAGACTTCAAAAAGCCCCCAGTCGAATCTGTGATTCCACTGGACACTCGGGGGCTATTGGCATGGGTATACCCTACAGGTACTCGAGCTTGGTATATACGACCTAAATACGTAAAGGCCCACGGTGTCGCCAAGGCCCAAATGAAGGACTCGAGTAACCTACGGACTCTCGATTGCTTGAAGAACAAGAAGAAGCTAAAGATAGAAAGTTTGAAGGGGAAAACCCTAACTTGTAACCGACTCGACCTGCTACCCGAGACCTAGCCTACCTATATAAAGGCTAGGAGGGGCGGCGAGGAGGAAACATGCAACCCTAGTTTCCACAACCCTTTCCAGATTGCATCTGCGCACCATTGTAATCTTCGATTCCTTCGATAATTCCACGAGCAGACAAGCAGGAGTAGGGACCTCTACGAGGCCTGAACCTGGGTAAATATTTGAGTCTCCTGTGTGCTTGTTTGCTAGCCGATAGATGTCTCCAGCACTCCCTCCTTCTCCAAAACCCAAGTTCATAATAATGGGCATTGATGAGTAAACCCTCGTCAAACGTAAAGTTGAATTCGTGCCGAAAAAGACCTTCTGAGTATTTGGCACACCAACTGTAGTCATCGCGGCTGATTTCAGGGAACTTGGGTACAACGTTGCCTGAGTGCCCCAACTTTCGAGCCGCAAAATGATATTCTCAGAAAAATAGTCTTCTCTTATTTTTAAGGGAGTATCTCTTAGCTAAGGGAAAACTAACTTCTCTCTTTTTTCTTTCTCCTCCAACTAAAAAAATCTGACGTCACTCGCATTGTATCTTTACTATTAAAAGGAAAGCAGTGGTGTCACACGGTGTCACACTTCACATTAATTACATAGAAAATGCCACCCTACCGTTCCTGGCCAAACTCTCCAAATTCAACGCTGCAAGCACAGGCACAAGTGTTCCCTCAAGTATAGCACCGAACTAGCCTCTGGGCTGATATAGTTCCACAATCATCTCCTTCCTTCTTGTGTCATTGGTGGAACCAACAGATAAGAGCATCTCCACTCGTGATCCTCATACGGGCTCCGACGCGGCCATTTTTTGGCCCGTATGGGGGATGCCGGCGCGAAATCAGAAATGGGGGCCGACCGAAGCCTAGCCGTGCACCCCAAACCGGCCATTTTTTTATTTTCTGAATTTTTTCAACACAAGCAATCAGTCAAATTAGAACACAAATTTAACAAGTTTGAATCACAATGGCCAACAAACTAGAGAGCTGCTTTCAGGTTCCACAAATGCTCGATCAAATCATTTTGTAGCTGGTGATGAGTGTTGGAGTCTCGAAGTTCTTGACGCTTGGCCGGGAAAGAGGCAAAGGCAGTAGGCACCTGATGATCAACATTTGCAAGAGGACCCTGACGATAGTATGGTTGAGTGTCAAACACTGGGTTCTCCCACTCGCTCTCGACAATCATGTTGTGCAAGATGATACAAGCAGTCATGACCTCCCACATCTGATCCTTGGACCATGTAAGCGCAGGGTACCGAACAATGGCAAATCAAGCTTGCAGCACACTAAATGTCCTCTCCACATCTTTCCTGCAAGCCTCCTGGCACTGAGCAAACCAAGCTTTCTTCCCTCCAGGCACTGCATTTGAAATGGTCTTGACAAATGTTGACCACTTTGGATAGATGCCATTAGCTAGATAGTAGCCCTTGTCATATTGGTGGTCATTGATCTCATAAGCCACAGGAGGAGAATTGCCTGAAACAAGCTTGGCAAACACATCTGAGCACTGGAGCATGTTGATCTCATTGTGAGATCCTGCCATCCCAAAGAAAGCATGCCAAATCCAGAGATCCTTATCAGCCACTGCCTCAAGAACCACATTGCATGCTCCTTTGTGGCCCTTGTACATGCCCTGGTTTGCAAATGGACAGTTCTTCCATGCCCAGTGCATACAGTCGATGCTTCCAAGCATCCCAGGGAACCCTCTGTCTGCATTCTGTGCCAGCAGACGAGCAGTGTCATTTTCATTGGGTGTGCGCATATATGTGTCGTCAAACACCGCCACAATTGCCCTGCAAAACCTATACATGCAATCAATGGTCGTGGACTCGGCCATGCGCATGTAGTCGTCATGTGTGTCTCCAGGCATTCCATATGCTAGCATCCGAAGGGCAACTGTGCATTTCTGGATAGTGGAGAAGCCAAGCGTACCGACAGCGTCCCTCTTCAGCTTGAAGTAGTCATCGAACTCCCTCAGCTTCTCGACGATCTTGAGGAAGAGCTTCCTTCTCATCCTGAGACGGCGACGGAATGTGACATCGCCGTGCACTCGATCATCGGCAAAGTAGTCTGCATACAACATGCAGTACCCTTCCATCCTCTGCATCGGCTTGCTGTTGCGACGTCCAGGCGACGAGCCGTCGCGGACCGGCTTGTCCTCCTCGATGATCATAGACACGAGGGCGAGGAGGATAGACAGGTGCTCGTCGTCCCCGGTCGCCGCTACATTGATCGCAGCGACCTCCTCATCCATCAGAGCGGCCATGACCTCCTCATCGTCCAAGTCCATCGTCTTGGCAAATGGTCGAGCACCTTGTGTGCGGGGAGGAAGTCGGGTGGGAGCAGAGGTTCGCCGGCCGGCGGTTGGACGTAAGGACGGCGGAGGGTGTTTGGAGCTGTGGAGGGGTTTATATTTGGCGGTGGGGAGTGCTACCGGAGGCGGGTTCCCGACGGCGAGGTAGAGGTGGTCGCGGCGGCCGCCAGGAGGCCGGGGGGGCGAAAGGGTGGGATAGGACAGGATTTCTGGCCGTTTGTCACCGACAAGGCTGGCCCGCAACGTTTTCTCGAGTGCCGGCGCCCCCGCTTGCGTTTCTGTATATTGGGTTTCGCCTGGGGCCACCGGCTAAATAATTGGACCGTGCCAGCATAAATTCTGAAATGAGAGTCGTGGTTGGACGCGTTTTTTAACGCCGACGACCCTCATAGACCTTTGGAGGGGCTTTGAGGACCCAAGTGGAGATGCTCTAAGATAACCCAAAAGATATCATCTCTGTCCGATCCAACAAGATGGAGATAAAGAATCGGGAGGCTGAGCCTACGAGTACGCGAGTTACGGGGGGTGGGGGCGATCACAGAACAGGCACGCGGCGATAGCACACCCTCCCAAGGAGAAGGCTTCAAGACCCAGAGACAACAAGCACACGGAAGCAGCAGCGGAGCGAATGAACCGGTGCGGCACATTGCTTCTCCCTGCTACTCGTATGTGTCTGACTTCTCCAAGAGTCTGCATCCGGCTGCCGAAGTCTCAATCACTGGCTAGCGCTCTGCATGCAGCCCAACACACATCAAGGAGGTACACGTTGATTATTTTTATGCCTTCATTTAGAAAAAGTCACCGTATCACAACAATCACTTCCCAGAAAATAATTTCTGAACCAATCAATTAGGCAAAGACTTTTAGAAAGTTGAGGTATCAAAACAACGACTACAAAGGAAACAATTTTGGAACCAATTAATTAAGCAAGAACTTTGGTGCTTCTAATAATGGTAGCATACAAATTTATCCAGCACTAAATGCCACTACAGTAACACTTATTTGGGTTAAGCATTTCCAATATTGGTTTAGTATTTTATTCCAGATTGTTCAATCCATATTGTTGCTTTGTACCTACAATGAACATTTAAGATTTTGTGATCCCTAATTATATTATGAAGGTACACGGAGCCAGGGAAGCTTCGGAGACCTCTCAATGACACACACATATGGAACTCCAACCAAGCTAAGTAACTTATTAGCCATGATATGGAAGACAAATGTAACGATCTGAGTGCAGTTTAACAACTACATTTTTTGTAATATAGTGATTGGATCTTATGATTATATTTTTATTGGATATATTGTGAAGTGAAAAAATCTCCCCTATTTCTTTACACACGAAGATGTAGAGGTGAGTCTAATTGCACTATCATTAGCAATGTTAATCTATGCTTTACTGATAACTTAATTTCTTGAATGCTATACATATTAACACAAAAGGAAAGGAATTTAGAACCTATGACGGGGTTGAAGACTTACCTCCCATGAGCAGTTCACCGGATAGCATAGTAGCATCGATGATTTGATGAACTGCAAATTGCTATAGCAGAAACCTCACAGTGGTGAACTGCAAAGAGAGGACAGAATCATTAGCAAGCCCATGTTTATTTTAATTGTATACAAGCATAGCTGCTTGAGTTAAGTGGAACTCGGTGTCTTTATATTTATTCTTACATTGGGTGTTCTATTAGTCATTGGGGTTTGATCAAGTACTATCCCTTTCCCCTAAACTCGTATAAATACGTTCATGTATATATTAAAACCCATATTCAAACCGAGTATTACCCTTGTAGAGGCATTACAGATCGGAAACTGTAGATATATGGCACTCCCGCACGCACACGATCCGGTCTGCCCACCGCTATCCCGCACCCTGACCGCTGACGCCAAGCTCAGGCGCGCCACCCCCGCAGGACAAGTTGTCGGGCATCCCGGTGAGCCGCCGGACAAGTCACCGGACAGTTCAGCGAGCCGCCGGACGAGTTGCCAGACAGTCCGGCAAGCTACCAGACATTCTACCGGACTGTCCAGCCATTACTGCAAAGCTCTGCCGCGCCGCTGCCTCCACGCGCCGCCGCTGCCGCCGTGCCAGCCCTACTGATACACACCTACGAGGACAAGTCGAGGCATGCGTCAGCCAAGCTGGGTCACCGGCTCGCCGGACCTGACCGCCACCATTACCACTGCGCGCGGACATTGCTGTTGCCAGCGATGATCCGGCGTATAGCCATACTTTTTTTGCGTGTAGAGCTCGTAGTACAGGTACGGCTAGTTTTTTTTTTTGAATGGTTCAATGTTTTATCAAATAAACTGAGGATGGAGTTGACTATACGTGGACATTTCTCAGGTCAGGCCAAATATCTGACGCTACATACCTAGGCAGGCATGCCTGACCCGACTCATAGACCTTAGATTTTGGCCGAAAAAGTCCAGCCCGTGCAACCTCGCATGACCACAGTTTATGCCTTCCATTTGCCTGGCCCTAGCCTAGCCCAGCTTGACCGTTGGGGTAAAAAACAAGCCTATCCTGACTGCACACTTTGACACCGCGCCAGATTTTTAGGATATGTCAGGCTTCAACTAGCGACACTATTGAGCCGAAACGTAATGACCCGTCGAGACCTGACAATATAAAGGCGAAGTGGTTGGCAATGTATAAGTATTAAGAAGCTATTACTTGAAGTCATTTCCAAGACATGAGCAAAGTAGAATACTTACTACAATAAAAGATAATTAGTTGGGTCGTTTTATTGAAGTACATTTTAAGTATATGACCACCCCCTTCAACACACATGAGTTTTCATATGCATTATATTTGCATATGCCATAAAATATGCACTTGCCTATTTAAGATAATATGCACGGTATTTAGCTTCCGATCTATTATTATAGATCTATGGAGGTTATCATAAATTAATCTATTATTGCGTAGCAACGCACGGATATTCAAATAGTATATGCCTAATATCCCATCCGTGTCGAAAACCAGCTGTTTAACAGGAACGACTATTAGCAGACACGATCATAGCCGTCCATTATTACCTCACCGTAACCTTAACCCCACCATAATCCTCTACATTCCTCCCCTTCCGCCGCCGCGCCGCCGACGCCGTCCGCACGAACGAGCATGCCCAGCGCTTTCCACTGCCTCCGCCCCTCCCTCAAGCGCAAGCGCAAACCCAAGCGCCGTGGCAGCAAGCTCCCCAAGAAGATCCGCGAATCGACGAACCTCGCCGCCGACGATGCCGCCGGAAGCGGAGACGCCTCCTTCGACCTGAAGAGCTCCGCCTCTGCTTCCACCGCTTCTGGTGGCGGTACAGGCATTGGAGTAGGAGGTAGCCTCGTCCAGCCGCTCGGGAACCTCCTCCTCGCTGCCGCCCGGCGCGCCAACCTCCGGGACTCTGGTCTCGGCGCGCTTCGCCCGCTCCCTGATGACCTCATCCTCGACGTCCTCGGCCTTCTGCCCGCCCGAGACCTCGCCGCGCTCTCCGCGGCCTCCAAGGCGTTCTATGTCATCTCCTCCCACGACTCGCTCTGGCGGGCCATCGTCCTCGCCGAGCTCGGCGCGGACTTCGCGTTTGCCGGCTCATGGCGCACCACCTACATCGCTGCCGTGTCCGGCCGCGCTCATTGCCCCCCGCGCGCCCTTGAGATCAACGGCTTCTACTCGGACTACCTCTTCCAGAGCTGGCTATGCGCCAACATGGAGATGCGGACCGAGTGGCTGGAGCGGGACACCATTGACCGCCGCCGCGGCTTATCTGTGGAGAAATTCATCATGGAATACGAGGAGCCGAATTGGCCGGTGCTGCTTGAGGGATGTCTTGATACCTGGCCGGCGTTGCAAAAATGGACGAGGGAATATTTGCTGGAAGTCTCAGCTGGCAAGGAGTTTGCAGTCGGTCCAGTGAGCATGCCACTGGATAGGTACTTCCTGTATGCTGACAATGTGCAGGAGGAGAGGCCATTGTACCTATTTGATGCGAAGTTTGCTGAGAAAGTTCCAGAGGTGGGGAGTGACTATGAGGTGCCGGTGTACTTCCAGGAGGACCTATTCAAGGTACTCGGGGAGGAGAGGCCGGATCACCGGTGGATTATCATTGGTCCAGCGGGATCAGGGTCATCGTTCCATGTAGATCCTAACTCGACATCGGCGTGGAATGCAGTGATCAAGGGGGCTAAAAAGTGGGTGATGTTCCCACCGGAGGTGCCGCCACCAGGTGTCCACCCAAGTGCGGATGGGGCAGAGGTCACTAGCCCTGTGTCTATCATGGAGTGGTTCATGAACTTCTACGGAGCGTGTAGGACATGGAAGAAGAGGCCAATTGAGTGTGTATGTCGGGCTGGGGACATTGTATTTGTGCCTAATGGATGGTGGCACTTGGTTATCAATCTCGAAGAGTCCATTGCCATCACTCAGAACTATGTGAGCAGGTTAGATTTCAAATTCTACACATTTCTTTTTTCTTCTTCTGTTTTTTTCACTTCATATCTGTTGCATATTAGGCTATATACTTATGAAGCAACCATCAGAAGTGCAATTACACAAGCTTCTGCAATTTTTGTCCTTCATCAGGGAGTACTATTTTATACATTTTGTACAAACACATCCGCAAAAATGTGATCTCCATGCCGCTTATACAAATTAAGTGTACCAGTGGCGGCGCTATGACTTGCAGCGGGTGATGCCAAAAGGCCAAAACGAGTGACAGCTTGGGCAAGTGGGGTCATTATCATAGGTGGAATCATGGTGCTCATCATATTTCCATGATGTCGTTTGACATAATGATCAGAACATAGCTTCGGCACTGAAGTGTACACAGCCAGAGTCACAAGAATTCTAATCTCAACACAAATTCAACTCAAAAGCAGCGTCCTGGGTTCTAAGCTTCTGTGCACATATTTGTTTCTTAAAAAAGTACTCTGTTTGTTGACTGAAAACCTGGGTACTGGTCGGGTACGCTTCAGTTTAGTTATATGCATATGACTTCAGCATTGTCAGATATAGGTGATGTTACCATTGTGTCAGAATTATGATCAAGTTAAGAGATCTATTGATCCTCCAAAAGGCTTTTCTCTTGATGTTACCGCTTGTTTCCTAGTTTATTCATGAAACCGTCCTTCACAATCACATAATTTTGATCGAGATTTGAGCTTTAAACCAAGGAAGTAGCCAGTCCTGGCTGTTTCTAGGGCAGTTACATGATTAAATTAATAAAATGAAAAATTCTTTAACTATATGATTTCAGCAGTGTGAAGTTATTTTTGCATGGTAGTGTGCCATTTGCATGAAAAATATTTCACTTAATTAAACTGTTTCTCTTTCTTTCCTTGTGAAATGTGCAGGAGGAACCTGTTGAACGTTCTTGATTTTCTCAAGAGGCCCAATGCAAGTGAACTTGTGTCAGGAACCAAAGACAGGGTTAACCTGCACGACAAGTTCCGGAACGCTATCGACGCAGCTTACCCTGGGACGATTAGTCAGCTTGAAGTTGAAGCTCAGCAGAAGGCTGCTGATCGGAAGAAGAAAGTCGCTTTCTGGGATTCTGCTGTCGACTCCAACACTGGAGGATTCAAGTTCTCTTTCTGATTCTCTCAGCAGCTAGGTCTGTGAAGTGTTGACTTGAAATTTTATCTCCTTCTGTTTAGTACATAGCAATCACATTCGATTTGCTCTAAGAACTTGGGGTCAATGGGCCTTTGAGCTTGCAGTGAAGCAGATTTTTTAGCTTGTTAAGGCTATGATGACCCGTCATGTTTAGCATCCTAAATTTTCGAAGAGTTTACTTTCAGGAACATTGCTCCCCATTGTTTTTGTAAGGTTGTACCACCATGTACTGTAATTTACATCATATAACTTGATCCTTTGATCTTCAAAAATTGAGTTGCAAATTGTTTGCATTTTGGCTACTTGACATGGACAATATTATAGCCTATAAGATGCTTGAGTACACTTCTGTACTTCATAGATGTTTAATGCATTAGAGATGATGTCACATGTGTACTTGATATCTCCGCGAACATCAATGCAATAGTAGCATGTTGGCCGGAAATCCTTTGGCTCACGAGTACATTTGCGCGCGAGAAAACGAGATAACATATTTTGAAATGTCAAAAAATCCGAAAAAAAATAACTACACGTACATTCAAATATTTTATGTTTGTTCACAAGTTTTTAGTATGAAAGAACATTCTATCTGTCCCGTGCAAAAAAGAATTCTACCCGTCCCGTGCAAAAAAGACAAAAGATGTCACGTGAATAGGACATGTTCTTTCATCCCGAAAACTTGTGAACGGACATAAATTATTCGAATGTACATGTAAAGATTAATATTTGAAAATATGTTTTCTCATAATGGGTGCAAATGCGCCAGTTGGATTTGCACAGGCATCTCTTTGGTCTCGGAACAAAATGTCATTGTTCACATGGAAAGAAAAAAATGCTACGAGTAGAACATATGAGCTGCTTTATCTTCAGAAAATTACAGCGTGACATAGATCAGGCTTAGTTTGTTATAGTGACATATACTACCTCCGTTCAGAAATATAAGACACTAGGTGGTTCAGAAATATAAGACACTAGGTGGACAAGCGCGTTTTGCCGCCTTACATACAGTCTATATTTGTTAGAGTCTGGTAGGTGTGTTATCTTCACTGCTGGTAACACATTTCTTTTTGTTATCATAAATTAAATGTATGAGCATGTGCAGGATTGAGTGTTTTAGTCGGTAGACAAATTTATCATTTGTGTGTTAGACATGTCTGAAACTGAGAAATCTGATCTTAGACGCCAGAAGCGGGCCCTTATTTCATATTGAAACTCATAAGAAATATAGGGATATCCATGTTTCTTCAAGTAAACAAAAAGGTACATCGAGCAAATTTCTAACAAAAATATATCGAGCAATAGACTAAGTTCAGTACCACAAGGAACTGACATGTATTAAAACAAGCTAACTTATGAAGAACACACGGTAACCTTGTTCGACTGCCTCAAAATCGATGCTTGCAACTATTTAAATTGCAGAGCTCTAAGAGAAGTCACAACTTTATATTCAACACTTATAAGTTACTGGATTATTAAATAATTTGTTTAGTCAATACAGACAACCAGATTACATATATACTAATTCTATGCAAGAGTTATACTTGATTCACTGGTTCAATACAATTTAAAAGAAAAGGTATGGCTGGAAGTTGCTAAGAATCTTTACATAAAAGCAAGATCTAATATGTAATCAAGTTTGATAATTTCTATATATCAAAATGAAAAATAAAAGTTATGACATTTCTTTTGGACCCACTTAGTTGATGAAACCCGCTTGTTCATTAATCATAGAGCATGCTCCAAGTCAAGGGCACTGAAATTTTTGTTACCTCATGTCGAAATTGTAGAACAACGTAGAGCATGTATCAATTTACACAAGCATATATATTAATATATTTAAAAGAAAATTCAGTTGCAGAGCCTAAGAGGGACCAAAATCAACTTATTCTACCTTGTTTCGGGAATGTATACATGTTAATTGTTCAGTGACA
The DNA here is from genome assembly GCA_916181665.1 of Avena sativa. Taxonomy (NCBI): domain Eukaryota; kingdom Viridiplantae; phylum Streptophyta; class Magnoliopsida; order Poales; family Poaceae; genus Avena; species Avena sativa. The sequence continues at coordinate 631,241,447 of OV702288.1, forward strand.
TGAAATGCGACCGTTCCTCTCAAGGCACGACCATTTCTCATCCAGTTAGTGCTCCACCCTTTCCGTTCAGCGTTTCTTCCGTTCGGTTACTGTAGATTCCAAGTTCTCACCAATCGCTCTACGCCGCGTCATCGCATGCCTCGCGAGCCTTCTCCTTAACAATTCTTTTTTTTCCGCCATCCGTCCCTGATTTTTCCAGTCAAAGTGGTTAGGATGATACGATATCTTCGCGTAGTCCCGCATAGGAGCGTCTCTACCCACGCTGCCCCTATCTCTCACCCCCACCATCCCACGCGCTCACCTCCTCCTTATCTTCCTCACCACCGGCAAAGCATGGCGGCGAACGGGTGTGCGAGGTCGGAGGCGATGTTGAATCGGTATTGGGAAGGTTGGAGCCGGATGACGCTGGATGTGGGAGCTGGACGGGCGGCGGTGGCCTCGTGAGTGGAGAGTGCGGAGGGAGCGGAGGGGCCATCTCCTTTTTAATTCTTTTTTTCGCCATCTGTTCCTGTTTTTTCTAGTCAAAGTGGTGAGGATAATGCGACATTTTCACGTAGTCCCGCATAGGAGCCTCTCTATCCACACCGCCCCTCTCTCTCACCCCCACAGTCCCACGTGGTCACCTCCTCCTTATCTTCCTCACCACCGGCAAAGCATGGCGATGGACGGGTGCGTGAGGTCGGAGGTGATGTTGAATCGGTACTGGACAGGTTTGAGGCGGGGAAGCAGAGGCGGTCGATGCTGGATGCGGGAACTGGACGGGAGGCGGTGGCCTCGTGAGTAGAGGGGGCGTAGGGAGTGGAGGGGGTGGGACTTTGCTAGGAGAGACGGAGAAGGGGCTAGGATGGGCGGGAGCTCGGGTGGAGGGGAACGGGATCGAGATGGAGGTGGGGGTAGGGACGGGAGAGACCAACTCGTAATACTTCAGTCAACACCTGAAACTGCATGGTTGAGATGACTCGGACTAAAGATCAGACGGTCAGAAATGTGCGCGTGGGCAGATGGCCTCAGGTGATTCGCTTTTGCTCAGCCTTAAGCTATAGTATAATAAATTTTAGTTCGAGCCCACCCTCCATTCTCATCCTAGATTCGCCACTCTAGACCCGCCTGTATACAACGGCAGCACACACAGTTGTACGCATCTATTGCCGTGCAGGGACTAAGGATTCCCAGTCCAAACCCAGCGGCATTGGGTAGTCTCCAGCGAAAGCAAGATTGCACATCCAAAATTCGTCTAACATGTGGCATCGCCATGTCATTGAACCGAAAGGCGTCGTTCTCATTCTCTCGTATTTCGCGTCGTACTAAATCCAGTGCCGGTCGGTTTTGCAGGGTGAGTTGTTGCGTCCACACGGCGAATTAATGGCGAGCAGCCGCTCGGTTTTTCACCCACGCGTCTCGCCGTCTACACACATCCCGCCCATGCACAACCCCTATAAATTGGGCTTGTTCGTCTACGGTACCAAAGTTGGCAGGCTAGCGCATGGCGGTACCTAAGTTGCCTGAAATTACCGCGTTTCAAAAAGTTGGGCCGCCAACTACTGAGAGGAGCCATTTCGAGGCAAACTCATCTCACCCCTGCCAAATACAAACATTCCGTTAAACCGCCCCGTGAAGTAGATGGTCGGGACCCACATGTCGGTTATCTGTCCGTGACGCGGGCGCCAACGGGGCAACCTCTTAGACAAATCGAGCAGCTAAGTGGACTGGATGCATTGACCAATTTCACAAATCCATTCCCAGCTTTCCCCTGGCACCGGTGGCGTCGGAATCCACCCTCCAGGCAGGACGATCCCTTCGGACATTTGACTTCCGAGGCCAAGTTGCTGCGCCTAGTTGCTACGCCCAGTCGCTGATACCGAGCTCCAATGGCGCATGATGTAGCCGCCGTTGCGAGGCTCTAGCCTGCCTCCGCCACCGACGAGCCGAGCAGCTCGGAGGATGGCAAATCCTACTATCAAGAAAGAAGAAGTTTTGTCTACAAGCGGGTGATCTACCCTTCTCTTTGCTATTCGCACTAGTTACAACTGCTAGCTGGCTACTGAATCTCAAATTGTTTGTTAGCCCATCGCTGACAAACATATTTTGTCCACAGTTTTCTGTCAAGTGGGATCTGCGCGGACCCCCCTTACCTGGTTACTGTAGTCCTCTATAGGTACGACTCTAAGGGCAACAGGTATGGACACCATTGTTTCATGATGGAAGAAGCGCCTGCGTAGATCTGCACTATATCTGGTATGGTTGCTGCTCTGCGTAATCATGTTGAAGTATGGTCGAAGCAGACTGCAAAGTTCAGCTTCATGGATGAACGTGGCATCCATGTTCCTATATCGTGTGACAGTCAGCTAATTGGGTTGATGAAAAGGTATGCTTCGGATTGCATGTTTGAGCTGAATTGTGATGTACTGGATGTGGAAGCTGCTGCAACTAGGAGTCGCCCTATTCTTGGACAGGGTGGTTGCTCAAACGCAATTAGCTCCTGGTAAGCAAAGGTTGCTTGGGGTTCACATGTTTGTGCTGAATTATAATTTTTGTTTTATTTACTCTGTAGATATTGGGAAATTATGCAATAGTCTTGTTTCTTTGACAGGAAGCGCCGCAAGGTTAGAAACATGACTGTCGGGTCAGTCATTTTGCTGCCCTAAGAAATTAAAAACGAGTGGAAAGATGATGCTGGACACAATTCTGGTGCCCATTGTCCCGGCGATGCAGAGTGCGTGAAGCTAAGAAAATTGGCACCGAGGAAGAGGAAGAAGGCAAGAAATGAAGAAGCCATTGGACATGAAGGCTTGGCACCCAGGTTGTGGAAGAAGGCTGCTGGCAATGAAGATGCATAGTAATGTGTTGAACTTGAACCTATATATGTAATTCTGTTAAATTCTGATCGCTCTGTGTGTGGCACGTTGCTGGACGAAACAATCTACCCACGTTCTCTGAGTAAAATGTACCGCGACTTAGGGTTTGAAAACGCCCGAGTCAATGGTTGAATCCGAAATTGTGATTGTGCCACTGCTATCTGAAAACAATGATCCACCGGTTCCACAATTGCTGAGGGGCAGGAGGTCTCCAAATACGACGGAATGTAAGTGACACATAAATAAATTATTTAAGCTGCCACACTCCACGAAGCAGCAACTTATTTCAGATGCTGCACAACGACGTGGCAACATAAATAGCAATGTTCTCACCGATAATGCCCAGATGAGGAGGAAATGGGTACCACTTTCTGGCCTAATCTTGAGCCCGTCTATCTCACTGCCTCTCTGCTCCTGCATCCCCTGCATCTGGCGAAGCTCCCGGATCTCCAGTAACTGGGTGTACGTGCTTCCACTTTATAAATTGTGGTTGTGCCATTTGCATGAGGCACAATCCACGTAGATTACGTTTAAATAAACCACCAGTGTCAGAATACACTAGTAGAAAAGGTGTCTTTGGTCCACGGTTACGTTCCCAATCTGGGACAGAGATCTAAATCGAGGCAGAAATTGATCTAAATCACAAATTCTTCCACAAATTAATGCGGGGTTAGAGCAATTTTTTTCCTCCCTGGAATCCGGGGCCAATAGTTCAGACCTTCCTCCCTGGAATCCGGGGCCAATAGTTCAGACCGCTAGGTCAACAAGTACAAATATTACAACTTAAAAAGGCACGGAGCTTAAGCTAAATAGAACTAGTTATCACACATCTCCTTGATCTTCCTAATCTTGCCCCGATGCGCATCTTCCTGCGAGAGCAAGGATCGAATTGTCTGCTCCTTTCTTTTAGCATCTTCCTTGCACAACTTCAATTGTTTCTCTGCATTTTTCCTCATGCACTTGTCAATACTCGTAGTTGTGTACTGCAGGACTTTGGCCTGGTGGAGATCGTTCCTTGCTTCAATCAGTTCTTGCTCTACTTTAGCCTTCAGGGCCAACGCCGCGTCCCTCTCCTTATCGACTTTGATAACCTTGTCTTGCACCCACCTGAGATCTCGCTTATGCTTGGTCGTGTCAACTGGTTCCCATAGATTCATCTCAACACTATCAAGAAGTGAGTTGAATATGGATTCTTTCAACTTGATAGTCATTTCCCATAGTTTGTCCAGCATTTTCTGCATCGATTTGGGCCACTCTGGATCTACCCATTTGACAACACCACAACTTCCGCCTTGCATCATTGCACGATGTCCTTGACACCGTAGAAACCTCCTGCCTGTGTTTTGTCCTTCGAAGGCTACAAATTTAGCAGGCACATATCCATGTTTACATACCAGAGGACTGTCTTCATCCTCTAAACCGTGATAGTCGGAGTCATACATCGTCTAGTTGGCCTAACACATCATACGCGCATGAGTAAAAAGATTAGATCTAGCTCAAAAAATAGATAACTGGCCACAGATGATAGAAATAGAGATGAGACGACTCACATCGAAATCACCGTCCCTGTCGTCACGACGCGTTTCCTTGCCGTCTCCCCTTGAACCCATGGCGAGAGGGGTGGGGGGTGGCTGCCAGAGAGGGGATTGGGATGGAGGCGCCATCGGCTAGCGGCTATGGCGGGATGGGAGTGAAGTGGGGAAAGTGGCTTCGAGGGTAAGGAAGAGAAGTACGGGGAGGAAGAGAAGTAATGGGGACGTGACACTGAGATGTGGCCCACTGAACTCGTGAGACGTGACACTCGAAACAAGGGAGCGCCCGGTGTTGCCAGTTTGTCCAAAGCAAGCGTGGCCAATCATGTCGCAGAACAGCCTACTCGCGGATAGCTCTCACGAAGACCATCCCAATCGTCCAAGCGCCCCAATCGAACGGTATGTAACAATCGTCAAGCAGAACAACTGTTTTAGGGCGTGCCTTCTGGAAGACTCGGTGTAACGGCTACCCATGCAATGACACTGGTTGTGGTTCATGAAAAGAACAGACATGCAATGACACTGGCTGTGATTCATGAAAAGAACAGACATGTAATGACACTGGTGGATCCTTATGTGGTTCATGAAAAGAACAGACAGGCAATGACAGTGGTGGATCCTTATGTGGTTTGTTTAGAATAATACACATGCAATGACACTGGGTGTGGTTCATGAGAAGAACACACACGCAATGATAGTGGTGGATCCTTATGTGGTTTGTTTAGAAGAACAAACATGCAATGACACCGGTGGATCCACATGTGGTTTATGGAAGTAAAAGACATGCAATGACACTGGTAGATCCTTATGTGGTTCATGAAAAGAACAGACATGCAGTGAAACTGGGTGTGGTTCGTGAATAGAACAAACATGCACTGACACTGGGTGTGGTTCATGAAAAGAATAAACATGCAATGACACTGGTGGGCCCATCCTTATGTGGTTCATGAAAAGAACAGATATGCAATGACACTGGTGGATCCTTATGTGGTTTGTTTAGAAGAACACACATGAATTGACACCGGTGGATCCACATGTGGTTTATGGAAGTAAAAGACATGCAATGACACTGGTAGATCCTTATGTGGTTCATGAAAAGAACAGACATGCAGTGAAACTAGGTGTGGTTCATGAATAGAACAGACATGCACTGACACTGGGTGTGGTTCATGAAAAGAACAGACATGCAATGACACTGGTGGGCCCATCCTTATGTGGTTCATGAAAAGAACAGACATGCAATGACACTGGTGGATCCTTATGTGGTTTGTTTAGAAGAACACACATGCAATGACACTGGTGGATCCACATGTGGTTTATGGAAGTAAAAGACATGCAATGACACTGGTAGATCCTTATGTGGTTCATGAAAAGAACAGACATGCAGTGAAACTGGGTGTGGTTCATGAATAGAACAGACATGCACTGACAATGGGTGTGGTTCATGAAAAGAACAGACATGCAATGACACTGGTGGGCCCATCCTTATGCGGTTCACGAAAAGAACAGACATGCAATGACACTGGTGGATCCTTATGTGGTTTGTCTAGAAGAACACACATGCAATGACACTGGGTGTGGTTCATGAAAAGAACACACACGCAATAACATTGGTGGATCCTTATGTGGTTTGTTTAGAGGAACATACATGCAATGACACCGGTGGATCCACGTGTGGTTCATGAGAAGAACACACATCCAATGACTCTGGTAGATCCTTATGTGTTTCATGAAAAGAACTGACATGCAGTGACACTGGGTGTGGTTCATGAAAAGAACAGACATGCACTGACACTAAGAGTGGTTCATGAAAAGAACAGATAGGCAATAACACTGGTGGATCCTTATGTGGTTTATGGAAGGAATAGACATGTAATCACACCGGTGGATCCACATGTGGTTTATGGAAGTAACACACATGCAATGACACTGGGTGTGGTTCATGAAAAGAACATACATGCAATGACACTGGTAGATCCTTATGCGGTTCATGAGAAGAACACACACGCAATGACACTGGTGGATCCTTATGTGGTTTGTTTAGAGGAACAGACATGCAATGACACCGGCGGATCCACATGTGGTTTATGGAAGTAAAATACATGTAATAACACTGGTAGATCCTTATGTGGTTCATGAATAGAACAGACATGCACGGACACTCGGTGTGGTTCATGGAAAGAACAGACACGCAATGACACTGGCGGGCCCATCCTTATGTGGTTCATGAGAAGAACAAACATGCAATGACACTGGTGGATCCTTATGTGGTTTGTTTAGAGGAATAAACATGCAATGACACCGGTGGATCCTTATGTGGTTTATGGAAGTAACAAATATGCAATGACACTAGGTGTGGTTCATGAGAAGAACACACACGCAATGACACTGGTAGATCCTTATGTGGTTCATGAAAAGAACAGACATGCAATGACACTGGTGGATCCTTATGTGGTTTGTTTAGAGGAACAGACATGCAATGACTCTAGTCGTGGTTCATGAAAAGAACATACATGCAATGACTCTAGCCGTGGTTCATGAAAAGAACAGACATGCAATGACACTTGTGGATCCTAATGTGGTTTATGGAAGGAAAGGACATACAATCACACCGGTGGATCCATATGTGGTTTATGGAAGTAACACACGTGCAATGGCACTGGGTGTGGGTCATGAAAAGAACAGACATGCAATGACACTGGTAGATCCTTATGTGGTTCATGAGAAGAACACACACGCAATGACACTGGTGGATCCTTATGTGGTTTGTTTAGAGGAACATACATGCAATAACATCGGTGGATCCACATGTGGTTTATGGAAGTAAAAGACATGCAATGACACTGGTACATCCTTATGTGGTTCATGAAAAGAACAGACATGCAGTGACACTGGTGGATCCTTATGTGGTTTGTTTAGAGGAACAGACATGCAATGACACCGGTGGATCCACATGTGGTTTATGGAAGTAACACACATGCAATGACACTGGGTGTGGTTCATGAAAAGAACAGACATGCAATGACACTGGTAGATCCTTATGTGGTTCATGAAAAGAACAGACATGCAATGACACTGGTGGATCCTTATGTGGTTTGTTTAGAGGAACAGACATGCAATGACTCTAGCCATGGTTCATGAAAAGAACAGACATGCAATGACACCGGTTGTGGTTCATGAAAATAACATACATGCAATGACTTATGTGGTTTGTTTAGAATAACACACATGCAATGACACTGGGTGTGGTTCACGAAAAGAACATATAGGCAATGACACTGGTGGATCCTTATGTGGTTTGTTTAGAAGAACACGCACGCAATGACACTGGGTGTGGTTCATGAAAAGAACAGACACGCAATGACACTGGTGGATCCTTATGTGGTTTGTTTAGAGGAACAGACATGCAATCACACTAGGTGGATCCATATGTGGTTTATGGAAGTAAAAGACATGCAATGACACTGGCTATGATTCATGAAAAGAACAGACATGCAATGACATTGGTGGATCTTTATGTGGTTCATGAAAAGAACAGACAAGCAATGATACTGGTGGATCCTTATGTGGTTTGTTTAGAAGAACACACATGCAATGACACTGGGTGTGGTTCATGTGAAGAACAGACAGGCAATGACACTAGTGGATCCTTATGTGGTTTGTTTAGAAGAACACACATGCAATGACACCGGTGGATCCACATGTGGTTTATGGAAGTAAAAGACATGCAATGACACTGGTAGATCCTTATGTGATTCATGAAAAGAACAGACATGCAGTGAAACTGGGTGTGGTTCATGAATAGAACAGACATGCACTGACACTAAGAGTGGTTCATGAAAAGAACAGACATGCAATGACACTAGTGGGCCCATCCTTATGTGGTTCATGAAAAGAACAGACATGCAATGACATAGGTGGATCCACATGTGGTTTATGGAAGTAACACACATGCAATGACACTTGGTGTGGTTCATGAAAAGAACAGACATGCAATGACACTGGTAGATCCTTATGTGGTTCATGAAAAGAACAGACATGCAATGACACTAGTGGATCCTTAAGTGGTTTGTTTAGAGGAACAGACATGCAATGACTCTAGCCGTGGTTCGTGAAAAGAACAGACATGCAATGACACCGGGTGTGGTTCATGAAAAGAACAGATATGCAATGACTTATGTGGTTTGTTTAGAATAACACACATGCAATGACACTAGGTGTGGTTCATGAAAATAACATATAGGCAATGACATTGGTGGATCCTTATGTGGTTTGTTTAGAAGAACACGCATGCAATGACACTGGGTGTGGTTCATGAAAAGAACAGACACGCAATGACACTGGTGGATCCTTATGTGGTTTATTTAGAGGAACAGACATGCAATCACACTAGGTGGATCCATATGTCGTTTATGGAAGTAACAGACATGCAATGACACTGGTGGATCCTTATGTGGTTCATGAAAAGAACATACAGGCAATGACACTGGTGGATCCTTATGTGGTTTGTTTAGAAGAACACACATGCAATGACACTGGGTGTGGTTCATGAGAAGAACACACACGCAATGACACTGGTGGATCCTTATGTGGTTTTCTTAGAGGAACAGACATGCAATGACACCGGTGGATCCACAAGTGGTTTATCCAAGTAAAAGACATGCAATGACACTAGTAGATCCTTATGTGGTTCATGAAAAGAACAGACATGCAGTGAAACTTGTTGTGGTTCGTGAATAGAACAGACATGCACTAACACTGGGTGTGGTTCATGAAAAGAACAGACATGCAATGACACTGGTGGGCCCATCCTTATGTGGTGCATGAAAAGAACAGACATGCAATGACACTGGTGGATACTTATGTGGTTTGTTTAGAAGAACACAAATGCAATGAAACCGGTGGATCCACATGTGGTTTATGGAAGTAAAAGACATGCAATGACACTAGTAGATCCTTATGTGGTTCATTAAAAGAACAGACATGCAGTGAAACTGGGTGTGGTTCATGAATAGAACAGACATGCAATGACACTGGTTGTGGTTCATGAAAAGAATAGACATGCAATGACACTGGTGGGCCCATCCTTATGTGGTTCATGAAAAGAACAGACATGCAATGACACAGGTGGATCCACATGTGGTTTATGGAAGTAACACACATGCAATGACACTGGGTGTGGTTTATGAGAAGAACACACATCCAATGACACTGGTGGATCCTTATGTGGTTTGTTTAGAGGAATAGACATGCAATGACACCGGCGGATCCACGTGTGGTTCATGAGAAGAACATACATCCAATGACTCTGGTAGATCCTTATGTGGTTCATGAAAAGAACTGACATGCAGTGACACTGGGTGTGGTTCATGAAAAGAACAGACATGCACTGACACTAGGAGTGGTTCATGAAAAGAACAGACAGGCAATGCCACTGGTGGATCCTTATGTGGTTTATGGAAGGAACAGACATGCAATCACACCGGTGGATCCACATGTGGTTTATGGAAGTAACGCATATGCAATGACACTAGCTGTGATTCATGAAAAGAATAGACATGCAATGACACTTGTAGATCCTTATGTGGTTCATGAGAAGAACACACACGCAATGACACTGGTGGATCCTTATGTGGTTTGTTTAGAGGAACAGACATGCAATGACACCGGTGGATCCACATGTGGTTTATGGAAGTAAAAGACATGCAATGACACTGGTAGATCCTTATGTGGTTCATGAATAGAACAGACATGCACTGACACTGGGTGTGGTTCATGAAAAGAACAGACACGCAATAACACTGGTGGGCCCATCCTTATGTGGTTCATGAGATGAATAGACAGGCAATGACACTGGTGGCTCCTTATGTGGTTTGTTTAGAGGAACAGACATGCAATGACACCGGTGGATCCAGATGTGGTTTATGGAAGTAACACACATGCAATGACACTGAGTGTGGTTCATGAAAAGAACAGACATGCAATGACACTGGTAGATCCTTATGTGGTTCATGAAAATAACAGACATGCAATGACACTGGTGGATCCTTATGTGGTTTGTTTAGAGGAATAGACATGCCATGACTCTAGCCGTGGTTCATGAAAAGAACAGACATGCAATGACTCTAGCCGTGGTTCATGAAAAGAACAGACATGCAATGACACTGGTGGATCCTTATGTGGTTTATGGAAGGAACAAACATGCAATCACACTGGTGGATCCATATGTGGTTTATGGAAGTAACACACGTGCAATGACACTGGGTGTGGTTCATGAAAAGAATAGACATGCAATGACACTGGTAGATCCTTATGTGGTTAATGAGAAGAACACACACGCAATGACACTGGTGGATCCTTATGTGGTTTGTTTAGAAGAACACACATGCAATGACACTGGTGGATCCACATGTGGTTTATCGAAGTAAAAGACATGCAATGACACTGGTAGATCCTTCTGTGGTTCATGAAAAGAATAGACATGCAATGAAACTGGATGTGGTTCATGAATAGAACAGACATGCACTGACACTGGGTGTGGTTCATGAAAAGAACACACATGCAATGACACTGGTGGGCCCATCCTTATGTGGTTCATGAAAAGAACAAACATGCAGTGACACTGGTGGATCCTTATGTGGTTTGTTTAGAGGAACAGACATGCAATGACACCGGTGGATCCACATGTGGTTTATGGAAGTAACACACATGCAATAACACTGGGTTTGGTTCATGAAAAGAACAGACATGCAATGACACTAGTAGATCCTTATGTGGTTCATGAAAAGAACAGACATGAAGTGACACTGGTGGATCCTTATGTGGTTTGTTTAGAGGAACAGACATGCACTGACACTAGTAGATCCTTATGTGGTTCATGAAAAGAACAGACATGCAATGACACTGGTGGGCCCATCCTTATGTGGTTCATGAAAAGAACAGACATGCAATGACACTGGTGGATCCTGATGTGGTTTGTTTAGAAGAACACACATGCAATGACACTGGGTGTGGTTCATGAAAAGAACACACACGCAATGACACTAGTGGATCCTTATGTGGTTTGTTTAGAGGAACACACATGCAATGACACCGGTGGATCCACGTGTGGTTCATGAGAAGAACACACATCCAATGACTCTGGTAAATCCTTATGTGGTTCATGAAAAGAACTGACATGAAGTGACACCGGGTGTGGTTCATGAAAAGAACAGACATGCACTGACACTAGGAGTGGTTCATGAAAAGAACAGACAGGTAATGACACTGGTGGATCCTTATGTGGTTTATGGAAGGAACAGACATGCAATCACACCGGTGGATCCACATGTGGTTTATGGAAGTAACACACATGCAATGACACTGGGTGTGGTTCATGAAAAGAACATACATGCAATGACACTGGTAGATCCTTATGTGGTTCATGAGAAGAACACACACGCAATGACACTGGTGCATCCTTATGTGGTTTGTTTAGAGGAACAGACATACAATGACTCTAGCCGTGGTTCATGAAAAGAACAGACATGCAATGACACCGGGTGTGGTTCATGAAAAGAACAGACATGCAATGACACCGGGTGTGGTTCATGAAAAGAACAGACATGCAATGACTTATGTGGTTTGTTTAGAATAACACATATGCAATGACACTGGGTGTGGTTCATGAAAAGAACATATAGGCAATGACATTGGTGGATCCTTATGTGGTTTGTTTAGAAGAACACGCATGCAATGACACTAGGTGTGGTTCATGAAAAGAACAGACACGCAATGACACTGGTGGATCCTTATGTGGTTTATGTAGAGGAACAGACATGCAATCACACTAGCTGGATCCATATGTGGTTTATGGAAGTAACATACATGCAATGACACTGGCTGTGATTCATGAAAAGAACAGACATGCAATGACACTGGTGGATCCTTATGTGGTTCATGAAAAGAACAGACAGGCAATGACACTAGTGGATCCTTATGTGGTTTGTTTAGAAGAACACACATGCAATGACACTGGGTGTGTTTCATGATAAGAACACACACGCAATGACACTGGTGGATCCTTATGTGGTTTGTTTAGAGGAACAAACATGCAATGACACCGGTGGATCCACATGTGGTTTATGGAAGTAAAAGACATGCAATGACACTAGTAGATCCTTATGTGGTTCATGAAAAGAACAGACATGCAGTGAAACTGGGTGTGGTTCGTGAATAGAACAGACATGCACTGACACTGGGTGTGGTTCATGAAAAGAACAGACATGCAATGACACTGGTGGGCCCATCCTTATGTGGTTCATGAAAAGAACATACATGCAATGACACTGGTGGATCCTTATGTGGTTTGTTTAGAAGAACACACATGCAATGACACCGGTGGATCCACATGTGGTTTATGGAAGTAAAAGACATGCAATGACACTGGTAGATCCTTATGTGGTTCATGAAAAGAACAGACATGCAGTGAAACTGGGTGTGGTTCATGAATAGAACAGACATGCAATAACACTGGGTGTGGTTCATGAAAAGAACAGACATGCAATGACACTGGTGGGCCCATCCTTATGTGGTTCATGAAAAGAACAGACATGCAATGACATTGGTGGATCCTTATGTGGTTTGTTTAGAAGAACACACATGCAATGACACTAGGTGTGGTTTATGAGAAGAACACACATCCAATGAAATCTAGTGGATCTATCTTGGCATAATTTGATGTATTCCACGATGTATTTCATTGTACAATACACTTTACATTTTTATACTTCTCAGTTTTGCCCTTGGTTTTATGTGGTACTACTTAGTTTTGCCCACCCCCCTATCTATCTTTCGTAGAAGCCCAAAACTGTGCTCACCCTTTCTGCTACTCCCTGATTGGTTGTCACAGTTGTCACGCGGATCGTGCGCACCAACCGTTGATTCTGTGCGATCCAACGATGATCGTTGCACACCTCGTGCCCTTCACAGTACAGCGTGAGACAGCATGGACGCCTCCCTCCGCGAGACTTCTACGGGAAAGAACACGATGTCGTCCATCAAAAAAGTCGTCGAGCGGTCATGTCAAGTTTAATCAAGTCTAAAAAGCCTACTACTGCTACTACAACTCATGCACAGGGCAACGGGGTCATCGAGTGCACGGTTGTTGATGGGACGCTGCAATTTATTGCCACTTGATTTTAATCAAACATATCCCATTTATACGCAGCGCTCTCAATCTCACTTCCAACCAGCCAGTAGCCGTCGCCGCCGAGCAGTAGTTGGTAGTCGTCGCCGCCGAGCAGCCAGTAGTAGCCATGCCGCCGAGCAGCAGGTGGCCGACAACATCGTGGCCGACAATGTCATGGTGCCAGCGGCAAATCTGGATGGGGGGCAGGCGGCAGGCGGAGGCAATCCGGTGATCTACATCGACGACCACATCGTCGTTCAAGAAATCTTCGACGCAATCGCGGAGAATGATGAGTTCGAGGAGGAGGTCCCTGATGAGGAGTCCGAGGTACTACATTGCTAACTTCTCTAGTCGCAGCCGCAGTTTTCACTGTTCACACATAGGATTTGCTCAATCGTGTACAGATTCTTTTGCTCTTGAAGTAGGGTAGTATATATATGATTCGATCGGTTGATTGATGCATCTGCCATCTAGTCACAAAACCCCAATCCGTCTAGTCACAAAACCCCAATCTGCTCATCTGCCATCTAGTTGAGTTTGCTAGTTGAGTGTTGATTTCGATACACAGCAGGCCTATAACATTACATTTCTATTCCTTACTGAGCCCAATGATTCAATTTTGCCCCAAAATAGTGCAAGGGCATCTGATGGTCTCGTTTTCTTAGGGATGGTTAGTGGCCCTGAGGCAGCAATGCACATAAACAATATAGGTTGTGTTGTTGGTATTTTGGTTCTCCGACTCCATCGTTGAAAAAAATGAGGCCCTATTTTTTTCTCTCATATGGAACCTAAATATATAATATTTGTATTGTTTCTGATCTATGAATGCGTTGTATGATGCATTTGTATATCCCTGAATATTGTTTGGTATGATTACATTTCAATTTCTTATTGTGGCCAATGATTCAAATTTGCCCCAAAGAGAGGCAGACACATTGGTGTCAAATTTTTAAAGGGATGAGTGAGCGAACCTGGGGCCATGTACAAGATCAATATAAGCTGTGCAATTGTTACTTGGTTTGCTTACGCCATCTCTGTAGAAACTTATGAGGCTGCAATCTTTATTCTACATTCATAGAACTATGATATTTGAATTATCTATTCCATGCATTCATAGTGTATAAGAATTACATTTTAGTTTGTCACCGAGGCCGATGATTGAAATTTGCCCCAAAAGAGTTCAAGTGGAGACACGTATGATGGTGTCATGTTTTAGGGATGGGTTGGTGAACCTGAGGCAGCAATGCACACAAACAATATAGGTTGTGTTGTTGGTACTTTGGTTCCCCAACTCCATCTCTAAAACAAATTTTGAGGCCCTAGATTTATTCTCATATGGAACTACATATAGGATCCTTGAATTGTTTCTGATCTTTTAATGATTGATATGATGCATATGTATATGAATGGTTTTGATCATAAGTATTTTTAACATGCACCTGAGGATTAATTGTTTGTTTTTTTATTTATAATTACAGTATTTAGGCTTGTTTTTGTACCTGACTATGTATATCCCTGAATAATGTTTTATATGATTATATTTCAATTTTTTATTGTGGCCAATGATTCAAATTTGTCCCAAAAGAGAGGCAGACACATTGGTGTCAGATTCTTTCAGGGACGAGTTAGTGAACCTGGGGCAATGTACAACAACAATATAGGCTGTGCAATTGTTACTTGGTTCACTCACGCCGTCCCTGGATAAACTTATGAGGCCGCAATCTGATGCAATTATTTGTCATTGTGTTGAGATGAAATGATATATGAACCGATCAAACTATTGCTGAGATGCTTTATCTTTGATATCCACGGATATATTGTCTTACATATACACGTTGTCAATTCTTGAGTTGTAATACAATTCAATCATATGTACGAGTTCTAAGTTATGTTCTTAAAAATCAACAGGAGGATGATGATGAAGTGGACGATAGCAAGGAATCCTGGGACAACAAGAGCCGCTACGTGCTGAGGCGGTTACGGTGTGGGCTAATCCGTTTTCACCGTAGGAGGAGACTGTTTTGCCCATTCCGTGGCAGAGCAATCAACGTGGACCTCAACAGCATGATCCAGCACACGGAGGGCGTTGGCAGAGGCAGAGGTAGAAGCCATAGGCCGATTACCTTGGCACGGCATGCAGCCTGTGGCAAATTCCTCCGGAAGTATGTCAGGACTGGCCTGTATCCCATCGACTAGGCTGTCTCTGCCTCCTGCTGATAAACCCCTGCCCTGCTAGGTGTCTCCGTGGCACAGCCTCCTGCTGCAGCCCCTGCTTTTATTTTGTTCTAGTTAATTATTACCTGTGTGTGGCATGTAAGACAATATATCCGTGGTGTCTCTGGTGAACCTTATATATTAATCTACTCCTTTATATGGAGTGCCTTAAAGTTTCTAGTGTTAAATTATATTTACTGATCATGCTCATGCACACTACAAAATATTTCTAGTGCTCGATTATATTATAATTGTCAAGAAATACATCAACAAGTTAAATTGGTTCAAATTTTGTATTGAAGTAACTAAATGTATCACACACATAATAAACTAGAAACTAAAATCTAGTTCAAACACATAATGTATCACCACCACTTGTTGTCGTCCTTGACTTGCTTCCCCTTTAACCGCTTGATGTCGCCACCGTCCCAAGATCCCTGCTCGTCCTGAAACCGCTTTCTGTCCTCCTCATGCTTCTTCTCCTGGGCTAGCTTGCAACCAGGGCATAGCTCTCTCGCGAAAAACCCAGCCTTAACCATCCCATCTTTCATGGTAATGATCTTACTGTATAACTTGTATGCCATGTAGGCGTCTCTGGCTGCATACTCGAGGTGCGCCTGGCTCATCGGCTTCCACTCCCAGTAGTCGTGATCGAGTTGCTTCAATTTCTTCAGTTTTTCATAGGATTTATCGATGATATCCGCTGCCAGATCACCCATGCCATCCTTCGCTGGGTATGATTTGATCTTGTACAAATTTTGGATGTCGATGTGGTGCCCCTCTAGGATTTTTATCAACGCACGAGAAAGCATAATTGTGTCATTTGTGATATCCATGCTAGTGAAAGTTATCCCTTTCCTACACAAGAACTCGACCAGAGCCGGACAACGCATCTCAGTTGGTTTACTCCTGCACTTAAATGGTTCTAGGGATGTAAGGGAACAAGGGATGCAGAAATGGTGATCTCAAATTTAAGTTTCACATACCTGCAGAAGTGGTAAACGAGGACCTCCTCATGTATGGCGATTTGCACGACAGCGATCTCTTGTGGAGGATTTTTTCGCTTATTTGCATGGGTGTACTCCAAGTCTAGCCCCACAAACTTGTGCTTCTCTTTCTCAAGCAATTGCTCAAACCTGGCGAGAGTTGTCTCCACAGTCGCTTCATCATTTGTGTACACCACTGTCAAAGTTGTGGTGCCATGGGAAGGGACCAAGTGGGTCTCTATTGTGCGTTTCCCATCATCCATGCCTGCAAGAAAATGGGTGAAAGGAACTGCCTGCAAGGAACTGCCTTCGAGAGGAAAAGAAGATGAACCGACGGTTCCAGAATAGAGGAAGAAGAAGCGCCCAGGAAAAACTGCAGAGGAATGACTGAGGAAAAGGAATGACTGCAGAAGAAACGTGGTAACTGCAACTTTCGGTTCGAGAACTCACCATGGTTATGTGGAGATCGTGGCAGTGCCGCCGGTTCAACAAGTGGGGCCAGTTCCTGCGATAATATGAAATTAGCTATGCATTTTTCTATGAGAGAAATTGAGAGAAGTCATTTATATTTTGTATTTCATAATTAAACAAAATGAAGTTGGTACAGCCCAAGAGATTTGAACAAACGATATTTGCTAGTTTAACATACAACAACACTTATAGGCCCAACATGGCAGAACTTGGAGAGCCCCAGAACTTGAGCTACCACAGAGACCTCGGCAGAGGTGGCAGAATTGGTGCGGGTGCAACCACGGCGACGGCGAGCTCAGATTCTAGAGGAGGAAAATAGAACCTAGCATGGTCGACAAGGTGATAGATCTCACCGGGAACCAATTCTTGTCCCCGACCATGTCATGGGTGCGTCCATGGTGAGGCCAAGCTCCGACTCGGGATGGGGAGGAGAGCGGGGCCGAGCAGCTTCGTCACTTCCCAGCTCTGTGCCATGGCCGCGACCATAGATTGCCGCTCCAGGGAAGAAAACGAGTAATGGAGGCGCCAACGCTGCAAGCCTACAGGGAGGAGAGCTGGGCTGAGCAGGTTCGTCCATGTCCCAGCTCCGTGCCATGGCTGCGACGCCCCACAGATTGCCGCTCTGGGGAAGAAGAAGACGCGTAATGGATGCAGGCGCCAACGCTGCAAGCTTAATTAACACCTAAGCGACGGGAGCGACATAACAACGAGAACTGATAGGGGGGCCCAACTTGACGACCGTTAGCCTGATTTTTTGTATTGAAACATAAAGTTGAATTCGTGTTGAAAAAGACCCTCTAAGTATTTGGCACGCCAACTATAGTCATCGCGGATGATATCAGGGAACTCGGGTACCGCGTTGCCTGGACACCCCAACTTTCGGGCCGCAAAATGATATTCTCCTACAAATTCCCCCATTTCCCCCGCAAGCTCACACACAGCCCGAGTTCACAACAACCACCACCCGAATCCCACCAGAGATCAATAGCCGAGCGATATTACCGGCGACCAGGCGGCGGCCAACGGCTTCGGCCGCTGCTGGCTTCAAGAGTGGGAGGCGTGCCCCCTTTACTAGGTTGGCTATCCGGCACCACCGGACTTTCAGTGTCTTCCGACCCAGAAGCTCAATGTCGGCGGCGTGTTAGTGCCTCCTGTCCCTGCTGGCCATGAGCTATTCAGCCGCATTCGGGAGGTGTACTGGGGCGAGGTTACCGACGAGCAGTGCGTCGACTCAGCCTGGGACACTGGCAACCTGCAGTTGTGGGTCTCCTACTTCACCGAACAACGAGCCTAGGAACTCGTCGCCTACGAAGGAGACCCCCGGTCGGCGAGGGGAAACTCTGCCATCCGGACTCTATGGTGGGGGTACCTAGGTGCACCCTCGAGGCCGTCCTCACCCACATCAAAGCCGGCAACCAGACTCTCCTCGCCTACCTGCCACCTCCGTCGTCGATCTCACACTGCGAGGGAAGCTCGTGGATGCCTCGACAGATGGCTCCACCCTCTTCTTCCTCATTGACGTATGCGTCATGCTTGTCGGGTATGCTTGGCGACTCCTTCGCCGCTCTTTGCGACCCACTGATGACCCACAAGTATAGGGGGTGTATCGCAGTATTTTCGATAAGTAAGAGTGTCGAACCTAGCGAGGAGCAGAAGGTGCTGGCTAGTGGTATGGATCAGGAATTCTCTGCAAATACTTAGCAAATGGATTTTTAGGGGTTTTTGATAATGCAAGTAAATAAAGTATGAGTAAATAAAAGACAATGAGAATAAATGCAGCGAGTGGCCCAATCCTTTATGCAGTAAAGGACAAGCCAGTTGTATTACTTAAGATGACCAAACCTTCTTGAGGACACACGGGAGGACTGTCAAGTGCTTTCGTTTCATATAGTTGATTAATCTTCTTTAGTTTGCCAAGTGTTGTGTGGGTGAACCTGTGCTAATGTACCGACCTTCCTAGGACTAATACATACTTGTGATTATACCCCTTGCAACCATCCGTAAGTACAAGAAAGTAATTAAGGTAGAAACCTAACCACAGCTTTAAACTCTAAGACCCTGACGTCCCTTGTGCAATGGTTTCCTAACAGGGGTTCAGGTTTCTGTCACTCCGGCAACCCCTACGATTAGTAGCCAAATACACAATGCATTCCCCTAGGCCCATATAGGTGAAGTGTCATGTAGTCGACGTTCACATGACACCACTAGAAGAAGTACACCACAACTTAATTAACAAACCATTGAATCTTTCTCAACACAATTCCACTACTAACAACATGACTTCTCCCATGTCCTTAAGAACTAAACGAACTACTCACAAGACATCATATGGATCATGATCAGAGATGGAATAATGATGTATAACAATCTGAACATAAACAATAATTCAATGGTTTCACTCAATAGCATCAACTACAAAGAGTAATCAACACTGGGAAAGTTTCCCCTAAGAACTATGCAAGATTCAACCCAATTGTTACAGCAAGATGATGGTGCTGATGATGATGATGGTGATGATGATGATGATCCCGATGAAGTCCAGCTTGATGGTGGTGTTGATGGCGACGATCTCCCCTCTCCGGGAAGGAATTCCCCCGGCAGAATTCTGTCTGCTAGAGAGATCTTTCTCTCTTGATGATTTCCGCCCCACAGAGGCGGCGGAATCTATCTGTGGTTGCTCCCTAAGTCTTAGGGTTTCGGGAGGATAATATACGCCAAAGGGGAGAGCTGGAGGTGGACCAGGGCAGCCACACCACCTGGTGGCGTGGCCTGGGGTGGCCCGCGCCAGGGGGTGGTGTGGGCCCCCTGTGGCCCATCTCCACCCCTCCTTCTGGCAGTCTTCGTCTTCTAGAAAAATAGGATTTTCCATATATTTTCCCGGATTTTCTGATCTTCATGAATTTTGCCTCCAAATAGCACCTTTTCCATCAGAATCCTGACTGCAGCGGTCCATGCTCCAAAAGTCATCAACCATGCAAAAACAGGTGAAATAACATAAGTATCATCTCTTAATATGAAATATATCAATGAATAACAGTAAATTATGATATAGAATAGTGATGCAAAATGGATGTATCAACTCCCCCCAAGCTTAGACTTCGCTTGTCCCCAAGCGAAACTGAGCTCAATAAACACGACCTCAGGTTTATGTAGTGAAGAGTCGATAAAAGAATACGGACAAGAAGCATCACATTCATCAATACATAGATCATAATAGAAGACAACTCAGTATTATATAACTTAACTTGCAATAGGTAAAGGAAACACAATAAAGATACATAAAGTAAATCATAGTTGGTAATGGAAAACTTAGCTCTTGGTCGAAGAATAGTTGACAATTTGCTGGAGTTCACAAATAACTGATTTTCAATGATAGCTTTCAAAGCAGTAGACACCAAGATAAGAGCAATGTGCAAAACAAGGAACATAAGAAAAATGATTGAATAAATCATCATATGAATGAATGAAACACAACAACTCAAAATACTTGCTGAGGTAGAAGGGGATAGGTTTACTGACTCAATTGAAAAGTAAAAGAAAGGCCCTTCGCAGAGGGAAGCAGGGATTTCAAGTTTCATAAAGAGCTTCCAAAAAATATGATACTTATTAGCTTTCAGTTCTCATTGCCCCTATCATAGGCATCTTTTGGTGATTAAGGTTAAAGTGACACAACTAAGAGGATATGCTTGACAAGTTATAAATTGAAGCCCCATGCCCCTTACTTACGATTACCGAACCTCGTGCTACTCAACTTCAGTCACAAGTAAGCTCTTGTCATTGGAAATACATATGTATCATAGAGAACCGCCAACGGGTACCCCTTGCACATGACACAGGAGCTATCCCATAATCAAAATGACAAGGCAAGCAGACAATGAGCATCTCAGCGATCTTTTTATTTGCTATTTGCATAGGTTTTTATTGAGGATGTTTCATAGAATGCTCACTATAGTTATGCCGTAAGTTTCCACCATGATTAGGCATGTCTTAGGTTAGCGGCCTAGGCGTTTCTCTAACACACATATAAACTCCATGATCTTACAAGTTTCCCTTTTATTTCACACTGCCGGGATCCATAGGCAAAAGAATCATGATATCAACGAGGTACAAAGTACCAGTGCAATGTTGAAAGCGTTCCCCATGATACATGGTTCTGCTAACTTCAACTCATAAAGCGAAGCATATACGCAACAAAGAAGGATCCAATGGTTCAAGTTTATTAGATGCAGAAAGTAAAGTGTGCCATCAAGTTCGTGAGAGCTTTAATCACTAATTTTCACATAACAAGTTTAATTTGGAAGGTAGATAAAAACATGAATTTACTTGGAATAGCAATAATGCTAATAGGTAGGTATGGTGGACACAAATGGCAGAGGTTTTTGGTTTAAGGATTGGATGCACGAGAAGAATTCCCTCTCAGTACAAGTTTTTGGATAGCAAGGCTGGGTAGCAAGTATAAGAGTTGAAGGAAACAAATAAACATACAAGCGATAAAAACAAACATGCAATCTTCCTTGGAAGCACAAAAGATCTTAACAAGAGAATACTAAACTTATGAGCAAATCAAGAAAGAAAGATGATGAAATTATACTCCCTTTGTTTCTTAATATAAGGTGTATAGTTTTTTTGCACGAATATTAGTGCACAGGCTGGGAGGGAAAATTTCGTTGCTTTAGGACGTGAATACCCTAGATGATTGACGTGATATAGAGCGAACATACAAAATCTAGGTATCCTCTCTCTCCTGATCTGATTAATTGTCTCCTAAATAAGAGGAACAAATCCCAAAATTCTCTATACACCATATATTATGGAAATTTTCAAAAAAAAGCTATACACCTTATATTAAGGAACGGAGGGAGTATTTCTTTAGAGTACTTTTTATCTTTTTCATTCAACTCTCAAAAATAGTGTTGCTATAGACCGAGCCAGGTTTGCCAAAACCAACTAAATTAACTCAAAGATCCCAAAGTGATACCAATACTAACAACAAGATCAATCATATAACCACGAATTGAAAACTAATATAAGATATGCAAAAGAGTAAATGATAGAACTTCTCATTAATATTCCATAACGGCAAATCACACCAAGGGATACATATCTAACGAGAGAGGGGACACTTCCATAATGCAAACCATCCTACATAATAACTTCTCTATTCATGATATGACTCTACTAAAAAGGTAAAAAGATAGAAGATAGTGATGTGATACCGCGGCACTCCCCCAAGCTTAGAACAAACTAAGGGGATGCCAAACCTGATGATGAATTACTCCTTCGGTGGTGGTGGTATTCTCTCGATGAGCTCTTTGACCAATTTCCTCAAGTCCTCAATCTCGAAGGTGAGAGTACGAATCAACTCCGAGTTGTGCTCGATGCAGTGCATGATCATGTCAGGTTGTGAATCCCAGCTCTTGCGATTCTTTCCCCACTCTCCTTCCTTGCGGTCTTCTTTTCTTGCATGGTTATGGATAAAGGTATGGAAGGGACTCTTGGTGCTTGGAGAAGGTGTCCGTGGTGCCAAACAATGACGCGGAGGCTTCCCTCCAGTTGACATCCGTGCAGTCCTTCTGATCCTGGCAGGGTTCGCCACCACTCCAATGCTTGCAACGGTAGTGCCGATGTGCGGATGTTGGCTTTGTGTTGTCTCCTCTTCACCTTCACACTTGATCTCCTTCTCCTGCCCGGGGTCTTGGAGATCCTCCTCCATAGGCTCCTTTCCCTTATCCTTGGCAGACACCATTGTGCTCTAAACTTTCAAGAGTAGTTCTTGGCAGAAACAGATTGAAATGAAAACATGACAAGAACACGATATACGAACCACGGGGGATCCCGTGGATTATATATTACGAAGTTTCACAACAAAAGGAAGTTACTAGGAGAAAACGGGTCGGAGACGGAGTCCGGAGTGGCCACACTACCTGGTGGCACGACCAGGGGTGGGCCCGTGCCACAGGGTGGTGTGAGCCACCCTGGCTCCGTTTCCATCCCTCTTTCGCTTTGTAGCTTTCCTTGTTAGCTAAAAATTGCAAAAATATAACTGGACAGATCTTTCGCGGAACTTTTCTTACCAGAACTGTTACCTATTTGAAAATGGGCTCTGCAGGTTTCTTAAATTTGGTATTTAGTAGATTCTTCCGGAGTCACCACTTGAATAACATCAATATCTTCATCTTCATACACATATTAATTGAGTCATGAAACCTTTCTCTTTCTTATGACACCATTATCTCCACTAACCTAGAAATTTCTTTCACACAAAACTTCACACAGTTCTCATTAGCAGCATTAGTATAAGTAAGGTGATAAAACCTTTTGAGTCCAATTTCAACTGAAAACCATCAAAACATAAGCTACTGTAGCAACTCCATCCGAAAATCCAAAAATAATTCAAAAAGGAAATCGAATAAAGAAGCAAATGCAAGAGTGGCAAAATCTGTCAAAACAGACCAGCAGGTAAAGATCAATATTTTAGAAAATCTTCTGTTGCTCAAATGAAAAAGTGCAAAACTAACTAAAGTTAAATAACAACCTGGGGCAGAAGCACAAACAAATTACAGCTAAAACCGACATACAGAGATCTCTCACGATTTTTTACGGTGAAGCACAAAAATCTGTTTCGGGAAAGCAACTTCCCAAAATCTTACTTCTCTCTCATTAGAGGTTGATTTTGACATAAAAACCAAATAAAAAGGATAAGGAGAGGTTATTACCGTAGTAATAACTTCCAAGACTCAAAGAAACAAAAACAAACTGAAAGCAAAAATAAATGGGGCTGTCTCCCAAAAAGCTCTTTCTTTATAGCCATTAAGATGGGCATGATAATTTTGATGATGCTCCCTTAGGAATATGAATTTAAATGAAAGAGAGCATTAAGAAGCAAAAATACACATGTTTAAGTCTAACCCACTTCCTATGTAAGGTAATTTTGTAAACAAACAAGTTGTTGAAACCAGAGACTGTAAGCATAGGAAGGCAAAAGAAGTGCAACATAAAAACTTTAAGCATAAAACGAGGAAACTTGATATTATTGAGATGCATTAGAACAGTATTTCCTCTCAGTATCATGCATAAACTTAAAAATATAACTATCAAAAGGACTATCATAGCAATGATCACTTATTCTAACAGAAAACATAGGAACACTAGCTCTCATAACACTTTGTGAAACAAAATTAGAGGTACCCTTACAAAGGATAGGGTGTCCCTCTTCTACATATTTAGTGACAAAATCTTTCACATTTACCATTATAGGTTCATCATCCATTTGTTTATCAGGTTCAACAGCTTTATTTGTACTTTCATTAACCATACTAAAGATCATAGAATGTTTCTTTATCTTAACTGGGAAAGGCATTTTCTCAATGTAAGGTTCAGGTAAAACATGATCAGTAGTATAAACTTCAGTATTTCTTGCAGGAACATACTTAGCAATATCTTTATAAGGTTCATGATACTAATTCCACTTCTTTTTAGGCACTTCAATGTAGGAAGCAAAAGCCTTAAAATAAGTTGCAATAGCTTGAGAGTCTAGACCATAAGCATTTTTAATATTTTGAAAGTCAGCAGTTCCCATAAAAGATTCAATGCGTTCATAATCATAATTTATACCTGACTTTCTACCTTTGTCATTCTCCCAAGCTTTGACATTATCTTGAATACGGTCCAGAAGATCCCATTTAGCTTCTTCTTCCATGCGAGTGAATGATCCAGCACAAGAAGTATCCAATAAATCCTTATCATGAAGAGAAAGCCTTGCATAAAATTTATTGATAATAATATTGTTGGGGAGCTCATGAATGGGACATTTGAGCATTAGTAACTTCAATCTCCCCCAAGCTTGAGTTGTACTCTCTCCATCAAGAGGCCAAAAGTTATATATTTGATTCCGATCTTTATGAATCTCACTAGGAGGATAAAACTTTGAATAAAAGAGAGGCACTATTTCGTCCCATTCAAGAGCTTGACCATTCTTTAGAAGCTTATACCAGTCCTCAGCTCTTCCTTTTAGTGATAATGAGAATAACTTCTTCTTGACTTGATCTGTAGTAATACATGCACACTTGAACAACCCGCATAATTCGTGTATAAAGAGCAAATAATCACCAAGATGGATAGTTCCATCCCCAACATAATAGTTATCCATAACACGGTCAATAATTCTTGTAGGTATTTTGAAAGCATCATTCTCAGCAGGTGGTGGTTCATCTACTACCTTAGTAGTGGTAGTAGCATTACAAAATAAGAAACTCAGCGAATTATCCATAACGAAAATAAAGCAACTAACAGAAGTAAACAATACTCACAGTAGAAGTTTCCTTTACTAGTTCCACTCTCCAATAGCGCTTCACTCCCCGGCAACGGCGCCAGAAAATAGTCTTGATGACCCACAAGTATAGGGGGTGTATCACAGTATTTTCGATAAGTAAGGGTGTCAAACCCAACGAGGAGCAGAAGGTGCTGGCTAGTGGTATGGATCAGGAATTCTCTACAAATACTTAGCAAACGGATTTTTAGGGGTTTTTTGATAACGCAAGTAAATAAAGTACGAGTAAATAAAAGACATTGAGAATAAATGCAGCGAGTGGCCCAATCCTTTATGCAGCAAAGGACAAGTCGGTTATATTACTTAAGATGACCAAACGTTCTCGAGGACACACGGGAGGACTGTCAAGTGCTTTCGCTTCATATAGTTGATTAATCTTCTTTAGTTTGCCAAGTGTTGTGTGGGTGAACCTAATGTACCGACCTTCCTAGGACTAATACATACTTGTGATTATACCCCTTGCAAACATCCGTAAGTACAAGAAAGTAATTAAGGTAGAAACCTAACCACAGCTTTAAACTCTAAGACCCTGACGTCCTTTGTGCAATGGTTTCCTAACGAGGGTTCGGGTTTCTGTCACTCCCGCAACCCCTACGATTAGTAGCCAAATACAAAATGCATTCCCCTAGGCCCATATAGGTGAAGTGTCATGTAGTCGACGTTCAGATGACACCACTAGAAGAAGTACACCACAACTTAATTAACAAACCATTGAATCTTTCTCAACACAATTCCACTACTAACAACATGACTTCTCCCATGTCCTCAAGAACTAAACGAACTACTCACAAGACATCATATGGATCATGATCAGAGATGGAATAATGATGTATAACAATCTGAACATAAACAATAATTCAATGGTTTAACTCAATAGCATCAACTACAAAGAGTAATCAACACTGGGAAAGTTTCCCCTAAGAACTATGCAAGATTCAACCCAATTGTTACAGCAAGATGATGGTGGTGATGATGGTGCTGATGATGATGATGGTGGTGATGATGATGATCCTGATGAAGTCCAGCTTAATGGTGGTGTTGATGGCGACAATCTCCCCTCTCCGGGAAGGAATTCCCCTAGTAGAATTCTGTCTACCGGAGAGATCTTTCTCTCTCGGTGTTTTCTGCCCTGTAGAGGCGGTGGAATCTTTTTGTGGTTGCTCCCCAAGTCTTAGGGTTTCGGGAGGATAATATACGCCAGAGGGGAGAGCTGGAGGTGGACCAGGGTGGCGCGGCCTGGGGGTCGTGTGGGCCCCCTGTGGCCCATCTCCACTCCTCCTTCTGGCAGTCTTCGTCTTCTCGAAAAATATGATTTTCCATATATTTTCCCAGATTTTCTGATCTTCGCGAATTTCGCCTCCAGACAACACCTTTTCCATCAGAATCCTGACCGTAGTGGTCCATGCTCCAACAGTCATCAACCATGCAAAAACAGGTGAAATAACATAAGTATCATCTCTTAATATGAAATATATCAACGAATAACAGTAAATTATGATATAGAATAGTGATGCAAAATGGACGTATCACCCACCTCACCCTCATCAAGGAGTCGTTGCGCCGCTCGTCGCCTCGCATGCGGGCGCGCTCCGGCGGCATCGTCATTAATGAGAGTCGCACGCCATCTCCCCCGCACAACACCCACCGCCTTGTAGGGCCGAAGAGGGATCATGACGCCGGAGGCTCGTCGGCTAGGAGGCCGATGCTAGCGTCGGAATGTTCACTTCCGAGGGAGTACCTTGATACGTCCAAAATGTATCTACTTTCCTGAACACTTTTGCTATTGTTTTTCCTCTAAACTTGTGTGATTTGGATACAACGAACACGGACTGACGTTGTTTTCAGTAGAATTACCTTGGTGTCTAGTTTTTGTGCAGAAAATCAACTATCAGGAAAAATCTCGGAAAATATGCCAAAAATCCTATTTCACCAGAAGACTCACAGAGCCAGAAGACGAGACGGAGTAGGGCCACGAGGGCCCCACACCACCTAGCCGCGTGGGCCAGGCCAGGCCGTGCCTAGGGGTGGTGTGGCCGCCTCGGTCACCCCCTCGGCCTCCCTCTTCGCCTATAAGTTGCCTCTTGACCTAAAAACCAAGGGGGTTTGACGTTTTTCTAGAAAGAGTTCCACTTCACCGCCACCACAAGGTTCCGCGAATCAGCACCAGAAACTCTGTTCTGGCACCCTGCCGGGACGGGGAATTGGAGGAGATCATCGCCACCATCTCTTCTCCATCGACCATCCATGTTTCCCCTATCTATGAGTGAGTAATCCACCGCTGTAGGCTATGGGGATGGTAGGGATTGGATGAGATTGTTCATATAATGGCATCAGATTATTAGGGCATGGTGCCTAGTATCTATTATTAGCGTTTTTTGACTTTGTTGCAACTTCTTATGCTTAATGCTTGTCATTAGGTCCCGAGCCATGATTTCAGACCTGAACATGTTATTGATTCATTATGATAGTATTGTTTATGGTCTTACCTGCAAGTTGTATACACACATTGTTGTCCGGAACCAATGGCCCCGAAGTGACAGCAATCGGGATAACCGGAGGGAATGGCTTTGATGTGAGGATCACATGTGTTCACGGAGTGTTAATGCTTTGCTCTGGTGCTCTATTAAAAGGAGCACCTTAATTGCCAGTAGTTCCCTTGAGGCCCCTCTGCAAACGGGCTGGCAGGACAAAAGATGTTGTGCAAGTTCTCATTGCGAGCACGTATGACTATATATGGAACACATGCCTATGATTATTCAGTACTTGGATTCTTTATCTTATTTATCTACAATTGCCCTATGTCTTGATTGCCATGTGAATTGTCTTGTTCATGCAACGCCCGTCCATCCATCCCTATGCCTACCACGCTTTAATCCTACTGTTTACTGCTATTGTTACTATTGTCTTTACTTTTACTACTGTTGTTATTTTGCTATTGCTACTATAAAACTATTGCTACTGATAAACTGCTGTGAGAAAGATTGTTTCCAGGTGCAGCTGAAGTGATAACTCAGTTGTTAAGGCTTATAAATATTCTTTGGCTCCCTTTGTGTCGAATCAATAAATTGGGTTTCACTTCCCTCGAAAATACTGCGATACACCCCCTATACTTGTGGGTCATCAAGACTATTTTCTGGCGCCATTGCCGGGGAGCATAGCTCTATTTATCAAGTTCACTTGGAATCACTATTGTTCGCTGCCATCCATCCATCATGGGTAAGTTTCGTGATGGCAAGGTTCCTATTTTACCATCCACTACAAGAAGAGGTACGGTTCTGAACACCTCTGTTGCTCTTGATTCACCATCTGTTATGAGTAAGTTCCTTACACCGCCACATACACATGCTACACACACTACTACTACTGCTGAATCTGAAACTTCTGATACTTATGATGTTGCTTCTACTGTGCTTGATAAAAGTGGTTCATTAGGTCCTTTCCTAGATGCTACGATTTATAGAACTATAGCTGGAAATACTGAAACTCTTAATGAAGACACTACTACACCTGTTAGTTCACCTGAGTCTAGAGAGAGTTATGATATTGAAGACGGTTATATAGAGATGACCGATGAAGTTATTAAAGAATGTCAAAACACCCATGATAGGAGTGCTATTAAGAGTCCCCTTGAGAGGTGTACTATAAAACCCAAATTGTCTCCTAATGCTAAGTTTGTTGCATCTCCCATAAACATTAAAGATAAGGATTATGATTTCTCTCTTGATTTATCTTACATAACTATTGTTGAGAAAGAACCTTTTTGTGGGACTAAGAATGAGAGTGCGGTAGCACATATGACCGAGCTTTCTACCATGAGTGGCCTGTTTTCTGATGATATTAAGATGCGCACCTACTTTGTTGCTAAAATTTTCCCTTTTTCGTTGAAAGGAGAAGCTAAAACTTGGTTTAATAATTTACCTCCTGGATCTATTGATAGCCCTGATTGCTTGATTAGTACCTTCCTTCAGAAATATTTTCCTCCTAGTGCTAGACATGCTATTTTGTAGGAACTTTTTGATTTTAAACAGGGAGAGAAAGAGATATTGCCTGAATCATGGGCAAGGTTTTGTGCTTTGATTCATGCACAAGCTGGATGTCCATTACCAAAGAATGAGCTTCTTGATATATTTTATAATGGACTAACTAAGGAATCTAGGACATACCTAGATAGTTGTGCTGATTGTGTTTTCAGGAATAGGACTCCCAAAGAAGCTGGGAATTGATGGCTAAAATAAGCAAGAACTATGAAGTTGGACTCCTCCTGAACCAGCTATACCTGAGACAACTATACATGAACCAACTATTCCCGCGCCTATACCAACATCAAAGAAGAGGGGAGTCATTGAACTAAATGATGAAGTAATGAAGGAAGCTAAGAAATGTCTTAAGGAGAAGGGTATTAAAGCTGAACACGTGAAGAATTTACCTCCTATAGAAGAATTATGTAAGCCAATCTCCCACTCATCCACTATTGAGGTACACTCTCTCCAACATTTTGATGAAGGTGATATTCCTTACTCTAAACCTCTTGATCAATGCTTAGAAGAATTTGATATTTTTATTGTTAAGCAAGATACTTTTAATAAAAGGGTGCAAAATCATTTAATGGAAAACTCTAGAGCTATTATTGAGTTAAAAGATATTGTGGAAAGAACATCTAATGATGTTAAAATGCTTGTTAAACACTTCCAAATGGTTCAAACTCAAATTGATTAGCTTATTAAAGTACAAAAAGACTTGCTAGTTAATGCTGCTAAAGAAAAAACATGCTTATGAAATTAGAACTAGAAGTGGTGATGCTACCCAGGATCCTCTATATCCTGAGGGGCATCCTAAAAGAATTGAGCAGGATTCTCAACAAGCTGAAAATAGTGGTACTTCTCCTAAGAAAAGGAAAAAGAAACATAAAACTATTGTAGAATCCTCTGAACCTGCTAAAGATCCTAATGGTATATCTGTCTCTGATGCTGAAACTGAAAGTGGTAATGAGGAAAATGATGCTCCTGATAAAGAAAAAGTTGAAGAAGAACCTGAAAGGCACACTAAGAATACTAAATACACTAAAGAAGACTTTGTTGCTAAGAAACATGGTAATGAAAGAGAGCCTTGGGTCCAAAAACCTATGCCTTTCCCTGATAAGAAACACAAGTTAAAGGAAGATGAACACTATAATAAGTTTTGTTAGTGGATGAAACCTTTATTTTTTGCCAATCCCTTTGACTGATGCTATTAAATTGCCTCCTTATTCAAAGTATATGAAGGACATTGTCTCTAATAAAAGGAAGATCCCTAATGAAGAAATTTCCACTTTGCTTGCTAATTATTCCTTTAATGGTAAGGTTCCAAAGAAACTTGGAGACCCCAGGATTCCAACTATTCCATGCTCTATTAAAAATAGTTATGTTAGAACTGCTTTATGTGATTTAGGAGCAGGAGTTACTGTTATGCCTTTCTCTCTCTATAAGAGACTTCAACTGGAAAAACTAATACCAATTGATATATCTTTGCAAATGCCTGATAAATCTACTACTATTCCTGTTGGTATATGTGAGGATGTACCTGTTCAAGTGGCTCATAATTGCTTGATATTAACTTATTTTGTTGTGCTTGAAATGCCTGAAGATGACAATATGTCTATTATTCTTGGGAGACCTTTTCTTAATATTGTAGGAGTTGTTATTAATTGTAATCAAGGAAAGGTGACTTTTAATGTTAATGACAAGGATCATACTGTCTATTTTCCCAAGAAGATTGATAGGAATTATGGTTTAAATTCAATTGAACATGTTGAGGGCATTCAAGTTGGAGAAATATATTATCCCCTACCGAGAGAAAAATATGAAATTATTATGACTGGGACCATTGCTATCAAGGTTGAGGTAACATAATCATTGAGTGGAATACAAAGTGTTGTTTCATATGAAATTGTTTTGGTAACAAGACCTGATCAACCTTGTAAACAAAGGGATTTTAATGAACAAAACAATGTTTTCACCATGATTATCTTCACTTACTTTTATTTTATCCATTTTAGTTTTTGCTTTCGCTTAGTTTACTTTTCTGTTGCTAGTTGCTTGCATATTAGAGTGTCTTAGAACTTCTGAAGCTTAGGTTTCGTTTTGTTTTTGCATCATTTCAAAATCACTTTTCTGCAGAAAAATCATTCATCTATACCTGAAAATTGCTCAAAAATAAAGTGTGTCAAAAAATTCCAGAAAATTCATATTAAATTTTTACGTGAAAAAAGGGGCAGAGAAGTGCATGGGGAGTACCAGGGGGCCACCAGGCAGGCACACCACCTGGTGGCCACGGCCAGCCCAGGGGCGCGCCTGGCCATGGTGTGGGCCACCCCTGGCCCTCCACTCACTCTCTCACTTGCCTCTGCCTTCTCTCTCCCGAGAAAATACCAGCTCATTGCTCGAAATCGCGTTCTTACTGTTCTTGCCCACGATTTATTGATCTCCTTGCTCGGCCCACCTTTGCTGCTGAAATTTGGAGCAATTGTTCTCCGGTATGTGACACCTCCGCTTGTCCAAGTAGATTTGTGTTTAGTGAATTATACCTTGAGTATTTTGCTGCTGTAGGTGATAGGTTATGAGAGCTTGTAAGCTTGTTCAATGCTTAGAGATATTGTTTTGATGCATGTTTAAGCCTCTTACAAGTCCCTATGAGTAGTTCCCTTCATTATGTATTCACTTTGCAATCACTTGTATAATGGATGTTTAAATTTCAGAATATCAAAGATGAACAACCACACATTTGGAGAAATATTTGAGAGGGACACACCTAGGAGGCCAAGGCCTTCAAGATCAGCCTCTCAGTTTAGGCCTTCATACAATGAAGATCTCATTGCACCACGCTTTAGCAATGAAGGAGATGAGGGAGATGCTCACCCATCTACCTTCCCTCGTTTTACCTTTTTGCAAGCTGCAGGGATCCTCATTGATTTCTTACTACTGGTTCAGAGGGCTGGCTTGACCGCATACATGGAAGATGAGAGTGAGCAATATGTCATGCTCACCAAAACTTTTGTTGAGAGTTTCGTTTTCACTAACACCCCCTATCAGTCATCTGTCTCTTTTAGAATTTATAATCAGCCTATTACCATGACTTTGGAAAGATTTTGCAGCATTATATGTATAGGTATGACAGGGACCGTGAAGAAAATTCAAGGCCGACCCGCTGATTTGTTGGAGCTCTATTGAAGTGTGACAAATGACGATGACCACGTAGCTCAGCGTGGAAAGATAAGGAACATCCAACTCCCAGCTCTTAGATATTTTGCTTATTATCTTGCCACTAGCATTCTTGGTAGGGAGAACACTAGTAATATTTCCAATTATCATTTAGCGTTCCTCGCTGCTGCACTTGATGATGATACCAAGTACAATCTTGGCTCTCTCATTGCTTGCCGCCTAGCTGCTAGGGGACCTATTTATGGGGGCATTATTGCCTCACGCATGGTGGTTGCACTAGAACTTTCTGTGGATCCTAATGATATTTTGTTGGCACCACAAAGGCTTGATCTTGCTGCTATGAAAACTCATCACTTTGTCACTGCTGACTCTAATTTGGACAGCTTAGTATACAGGATGTTGTTTACTGACGGAGACGAGAGGGAAGTTCCTTTGCCACAATCCACTATGTTTAGTATTTACAGGAGGCCATGATCGCGATCTAAGGAGGAGGTGGATGAGCAGCTCCGCTTGCTTGGTTTCCATAGGCAGCACTAGGAGGATGTGCCTTCTTACGACTACTCTGCGCACTACGGTGGGGCATCCTCGAGCTCGTACCAGGACGAGGGCACCTCCTCGTCGTACCACGGAGACACTTCATCTTGGCCAGCTTGGGATTGATACCCACTTAGGCCAAAAGCCTAAGCTTGGGGGGAGGTACACCGACACCACACTCATCTACATATCATGTTTAGTCGGTACTTTGTATATCCATGCTTCATTCTCTTTTTAGTTTTCGTTCTTGCTTCGTTTTTGCTTTTTAAAACACAAAAAGACCAAAAATATTTTCTTTGCTTCTCTTTGTTTGCTTCTTTTTCTTTTTGCCTTGGTTTCCTTTTTTCCTTTTAGCTTTGTTTTGATTATTCGAAAAACCCCAAAAGATTTCGCTTTGCTTGTTCTTCCTTTTGGTTCTTGCCTTTAAAAATCAAAAACACCAAAAATATCTGTTGTTCTTCTTTGGTTTTGTGAAGTTTGTCGCAGGGTTCAGCAGTCCTCAGTGGAATTTGGTTTCATGTTATTATTCAAACCATACAAGTGAAGGGCAATAATGAAGATTAATGACAATTTGAGGTGTGGTAAGAGGCTGGTAACGAACTCTACTTGTTTTCATTTTTTGTACATATACTCATCATTGTGGGCATGCTTAGTCCGTTCATGTAAGGTGTATGTTACTTATGGATGCTTAGTAATTCTTGCTTTCTTATGATTAGCCCCAGCTTACTAATAGTTTGTAGCATGTCATATGAATGTTTAATTGCATTGCTCTATTCATAACTTGGTATGGCACTGTGGTATCTTCCTCTGAATGTTTCACTTGAATTGACTTGGCACATGCTCACGCATGCATATGTCTGAAATAATCAGTTAAGCCTCGATGAATTATTTTTCCTCGGGGTCTTGAATCACTTTCATGCCATGATTAGTCCTGTTTTATTGCAAGCATGATTATGACAGTTATTGCTCTCTCGTTTGTCGCTCCCTCTCTATTGCTAGCCTTCACTTGTGCCGAGTATAAGCTTTACTCGTGCATCCAACTCCCCAAAACCAATATTTCCAAAAGAGTTCACCATATCTACCTATTAGCATCATTGCTACTCCTTGCATATTTATTATGCTCTATTTTCTTCCGAATAAAATGTTTGCTTGTTATGAGAAAGTTAGTTAGTAAAGCTCTCACAAACTTGATGGCACACTTTATTTCTTGCATCTAATAAACCTAAACTATTGTGACTGTCCATGAAAGTTATATGCTTGCAAATTATAGGCTGGGGATTAGCAAAACCGTGTTGTCACGGGGAACGCTTTCAACACCTGTAAATATATACCCAGTTGATATCATGCTCTTTTGTTTACGGATGTCGTCGGTGTGAAATAAAAGGGGAGATTGTAAGTCCATGGAGTTATGTATATGTGTTAGAGAAACGCATGGGCCGCTGGTCTAATCCATGCCTAATCATGGTGGAAACCTGCAGCGTAACCACAATGAGCATCTATGAAGCATTCTTCTTATAAAAAGAGATAGAGATTGAGAAAAAGAAAAAAAGGGATATGAGAAAAGAGGAAAGAGAGAAAAAAGCACCATTTCCCATGGTAAATAAGAAGATTGCTGAGATGCTTGTTGTCTGCTTGCCTTGTCATTTTGATATGGAGATTCTTCCGTATCATCGGGCAAGGGGTACCCCGTTGGCGACTCTCTATGATACACATGTATTTACTATGACAAGAACTTACCGGTAACTAAAGTTGAGTAGCATGAGGAGCGGCCCTCGTACTCAAGGGACATGAGATTTCTAGTTTATGGTCTATCAAGCATATAACTCGTACTGGACCTCACTTTCACCTTAACCATTTAAAGATGCTCATGATAGGGGCAATGAGAGCTCAAAGCTAATGAGTACCATACTTTCAGCATTTGGAAGCCTTTCAAACTTTTCAAAACCGTTTCACTTCCTTGTTGAGTCACCACTTATTCTATGAGAACTTTCTTGAGAGCATAGTTGTCATTCTTAGTGTAATGTGCTTGTTTCAAAACTTGATTAATTGTGTTATGACCTTGATGCTTGTACCTTTGATATCTTTACTTCTAGTATTCACTTGAACTTCAGAGGTGCCTTGGCATTTATATTTGCTCTACAATCAAAGGCAAGCGAGATACCACTCTATCATACATTTTTATGAGCATTGCAATATTGCTTGTGTTTATGTTTCATGCTACTTATTATTTTTGAGTTGGAGTCTCTTCATAGCTTGCAATGACTATTGAGTGACCTTATTTGCATACTCTTTATTATGAATTGTCTAAGTACTTGATCATATGCTGAGAATATATACATCATGTGAAGCAAATGTGTTCGTGAAAGTTTCTTTTATCAAACTCACTTTTCAACCGAATTGCTTGAGGACAAGCAATAAGCTAAGCTTGGGAGGAGTTGATACGTCCAAAACGTATCTACTTTTCCGAACACTTTTGCTATTATTTTTCCTCTAAACTTGTGTGATTGGATACAACTAACACGGACTGACGCTGCTTTCAGCAGAATTACCTTGGTGTCTAGTTTTTGTGCAAAAAATCAACTATTAGGAAAAATCTCGGAAAATATGCCAAAAATCCTATTTCACCAGAAGACTCACGGAGCCAGAAGACAAGACGGAGTAGCGCCACGAGGGGCCCACACCACCTGGCCGCGCGGGCCAGGCCAGGCCGCACCTAGGGGTGGTATGGCCGCCTCGGTCACCCCCTCGGCCTCCCTATTCGCCTATAAGTTGCCTCTTGATCTAAAATCCAAGGGGGGTTTGACGTTTTTCCAGAAAGATTTCCGCTTTGCCGCCACCACCAGATTCCGCGAATCAGCACCAGAACTCCGTTCTGGCACCCTGTCGGGACGGGGAATTGGAGGAGATCATAGCCATCATCGCCACCACCGCTTCTCCATCGACCATCCATGTTTCCCCCATCTATGAGTGAGTAATCCCCCGCTGTAGGCTATGAGGATGGTAGGGATTGGATGAGATTGTTCATGTAATGGCATTAGATTGTTAGTGCATGGTGCCTAGTATCTATTATTAGTGTTTTTGACTTTGTTGCAACTTGTTATGCTTAATGCTTGTCACTAGGCCCGAGTGCCATGATTTCAGATCTGAACATGTTATTGATTCATTATGATAGTATTGTTTATGGTCTTACTTGCAAGTTGTATACACACACTGTTGTCCGGAACGAATGGCCCCGAAGTGACAGCAATCGGGATAACCGGAGGGAATGGCTTTGATGTGGGGATCACATGTATTTACGGAGTGTTAATGCTTTGCTCCGGTGCTCTATTAAAAGGAGCACCTTAATTGCCAGTAGTTCCCTTGAGGCCCCGCTGCAAACAGGCTGACAGGACAAAAGATGTTAAAAGGAGCACCTTAATTGCTAGTAGTTCCCTTGAGGCCCCGCTGCAAACGGGCTGACAGGACAAAAGATGTTGTGCAAGTTCTCATTGCGAGCACGTATGACTATATATGGAACACATGCCTATGATAATTCAGTACTTGGATGCTTTATCTTATTTATCTGCAATTGCCCTATGTGTTGATTGCCATGTGAATTGTCTTATTAATGCAACGCCCGTCCATCCATCCCTATGCCTACCGCGCTTTAATCTTACTGTTTACTGCTATTGTTACTATTGTCTTTACTTTTACTACTGTTGTTATTTTGCTATTGCTACTATAAAATTGTTGCCACTGTTAAATTGATGTGAGCAAGATTGTTTTCAGGTGCAGCTGAATTGACAACTCAGTTGTTAAGGCTTATAAATATTCTTTCGCTCCCCTTGTGTCGAATCAATAAATTGGATTTCACTTCCCTTGAAAATACTGCGATACACCCCCTATACTTGTGGGTCATCATACCTCCGGAGCGCACTGAAGGTGGAGGCGCCAGACGACCCTGAGGACAAGCGCAGGCTTGAAGATGGTGGTCAGGCATCGCTCGACGACGTCCCTTCCATGCGGCTGCGGGACGCTCTCGCCTGGTCCAAGGCTGGGGCCGAGCGGGAGGAGGCCACCCGCCAGCAACGCCTACTTAACCGCCCCACGCGCTGCCGAGCTGCTCCGTTCAACTGCGAGGTCATCGTCCTCGACGACGACGAGGCCGGGTCGAGCAACGCTCCTCCAAGGAGACGCTTTGGCGACCCAGACCAGGGGAGCAACCACGACCCGTCGGCGGACAAGCCGCCGAGCAATGACGACGATGACGAAGACTACACCGTCTTCTACTGTCGCTTCAGCATGAACTAGGATTAGTTTACTTATGTTTTAGTTTAAATTTCATCGAATCTTGTAAGAACTCGCCTACTATCTATGAATTTCACCATATTCACCGATCTGGACCTAGAGACACGGCTGGGAATTCACCTGCCCCAGACCGAAAAATTACGTCGACGCACCCCTAAATCGCCAATTTTTGCACCGAATTTTTCACTAGGGGAGGGGGCACTATGGATGGAGATGAGCATCTCCACTCGTCCCCCCACACGACGTCCGACGCGGCCTGATTTTGGGCCATATGGGGGCGTCGGATTCGTTCACGATATGGGGGTGCTGGCTCCCAGCCGTGCCCCATACAAAAATTCAAACATTTGAAAATTCTTGAAAATACCAAAATATGTCGATATCATAGTAGTTCAGATGTTTGTAAAAAAATTAAAAAAAACCTAAAACATAGTGGTGGCCCCGGCCACGGCCGCCCAGTCCAAGGCGATGGTACATTGCCGCCGCGTAGTCGTCATCGTCGTTGTCGCTGGGCTCATGCTTCGGCCACAGCGGCATGGTGCTACAACCCTGGCCCGGATCACCACACCAGCTCGAGTAGCCGGGCCCGTTGTCATCGCCCTCGAGGTCGATGAACAGGCCGAGGCGGTGCCCTTGCTCGGCCTGCTCGTGTCGGTACTCCTCTACGGACCAAGCTTTGGCGAAAGCGTCCGTCGCTGGTGGCACGGCCTCAAAGGAGGTGCGCTTGGCGACACGCTGGCCCGGGAACTCCTCCGGGTCCTTGTCGATCTTCAGCTGGAGAGTGACTGCCTTGTACTCCGGCGGCGGCGTCCACTCCTTCTTTACCTGGCGCTGGGCCCGACGAGGCGTAGGCGGCCATGAGAAGGTGATGGCTCGCGTCGACCCCTAACTGCGGCGCCATCGGGGCGCTGACGCGACTGCTGCGACGGAGGGGCCTCCTTGTACTCGTCCTTCATCGAGGCGATGATAGCAGAGAAGTGCGACGACAGCGTGGAGTACGGGGAGTAGCGGGTTGAAGGCGACAAAGACCTCAACAAGGATGACGTCGAGGAAGAGTGGGCAGCGTGGGGTGGCGCCCAAAGGACCAACGAAGACCTCGACAAGGATGACGTCGAGGAAGAGTGGGCAGCGTGGCGTGGCGCCCAAAGGACCAACGAAGCCTCGACAAGGATGACGTCGAGGAAGAGTGGGCAGCATGGCGTGGCGCCCAAAGGACCAGCATTGGGCGCCGCGCCACGCAGCCCACTCTTCCTCGACGTCATCCTTGTCGAGGTCTTCGTCGCCTTCAACCCGCTACTCCTCGTACTCTGGTTCGGGTAGCGCGGCCTCTGTCGAGGAGGCATCGTCAGCGATGGGTTGTTGCCGATGGCGATGTAGGAGAGGACCTAGGCGAGTGTCCGCCCTAGGGCGCTCCACCACCGGATCCGTCCTTCGAGGTTGCTGTCCTCTAGTGGGGGCCGTTGCCGTCATAGGCACCAACGTGAGCCTGGTGCTGGTCCTTGAAGAACGCGTTCCACACTGGCGCGTTGTTGGGATCCCAGGCGGGATCGTTCCACTCCTCTAGCAAGAGGACTTCCCAGTAATGGCGGTAGATCTCCGCCTGCCGCGCCTGCCTAACGGGGACCGGCGGGACAGGCCGGCCACTGGCGCTGAGGACCCAGTTGTGCGGGCACCGCATATCCGATGGCGCCGGGTACCCTGACTCCCACAGCACCCGTGCCTCGTGGACGCGCAGAGAGCGCCGCCCGAGCCCGTTCAAGTCGACACTGTCCCAGG
The DNA here is from genome assembly GCA_916181665.1 of Avena sativa. Taxonomy (NCBI): domain Eukaryota; kingdom Viridiplantae; phylum Streptophyta; class Magnoliopsida; order Poales; family Poaceae; genus Avena; species Avena sativa. Next base: position 631,280,793 of record OV702288.1, read on the forward strand.
GTATCTCTCCATGGCCGATGATTGGGTGGTCGGGAAAAGACGGGAGAGGGGGCTACGAGGATGGAATGGGTAGAAAGAGCCGCGGGGAAGGAAGGGGGTTTTATGCGCGGGCGGTGGCATGGCCATTGAATGCCGATGGTGGCGCGGCAGGCGAGGTGGGAGGCGTGGCAGACGGGACGCATCGGTTGCTCGCCTGCAAAAGGCTGATCGGCGGGCAGCAGCGCCATTACTGGAACGGTCCGCTGACACCGAGAGAGGTGGCGCGACGACCAGCCGTTTCGCGCGCCAGCTTCTCCGCGCCTTCCTGCCAGAAACGCGGCATTCGGCGCCCCGCATAGCCCCATGGATTGGGTTCGGCATGGGGCGCCGAAAAACAAAACAGGCCACACCGGCACCAAAACAAATTTGGAGAGTGGGTTGGGCGTGAATTCGATCACGGGCGCTCCCGATAAGCTTTTTAGCTGTAAAGCAAGCCAACGTCGGGGCCATGTGCACCGGCTAGCTAGACACACAGGGCGCCCACCCAAAGATGTTAAGCAGCTACTCCATCATCTGGTCAAAGCAGTGCAGTAGGTGACACAACAGGATGTCCTTTGCAAGTTGCAACTGTGGATACCAGTCAGCAAGAAAACCACAATTTGCACATAACTAAACATGGTCAACCAAGCAGAAGAGTTTCAAGAAACAAGCTGCCATTTAGCTAGCTATATAAACACATGTCACAGAAAACTATTTTTTAATCTATCTTTCTAACCGCAATTTGCACATAATTAAACATGGTGAACCAAGCAAAGAAGTTCCAAGAAACAAGCTGCCACTAGCTAACTATATAAACAGATGTCGCACAAAAGTATTTTTTGAATCTATCCTTCTACCCTTCAAATAAAATGTCAACTATTTCATGGAAATATGCAGAAGTCTCCAACGACAAGCTGGACCTGGAAGCAATAAACAAACTTGCAACAAAATATTGTCTCAACAACTAAGAACAGCAAAGGGTCGTTCATTTCCCCCTTTCTTTTCTCTCTCTTCGCTGCAGTAGACAGGGAGCTCGTCTTAGCACCGGGCTGATCCCGAGCCTCTCTGGCGGCTATGGCTGGCCGGAGGTGGCGGAGGAGAAGTGCCGGAGTAGTTTTAGGGTAGTGTTTTGGGCTTTGTCCCGTAGTTGTGGAGCGAGGTGCAGATTTTGGTGGTCAGATCTGGACCTTAGGGTTCTTATCGTCGTCGGTTCTTCACTGGTCGGAGGAGCTCGCCCAGGTGAGAGCCATCGTTTCCCTTTGAATAAGGCCGCCGTCGGCTTCCCTCTGATGTGGTTTCGCATCCCTGTGCGCTCCGCCCCTGGCCGGCCGTGGTGGCGAGGGGGTGCGGTCGGCGGGATGCGTGCGGTGGCGTTGACTCTCCTAGCCGGCCGTGGAGGCGAGGAGGAGAGGAGATGTCGCTGCTTCTTCTCCATCAGCGCGGAGGCGGTTCATGGGCTTCTTCGTCTCGGATGGCCTTGAGTCGTCTTCCTGCTCCGTCGAGCCATGGCAGCTTTCCCGGTGTCGGCTTCAGGTGCGGTCCTTGGCGGAGATGTTGAGTGGGAGCTTCTCTCCGGCGGCTTTAGCGGTCTGATTCCGTGGTCCCGCCGGACCAAACGACTGTAGGGCAGTCGCTCCCTGCTGCTTCTTCTGCCTCGACTGGATCCCAGCAGTGCTCCGGCTTGCCGTTCGTCGCAGGAGTTCGTCGGTGTTGAGAAGGACTTGATCACGTTTCCTGCGGTCTTCTGGGGGTCCTTTTTGTATATTTGCAGGGCTGTGTTGTTTCAGTTATTCCCTCTAGGGTTGTTCCTGTAAATTGTACCGTCCCGATGAAATATATGCAGCTTTTCAGGTGCTCCGCAACCGTTCCCGTTAAAAAAAAATACTAATATTTGATGAGTCATTGACTTCAGTACTGAAGCATTGGTAGAAGTTACCAGTGATACTTTTGATAATTGTGGAAACAAACGGAGCACTGCATGCCTTGTAAGCAAAGAGGCCATGTTCACCGGTGGACAGGGCGCCCACCGACAAATAAAGAACATCCACTGCGCACAGGATTCATGGCGAGATTTAGGGAAATGCTATATTCAGTACATTTCTTCCTGGCAATCATAGAAGGGAGCACATGGGACCAAGCCATGGTTACCTTATAAAAATTGCCGGCTCCAGCTGCATGCACATGGTTTCCAGGTAGTCTTGCTTCAAATTCCTCTGGAGTGGACCATGGAGGCAAGGACCAGCAAAAAAAATCCAGTTCAAGACTTGTTCTAGTAGTAGTCTGCTGCAACCTTAAAAATGACTTAAGTATCACATTCTATTCCTTCCATTCCCTCCAAAACTGAGACCACTGATGACTATGGACAATTATTGCTGAGATTTTATCTAAGATCTCAGAGATGTGATCTGATTTGAATTAGATACCTCATGGAATTACAATATGCAGCCGCGACCATATGAGATTGGATACATATACATCACTGTATTACCAAAATGGAGGCTATAATGAAGCTGCTCAGCAGCAACACAAGCCATCCGGATTTTACCCTACTATGGAACTTTTCAATATCATATAATCTACAAATATCGAATATCTTACCTATAGACAATTTAGCTACGGCTAGGCAACCAAAAACAAAACTAAAGAATATGACAGCAAAGCTCCTATTCTCCAAGTCAACCTGCTTATCCCTAAACCGCTCAAACTCTGACCTGCAGACATCACAGCATGATTCACAAAATTATAATCTTAGCAAGCAAATATCATGCTAAGACGGCACAGATGCAAATTCATGACACTGAAGGCAACAATACAAACCTGAGTACGGCATTATCTAGGAGAAGCTGGTCTAACTGTGAGGAAGCAACTGACTTCCAGGAGAGGACGCCATCAATTTCTTTGACCTGAAACACATGAATGCATTATGAGGTACAGAAATAAGAGCGAACTATAGATGAAACAAAATAGAAGCGCAGAAAATTGCATACCATGTGATTTTTGCTGCTCTGAAGCTCCTTCAGCTCCAATTTTATTTTCTCCAGCAGTGCATCTTTGCTATCAATATCAGCGTCAAAATCCTTAAAGATTTGCCCGTATCTGCTGTTGAGTTCCTCTAGGTACCGTTCCAAGACAGAAAAGCTCACATCAAGAGATTGAACTTTCTGCATTAGCACCTTAAGAACTGTATCTCCAGGAATCCTGCCAGCCTGAAGAGTCCTTGTCTCCATAATCTGATCATGAGCACCATTCCTTGACGAATCACCATTTGGTTTATCATCTTCTAGTTCAAATTCATCCTCATCAAGGGGTTCCTCTGAGGAGTCCTTTCCACCGTTAGGCTCCTTCAAAGGTGTTTGCTCAATAGGGTCCTTCAATTTCTCATCAGATTCAACAATTTTGTTCTCAACAGGGATCAAATTCTCGAGCATCTTTTCCACAGCATCCATCCCATACACTTCAAGCATACTCAGTGTACAGTAGCTTGCAGAACCATAATGGTTTAGCAAGTTCAACTTGAGATACCTAGCCCACTTCGGCTCCGGAAAAGTGAAACTCTGAGCTTGCTTCGCATTTGCGACAGTGAATCTCCCGAGTGTTTCCCAGTTTTCCGTGGGATAAATAAGACTGCTCAGCATTTCAAATTCTTTTAAATTAGAAGAGTAGTGCTCAAAATTTGCAAGTGCAATGGTATCTACTAAGGTTTCTTCAGAAAGCTCCAAGATGACAAATTTTCCCTCTGCGGAGCAAGGATTGCGGAGATACTTGTCCTTGTCTTTGTCCAGGATGTTGGAAGCACCTTTGGCCTCCTTGTTAAAATCCAGAACCTTAGCCCCTTTAGCGGCCGAAGCATAATTGTACAGCTGCCCACTGGGTTCCCTTCGATGGATCACATGGCCAGTTTGACTAGAGTCATCCTTTCCCCTTTCAGCGATCGCTCTCGTCTTGAACTCATCAAGACCAGGAACAACAACCCGTGCCAATCTTGTTGGTTTAGGAACATTCTCAGCATCCACATTCTCCGCCGGATGAGCTCCAGAGTGGATGTTTGTGGGAAGAGGACTGTCAGCCTGACCTTCTGACTGCTCAGTTTGGTCATTCTTGGTTAGAGCTTCTTCCTCACCCTGACCTTCTGCCAGCTCAATTTTATTATCCCTGGCTAGAGCTTCTTCCTCACGCTGACCTTCTGACAGATCAATGTGATCATCCTTGGTTACAGCTTCCATGTCATCACTCTGCGCATCATCCTTGGCACAGAGTTCATCTTCCTGGAGCACTGTCTCTTCTGAAAGCATGGCACTTTCATCTAGTTTACCACATGTGTCACTTGACACTGCCAAGTTCTCGTCGTGCCCCTGGTGTACAACACGAGGACTAGGATGGCCTTCGTTCATGGCAGGCTCAGCAACAGGGCGCGCAGAAACAGGGTCTCCTCCATCTGCAGAAATCAGACGACGGAAGTGTTAATTAATCCCAGCCAACAGGTTCGTAAACACCCAAACTCAGATAACTGAGTGAGGACAGAAGGTCGTGGAAAATTTCAGCAACGCGTCTAACAACCAGCAACTTGTAATCAGCAAGACCCCTAACAACCGTGATACGGATCTAAGCCTAGCAGGGTTGGATCGTGCTGCGCGGTTACAACGACTCCACGAACAACTAATCATCTACCGATCACCGTACTACCACGCAACCACCGCAAAGGAGCAGGAAGGATTCATCAAGGCAAAACTTGATCAGAAACAAAGGAGACCAAGGCACGGACCGCACGTACCACGTTGACCGTCGCCGTGGCCGACGAGCGAGTTGAGGAGGAGGAGCGCGACCCAGCACGCGACGACGAGCGAGGCGGAGAAGCCGTAGAGGCGCCGCTTCCTCCCGGCGGCGGCCGCGCCGGCGCTCTGCTCGTGCTCCTGCGCCGCCGCCCTCCTCTTCACAAGCGCTCTCCGCGACTTCTGCATTTTTTTATCCCGCCTCACATACGCGCCCCGAAACACCGATAGTACCCGAGGGGCGGCGGCGGCGTGGGGAGTCCCAACTCCCGAGCGAATCCGATGCCGGGGGGCAAGCGCTCAGAACCGGGGGCGCGAATCGGCGGGACAGATCGGGGACGGGCGGTTCGGGGAGGGGGACGCGCGGCGGTGGAGCGAGCTGCGCGGATGGGCGGGGTCCTTTTGTAATAACGGCCGGAGCTCCATCGGGGGGAGGGAGGAAGGAAGGAGAAGGAGGAGAAGAGGAGGTGGAATTGAGGTGGAGGTGGCGTTCTATGGGTTTTTGTATCGGAGATCTTGTCGGCTTCCACCTCTCTGGCACGGTGATTCATCGCGAGCCGTGGCCTGTCCAGCCTGTGCCGCTCCTCCTGATGAGTTGGCCTTTTGGGCTCTTGCGTCGTGGCCTGCGCGTGCCGTTGAAAAAGTTTCACCGGTTATTACAAACTGCAAAATTCAAACAAAATCAGGGAGAGCCAAGGTGTAGAAGGCCAGATTACGTTGCAGGAAATACGGGGAAACGGCCAAATTTATGGTGGATGATAAAGGATTTTATTTACTACTAGTAATAAATTGTGTCCATTAACGTTTTGTATCGGTGATGATCGACCACGCCTTGTCGACAGGTAGCTGGACGGTACCGCGTCAACTGAATATGAATACGTACGTGATGTGGCCGACATACACGTCACAGTTTTGCTCGAGTGCACGCCACGCGCGCGTGCCAATAATGGCCCTCCGCGTGGGCGTGCCATGATTCATGCTGGCCTCCTAGGTGCTACCGTGTACGGACCCATCTGCTCCTCCTCTCCCGCTCCCGCTCCGCTCACTGACAGGCGGTCCCGAGAAACCCTTTCCTCTTCTGCCTTGGGAGTTGCGAACCGTTCCGTTTTCCGAATCTCGGGGCGGCAGAAAACAAGTAGCCACCGCCCAAGGCCCAAAGCCCAAACCGGCGCCGTAAATTCGCTCCTGTGATTTCGCGGGGACTCCCTCTAGTCCTCCTCTTCCTCGTTGCGGCGCGACTGTGAGGGCACGGAGCTCGTCGACCTTGCGCCCAGATCCGCCACCCATGGCGAGGGAGTCGGCCTGCGCCGTCTACGTAGGTGAGCCCCGCTTCGCTTCGCACTCCCTTTCCCCACCCCCAGCTCGCGGAATCGCCGCATCTACCCCAGGTTTTGGAACTCCCTTAGTTCGAATCGAACTAGATCCCTCGCCTAATCGAAGTATTTGAAAGGTGTGCGACTCGGTGATCGATAGAGGGAGCGTACATATCCCATTTTAGAGCACTTTACTTGCGATTCATCCCCTTTTGAGCTCATAGCAGGATTATGTTTCGAGCTTGTTTAGTGGCTCGTTTGTACTATGCTATTATTGTGGTGCCGCCGGCTGTTAGGGATAATACTTATTGCCGGCTTGTGTTTGTCGATTTGTTTCACGTCATCTGGATAGTACTAATTTGCCGGCCAAAGGGTCCCTGATGTTTCAGTCTTGCAACTTGTTATTATAGACTAAAATACATAATGCTTAACGATAGAATCATGTCACCGCTAGGCTGGCAGCCTGCCACATGTAGCTCGAGTTGCTAATTTGCTGGTTGACAAGTTCTTGTTTGGTTAAACTGTATACAACCTTAAAGATTTTGTATCATGCTGTTGCATTGTCTCTCAGGTTTGCTTGGTACTAGTATTTTGGACATAGCATCTCAGATTTTACGTGTAGTTTGAGAATTACCACACTCTTCTTAATACTTGGAAAAGTCGGACTGATAAATTTAGAGCTGGGCCGTAGACTTGTTGTGATGTCTTCTATACTACCTCCGTTCCGTAAAATAAGACGTGTATATATTTTTAAAGTCGAATGATGTATACTTTGACCAACTTTTTAGAAAAACTATCAACATCTACCATAACGTGCACCATGTCAAATCAATGTCATTAGATACATCACGACATACATTTTCAGACTATATCTATATACTATCATAGTTCTCAACAGATTTTTCTATAACCTTGGTCAAATTTTACATCGTTTGACTTCTGGAAAAATTTATACGCCTTATTTTACAGAACAGAGGTACTAGTACTTTTTTAACGAACTGTTGTTTTTTGCATTATGCTGCATTGCTGCTGTTTTAAGACATCAATTTGTGCATATTATGTTTTCTGTGGATAATCTTTAGTGTTCAGTAGTTTGATTATTTTGTATGGATTTCTTTAACATTCCCGTGTAACTCCTGCCTTCAGGCTTCTGCATTCTTTTGTATTACTTCAGTAAAGCTTTGTGTTCTATTAGTCTTACTGACCTACTATTTTCAATAGGCAACTTGGATGAGAAGGTACCTGAAAAAGTCTTGTATGAAATTCTTATTCAGGCAGGTCATGTGGTAGACCTACACATACCCTCTGATAAGGAAACTGGCCGTCCAAAAGGTTTTGCTTTTGCGCAGTATGAGACAGAGGAAATCGCTCAGTATGCTGTTAGACTGTTTTCAGGACTTGTTCAGCTTAATGGTAAAACACTTAAATTTGGGGTATGTTTCTTCTTTTGTCATCTTTAATGTATGCTACATCTGCACAATCATTAGCCTACAAATTAACATTAGTTATATAATTGCAACTTACCTAGTTAGAACACGCTAATTGTCGTTCTTTCTTGTTGTTACCGTGTATACATATGTATTTGTGCTAACATAAGAAATATCAAGTGCCTAAATTCATATCAATTTTGACAGCTTTCCGGATAAGACAAACCCTCATCAAATGGCAATAATCCAGTAATAATGCCTAAACTCAATCCTATACCATTACCAAAGCAGCCTCAGTTTGTGCATTGTAGTGATATGCTTGTGTCGCATAAACCAGCATATCCGGTGGTAAATGGCGGGGTTCCACATAGTGGCTTTTCACACAGTTATTATCCTTACGGTGTTCACCCTCAAGGTGAGGCTATTTCCTAGGTTTGTTTATACGTATTACATGATATGTGTTTTAACCTCATCCTGTTCTATTGTTTGCTCTTTGGAACAGCATTGCCAACTCGACCGGTGCATGAGCACACAGAGTTTGTCCACGGTATGTATGATTACAACAGTCATGTATATGGTTCTGTTCTGAATGCTAGCTATGGAGGCTATGTTCTGAATGCCGTTGGTCATGGAGCTCCGAGGCAACCATTCATGTACCCATCCTACTAGGTAGTAGGCACCAAAGAGTGGAATCTGATAGGCAGAGTAGGCAGGTTGAATGTAGCATCTTAGTTCATCAAATTCTCAGTAGCATCTTGGTCGTAATTCATTTCCATGCATGTAAATATGGCTAATAGCCTACTATAACCATGTTGTTAATGGTAAGTTGGTAACAGAAGGCTCTGCCCTGAAGATAGCCATGTATATTGTACAATCTATCCTTGCCTCAAAGATAGCCTAGTACTGTAGTACATCTTCCTCTTCCTGGGAAAATAAATAAATGCAACGGTATGGTCTGTTGTGCACCCTTCAACTTGTGAACCAGTGATCATATGCATGGACGATTTGACTTATTCTTAAAGTTCATTGCCATGTACTTGAATGACAATTACTCTTACTTACCCAGAAGATGTTGATGTTTCAACTGGGGGGGCATGTTTATTTGTAAATAAAACCCAGTGAAGTGAAGTGAACTGTCCTTGACCATCACAGAAATGAATCTCCCATCGGGGACAAGTAAGTTCTTCCTCACCAACCATATTGTGTGATGGCCAAGTGATGGTTCTGTCATAAAAGCTTCGTGATGCAGTTCTCTATTTCTGTGCTCCGGTGTCATTGCCAGCTCGAGTCTTAAGTCTTTGAGAGTTGAGACTAGGAAAACTTTGGTGTTAGGTGAAGGTGGAAAAAAGATGGCGGTGCTTGGTGTCTTGACAAGTTTGCCCTATTTTGTACTAGTGCTGTTCCACCTATCCTCTGATGTGTCATACTACTCATTGGTGACTAATTCAGAAAGTCACTGTCCGAACCACCTCAATACGAGCCTCTACCAAGTGATAAACATATTTATACCACTACCCATCGTCCACTTGTTTCTATTGTGCTGTAAAATGGCATTACATTACAATTGTGTCAGTATTTGAATTTAACCTTCTCCCCCTTTGACTCACCTAACCTAATACTTTCTTTGTTCCACAATATAAACCTTTTTAACACACTAACAGAGGGAGTAGTATCTTATCCCTAAACAAACATTCTACAGCAAGAATACTTTGCTCTTTTGTTCTTCTCATCTCAACATTGGACCCTTTAAAGCCTTCTTCCAGGTCTTAAACCACACTTGAAGCCATGCATCATCGCACCAAGATGGTCCTCCTCATTGCTTCTCTCCGCAAGTAAGTTATCTCTAATGCTCTACTGACCTAGACGTTAGGGCTTCTTTCCTTGTCTGCTTGTTTATTCTTTAGCTTCAGACAAGGCACATATCATCTCTGCTTTTTTCTGGTGCAACTGCAACGGATATGAAATCCGAAATCATTTCTGCATAAAGACTGCTACTTCTGCAGCTTTCCCTCTGCAACGTCTGTCTCCAGAACTTTTGCATCTCCCCGTAGTATGTGATATAGCACCGCAAAGATCGCAACCTCAACAACCAGCCATACACCGACACATGTACGTCCATGTAGGCTCAGCCCGTTCGGAGCTTGCATGATCTCTCGCCCATCAGAGCCAGGAAGTCGACGATGAGGAGGGCAAGCCCGGAGATGCAGGATGCTTCCCGCGCCGGCGAGGGTGAGGAATCCAGCGTGTTCTTCTGCGTGGCTGCCACGTCCAGGGGCCGCAGGAACAAGCTGTCGTACTTCCGCTCCAACGCGGCCGGCGAGGAGGAGATGGAGGCGGCTCGCGCGCTGTCGGCGCTCTGCCTCGACCACGCGCCAGAGCACCACCAGTGGCACCATCACACCGTCGACGGGAGGCGCACGTTCGCGTTCCTGGGAAGCGAGGAGGACGGCCGCACGTACCTCGCCATCGCTGAGCCCACGCCGGGTGGCACCGAGGTCGTCCGGTTCTTGGAGCACGTCCGCGACGCGTGCAGCGCGGCGCCCAGGAGGCGGCGGATGCGCGACGAGGCGGTGTCCCGCGTCGTGCGGCAGTTCGTACAGACGCTGCAAGCGGGGCCGACCTCCTCATCTGCCGTGAACGCTGTGCTCGCAGGCGCCGGGTCGCAGCGTCTGTCGGTCTGCCACAAGCTTGTGCTATGTTCTGGTACTACCAAAAATTATTCAGGTGCGCGAGAAACAGTGTTAAACCCTCGCAAAAAAAAAGAGAAACAGTGTTAAACATCTGGCTCGTTAAATACCGTACCGCACTAGCAGCTTTAAACATCTGGCTCGGTGGATCATGCACGTCTACAGCGCGTAATTATATCAAAATCTCTCTTGCCACAACAATGAGATAAGTTGCAAGTGAAAACACAGTGGGAGGCTTGCAGAGTTATGATGTTTACTCTACAGAAAAAAAATATGTTAGTGTGAAGATTCTTTCCGATACTTTGCTATTATGGGCGGGTCCCAAGAGCATCTCCACTCATACGGCGTTTCCAAACATTCGGCCTGAGAACGATCAGTTTCCCACTCGTGTTCCCGGACTGAGTTGTCAAGCTTTGGCCAAATTTTGAACAAATACGGCAAAATTTTGATGAATTCAGGCGATTGCATTAAAATATAGGCGAGTTCGTACATGTTATATCAAATTCGGACATATACCCGAATTTTGACTATAATAGGCTAAGAAAAACTTTAAAAAACATCGAAATAACTAAACTAACGGATGCCGATGCCGACGGGGCGCGTCGATCACATGCCGAAGTGACGGTAGAAGGACGTGTAGTCGGCGTCCTGGATCCCGTTGTCGTCGCCGAAGTGACGGTAGAAGGACGTGTAGTCGGCGTCCTGGATCCCGTTGTCGTCGCCGAAGTGACGGTAGAAGGACGTGTAGTCGGCGTCCTGGATCCCGTTGTCGTCGCTCGGTGGCTGCGGTGGCCGGGAGCTACCTGGCGGCGTCGCCGCAACACCACGGCCGCGATGAGGGACCGACGCACGTGTCGGGGGCCTGCATCGACGGCACGTCGTTGAGGGAGCGCTCCAGCGCCATCTTCAAGACAACGTGTCCTCGTCGACGGGAACCGCCCAGTCTGCCGGCTCGGCCTTCGGCGTGCGCAACTTTGGCCTCGCCAGCCGAAGGTGGCCACTCGATGGCGACAACGCGTGACGTTCGTTGATGAGGATGCCGCGTGGACGTGTTCGGGCGGCGAGCGCACCGGCAACTCCATCCCCCGCTTCATCGGGCGAAGCGGCGCCGTGTTGCGTGATGAGAGCGCTGGCGCCAAGACGGATGAGCACGAGGCCGACACCGACGATGAAGACGAGACACTGCCCATCCTTCTCGACACCTAGTTGGCCGCCGCCGGGTGGCCGACGACGGCGAGCGCGCAGGATAGCCCCGCCGCGGGATATCCCTAGTGCTGATATGCTCGAGGACAGCAACGAGTGTGCGGTCGGGCGCACTCACCACCGTCGTTGTCCTGCGGCGTTGTTGCGTGCCAGTGATGGTCCTACACCATCTTAGGTTGCCAGTTGCTGGTTCCGGCGTTCGACGAAGAAGCTCCTAGTGGGCGAGGTTTCCCAGGTCCTTGGCGGCTCCGGATCTTCCATGGCGGAGGTGGTCGCCTGTATCTCCTCCACCAGCTCATGGCCCTCCGGCACCGGCGGCATGGGCATGTCGCCCGCGCTGATCTTCCAGGTCGGCGGGCACCGGAAGTCCGGCGGCACCAGGTAGCCGACATCGTGGAGCAGTCGTGCCTCACACGGCTGCAGAGAGCGCCGACCGAAGTCGTTCATTGCCGCAGGGTTGCCAGGATATCGCTCCGCCATCTCTTCCGCCGAACTCTTCCTTCTCGTCGCTCGGGAAGTTTGTTGGTTGGGGGATGGAGGTGAGATTATGTGCTCTGGGAGACAGCGAGAACACATGCATTTATAGCCGAAAGAGGAAAGGACGGCAAAGGCGGGAGGGGTGTAAGGGCGTGGGCATGAAAAGTGGAAACGGTGGGAAGGTGGGCCGGTGGTGGCGCGCCATTACGGCGATGCGTGGCCGACGAGACAGGTGGTCGTTTCCCGGCTGAAATGGATCGTATGGGCACCTAGAGGGGGGTGAATAGGTGCTACTTCAAATTTTAATGCCTTTTCAATTTTAGGCTTGACACAAAAGGTAAATTCTCTAGATAAGCTATTAAGAAGAATTTCTCTATATGCAAACCTAGCTACTAGCGAGTAAAGGTGAGTGAGAAAGAGGAACGAGTAAACCGTAGTGGAGCACGCAGAGACACATGATTTGTTTTACCGCAGTTCCTTCCTTGTTAAGGGAAGTACATATGCGTTGGAGGGGTGGGCGGTACTAAGACCACCACGCCACAATAGGCCTCACCCTATTCTCCGATGGATCCCGCCACCAAAGGCCTGATCCACCTTTCCACTATAGGAACCCTTTGAGGCGGGAACCGGCGCCTTTACAAAACTAGCGGGGCACAACTCCACAACCAAATTGGAGGCTCCCGTAATGACAACAAGCTGCCACAAGAACAAGTTATCAATAACAAAACACAAGATCTAGATATTAACGAGAATACTAGATCGGGGATTTCTCCAAGTGAATGGAGAGGAGTTGGTGCGCTTGATTCGTGATGACAATGTGGATTGTCTCCTCCTTCAATTCCACCAAAGATCGGAGCATTCGGGTGGTTGAAGTGAGAGATCTAGAGTGAGAGCTCTTGCAATGGTTCTGACACTTTTCGAATGAATCAAGAAGTCTGAAAGGAGGGGATGAAGGGGCTTTTATACCCCTGCACCCACGGAGCCGTTGGAGCCATTTGGGGCCGGATTATCCAACCCAAGTGAGGGCCGGATTATCCGGGCAGGAAAAACTCCGCCCCAGACTTGGATTATCCGGCAAATAATCCGCCCCCACTCAGAGAGACGCGCCGAGCCTACCCTTGATCATCTCCTGAGCGCCGGATTATCCGGCCAGGGAAGGAAAAACCGCCCCCATTCGGATTTTCCGGGAGAAAATCTGAACCTACTCAGAGCGTCGCGCCGTTATTGCCTTTGATCGTCTTCTGGGGCCCGGATTATCTGGCCTCATGCGAGGGCCAGATTATTCGGCCAGGGGAGGAAAAACTGCCCTTGTTCGGATTTTCGGGAGAAAATCCGAGCCCACTCAGAGCGTCGTGCCTTGGCTGCCATTGCCAAAAGAGTTAGGCCAGATTATCCGGCCCTTGATAGGGGCGGATAATCCGCCCCCTCCCCCCCAAACACAAAATCATTCCCTGCACACTTAGCACACATGAGAAAAACTCCATGGTATTGTTATCTAACACTCAAAACACAGGGAACCATGAAATGTTCTTTCAATCTTCCCCTTTTTGGTGTTAGATGACAATACTAGGATTTGCAGGAAAGATCTCAAGATAACAAGATTTAATGAATGAAAAAGACTCCCCTCAATGTGTGTATACAAAAAATGCATTTGATTACAAATACACACAAGAGGGTACATGTCTATTTCATTGGAACATATGTGAAAATCTTATACCACCGGTAGGGAGATAGATGCGTCCTCAACATATTATAAGAATATCCAATGATAGCCATAGTGAGCGCCTCCCTCGATATAGATATCCAATAGCCATAAGAATATCCAATAAGATAGATGACTCCATATGAATAATCCATAGGATAAATCCACATCCACACAAACAAAGTCTCATACGACACAAAACACACATAAAAGTTCGACGCTAAAAGGGGCACAAGCGAGAAAAAAAAACATGAAACGCTAAGAGCAAGAGCTTGTGCCCGACCTATGCAAATCCTTAGAGACCTAATAGAACTACTTCTCCCCCTTTGGCATCGAGACGCCAAAAAGGAAGAAGAGTGATGCTAACGCCCCAAGGGATCAAGTAACAAAACCTTGCTTCGTCAAGTGGCTTCGTGAAAATATCAGCAAGTTGGTTCTTCATGCTCACAAAAGCTAGGTCAATATCGCCTCGAGCAACATGGTCTCGAATAAAATGATTCTGAATCTCAATATGCTTCGTCCTTGTGTGCTGTACCGGATTGTACACAATTTTGATTGCACTTTCATTATCGCATAAAAGAGGCACTTTGTCACAATTGACACCGTATTCCTTTAAAGTTTGCCTCATCCATAATAACTGAGTGCAGGCACTAGCAGCAGCAACATATTCAGCTTCGACGGTGGAGAGAGATATACAATTCTGCTTTTTAGAAGACCAACAAACTAGAGACCTTCCCAAGAACTAACAAGCTCTAGAAGTTGATTTCTGATCATCCTTATCACCAGCCCAATCTGAATCAGTGTAACCACATAGAGAGAAATTGGAGCCCTTGGGATACCATAAACCAAAGTTAGGGGAATGAACCAAATATCGGAAGATCCTCTTGACCGCCACTAAGTGGCTTTCTTTAGGAGCCGCTTGATACCTTGCACACACCCCCACACTCAACACAATATCAGGTCTAGATGCGCAGGTATAAAGAAAAGAGCCGGTCATGGACCGGTATACCTTTTGGTCCACATCTTTACCGTGGGGGTTAAGTTCAAGGTGACATTTTGTTTGCATCAGAATGGCGACGCCATTAAGATCCGTCATCTTGAATCTCTTGAGCATGTCTTGGATGTATTTTGCTTGATTAATGAAGGTTCCTTCTCTAAGTTGCTTGATCTCGAATCCAAGAAAGAACCGTAACTCCCCCATCATAGACATCTTAAACCTGTCAGTCATAAGTTTTGAAAATTCTTCATTAAAAGCTTTATTAGTAGAGCCAAAGATGATATCGTCTACATATAGTTGGCATACGAAGAGCTCCCCCTTAACCTTCTTAGTAAAAAGAGTGGGATCGATTTTCCCAACTTCGAACCCACGGTCTAGCAAAAGCTCTTTAAGGTGCTCATACCATGCACGTGGGGATTGTTTAAGGCCATAGAGTGCCTTATCGAGTTTGTAGACATGGTTCGGGAAGTTAGGATCCTCAAATCCCGGGGGTTGATTTACATATACCAACTCATGTAGAGGACCATTAAGAAACGCACTCTTAATGTCCATTTGCTGCAATTTAAAATTATTATGAGCAGCATAAGCAAGAAGGATACGGATGGACTCAAGACGAGCCACAGGAGCATAGGTCTCGCCGAAGTCAATGCCCTCAACTTGGGAATAGCCTTGTGCCATGAGTCTCGCCTTGTTCCTCACAAAAATGCCATTCTCATCTTGCTTGTTTTTAAATATCTTCCGATAACATTGCGGCAATCCTTGGGCTTCTCTACTAATTTCCAAACCTTGTTGCGTTCAAAATTATTCAACTCTTCATGCATAGCAACAACCTAGTCCGGATCTTCAAGAGCTTCAAGCACTTTCTTGGGTCCCACCATTGAGATGTGAGCTTGATGCTCACCGAAACTTGCCAACTCCCTTCTTGTGGAAACCCTTCGTCGAAGATCACCTACAACTTTGTCAAGAGTGTGACCCCTTAACTCAAGGTTCCTATCGGCACGAGCTTTGCGACGAAGTTCAATAAGCTTGTAGTCTCTTGGGGGAATAACTTCATCATTGGAGTATTCGTTGGAATCATTGGCTTGGCCTTGATCTGTAACTTGATTAGCAGGAGTCGAAGATGATGAACCTTGCCCTTGATGTGGATCAACAGCCGTAACAGGAGGTTGTTACACTGCAGGAGTTTTAGGGCCAGATAATCTGGCCTGGGAGATCCTGAAGCATCTTCACTGGGTTGACTAGAACTTGCTCGAACTAGCGAGTGGCCGGATAATCCGGCCTGGGACTTGCAGATGTTTCTTCGGTATGATGATCAATATGGTCGTTAGTGGAGTGATGGCCGGATAATCCGGTGTCGACCGGATAATCCGGCCTGGAGTATTCAGGAGCATGTTGACCTTCAGCATTTGGTGGAGTTGGTGTAGAAGTTTCTCCCGTGGTTGGAGCATGTTGAATCTGTGTAGATGAGGGCTCTACATGAGTAGAGCATTGTCCTTCCCGATCCACCACAAGGGGTTCCTCAATGGGGAGAAAAAATCCCACGCCCTTTCTTCTTATGGCATCTTGGGGTATTTCAACATCTGCATCACAAACATCAACTTGCCCCGCACAGGAGCCATCATTTTCCTCGAACACCACACTACAAAATTCTACAACAGTTCCAGAGAGCTTATTGTAGACTCTATAAGTGTGGGATTCGACACCATAACCAACAAAAATTCCTTCTAAAGCCTTAAACTCAAATTTAGATAAACGAACTCCTTTGATGAGAAAGAAACACTTACAACCAAATACCCGGAAGTATGAAATGTTTGGCTTGTTACCGGTAACTATTTCATACGGAGTCTTGTCCAAGATTTTACGGAGGTATAGCCGGTTGGATGAATGACAAGCGGTAGAGATTGCTTCAGCCCAGAAGTTATATGGAGACTTGAATTCAGCTAGCATAGACCTTGCCATATCCATTAGGGTCCGGTTCTTCCTCTCGGCAACAACATTTTGTCGAGGGGTGTACATAGCGAAATATTGATGTCTTATCCCCTCTTCACTTAGGAATTCATTTAATGTGTAGTTCTTGAACTCGGAGCCGTTATCACTTCTTATTGCCAAAAAAGGGACATTGTGTTGACGTTGAACCTCGTTGGCGAAGTCGATGGCAGTTTGTTGAGTCTCGCTCTTCAACTTGAAGAAATACACCCAAGTGTATCTTGAGTAATCATCAACAATCACAAGGCAGTACTTCTTCCCACCGAGGCTTGCATGTGATGGAGGACCAAAGAGGTCCACATGAAGGAGCTCCAAGATCCTTTTTGACGAAATAATAGTCTTCCTTCAATGAGGAGAGTCATGCATTTTCCCTTCAACACAAGCCCTGCAAACATGATCTTTGGCAAAGGAAACATTTTCTTTTAGTTCAAGGATGTGGCCACCCTTGTGGAGACTTTGCAAAGTTCTCATATTGACGTGGGATAGTCGATGATGCCATAACCAACCCGCGTCAGCCTTTCCGAAAAGACACATCGGGCCTGGTTTCCCCTGAAAAGTCCACCATGTACAGGTCATTTTCGACATATCCCACAAAAGCGACTTTTAGAGACTTGCTCCACAAGAGTACCACCAAATCAGCATCAATAAAAGCTGCAAAGCCCATCTTACCAAGGGCGCGAACTGAAAGTAAATTGTAACCGAGGGTCTCAACAAGCATGATGTTCACGAGAGAGATATCGTGAGCAACCACAACTTTGTCGAGACCCAATACCTCAGATTTTGACTTGTCACCATAGGAGACAGTTATATGATCATGGTTTGGCCGCATCTATGTGATGATATCCTTGCTTCCGGTCATGTGACTCATGCACCGGCTATCGAGTACCCATTTAGACCCACCGGAAGCATAGCCCTGCAAGAAAGTTACTTCTTGGTTTTAGGTACCCATTTTTCAATGGGTCCTCTCATGTTAGTGACAAGGGTCTTGGGGACCCAAATAGACCAAGGAATGTAACAGTCATAAGGACCTAGATAACTAGCATAAACATCACCATAATAATCACAATATAACTCAAAGTTAGGATTGTTAGCCCCTGCAAAACCATCATAATGAGACTTGTCATTGGTGGTGGTGCTAGTCTTTGGTTGAGCAGTCTTGCTCTTCTTCTTGTTCTTCTTCTTGTTCTTTGTCTTGGGAATATAACCAAGACCCTCTTTTCCATTGTTTGTCCTTTGCTTGCTAAGTATATCATCTATAACTTCTTTACCTTTGTGTTGAGATCCCTTTTAAAGTTCTTCTTATCCACAAGATGGTGTGGAGGTGTTGGGCATATCATACTTCTCTAATTCAGTTTGGAGCTGGTCACAAGACTCATTTAGAGTAGAGTGTTCACTCTCCAATGCCTTGTGAGCAATGTCAAGTTTCTCAAACTTCTCCGAGAGTCTAGCATGAGCAGCCCCAAATTCAATCTTTTCCTTCTTTAGTTTCTTTACCTTGGCAAGAGCGTTGTCATGTTCTTTGATGAGCTGAGCCACAACTTCTTCATGTGACTCCTCAATTGATTCGAGTCTCTCTTCCAAGGATACTCGAGCTTCCTCTTCTTCTTCCAAGGCATTCTTCAAGGAGGCTATCTCCAAGGCATCTTCTCTTTCAATTCTGCCCTTTTCTTCGAGAACTTTGGATTGGGCAAGTTGACTCATAAGAGCATCAAAATGAAGTTTGTGCTCACCTTGCAGGTTAGAGAAAAAATTGTCCAAAGCAATAACTTCTTCTTTTACCTTGAGACTAGTATGATCATCCATGTCCATATTTATGTTAGTCTTAGGAAATGAAGAAATAGAAGATGATACCTCGGACCCTCTTGCCATAAGGCAGGTGACGTTGTTGTTGATGGCATTTTCATTTGGAGAGTCGAAGAGTGATGATGGAGTAGATGTAGTGATTATAGCAGCCACCTCACGAGCACCATCTTCATCCTCTTCATCTTCACTTGCAGAGGAATATTCTTCTTGTGCCACCAAGACAATCTTGGGTTGTTTCTTGTAAGGGCCATTCTTTTTGATAAATGGCTTCTTTCGAGGTGCTTTGGATGTTTCTTTAAGGATGAGCCTGCCACCATTGTCTTCTCTATTTTGATATGGACACTCAACCATAAAGTGTAGCCTATCTCCACAATTGTAGCATGTTCTCAGTTTTGGGCCATTCTCTCTTCTTCCACTTGACCCATTCTTGCGCTCTAGTTCTGACTTGGCATTGGCTGGATCCTTCCAAAAGTTCCTTGCATACAATGCCATGTACTCACCATGAGCACGCTTGACTTCCTCAGGGTATCCCATGGAGACACTCTCAAAACCTCTTTCATCCACATCTTGCTCAACAACATTTGCCTTCAGAGCAACATTGACCCCTTTTTGCATTCCAATGGCTCGGGCACGAGCATCTTCCGCATTCTTAGCTGCAACCTTGAATGATGCCATTTCTTGCATGACTTCATTGGAGGTCATTTGATGGTAGTTGTGTCTACCCTGCAAGCTCTTCAAGTCCGTTGTCTCAAAAGGTATTAGAGCACTCACATATTTCCTTTTTATCCAAGCATCATCGATGTGAGTGGCTCCATGCTTTCTAAATGTTGTTGCAATTCCCTTGAGTCTTCTATACATATCACTCCGAGCTGTATCATGTGGAGAGCCATTGCATTCAATTGACTATCCACCACTTCTCTTCTTGTCAAGTTGGTGTGATCTCCAATATGAAGACCCTCTTTGATGATCCTCCAAAGTTCAATTGAGGAGCTGCACACATGAGACTTTATTAAGAATTGTCATTGATTAAAAGAAGATGTAGTGAGCTTGGGTGGATCACCCCTATTGTTTATATGAGGATGAGGGATAGGTGGATCGGGGGAATATAGGTGATGAACCTCACTATAGTCCTCCTTACCACTTCCCTTCTTAGAGGCGGAACCATTATGTTTTTCACCTACCCCTTCATCTTCCTTGGATCCGGTGTCAGCCTTATCCTTGGATGATGGAGTGGAAGCCTCCGAGGAGGATGGAGATGGGGTTGCGGATGATGTGAGGCGAGCAATCATTTGTTGCATCTCCTCCATCTTGGTCTCAAAGGATCTCAACAAGGTTGTTTCCAACGTCTTGAGATCATCCATTGTGACCTTGTCCACAGCCTCATTCCCTTTCTCCTTGGTACCCATACTGGGGCTCTGATACCAATTGAAATGGATCGTATGGGCACCTAAAGGGGGTGAATAGACGCTACTTAGAATTTTAATGCCTTTTCAATTTTAGGCTTCACACAAAAGGTAAATTCTCTAGATAAGCTATTAAGAAGAATTTCTCTATATGTAAACCTAGCTACTAGCGAGTAAAGGTGAGTGAGAAAGAGGAACGAGTAAACCGTAGTGGAGCACGCGGAGACACATGATTTGGTTTACCGCAGTTCCTTCCTTGTTAAGGGAAGTACATCTGCGTTGGAGGGATGGGCGGTACTAAGACCACCACGCCACAATAGGCCTCACCCTGTTCTCCGATGGATCCCGCCACCAAAGGCCTGATCCATCTTTCCACTATAGGAACCCTTCGAGGCGGGAACCGACGCCTTTACACAACTAGCGGGGCACAACTCCACAACAAAATCGGAGGCTCCCGTAATGACAACAAGCTGCCACAAGAACAAGTTATCAATAACAAAACACAAGATCTAGATATTAACGAGAATACTAGATCGGGGGTTTTCCAAGTGAATGGAGAGGAGTTGGTGCGCTTGATTCGTGATGACGATGTAGATTGTCTCCTCCTTCAGTTCCACCAAAGATCGGAGCCTTCGGGTGGTTGAAGTGGGAGATCTAGAGTGAGAGATCTTGCAATGGTTCTGACACTTTTCGAATGAATCAAGAAGTCTGAAAGGAGGGGATGAAGGGGCTTTTATACCCCCTGCACCCACGGAGCCGTTGGAGCCATTTGGGGCCAGATTATCTGGCCCAAGTGAGGGCCAGATTATCCGGCCAGGAAAAACTCTGCCCCAGACTCGGATTATCCGGCAAATAATCCGCCCCCACTCAGAGCGACGCGCCGAGCCTGTCCTTGATCATCTCCTGGGGGCCGGATTATCTGGTCCCATGCGAGGGCCGAATTATCCGGCCAGGGAAGGAAAAACCGCTCCCGTTCGTATTTTTCGGGAGAAAATCCGAACCTACTCAGAGCGTCGCGCCGTTGCTGCCTTTGATCATCTTCTGGGGGCCGGATTATCCAGCCAAGGGAGGAAAAACCGCCCCTGTTCAGATTTTCCGGGAGAAAATCCGAACCCACTCAGAGCATCGCGCCTTGGCTACCATTGCCAAAAGAGTTAGGCCGGATTATCCGGTCCTTGATGGGGGCGGATAATCCGGCCCCCCAAACACAAAATCATTCCCTGCACACTTAGCACACATGACAAAAACTCCACGATATTGTTATCTAACACTCAAAACATAGGGAAGTATGAAATGTTCTTTCACCAGCAGTCCGCCGCGGAAGCCGAGACAACGGAATGAGGATGACTCGGTTTTCATATGCTGATAGAGCGGGGCCACCGACGTGGTCTTTTTATCCAACTTCGCTACATCCGGCATTCCTAGACGGTTCCCGGTGCCCCGGGTTCGGCCACGGAACCCCGGATGTAATTTGGGCCGAATCCTACCAAAACTGGATGCCTGAGAACGTGGGTGGGCGAATTTTTGCCATCCGGATAAAAAACTAGCCTGAGAATGTCCTTTTGGAAATGCTAGTGAAGATGCTCTAAGGACATGTACAATGCTAGAGAAGATGGGTCTTGTCTTAGCCCTCCACGTAAACTAGAGAAGGTAATAAAAATAAGTTGCACAGTGGGTTATCTTTTATTGTCATCTGTAAGAATTAATGTGAGTTGACTAATTATAGTAAAAGTTGTGTTGATAAGAGAAGCCACAATATACGAGAAAAATAGTCTTCTCTTATTTTTAAAGGATTATTCCTTAGATAAGTCAAGCTTCTCTTTTTTCATCCTCTTTCCTCCAATTAAGTAAAAATCCGATGTGATAACCGTAAGAAAAGACTGATGTATTACGAGTTATGGTTTCTTGGGCCCGGGCACCCGAAATCTCCATTTTCAAGGGTGGTTGATGGATGGCAATCAATAGAGCTAGCCGACGATGCAGATGAAAAGGTCGAAAAATAACTCCAGCTTTATACATGTATAAACAAACCAAAAGAAAATTCTCACAAAAAAAAACAAAAGAACAATAAACCTACGAACCTATGACTTTGACAGAAGATCTGCGTCAACTTTGTTGCAGTACCAGATCTCTTTCCTTCCCAAAGAAACAGTAAGGAAAATATAGAAAAAGCACGTAACCACTAGTCGAGACGTTGCCTCTTGTCCCGGTTTTTAAGTGGTTTTAGTCTTGATTGCCCAATCGGACGAGACAATCAGGTCTAAAGCCACACCTCTTTAGTCTTGGTTGTGCTACGAACTGGGACTAAAGGGGATCCACGTGGTCACTGTCTGAGTGAGGAGGAGGATCATTCGTCTCGTTTCGTATTATGAACTGGGATCAATGTTTCTCTGTCGCGGCAGCATTTTAGGCTTTTTCGTGCCGTGACAGAGGATTCATTTTATTTATTTCCTTTTTATTTTGTGTTTTACTCTCAGCAACAAAGAAACCATTATATTACACAACATACAGTACACGAGTTTTATGCATATATACAATATAATATCTTTTACTATATATCCCTTTTCCACTATCAACATCTGCCGATAGTATTCTCCTTTTTGATATATGACCTCCGCATCTAAAAATCTCGCAATTTTCTCTTAAATTTCTCGTACGCGATCCTTTGGTAGAAGATCGTCCCGCAACCGTTCGATCTAATTTAAAAAAGGAGTATAAGAATGAAATTAAACAGAATTGATGGTAAAAAAATAAAATTATAAATATTGTTTACGTGCTCGAAGTTATTCTAAATTTCTGCCCGTCTCACAGGTCGTCTGACGAATGAACTCGCAAAAATAGTAGCCACATAAATTATTTCCGTCTTCCTGCCTCAGGCACTTCACGAGAACAGAGTTCAATCAAAATAATAATCAAGCATGCTAATGTTATCGAAATTAGAATCAAAGAGATGCGCGAATCTAGCTAGTAGTACTTACATCTAGTGGTTTAAATGTAAACTCCTCTTTCCAGGCACCCTTAGCCTTGTTGATGAACCGTTTTCAAGCGTTACCCGGTTAAGAAAATGAATAAGAAGAGTTATTAATTACTTGATATCAGGAAATGAACGAAAGTTACCGATATAGTGTCATAATGATTGAAATTACTGGTGGAGCATTTACTGCATGTTCACCCACTTCGCAAGGGGTCTACGTTTCGAGTCCATGACTTGTAGTACTCCTTTATCAGGTTAAATGATTAGTAGAATATAGTGGAAGTTGCGCGCATAATTCATCAATTAGACACTTAACATCGAGTAAGTGAAATAGAATATATACACGACAATAACACTCACTCGAAGTTCTAAGGTAATAGTATTTCCCTTTAGGTTTCTTGAAACCTTAACGCCTTTACAATTTTATCCTTGGGAGATATTATGACATTATGTTCATGAACCCAATATGGGTCAATGAACCCAATGTCATAGATTCGTCCACTTTTGCATTTGAGAATCTTCATTCTGCATAATATAGTGAGTATGATTATACATGCAATAAACAAGGTGAGCTAGCTAGAAACTTAATTATAAAAATAATACTTACAGACAGTAGGCACTGAGGATCGCTTTGCTGATGGCATCTTGATTGTATAACTGAAATGGTTCATCAAATTCAATCATTAACTGGGCATGTCCATACCCATAATGTTCGTTTCTAACTTCCAACACTATCTATCTTGCCACTGCCTTTGAGGCTTGTATGTACCACTTATACAATCTTCGTATTTTTTTTGGTAGATGATTGACCTCCTCCGGTTTAATGAGAGGTTTCCCGTGTCGATATTTGTATGCTTCTTCAGCCAAGTGGAACTCTAACTGGGATACATACTGAGCAATGGTTAAACCATGAGCAGCGACTGCTTCTCCGTACATTGCAACAAACTCCGAATCATACTGCTCGACCGCACCTTTGCTCAACCCCACCTCGGTATTGGAAATCACCTTGAGCGGGGAGCATGATTGGTTTTTCTGTTCTCCAAACCGGGGAACTGATTTCTCGCTTGCACTACTGCTCTTCGACCGCGCCTTTGACTCATGTGACTTGATAATAGAGCGACCATAGTCTGATGACAGTCTTGGCTCGGGTTGAGGAAGGGTCTTCAACATTTTTTGCACTTTGGCTTTTTCTTCTTCGGTGCTGGGGAACTATGGATCTTCGGCCGCTTCAAGTTATCAAACCACTGTTTCGCTTCGGCCTTTGCGATCACCTCATTATCCTCTAGAGTATAGTAGTAAGCTCTCATGGGAGGAACCTTTGGTACTTTTGGGAGGGGCTCCAGTCGATGTTTCGGTGATCAGTTACCACTCCCCAGAGTAGCGGTGGTACTCTTTTGCTTTTGGCCCTGAGCCTTAGTGGGCTGAGATGGCTGACGCGATGGCAAAGACGATTGTGCTGGAGACAGGTGAGGCGGCGGAGACGGCGCCTAACGAGGCGACGACAAAGACGGCTAATGCGCTGGAGACGGGTGAGGCTGCGGCGAAGATGAAGTGCTCTGAGGAGTCGATGGCCTTCGAATCCGATTTGGAAGCACAATGTTTTCCTTTCGCCATAGAATGGTGCTGTTTTTGGCTTCTTCCACTTCAGTCACATCCCCTTCATCTGGAGGGTACTTAAGCTTCAGCTGCCCAAATTCGTTCCCAACTTCATCCACCCTAACAATAGCGTAGCCTTGTGGAACCGGACAACAATGGTAAGTTGGTTTAAGTCCAATTGGTAAGGAATAGCCGACCGCCACCTTCATGGTTAGGTTCATAACTTTCACATGTAGCTCACAATGTGTCATCTCCGTGATATCATCCACTGGGTAGCGAAGACGAGCCATCGCCGGTGCATCATCAGCATCATCACCCGGGAGCTCCGTGGAAGCCACACTGCTTTTCCGATTAGTAGATGGGTCGGTAGCATCGAAGGAAGCTTTGTCTACCATGTGCCGCTGAGATGGGCCGGTAATACCTTGCTGGCTAAGTGCGTCAATTTGATCCTGCTACCGCTTTAATTGTTCTTCTATGTTGCGCATCCGGTCTGCCTGCTTAATTACTTCAATTTCCTCCTTTTCCTTTCTCCTCTGATGGCTTATATCGGGATATTTCTTCCTGTCGACGGGAAACCCAATTTTCCATGGATTGGAGCCTTCGGTGCCTCGTGTTCAGGGTACCCACTCGCCATTCTCTCTATCGGGAATGAACGCCCCCTCTTTAATAACCTTTACTGCATTTCTAATGCCTTCGATGGGTATGAGAGTTTCTTTATGTCTTTTGTTATATATGCACTTCCCTTCTGAGTCCAACGTGCCCCCATGCCCGTAAAACCAATTCCTTACCCGTTCGATCCAATTGTATGGCTTTGGAGTGATCCCTTTATCAAGCAGGTTGGCCTCGAGTTTCTCCCACTTAGGCATGCTAGCCTTGTAGCCACCTTGCCCCATAGTATGGTGATACTGTTTTTTAGCAACATTTTTGTTATTTGCTTGAGACCTTTTCTTAGCTAGCTCCGATGTCTTGTACACCACAAATTCAGCCCAGTAGTCTTTTAGCTTCTCATACCCTCTAGTGAACTACGTAGTCTTATCTTACACGATAAACTCAATTTTTCCAGTTGGTGAATTGTTGGGCCATCTTCTTAAGATCCCACTCCTTGACTTTTTGCTCTATGGTATTATTTGGATCCTCCTCATTTGGATTCTTCTCATTTGGATCCACCTCTGGTGTCGGTAGGGTGAAATTAGCCATGAGCTTATTCCAAAGTGCATATTTTGCTCTGTCGCTGACATATCTAAGTCCTGGATCCTTTGGCCTATTCCATTCATGAATGGTGATCGGGATGTTGTCCCTAACAATAACTCCACATTGCTTTACAAATTTCCCCCTAACATCAGCGGGATCCTTCGGTTTGCCATCTTCAGCGACTCATGTGATCATGTACCTTTCATGGTCTCCCAACTTTCTGGTTGGGCCTCGTTTCTTTGTTGCAGAAGATTTGATCGATCCGTAGGGATAAAATAAGAAAGAGCATTAATATATGTATATAAACAATAGAGGCTTATTTAATTAATATATATATATGCACCTCGCCAGAGTTTGTAATATGTAATGTTCCACCGAAGTCGTCGGCTTCTCCCTCACCGAAGTTGTCTCTTCCATCAGGCTCCGGATCTCCCTCACTGGAGTTGTTCATATACATCGAGGTGACATCGACATCTCCTCCCTCGCGGATCATATCCTGGAGCGCCATTTCCTTTTCTTTGTCTCTTGGTTCCATAGTTTCTACAAAAGGAAAAAACGGATGAGTCGAAGCGGCTAAGCGAGGAGGTTAGGTAGGCGAAATTTGAGGGGCTACGGTGCCATGGCTTGACGACGAGATCACCTTAAATGTAACCCTAATACATGCTTTACAATTTAAACGGGGTTCGAGGGATATAAACCCTAATTCGGAGAAATCCCTGATGCATAAGAGAGGGTTCAATTGGTTCTTCTAACAAACTTGTTAATTTAAGTTGCTTAACAATGTATGATTATAGCTGTAAAAGATAGATCTCATTTTTCTAAACATTTTGATATATTATTCAATTTTTTCTCACTTATAGATAATTAGTTATTGATTTTACAATATTTAAACAATTTCTGAAATTATTAAACTATTTACTACATCAGGCTGACGTCATCACGAGATTGGGGACATTTCTCACTAGGGTTGTGTCTAGCCCAGAGGCTAGCGAACGGGGCCAGGGCCACTTTAACGCCACCTAGGCGCCATCTCGGCTCGCCGGTGAGCACGGTCAGGCGATGGTCGGCGACGTTGCTAGAGGGCTCAGGAGGGGCGTGCGCGGGCTTGTTCGGAAGAGGGCGTTGAGGCGAACCTAACTACGGTGGCACTTCCCGGATTTGTTCACCGGAACAGCGCGCGTGATGAGAGCCAGCAGCGGCGGATGGCAGCACGCGACGCGGGAGCAGGCCAGAGCGAGAGGAGAGGAAAGAAGGGGTCTAGGAGAATCACAAGCTCACCCTCTATGCGTGTATACCCTTGGCGAGGACAGAGGAGGTCGGCATCAACGGTAATGGCAACGGGGGACCTCGTTGATGACAGGGAAGACGCGATCGATTCTGGTCGTGCGACTTTGATTGCTTTGGTGAGGAGGATCAACACAGCGAGGCAGCGCGTGGAGGCCGGCGACAGCGCGGAGGTTGGTCAGCCTAACGGTGTTCGAGCGCTTGTCCTCACGGTAGCAGCGCGATCTGTTTCAGGTGAGTGTGAAAGAAGATTGGGGAAGGAGAAAGGGCTGCGGTGGTTAAGTAATAAACGCTAATTCATCCCAAAACGGCGCGCGTAGATGCCCATTAGTCCCGGTTATTTGCATAAATCGGAACTAAAAGTCCTTTTTTCAAATGTTTTTCAAACTTTTCAGTTCAGGTTCCCGCCTTATTTCTTATTTAGATGTTTAAATTTGAAATGGTTTTTAAATGGTAAATCATTTTGAATAAGAAAAAACTTTCAACATAAAAAGTGTTTGAATTTGAATAACTAATCCAAAACCATTTTATGTTTTCTAAAATAACTATTCTAACTATTCAAACTATTAATCATTTTGCCATTTTCTATTAAAATGCATTAACCAATATTTTTAGCATACTTTGGAATCTTACAAAACTTTCTTCATAAAATTTTTTGAATTTAAATAACCAATCCAAAACCATTTTTTTGTTTTCTAAAATATTTATTCTAACTATTCAAACTATTAACCATTTTGTTATTTTCAATTAAAAATACATTAACTAATATTTTTAGAGGGGGAGGTGTGGATGTGTGCACACCACGTGAAGGATTTACATTGTTCAGACCTTTTTGAATTTCTTATGCCCGTTTCAAACTATGGTTAAAATGGCGGGCATGAAGATAGGGGATGAGCCTCGTTAAAACTTGCTTTGGATCTCTAAAGAAACATCACATTCTGAGTCTAAAAATGATTTTTTTTAAATCACAAGCATTAGATCATGTACATATAGTTCAAAATGGACTCACTTCCTACCGATTCGGCAGACATTTGTTGTTTTCACCTAGGGAGGATGGAAAGGTTTGAGATCTCCCGGTTGGGAGATCATCCATATAAGGTGGTCTAGTATTTTTGAAAAATGGGGTGGTAGAATTTTGAATTAGCATTTTCGTTGTTGCTTCACAAAACGCCTTGGTTTTTGGCGCTTGAAAAATGGAAAATGGATTTTTCATGCGATGAAAAGGAAAAATTCCTCCTGCAACATTGTTCCCCGTCCCAATATGCACATGCATTGCATAATATGGGCATAGTATCACAAACTATGTCACGATTCTGCACATAATATTAGCCATTTGGACCGAAAGCCATGAAACCTCGAACATGATAGGTCATTTTGTGAAGTTTGTTTTGAGATATAATCAATATACCAAGTTTGGTATTTTTTCCTTGCAACTATGTCATATAATATGACACCACGCGAAAGATTTACATTGTTCAGACCGTTTTTGAATTTCTTATACCTGTTTCGAAATTTTCCTATTTCAAACTATGATCAAAACGGCGAACATGAAGATAGGGGATGAGCCTCATTAAAACTTGCATTGGATCTCCGAAGAAACATCATATTGTGAGTCTAAAAATGATTTTTTTCAAAAAATCATGAGCATTAGATCATGTACCTGTAGTTCAAACCGGACCCACTTCCTACCGATTCGGCAAACATTTACCTTTTTCACCCGGGGAGGACGGAAAGGTTTGGGATCTCTCGGTTAGGAGATCGTCCATATAAGTTGGTCTAGTATTTTTGAAAAATGGGGTGGTAGAATTTTGAATTAGCATTTTGGTGGTTCCTTCACAAAACACATTTTTGGCGCTCAGAAAATGGAAATGGCTTTTCCGTGCGACGAATAGGAAAACTTCCTCCTGCAACATTCTTTGAAATCCCAAGATGCACATGCATGCACAATATGGGCACAATATCACAAACTATGCTATGATTATGCATATAACATTGGCCATTTGGACCGAAAGCCATGAAATCTCGAACATGATAGGTCATTTTCTAGAGGTTTTTTTGAGAAATATTCAATATACCAAGTTTGGTATTTTTCCTTGCAACTATGTGACATAATATGACACCACGCGAAGGATTTACATTGTTTGGACCGTTTTTGAATTTCTTATGCCCATTTCAAAATTTTCCCGTTTCAAACTATGGTCAAAACAGCGGGCATGAAGATAGAGGATGAGCCTCGTTAAAACTTGTATTGGATCTCCGAAGAAACATCATACGGTAAGTCTAAAAATGATTTTTTTTTCAAAAAATCATGAGCATTAGATCATGTACATGTAGTTCAAACCGGACCCACTTCTTACCGATTCAGCAGACATTTGTCTTTTTCACCCATGGAGGACGGAAAGGTTTAAGATCTCCCGGTTGGGAGATCATCCATGTAAGGTGGCCTAGTATTTTTGAAAAATGGAGTGGTCAAATTTTGAATTAGCATTTTGGTGGTTGCTTCACAAAATGCCATGTTTTTTGTTCTCGGAAAATGGAAAATAGCTTTTCTATGCGACGAAAAGGAAAACTTCCTCCTACAACATTGTTCGCCATCCCAAGATGCACATGCATGCACAATATGGACATAGTATCACAAACTATGCCATGATTCTGCACATAATATTGGCCATTTGGACCGAAAGCCATGAAACCTCGAACATGATAAGTCATGTTATGGAGGTTTTTTTGAGACATAATCAATATACCAAGTTTGGTATTTTTCCTTGCAACCATGTCACATAATATGACACCACGTGAAGGATTTACATTGTTCAGACCGTTTTTGAATTTCTTATGCCCGTTTCAAAATTTTCCCGTTTCAAACTATGGTCAAATGGTGGGCATGAAGATAGGGAATGAGCCTCATTAAAAATTGCATTGGATCTCCGAAGAAACATCATATTGTGAGTCTAAAATTGATTTTTTTCAAAAAATCACGAGCATTAGATCATGTACCTATAGTTCAAACTGGACCCACTTCCTACCGATTCGGCAGACATTTGTCTTTTTCACCCGGGGAGGACGGAAAGGTTTGAGATCGCCCGGTTGGGAGGTCGTCCATGTATGGTGGTCTAGTATTTTTGAAAAATGGGGTGGTAGTATTTCGAAATAGCATTTTGGTGGTTGCTTCGCAAAATGCCCCATTTTTGGCGCTCGGAAAATGGAAAATGGTTTTTCCGTGCGACGAAAAGGAAAACTTCCTCCTAAAACATTGTTCGCTATCCCAATATGCACATGTATGCATAATATGGGCATAGTATCACAAACTATGCCACAATTCTGCACGTAACATTGGTCATTTGGACTGAAAGCCATAAAACCTCGAACATGATAGGTCATTTTGTGAAGGTTTTTAAGACATAATTAATATACCAAGTTTGGTATTATTCCTTGCAACTATTGCACATAATATGACACCATGCGAAGGATTTATATTGTTCGGACCGTTTTCGAATTTTTTATGCTCGTTTTAAAATTTTCCCGTTTCAAACTATGGTCAAAACGACGGGAAGCGGAGGGAAAGGGCGGGAAAACATGGCGGGAAATATCTTTAGTCCTAGTTGAAGAAACCAACCGGGACTAAAGGGGTTGCAACAGGCTGGGCCAGCCTGAGCATGTTTAGTCCTGGATGGTGTCTCCAACCGGGACTAAAGGTCCATCTTTACCAACCGAGACTAAACTTGGGTAGCAACACTATTTTGGTGGGTGGCGGCACTATGACAGTGAGTGGCGACATTATTTCGGTGGGTGGCAACACTATGACAGGGGTGAATATCGACATTATGTCGTGAGTGTCAACATTATGTTGTGCTGCTTAATCTATAAATGGCATCCTTATGAAGTTATCAACTGCAAACAAGATGGTGTGCGAGAGTAGGGACAACACTAAGATGAGCTTGAGGGAGATGCCTAAGGATCTAGTCCTCAGACATCTTCCCTAATATGTGAAATTAGTTAGTTCCCCGACACAAGAATAGAACAACATCTCCATAGTTCGGGAAAGTTGTAGAGAGACCAACACTAGCTAGGTACACAATATGAGGCTGGCCAGATTTGAACTAGAGGTACACAATATGAGGCCATGAACCCATCTTGGCGTATGTCCCTTGCTTATGATTGCTTCGTCCGTAACCATGGAGCATCTTCTTTACTTAATAGGATGCTTGGGTTAGTTTTCACTGTGAAGGGCGGAATTTCACCAAACTTATTAGGGATTTCTATTTTCACGCCCCTGGTTCATTAGTTGTACTTAGTTTTCCCAGCCGCTTAGTTTTTCCTCACATTTTCCCTCCCTCCATTATGAAACCCTCGCATGCGATCGAACGGGGGGATGCCGTCAGGTCAAAGGCTTGACCATTACATGCTGACCGGTGGGACCGTGTTGGGGTGGGTCGTGCGTTGAGCGTTACATTACGTCGCCTCGACCGTTACATGCTGACAAGTGGGGCTAGGATACACAGCGGACCAGCCATTCATCTCTCGCTGATTATGGGGGACGTGGTGTGGGACCATGTGGGCGCGTTTGTGGTGACGTACGTCGTGTCGCCTAAATTGGATTTTTTTGTTTTTTTATGATTGGCCTTTTTAAGAGCGCCTTTCCCCCTCTCTCTCACTAACAGTTGTGTTTTTTTGCCCAAAAAGGTAGAGAATCTAGAGCAGCTTCTCTCTTTATTCATTGTTCCTTTTCCCCTCGTTTTTCCCCAATTTAGTAGCAAATCTAGAGGAGCAAAACTAACCAGCACCATAAATAAATTCAGTAAACAGAGCAGATGTAGATAAGGCAACTAATATAGGTTATATAGTATGGTACTTAACGAGGTCCGACATAGGCTGCTCAGCAGAACCGACAGACAAGTTCAACATAGACAAGACAAAAGAAGTTGCTTTACAGCAGCAGCAGATCAGTGGCCCCTCATGGCCTCTGCCAGGAGGGCCTCCGCCTCCTCCCTCTAGTGCCTCCTCCACTTCTTGATGCCTAGTCCCTTGACCTTGCGTGCCTTGGGCTTGATCGGGGGCATGCGACCCTTCTTAATAGCCACCTTCTGGAGGTTGCGGAGGTGAAGACCGAGCGCCTAGTGCTTGGATATGAAGCCGTGGACGTTCACGGACTCGCCGCAGGTCCTCACGTCCTCGGCATGCTTCACGAGGGAGTTGAAGTCCATGGCGCGGAGCCTCCTGGTGGGGTAGAAGGGGCACCTGTACACATCATCGGCGAAGAAGTTGTTGTACTGGCCGGACTTCAGCCTCCTCAACACATGACGAGTCTTGGTGTCCTTGGACTCGTCGTCGCTGCGGATGTCGCTGCTATCCTCCTGTTGGAAAAAAATAGTAGAGTGCAATAAGGACATGATTGAGATACTTTGATTATCGGGATTGATTATTTGCATAAATTAACCGATTGAGATCTCCTGATTATTCCCCAAATCTCAAACCAAATCGAATACTGATCCCAACTACGAATAGGAGGGTTCAAATACGAACAGGGGAATTCATCGAAATACGAGATCTAACACAAGAGGATTAGCTACTATAAAAATATGAACAACTGAGCCCTAATAACATACGATCTAGCATCCAATGATGGGAACGGGGAAGAACAAGGGAAGGGGAGAAAACCCTGGTTACCTCCGACCATTGGTCGGCGATGATGGTGTTGTAGGTGTTCTCCGGCCTTATGTAAACAACCTCCTCGTAGGGGTCCCAGTCGAGCGGGATCTGCCCGAGATCGGCGGGGGCCTCCTCGCCGGTGACTACGGTAGATGCAGGGACAGGGACGGGGGCCTGTACGGGGACAGTGGCCTCCTCGCCGGCGGCCTTGGAGGCACTGATGGCCACCGCGCTGTTCTTCTCCATCACCGACATGGTTGGGGTTTTCTTTGGGGTTTGTAGAAGGTGATGGGACAGTGGAGACGGTTGAGTGAGCGAGTGAGTGATGAGTGAGGGTGGGGAGGCCTCTATTAAAGGAGAAGGGAAGCGACATTTCGTTGCACTATCGTGCATCGTGTAACCGCGTACGCTACTGCACTGTGCACGACCACACGTGTCCGCTACCGCCCCGTGCACCACACACGCGTACCGTGAGTCATGTTTTTCCCCTCGTGTCTAACCCTGGCGATTCAGTTGTACTCAGTTTTGCCCTCGAGTGTAACACTAACAGTTTGGTTGTACTCAGTTTTGCTCTCCAGTACTAACACTATCGTGTGCAATATACTCAGTTTTACCCTCCGATGGCTGGTCAACAGAGAGTCAACAAATAGGTTTTATCTAGCTAATTGAGTCATTTTATGCACAACAAATTCAAAAAGAGCAAAACACAATAGCATCTACCCAGGGAGTCTTATTATGTGACCTGCCACCATAAGAAATGTATATAAACCAAGTTTTAACTTAAATCACCACTTCTCAAATCACCTACTATCTATGAAGGTTCATGGCTTTCTACTCAAGCCTCATCCCTAAACATCCCTCCCCAAAATATAGTTTGTCTGAATGAGGCAATAGTTGTCAAACTTGTGTATATTTGAATTGCAAATAGTTTGATGTATGCCAATATGTATTTTATTGTATAAAAGACGCATTTTCCATTTTTTAAATCCTTTTTTATTTTCTAGTTGAATCCCTTTGTCAGTCTTGCCCTTGGTTTTTAAGTTCTACTCAGTTTTGCCCTTGGTTCTTAAGTGCTACTCAGTTTTTGCCTCTCTTTGTATCCATCTCTCGCGCTTGTGCTCATCTTCGTTGCTATGCTCTAATTGGTCGAGACCATTGTCACACGGATCGTTCCCACCAATCGTTGATCCTCTGTGATCTAGCGGACAGGATAACCCCTATATCTGTCGGAGGGCACCCCTCTATCCATGCAAAATAACGAGTATGCCACCAGTACTTGAATATAATTTGAAGGGAACGTGTTCGAAGGTGTATAATTTGTGCATTAGATTCCACTCTATGAAAATGATAATCTCTCACGATTTTCTTAGCACAATATTATCACGTATTAAGTGCGATTTCAAAGAGTTCAAATGTGTATAATTTTCGTATACGCAAGTTTATGCATTACATTCCACTCCATGGAAATGATAAATGATCAGGATTTTATTAGCACAACATTATCATGTATTAAGTGCGATTTAAAAGTGTTCAAAGGTTTATAATTTTCGCAAGTTTATGCATTACATTCCACTATATGAAAATGATAATCTCTCAAGATTTTCTTAGCACAACATTATCAATTTCAAAGAGTTCAAAGGTGTATAATTTTTGTATACGCAAGTTTCTACATTATATTTCACTCCATGGAAGTGGTAATCTCTCAAGATCTTCTTAGCACAACATTATCACGTATTAAGTGCGATTTCAAAGAGTCCAAAGGTGTATAATTTTTGTATACGCAAGTTTATGCATTATATTTCACTCCATGAAAATGATAATCTCTCAAGATTTTCTTAGCACAACATTATCACGTATTAAGTGAGATTTCAAAGGGTTCAAAGGTGTATAATTTTTGTATACGCAAGTTTATGCATTATATTTCACTCCATGGAAATGATAATCTCTCAAGATTTTCTTAGCATAACATTATTACGTATTAAGTGCAATTTCAAAGAGTTTAAAGGTGTATAAACTTCATATATGCAAATTTATTCATTACATTCCACTCTACGAAAATGGGGGGGGGGAATCTCTCAAAATTTTGTTAGCACATCATTATCATGTATTAAGTGCGATTTAAAAGTGTTCAAAGGTTTATAATTTTTGCATATGCAAGTTTGTGCATTACATTCCACTCTATGAAAATGATAATCTCTCAAGATTTTCTTAGCATGACATTATCACGTATTAAGTGCGATTTCAAAGTGACATGGGTATACCCTACAGGTACTCGAGTTTGGTATATATGGTTTAGATACGGCAGAATCCCATGGCGTTGCCAAGGCCCAGTGGAGAATTTGAGTGGCCCACGGACTCCCGATTGCTTGCGAGATAAGAAGAAGCTTAAGATAGAAAGTTCAAAGGGAAAACCCTAATCTGTAACCGACTCGACCTGCTGCCTGAGACCTAGCCTATCTATATAAAGGCTAGGAGGGGGCGGCGAGGAGGACACACACAACCCTAGTTTCCACAACCATCGCTAGATTGCATCTGTGCACCCCTGTAATTTTCGATTCCTTCGTTAATTCTAAGAGCAGAAAAGCAGGAGTAGGGACCTCTACGAGGCCTGAACCTGGGTAAACCTTGCGTCCCTATGTGCTTGTTTGCTAGCCGATTGATGCCTCCATCGCTCCCTCCTTCTCCAAAACCCAAGCCCATAACAATGGGCATTGACGAGTTAAACCCTCATCAATTGACGCCATCTGTGGGAATTGGGAGTGCTGATGTTGTGGCTTCTTCGGTCCCATCAACCGCGATGTACAACTCCACAAGAGCGGAGATTCGCCAGCTCTTCGGTGCGTTCGACTTCACTGTCCACACGCTGTCCACTCGCTCGGATTTCGAGTCCGTGGGCGACGGGATCAGCCTGGAAATCGGGAACCTCCGCTTCCAAGTGGGCCAGCTAGGCACGATTCGCATGCCTGACCAGCCGATAACACCATCGATTGCTCCAATATCGTGGTTCCCTCCACCAATCGGCACCCTCAGCAAGCTCAATGCCTCGGCAATAGCTGGGAGCACGGATAGCAACAACAGTCGCGGATCCGGTCTGGGTGACCTAGCCACCGAAGACGGAGCCTATGGCTCCGGATCTGAAAGTTGTGGGAGCGACAGCTTCCCCAACCACTTCATGTGTGCCGTCATCAATGCTGGCGACACCACCGCCAATCGCGATAACACCGGCAATGGATCTGGCACCGGCCACCAAACAGTGGCATACCCAACGGCGACCCGCCCAATGGCGGCATACCTAACGGCGGCCCCACCAACGGTGGCAACAGCGCGCCTGTCAACAATGGAGCAGAGCCGGCAACCATTGTGAATGAAAACACTAGGGAGCGCATAGTGATCAGGCTCAACGACAACGAGTGGGCCCGCTGTCGAGAAGCCTTACGAGGCAACCCTCTGCCCTTCGGCTCCCCGCAAGAATTGCTGATGGGCTACCATTGGCTCCTGAAGGAAGAATACAAGCGCCAGCTACATACAATCGCGCAACTCGAAGCACATAAAAAGGCGGCAGATGAATCGAGCCTCCGACAAGCTAGGCTCTCCTCCCACGGAGGATCCTCCTCCAAAGGCAACGAGTACGTCGCCAACAAGAGGCGATCTCGACTGGCCCACCTCACCGAGCAAGAGCATGTAGAAGCTGCGAAAGTCCTCGACTTCAGCTCCATGACGATGGAGACGCGGGGCAATGTGCTCCTGAAGACGCCGCAAGCTGCGGTAACGGCGACCACCATGTACCTCCTCAACAACCAGCCGCCAGTTGGAGATCCACGAGCTGCCATGCACCGATCTACAATCGCGGGCTTGGGGCTAATCGAAGCCGCCCTCGACAAAGAGCCAACACCAGAGCCGAAGAAGGGAAAGGCTCTGGCAAAATGCTACTCCTCGCCCTCGTCCAGCGATGGTAGCCACGACCTGTCTCGGCGTCGCCGTTCACGACGGCACGATCGCGACTACGACGTGCGTGATGACGTCACACAGTGCAAAGTTGACAAGATGCGCACACGACGTGCTCGTTCGACTGACTCAGAAGACGAAGACGTGGAGCTCTGTGGTGCCAGATGCTTCAGCAGAGCCATCAGGCAGAAGCGAATGCCTAAGGGGTTCAAAATCCCATCGAAGAACCCAAAATTTGACGGTTTGCACGACCCGAAAATCTGGTTGGAGGACCACATCTCCTCCGTCAGGCTCCACGGCGGGAGTCGAAGCACGGCCATGCAATGCCTGCAGCTACAACTACAGGGGCCGCTCGCGCATGGCTCAACAACCTCCCGCGCGGGTCCATTTGCAGCTGGGAAGAGTTGGTATATAGCTTCGTCTGCAACTTGAAAGGCACCTAAAAAAGGCCAGCATCAATCGAAGAATTAAGAGGTTGCCAACAAAGATCTGGCGAGTCACTGCGCTCGTACATCCAGAGGTGGTCCATCATCAAGAACTCCGTAGAAAACATCTCAGAGGATCGCGCTATCAACGCGTTCAACGACGACATTCGCCGCATAGAGCTCAGGGATGAGCTAGGCCACTCGAAGCCCAAAACAATTGACCACCTGATGGAAATCGCGAATCAGTGGGCTGATGGAGAAGACTCGGTGAAAAACCACGTTCACTCCGACGATGATGCGGACCTCGAACGCAGATGCGACCGCCGAAGCAAGCGTCGAATGCGCATTTATGATGATCGTGACAATGTCAATATGGTCACAGCCGGCTACACCAACAAACGTGACGACAACCACAACAGCAGCTACCGCAGCGGTGGATACCGCGACTCCGGGAAAACCATGCAAGTATGGTAGCGCCGCACTCGCGAAGAAGCACCCGCAACATCTATCGAGGACAAACTATCCGGGCCGTGCAACGTGCACTTCTACATTGACAAGCATGACGGCAAGAAGAAATCCAGTCACCTCCTCAAGGACTACCGCGAGTTCCTCAAACTCCATGAAGGCCTGGCTTGGATGAATCGCGATGCAGTCAACAGGGGTTATGGAGCCGCCCCAGGTGTTGTAGCACATGGAGCTCCTCCACCACCGCCCGGACCACCACCCGTGGCTGCGTCAGTCCAGCACCACGGAGACGAGCCATACTCATGGGCCGTAGGCTACATGATAATCCAGAAAGGACGTCCCTCAAATCGAGTGCAGAAGGCCATCACTCGCCAAGTTAACCTGGCGACAAATTCCCCGCCCTCCACCACTGAGTACCTCAGTGGCGGCGACTCCTGCATCAACTTTGACAAGCGCGACATCCGCGCCAAGTCCCTCGTCCAGGCCACTGTCCCCTCGTACTCGAGGCACAGATTGGATGGTGGAAGCGGCATTAACCTCATGTTCGCAAGTACCTTGCAGGCAATGAGGATCCCTCTAACATGTCTGGAGGTCTCAGACACGACGTTCCACGGCATCGTCCCAGGCAAGGGCATATACCCCTGGGCAAAATCAACCTCGACATCATCTTCGGCACGCCGAAAAACTTTCTACATGAACGCATAGACTTTGAAGTCATCGACTAGCCTTCACAATACCACTGCATCCTCGGACGTGTCGCGTTTCCTAGGTTTATGGCAGTACCGCACTACGCCTACCTGCAGATGAAAATGCCAGGTCCAAACGGCGTCATCACAATCAACGGGCGCTTTGAGAGATCCGACAGTTGCGACAGGGAATTCAATAGAATTTCCTAGTCCTTCGGTATGCAGGAGGAGCTCGCAAGATTGAAGGAGTCGACAGACAACAGTCTGCCTCCCCTCAGCAGGCCTAGCTCACCCGATCTGTCATTCGACTCGTCGGTGCACACGAAGAAAGTCTAGGTCCACCCAATGGACCCGGCCAAGACAACACTCATCGCCAACAACTTGAGTTCCGCATAGGAACTCGTGCTCATCGAATTCCTCCGTGAGCGCTGGGAAATATTCGCCTGGTGTCTAGCAGACATGCCAGGGGTTCCCAGGGAATTCGCCGAGCACGCACTCAACGTAAATCCAGATGCAAGGCTAGTCAAGCAGACAATACGGCGACTGTTTGAACCACGAGCAAAAGCAGGCGGAATGGAGATCAACAGACTCCTCGACGCAAACTTCATACGCGAGATCAAGGAAAGCACTTGGCTCGCTAATACAGTGCTGGTGCCCAAAAAAGACATGGATATCCTGCAGATGTGCATGGACTCACCTCCCTGAATAAGTACTTCCCCAAGGATCACTTCCCGCTGCCGCGAATTGACCAAATCATCGACTCCACCACGGGATGCGAACGCCTCTGCTTCCTCGAAGCCTACTCATGCTACAATCAGATTTGAATGAAGGAGGAAGATCAAGAGAAGACGATGTTTGCAACGCTCTTTGGTGTGTTCTGCTACAACACCATGCCCTTCGAGATAAAAAACGCAGGAGCTACCTATCAACGGTGCATGCAGGCCTACCTCAAGAGCCAACTTGGTCGCAATATCCAAGTCTACGTTGACGATATCATCATCAAGACCAAGGAAGAAGCCTCGCTAATCGATGATCTCCACGAGACCTTCACCAACCTCGACTGCTACCGGATCAAGCTCAATCCGGATAAATGCGCCTTCAGCGTGCCATCTGGACAATTGCTCGGGTATCTCATCTCCGCGAGAGGGATCGAAGCAAACCCGAAGAAAATAAAGGCCATACTGGCCATGGAGAAGCCAAAGAACGTAAGAGGCGTTCAGCAGCTGGCTGGGCGAATCGCAGCGCTCAGTCGATCCATCAGTCGAATGGGCAAAAAGGCACTACCCTTCTACCAACTTCTCCGCAAAACTAACAAGTTCGAGTGCGCAGACGAGGCGCAAGCAGCATTCGAAGACCTTAAGTGTCTACTATCCATCTCGCCAGTACTGGTGACTCCACGTGAAAAAGAGCCGCTATTGCTCTACATCTCCGCCACCAACCAGGTGGTCATCATAGTGCTTGTAGTGGAACGAGCCGAAGAAAACAAGGTCCACGGGGTACAACGCCCAGTCTACTACCTCGGCGAGGTGCTCACACCAATGAAACAGCGATACCCACATTACCAGAAGCTAGCATACGGCGTCTTCATGACAGCCCGGCGACTGCACCACTACTTCTAGGAGCACACAATCGTGGTAGTCAACGACGCCTCGCTTGGACATATCCTCAACAACCCTGATGCCACCGAACGAGTCCCGCTTTGGGGAATCGAGCTGTCTCCACGAGACATCACATATGAAAAGCGTGACACGATCAAATCGCAAGTCCTCCCTGATTTCCTCGTGCACTCGATGGAGAACCAGCTCCCTGAAAAGCCAGATATGTCCTATCTCTGGACAATGCACTTCGACGGGTCCAAACAAAAGGACGGGGCCGGCGCCGTTGTCATACTGACATCGCCCCAGGGAGACAAGCTGAAATACATTCTGTGAATGCAGTTCACGGCCTCCAACAATGAAGCTGAGTACGAGGCCCTACTCCATGGAATGTAGATGGCGAAAGCTTGCAGCGCCAAAAGGCTCATCATATACGGCGACTCCAAACTGGTGGTGTACCAAACGATGCACGAGTACGACGCACTGAGCGACAACATGATCGCCTATCGTGACCTCTACGACACACTCGAAGGGGACTTCAACGGCTATGAGTGATATGTTGCTAATGTATCCATAATTTTTGATGTTCCATGCTTGGTTTTATCTACTTTCTTATGTTTTGTTCCAACTTTGGAGTACTTTTCATACACTTTCTTGGACTAACCTATTAACAAGATGCCATAGTGCCAGCTGCCTGTTTTCTGTTGTTTTTGGTTCTAGGAAGTCAGAAAATGAATATTCTCGGAATTGGACGGGACAAAAGCCAAAGTCAGTTTTTCACCGAGGGGGACACGGAGCCAGAATACGAGACGAAGAGGGGCCAGGGGCGGCCACACCACCTGGCCGCGCGGCCTAGCCTGGCCCGTGCCAGGGGGTGGTCTGGACGCCCCAGGCACCCCCTCGGCCTCTTCTTTCGCCTATAAGATGCCTCCTGATCCAGAAACCCTAAATCGAAGAGCCTCCAGCCATGAAAAGTTCCACAGAGCCGCCGCCACCGAAGGGGTTCTACCGGTAGCTATGTGTTCATCTCTCTCTATGCATGATCAGATTGTGATCATGAGATTTGTAATCAAGTAGATCTACCTTGCTACTCAAGTGCTTTAATAGATCTCTGCTCTCCCCATGTGTGTGAAAGTGACAGCGTGCACACCATGGTGGCACTTAGGCTAGAGATTACAAATACTTGTTATGAGTTATATTTGGAGTTGGATGTCTCTATGAAATTGTGGTGTTTGTTGGAACAATCTAGCACTCAAGGTGACAGTGTGGGGTTATCTAGATGGGGAAAGCGAACTTTGAGGTGTGCTGTTATAGCCCTACCATGGATTAGAGTGTCCAACCGGCGAGTAGTTTAGAGTAGTATCATAAAGAGAAGATATTTATATGAGAGTGTTCACTAGTGAAAGTATGATCCCTATGCCTTGTTCTTAGCATTGAAACACCATTTGCAACTAGATCTGTTACATGTTTGCTTGCTTCCATCTTTATTTCAGTTTGCCTTTAGTCTCTTCCATGCCATCAAGCTATTTTCTGGCACCGTTGTCTTATATCCATACCACTTGTATTTTGCTATATCTTTGCCAAACTAGTGCGCCTATACACCTGACAAGTGTATTGGGTGTGTTGGGGACACAAGAGACTTCTTGTATCTTGATTGTAGGATTGCTTGAGAGGGATACCTTTGACCACTTCCTCCCTGGGTTCGATAAACCTTGGGTGATCCACTTAAGGGAAAACTTGTTGCTGTGCTACAAACCTCTGCACTTGGAGGCCCAACAACTGTCTACAAGAATAGAAGTGCGTAGACATCAAGCTATTTTCTGGCGCCGTTGCCAAGGAGGTAAGGTAAAAGGTACTCACATCCTATGGCTACTAAGCTATCTTCTAGTACGGTTGCTGGTGTGTGTGAGTGCTCGAAGTTATTTCCTTTAGATTCTGCAATTTTGTCTTTTTGTTTTGTTGTTTTCACTAGTTATGCTTAATGGAAAACAACAACAAAATTAGAGAGCTTTATAGTATTTATCTTGAGTTAGGACATGAAGTGTTTGAAGAGAAAATTAAAAAACCTATGGAACTTTATTTGCATGCTAATAGCAATGTTGTTAGTATGAATTATTTGGACACCATTATTGCTAATGCTATGGAAAAGTCTAAGCTTGGGGAAGTTAGTTTTTATGAAAATGATCTTTTTAGTTCCCAGTTTAAAAGAAGAAAATTTGCTCTGATGATACTTTATCTCCCATATGTGGTAATTCTAATGATACTTGTGATATTTTAAATCCACATACTGAAAGCATCCCTTTTAAAATACCTATAAAAATTGTTGAAGTGTTATGAATAACTGTTATTTTGGAGATGGAACTGTCCATCCTGGTGATCATTTACTCTTTATACATGGATTATGCGAGTTGTTCAAGTGTGCAGGTATTTCAATGAACCAAGTTAAGAGGAAGCTATTCCCTTTTTCACTTAAGGGCAAAGCAAGGGAGTGGTATGAGCTACTAGATGATCCTCATCATTTGGAGTGGAAGGAACTTGAATCTCTCTTTTACTCTAAATTTTATCCTCCTCATGAAATTCATAAAGATAGGATTACATTTATAATTTTCATCTACATGATGGAGAAAGTATTGCCCAAGCTTGGGGAAGACTGAAGTCACTAATGCTCAAATGTCCCATTCATGAGCTCCCCAGTAATATTGTTATTAATAATTTCTATGCAAGGCTTTCAGGACATTACAAGGACTATCTAGATACTTGTTTAGAGGGATCCTTCACAAGTAAGGAGGTCAAAGCTAAGTGGGATCTTCTTGAAACAATTCAAAGCAATATCGAAGATTGGGATAACAACAAAGGTAAAGAACCAGGTATAAACTATGAGTATGATTGCATTAAGTCTTTCACTGAAACTGCTAATTTTCAAGAGCTTAGTGCTAAATATGGTCTTGTTCCTCCAATTCTTATTGATTGTTTTAGAGCCTTTGCTTCTCATATTAATGCTCCTAAAGAAAAATGGGACATGTATCATGAGCCTTTTAAAGACACTTGCATGGAAAATAAAATTGTTATTAATGATAGCAATAAACATGCTCAAACCTCTAAAAGTACTATTTATTATAAGCATGTTAATTTTTTTGGAATACATAGATCTTGTGGAAAGAATGAAATTCAAGAATAATATTGTATCACCCATAGGAATGAAAAAACTAGAACATGGTATAGGGATCTAAATGATCTTGGTAAAAAGTTTGTGCCCTCTATCCTTTTATTTGTGAGCTTTTCTTTGAAGTGGGTCATTTCAATTTTCAATGCTCAGGCCATAATAATATCCCTTCTAATCCAATGAGTACTGCAAGTTTGCATTGTGATGACATGATCACTCCTAATCAGCATGATGAACTTACATTATTTTTGGGGTGTGAAGAATTATCAAGAAAAACTTCTTTGGTAGATATGAGTGCTTTTGATATGAATAGTGTCCTGCATGGTTGTCATCTTTATTGTGTTGATAATTGTCACACAAATACTTACATACAAAATATTATAGAAGATGAGATTTTACCAAAATATGATAGGACTAATATGTGTTTTGATCTTATTAATGAAAAGAAGGAATCCTCCAAAGTTTCTTCTATTGTCTCTAACAATAAACCAGGGTATATGGAGAAGCTTCCTTTCAAGCCTCTCCCTCCTAAAGAGAAGAAGAAAAAGAAGAAAAGGAGTAAAAGGAGAGAGGAAACGGTATTTTTCCCTAAGCATGTTGCTCCTATTATAGTTTTTGATGAGTCTGAACTCGATGATGTTTATTTGCCAGTTACCTATAGTAGTGATCATGATTGGGAAAAGCACACTACTTTTGATATTGAAAATCTCTTTGGTACCAATTCTTAAAATGATGATATTAATAATTGCTATACTATTAGTGCTATCCATTATCCTTCCAATGATAATATGTTTACAAATGAACACAATTGGGAAGATAATTATTCTATTGCTTATGATGGTACTACACCTCCAATATATGATGATTACAATAATGAATATGATATTTTCAGTCCACCTACTATTGAGGAGAAAATTAATTATGATTACAATATGCCTCCTATATTTGATGAGTATGGTGATGAGAATAATAATGATAGCTATTTTGTTGAATTTGCTCCCACTACAATTAATAAGAATGACTATGTTTATGTGGGGAGTATCAATTCTTTTATGCACATGGCTCATGATAAGAATGCTTTATGTGATAGTTATATTGTTAATTGTATTCATGATGCTACTGAAATTTATTATGAGAGAGGGAAACATGGTTTTATGTGTCTCAACAATATTAAGTTTCCCCTCTTTATGTTGAAAGTCTTGAAGTTGCACTTGTTTTGCTTTACTTTGCTTGTTGCTTTGTGCTTTCATGACTTGTTTATTTACAAGATTCCTATGCATAGGAAGTGGGTTAGACTTAAATATTCTTTTAATTTGCTTCGTGATGCTCTCTTTTACTTCAATTTATATTTCTTATGTGAGCATCTTCTCAAACTATCATGCATAACTTAAAGGCGTTAAAGAAAAGTACTTCTTGGGAGATACCCCAATAGTTTTCTTGAGTCTTGGAAGTTATTACCTCTGTAATAACCGCTCCTTATCCTTTCTATTTGCTTTTTGTGCCAAGAGTAACCTCTAATGAGAGAGAAGTAATGCTTGAGAAAGTTGCTGTCCCGAAACAGATTTTTGTTCTTCGCTGTAAAAATTCGTGTAAAATCTATGTATGTCGGTTTGAGCTGTGATT
The DNA here is from genome assembly GCA_916181665.1 of Avena sativa. NCBI lineage: Eukaryota > Viridiplantae > Streptophyta > Magnoliopsida > Poales > Poaceae > Avena > Avena sativa. Next base: position 631,325,174 of record OV702288.1, read on the forward strand.
TTTTGTGCTTCTGCCTCAGGTTGTTATCTAACTTTCATTAGTTCAACACTTTTCGATTTGAGCAACAGAAGGTGTTCAAAAAAATTGGTTTTCACCTGCTGATTTGTTTTGACAGATTTCTCTCATTATTTGCATTTGCTTCTTGTTGATTCCTTTTTGGGTTCTTTTTGGGGAATTGAACTTTTTGAGGGAAGTGATACAGTATCTTGTGTTTTAATGGAAGTTTTATTGGTGTTGAAACTGAACCTAAAGACTTATTATCTTGAGTGCACTAATGTTGCTAATAAAGATTGTGTGAAGTTTTGTATGAAGAAAGAATTTCAGGTGTATGGAGAGAATGATGTAATGAGATGAAGAATGGAAAAAAGCTCAAGCTTGGGGATGCCACCCCATTTCACCCCAAGATATATTCAAGAGGTACAAGTGTCAAAGCTTGGGGATGCCCAAGTCATCCTCTTCTTCATCAATAAAAATCTCAGGTCTTTCTAGACACTTTGTTTTTATTGTTTCATGCACTATTGTGTTGTTCTTGGAGCGTCTTTGTTTTTGTTTTTAGTTTTCTTTTGCTTTGTTTGCTACAATAAGTTGGTTGGATCCCAGCACTTCTTTTGGAGAGAGACACACTCTGCTTTCATTGTTTAGAATACTCTAGTTTTCACTCTTATTGTTTTGTGAGTGTTCTCTTTTGCTAGCACTGGGTTTAGCCTTAGTTTTCTTGTGCTTTCAGCTTAGAAATTTTTAGTTCTTCTTTGTGGATTTGTGAGACAAGCTCACTGATCTTTATTTATTATTATCTTTGTGAGTTGTTTCAAATAAGTTTGGTTTGGATTGGAAAAGAGTAGGAAAAGTTTATGCTTAAGTGGTAAAAGGAGCTTATTTTTGACTATGGCCTATGCTTTGTCATGTCATGCTTGATATTGTTTTGGCTTTATGCTTAGTGATTTTTTCTGTAGCATGACTTGTTATAAACAATTGAGATTGCTTAATGTACCTTGAAAGAATCATGCGTTGTTTTAGCATATTAAAGCATAGTATTGTGGTATTCTCCTTTAATGCTTTATTTGGGTTGACTTGGCGCATGCTCACACCATGTTATGACTATCCAAAGTCACCATAGCCTTGATGATCCTTTAGTTTTCGACTTGTAATATCACTTTATGCTTTAATCAATGATGTTTTGTCGCTCTGCATGATTATGGCCATTATTGCTCTCTTAGTTGGTCGCTCCTAGTCTTTTGCTAGCCTCTGTAACCAAGTATGAGTTCCACTCATGCATCCAACTCCTAAAACCAAGTTATTCTAAAGAGACCATCATACCTACCTATTATCAATTGCTATTCCAAGTATATTCATGTTTTTATCTACCTTTCGAATTAAATTTTTTATGTGAAAATTAGTGATTAAAGCTCTCACGAACTTCATGGCACACTTTACTTTCTTGCAATTAATAAACTTGACCCATTGTGTCCATCTTTGTTGCGTATATGCTTGTGCTTTATAAGTTGAAATTAGCAGAACCATGTATCATGGGGAACGCTTTCAACATTGCACTTGTACTTTGTACCCCGTTGATATCATGTTCTTTTGCTTATGGATCCCGGCGGTGTGAAATAAAAGTGGAACTTGTAAGATCATGGAGTTTGTATGTGTGTTAGAGAAACGCCTGGGCCGCTAGCCTAAGCCATGCTTAATCATGGTGGAAACTTGCAACATCATCGTAATGAGCATTCTATGAAGAATCCTCAATAAAAACCTATGCAAATAGCAAATAAAAAGATCGCTAAGATGCTCATTGTCTGCTTGCCTTGTCATTTTGATTATGGGACAGCTCCTGTATCATGTGCAAGGGGTACCCCGTTGGCAGTTCTTTATGATACATATGTACTTACAATGACAAGAGCTTACTTGTGACTAAAGTTGAGTAGCATGAGGTTCGGTCTTTGTAAGTAAGGGGCATGAGATTTCGGCTTATAACTTGTCAAGCATATCCTCTTAGTTGTGTCACTTTAACCTTAATCACCTTAAAGATGCTTATGATAGGGGCAATGAGAGCTGAAAGCTAACAAGTACCATAATTTTTGGAAGCTCTTTATGAAACTTGAATCTCTACTTCCTTCTATGAAGGCCTTTATTTTACTTTTATGTTGAGTCCTCACCTTCTACCTTTATGCACCTACTTTGAGAGCATAGTGGCCATTCTTAGTTCTATGTGCATTGTCCCAAGACTTGTTGATTGATGCATAATTTGATATTGCTTGTTCTTAAACTACTTGTATCTAGTCACTCTTATGAACTTTGAAGGTGTCCTATGCATTTATATTTGCTACTCTATGAGGGACAAGCTGAATGCCATTATGCTATGTTTTCTTTATGTGAAATAAACAAACGTCTTGCAAAGCATTGTTATTCATGAATCTTTTGTTTGTACCTTTTCATGTTGCAACATAGTTGCTATTTCTTATTGCTAGAACTTTATCTTTCATGCTATGTTGAAGTACTATGATCCCAGCTTTCAATGTTTTACAAATACTTTGATCAAGTTTATGATGGTGCATGTCACCTCAAAAATTATTCTTTCTTTTTATCACTTACCTACTCGAGGACGAGCAGGAGTTAAGCTTGGGGATGTTGATACGTTGCTAACGTATCCACAATTTTTGATGTTCCATGCTTGGTTTTATCTACTTTCTTATGTTTTGTACCAACTTTGGAGTACTTTTCATACACTTTCTTGGACTAACCTATTAACAAGATGCCACAGTGCCAGCTGCCTGTTTTCTGCTGTTTTTGGTTCTAGGAAGTTAGAAAATGAATATTCTCGGAATTGGACGGGACAGGAGCCAAAGTCAGTTTTTCACCAACGGGGACACGGAGCCAGAATACGAGACGGAGAGGGACCAGGGGGCCGCCACACAACCTGGTCGCGCGGCCTAGCCTAGCCCGCGCCAGGGGGTGGTCTGGCCGCCCCAAGCACCCCCTCGGCCTCCCCTTTCGCCTATAAGATGCCTCCCGATGCAGAAACCCTAAACCGAAGAGCCTCCAGCCACGAAAAGTTCTGCAGCACTACTACCACCGAAGGGGAGATTCGGGGGACAGAAAGTCTCTGTTCCGGCACCCTGCCAGGATGGGGAAGTGCCCCCGGAGCCATCTCCATCGATCTCCACCACCATCTCCATCATCGTTGCTGATTCCCATGATGAGGAGGGAGTAGTCCTCTCTTGAGTCTAAGGGTTCTACCGGTAGCTATGTGTTCATCTCTCTCTCTATGCATGATCATATTGTGATCATGAGCTTTCTAATCAAGTAGATCTACCTTGCTACTCAAGTGCTTTAATAGATCTCTGCTCTCCCCATGCGTGTGAAAGTGACAGCATGCACACCATGGTGGCACTTAGGCTAGAGATTATAAATACTTGTTATGAGTTATATTTGGAGTTGGATGTCTCTATGAAATTGTGGTGTTTCTTGGAACCATCTAGCGCTCAAGGTGATAGTGTGGGGTTATCTAGATGGGGAAAGCGAACTTTGAGGTGTGCTGTTATAGCCCTACCATGGATTAGAGTGTCCAACCGGCGAGTAGTTCAGAGTAGTATCATAAAGAGAAGATATTTATATGAGAGTGTTCACTAGTGAAAGTGTGATCCCTAGGCCTTGTTCTTAGCATTGAAACACCGTTTGCAACTAGATCTGTTACATGTTTGCTTGCTTCCATCTTTATTTCAGTTTGCCTTTAGTCTCTTCCATGCCATCAAGCTATTTTCTAGCACCATTGTCTTCTATCCATACCACTTGTATTTTACTATCTCTTCACCGAACTAGTGCGCCTATACACCTGACAAGTGTATTGGGTGTGTTGGGGACACAAGAGACTTCTTGTATCTTGATTGCAGGATTGCTTGAGAGGGATACCTTTGACCACTTCCTCCCAGAGTTCGATAAACCTTGGGTGATCCACTTAAGGGAAAACTTTCTGCTATTCTACAAACCTCTACACTTGGAGTCCCAACAACTATCTACAAGAATAGAAGTGCGTAGACATTAGTAAGTTGCGGCATGTAGGCCGTGAAAGCAACAAAGAGGCGGACACACTTGCCAACATTGGCTCCACCTGTGCCCCCATACCACCTGGGGTATTTCTCGAGCGCATCTGCTAACGCTCCATCAAACCCAAGGCTCCAGAGAAGAAAGCAGGCACATCAACGGACTCGGGGGCTACGCCACCCAACGAGCCAATGGCACTCGACGACCTGGAGCTAGATACAGGACTCGAAGGACCAATGGGCGTCATGATGATCGAGCCGTCCTAGACACAACCCTACATCACATATCTTCTCAGCAAGAGGCTACCTGACAACCCGACTGACGCGTGACACATTGTGCGACGATCCAAGGCATTCGCTATCATCAACGGTGAACTATACAAGCGCAGCATCACATGAGTTCTCCAACGGTGCGTATCCAACGGGGACGGACGGACCATCCTCCTCGACATACACGAAGGCACCTATGGGCATCATGCTGGCATTCGCGCCCTTGTCGCCAAAGCTCTACGAGGTGGATTCTACTGGCCCATGGCCATGCGCGACGCCAAGGACATCGTCCAACGCTGCAATGCTTGCCAGCGATTCGCGGACAAACCTCACGCACCTGGCGCAGAACTCAGGCCAATACCGTTGGCCTGGCCCTTCGCGCAATGGGGACTCGACATGGTCCGCAAGCTCCCAAGGTCCTCACGAGGAGGTTATGTCTACCTCTTAGTCTCAGTCGACAAATTCACCAAGTGGATAGGGGCCATGCCGGTGACAAATCAATCAGGGGCCAGCGCCGTCAAATTCTTTGAGTCCATTGTCTACTGCTTCGGAGTGCCACACAACATCATCACGGACAACGGGACGAACTTCACCTCTAAGGAATTCCAGGAATTCTATGAAAACCTAGGAATCAACATAAGCTATGCCTCGGTGGCACACCCGCAGACCAACAGTCAAGTCAAAAAGGCCAACGGCCTCGTTAGCGGCAGAATCAAGAAACGACTCCTCCAACCACTCGAACAAGCTACTGGATGCTGGCCAGACGAGCTGCAATATGTACTCTTGAGCCTGCGCACAACTCCAAACAGCGCCACGGGATACACCCCGTTCTTCATGGTGCACGGTGCTGAAGCGATGCTACCCGCAGAAGTATGCTACAAAGCCCCACGGGTGGTCGCATACAGCAAGAAGGAGTCCACTCTCGCACTCGAAGACTCCGTCGACCTCCTCGATGAGGCACGAGAAATCACAGCGGAGAGATCAATGATCTACCAACAAAATCTCCGCAACTACCACAACAGAAGGCTATGCCCCAGGTCCTTCGTCGAAGGAGACCTGGTCCTGCGACTGAAGCAACAAGGGCATCTCAAGCTCGAGTCACCTTGGGAAGGACCTTACGTGATTACAGAAGTAATCTCAGGTGGCACCTATCGCCTCAAAGATTCCGAGACAGGAGTCGCATACTCCAACCCCTGGAACATCGCGCACCTGCGTCACTTCTACCCTTAGTCGTTTTTTACATTTACAAATAAGGCTATTCAGCCAGGCTACTTAGCCACACATTATACTCCGTACTATTCTGCGAATAAATAAAGCTAAGTGCCCCAAAACTCTGTGTTTTCCATTATTTTCTTGCAATCTTATTACTCGGGGGCTGCGCCACCCTTTACACACCTGTTCTACGAACTCATCGCGATATCCTGGGTAGCCGACGCACTAATCGAACCCTTGACAAACACCAAACCAGCTGCAACGCACCTGACAGGTTGGCAAGGTGCTGAGATAAAACACATGTCAGGCTAACGAAAAGGAATCGCAAAGTGCAACACACTCGAAAAATATATACTAACAAGCTTTTCACATATCAATAAGTATTAATTACATCCAACATATTCATATAAACTTTACAACACTTGAAAAATTATGTGCAGGATACAAGTCATACTACTGCTGCAACAAGAGAACGTTTGTTTGCTCCTCAAAGAAGTCAACAATATCTTCCCCTGAGCGATCCACCGCTTGGTAATGTGGAACCATGTCCTAGGTCATACCCTCTGGTGGAGGTGGCGGCCCAGCGGAAACAGCCGAACATCTACATCCGGCCTATGCAGTCGCACCAGCGACAATGCAGCCTTAGCACCTGCTACTAATTGTTGTCGTACGCACTCGCGAACTGCACTCAGATCCTGGAATTTCGCCAGAAGAGCCAACAGGCTTGAAGGGACGATGTCCAGTGGAAACATCGTCTGATAGATATGCCTAAGGCACGATTGCGCTTTCTTGTACTCGAGAAGAGCGATCGTGCAGAGTCGCCAAGGCAACTTCACGATCGTGATCAACCCAGAAGTACCCACTCACCTGTAGTTGTTCCTGGGTCAAGCCATTCAACCGAATGGAAATTCGGTCCTTCTCATCCTGCGGATCACGAGCACTGACAACTACACCAAGCAAAAGGGCACAGTATGAAGACAAGGCATCGTCGCGGCCAACTAAAAGAAAAGATAAGAGGGCAGAAAGCTAACAGTTGAACTGCTCACTCAGCTGCGCCACCTCCTCCAAGAGATATTGCTCGCGGGCGGTAGCCTTCTCCGCCTTCGACTTCCATAAATCCGCGCTACCGCGAAGGATGGGAAACTCACGCTCCAGTTTCTTAATGCGATCGTGTAGCCGCGAAAGCAAGGACAACTCATCCACCTTCGAGCGCGGCTGCGCCAAGGTTTCACTGGTGGGTGGAGGATCACGAGGATCATTCGAAGGACCACTCGACGTACCCTATCACAAATCAAGCAAGAGCGAATAAGAGACCAAGCAATACATGGATAAAAGGCTCGAATGCATTCACACACGACAAAAGTATCAACAGAGACACTTCGATAAAAGCATGTCTTCAACACAGAAAGTCAAACTACAACTATTACAAGATAGCTACTAAGGAGCAGCCTGCTTCTTCGACTTGGACTTCGACTTCGGGGGCCTCATTGAGTCCGTGGCAGTCTCAAACGCCACAGACTTTCCGCCAGCCCCTGACACCGCAGCCTTAGCCACCTTCTTCGCTCGCTGCAGCTCCTCGGAGTATTTTGTGACTGTGCTGATGAGTTGTGGCCCATACTTACCGTAGACAATTGCAAAAGGAGAAAACACTACCTGTTGACCATCTTCACCGACAGGCATCACCTTGGAGATTGCAGCAGGGTCCACCTCCACGCCATGGGCTTGCACCATTGCGAGTGCCATGGTAGCGCCAACCGCCCGCTGAGAATTCCTGAAGTCCGCGGGAATACCTCCAGTGAGGGACTCCACCAGGTCCTCCAGGTTCTCAATAAGCTCAGCCTTGGGCGTCAGCTCCTCGCGGATGCGACTGAGCACACTCATGGCCTTAGTCAGTGTCCCTTGAAGGGAAGCGATGTGGTCCTCGACTACCACGACGGCGCCTGCCAAAGCATCACCGCGACGAAGTGCCTGGGCATCAAAGCTCAGACCGCTAGCATCTACACAGAGCAAAGAGTCAGCACAATGACAAGAGGTCGAAGAAAGAAACAACGAAAATCTAGATGAAAGAATACCTGAGAGAGACTTGGCAATCGAGAAGAGTTATTCTTCGAACAACTTTTCCCTCTCAGCAGTGGAGGTGCGCAAATCCTCTTCGCTTTTCTGCGACTCATCTAGTGCAGCGACTGCTTCATCGCGACTCTTCACCACCGTGGCGAGCGCATTTTCAAGAGAAGCAGCATTACGAAAAAGTTCGTTGTACTCGGCTGCAAAACACAGTGTGTATCATCAATTGAATCTATAAACTTCACAAGGACAAAGACGAAGCCAATACTAACATTCGACAACGCGATGGCGATTTTCCAGCATCGCATGCTGTCAACCCATCACAAGGACTTGCTCCGCTAAATGAGCAGCTTCCTTCATGATGAGTTGCCTCAGAAGAAAATAAAGGATCAACAGATAGCACGAATTACAAATTCGAATGCGCAGTAAAAAGAAGCTTACATGCTCCTCCAGAGACTTCGAAGATAACTGCCACGCAGTCGTCTGGGCAACCATCTGGTGTTCCCCAGCATGCGGGGACCTCGATGAGTTGTGCCTGGAGTGGGCCGCCAACGGAGGAGAAGTAGATTGTTCAGCCACTTCCTTGGCCTTGGAGTCCGCGACTCCTGATTCCTTCACAAATTGGACATCGCTAGAAGACGCGATGCTGCTTGACTACAAAACACATCCAGCACAAAACTTCAGGGAGAACATCTATGAAAGAAACCAAGACAAACGTTGTAGACTTACCAGTCAAATTTATCAAAGTCGAAGGTTTTCTCCTCCAACTCCGACGACTCCTTTGGCAGCCGCATCTTCTTACTGGGAGGAGGTGCCATGGAGCGTACTGGAACGGCGGGAATGGGCTCCTCCGCGGCAACGATAGGGCCTTCTGGCGTCGTCAGTGACAAAGTATCCGAGTCCTCGCTGCGGGAACGCTTGCGAGTGTCTGGGTCGCTGGTCTCGTGGGCTCCCTCCTCTTCAATTGGGACGGTTGACTCCGACTTGTCCTCTTCATGCACTTCGCGAGGAATAACCCCCTCAGGACAAGGGGCAAATTTGGAGACACCTTCCAGTCCTGCTTTTAGAAGATACAACATTACATATCAAAGCATCATAAAGGCAATCGAAAGCAGAAATTACGTCATGGTACAATTCTACCTCAGGAGGAGGGTTAGAGGCGTCGAAAGGAGGCACAACTGGTTCACCCAGGAGATCCTCCTTGGCAGTGTATTTGGTCACTAGTCGCACCCTCTTATCTACTTCACTCGTGGAAATGCCCTCGGCGGACACACGAGTGGCATCATCAGCACCGGTCTAGCGGAACATAGGATGCACTCTGGCTTGCAGAGGCTGGACGCGGCGGCGCAACCAGGTGCGAATGAGGGCAGCGCCACCTTCTTCCTTGCCTATGTGGATTTCAAGGTCACAGACGTGCTCGTACAACACTTCTGTTTCCGCGGATTCTCTAGGCATGCTGACGTTCTTCCAGGAGCGCCTCCTCTTGCAGGTCACCACGGGATCGATGGGCGCAAGTCCGTAGTGCTCTCCGTCGTCCTTTTGGTCGCGGATATAGAACCACTTGTCCCTCCACCCTTGGACGAACGCAGTGAGGTTAGTGGCAAAATAGGTAACAGAGGAGTCGACATGGATTCCGCAGTCTCCTACATCGTAGACTATGGAGCCAGATGCTGACTGGTGTTTCAGCTTAAAAAGCCTCTTAAACAGGCCAAAGTTCGGCTCGATTCTGAGCCAGCACTCGCAAAGCGTAATGAAGCAGGAGATGTGGAGATAGAATTTGGGGACAGCTGATGCAGCTGGAGCCCGTAGAAGCAAAGGAGGCCCCTGAAGAAAGGGTGTAGAGGCAGAGAAATACCTCGGATGATGAATGCAAGGAACATCACCCGGAAACCAGGGGGAACACGGAATTACCTCCTCGCCGGGCACTCGTGAGTCATCTTTCCCGGACGGAAGAACTCCATCTCGACGATGAAGTTGCAGCTCGGCGGGCCTGATGATGGACGCACGCCAAGCGCCATTGGTGACACGAGTGCCCGCACCTTTCTTCTTCCTAGCATCGGCGGTGCTGGTGCCCACAGTGGCGTAACCGCCCTTATTCTTGGTGGCGGCAAAGGCGGTCGCAAACCCAGCGGTGGCGCCTCCCTTCTTCTTGCCCATCTTTCGATGGCGGTGAGAGCAGAGGAAGTAGCTGGGGAAGGTACGGAGGTGGTCCAGCGTCGCAACGAGAAAGGGCGCAGAGAAGCAGAGAGCAGTAGCAATGGCAATGGAGGCAAGAACAATGACGACAAATGGGGAAATTACCGCAGTTGCGCTGCTACTTAACCTCCTCTTAGAAACCATCCAACGGCCAGCGGAAACCCTACTACATGCGTGGCGTACATCGCCATCGACACGTGGCGAAGCTGAAGAACGACCCGTCCCCCCACTATCCCCATTACGCGTGGAAATCGAGGAGGCACAGTTAAAACAAAAGATTACGCATGCCTAGTCAAATCGTAGTCAGAAAGTGGGACCCACTGCTCATCACGTCCCGTCAAACCACTCACGCGGGCAACTGAGGTCATCACATCGTCAGCACTAATGTCATCAATATCAGCAAATGAAGATTTTTGACTACTTTAGTCCTTGCTCGAGTCTTCGACTCAACCAAGCACTCGGGGGATACTCCCATAGGGAGCGTTGGTCGCGCAACCTATGATTATTTTTTATGCGGGTGTACAAGCGTTCAAGACAAACCCATCACTCGAATCTGTGATCTGATTGTGAAAGATGGGTTACTCCCATAGGGAGCGCCGGAAGCAAACTCGACTGAAACAAGCAACAAAAGACGATAGCAGTTGCAAAACGTTTTTAGTCCCCGCTTGAGTCTACGACTCAACCAGGCACTCGGGGGCTACTCCCATAGGGAGCGCTGGTCGCGCACCCTATGATTATTTGTACATTGTACTGTGTGTTGATAACATCCACACTTGAATGCTATGGCGACTCCGCCTCATATTTTCCCTACAAAGAGATTACGTCTCCTTGGCCACCCGAATCATCTCCGCGATGACAAAATTCAGATGCCGCGCTTATAACGTGAAGATAAGACCTGAATAAGGCCTAGCAACGCATCTACTGCGCACTACTAGAAACATATCCGTGCCTACAAGTACGATGAACATGCCTTGATGGACGCGTCGAGTGATCACACTTATACACTAGAACTCGACTCCTGTAAGACCTCCGCGGCCTAAGTCGAATTACGCCAGCAATTTTCCGAATTCGAGTCCGGGGACTCGAGTTTGAGTAGATCGTTGATTTGCCCTAAGGCAGTTAACTGACACCGAAACATCGGTTATATTAGGCACGTATATCAACAATCCGTATGACACAAACAGAACACTCTAAAAATACTTAGTCATGCACTCAAAAGGCTTCATAAAGTCCCTAGTCGAATATGCGATTCCACTGGACACTTGGGGGCTACTGACATGGGTATACCCTACAGGTACTCGAGTTTGGTGTATACGGTCCAGATACGGCAGAAGCCCACAGCGTTGCCAAGGCCTAGTGTAGAATTCAAGTGGCCCACGGACTCTCGATTGCTTGCGAGACAAGAAGAAGCTTAAGATAGAAAGTTCAAAGGGAAAAACCTAATCTGTAACCGACTCGACCTGCTACCTGAGACCTAGCCTATCTATATAAAGGCTAGGAGGGGGCAGCGAGGAGGACACACGCAACCCTAGTTTCCACAACCATCACCAGATTGCATATGCGCACCCCTGTAATCTTTGATTCCTTTCCAAGAGCAGACAAGCAAGAGTAGGGACTTCTACGAGGCCTGAACCTGGGTAAACCTTGCATCCCTATGTGCTTGTTTGCTAGCCGACTGATGCCTCCAGCACTCCCTCCTTCTCCAAAACCCAAGCCCATAACAATGGGCATTGACGAGTTAAACCCTCGTCACAAAGAGTTCAAAGGTGTATAATTTTTGTATACGCAAGTTTATGCATTATATTTCACTCCATGGAAATGATAAATGATCAGGATTTTATTAGCACAACATTATCATGTCCTAAGTGCGATTTAAAAGAGTTCAAAGGTGTATAATTTTCGTATATGCATTACATTTCACTATATGAAAATAAAGCAACGACACGGGCGCTGGCGTGGGGCTGGGTCGGGGTCCCATCTTGCAACGCCAACCTGGGTAAGCTGTGGGTCCGGAGCTCACGTGGATAAGCTGTGGCTCCGACGCTCACGTGGATAAGTTGTGGGTCCGATGCTAATCTGAATAAGTTGAGAGAGGTGTCCACTACGGGAATCGACTGAACGTGGCCCCACTTGTCAGCATGTAACGGGAAGGGTACACTACGGGACCCAACAGAACGCGACCCTACTCGTCAGCACGTAACGGCGAGGGTCCACTATGGGACCCAACTGGACGCGGCCCCACTTGTCAGCACGTAATGGCAAGGCTGACGGACAGCGAGTGTCAGACCATGTGAGAGTTTCGTACAAGGAGATGGGCAAAAGTGAGGAAAAACTAAGCGGTTGGGGAAAACTGAGTACAACTAACGAACTGAGGGCACGAAAATAGAAATCCCAACTTATTACTCCCTCCATCCCAAAATAAGTGACTTGGGTTTGTCTAAATTCGCAGGTATCTAGTCTTAAAACATGTCTAGATACGTATGAATCTAGAAAACCACAAGTCACTTATTTTGGGACAGAGGGAGTATAATCTTCTGACATGTCTGTCTTTTCCTCGACTCCCACAGTGTTTCTTTTCCCTGAAAGAACTATGTGACGCTTTGGCTCATCGTGTGATGTATTCGTTTGCTTATTTTTTTCGTATGGAGAACATGTCCTTCACATAGAAAACCTGAGGCACATCATTGGCTAGGACGAATTGTTCGTCTCTGTAACCAAGATTGTTGAGATCCACTTTTGTCATTCCGTACAACTGGTCTACCTTTACCCCTTCTCCATTCAGGTTGACCCATTTTCACTGAAACAAAGGGACCTTAAAAGAAACTCCATAGTCAAGTTCCCATATCTCCTCTATGTAACCATAGTATGTGTCCTTTTGCCCATTCTCATCTGTTGTATCAAAGTGAACACCACTGTTTTGGTTAGTGCTCTTTTTATCTTGGGCAATCGTGTAAAATGTATTCTCATATCTTGTACCCTTGCAAATTCAATATAGTAGAAGATGGTGACCCGACCAACAAGTAGAGCTGATCTCCAACAGTGGTGTCATTCATGAGATGTGTTCGCAAACAATTGCTGAAAGTCTTCATGTGTTCATCTCTAATCCAGGAGTCAGGCTTTCCCAGGTTGTTGGAGCGTACAATATTCTTGTGTTCCTCGATATACGGAGCCACGAAGGTGAAATTTTGTAGAACTGTGTAGTGTGCTTGAGTGAATGATTGCCCGTCCCTACACATCGTTGCTTTATTTCCTAGCATGCCTTTTCCACTCAGTCTCCCCTCATGCCGCGATTCAGGAACACCAATCGGCTTAAGGTCAGGAATAAAGTCAACACAGAACTCAATGACCTCCTCTATTCCATAGCCCTTGGAGATACTTCCTTTTGGCCTAGCACGGTTATGAACATATTTATTTAAGACTCCCATGAACCTCTCAAAGGGGAACATATTGTGTATAAATACAGGACCGAGAATGGCAATCTCTTCGACTAGGTGAACCAGGAGATGCGTCATAATATTGAAGAAGGATGGCAGGAACACCAACTCAAAACTAACAAGACATTGGACCACATCCTTCTGTAACCTTGTCAGAATATCTTGATTGATCCCCTTCTGAGATATTGCATGCAGGAATGCACATAGCTTCACAATGAGTACTTGAACATTTTCTGGTAGAAGCCCCCTCAATGCAACCGGAAGCAACTGCATCATAATCACGTGACAGTCATGAGACTTCAGGTTTTGGAATTTTTTCTCTGCCATATTTATTATCTCCTTTATATTCAACGAGAAGCCAGATGACACCTTGATACTGTAAAGGACTTCAAAAAAGATTTCCTTCTCTGTGTTGGTAAGAGCATAGCTGGCAGGACTTAAGTGATGCCCTTTATCCGTCTTGTTCTATGGATGCATGTTCTCTGGGTCTTTCATACATTGTTGGTCGTCCCGTGCTTCTGGTGTATCTTTTGTCTTTCCATACACGCCCAGGAAGCCTAGCAGGTTCACACAAAGATTCTTCGCCACGTGCATCACGTTGATTGAAGAGCGGACATGTGGGACTTTCCAATAGGGTAGTTCCCCAAATATAGATTTCTTCTTCCACATGGGTGCGTGTCCGGTAGCGATGTCGTTCGGAATAGATTGACCGCCAAGACCCTTTCCAAAGATTACTTCTGTATCCTTGACCGTACCAAATACATCATTACCAGTAGGGAGGTCAGGCTTCTTCTGGTGATCTGCCTCACCTTTGAAATGCTTGTCTTTCTTTCTTAAGCGATGATTGTTCAAAAGAAATCGACGATTCCCAAGGTACACAACCTTCTTACATTTATGCAAATATGTAGCTTCAGTCTCATCTAAACAGTGTGTGCATGCCTTGTATCCCTTGTTTATCTGTTCTGAAAGGTTACTAAGAGCAGACCAATCACTAATGGTTAAAAAAGCAACGCTCGTAGGTCAAATGGCTCCTATTTGTGCTCATCCCACACACGTACACCTGGTTTTCCCCACAACTGTAAGAGTTCTTCAACTAATGGCCTTGGGTACACATCAATGTTGTTGCTGGGTCGCTTCGGGCCTTGGATGAGCACTGGCATCCTAATGCACTTACGCTTCATGCACAACCAAGGAGGAAGGTTGTAGATATATAGAGTCACATGTCAGGTGTTGTGACTGCAGCTCTGCTCCCCAAAAGGATTCATGCCATCTGTACTTAGACCAAACTATAAGTTCCTCGCGTCACCTGCAAAGTCCGGGAACTCTCTCTCGATTTTTCTCCACTACGACCCATCAGTGGGGTGTCTCAACTTCCCGTATTTCTTACGGTCTTCTTTGTGCCATCGCAACAACCTGGCATGCTCTTTTTTCTAAACAGACGTTTCAACTGTGGTATTATAGGAGCATACCACATAACCTTAGCAGGAACCCTCTTCCTAGGGGTGATGGCTCAAGATATCTCAAGCTCGTTGGGAACCCCAAGAGGACGGTATGATGAGGACAGCAGCAAGTTTCCCTCAGTTATGAAACCAAGGTTATCGAACCAGTAGGAGCAAGGAAACAAACCCAAGGTGTTGCTACCAACTTGGAATCCTGCACAACATAACCACATAACTTGGCCCCAACTTACAGTGAGGTTGTCAACCTCACCGATTTCATTGAAAACAAAGGATTAAACGTATAGTGTGGAAGATAGTAATTGCTTGCAGAAAGTAAACAGTAAATAGTAGATGGTATATCAATGGTAAAAGAATGGACCATGGTCCATAGTTCACTAGAGGTGATTCTCCTTAAGATTAATAGCATGTTGGGTGAACAAATTACAGCGGGGCAATTGATAGATTTGAGAAAGCATAACAATGCATATACTAATCATCTTGACTCCCATGAGATTTGATTGGGCATTACAACATTATACATAGACCATAATCCAACTGCATCTATGACTAATAATCCACCTTCAGGTTATCACCCGAACCCCCTCCAGTATTAAGTTCAAGCAACAGATAATTGCATTAAGCAAAGTGTGTAAAGTAAACAATACGATTGTCCCATGGAAAAAGGATTGTTGTTTTCTCCCTAGTAGCAACAACACATCTACAACCTTAGAGATTCCTATCACTTCCCCAGATTACTAGAGGCATGAACCCACTATCGAGCATAAATACTCCCTCTTGGAGTTGCAAGCATCTACTTGGCCAAGATAGTTACAAACAACAGAGAGCATGCAAGATCACAAATAACATAGACATGATAGAATCAATAATCAATCTGAAATAGCATCTCAATATCCATCGGATCCCCATAAACACAACATTTAAGATTACAAATAGATGATCTTGATCATGAACGTAGCTCACAAGATCTAAACATGATAGCACAAAGGAGGAGAACCAACCATCTAGCTACTACATGGACCCATAGTACAAGGATGAACTACTCACACATCACACCGGAGGCAGGGTGCCGGGAAGAGCTTCAGATCCCCCCGATCTAGGGATGGAGATGGCGGCGGCTACAAACTCTTCCGTGGATTTCTAATTGGGTCTCTGATCGAGTCCTTAGGGTTTTCATCCCGGGAGGCTTTTATAGGACAAGCGGCAAGGTCGGTGGAGCACTAGGGGGCCCACACCCCATAGTGGCACGCCCTCTAGGTTGCGCCACCACCAAGTGTGGCTGCCCTGGTGCGCCACTTCGTCTCCCCTCCGGACTCTATGTTGCTTCAGGTAAAATATGGACTTTGGCTTTTGTCCGGTCCAATTCCGAGAATATTTCCTTACTAGCTTTTCCAAAACCAAAAACAGCAGAAAACAGGCAACTGGCACTATGGCATCTTGTTAATAGGTTAGTTCTAGAAAATGTATAAAAATACCCCAAAGTGTGAACAAAACATAAGAAAGTAGATATAAAACAAGCATGGAACATCAAAAATTATAGATACGTTTACGGCGTATCAAGCATCCCCAAGCTTAACTCCTGCTCGTCCTCAAGTAGGTAAGTGATAAAAATAATAATTTTTGAGGTGACATGCACCATCACAATCTTGATCAAGGTATTTGTAAAACATTGATAGCTGGGATCATAGTACTCTAACATAGACATGAAAGATATAGTTCTAACAATAAGACATAGCCACTATGTTGCAACATGAAAAGGTACAAACAAAAGATTCATGAATAACAATGCTTTGAAAGACGTTTGTTTGTTTCACATATAGAAAACATAATAAGAATGGTATTCAGCTTGTCCCTCATGGTATAGCAAAACATAAATGCATAAGACACCTTCAAAGTTCATAAGGGTGACTAGATACAAATAATTTAAGAACAAGCAATATCAAAGTTATGAATCAATCAACAAGTTTTGGGACAATGCACATTAAACTAAGAATGGCCACTATGCTCTCTCAATAGGTGCATAAAGATAGAAGATGGAGACTCAACATAAAAGTAAAAAGAAGGGCCCTTCATAGAAGGAAGCAGGGATTCAAGTCTCATAAAGAGCTTCCAAAAATTGTGGTACTTATTACTTTCAGCTCTCATCGCCCCTATCATAATCATCTTTAGGTGATTAAGGTTAAAGTGACACAAATATGAGGATATGCTTGACAAGTTATAAGTTGAAAATCCCATGCCCCTTGCTTACGAGTATCGAACCTCATGCTACTCAACTTTAGTCACTAGTAAGTTCTTGTCGTTGTAAGTACGTGTGTATCATAGAGAACCGCCAACGGGGTACCCCTTGCCCCATGATACAGGAGTTATCCCATATCAAAATGACAAGGTAACAGGCAATGAGCATCTCAGCAATCTTTTTATTTGCTATTTGCATAGGTTTTTATTGAGGAAGCTTCACAGATTGCTCACTATGGTTATGCTGCAAGTTTCCACCATGATTAGGCATGGCTTAGGCTAGCCACCCAGGCGTTTCTCTAACACATATACAAACTCCATGAGCTTACAAGCTCCCCTTTTATTTCACACCGTCGGGATCCATAAACAAAATAACATGATATCGACTGAATAAAGTGCAATGTTGAAAGCGTACCCCATGGTAACATGGTTCTGCTAATTCACAACTTATAAAACGCAAGCATATACGCAACATAGATGGACACAATGGTTCAAGTTTATTAAGTGAAAGAAAGTAAAGTGTGCCATCAAGTTTGTGAGAGCTTTAATCACTAATTTTCACATAACAAGTTTAATTCGGAAGGTATATAAAAACATGAATAAATTGGAATAGAAACAATGCTAGTACATAGGTATGGTGGACTCTTTGGAATAACTTGGTTTTATTTGGAGTTGGATGCATGAGTGGAACTCATACTTGGTACATGTGGAGGCTAGCAAAAGACTGGGAGCGACCAACCAAGAGAGCAATAATGGCCATAATCAT
Organism: Avena sativa; assembly: GCA_916181665.1. Taxonomy (NCBI): domain Eukaryota; kingdom Viridiplantae; phylum Streptophyta; class Magnoliopsida; order Poales; family Poaceae; genus Avena; species Avena sativa. The sequence continues at coordinate 631,342,848 of OV702288.1, forward strand.
GCAAAGTGACAAAACATTATTAATTAAAGCATAAAGTGATACTACGAGTCAAAAACTAAATGATCATAGAGGCTATGGTTACTGGTATAGTCTTAACATGGTGTAAGCATGCGCCAAGTCAACCCAAATAAAGCATCAAAGGAGAATACCACAATATTATGATTTTGTATGTTAAAACAATGCATGATTCTTTCAAGGCACATTAAGCAATCTCAATTGTTTGGAACAAGTCATGCTACAGCAATAATTACTAAGCATAAAGTCAAAGCAATATCAAACATGACATGATAAAGTCTAGGCCACAGTCAACATAAGCATGAACTTTCCTACTCTTTTCCAATCCAAATCAACTTATTTGAAACTATGTATGAATGCGGGGGTCCAACCAATTTATTTAAGAAAACCAAACAAAAAAACTAAAAAAAAACAAAGACGCTCTAAGAACAATACAATTGTGCATGAAACAATAAAAATGAAGTGTTTAGAAGAAAACCTAAGATTTTTATTGATGAAGAAGGGGATCCCTTGGGCATCCCCAAACTTTGACGCTTGTACTTCTTGAATATTTCTTGGGGTGATATGGGTGGCATCCCCAAGCTTGAGCTTTTGTCCATACTTCATCTCATCACATTTTTCTTCCCTACACTTTAAAATTTCCTTCATACAAAACTTCACACAATCTTTATTAGCAACATTAGTGTACTTAAGATAATAACTCTTTGGGTTCAGTTTCAACACAAGTAAAACTTCCATTAAAACACAAGCTACTGTAGCAATTCCTTTTAAAAGTTCAAGTAATTGGCAAGAACTCAAAGAGAAAGAGATTAAGAGGCAAATGCAAATAATGGCAGAAATCTGTCAAAACAGACCAGCAGGTAAAAACCGATTTTTTCGAAGACCTTCTGTTGCTCAAATCGAAAAGTGTTAAACTAACAAAAGTTAGATAACAACCTGGGGCAGAATCACACAAAATTATATCTCAATCTAACATACAGGGAATTTTCATGATTTTTTATAGTGAAGCACAACAATCTGTTTCGGGACAGCAACTTTCCCAAGTCTTACTTCTCTCTCATTAGAAGTTATTCTTGGCACAAAAACCACACAAAAATGATAAGAAGAGGTTATTACTGAGGCAATAACTTCCAAGACTCAACAAAAGAAAATCTTAATGAATAAAAATTTGGGTTATCTCCCAATAGTGCTTTTCTTTAACGCCTTTGAGCTATGCATAGGAGCAAGATTCAAGTATTTTTGAATGAAGAAGCATTAAGAGCAAATTTTGTTTTAATAGGAGAGGCAAACAGAATCTTCTATCTCTTCTTAGGGAAGTGTTCTATACCTTTCTTGAGTGGGAATGGATATTTAATGGTGCCTTCTTTCATATCAATAATGGCACCAACAGTTCTAAGAAAAGGTCTTCCCAAAATAATAGGACAAGAAGCATTGCATTCAACATCCAAAACATAGAAATCAACGGGGACATAGGTATTGTTAACCATAATAAGAACATCATTAATACTCCCCATGAGTTTATTTTTAGCATTATCATCAAGTTGGACATCTAAATAACAACTCCTAATGGTGGCAAATCAAGCATTTCATAAATCTTTCTAGGCATAATTGAGACACTAGCACCAAGATCACATAAAGCTTTTAGATCAAAATCATTCACTTTCATATTAATGATGGGTTCCCAACCATCTTATAATTTCATAGGAATAGAAGCTTTATGTTTCAATTTTTCTTCTTTAATTTTTATGAGAGCATCAGTAATGTGTTTTGTAAAGGCCATATTCATAGAACTAGCATTAGGACTTTTAGCAAGCTTTTGTAGGAACATAATTACTTCAGAAATATTGCAACCATCAAGATCAAAATCATAATTACCATCCAAGGTAGTAGAGCTATTGTTTCCCATATTTCAAAGAATTTCAGCATTTTTATTAGGAAAGGTTCCATTGGTTTTAGGTATTGTTGCAAAAGGAATGGGGACTTCATGTGGTTTGCTAGCATCAACATTAGTGGTGGTAATAGTACATATACTATTATTTCTAGCAATTTCATCTTCTCTTTCCCACTTAGCATGCAATTCAGCTAATAGTCTAACATTTTCATCAATTCTAACTTGTATGGCATTAGTAGCAGCAAAGGGATTTTCCATAGTTTCAGGTTTAGCAGCCATTTTATTAATCAAGGAGGATTGTGCTTCAGACAAAGATGATATTTTTTCAGCATTCAAAAGTATTTCCTCAATAGTTTTATTGAAAGCAGTTTGTTTACTAATAAAATCCTTAAGCATGACTTCAAGTTCACAGGGTGCATTTCTATTGTTGTTGTAGGAATTTCCATAAGCATTACCATTATTGGGAGGATACGGCCTATAATTATTATTACCAAAATTATTCCTATAGGCATTGTTGTTAAAATTATTGTTTCTAATGAAGTTCACATCAACTTTCCCTTCTTGAGTAACCAAAGAGGCTAAGGGAACATGATTTGGATCAATATGAGCTTTTCCATTAACAAGCATAGACATAATAACATCAATTTTATCACTCAAGGAGGCGGTTTCTTCAACAGAATTTACCTTCTTACCTTGTGGAGCTCTCTCAGTGTGCCATTCAGAATAGTTAACCATCATATTATCAAGGAGCTTTGTTGCAGCACCCAAAGTAATGGTCATAAAGGTGCCTCTATAGCACAATCCAACAAATTTCTTGAAGAATAATTCAGTCCTACATAAAAGGTTTGGATAATCATCCAAGCAGTCAGTCCATGAGTGGGATAATTCTTTACCAAAGATTTCATTCTTTCCCAAGCTTGAGCAACATGTTCATTGTCAAATTGTTTAAACTTCATTATTTCACTTCTCATAGATATAATCTTAGCAGGAGGATAGTATTTTCTAATGAAAGCATCTTTGCATTTAGTCCAAAACCAATACTATTTCTAGTTAGGGAGAAAGGAAACAATTTAAGCTTAATAATATCTCCATCTATATCCCTATGTTTTTCCATCTTACAAAGTTCAACAAAGTTATTAACGTGAGTAGCAGCATCTTCAGTACCAACACCAGAGAATTGTTCTTTCATAACAAGATTGAGCAAAGCAGGTTTAACTTCAAAGAAAGTAGCTTCAGGAACAGGTGGAGAAATAGGTGTGCACATGAAATCGTTGTTGTTTGTGCTAGTAAAGTCACACAACTTAGTGTTTTCAGGAGTATTCATTTTTGTAAGATTAAAGCAAGCCAACAGAAATAGAAACTAAAATAGGAACTAATTTTTTTGTGTTTTTATAAAAGAAGCAAACCAGTACAACTAATTTTTTGTGTGTTTTTAATAAAAAGAAACAAGCAAACAAAGCAAAACAAAAAACAAAGTAAAGAGATTGGTTGTGAGAGACTCCCCTTGCAAAAATCTTCTTTCTCCCTGAAAAGTGATTGACAAGGAGGAGGAGATTGAAGTTGTCCTTAACTCCCCGGCAACGGCGCCAGAAAAAGGCTTGATGGCTCAAGATATCTCGAGCTCGTTGGGAACCCCAAGAGGAAGGTATGATGAGCACAGCAGCAAGTTTCCCTCAGTTATGAAACCAAGGTTATCGAACCAGTAGGAGCAAGGAAACAACCCCAAGGTGTTGCTACCAACTTGGAATCCTACACAACACAATCACAGAACTTTGCCCCAACTTACAGTGAGGTTGTCAACCTCACCGGTTTTGCTGAAAACAAAGGATTAAATGAATAGTGTGGAAGATAGTAATTTCTTGCAGAAAGTAAACAGTAAATAGTAGATGGTATATCAATGGTAAAAGAATGGACCGCGGTCCATAGTTCACTAGAGGTGATTCTCCTTAAGATTAATAGCATGTTGGGTGAACAAATTACAGCGGTGCAATTGACAAATTTGAAAAAGCATAACAATGCATATACTAATCATCTTGACTCCTATGAGATTTGATGGGCATTGCAACATTATACATAGACCATAATCCAACTACATCTATGACTAATAATCCACCTTCAGGTTATCACCCGAACCCCCTGCAGTATTAAGTTGCAAGCAACAGATAATTGCATTAAGAAAAGTGTGTAAAGTAAACAATACGATTGTCCCATGGACAAAGGATTGTTGTTTTCTCCCTAGTAGCAACAGTACATCTACAACCTTAGAGATTCCTGTCATTTCCCCATATTACTAGAGGCATGAACCCACTATCGAGCATAAATACCCCCTCTTGGAGTTTCAAGCATCTACTTGGCCAAGATAGTTACAAACAACGGAGAGCATGCAAGATCACAAATAACATGGACATGATAGAATCAATAATCAATCTGAAATAGCATCTCAATATCCACCGGATCCCCGCAAACACAACATGTAAGATTACAAATAGATGATCTTGATCATGAACGGAGCTCTCTAAACATGATAGCACAAAGGAGCAGAACCAACCATCTAGCTACTACATGGACCCATAGTCCAAGGGTTAACTACTCACACATCACACCAGAGGCAATCATGGTGATGAAGAATGCCTCCAGGGTGATCTCTCCTCTCCGACAGGGTGCCAGGAAGAACTTTAGATCCCCCAATCTAGGGATGGAGATGGCGGCAGCTACAGACTCTTCCGTGGATTTCTGATTGGGTCTTTGATCGGGTCCTTAGGGTTTTCATCCCGGGAGGCTTTTATAGGTGAAGGGGCAAGGTTGGTGGAGCACCAGGGGGCCCACACCCCCTGGTGGCGTGCCCCCAGGCCGCGCCTCCACCAGGTGTGGCCACCCTGCTGCACCACTTCGTCTCCCCCCCGGACTCCGTGTTGCTTCGGGTAAAATATTGACTTTGGCTTTTGTTCGGTCCAATTCCGAGAATATTTCCTTACTAGTTTTTATGAAACCCAAAAAGCAGAAAACATGCAACTGGCATTGTGGCATCTTATTAATAGGTTAGTTCCAGAAAATGTATAAAAATACCCCAAAGTGTGGACAAAACATAAGAAAGTAGATATAAAACAAGCATGGAACATCAAAAATTATAGATACGTTTACGACGTATCAGGGGGATCGTCATTGCCCTCAACATCACTAGGTTCATCTCGTATGATGTTATACCGCACTGTAGTGCGTACTGAGCATTTATCTAAATACTCGTACTCCTCACCGGGTAGAGGATGTAGTCATTAATGCATGCATGTATCTTCTGCACATCTAATCCTAGAGGGTAGAGAGTCTTCTTTGCTTCGTACGTACTCTCGGGCGATTCATTATCCTTTGGAAGCTTCAACTTCATTCTTTTCAATAATTTCTCAATTCCCTCGTCAGATAAACCAGTCACTACCTTCCATTTCATCAATTCAAGTGTGGTACCGAGCTTTGTGCTGCCATCTTTGCATTTTGGGTACAATTTTTTTTGTGATTCTCTAACATGCCCTCCAACTTCAACTTCTCCTTTTTTGTTTCACTGTCTCGCTTTGCATCAGAAATGACCCGACCAAGATCATCGGCAGGATCATCTGATGCTCATTCTTCACCTCCTTCTTATTCATTGTCTTCCATTGTAGTATCACCGTATTTAGGGAACATAGGACGATAGTTATCATCATCCTCTTCTTCTTTATTGTCTCCAATCATAACCCCTCTTTCTCCATGCTTGGTTCAACAATTATAGCTGGGCATGAAACCTCTCCAAACTAGGTGGCCGCAAAGCATTTTTGAGGAAGAGTACTCCTTGATGTTCTGATAGTCAACACATGGACAATGCCTTAGCCACATCGATAAATTTATCCATGCCTTTAATGTACTCGGAAGTGCATCGGTCACCGTACATCCATCCCCGCCGGTTCATCTGCATCATATAATTAAGTTTATCAAAAACCATTACAGAACATCATGAATAGTGAAATAACCATTTTACATTGACACATGCATTGTATCAATGACATATGAAAGGATAAGGTTGCTAACCTCGATCGAGGAGGAAAGAATGAGGAGAAATCTTAAGTGTGGCTCGGGCACCTCATATCATTTTTGTTTTGTGTGAAATCAAGTGGCATGCCATTCGTCCCGATTTATAGGCAGACTATTCGTCCCGATTTGACACAAACCAGGACTAAAGGTATGCGGCATGCCACGTGTCGGACGCAGTACCTTTAGTCCCAGTTTGTGTTACAAAATGGGACAAATACTCCCTTCCAAACTGGGACGAATGCCCCCGGCTCTCATGCGACGCTCCGATCGCTCAAACCGGGACGAATGCTGGCATTAGTCCTAGTTCGTGGAGCGACTGGGACAAATGCTCTGGGGCGTTCCCGAATGAAAGGCTCTTTTTCTACTAGTGAACTTTGCAGCTCATCACGGTCAAGGTCGAACTATTGGTCTGGCTGGTCCTTAGTATCTCCCATGACGGATGAAACCAAGCCAGGAGAAATAGGCAGTCCAGGGCATGATTGGTAGGCTCGGCCGATTTTGGAGCTCTCGGGTCCATGCCCTGGGCAGGGGCATGTAGAAAAGGACTCAGCCTGGGTGGTCACTTTTTTGGCTCTCGACAAACGGTAGGTGTGGGTTTTTGGTGGGCTGCGTATTCATGCCTAGCTCAAGGTTGCTTACATGGATGTGTGTTTGGTTGTCTAGCATAGAGCAATTGTGGTAACTTCTTTTTATGACCCGTGAGATTACCAGCTATCAGAACAAGAACATCACATAATTAAACAACATTCTGCATAATTAAGTACTTGGCATATTAGATTCATACTTAACATAGTACATTACTCATGCAGTATCATGGGACACACCCATACTTAAGTTTACTCAGGCAGGCATCACAGACACCTTAGGCCAGTCAGTCATCAACATTATTAGATGATCATCCTCTTGTTGGACTCTTTGTTCTTAGGGCACCTGGCCACCACCTCATAGCCAGATTAGTCGAAGAACAGAAAGTAGCCAATCTTCAGGTTGTGAGCTACAGCGAAGTTGGTCCATCCAGCTTCGAGAGAGGCTTTATCACTGACCTCCTTAATGTTCATCTCCCACTGGTTGTCGGTGTTGGTCTTCATAATCACCTCCCCGCCACTAGCCCTAGGTAGGGCCTGAAGGCATCTGGGAGAGAGCATCCCTAACCTAGGAGCCATCAGCATGTTGACGAAATGCGTAGGCGACACTTCATCATGGAAGTGGCCAACAATTGGCAGCCTCCCCCTAGCTCTCTTGTTGGAGCCCTCTTCTAGTAGCACCTCGATAGGGGCTCCAAGCTGCAACATCTACACAGAAAACAACAACGGTGAGACAATGCGTACAAACCGAAGCACACATTTGAACAACAGATAGAAGATTAAACATTGCGCCTCATAGAGTAATCACACTAGTTGTAGCATCCCATCTGTCTAACATATGTAATGCTACATGGTCTAGTAATATAATTGCTACTTCCTACATATAATTGTTGCATCATAATTATATCATGCTCATGTCATCATGCCACCTTGCATTTGAGCATCATATAAAACTCTTTTCATTTGGTTCTTATCTCATATGCATTATTAATTGTGTTTGCCTCTTGATATATTGTATTTGGTTCTTGATAAATGCTTGATGCCCAAGTTGAGTTGGGGGCATATCTTTTATTCTACTCCATCACCTTTTCTTTGTCACCACCTTATAATTCCACCATCCTAATTATCCCTGAGCTTTTACATTTTCTTTTGGCATTTAATCTAGCTCATGTGGGAATGGGATGGATCCACTTCTAATTCCACATGCTCTCATATTAGCATCATGTTGTTTTCACATTGTTGATATGTGGAGCCACCTTTTCATGCATTATGAGTGGCATTCCTCTTTCTAGCTTCCATATGGATTGTATTGGAATTTTGCTCATGTTGGGATATCATTGGGGATATTATGCACCTAGTGGAACACACACACTAGCATGTTCCAAATTATATTCAAATATGATCATCCCCATCCACTCCACATGGAACCTTCTTTTAAATTCTTTTAGCTTGGCCCTACTCCATATTTTGGAATGCATATGTATAAATGCCATGTTTATTTACTTTGCTTTCACAAGATTAAAACATGGCAATTATGAACCATGCATGGGCCATGCAAATTACCACTATCTTTCTCCTTTGGTTTTTAATTGTTTTTGGGAGTGGAGCATGTACCTTTGGGAATCATGTCAATTGATCCTTTTTCTTTTGTTGAGCTCCACTTTTCTCTCCCAAACCCTCATATTCTTGTTTGGTTCCCTCCTTGCCATGTGCACCTAAAACCCTAAACATCTCTCTCTCTCTTATACCATCATCACGTGTCCACCAAAATCCATCTCACCCCAACCATGTTTTGATCATGCTAAACCCTATCTCTCTCTATCCATCACCACAACCCTCCACTTTTTCTTGATCTTGTTGGCATGTGGAGAAAAACCCTAACCAAACCCTACCCCTACCTCTCTTTACCCATCCCACCTTGCTTGATCCTATGGGTATGCAAAACCCTAAGCTAAACCTAATCACCTACCACCCTAACCATCCCCTCCTTTTTTTCCTTGGATCAGACCAGCCCCACCCCCTTCTCTCTAGCTAGCTGAGCCACCACCCTACCTAACCCTAGACCGAGCCCCATGCCATCTACCCGAGCCTCTCCTCTCGGCCCTCTCTTTTTCTCTCTCTCTCTCTCGCTGCCAAGCAGCCCCACCAGCCCGAGCCTGGCCTCTCTCCCGACCGAGCCCCACCTGCAGCTCCCTGCCCCTGGCCTAGCCGTGCCCAGCACGTGAGGAAGGAGAAGAGAAAAGGTGGCCGAGCCACCTTTTTCCCACCCCGAGCCCCACGGCGCCCCCTCTCCTCTCTCGTCCTTATCTCCAAACCCCTCTCGTCTCTGTCGTGCCCCAGATCCCCCTGGCCTCGCGCCACAGCCCCAACCCCTCCCCTCCAACCACTTCTCCATTGCCGACCACCGTCGGTGTCGACCATCGTCTCCTTGTTTCACGGTGGCAGGCGTGGTGTTCGGGTGTCGAGGAAGACCGTGAAGCCCCCTGCGTCGCCACCGTATACCGCAGCGAGAAGGAGGAGTCCCTGTACATGCTGCACACCTACGGACGCTGATGGAAACCCTAGATCCGGCCGTCTGCCTCCATGTTGATCCGCTGCTTCTCCGGCCGATCCACCACCGCCAGCAGCCTCGCGGTGAGCCACCGAACCCCCCCTGACACCTCATCCCTCGTTTCTGCTGCCTGTTCTCGCCGGTCCGTAGTCGAGTAGCCTCTGTGCTCCGGCGTTCGCGGTCGTTTCCACACCGACGCGTCGCGAGAGCACTTCTAGCCGTGCTCCCTTGTCCCTAACAGCAACCCCAAGCCACCGCAGCGGTAGCCGCCGCCGCGCACGCGCACGAGGTCACGGGATCGAACCCCCGCGCCGCACGCCGTTCTCTGACGCCGCTCTGTCCGTCAGAACACCAGGAAGAAAAACAGTACCAGTTGGGTACTTTGCAAATACCCCCCACACACTTTTTGCCTCAACCCGCAGTACCCCAGGCCCACCAGACAGCCTCCCGTGGCAGTTTTGCAAAAGGCTCTCAGGTTTTTGTAAATCTCAACCCGCAGCCCCTAGATCCCCCACGTGGCACCCCCTGGTTCGCTCGCTGTCGTGTGGGCCACTTTGGCGCCGGACCCACCGGTCAGCCCCTGTGGCTAGCTGAGCTCGCAGTGAGAAAAGGGTTCGCCGCGCAATTGCGCCAGTTTAGCTCAGGTCCCACCCGCCAGTGACTTGGGCTAGGTTTCTCTGAGTATAAAAAGTCTGGGCGCATTTCTGTTTTATAAAATGAATTTACAGAAATGTTTAAATTCAAATTTAAATCTGTTTTAATTAACTTTTAAATTATAAATCCAAATAATAGAAATGATATATGTTTTGGAATCAGAAAAATGTGAGGAATTCAAATATGCCATTCAAAATATCTTTTGGGGAAATTAAATTTTCGAAATTGTTTAAATGCAATAAAAATGCCTTTTCTTAAATAATTAATAACTTTAATTCTACAACTCCAAATTCGACAAATAATATGTCTAAATCGATCAGCGCGACGAGCCCGTTCTAAATATGCATTCCATGTTCTGAATTGCAGCATACATCATATAAATATTAAGTAGACAGCAAGTGTTATGAGAGCAAAACATGACTAAAACTTAGTAAAATGCTTTATTCTTGTACCCCACACCTCACCCATGCCATGCTACATTATTGCCATGGAAATTGTGCATCATTCATCATGGCATGCTTGTTTTTTTGTCGCATTTTAATTCATATGCTTGTGCACTTTATTTATGTTGGCCCTTGTTTGTTTGGTTCTTCTTCGAATAGACGCCGAGCAGGGGATATATCAGGAATCCCAGGAGCACTACCCAGATCCGTCTCTCGCTTCAACTGAGCTGCTAGGCAAGCACTACCACATGCTTGCATACATATAGTACCTATTGCCTCTATCTTATTCTTGCATCATTGAGTCGCGATTGTATTAAATTGAATCCCAAGCACTGCATAGCCTTTACTTTTAAACCCCACCGAAGCTTGTTCCTCCATCCCATGAGCCATTACTACAGGAGTTGTTTAAGCCATGCGAGTCGTAGAACAGCATGTGTAGGGTATGTGAGTGTCTGATGGATAACGAGGTACCTAAACAACTTAACCTGAGTAGTAATGGGATAACTAATGAAAGAGGCGCCGGTGAGCAATATCTATTATTTGGTTTTTCATGCTCACTTGTGTCCCGTAGGACCCCGAGTACTTGATTCCTGTTCCTTGACTATTCGCACTATCCACATCCGGGAGGCCGTGGACCCTCCTGAGCCAGAGCTTGATTCATATCTATTTCTTGGGGCCACAAACTAGTTTAGGGTTTTATTACTATCCTGTACTTATGCCATGCTTTACTGCTTATTTAAGATTGTGCGTGGAGCACCTGTACTGTTTTGGATCGTGCCACATTTTCGCGGTATCGACAAGCCCAGTCACACTTTCGGGTTCCCAGTCGTTTACAGTCGTCGTCGCAAACCCTGGGTCCATCTCAAAGACGGCCGACTCTGTTGCGGGTAGCTTATTGGGGTGGCCCCCTGAAATATTTCTGAATCCTATGATTGCTTTGTCGTGAATGCCTCGTTGGGTTTTGAGTTGGTTTTTCCGAGGTTGATCGAGTGTGTGTTGCTATTTGTGCACCCCTGCAGGGTAAATCTTTCTGAAAGCCGTGTCCGCGGTTATGGACGACTTGGAGCACAGTTTCTCGATCATAGACAAGTATAACTAAAATACCGCTTTTAATTTGACTAAGTAACTGACTAGTAAATAATGCAACACTCATGGAATGGTTAATAAAACTACCAACGGATGGGTTGTTCGTCTGCTTTCTCGTTGGTAAGCGAGAAGGAGGATGGATCTGTTAATTATACTGTTATAACTATTGTTCTAATTAACGGACATCCGTCTATCATTGGTTAGGCGGATGGTTAGCGAGTATCTATAGACTTGTTAGTTATTATCTTTTGCTGCAATTGCGTCACCCCAGGTATATGTCCCCTTTAGAGGTATAAAGACTTGCTGAGTACCCCTACGGTCTCACACGATAAATTGTTTGATTCAGATGAACAGGTGTATTCGCAAGATGGATACTGGGTGGAGGAGACGGATAAAGTTGGCAACGATCACTCGGTGTAGAGATTCTGGGGATGGGGATCCGCGAGATCTGTGGGCGGGATGTGTTTATTTATGTGGCATCTTATGCTGGTTTGCTTCTTATCCGTACTCGGATCTTGTTTTCCGCTTCCGCCTGATACTCTGATGTTTGATGTATGAGGAGCTATTCTAAACTATTATCTCTATCTAGGATATTTGGATCTTGCCGTATGGCGTTGCAATATTTCCTTTCTTTTAGATGGAATGGCTCTGAAAACTGTTGTATGGTGGCTTGCATACATACTCACTTGTGTATGTAGTTGATCCCTTCGCCTGCCGATTACGCCGCTCGTTCTTGTCCCGATGTTCTGGAAGTGGTTAGGACGGCCGAAAGGTCTACCTGTGAGTGGCCCCTGGGCCCCACCGTACTATTTTAACCACTTTCGCTCATCCAGGCATGCAACTTAGAGCGTAATTCACCGAGGTAGTTACACTAGTGCAAAGAAATGATTCTAACATACCAACTGAAATGCACAAGCAAATGCTCTTGTACCATGAATAGGGTATGATAGGACCATTCCTTGCACCCAAATGGTGTTATCTTTTAATCATTGGCTTGCAATGTAATAAGAAAGATTGAAGTTCAATCAAATGCCTCATATGTACCTAACACACAATTGTGAGCGAGATGAATCCGTATCAACCAAGTTGCATGTACAGGTCATGTTGTTGTACAACACATAGGTCGGTACAGATCACCTCATCCAGAATGGACTATAATCATTGGCACTAAAAGAAACAAATAAGACAATAGGGCCCAATATAGCTAACATGGAGCATATTTTAGGGACGGAGTCAGCGAATCAAGGTATATGCACAACTTTTTAGCGAGGACATGCCACTAGATTCGATAGCCCCATCCCTAAAATGCACAGTTTAATCATTGATAAGAACTAAAAAAGGTACATCACAATGCCTCATACACATATCATCATAAGAACACATCATAGAGATGAACCCACTACTAGGGAAAAGCTCACCGCCGGCACACCCAAAACATCTACCACGGCGAGTTTCGGTTCACTGATGACCCTCACGCCGGTGGTAATTCATTACCGCCGGCGAACGACACCATTCGCCGGTGATAACAGCACATACCACCAGTGAGTATCCAATTCGACGGGGATAAGGTCCTCTAACACTGGCGCATAGATTTTCGCCAGGGGTAAGAAAATTTGTTCGCCAGCAATATTATGTAACAGAGCAAAAAATAGAAAATAGACAGAATACACAGATGAATACAGGAATATACAATATATAGGATAATGACAGCAAAATACATATTAACACAGGAAATAGTAGCGGTATCCACCAAATGTTCAATATAGCTAGGACATGCTCAATAACACAAGTATATATAAAAGGTTGTAATTATTATGGCCACACATGCAGTATTATCAACATTGGTTCAACATTGGTTCATAGCATTATCTAGAGTTCATTCATCTTCACCATCGTCGGAAGACTCGGGAGGAAAGCAAGTGAAATAGATAATACCATAATAATGATTGAGCATAAACTTGAACTCCTGTCCCTCTTGCATGTCGCCATACAAAATGAGGAGTCTTGTCCATCCAGGACCACTAAAATATGTTCGGACCTTCTCGTTGGTGACCCTAACCTGATACGTCCTATCAGGATGATTATGATACGTCAAAGTGATATTACACACGGCAACCTTATCCATGCTTCTATGGTGATGGTCCATCAAGCCATGTCGTGCACTAAAAGGGATTGACTGAGTAAAACTATAGGACAGAATAATATGTCGTGATTTTCATTGAGCATATATATACATATTTACATTCTCCACATATAAATTTCAAAGAACATACCTTCCTAACACCAAAGTTCGTAGGGAGCGGTATGGTAATCTTCATGTCCAGGCAATGCCAACTATTTTGACCATAATTACCGTACGCTTCTTCCCTATAATCCACTCTACATATATTGAGAAGAAAGTTGCAAAAAAAGAATGCATGTATAGAGTAAATGACATATAATACGATGGTCAACTACATAGCTAGATTATTGTTGGATATCATCATCAGGGGCATGTACATGTAGTAGATCACGACTGCTTGATGAACGAGAAAGATCTTTATCTTGTCTCCGTATTACATGTCATGCTCAGTCAAGAAGTTTATCCAGCCAGGTCCACTAAAAGATGTCTTGATCGCTATGTTGGTGACTGTAACCACGTAACTTCTGTCGAGATCAGCATCTCACATCAAAGTGACCTTAAACATAACATCGCCAATGGTGTTTCTATGGAAATGGTCCATAAAATCCCGTCGCCAAGCGCAAGGGATTGACTAAGTAAAACAATAATAATACAACAAAGTCCATGGTTTATTTTCAGTTCTATATAGACATCCATGGTACTGTGTATTTCAGAACACATACCGCCCTAGCCCCAAATCCGACAGGGAGCACTATGGGGAACTTCTTGTCCAGGCTCTTCCCAATGGTTGAGCACAGTTGTTGCACACTTGATCCATTCTATATTTATGAAAAAAAAGACGCATAGTAAACATAATTGTAAAATAAGTAGCATAAATAAATTCTAGCACAATAATTGAACATAAAACATCACAAAGTCTAGAAGGATAAGTAATATATGACAAGTAGTTGATCCACGTCTCTATCCTAGCTAGATCAGGTGTCGTCGTCAGACAAACCTAAGGAAGACAGGTCATCCAACGACGTGGATGCGACGGTAAAGTCGTCGGGGCTGAACCCGTAGTACGGGCCCTAAGGGCGCGCGGTGGAGGAGCCCGCGCCGTCGGACCTAAAGGGACCCGCCTCGTGGACAGGGTGCTGGCGCATAATGGCCGCCAATACCTCATATTGCTCCACCATCACCGTAGGATCCTCGCGGAGTGTCTGTACCAAGGGGTCAAGAAGATGTCTCTCGACCAGTCGGTGCTTCTACTCCTCCGCCATCGTGGCAACTCTCATATCCACGGGCCTATTCTGAATGGCCCTAGCTCGATCCTTGGGGAAGTTTAGGATCGCTCTCGCCCCGAAGTGCTGAACTGCCACAGTCATAGGCGCGTGCCGCCTACCAAGGTGGCGCCTACTCCCATCGACGGTGATCGAAACCTCCCAAGTGGGGATCCTCGTCGGCTTCTTATACACACCACGGTACTTCGGGTCTGACTGCGCCATACTATTTAAACAAACAATAATCATGAGACATATAACAATTATTTGAGGAGGTGTAGAGAAGATAGACCTCACCAGCGGGTAGCAGCGGGTTATTGAGCAATTGTCTCAAAAAAGGCCTTCTCCACAAGTTTTTAAGCTGGCCTGTAATATGTCAAGTTCACTATAGACAACACATAAACCAAAGATGATTTTAGAAACTTACTATAACAAGGAGAATAGTAGAGGGCCATACCACCAAACTATGTATCCATCTAGTAATAAACCTTAAATAGCACTATGGCAGAACCAATTCCTATGGCAGAGCAATTGTATCCATCTACCTCCCTATGGCAGAACCAATTCCTTTCTCGTCTTAGTCCAGTTATCGTCCTCATACAGATTTTGATACAAGATGAAACCATCCATTCTACACACCCCACATCTTCCCAACACCAACGCCAAGTTCAGTATTGAAAATTTGCAACAAGCACATGATGAGAAAAGGCTTTATACTATGCAAAATATCAAGTATTTTAGCTCCTATTGGTACTACACTGGCTTCTGAAAATCATAGAATTTTAGTCTGTTTAGTTGAAGGAAAGCAACTGCTTCGTAATGTAACTTTTACTGTGGATTTTTAAAACCATTTATCTGAGTGTTCAGTTCAAAGCATCTCAAAATCATGCACAGTGACCAGTACAAGCTGCACTAAAATAGTAAACTACATGACCTTGCCAAAATAAATAAAAGACTTTAGGAGGCTGAAACCAATTCGGAGATATTTGTGCATTAATTCTAGAACAAATGCATCAAATGCTCCAGTAATCATCGGTAGTAAGCAGATCATCAAGTACCAGTGCTCTATACTTTTCATCTGGAACCCTAGCAGAGGGGAGAAGGGTGAGGGGAGAAGGGGAGAGGGGAGAGGGGGATGCTCACCACCAAGACGAGGACGACGACGAGCGCGCGGAAATGACGGCGGGCGGACGACGACGAGCTCCTCCACGGAGTGGTCCTCCACGAGCGAGGGGGCGCGGTGGTGCGCGCGGGTCACCAGAGCTAGAGCTAGGGTTAGTTGCGAGGGGAAGAAGGGGATCCAATTGGGGATTTTCGGAAATCAATGAGTTAAGATAGGGAGCTCTTACAGGTGTGACCCAACGTTGGTTACCCCCGACGAATGCGTGCTTTCGCCGGCAATAACTTAACGCCCACTTATAGGTGGGACCCACAACCCACTTACCCCCGGCGCCTAAGGGCTATATTCGCCGGGGATAACCCTTTTTCTGGCCCAGGTGGCCCATCCACCCCACCATATTCCCGGCAAGCAGATCCACTATTCGCCAGTGGTAGTGAGCCGTAGCCCCGTCGAACACGGCCTGGTTTCGTCGGCGCTAAAGGTCGGCCCATCCGGGGCAAGCGGCCCACCACAGCCCCGACGCGCGCAAGCCCTGTTCGCCGGTGGTACTTGGACTAGCCCCGGCGCTCCCAGTGTGTGTTCGCCGACGGTAACGCGAGGAAGGCCTGGAAGGCCATACCGCCGGCAACCCCGTGCTCACTTCACCGGTGGTAAGGAATCCGGCTATAAGCTTTTCTCTACTAGTGACCGTCACTTAATAGATGTCATGGATAGCAAACATGGTTAAGAAGGACATTATGTTAAATGGAGATCATCACAGAGATAGACTAGGTGCAAGATTTTAATCATCGGCACTAGAACAAACAGTAAATAGGGAATAAATCTAGAGCATGAATCGGATGCGAATGCAAACTATGGTACCGCGATCGCGCATCTATGATTGTGAACCCAAAAAAACCTATAGCATGAACATGAATTGAAGCAAAACCAGTGATACTAGCCTATTCGAATCGAAACCCTAGTAGATCTACCGTGCATGTCATTCACCAGCCTAGTAGAGAACTATCTACTGCGTGCAGCGATGAACGGCGCATCATCTTGGGATCGTAATGTATTTATTATCAGTATTACGTGCATGGTTCGGTTGCCAGCGTACGGTCCATGAAGGCCGGCTCCGTCGGCTCATCGTACCAACTGATAGACGGTAGCTAAGTAGAGCGACCTAGGGAACTAAGCTCTAAGCATTAGCTTGTGGTAGCTGTGATAATTTAATTCAAAATGGTATAATCACATGCTTATGTGGTTGATGAACGCGCTATCGAGATTTATCATGTGGCATGGCAGTGTGGAACTGCTCATGGTCGGCTTTGTTGGTTTCTCTTGTTCCAAATAACAACTTGCAGCCTTGCAGGAGATCGCTGTGAGTTGTCAGTTCGTCCTTGGGTGATGCAGTCTCTTTCAGCGGGTCGCAGCATCTGCCGGTCTGCCACAAGCTTGTGCTATGTTCTACCAAAATTTATTCAGGTGCGCCAGAAACAGTGTTAAATAGCGTACTGCACTAGCAGCTTCAGACATCTGGCTACTGAAAACACAGTTGGATCCTGCACGTCTACGACGGTGACATACGTTGCTACTGAAAACACAGTTGGAGACTTGCACAGTTATGATGTTTACTTTGCTAAAAAAAAGATGTTAGTGTGAAGTTTCTTTTCGATATTTGGAGGGGGGAGTGGATACTTTGTTATTTTGGGCCAGTCCAAAGTAAGTACGAGGTTGGTTTATTTGGGCCGTTTGCAGACCCATTGGGCCCAGATGCCTGTAATCTCCGTTTTCCAGCGAGCGAGCAGTTGGACAGGGGTAGTTGATGGACGCCGATCAATCGAGCCTGCCGACGATGCAGGTAGAAAAGGCAGAAAAGTAACTCTGCCTTTACATAAACAAACCAAAAGAAACAATAGCACTGCGAACCTATGACTTTGACAGAAGATCAACTTTGTTGCAGTACCAGTACCAGCTCGCTTTCCTTCGGAAAGAAACAAGAAGGAAAGCCGTTCAAGTCGAACCAGGGTATTTTTTTGCACACATGTTCGAAATTTTAATCCTGGTAGAATTTGGAGGATTCTGCCAGGTTTCATGATAAGTTTGGAATTCAGAGTTAATTAAGAATTTGGGATGGGCCAGTGTTGTAGGTTCTCTTCGTTGTGTCCGGTATTGCTGGTTGGTTCAAGTTCCACCAAATACATAGCGATTAACATGAGGTTATAGCTACAACTACAATATTACAAGATTATTACAGCAAAAGGACTTATTTAGAGCATCTCCAACCATCTCCGGATAAATCCCCTCCTCCCCCAATGGGCTATGAGGCGTAGTACACGAAAATTGTGCCTAGCCGTCCCCGATAGCCCAATTTCTTCTGGCGCGGTCCAATACGACGTTTGGCACCCTAGGCAGCACCCGAGCCACACGGGGGCGAGCGGGTGTGCAGACAGGCAAAGGGGTGAGCCGGCGGTTTCATTGAGCTAAAGAAGTACCCCCCCCCCTCCCATTTCAAAGTATCTCACATTTCCTCCTATTTCCATTGCCCCGCTGAACGTAGTCCCGCCATTCTCCCTCTACATGCCGACATTCATCACCTCCACACCGCCATGTCGCCGAAGAAGCCGTTTGTTGACCCTCGTTCAGTTAAGCCACTGAAGATGAAGAAGCCTCACCAACCAAAGCCGTGCACGCCCGGCATGACCAACTCCGAGTGGGCAGCGGACATTCAGTGTCAGGTTGTAACATCTGTTGATGGCAGCGTGATGACACCGATGGCTGTTGTTGTGAGGCGGGTGATGGAGGTAATGGTGAGCAAGCCGGAGTCGAAGGAGCACTTCATCATCGATGATCCTCTTACCGTCCTCCATGACGATGTTCCAATATGGCGTTGGCGCGACGTCGTTGTCAAGGTTCTCCCCTGACTACCCGACAGCGAGATGGACGGCGGCTTCAACCCCAACTTTCTTTTCACGCCGACCAAGCAACGCGGGACACTCCCCTTGGCCAGGTCGTGGTCACTCAAGGAGCCGGTGAGCGACCATGTTGTAGAAGCAAGATGTCAACATCGAGCTTCAAAAGCCAAAGATTGTGGTGAAGAAGAGGGAGGAGAACTACCTCTTTTTGATGACATACACGTCAACAATAGATGATGAGGTGAAGGAGTGGCATAAGAAGCAATGTAAACTCGTCTTGTAAGAAATGAGAGCACCACTGGCGAGTTCTGTACAACCGGCGACATCGGCTACACCAGTGGCACGTTCTACTACGACGGTGAATGATCCCGCATATTTCATTTGAGCAATGTAGTATTGTGATATGTGGCCAAGACTTGGTGGCGTGTTTGTTCACCGAGACATTGAATTTCACGTGGTCGAGACATTGAATATTTGTTTTGCAAGTTTGAAAGTGGGCAAAATTTACAAAAAATTATATGGGCGACATACGGGAGATGCGGCTGAGAACATGCCGTCCAATTGACAACCAGCGTCGACACCCCATACGGGCCACTCAACGTCATTGTCGGATGCTCTTAGAGCATCTCCACCGAGGGCCCCCATAGCAGCACCCTCAAAGGCCTATTGTGTCCCGGCCCAAAAATAGGCTCACACCGGCGTGACTCAAAACCCGACGGCACATTCTCGAACCCAATAAAATGGCCAGCGCGCCCGCGTCGGCCCCTACCCGCAAGGATCGTGTTGGGAGTCCCGGTACTCCAAGCCACGTCGGATTTCACCACGGGACCCTTCTGGCAGCCAAACATACCATTCCTCACCGTCTCCACATCTCCCTATATGTTTCCCGACCACCAGAATCGGCATCGCCGCCGACACAACCGCCTCCGTGTGCTTGTCTCCCTCCCATGAGTCATTCATGAGGGAGGCAAACGCCGCCGGGATTGTGGACATCGACTCTGATGATGAGGAGGAGACGGGCAGGGAAGCGGATGAGGGCAGCGGCGAGGACCAGGCCAATGGTGATGGCGAAGATGAAGACGACGGCAAAACGATATGGTCGGCTAGAATTTTTATGTACTGTTCATTTATTCTTAGCGAAATCTGTATTGAGCCAGTCGTATTGGACGCGAATGCTCGCTCATCACATGCACTCATCATGATCACCGCCTTCGGAACGATGAGTTAAGCCGCCGCAGGGCTGCAGCAGCGTGCGTCATGAATATAGCTTCGTGCTACGCGTCAGAATAACGGTCTCCGATCTGCTCTACTCTGGTTGCGTCAACCAGCTGCGAGCGTCAGTATTCTATTGTAGTACAGTGCTAGTAGATCTGTACCGCGGTGTTGTGTCGCTGAAGCTTTTCGCTGCATGCATGTTCTTCTCCTGCAACTTCCCTGCCGCAGTGCAGCTGGTGCTGGATCGTCAAGCGAGGGCGAGTGAGTCCAGTCAAAGACGCCTCTCCCTCTCTCTCCATGTGGTGGGACTGTGTGGGAGCCAGCTGCCATCGACTATTTTACGTGCTCCTGCTAGCTAGCTAGGCCACGGCCGCTTTCTCTCGTCGAGTTAGGGTGTGTTTGGTAGCCCGTTTCAACCTAGAATTTCTCACCTCAGCTCAATTTCAGGTGTTTGATAGGTTGGGTCTATGGTGTGGATACTGCCCACCTGATACAAAAATAGTCTATGGGCACTGCCCGGTTGAGAAGCTCAGAACGAGCTTCGCACCTCAGCCCTGCCGAGCCCATCCCGAAAAACGGTCTCACGCGTCGCGAATTCTTCCCCGCTCGTCCGCGTCCACCACCCCCATACCCCAACCCGCCCCCAACCCGCCCCCGTTTCTTCTTTCCGCCTCTTCCACTCACCCACATCGCACATCACCGTCATCCCTCCCGTCCCCAGATCTCGCCGCCGGTCAGCCTCCCCGCCCATCTCTCTCAGCTAAAACCCCTCTGAGCGCCACCCTCTTATGTTCGTCGGCAGATCCACATCAGCGCCATGGAGTTTGCCATGGCCGGACAAGGACCACCGGCTACCCGTCTATAGCAGCCGGCATTGCGCCGGACGAGGGCGTGGACCACCGAACTCCTCCGCCCCGATCTACAGCAGATGGTCTTCGAACCCGTTCCCAGCGCCAGATCCCGCTGTCGAAGAGCTTTTGAATCCCCACGGTTGCAGCTCACGTGCACGACCCCATGGTGGCGTGATTCCACACTGGCAGATATGCAGGCTTGCTGTTATTCATAAATGACCTGCTGAATCCGGTAGTTTTTCTCATGTTTTTTGTTCTGTTCGTCTTGATCTCAGGTGACGACTATTCCGTATCTCCCGTGTGCCTTCTCCATTGTGTTTTTCCCTTCTGTTATTGGGTTTAATGCGTGCTTAATGGACTGAAGATCATAGCTCTCTAGCCCTTTTGATTTGTACAATAACGATTGATTGATGTATAGTAATGGCCGTGTCTTGTGATTGTAGATGTGTTTCTAGTTGTGATTGAAAAAAGTTTGGTCATGTGTGTATATTCAGAGAGTAATTTTTACTGACAGATGAATTTTGCATAGCTCTTGCGGATGTGTATATCAATCTACTGTGTATACATCTTTGTACTATAAAAAGTTTCAGATTATCTGGGATGTATGCATCTCTGAACTACCAAACAACATCTCAACTCAGAAAGTCTTGACAGGCACAGGCTACCAAACAGATG
Source organism: Avena sativa (assembly GCA_916181665.1). NCBI lineage: Eukaryota > Viridiplantae > Streptophyta > Magnoliopsida > Poales > Poaceae > Avena > Avena sativa. The sequence continues at coordinate 631,364,270 of OV702288.1, forward strand.
ACATAATCTCTGTCCAACTTGTTTGGAGTCACCATGTATGAGATGAGAAAGGGATTCTCGATACACCCGGTCTACCAAACACACCCTTATACTCGGCCCAGATGCGAAAGCACGAGGGGCCCTTTATGTATAAGAATGTTTGGTCATCTGCAAAGCGGCCGAGGTGGTTGATTGATCTCTGATAAAAGAGACCGTAGACTCTTGATTTGGTTTCAGATGATGTAGGGTTTAGTAGGTCGGATGGATCTTGCGTGCGTGGAGCGATCATCAATTGTGGATCCATGTGTATGTCCTTATAGTTACCGACGCGCACGTAGGTACAGTTGTTGGCTACATACTTAGTACATGCATGGATGTTGATTTTGGCCATTGTCGTGTAGCGTATAACGAGAACTGAACGAGGTGCCTTGGGTGGGGCAGAGGGTCGCAAAGGGAGTCCATGACACATCATCTTATGAGATTTGCAGGGACTAATAATTAAGCGGTACGCCTGTGGCGCGCGAAACAGAAGTGCAATCGAGATTATAGGATGTAGTGACTCACGCGACTTGATGAATGATGAGCGGGATTGTGAGCATGTACTGTACGTATACGTACGTACCACATCGTACCGGTGCGTGCGTGCCTGCTTGGAGATGTCGTTAACTAACCGACGGCCTTGCCGCCGTACGGAATCACTGTCTTGGCCCAGGCAGCCAGGCCCCTGGGTGCATGCGGAGAGACGACGAGCCTAGGATGCGGTGGTGTGGACTGGTGTGGTGCGGCGTAGGCTAGTGCTAGGCTATTGCGGTCCGCACCGCACCGGCGCACCACCTACACCTACCGGAGCAGCAGTAGTACTGGGCCGGAGGAATAGGCAGCGGCCCCAGGATGTGCGGGCTGCTCTGCTTTACCGCCTCGAGATCTGCACCGGTAGCTGCAGCAGTGGTTTTGCTGCGTGGTAGAGCCCGCGCTGCACTGGCACGGTGGCACCCATCCTTAACCACGGATTGCCTGTAGGCTAGCGCCCGGCCAGACCACCGGCGGGCGGCGAACCGTGTCTTGGCTCGTCCACGTTCCTCGCTCAATCGCACGGGGAAATCGCTCCCGTAAACTGAAAAGTGTAATCACCATCACACATCACTGTATGCGTACCAAGTAGGTGAAACTGAGATCATCAGAGTTAATGATGCTGGTACAGCACCGAAGCACGGTCTATTCATGGAGTCACGGTGCAGCTGCAGCCACCAGCAGCGCACGTAAGCAGTCTGCTCGCTCGGCACGACGAAGCGGTACGATGCAGCCGCCAGCAGTGCACGTAATAAGCAGCCTGCTCGGCTCAGCTCGACGCAGGACTGGACCGCACGTGCCGCTTCGGCCGCGAGGGGAGGCAGTGGACGGTGGCTTTCCGGGCACAAACAACTGGCTCGGGCCCCGCTCTCCAGCTGGTTCTCCTTCCTCGCCGGGGGACACTCCACTCTGTGCCGTCACGTGGGACAGCCGCGGTACTCTCCGGTTCAGTTGGGAACGCGCCAATTATTTCGGGAATTATTGCCTCGCCGGGCCCACCAGCAGATGCTGAGTGAGAGGGGCGCAGCAAACCTAGTACTGCTGGTGATGGCGCTAGTCTGGTGTACCATGGATCGGGTGGTTAGATACAAATGGAGCACTGTCGCGGCCGTTGTAATCACAGTTTGGACTAGGGTCAAATCAGGAACAGGAGGATCAGGCACCTAGCGCAAAACCTAGGGTTTTTTTTTCCTCCGGTGGCGCACGTCACATTGAGTCTTAGGGTGTGTTCGGTTCGGGGACGAAGTGGAATAGAATGTCATGATTCCATTCCAGTGAAATAGGTTGGTTTCGTTCTTATGTTTTGGTTAGAAAAAAAATATATAATGAAATTGGTTCCATCCTATGTTCGGTTGGGCCAAAAAAGTGGAATAGAATGGTTTTATTCTATGTTTTGGTGCATTTAGCAAAAAGAATGATAAGAGAATAGAAAGACTGAGAAGGTTTGGGTGGCTTTAGCATAGAAAAACGGGGAGATTGTACCGATTTCAAGGAATGGGTGTGTTCTAGATCTAGAGGGAATATTTTTTCTTTTGAGGAACCACCTCGTTCCATTCCATTTCTCAACTGAACAATAGAACGACTCTTAGGTGTGGAACCATTCCATTACATTCCACTTCGTGACATCAACCGAACACACCCTTATTTGCCTATGTGTTCGTTTGTGAGGTCCCCTCTCCTGGTGGGAGAGGGTGCGAGGGACATGGGAGAACAAGGAGGTTCAAGTGGTTCGTCGAAGGGAGGAAAGGATGTCGTGGAGGATCTCTTAGGAAGATTGAATCTCCAGGAAGAGGAAGAGGAGGAGGAGGACTTTGTCTGGGAGGATGAGGTAGCAGATCCGCCGGAGAATGCCAAGTAGCTGGCGATCGAAAGGGTACAAACGGCGAGAGGATTTAGTCGCATCGCTCTTTATGCTGACATGAGATCGGCGTGAAACCCGGCTAAGGAGGTACCGTGGAGAAAGTTGGAGGATAATCTCTTCAAAATCCAGTTTGGTTATTTAGGGGATTGGAACAAGGTGATGCACATGGGTCCATGGTTGTTCAACAACAATTATGCCTTGCTTCTGGAAGAATATGATGGGTCTTAAACCCTAGGAGTATAGTTCTTGACAAATTGTTGGTCTGGGCTCGTACGTTCAAGCTGCCTGACAATTACCTTTATGAGAGAATAGTTAAAGGCAAGTGTTAATCGATGGGAGAAGTCAAAGAGGTTCAGTAGCAGGCTTAGTTGGTGAGTTTGTGAGGATTAAAGTGAATATTGATGTGAACAAAAAGCTCCACCAATTTGTTTCGATGACTAAGGATAAGAAGAACGAGTGGTCTCAGGTGAAGTATGAAAAAAACCTCTGTTTTGTGGGGCATGTGGGCTGCTAGGCCACTGGTACAAAGAATGTGGAACAGGTAAGAACGACGAGTGAAAGCTTGAGTGGGGAGATTTCATATTGGTTGATGGTGGCAGAGGTCATGGACGGGGTGCTGGCCATGGTCCTAGTCCAGGGAAGAGGAGCTCCTTTATGGGACACGGGGGAGGTCGTTCAGAACAACCATTTGACTACCAGGAGGTTGGCTCGCATGTGCTAGTGTTTGGCTTTGATTCACATAATGTTAATGATGTGTACATGGAGATCAGTCCTCACAGGGGAGCAAAAGGCCACGGGATGGTCGAAGTGGTGGTTCAAACCTGCTAGTAGCTGATAAGGAAGAACCTAGTACAATGGCATGTATTGTGACAAGGTTTGATCAAGGTATAGGCCAAGTGCCTCCTGTTGGTTTAAGTACGTCAGGTAAAACTCAGTCACCAAAATGTTTCAGAATAGATGGTGAATCGGTAAAGACTCAGATATAGGTAACCTTCGACTCGGAGGTTGACCGGACACAATGATAATTCTAAGTAAGAATAGTCGTGGTATCCAGAAAGCCACGGCGGTCAGGGTGCTTATGGAGGTCCAAAAGCGATAACCCTGATGTGTTATTTCTGATGAAAACTCATTTGCAGGAAAGGCCGATGGAGTGTTTGCGTATAACTCTGTGGTTTGATCATAAGAAGTGGTTAAGAGCAATGGGAGGAAATGTGGCCTTCTTTTGCTCTGGAAAAAGGAGGTGGTGGTGTCTTCACGATATAAGATGGACAATTATATTGATACTTTCATCGGAAGTGGGCATGAGAATATATGGCGGTTACTCGCTTTTATGGTGAGTGGCGGTGGAGTAATAAACATAAATCTGAAGGACATATTCTCTATAGGAAAATAATAAAGATGTTTATTATCATATCTTATTAGTTTATAATTGTTTTATATCATGCTATAACTGTATCAATCGAAAACATAGTGTGATATAAAAACAAACCAAAGGTCCCTAGTAGCCTCTATTTAACTAGTTCATTGGGTAGCTGATGATCAAGGTTTCCTGATCATGGTGCATTACCCACCTATAATTGTTGCATATCATATAGAAAATGACGTGATGGACATTACCCACCTATAATTGTTGCAACACGATCAAGTCACAAAGTTCATAGTTGCAATAGTTAGAAACTAAGTGTCCTAATCCTTAGACTGTGAGATCATATTTAATTGCTGTCACTCGAGGCTACTTTGACTACATCAACCGTCATAACCATAACTAGGTGACTATAAAGGGTGTATGTTGGGTATTCCAAAGGGGCAGTTTGAGGCGTATGTATCAAGATCGGGATTTCTTCTTCTGTGTGACAGGAAGATACATTGGGCCCACTCGGTGAATTACATCCAAAAGTTGTGCAGCATATGACTAGGTCATGGGGATGGAATATCACGAGAACGAGTAAAGCAACACTTGTCAGAAATGATAGTGAACAAGGTATCATGATATTGATGATCATATCTCAAAAAATGTCAGGTATCGAAGTAACAAGGGAATTGGATCAACGTTTATGCTTCGAAATGATGTTGATATCATGGAATGCACAAGGGTAATTATGGGTGAAGGGGTTCCATGGAAGAAAAAAATCTTACTACAAGAACGCACCAACCCAAGATCTATCTATGGAGAAGTACAATAACGAGCGGGATACGGTATTCATACCTTTGAAGACCGGACGTGGGATTACTTTCCTGCATAAACGCTGATGATGAAGCCAAGCGAAGCACACCTCAAGGTCTATAAGGCTCCAAGTGTCCAGCACCACTAACAACAGTGCCGCGTCGAGTTTTACAAGCATACGGTGTAAAGGATATCTCCCGGGCCCTAGTCAAACAAGGCAGTGGAAGAAGAAGATCCGGACCGATTCCAGCGGCACGACTAAAAGTACAAGGATGTCGCCTAGAGAGGGTGAATAGGCGGTTTAAAACTTTTATGAGAGGGTCTTAACAAAGGTGGAATTAAATTGGCATTTACTTTGTTAAGAACAAAACCTAGAACAACTAGGGTTCACCTATGTGCACCAACAACGTATGCTAAGCAAGACAAGCAACCATGTGATAGCAAGATATAGACTTCAAGCACGAAGGCTATCACAAATTAAGATGCATAAGTAAGAGCTTGGGGCATAGAGATAACCGAGGCACGCGGAGACGATGATGTTTTATGGAGTTCCTCCCAACAATGGAGTACGTCTCGTTTGGAGAGAGGGTGGTTTCAAACCACCAAGGCTCCAAGATCTAGATCCACACTTGTTCTCCGGTGAATCTCACCCCAACGAGATCGATCCACACTTCCACTATCGATGCACTTATTGGTGGCAATCCGGAACCTCTCACAAGATTGGGGCACTTCTCCACAACTCAAATGGAGGCTCCCAACAAACAAGCTTGGAGAAATATCCACAACTTAATTGGAGGCCCCAAGAAATCCACAAACCTGCAATACAACTAAACCAGCTAGGGTTCCAAGAACCCAAGAGTAAAAAGCTTCTCACCTTTCACCCAATCGAATCCTCGCCGAGAACTCAAACTGATGCACCAAATGCAATGGCAAGAACACAAGAAGTGCTCAAGTCCTTCACTCCCAAATTCCACCAAAGCTACCAAAGCTTATGGGGAATAAGAGAGGAAGAATAATGGAGGAAACCCACAAAAGACTCCAGCATCTAGATCCCAAGATGTTCCCCTCACTAAGAGGAGAGATTGATTCGTAGGTTTGTAGATCTAGATCTCCTCTTTCAAATCCCTCAAGAATATGCAAGAATCATAGGAGGGATTGAGGCATAGCAAGCTCAAGAAGGTCAACAATGGAGGGGTAAATCGCAAGAATAGAGAGCTTAGCATTGGGGAAGAAGGGCCCCTTATATAGGCCCACTCACTTTAGACTGTTTTATGCCCATTGGGGGAAAAACCACACTGGAGACTCCAGTTTGGGGACTAGAGATTCCGGTCTGCAAGCAACTCATATCGGAGATTCTGGACAATCTCCATACCCCTATACAGACTGGCACATACTTGGTTTGATGGTCACCCTAGAGGCTTGTGCTGAAACTTCAGTGCTGGGAACACCGGAAACTATGATCTTTGCACGCCGGAGATTCTGGCCTACGACTTCACACCGGAGATTCCGGACAAATTCTAGCCAGAGGCAATACTTCAACTAGTGATATCTAGAGTTTGGAAACTCCGATTGACCCAAAACCAATTTTGTTGTAAAGAGGACGACAAGAGCTACCAAGTGAGAACATTTCATGTATTATAATGTGAGATACATCCCTTTGTGAGAATCCGGAAAACCTCCAAAATCAAAATTGTAATAATATATAAAAGGAAATCCATTTTTGATGAACTCGAGCTTGTTATGAATACTACCACAATCTCTAGAACCTCGCATGGATAAGATCTAAATAAGAACCAAGAAATATGATTCCAAGTATGAAAAGCTTGGAGCTCTCTCCGACGGATATGATCAAGTTACTCACACGAGAGCCCCTCTTGATAGTACGTCTATCTATCCTATAAACAAGTCTATCCAACTAACACCACGAGACCGGTAAGAAAGAACCCTATCAAGAACATACCTTTGCCTCGCACATATTCCACTTGAGGTTGATGACGATGATCTTGTCTTCCTCAAGATGGAACATCTTTCATGATTGTGCTAGCTTGGTGAAGACTTGCAAACTGCTCCCTCATATTACACTATGGTAGAGCTTCTCTTTTGGTCACATCTTGACATATACATGAGCACCATAGGATGGTAAGCTTCAGGCAAATGAATCTTCGAGATGGCTCATATTGAACTTGCACATCATTTATTCTTTGTTCATCATATTGGTGTCTTTAAGGTACACAAGATATATCACACCATCTTATTCTTCAAGACACACTTGCCAGGCTCAACTCTCACATGACCAATTTTTGGATCACTCCTCGAACATCTTGGTCATCTTTTAATCTTCTTCACTTTCTTGTTCTCCCAACCTTGAAGCCAGCATGTGGTTCAAGCATTACCTATGGACAAATCCTACAAGTAAAACTCAATTCAAACATAAGTCCCTAAAGATTGTCATTAATTACCAAAACCACACATGGAGGCACACATGCACTTTCAACGATGGTGTGCGCTGGGTGGAGAAAACTCTGCCTCATAGAGAACATTCCAAACTTGGGAAAACGCACAAGAGGGAGAGAGGGAGGGAGAGAGATAATGGCAAAAGCCAATTGTGGATTGAGAATTGAGGAGGAATGGCACCCCTATATATAGGAAAAATCTAGGCACTCCCACCCTCCAAGTCCTGGGTGGGACTAAACATTAGTGAGGTGGGAAGAGGGGTTGCCGGCAGCGGTGGGGTGGGCCCCACACATGCGCCTAGCCCACCAAGGGTGGCTGTCGGGGTGGGAGCCACCCACCCTAGTGCCTGGGCCCTCCTGGCCCTAGCCGCCTCCCCTCTTGGGCCTCCTCCCTCCTAGGGAGGGCCCATGTGGGGGGTTCCTTTTTCTTCAATTTAAATAATTATATTTAAAATTAATTCATTAATTAAATATTAAATATACTTTATTTAAGTCCTCCTTATTCAAAACTCATTTTGTATTGTTTCCGAACACTTCAGTATCTCTGGAACACTTCCAGTTCTCTCTTTTCCTATTTATCTATCGATATCGGATCAACCTATAACATCTTTACCCTTAAGCATGACACCCTTGCGGTTCAGGAATATTCAGACATGATCGAGACATCTCTCTGATTAATGACCAATAGCAGTATCTGGAAACACATGATGGTCCCTTCATATTCCACGAATTTTGTTGTTCGCTTGAACCTTCTAAACGTCGAGTCCAATTCCTTTTGCACAACGATACCTGGTTTGTCCAAGACATGATCTCATGTATCCATATACAATTTGATCTTATTACCAACAAACACGTTTACTCATTTTTGGGATATTACATCCTCGTGACCTAGTCACATGCTTGCAAGCTCATTGATGTAATCTCATTGAATGGGCCCAAAGTATCTATTCGTCACTCGGATAGGCTAATCCCGATCTTGATACATACGCCTCACCTATTCCTCTGGAATACCCAATGCACACCTTTATAGCCACACATTTACAGTCATGGCAGTTGATGTGATCAAAGAAACCGCGGGAGATAGTGATTAAACATGATCTCATGGTCAAAGGATTAAGTTACTATGCTTTGCTAGATATCACAATGTTGAACATTATGACTAGATCACATTGCAATTATATGGTTGGGTGTGTCCATCACTTTGTTAAGTGACCTTGTTGTCAGTTGACATTTTAGTCAAATCGTGATCCAGAAACCTCGATCATCATCTGCCCAACGAACTACCACTAGAGAATAGGGACCTGGTTGTTTATATACCACACATGTATTAATGTTTCTGCTCAATACAGTTATAACATGATACAATAGTATTATGAACATTAGATATATATCAATAAAGCAACTTTATTTATTGGCCTCTAGGGCATATTTCCTTCAGTCTCCCACCTGCACTAGAGTACAATTACATGAGATTATATCAGGCAATAATCTAACACCAATAGAATTCTGTTGTTGATCATGCTATTCCTATGGAAGATACTTTGTGAATGGATCAGCTACATTCACATATGCATGTACTTTGTAAACCCTAATGTTACCATTTTCAACGTAATCCCTTATTACATGGTAAGTTCGGTGTATGTGCTTGACCATTGAGTGGAACCCTCTGGTCCTTCGCATTCGCAATGAACCCCATGTTGTCATAGTAGATGCACACAGGGTCTTGCGCGCTTGGGAACACTCCAAGTTCAGTAATGAACTTCCTCATCCAAACAGCTTCATTAGCTGCTTCTGTGGCAGCCATGTACTTCGAATCCATTGTAGATTGAGCCATTGAGCTTTGTTTCCCGCTCCTCCAGCTCACCATGCCACCATTCACCAGGAACACATACCCTGTTTGAGACAATGAGTCATCTAGATCAGTATCGAAACTTGCATCTGTGTAACCTATTACAGAAATCTCTTCTTCATGTCCTCCATGGACTAAAAGCATATCCTTAATTCTTTTTAGATACTTGAGGATATTCTTAACTGCTTTCCAATGAACCGACCTAGGATTGCTTTGAAAACGGCTCATCAAGCTAAGAGCCAAGGCTACATCTGGTCTAGTGCTCAACATGGCATATGTGATGGAACCAATGGCTGAGGCATAAGGAATGTATCTCATTGATTCTCTATCATGATCTGTTACTTGGCATTGAGTCACACTCAACTTACTACCTTTTACGACTAGCAAAGAACCCTTCTTTGCCTGATCCATTCCTTCTAGATAGGTGCTTTGACCAAGTGCCAGCAGACGCTTTGATCAATCTCTATAGATCTTAATGCCTAGTATGTAGGAAGCTTCACCCATGTCCTCCATAGAGAATTTACTGTTTAAATAATCTTTCTCACTTTTCATAAGATTCACACCATTCCCTATTAACAATATGTCGTCCACATATAGTACTAGGAATGCCACTGACTTCTCGGTCACTTTCTTATATATGCAGGCTTCTTCTTCGTTTTGGACAAATCCAAAACCTTTGATGACTTCATCAAGTCGAAGATTCCAGCTCTGAGATGCTTGCTTCAATCCATAAATGGACCTATGAATCTTGCATACTTTACTAGCATCCTCTGGATTAACAAAACCCTCAGGTTGCATCATATACAACTCTTCCTCAATATTTCCATTCAGGAAGTCAGATCTCACATCCATCTGCCATATTTCATAATCAAAATGTGCAACAACTTCTAGTAGAATCCGAATAGACTTTAGCTTCACTATCGGAGATAATGTATCTTTGTAGTTAATGTAGGGGTTCCACGTATGAAAACAATAAATTTTTACCCTATGCCCCTGAACCCCTGATGTTGCCAGGACCTATCTATTAGTAATGCAGTATCGGGAGGGGATTTTCACTTAGGGAGCGTGATTGATGTAGACAAGCCAAAGCCGACCTCAAGGTCATGATGAAGTCCTTGTGCTCCTGCGGCTCCAATGACTTGAGTGCCTCAAGTGTGACACCTCGCGGGGAGTTACACACGTTCGGTGCCTGACGACGACTCCCGCTTCCCTGATCCAGCAACAGTTGAGGAAGTAGAGCTCCTAGGTCTGAATCCCGTAGCGCAACGACGCTCCATGGTGAAGACGTCTCTCGTTCGCACAGTCTGAACTTGGGACCACGGTCACGAGAGAGAGAGAGAGAGAGAGAGAGAGAATATCAATTGGAGGTCTCCCCAAAAGAGAGGGAACTTTTTTAATATTGTGTGTATTTATCTGGCCAAATACCCCCACTATATAGGGGGAGGGGAGGTACTACCTCCCTCAAAGTCTAGGGGTGGGACTAAAGGAGAGGGAGAGGGGGGGCAGCCGCTGGCCGTCCCTAGTGGGCCCCGCGTGGGGGGGCTTGGCCTAGCTGGCCACCCCCTTACCCCTTCCCCCTCTTGCTTTTCCCTAATGGGCCCTCTTCCCTCCGGAATTGACCCATTAAGCCTTTTGACCTTTAAATTGATTTTATCTTTTATTAAATAATTATGAATAAATGATTAAATCAATATTTAACATTCATTCATATATTATTCAATCTCTGTGGATATGGAACACCTTCCACCCCCACTCCGGACATCCTCCGGACTTACCGAAACCCTTCCGGTTTTCTCTCTACTATTCTTCGGCAATTCTTCCGATCCTATAAACACTCTCTAAGCATCATCAAACCCTTAAGCGTGATACCCTACGGTTCGGGAACACTCCAGACATGGTCGGGACACTCCCGGACCAATGATCGATAGAGGGACCTGGATGGCCATGTGACCCCTCTACGTTCCACGAAGATCTTTCATCGTTTGAACCGAGACGGTTGTGTCATATTCCCTTTGTCTCTCGATACTTGCATTGTCCGAGATCTGATCAATGACATCACCATGTCGTGTTCAATCTCGTTACTGAACAATGCTACTTGACTCGTTCCGACAAGTGATATCCATGTGATCAAATCACATGCTGCGTAGCTATTGGATATAAGTTTTCCAAGTGGGCCCTTGAGTATCTTTCTGTCACATGGATGGAAAAATCCCGCTCTTGACATATATTGCCTCTACGGTTTCCTCCGAGTACCTGAACACACCTTTATAACCACTGTATTACTAAGTGGCGTTTGATGCTATCGAAGCACTCTCGGGAGATAGTGATTGATATAGCCTCACGGTCTAAGGAATAGTCTACGAGGATCCATTTCTAATCATCATAACTTGAACTTTGTGACATGGTCGGGTCATGATGTTTAGGATGGGTATTGGTTCATCATCTCATTCTTAAAATGAGTTGACTCCATTTCCAACTGGCATAAATGCCACATGATCAGGAAACTTGATCATATGTTGGCCAATGAACCAGTGACTAGAGTTTCACTAGGAACCCCTGGTTGTTTATATATCACACGTGTATTGATGTTTCCACTCAATACAGTTATAGCATGATATAAAACTTAATCATAAACTTTATGAAATATGATAATAGTCCTTATTAATATTTGTCTATAGGGCATATTTACAACAGTCCCCCACTTGCACTAGAGTACAAATAAACTAGCTGCATTTGTTCTTAATTGTTGGCACCATATATCTGGTACCCAGAACATGCTTGCTCATGGAAGAGGTTGAGTCTTGGGTCTATACTTCACAGTCCCAAATCCTTTGCAACTTACTAATGTCACCTTGATTGACATTAATACTTTATCATCACATGATAACATCCGTGTGTATGCATCGTCGCTATGGCAGCAGAACGAGGCCTGATTCCAGGAGGCTACAGTGACTTTAGATCAACCTAAAGGGCTTTGTCATGGGCATTGTGCCCTGGGACACATCATTCTACGTTAAAAGCGAACTAGCCCCACCAAAACATTATACAACACTTTAGATGGTACCCTTATCTATTGTTATAAATGTATTCATCACAAGTGCATCATGTGCAACTTTCGATGTTTTTGTTCACCTCGCTTCCTACTTGACTTTAATCGGTATTTACAGGAGTTTCCAACATATTCCCTTATAACATAACCCTTTATGTTTTAATATATGTCATCCTTTATGGATTTGGAAAATATGTCTGCAGTTCTCTATTAGACACTACAGACATACCTAGCTCAATGTTCTGTGATTCAAACTTAATCACCATTTAAACGTTCCTTATTGGATCATATATTATGTTAAGTTATTATCATGGTTTTCTAAGATAGAACCTATGTCTCAACATAGTGGATGATGATCATCCTTTTCTTTCTTTCAACCATTGATGTTAAACTTAATACTATTCCTAACTTGTGTTATTAAGGACCAGTTCCTTAATTAACTTCTATTCTGAAACCCTTTTCAGAATCCCTTAAGGAATATTACATAATATCATAATACACTTATTATCAACTTCTACACCTTATAAATCATTATTGATCGGTACTTGCGCTTTTATTATTAACACACTTAAGAATCACTCCTATAAGCTCCCACTCAAAATATGTTCCCAACATATTTGGGTATGAGTCACTACTCTTACTCAAACTATGTTCCTACATATTTGAATTTGAGACTTATATTGCTCCCACTCAAAAATATGTCATTCACATATTGCTTTAGGAAGACTTTCAGAGCTCTCACTCAATTTTATGCAAATTGCATATCCACTCACTATTTTGAACAACTTCAAAATCCTTTGATCAAATATCAAACTTGGAGATTTACTATGAGATACTAGTACTTTTACTAGTTTTAAATCCACTAGACATTTAGTACACTTGAATCAAATTCATTTGAATTCATCCAATACTTGACAAATTGTGCTTTTGTCATTCACCCCCTTTTTCACTATAGCTTTGTAGTCATTTGGGAAAATCAAGTAACCCCTTTTACTTGTGAGATTCAGCAACGAATTGCTTTCTAATCTCAAGGGAATTTTGCTTCTAGGATTTCTCATAATTTTAGTTTACCATTGTTTCGTTAGTAGTTCGTAGGTATGTCATATTCTGGTAATCATGACAAATGATTCACAAATGTCTCCATACAAGATATGGGTTACATTTTGAATCCTACTTCATGTAGTGAAAACACCAGTGGGGAAAATACAATGATCATTATCATTGATTCTTTCCTCTGTGAAGAGAATCGTTCAGGAACTTTGTCTGTTGCGCTTCTCAAAACTCTGATGCAGGGATTTGAATCCTAATCATGTTTTTCACTATCTTCCATTTGCTTCATAATGGAGAAATATCACTAAATGCGAACTTTCTCAAGAATGTACCAAAAACCAAGCAATACGAATTTTGCTTTTCTTTTGGTTTTAGCTACGGATTTCATATTCAAAGTTTCCATGAATACTCTACAAGGACTTATTAGCTATTGTTTTGGTTATATCGAATAACCCCAAAACTTCCACGATGATCCATACCAGATATGGAGCCGCTTTCACGAATTCAAATGGTTCACTATGTATTCTAATTGAGTGCTAACTATTTCTAACTAATGGTCTCTACATCTACACTACAATGATTTATTTTGGCGCCATATATTCACCCATTTTGATATCTAATATCACATTGTGATGCTTTGCATTTTGACGTTTCAAAACGCTTTGCATTCCACAATTCTCTTTATGCCATTCTTATAAAGTCGAATTTCCTTACTATTGATCAAATCGTAGTAATTAGATTCTCTTTTATCTTTAATACCCTTTGTTTGACGAAACACTTTGATCATATCAAATAGTTTCATACTCATGTTTCCTTTGGTAAACTACTTTACACATTTAAACAATCATATAATGATAATCACCAGTTTGTATTCAAGTAATACACGGTGTTTAAGTTATTTTGCCGAACTTAGGAATGATTCATATGTGATAAGAAATTGAATGACTTTCACATATTATCAACATAACTTTTGAATTCAAACAATGGTTTCATTCATTGATGAACATATCATTAAGTTGGGTATTTTAAAGGCATTTCAATATTTTACAAATGTTCATGCATTGTCAATTAGTTTCAAAATTACGATAATTCACACGTAATCGAACAAGATATGAACACAAATAGAAATCATTCATAAAAGTGGAACAACTGTTTGTTACAAACTAATATGAATAACCGTCTCACTAAGTGTGAGACACACTAAAGAATTTCACAATCTTTTCATTACAATAATCATCCAAAACATAAACTAAATGATAAATGTTTAGGGGGAGTGTCGTTGGCCATCATCACCATGCTCACCATCAACACGCAACGTCACCTTCTCTCTAGCAAGCACCTCTATGCAGAAGGACTTGTTTTCAGTAAAACAGAACAAGTATCAAATATACTTGACACTGCAAATGTGTTTGCAAGATTATAACATTTATAAAATTGTATATTAAATATATACCTTTGTCATTGATGACCTCAGCGACAATGGGTTCAACCACCACATCTCTGAAATGTGATATGAACTCGTGGAAATCCTGTGTTTTTGCATCGCCTCTCATAATGCAAATCCTGACTTGTGCTTGGAAGCTTGGTGGCAGTGACCGCAGCACAACGCTATTTGCAAAAGAGCCCGTCATCCAGCTATCCAAGAAGTATGCAGGCCTCATGTATGCATCATGCATGCGCTCCAAGTGGTCGTCAAGTTATGAGTTCTCCTCCATCTTAATGGAGAGGAAGTCTCCCATCATCTCATGCTCCCATATGCGTGCTCGTTCCACGAAATGTGTCCTAAGTTGTACCATAGTCACACGAGGGTCAATATTACCCATGCCTGGCCACAACTCATCCATGATCCCGTAGCACATTATAATTGATATCAATGGTGAGGAAATCGGTAATCGTTAACTGCTCTGTCTGCTTGGCAGTAGCGACTAATCGAAATTCAGATGATTAACTAATTTAATCGGCCGGCTATTAATCGGTGCAACCTACACAAATTAGCACCTAAAACACATGTATATAAGAAATAAATAGTTATGGGCCCCAACCCTACTTATCTAGAGCCCAAAAGCCTATTAAACACATACGCTTCTCCTCTGTGACCTAATCTTCAAGGTCACGAGCGACTCAGGATCCACCAGCTGGTACCATGTGCCCTCCTTGTGTTTATCCTCATCCGACCTCTAAAGTTCCTATTCTCCCACCACCTACCCATGGTATTGGTTGGTGACAGCGGGAATTAAGCGGGAGCTTCACAAAACCTACTTCATTGGGATGGGTTAGCGGTTGGATGGGAGATATGCCTTGAAAATTTTGCATCATTTTTTACCAAGTGTAGTAGTTAATCGGGAATATACCTAGTAATCGGTCTGTCAGAATTATTAGTCGGGCTAAAGGATTAACACACCGATTAGTGGTAATCGACACGGTTAGGTTCCTAGTAGCGATTAATCGGCCTATTAATCGCTGATTCGGACGATTTTTTGAACAATGATTGATATGAAGGTGGACATATCACAATGGTAATAGCGGTCTTCTGACTATTCTAGGGTCTCATAGAAACAGGGCTGCTCCAAATTCATCTCGTCGAGTGTCGTGGTGGTGTCACGGCAGATGCCATGGATAGGCTAAAGGTGGGGACTAATACACGCTAGGGGAATCCAGGGAGGGATAGTGGAGTGATTCTCCACGCAGAAGCTTTGTATTGATGTTCTATCTCAAAGATTACGAGTGCTCCTCGAGCTGTATTGACAAGAGGAGGAAGAAGAAACTCTCTTACTCTTGCCTCCTATCTAGCCCAAGAACCCTAGATCCACTAGTGCTCAACCAACTAGAATTCTGCCAACCTTGTATCCCAGAAAAACCCAACCTCTCTACCAGAACCCTAACCCCCCTTATATAGTGGTGGTTCGGTCCTGGCCTAGGGCATACGTGGAGGCATATTCCTGATGCCCCCTCCCAAAATAGTAACCCGACAGGGGTGCTTTTCCCCCGCGTCACACTTGCTTTAGCGACGTAGCCTCTGCGGCGCCCGCGTCAGCCGACGCGAGCGTCGTCACCCTTGTCAGCCACGATCCGGTGGTCCTGCCCTTGCTTTATTCGCTCATCTAGTACGCACCGGACCTTCTTTTTTTACCAGAGAGATTCCTTCCTTCTCCTGGAAGCCAAGCGAGGATCCGGATCACAGTAGATCCGGCCACACCTGTTCCTGCATATAAGTTAGACAAGCATTTCCGACTTACTCCTTAAGTCGGACGAGACAACGTTAGGCGTCCCCCCCTAGCCTGGGTTACTCCGTGATCCGGCCTGCCTTGAGATGACTCGGCCAGCATCCGCTTTGACCTTGCCGACCCTCGGCTAACTCGGCCCTTATACCCTGGAGTGACCCTAACCGGGGGTATCCCCCCAACATTAGTCCCCGAAGCTGGTGCGGTCTTAGCGGCCTTGGTCGCTAAGGCCACATCAGGTTCATTCATATTCGAGCCTCGGACGTTTAGTTCCGGGTTAACTTCTTGTCTCGGATTATATGGATTTACGTTCCCTTCGCACGCTTCAAGTTTCCACTTGCCGGCCGGGTCACCACTTCGGCTCGGATCCTAAGGTTTTACTTTCCCTCTGCACATTTCAAGTGTTCACTTGCCGGTCGGGTTACCATTGTGGCTCGGATCTGGGCCTTGCTTCCTTCTCTCATACGCCAATCCACGTAAAGGTTAATCATTATGTTGCCTCATTTTAAGGGCCTGCACAGTAACTGCCGCAGTAACTGTCAGTGATTACTGTGTGTGTGTTACGTCACGCCTGTCTCCTCGTTTACCGCAACTGCACGTCGTGTCATGGGATCATATTTACTCTGTGGCCCGCGGTGTGGCTTCTCTCTGATTGGCTGACGCCGGTGATACACGGCCACACTGTGTGGCTCTCCGGCGCAGCGCGATCCCACTCATCGATTACTGGGGGCAGTTAAATAGGGGAGGGGCGCGTCCCTTAGCACTTTTCCATCTCCGCGCCCCTTTGCCCATTCCTCTTCTTCTTCCTCGCGACCGCGCTGCCGCCAGTGCCCGTTGCAGCAGCGCCGCTGCCGCACCTTCTCCGTGCCTCCGCACCGCAACCACCACTGCACAACTGCTTAGCCACGGGTCCTCGTCAATCTAGACCGCAGATCCCCGCTGCCGCTAGCTCTAGCGAGGACAGCGGATTCGAGATGACGGAGGAGGAGCTCATCATCGTCGAGCAGGAGATGGAGGAGGACGCCGGCGCGGCGGACCGCGGCGTGTGGGCCGGTTCCTGGGTCTGCTAGGACGACATCGACTGGCTCTACCGGACCCGACGTATTCCCGCCGGTGTCGCCGCTCATCTCCCCTCCTCGGAATTGGCCCCCTCACCCAATCCGGGTGAGTTCGTTGTTTTCCTATCCCATTTCCAACGGGGATTTGGTCTTCCGGTGAGTGATTTCTTCTGGGACTGGGTCCGGACCTATCACCTGCAACCACATCATCTCCCGGTGAACGCCATCACCTCCTTGTCCGCTTTCGTCTCTACGGTCGAGGGCTACACCGGACTATGGCCCACGAAGGAGCTATGGATCCGGTTCTTCGTCCTCCGTCGCAACGTCGTCCCCAACATCCACGTTGAGTCGGAGGACAAGCATCTCACTCAGTTTGGAGCTGCCTCGATCTCGCCCCAGAGATTTTGAATCTTTCCCTGGGTCACCGGGCTTGACTCCTGCAAAGGATGGGCCCGGACCTTCTTCTACGTCTAGAACGAGGGTACCGAAGACTTGATTCGGTTGCTGCCCTACGCTCTGGGTCCCCCTGACACGGATTTCTGGGAGGAGGTCGCCAAAAAACCTACAGCTCTGGCCAACCAAGTCCACAAAAGGTTCGCAGAGCTGAAGAAGCTCGGATTGCGCAACGAAGATGCCATGATCACATTCGTGCGCAACCGAATCTCTCCCCTCCAGCGGCGCACTCACAAGTTGTGCCACATGAGCTTCAGCCGCGACCCCAACCGAACCTCCTCGTTCGAGTTGAGTAATACGGAGATCTTTCACTGGGTCAAGGCTCTTTTCACCACCCATAAGGATTTCTCCGCCGAATGGACGTGGGGAATCGAGCATTACTGTCGTGACAGGATCCCTCCCGCGGTAAGCTTCGCGGGGTAAACTTATTTCGGATCAATTACATGTCGGTTCTTATCATATTTTTGACTCTGCTCTTTGTGCTTTTTTCTCAGCTGTTTCTCCAGCAAACCCTCGAGGATGGTACAGATCCGACCCTTAAGTGGGCCCTGGACCGAGAAATCCTAGATGAGGAGGAGCCGGACCAGGAGATGTTCCTCCCCACGACCGACGCCACCAAACGACCCAGCGGTAAATTCCCTTCTCTTAGAGATTGGCCCGACAATGAGGATGACTCGGATATCGACATGATTGAACCCGTTGAGGCTGTCCCTCTTTCTTTTGCCTTCTCGGCATCAGCTAACCCTGGTGGGCATATCCACGAGGATCCTCCACTTGCCACGGGTGAGCCTGTTCCGGTGGCGTCGAAGAAGAAGCGTGGATCCGCGTCAAGTTCTTCTTCCGAACCTTCTCAGCCTACCAAAAGGCAAAAGAAGGCCGGAGACAAGACTGCCTCCAAACGGGCAGGCAAAGCCCCGGCATGGAGGGCCCGGAAACCTAAGGAGGCCGAGACCTCGGATGCGTAAGTCATTTTTCACTGCGCAACACATTTCCTCCTGCATCGGGGTAATTTCACTCCTGACATCATTTTCTTTTGCAGGGCTCCTGTGGAGGTCCCTCAGAGCGGATCGAGCATCTCTTCTCCCCTTCGGTCTGGTCCTTCCCCTCCTCGTGAAGACGAGTCATGCCCGCTGAGCCCTATTCCGGAGGGCTCTGCGACCGCTCTGGGTTCTGCAGTACCTCCTCCAGAGGAACGTGACCTCGGATCGGGAGGGGTCGGATCGGCCGAGGCAACAGCGTCCGCCACTTCAGCATTGCCGCAACCAGCAACCACCAAGTCTACCGCAACTCCAGCACCAACAGCAGCTCCAGCACCAGCCACCGAACCAGCGCCTGTCCCGGCTCCGAAGAAACCAACAACAGCTCCCAGTCCTGCTACCAAAGCTCCCGTGCCAAGTTCGTCTGCCTCGTCCGAGTCATCCCAAGCTCGGCGAGGAACCACTCCAGCAGCTTCCAAGGGCAAATCCACGGTGGTCACCTCCTCCCAGCAAGCTAAAGGCAAGAAGGCTCCGGATGCTGCCAAGTCTACCTCCGTCGAGGCCGGGCAGCGAACCTTGTCGTCAATGCTTCTGAAGAAGTCACCAGCAGCGACGGATCCTCCTGCCGAGCCAGCCGATTCGCAGCAGATGGTTCTTCACACTAGCCCAGCTCTTGCCCTGATTGAGAGGAAGGAAGCTCACGCAAAGGGCTTGGTGGCACCCCACATGCCCACTGGCGAATGGTACCCTCCGAGCCTTATCGAGTTCGTCATGAACTGGAATAAGGCGGAGTTTGTCTACAACGACGATCTCCCGGAAAAGTTTGGCCCCGCTGAATTTTCCGCTCAGATGAATACCACCGCCAAGGCCATTAACCTCGCTAGGCGAATGATGGAGGTACGTCGTTTCTTCTTTACATGCTGTAGACAATAACCATTAGTCCCCGAGCCTCCGGCGGAGTAACTTGTTACTCGGCCGGATGCTCATTAGAAGATCAACGTAGCTGCATGTAAACTTCAAATATGCACACACCTAGAGCCGGGTTAAGTTCTGCTTGGCCCGGATCTTGTACACTTCGAATATCCACACACCTAGAGCCGGATTAAGTTCCGCTTGGCCCGGATCTTGTACACTTCAAATATGCACACACCTAGAGCCGGGTTAAGTTCCGCTTGGCCTGGATCTTGTACACTTCAAATATGCACACACCTAGAGCCGGGTTAAGTTCCGCTTGGCCTGGATCTTGTACACTTCGAATATGCACACACCTAGAGCCGGGTTAAGTTCCGCTTCGCCCGGATCTTGCACACTTCGAATATCCACACACCTAGAGACGGGCTAAGTTCCGCTTGGCCTGGATCTTGTACACTTCGAATATGCACACACCTAGAGCCGGGTTAAGTTCCGCTTGGCCCGGATCTTGTACACTTCGAATATGCAACAAACTAATTTTACACTCATGTACCTTTGTCAGGTAACTACCAATCGCCGGAGCGCCAAATTTCAGCACCTGCTTGATACCCACAAGATCTTGCGCGCAAAACATGTTGCACTTGGCGCGGAGCATGAAAAGAGGGGTAATTTCCTCCATCAACACCTCTCCATTTCACTTGTTTCCGCTGGACTAACCTCCTCATTTGGTTTTTTGCAGCTAGGGTGGAGGCTGAAAACAAAATTATGCGGAAGAACTTGGAGGAAATCCGAGGTATGTCCTCTTTCCCCCAACCTTGTTGTGTTTTCCATTTCTTCTTCTCCTTGGCTCGGCAAACATTCACTCCTCGGCTTTGCCGGGTCAACATACTATTTCAGCATCGCTTGAGGATAGTGTGCCCGTGCCTGATATGATGCTGCATTTTCTCGAACAAGCAGGACAACATCAAGCCGAGCGGAAGAAGAAGAATGATGAGCTTGCTCTCCTCAGGACCAAGGATGACGAAATAGCCAAACTCAAGGCCGAGATGGAGAATATGAAGGACCAACACAAAACCGAGCTCCAGAAAGTTGGCCAGAACTTCACCGAAGAACGTGAGTGCTTTACCCTCCAGATCTCCAAGGACCAGGACCTGCTCAAGGAATCCGAGGTCCAGCTTGGGTCGGCGCTCGCTGAGCTTGAACAACTTTGCCAGAGACGCGACAGTTGTATCAAGGAGTTGACCCGGATCCATCGCCATATCTCACGTAAGTTTCTTCCCCTTGTCCGACATAGTTTTCCGGGTTAGCTCATATGCCTTTGCTTCAGCATCTTCCCTTTCCTTATTTTCAGATCACTTTTCAGAGGGTACTCCCATTGCCAGTGCTGCCGTTGCCAAATTCCGCCGAGAGAGGGGTACTCCCGTCGCTCCTGATGGTGAGAGCGTCCCCTTAGACATGGAATACCTGTTGGTCAGCGTGTCAGCTCGGGTGGAAACCATCAAGAACTATGGGAAAGATCTCCTCGATGTTGCGGTCCGGATCTACAACACTTTCTGGCCAAGCGAGAGTGCTCCAAAAAGGATCATACTCCTTGCTGAGAAGCTATTGGAAATCGAGACACAGCTTGATCTCTAGAGAGAATCCGCCGGGCGTGCCGCAGCAGATACCCTCCTCCATCATATCCTTACATGGTACGAGAAGATCGACCTGAGCCTCCTCACACGCCGGCGCACCGGATCCAAATGGACCGATGATCCGGAGTGGGTAGCTCGGCGCCAGGCTTGCGCCTACAGCCTTGTCGAATATTCTCCCAACAATGACTGGGTCGAGGGGCCAAGCTTTCTAGAGTCCGGCGAGGAGGAGCAGATGGAGAACATGGAGGATGGGTCAGGCGAGGATGGAGAAAATACTGCTTTAGATATTGAAGACAGTGATGACGACGCCGAACTTCCTCCTCCTGCCGCTCCTTAGTGGAAAAAACTTGAAAATTTATCAGATCCCCGGTATGCCGGGTGCAATTGTATGCTGAATATATGATATTTTTCTACTATGCTTGTATGCCTGATTAACTTGGGCGTAGTCCACGAGTTTCATTTTCTTGTTCGTCCAATTCTCCGGCTCGATCCGTGTCTACCTTGATTCGGTTTTACGACTTATGAATCCGAGCTTCAAGAATCGTTTTAACAATACTGAGAAACTTTGAGGCTTGGCTCAAAATAATTCAACATAATAACTTGAAAGTAAATACGGGGTTAGTCCGAAAAAGCAAACGTTAGCTGGAATAAGATCGTTTCCATAGTGGTTTTTTACGTTCTACGCAATTCCAAACTTGTTCCCTTGCTTGCCATGAAGCCAATTCTTGTTGGACAGCAGCAAGTCGAAAGGTTGGGTTTTTGGTGCTCACACATTACTAATCCGGGTTAAGCGAAACGAGTCACTCCAGCTAACGCATAAAAAGTAACAATAACTGTTTATTAAGGCAGTCCCCGAGTTACTGCTCGAGGCTCCGCTATTTCATTGATAAGCTCATTGCCGACATACATACCGACATATGAGATGACTCGGATACATACACTTCTTATCTAAGTGTAGAAGGGACGAAGTAGTGCTACATTCCATGGTCGCTTCGATTCCTCTCCGGACTTGTCCGCCTTGTTCTTTTCCTGTGGCTTCGCATCTATAAGATAGTAGGAATCATTGTGCAATGCTTTGCTCACGATAAATGGTCCTTCCCATGGGGGGATAATTTATGCATGCCAGTGGTACGCTGTACCAACCGGAGCACCAGATCGCCTTCCCGGAAGACTCTGGGGCACCCTTTCTGGCTATGATAGCGTCGGAGATTTTGCTGATATATGGGGGATCTGGACAGTGCCAGTTCTCTCGCTTCTTCCAGCAGATCAACATCATTTTTCTGGGCTTCTTGCACTTCGGCTTCTGTGTATTGGGTGACCCTAGGCGAATCATGCTCTATGTCGGCTGGTAATACAGCTTCTGCCCCATATACAAGAAAAAACAGTGTATAGCATGTTGATCGATTCGGAGTTGTTCTTAAACTCCACAGTACCGCTGGTAGTTCTTCTATCCAGCACCCCGCTGATCTTTGCAACGGCTCAATGAGCCGGGGTTTTATCCCAGATAGCACTAATCCGTTGGATCTTTCCACTTGTCCATTCGATGCGGGGTGGGCTACCGAGGCTACGTCGAGTCGGATTTTCTTGTCTCGGCAAAAGCGCGCAAATGCTCCTTCCGCGAAATTCGTTCCATTGTCAGTTATAATGTTGTGTGGATAACCGTATCTCAAGATGATGTCTTTTAGAAATGTCACGGCCGTAGCTCCATTACATTTTCTTATAGGCTTCACTTCGATCCATTTTGTAAACTTGTCCACCATGACCAAGATGTGTGTCATGTTTCCTCTTGCTGGTTTGAACGGGCCAACCATATCCAAGCACCACACAGCAAATGGCCATGTAATTGGTATGGTTTTGAGTTCCGACATAGGCATATGTGTCTTGGTGGCGTACCTTTGACAACCATTGTATTTTCTCACCAGATCTTCTGCTTGCTCCAAGGCACTTGGCCAGTAGAATCCATGCCAGAACGCCTTTGCCACTAAGGCCCGGGATGAGGCATGATGCCCGCATTATCCTTGGTGTATATCTCGGAGGATGTTAAGTCCTTCTTCCGGGTCAACACACCGCTGGAGGACATTGGTTACACTCCGTTTGTACAGCTCGGAATTGATGATTGTGTAAGCTTTGGCTCTCCTCTGAGTTTTCCTGGCTAGCACTTCCTCAGTGGGTAACGTTCCATCTTTCAAGAACTGGTATATAGGCAGTGCCCAAGCTGGTATCGCTCGCGTCGGGAATATTTCCTCATCAATTTCCATCCGATCCACCGGCATAACTTCAGCCGGATCACGCTGAACAATCCCCGGGTCTGGTGAGGTAGTCCCCGGGTTTACTGAGGCAGTCCCCGGGTTTGCCGAGGTAGTCCCCGGGTTCGGCGTGCTACCTCCCATGTCAATGTCCATGGGCTCAGCTCCGGATTCCGCGTTTTCCGGGACAAAGATTGAGTCGGTTCCTGGGGACGGCCTGATAGAAGGTTTTCTGAGGTGCTCCAATGCTACGCCCGGTGGAATTGCCTGTCGGGTCGATCCGAGCTTTGACAGCATGTCGGCAGCTTTGTTTTCCACGCGAGCTACATGGTGAAATTCGCATCCCTCAAAGTAACCCGAGATCTTCTACACATGAAATCTGTATAGTGCCATGTTTGGATCCAGGGCGTCCCACACTCCGGACACTTGCTGTATTACTAGATCCGAGTCGCCAAAGCATATTATCCGATGTATGCCAATCTCCTTTGCCACTTTGAGACCATGCACCAGAGCCTCGTATTCAGCGACATTGTTTGATGCCGCGAAATGGATCTGCAATACGTACTTGAGATGATCCTTCTTTGGCGAGGTAAGCACAACCCCGGCACCTAACCCGGTTTTGGTTTTCGATCCGTCAAAGCGCATCCTCCAGTAGTTCGGATCTGGTGGCGGTGGTTCGTATTGCACCTCGGCCCAATCTACGAAAAAGTCCGCCACAGCCTGGGACTTGATTGCTTCTCTTCTATCATACTGAGGTGCGTAAGGTGCTAGCTCAATTGCCCATTTCGCAATTCTGCCATTCGCATCTTTGTTACCCATTATCTCGGATATGGGGCTTCGCATATCACTTTGATGGGATGCTCCTCAAAGTAGTGCTTTAACTTCTTTGCCACCATATAAACACCGTATGCCACCTTTTGAAAATGCGAGTAGTTCTGTTTTAAGGCAGAAAATACCTCACTCAAGTAATACACTGGCCTCTGCACCGACTTACCCTCTTCATCACGCTCCACTACAATTACTGCACTTACAACTCGGTTGGTTGCGGCTATGTAGAGCAACATTGGCTCCTTTGACAGTGGAGAAGCTAAGACTGGTGCAGTGGCCAACATCTTTTTTAAGTGGGCAAAAGCTTCATCGGCCTGCGGCATCCAAACGAATTTATCTGACTTTTTCATGAGTTGGTAGAGAGGCAGTGCCTTTTCTCCCAACCGACATACAAACCGACTCAACGAGGCTAGGCACCCAGTGAACTTCTGGACATCGTTGAGACACTTCGGCAGCTCCATTCATTCGATGGCTCGGATCTTAGTTGGATTAACCTCGATACCTCGGCTAGAGACGAGAAATCTGAGTAATTTCCCAGCCGGGACACCGAAGGTACATTTCTCCAGATTAAGCTTCATCCGGAATCTCCTCAAGTTCGCGAATGTTTGCCTTATGTCGTCAAGGAGCGTTGCGCTTTCCTTGGTCTTAATAACCACATCATCCACGTAGACTTGTACGTTTTGACCTATTTGATCGTGTAAACATTTTTGCATACATCTTTGGTACGTTGCACCTCCATTTCGTAAACCAAACGGCATAGTACGACAGCAATAAGCCCCGTACGGGGTAATAAAGGCAGTTTTTATTTGATCATCCGGGTTCAGAGGTATCTGGTGGAAACCAGAATAGGCGTCAATGAATGACAATAGTTCACATCCCGCGGTAGAGTCGATGACCTGATCTATCCTCGACAGTGGAAATGGATCTTTTGGACACGCCTTGTTCAGGTTCGTGTAATCGATACACATACGCCAAACCACTGCCACGTTCGGATCATCCTTCTTCTTTTCTACCAACACCGGATTAGAGAGCCAATCCGGATATAGCACTTCCATGATAAATCCAGCTGCTAGCAACCGAGCTATCTCGTCACCAATGACCTTTCTCCTATCCTCGGTGAAGCGTCGGAGAGGTTGCTTCACCGGCCTTGCTCCGGGTCTTACGTTCAAAGAGTGCTCGGCCAACTCCCTCGGAACACCTTGCAAGTCCTATGTGGACCAAGCAAAAATATCCCGATTCTCACGGAGGAAGTTAACGAGCTCGCTTTCCTATTTGTCAGTTAACCCGGCACCAATTGTTACGGTACGCTCCGGAAACATGTTATCCACTGGAATCTTCTTGGTGCCCTTTGCGGCTTGAAACGAAATGCTTCCATGCGGGTTACTTAACGCCGGCATATACTGCTGCGCGGACTGAGCTAATGACGCCACCTCTTGGATTTTTCTTTTCTCTTGCGCAATTACGAGTGGCTCGGCTAGGTTGGACCCGGCTGAGGCACACTCAATAGAACATCGAAAATCCCCAGCGATAGTAATTGCTCCATTTGGCCTGGGCAACTTCATCTTCAGATAACTAACGTGGCAACTTGCCATGAACTTGCTCAGTGTTGGTCTCCCGAGTAATGCATGATACGCGCTTTCCAAGTTCACCACCTCAAACTCCAGATTCTCAGTTCGGCAGTTATCCCTCGTGCCAAACAACACGTCGATCCGGACTTTGCCTATGGGCTCACAGGAGATGCCTGGTACGATGCCATGGAAAGTTGTTCTTGTAGCCTGGAGCATGTTCTCCGTGATGCCCAACTTGCACATCGTATCCACATACATGATGTTAATGCTACTGCCATTGTCGATCAGTACCTTGGAGAACCTCACATTAATGTTTGGTCCAATGAACGTCGGATCTAACACTAGTGCATATGAGCCTGGGCTTGGCATAAGCTTGGGATGATCTTTGACGCTCCAGGTGATTTCCTGGTCCGACCAAGGCATGTACCTCGTCACTGCAGGCATAACCGTGTTAACCTCCATATGTCGGCGCTGCAAGCTCTTCCTATCTGTTTCCTCTGTTGTGAACACACAATATCTCTGGTGATGTTCCCTGTACTCATTCCTTCCCTCGTTTCCGGAGTACCTCTGATCCGGTTGTTGCTGGTTTTCCACCTGATGCACTGCATCCCTTCTCTCATTGTTGTCATAACTCGGTAGAGGGGGAGGCAACATTAGTTGTTGCGTGTTTGCTCCGGAGAGCAATTGCTGCCGGGGTAACTCCTGCCGAGGTTGATCGTTCCGGGGTGCCTGAGCATTCCCCGAACCACCTTGTTCTATCTTACGCATCCACTCACATTGCCTCGTTGTGTGACCCACCGGGGTGTTCGGATTTGGCGTGTGAAACTTACACGGCTGGTCCAACATTGACTCATAGGTATACCTCGGACGGTCTTTCTTTTCTTGCCATTGCTTCTTCTGCTCCGGAGTCCACGTTTTCTTGCCATCGTTTCGAGGAGTCCATTGCCCTCCCGTTTTCTGGCGTTGGTTGCTCCCTGCTCCGGGTTGATCTTGATTCACAGCTGAAACTTGTTGCGAACTGTACCGATGATCCGATCTATCGTCTCTTCTTTTTCCCATGTAATCGTTCCTCCGGGATGAACCGGCTCCGTCCCTCTGATAGTACTCTTCATTTGACTCGTTTGACGCGATCCTGGGCTGGGTCGGATCACCCAAAGCATATGAATCCGCAATCCGGATCATCTCTGCCAACGTGACTGGCATTTTCCTTTGCAATTTCATCCACAACTCGCTGCCATATCTGCACCCTTGTGCGAACCATGCTATGGCCTATGACTCTATGACTCCCTCACACGAGTTTCTCACGGTACACCACCGGGTCAAGAATTCACGATCCGTTTCGTTAGATCTCTGTTTGCACATCGCCAGGGTCTGCGGTCTATTCGGTCTCTGATATGTACCTGAGAAGTTGCTGATAAACATTTCTTCAAAATCTATCCAGCAATTGATGCTTCCGGGTGGCAAATTATTCAGCCATACCCTGGCCGGGCCTTCCAACATCTGGGTACGTATCGTACAGCCCATCTCAAGTTGCCAGTTGCAATTTTCACAGTTGTAGCATAGTTTATCAGCCAATCCTTCGGCTTGGTATTGTCGTCATACGTCTTCGTGCCCCTGGGCAATTGGAAGTTGGGTACTGGCGGTTCCTTCATGATCCGGGGTCCAAAGCACGCTGGACCCGGAGGACCTTGACATTTGATCTGTTCCGACCTATACATGCGATCCAGCTTTAACCTGGTGTCATCCGGCATCAAATCCCTGCTTCCCAATCTCAACCCTATCACATGATATTCCGGTCTTGCGTATCCCACATTCATCATCTCCGAGTCTCCGTCATTGTATCGGTTTTGCTCTCGTTGTGCTCCTCTCTGTTGCATACCTCGGCCGGCACTTTGCTCTTGCCTTGGTATATTCCGCTGCTGCGGTTGACCTGCTCCTGCCGAGTTTCGCTGTCCGGCATTGCCGTTGGCTGCATTCCCTTGACCGGCATCGCCTTGGTCATGATTACCTCGGCCAGCTTCACCTCGGCTCACACTTTGTCGATCGTCGTTTTTTCGCATCTCTTTTTCTTTTCCCGCACGGGTTGGGTCGTACGGAACGATCTGCTTGTTCCGTCTGGCCGAGGTTACTACCTCCTCTCTCCTTGGGCCACCATGAGGCAATGATGCGGCTCCAGTGGATTTCTCCGGGTTACCCATCGCCGAATGGACGATCTTAGAAGCTCCAACTCTCTCCGGGTTACCTCTCAGCAGCTCCTCGTTCTGCCTGTTCGCGATCCGAACCAGCTCGTTAACCCGGTCTTGCTGTCTTTGACGAGCTTCACCCATCAGACCCTCTAGCTCGGATGCAGCGGTGTCTGCTGCCCTGAGGTTCTTCGCCGGTGTGCTGTACCTCGGCAACCCCACAGACAGATAGTTTTCCGACCCTTCTGGTCCATCATCACCTTCTCTGTTCATCTTGTTTATGAGATTTTTCCCTTTTACCCTTACTGCATCAACCTTGTTTGCCTTCGCGTACTCACGCAGCGTCATATTCAATGACTGCTGAGCCGCTGCTATTTTCTTTGCACCCTCCAGTATCTTTTGCCGGGTTTCCTGTAGCTCGTCCTGTGCCTGAGCCGGATCTACCACTGCTGCCACCGGGTTTGCCAAGCTATCCATAGCTTCCCTCAGCACGTTCTCAGGCCTCTCTAGCGGAGGACCCCTAGATTTCCTTGGTGCCTTAGGCGTTACCTCCGGGTCTGGCGTTGGATCCTTGCTCATGCCCGCGCCTGGCGCAGTCATCATCACCTCTACATGGTCCGGGGAGCGAGCGATACGGAGCCCCGCGAGCCACAGTGAGGGGTGGTTCTCCCGCATCGACGACGCGACGCGGATGAATGCAAGACACGTCCACAGCAACGTAGACCTTGTGTGCACCGAGCTTGACGAAGATGCCGTTGCGCGGAAGGGGGCGCGTGCCGAAGCAGCCAGCGTTGTCACTGACGTAGTCCAGCGCTCCAAAGCGCTAAACGAGCCTGGAGACGATGCGTTCGCCGGTGCCGATGAGGTTTCCTGTCCGGATCTTCACCCCTGCTAGCGCCGCTAGCCCCACGGTGGGCGCCAACTGTCATGGTGGTGTCACGGCAGATGCCATGGATAGGCTAAAGGTGGGGACTAATACACGCTAGGGGAATCCAGGGAGGGATAGTGGAGTGATTCTCCATGCAGAAGCTTTGTATTGATGTTCTATCTCAAAGATTACGAGTTCTCCTTGAGCTCTATTGACAAGAGGAGGAAGAAGAAACTCTCTTACTCTTGCCTCCTATCTAGCCCAAAAACCCTAGATCCACTAGTGCTCAACCAACTAGAATTCTGCCAACCTTGTATCCCAGAAAAACCCAACCTCTCTACTAGAACCCTAACCCCCCTTATATAGTGGTGGTTCGGTCCTGGCCTAGGGCATACGTGGAGGCATATTCCTAAGAATATGCCCCCTCCCAAAATAGTAACCCGACAGGGGTGCTTTTCCCCGCGTCACACTTGCTTTAGCGACGTAGCCTCTGCGGCGCCCGCGTCAGCCGACGCGAGCGTCGTCACCCTTGTCAGCCACGATCCAGTGGTCCTGCCCTTGCTTTGTTCGCTCATCCAGTATGCACCGGACCTTCTTTTTTGACCAGAGAGATTCCTTCCTTCTCCTGGAAGCCAAGCGAGGATCCGGATCACGGTAGATCCGGCCACACCTGTTCCTGCATATAAGTTAGACAAGCATTTCCGACTTACTCCTTAAGTCGGACGAGACAACGTTAGGCGTCCCCCTGGCCCGGGTTACTCCGTGATCTGGCCTGCCTTGAGGTGACTCGGCCAGCATCCGCTTTGACCTTGCCGACCCTCGGCTAACTCGGCCCTTATACCCCGGAGTGAC
Source organism: Avena sativa (assembly GCA_916181665.1). NCBI lineage: Eukaryota > Viridiplantae > Streptophyta > Magnoliopsida > Poales > Poaceae > Avena > Avena sativa. The sequence goes on from OV702288.1 coordinate 631,394,045, forward strand.
CCTACCCGGGGGTATCCCCCCAACATCGAGTATGTAGTCGACCACGTTATTCTCGCTAAGGAGAAAGTGGCGACGCGCAACCCATAAAGAGAAGTTTGATCCGTCTAGCCTGAGCTTCTCTCCTTCTAGCCAATCGTCAACAGGAAAGGTAGCATCGGGGAGAACCATATTCTACATTTGTAATTGCAAAAGGAATTTAGACTAAGTTTATAATTAAATGAGTTAATAATAACTCCACTCAGTAACACCTATCCCATGAAGGGTTCCTAGTGATAACATGACCCCTTTTCCCCACATCTCCCCCGATCGTCACGACCATCAATGTGGGTTCAAGGGTGGACGCTAAACGTCGATCACATCATTCATGCAACTCGTGCTCGATCTTTCGACCATCCGTGTTCTAAGGCCATGTCTACACATGCTAGGCTCGCCAACTCAACCTTAGTGTATTCGCTGTGCAACATGGCTTACTCCCACTGTATGCGAACGTAGATATGTCTGACACCCGCTCATAGAGGGCCGCCTCATACCGAAGAACTTTCTTGGCGGTGCACACTAAGGGGGAACACAATCATTGGTAATTTTAATAGGGATCATCTTATTAGGCTACCATCGAGTATCTAATACTAGCACACAATAAGATATACAAACAACAACATTGAATGTAAATGCAATGTGCTATGGTCCTTAACGTCATGATCTCCATCCGTCGTCACCGGATTCCGGTGCCAGGGTTCCGGCGCCGTAGAAACCAGGGTACCGGTGTCTATCCGGCGTGGTAGTCCGTCACCTCCGTGACTATCTACTACTATGTAACATAAGGTAATCACTTTACCTTTGCCACAACCATATCACAAAGCAACGCCCCCCTGCAAAACAAAGTTAGACGCCTCTACTTTATCTTTGCATGTTTTATGTGGATGAATGGGCTTTCGCACAAGAACCATTCTTACCTATGAACTTTCAGCACAATGTTGATCAAGTAGTTGTCTCTACTACACCCCTTTCGGGGCCCTCCATTGCAAATGGCATACCAACTAATGCGAGAGAGACAGACACCCGCTAAGCCACTTTATACGGTACAAGCCATATGTCAAGCATGAACCAGTCTCGCGAATGAACGCACAAAGTCGGTTGGGGGTCGCTTCATCAACCCTAAGGAATAGTCTACGATGATCCATTTCTAATCATCATAACTTGAACTTCGTGACATGATTGGGTCATGATGTTTAGGTTGGGTATTGGTTCATCATCTCATTCTCAGAATGAGTTGACTCCATTTCCAACTAGCATAAATGCCACATGATCAAGAAACTTGATCATCTGTTGACCAATGAACCCGTGACTAGAGTTTCACTGGGAACCCCTGGTTATTTATATATCACACGTGTATTGATGTTTCCACTCACTACAGTTATAGCATGATATAAAACTTAATCATAAACTTTATGAAATACTCTAATATTCCTTATTACTATTTGTCTCTAGGGCATATTTCCAACAATCAATTCCTTGAATTTGTCTAGAAACCTTTTGCGACAAGTAGAGCTTTGTAGACAATGAAGTTTCTGTCAGCGAAGATCCATTTATTATCTACGGCCTTTCGGCCTTCGGGAATATCTACCAAGGTCCATACCTGGTTGTCATACATGGAATTCATTTCATATTCCATGTCTTCTTGCCATTTCTCGAGTTCAGGGCCTTCCATTGCTTCCGTGTAGGCTGCAGGTTCAACTAACATGACCATGTTCACAATATAACTGTACCAATCAGAGGTAGCATGTTTTCTTTTCGACCTACATGGTTCGATAGCTATTTCCTCATAAGTTTCATGATCATCATTGTTTTCTCCCACTTCAATGAATGAGGGTGGCTCCGGAATAGCTTCCATTGTGACACGCGGTATTTGAAGATTCGAGTCGATTATCCCATCGAGTTCTATCTTCCTTCGACTTACACATTTCATGAGAAACTCTTTCTAGAGGAAGGTATTGTTCTTTGCGACAAACGGCTTGCCCTCATCTTGGTTGTAGAAGGTATATCCAATAGTTTCCTTTGGATATCCTACAAAGATGCCTTTTTCCGCTTTCGGCTCGAGTTTGTCAGGATGTAGTTTCTTAATGTAACCCTCACATCCCCAAACCTCCAGAAAAGACAACTTTGGCTTTGTGCCATGCCAAATATCATACGCCATTGTCTTCACGGCTTTGGATGGTGCCGTATTTAAAATGAATACAACAGTATCAAGTGCATATCCCTAGAATGATACAGATACGTCGGTAAGAAACATCATAGACCATACGCTGTCCAATAGTTATTACTAGGAGACTCCATTGTCTAGTGCACACAAGAATAAATCTTAAGCGCTACGTTCCTAGGAAATGACACCACAAAAGTACTTGATAACCCCCAAGAGAAGGGGATCACTATAGTACCTCTCAATGTGGAAATAGGGTATCGATGCATAGGAGCAAGAAGGAAAAGCTATCTATTCTCCACAATGAAAGTGTCACAATTTTAGTTGTTTATGCACTAAACAAGTTATTGTAATAAGGAGGTTGATTTAATTCTTAGGAGTGGAATGCAACAAAACAATAATGTGAAAGTGTCCTGATCTTCTCTAATACAAGAGAAAAAGACAATGGTTTTCTCTTATAGGAACAATGGACATGGGTTCACTCAATATTCTCTCTCCATCTATGGTGATGATCATGATAAAGATAAAAGTACACACAATTGTCATGTTTCTATGGTAACTCTATGTCGGCTATATGTCCTAAAGCACATAGTTGAAAGAAATACTCATTTGTGCTACCAGGTCACCCTTGTAATAAGGCTAGCGTTGGTTGTTGTCACACCACACATCATACTTCTCCCTTTTTACCCCTAGATAACGGATGTTTGGTTGCATTGTGTCACTCAATACATATGCCGCTGTCACTCGGCCACCCATTACCTACATACATCATATTTCTTAATGGTAAACACTCCAAACACTAATGCACTGATTTATTTGTTGTGTGTATTACGGCATCTCTCTCATCTACCTCCACTTGGTGGCGTCAAACACCTCATGACATGGGTTAACAAGGCATTTCGCATATATCAACCCATTACATGAATCATAGAATATTTCCAAAGTATGAAAGTTGTCAGGGGGATGACCCCCGAGTAGGCCAAGCCAAGCTCAACTGGCCGGCTCTAGGAGCGCCTGGCCGGATGGCCACAAGACAAAGGACCACAACTGGGTGAACCTCTCCAACCAGTTTATCCTCAAGGTTTCTTGGCTAGATCATCTAGCTGGATGGCCAGAAGAACCGGTTGGGTAACCGCTCCCACCCGTCTGCCTCAGATTCGGTGGCAAGGATCGGAGGGGATGACGCTCCTTGCTGAGCGCGCCCTTGACTCCTTGCATCATCAAAAAGGCTGGCGCAACTCCCATGCTGGTGCTACAGACAATTGTGCCAAAGCTGGAGGCTGAGCGAGGCGTTGTCAGCTGGTCGCTAAAGCTCCAACTCACCGTTAAAGCACCGGGTAATGCCCAAAGCACCGGCGCTAGGACACTGTAGTGCTATCCCCTTGTACTGGAGGCTTGCCTGGGTCTTGGCCCACTGGCTAGGCCTGACCATCCGGCCCGCTTTGTGAACCCAAAACCCAAACATTAAACCCAAGAACCCACATTGTGACCTACCTCTCCTAGTTAGTATATAAGGGAGGGTAGAGCTAGGGTTCTAGGTAACCTCAAGTAGAATCAAGTTCATCCTCATAGTTCATCTTCCTCCTCTAGCTCTCCATAGCATCTAGGGAAACAACTCAAGGAGCACCTGTACTGGGCATTCGCCCCCAAGATAGTAGATCCTTGCAGGAGTAGGAGTGTTACCTCATCGAGAGGGCTCCAAACCTAGGTACATCGTTGTGTTTGCAGTATCTATGCCCAACCCGTTGCGAGTAGCCACCGATAGCATCCTGATTGTCCCCTCTCATGCCATCCCCAATGGCACTGATGTGTTCTACACCATGACAGTTGGCAGCCACCATGGGGCACAATGCTTCAACTGAGGTCATCATTCGCACAGGACTTCCGCTCGTCGCCGGTGAGCGAGTCGTCTCTGACCTCATCCTCACTCTCGGCTCCTTTGACTGCATCATCGATAACGCATCATGCTTCACCATAGAGACCTTCCCCAGTGGCGGCTCTCTCATGCACTTCGGCGAGCACCACATCTACATCACCACCGTCGCTGAGGGCTTCCCTCACGAGGTCATCACCGTCTCCGATGCATCGCCTGGCTTCTCCGCCCCGCGCATCGCCAGCGGCAGTGTGGAGCTCATGATGGCCGGCTCAGGCGAGGGCTTTCCCCCACCTCTGGAGCAAAATGTGGGAGGCAACAGCTCCACTTCATGCGAACAAGACCAAGATACCCTGGCCACCTCCATCTAGCACCTCCATAACCCCGTCATCCCCGAGGCGGATCCGACAACAGTTGCAGTTGCGCTGGAGGCTACCCATCAAAACCTTATGGAGGAAGCCAACAAGGTCAGCGCCGCCCAGCACTAGCTAAACGCGACCATGCACAAGTACAACACTGCCCATGGCTTCGCTTGCCTGCCGAGCACCAACCGGTAGATACCGCCCTAGGACCGCAACCTTGGTTCGGAGTTGGATCGTGCTTCTGACCTGCGTACCCCCGCGGTTTAGCCAGTTTACAATACTCTCGCCAAGAACATGAGGGCTACAGAGGCGGCCGCCGCTGAGCTGAGCCACCTTGAGGATGAAGAAATTTGCCGCCAACAGGCCCGCGTCCAACTACTCGTGGCCACGGCCAACAAGCAGCAAGCTGAGGCAGGACTCAGCCTGGGAGGAAACATCAAGAGCTAGGCGCCTCACCGGATGGTGGATCCGGCACCCGGTGGAAGCAAGGCCTCGTCTCCAAACGTAGCGAGGCAGAATAGTCATCCATGCAGTGACTCGGCAAGCCGCGGGCACCCTCCGTATGACGCTGCAGAAGTCACCAGTAGAAACCACGCTCCGGCTGACCGAGTCGGACAAGGGCAACGTCACCAACCGGCTGACGAGGCTGAAAGAAGCCTCACACCACCCAAGTTCCGCCTGACGGGGCAACTCATCCTGTGCGAGCCGGAAACGTGTGATGCACGTGCACACATTGATCTCTTGATACAATCGCGCGCATTGGAGGAGGAAAGTCCAGCCGGTCCAAGGTGTTTCGGGCCGCGCATCCGGAACGAGCCGTTTCTAAAGGGATTTTTGCTCCCAAGAGACACGCCAAAGTACGACGGCTTGGTAAAGCCATAAGATTGGATGGTGGACTATGTCACCGCGGTGGGCATTGCCACCGGCAACCGGAGAGTAGCGGTATGCTACGTACCCCTCATGCTCCTTGACTCGGCAAGAACCTGGCTGAATAGTCTCCCCGACAATAGCATCAACACCTAGGTCAACATCGAGCAGGCGTTCATCCGCAACTTCACTGGCACCTACAAGCCCTCGCACGGCCCCGCGATCTCTCCCTTTGCGTTCAAGGCAAAGACGAGTCTGACCGCTCCTACCTCACCCGGTGGACAAGCACGCACAACTCATGTGAAGGGGTGCACGAGCACCAGGCCATCGACTTGTTTTTCAACGGCTGTAGAGACGGCACCATGTTCAAGCATAAGCTCGGCTGGGTGGAACCCAAAACCACGGCCCAGGCCATGGCCATCGCGGACAAGTATGCCGCTTTTACGCGAATATGAAGAAGGCCATCTTGGTGGATGGCCAAGGTCAGATCATCGTGGATAACTCCATGGACTGACGCTAGCCATATGGGCATCATAACAACTCCAGGCGGCACAGCCATGAAAACCGCCACGGAAAAAGAAAGGACGACTAGCTGGACAACTGGTATGGGTCCAAGCAAGTGGCAGCCATCCAAGAGGATCCGGCTACGGGCGGCAGCTGGAGGAGAAGCCCGATGACCAGCCGCCGTGACCCAAGTACACCATCGAATCGATGCTTGATGGGCCGTACAAGTTTCACAGTGGTGGCAACAAGCCAGCTACACATACAACGTGCCAATGCAGTTGGACCAGGAAGATGGCTGAGGTCGTCAGACTACTACCCCCCTCCGCCAACCGGTGGTCCATAGGACAACCGCGAGCGCCCGAACTGCTAGGACGAGAATGAAGGTGATTACCCTCGCCGGGTAGGCAATTACCACATCTTCACCACCGAGATGGATACCAAGCATAGCAAGAGGAGCTGCGAGGCAGAAGTGAACGCAATTGTTCCCCCCAGTTCCTCAGTACCTAAACTGGTCTGAGCAAGAGATCACATGGAGCAGGAAGGACTGACCGGTTGTATTACCTCACCCGGGAACTTACACGATGGTCCTAGATCCCATCATCATCTCCAAGAAGCACTCTTGCAGATTCTCACACCTCCTCGTGGACGGAGGAAGCAACATCAATCTCCTGTACCGCATCTCGTTGGACCGGCTGGGTATCAGTGAGTCTCAGCTGGAGCAGTCCAGCACCTGCTTCCACGGAGTTGTCCTAGGTCCATCGCATTTTTCCATTGGCAAGATTCGACTGGACGTCATCTTCGGCACGGAGGGCAACTTCTGCCGTGAGCCCATCTGGTTTGAGGTGGTCAACCTCTCCAGCGCACATCACACCATCCTCGAACGCCCAGTGCTCACCAAGTTCATGGCGGTGCCGCACTATGCGTACCTCAAGATGAAGTTCCCCGGCCCAAGGGAGTTATCACCGTCGCCGGTGACTACAGGCGGTCGGTGGAATGTGCCATAGACGGCTCCAAGCTAGCCGAAGCCATCATCATGCAGAATGTGGTGGCCCTACAGGCGCAAATGCCAGCTAGCGAGCCAAATCCAGCCAGGGAGGCATAGTTCAAGCCATCCAAGGGCACAAAGAATATTTTGCTCAATGATGTCGAGCCGAACAATTTCGTTCTAGTCGGATATGGCCTTGACAGCAAATAGGAAAGCGCGCTCGTTGACTTCCTCCGTGAGAATCGGGATATCTTCGCATGGTCCCCCAAAGACATGCCTAGTGTTTCGAGGGAGCTCGTCGAGCACTCTTTACATGTCACTCCGAATGCAAAACCGGTCAAGCAATCTAAACCAGTGTTGGTGATGAAAAAGAACAAGACTTGACACATGTGTATTGACTACACTAGTGATACGTTGCTAATGTATCAATAATTTTTGATGTTCCATGCTTGGTTTTTATCTACTTTCTTATGTTTTGTTCCAACTTTGGAGTACTTTCTATACACTTTCTTGGACTAACCTATTAACAAGAGCCACAGTGCCAACTGCCTGTTTTCTGCTATTTTTGGTTCCAGGAAAGTCAGAAAATGAATATTATCGGAATTGGACGGGCCAAAAGCCAAAGTCAGTTTTTTACCGAGGGACACAAGGAGCCAGAATACGAGACGGAGAGGGGCCAGGGGGCAGCCACACCACCTAGCCGCGTGGCCCAGCCTGGCCCACGCCAGGGGGTGGTCTGGCCGCCTCCGGCACCCCCTCGGCCTCCCCTTTCTCCTATAAGATGCCTCCGATACAGAAACCCTAAGTACCCGATCAAAATTCCACGAAAGAGTCTGTAGCCGCTGTCATCTCCATCCCTAGATCGGGAGGGATCTAAATCTCTTCCCGGCACCCTGCTAGAGAGGGGAAGTCACCCTGGAGGCCTTCTTCATCACCATGCAAGCCTCCAGTGTGTTGCGTGAGTAGTTCATCCTTGGACTACAGGTCCATGTAGTAGCTAGATGGCTGATTCTTCTCCTTTGTGATATCATGTTTAGATCTTGTGAGCTCCGTTCATGATCAAGATCATCTATTTGTAATCCTACATGTTGTGTTTGCGGGGATCCGATGGATATTGAGATGCTATTTCAGATTGATTATTGATTCTATCATGTCTTTGTTATTTGTGATCTTGCATGTTTTCCGTTGTTAGTAGCTATCTTGGCCAAGTAGATGCTAGCAACTCCAAGAGTTAGTATTTATGCTCGATAGTGCGTTCATTCCTCTAGTAATCTGGGGAAGTGACAGAAATCTCTAAGGTACTAGATGTGTTGTTGCTACTAGGGAGAAAACAGCAATCCTTTGTTCATAGAACAATCGAATTGTTTACTTTACACGCAATGCATAATGCAATTATCTGTTGGTTGCAACTTAATACTGGAGGGGGTTCGGATGATAACCTCAAGGTGGATTATTAGTCATAGATGTAGTTGGATTATGGTCTATGTATAATGTTGTAATGCCCAATCAAATCTCATAGGAGTCAAGATGAGTAGTATATGCATATTGCTTTATCTATGTTTGTCAATCTCCCCGCTGTAATTTGTTCACCCAACATGTCATCTATCTTAAGGAGAGCCACCACTAGTGAACTATGGACCCCGGTCCTTTCTTTTATCATCAATCTACAATTGTTTACTGCTTTCTGTTTACTTTCTACAAAGTATTACTTTCTTCCACACAATACTTTTAATCCTTTGTTTTCAGCAAAACCGATGAGCTTGATAACCTCACTGTAAGTTGGGGACAGAGTTCTATGGTTGTGTTGTGCAAGTCTCCATGTTCCTGCTGGCAGCGGTAGTGCGCCCTGCCAAAGTTCAGCTAGCAACACCTTTGAGGTGTTTCGTTGCTCCTACTGGTTCGATTAAACCTTGGTTTCATAACTGAGGGAAAACTTGTTGTTGTGCTCATCATACCTTCCTCTTGGGGTTACCCAACGATCTCGAGATATCTTGGGCCATCAAAGATTTTTCTAGCACTGTTGCCGGGGAGTCAAGGACATCTTCACAAGGGGAGTCCCTCATAACCAATCTCTTTACTTTGTTATTTTTGTTTTGCTTAGTTTACTTTTGCTTTGTTTGCTTGCTTCTTTATCAAAAACACAAAAAAATAGTTTTAAAAGTTTGCTTTCTTTATTAAAAACACAAAAAATGACTACACTGGAAAATACTAAGTTGTGTGACTTCACTAGCACCAACAACAATGATTTCATGAGCACACCTATTGCTCCACCTGTTCCTGAAGCTACTTTCTTTGAAATAAAAGCTGCTTTACTCAATCTTATTATGAGAGAACAATTTTCTGGTATTGGTAATGAAGATGCTGCTGATCATCTAAATAACTTTGTTGAACTTTGTGAGATGCAAAAGCATAGGGATATAGATGGAGATATCATTAAGCTTAAATTGTTTCCTTTCTCTCTGAGAGGAAAAGCTAAAGAATGGTTGAATTCCTTAACTAGGAATAGTATTTATTCTTGGACTAAATGCAAAGATGCTTTCATTAGAAAATACTATCCTCCTGCTAAGATTATATACTCCCTCTGTTTCAAATTACTCCGCGCGCACGCTTACCTAGGTGGTCTAGTATTCTCTCATTTTTCATCAAAAAATTCTTAGAATTTTTGGTATAAGTAGTACATATTTCATACTATCTATTTCAAAAATTCGCGGATTTTTTTGAATGAAAAATGAGAGACTACTAGTTCACCTACATAAGCGCGCCGGCGGAGTAATTTGAAACAGAGGGAGTATATGAGAAGTGAAATAATGAAATTTAAACAATCTGATAATGAACATGTTGCTCAAGCTTGGGAAAGAATGAAATATTTTGTAAAGAATTGTCCCACTCATGGACTGACTGCTTTTATGATTATCCAAACCTTTTATGCAGGATTGAACTATTCTTCAAGAAATCTATTGGATTCTGCTGCTGGAGGTACCTTTATGACCATTACTTTGGGTGCTGCAACAAAGCTTTTGCATAATATGATGGTTAACTATGCTGAATGGCATACTGAAAGAGCTCCACAAGGTAAGAAGGTAAATTCTGTTGAAGAAACCTCCTCCTTGAGTGATAAAATTGATGTTATTATGTCTATGCTTGTTAATGGGAAAGCTCATATTGATCCAAATAATGTTCCCTTAGCCTCTTTGGTTGATCAAGAAGAGCAAGTTGATGTGAACTTTATAAGTAATAACAATTTTGGCAATAATGCTTATAGTAATAACAATTATAGGCCCAACCCTCCTAATAATACTTATGGTTATAATGGCAAACCCAGAATACGTAGTGAAGGAAGAATTTTAGAAGTTGAAAGAGCCACTAAAAACTTCATGCAAATGCAATATGAACAAAATAAATTATTTACTAAAACTATGGAGGAACAATCTACCCTTTTGAAGAATATTTGTCATCAACTTGAGAGTTTGAATAGGGAAATTCCTAGTTTGCAACTGAAACTTTCTAATGCTGAAAGAAATATATCATCTTTGTCTGAAGCACAATCCTCTTTGATTAATAAAATGGCTGCTAAACCTGAAACTATTGATAATCCCTTTGCTGCTACTAATGCCATACAAGTTAGAATTGATGAAAATGTTAGACTATTAGCTGAATTGCATGCTAAGTGGGAAAGAGAAGATGAAATTGCTATAAATATTAGTGTTTCTACTATCACTACCACTACTGTTGAGGCTAGTAATAGATCTACTACTTTAGATGATAATTATGATTTTGGTCTTGATGGTTGCAATATCTTTGAAGTTATTAAGTTCCTACAAAAGCTTGCTAAAAGTCCTAATGCTAGTGCTATGAATATGGCCTTTACAAAACACATTACTGATGCCCTCATAAAAATTAAAGAAGAAAAGATAAAACATAAAGCTTCTATTCCTATAAAACAAGAAGATGGTTGGGAACCCATCATTAAATATGAAAGTGAATGATTTTGATTTCAAAGCTTTATGTGATCTTGATAGTAGTGTTTCTATTATGCCTATAAGTATTTATGATATGCTTGATTAGCCACCATTGGAAGATTGTTATTTGAATGTCCCACTTGATGATAATGCTAAAAAGAAACTCATGGGCAGTATTAATGATGTCCTTGTTATGGTTAATAATGCCTATGTCTTGTTGATTTCTATGTTTTGGATGTTGAATGCAATGCTTCTTGTCCTATTACTTTGGGAAGACCTTTTCTTAGAACTGCTGGTGCCATTATTGATATGAAAGAAGGAACCATTAAATATCAACTCCCACTCAAGAAAGGTATATAAAACTTCCCTAAGAAGAGAGAAAAGATTTATTTTGCCTCTCTTATAAAAACAAAATTTGCTCTTAATGCTTCTTCATTTGAGAACACTTGATCTTTTTTCTTGCTTCTTATGCCTAACTTAAAGGCGTTAAAGAAAAGTACTTATTGGGAGATAACCCAAAAGTTTTAGATGAGTCTTGGAAGTTATTGCTTTAGTAATAACCTCTCCTTATCCTTTTTATTTGCTTTTTGTGCCAAGAGTAACCTCTAATGAGAGAGAAGTATTGATTGGGAAAGTTGGTATCCCGAAACAGATTTTTGTGCTTCACCGTAAAAATTCGTGTAAAATCTCTGTACGTCCTTTTGAGGCGTGAATTTTTTTGCTTCTGCCCCAGTTTGTTATCTAACTTTCGTTAGTTCAACACTTTTTGATTTGAGCAACAGAAGATCTTCGAACAAATTCGTCTTTACCTACTGGTCTGTTTTGACAGATTTCTGCCATTATTTGCATTTGCTTCTTGTTGGTTCTTTTGGGGAATTGAGCTTTTTGAGGGAAGTACTACAGTAGCTTGTGTTTTAGTGGAAGTTCTATTGGTGTTGAAACTAAACCTAAAGACTTATTATCTTGAGTGCACTAATGTTGCTAATAAAGATTGTGTGAAGTTTTGTATGAAGAAAAATTTTAGGTGTATGGAAGGAATGATGTAATAAGATGAAAGATGGACTAAAGCTCAAGTTTGGGGATGCCACACGTGTCACCCCAAGAAATATCCGAGAAGTACAAGCGTCAAAGCTTGGGGATGCCCAAGGCATCCCCTTCTTCATCAATAAAAATCCCAGGTTTCTTCCAAACACTTCATTTTTATTGTTTCATGCACAGTTGTGTTGTTCTTGGAGCGTCTTCTTTTTCGTTTTCGTTTTGGTTTTTTGCTTGCTTGGTTTGCTTAGTTTGCTGAATAAATTGGTTGTACCCCTTCTTTCAGACATTGGTTTTCAAATAGTTTGGTTTGGATTGGAAAAGAGTAGGAAAGTTCATGCTTAAGTGGTAAAGAGAGCTTGTTTTTGACTATGGCCTATGCTTTGTCATGCCATGCTTGATATTGTTTTGGCTTTATGCTTAGTATTCTTTGCTGTAGCATGACTTTTTATAAACAATTGAGATTTCTTAATGTTCCTTTGAAGAATCATGCGTTGTTTTAGCATATTAAAGCATAGTATTGTGGTATTCTCCTTTGATGTTTTATTTGGGTTGACTTGGCGCATGCTCACACCATGTTATGACTATCCCAAGTCACCGTAGCCTTTATGATCCTTTAGTTTTCAACTTGTAGTATCAATTTATGCTTTGATTAATGATGTTTTGTCGCTCTACATGATTATGGCCATTGTTGCTCTCTTAGTTGGTCGCTCCCAGTCTTTTGCTGGCCTCCATAACCAAGTATGAGTTCCACTCATGCATCCAACTCCTAAAACCAAGTTATTTCAAAGAGTCCACCATACCTACCTATTAGCGTATGCTATTCCAAGTATATTCATGTTTTTATCTACCTTCGGAATTAAACTTGTAATGAGAAAACTAGTGATTAAAGCTCTCACAAACTTGATGGCACACTTTACTTGTCTTGCCCTTAATAAACTTGAACCATTGTGTCGCCTATGTTGTATATGCTTGCACTTATATGTTGGGGATTAGCAGAACCATGCTGTCATGGGGAACGCTTTCAACATTGCACTTGTACTTTGTACCTAGTTGATATCATGCTCTTTTGTCTATGGATGTCGCCGGTGTGAAATGAAAGGGGAGCTTGTGAGTCCATGGAGTTATGTATGTGTCTTAGAGAAATGCCTGGGCCGCTGGTCTAATCCATGATATCATGGTGGAAACCTACAGCGTAACCATAATCATATGTCTATGAAGCATTCTTCTTATAAAAAAAGAGTCAGATATTAAGAAAAAAGAGAAAAAGAAAAAAAGAGATACGAGAAAAGAGGAAAGAGAGAGAAAAAAACACCATTTTCCCATGGTAAATAAGAAGATTGTTGAGATGCTCGTTGTCTGTTTGCCTTGTCATTTTGATATAGGGACTCTTCTGTATCATCGGGAAAGGGGTACCCCGTTGGCGGTTCTCTATGATACACATGTACTTACTTTGACAAGAACTTACCGATAACTAAACTTGAGTAGCATGAGGAGTGGCCCTCGTATTCAAGGGACATGAGATTTCCAACTTATACTTCGTCAAGCATATACACCATAGTTTGTTCACTTTAACCTTAATCACTTCAAGATGCTTATGATAGGGGCAATGAGAGCTGAAAGCTAATAAGTACCATAATTTTTGGAAGCTCTTTATGAAACTTGAATCCCAACTTCCTTCTATGAAGGCCTTTCTTTTAATTTTATGTTGAGTCTCCACCTTCTATATTTATGCACCTACTTTGAGAGCATAGTGGCCATTCTTAGTTCTATGTGCATTGTCCCAAGACTTGTTGATTGATGCATAGCTTTGATATTGCTTGTTTTAAACTATTTGTATCTAGTCACTCTTATGAACTTTGAAGGTGTCTTATGCATTTATGTTTTCTACTCTATGAGGGACAAGCTGAATGCCACTATGCTATGTTTTATTTATGTGAAACAAACAAACATCTTGCAAAGCATTGTTATTCATGAATCTTTTGTTTGTGCCTTTTCATGTTGCAACATAGTTGCTATGTATTATTGTTAGAACTTTGTCTTTCATGCTATGTTGAAGTACTATGATCCCAGCTATCAATGTTTACAAATACTTTGATCAAGTTTATGATGGTGCATGTCACCTCAAAAATTATTCTTTCTTTTTATCACTTACCTACTCGAGGACGAGCAGGAGTTAAGCTTGGGGATGTTGATACGTTGCTAACGTATCCATAATTTTTGATGTTCCATGCTTGGTTTTTATCTACTTCCTTATGTTTTGTTCCAACTTTGGAGTACTTTCTATACACTTTCTTGGACTAACCTATTAACAAAAGCCACAGTGCCAGCTGCCTATTTTCTGCTATTTTTGGTTCCAGGAAAGTCAGAAAATGAATATTCTCGGAATTGGACGGGACAAAAGCCAAAGTCAGTTTTTCACCGAGGGACACAAGGAGCCAGAATACGAGACAGAGAGAGGCCAGGGGGCTGCCACACCACCTGGCCATGCAGCCTAGCCTGGCACGCGCCAGGGGGTGGTCTGGCCGCCTCCGGCACCCCCTCAGCCTCCCCTTTCGCCTATAATACGCCTCCAATACATAAACCCTAAGTACCCGATCAAAATTAGACGAAAGAGTCTGTAGCCACCGTCATCTCCATCCCTAGATCAGGAGGGATCTGAAGCTCTTCCCGGCACCCTGCCGGAGAGGGGAATTCACCCTGGAGACCTTCTTCATCACCATACAAGCCTCCGGTGTGATGCGTGAGTAGTTCATCCTTGGACTATGGGTCCATGTAGTAGCTAGATGGTTGGTTATTCTCCTTTGTGTTATCATGTTTAGATCTTGTGAGCTCCGTTCATGATCAAGATCATCTATTTGTAATCATATATGTTGTGTTTGCGGGGATCCGATGGATATTGAGATGCTATTTCAGATTGATTATTGATTCTATCATGTCTTTGTTATTTGTGATCTTGCATGCTTTCCGTTGTTAGTAGCTATCTTGGCCAAGTAGATGCTAGCAACTCCAAGAGTTAGTATTTATGCTCGATAGTGGGTTCATGCCTCTAATAATCTGGGGAAGTGACAAAAATCTCTAAGGTACTAGATGTGCTGTTGCTACTACGGAGAAAACAACAATCCTTTGTTCATAGAACAATCGAATTGTTTACTTTGCACGCAATATGTAATGCAATTATCTGTTGCTTGCAACTTAATACTGGAGGGGGTTCGGATGATAACCTCAAGGTGGATTATTATTTATAGATGTAGTTGGATTACGGTCTATGTATAATGTTGTAATGGCCAATCAAATCTCATAGGAGTCAAGATGAGTAGTATATGCATATTGCTTTCTTGATGTTTGTCAATTGCCCCGCTTTAATTTGTTTACCCAACATGT
Source organism: Avena sativa (assembly GCA_916181665.1). Taxonomy (NCBI): domain Eukaryota; kingdom Viridiplantae; phylum Streptophyta; class Magnoliopsida; order Poales; family Poaceae; genus Avena; species Avena sativa. The sequence goes on from OV702288.1 coordinate 631,409,211, forward strand.
CATCTATCTTAAGGAGAGCCACCACTAGTGAGCTATGGACCCCGGTCCTTTCTTTTATCATCAACCTACAACTGTTTACTGCTTTCTATTTACTTTCTGCAAACTATTACTTTCTTCCACACAATACGTTTAATCCTTTGTTTTGAGCAAAAACCGGTGAGATTGACAACCTCGCTGTAAGTTGGGGACAGAGTTATGTGGTTGTGTTGTGCAGGTCTCCATGTTGCTGCTGGCACCGGTAGTGTGCCCTGCCAAAGTTCAGCTAGCAACACCTTTGAGGTGTTTCCTTGCTCCTACTGGTTCGATTAAACCTTGGTTTCATAACTGAGGGAAAACTTGTTGATGTGCTCATCATACCTTCCTCTTGGGGTTCCCCAACGAGCTCAAGATATCTTGGGCCATCAACCAACATCAACAAGTCATGCCCCAAAAGATCCATTCGCCCTGCCAAGGATAGATCAAGTGATCGACTCCACGGCCGGCTGCGAACTGTTGTCGTTTCTGGATGCCTATTCAGGTTACCTCGAGATCTGGCCGAACCCCGCCGATCAAATAAAGACAACATTCATCACCCCATACTGGGCTTACTGTTATACCACCATGTCATTTGGACTGAAAAATGTAGGGGCAATGTACCAGTAACGCATGCAGAAGTACCTGCAATCGCAGATCGGAAGAAATGTACACACCTACGTCGATGATATGGTGGTCAAAATAAAGGGACGCTGAATAATCCTCGAGGACCTGAAGGAAACATTCGCGAATCTCCGCCGGTTCCAGATGAATCTGAACCCGGAGAAATGCGTGTTCGGTGTTCCAGCAGGTCATCTCCTCGGTTTTCTCGTCTCAGAATGAGGGATCAAGGCCAACCCGGATAAGATCGGTGCAATCGAGCGCATGCAGCCTCCGCAGAACCTGCACAACATGAAGAAGTTCACCAGGTGCCTGGCCTCCCTCAGCCAGTTCGTCAGCCGGCTGGGTGAGAAAGCACTCCCACTATACCAGCTCATGAAGAAAACATACAAGTTCGTTTAGACGGTGCAGGCGGACAAGGCCTTCCGCGACCTCAAGCGCATGCTCTCATCCCCACCAATACTGGTGGCCCCACTTCAAAGGAGCCAATGTTGATGTACATTGTAGCTACCAACCGGGTCATCAGTGTCGTACTAGTGGTTGAAAGGCTGGAAGAAGGAAAGGTGCAGCCGGTACAGCGCCCGGTGTACTACCTGAGTGAGGTACTCTCGCTATCGAAGCAAAACTACCCCCACTAACAGAAGCTAGTGTATGGCGTGTACATGGCCGCCAAGAAACTGAAGCACTACTTCCAAGAGCGCTACATCCGGGTGGTGGCACTAGCGCCACTTTTAGAGATCATCAGCAACAAGGATGCCACAAGTCGGGTGGTGAAATGGGCAATAGAGCTCGCCACCCACAACATCCGGTACAAACCAAGAACAGCGATCAAGTCTCAAGCACTAGCGGATTTCCTGGTAGACTACGCAGAAACTCAGTACCTACCGCCGGTTCTGGACTCCACACACTAGAAGCTACACTTTGATGGCTCCAAGATGTACGGGGGGCTCGGAGCCAGAGTCGTCATCACCTCTCCTAAAGGAGACCGGCTAGAGTACGTGTTGCAAATCAACTTCCGTGCATCCAACAACGTTGCCGAGTATGAAGCGCTAGTCCATGGCCTCAAAATAGCAAAGGAAATCCGCATCCGGTGGATCCTATGGTTCAGCGACTCAGACAGGTGGTGCAACAAGTGAGGTGATTGGGATGCCACGGACATGAACATGGGCCTATATTGCTGCTTCATCCAATAGCTATGTGCCAGCTTCGAGGGATGCGAGTTCCACCATGTTCCTCGAGCTAACAACAAGGTCGTCGACACACTCGCCCGTGTCGGTTCAACAAGGAAAGCAATTCCACCTGGAGTCTCCCTCGAGCACCTGCACAAGCCATCATCACTCCGTCTTGGGAATCTGACTCCATCATCCTGGACACGGACCGGGGGACTGTCGGCTCCAAGCAGCCAGAAACTGTTGCAAAGGACCCGAGGACTGCTGCGCTAGACCTGGGGACTGCCGCACCAGTCCCGAGGACTGGCACATTGATGGTCTCGGCACCCCGAACTGGCTCCAGCAGCCCGGGGACTGCCGGCTTCGCCCTTCCACCCGGCAGGACTCTCGACGAGCCCGAGCCAATCATGTGCGAGGAAATCAAGCTGATCATGGAAGCCATATACACCATCCGAGAAACTCCCGCATGGGCCACATGTTGGGGGATAACCCCGGGTAGGGTCACTCCGGGGTATAAGGGTCGAGTTAGCCGAGGTTCGGCAAGGTCAAAGCGATGCTGGCCGAGTCACCTCAAGGTAGGCCGGATCACGGAGTAACCCGGACCAGGGGGGTCGCCTAACATTGTCTCGTCCGACTCAAGGAATAAGTCGGAGACACTTGTCTAGCTTATATGCAGGAACAGTTGTGGCCGGATCAACTGTGATCCGGATCCTCGTTTGGCTTCTAGGAGAAGGAAGGAATATCTCTGGTCAAAAAGAAGGCCCGGTGCATACTGGATGAGCGAATAAAGCAAGGGCAAGACCACCGGATCATGGCCGACAAGGGTGACGACGCTCACATCGGCTGACGCGGGCGCCGCAGAGGCTACGTCGCTAAAGCAAGTGTGACGCGGGGGAAAAGCACCCCTGTCGGGTTACTATTTTGGGAGGGGGCATATTCTTAGGAATATACCTCCATGTATGCCCTAGGCCAGGACCGAACCACCTCTATATAAGGGGGGGTTAGGGTTCTGGTAAGGGGTTTGGGTTTTTTCTGATACAGAGCAAGGAGAATTCTAGTTGGGAGAGCACTAGTGGATCTAGGGTTCTCGGGGCTAGTTGGTAGGCAAGAGTAAGAGAGTTTCTTCTTCCTCCTCTTGTCAATACAGCTCAAGGAGCACTTGTAATCTGAGAGATAGAACATCAATACGAAGCTTCTGTGTAGAGAATCACTCTACTATCCCTCCATGGATTCCCCTAGCGCATATTAGTCCCCACCTTCAGCCTATCCATGGCATCTGCCGTGACACCCCCACGACAGTTGGCGCCCACCGTGGGGCTAGCGGCACTAGCAGGGGTGAAGATCCGGACGGGAAATTACATCGGGACCGGCGAACGCATCGTCTCCGGGCTCATTCAGCGCTTCGGTGCACTGGACTACGTCAGCGACAGCGCTGGCTGCTTCGGCACGCGCCCCCTCCCGCGCAACGGCGTCTTCGTCAAGCTCGGCGTGCACAGGGTCTATGTTGCCATGGACGTGTCTTGCGTTCATCCGCGTCGCGTCGTCGATGCGGGGGAACCACCCCTCACCGTGGCTCGAGGGGCACGTGTCGCCCGCTCCCCGGGCCATGCAGAGGTGATGATGACCGCGCCGAGCGTGGGCGTGAGCAAGGATCCAGCGCCAGACCCGGAGGCAACACCCAAGGCACCAAGGAAAGCTAGGGGTCCTCCGCTAGAGAGGCCCGAGAACGTGCTGAGGGAAGCTATGGATAGCTTGGCTAACCCGGTGGCAGCAGTGGTAGATCCGGCTCAGGCACAGGCCGAGCTAGAGGAGACCCGGCGAAAGATACTGGAGGGCGCAAAGAAAATAGCAGCGGCTCAGCAGTCATTGAACATGACGCTGCGTGAGTACGCGAAAGCGAACAAGGTTGATGCAGTGAGGGTAAAAGGGAGAAACCTCATAAGCGAGATGAACAGAGAAGGTGATGATGGACCAGAAGGGTCGGAAAACTATCTGTCTATGGGGTTGCCAAAGTATAGTACCCCGGCGAAGAACCTCAGAGCAGCAGATGTCGCGGCGTCCGAGCTAGAGGGTCTGACCGGTGAAGCCCGCCAAAGACAGCAAGATGGGTTAACGAGCTGGTTCAGATCGCGAACAGGCAGAATGATGAGCTGTTGAGAGGTAACCCGGAGAGAGTTGGAGCTTCTAAAATCGTCCATTCGGTGATGGGTAACCCGGAGAAATCCGCTGGAGCCGCATCATCGCCTCATGGTGGCCCTAGAAGAGAAGAGGTAGTAACCTCGGCCAGACGGAACAAGCAGATCGTTCCGTACGACCCAACGCGTGCGGGAAATGAAAAAGAGATACGGAAAAATGACGATCGACGAAGTGTGAACCGAGGTAACCACGACCAAGGCAATGCCGGTCAAGGGAATGCTGCCAACGGCAATGCCGGACAGCAAAACTCGACAGGAGCGGGTCAACCGCAGCAACGGAATGCACCAAGGCAAGAGCAAAGTGCCGGCCGTGGTATGCAACAGAGAGGAGCACAACGAGAGCAAGACCGATACAATGATGGAGACCCGGATATGATGAATGCGGGATACGCAAGACCAGACTATCATGTGATAGGATCGAGATTGGGAAGCAGAGATTTGATGACGGATGACGCTAGGCTAAAACTGGATCACCTGTATAGGTCGGAACAGATCGAATGTCAAGGTCCTCCGGGTCCAGCGTGCTTCGGACCCCGGATCATGAAGGAACCGCCAGTACCCAATTTCCAATTACCCAGGGGCACGAAGACGTATGACGGCAGTACAAAGCCGGAGGATTGGCTAATAAACTACGCAACAGCTGTGAAAATTGCAACTGGCAACTTGAGGTGGGTTGTACGATATGTACCCCAAATGTTGGAAGGTCCAGCTAGGGTTTGGCTGAATAATTTGCCACCCGGAAGCATCAATTGCTGGATAGATTTTGAAGAAATGTTTATCAGCAACTTCTCAAGTACGTATCAGAGACCGAATAGACCGCAGACCCTGGCAATGTGCAAGCAGAGATCTAACGAAACGGACCGTGAATTCTTGACTCGGTGGTGTACCGTGAGAAACTCGTGTGAGGGAGTCATAGAGTCGCATGCTATAGCATAGTTCGCACAAGGATGTAGATATGGCAGCGAGTTGTGGATGAAATTGCAAAGGAAAATGCCAGTCACATTGGCAGAGATGATCCGGATCGTGGATTCTTATGCTTTGGGTGATCCAACTCAACCTAGGATCGCGTCGAACGAGTCAAATGAGGAGTACTATCCGACGGACGGATCCGGGTCATCCCGGAGGAACGATTACAGGGGAAAAAGGAGAGACGATAGACCAGACCATCAATATGGCTCGCAACAAGTTGCGGCCATGAATCAAGATCAGCCCGGGGAAGGGAGCAACCAACGCCAGAGAACGGGAGGGCAATGGACTCCTCGAAATGATGGCAAGAAAACATGGACTCCGGAGCAGAAGAAGCAATGGCAAGAAAAGAAAGATCGTCCGAGGTATACCTACGAGTCAATGTTGGACCAGCCGTGCAAGTTTCACACGCCAAATCCGAGCAGCCCGGCGGGTCACACGACGAGACAATGTGAGTGGATGCGCAAGATAGAACAAGGTGGTTCGGGGAATGCTCAGGCACCTCGGAATGATCAACCTCGGCAGGAGTTACCCCGGCAGCAATTGCTCTCCGGAGCAAACACGCAGCAACTGATGTTGCCTCCCCCTCCACCGAGGTATGACAACAGTGAGAGAAGGGATGCAGTGCATCAGATAGAAAACCAGTAACAACCGGATCAGAGGTACTCCGGAAACGAGGGAAGAAATGAGTACAGGGAACATCACCAGAGCTATTGTGTGTTCACAACAGAAGAAACAGATAGGAAGAGCTTGCAGCACCGACATATGGAGGTTAACGCGGTTATGCCTGCAGTGACGAGGTACATGTCTTGGTCGGACCAGGAAATTACCTGGAGCGTCAAAGATCATCCCAAGCTTATGCCAAGTCCGGGATCGTATGCACTAGTGTTAGATCCGACGTTCATTGGACCAAACATTAATGTGAGGTTCTCCAAGATACTGATCGACAATGGCAGTAGCATTAACATCATGTATGCGGATACGATGCGCAAGTTGGGCATCTCGGACAACATGCTCCAGGCTACAAGAACAACTTTTCACGGTATCGTGCCCGGCATATCCTGCGAACCCATAGGCAAAGTCCGGGTCGACGTGCTATTCGGTACGAGGGATAACTGCCGAACCGAAAATCTGGAGCTTGAGGTGGTAAACTTGGAGAGCGCGTATCATGCATTACTCGGGAGACCGGCACTGAGCAAATTCATGGCAAGTTGCCACGTTGGTTATCTGAAGATGAAGCTGCCCGGGCCAAGTGGGGCAATTACTATCGCTGGGGATTTCCGACGTTCCATTGAGTGCGCCTCAGCCGGGTCTAACCTAGCCGAGTCACTCGTAATTTCCCAAGAGAAAAGAAAAATCCAAGAAGTGACGCATTAGCTCAGTCCGCGCAACAGTATATGCCGGCGTTAAGTAACCCGCATGGAAGCGTTTCATTTCAAGCCGCGAAGGACACCAAGAAGATCCCGATGGATAACGTGTTTCCGGAGCGTACCGTGACGATTGGGGCCGGGCTAACTGACAAATAGGAAAGCGAGCTCGTCAACTTCCTCCGTGAGAATCGGGATATTTTTGCTTGGTCCACACAGGACTTGCAAGGTGTTCCGAGGGAGTTGGCCGAGCACTCTCTGAATGTAAGACCCGGAGCAAGGCCGGTGAAGCAGCCTCTCCGATGCTTCGCTGAGGATAGGAGAAAGGTCATTGGTGACGAGATAGCTCGGTTGCTAGCAGCAGGATTCATCATGGAAGTGCTGTATCCGGATTGGCTCTCTAATCCAGTGCTGGTAGAAAAGAAAAAGGATGATCCGAACGTGGCGGTGGTTTGGTGTATGTGTATCGATTACACGAACCTGAACAAGGCGTGTCCAAAAGATCCATTTCCACTGCCGAGGATAGATCAGGTCATCGACTCCACCGCGGGATGTGAACTGTTGTCCTTTATTGACGCTTATTCCGGTTTCCACCAGATACCTCTGAACCCGGATGATCAAATAAAAACTGCCTTTATTACCCCATACGGGGCTTATTGCTATCGCACTATGCCGTTTGGTTTACGAAACGCAGGAGCAACGTACCAAAGGTGTATGCAAAAATGTTTGCATGATCAAATAGGTCAAAATGTGCAAGTTTACGTGGACGATGTGGTTATCAAGACCAAGGAAAGCGCAACGCTCCTTGACGACATAAGGCAAACATTCGCGAACTTGAGGAGATTCCGGATGAAGCTTAACCCGGAGAAATGTACCTTCGGTGTCCCGGCTGGGAAATTACTCGGATTTCTCGTCTCTAGCCGAGGTATCGAGGTTAATCCAACTAAGATCCGAGCCATCAAACGAATGGAGCTGCCGAAGTGTCTCAATGACGTCCAGAAGTTCACTGGATGCCTGGCATCGTTGAGTCGGTTTGTATGTCGGCTAGGGGAAAAGGCACTGCCTCTCTACCAACTCATGAAAAAATCAGATAAATTCGTTTGGACGCCGCAGGCCGATGAAGCTTTTGCCCACTTAAAAAAGATGTTGGCCACTGCACCAGTGTTAGCTTCTCCACTGTCGAAGGACCCAATGTTGCTCTACATAGCCGCAACCAACCGAGTTGTAAGTGCAGTGATTGTAGTGGAACGAGATGAAGAGGGTAAGTCGATGCAGAGACCAGTGTATTACTTGAGCGAGGTATTGTCTGCCTCAAAACAGAACTACCCGCATTTTCAAAAGGTGGCATACGGAGTTTATATGGCAGCAAAGAAGTTAAAGCACTACTTTGAGGAGCATCCCATCAAAGTGATATGCGAAGCCCCCATATCCGAGATAATGGGTAACAAAGATGCGAACGGCAGAATTGCGAAGTGGGAAATTGAGCTAGCACCATACGCGCCCCAGTACGACAGAAGAGAAGCGATCAAGTCCCAGGCTATAGCGAACTTTTTCGTGGATTGGGCCGAGGTACAATAGGAACCACCGCCACCGGATCCAAACTATTGGAGGATGCATTTTGATGGTTCGAAGACCAAACCGGATTAGGCACCGGGGTTGTGCTTACCTCGCCAAAAAAGGATCAGCTCAAGTACATATTGCAGATCCATTTCGCGGCATCGAACAATGTCGCTGAATACGAGGCTCTTGTGCATGGTCTCAAAGTGGCAAAGGAAATTGGCATGAGACGGATAATCTGCTTTGGCGACTCGGATCTAGTAATACAGCAAGTGTCCGGAGTGTGGGACACCCTGGATCCAAACATGGCACTATACAGATTTCATGTGCAGAAAATCTCGGGTTACTTCGAGGGATGTGAATTTCATCATGTACCTCGCGTGGAAAATGAAGCTGCCGACATGCTGTCGAAGCTCGGTTCGACCCGACAGGCAATTCCACCGGGCGTTGCATTGGAGCACCTCAGAAAGCCATCTATCAGGCCGTCCCCAGGAACCGACTCAATTTATGTTCCGGAAAACACGGAATCCGGAGCTAAATCCATGGACATTGACATGGAAGGTAGTGCTCCGAACCCGGGGATTGCCTCGGGCAAACCCGGGGACTACCTCGGCAAACTCGGGGACTAACTCGGCAAACTCGGGGGACTACCTCGCTAGACCCGGGGACTATTCAACAAGACCCGGTTGAAGTTATGCCGGTGGATCGGATGGAAATTGATGAGGAGATGTTCCCTGCGCGAGCAGTACCAGCTTGGGCACTGCCTATATACAAGTTCTTGAAAGATGGAACGTTACCCACTGAGGAAGTGCTAGCCAGGCAAACTCAGAGAAGGGCCAAAGCTTACACAATCATCAATTCCAAGCTGTACAAGCGGAGTGTAACCAGTGTCCTCCAGCGGTGTGTTGGTCCGGAAGAAGGACTTGACATCCTCCGAGATATACACCAAGGAGAATGCGGGCATCACGCCTCATCCCGGGCCTTAGTGGAAAAGGCATTCCGACATGGATTTTACTGTGTGGTGCTTGGATATGGTTGGCCCGTTCAAACCAGCAAAAGGAAACATGACGCACATTCTGGTCATGGTGGACAAGTTTACAAAATGGATCGAAGTGAAGCCTATAAGAAAATGTGATGGGGCTATGGCTGTGACATTTCTCAAAGACATCATCTTGAGATACGGTTATCCTCATAGCATCATAACCGATAACGGCACCAATTTTGCTGAAGGAGCATTTGCACGATTCTGCCGAGATAAGAAAATCCGACTCGACATAGCCTCGGTAGCCCACCCCGCATCGAACAGAAAAGTGGAAAGATCCAACGGATTAGTGCTATCCGGGATAAAACCCCGGCTCATCGAGCCACTGCAAAGATCAGCGGGGTGCTGGATAGAAGAGCTACCAGCGGTATTGTGGAGTTTAAGAACCACTCTGAATCGATCAGCAGGCTACACGTCGTTCTTTCTGGTATATGGGGCAGAAGCTGTATTACCAGCCGACATAGAGCATGATTCGCCTAGAGTCACCCAATACACAGAAGCCGAAGTGCAAGAAGCCCGGCAAAATGATGTTGATCTGCTGGAAGAAGCGAGAGAACTGGCATTGTCCAGATCCGCCATATATCAGCAAAATCTCCGACGCTATCATAGCCGGAAAATGTGCCCCTGAGTCTTCCGGGAAGGCGATCTGGTGCTCCGGTTGGTACAGCGTACCACTGGCATGCATAAATTATCCCCCCCATGGGAAGGACCATTTATTGTGAGCAAAGCATTGCACAATGACTCTTACTATCTCATAGATGCAAAGCCACAGGAAAAGAACAAGGCGGACAGGTCCGGAGAGGAATCCAAGCGACCGTGGAATGTAGCACTACTTCGTCTCTTCTACACTTAGCTAAAGAGTGTATGTACCCGAGTCATCCTCATATGTCGGTATGTATGTCGGCAATGAGCCTATCAATGAAATAGCGGAGCCTCGAGCAGTAACTCGGGGACTGCCTTAATAAATGATTGTTGTTACTTTTTATGCGTTAGCTCGAATGACTCGTTTCGCTTAACCTGGATTAGTAATGTGTGAGCACCAAAAACCCAACCCTTCGACTTGCTGTTGTCCAACAAGAATTGGCTTCATGGCGAGCAAGGGAACAAGTTTGGAATTGCGTAGCACATGAAAAACTACTAAGGAAACGATCCTATTCCAGCTAACGTTTTTTTTCGACTAACCCCGTATTTACTTTCAAGCTATTATGTTGAATTATTTTGAGCCAAGCCTCAAAGTTTCTCAGTGTTGTTAAAACGATTCTTGAAGCTCGGGTTCGTAAGTCATAAAACCGAATCAAGGTAGACACGGATCGAGCCGGAGAATTGGACGAACAAGAAAATGAAACTCGGGGACTACGCCCAAGTTAATCCAGCATACAAGCATAGTAGCAAAATATTAGGTATTCAACATACAATTGCACCCGGCATACCGGGGATCTGATAAATTTTCAAGTTTTTTCAACTAAGGAGCGGCAGGAGAAGGAAGTTCGGCGTCATCATCACTGTCTTCAATATCTGAAGCAGCATCTTCTCCATCATCGCCCGACCCATCCTCCACGTTCTCCATCTGCTCCTCCTCGCCGGAGTCCAGAAAGCTCGGCCCCTCAACCCAGTCATGGACTGGAGAATATTCGATGAGACTGTAGGCGCAAGCCTGGCGCCGAGCTACCCACTCCGGATCATCGGTCCATTTGGATCCGGTGCACCGACGGGTGAGGAAGCTCAGATCGATTTTCTCGTACCATGAAAGGATATGATGGAGAAGGGTATCTGTCGCGGCACGCCCAGCGGATTCCCTCTAGAGGTCAAGTTGAGTCTCAATCTCCATCAGTTTTTCCGCAAGGAGCGTGATCCTTTCCAGAGCGTCCTCGCTTGGCCAGAATGTGTTGAAGATACGGACCGCAACGTCGAGGAGATCTTTTCCATAGTTCTTGATAGTTTCCACCCGAGCTGACACGCTAACCAACAACTCCTCCATGTCCAAGGTGATGCTCTCACCATCAGGAGCGATGGGAGTACCCCTCTCTTGGCGGAATTTGGCAACTGCAGCACTGGCGATGGCAGTACCCTCCGGAAAGTTATCTGAAAATAAGGAAATGGAGGATGCTGAAGCAAAGGCATATGAGCTAACCCGGAAAACTAGGTCGGGCAAGGCGAAGAAACTTACGTGAGATATGGCGATGGATCCGGGTCAACTCTTTGATACAACTATCGCGTCTCTGCCGAAGTTTTTCAAGCTCGGCAAGCGCCGACCCAAGCCGGACTTCGGATTCCTTGAGCAGATCCTGGTCCTTGGAGATCTGAAGGGTAAAGCGCTCACGCTCTTCGGTGAAGTTCTGGCCAACTTTCTGGAGCTCGGTTTTGTGTTGGGCCTTCATCTTCTCCATCTCGGCCTTGAGTTTGGCTACCTCGTCGTCCTTCGTCCGGAGGAGGGCAAGCTCATCGTCCTTCTTCTTCAGCTCGGCTTGATGCTGTCCTGCTTGTTCGAGAAAATGCAGCCTCATATCAGGCACGGGCACACTATCCTCAAGCGATGCTGAAATAGTGTGTTGCCCGGCAAAGCCGAGGAGTGAATGTTTGCCGAGCCAAGAAAAAGAAAGAATGGAAAACACAGCGACGTTGGCCGAAAGGGGACATACCTCGGATTTCCTCCAAGTTTTTCCGCATAATCTTGTTTTCAGCCTCCACCCCAGCTGCAAAAAACCGAATAAGGAGGTTAGTCCGGCAGAAGCAAACGAAATGGTGAGGTGTTAAGGGAGGAAATTACCTCTCTTTTCATGCTCCGCGCCAAGTGCAACGTGTTTTGCGCGCAAGATCTTATGGGTATCAAGCAGGCGCTAAAACTCGGCGCTCCGACGGTTGGTGGTTACTTGACAAAGGCACAGGCGTGTAAAGTTAGTTCGGTGCATATTCGAAGTGTACAAGATCCGGGCCAAGCGGAACTTAACCCGGCTCTAGGTGTGTGCATATTCGAAGTATACAAGATCCGGGCCAAGCGGAACTTAAGCCGGCTCTAGGTGTGTGTATATTCGAAGTGTACAAGATCCGGGCCAAGCGGAACTTAACCCGGCTCTAGGTATGTGCATATTCAAAGTATATGAGATCCGGGCCAAGCGGAACTTAACCCGGCTCTAGGTGTGTGCATATTTGAAGTTTACATGCAGCTACGTTGATCTTCTAAGGAGCATCCGGCCGAATAACAAGTTACTCCGCCGGAGGCTCGGGGACTAATGGTTATTATCTACAGCATGTAAAGAAGAAAACACGTACCTACATCATACGCCCAGCGAGGTTAATGGCCTTGGCGGCGGTATTCATCCAAGTGGAAAATTCAGCTGGGCCGAACTTTTCTGGGAGATCGTCGTTGTAGACGAACTCCGCCTTATTCCAGTTCATGACAAACTCGATGAGGCTCAGAGGGTACCGTTCGCCAGTGGGCATGTGAGGTGCCACCAAGCCCTTGGCGTGAGCTTCTTTCCTTTCAATCAGGGCAAGAGCCGGGCTAGTGTGAAGAACCATCTGCTGCGAATCAGCTGGCTCGGCGGGAGGATCCGTCGCTGCTGATGACTTCTTTGGAAGCATCGACGACAAGGTTCGCTGCCCAGCCTCGACGGAGGTGGAATTGCCTTTGGCCTGCTGGGAGGAAGTGACCACAGTGGATTTTCCCTTGGAAGCCGCTGGAGTGGGTCCTCGCCGAGCTTGAGATGACTCGGACGAGGCAGATGAACTTGGCACGGGATCTTTGGTGGCTGGCGCTGGAGCTGCTATTGGTTTCTTCGGAGCCGAGACAGGCGCTGGTTCGGTGGCTGGTGCTGGAGTTGCGGTAGACTTGGTAGTTGCTGGTTGCGGTAATGCCGAAGTGCCGGACGCCGTTGCCTCGGCCGATCCGACCCCTCCCGATCCGAGCTCGCGTCCCTCTGAAGGAGGTACTGCGGAACCCAGAGCGGCCACAGAGCCCTCCGGAATAGGGCTCAGCGGGCGTGACTCGTCGTCGCGGGGAGGGGAAGGACTGGACCGAAGAGGAGAGGAGATGCTCGATCCGCTCTGAGGGACCTCCACAGGAGCCCTGCAAGAGAACATAATGTCAGGAGTGAAATTACCCCGAAGCAGGGAGAAGTGTGTTGCGCAGTGAAAAAAGAACTTACGCATCCGATGTCTCGGCCTCCTTAGGTTTCCGAGCCCTCCGTGCCGGGGCTTTGCCTGCCCGTTTGGAGGCAGTCTTGTCTCCGGCCTTCTTTTGCCTTTTGGAAGGCTGAGAAGGTTCAGAAGAAGAACTCGACGCGGATCCGCGCTTCTTCTTTGACGCCACTGGAACAGGCTCGCCCGTGGCAAGTGGAGAACCCTCGTGGATGTGACCACCGGAGTTAGCTGATGCCGGGAAGGCAAAAGAAAGAGGGACAGCCTCAACGGGTTCAATCACATCGATATCCGAGTCATCCTCATCATCGGGCCAATCTCTAAGAGAAGAGAATTTACCGCTGGGTCATTTGGTGGCATCGGGTGTGGGGAGGAACATCTCCTGGTCCGGCTCCTCCTCATCCGGAATTTCTCGGTCCGGGGCCCACTTAAGGGTCGGATCCTGGCCATCCTCGAGGGTTTGCTGGAGAAACAACTGAGAAAAAAGCACAAGGACCAAAGTCAGAAATATGATAAGAACCGACATGAAATTGATCCGAAATAAGTTTACCCCGCGAAGCTTACCGCGGGAGGGAGCCTGTCACGGCAGTAATGCTCGATTCCCCACGTCCATTCAGCGGAGAAGTCCTTATGGGTGGTGAAAAGAGCCTTGACCCGGCGGAAGATCTCCGTATTGCTCAACTCGAACGAGGAGGTTCGGTTGGGGTCGCGACTGAAGCTCATATGGCACAACTTGTGAGTGCGCCGCTGAAGGGGAGAGATTCGGTTGCGCACGAATGTGATCATGGCATCCTCGTTGCGTAATCCGAGCTTCTTCAGCTCTGCAAACCTTTTGTTCACTTGGTTGGCCAGAGCCATAGGTTTCTTGGCAACCTCCTCCCAGAAATCCGTGTTAGGGGGACCCGGAGCGTAGGGCAGCAACCGGATCAAATCTTCCGTGCCTTCGTTCGGGACGTAGAAGAAGGTCCAGGCCCATCCTTTGCAGGAGTCAAGCCCGGTGACCCGGGGAAAGATTGAATACCTCCGGGGCGAGATCGAGGCAGCTCCGAACTGAGTTAGCTGCTTGTCCTCCGACTCGACGTGGATGTTGGGGACGACGTTGCGGCGGAGGCCGAAGAACCGGATCCACGGCTCCTTCGTAGGCCAGAGCCCGGTGTAGCCCTCGATCAAAGAAACGAAAGCGGACAGAGAGGTGATGGCATTCGCCGGGAGATGATGTGGTTGCAGGTGATAGGTCCGGATCCAGTCCCGGAAGAAATCACTCACTGGAAGCCCAAATCCCCGTTGGAAATGGGATAGGAAAACGACGAACTCACCCGGATTGGGTGAGGGGGCCAACTCCGAGGAGGGGAGACGAGCGGCGACGCCGGCGGGAATGCGCCGGGTCCGGTAGAGCCAGGCGATGTCGTCCTCGCAGACCCAGGAGCCGGCCCACGCGCCGCGGTCCGCCGCGCCGGCGTCCTCCTCCATCTCCTGCTCAACGATGATGAGCTCCTCCTCCGTCATCTCGATTCCGCTGTCCTCGCTGGAGCTGGCAGCAGCGGGGCTCTATGGTTTAGACTGACGAGGACTTGTGGCTAAACAGAGGCGTAGCGGTGACTGCGATGCGGAGGAACGGAGAAGGTGCGGCGGCGTCACTGCTGCAACGGGCACTGGCTGCGGCGCGGTTGCGAGGAAGAAGAAGAGAAACAGGCGAGGGGGCGCGGAGATGGAAAAGTTCTAAGGAGCGTGCCCCTCCCCTATTTAACCGCCCCCAGTCATCAACGAGTGGGATCGTGCTGCGCAGGAAAACCACACGATGTGGCCGTGTATCACTAGCATCGACCAATCAGAGAGGAGCCACACCGGGGGCCGCAGAGTAAATGTGATCCAATGACACGACGTGCAGTTGCGGTAAACGAGGAGACAGACGTGACGTAACCCCCGCACAGTAATCACTGACATTTACTGCGGCGGTTACTGTGCAGGCCCTTAAAATAAGGCAACGTAATGATTAACCGTTACGTGGGTTGGCGTACGAGAGAAGGAAGCAAGGCCCGGATCCGAGCCACGGTGGTAACCCGGCCGGCAAGTGAAAACTTGAACCGTGCGGAGGGAAAGTAAAACCAAACGATCCGAGCCAAAGTGGTGACCCGGCCGGCAAGTGAAAACTTGGAGCGTGCGAAGGGAACGTAAATCCATATAATCCGAGACAAAAAGTTAACCCGGAAATAAACGTCCGAAGCTTGGATACGAATGAACCTGATGTGGCCTTAGCGACCAAGGCCGCTAAGGCCGCACTAGCTTCGGGGACTAATGTTGGGGGGATAACCCCGGGTAGGGTCACTCCGGGGTATAAGGGCCGAGTTAGCCGAGGTTCGGCAAGGTCAAAGCGATGCTGGCCGAGTCACCTCAAGGCAGACCGGATCACGGAGTAACCCGGACCAGGGGGGTCGCCTAACATTGTCTCGTCCGACTCAAGGAATAAGTCGGAGACACTTTGACGAGGTTTAATCTCGTCAATGCCCATTGTTATGGACTTGGGTTTTGGAGAAGATGGGGATGCTGGAGATCGTGGCACGGTTAACAGACAAGCAACCAGGGGACACGAGATTTACCCAGGTTCAGGCCCCCGGAGGGAAAACCCTACTCCTGCTTGTCTGCTCTTTTATTACGGCGGAACCGAAGATTACAAGGTGCGCAGATTCGATCTGGCGTGGAGGTGTGTATGTCGTGTGTAATCGTCGTCGTCGTCGTCGTTGGACCCTCCTAGCCTTTATATATGAGGAGGCTAGGTCTCGGGTGCCAATACGATTAGGTTACAAGTTGTATTCAAACTCTAGTCTTGTTCTCCAAGGATCCGAAGGCGTCATGGGCCTGGACCACCCGAAAATCTTCATGGGCCGGCGTATATCTGCCGTGGGCCTTCCTTGGGCTGGACCAGGTATGCTGAAGTTACGTACCCGTAGGGTATAACCATGTCAGTCACCACCGTCTGAGGAGGAGGCGACGCAATGTTCGACTCCCCCATCATCTCCCCCGCACCATCACTGGAGCCGTCGGAGGATTGCCTGCATACGAACCAATCAGCACAGGTGCAAACATCATCAAAAGAAAAGGACAACAGTACAACAAGAAAACTTACGAGCCCAACACGCTCAGGTCGAAGATAGGAGAAGCCCTTCGGGCCCTCTTCTCCTCCTTCTTTTCTTCTTTCTTCTCCTCCTTCTTCTCTTCCTTCTTCCGCTTTGCTGGCGGGTGCGGAGCAACAGCCCGCACAGGAATGGCAGGAAGGGGAGAGGAAGAACCCCCATGAACATCATCATGACGCTCAAGGCCCAGAGGATTTCTGGGAGTCGGAGGAGTCGAGGCATCTGAAGACTCGCTCGAGCTCCGTGATCGCTTGCTCGAATGGTCCTCACTCGATTCGTCGGCATCCTCCGCTGGGGATCGCGCTGACGGTAGCTCGGACACGGAATCCACCACTTCATTATCCGGGGCATTCGGATACCTTTCGGGCAATGGTGGCGCCATGCCCGGCACTTTGAAGCTCTGCAAAAGGAAAAGGAACTTTGTTAGCATACAAAGGAAAAAGTACACAGCCGACAAAAACAAAAGGGAAGCACTACGTGCGCAAATCTACACCTTCGGTACGATCAACGTCGAGGAAAAGGGAGGAGTCAGCGACTTCCCCGGGATTTTTTCGTCGACCTTGAACTTCAACAGCGCGCGAAGATCCTTGTCAAGTTCCGCCTCGGAGATTTTCTCACTCGAAACCCTCGTCGGATCACGGCGCCCAGAGTAAAGGAACATCGGGTGCGCCCTCGCTTGGAGAGGCTGCACCCGACGCTCAAGAAACGACCGGATGATATCGACACCGTTCACCTCCTTCTCAGGAACCAATTGGAGATCCTCCACCCGACGGTACAGGGCCTCTATCTCTGCCACCTCACCATCCAAGATTTTGTTTTTCCAGGATCTTTTCTTCACAATCAACTGGGAGGGGTCAAAAGGAACGAGACCAAAATCTTGCCCAGGCAGCACGGAGTCACGAATGTAAAACCATTTCCTCCGCCAGTACTAGACAGATTCGGACATGGAAAAGGAAAAGAATTGCACATTGGGACTGAGGGAGATGATGAAACCCCCAATGGGATACACACCATCCGAACCAGACTGCCTCTTCACGGAATAAAGCTTCCGGAAGAGGCCAAAGTGCTGCTCAATGCCAAGCCAACACTCGCAAAGCGTAATAAAACACGCTATGTGGAGAAGGGAGTTGGGAGACAGATGCTGGAGCTGAACCCCATAGAAGAAGAGCAGTCCACGAAGGAAGTCGTGGACCGGAAAAGAAAACCCGCGAATCACGAAGGCAACAAACATAACCCGGAACCCAGATGGGGGACGGGGGATTACCTCATTGCCAGGGAGTATCACGGCCATCGCGTCTTGCGGGATCAGGCTCCGCTCGCGCAGCTTGCGGAGATCGCTCTCCCGCGTCTCTGATCGCCGCCAGCCACCATCGGTGACGCGAGCAGCGGCGGTACCCTTCTTGCCTCCGGCGGCGCTGGTCCCAACCGCAGATGAAGACTTCTTTGGTTTCCCCATCACGCTACGGCGGCGCCGGCGTTGCCAACGAAGAAAGACAAAGGCAATGTGGAGAAAACTCTCTGGCGCAGCAAGAACAGCTCAAGAACGAGGTAGCAGTAAAACACAAGAACTGGTGCGGTGAAAATAAACCACGATTTCACCACGGATTATAATAGCGAAGACGACGCACGCTGGCCGTCCATCGAGAAGACCTAACGACAATGGTAGATCTGGCCGTACACGTGTCAGCACCAAAACGAACCGTCGTTACCACGCCGTCCACTACGCGTGGAAATCGAGGAGACGCCGTAATCATCTCCACGCCACGCGTGACCGGTCAATTCAAAGTCAGGAAGTGGGACCCACGCTTCGTCCAGTCAAGTCACCTCTGGCGTAGCAGACGCTTGAGGTCATCGATCGTCAGCACTGACGTCATCAAAAGCTATACTAGCACCACTTCGGCTCCACAGCTAAAAGTACTCACTCGAATCTATGATTCGACTAAATACTTGGGGGCTACTCCTATCAGGAGCGCTGGTCGTGCACCCGATGTACTTCCGGGTCAGCGGTACGCCCACGAGATTTCCTACTACAACTGTACGATACCAGACTCGAGTCTCTGCCCGAGTCTACGACTCCACCAGACACTCGGGAGCTACTCCAAACTGGAGCGCCGGTCGCACACACACAAGATCTTCGAGTCCTACATCGAGTCTACGACTCCACTACGGACTCGGGGGCTACTCCCATAGGGAGGATGGATTCACGTATCCGAAAATTTTCGAGTCCTTCGGACTTAATGATTGAAACAATGCTTGAACTAAAAGTCTCCGTTTGAGTCTACGACTCGAACAGACACTTGGGGCTACTCCCATAGGGAGCGCTGGTCGCGCACCCTATGAACTCTTCGACTGCGATCCTTCGGATCAGCATACAAACTTTTTCGGCAACTCTGCCCTAATTAAGGCTAAGTGAGCAGCGACCTCCTTGGTCACCCGAAACACGTCTGCGGTGATAAACATTCGGATGCTGCGTCTGCGACGCAAAGATAAGACCTATAGATATCATCTGATGGCCTGGCAACGCACACGACTGCGCTCTGCTAGTATAAATCCATGCCAACAGGCGTGATGAAAAATCCCGACGGACGCGTTGGGTACACCAATTAAAATCACTGGAATTCCACTCCTGTAAGTCCTCTGCGGCCTGAGTTGAATTACGCCAGCATATGTTCCAGTTTCGAGTTGAGGGACTCGAACCTGAAGAAGATCGTGTTGTTTTGTCCTAAGACAGTTAACTGACCCTGATCCGTCGGGAGAGTCGGGCACACGCATCAACAATCCCTACACATTCTCTTGAAAGACAGAGCTGCACCCGAAGGATTGAAGAGTCCTCAGCCGAATCTACGATTCGACTGAACACTCGGGGGCTACTGACATGGTTATACCCTACGGGTACGTAACTTCAGCATACCTGGTCCAGCCCAAGGAAGGCCCACGGCAGATATACGCCGGCCCATGAAGATTTTCGGGTGGTCCAGGCCCATGACGCCTTCGGATCCTTGGAGAACAAGACTAGAGTTTGAATACAACTTGTAACCTAATCGTATTGGCACCCGAGACCTAGCCTCCTCATATATAAAGGCTAGGAGGGTCCAACGACGACGACGACGATGATTACACACGACATACACACCTCTACGCCAGATCGAATCTGCGCACCTTGTAATCTTCGGTTCCGCCGTAATAAAAGAGTAGACAAGCAGGAGTAGGGTTTTCCCTCCGGGGGCCTGAACCTGGGTAAATCTCGTGTCCCCTGGTTGCTTGTCTGTTAACCGTGCCACGATCTCCAGCATCCCCATCTTCTCCAAAACCCAAGTCCATAACAATGGGCATTGACGAGATTAAACCTCGTCACACTTGTCTAGCTTATATGCAGGAACAGGTGTGGCTGGATCAACTGTGATCCGGATCCTCGTTTGGCTTCTAGGAGAAGGAAGGAATATCTCTGGTCAAAAAGAAGGCCCGATGCGTACTGGATGAGCGAATAAAGCAAGGGCAGGACCACCGGATCGTGGCCGACAAGGGTGACGACGCTCACGTCGGCTGACACGGGCGCCGCAGAGGCTACGTCGCTAAAGCAAGTGTGACGCGGGGGAAAAGCACCCCTGTCGGGTTACTACTTTGGGAGGGGGCATATTCCTAAGAATATGCCTCCACGTATGCCTTAGGCCAGGACCGAACCACCTCTATATAAGGGGGGGTTAGGGTTCTGGTAAGGGGTTTGGGTTTTTTCTGATACAGAGCAAGGAGAATTCTAGTTGGGAGAGCACTAGTGGATATAGGGTTCTCGGGGCTAGTTGGTAGGCAAGAGTAAGAGAGTTTCTTCTTCCTCCTCTTGTCAATACAGCTCAAGGAGCACTTGTAATCTGAGAGATAGAACATCAATACGAAGCTTCTGTGTAGAGAATCACTCTACTATCCCTCCCTGGATTCCCCTAGCGCATATTAGTCCCCACCTTCAGCCTATCCATGGCATCTGCCGTGACACCACCACGACACCACACCATTCATGAACTTACTAGCCAATGGAGAACTACCTGATGAAGAGGCGGAGGCGAGACAAGTAAAGCATAGAGCAAGTGCATACACCATCATCAATAATGAGCTATATAAGTGTAGTGTGGGAGGAATTTATCAGCGATGTGTAAGCCAAGAAGAAGGAATCCGGCTGCTGGTGGACATCCACCAAGGAGAGTGCGGCCACCACGCATCATCACGAGCCATAGTGGCCAAGGCATACCGCCATGGGTTCTACTAGCCCACCGCGCTGGAAGATGCCGAACAAATGGTGAAGGCATGCAATGGGTGCCCATGTTTCAGCCAACAAAAGCACACTCCGACTGTAGCCCTCAAGACAATACCCATCACCTTGTTGTTTGCCATCTGGGGGCTGTACATGGTTGGCCCCTTCAAGACAGCACGATCCAGCATGACACACTAGCTGATGGCGGTGGACAAATTCACCAAGTGGATTGAGGCAAAGCCAATAAAGAAGCTGGACGGACCAACAATGATAAAGTTCTTTACAGACATCATCACATGCTTCGGCTACCCCAACATCATCACCGCCGACAATGGCACGAAGCTCGCCAGAGGGGCCTTCGTGCATTTCTATGGAGAGAAGGGCATCCGCATGGACCTCGTCTCCATCGTGTACCCTAGTCAAATGGGCAATGCGAGCAAGCAAACGGCCTGGTCCTAGCCAGAATCAATCCCCGGCTGATCGAGCCACTAATGAGACCCCCCGGATGCTAGATAGAAGAGTTGCGACTATGCTATGGAGTTTGCTTACCACACCAAACCGCTCCACCGGCTACACTCCATTCTTTCTCGTCTATGCGGCGGAGACGGTCCTTCCAACTGACATCGAGTTCGATGCACCTTGAAAACTATTATACACATAACAGCAGGCCAAGGAAGCACATGAGGATAGCGTCGACCTCCTCGAAGAGGCACGCGAGATGGCCTTGTCTAGATCTGCCATTTACCAGCAGAATCTACGTCGCTACCATGCTAGCTAGATCCGCCATGTCTCGTTCCAAGAGGGAGACCTAGTGTTGCGACTGGTACAAAGCACCAAGGGGGTGCACAAGCTGTCTCCACCTTGGGAGGGGTCATTCATCGTTAGCCGAGCGTTGCAGAACAACTCATACTACCTCATAGACGCCCGCCAACCGTAAAAGAACAAGATAGACCGTTCTGATGAGGAAATTGAGCGCCCATGGAATGCGAACCTGCTTCACCCATTTTTCACTTGAACAAGAAGTGTATGTATCTTACTTTTATGTAAAGAACAAGTTGAGGAGCCTCGACACAATCTCGGGGGCTCCTCGTAACCATTTGGCATTTCTGGCTGCATCATTTGGCATTTCTTGCTGCATTTTTTACCCAGCTCCGGTGATCTCTCCCGGGGACTCGCCGGCTGGCCCAGACGGCCGCGCATTCCAAAATGGTGAAGTATTGTATGTGGCTCTAAGGGCTCACTCTTTGGTTCTGGCTGCAGACCGCAACCCGGCTGCTAGTTCGGCAAGAGCACAAACCTAGAGGACCCCTACACAAAAAACCACAAGGAAGAGAAAAACATCTGGACGTTCTGGTTGCGCTCGCTCGCTCAACACCAATAACAGAAATTCAAAGTATCATGCGGTACGCTAAAAAGGTACTCCTTCGGTTCCGGCTGCAGATCGCAACTCGGCACGCAACCGGCAAGGGAGCAACTTAAATTACCAATGCTCACTGAGAAAAGGAAAAAGTTGTTGGCCTAGCGCGAAACGGAAAAGTTTCCAACCTTAATGAATGAACTTGAAACTATGCTTCCCTTATACATATCTAATGCAGAACATTATCACTTCTGTTTTTATTTTCGTACGAGTCAAAATCCGTGCCAAGTACCAGGGTCGGGTGCTAGTGATCCCCCACAGACGGCAGAAGGTAGAAGGGAGATTCGACCCGGCTGGATCCTCCAGCCGGCCCGAACCTCTGGGACTACACACAGTGGGTGCGCTCTCGCGCCCCCACACAAAGACCTGCAAACGGCAACAACAGAAAGGAGCTTCGAGCCGGCTGGATCCTCCAACCGGCCTAAACCTTGGGGACTACACCCAGTGGGTGCGCTCCCACCCCCCCCCCCCACACACACAGAAATCCGCAAATGGTGAAGGCAGATCAAACAATCAGAAAGTGCAAACAAAAGAGCACAAGTCAACACCATAACATAAATGGGAGTTGAAGCTCCCGTCAAAGTTCAAACGTACCACAAGGACAAAGTTGTTCACACGCATACATACAAAGGACGAAGTTCAAGAAGTACAAATACTCCTGGCATTCTAGGGATCAGGCCTAGGGCTCAATGGTAGGATCAGAGGCGACTTCTAGAGGCTGGCTGCTAGAGGCAAGGTCGGTGGCAGCCGGGTCGGAGCTCGGCGCAGTAGCTTGCGACGGAATTGGAGCCGGAACCCAGTAAAACGGCTCTGCCTCAGCCAGATCGCTATAATCTCGGTCCAGCTGGATGAAGCTAGAGATCTTGACACCGCAAGAGCAGATATCAGGAACCTCGGCGTGAAGGTGGTCATAGCTGGTCCCTTGCTGGAATCCTCGGGAAAGGCCCCGGAGATCCGCAGCCGGATACCAAGAATTTAGCAGCACTAGAACCATCTCCGAGCCCTCGCGTGTGTCCCACTCCCGTGTCGCTTCGATGAGGTCATCAGCAGCCCCGATCTGAGCGGCCAGCGCATCGATGGTGCTGGGAGCGGTGGCGTCAGGTCAGAGATACGCGGCGACATCCAGGCCGGCTTGGCGCAGCCAGTTGGCCTCCTTGCTCACCACTGCCACCAGTTCCTCGGGGCATAGGTCACACCCAGCCTCTTCCTCGAGCACGTGAGCAAGAGCTTGATCAGTCGCCTCAGCATATTGAGCTACACCCGACAAGATAACAATCATTACAAACTGGCTACAGCAGGCGGAAGGAATTCAGCGGAGAAAAGAGGATAACTTACTGATGATGATCTCGGCAATATGCTTCAGCTCCGCCTATGTGGCCTTCTCTCGCGCCTTCGCATCCTTCAGCGCCTCCTCTTGCTTCTTATAAAGAACCTCGAGGTTTTTGAGGGCATCGTCGTGAATGTTGGCGGTCTTCTTGGCATGGCTGGCTGCAATCTCCATCTTATTCTGAGGTTGCACCAGTTCATTAATTTGAGACTGGCGAGTATTATTGGAGTCCTATAGCCGGAGAACCTCCGCCTTCAACCGGTCCACCTCCCGCTCCTTATCCACTAGCATGGCTGCAGGAGGGTACCCGATGGTCAACAAAAACCGTGAAAATTTGTGCAACTAGGAAGACAAGGCAGGGCGAGCAATCTTACACCCTAGGTCATGTGTGCTTTTGGCCACCTCAAAAAAATCTTTCTAATGAAAAAGGGAAGAAATGAAAAAGAGAGCGAGCAAAATAGTTAAGACAAAGGAAAAAAATCCTAGAAGGACACTTACTTCTAGAGAAATGCCCAGCGACTTCACCTCCACAAGCCCCTACTCCATCACAACTGCCAGGCGGCGTGCCTAGTCGAGGGAGACGGGTGCCGACTCGGAAAGCTGGGCGAGAGCAACTCCCGGTTCTAGCAAGGCTGGAGCTGGCTTGTAGCCAGTTACCAGCACCTCCTCCTTGTTGCTCGCAGTGGCCCGCGGGACCCTCGCTACGATCACCTCAGCCTCATCGCCAGCCATCACGGGCATGGAAGCATCCGGTGTCGCCTCCATCGGCTCCTCGACCTGGTAGGCGGCTGAACCCGTCTAAGCATCGCTCAGTACCGGGTCTGCACCCTCTGTTAGCCGGAGTCAAGAGACGGCGGTGTCACCCGCAGTCACAAACATATGAACAAGTCGAGATGCGGCTAGGGCGTGGTGTAGAGGCGCGGACGCGGACGGTGGAGACGGCTCCGGTGTGGCCATAGTGGTTTCAACCGGCGTGGCAGCAGTGCAGTCGACACAATCGGCCCCTCAGCTGCAGCCGGGGCCAAGGCAGACGCAGTGGCGATGACGATAGAGCCATCCAGCGACATTGCCTCGCTAGACAAAGAAAACAAGATTAAGCAAAGTGAAGGACAAGTCAACAATTGCACCGATAGTAACAAAGGCACATACCCGACAATGCTCGACGCGACAGCCACAGCCCTTGTCCGATGAGACCACTTCGCGCCACCACCCACGGGGGCGACACTGGTTGAAGCCGCCCGCTTCTGCTAGCCCTCATTGCGGCAGTAGGGGCAGGAAGCGCGTCCTCGCCATGCGCCACCAGATCAATACAGATAAGATATCAAACATCCAGCTACAGAAAACAGTCAAGCAAAACAAACCCAAGGATAAAACGCTCACCGGGCATGTCCTCACAACTCTCATTGGCCTGGGTGGGGAAGCGCTTCAGCTCTGTCTGTAGATACTTCTATGGCTTAAGGTCGGCCTAGAAGAGGGGAAGCTCGTGGTCGTCCATGCCATCCTCCACCAGATGTGCCATAAAAAGCTACTCAAAAGGGGCAGATAAGAAGTAAGGATCAACCATCTCTTTCTCAACTCAGCAACTTGAAGTATTAATCTTATATTTAGGGTACCAAGAAACCCTTTGGGAAAAATCTACCCAGAAAGAAAAGGAAACTAACCTTCGGCGGCAGATGGCCCCGATGGTATGGCTTGCAGGAGAAGTGCCAGCCCTCCTCCAGATCCTCCTTCGAGATCGTGGCAAGCCACTCTCAGAGGGGCTCATACTGCACCTCCAGCTGGGAGACCCACGTGGGGTCATCGGAGCTAGAGAGGTGGCACATTTTGTGTGATCGCTACTGCAGCGGGAGCACGTGGCAAGTCATCCAGGACAAGGAGATGCCCCGGGGGTGAGACGCTCCGTCTCCGCCAGCACCTCCAGCCAGGCTGCCATCCGGTCCATGTTCACCTGGGCCCCCAAACCCTTTGCGCTCGAGGCCTTCAGGGTAGAAGGGATGTTAGCAAAGACCGGTAGCCGGATCCAATCGACATTGGTGGTGTTGCGCACGTAGAAGTACGAGTGCTGCTAGAGCTTCACCGTGTCAGGAAGATCCAGCCGCGGCATCACGGATGATGGCCGCGGGTAGATCCACAGTAGCCGGTCTCTGTTAGCGCCCCATCCTTCTGTAGCAGCTGGGCCTTGAAGTTGAAAAACTTGAGGAAGTTTGTCGCGTCCGGGTAAACCCCCAAGTAAGATTCACATTAGGCCGCGTGATAGGACAACTGGGATGGCATTCGCCCTAGATGGTGAAGCTAGAGGTCGAACATGCCGAAGAGCTCGAGGGGGAACTTGCCCACCAACAAGCCGAACTCGCCAGGCTGTGGGTTAGGGACCCGCTCCCCCTCCGGTGCAAGGTGGTGCTTCACCCCTCGCTCCGACGGGATTAACTTTCCCCGTCGGTACTTGAGGATCAGATCCTCGGTGATGTAGGAGCCGCACCAGCCTCCGCCCTACTCCAGCAGCATATTGTCAGGTGCGACGGCCGTGGTGGAGAAGCGAGGTCCCATTGTCGTGAGGATATGCGGCGGTGCTAACGACCTAGAACTAGCGGCGCAAGGACGAGAGGAGGCAGAGCGCAAGAACACGAGGAGGCAGAGCGCAAGCGAAGGACTGGCAAGAAGCAGGAGGAATATGAAGTGGGGAAAACCCCCTCCCCGTGGCCCTATTTATCACCGCGGGTTGAGCAAACTCCCTTCCACCACATGACAGCTAACTAACCCAGTACCCCCCATGACGCTTCAGTTACAGATCCCGTGCGCCAGCGCAACACCCGCAGAAGATCCCATAGGCGTTACTGCGGGAGGCGAGGCGTGCGCACGATCCCCAAGAAACCGCAATGATGACGTGAGTGCGGTTACCAAAAACTGCCACCGTAGAGTAGATGATCAAGATGATGCGATTTGCGTTAGAACCACCAAGCGTGGCTGGCATAAGCAATGACCTCAACGACCAGGAGATCCATCTCCCTCCTTCGGTTGTGGAATCCGGTCGACTCAATCACCGGTCACACCCAGTGGGTGCGCCACCAATTCCGTAGTCGGTAAACTCCAGCCGAAAAATGACAAGCATCTTAAGCAAGAAAACGACAAACACCTAAAGACAAATCCACAACCAATTTTTTCATCACTAACCATTTCAGTTCAGTCAAGGAGCACGCAAGAACTTCTCCACAAGGCGAAGTCCCAACACGCTCAGGGACTAGTGTCTGGGGGATGACCCCTAGGTAGGCCAAGCCAGGCTCAACTGGCCGGCTCCAGGAGCGCCTGGGAGGATGGCCACAAGACAAAGGACCACAACCGGGTGAACCTCTCCAACTGGTCTGCCCCCAAGGTTTCGCGGATGGCCCGTCTAGCCGGATGGCTAGAAGAACCGGCTGGGTGGCTGCTCCCACCCAGCCGCCTCGGATTTGGTGGCAAGGCTATGTAGGGGGTGATTCTCCTTGCTGAGCGCACCCCTAACTCCTTACGTCATCAAACAGGCTGGCGCGCTGCCCCTGCCGGTGCTACAAGACAACTGTGCCAAAGTGCCAAAGTTGGAGGCCGAGTGAGGTGTTGTCGGCTGACCGCTAAAGCTCTAGCTAACCGTTAAAGCACCGGGTGACTCCCAAAGTACCGGCGTTGGGACACTGTAGCGCTGTCCCCCTGTACTAGAAGCTTGACTAGGTCCTGGTGTTGGGTCTGCGGCATAGAAAACAAAAAAATTCCTACGATGAGAACTACACGCCAAGATCTATCTACTAGGTACAAAGCAACGGGTGGACATACATCCAACGAGAACTTACCCTCGAAGACAACGATTTTTGTTAACGAGTAGGAACTCGTGGTTGATGTAGTCGTACACTTGCCGATCTCAAGATCGTGAGGAAGTCCGAGCGTCGCAACTCAGCAGCGCATCCGTACTCGCACACATGTTCAAGCCACCGGACAACCTCCACCTCCTCGCTCCAGCGATCCAGCGGAAGTAGCAACTCCTTCTAGACGAAATGCCACTGGGAACATGTATCTCGCTAATCCGAGACCATGGGGGAATAATTCTAGAGGGGGGGGAGAGATCCTTCACAAGGAGGTGTGTGGAAGAAGGAGAAAGAGGGGGGCCTTTTATAGGAGGAGGGGGTGCCCCTCCCCATGGCCGGCGCCTCATGGGGGGTGACCCCTCACCTCCCCCATTCATGTGGTGGTAACCCCTCCACATTAAAATGCCTCTTCACATTCCCTTTTAAAGTCCCCACTTTAAATGCATTAAAATTCTCTAAGTTTAATGCTCTCTCATTTAATAAAACTCTTTTATTAAATTTATTCAGAATTTTGTTAATTACTTTAATTAACAAAAATTCACATATAACCCCTTACAATATTTCAATATCACATGCAGAACCACTTTCTGCAATTTCACCCGAAACAATTCCGGTTTCTATCAAAACAATTCCCGCGCTTTGCAATTCTTTCGTCTGAAACATATGTGCTCCAAAATGGTGCCCGGTAACTCTTAAGTGTGTCACCCTACGGTTCGCGAATAATGCAGACATGCTTGAGACTCCTCTCAGATCAATAATCAGAAGCGAGACCTGGAGATCCATACCGACTCCTGCATATTCACCGATGACTTCTGTGATCGTGAGAATCTTTAACGCTTGTAACTCAATCCCTTTGTCTCATGATATAATACATGTCCGAGATTCAATCATCGGTATCCAAATACCTAGTTTGATCTCGTTACCGACATGCACTCTTTTCTCGTTCCCGTGATATAACATTCTAGTGATCACATCACTTGCTTGCAAGCTATCTTAATGTGATATCACCGAGAGGGCCCAGAGTATATCTATCCGTCATCGGGATTGACAAATTCCACTCTTGATCCATGAGCCTCAACATAACACCTTCGTAGCACTGAACCCATCTTTATAGTCACCCTGTTATGGTGTGACGTTTGATGTTATCAAGATACTCTTTTGGTGTGAGCAATTAACATGATCTCATGGTCTAAGGATAAAGATTACTTTGTATGATGTTATAGCAATATAAACATAATGACTTGATCGTAATGCTATACTTCGGATGAATGTTCATCACATCATTTCACAAATGCTGTGACCTTGTTATTAACAACATCCAATGTCCACGATCAGGAAACCTTGATCATCTTGTTAATCAACATGCTAGTCTATAAGAGAGGCATAACTAGGAACCCCTTTTGTTTATTAAACACACATGTATTGATGTTTCTGATCAATACAATTATAGCATGCAAAATAAACATCTATCATAGACAAGGAATACATAATAACAATTTTTTTATTGCCTCTCAGGGCATATTTCCTTCGGTCTCCCACTTGCACTAGAGACAATAATCTAGTTCACATAGTGATAAATCTAACACCCATGGAGTTCTGGTGTTGATCATGTTTTGCCCTAGGGAGAGCTTTAGTCAATGGATCTGCTACATTTAGGTCCGTGTGTACTTTACAAATCTTTGTATCTCCATCCTTGACATGTTCGTGGATGGAGTGAAACCGGCGCTTAATATGCTTGGAATTCTTGTGAGACCTCGGTTCCTTGGCGTTGGCTATGGCTCCATTGTTGTCACAATAGATCACCATTGGGTCCAATGCACTAGGAACCACACCTAGTTCCGTAATGAACTCTTTCATCCAAACCGCTTCATGCGCCGCTTCTGAAGCAGCAACACATTCCGCCTCCGTCGTTGATTAAGCCACCACAGGTTTTTTGGAACTCCTCCAACTAACTGCTGCTCCGTTCAATAGAAAAACGTATCCGGATTGAGACTTTTAGAGTCATCCAGATCGGTGTCAAAGCTAGCATCGACATAACACTTAGCGACTAGCTCTTCTTCACCTCCGTATATAAGAAACATATCCCTAGTTCTTCTCAAGTACTTGAGGATGTTCTTGACCGCTATCCAGTGTTCCAAACCTGGATCATATTGGTACCTACTAGTCAAACTCATAGCATGTGCCACATCCGGTCTTGTACATAGCATGGCATACATTATAGAGCCTATGGCCGAGGCATAGGGGATCTTATCCATTATCTCTCTTTCTTCCGCCGTAGCCGGACTTTGAGTCTTGCTCAATGTCTTGCCTTGCAACATAGGTAAGAACCCCTTCTTACTTCCATCCATATTAAACTTCTTTAATATCTTATCAAGGTATGTACTATGCGATAGCCCAATTAGGCGCCTTGATCTATCTCTATAGATTTTAATGCCTAATATATATGACGCTTCACCAAGGTCTTTCATCGAAAATTTGCTGTTTACATAACTTTTAACACTGTTTAAAAGATCTATATCATTTCCAATCAATAATATGTCATCCACATATAATATCAGAAATGCCACATTTCTCCCACTCACTTTCTTGTAAATACAAGCCTCTCCATAAGTTTGGAGAAATCCAAACGCTTTGATCACCTCATCAAAGCGGAGATTCCAATTCCGAGATGCTTGCTTCAGTCCATAGATGGATCGCTGAAGTTTGCATACCTTATTAGCATCCTTAGGATCGACAAAACCCTTAGGTTGTATCATATACAACTCTTCTTCAATATTACCATTGAGGAACGTAGTTTTGACATCCATCTGCCATATTTCATAATCGAAATATGCAGCAATTGCTAACATAATCCTAACCGACTTAAGCATCGCTATGGGAGAGAATGTCTCATCATAGTAAACTCCTTGAATTTGTCGAAACCCCTTTGCGACAAGTCGAGCCTTATAGATGGTCACATTACCATCAGCATCAGTTTTTCTTTTGAAAATCCATTTATTCTCAATGGCCTTTCGATCGTGAGGTAAGTCCACCAAGGTCCAAACCTGGTTCTCGTACATGGATTCCATCTCGGATTTCATGGCTTCTAGCCATTTGTTGGAATACGGGCTCATCATCACTTCTTCATATGTCGCAGTGTCATCTATTTCATCAACCATGAAATTCACAACAGGATTGCCGTACAGTTTAGGAGCTCCACGTGTCCTACTTGACCTGCGAGGTTTCGTAGTGTCCTCTTTCGGAGTTTCATGACCAATATCATTAGCTCTCTCTTCATTAGGTGAAGTCAACTCCGAAACAATTTCCGGTGCTGTGCTACTCGCCATTTCATGAAGAGAAGGTTCAATAACCTCTTCAAGTTCTACCTTCCGACTACTCACACCTTTCGCGAGAAACTCCTTCTCAAGAAAGGATCCATTCTTGGCAACAAAAACCTTGCCCTCAGATCTGTGATAGAAGGTATACCCAATCGTTTCCTTAGGTTATCCTATGAAGACGCATTTTTCCGCTTTGGGTTCGAGTTTATCCGGCTGAAGTTTCTTCACATAAACATCACATCCCCAAACTTTAAGAAATGACAACTTAGGTTTGTTTCCAAACCATAATTCATACGGTGTCGTTTCAACGGATTTAGATGGTGCCCGATTTAAAGTGAATGCAGCGGTTTCTAGTGCATAACCCCAAAATGACAGTGGCAAGTCAGTCAGAGACATCATAGATCGAACCATATCCAATAAGGTATGATTACGATGTTCCGACACACCATTACGTTGTGGTGTTCCGGCAGGCATGAGTTGTGAAACTATTCCACACTCTTTCATGTGTGTACTAAACTCGTAACTTAGAACTCTCCTCCACGGTCAGACCGTAGAAATTTGATCTTTCTATTACGATGATTTTCCACTTCACTCTGAAATTCCTTGAAAATTTCAAAAGTTTCAGATTTGTGTTTCATCAAATAGATATACTCGTATCTACTCAAATCATCCGTGAAAGTAACAAAATAACGATATCCACCTCGCGCCGACACACTCATTGGTCCACACACATCAGTATGTATGATTTCCAATAAATCTGTCGCCCGTTCCATTGAACCGGAAAACCGCGTTCTAGTCATCTTGCCCATAAGGCATGGCTCACATGTATCAAATGATTCAAAATCAAGTGATTCCAAAAGTCCATCAGAATGGAGTTTCTTCATGCGTTTAACGCCAATATGACCTAGACGACAGTGCCACATATATGCAGATATATCATCATCAAGTTTAATCTTTTTAGCATTAACATTATGAGTGTGCGCAATGTTACTATCGAGATCCATCAAAAATAAACCATTCAACACAAGTGCATGACCATAAAAGATATTATCCATATAAATCGAACAACCATTGTTTTCAGATTTAAACGAATAACCACTTTGCATCAAACACGATCCGGATACAATGTTCATGCTAAGTGCAGGCACCAAATATCAATTATTCAGGTTTATAACTAACCCTGATGGCAGCATTCCAACGGCGATCACATCAACTCTTGATCCATTGCCGACCCACATTGTGACCTCATCCCTTGCTAGTTGTCGCTTGTTCCGCAACCCCTGAATCGAGTTACATATATTAGCAATTGATCCCGTATCAAATACCCAGGTGCTACTGCGAGTACTAGTCAAGTACAAATCAATAACATGTATATCATATATACCTTTGTTTGCCTTGCCGGCTTCTTGTCCACCAAATACTTGGGGCAATTACGCTTCCAATGGCCAGTCCCCTTACAGTAGTAACACTTGGTGTCAGACTTAGGGCCAGATCGGGGTTTCCTTTCAGGTGCGGCAACAGATTTGCCACCCTTCTTTCCCTTGTGCTTGCCTTTCTTGTCCTTCTTGAAACCGGTGGTCTTATTAATCATCAAAACTTGATGTTCTTTCCTAATCTCCACTTCTGCAGTCTTAAGCATTGACAGAAGCTCGGGAAGAGACTTCTTCATGCCCTGCATATTATAGTTCATCACGAAGCTCTTGTAGCTAGGTGGCAGAGATTGGAGAACACGATATATGCCTAAGTCAATGGGAATCGTTATTCCCAAGGACACAAGCTTATCGGTGTACCCAGACATTTTGAGTACATGCTCACTAACGGAGTTGTTCTCCTCCATCATGCAGCTAAAGAACTTTTCAGAAGCATTATAACTCTCTACAGCAGCATGGGTATCGAAAATCATTTTCAATTCTCCCATGGTATCAAAGGCATTGCCATTTTTGAAACGCTTTCGAAGTTCTGGCTCTAGCCCATACAGTATGCCGCAATGAACTAAGTTGTGGTCCTCCTGACGAGTTATATATACATTTTTTTTCCTCGTCAGGGGCATCAGGAGCTGGTGGGGGGCCTAGCGGTGCCTCTAGCACATATTGCTTTTGTGCAGTAGTGAGGAGAATCCTCAAATTCATAGCCCAGTTGGTGAAGTTGCTACCATTCGCAGCAAGTTTCTCTTTCTTTATGAACACATTGAAATTAAAAGCATGTGGTGCCATCTACAACAGAATTTGTAAAGTTTATTTAGACTAAGTTTATGATAGAGTGAGTTCAACTAATCCAAATTACTAATGAACTCCCACTCAAAAACGACATCCCTCGTGTCTTTTTGGTGATTACATGAACCAAATCCACTACACCAAGTCGGATCATCACGTGAGTCGGTGTAGCTTCAAATGCGAGAATCTATATGGGCATCATATCAACTATATGACTCATGCTTAACCTTTCGGTCCGTGTTCCGAGGCCATGTCTGTACATGCTAGGCTCGCCAAGTAAGAACCTTAGTACTCGCGTGTGTAAAACTGTCTTACACCCGTTGTATGAAAGCGTAGAATCGAGTACACCCGATCATCACGTGATGTCTCGAAACATGATCCATATAACGGTGCATACTCAAGGAAGAACACATTTTATCTTGATATCTAAATGAGGGATCATCTTACAATGCTACCAAAAGCGCCAAACTAGCAGTATAAGATGCTAACATCTAATGTGTAAAGTGAAATGATATGGTCCATGCATTTGATCTCTATCATTTGCATCGTGGTATGATCTCTATCATTCCTTTGTGTGTAAGTCCAAGGTCTATGGAACTTACACGTTGAATGTGTTGTAAGAGTATCTATCATACATCTACTTACAACAATACCATATCAATACACTAGCCCAGCAACGATCTAAACTAGACGCCTCTAATTTATCAATTGCAAGTTTTACGTGGCTTAGGGATTTCAGAGATAGAACCGTTCTCACCTACGAACATGAACCACGACGAGGTTAACCAAGTTATTAGCAACTCGTTGTAAATCAGATATTGACTATAGTAGGAGAGACAGACACCCGCCAACCACTTATGCAAAACAAGTTGTATGTCAGTCGTGGAACTGGTCTCATGTACGATGACATGTAAGGTTGGTCCGGGCCGCTTCATACCACTATGCCATCAATATCCAAAATACATAGAAGATGCAATAACATGATCATCATCACCCACATATAAACATATGTGGTCTACCCGTGCAAAGCACCTATGCATAGATCAGGCTCTGATACCACTGTTGGGTCTGCAGCATAGAAAACAAAAAAATTCCTACGATGAGAACTACATGCCAAGATCTATCTACTAGGTACAAAGCAACGGGTGGACATACATCCAACGAGAACTTGCCCTCGAAGACAACGAGTTTTGTTAACGAGTAGGAACTCGTGGTTGATGTAGTCGTAGACTTGCCGATCTCAAGATCGTGAGGAAGTCCGAGCGCCGCAACTCAGCAGCGCATCCGTACTCGCACACACGTTCAAGCCATCGGACAACCTCCACCTCCTCGCTCTAGCGATCCAGCAGAAGCAGCAACTCCTTTCAGACGAAATGCCCCCGGGAACATGTATCTCGCTAATCCGAGACCATGGGGGAATAATTCTAGAGGGGGAGAGAGATCCTTCACAAGGAGGTGTGTGGAAGAAGGAGGAAGAGGGGGGCCTTTTATAGGAGGAGGGGGGTGCCCCTCCCCATGGCTGGCGCCTCATGGGGGTGACCCCTCACCTCCTCCATTCATGTGGTGGTAACCCCTCCACATTAAAATGCCTCTTCACATTCCCTTTTAAAGTCCACACTTTAAATGCATTAAAATTCTCTAAGTTTAATGCTCTCTCATTTAATAAAACTCTTTTATTAAATTTATTCAGAATTTTGTTAATTACTTTAATTAACAAACATTCACATATAACCCCTTGCAATATTTCAATATCACATGCAGAACCACTTTCTGCAATTTCACCCGAAACAATTCCGGTTTCTATCAAAACAATTCCCGCGCTTTGCAATTCTTTCGTCTGAAACATATGTGCTCCAAAATGGTGTCTGGTAACTCTTAAGTGTGTCACCCTACGGTTCGCGAATAATGCAGACATGATTGAGACTCCTCTCAGATCAATAATCGGAAGCGGGACCTGGAGATCCATACTGACTCCTGCATATTCAACGATGACTTCTGTGATCGTGAGAACCTTTAACGCTTGTAACTCAATCCCTTTGTCTCATGATATAATACATGTCCGAGATTCGATCATCGGTATCCAAATACCTAGTTTGATATCGTTACCGACATACACTCTTTTCTCGTTCCCGTGATATAACATTCTAGTGATCACATCACTTGCTTGCAAGCTATCTTAATGTGATATCACCGAGAGGGCCCAGAGTATATCTATCCGTCATCGGGATTGACAAATTCCACTCTTGATCCATGAGCCTCAACATAACACCTTCGTAGCACTGAACCCATCTTTATAGTCACCCTGTTACGGTGTGACGTTTGATGTTATCAAGATACTCTTCTGGTGTTAGCAATTAACATGATCTCATGGTCTAAGGATAAAGATTACTTCGTATGATGTTATAGCAATATAAACATAATGACTTGATCGTAATGCTATACTTCGGATGAATGTTCATCACATCATTTCACAAATGTTGTGACCTTGTTATTAACAACATCCAATGTCCACGGTCAGGAAACCTTGATCATCTTGTTAATCAACATGCTAGTCTATAAGAGAGGCATAACTAGGAACCCTTTTTGTTTATTAAACACACATGTATTGATGTTTCCTATTAATACAATTATAGCATGCAAAATAAACATCTATCATATACAAGGAATACATAATAATAACTTTTTTATTGCCTCTCAAGGCATATTTCCTTCACCTGGCCCACCGGCTGGGCCTGGACAGCCGTCCCGCTTTGTAAACCCAAATCCCAAACATTAAACCCTAGAACCCACATTGTAACCTACCTCTCCCAACCAGTATATAAGGGAGGGTAGAGCTAGGGTTCTGGGTAGGCTCAAGTAGAATCAAGTTCATCCTCATAGTTCATCTTCTTCCTCTAGCTCTCCATAGCAACTAGGGAAACAACTAAAGGAGCACCTGTACTGGGCATTTGCCCCCAAGATAGTACATCCTTGCAGACGTAGGAGTGTTACCTCATCGATAGGGCACCGAACCTGAGTACATTATTGTGTTTGCAGTATCTGTGTCTAACCCATTGCGAGTAGCCACCGATAGCATCCTGATTGTCCCCTCTCATGCCATCTCCAATGGCACTGTCGTGTT
Source organism: Avena sativa (assembly GCA_916181665.1). Lineage (NCBI taxonomy): Eukaryota > Viridiplantae > Streptophyta > Magnoliopsida > Poales > Poaceae > Avena > Avena sativa. The sequence goes on from OV702288.1 coordinate 631,444,879, forward strand.
CCACACCACGACAAAAGCCATAAAAGATTCAACACAACGGTAGATGCATAACAAGTTTTATTGCATACCATAATATCCATCATAGGAATTACATAGATAGATTCATAATCATGCAAGGCACATATGGACTTCAACAATGATTATACATAGAGATATTAGATAAAGTTACCACCACAAACCCATAGTTCAGGGTTGGACTACTCCCCTCTCATCATGGCGAGTGATGAGGAGGAGAGATGACCAAAGGCAATTCTGGCAACGGTTCCTCCTCCAATCTTTCTCCGACGGTAGCCAGCAGACTCTCTGTTTAGGTGTTTTTGATCTCCGCCTCCGTATGTTCCAAGATCATGTCGGGGACCCTTTTTATATAAGGTTTTAGGTCAATATAGTTCATGACCGAAAGATTGAGGCGAATCGAACAACCGAGGGACAAAAGAGGTAGGGTGGCGCATGCACCTTGGTGGGACACGCCACCTGCCCTCTTTTTGGCTTCCTGGACCTTCTGGTGAGGTTCAAGTGCTCCAGGTTCCTCCTCTTCATGAAATATTGACTTTCAAAGAATCCTAACTCCCTTTGACTTCGTATAGGTATCTGAAAAATAAAAGTACACAAAACAGGGTTTTCTTGTCCTGTAGAGTTATAACCAAAATAAAGGGGGCCATTGGTAAATCCCCAAAAATCAATATAAATATAAAACATAGATATAACACTATATGAGTTGCCAGTATGTGGTAATATGTATCAATAAACTACAAAGTTCATGTATGCATTTTACATGCATCACCCACCTAGCTTTATGGGATTTTGTTTTGCTTCCTAGTGGGTTGGCATGCTTAATTTTATAGAGCTAGTGTCATGCTGGTGACCGGTGATGTCACCAGATACTGGTATGATGTCACTGGTTATAGAGTTAACGGCGGTAAATACCCATTAACGGCGTTTGCCACATGGCACTTAGCATGATGTCAGCAGTCAATGGGCTAACGAAACACATCTATCACAGTCTAAATTTTCGTGGTAGATGGGTTCCATCCACCACGGTTTTCGAAAAACCATGGTAGAATATTTTGTGACGGCGCTTCTACCACGGGTGCCCATCCGTGGTAGAAGACCTTTAACCACGAAAAAGGTGTCTTCTACCACAAAATCTGGTCGTGGTAGATGGCAATTTTTCTTACAGTATCTATAGGATGGACCTTCCTTCCCAATGTGCCAAATTTCAGTGTGTTTGCACCAAAACCCCTATCGTTCGCCCCCTTGATCAGCAATTGTTCTTGCTTCTTTGGTGTATCTGGCTGGTTCATTGTCGGCGGCGCCCTGTCCACATGATCAAATCATCGATCCTTTTGTAGGTTTTTACCCCCACCCTACTGTAACGAGATTCGATTTAGAGGATTGGGGCTTTAACCCAAATGCAACGTTCATCTAGTTAGATTTAGACAATGTCTACTACAAGTGTTTTGTTGAACTACTTAGTTATGGTATATTCTTGATGATGATGATCCAATGTGTTGTTCTGGTTAATGATGTGATGTTGCTTTGTTCTGTTTTGGTACATTGATTATGCATTGTGATGTTTAGAATTCTTTTTCATAATGCGTTGTACTATTTTTGTATTTTCTATGATGCACTATGTGCTACTTTGTCCATCTGGATAATGCATTGTGTTGTTTTGCCCATTTATATTATGCATTCTATTGTTTAGTCAATTTAATTAAATGACATACATTGTAACCGTTTAGATATTTTTGATGACCCATCATTTTAGGAAATTTTGATGATGCAAAGAGATGTTTAGTCAATTTAATTATATGATGCCTTGTGCTATTTTGGTATTTTTTTCGATGCATTATATGTTACTCTGTTCATCTAGATAATGCATTGTGATGTTTTGTTCATTTAGATTATGCGTTGTATTGTTTAGTCAAATTTAATTAAATGATATACCTTCTAGTCGTGCATAAGCAACTAAAATTATGACACTCTAGTTGCAGAGAGTAAATAGTTTTACCTTCTTGATCCGGTTCGATACTCATACTTCCACATCGAAAGGTGCTACAACTCTCCCCGACACTTGGGGGTTATTAGATAATGATCAAGAAAATGTTACTACAACATGCTTTTGACTATGTAATTAAATTATTAGTTTTTTACATCAGTAATACCCGTCATGTAGACAACAGGAGAGAGATATGCTGGATGGCATGCTAGGGAATACATGTGGAGCGTTGTGTTTCGCCTCGTCTAGACGTTGAGCACCTCTCTCATTTGGAGGCCTTTCCCTTTTCCCGTTTGGGTATGTTTGTATTGTTGCCCAAACAGACTTTATTTTTTACCTTTTTACCGAGTCTCATACTCTGTGCGGATATGATTGCTTTACTTGTAAAGCGGGAAAAGCTTGTTTCGAGAGAGGATTTTGCATGCACAAAATTATTGTCAATTATAGGCAGAAGAGAAGAGGCAAGCCAACATGTTACACCGGACTTCTCAAAAGCAGCCAAGACATAAGATCAGAAGATATGATTGAAATCCTCCAAAAAGTGTAGCAAATGCAAAATTCATATATGAGCTATCTAGACCAATCTAAAAGGTAAAGGTTTCATCAGACATTCCAAATGAATATCCTTTGTTCCTAGAAAAGGTCTTAACCATGGAATTCTATGTGTTCCCTCCAAGTGCACGGGCATGTAAGGGCAACTCCAATGGCGCCCCATTTTGGACATCAAAAGTGTTAGATCTGGTATGTTTGTGGTGGCCCGCGCACAGACCGAAGACCCATATCCGCCTAGGACAGGCCAATGCATCCGACGACATCCTCCATTTGTCTGTGGCAGAGCATGGGGACTTGTTCATAGACGAGCTCTCTGGCTCGTCGCACCTACGAGGGCGTTGGTCAGTGCTTCCTCCTTGAGCATGAGCACAATGTGGGTGATGGCTTGGACGACGATGGTCTCGGTGTTAGCGCGAACCTGAAATGGTGGCAGTGTGTTCCAAGACCTTCATCCTTTCTTGGGTCGTTCAGGCGGCCGCCATCTGGTTCTTGACGTTGTCTCTTCGGCGGTCTCTCTTCCTCTACTCCAACGTCCTATGTTCTGGTGTGCTCCCCTTCTTCAGCTTGACCACACTAGACACGATGGCCTTTCTTGGGAGGCCGCGAGCAGCTGGAGCTACGTGTAATGTGGTAGGGTGGGGGCTCCATGGATCGGGCTAGGGCTCGGCGGCAGGGTGAGAATGGAGGGAGAGTGTGTGATGTGTCTGGCTGGAAGGCCCGAGCGAGACAAAGAGACACGCAATCGGGACGCACGGGCTATCCGCTAGACCACGAAATCGGACCAAATTTAGACTAAGCCTTGCCGCTGTCCGCGCGAACAATTTCTACCGTCTCCGTCTAACTTGGGGGAGTTAATTGGATAAAACTACCACAGTTGGGGCTGTCGGGACGAGTCAGTACCATTTTCAGTAATTATTGCGAGTCAGTACCAACTTTTGGGTCGCAACATTGCAAATCGGCTAAGAGCATTTTGACAGCAGTCCTGACGGCTGGGGCCCAGCTGTAAGTGCTGAGTTGGCGGCACGTGTCTAGAAGGAGCTAAGGTGGAAGTGAGGCCCACCTGTCAGCCAGGTCTTATATTATTTTTTATTTTTCTATCCTATTTTACTATTTACCGCTAGTGGGTCCCACCTGTTAGCCTCCCTGTTTTTTCCCACCCACCTTCTTCTTCCTCTGAGAGTAGCACACCGGCGAAGAACCCGGCCCTAGGTCGGGGCATCCGAAAAGTCGACGGTCGACGCCCATGGCGCTGTAGAACTTGTCTACGCGGAGCCGAACGCGGTCTGCATAGGAGCGCAGCAGGAGCACTACATAGGACGCAGTGTGCTTCTTCGGCCGTCACGGCGGCGGCGGCAGCGGTCACGACGTGCACGGGCTGGCAGCATGCGTGGCGTGGATTGGCAAGCCGGCAGCATGCTGGCGTGCGCCATGGACTCGGGCGGGGATGGCGGGCCACGAAACCAGATCTCGGGGATGCCAACCCAGAGGCGCAGCTAGCGGCGGGAGAGCAGGCTGGTCTAGGCGGTGGAGGGGAGGCCGCGGAGGAGGAGGTCGTCGGGGAGCGAGGTGAGTCGGTCTTCCTCGCAGCCGGCAGTGCGGGGGGCGCTTGGTTGGACGCTCGCAGAGGAAGGCGCTGATGGAGGAAGAAGGTAGGTGGAAAAAAAGGGACGCTGACAAGTCGGACCCACTGGCGGTAAATAGTTAAATAGGAGAGAAAAATAAAAAATAACATAAGACCTGGCTGACAGGTGGGTTCCACTTTCACCTTAGCTCCTCCTAGACACGTGTTGCCAACTCAGCACTTACAGCTGGGCCCAGCCGTCAGAAAGCGTGTTAAAATATTGTTAGACGAAATTTAGTACAGTTTGCAACGCTATGACTCAGAACTAGTACTGACTCGCAAAAGTTACCGAAAGTGGTACTGGCTCGTCCCAACAGCCTCAGTTGTGATAACTCAACTTGGGGGCAGTGGAGTTGCCTAAACCTCAGACGTAGGGTATGTTTGGTTCTAGGCCACACTTTGCCAAGCCAAAATTTAGCAACCACACTTTAGTTGGCATGTGTTTGGTTTTTGCCACATTTTGGCTTGCCACATTTTATTAACCTTATAACCCACTTGTCATAGAGCCATTCTTTTTGCCCACTTTTGCCAGAATTTGGCTTCAAAATTTTCAGCCACACTTTTATGGCTAGCCACACTTTGACTTGGCAAAATATGGCTGCCAAACAGGCCTTAAATCTGACGTAGACCAAACATGCCAGCTGCCAACCAGGACAAGCAAGCAGAATTGGCTAGACCAGACGCTGACCGGTGCTAGGCCGGATGCTACCAACTGAAGTGACAGCCGAGAGAATTCATTGCTCTACCAACAAAAAAGTTCAGACCGAAGGCAACCTTTTCTTTCACGGGGAAGACTATGATGCCCGTTCCTACGCCACTGGCACCGGCCAACACCACAATACGAACAGAAGAGGTCGAGAGGCTTTTGAGAGTGGAATCCGAAGTCCTGCGCAGCATGGGCGCATTGGCCGCTGCTCTTTTCCCTGCTCACCGGCTGAACGGTGAGACTGACACGGCAGACACGCCACGGGTGGAGGCGTACGTGTCGACTTGAACCCCATCACTGTTGAATCATAAACACTGTATAATTACAGAGGGAAAGATGACCAACAACACTACGTTTGGAAACGGAAAAATTATCTCAGCAACTATGGCAGAATTCACCGGGAAATTTTTCATCCCTTGTAGTAGTACTAGGAGTTCGTAGTAACTTTTGACTTCCAAGCGTGTCCTTGCACAGCACGCGTGCTCCGGCGATGCAACCATACGAAGATGAACAGTGAGTGGAGGTCAGGATCCTGGTGGTTCAGAGCATCCAAAGTTTCCAAACTGCAAAAGAGATAAATTGGACGTGAACACTGAGCAGTCCCGGTCCAGACTCCAGACGCAACCGCGCAAGCAGCAGGTCGAAAATTACGGCGGTGTCCCTGTTCTAGTTCCAGGCCGGTCTCGGTCAACAAGGACAGCAGGCCTGGGAGAAGTTAATCCATGCTAGGACACTGAAACAGGGTCAGGTTATACTGGACCATTTAACCTTAGATTCCTCTCTTGCTCCGAGATGAATACAGTACTCTAGTAGTAGCTGGTTGTAAAAAAAGATTCCCTTTGCAGTGAAAGTAGGTGGCCAAATGATTAGGGAAAGAACAAACCTACAAAAGGGGAATATCATAGACAAAGGGCGCAAGAAAAGGAACTTGCAAGTGAAGTTTGTACTACTTGCTACAACTGTCGGTAAATGCAGGCCATTACCAATAACCACACGGCATACACAGTATGGAGTACTTCCCTGATTAAGCTGAGATGGCAAAAGGCCAAGGAGCACAGAGAGATATTTCAGGAAATTCTCCCACTTGGCTTGACGTTATGAAAAGGACATATATGTGTATGATTGCCCTTCCGGAAAGAATATTTGCCACCAAAATGCACTTCTCACAAATAGGTGTGCACTTTGTCCCGAATTGTGGGCTGGGCGGCCAGAATTCACACGTTTATACTCTCCGTCGGCTAAAAGCCAGACCGTCTACGTACACATCGTAGCCGTCAGGTTGATATTCATATACTAGTACTATCTGCTAACCTTCACAAAGTAGACAGGGACATTCCACCTTTCCTCATTGATTTCACATGAACTTTATCAGTATCCGCTTCTCCAAATGAGAGAAGTGTATAGTATTTCTTTAGATACACAAGAAGGTGATTTTCTGGAAACATGAGTTCCATGTGAAACAATTCAATAATTCAATCCCCACAGTAACAGAGCAGCCAATTTATATTCTGGGGGGTCATGTTACCCTCACACCATACGCTTTCTGGTGTATTCTATGCCTGTGAAAAGGAAGGGAGAACTATTTAGTCGGCAGCAAGATATTGCATGGATAGGTACATACACACACACGGGGGCAGTCGTCAAAGATTGTACCGTTGCTGTCCGAGTGATGGACATCGCTCCCTGTTGTTATCAGAGGGTGGCTTCAAGGCCAAGGGAGAAATGTAGTTAGTAGTAGGAGCTATAGAGAGAGAGAGAGAGAGAGATAGGTAAAAAGCTTTGGCACAGCGTCCTTGTCCCCGGCCACTCCAGCTGGTCTGGGCAACCCCAGCCGTCCATCTCCAGATCGGATCTGACGGCACTCCGCATCACGCACTCTCCTCAGGTTGCCAGCCAGTGCACATCACCGAATATCTCCTCACGCTTTTTTGTACTCCGTACGTGCTTTATGCTCAAAGGGGGCATGGGGGGGGTTTAACGAGCTGTCAGTCTGTCACGATAGTCTCCAGCCATTGCTCCGCTGATCTTCACTTGCAGTTCGATAGTGTACATCGGTCTACATGTAGCTGAAAATAACGCAACTTTCCACGATTGGTGGCCCAAATGTTCGGTGTACAGGATTAGGATAATCCCGGGTTGGCGAAATGCGCCAGCGAGCGGCAACGACGCGGAAGAAGAACACGGGAGCAAGCAATGCTTAAATATTAACAAAAATAGTACTATTCAGAACAATTTGCGCCTAACAAAGTGCTTACCGGCACTAGATATATTGTTGTGACGGTAAACACCACTGACGTGACGACCTATACTACTGCTAAAACTGCTCCCAAATGCTTGTGTCACGGGCTGATGACACATGATTATTATCTATAGCAATGACGACTCACCTGGTACAAAATACTCCCAAAAAGGAGCGAGAGGATAGAAGAGATTCGGATAAGTCCAGAAAGACCAGCAGCACCTCCACATCCTACGACGACTCCTCCAACTCCAGGTCCCAAGCCAAGCCCCCTTAATTCCCGTCAGGATCTCCTCGTCCCCCAACTCCGTTCCGTTTTTGCCACTCTGCAGACAAGGACAGCCTAACGCCAGCCTGTAACTACTGTTCACTCCCACTAGGGGCATTGAGGTCATTCCACAGCCGCCTGGCGGGGGTGGGTGTGTCTCCCGGCGCCTAGTATTATTATACGAGCCATGGCTTGGACCAAGAGGACAAGGATGGTGCATCATAGCAGACGCCAGTATATATTGCCCCTCTTCCCCTGTACACTCCCCCTCCTCTCTTTCTCTCTCTCTCTCTCTCTCCCCTTTCCTCTAACCTTTAGCTTTTCCTCCCTCTTCCATTTTCCTCTAACAAGAAACCACTAGTCGTCATAGCCAAATTCAGATCCTTGTAGTTGCAGCTGGTTTAGTTGTTTCCTCTCCTGGAGCTGGTGCTGAGGTGAAGAAGAAGAAGAAGAAGAAGAAGAAGAGGAAGATGAGTCCGCCGAGTGTGATGGGGCAGTTCGGTGACACCACCTACACCAAGGTGTTCGTGGGCGGGCTGGCGTGGGAGACCCAGAAGGAGACCATGAGGAAGTACTTTGAGCAGTTCGGGGAGATCCTGGAGGCCGTCGTCATCACCGACAAGAACACCGGAAGATCCAAGGGCTACGGATTCGTATGTTTCTAACTTTCTGCACACACACACACACTTGTTTGATTTTTCTCTCTGCAGCTCAGTTTTGCGAAATTTAAGCTTTGTTTGCTGGGATATCAACGGACGCGCCGTGTGAATTTGATGTTGTAGGTTACCTTCCGGGAGCCGGATGCGGCGATGAGGTCTTGCGTTGATCCCGCGCCGGTGATCGACGGGAGGAGGGCCAACTGCAACCTTGCCTCCCTTGGGGTGCAGAGATCCAGGCCGCCAACCCCACAGCACGGTCAGACATTTCCCATTATATCTCACCACCTACGCGCACAAAGTTGAGACAAGAAGAAATAATTAGCTAGCTATAGCTTAATCGAAAGCCTTTGATGGCAGCTTCTCTTGAGTCGGGGACAGCCCAACACTAAAAACTATTGGAAAAAAGTAACCATCATCATTATAGATGCACTGTCTTTTGCATTTTTCTGCGAGTCCTATATACGCTAGTTCCATTATCACAAACTTAGCTGTTATGATTTTATGCGCAAAAGCACATTCGCACAATATCGGAATAAAGGACCTTAAAGAGCAATAACATGCCTAGCTTTGCTTCTTAAGTGCTTAATTAGGATCTTGTCTTGGCATTTACTAGAGAATCTAAAGCTTAAAATGGCTAACTTTAGCTTATTAGTGCAACCTGATTTTCTCAAGTACATTGATATCACTGGGAACTTTCTCCGCAGCTGCAAATAAGTAGTAGCCTTAAAAGGATTATATCCTCTGAGCATTTTCCTTGCTGGAACAAGTAGATGAGGGGGGGACAACATTTAGAAGTAGAAAGTTGTTAGCTATCCTCGGAACAAGTGCCATGTTTTGGATAATGCGCACAGTATTAATTAAAAAATCCTAGGCTTAAATATCAAATCCAACCGATGAAGCCCGTAATCTTAAAGTAACCAAGGGCCAGATTCGAGAATCTTTTACTTCTATTATGTCGTCTTGCAATTCATCAGAGACTTGACTGATGAGGAATGGCTTGACTGTGAATATATTCATCAGAGGTGCATCGGAACAAGTGCATGTGCATACCTTGCTTTTACAGGAGTGTGTCTTTTTGCTGATAATGTTAGCAAGCAATGTGGGTAACTTACCATTGTTTTCCTAATGATGTTTCTACAGGAGGCGCTAGGAGCTTTAGGGTGATGAAGTCCTTTAGCCAGCAGGCAGGGATCCAAGGTGCGCTGGGTGCAGCTTTTCCATCGCAGGCCACCTTCCCTCATTATGCCATCCCACAAGGACTCCCTTACCATGTCTATGGGTAAGTTCTCTCTCTCTCTCCTTCTCATGTGATGAGAAACCTAGCTTCGGTGTGTGCAAGGACCAGCTATGTGGCGGGGGGGCTTGTCACATGCATGACATGTGCATTATGGCATGCTATCTTGGTCAATGGCGACCGGCATGTAAACTTTTTACCTTGCACACAACACATCTCTCGCACCCACACTCTCATAAAGTGGCAGTGCGTGCTCTAGTGGCACTGCACATGACCGCCCAGTCTTACACTCTACTCCTCGCCCTCTCTCAAGCTAATTTAAGCTAGCTGGTTAAACAAAGCATAGTATTGAATGCATCATGATTAATTTGTAAAAACACAACTAATATTTCTTTCTCCTTCACTACCGCAGGTATTCTCCCTATTCTGCAGACTACAGTTATCCTGCAGTAAGTACAATCTTCGCACTGCCAATAAGTTCTATCAACTCCATCAAGAATTATATATTAATTGCTATGAATTATTTTACATTCCACTGATTTGTATAGGCAAGAGAGAAAAGATAAAGCGCGTAGCCTTTAAGTTTGCATGACGCTGTGTTGATCTTTTCAAGCGCATCTTTGTATGCGTGCATTATGCATATGTTAAAAGAACCATGATAGAAGTATATGTGATATATACGCATGAAAAACAGTACTACATAAATGTTACTTCCTCTGTTCCTAAATATAAAACGTTTTGGCAGGTCAATTTGGATTGCCAAAAAATCTTATATTTAGAAAGGGAGAGGGCAGTTGGCTAATGATGGGCATCATGTCACATGAAAATGCTATCATGTACAATAACTAGACAAAGAAATGCTGACCATTTTTCCCTCCGCAAACTTCCAAGCCAATCTGGAGCATTGGTGTTTATTCTTGCTTGTTTGCGCTGCAAACAAGTCCTGCCATGTCTTGCTTAAAACTGACCACTTGCAATTGTTTTCTCTGGTTGCTCCAAGCCTCTAAAAAAATCGCCTTCTCTCTCTCGAGTAGAACTGCTTATCTAACCTGCAATTTGTAATACTCCCTCCAACCCAAATTAGTTGACTCAAACTTGTCAAGATAAAGATGTATCTAATACTAAATCATGTCTAAATACAATCGAATCTAGACAAATCTAAGTCAACTAATTTGGGTCAGAGGGAATATATGTAAGCTCCAATATATTAGCTCAAATGCTATCAATCTGTGGAAGTAACAGTACGCTCACCTGTAGTGGCTTGAGAATGCATACAACATTAAAAAAAATCTACTAGTTATCTACCACTAAATAAATGTAACAATCACCCCGGAACAGAATAAGAAAAATGCCATCTGCACAACTGTGCTCCCCCTTTCCTACTGGAAAACTAGTTATTGTGATTTCAATGTTACTGAACCCTTTTAACTGCCACATGCAACCACATAAATGACACATGGCCTACACATTTTTGTTTTGTTGCTGGTATAGATTTCCCTTTTCCTTTGTCGCAGGAGGTGAAAATGGTAGCCATATACTAGTAGTAGTAGTACAGCTAGCACAGTGCGCTGAAGTAGTTTTTAGTTGGACACATCCCTGCAAAAACTCTTTTGTGGCATACTGACTTAAACAAACATAAGGTAGCTGCTTTTAAAAAGATCCATCGTCTGCCTAGCTGTCCTGGATGTTCTTTGGCAACAATATACCCTGATTGCCTCGAAACTATCATTCCAAAACTATATTCGATGTTAAGTATAGCATCTACTCAACCATAGATGGCTATCTTCTATTCTCCCTCAAAACACGGTTCCATATGAATATGATCAAAGGCCCAGTCTTTCTACAGTGCACATCTCTGGAAAAACATCAGTCAATTATGGATCGTCTATGAGGCAGCGCAGTACTCATAAAAGTATACATAGTGCCTTGTGGTCCTAGCAACTTCTATTTACCTTTGTACAGACGCACATGGCACGGGCCCAGGTTTGTCTAGACCAAACCTGCTAAACACTTGGTCCATTTCTCCATCAGCAGGGCTCCTTGTTTAACCCAGTAAAATCATGACAGCACATGCTTGTGTCCCCATTCGCCAAGTCTATCCAAAGCAAGCGGCACAAGGACCCAAATTACCTGCTGGGACTCTGAATCTTGTGAATCTTGACCTGACTATAGGCCAGAGCGCACAGGTTTGCAGTTAGTGCTGCAAAGCTCGGCTATGGCCCACTTCGATCCGGTGCGGATGACATATACAGGGAGGCAGCAAGCAGCGCCTCTGTAGCATGTTCTAGTGGCCATTGATGTTCTTTGTTTGGGTCAAATAGAAAGAGATCATGGAATTTAAATACTGTTGGTGTGAGCTAGACAGAAGATTTACTATAGCAACAGATATAGGGGAGAAATCCCTTCTATATTAAAAACAACTATAACAACAGAACTAGAGGAAAGGGGGGAGGGAGGAAGAAGCCAATGATTTGACTATAACACAACATGGTTTAGAGCATCTCTAGTGGAACGTCTATATGTCTGTATAGACGACCGTCTAAAAGGATAGAGAATATAGACGATCTTAGTTTTTCAGTGGAACATGTATATGTAGGACGTCTACATCCTCTCTCCGTTATTTTAGTAAAAAGGTTTTATAACTACCATCAAAATTTTGGAGCAATATTTAGTAGCAAACAAGATAACAACATGATTTATCAATGCAAGCAAATATCGGTATATTATACAGCGACTACAAGCAATGTTCAGCAATGTTCGGTAGTACATCACCCTATCTTTATATTCTGTATCGATGCACAAGCAGCAGCAACATTCAACAAAGTTCAGTACTAGACGGGCCTGCTCTCTTCAACACCGTCGGAGTAGCTGCACCCCTCCACTGCTCCTCCCCGGTCGCCACCAGGCCCCTTCCCATTCTCCTCCCCATCCGCTGCTAGGCCCGATGCCTCGTGCGACCCCATGCCCGCCTCCACGCCCGAGCCTGTCGCCAATAGGACCCGACGTGACCACGTCCGGCTACCTTGTTTTGCGTCCGAATCCGGCAAAATTGACCGCCGGTGGACGGATCTGGCGTGTGCCTAGGCACCATGGTCGAGCACCCTCTCATTCCCATCCAATTTGTCTCTCCCTCTCGCCAAATCTACTTGGAAAAAGAGAGTATATGGAGCCGGCGAGCGGACGGACGGTGACCTGACGCGAGTGCCGCCCGCGTCCAGCGTCTCCAACTGCTCCGGATAGGCACGGGAGTGAGCTCCCAGGCGAGCAGTTGCTTTGGACGGTCGTGGCACCGTCGTCCATATATGGACGATGGGTAGCAGGTTTGGGAGGAGGTCTAAACTTAGACGGTCGTTTAGACGAGCCACTGGGAAGACTTTTTTCATCCACGATCGTCCAAATCGCTTTAGACGGGCATATAGACGAGCCACTAGAGATGCTTTTATGAACAATGAGTATGGTAGCAGGCATTAATTAGTTTAAGGTAGTGGGTTTATGCCTTGGAAATAATCACAGCACAATTGATCCTATCTTGACAGATATAGTAAAAATGTTTACAAGTGCAAAACTTGAATCTACTTTATTTTTTTATCAACAGATGCTATAAAACTGTTATGTGTTGCCTTGACAATGTTAGAAACACTAACACAAAGCAATATTATCTGGTAAAATTTTGGGTAGGAAGCAAGAAAATTGACAGAAAACATGACAGAATGAATAGAGCATAACATGTACTTGAGCTAAACATATGCACACAACATATATCTTGCCATTTGAGTGTAATGTAAACTGTACACAGCAGAGTTGCTAAGATATATAGTATAACAGTAATGTGAACAGTGCATAGCAGAATTGCTAACATAAGACTTACATATGTTCCTCATTCTTCTGTTAATTAGGTGTATATGAACACAGCATAAACATGATTTGAGTGTAATGTGATGAGAACATAGCAGAGTTGCTAACATATATTATAACAGTAATAATGTAAACTGTGCATAGCAGAATTGCTAACATAACATAAGACTTACATATGTTCCTCATTCTTCTCTTAATTAGAACTACTACAACATCTATGGAGGAACCCAGTACCCATTCTATGGGGGAGCAGGAACTGGCTTGGTGACTGGAACCAGTCCCTTTTATCCATATTTCCAGTTTGGGCAGTCAGGAAACACTACCCCCAACTATGCAAGTGGACAGGGCTACAATATGCAATACCCACAGATGTTCCAATTCTCAACCGTGGCCTCTACAGCTGCTGCTGTAACCGGCTTTGCACAGCAATATGGAGGACCATTGTCACTTGCAGCGAGTCCTCAAGCGCAAGCAGGTATTACTAGCATCTTGTATACATCTAGTACTTGATATTTTTCTAGAAGAATGCAGCCCATATTAATAAGATTATATTTCAGTGTAGTATAGCTCAGCCTGCTCTAGTGCATTACTAACAAATTAGCTTCCAGTATGGGATTGTCGATCTGTCAGCTTATTCACAATACAAGCATCTAAATTATAGTAGAAAGGATGATTACTATACGTATTATTTTTGTATCCGTAGGCAAAGATAACCTATCATATTATCAGAAATTAGTTAATTTCGTCCTTTTCGCTCAATTCTCGTACTAATATCTTGACAGTGTGTATCCCCATTAAACAGGCATGACTATGGCTCTCACAGCTCCAACCTTGCCAAGTCCAACTCAAGCTGCTCATCCTTTCCGGCTCGTCCCCTCACACTTTGCTGTGTCTGCTGCTCCAGAGCAATCCTTGGCCTAACCATGGTCTCATGTCTCATCATCATTGTCTCGTTTTTATTTTCTGCATTGAGTCCATGCATCCATCCCTAACACCAAAGGGCACTACCGTCGATCCCATGTTGATCGGTCCAAGTGCCCCTCTCTTCATATCCCACATGGTTATGTGGCGATTGGAGATCCCTAGCTTCAGCCCCTGGATGGGCTCAAAGCTTGATGCCCCAAGGATGGGGCCATACTGACAGTCAAGCACAAACCAGGCATTTTAACTACAGTCCAAGGACGGACTTCATCCAAGAGAGTTCATTTCAGCCCTAGCATGAGACGGCTGTGGGAAAAGGAAGCCCTAACAATCAAGCATGATCCCAGGAGGGTTCATGCTGATAAAAGCCAAATTGGACAAAACTGACATGTAGACAAACAATTAAGCTAGCATGCCACTCCAAAATTGCATCAGTGGAATTCATATTGTATTTAGCTTAGGGCAGGTGCTTCTGGCTGAAGCATTTAGCAGATCCTAATATTCTATTCATGGGTGTTACCTAGAGCAAATAAATTTGACATCTGACCAGTCTATAACTTCATATCATGCATATTCACCCCACCCCCACCACCCCCACCAGCAACTTTAGAACAACACATCCTGTGATAACTACCTTTGTAACCAAAACCACTCACCTTTTCTATGCACTGAGTAGATGCACCAACTAACAGTTCCTTTATCCTTCAGTTTATAGCTTGCATCTAGGTGGGTTTAGGCTCTAAGGGGAGCCTGTGCCCCTTATCAGACAGGTTCAGGAGTGCTGATGTTTGTTTTTGGCACTTAGCACTGCCTCCTGCCATTTCTAACACAGTGATGGAGCTCCAAGAAGGTTTTGGAGATACCAAACACTGCTGTGTAACTCAATAACCCCAATGGACCACAGACATATTTTTATTGTCTTGGGTCACCCACTCATCTAGATGTTCATCTTCCCCAGTGTCACTACCATGGTTAGGTCCAGGATCCCCTCCCTTCCTCTCTCTATGCCTGCCTGGAGAGGGGCCTTAATGCTTTTAATGTACTATTATCATACATGCTGGTTGTAATAATAAAGTAGTACTATGCTACTTCTAGGACAAGAACTCTATTATTTTGTCGCTCGGATCTAGCTAAATACTCCATTAATCTATAGTCAGTACCTTCTCTACCGACAGTGTAGCTCACCATGTAATGCAATGTAAAATTTATCCGCCGTGTTGCACATTTCTTATTCGATGGTCTTTTATCCAATTTCTTATTAGGTGGTCTTTTAACTAATTTGATCTCCGTGCTTAGTTGTTGAAAGAAGTAATGTGGAATTATGGCTAAAAAGTGTTATCTCTTCACTTCATATATGACGCATCAGATGGAGTTAGGAAGGTTGGGAGTTTCAAGGTCAAACCTATCTAGTAGTAGTTTAGCTATATATGAGTTACAGGTGTTGGTTCAGCTAATCATTTGGTTACAAATCACTTCAGCTGCCTTTTAAGCTGTAGAGATCCTACCAACTTACCTCGAGTAAGGACAATAAGGGAGGCTGTGCCAACTGCCAATATGCTCAGACTACTATGATATAAAAAACATTTCCACTAACTGATTCCAGTATAGACCATTTACATCCTAATTCTGCATTTTTATATGAAGACCAAAGAGCCTGTTTATAGTACCAGCTGTCAAATTATGAAATTCAGTTTGAAGATGACAATAACCAGTTTATGACATTAATATTGTGCCTCGGCTGCAGCAATTTATTAAAGCTTGGTCTAACTAAATAATGTAACCTAGGGCCTGGAGACCTTCTGTAAATATGTTGTAAATTTTGTTCATTAATAGAAATTAACGTAGACCTTTCAGACAACTACTGTCGAATTCTGCAATTGTGTATAAAGATGAAAATGCAAAGCAGCTAATAATAACCATATTCCTAGCAACCTGTACAATTGCAGTTAAGACTATTTCTGCAATTCTATGTGAACATCACAACACAATGTTTATGTAACAACGTTCTAATAGTAGTTTAGACTATCTGCTAGTCTGTGGTAGACCTTTGTCGAAGCCTGGGCAAGTTGCAAACCATGGCGATTTTTTTTTTTTTGCATGCACGTCAACCAATATAAACATCACACAAAGAAATGCAATTTCCACAGAGGTTTTCATGTAACAAAAGGATACAGTATAACATGAAATATGCAAAATGTTCCAAGGCAGTCATGTTCATAGGCGACTAAATGAGATATGGTAGCAACTGGTATTCTAGTAAGAACTTCCTAGACACCAAAGGAACAATAGATGTTGTAGTAAGAGGAAATATTTCATGATATAATCATGAAGCCATTTTTTAAGAGGGAGTGACTTACCAGTCTGCGATATAAGGTCAAAGAAATAATAAGCTTTAGAACACTTCAGGCTGACGGCAAATAGAACAGATGGTATCAGATATAAGGTCAAAGAAATAATAAGCTTTAGAACACTTCAGGCTGACGGCAAATACAACAGATGGTATCAGTACCATAGGATAGTGTGGGATCGAAATTTATTTAGCAACCAAAGGAACAATGAATAACAAGCAACATGTTGCCTCTCAACAAGCGACCTGCTAGCGCAAATGAAATATCCAGATGAAGAATATTAATCCCTGTCCTGAAAAGGATGTTGCAGATTTGATGTATCTAGACACACCCAAATTTTGAAAAAATTGTGACATCCTTTTTAGGACGGAGAGAGTATAAATTAAAAACATACAAAATCAAAGACATTTGGAAGATAGAAAAGGCTGATTCATAATAAGCATATAATCAGGAGAGTGATCCCTTGGTAGCTTACATTTAGTCACCTACACAACAACCTAAATACTTAGTTTGATATGCGGGCACATTCATATCATGTCCAGCACAAAAGGGTAGCCTGGATAGCCTAGGTATCCTACTGAAGGGCAAGCGCCTGCGCACCAAGAGACATGCAGAAGTCCATACCACAAACAACCAACAGTATGCATCTATGACATATCTTCGTGATAGAGATGAAGTCCAAGACCAAGACGGGCACAAGCTCGGCGAAAAGCCATTCCTTCAGCCTTCTGAACAGGATCTCCAAAGCCTGTCTCCTCAGCAGCAGAAGCAGTTCCAGTAGCCTCTCTGTAGATCTGAAAATAAGCATATCCAAATACTTTTTACATTAGTTTTACGCCTTGCTAAGAAAAATTATGCACATTCACAGCAGTTTAGAATCTGTCATCAACTGGATGTAGAAGACTTGAACTACCCGCTAATGTGATGCGAAAACACTGAGATGAGTTTGTGTCATAATGGAACATTGAGTGATAGCTATGATTCCCAATTCGTCATGTCCAGTAGAAATCTTATAATCCATTTGTATGTTTATAGCATTCATAGTCCATTATCAAATAACTAAATTATACACTTGCAACACTTAATAAGGAATAGTGTAAACCAAAATCAGATCCATAAAACCAAATGCAACGGCATTTCCCAGGACAAGAGAAAGGTACCTCTGCATCAGTTCCATGGAGAGTCACACGATAGACAACAGATACAGATTTCCCATCAGTTGAGTAGACTATGTTGCGAACCTCCCCGGACCATTCTGCAAAGGTTTACAAAATGGTAGAAGAAAGACAGGGAATGTGGTTCTCAACAATTTGGCCTGCATTGAACTTAAGTCCTCCTCAAGAGGACACGTAAATTATACTATAACTAGAAATTTACCTGGAGCATGCATATTCAGAATTTTGTTGGTGATGTGCCTGCAAAAGGCATCAAAAGTGAGATCACAAGGACGCAAGAAAAAAAATACATATACAACTTGTAAGTTCATTCTATATTACTTAAGTAATTTTCAACAATAAATGGAAAAAAAATGAAGGGTTCAATTAACGAGTCTATCAAGCAGGCTTGCAAGGCTCCAGCAGGACAAACAAATATCACAATATGCAATGCTCAGTTTATTTTCTGCTCAGAAATTCTCTCCGGTTAATTTAATATGACGACCATCTATAATCTGAAAGGCGTGTGCTACTGCTACAAGAACACATATTCAAGTGATGACAATAGCACTGACCACTATGTAAACCCAAAAGCAGTTTAGTAAACCCATGAAGGTATGATCACATTTTTTTCTGATATAGAAACACTACAGATTCATCCTAATTAAACATACACCAGCTTCCAGGTCGATTTTACCTCTATAAGAAACATCACCAACTCCAACATTGAGAACAGAAGTACAGGGGCAAACAGAGACTTTTGGGTTGTTTTAGATGCAATTCCATTTCAAGGCACGATAGAACATGAGCTCAAAGTAGTTAGCAGATAACAATTTTTTGCTAGGTCGAATGCTTCAACTGGCTTAGTCCACGAATCCACCCATCAGAGCACCCTGAAATAAAAAGGCGGATATTTGCCCTCTGATCTAACATAACCTAATGCTTACACATAAATCGGCAGATTATACCACCAAATAACTTTAGAAGCAAGCATAAATCCCCCGAACTTGACCAGACCTACAACGCACTGTGCACTAGAAGCTAGAGCACGGTGAACAATCAGTAGTGATCGAGAGGGGGGGAGGGGCTCACCATGGGATGTACTTGAGGGCGAAGCCATTGTCCTCGACGCGGGTCTTCAGGAGGGAGTCAGGAACCCTCTTCCCGAGCTCCTTGAGGACATCGGCGAGCGGCCTGCTGATGCCCTCGGTAGGGGCGACCTCCCCGCCGTTGGCGAAGTCGTCCTCCGACTCCGACAGGGGCTCCGGCTCCGGCGCCCGCCGCGATGCGCGGGCCTTCGCGGAGAAGGGACGCGCCAGGAGCGGGGATGCTGCGCGGCGGGCGACGAGGAAGCGGGCTAGGGCACCCTGCGCCATGGTGGTGGGGGGCGGAGCGGGGGAGGCTGGAGAACGAGGGGTTTGCTTGGGTTTTGGAAAGAGGAAATGGGGGATCGAAATGTAAGGCCAACTCCAGCGTAGCCCCCCCCCCCCCCCCCCCCCCCCCCCCAAAAAAAGACTCCGCGGGTCCGATTCGGTCCGATCGGACACACACCCTCCCAACGGGCTACCGCAAATCTTATTTTATCCTGTTTTTGGACTGGACGGCCGTATTCCATCCGAAGATTTCCGCCAGGTTTGCCGGAGCACAGACAGCACGGATGCGTCCGGCCTGTGCTCCCACGATCGCCCTGGCCCACCGGTAGTCACTCTCCACCCCACCTCCTCTTTCTCTCCTTCCTCAAAAAATCAATTGTCACTGCCCACCATTCGCTCGTCGGCACGCACGCACGCACGACCGCCGCCATTTCCTCGCCTCCGACGAACCGCCACTGGACTTCGGCGCGGGCACCCAGCACCGCCTGCCAAGCAAGCTCGTCGTCGCTGCCGCCTGCCAAGCGAGCTCGACGCGGGTGCGTCCTCCGACGTGAGGGCTGCGAGCTCGCCGGCCTTGCTGCCAAGCAAGCACGGTGCGGCCGCTCCGGCGCGAGGGCGGCCTCAGGCGTGGCAGCATCCGCCCGCGTGAGGGAACTCGGGGAGGAGGCAAATCGAGCCTGGCGGGGACGAACGCGACGACAGGAAGCCGCAGCAAGGCCGACGCGGCCGCTCCGACGCGAGGGCGGCCTCAGGCGTGGCAGCATTCGCCCGCGTGAGGGAACTCGGGGAGGAGGCAAATCGAGCCTGGCGGGGACGAACGCGACGACAGGAAGCTTTCAAGCTCTATCCATGGCGCATGTGTCCCCGCCCTGCCCTATCGCCCTGCCCGCGTCCCCGCCTAGCCCTATCGGCCGCCCGACCCTGCGCCGCCGCCATGCCGCTTGACGAGGGGTCACCTCGGCAATGCCCATGGTGATGGACTTGGGGTTTCGCGGAAAAAAGAACGCTGGGGATTTCGTCGGTGTCAGGGAAACAATGGAATCAAAGTCGCCTGAATATTGAGTAATTGCACTATTACAAGTTATCTTCTAGATTTTGGTACCCTCGCTTAGACTTCTCCCGTCCTATATATAATAGGCTGGGTCTCTGTATACAGATAGGTTTTATACACGTGTGATTACAATACCAACACAATGTCGGTTTATAGTCTCTTTCCTAATACAATCAAAGCCTTTGTCGGTTGCTTCTTTGGGCCGGCGTTTGGAATCTTCATGGGTCGTAGGCCTTTTATCCAATATAGGGTAGCGAACCATAAGCATCCGAGTAATCGTACCTATGTCAGTAGCCCCCGAGACTCTACTTTAATTGTACTTTCAGGTTGAGTCTCAAAGTTTTATTTTCCTTTATTTTTATCACTTTTTTGTATTTTCTAGGGATTTGGTACAACGAGTCTGATGCTTCCGACGGATCAGGAATCAGTTAATTGCTCCTGGGCAAAAACAAGGTTGTCCTACATCAAACTCAAGTCCCCAGGCTGGAATTCGAAACTTGTAACTGCCGTGATTCAGTTCGGGCCGCTGAGGTCTTACCGAATACTGAATTCCAGTTTCTTATTTTATGGGGTACCCAATGCGTCAGTCAGGATTCGATACGGATATTTTTCTGGCAGAGCACATTCTTGACGAATCCTGGGGTCTTACCTTCATGTTTCTGAACTCGGCATTTGGATTTTTATCGCGTTGGGTGCGATCCGAGAGTTTTTTACTTTATAGTGGCTGAAGAACTTTTTGCTTTTTGTAACCGCCTCCGATAGGAGTATCTGTCATCGAATGTTTCTTTTTGTCTTTATCGGGTGTGCGCCAGTGCTCCTGATAGGAGTAGCCCCCGAGGCTATGTTTGGATATATGTATCGAAACATAGGCTCGAAAACTTAATTTTATGATGTCAGTGCTTCTGTATTTTTTGTCGGGTGCACGACCAGTGCTCCCGATAGGAGTAGCACCCGAGGCTACAGTCGTAATATTATATATTCGAGTGTAGTCTTAAATCTTTTCCTAGAGGAATTTACTTCTACTCCAATTTAATTTCTTTGGGTCATATCTTTTTAAAACAACCCGCAATTTCTTACAACGCTTCTGTTGTGATGTCAATGATGACGTATCTGATGCTGTTGATTTTCAGAGGACACGCCGTGACTGGACATGTCGATTGTGGGGCCATACAGCAGTAATGATGACGCGTGATAGCGTATTCAGCGGAGATTCTTGACTGCATGTCCCCTCTTCACGCAAAAATCGAGGCGTCACGTGCTGTCCTCCGTTTTTACCGCGGCCATAACTTCTTTAGGTTTTCCTTTACGGAATCGTTGGAACACGTGTCACCGTCATGTGTGCTTTGGTCGGTTCGATTTTGCATCGAACGGTTTGGACTTTACACCTTTGCTCTTTATAAGGGAAAGGAGGTGTGTTTTACTGTTTTACCTCACCTTTCCCTGCCCCATCTTCCTTACGCTCTTGCCCTCTTGCGAACTCCTGCTCTTGCTCCCTTGCAAAACTATAGTGTTTGTGCTCGTATTCCCCTTTTGCCACCATGGGCAAAAGCAAGGCCGTTGGAACTTCTGCTGTTGCCACAAAGGCCACCGGGAAGAGGGCCGTTGGATGGGCTCCCACCAAGTGCACGACGCAGGAACTTCGTGAGGCGCGGAACTCCGGCCATCTGACGGAGGGCTCCTTCAATCTCCCTGGAGACGAGGCTGCTCCCATCCCCGAGCCTGGTTGGAGGGTAATGTTCCTCTCCTTCCTCTACCGTGGTCTTTCTCTTCCTGTCCACGAATTTCTTCGTGGCCTTTTGTTTGTTTATGGCGTGCAGCTATATCAGCTCATGCCCAATTCTATTCTCCACGTCGATTCATCCCCATTGGGGCCTTTGGAAACATTTCTTCTATGTTCGTCGCAACACCACTAACACCATTGTCCACGATGTCGGTGGCGCCATTTTTTCTGTCCGATCTGATGTTGATTACTTGGACTTCAAAATCACTGATTCTTTCTAAGGTTGGAAGTCCAAGTGGTTTTATATCAAGGATCAGCCACTCGAAGTCCAATCTTTCGGGTTAGCCCCTTTGATCCTAAGAAAACCTGTCGTAAACTTGACTCCTGGGATCAGCGTCCTTCTACTGAAGAAATGGCGAAAATCCAACCCTATGTCGATCATATTTCAAAGTTGTGGCATGAGGTTGGCAAGGAATTGTCGGGTCTCCAGGTCATGGCATACTTTTTGCGGATTCACGTCCAGCCGCTTCAAGCCCGGCTTTCTGGCATGTGGGCGTACATCGGGAGGAAGGACCCGATGAGAATTTCTTCGAAAGACTTACCCTCAAGGTGTATGAGAAAAGAGTCTAGAGCTTCACCACTTTGACCGCGAAAAGCCCGGTTCCTTCAACTTGTCTTGTGGAGCCATTTAGCAAGAAAAATCGGCTTCCCGAGGTAAATTTCTGTCGCCTTCACCTTTCTTGTTTTTGTAAATGCACTTTTACTCTTTTAATGACTAGCGTTTTTTCCATGTCTTATGCTTGTGTAGGATTTTGATCATCTGAGCTCGCTTCCTCCTCTTCCTGGAAGTTGTGAGCCCCTGTCCATTCTTCCGCATCCGACGATCTCCCTATGACTAGGACTGCCGCGGATGAGGAGGAGGAGTTCTCTGCATCTGAATCTTCTTCGAAGACGCTATCTCTTCCTTCGACTGGCTCCAGAGATTTCCGCGTGGAGCGTGCTGGCGAAAAGAGGAAGCGCCCTTATGTTGTGGAAAGGGTCGAGGACTCGGATGACTCGACTACTTCCAAGCCTTTTGGTACTTCTCCGATCGCGGCTGCTCCTGCCCAGGTGAATGTGTTCTGCCTTGCGCAGGATGTGTCTTCGTAAGTATTCACTTGCTTCTTTCTTTGTTTTACCGGGTGGTTTTACTGCTGATGCTTGTTCCACTTGTGTTGTTCTTTTGCAGTGATGACGAAGATCCTCCCGCATCTCCTCTTCGCACATTTGTGGGCTGCTCTGCAAAGAAATCTCCTCTGCCATCGATGGAGCCAAAAGAAAAGCTCTTGTCTCCTGTGGAGAAGGTCATCCAGAAAGATGCCGCCACTTCATCCAAGCCACCGCCTCAGAAAAGGAAGAAAACGGTGGGTAAAGGGGTGGTGATATCTGAAGAACCTGTTGATGTGGATATGAAGGATGTAAGTCACTTTTTACTTCAGAATATTTCTTCCCGTAGCCTCTCTTTTTATTTTTTTATTTTGCCTTCATATCCTTATGTTGTGATGTTTCTTTGTGCAGCCTTTGATGCGCGAGATGGTCAGTATGGCCTCTTGTTTTATAAGAATACGTGATGAAGCCGAAGAACTGAAGGGTATGTGCTGGTCATCTTCGTAATCTCTTTGTGAAAAGTTCTTCCTCATTTTTTCATTATTTATTCACACAGCCGATGCCAAGGAATCTAGAGTTATTCGAGATGAGGCGATGAAGCGCACCGATGGTATTGAGGTTAGACTTCGAGCCGCTGAAGAGGCTTTGGAGGAGGCCAATCGGAAGGCAAAAACTGATGCCGAAGAAGTAGCCAAGCAAGCCGCTATTCGAGATGCAAATATACGACAGCGCCTGGAGGCCCTCAATGATTCATTGACCCGTAAGTTTTTGTCTTGTGCATCTTTGTTTTATTTCTTTCCTTTGGTTAGCAATCCTTTCTTCCCTTTTTGTTTTCAAAACTGACTGGCCAGAACCTGACGCTGAATGAAGATAAGAAGGTTGATCCGTTGTCGGATGCTGTTAGCACCTTGGAGACCAACAACGTTCGTGGGCGCAACCTTCTTGTCCACTCCCGCCGTGCCTTCAAGAATCTTCATGTCGAAATATTTCCATCCAAAGATGTGCCGAACAACATGAATGATCTTGTCGCCGTCTTCGGTGCTGATCCTGGCCCCCTTGTTGGTTATAGTTTGACGCAGTCGATGAGTGGTGCCGAAACTTCGATGGCTCTAGCGATGGCGCACGGTGAGAAGGTCGACTGGGAGAAGGTTAGCTGCTCTGTCCCAGTCACCCCCAATGGCCAAGCAGTTGATTTAAAGCCTTATATTAAGAGGGCCAGAAAATATTCTCGGCTGCTCCTAGGTCTGGGCTCGGGTTCGGAGAACCTTGCCGCCCTTCTTCGGTTGCCCCTGCTACGACGGGCGCTCCTTCTTCAGCTACCCTTGCTGCTCCCATAACTAGTGCTCCTTCCGCTAGTGCCGCCCTGTCTTTGAAGAACACGGCTTCATAGGCTTTGTTTTATAACCTTTATCATATCTCCCTTGCTGTTGTTGTAATGGACCTTAACTTTATCCATCTTTCCCTTGCTTATTTTTACAAGAATGCAACTTTTGAATATATGTGTGTGAGCTTGCTTTTGTATGCTGGGCATTTCTCATCTTTTTGCCTTGTCAAATTTTGAATGATTCTTCGGCTCCTTCTAGACCCGCTCAACTATCGGATGTTGTTCCGTCCTCCGTTGTAGTAGGTGCGACTAGTTCCGCCATCATGTGTACGGTAGACCCGCCGTTGTATGCTAAAAAATAGAACAAGTGAAAAAACTCGAAGGAAAATTTCGAGTTGTTCAATCGATGGTGGATGTTTTCCAATCGAAAACAAGCCTGGCCCTCAACCGCGAGGCTTTTTTCTTAGAAGAAATTTCCAGAGCAAACGAAAAGCTGTTGTGTAAGTATTCTTCCTATTTTTTCTTCGGTTGCTTTTCCGTCTTGCGAGAAATTGACACTTGTCTCCCTGATTTGCAGGCATTCAATTGTGCGAGAGGGATGAGACCTAGCGTCTGCGAAAACGAATGCAAGCTCTTATGTCTGCCTCCCGAAGTTCTGAAACAGACTTTTGGACTGATCATCGTCGCACCTATACTGTGGCATTGCTTTAGGATCGCCTATCAGAGTTGGAGCAATTCGTCGAGTGCTACCACAGATCTCTGGCTATTATTTATAATGCCATGTTTCCTCGGGATCCTCAACCTCAAACCTTGGCGGATTTGCTTGCGAAGTTTCGACAAGGTGAAAAGATCCATCACTTCATGAAGCTTCAACTTGTGGCGGGTGCTAAGCTCGCACTTTCTTGGGTACATGTGCATCATCTGACACTAGACTTGGATGATGAATCTTCGTGGCTACTGATACATTGCAAATGTATCTGTAATTTTTGATGATCCATGCTTAGTTTTATCCACTTTCTTATGTTTTGTCCACACTTTGGAGTACTTTTCGTATGATTTCTTGGACTAACCTATTAACAAGAGCCACAGTGCCAGCTGCCTGTTTTCTGCTGTTTTTGGTTCCAGGAAAGTCAGAAAATGAATATTCTCGAAATTGGACGGGACAAAAGCCAAAAATCCTATTTCACCAGAAGACTCCCGGAGCCAGAATATGAGACGGAGTGGGGCTGGGGCCCAGCCACACCACCTAGCCGAGCGGGTTGGGCCTGGCCGCGCGAGGGGGTGGTCTGGCCGCCCCAGGCACCCCTCGGTCTCCCTCTTCGCCTATAAGATGCCTTCTAACCTAAAAACTCAGGGGGGTCGACGTTTTTCCAGAAGGAGTTTTGCGCTGCCACCACCACCAGATTCCACGGAACAACACCAGAAACTCCGTTCTGGCACCCTGCCAGGACGGGGAATTGGAGGAGATCATCACCATCATCATCACCATCGCTTCTCCATCGACCATCCATGTTTCCCCCATCTATGAGTGAGTAATCCCCCGCTGTAGGCTATGGGGATGGTAGGGATTGGATGATATCATTCATGTAATGGCATCAGATTGTTAGGGCATGGTGCCTAGTATCTTCTATTAGTGCTTTATGACTTTGTTGTGACTTGTTATGCTTAATGCTTGTCACTAGGGCCCGAGTGCCATGATTTCAGATCTGAACATGTTATTGATTCATTATGATAGTATTGTTTTTGGTCTTATCTACAAGTTGTATACACACGTTGTTGTCCGAAACCAATGGCCCCGAAGTGACAGAAATCGGGATAACCGGAGGCAATGGCTTTGATGTAAGGATCACATGTGTTCACGGAGTGTTAATGCTTTGCTCCGGTGCTCTATTAAAAGGAGCACCTTAATTGCCAGTAGTTCCCTTGAGGCCCCGCTGCAAACGGGCTAGCAGGACAAAAGATGTTGTGCAAGTTCTCATTGCGAGCACGTATGACTATATATGGGACACATGCCTAGGATTATCTAGTACTTGGATGTTTTATCTTATTTATCTGCAATTTCCTTATGTTCTGATTGCCATGTGAATTATCTTGTCCATGCAACGCCCGTCCATCCATCCTTATGCCTACCGCACTCGAATCCTACTGTTTACTGCTATTGTTACTACTGTCTTTACTTTACTACTGCTGTTACTTTACTATTCCTACTACAAAACTGTTGCTACTGATAAACTGCTATGAGCAAGATTGTTTCTAGGTGCAGCTAAATTGACATCTCAGTTGTTAAGGCTTATAAATATTCTTTGGCTCCCGTTGTGTCGAATCAATAAATTGGGTTTCACTTCCCTCGAAAATACTGTGATACACCCCCTATACTTCTGGGTCATCAGCTACCTTCTCCTTCCGATGGTGACCTTATTGATATGGCGCCTCATTACGCCGCTGCTCGTAGACCTACCATTAGAATTATCCGAAAGTGTTTGGAGGCAGACGAAGAGTTTTTTGTAAACTTTCCTATTTGATTATCTCCTTTGTGAGCCTTTGTACTTTGTGTGAAACTACTTTATACTTGTCAAAAAGGTCGTATGTTTTAAACGAGATTTTGATTGTATGTTGTATTCTCTTGTTTTGAGGACCCGGCGAACTGATGTTTGCTGGCTATAGAAATTTGTATCTTCGCAGAATACTTTATTTATTTACTGAAAATTGTGGATGGAAGTACATTGTAATGGCATGATCGTCTGGCCATTGGACTTTATTGAATGTAAAGTACGTCTACGTGAAGATTTTTTTAAGAACTTCGGCTTCTGTTGTTGGGGTTCTTCATCATGCTCCGCATCGTGGTGCTCTCGTCTTGTCGATGAGTGGAATTTCCTATGCGGGGCCTATATTGGAGGCCGCATAGGTTGCTTTTGCGAGACCATTGCATTCTTGCTCTTCCGATATTTTCTTTTTGCGGGTGTGTCCTTCATGTGTTGACTCCTCATCCGCTAATTTCAGCTATCCGAGTTCCACCTCTATCCCGAAAGGTTCTGAGATTTTGTTGAATTCCCGATCGTAGCTTTCTGCGCGACTGAAGCTTCCTTTGACTGTTATGATCCCATTGGGGGCTAGCATTTATAGTACTAGATATGCGTAGTGAGGTACTGCCATGAACCTAGCGAAAGTTGGTCGTCCCAGGATCGCGTGGTACTGCTTACTCAAAATGTTGAGCTCGTTGGGGAACCCCAAGAGGAAGGTATGATGAGTATAGCAACAAGTTTTCCCTCAGTTATGAAACCAAGGTTAGGGAACCAGTAGGAGCAAGGAAACACCTCCAAGGTGTTGTTTCCAACTTGGAATCCTGCACAACACAACCACAGAACTTTGTCCTCAACTTACAGTGAGGTTGTCAATCTCACCGGTTTTGCTGAAAATGAAGGATTAAACATATTGTGTGGAAGATAGTAATTGCTTGCAGAAAGTAAACAGAAAACAATAAACAGTTGTAGGTTGATGGTAAAATAATGGACCGGGGTCCATAGTTCACTAGTGGTGACTCTCTTTAAGATAGATGACATGTTGGGTGAACAAATTACAGGGGGGAAATTGACAAACATCGAGAAAGCATACATGCATATACTAATCATCTTGACTCCTATGAGATTTGATTGGAAATTACAACATTATACATAGACAGTAATCCAACTGCATCTATGACTAATAATCCACCTTCAGGTTATCATCCGACCCCCCCTCCAGTATTAAGTTGCAAGCAACAGATAATTGCATTAAGCAAAGTGTGTAAAGTAAACAATATGATTGTTCTATGAACAAAGGATTGTTGTTTTCTCCCTAGTAGCAACAACACATCTAGTACCTTAGAGATTTCTGTCACTTCCCCAGATTACTAGAGGCATGAACCCACTATCGAGCATAAATACTCTCTCTTCGAGTTGCTAGCATCTACTTGGCCAAGATAGCTACTAACAACGGAAAGCATGCAAGATCACAAATAACAAAGACATGATAGAATCAATAATCAATCTGAAATAGAATCTCAATATCCATCGGATCCTCGCAAACACAACATGTAGGATTACAAATAGATGATCTTGATCATGAACGGAGCTCACAAGATCTAAACATGATACAACAAAGGAGAAGAACTAACCATCTAGCTACTACATGGACCCGTAGTCCAAGGATGAACTACTCACACATCACACCGGAGGCAGGCATGGTGATGAAGAAGGCCTCTAGGGTGAATTCTCCCCTCCGGCAGGGTGCCGGGAAGAGCTTCAGATCCCTCCCGATCTAGGGATGGAGATGACGGCGGCTACAGACTCTTTCGTGGAATTTTGATCGGGTTCTTAGGGTTTCTGTATCGGAGGCAATATATAGGCGAAGAGGGAGGCCGAGGGGGTGCCCGAGGCGGCCGCACCACCCCTGGCACGGGCCAGGCCTGGCCGCGCGGCTAGGTGGTGTGGCTGTCCCATGGCCCCACTCCGTCTCGTCTTTGGATCCGTGTTCCCCTCAGTGAAATATTGACTTTGGCTTTTGTCCTATCCAATTCTGAGAATATTCATTTTCTGACTTTTTGGAACCAAAAACAGCAGAAAACAGGTAACTGGCACTGTGGCATCTTGTTAATAGGTTAGTCCAAGAAAGTGTGTAAAAATATTCTAAAGTGGGGACAAAACATAAGAAAGTAGATATAAAAGAAGCATGGAACATCAAAAATTATGGATACGTTAGCAACGTATCAGGTACTGAGATGGCCAGTCCATGACTTCAAATTCTAGCTTTTCTCGCCTGAAGTTGGTCGTTGACCCAAAGACTACGTCGAGATGGAATTTGCCCAATGGAATTTTGGCTTTCCCTGAAACTATCCCGTGAAAAGTTATGTCTGTAGGTGCTAGGTTCGTCATGGACTAGTTCATGGCCCGCAGAGTTTTGCCGTAAATCAGGTTGATGCCGCTTCCTGCATCCAAGAACACTTTGCTCATGTCAAACCCGCCAATTTGCGCTTCCACTATTAATTCTGACTGTCCTGGTTGAGGGACCCATAGTGGATGGTCAGCTCTGCTGAAAGTAATTTCTTGTTCTAACCAATGGAGGTACTCCGGTGTAGGAGGTGGTTTTGTTACTACCAAGTTTACTTGTTTAGTGATCAATTTCTGTGTTCTATTAGAGGGTGGCCCTTTTTTGGATCATTGACATTGCTCCCTTTGACCTGGGACATTTGTCGCCTTGGTGTATTATACTTTGCGGCTGCCCTACTAGCGGATGCCCCTATGGTGGAGGTGGCGCGCCGATGGCCAAAGCGCCAGGTGCAGTAGCGTAGCCTCGATTTGCTGCATCGGTGATACATTGCAAATGTATCTATAATTTTTGATGTTCCATGCTTGGTTTTATCTACTTTCTTATGTTTTTTCCACACTTTGGAGTACTTTTCATATGATTTCTTGGACTAACCTATTAACAAGATGCCACAGTGCCAGTTTCCCGTTTTCTGCTGTTTTTGGTTTCAGGAAGTCAGAAAATGAATATTCTCGGAATTGGACAGGACAAAAGCCAAAGTTCCTATTTTACCGGAAGACTCACGGAGCCAGAAGCAGAGACGAAGGAGGGCCAAGGCCTGGCCACACCATATGGTGGCGCGGGCTAGCCCTGGTCGCGCCACCAGGTGGTGTGGGCCCCCTGGCACTCCACCGACCTTGCCTCTTTCGCCTATAAGAGCCTCCCGATACCAAAACCCTAGACAGTCAATCAGAAATCCACGAAAAGTTCCGCAGCACCGCCGCCACCGAAGGGGAGATTCGGGGGACAGAAAGTCTCTATTCCGGCGCCCTGCCGGGACGGGGAAGTGCCCCCGGAGCCATCTCCATCGATCTCCACCGCCATCTCCATCACCATTGCTGATTCCCATGATGAGGAGGGAGTAGTTCTCTCTCGAGGCTAAGGGTTCTACCGGTAGCTATGTGTTCATCTCTCTATCTATGCATGATCTTGTTTTGGTCATGAGCTTGTAATCTATAGATCTACCTTGCTACTCAAGTGCTTTAATAGATCTCTGCTCTCCCCATGTGTGTGAAAGTGACAGCGTGCTCACCATGGTGGCACTTAGGCTAGAGATTACAAATACTTGTTATGAGTTATATTTGGAGTTGGATGTCTTTATGAAATTGTGGTGTTTGTTGGAACCATCTAGTGCTCAAGATGACAGTGTGGGGTTTTCTAGATGGGAAAGGCTTACTTTGAGGTGTGCTGTTATAGCCCTACCATGGATTAGAGTGTCCAACCGGAGAGTAGTTCAGAGTAGTATCATGCAGAGAATATATTTATGAGAGTATTCACTAGTGAAAGTATGATCCCTAGGCCTTGTTTCTAAGCATTGATCTGTTACATGTTTGCTTGTTTTCATCTTTATTTCAGTTTGTCTTTAGTCTCTTCCACGCCATCAAGTTATTTTCTATCACCGTTACCACTTATAATTATCCATACCACTTGTATTTCACTATCTCTTCGCCGAACTAGTGCACCTATACACCTGACAAGTGTATTGGTTGTGTTGGGGACACAAGAGACTTCTTGTATCTTGATTGCAGGGTTGCTTGAGAGGGGATACCTTTGACCACTTCCTCCCTGAGTTCGATAAACCTTGGGTAATCCACTTAAGGGAAAACTTGCTGCTGTTCTACAAACCTCTGCACTTGGAGGCCCAACAACTGTCTACAAGAATAGAAGTGCGTAGACATCAATCGGTTGCCCTTGCATTGCATAGTTCTTGCATTTTCAAGAATGTTCAGCAGTCCTTTAAGAGATGATTTGATCGCCTTTTCCCTATTGAGTCGACGTAGTAGTGCATATTGCAGGGTCCTTCCAACATTTGTCCTGTTGACATAGGTGGGTCTCGATTCGTCGACTGGTATCATTGCTGCAACTGGCTTCCCCCGATGTTGTCCCTATTGCCATGGTATCCATTTTTGTAATCGTCATTTCATCGGTTGTCCCCTCTAGAGAAACTTGCTGCAACGTAACTAGGTGTATGGAACCCATCACTGGTTCGTTGTCTTCGGTCGTTGTTGCACTTGTATCTGTCGTCTTCGAGTGAACGGGACCTTTTGGTGTGTACTGCATCCTCTCCATCAGCCCAACGATTGGCTATTTCCATCAGATGTGAAATTGTCTTTGGCTTGGTTCGTCCTAGTTCTTCAATAAACTCATGTAGACGAAGTCCATAATTGAAGGCGTCGATTGCTCTCTCGTCAGATATTGCTTCAGCCGAATTTTTGTGATGTTCCATCATTGGATGAAGGCTCGTATTGATTCCCCTGGCTTTTGTTTGCAGGCCCGCAATTGCTCCAAAGATGCAGGTCACTTGAATGTAGACTGGAAGTTTCTAATAAATTTGTCTTCAAGTCTGTTCTAGTTACTGATAGAATCTTTGGTAGTTGTTTTAGCCAAGAGCGTGCTACACCAGTTAGGTGTAGCTGCAAGCTTTGCATCGCAGTAGCTTTGGATCCGCCTTGTAGTCTGACAGTTTCCAGATAGTCAGTCAGCCAAGCTTCAGGTTCTTGTAGGCCGTCATACTTTTGGTGATCCTGGGGTAGCTTAAAATCTTTTGGCACCGGGGTCTTGCGAACCCGTCGGGTAAAGCAGCTCGCTCCGCATAATTCTTGCTCTTCCTCGCTTTCGCCATCATGGTATCCTCGGGTGCTGCGTTCTTCTCTGGATCGATCGATCCTTCGCTGGGTGATTGATGACCCACAAGTATAGGGGGTGTATCGCAGTATTTTCGATAAGTAAGAGTGTCGAACCCAACGAGGAGCAGAAGGTGCTGGCTAGTGGTATGGATCAGGAATTCTCTGCAAATACTTAGCAAACGGATTTTTAGGGTTTTTTGATAAAGCAAGTAAACAAAGTACGAGTAAATAAAAGACAGTAGGAATAAATGCAGCAAGTGGCCCAATCCTTTATGCAGCAAAGGACAAGCCGGTTGTATTACTTAAGATGACCAAACGTTCTCGAGGACACATGGGAAGACTGTCAAGTGCTTTCGCTTCATATAGCTGATTAATCTTCTCTAGCTTGTTAAGTGTTGTGTGGGTGAACCTGTGCTAATGTACCGCCCCATCCAAGACTAATACATACTTGTCATTATACCCCTTGCAAACATCCGTAAGTACAAGAAAGTAATTAAGGTAGAAACCTAACCATAGCTTTAAACTCTAAGACCCTTACGTCCCTTGTGAAATGGTTTCCTAACGGGGGTTCAGGTTTCTGTCACTCCGGCAACCCCTACGATTAGTAGCCAAATACACAATGCATTCCCCTAGGCCCATATAGGTGAAGTGTCATGTAGTCGACGTTCACATGACACCACTAGAAGAAGTACACCACAACTTAAATAACAATCTATTGAATCTTTCTCAACACAACTCCACTACTAACAACAAGACTTCTCCCATGTCCTCAAGAACAAAACAAACTACTCACAAGACATCATATGGATCATGATCAGAGATGGAATAATGATGTATAACAATCTGAACATAAATAATAATTCAATGGTTCACTCAATATCAACTACAAGGAGTAATCAACACCGGGAAAGTTTCCCCTATGAACTATGCAAGATTCAACCCAATTGTTACAGCAATATGGAGATGGTGATGAGGGTGCTGATGGTGATGATGGTGGTGATGATGATGATCCCGATGAAGTCCAACTTGATGGTGGTGTTGATGGCGACGATCTCCCCTCTCCAGGAAGGAATTCCTCCGGCAGAAATTTGTCTGTCGGAGAGATCTTTCTCTCTCGGTGTTTTCCGCCCCGCAGAGGCGACGGAATGTTTCTATGGTCGCTCTCCGAGTCTTAGGGTTTCGGGAGGATGATATACGCCAGAGGGGAGAGGCTGGAGTGGGCTAGGACGGCCACACCACCTCCAGGCGTGGCCTAGGCCTGCCCGCGCCATGGGGTGGTGTGGGCCCCCTGTAGCCCACCTCCACTCCATCTTCTGGCATCCTTAGTCTTCTGGAAAAATAGGATTTTCCGTATATTTTCCTGGATTTTCTAATCTTCGCGAATTTTGCCTCCAAACAACACCTTCTCCATCAGAATCCTGACTGCAGCGGTCCATGCTCCAAAAGTCATCAACCATGCAAAAATAGATGAAATAACATAAGTATCACCTCTCAATACGAAATATATCAATGAATAATAGTGAATTAAGACATAGAATAGTGATGCAAAATGGACGTATCAACTCCCCCCAAGCTTCGACTTCGCTTGTCCCCAAGCGAAACTGAGCTCAAATAAACATGACCTTAGGTTTATGGAGTGAAGAGTCGATAAAAGAATACGGACAAGAAGCATCACATTCATCAAATACATAGATCATAATAGAAGACAACTCACTATTATACAACTCAACTTGCAATGAGTAAAGGAAACACAATAAAGATACATAAAGTGAATCATAATTGGTAATGGCAAACTTAGCTCTTGGTCGAAGAATAGTTGATAATTTGCTGGAGTTCACAAATAGCTGGTTTTTCAATGATAGCTTTCAAAGTAGTAAACATCAAGATAAGAGCAATGTGCAAAACAAGGAACATAAGACATGATTGAATAAATCATCATATGAATGAATGAAACACAACAACTCAAAATACTTGCTGAGATAGAAGGGAGTAGGTTTACTGACTCAACTACAAAGTAAAAGAAAGGCCCTTCAAAGAGGGAAGCAGGGATTGCAAGTCTCATAAAGAGCTCCCAAAAATTATGATACTTACTAGCTTTCAGCTCTCATTGCCCCTATCATAGGCATCTTTAGGTGATTAAGGTTAAAGTGATCAAAAATGAGGATATGCATTGACAAGTTGTAAATTGAGAATCTCATGTCCCTTGAATACGAGGGCCGCTCCTCATGCTACTCAAGTTTAGTCACCGGTAAGTTCTTGTCATCGTAAGCATATGTGTATCATAGAGAACCGCCAACGGGGTACCCCTTGCCCGATGATTCCGAAGAATCCCCATATCAAAATGACAAGGCAAGAAGACAACAAGTATCTCAACAATCTTCTTATTTACCATGGGAATATGGTGCTTTTTTCTCTCTTTACTCTTTTCATAATATCTCTTTTTTTCTTCTTTTTCTATTTTTCTCAATCTCTATATCTTTTTTTATAAGAAGAATTGCTTCATACATACTCGTTATGGTTACGCTGCAGGTTTCCACCATGTCAGCATGGATTAGACCAGCGGCCCAGGCGTTTCTCTAACACATATGCATAACTCCATGGACTTACAAGCTCCCCTTTCATTTCACACCGACGACATCCATAGACAAAAGAACATGATATCAACTTGGTACAAAGTACAAGTGCAATGTTGAAAGCGTTCCCCATGACAGCATGGTTCTGCTAATTCACAACTTACAAAGCGCAAGCATATACGCAACATAGGTGAGCACAATGGTTCAAGTTTATTAAGTGCAAGAAAGTAAAGTGTGCCATCAAGTTCGTGAGAGCTTTAATCACTAATTTTCACATAGCAAGTTTAATTTGGGAGGTAGATAAAACAGGAATTTACTTGGAATAGCAATAATGCTACTAGGTAGGTATGGTGGACACAAATGGCAAAGGTTTTGGTTTAAGGGATTGGATGCACGAGAAGAATACACTCTCAGTACAGGTTTTTGGCTAGCAAGGCTGGGTAGCAAGTACAAGAGTTGAAGGAAACAACCAAGCAGACAAATGATAAAGACAAACATGCAATCTTCCTTGGAAGCACAAAAGATCTTAACTAGAGAATACTAGACTTATGGGCAAATCAAGAAAGAAAGATGATGAAATTATTTTTCTCTAGAGTACTTCTATCTTTTTCTTTTCAACTCTCAAAAAGGTGTTACTACTGACCGAGCCAGGTTTGCCAAAACCAAGTAAATTAACTCAATGATCCCAAAGTGATACCAATACTAACAACAAGATAAATCATATAACCACGAATTGAAAACTAATATAAGCTATGCAAAAGAGTAAATGATAGAACTTCTCATTAATATTCCATAACGGCAACTCACACCAAGGGATACATATCTAACGAGAGAGGGGACACTTCCATAATGCAAACCATACTACATAATAACTCCTCTATTCATGATATGACTCTACTAATAAGGTAAAAAGATAGAAGATAGTGATGAGATACCGCGGCACTCCCCCAAGCTTGGAACAAACCAAGGGGATGCCAAACCTGATGACGAATTCCTCCTTCAGTGGTGGTGGTATCCTCTTGATGAGCTCCTTGATCAGTTTCCCCAAGTACTCAATCTCGAAGGTGAGATTACGAATCAGTTGTGAGTTTTGCTCAATGCGGCTCATGATCATGTCGAGTTGAGAATTCCAGCTCTTGCTATTATTTCCCCACTCTTCCTCCTTGAAATCTTCTTTTCCTGCATGGCTAGAACGAGGCAAATCCCAATTGGAGGGTAATTTCCCCTTGGGCATATTCTGGTATTGATGCTCATGGATAACAGTATGGAAAGGATTCTTGGTGCGTGGAGGAAGTGACCAGGGATCTGAACGGTGATGAGGAGGCTTCCCTCCAATGGCTGGATTTTCCACCACTCCAATGCTTGCAATGGTAGTGCCAGTGTGCGGGTGTTGTCCTTGCTCCTCTTCACCTTCACTCTTGATCTCCTTCTCCTTCCCGGGGTCTTGGGGGTCTTCCTCCATAGGCTCCTTCCCTTTATCCTTGGCGGACACCATTGTGTTTCTAAGCTTTCAAAGAGTATGTCCTGGCAGAAACAGATCGAAACAAAAACACGACGAAAACACGATATACGGACCTCGGGGATCCGGGGGGTTATATATTACGAAGTTTCACATCAAAAGGAAGGTACTGGGTGAAAACGAGTCGGAGGCGGAGTCCTGGGTGGCCTCACCACCTGGTGGCGCGGCCAGGGGTGGGCCCGCGCCATGGGGTGGTGTGGGCCACCCCGGCTCCGGTTCTGTCCCTTTTTCGCTTCAAAACTTTCCTTATTGACTGAAAACTGCAAAAATATAGTTGGATTGTATTTTCGCGGAACTTTTCTTACCAGAACTGTTACCTAGTTGGAAACAGACTCTGTAGATCTCTGAATTTGGTATCTAGTAGATTCTTCTGGAGTCATCTCTTGAATATCAATATCTTCATCTTCATACACTTATTACTTGAGTCATAAAGCCCTTCTCTTCCTTATTACACCATTGTCTCCACTTCCTGGAAATTTCTTTCACATAAAACTTCACACAATTCTCATTAGCAACATTAGTATAAGTGAAGTGATAAAACCTTTTGAGTCCAACTTCAACTGAAAACCATCAAAACAAAAGCTACTAAAGCAAATCCTTCCGAAAACCCAAAAAGGAAATCGGAT
The DNA here is from genome assembly GCA_916181665.1 of Avena sativa. Lineage (NCBI taxonomy): Eukaryota > Viridiplantae > Streptophyta > Magnoliopsida > Poales > Poaceae > Avena > Avena sativa. The sequence continues at coordinate 631,481,455 of OV702288.1, forward strand.
AAAGAAGCAGATGCAAGAGTGGCTAAATCTGTCAAAACAGACCAGCAGGTAAAGATAAATTTTTTCGAAAATCTTCTGTTGCTCAAATCAAAAAGTGAAAAACTAACTAAAGTTAAATAACAACCTGGGGAAGAAGCACAAAAAATTACAGCTCAATCCGACATACAGAGATCTCTCACGATTTTTTACGGTGAAGCACAAAAATCTGTTTCGGGACAGCAACTTCCCCAAATCTTACTTCTCTCTCATTAGAGGTTGATTTTGACACAAAAACCAAACGAAACGGATAAGGAGCGGTTATTACCGGAGTAATAACTTCCAATACTCAAAGAAACAAAAACAAACTAAAATCAAAAACAAATTGGGTTGTCTCCCATAAAGCTCTTTCTTTATAGCCATTAAGATGGGCATGATAATTTTGAAGAAGCTCTCATAGGGATATGAATTGAAGTGAAAGAGAGCATTAAGAAGCAAAAACACACACGCATTTAAGTCTAACCCACTTCCTATGCAAGGGGATTTTGTAAACAAACAAGTTATTGAAACCAAAGGCAACTTGCATAAGAAGGCAAAAGAAGTGCAACATAAAAACTTTCAGCATAAAACGAGGAAACTTGATATTATTGAGATACATAAGAACACTTTTCCCTCTCTCATAGTAACTTTCAGTATCATGCATAAACTTAACAATATAGCTATCACAAGGACTATCATAGCAATGATCACTTATTCTAACAGAAAACACGGGAATAGTAGCTCTCATAACACTACTTTGTGAAACAATATTAGAGGTATCCTTACAAAGGATAGGGTGTCCCTCTTTTTCATATTTAGTGACAAAGTCTTTCACACTTGATATTATAGGTTCAGCAACCATTTGTTTACCAGGTTCAATAGCTTTACTCATACTTTCATTAACCATACTAACTATCATAGCATGTTCCTTTACCTTAACTGGGAAAGGCATTTTCTCAATATAAGGCTCAGGTAAGACATGATTAGTAGTATAAACTTCAGTATTTCTCGCTGGAACACTCTTAACAACATCTTTATAAGGTTCATGATACTTATTCCACTTCTTTTCAGGCACTTCAATGTAAGAAGCAAAAGCCTTAAAATAAGAAGCAATAACTTGAGAGTCTAGACCATAAGCATTTTTAATATTTTGAAAGTCATCAGTTCCCATAAAAGATTCAATGCATTCATAATCATAATTTATACCTGACTTTCTACCTTTTTCATTCTCCCAAGCTTCAGCATTGTCTTGAATACGGTCTAGAAGGTCCCATTTAGCCTCTTCTTTCATGCGAGTGAATGATCCAGCACAAGAAGCATCCAATAAATCTTTGTCATGTAGAGAGAGCCTTGCATAAAAGTTATTGATAATAATATTGTTGGGGAGCTCATGAATGGGACATTTGAGCATTAGTAACTTCAATCTCCCCCAAGCTCGAGCTGTACTCTCTCCATCAATAGGCCAAAAGTTGTATATTTGATTCCGATCTTTATGAATCTCACTAGGAGGATAAAACTTTGAGTAAAAGAGAGGCACTATTTCCTCCCATTCCAGAGCTTGACCATTCTTCAGCAGCTTATACCAGTCCTCAGCTCTTCCTTTCAGTGATAATGAGAATAACTTCTTCTTAACTTGATCTGTAGTAATACCTGCACACTTGAACAACCCGCATAATTCGTGTATAAAGAGTAAATGATCACCGGGATGGACAGTTCCATCTCCAACATAGTAGTTATCCATAACACGATCAATAATTCTTGTAGGTATTTTGAAAACATCATTCTCAGCAGATGGTGGCTTATCTACTACCTTAGCAGTGGTAGTAGCATTACCAAATAAGAAACTCAGTGAATTATCAATAACGAAAATAAAGCAACTAGCAGAAGTAAACAATACTCACAGTAGAAGTTTCCTTTACCAGTTTCACTCTCCAATAGCGCTTCACTCCCTGGCAACAGCGCCAGAAAATAGTCTTGATGACCCACAAGTATAGGGGGTGTATCGCAGTATTTTCGATAAGTAAGAGTGTCGAACCCAACGAGGAGCAGAAGGTGCTGGCTAGTGGTATGGATCAGGAATTCTCTGCAAATACTTAGCAAACGGATTTTTAGGGGTTTTGATAAAGCAAGTAAACAAAGTATGAGTAAATAAAAGACAGTAGGAATAAATGCAGCAAGTGGCCCAATCCTTTATGCAGCAAAGGACAAGTCGGTTGTATTACTTAAGATGACCAAACGTTCTCGAGGACACATGGGAAGACTGTCAAGTGCTTTTGCTTCATATAGCTGATTAATCTTCTCTAGCTTGTTAAGTGTTGTGTGGGTGAACCTGTGCTAATGTACCGCCCCATCCAAGACTAATACATACTTGTGATTATACCCCTTGCAAACATCCGTAAGTACAAGAAAGTAATTAAGGTAGAAACCTAACCATAGCTTTAAACTCTAAGACCCTTACGTCCCTTGTGCAATGGTTTCCTAACGGGGGTTCGGGTTTCTGTCACTCCGGCAACCCCTACGATTAGTAGCCAAATACACAATGCATTCCCCTAGGACCATATAGGTGAAGTGTCATGTAGTCGATGTTCACATGACACCACTAGAAGAAGTACACCACAACTTAAATAACAATCTATTGAATCTTTCTCAACACAACTCCACTACTAACAACAAGACTTCTCCCATGTCCTCAAGAACAAAACGAACTACTCACAAGACATCATATGGATCATGATCAGAGATGGAATAATGATGTATAACAATCTGAACATAAACAATAATTCAATGGTTCACTCAATAGCATCAACTACAAGGAGTAATCAACACCGGCAAAGTTTCCCCTATGAACTATGCAAGATTCAACGCAATTGTTACAACAATATGGAGATGGTGATGAGGGTGCTGATGGTGATGATGGTGGTGGTGATGATGATGATCCCGATGAAGTCCAACTTGATGGTGGTGTTGATGGCGACGATCTTCCCTCTCCGGGAAGGAATTCCCACGGTAGAAATCTGTCTGCCGGAGAGATCTTTCTCTTTCGGTGTTTTCCTCCCCGTAGAGGCGGCGGAATCTTTCTATGGTTGCTCCCCGAGTCTTAGGGTTTCGGGAGGATGATATACGCTAGAGGGGAGAGGCTGGAGTGGGCCAGGGCGGCCACACCACCTCCAGGCGCGGCCTAGGCCTGCCCACGCCATGGGGTGGTGTGGACCCCCTGTGGCCCACCTCCACTCCATCTTTTGGCATCCTTAGTCTTCTGGAAAATAGGATTTTCCGTATATTTTCCCGGATTTTCTGATCTTCGTGAATTTTGCCTCCAAACAACACCTTTTCCATCAGAATCCTGACTGCAGCGGTCCATGCTCCAAAAGTCATCAACCATGCAAAAATAGATGAAATAACATAAGTATCACCTCTCAATATGAAATATATCAATGAATAATAGTGAGTTAAGACATAGAATAGTGATGCGAAATGGATGTATCAGTGATGTCTTTTCTCGCGTCGTTTCGCGGTTTTGATTCTAAAAATTGGACCTGTGGTGGCGATCGTGATCGTCGGGTGTGACCTCCTTGCCGAGGGCTGCTATGACAGCGTGGGGATATGTTGGGTTGCCTCATGGTTCTTTTATCCGCTTGTGCGAGAGATTCTCCTACCAGGTCGAGATTCATTAGGGCGGAGCGATGGAGCTGCACGAGGATCGTCGGGTGCGGGCTGTGTTATAAGTAGGTATGTTTGTGCGGCCACAATGGCTGCCTGAGCTGTTTTTGCCTTGATATTTCCATCTTGGTGTATCGACATGAATGATAGATCAAGGTCTCGGATTAGTCCGCTCCTCCCTTCTTCAGGGATACCCCGCAACCTGGATGTTCCTCTCCTTGGCGATGCTCCTCCTGTTACGCTCCTGGATCCTCGGGTGGAGCTTAACTATGCTCACCATATGCTAGATTCGTCGGTGACCCTTTTCCTTTCGTTGAGTTGCCTCTGCATCCTGAGTAGATCTCTCTTTTTGCGATGAAGCAGATATTGGTATGCCAATAGGTCTTTGTGGGTAGCATCCGTTGTCATTGGAACCGCACCCGCGATTGCTGCTCTTGTTTCTCCCATGCACTGGCTTGTAAGCTAAGGGTTTGCCTCTCACCTCCGTGTGGTTGCTCTTCCTCTCGATTTGCGTGGTTAACTATTGGGTCTCCCCTGTTTCCTTGGCTTCCTTCATTGTCATGACTTCCTGCATTATGGTTTGAAAGTATATCGTCAGGATTAAAAATTGGGTTACCATTGGAGTCTTGCTGGGTCGTAGCGTCTCCGATGATCACGCATACTTGGTGCTGAGTGGCATATGGACTAGTAACGTCATTGTTTGCACTGATGGAGATGTTGTCGGTTGAGCCAGTAAAGTCCATCAGTTTTTGTTCTGGATAGATTTCCGCCATCCGAATTCCGAAGTCAATGCTTTCACTGCTTTATTTGGGTTCCGAATTTGCTGGGCTTGCTTCACGTGGTGGGGTTAACTGTGGGTCAGATCCGAACGAGAGATTGTCATAAAGACCATAAATATCCCCTAGATTCATCTCGATTTGCTCGCTTTCATCGCCTGCTTCGATGTATGCTCCGGCTTCCATTGAGGATCAGACGGAAGATATCAGTACCTCTGTAGGTGCAGCTTTATGGGTGGGCGGGCGTGGATCTACTTTGGTGCTTGGTAGAGAGTGTTCTGCCGAATCCGTGGTTCCAGCGTTCAGGTTTCCATAGACGGCTTTGATGACCCACAAGTATAGGGGGTGTATCATAGTATTTTTGATAAGTAAGAGTGTCGAACCCAACGAGGAGCAGAAGGTGCTGGCTAGTGGTATGGATCAGGAATTCTCTGCAAATACTTAGCGAACGGATTTTTAGGGGTTTTTGATAAAACAAGTAAACAAAGTACGAGTAAATAAAAGACAGTAGGACTAAATGCAGCAAGTGGCCCAATCCTTTATGCAGCAAAGGACAAGCCGATTGTATTACTTAAGATGACCAAACGTTCTCGAGGACACATGGGAAGACTGTCAAGTGCTTCCGCTTCATATAGTTGATTAATCTTCTTTAGCTTGCTAAGTGTTGTGTGGGTGAACCTGTGCTAATCTACCGAACTTCCTAGGACTAATACATACTTGTGATTATACCCCTTTCAAACATCCGTAAGTACAAGAAAGTAATTAAGGTAGAAACCTAACCACAACTTTAAACTCTAAGACCCTTACGTCCCTTGTGCAATGGTTTCCTAACGGGGGTTCAGGTTTCTGTCACTCCGGCAACCCCTACGATTAGTAGCCAAATACACAATGCATTCCCCTAGGCCCATATAGGTGAAGTGTCATGTAGTCGACGTTCACATGACACCACTAGAAGAAGTACACCATAACTTAAATATCAAACCATTGAATCTTTCTCAACACAACTCCACTACTAACAACATGACTTCTCCCATGTCCTCAAGAACAAAACGAACTACTCATAAGACATCATATGGATCATGATCAGAGATGGAATAATGATGTATAACAATCTGAACATAAACAATAATTCAATGGTTCACTCAATAGCATTAACTACAAAGAGTAATCAACACCGGGAAGGTTTCCCCTATGAACTATGCAAGATTCAACTCAATTGTTACAGCAATATGGAGATGGTGATGAGGGTGCTGATGGTGCTGATGATGATGATCCCGATGAAGTCCAGCTTGATGGTGGTGTTGATGGCGACGATCTCCCCTCTCCGGGAAGGAATTCGCTCGGTAGAAATCTGTCTGCCGGAGAGATCTTTCTCTCTTGGTGTTTTCCACCCCGCAGAGGCAGTGGAATCTTTCTGTGGTCGCTCCTCGAGTCTTAAGGTTTCAGGAGGATAATATACGCCAGAGGGGAGAGGCTGGAGTGGGCCAGGGTGGCCACACCACCTGCTGGCGCGGCCTAGGGCTGCCCGCGCCAGGGGGTGGTGTGGGCCCCCTGTGGCCCATCTCCACTCCGTCTTCTGGCATCCTTAGTCTTCTGGAAAAATAGGATTTTCCGTATATTTTCCCGGATTTTCTGATCTTCGCGAATTTTGCCTCCAAACAGCACCTTTTCCATCAGAATCCTGACTGCAGCGGTCCATGCTCCAAAAGTCATCAACCATGCAAAAACAGATGAAATAACATAAGTATCACCTCTCAATACGAAATATATCAATGAATAATAGTGAATTAAGACATAGAATAGTGATGCAAAATGGACGTATCAACTCCCCCCAAGCTTAGACTTCGCTTGTCCCCAAGCGAAACTGAGCTCAATAAACATGGCCTCAGGTTTATGGAGTGAAGAGTCGATAAAAGAATACGGACAAGAAGCATCACATTCATGAAATACATAGATCATAATAGAAGACAACTCACTATTATATAACTCAACTTGTAATGAGTAAAGGAAACACAATAAAGATACATAAAGTGAATCATAATTGGTAATGGCAAACTTAGCTCTTGGTCGAAGAGTAGTTGATAATTTGCTGGAGTTAACTAGTTTTTCAAATATAGCTTTCAAAGTAGTAAACGTCAAGATAAGAGCAATGTGCAAAACAAGGAACATAAGACATGATTGAATAAATCATCATATGAATGAATGAAACACAACAACTCAAAATACTTGCTGAGATAGAAGGGAATAGGTTTACTGACTCATCTACAAAACAAAAGAAAGGCCATTCGCAGAGGGAAGCAGGGATTGCAAGTCTCATAAAGAGCTCCCAAAGATCCGTCGGAGGAACCGGACGTGTTGTCGCCTCCGATCCCAGGGCGCCCATAGATATATAGGCTGACGTTCAACCACCGGCGGCGCACCCACTACAACTACAACCGGACCGCCGGCGAGCCTTTCTCGTTTGAGATGATGGACTACGTCTTTCTGCCGGAGCACCAGTAACGTGTTGCGCTCGCAGACGTGCACGACGAGCTCCAGAAAGCGGTGCAGGCCAATCCTGACGACATGCACCTGCGTGCCCGCCTCTCCCAAGCTATAGAGGAGTTACAAACGCAGGAAGCAATCTACCGCTCTCTCGAAGAAGAATGGGGTCTCACCGACCCACTGGCGCTGCCGCCTCCAGCGGCATAGGCGGCGCATAGTTCGAGTGGTGTTGGGTAGTGTTACATTCATGGTGTGCATGTAACATATTTAAAGACTGGAATAAAAAATTTCATTGCATATGGTTGCTGTCCACATCGCTACATGGTACACGATGAGTGCACAGCCTAGCCTACTCGTCGGAGTCTGAGTCAGAGTCCGAGTCAGGGTGGTAGCAGCAGCGACACATGGTGTCATCAAAGACGCTGATGTCGAGCCTTCTTTCACCATTGTACTTGAAAACGCCGATGTTGCCCACTTCGATCTCGTGCGCACGGGCAAACTCCTCCCAGTCGTTGGTGAGGAACATCTGGCCAAGGCGGTCGAACGATGCATCCACCGGGTACACATTGGTATTCACACTAGACGAACGCAGAAAGAACAATGGCGGCGCTGCGACGCCGACCATCAACATGAACTTGCGGGGAAGGCGCAACCTGTCCCGCGCCATGCCCGGCCGGATGGTCATGACGAACTCGATGCTGTAGTCGACAAAATTAGGCAAATACGATGGTGAGGGGTGATGTCTACGCACTTCTATTCTTGTAGACAGTTGTTGGGCCTCCAAGTGCAGAGGTTGTAGAACAACAGCAAGTTTTCCCTTAAGTGGATCACCCAAGGTTTATCGAACTCAGGGAGGAAGTGGTCAAAGTTATCCCCTCTCAATCAACCCTGCAATCAAGATACAAGAAGTCTCTTGTGTCCCCAACACACCCAATACACTTGTCAGGTGTATAGGTGCACTAGTTCGGCGAAGAGATAGTGAAATACAAGTGGTATGGATAATTATAAGTGGTAACGGTGATAGAAAATAGCTTGATGGCGTGGAAAAGACTAAAGGCAAACTGAAATAAAGATGGAAGCAAGCAAACATGTAACATATCTAGTGCTTAGAAACAAGGCCTAGGGATCATACTTTCACTAGTGAACACTCTCATATAAATATCTTCTCTTCATGATACTACTCTTAACTACACTCCGGTTGAACACTCTAATCGATGGTAGGGCTATAACAGCACACCTCAAAGTTCATCTTTCCCATCTAGAAAACCCCACACTGTCACCTTGAGTACTAGATGAATCCAACAAACACCACAATTTCATAAAGACATCTAACTCCAAATATAACTCACAACAAGTATTTGAAATCTCTAGCCTAAGTGCCACCATGGTGTGCACACTATCAACTTCACACACACGGGGAGAGCAGAGATCTATTAAAGCACTTGAGTAGCAAGGTAGATCTATAGATTACAAGCTCATGATCTCAATGTGATCATGCATAGAGAGAGACATGAACACATAGCTACTGGTAGAACCCTTAGCCTCGAGAGAGAACTACTCCCTCCTCATCATGGGAATCATCAATGGTGATGGAGATGGTGGTGGAGATCGATGGAGATGGCTCTGGGGGCACTTCCCCGTCCCGGCAGGGTGCCGGAACAGAGACTTTTTGTCCCCTGAATCTCCCCTTTGGTGGCGGCGGTGTTGTGGAACTTTTCGTGGATTTCTGACTGACTATTTAGGGTTTTGGTATCGGGAGGCTCTTATAGGCGAAAGAGGCAAGGTCGGTGGCCAGCCAGGGGGCCCACACCATGCCCTAGCGTGGCCTAGGGTTGCCCGCGCCAAGGGGGGTGTGGCCACCCTGTGGCCCCTCTCCGACTCTCCTTCCGGCTCCGTGAGTCTTCCGGGAAAATAGTAACTTTGGATTTTGTCCCGTCCAATTCTGATAATATTCATTTTCTGACTTCCTGGAACCAAAAATAGCAGAAAATAGGCAACTGGCAGTGTGGCTCTTGTTAATAGGTTAGTCCAAGAAATCATATGAAAAGTACTCCAAAGTGTGGAGAAAACATAAGAAAGTAGATAAAACCAAGCATGGAACATCAAAAATTATAGATACATTTGCAATGTATCAACATCCCCAAGCTTAACTCCTGCTCGTCCTCGAGTAGGTAAGTGATAAAAAGAAAGAATAATTTTTGAGGTGACATGCACCATCATAAACTTGATCAAAGTACTTGTAAATCATTCAAAGCTGGGATCATAGTACTTCAATCATAACATGAAAGACAAAGTTCTAGCAATAAGACAAAGAAACTATGATGCAACATGAAAAGGCACAAACAAAAGATTCATGAATAACAATGCTTTGCAAGACGTTTGTTTGTTTCACATAAAGAAAACATAGCATAATAGCATTCAACTTGTCCTCATAGAGTAGGAAATATAAATGCATAGGACACCTTCAAAGTTCATAAGAGTGACTAGATACAAATAGTTTAAAACAAGCAATATCAAGGTATGCATCAATCAACTAGTCTTGGGACAATGCACATAGAACTAAGAATGGCCACTATGCTCTCAAAGTAGGTGCATAAAGGTAGAAGGTGGAGACTCAATATATAAGTGGAAGAAAGGCCTTCATAGAAGGAAGTACAGATTCAAGTTTCATAAAGAGCTTCCAAAAATTATGGTACTTAATAGCTTTCAGCTCTCATTGCCCCTATCATAAACATCCCTAAGTGATTAAGGTTAAAGTGAACAAACTATGGTGTACATGCTTGACGAAGTATAAGTTAGAAATCTCATGTCCCTTGAATACGAGGGCCGCTCCTCATGCTACTCAAGTTTAGTCACCGGTAAGTTCTTGTCATTGTAAGTACATGTGTATCATAGAGAACCGCCAACGGGGTACCCCTTGCCCGATGATACGGAAGAATCCCCATATCAAAATGACAAGGCAAGCAGACAACGAGCATCTCAACAATCTTCTTATTTACCATGGGAATATGGTGCTTTTTTCTCCCTTTCCTCTTTTCATAATCTTTTTTTTCTTTTTCTCTTTTTTCTCAATATAGGACTCTTTTTTTATAAGAAGAATGCTTCATAGACAACTCATTATGGTTACGCTGCAGGTTTCCACCATGTCAGCATGGATTAGACCAACGGCCCAGGTGTTTCTCTAACACATATACATAACTCCATGGACTTACAAGCTCCCCTTTCATTTCACACCGACGACATCCATATACAAAAGAGCATGATATCAACTAGGTACAAGTACCAAGTGCAATGTTGAAAGCGTTCCCCATGACAACATGGTTCTGCTAATTCCCAACAAATAAGTGCAAGCATATACAACATAGACGACACAATGGTTCAAGTTTATTAAGGGCAAGAAAAGTAAAGTGTGCCATCAAGTTCGTGAGAGCTTTAATCACTAGTTTTCTCATAACAAGTTTAATTTGGAAGGTAAACAAAAACATGAATATACTTGGAATAGCATATTCTAATAGGTAGGTATGGTGGACTCTTTGGAATAACTTGGTTTAGGGAGTTGGATGCATGAGTGGAACTCATACTTGGTTGTGGAGGCTAGCAAAAGACTGGGAGCGACAAACTAAGAGAGCAATAATGGCCATAATCATGCAGAGTGACAAAACATCATTGATCAAAGCATAACGTGATACTACAAGTTGAAAACTAAAGGATCATAAAGGCTATGGTGACTTGGGATAGTCATAACATGGTGTGAGCATGCGCCAAGTCAACCCAAATAAAGCATCAAAGGAGAATACCACTATACTATGCTTTAATATGCTAAAACAATGCATGATTCTTCCAAGGCACATTAAACAATGTCAATTGTTTATAACAAGTCATGCTACAGAAAAGAATACTAAGCATAAAGCCAAAACAATATCAACCATGGCATGACAAAGCATATGCCACAGTAAAAAACAAGCTCTCTTTACCACTTAAGCATGAACTTTCCTACTCTTTTCCAATCCAAACCAAACTATTTGAAAACCAATGTATGAAAGAGGGGGTCCAACCAATTTATTCAGCAAACTAAGAAAACCAAACAAACAAAAACCAAAAAATGAAAACAAAGACGGTCCAAGAACAACACAACTGTGCATGAAACAATAAAAATAAAGTGTTTGGAAGAAACCTGGGATTTTTATTGATGAAGAAGGGGATGCCTTGGACATCCCCAAGCTTTGACGCTTGTACTTCTTGGATGTTTCTTCGGGTGACACGCGTGGCATCCCCAATCTTGAGCTTTAGTCCATTCTTCATCTCATTACTTGTTCCTTCCATACACCTGCAATTTTTCCTTCATACAAAACTTCACACAATCTTTATTAGCAATATTAGTGTACTCAAGATAATAAGTCTTTGAGTTCAGTTTCAACACCAATAAAACTTCCATTAAAACAAAAGCTGCTGTATCACTTCCCTCAAAAAGCTCAATTCCCCAAAAAACTCAAAAAGGAACCAACAAGAAGCAAATGCAAATAATGGGAGAAATCTGTTAAAACAGACCAGCAGGTAAAGACAAATTTTTTCGAAGACATTCTGTTGCTCAAATCAAAAATTGTTGAACTAACGAAAGTTAGATAACAACCTGGGGCAGAAGCACAAAAATTCACGCCTCAAAACAACGTACAAATATTTTACACGAATTTTTATTCTGAAGCACAAAAATCTGTTTCGGGACAGCAACTTTCCCAATCATTACTTCTCTCTCATTAGAGGTTACTCTTGGCACAAAAAGCAAATAAAAAGGATAAGGAGCGGTTATTACAGAGTTAATAACTTCCAAGACTCATCTAAAACTTTTGGGCTATCTCCCAATAAGTACTTTTCTTTAACGCCTTTAAGTTAGGCATGATAGTTTGAGAAGATGGTCACATAAGAAATATGAATTGAAGTAAAACAGAGCATCAAGAAGCAAATTCAAAATACATTTAAGTCTAACCCACTTCCTATGTATAGGAATCTTGTAAAGAAACAAGTCATGAAAGCACAAAGCAACAAGCATAGGAAAGCAAAACAAGTGCAACTTCAAAATTTTCAACATAAAGAGGGGAAACTTAATATTATTGAGATGCATAAAACCATGTTTCCCTCTCTCATAATAACTTTAAGTAGCATCATGAATAAAAGTAACAATATAACTATCACAAGAAACATTCTTATCATGAGCCACATGTATAAAAGAATTAATACTCCCCACATAAACATAGTCATTCTTATTAATTGTAGTGGGAGCAAATTCAACAAAATAGCTATCATTCTCATCACCATAATCATCAAATATAGGAGGCATATTGTAATCATAATTGATTTTCTCCTCAATAGTAGGTGGATTGAAAATATCATATTCATCATTGTAATCATCATATATTGGTGGTTTGGTATCATCATAAGCAATAGAATAGCTATCTTCCAAAGCTGGGGAACTAAAAAGATCATTTTCATAAAAACTAGCTTCCCCAAGCTTAGACTTTTCTATAGCATTAGCAATAATGGTGTCCAAAGAATTCATACTAACAACATTGCTATTAGCATGCAAATAAAGTTCCATAGGTTTTTTAATTTTCTCTTCAAACACTTCATGTCCTAACTCAAGATAAATACTATAAAGCTCTCTAATTTTGTTGTTGTTTTCCATTAAGCCTAACTAGTGAAAACAAGAAACAAAAAGACAAAATTGCATAATCTAAAGGAAATAACTTCGAGCACTCACACCGGAGGATGTGAGTACCTTTTACCTTACCTCCCCGGCAACGGCGCCAGAAAATAGCTTGATGTCTACGCACTTCTATTCTTGTAGATAGTTGTTGGGCCTCCAAGTGCAGAGGTTTGTAGAACAGTAGCAAGTTTTCCCTTAAGTGGATCACCCAAGGTTTATCGAACTCAGGGAGGAAGTGGTCAAAGGTATCCTCTCTCAAGCAACCCTGCAATCAAGATACAAGAAGTCTCTTGTGTCCCCAACACACCCAATACACTTGTCAGGTGTATAGGTGCACCAGTTCAGCGAAGAGATAGTGAAATACAAGTGGTATGGATAATTGTAAGTGGTAACGGTGATAGAAAATAGCTTGATGGCGTGGAAAAGACTAAAGGCAAACTGAAATAAAGATGGAAGCAAGCAAACATGTAACATATCTAGTGCTTAGAAACAAGGCCTAGGGATCATACTTTCACTAGTGAACACTCTCATATAAATATCTTCTCTTCATGATACTACTCTTAACTACTCTCCGGTTGAACACTCTAATCGATGGTAGGGCTATAACAGCACACCTCAAAGTTCATCTTTCCCATCTAGAAAACCCCACACTATCACCTTGAGTACTATATGAGTCCAACAAACACCACAATTTCATAAATACATCCAACTCCAAATATAACTCATAACAAGTATTTGAAATCTCTAGCCTAAGTGCCACCATGGTGTGCACACTATCAACTTCACACACATGGGGAGAGCAGAGATCTATTAAAGCACTTGAGTAGCAATGTAGATCTATATATTACAAGCTCATGATCTCAATAAGATCATGCAGAGAGAGAGAGATGAACACATAACTACTGGTAGAACCCTTAGCCTCGAGAGAGAACTACTCCCTCCTCATCATGGGAATCAGCAATGGTGATGGAGATGGTGGTGGAGATCGATGGAGATGGCTCCGGGGGCACTTCCCCGTCCCGGCAGGGTGCTGTCGTGGTGGTGTCACGGCAGATGCATTGGATAGGCTAAAGGTGGGGACTAATACACGCTAGGGGAATCCAGGGAGGGATAGTGGAGTGATTCTCCACACAGAAGTTTGTATTGCTATATCTCCAAGATTACAAGTGCTCCTTGAGCTGTATTGGCGAGAGGAGGAAGAAGGAGCTCTCTTACTCTTGCCTACTATCTTTCCCTAGAACCCTAGATCAACTCGTGCTTAACCAACTAGAGCTCAACCAAAAAACCCCTCTACCAGAACCCTAGACCCCCTTATATAGAGGAAGTTCGGTCCTGGCCTAGGGCATACGTGGAGGCATATTCCTAAGAATATGCCCCCTCCCAAAGTGGCAGCCCGACCGGGGTGCTTTTCCCCCGCGTCATACATGCTTTAGCGACATAAGCCTCTGCGGCGCCCGCGTCAGATGACATGAGCGTCGTCACCCTTGTCGGCCACGATCCGGTGGTCCCGCCCTTGCTTTCTCCGCTCATGCAGTACGTATCGGACCTTCTTTTTAACCAGAGAGATTCCTTCCTTCTCCCAGAAGCTAAGCAAGGACCCGGATCATAGTAAATTGGGCCACACCTGTTCCTACATATAAGTTAGACAAGTACTTCCGACTTACTCCTTAAGCCGGACGAGACAATGTTAGGCGACCCCCCTGGTCCGGGTTACTCCGTGATTCGGACTGCCTTGAGGTGACCCGGTCAGCATCCGCTTTGACCTTGCCGGACCTCGGCTAACTCGGCCGTTATACCCTGGAGTGACCCTACCCGGGGGTATCCCCCCAACATTAGTCCCCGAAGATGGTGCGGTCTTAGCTGCCTCGACCGCTAAGGCCACATCAGGTTCATTTATGTTCGAGCCTCGGACGTTTAATTCCGAGTTAGCTCCTTATCTCGGACTATATGGATTTACGTTCCCTTTGCACGTTCCAAGTTTTCACTTGCCAGCCGGGTCACCACTTTGGCTCGGATCCCATGGTTATCATGCTTTGATCCGGGCCCCGTTTCCTTCTCTCATACGCCAACCCACATGGAGGCTAATCATTACCTCGTCTTATTTTAAGGGCCTGCACAATTAACCGCCGCAGTAATTGTCAGTTATCACTGTGCGTGGGTCACGTCATGCCTGCCTCCTCGTTTACCGCAACAGCGCGTCGCGTCATGGGATTGCTTCTACTCTGTGGCCCCCTGTGTGGCTTTTCTCTGATTGGTTGATGCCGGTGATACACGGCCACACCGTGTGGCTCGTCGGCGCAGCGCGATCCCACTCATCGATCTCTGGGGGTGGTTAAATAGGGGAGGGGTGCATCCCTTAGCGTTTTTCCACCTCTGCGCCCCTCTGCCCGTTGCGTTTTCTCCTTTGTCTTCCCTGCGACCACGCCGCCGCCGGTGCTTCTAGCAGCAGCGCCGCCGCCGCACTCTCCCCGTGCTTCTGCTTCGCAGCCACCGCTGCGCAACTGCTTAGCCACGGGCCCTCGCCAATCTAGGCCACAGATCCCCGCCGCCGCTAGCTCCAGCAAGGATAGCGAATACGAGATGACGGAGGAGGAGCTCGTCGTCACCGAGCAGGAGATGGAGGAGGACGCCGGCACGGCGGACCGCGGCGCGTGGGCCGATTCATGGGTCTATCAAGATGACATTGACTGGCTCTACCAGACCAGGCGCATTCCCGCCGGCGTCACCGCTCGTCTCCCTTCCGCCGAACTGGCCCCCTCACCCAATCCGGGTGAGTTCGTTGTATTCCTGTCCCACTTCCAACGGGGATTTGGCCTTCTGGTGAGCGATTTCTTCCGGGATTGGGTTAGGACGTATCACCTGCAGCCGCACCATCTCCCAGCAAACGCAATCACCTCTCTTTCTGCTTTTGCCTCTACGATCGAAGGCTACACCGGACTATGGCCCACGAAGGAGCTATGGATCCGGTTCTTCGGTCTTCGTCGCAACATCGTCCCCAATATCCACGTAGAGTCGGAGGATAAGCAGCTCACCCAGTTCGGAGCTGCCTCATCTTGCCCCAGAGATTTTCAGTCTTTCCCCGGGTCATCGGGCTTGACTCCTGCAAAGGATGGGCCCGAACCTTCTTCTACGTCCGGAACGAGGGTACCGAAGATTTGATTCGGTTGCTGCCCTACGCTTCGGGTCTACCTGACACGGATTTCTGGGAGGAGGTCCCCAAGAAACCTACAGCTCTGGCCAACCAAGTTAACAAGAGGTTCGCGGAGCTGAAGAAGCTCGGATTGCGCAACGAGGATGCTATGATCATGTTCATGCGCAACCGAATCTCTCCCCTCCAGAAGCGCACCCACAAGTTGTGCCACATGAGCTTCGACCGCGACCCCAACCGAACCTCCTCCTTCGAGTTGAGCAACACGGAGATCTTTTGCCGGGTTAAAGCTCTTTTCACCACCCACAAGGATTTCTCCGCCGAATGGACGTGGGGAATCAAGCACTACTGCCGTGACAGGCTCCCTCCCGCGGTAAGCTTCACGGGGCAAACTTATTTCGGATCAAGTATGTGTCAGTTTTCGTCGTATTTTTGACTCTACTCTTTGTGCTTTTTCTCAGCTGTTTCTTCAGCAAACTCTCGAGGATGGCACGGATCCGACCCTTAAGCGGGCGCCGGACCGAGAAATCCCGGATGAGGAGGAGCCGAACCAGGAGATGTTCCTCCCTATGACCGATGCTACCAAACGACCCAGCGGTAAATTATCTTCCCTTAGAGATTGGCCCGATGACTCGGATGACTCGGATGTCGACGTGATTGAACCTGTTGAGGCTGTCCCTCTTTCTTTTGCCTTTTTGGCATCAGCTAACCCCGGTAGGCATATCCACGAGGATCCTCCACTTGCTACGGGCGAGCCGGTTCTGGTGGCGTCGAAGAAGAAGCGCGGATCCGCATCAAGTTCTTCCTCCGAACCTTCTCAGCCCACAAAAAGGCAAAAGAAGGCCGGAGACAAGACTGCCTCCAAGCGGGCAGGCAAAGCCCCGACACGGAGGGCCCGGAAACCCAAGGAGGCCGAGACCTCAGATGCGTAAGTTATTTTTCATTACGTAACTCACTTTTCCTTGCCTCGTGGTAATTTCTCTTCTGACATTATTCTCTTTTTCAGGCCTCCTGTGGAGGTCCCTCAGAGCGGATCGAGCATCTCTTCTCCCCTTCGGTTCGGCCCTTCTCCTCCTCGTGACGACGAGTCACGCCCGCTGAGCCCTATTCCGGAGGGCTCTACGGCTGCTCCGGGTTCCGCAGTACCTTATCGAGAGGAACGCGACCTCGGAGCGGGAGGGGTCGGTTCGACCGAGGCGACGGCGTCCACCACTTCGGCATTGCCGCAACCAGCAACCACCGAGTCTATCACAACACCAGTACCAGCAGCAGCTCTAGTACCAGCTATCGAGCCAGCACCTGTCCAGGCACCAAGGAAACCCACAACAGCTCCAGTGCCAAGTTCTTCTGCCTCGTCCGAGTCATCTCAGCCTCGGCGAGGAACTATTCCAGCAGCTTATAAAGGGAAGTCCACCGCAGTTACTTCTTCCGAGCAAGTTAAAGGCAAGAAGGCCTCGGATACTACCAAGTCTGCATCCATCGAGGCCGGGCAGCGAACTCTATCGTCGATGCTTCCGAAGAAATCACCAGCAGCGAAGGATGTTCCTGCCGAGCCAACCGATGCACAGCAGATGGTTCTGCACACCAGCCCAACTCTTGCCCTAGTTGAGAGGAAGGAAGCTCATGCGAAGGGCTTGGTGGCACCCCACATGCCCACTGGCGAACGGTACCCTCCGAGCCTTATCGAGTTCGTTATGAATTGGAACAAGGCGGAGTTCGTCCACAACGACGATCTCCCGGAAAAGTTCGGCCTCGCAGAATTTTCTGCCCAGATGAATACTGCTGCCAAGGCAATTAACCTCGCGGGGCGAATGATGGAGGTATGTAAACTTCAAAACCAACGTAGATAATAGCCAGGTTTGAGAAAAGTCCTTTACATGCTGTAGATAATAACCATTAGTCCCCGAGCCTCTGTGGGAGTAGCTTGTTACTCGGCCGTATGCTCGTTAGAAAACCAACGTAGCTGCATGTAAACTTCAAATATGCACACACCTAGAGCCGGGTTAAGTTCCACTTGGCCCGGATCTTGCACCCTTCGAATATGCACACACCTAGATCCGGGTTAAGTTCCACTTGGCCCGGATCTTGTACACTTCGAATATGCACACACCTAGAGCCGGGTTAAGTTCCACTTGGTCCGGATCTTGTACACTTCGAATATGCACACACCTAGAGCCGGGTTAAGTTCCACTTGGCCCGAATCTTGCACCCTTCGAATATGCACACACCTAGAGCCGGGTTAAGTTCCACTTGGCCCGGATCTTGTACACTTTGAATATGCACACACCTAGAGCCGGGTTGAGTTCCACTTGGCCCGGATCTTGTACACTTCAAATATGCACCAAGCTAATTTTACACTTCTGTACTTCTTTCAGGTAACCACCAATCGCCGGAGCGCCGAATTCCAACGCCTGCTTGATACCCACAAGATCCTACGCGCAAAACATGTTGTACTTGGTGCAGAACATGAAAAGAGAGGTAATTTTCTTCCTCGGCACCTCTCCATTTTTCTTCACTTTCTTCCGCCGAACTAATCTCCTCATTCGGTTTCTGCAGCTGGGGTGGAGGCTGAGAACAAAATCATGCGCAAGAACTTGGAGGAAATCCGGGGTATGTTCTCTTTTGTTCGACCTCTCAGTGTTTTCCATTTCTTCTTCTCCTTGGCTCGGCAAACATTCACTCCTCGGCTCTGCCGGGTCAACATATTATTTCAGCATCACTTAAGGATAGTGTGCCCGTGCCTGATATGATGCTGCATTTTCTCGAACAAGCAGGGCAGCATCAAGCTGAGCTGAAGAAAAAGAATGATGAACTTGCCCTCCTCCGGACTAAGGACGACGAGATAGCCAAGCTCAAGGCTGAGATGGAGAAGATGAAGGCCCAGCACAAAACCGAGCTTCAAAAAGTTGGCCAGAACTTCACCGAAGAGCGTGAGCGCCTTACTCTCCAAATCTCCAAGGACCAGGACCTACTCAGAGAATCCGACCTCCAGCTCGGGTCGGCAAATGCTGAGCTTTAGCAACTTCGCAAAAGATGCGATGCCTGCATCAAGGAGTTGACCTGGATCCATAGCCATATTTCTCGTAAGTTCCTTTCCCTTGTCCGACATAACTCTCCGGGTTACCTCATATGTCTTTTCTTTACCTTCTTCCTTTGCCTTGTTTCTAGACCACTTTCCAGAGGGTACTGCGATTGCCAGTGCTGCTGTTGCCAAATTTCGCCGAGAGAGGGGTACTCCCATTGCTCTTGATGGTGAAAACATTCCCTTGGACATGGAGGACCTATTGGTCAGCTTGTCCTCTCGTGTGGAGACCATCAAGAATTATGGCAAGGATATCCTCGACGTTGCAGTTCGGATTTTCAATACGTTCTGGCCCGGAGACCATTGCGACTCTCGTTGAGAAGTTAATGGAAGTTGAGACCCAGCTTGACCTCTGGAGAGAGTCCGCTGGTCGTGCCGCAGTTGACACCATCCTTCACCATATTCTCACATGGTACGAGAAGATCGACCTCATCCTCCTTACACGTCGGCGCACCAGATCTAGATGGACCGATGATCCGGAGTGGGTAGCTCGGTGCCAGGCTTGCGCTTACAGCCTCGTCGAATATTCTCCTATTCATGATTGGATTGAAGGACCGAGCTTCCTGGAATCCGCTGGGGACGAGCAGAATGAGAACGTTGAAGATGGGTCGGATGAGGGCGGAGAAGATGATGCTTCAGATATTGAAGACATCGACGACGACGCCGAACTTCCTCCTCCTGTCGCTCCTTAGTTGCAAAAAACTTGAAAATTTATCAGATCCCCGGTATGCCGGGTGCAATTGTATGCTGGACATGTGATCTTTTGCTACTAAATTTCTATGCCAGATTAACTTGGGTGCAGGCCCCGAGTTTCATTTTCTTGTTCGTCCAATTCTCTAGCTCGGTCCGTGTCTACCTTGATTCGGTTTTACGACTTACGAATTCGAGCTTCAAAAATTGTTTTAACAATACTTAGAAACCTTTAGGCTTAGCTCAAAATAATTCAGCATAATAACTTCAAAATAAATACAGGGTTAGTCCGAAAAAACAAACGTTAGCTCGAATAAATTCGTTTCCTTAGTCGTTTTTCATGTGCTACGCAATTCCAAACTTGTTCCCTTGCTTGCCATGAAGCCAATTCTTGTTGGACAGCAGCAAGTCGAAGGGTTGGGTTTTTGGTGCTCACACATTACTAATCCGGGTTAAGTAGAACGACTTATTCCAGCTGCCGCATAAGAAATAACAACAAACATTATTAAGGCAGTCCCCGAGTTACTACTCGAGGCGCTGCTATTTCATTGATAAGCTCATTGCCGACATACATACCGACATATGAGGTGACTCGGATACATACACTTCTTAGCTAAGTGTAGAAGGGACGAAGTCGTGCTACATTCCACGGTCGCTTGGATTCCTCTCCGGACCTGTCCGCCTGGTTCTTTTCCTGTGGCTTTGCATCTATGAGATAGTAAGAATCATTGTGCAATTCTTTGCTCACAATGAATGACCCTTCCCATGGGGGGGATAATTTATGCATGCCAGTAGTACGTTATACCAACCGGAGCACCAGATCGCCTTCCCGAAAGACTCGGGGGCACACTTTCCGGCTATGATAGCGTTGGAGATTTTGCTGATATATGGCGGATCTGGACAGTGCCAGTTCTCTCGCTTCTTCCAGCAGATCAACATCATTTTGCCGGGCTTCTTGCACTTCGGCTTCTGTGTATTGGGTGACCCTAGGCAAATCATGCTCTATGTCGGCTGGTAATACAGCTTCTGCCCCATATACCATAAAAATGGCGTATAGCCTGTTGATCGATTCGGAGTTGTTCTTAAGCTCCACAGTACCGCTGGTAGTTCTTCTATCCAGCACCTCGCTGATCTTTGCAGCGGCTCAATGAGCCGGGGTTTTATCCCGGATAATACTAATCCGTTGGATCTTTCCACTTGTCCATTCGATGCGGGGTGGGCTACCGAGGCGACATCGAGTCGGATCTTCTTAACTCGGCAGAAGCGCGCAAATGCTCCTTCCGCAAAATTTGTTCCGTTGTTAGTTATAATACTGTGTGGATAACCGTATCTCAAGATGATGTCTTTGAGAAATGTCACGGTCGTAGCTCCATCATATTTTCTTATAGGTTTCACTTCAATCCATTTTGTAAACTTGTCCACCATGACCAAAATGTGTGTCATGTTTCCTCTCGCCGGTTTGAACGGGCCAACAATATCCAAGCACCATACTGCAAATGGCCACGTAATTGGTATGGTCTTGAGTTCCGACATAGGCATATGTGTCTTGGTGGCGTACCTCTGACAACCATTGCATTTTTTTACCAGGCCTTCTGCTTGTTCCAAGGCACTTGGCCAGTAGAATCCATGCGGAACGCCTTTTCCACCAAGGCTCGGGATGAGGCATGATGCCCGCATTCTCCTTGGTGTATATCTCGGAGGATGTCAAGCCCTTCTTCCGGGTCAACGCATCGTTGGAGGACATTGGTTACACTTCGTTTGTACAACTCGGAATTGATGATTGTGTATGCTTTTGCTCTCCTCTGAGTTTGCCTGGCTAACACCTCCTCAGCGGGTAACGTTCCGTCTTTCAGGAATTGGAATATAGGCAGTGCCCAAGCTAGTATGGCTCGTGGAGGGAATATCTCCTCATCAATTTCCATCTGATCCACCGGCATAACTTCAGCCGGATCACGCTGAGCAATCCCCGGGTCTAGCGAGGTAGTCCCCGGGTTTGCCGAGGCAGTCCCCGGGTCTCGCGTACCACCTCCCATGTCAATGTCCATGGGCTCAGCTCCGGATTCCGTATTTTCCGGGACATAGATCGAGTCGGTTCCTAGGGACGGCCTGATAGATGGTTTTCTGAGGTGTTCCAATGCTACACCCGGTGGAATTGCATGTCTGGTCGATCCGTGCTTTGACAACATGTCGGCAGCCTCGTTTTCCACTCGGGGTACATGGTGAAATTCACACCCCTCGAAGTAACCAAATATCTTCTGCACGTGAAATTTTTATAGTGCCATGTTTGGATCCAGGGTGTCCCATACTCCGGACACTTGCTGCACCACCAGATCCGAGTCGCCAAAGCATATTATCCGACGTATGCCAATCTCCTTTGTCACTTTGAGCCCATGCATAAGAGCCTCATACTCGGCGACATTATTCGATGCTGCGAAATGGATCTGCAATACATACTTTAGCTTGTCCTTCTTTGGCGAGGTAAGCACAACCCCGGCGCCTAGCCCGGTTTTGGTTTTCGACCCGTCAAAGTGCATCCTCCAGTAATTCGGATCTGGTGGCGGTGGTTCATATTGTACCTCGGCCCAATCCACAAAAAAGTCCGCCACAGCCTGAGACTTGATCGCTTCTCTTCTGTCGTATTGGGGCGCATAAGGGGCTAGCTCAATTGCCCATTTTGTGATCCTGCCACTCGCATCCTTGTTACCCATTATCTCGGATATGGGAGCCTCACATATTACTTTGATGGGGTGCTCCTCAAAGTAATGCTTTAACTTCTTTGCCGCCATATAGACACCATATGCCACCTTTTGAAAGTGCGAGTAGTTCTGTTTTGAGGAAGACAATACCTCGCTCAAGTAATATACTGGCCTCTACACCGACTTACCCTCTTCATTGCGCTCCACTACGATTACTGCATTTACAATTCGGTTGGTTGTGGCTACGTAGAGCAACATTGGCTCCTTTGATAGTGGAGAGGCTAACACTGGCGCGGTGTCCAACATCTTCTTTACGTGGGCAAAGGCTTCATCGGCCTGTGGCGTCCAAACGAATTTATCCGACTTTTTCATGAGTTGGTAGAGAGGCAGTGCCTTTTCTCCCAACCGACATACAAACCGACTCAACGATGCCAGGCATCCAGTGAACTTCTGGACATCATTGAGACACTTCGGCAGCTCCATTCGTTCGATGGCTCGGATCTTAGTTGGATTAACTTCGATACCTCGGCTGGAGACGAAAAGTCCGAGTAATTTTCCAGCCGGGACACCGAAGGTACATTTTTCCGGGTTAAGCTTCATCCGGAACCTTCTCAAGTTCGCGAATGTTTGCCTTATGTCATCAAGGAGCGTTGCGCTTTTCTTGGTCTTGATAACCACATCATCCACGTATACTTGTACATTTTGACCTATTTGGTCGTGCAAGCATTTTTGCATACATCTTTGGTACGTTGCACCTGCATTACGTAAACCAAACGGCATAGTGCGATAGCAGTAAGCCCCGTACGGGGTAATAAACGCAGTATTTATTTGATCATCCGGGTTCATAGGTATCTGGTGGAAGCCAGAATATGCGTCAATGAATGACAACAGTTCGCATCCCACAGTCGAGTCTATGACCTGAACTATCCTCGACAGTGGAAATGGATCTTTTGGACACGCCTTGTTCAGGTTCGTGTAATCGATACACATACGCCAAACCACTGCCACGTTCGGACCGTCCTTCTTCTTTTCTACCAACACCGGATTAGAGATCCAATCCGGATACAGTACCTCTATGATAAATCCTGCTGCCAGTAACCGAGCTATCTCGTCACCAATGACTTTTCTCCTATCCTCGGCGAAGCGTCGGAGAGGTTGCTTCACCGGCCTTGCTCCGGGTCTCACGTTCAAAGAGTGCTCGGCCAACTCCCTCGGAACACCTTGCAAGTCCTGTGTAGACCAAGCAAAAATATCCCGATTCTCACGGAGGAAGTTGACGAGCTCGCTTTCCTATTTGTCAGTTAACCCGACACCAATTGTGACGGTGCGCTCTGGGAACATGTTATCAACTGGGACCTTCTTGGTGTCCTTTGCGGCTTGAAATGAAACGCTGCCATGCGGGTTACTTAACGCCGGCATATATTGCTGCGCGGACTGAGCTAGTGCCGCCACCTCTTGGATTTTTCTTTTCTCTCGCGCAATCACGAGTGACTCGGCCAGGTTAGACCCGGCTGAAGCACACTCAATGGAACGTCGGAAATGTCCTGCAATGGTAATCACTCCATTTGGCCTAGGCAACTTCATCTTCAGATAACTAATGTGACAGCTTGCCATGAATTTGTTCAATGCTGGTCTTCCGAGTAACGCATGATATGCACTTTCCAAGTTCACCACTTCAAACTCCAGATTTTCAGTTCGACAGTTATCCCTTGTGCCGAATAGCACGTCGACCCGGACTTTGCCTATGGGCTCACAATAAATGCCTGGTACAATGCCGTGGAAAGTTGTTCTCGTAGCCTGGAGCATGTTCTCCGAGATGCCCAACTTGCGCATCGTATCCGCATACATGATGTTAATGCTACTGCCATTATCAATCAAGACCTTGGAGAACCTCACATTGATGTTCGGTCCAATGAATGTCGGATCTAGCACTAGTGCATACGAACCTGGGCTCGGCATAAGTTTGGGATGATCTTTGATGTTCCAGGTGATTTCCTGGTCCGACCAAGGCATGTACCTCGTCACCGCTGGCATGACCGCATTGACCTCCATATGTCGGTGCTGCAAGCTTTTTCTATCTGTTTCCTTAGTCGTGAACACACAATAACTCTGGTGATGCTCCCTGTACTCATTCCTTCCCTTGTTTCCGGGGTACCTCTGATCCAGTTGTTGCTAATTTTCCACCTGATGCACTGCATCCCTTCTCTCATTGTTGTCATACCTCGGCGGAGGGGGAGGCAACATTAACTGCTGCGTGTTCGCCCCGGAGAGCAATTGTTGCCGAGGTAACTCCTGCCGAGGTTGATCATTCCGGGGTGCCTGAGCATTCCCCGAACCACCTTGCTCTATCTTGCGCATCCACTCACATTGCCTCGTCGTGTGACCCGCCGGGCTATTCGGATTTGGCGTGTGAAACTTACACGGCTGGTCCAACATCGACTCATAGGTATACCTCGAACGGTCCTTCTTTTCCTGCCACTGTTTCTTTTGCTCTGGAGTCCATGTCTTCTTGCCATCATTTCTTGGAGTCCATTGCCCTCCAGTTCTCTGGCGTTGGTTGCTCCCTGTTCCGGGTTGATCTTGATTCACAGCTGCAACTTGTTGCGAACCGTAGAGATGGTCTGGTCTGTCATCTCTCCTTTTTCCTCTGTAATCGTTCCTCCGGGATGACCCAGCTCCATCTCTCTGATAGTATTCCTCGTTTGACTCATTTGACGCGAGCCTAGGTTGAGTCGGATCGCCCAAAGCATACGAATCAGCAATCCGGATCATTTCTGCCAGCGTAACTGGCATTTTCCTTTGCAACTTCATCCACAGCTCGCTGCCATATCTGCACCCTTGTGCAAACCACGCTATGGCCTGTGATTCTATGACGCCCTCACACGAGTTTCTCACGGTACACCACCGGGTCAAGAATTCACGATCCATCTCGTTAGGTCTTTGCTTGCACATTGCTAGGGTCTGCGGTTTATTCGGCCTCTGATATGTACTTGAGAAGTTGCTGATAAACATTTCTTCGAAATCTATCCAGCAGTTGATGCTTCCGGGTGGTAAATTATTTAGCCATACTCTGGCTGGGCCTTCCAACATCTGGGGTACGTAGCGTACAACCCATCTCAAGTTTCCAGTTGCAATTTTCACCGCCGTAGCATAATTTATCAGCCAATCCTCTGGCTTGGTGCTGCCGTTATACGTCTTCGTGCCTCTGGGTAACTGGAAGTTTGGTACCGGCGGTTCCTTCATGATCCGGGGTCCAAAGCGTGCTGGACCCGGAGGACCTTGACATTCGATCTGTTCCGACCTATACAGGTGATCCAGTTTTAATCTGGCATCATCCAGCATCAAATCCCTGCTTCCCAATCTAGACCCTATCACATGATAGTCCGGTCTGGGGTATCCTGCGTTCACCATCTCCGAATCACCGTCATTGTATTGGTTATGCTCTTGTTGCACACCTTTCTGCTGCATACCTCGGCCGACGCTTTGCTCTTGCCTCGGTATATTCCGCTGTTGCGGTTGTCCTGCTCCTGCGGAGTTGCGCTGTCCGGCATTGCCGTTGGCAGCGTTCCCTTGATCGGCATTGCCTTGGTCGTGATTACCTCGGCCAGCTTCACCTCGGCTCACACTCCGTCGATCATCATTTTTCCGCATCTCTTTTTCTTTTCCCGCACGCGTCGGGTCGTTTGGGACGATCTGTTTGTTTCGTCTGGCCGAGGTTACTACCTCTTCTCTCCTTGGACCTCCATGAGGTGATGATGCGGCTCTAGCGGACTTCTCCGGGTTACCCATCACCGAATGTACGATTTTGGAAGCTCCAGCTCTCTCCGGGTTAGCTCTCAGCAGCTCTTCGTTTTGTCTATTCGCGATCCGAACCAGTTCGTTAACCCTATCTTGCTATCTTTGACAGGCCTCACCCGTCAGACCCTCTAACTCTGACGCAGCCGCATCTGCTGCTTTGAGGTTCTTCGCCGGGGTACTATACTTCGGCAACCCCACAGACAGATAGTTTTCCGACCCTTCTGCTCCATCATCACCTTCTCTGTTCATCTCGCTTATGAGATTTCTCCCCTTTACTTTTACTGCATCAACTTTGTTTGCCTTTGCGTACTCACGCAGCGTCATGTTCAGTGACTGCTGAGACGCGGCTATTTTCTTTGCACCCTCCAGTATCTTTTGCCGACTTTCCTCTAGCTCGGCCTGCGCCTGAGCCGGATCTACCACCGCTGCTACCGGGTTAGCCAAGCTATCCATAGCTTCTCTCAGTACATTCTCAGGCCTCTCTAGTGGAGGTCGTCTACCTTTCCTTGGTGCCTTAGGTGTTACCTCCGGGTCTGGCGCTGGGTCCTTGCTTGCGCCTGCACCTGGCGCAGTCATCATCACCTCCGCATGGTCCGGGGAGCGAGCGATACGCACCCCGCGAGCCACGGTGAGGGGTGGTTCCCCCGCATCAACGATGCGGCGGGGATGAACGCATGAGACGTCCACAGCAGTGTAGACCTTGTGCGCACCGAGCTTGACGAAGAGGCCATTGCGCGGAAGTGGGCGCGTGCCGAAGCAGCCAGCGTTGTCGCTGACAAAATCCAGCACTCCAAAGCGCTGAACAAGCCCGGAGACGATGCGTTCGCCGGTGCCGATGAGGTTTCCCGTCCAGATCTTCACCCCTGCTAGCGCCGCTAGCCCCACGGTGAGCGCCAACTATCGTGGTGGTGTCACGGCAGATGTCATGGATAGGCTAAAGGTGGGGACTAATACACGCTAGGGGAATCCAGGGAGGGATAGTGGAGTGATTCTCCACACAGAAGTTTGTATTGCTATATCTCCAAGATTACAAGTGCTCCTTGAGCTGTATTATCGAGAGGAGGAAGAAGGAGCTCTCTTACTCTTGCCTACTATCTTTCCCTAGAACCCTAGATCAACTCGTGCTTAACCAACTAGAGCTCAACCAAAAAAAACCTCTACCAGAACCCTAGCCCCCCTTATATAGAGGAAGTTCGGTCCTGGCCTAGGGCATACGTGGAGGCATATTCCTAAGAATATGCCCCTCCCAAAGTGGCAACCCGACCGGGGTGCTTTTCCCCCGCGTCATACATGCTTTAGCGACATAAGCCTCTGCGGCGCCCGCGTCAGACGACATGAGCATCGTCACCCTTGTCGGCCACGATCCGGTGGTCCTGCCCTTGCTTTCTCCGCTCATGTAGTACATACCGGGCCTTGTTTTTGACCAGAGAGATTCCTTCCTTCTCCCAGAAGCTAAGCGAGGACCCGGATCATAGTAGATCCGACCACACCTGT
The DNA here is from genome assembly GCA_916181665.1 of Avena sativa. NCBI lineage: Eukaryota > Viridiplantae > Streptophyta > Magnoliopsida > Poales > Poaceae > Avena > Avena sativa. The sequence goes on from OV702288.1 coordinate 631,508,999, forward strand.
TCCTGCATATAAGTTAGACAAGTACTTCCGACTTACTCCTTAAGCCGGACGAGACAATGTTAGGCAACCCCCTGGTCCGGGTTACTCCGTGATTCGGACTGCCTTGAGGTGACCCGGTCAGCATCCGCTTTGACCTTGCCGGACCTCGACTAACTCGGCCGTTATACCCTGGAGTGACCCTACCCGGGGGTATCCCCCTAACAGGTGCCGGAATAGAGACTTTCTGTCCCCCGAATCTCCCCTTCGGTGGCGGTGGCGTTGCAGAACTTTTCATGGATTTCTGATTGATTGTTTAGGGTTTAGGTATCGGGAGGCTCTTATAGGCGAAAGAGGCAAGGTCGATGGCCGACCAGGGGGCCCATACCATGCCCTGGCACGGCCTAGGGTTTCCCGTGCCAAGGGGGTGTGTGGCCACCCTGTGGCCCCTCTCCGGCTCTCCTTCTGGCTCCGTGAGTCTTCCGGGAAAATAGTAACTTTGGCTTTTGTCTCGTCCAATTCCGAGAATATTCATTTTCTGACTTCCTGGAACCAAAAATAGCAGAAAACAAGCAACTGGCACTGTGGCTCTTGTTAATAGGTTAGTCCAAGAAATCATATGAAAAGTACTCCAAAGTGTGGACAAAACATAAGAAAGTAGATAAAACCAAGCATGAAACATCAAAAATTATAGATACATTTGCAATGTATCATGGGGGAGGGAGGCTTCGCGTTACTCTGGCCACGTCCTCTGCGCCTCCCTCTGCGTCCACGACCGGGGCCCGGTGGTCGTCCTAGACGTCCACCCCTTGATCCGATGTCGTCGACCATCGCAAGCTACTGGTTGTGGAGGTTGGGAAGGAGGCGAGTGTGGTGTGGTGTGGAAGATACCCGCGAGCGTCCGGTTAAAAATAGCTGGCATCGGATGCCGGTGCAGAGGCCGAAGTGATGGCATTGAAGGGTCGAGGCAGGAGGGCAGGCGTCGGGCGGCTGCAACAGCGGTGCAGCTAGCCTTTGGAGTAGCCTTCCATTGATTCCCGATGGAAGACATCCGTTGGGTCACTAGCTAGTGGGCCCTCGGCCCCCGCGGGAGGACACGAGTGGCCGCGCATGTTGGGTTCGTAGCAGGGAAAACAAAAAAATTCCACCGCAGGAACGAACAAAACCAAGATCCAATCTATGGAAAAGCCAAGATCTAATCTACGAGATAGGTGCAACGAGATACATGAGAACTAACCCTTGTAGATCCAAAGCCTTTAGCGAGATCGGATCTCGTGGTTGATATAGTCAATCACTTGCCAATCTCAAGATCGAGTAGACGATCCTTCCGGTGTCGCGTCCCAGCAGCGCTTCCGCACTCGATCACACGTACGGAGTCGATGTAGACCTTCCTATACCCATTCCAGCGGGCAGCGGAGGTAGTAGAACCCCTCGGAATCCTAGCCGCACGATGGCGTGGTGGTGGAGGAGAAATCCTGCAGGGCTTCGCCTAAGCCAGAGCAGGAGGAAGGAGGCGGAGGGTGGCAGATAGGGTTGGGAGAAAGGGGCAAGGAGGGGCACCCACCCCTCCCCACTTTATATAGAGGGGGTGCGGCCTAGGGTTCCCCCATTGGCCCACTTCCCTAGGGCCGACGCGTGGGGGAGTTTTCTCCCCCCAAGACTTATCCCCTATTTTCATGGGATTCATGTTTATCTCTTTAGAATCTTCTGGAACTTTCCGAAACCTTCTAGAAGCTCTAAACAAAAACTTCGGATTTTCTCCGAACCCTAGAAAATGATTTCCATTATATGAATCTTTTTCTCCGGACCATTCTGGATCTCCTCATGATTTCCTAGATCCAATCCGAGACTCCGAACAACATTTGGTCTCCAACTCATATTCCAAATCTACTTAAACAACATCGAACCTTAAGTGTGTCACCCTAAGGTTCGCGAACTATGTAGACATGATCGAGACACCTCTCCGATAATAACCATTAGCGGGACCTGGAGATCCATAATGGCTCCCACATATTCAACGATGACTTCGTGATCGAAAGAACCATTAACATATGAAATCAATTCCGTTTGTCACGCGATACTCTACTTATCCAAGGTTCGATCATCGATATCTCCATACCTAGTTCTACCTTGTTACCGATAAGTACTCTTTACTCGTACCATGATATGACATCCCTTGTGACCTAGTCACATGCTTGCAAGCTAATTGGATGACATTCCATCGAGAGGGCCTAGAGCATATCTATCTGTCACTTGGATGGAAAAATCCCATTCTTGATCCATGCGTTTCAACACATACTTTTAGAATACCTAATGCCACCTTTATAACAACCCAATTATGAAGTGGCGTTTGATGTCATCAAAGCACTCATCCGGTGATGGTGATTAACACGATCTCATGGTTGAAGGATTAGGTTACTATGTATTTTGAAAGCTTGTAGAAAAACGAACTTAATGACTTGATCTTATGCTATGCTTACTTTGGGTGTGTGTCCATCACATCATTCTCCTAATTATATGATCTTGTTATTAATAACATCCTATGTCCATGATCACGAAACCATGATCATCTATTAATCAACAAGCTAGTCTTAACAAGAGGCTTACTAGGGACTCTTTTACGTTTACAAAACACACAAGTATTAGTGTTTCCTATTGATACAATTATAGCATGGGATGTGAACATTCATCTTAAACACAAAGATATAATAATAACCACTTTATTATTGCCACTTGGGAATATGTGTAATATACCTAACACTTCAATTTTATTTGTTTAGTATCTATGTTGTGAACATGTGTATCACTACTATCGAGATTCAATAAGAATAAACCATTCATCTCAGGTGCATGACCATAAAGGATATTACTCATATAAATTGAACAACCATTATTCTCAGACTTAAACGAATAACCGTCTCTTTATAAACAAGATCTAGATATAATGTTCATGCTTAACGCATGCACGAAATAACAATTATTCAAATTCAAAACTAATCCCGAAGGTAGATGAAGAGGGGGCGTGCCGATGACGATCACATCAACCTTGGAGCCATTTCCAACGCGCATCGTCACCTCGTCTCTCGCTAGTCTTCGTTTATTCTGCGGCTCCTATTTCGAGTTACAAATATGAGCAACCTAACCAGTATCAAATACCCAAGCACTACTACGATTACTAGTATGATACACATCAATAACATGTATATCAAATATACCTTTCTTCTTGATGTTGCCGTTCTTCAGATCTGCCAGGTACTTGGGGCAGTTGCGCTTCCAGTGACCTTCATCCTTGTAGTAAAAGCACTCAGTATCAGGCTTAGGGCCAGCCTTGGGCTTCTTAGCAGGTGAGGCAGCTTTCTTGCTGTCCTTCTTGAAGTTTCCCTTGTTCTTAGGCTTGCCCTGTTTCTTGAAATTGGTGGTCTTATTAACCATCAACACTTGGTGCTCTTTCTTAATCTCCCCTTCAGCAATTTTCAGCATGGAGAAGAGTTCATGCCATGTCTTGTTCATGCAATCCATATTGTAGTTCTTCACAAAGTTCTTGTAACTAGGTGGCAGTGATTGGAGGACACGATGAAGCCCCAACGCATTAGGAATCATTATTCCCAATTCTTGGAGCTTGTTTGCGTGCCCAGACATTTTGAGCACGTGCTTGCTAACGGAGCTGCCCTCTTCCATTTTATAGTTAAAGAACTTCTCGGAGGCCTCATAGCTTTCCACGGCCACATGAGTTTCAAATATCAGTTTGAGCTCATTGATAATTTTAAAAGGGTCGCGGTGCTCAAAGCGCTTCTGAAGCTCCAATTCTAAACCGTACAAGATGGCACACTGAACTGTGGAGTAGTGATTCTTCCGAGTGAGGAAAACATTTTTAACATCATTGGGAGCATCCTTTGTAGGTGGGTCACCTAGCGGTGCATCGAGCACATAGGTTAACTGACTAGTGCTGAGGACAATCCTCAATCCACGGAACCAGTCCGTGAAGTTGCTTCCATTGTTTTTCAGCTTTTCTTTCTCTAGGAACGCATTAAAGTTGATGGAGGGGGTCACCATGATATACAACATATTTGCAAAGAGTTTAGACTAAGTTTATGACAAATTGAGTTCAAAATTAATTCTTAAATTAACTAGGTGAACTCCCACTCAAAACAACATCACTCATGTTGCCTTAGTGATTACACGAACCAAATCCACTACACCAAGTCCGATCTTCACGAGAGAAGATGTAGCTTCAAAGGCGAACAATCAACATGTTCATCATATCATTCATATGACTCGTGCTTTACCTTTCGGTATTCTGTGTTCCGAGACCATGTCTATACATGCTAGGCTAGTCAAGATTAACCTTAGTATCTGCATGTGCAAATCTTGCTTGCACCCATTGTATGCACACGTAGAATCTATAACACCCATCATCACGAGATGCTTCGAAACAACAAGTCTTAGCAACGGTGCCTACTAAGGACGGAAACTTTATTACTTGATATTTAGTGAGAGGGATCATCTTATAATGCTACCGTCGCGATCTAAGCAATACAATATGCATAAAGGATTAACATCACATGCAATTCATAATATGTGACATGATATGGCCTTTCTTCTTGTGCCTTTGATCTCCGTCTCCAAAGCACGGACATGATCTCCATCATCACCAGCATGGCGTCAATGTCAATGGCGCCGCTTCATGGTTGTCCATCACTGACAACAACTATTACAACTACTTGGAATAAAGCTATTACATGATGAATAGACACGCAGGTCTTAACAAATTTAAAGACAACCATTAGGCTCCTCCCGGTTCCCATATTACAATAAAGATCATCTCATACATCAAATATAATCACAATCTCAACATGGCCATATCACATCACATGCCCCTGCAAAAACAAGTTAGATGCTTCTAATTTTCTTTGCATGTTTTACGTGGTTTGGGACTTTCGAATAAGAACTATTCCTACCTACAAACAAGAACCACAACGCTGATACAAGTGTTGTCAGATGCAAATTGTAAATTGGATCTTAACTATGGTGAGAGAGATAAACACCTGCAAATCCACTTGTGCAATGCAAGTTGCACGTCGAGCGTGGAGCAAGTCTCATGTGCGACGACATGTAAGGTTAGCCCGGTCCGCTTCATCCCACCATCTCGCAAGATACAAAGTACACGTGATGTAATGACAACAAAAGCATCACCGCCCATAAAACCATTATGTTCTACTCGTGCAATAGATCTATGCATAGACACGGCTCTGATACCACTGTTGGGTTCATAGCAGGGAAAATAAAAAAAATCTACCGCGGGAACGAACAAAACCAAGATCCAATCTATAGAAAAGCCAAGATCTAATCTACAAGATAGGTGCAACAAGATAGATGAGAACTAACCCTTGTAGATCCAAAGCCTTTAGCGAGATCGGATCTCGTGGTTGATGTAGTCGATCACTTGCCGATATCAAGATCGAGTAGAGGATCCTTCCGGCGCCACGTTCCGGTAGCGCTTACGCCCTCGGTCACACGTATGGAGTCGATGTAGACCTTCCTCTCCCTGTTCCAGCGGGCAACAGAGGTAGTAGATCCCCTCGAAATCCCAGCAGCACGACGACATGGTGGTGGTGATGGAGGAGAAATCCTGCAGGGCTTCGCCTAAGCCGGAGCAGGACGAAGGAGGAGGAGGGTGGCGGCTAGGGTTGGGAGAAAGGGGGGAGGCGCCCACCCCTCCCCACTTTATATAGAGGGGGGGGTACGGCCTAGGGTTCCCCCGTTGGCCCACTTCCCTAGGGCCGGTGCATGGGGGAGGAGGGAAGTTTTCTCCCCCCAAGTCTTATCCCCTATTTTCATGGGATTCATGTTTATGTCTTTAGAACCTTCTGGAAATTTTCAAAACCTTCTAGAAGCTCTAAACAAAAACTCCGGAACTTTTCTGAACCCTAGAAAATGACTTCCATTAGATGAATCTTATTCTCCGGACCATTCCGGATCTCCTTGTGATGTCCTGGATCCAATCCGAGACTCCGAACAACATTTATCTCAAACTCATATTCCAAATCTACTTAAACAACATCGAACCTTAAGTGTGTCACCCTACGGTTCGTGAACTATGCAGACATGATCGAGACACCTCTCCGATCAATAACCAATAGCGGGACCTAGAGATCCATAATGGCTCCCACATATTCAACAATGACTTCGTGATCGAAAGAACCATTAACATACGATACCGATTCCCTTTGTCACATGATACTCTACTTATCCGAGGTTCGATCATCGGTATCTCCATACCTAGTTCTACCTCGTCATCGATAAGTACTCTTTACTTGTACCGTGATATGACATCCCTTGTGACATAGTCACATGCTTGCAAGCTAATTGGATGACATTCCACCGAGAGGGCCCAGAGCATATCTATCCATCACTTGGATGGACAAATCTCATTCTTGATCCATACACTTCAACACATACTTTCAGAATACCTAACGCCACCTTTATAACCACCCAGTTACAAAGTGGCGTTTGATATCATCAAAACACTCATCCGGTGATGGTGATTAACACGATCTTATGGTTGAAGGATTAGGTTACTATGTATTTGAAAGCTTGTAGCAAAATGAACTTAATGACTTGATCTTATGCTATGCTTACTATGGGTGTGTGTCCATCACATCATTCTCCTAATAATATGATCTTGTTATTAATAACATCCAATATCCATGATTAGGAAACCATCATCATCTATTTATTAACAAGCTAGTCTTAACAAGAGGCTTACTAGAGACTCTTTTATATTTACAAAAGTATTAGTGTTTCATATTAATACAATTATAGCATGGGATGTAAACATTCATCATAAACAAAAAGATATAATAATAACCACTTTATTATTGCCTCTTAGGCATATTTCCAATAGCACACGCTGTCTAGGCCGACCCAGCGGTCACGCAAATTAGGTGCATGGATGAGTCAAGCTGGACGCGCCGAGACGGATGGGTCGTGCCGCTGCGACGCCGCGCATGTCGCTCGCGTCCACGTGGAGACGTTCGGATGCATTGGGACAGGTTGGGTCGAGCCGGTGGAGATGCCCTAAGCCCAACTCCAACGCCCCCCGCAAACGGATCCGCGCGTCCGAGTCCTTCCGGACCGAGGCCACGACCCAACGCGCATCCGCAAATGGGCCTTCAGCCCCGGACCCATCTGTTTTAGCGCAAACTGGGCCGAAAGTTGAGCTTGGTTTCTGGGGGCTTGGACTGCCCGCGTGTCCGGACCTGTCCTCATCTGGGTCCGCATGTCATACAAACAAAATTACTAATAACTTGTTGTCATTACATAAGCACCTGGGCTCGCGCGTCATACACACAAAATTACTAATAACATTAGATAGACTAATCTACTAATCATCGGCCTCGTCCTGGCCGGAGGTTGTGTTCTTGGCCGCCTGTGCCCGCCGCCAAGGCCAAGTTTTTCGCCTTTGCTGCTTGCCTCCAGCGGTGGCGCGCTCGGGTCTTCGCCTTCCTCTGCCTGGCTGTTGTTGGGGATGCGCGGTAGAGCGCCAGCTGGCCTCCCGTTTGGCGGCGGCCGCCGCCACCTCCTGTTGGGTCGCCTCCGCCACTACAGTACGCAGGGCAACCGCCTCCGCCAGCACCTCTCATTTGATCACAACTCGCTCCTCTGCCAGCACCTCCCGTTTGGTGGCAGCCTTGGACAAGATATTTTCCAAGGCCGTGGCCTCCGCTATCTCTTGCGCATCCTGCCGCTGCCGCTCCTCCTCTAGCATGGCCTCAGTGGCAACCTGGGCGGTCTTCTCGGCCTCCATCGATTCCTTCGCTTCTTGCTTGTTGCGGTCCTCGATGGCCGCCATCGCCTCCCTCGCCACCTCCTCAGCTTCTAGCCGCAGCTGCTCGGCGGGTTGCCGACCGACGGCCTCCCTGGCCTTGAAGGCGTCGTATAGCTCACATACGTACTTCTCTAGGACGCAGTGCACCTCGCCCTCCGCCTCCGCCTATGCCTCCGCCACCAACTCTGCCTCGCCCGACACCAACTCTCTCATGTCCCCCTCCGAAGATCCACCGGCGCCCGGGGGAAGGGGAAGGGGAAGAAGTGGGGTACGCGGCGCGGGCGAACTTACTGAGCTCTGCCCAGGTCGCAGGGAGGGTGTTCGACATGGCGAGTTGGGGAATGGCGAGGGAGGGAAGGCTGCTCTGTCATGGCGGCCGTCCCCCTTTTTATATTCGCGCGAGGGGAGGGGGGGTGCTCGGTAGGAACGACGAGCGGGAAGGGAGAGGCGGGCAGAAAATAGCGCGGCCTAGACGGGAAAGGCCAGGACTAGCGGACGGGAACTGAAGGCCTGACGGAAGAATCGCCGGCCGCCATTAGCGCTGAGAATACCATCAGCTTGAGCTTGATGACGGCCAACGGATAGGGGCCCGCATATGGGGTAGCCGGTTAGGGGCATAGGCCACTGCAACCGGGCTAACCCCGGACGGTATATCCTCCACCCCGCAAAAGGATCAAATCGAATGAAATCGGTGTTCGATTTACAGGGCCGTTGGAGTTGGCCTAAAATCCGTGGGCGGCAGCCTGGATTCTGCAGGAAGAGCTGCAACATATTCTTCCTGCAACATATGCGCACAGTAATAAATTAATTAAATCATCCATCCACCGGTCCTGATACGCAACACGGCATGGATAAATTATTGATCCAGTACTAGGTCTACATCACCATAGATACCATGTGTGACCTGGAATGAATTGAAATTCCAGAGCTACTATCATCTATTGCCTTCCTTAGAAGTAATTGTAGTGGGAGAAAAAACACTTGTCCTCCTGTCCAAACTTTCGGCTAATTACTAATTTACCTGTTTTAGCCGAGCCATCAAATTAATGAGAACGGATCGAGCAATCTTGTTCCCTTCAGTTAGTGTTGTGGACTTGTCGGCTTGGTACTCAACGTCGTACTACGTTGTTCTGGAGTGACAAGAAAACAAAATTGTAGCACAAAAGGGAAAAGAAAATGATCTGATCTTCTTAGTGTTGTTTACTTGAGCTGCTCGTTGGCTCTGAGTGGGACAGAATCTACCAAACCGAATAACTTTGCTTTTATGTCCTGAGCTGTTGCCTGCAGCAGGTAGATGCACGTTGCTGACAAGCGCAAAAATAAAGTCCCCTAAGTTTGTCCCCTTTTCCCCCAAGTTGTGTAGGAGTAAAACTGCATTCAACACCCAGCTGGAGCTGGGTACAATTGCAACATTGCTCGGATATCACGAATGGCGTACTCACAAAGAGGAGCTAATTACTGCAAATGCATATGCACAACAACAATAGAAGCAAATATTGAATATGGATATGGTAAAACACTAGAATTGGCCACGGCCCATGGCACATCATTTACTTAGCGAGCTTTGCGGTGGACGTTGACGACGCCGTCGTTACCTGCGAGGGCCCGGTACTTGTCCTTCCTGGTGAGGCTGGTGCACTCGTAGGTGAGTGTGGCGGCGATGAGCCTCTGGATGTAGTTGGCCACCTCATGGCTGGGCCTGCCGCCGCCGCCGCAGGTAAGCTCGGACGGCAGCTTGCTAAGGAACGTGACTGTGTACACCGGGCTGGGGTTCATAAAGAAATAGAAAGGGTCCATCCCCTTCCACCCTCTCGCCGTGTTCCCGTGGAACATGCCCATCCGGTTCTCCATCGCCACGGGGACCACCTCGTCGGTGAGTTCCGCGAACAACGCCGAGAACCGAAGCAGGAATGGCTCCCGCGACGTCGTACCCTCAGGGCAGATGGCGAGGTCGCCTTCCTGCAGCAGCCTCCTGATCATGGCCGCGTCCGTGGCGCGATCACGGTTCAGGCGCACGGTCCGGATTGGCGAGAGGAGCTCGGAGAGCCTCGACAGCGAGTAGGTCACAGCAGCGACGGGCCGGCCAAGCGCCGCGGAGAGGAAGATTGGGTCAAGCAGCGTGCGGTGCGAGCATGCAAAGAGCACCCCGGTCCGTCCCGCTGCGCTCCCGGCACGCGGTGGGGGGTTGCCCCTGACCACGACGCGGACGCCCAGTGCCCAGAAGGCGTAGTAGACCCACGGCATGGGCAGCAGTGCCCCCGCGGCGATTCGGAGGCAGGCGAGAACCAGGCCCGCCGGGAACCACAGCACAATGAGCAGCGCGGCCAGCGGCGTCGGGCGGAGCGCCAGGCGGCCGTCGTGGAAGATGACCTGCCTCGGCAGCTGGTCCATGCGCACGGCTTCCACCGGCGCCGACGGTATGATGTAGGCCTCCTGCCACGAATCATGTCAGAGCGAGTACAATAAGATCCGGTCAGCGCTAGTAGAATTAAAATTGTATACTTATGCTTAGTTGGATGAAAGGGAAGATACGAGAGAATAAGAGTGGACTCCTAATTAAAAGTGAGAAGATACGAGAGAATAAGAGTGGACTCCTAGTTAAAAGTGAGCTACAGCACGTGCTTCTACGTCCTATTTCCTTCTTTCACAATTACCTCATATCCTAGATTTAGTCGAAGTCAAAATTTATAAACTTTGATCATGTGTTTAGGGAAAAATATCAATATTAACAATATAAAAATTATTGTATATTGTTATAAACTATATTTTTATATTATATGTATTGGGAATTATGGATGTTGTTGTTTTTTCTTATATTGTTCGTTAAACTTTGTAAAGTTTGACTTTGACTAAAACTAGAGCGCGAAATAATTGTGAATGGAGGGAGTACTACCTCTGTTTAGGATTATAAGGTCGGAGAGGTTTTTATATTGTTTGGGATTTTAAGGGCTGTCTTATTTATTATTCTCTCTTGTCTAATGCATATTCTCTTTTTTTCTCACTTCTCTCATGCATGTAAAACTATTGGTATATGCGAGAGAGTTATGAAGTGTCTTGGTAGTAGCAATTTGGCCCTTAGGACTAAGAGCAAGAACAATAGTAGAGTCAATTGTTGGCTATAAACCTTTATTATGTCATATATAGCTAGCTTATAGCCAATATATACAATAGTTAGCTATAAAAGAGTAGTACTTTTTCAATATATGCCCACTTGACACTCACAAAGGGCCTAGGAGTATGTGTTGCAGCTGGCTCTTATCCTAAAGCCAACACATCTTCTCTTTCCTCTTCTCTCTCATCCAACTCAGTACAAATATATTATTTAAATCTTTATAGCCTGCTGATTGTACCTTATTATACTTGCTCTAATAATGTCAAACATAGATAGTACTATGTGAGAGTGCAATATGGGTCATGCATTAATAAAGTAGTAGTACTCTAGGGAGCAATCATGTGGCAATTAGATTACTCTAGATGACATGTAGTAGTACATGGAGCCCGGAGTATATGAGAGCGCGTCATGCATCACATCAGAGAGCGCGTCCTATAGCCGTTGGCTCTACTATTGCTCTTGCTCTCATGTATCACATCAGAGAGCGCGTCCATTAATGACACAATTAAAGACATGCTCAAGATTACTGTTGAGTACTAAATACACCTACAGTGCGTCCTAAACATAGCATTAATCGCATGGGCATCTAGCATGGTGTCTTCGCGGCCGGACGTAAGCAGGGTCACGGTGTAAAGTATACTATGTTAATACTATCTCTATAATAATTAGTATCATTTGATAGTACTATTCCTTCCGTTTTGATTTATAAGTCTTGCATGTATATTAAAATATTAATTTTATAAAAATTATATCACTAGAACATATAAAAATAATTCTGTGTCATTAATAGAACAATAATATCGGTGCCCGTTTCTCCACGCACGACATCAAAGAGCGGTCCCATCATCATTTAATGCTCCGCTAATACAGTTTTAGTACACAACTGCAGCTGCTAATAGTATATTATATGCATACTAATAATGGACGGACTGATGGCAGGGAAACGACGGTGGGATATGTAGGAGGTGCGTCCCTGCTGGGTGCTCCACCGTAATTCTCCCATCAGCTGGCTGTATACTTGTATTAAACACACTCTTACCTACTGCAGCCTACCAGGTACGCTGGCCGTGTAAATGTAATTGATGCGGCCCGGCTGTGTCGATCGTCCCTTGCTTTAATCAATCAATGTGCGTACCCCTCTATAAAAAAAATCAATCAATGTGCGTAGCGTAGGGCATGAAAAGGCATGAAATGCTGTGTCAGGTCCTTAACCAGCACACTCGTTAAGGCTGTCGTCATGTAGGAGCAAGTAACTTAGAACATGCAATGCTTGAGTGCTATGGCATGTCGTTAAACGAAAAAAAGAGTCGCATAGTAACTAGCTATGTTATCTAATATCATATTTTTCTAATATGATCTATAAGCTAATTAAAATTGTTACTGTTATTATGCACTATGAAGGTTGTAACCTAGACTAGTGTCATGTATACGACACTACTCCGAGTTACCCCACTATGACCAGCCTAACAGCGGGCATGGGAGCGAAAATGTGACCCAACCCCTTATTGTTTGCATGTAGTGTTAGAATGTTAGTTGTACAGTATAATAATAGTGACAGTTGGTTGTTGTTGTTGGTGCTGTTGGTAATCTTGAGGTTATGCATGCAACAAAGCAAAGCAACCAACTAACAATCTCACTAGCACGAGAGAACAACTCCCCTTTATGCCCGGATAAGTAATTCTGAGCATTACCCAAAAAACTAAAAGTAATTATGAGCATCCTGCTTGGAAGCTAAAAATAGCAGCAAGATCGCTCAGTGTGTGTGATCGGTATCTCTTCTGCACCAGTGTTACGTCTTATTGGGCCTTTGCGGGAGGGATAATTTAAATTACCGAGACTGAGTTTTTCCATTAGAAACGAAATTTGATCCGCTTGGAAAGAAAGCAAACTTGTCAATTCAACCAATTAGACACTTTTGATTCGGTGTCCCCCTTATTTTTAAACTGTAACAACAAAAACTCGATACCGATTCGTTTTAAAGCATACGTACCCACATGGAGTTTGTATGGTTCTCTAAGTGCACGTATACTCACGTGCCCACGGGAGGCGGAAATTGGACGGTATATAGCAGTAACAACAAAATTTTAAAACTTGGCATGCAAAGATGTAGATCGCGATAAGGGAAAGTTGGATCACCTGGTGAGAACGTGGACTATACTCACCTCGACCGAGTACACCTATAAGGAGGTATACAAAGCCTGGATATGAGTTTCGACGGGTCAAAATAAAATTAGCCCATGCAAACTTAAGTTTGAGGGAGACATCGAAGCACACCTCCGAACTAAATAACACCATTATTTTTTAGGTTTTATGGCACTGTACGGATCATGGTTTTAAGGCAGTTTAATGGTCTTGGACCATTTGTTTTTTTGCGTCATTTTGCAGTTACACCAACAGTGATGTTTTTACCTAGAATTGATTGTGGCACATGCAGAATATGAGAATAGAGATGACACCTCTGCACTGGCTACAGATGCGTGATGCCAATGCAAAATCCGTACTCTCGCTTAGCACTTTCACGGCAGCACGCAAGCATGGTGTCCTTTTGCGGCTAAAAACTGAGGACTTTTTTTTCGAACACACGGGCTTCCTAGAGACGAATTCTCGTGGTTTTCCTCGCAATTCTATTTTTGATGTAAATACATCCCTACGTTTCGTCAAACGGGGATATAGTAGTAGCTATACTTTCTAGGAAAACTGAACAAGTAGGCAAGATGCATGTCAACTAAAAGCAAATTAAGTAAGTAGATCAACTTTGAAGTTGACTGTGATGTAAATGAAATATTGGAATGTTCTAACGGTGTTGGGGACGGCTGCAATAAAGAATTGGAGTCTGCTTAGTTGATTGCAGTATGTGACAGTAACAGCTAAAAGTACTACTAGTAGCTAACCTTGCACATGCACATGAAAGGGTAGTCCGATCGAAGGTCGCCGAGGCCGACGTCCGGTACATCGCCGTCATTGCCGAAAATCTCGCGTAGCGCCTCGGCCTTCCGTCCGCCGACGAGCACGCCACGGCGTGGGTCCACCATGCCGGTGGCGCGTCCACGCCACGTCGCGAGCTCGGTGCCAGCCACGGCGTCGGCGCCGAGGCACTCCTTCAGGAACGGCTCCGCCATGAGCCGCGGTGTGGCGGTGAGCACGACGCGGCGGCCGGAGCATGCCGAGAAGACCCGCCACGCGCCCGGGTGCACGTCGGCCGCGTAGAACCGCGGTAGCACGGCTCGCGCTGCTGACTCGATCGATGACACCCGCGCCCCCACAGTCGCGGCAAACACAAGCACCCGCACCCCCGCAGCATGGGACACGGCGATCTCCAGCAGTGCGGCAACTGGCGCGACGAGGAGCAGCAGCAGAAGCCGCGGCCAGCCGCCGGCCTCGAACGCCACCAGAGCGTAGTACGGGAACGCGCTCCGCGACCGCAGCAGCGTCCCCTCCAGGTCGGCCGCCACGGCGTGCGAGCCGCGCCCCGACGCATCGCACTTGTCCACCGCCGGGAACGGCTCCACCCCGGCAGCAGCCGCCGCCACCAGCGACTCCATCGATCGGGCCTCTCCTGGATGACCTCGCCGCTCACCTAGCACTTTTGGTCTCTGTTTTGTGTGTTGGGTTGAGTCTGATCGATGCTTGTGCGCGGGCGCACGCTGGCTTTATACAGTGCAGCGAGGGCGGCGATGGTGTTTCCGTCGTGACGGTGAAATATATGGTTGGTTGGTGAACGGTAGGGACATCATACTACATCACTGACAAGGCCACTCCCAATAATGTATTGGGCTTTTAACACGGTGCTTTAAGTGGTGGTACAAATTATATCGCTCAGTCGTCTATTACCAGTTGTACTAGTTGCCGGCCGGTCCAGATTTCAGAGCCCACGGTGAAACTAGAATTTAGGGTTCCTTAGTATAAAAATATTTTTATAATACTTCCTAAAATATACTAAGATGTTTTAACTTTGTGAAGGGCGTGTATTTAAACTCTTTTAGTGTGTTGTGGATTTACTCTAAACCTATATGAACCTACACATTAAAATAAGTCTAGATACACTTTTTTTAGAAAACATCTTATATTTTGAAACAGATGGAGTACATGCATAAGGGTGGGCAACGTATGAAACCGTCCAAACCGGTCAGCAATCACCTAGTTAATTTCCTTTCACAATTTGAATCCATGCCCCAGATCCAATGCAAAAAAATGAACTAATCCAAACCGGGTTAAACCATGAAACCGTGTATGCACACCCCTAAATATGCATGTATGAAGTAGAATATCTTATATATCTAATAATATATACATCCTACCCTAAAGTTTGCTTTTCTAAGCACCGGATTTATGCTTTCCACGCGCCAATTCATCTAGATTTCCCGGGACGAACTTCTCAATGCTAGTCTTCAAAATAATATGAAGGGATCCTCTCTTTGATTTAATCGGTTCTTGCTTCCTCCATTTTCTTTTCCGAGCACCAGATTCAAGCCTTTCTGGCGCCATAACCAATTAACAACAATCAAAATAAGAGAAGCAATTATTGATCAGAAATAGAATTAGGGCATAAAATAGTACCCAAATCCATAGAGAATTGAGAGAAAATATGATAAGGGGTGGCCCGGTCTTCTCGGTGAACAAGGTGGATGGCGATGATGATGATGGTAGATAACTTGTATAACGCTTACGAACTCTCCGGCTAATCCCGGCTGCCAGGCGCAGTAGCTCTCAACACCGTGGATATTCGCCCACACACTTGCGCACGTAGCAGTTGACCACGAAGCGGTATTACATTCTCCTAATTCCCAATAGAACAACAGATCATACTCAAACTTGCAATTTACTAATTCCCAATGAAATAGCTAAATTCACTTGCTTGAACTAGCAACAAACACCAGATCGATACGAATTGGTGCGAGGTATTACAGAAGATTTCTTGTAGCAAATCAGTCTAGAATTTAGGGTTTATCTTAAACGTGGTCTAACTCTATTGTGGGTGCTCCAAGTGGCTTATATGGGAGGGGGCGGCTAGCTAACTTTGGACTCGACTTGGTTCAACTTGGACTAGATACAAACCGACCCAATCATGGGTTCGACCGAATGGGTACACAAGCCCACTTGTGGTGGCGCATTGGAATCCTGTAGCTATGTCATGTGCTTCTTGATATGCCACCTTGCTATCTCCTAGAGATGGATCTCCTCATGTTGTAGTGCACCTGCCTTCCTATCCTCCCTCGCACACACATTGGTAATCCATGCTTGTGGTTCCTCTTGCTGCAACTCTTCTCCTAGTCGTGCAATGCTTATGTTATCAACGAACCTGATCATACATAGATGCATAGATTTAGATAGTATAAAGTTCTCATTAAGTAATACATCGGGTTCAACTAAGAGTGAGTTCACCTATTGTTCAAGTAGGTTTGCACGAGCCCTTGTAATGGGTCCAATCCTTATCTCATTGGACTTGTTCTTCGCAACAACATCTTCTTCAATAGGAGTAGGAGATAGTGGATCAGTATGGATGTCCTCATCATCTTCCCCCTTTAAAAGGCGTCGACCTCGACGCTCCAAGGTCTTCTCCAACATATGGTGTCAAATCAGCAACATTGAAACCATTACTGACACCAAACTCAGCTGTAGGAAGATCTATCATGTGTGCATTATCATTTATCTTAGCAAGCACTTTGTAAGGACAATCACCATGTGAAAGTAACTTGTATTTACATTGTTGTGGAAACATGTACTTGCAAAAATGTACCCAACCCATGTCGCTCACCTCCTTGCGCTTCTTATTAAATCTACCAGTAGTGTTCTTTCCCTTCTTTTCAATACCTTCTTTAGTCTTCACATGTAGATGCCTCATAAAATTTGCCCTCTTTGATTCCTCCATGTTTACTCTCTCTTGTATGGGTAGAGGCAACAAGTAAAGTGGAGTAATGCGTTTGAAGTCATATACCATCTCGAAAGGACACAACTGCGTGCTAGAGTGCACCGCCCAAACTCTACATGCAGCAAGCACTCCTCCCACACACGCAAGTTCTGATTGATCATAGCACACAACAGTGTGGATAGCGTGTGATTCACCACCTCCGTCTAACCATCAGTTTGGGGATGCCATGTTGTGCTGAATAGTAACTTCGTCCCCATCTTTCCCCATAGTGTCTTCCAGAAGTAGCTCATAAACTTCATATCTCGATCAGAAACAATTGTCTTGGGTACTCCATGAAAGCGTACAATGTCCCTGATAAACAGATTAGCAATATGCGACACATCGTTGCTTTTGTGGCAGGCAATAAAGTGCGCCATCTTAGAAAATATATCCACTACCACAAACATATAATCATGGCATCTTTTAGTTTTAGGAAAACCTAGTACAAAATCCATGCTAATATATTCCCATGGTGTAGTAGGCGTAGGTAATGGAGTGTACAAACCGTGAGGCTTCAACTTGGACTGTGGACGTGTTGCATATAATGCATTGATGGCCCAAAATATATCGAGCTTGTTGGGGAACCCCAAGAGGAAGGTATGATGAGCACAACAACAAGTTTTCCATCAGTTATGAAACCAAGGTTATCAATCCAGTAGAAGCAAGGAAACACCTCAAGGTGTTTCTAGATGGACTTTGGTAGGACGCACTACTGGCGCCAGCAGCAACGTGGAAACCTGCACAACACAACCACAAAACTTTGCCCCCAACTTACAGTGAGGTTGTCAATCTCACCGGTTTTGCTGAAAACAAAGGATTAAACGTATTGTGTAGAAGAAAGTAATTGCTTGCAGAAAGTAAACGGAAAACAGTAAACATTTGTAGATTGATGATAAAAGAAAGGACCAGGGTCCATAGTTCACTAGTGGTGGCTCTCCTTAAGATAGATAACATGTTGAGTGAACAAATTACAGCGGGGCAATTGACAAACATCGAGAAAGCATACATGCATATACTACTCATCTTGACTCATTTGAGATTTGATTGGTCATTACAACATTATACATAGACCGTAATCCAACTGCATCTATGACTAATAATCCACCTTCAGGTTATCATCCGAACCCCCTCCAATATTATGTTGCAAGCAACAAATAATTGCATTACGCATTGCGTGTATAGTAAACAATACGATTGTTCTATGAACAAGGGATTGTTGTTTTCTCCCTAGTAGCAACAACACATCTAGTACCTTAGATTTATGTCACTTACCCAGATTACTAGAGGCATGAACCCACTATCGAACATAAATACTAACTCTTGGAGTTGCTAGCATCTACTTGGCCAAGATAGCTACTAACAATAGAAAGCATGCAAGATCATAAATAACAAAGACATGATATAATCAATAATCAATCTGAAATAGCATCTCAATATCCATCGGATCCCCGTAAACACAACATGTAGAAATTACAAATAGATGATCTTGATCATGAACAGAGCTCACAAGATCTAAACATGATAGCACAAAGGAGAAGAACCAGCCATCTAGCTACTACATGGACCCGTAGTCCAAGGATGAACTACCCACGCATCACACCGGAGGCTTGCATGGTGATGAAGAAGGCCTCTAGGGTGAATTCTCCCCTCCGACAGGGTGCCGGGAAGAGCTTCAGATCCCTCCCGATCTAGGGATGGAGATGACGGCAGCTACAGACTCTTTCATGGAATTTTGATCGGTCCCTTAGGGTTTATGTATCAGAGGCATCTTATAGGCGAAAGGGAAGGACGAGGGGGTGTCGAAGGTGGCCAGACCACCCCCTAGCGCGAGCCAGGCTGGGCCGTGCGACTAGGTGGTGTGGCGGCCCCCTGGCCCCTGGCCCCTCTCTGTCTCGTACTCTGGCTTCTTGTGTCCCTCGGTGAAAAACTGACTTTGGCTTTTGTCCCGTCCAATTCTGAGAATATTCATTTTCTGACTTTCCTGGAACCAAAAATAGCAGAAAACAGGCAGCTGGCACTGTGGCTCTTGTTAATAGGTTAGTCCAAGAAAGTGTATAGAAAGTACTCCAAAGTTGGAACAAAACATAAGAAAGTAGATAAAACCAAGCATGGAACATAAAAAATTATGGATACATTAGCAACGTATCATGCATGTTTTCACAAACCTGTCACATCACGCCTCATCCTTGGCCAATAAAAATGACCAACGAGCATGAGTAGCGTCTTCTCATGCCCAAAGTGGCCCATCAAACTGCATACATGTGATTCGTGCAGCAATAACAAATGCACAGATGATTCTGGAACACATAGCTTGTTAGCACAAAACAAAAACCCATCTTGGATGTGATATTTCTCCCATGCTTTTCCATTAGTGCACAAGTTATATGGTGCTGCAAAATCATGATTAGTAGAATACAGCTAACATAAACTCTCTAAACCAGGAACTTTAATACCCAATTGTGTTAGTAATATGTTCTTCCTAGATAGAGCATTAGCAACTACATTGTCTTTACCCTTCTTTTGTTTAATTATGTATGGGAAAGACCTAATGAACTCAACCCACTTAGAAAGACACCTATGCAAGTTAGATTGAGCTTTCAGATATTTTAGAGCTTCATGACTAGAATGTATGATAAATTCCTTTGGCCACAAATAATGTTGCCAGACCTCAAGAACTCTAACAAGTGCATACAATTCTTTCATCATAGACATGATAATTTAACCTTTCACCACATAGTTTTTCAAAAAAATATGCAATAGGACGACCCTCTTGGATCAACACACCACCAATTCCTATGCCACTAGCATCACATTCAATCTCAAATTGCTTATTAAAATATTCTAGTGCAAGCAATGGTGAAGAAGTTAACAAATGTTTCATATCATCACACATGGTGTGGTTGAGCCAAGTGGGTGTGCTGTCGGTCACGAGGCTCTTCTTCATCATTGTCGCTTGTATCCCAAACCGGTGTACCTTCAAAGTCACGTCTTGCATTGATGTTGTCGATATCTTTATTCGTAGGCGTCTCATGGTCTTGATGAGGTTTACGATGGTCTTGGGGTTGTTGGTGAAGTCGACCATGAGGAGCATGGAGCTGATGGTGCTTTGCTTGTCGTGGTTGGAGAGATTTTGGGGTGACCGCTTGTTCATGGTGGTGTCGAGCTTTGCTTTCCTCATTGTTGTGGTGGGATTATCCATGCTCTTGTTGTTGTTGTGTT
The DNA here is from genome assembly GCA_916181665.1 of Avena sativa. Lineage (NCBI taxonomy): Eukaryota > Viridiplantae > Streptophyta > Magnoliopsida > Poales > Poaceae > Avena > Avena sativa. Next base: position 631,529,042 of record OV702288.1, read on the forward strand.
TGAGGAGCTCGTGGGTCAACCGCTTGTTTATGTCGATGACGGGCTTGTCCTTCACCCTTGTGGTGGTGGGGTTCTCCATGACGAGAGTGTGAGTGCAAAGACTCTTCATTGCGACTTGAGGGAGCATGCATGACAAGCTTGAGTGACATTCATGACGGTTGCGATGTCGGTGAGATCTTGATGGAGGGCTTGGAAGTTATCGTGATGCTCCGCTTGGCATTGCTTGTCATGGTCATCGAACTCCCGGATTTTGTCATCAAGATGGTTCTCAAACCAATCCAATTACTTGTTGATTGCTTGACGGTGCCTCCATAAGTTTAGGCATGTGGCGTATCCTTCTTAGTTGTGGAGGTTGTTGCGGCCATCTCCACTGTCGTCGTTTGCTCTATACATTGTGCTCATAAGTCCAAGGATATTATGATGGAACATAAAAATAAATGTGTATTCCTATGTCTCACCATTCAAGATAGTCAAAGGTCAAAAAGGGTGATGAGAACCTACGACTATATACACACAGTGGATATTAAAGTGGCTAGCACGACTACGGAAAATAAGCAACGAATAGAAATTGTCCTAACAAAGACTAATGCTCGGTGTCGTGCCAACGCTAGGAGAGACTGTAGCGCGTTTGCACAAAGATTGATAAGCAATGGAATTGCACACTTGCCTCTCTCTTCCTCGCACTCTTGCTTATAAGCTTTGGACTCTCTTTTATATTGGTACCTTTCTTTTTCTTTCGCTTTTTCTCTTTTTCCCCAGGAGTTACCACAGAGATTGGCTAATTTCGGATGTTGGATTGGCTCTCTAGGATGAATCACGTACGTCCACTCGTGGTAGTACATTTTTACCCTTGCTAACAATATTTTTTTCTATGCTACGTGAAAACCGGGCTAGTCACTGCCAGTGGTTCTGTCCCTCTCGTTCCCAACCTTTTGCCGCACACTGATTTATTTTACCGGGTACACAAAAATGCGAGCGGGGCAGGTAGAAAATCCACGGTACAACCCTAAGCCTCCGGCCACCCAACCTCATCATGCGTGTACTGCTCGCCAATCCCGTCGCTTCACTCCTCCCCCAATCCCCTAAATCGCCCGTGCCACCACCACTAATGTCGTCCTCCTCCACCCCTCCCATCCCTGTTCCTTCTCCTATTCAACACGACATCAACATGATGGTGCCATCGGCGGAGGACCAGGTGGTGGACGATGAGAGCAACGTAGCCCATCGCTCGCACCACACCATGTCGTCGCTGCGAAGAGCTATCAGAGGAGGAGAAGCTGGTGGATGGCGGGAGCAGCGCCGCTCGGACCGCCGCCATTGGGAGGTGGAAGGTTCGTGCAGGCCTCAAGCATCCGCTAGTATCACTGATGCCGAAGAAGAGCAAAGGGAGGCACCGGTGAACGTGATTTTTCTGCCCGACACAGAGGCAGACGTGCACGAGCAGGTTGATCCGCGCCTCTACGTCCTCAACTCTGTGGTGAGCACGGCCGCAACATCTGGATATCGATGCGGCTCTAGTCGTTTGGTGAAGTATGGTTGATCCACCTCTTACCTTTTAATTTTCTTCTTTCTCCCTTCCATATTTTACTCAATTGTTTATATCCTTTCTACAACGACTAAAACCAGGAGGTGAACGACGATTGGAGCAGTGACGAATCCTTCGGTTGCATAGCAGCAGCATGGTGATTCCCAACTCAATCCATCTCCTCTCCTAGAACAACCTCCAATCTCCCAAATTTTCCAACTAGAGCTCAATCTGTTTGGTTCATACTTTTTGGTCAGAGTTCTCCTCTGTGGTGATTGATGTTACAGTGAAAATACGGTTGATGTTTCATCTGGCTTGTTGCTGATTTTTGCAGTTTATTCATGGATCCGAGGACATGATCCGAGGACATGATTTGATGTTACAATGAAAGTCACAAGAAGGGATTTGTAGGAGGAATCGAAGGCAGTCATGACTGGAAGGATGATTTTGATGCACACTCCTATTTGATGAAATGCAAGTGCATAGATTCTCTTTAAAAAAAATTCTACATATCCTTCTATGCATGTTATTCACCATGGTGAGTGTATGGAATTTGGAGAATGGATATATGTAAAGGGGGAGCTGTCAAATATTACCATCAACAATATTCCTACTATGTTGCTTCTTTACTATGATTCTACAAGTTATTGACTATACGGACACTTTGTTAAAACATTACCATGGTTGATTAGCACACAAAATAAGAAGAAATTTAATACAACATTGCTCAAAATATGTAGTTGAGTTAGCCGATTCCTTCTTGCAGCTTCAACTTTTTTCTTCGAGTGAATTCGCTCAACTAGTGCTAGGGTTTCTACATCACTCCAAACATGTCCAAAGTTGTAACCCTAGTGATGTAGAAACCCTAGCGGATTATTGAGTTAGCCGATTCCTTCATTCTTTGGGAGATGTAGAAAACCCAAGCACTATTATGAAATGAAATAAAGATGATCTATTACTTGTGTCTATGATCTATGATGTGTGTTTGATCTCTCTATTTAGATGGTATGTGTAGTCGGCACATATCATTTGCCTTCGGGTCTAAGGAAAAGGGTGAAATCCTTTGGACGTGTTTGGAACTATGCTCGGAGCTATTGTGACTAGAAGCACCGGCTAGCAACCTGCACCGTCGAAGAAGGAGTAAAGAGAGATTCACTAAGCTAATTACGATATCCACTGAGAGACCCTTAATTGCGATGGTCTGTATGGGTGACTTCTCTCAGACATCACGATGGTTATTTAGAGATGACCTCATTCTTGGCTCAACAAAGTGACTGCCTACGAGCCTTGTAGTGAATATCTTATTATGGAGCTCTTTGCACACATGTCATGACATAAATAATAGGTTATCCTAATTATGATTAATTATAATATGCTAGTGATGTATCCTACATCCCCGAGAATGCTTTAGCCTTATTGAGTTCAGCCACCATTTCGAGCGCTTTTGTTACTTGTAATCTTTTATTTATTTTAATTACTTTTCTGCATTCAACAAAAACATTTCAAACACCCTATATTTGAAATTAAAGGCGGCTTACAAGTATCCTTTCGTAGATAGTGACGAGGGGCATAAAAACCTTAACCAAATAGCTCTATGTGGGTTCGATACTCTTATTTCGAAACTAGCTATAGTCGATCTATGCACTTGCAGTCATCAAGCTATTTTCTGGCGCCGTTGCTAGGGAGCTAAGCGCTTTTGGTCTTTGTTCTTAGTTGCTTATTCTACTAATTGTTTTACTAAAGTTGTTTACTAGTTTCAGGTAAACACCATGGGCGAGTACCGACATATAATTCAGCTAGAGGCTGTAAAGAATTCTAGTCCACCCATGGACTCTTATTTAAAATCCAACAACCCTAGAGGGTATGATGTTAACCCCATGCTTTTGGAACTTTTGCATGCTAAAAAGTTTGCAGGGTATGATACGGAAGATCCGTATGAGCATGTAGGGTTCTTTAAAGATACATGTGGGACTTTTCATCTTAATATATTCACCGAGGATGAGGTTAAATCTGCTCTTTTTGTTCAAACTCTTATTGATGAGGCCCGTCCTTGGTATATTCAAAGTCCTAAAAAATTATTGACTCCTGGGAGAGGTTGTCCTCTTCATTCTTAGTTGATTTTTTTCCTAGGATAAGAACTCTTTGAGCTAGACGTATGATTACTAATTTTAAAGGGAGACTTGAAGAAAGCTTGCATGAAGGATACACTAGGTTTAGGGGACTGCTCGACCATTGCCCCCACCATAATTTCCTGCCTTGGTTGGTAATACACACTTTCTATGCAGGTTTGAGCACTAATAATAGAAATGAATTAGACTCCATTACCAATGGGTCATTTACTAAATTCAGTGTTGAAAGAGCTTGGAATTTGCTAGATACAGTACATAGGATAGAAAAAACTTATTGTGGGGCCGAACTTAACGAAGAAAATCCTATAGAGTATGATTGCTTAAGAAAATATCTAGCTTCGGGTAAAGTAGAAAAATTGCTTGGAAACTTCAACCTTGAGCCTTGCATGATTGTTCAGATTGTTAAAGCCTATGCTGAGAATTTGTAGATTCCAAAGGAGTGGGAATGCTACACGCCGCCTTGCAAGGTAAAGACCCCTAGAGCTAGTCCCAAGGAAAAATACTCGCAAATACAAAAGAAGATGCTAGTTGAGGAGGAAACTATCCTCCCAAAAATAATAGAGAGTGAGGTTGAAGGAAAGAAAAAGATAGGAAGGTTAAGTAGAAACCTGGGAACTATAAAAAAGAACATTGGCATAGTAAAAGAACTTCTGGAGCCCGAGGCATGTTGATGTTTTGTCTACACTTTGAGGCATTTTTATACATTTTCTGGAACTAACCTATTGACAAGATGCTATAGTGCCAGTTGCTTGTTTTCTACTATTTTGGTTTCAGAAAAGCCAGAAAAGAAATATTCTCGGAATTGGACGAAACAAAAACTAAAGTTTCTATTTTTTCCGACACGACACGGAGTCCAAAGGGGAGATGGAGGGGAGCCAGGGGGCAGGCACACCCTAGGGTGGCGCGGGTCATCCTTGGCCGCACCACCAGGTGGTGTGGTCATCCTGGCCCACCTCTGGCTGTTGGGTTCGCAGCATAGAAAACAAAAAAAATCCTACGATGAGAACTATACGTCAAGATCTACTACTAGATACAGAGCAACAGGTGGATATACATCCATGGAGAACTTACCCTCGAAGACAAGGAGTTTTGTTAACGAGTAGGAACTCATGGATGATGTAGTCGTATGCTTGCCGATCTCAAGATCGTGATGAAGTCCAGCAGGTCCGGCTCCAGCACGTCCATCAGATCCAGCTCCAGCAAGTCCAGCACCACCAAGTCCAGCACCGCAAAGCAGCGGTACATCCGTGATCGCACACACGTCCAGTACCCCGACAACCTCCGTCCCTCGCTCCAGCAAAGCAGCAGAAGTAGCACCTCCTTTCCAGATAAAGCCATCGGGAACATGTATCTTGCTAATCCGAGACCATGGGGAATAACTAGAGGGGGAGAGAGATCCTTCACGAGGAGGTGTGAGAAAGAAGGAGTGAGAGGGGGGCCTTTTATAGGAGGAGGGGAGGGTGTCCCTTCACCTCCCCCATTCATGTGGTGGTAACCCCCTCCACATTAAAATGCCCCTTCACATTCTCTTTTAAAGTCTCCACTTTAAATGCATTAAATTTCTCCAAATTTAATGCTCTCTCATTTAATAAAACTCTTTTATTATTTTTATTCAGAATTTTGTTAATTAATTTAATTAACAAACATTCACATAAAACCTCTCGCAACATTTCAATATTACATGCTGTCAACACCCGGATTTTTAATCCCAGATGCCCGTTATGCCATACCTCGCAATCCCAGGATTACCATTTTTGCGAGACATAACAGATTGGATATCACAATACATCATCCATTACAAACCATACATAAGGTTTTACACAAATAAGGATCTCATGATCCAGTCTTTAATACAACAAGAAGCGGAAATAAACGATAGCGTAGCGGTGGGGTCCATCTTCAAGGGGCACAGGTAATGCTGACGAAGGCAGATAGTCCTAGTTATCATAGCCGTCCTGCTGACCGTCATCCTGATAATCTCCTTCATAGTCTGGCCATAATAATAGCCAGAGACAAAAGCCATGAGTACTCTTTAAGTACTCGCAAACTACTACTAACAAGGGGTAATATTTCTAAGTTAAAGTACTGAATCTAAGTTAATTATCAAGTTAAGTTTTAAACCTAAGCTGAGTTCAGAAGCAAAGAAAGATAAAGTAAGTTCTAGAATCACTTAAGTTGGGAAGCTATTATCATAAACACAACCCTGTTGTGGTCAAGTCAAAGTTCATCATTCATTTCAAGTTATTTAGAAAACATCTGACAACGAAACAGTATGGCCATTCCAACTGTCCATAACCGCGGATGCGGCTATTCGAATAGTTTGACACTCTGCAGAGGTGGTACACTTTCACCACAAGATTCGATACATCTGTCAGGGATAACCCTGAATCATCATACTTAGTATGCAGATAATCAAACATAACCTTCCCTTTACACACCCTAGTACAAGCACCTCTCCTATGAGCATGGCCTCCCAACCATGAACATCAGTCATCTTGGGCACTGCATAGGTGGACATCATTGAGAGGTAGCCTCAGCTCAAACTCTCCCGTGAGGGAACTAATACTAATGCATATAAATTTCCAGCTAAGCCTTACCCAATTCAGGTAATGTGGTTGTACGGTAAATTTGGAATGGTATCGCATCCAAATCCAACCATCAGTTTTATAAAAGGGTTAAGGCTCATGCCTCATCATTTTCATCATCATAAACCAGTTGTGTTTCTCAACACATGTCAAAACATCTCAATAGAATGACTCATCATTCCAAGGTTTTCATAATTCATTTTCACCAAGTGTTCCCATCTAAAGTGATTCAAGTTTTTGATCTATACTAAGGTACTAAGTTAAGAGTGTTCACTAAGGTGGGGAAAGATGGGATCAATCTCATGCCATAGAATGACATCTAAAGGTTTCTAAGTAGGTCAAGTTTTATACTCTTTATGCTACCTTCAAAAATTAAGTAAAGAACTTTGTGTAAACTAAGGGGGGTAAAACTTATCAATAAGACTTGGGGTACTAATAGTTAAAGGGGTGTGATCAAAGCATGCTTAAGGCATCTTAGCTAAACCATCTAGTTTTATTCTAGCTTGCTAACAATAGCTTGCTAAAGTATGTTTTGCAAGGGTTAGCTTGCCACTAATAGCTTGCTAAAGTATGTTTTGCAAGTGTTAGCTTGCCACTAATAGCTTGCTAAAGTATGTTTTGCAAGGGTTAGCTTGCCACTAATAGCTTGCCTTGGTTGGTGTAGTGGTTGAAGTTTTCTTCTTCTTCTTCTTGGTAGAACTCCTCCTCCTCGAAGGCTTGGTCGGTACTAGCGTCTATAAATACATAGGGAGTAGACAATCACCAAACAATACTTAACTAGGATAAGTAGCATTCTAAAACACACAATTGATGATCTATTATGATCACAAGCATCACAAGTTTAATTCAGTAGTTTCAACCTTTTTATTTTGGAAAAGTAATTTCTACTCATTGAAATATTAACTAAAATTTAATATTCACCACCAAAATATGGGATCATGTGGACCCATGTCCTCACCACATATTCTAACTTGTGGGAATGAGATTTAAAAGTTGGATCAATATTAGTTTGGTTTAAGTTTATTATTTAATGATTTAAAGTGACTAGAAATGCCTATATAGCATTATTTTGGTACTAGTCCAAAGTAACTGCATGTAAACCTTAATATTATTACATATTTAGATAGATATGATGAAATGTGATTTTTGAGAGTTGGAATCAACTCAAAAGTTAACTTGGTTGATTTTATAAAAATGTTTCAAGTTGCAAAAGCTTCTGTCTTCTTATTTTTATTAGGAGAAATCTATAACTCTAAATGAATTAAATCCAACGGGCTTGGATAGATCATTTTAATACCTTTCAGACAAAATTGGTTTCATGCCATTTGGATTTCTAAAACTCTCTGAATTGATTTTCAAACTAGTGAACAGAAACTAGATTCAAACTAAAAGAAAAAAAATCCAGATTTGAATCTGTGGGCTAACACGGAAAAAGAAATGGGCCGGCCAAGTGGCGCTCCGCAGCGCGGGGCTCAGCTGACAGAGGGGTCCCGCTTGCCAGTGGCAATTAACACGCGAAACGGTACGCGCGCTGTGGGCCGTGCGATTAGAGGCTAGATCTACGGCTGAGGGTCGTCGTCGATGACGAACAGGTCGCCGACGAGCTCGAACCCTAGCGGCTCGGTGGGGGTCTACTGGGGGCGTATCAGGGCTCCAGCGGGGTCGGTGATGCGGGCGAACGAAGTGGAAGACGACGGCGAGGCGAGGCGTGGTCGCGGCGGAGCTTGGGGTGGTCAGAATCAACGGCACCCTTCTTCTCCAGAGGTGGCAGCTCCGGCTCCAATTCCGGTGAGCTGCTGCTCCACTTGCTCCGGCGAGAGGTGGGTGATGTTCAGAGAGGTGAGGGGAGTGGAATGGTGTGGAGAGGAATGGCTGGGGAGGGCTCCTTTTATAGGCTCGACGGTGAGACCGAGCGAGATGGGCGGTCGACGGTGGCGACATGGCTACAGTGAGCTAGCGGCATGGCTGGGGATGGCGATCGATGGGCGGTCTCCTGTCGGTTCTTTAGGAATTAAATGCGGCCGTAGGGGCGGTGGTATGCAGTCTGGGCAAGGTGGCGCTCTGAGAGGCAGAGTCGGCGGTGTCCACGGCGAGCGGTGGCTATGGGGCTTTGGGCGGCAAACGGGGGTGTCCGGGGTGTTCTCCAGGTCGAGGCGGAGCGGTGGGCGCGGGCTGCGGTCGAGTGGCGGTTTGTGCACGCGGGGGCAGTGCGCGCTCTGGGGGCGGCATCGGCATGCTCGACAAGCTCCGGGCGCGGCGGTTCCTGGCCGCTCTGCCCTCTGTCTCTGGCCTGGGGCTGGTTGGGCGGTGGAGGTGGACCACTGGCAAGGTACTAGACATGGCGAGAGGGGCTGGAGAGGGTTGCTGCTGCAGGTGCACGGTCAGCCGGCGAGATGGTGCTCGGCATGGCTATGCAGTGCGGCTAGGTGGTAGAGAAGAAGCTGGGTTTGGTCTGGTCTGGCTTGAGGGGGGACAAGATGATCAAAGCACTACAGAATTGCTAGACAAAATCAGCCCAAAACAGTAATAGTTAGGCCTTAATGATCTTGCTAACAAGGTGTTTGACAAAATGGCCGCAAGAGATTTTTTTTTGAATTTTGAGTTCAATTTTTTTGAGTGATCTCCACTAGTGATACGTAGTCTCTGGTTGCAAGGGTTTTGAAAATGGAGCTCAAATAGAGGGTTTTTGAAATAGGGGTGATCTATGCATATGCATTAGATTCAATTTTAAACTGTCATTTCAAATAGTTAACAGAATGTTTTTAGTGGATCCAAAGGTGGGCCTTGGTACCTCATTATGTGTACTAGCAAGGGGTGCAAAGATCAAGAATTATTTCCGTTAAGTTTTGAGTACTAGGAATAGCCAAAGTAGGCATGAGAGTTACATTTGCCAAAATGACCATTCCTTCATTTTAATTCTTTTTGATTTGATTTTCTTTAGGAAAAGTTTGGGAATGATGTAGATGATGTTTAAATCACCTAAGAAACATTTTACAAGCATTGGATCATTCAATCATGGCAATTCAAACAACTCCTATTTTAAATGCACACATATGAATGCTTTCATTTTAAATTTGGAAAAGTTTTTGTTAACCCTATTTTTTTGGATGATTTGATCTTGATGAGCTTGGATTAAAGTTTTGGGATGTTACAAACCTTCCCCCCTTAAACAAAATCTCATCCCAAGATTTACAAAGAAAACTAGGAACTAAAGAGATCTGGGAACTCTGTCCTAATGTAATCTTCGCGTTCCCAAGTAGCTTCCTCCTCGGTATGGTTGCTCCACTGAATCTTGAGAAACTTGATACTCCTGGTCCTGGTGGTTCGGTAGGCTTCCTCTAAGATACGGATGGGTACTTCCCGATAGGTCAGGTCATTGTTGATTTCCACAACTCTGTGATCGATGTTCTTGAAAACTTCAGTCTTCTCAGGCACTTCCAAGCATTTGCGAAGTAACGAGATATGGAACACATTGTGGATGGATGATATCTCTTCAGGTAGTTCCAGTTGATACGATACTTCTCCTCGGCGGTTTAGAATCTTGAAAGGTCCGATATATCTGGGAGCTAACTTTCCCTTCAGACTAAAGCGTTGAGTTCCCTTCAATGGTGAAACCTTGAGATATACGAAATCTCCGACATTGAAAGTCAGGTCTCTCCTTCTCTTGTCAGCATAGCTCTTCTGTCTGGATTGGGCGGTCTTGAGGTGCTCACGGACTTTGCGAACTTTCTCTTCTGCTTCTCGGAGAATGTCGGGTCCAAAGATCTGACTCTCTCCTACTTGCGACCAATTCAAAGGGGTACGACACTTTCTTCCGTATAGGAATTCAAATGGTGCCATCTATAAACTAGCTTGATAACTGTTATTATATGAGAATTCTGCAAAAGGCAGGAAGTCTTCCCATTTTGATCCGTATTCCAACACACAAGCTCTAAGCATATCCTCTAAGATCTGATTGACTCTCTCAGTTTGTCCATCTGTTTGCGGGTGATAAGCGGTGCTGAAGTTCAACTTAGTTCCTAAACCTTCCTGAACTTTCTGCCAAAATCTTGAGGTAAACTGGGTTCCTCGATCTGATACGATGGTCTTGGGGGTTCCATGCAAACTAATAATTCTAGCAATGTACAGATCTGCTAGTTTTGCACTCTGGTAGGTTGTCTTGACAGGTATAAAGTGGGCTACCTTGGATAGTCTATCAACTATGACCCAGATTGAGTCATTCCCCCTACTAGAAGTAGGTAAACCGGTGATAAAGTCCATTCCGACGGAATCCCATTTCCATTCCGGAATCTGCAATGGTTGCAAAAGTCCTGCAGGTCTCTAATGCTCTGCTTTGACTCTTTGACAGATGTCACATTTGGCGATGTAGCTTCCGATCTCTCTCTTCATCTTGTGCCACCAAAATTGCTCTTTCAAATCCTGATACATCTTTGTTCCTCCGAGGTGGATAGAATAAAGAGTATCATGAGCTTCCTTCATGATAACCTCCTTCAGTTCCAAATCTGCTGGCACACAGATACGTGCTTTGTACCACAGTACACCTTCTTCGTCTTCGGTGAATCCAGGTACTTTGCATGTACCAATACGACGTTTGTTTCCGTCGATACTTTCATTTCCCTTCTGGGCTTCCTTGATTTGGCTCAACAAAGTGGGTTGAAGTTCAATGCTAGCTAGGAATCCTTTGCTAACTAACTCAGTCCTGAACTGCTCCAACTCCTCATACAAACTTGGTTGCTTCTCTTTGATCATGGTGTTCAGCCTACACGCAATCTGCTAAGAGCATCCGCTACCACATTGGCTTTGCCGGGGTGATAGTGAATGTCAAGGTCAAAATCCTTGATTAACTCTATCCATCTTCTTTGCCTCATATTCAGCTCCTTCTGGGTGAAGATATACTTGAAGCTCTTATGGTCTGAGTAAATCTCACAACGATTACCCATCAAATAATGACGCCATATCTTCAACGCTAGAACCACAACTGCTAGCTCAAGATCATGGGTCAGATAGTTCTGCTCATGCTGCTTTAGTTGTCGAGACAGATACGTGATGACTTTGCCTTCTTGCATCAATACACATCCTAGACCAATCTTGGATGCATCACAATATACATCAAACGGCTTCTTGATGTCTGGCATGATCAAAATTGGGGCCGATATCAATCTCTTTTTCAGCTCCTGGAAACTGGCTTCACATTTGTCTGTCCATTCAAACTTCTTGTCTTTCTTCAACAATTGGGTCATTGGTCGGGCTATGCTCGAGAATCCTTCTACGAACTTGCGGTAATATCCCGCTAATCCGAGAAATGAACGAACTTGGGTTTGATTGGTTGGGGCTTCCCATTCTTCGACATCTTTGATCTTGACGGGATCAACAGAGACTCCTCCGGCAGACACAATATGTCCTAGGAATCCTACTTCTTTCAGCCAAAACTCACACTTGTTAAACTTGGCATATAACTGATGCTTTCGCAGGGTTTCTAGGATGATTCTCAGATGTTGCTCGTGCTCTTCTTCTGTAAGATCTCACCATAATAAGGTAAGATCCCTGTGATTGCAGTGCTAGTCCCTGGATCGAAAATGCTAGCACCCACAGTTTAAGATGAAGTACGCAGAAACAAAGGTCATTATTACATCGCATATCCAGGAATATAATGGTCCTTACAACTCACTTAGCCCAAGGCTAAGATACTTAAAGTTCACATTACATAGCATAATAATAATAGAGTCTTTAGTCTTCATGTGCCACAGGCAAGCATGTCGAGTGCAGACCCGCAACCCTACTCATCATCAGAGTATCCTGCAACATAATAAGTTACAGCCACAAGGGTCAATACATTTGGAATTGTATTGGCAAGTGATACCATAGATACTTAGTATAATCCAACAACTACATGAATATATGTCTAAGTGGGGTTTTGGATGGCTTTGCTAAAATTAGTTTGACTTATAGTTTTTGAAGAAGTTTTTCATTCCAGCTATAAGGTACCAATGATAGACATCACTGAACCTCTACCCGTGTTCACCCACAAGTTTTAACTTAGAGAAATTTGGATGAGGAGATTATTGAACTACTTCACTGTCTTGAGGCTCAGAAGTTGTCCATAACCAGGGACACGGCTAAGTACTTAGTTTTACCCTCTTGAGAGGTGGTGCACTTTCCCCACAAGACTCGACATGCATCGAGACAAGACTTTTTAGAAGCAATCCCTCAGACCACCACAAACACGTTCCATCCTATCATCACTACCACCCTCTGTCTGTCTGGCTGAGTTCTCGCAACTTAGTCGGTCAAGGCAGAGCCCATATGCCATGTGGCTGCACTGGAAGCTTCATGACAAGAATGTCTCCAATCTCTTTGTTCCTGGGTGGCCATCCACAAGTGTGATACACCAGCTGACCATAGACATGGCCCCTGAGTAACCACTCAACATAATCCAAGCAAGCCCCATTCCACCCAGGTGTTTCATTAACATTAGTTGTTTTCTTAGTTAAACAAAAATAATATCTTTCCATACTATCTTATGTGTATATTCCACCCACGAATTCTAATAGCATAGCTAAGCATTCTAGCATACAAAGTCTTTAACTAGGGAATACTACCAAGATATACACTATAGGGTAGCATAGCATAGTATGGTAACATATGAATAATTCTATCATGCTAAGATAACACTAGTGCAATAGTGAAAAATAATAGGACATGAGATGAAATATCACTTGCCTTGGTAGCTAGGGAAATAGGTACAATCCTCACGACAACAAACTTCACAATCCACACAATCTACACAGGAACAATACAACAACAATATTTCAATCAATAAAACATTACAAAAACATGAATGCATGCAAAATGCAAAGATATGATCACAACTCTATAATTTATAGAGTCTATAGTACTGAGGATAGAATACCTCATCTAAATGCATAAGAAATACCCAAAAATAATTTATAGAACAATTTTTGTGAGCAAAATACTCCTAAAAAGGTTCTGCCTAATATTCCAAGTTTACAGAGGCAAAAGTGTGAAACAAGGCCTCCATAATAAAGGTCCTATTTTTCTGAATCCATAGACACCAAATTTGTATTTTTCTGATTTGTGGATCAAAAGTTATGGATTTTCTAAGTTTAATACTAAATCTGTCTATTTTCTAATTAAACAGAAATAGTCTGGCGACGTGGCGCTATCCTATTGGCTGGTACTGGTTCGGCCGGATCGACCTCTGCAGCCGTTGGATTTAAGTGACGTTGGACGGATCAGATCAGCCGTACCCTTTCGTTTAAGTGATCTAATCTTAACCGCTAGGATATGATCGAACGGCTACAAAACACCTCGCCGGGGACTGGCGGTGCTAACGACGGCGCGCGGCGGCGGCACGTCGGCCTCGTGGTGTTCCGATGGTTCCAGAGGCATAGGAGGAAAGGTGATCTTACCGAGGGCCCGCGGAGGTCTCGGCGGTCTGGTTGGTGGTCGCGGGTAAGTGAGGGGAGCTCTTCTGCGCTCGGTATTCCTCGCCGGAGTGGCGTCGACGGTGGAGGTCACGGCCTCAAGACGGTGGCGTCGATCTGGTACTCGAGCGGACAAGCAAAAGGGTTAGTGAAGTGCGCCTGGTCCAGCACAGTCTAGTAGTGGCCAAAAAGGAGCGGCGAGAACCCTACCTTTACCGGAAAAACCGTCGGACGGTGGCGGCAGAGGGAGCTCGCCGGACTTGGTCCGTGTCGTCGACCTGGAGCACGAGAAGGCACATAGCCGGGGTTAAAACACGCGCTAGGACATGACGAAACATATGGGATAGAGGGGAGGGTGCCTGGCGGCCTGGGTTCACCAGAATTGCCGCCGGAGTTGCGTCGGACAGTGGCGTTTTTTAGCTCGTAATTGGGGAGCCTGGGGGCTCTCCGGGGGAAGTGGCTAAGGGGAAAATGATGACGAGGGAGAGGGGATTTAGTAGGGGTGGCCTCCGTGGGGAATTAATACTTGAAACGGCCGAAATTGAGTCGATTTTGAAACGGCAGAGAAGGGGAGGGGTGTTCGTCGCCTGGGGGTTGAAGACGACGGGGTGGTGGTGACGTGGGTGTGGGGTCGGTCTGTCAGCGGGAGGGGGTAGTAACAAGGGGTGAGAAAAGACAGAAGGGGAGAGGGAGTCCGGGTGGGCTGCTGGGCTGGATTTGGGCTGAAAGGCCAGAAGCTGTCTGCTGCTTCATTTTTCTCCCTTATTCTTTTTCTTTTTCTATTTCTGTTTTCTCCACAACTTTGGATTTAAGGATTCAAATTGATTCAAACCAATTTGTGAACATTTGTAAAAACTCAAATTAGGTTTTTAGGGTATTATAGAACATATTTATCTTCTATTTTAATCCAAAGTATTTACTTGGTAATATAGCATTTTCTTTGATTCTATTTTTCAAAATAATTCATATATTTTTATTCATGGCTCAAAATTGCACCAAATTTTTGGAGGACACTCTAAATGCAATGCAATTACATGCTATGATGATATGAGTGCAATGATGATGATTTGAGATGAAATTTTGGGTTGTTACAAATCTAACCCCCTTAAGATGAATCTCGCCCTCGAGATTCGGGTTGGCTAGCAAATAGGTGAGGGTGATCTCTCCGAAGTTCATCCTCTCGCTCCCAGGTTGCTTCTGATTCAGTGTGATGGTTCCACTGCACTTTGCAGAATCTGATGGTCTTGGTACGGGTAATTCTTTCTGCGGTCTCTAGAATCTTAATAGGTTTCTCTTCATAAGTGAGATCATTATCTAGCTGAACCTCCTCCAATGGTATAGTGTCTTTCAACGAAGTTTCTTCTATCTCTGGGTGACACTTTTTCAGCTGACTAACATGGAATACATTATGAACTGCTGACAAAGATTCTGGTAATTCTATCTCATATGCCACTTCTCCTTTGCGACTCAAAATCTTGAAAGGCCCTACATAGCGTGGTGCTAGTTTTCCTTTGATTCCAAATCTCTTTACACCACGAAGTGGTGATACCCTGAGATAAGATCTATCACCAATCTCATAGGTGACCTCTCTACGTTTTGGATCAACATAGCTCTTCTGCCGAGATTGAGCTACCTTTAGCCTATCTCTCACCATCTTGACTTTCTCTTCGGCCTCTTTGATTAGGTCTGGCCCGAACAAATTTCTTTCCCCTACTCCATTCCATAGTAATGGTGTAGTACACTTCCTTCCATAAAGAAATTCAAACGGAGCCATTTCTATGCTTGATTGCTAGCTGTTATTGTAAGAAAACTCTGCGTATGGTAGACTTTCATCCCAACTGGATCCATAATCTAACGCACATGCTCTTAGCATATCCTCTAATATTTGATTGGTCCTTTCTGTCTGTCCATCAATTCGTGGATGAAATGTAGTGCTAAACTCCAGTCGAGTTCCCAATGACTCGTGAAGTTGTCGCCAAAAGTGCAAAGTGAATTGAGTTCCTCTGTCGGACACGATACTTTTAGGTACCCCATGCAAACATACAATTCTATTCATGTAAATCTTGGCTAGTTTTGCACTTGTATAAGTGGTTTTCACTGGTATGAAATGGGCCACTTTTGTCAAGCGGTCAACGATAACCCATATGGAATCGTATCCAGATTTAGTCCTGGGTAGTCCGGTGATAAAATCCATACCAATTTTATCCCATTTCCAATCAGGTATTGGCAGTGGTTGTAATAATCCTGCCGGTTTCTGATGTTCCGCCTTTACACGACTGCACACGTCGCACAAGGCAATGTGCTTTGCTATGTCCTTCTTTAAATTATTCCACCAAAACCTCCCCTTAACATCCATATACATCTTGGTGTTGCCAGGATGAATTGAATACGGTGAGTTGTGCGCTTCTTGTAAGATCAACTTCTTAAGTTCAAGATCCTGCGGAACACAGATACGTTTTTCGTACCATAAGATTCCTTGATCATCTACATGGAATCCTTTTGCCTTGCCGTCACTAACCTTACTTTTGATTTCTTCTATTTCTTTGTCCAACTTTTGGGCTTCTTGAATTCTGTCCATTAGTGTGGGTTGCACTTCCAAGGATGCAAGGTACCCTTCAGGCACTACTTCAAGTCTCAGCTCTCTAAATTGGGCACATAACTCCTCCGGCAATTCTCCTTTATTGAGGCCATTTACATGAGCCTTGCGGCTTAATGCATCGGCTACGACGTTTGCCTTTCCAGGGTGGTATTGCAAACTTAAGTCGTAATCTTTGATAAGTTCTAGCCATCTTCTTTGTCTCATGTTGAGTTCTTTCTGTGTAAAAATGTATTTCAGACTCTTGTGATCAGTGAACATCTCACAACGTTTTCCCATAAGATAATGCCTCCATGTTTTTAGGGCATGCACAACTGATGCCAACTCTAGATCATGAGTAGGGTAGTTCACTTCATGATTTTTGAGTTGTCTTGATGCATAAGCTACCACTCTACCTTCCTGCATCAACACACCTCCTAATCCTTGGTGAGATGCATCACAGTATACTTGAAAGTCTTTCTCAAGATCTGGCAAACATAACACTGGTGCTGAAACTAGCCTCTTTTTCAATTCCTGAAAGCTGGTTTTGCAAGCTTCTGTCCAATTAAACTTATTCTCCTTCTTCAGAAGATTAGTCATGGGCTTTGCAATCTTAGAGAAATTTTCAATGAACCTTCGATAGTACCCTGCTAGGCCAAGGAAGCTACGGATTTCTTTAACGGATTTAGGAGGTTCCCATTCTGTCACAGCTGCCACTTTTGCTGGATCAACGGCTATACCATTTCCAGATACTATATGTCCAAGGAAACCTACTTCATTCAGCCAGAATTCACATTTGCTGAACTTGGCATAAAGTTTATGTTCTCTAAGTTTCTCTAGAATCAGGCGTAGATGCTCTTCATGTTCTTTGCTGCTCTTGGAATATACCAATATATCATCGATGAATACCACTACGAACTTGTCAAGGAATTCCATGAATACCTTACTCATCATGTTCATGAAGTAGGCCGGTGCATTAGTCAATCCAAACGACATCACTGTATATTCACACAACCCGTATCTAGTGGTGAATGCAGTCTTGGGTATGTCATGTTCTCTGATCTTTAGTTGGAAGTATCCTGATCGAAGATCAATTTTTGAGAAAACACATGCTCCCTCTAGCTGATCGAAGAGATCATTTATTCTAGGCAGGGGATATTTGTTCTTTATGGTCACTTCATTGAGTGAATGATAATCTATGCATAGCCTTTGAATTCGGTCCTTCTTCTCAACAAATAAGACTGGTGCTCCCCAAGACGACGAACTTGGTTGGATAAATCCCTTTTTCAACTGTTCTCCCAGCTGTTTCTTGAGTTCTTTTAATTTGTCCACCGACATTTTATAAGGTCTCTTCGCTATAGGCCCTGTTCCTGGTAGCAGGTCTATCAGAAACTCCACGTCCCTATCTGGTGGCATGCCAGGTAATTCCTCGGGGAACACATCTGGATATTCCCTCACTATTGGCACATCATCTAGGCTAACCCCCTTAAGAGAATTAACCTTGCTCCCCTTGGGTTCAAAGTTAGACTTGAACCTGATCCTTTTCTTTTCTGGGGTGGTGAGCATAACAGTCTGCTTGGCACAATCAATCACCCCTTCATAACGGGTCAACCAGTCCATCCCTAATATTGCATCTAATCCTTGGGACTCTAGGATTATTAAACTAACCGGGAACTCGTTCTTTCCAATTTCTAGAATGATATGTCGGCACCCTGAATTTACTATCATTTCTCCACCCGGGGAGCTTACTTTAATGGGACATCCAATGGTTTTAGTGGAGAGTTCATTTTTGATTACAAATGCTCTTGAAATGAATGAATGCGATGCGCCAGTATCGAAAAGGATAAGTGCAGGAAAGGAATTAATCTTGAACTTACCGATCACGACATCAGATCCTTCTTGAATTTCCTCCACATTAATGTGATTCACATGACCCTTTTGGAATGGGTTTGGCTTAGCCCCATCAGTCTTCTTTTCTGGGCATTCATTAGCGTAGTGTCTTGTCTTTTTACACTTGAAACATTCCACCTGACTGATGTCTTTCTTTGCTGGCTGACTGTGACGGTTCTGACCATTTTGGTTCCCATGGCCATGATTATTGTGATTGTTCCTGAATCCACTTTTGTTATGTCCACGGTGATTGTTTCCATCATGGTGGTGGTTGTTGTTATGATGGTTATTATGATTCCCATTCTTGTGGAATCCTGAGCTCCCACTTCCTTCACCATGAGGGCGCTTGTGAGGAGATCCTGATCCAAACTTATCAAATTGATGCTTCCTCTTTCTACCCTCCACTTGCTTCATCTTGTTTTCTAGGATGGTAGCTTTATCACACAAAGATTGATAAGTTGGAACATATGCAACAAATAGTTGCATAGAAATTTCATCATTTAACCCATCTAGGAACTTCTCCTTCCTCTTTGCATCAGTGTCAACGTCATCGGGTGCATAACGTGACAAATTATTGAACTCCTCGATGTATTCAGAAATACTGCGATGGCGTTGCTTCAGGTTATGAAACTCCTTTTTCTTCAATCCCATTATTCCAGCAGAGCTGTGAGTGGTGCGAAACCCATCTTCAAACATTGCCCAAGTCACTTCCTCAATAGGGTGGGTAATTTCAAAATTATCCCACCAAGAAGTTGCATGACCTTCCAATAAGTGTGCTGCAAATCTGACCTTTTCTGCATCCGTGCATCCAACCGTAACTAGGTCCTTATTCACAGAACGTAGCCAATCATTTGCTACCATGGGGTCAGAGGTACCCGAGAACTTAGCAGGTCTCAGCCTTAGAAATCTGGTCAGCATATCTAGAGGTGGTGGATTGTTCTAGTTGTTATTGTTATTATTGTTGTTCTGATTCTGGTTCGCCATAAATTGAGTCATCATTTGCATCAATTGGGTCTGTGCAGCCATCATCTGCTGCATTCCATTGTCATTGTCATTGTCATTGTTATCCTCGTTGTTGCGTCGGGGAGGCATCTGTGGGTTTAGTAAGGGTAAGTAATGATAGATAACCCAAATAAAACAACAATCAGACAAACAAGCACATGTTCCAACATCTCAACAATAACAGAGTTTGCAAAGATAACATACTAGCATAGTCACCCACAAGTCGGTATGACCTATGCACTCAATAATAATAGAATGATAGGTAGATGGAACAGTATCACTACTCCTCCATGTCGACTTCCTCCTCTACTAGAGCAAGTCCTGCTGATGCGAATCCCGCCTTGTATTCCTCCAAGCTGGTAGTCAGAGCATCGATCTTCGTCTGTAACTCTCTCTTCTGTGTGCGTAGCCTCTCTATCACCTCGTGATCTACTTCCAGCTCAGTGTTCTCCAGCTCTAACTCGGTCTCCAAGTCTCTAATCTTCTTGTTCTTCTCCTGAACTCTCTTCTCTTGGCTCTTGAATTTCTTCTCTTGGTCTTCAAACTTCTTCTCCATTTCCTTGATTCGATTTTCCTGTTCCTGGAAGGCCTTGTGCCCTCTCCTTGAGTTGGACTCGTAGTTCATCATTGCTAAGCATCACGTTAGTCCTATCAGTATCAAGGTGTCTAATAAGGCTCTCTAAGTCATGGAGGTAGTGACGCACGGGCTTGATAGACTCCTTAGTGGCCTTGTCCAACATAATAGGCTCTCCATCCTTGTCGCGCCTCCCAAAGAAGTGGAAGTAGTGGCTCTTGATCTCAGAAGAGTGACGTCCACATAGGCGTCCCAACAGCTCCTACATAGCGATGTCGAGGCCCCTCTCCATGTCATCATGGAGAATCTTGAAGGTAATCTCCCTAGTTTGGGGCTCTGTCTCACGACCTGGCTGGGTAACTCTGAATCCCCATAAGTCCTTCCTCTGAAACTTCCTCAGCTGAAGTCCCTGAATGGTGGGGATTGGAAGAGCGAGCACTTGGACTAGCTCCAAGATACGAGTCCCAAAGCGAGTCCCCTTGAAATCCTCGGCCGTGCTGTAGACAAAGTTCGGCATCTTTTGCATAGTATGGAGAAAATTAGTAACACAATAGAGAAAGAAAATATACAAGCAATAAAATAAGAGGGAATTCAACCAACAAAACATTCCAAGTAGCAATACATTAATTCAACTCAAGCACTCAAGGTTCCAGGCATAACTTATTTTTGCCATACCACATAGGTTGGTATGGTCGAAATACTAACGTGATAAAATGCCAAGGGTGGTGGTCCAACTAATATCTGACTCCTTCTTAACCAAGGTGGCAATCTGGGCATCCTTGGCAGCAATCTGCTTGTCTTGGTCGCATAGCTCCAAAGCTAGGCCTATGATATCCTTACTTAGGCGTTTCACAGTGGCCTTTGAGTCTTGGGCAAGACGCTTCTCCTCCTTGAGATCCTCCTGAGTATTGAGCATTCTATACTTGAGTCTCTCCCCAAGTTCCTCAATAGCCTTCCATGCAGCATTCCTTGCAGAGTCAAAGAATGACGGGTGCATTTCAGAGTTGGTGTACATGCAGAATCTCGTACTCTTGGGATCGTCTTCCTTGTTCTTGTACAAGTGGAGTTGCACCCACCAATACTCTTGTCCTTCACCTATCACAGGAAATCCCTTGTACACGGCTTCACCATTCATCCCCAAGCCGGGGACTAGCGGTGCTAACGACGGCGCGCGGCAGCGGCACGTCGGCCACGTGGTGTTCTGATGGTTCCCGAGGTGTAGGGGGAAAGGTGATCTTACCGAGGGCCCGCGGAGGTCTCGGCGGTCTGGTTGGTGGTCGTGGGGAAGTGAGGGGAGCTCTGCTGCGCTCGGTATTCCTCGCCGGAGTGGCGTCGACGGCGGAGGTCACGGCCTCGAGACGGTGGCATCGATCTGGTACTCGAGCGGACAAGCAAAAGGGTTAGTGAAGTGCGCCTGGTCCAGCACGGTCTAGTAGTGGCCAAAAAGGAGCGGCGGGAACCCTACCTTTACCGGAAAAACCGTCGGACGGTGGCGGCAGAGGGAGCTCGCCGGACTTGGTCCGTGTCGTCGACCTGGAGCATGAGAAGGCACATAGCCGGGGTTAAAACACGCGCTAGGACATGACGAAACATATGGGACAGAGGGGAGGGTGCCTGGCGGCCTGGGTTCACCGGAATTGCCGTCGGAGTTGCGTCGGACAATGGCGGTTCGAGCTCGTAATTGGGGAGCCTGGGGGCTCTCCGGGGGAAGTGGCTAAGGGGAAAATGATGAGGAGGGAGACGGGATTTAGTAGGGGTGGCCTCCATGGGGAATTAATACTAGAAACGACCGAATTTGAGTCAATTTTGAAACGGCAGAGAAGGGGAGGGGTGTTCGTCGCCTGGGGGTTGAAGACGACGGGATGGTGGTGACGTGGATGTGGGGTCGGTCTGTCAGCGGGAGGGGGTAGTAACGAGGGGGTGAGAAAAGACAGAAGGGGAGAGGGAGTCCGGGTGGGTTGCTGGGCCGGATTTGGGCCAAAAGGCCAGAAGCTGTCTGCTGCTTCATTTTTTTCTCCCTTATTCTTTTTCTTTTTCTATTTCTGTTTTCTCCACAACTTTGGATTTAAGGATTCAAATTGATTCAAACCAATTTGTGAACATTTGTAAAAACTCAAATTAGGTTTTTAGGGTATTATAGAACATATTTATCTTCTATTTTAATCCAAAGTATTTACTTGGTAATATAGCATTTTCTTTGATTCTATTTTTCAAAATAATTCATATCTTTTTATTCATGGCTCAAAATTGCACCAAATTTTTGGAGGACACTCTAAATGCAATGCAATTACATGCTATGATGATATGAGTGCAATGATGATGATTTCAGATGAAATTTTGGGATGTTACATCTTCTGACTTGGAGTAGATAAGGATGTCGTCGATAAACACAACTACAAACTTATCTAGGAAATTCATAAAGATCTTATTCATGAGATTCATGAAATAAGTAGAGGCATTGGTTAATCCAAAAGACATAACCGTATACTCGTATAAACCATAGCGAGTAGTAAAGGCGGTCTTCGGAATATCCATTGCACGAATCTTAAGTTGGTGATAACCAGTCCTAAGATCAATCTTTGAGAATACCTGAGCTCCAGTCAACTGATCAAATAGATCCTCTATCTTTGGTAAGGGGTACTTGTTCTTGATGGTGACATCATTAACTTTCTGTAGTCTGTACATAGACGGTTGCCTCCATCTTTCTTGTCGACGAATAACACTGGTGATCTCCATGGCGATGCACTTGGTTGAATCAAACCTGTTGCTAACATGGCATCCAACTGCTTCTTTAGTTCTACTAACTCTGAGGGGTTCATGGTTGTAACACCCAAAACTTTAATCCAAGCTCATCAAGATCAAATCATCCAAAAATAGGGTTAACAAAAACTTTTCAAAATTTAAAATGAAAGCATTCATATGTGTGCATTTAAAATAGGAGTTGTTTGAATTGCCATGATTGAATGATCCAATGCTTGTAAAATGTTTCTTAGGTGATTTAAACATCATATACATCATTCCCAAACTTTTCCTAAAGAAAATCAAATAAAAAAGAATTAAAAAGAAGGAATGGTCATTTTGACAAATTTAACTCTCATGCCTACTTTGGCTATTCCTAGTACTCAAAACTTAACAGAAATAATTCTTGATCTTTGCACCCCTTGCTAGTACACATAATGAGGTACCAAGGCCCACCTTTGGATCCACTAAAAACATTCTGTTAACTATTTCAAATGACAGTTTAAAATTGAATCTAATGCATATGCATAGATCACCCCTATTTCAAAAACCCTCTATTTGAGCTCCATTTTCAAAACCCTTGTAACCAGAGACTACCTATCACTAGTGGAGATCACTCAAAATTTTTGAACTCAAAATTCAAAACTTTTTCTCTTGCGGCCATTTTGTCAAACACCTTGTTAGCAAGATCATTAAGGCCTAACTATTACTGTTTTGGGCTGATTTTGTCTAGCAATTCTGTAGTGCTTTGATCATCTTGTCCCCCCTCAAGCCAGACCAGACCAAACCAAACCCAGCCTCTTCTCTACCACCTAGCCGCACTGCACAGCCATGCCGAGCACCATCTCGCCGGCCGACTGTGCACCTGCAGCAGCAACCCTCTCCAGCCCCTCTCGCCATGTCTAGTACCTTGCCAGTGGTCCACCTCCACCGCCCAACCAGCCCCAGGCCAGAGATAGAGGGCAGAGCGGCCAGAAACCACCGCGCCCGGAGCTTGTCGAGCATGCCGATGTCGCCCCCAGAGCGCACACTGCCCCCGCGTGCACAAGCCGCCACTCGGCCGCAGCCCACGCCCACCGCTCCGCCTCGACTTGGAGAACACCCCGGATACCCCCGTTCGCCGCCCAAAGCCCCACAGCCACCGCTCGCCGTGGACACCTCCGTCTCTACCTCTCAGAGCGCCACCTCGCCCAGACCGCATACCTACGCCCCTACGGCCGCATTTAAGTCCTAGAGCACCGCCAGGGGACCGCCCATCGATCGCCATCCCCAGCCATACCGCTAGATCGGCGTAGCCATGTCGCCACCGTCGACCGCCCATCCCGCTCGGTCTCACCGTCGAGCCTATAAAAGGAGCCCTCCCCAGCCATTCCTCTCCACACCATTCCACTCCCCTGACCTCTCTGAACCTCACCCACCTCTCGCTGGAGCAAGTGGAGCAGCAGCTCACCGGAATTGGAGCCGGAGCCGCCGCCTCTGGAGGAGAAGGGTGCCGTTGATTCCGACCACCCCAAGCTCTGCCACGACCACGCCTCGCCTCGCCGTTGTATTCCACTTTGTTCGCCCGCATCGCCGACCCCGCTGGAGCTCTGGTACGCCCCCAGTAGACCCGCGCCGAGCCGCTAGGGTTCGAGCTCGCCGGCGACCTGTTCGTCGTCGACAACGACCCTCAGCCGTAGATCTAGCCTCTAATCGCACGACCCACAGCGCGCGTACCGTTTCGCGTGTTAAGTGCCACTGACAAGCGGGACCTCCCTGTCAGCTGAGCCCCGCGCCGCGGAGCGCCACTGGGCCGGCCCATTTCTTTTCCCGCGTTAGCCCACAGTTTCAAATCTGGATTTTTCTTTTAGTTTGAATCTAGTTTATGTTCACTAGTTTGAAAATCAATTCAGAGAGTTTTAGAAATCCAAATGGCATGAAACCAATTTTGTCTGAAATGTATTAAAATGATGTATCCAAGCCTGTTGGATTTAATTCATTTAGAGTTATAGATCTCTCCTAATAAAAATAAGAAGACAAAAGCTTTTGCAACTTGAAACATTTTTATAAAACCAACCAAGTTAGCTTTTGAGTTGATTCCAACTCTCAAAAATCACATTTCATCATATCTATCTAAATATGTAATAATATTAAGGTTTACATGCAGTGACTTTGGACTAGTACCAAAATAATGCTATATAGGCATTTCTAGTCACTTTAAATCATTAAATAATGAACTTAAACCAAAGTAATATTGATCCAACCTTTAAATCTCATTCCCACAAGTTAGAATATGTGGTGAGGACATGGGTCCACATGATCCCATATTTTGGTGGTGAATATTAAATTTTAGTTAATATTTCAATGAGTAGAAATTACTTTTCCAAAATAAAAAGGTTGAAACTATTGAATTAAACTTGTGATGATAATAGATCATCAATTGTGTGTTTTAGAATGCTACTTAGCCTAGTTAAGTATTGTTTGGTGATTGTCTACTCCCTATGTATTTATAGACGCTAGTACCGACCAAGCCTTCGAGGAGGAGTTCTACCAATAAGAAGAAGAAAACTTCAACCACTTCACCAACCAAGGCAAGCTATTAGTGGCAAGCTAACCCTTGCAAAACATACTTTAGCAAGCTATTGTTAGCAAGCTAGAATAAAACTAGATGGTTTAGCAAAGATGCCTTAAGCATGCTTTGATCACACCCCTTTAACTATTAGTACCCCAAGTCTTATTGATAAGTTTACCCCCCCTTAGTTTACACAAAGTTCTTTACTTAATTTTTGAAGGTAGCATAAAGAGTATAAACCTTAACCTACTTAGAAACCTTTAGATGTCATTCTATGGCATGAGATTGATCCCATCTTTCCACCTTAGTGAACACTCTTAACTTAGTACCTTAGTATAGATCAAAAACTTGAATCACTTTAGATGGGAACACTTGGTGAAAATGAATTATGAAAACCTTGGAATGAGGTGTCATTTTATTGAGATGTTTTGATATGTTTTGAGAAACACAACTGGTTTATGGTGATGAAAATGATGAGGCATGAGCCTTAACCCTTTTATAAAACTGATGGTTGGATTCGGATGCGATACCATTCCAAATTTACCGTACAACCACATTACCTGAATTGGGTAAGGCTTAGCTGGAAATTTATATGCATTAGTATTAGTTCCCTCACGGGAGATGTTTGAGCTGAGGCTACCTCTCAATGATGTCCACCTATGCAATGCCCAAGATGACTGATGGTCATGGTTGGGAGGCCATGCTCATAGGAGAGGTGCTTGTACTAGGGTGTGTAAAGGGAAGGTTATGTTTGATTATCTTCATACTAAGTATGATGATTCAGGGTTATCCCTGACAGATGTATCGAATCTTGTGGTGAAAGTGTACCACCTCTGCAGAGTGTCAAACTATTCGAATAGCCGCGTCCGCAGTTATGGACAGTTGGAATGGCCATACTGTTTCGTTGTCTGATGTTTTCTAAATAACTTGAAATGAATGATGGACTTTGACTTGACCACAACAGGGTGGTGTTGATGATAATAGCTTCCCAACTAAAGTGATTCTAGCATTTACTTTATCTTTCTTTGCTTCTGAACTCATCTTAGGTTTCAAACTTAATTTGATGGTTAACTTAGATTCAGTATTTTAACTTAGAATTATACCCCTTGTTAGTAGTAGTTTGCGAGTACTTAAAGAGTACTCATGGCTTTTGTCCCTGGCTATTATCATGGCCAGACTATGAAGGAGATTATCAAGATGATGGTCAGCAGGACGGCTATGATAACTAGGACTATCTGCCTTCGTTAGCATTGCCTGTGCCCCCTGAAGATGGACCCCACCGCTACGCTATCGTTTATTTCCGCTGCTTGTTGTATTAAAGACTGGATCATGAGATCCTTATTTGTGTAAAAACCTTATGTATGGTTTGTAATGGATGATGTACTGTGATATCCAATCCGTTATGTCTCGCAAAAATGGTAATCCTGGGATTGCGAGGTATGGCATAACGGGCATCTGGGATTAAAAATCCGGGTGTTGACAATGGTATAGGGTCTCTGGGCTATAGGTCCGGTTCCGGGGATTAGTTCGATAATGAACTCGATATCCCTATCCGGGGGCATACCTGGCAATTCATCTGGGAATACGTCGGGGTATTCACTGACTACTCTGACTTGGTCAATGGTAGGCAGGGCTACACTCTTGTTGCACTTGAATTGACGGGGTAAGGTTTCAGAGATATGCTCTACTGTTACTCCAGAACTACTGGTCATGGTGATGGCTTTCTTAGCACAGTCTATCAGTCCTTTATGCCTTGACATCCATTCCATACCTAGTACTACTTCCAATCCTTTGGTTCCAACTAAAATTAGGTTGGCATAAAAATCTATCCCATGTATTCTGATAGGTACAACTTTGCAAATTTTTCTAGCTTTTGTTGTTGAACCAGGGATTTGAACTATCATGACATGCTTCAGGTTGGTTGGGCGAATCTTACTAGTGCATACAAATTCTTCGGTGACAAATGAATGCGATGCTCCAGAATCAAACAATACTCTTGCTAAAACTGAGTTGACAGAAAACATACCCAGCACTACATCTGGCGCTTCCTGGGCTTCTTCTGCGTTCATGTGGAAGAGACGACCGTTGCGGTTGTGCGGGTTCCCTGGGGCAAATCTCCTTCCTGGTTGAACACGACGCTGCTGCTGAGCTGGATCATTCACAGGGGCATTGGCGGCAGTCTTCTTGGGACACTCATTGGAGTAGTGACCCTTCACTCCACACTCGAAACAAGTGATCTGGGACTTGTCCTTGACTCCGACAGGTACAATATTGCTGCCAGTTCTAGGGGCAGTGTTTTTGTTGTTGTTGTTGTTGTTGCTCTTGGGAGGGGCACGGTTGAAGTTGTTGGCATTGCCGGAGTGGTGATTGTTTCCTCCGGACTTCACATTTCCTCTGCTACGGTTGGGGTAGCTTGGGCGAGAATTTGGGGGTCGGTTGTTCCTTGGTGCATATCCTGGTGAGGGGTTAGGACGGTACTTCTGGTGACTACTGGATCCAGTCTGCTGCATCATACGACGCTTGTGGTTGTCGTTTGCCTGGTTAATCTTCCCTTCCATCTGAATGGCAGAGTCGACTAGCTCTTCAAGATCCTGGAAACGAATGTTGACGAGGACAGTCTGCATCTCATCATGCAGTCTGGTTAAGAATCTCTCTTTCTTCTTGGCCTCCGTGTTGATTTCATCCGGTGCATATCTGGCAAGGGACAAGAATTTGTCACGGTACTCTACCACAGTCAATCTTCCTTGCTTCAGTTCACGGAATTCGTCTCTCATCCTGTTGACAAGACCCTGCGGCACATGGGTGCGGCTGAACTTGAACTTGAATGCTTCCCAGGTCATCACCTGGCCATGGTTCATATTGCGGACGCTATTCCACCAAGCTCTTGCATCTCTCGCCAGATAGTGGGTGGCGAAAAGAACTTTCTCATTTGCATCTACTCCGGCAACTTCGAGGTTGTTTTCCATGGTCTGTAACTAGTCATCAGCATCTAATGGGTTTTTAGATTGGTTGAAGATTGGGGGATTGGTGTTCTAAAAGTTTTTGAGTTTAGATCCATGGTGATCCTGATTTCCATGTCCTTGGTTGTTGAGAGCCATTTGGGCGATCTGCTGTAATGTTGCTAAGTTGGCTTGATGCTCGGCCCTGCTTGCTTCACGGTCTGCGATGAGATTCTGCAAGATCTGCAGCATTGGGTCCTGCGACGAGCTGCTCCCTCCTTGGTTTCCACGAGTCATCTGAAGATTGAGATAGATATAGGGGTAAGAGGGAAATTCTAAAGTTCATGGTTTTGGGTTTTCAAAGCTACAACTTTGAGTTAGACTCAGGTTTTTCAACTAACTTCATTTTCATTCATGCAAGCAAGCACACGATACAACACACACCACAACAATCAAAGGGGAAAACAGATGGTTTGAAGAACCATTCTGCAAGCTACGATACAATGAGATGATACATCTCATGCTACGATAGTGCTCTAGTGCATTTACTCATTGTCGATGAAGTCGGAATCTTCACCATCAGTGTAGAAGTCCACAGCATCCTCTGCCAGAAAGTCGTCATCGTTGCTAAGGTAAGAATCCATATCTCCCTGGATGTCTTCACCCTCATCTTCTTCCTCCTTGGCGGCAAGCTGAGCTTCCTGCTCCTTGACTGTCTTCTCGAGGTCGGCCACCTTCTTGCGAAGACGGGCGATGGTGCGATCCTTCTTGGTACGCTGGCGACAAAGAGACTGACGATCTTGGACGAGCAATGCGAAAGTCTGGGCCTTCTGGTCGGCAATGGCACGGTTCTGGTTGGCTAACTCTCTGGCATTGTCCAGTTCCTGTTGTCTATCATGAAGCAAGAAGTCAAGGTTCTCCACTTGACGCCTCAATTCTGGGTGACTTGGCATCTCCATCGGCATTCCCATGAAGTCACGTCTTGCATAGTGGGCAAAACGGGTTCCTTGAATCTTGTTGATGCTGAGGGCACATAGACGTGCGAGAGCTTCATGCATTGCCCTGGCTAACCCATCTAGCCAGTTGTTCTCTCTCACAGAGAACTAAATTCTCCCGGAAGTTGGGGCTTCAATGCTTCCTCGAAGATCTGCGGTGACTAGCCATTGTAGGTCTCCTCCTGGGGGTCCTGGAAGTTGAGCTCCAAGAAACTCCGGATGTGGGTGTCCCAGTAACTCTGATAGTGAATCCAGATCCGTCTTGAAGATCATCTGACCTCCGTTTCCCCACTGGTAAAACTTGCTGAACTGAGTCTCCATCTATAAGAATTTAGGATGAGGAAGTTAGTGAAGTGATCAAGTGTGTCAAATTTTAAGTAGTAATGTAAGAATTTTGAGGAACATGTATTTTTGAGAAAGAATGAGTTCACAAGGGTAAGAGAGGGAATAGTTTTTCATAAATATTCACATAAAACCCCTCGCAACATTTCAATATTACATGCTGTCAACACCCGGATTTTTAATCCCAGATGCCCGTTATGCCATACCTCGCAATCCCAGGATTACCATTTTTGCGAGACATAACGGATTGGATATCACAGTACATCATCCATTACAAACCATACATAAGGTTTTACACAAATAAGGATCTCATGATCCAGTCTTTAACACAACAAGCAGCGGAAATAAATGATAGCGTAACGGTGGGGTCCATCTTCAAGGGGCACAGGCAATGCTGACGAAGGCAGATAGTCCTAGTTATCATAGCCGTCCTGCTGACCGTCATCCTGATAATCTCCTTCATAGTCTGGCCATAATAATAGCCAGGGACAAAAGCCATGAGTACTCTTTAAGTACTCGCAAACTACTACTAACAAGGGGTAATATTTCTAAGTTAAAGTACTGAATCTAAGTTAATTATCAAGTTAAGTTTGAAACCTAAACTGAGTTAAGAAGCAAATAAAGATAAAGTAAGTTCTATAATCACTTAAGTTGGGAAGCTATTATCATAAACACAACCCTGTTGTGGTCAAGTCAAAGTTCATCATTCATTTCAAGTTATTTAGAAAACATCTGACAACGAAACAGTATGGCCATTCCAACTGTCCATAACCGCGGACGCGGCTATTCGAATAGTTTGACACTCTGCAGAGGTGGTACACTTTCACCACAAGATTCAATACATCTGTCAGGGATAACCCTGAATCATCATACTTAGTATGAAGATAATCAAACATAACCTTCCCTTTACACACCCTAGTACAAGCACCCCTCCTATGAGCATGGCCTCCCAACCATGACCATCAGTCATCTTGGGCACTGCGTAGGTGGACATCATTGAGAGGTAGCCTCAACTCAAACCTCTCCCGTGAGGGAACTAATACTAATGCATATAAATTTCCAGCTAAGCCTTACCCAATTCAGGTAATGTGGTTGTACGGTAAATTTGGAATGGTATCGCATCCGAATCCAACCATCAGTTTTATAAAAGGGTTAAGTCTCATGCCTCATCATTTTCATCATCATAAACCAGTTGTGTTTCTCAACACATGTCAAAACATCTCAATAGAATGACTCATCATTCCAAGGTTTTCATAATTCATTTTCACCAAGTGTTCCCATCTAAAGTGATTCAAGTTTTTGATCTATACTAAGGTACTAAGTTAAGAGTGTTCACTAAGGTGGGGAAAGATGGGATCAATCTCATGCCATAGGATGACATCTAAAGGTTTCTAAGTAGGTCAAGTTTTATAATCTTTATGCTACCTTCAAAATTTAAGTAAAGAACTTTGTGTAAACTAAGGGGGGTAAAACTTATCAATAAGACTTGGGGTACTAATAGTTAAAGGGGTGTGATCAAAGCATGCTTAAGGCATCTTTGCTAAACCATCTAGTTTTATTCTAGCTTGCTAACAATAGCTTGCTAAAGTATGTTTTGCAAGGGTTAGCTTACCACTAATAGCTTGCTAAAGTATGTTTTGCAAGGGTTAGCTTGCCACTAATAGCTTGCTAAAGTATGTTTTGCAAGGGTTAGCTTGCCACTAATAGCTTGCCTTGGTTGGTGAAGTGGTTGAAGTTTTCTTCTTCTTCTTCTTGGTAGAACTCCTCCTCCTCGAAGGCTTGGTCGGTACTAGCGTCTATAAATACATAGGGAGTAGACAATCACCAAACAATACTTAACTAGGCTAAGTAGCATTCTAAAACACACAATTGATGATCTATTATGATCACAAGCATCACAAGTTTAATTTAGTAGTTTCAACCTTTTTATTTTGGAAAAGTAATTTCTACTCATTGAAATATTAACTAAAATTTAATATTCACCACCAAAATATGGGATCATGTGGACCCATGTCCTCACCACATATTCTAACTTGTGGGAATGAGATTTAAAAGTTGGATCAATATTACTTTGGTTTAAGTTTATTATTTAATGATTTAAAGTGACTAGAAATGCCTATATAGCATTATTTTGGTACTAGTCCAAAGTCACTGCATGTAAACCTTAATATTATTACATATTTAGATGGATATGATGAAATGTGATTTTTGAGAGTTGGAATCAACTCAAAAGCTAACTTGGTTGATTTTATAAAAATGTTTCAAGTTGCAAAAGCTTTTGTCTTCTTATTTTTATTAGGAGAGATCTATAACTCTAAATGAATTAAATCCAACGGGCTTGGATAGATCATTTTAATACCTTTCAGACAAAATTGGTTTCATGCCATTTGGATTTATAAAACTCGCTGAATTGATTTTCAAACTAGTGAACAGAAACTAGATTCAAACTAAAAGAAAAAAATCCAGATTTGAAACTGAGGCCTAACGCGGGAAAAGAAATGGGCCGGCACAGTGGCGCTCCGCGGCGCGGGGCTCAGCTGACAGGGGGGTCCCGCTTGTCAACGGCACTTAACACGCGAAACGGTACGCGCGTTGTGGGTCGTGCGATTAGAGGCTAGATCTACGGCTGAGGGTCGTCATCGACGACGAACAGGTCGCCGGCGAGCTCGAACCCTAGCGGCTCGGTGGGGGTCTACTGGGGGCGTACCAGGGCCCCAGCAGGGTCGGCGATGCGGGTGAACAAAGTGGAAGATGACGGCGAGGCGAGGCGTGGTCGCGGCGGAGCTTGGGGTGGTCGGAATCAACGGCACCCTTCTTCTCCAGAGGCGGCGGCTCCGGCTCCAATTCCGGCAAGCTGCTGCTCCACTTGCTCCGGCGAGAGGTGGGTGATGTTCAGAGAGGTGAGGGGAGTGGAATGGTGTGGAGAGGAATGGCTGGGGATGGCTCCTTTTATAGGCTCGACGGTGAGACCGAGCGGGATGGGCGGTCGACGGTGGCGACATGGCTACGGCGAGCTAGCGGCATGGCTGGGGATGGCGATCGATGGGCGGTCTCCTGGCGATGCTCTAGGAATTAAATGCGGTCGTAGGGGCGGTGGTATGCGGTCTGGGCAAGGTGGCGCTCTAAGAAGCAGAGGCGGCGGTGTCCACGACGAGCGGTGGCTGTGGGGCTTTGGGCGGCAAACGGGGGTGTCCAGGGTGTTCTCCAGGTCGAGCCGGAGCGGTGGGCGCGGGCTGCGGTCGAGCGGCGACTTGTGCACACGGGGGCAGTGCGCGCTCTGGGGACGGCATCGGCATGCTCGACAAGCTCCGGGCGCGGCGGTTCCTGGCCGCTCTGCCCTCTGTCTCTGGCCTGGGGCTGGTTGGGCGGTGGAGGTGGACCACTGGCACGGTACTAGACATGGCGAGAGGGGCTGGAGAGGGTTGCTGCTGCAGGTGCACGGTCGGCCGGCGAGATGGTGCTCGGCATGGCTGTGCAGTGCGGCTAGGGGGTAGAGAAGAGGCTGGGTTTGGTCTGGTCTGGCTTGAGGGGGGACACGATGAACAAAGCACTACAGAACTGCTAGACAAAATCATCCCAAAACAGTAATAGTTAGGCCTTAATGATCTTGCTAACAAGGTGTTTGACAAAATGGCCGCAAGAGAAAAAGTTTTGAATTTTGAGTTCAAATTTTTTGAGTGATCTCCACTAGTGATAGGTAGTCTCTAGTTGCAAGGGTTTTGAAAATGGATCTCAAATAGAGGGTTTTTGAAATAGGGGTGATCTATGCATATGCATTAGATTCAATTTTAAACTGTCATTTCAAATAGTTAACAAAATGTTTTTAGTGGATCCAAAGGAGGGCCTTGGTACCTCATTATGTGTACTAGCAAGGGGTGCAAAGATCAAGAATTATTTCTGTTAAGTTTTGAGTACTAGGAATAGCCAAAGTAGGCATGAGAGTTAAATTTGCCAAAATGACCATTCCTTCATTTTAATTCTTTTTTATTTGATTTTCTTTAGGAAAAGTTTGGGAATGATGTAGATGATGTTTAAATCACCTAAGAAACATTTTACAAGCATTGGATCATTCAATCATGGCAATTCAAACAACTCCTATTTTAAATGCACACATATATGAATGCTTTCATTTTAAATTTGGATTTTTTTTTGTTAACCCTATTTTTTGGATGATTTGATCTTGATGAGCTTGGATTAAAGTTTTGGGATGTTACACATGCAGAACCAATTTCAGCAATTTCACCCGAAACAGTTTTGGTGTCTATTGAAATAATTCCGGCGCTTTCTTAAATCTTTATCTGAAACATATTTGCTCCAAATGGTGTCGGTATCCCTTAAGTGTGTCACCCTACGGTTCACGAATAATGCAGACATGATCGAGACCCCTCTCCGATCAATAATCAGTAGCGGGACCTGGAGATCCGTACTGACTCCCACATATTCAACGATGACTCTTGTGATTGTGTGAACCTTTAACGCCGTAACTAAATCCCTTTGTCTCGCGATATATTACATGTCCGACATTCGATCATTGGCATCCAAATACCTAGTTTGATCTCGTTACCGACATGCACTCTTTTCTCGTTCCCGTGATATAACATTCTAGTGATCACATCACTTGCTTGCAAACTATCTTAATGTGATATCCCCGAGAGGGCCTAGAGTATATCTATCCGGCATCAGGATGGACAAATCCCACTCTTGATTCATGAGCCTCAACATAACACCTTTGTAGCACTGAACCCACCTTTATAGTCACCCTGTTACAGTGTGACGTTTGATGTTATCAATATACTCTTCCGGTGTTAGCAATTAACATGATCTCATGGTCTAAGGACTAAGATTACTTCATATGATGTTATAGCAATATAAACATAATGATTATGATCGTAATGCTATACTTCGGATGAATGTTCATCACATCATTCAACTAATGTTGTGACCTCATTATTAACAACATCCAATGTCCATGATCAGGAAACCTTGATCATCTTGTTAATCAATGAGCTAGTTTATATGAGAGGCATTACTAGGAACTTTGTATTTTGTTTATTAAACACACATGTATTAACGTTTCCAATTAATACAATTATAGCATGCAAAATAAACATTTATCATAAACATGGAATAAGATAATAACCACTTTATTATTGCCTCTCGGGCATATTCCCTTCAGTCTCCCACTTGCACTAGAGTCAATAATCTAGTTTGAAAAACTTTGTGTATTGAACACCTATGGCTTTCTGGTGTTGCATATACGCGATTTCTAGTGGTTAACATAACCTCCGGATCTGACAGTTTCAGGTCCGTGTGTATTTGCATGTCTTTGCGTCTCTACGCATCACTCATTCTCAAATGAGCTGGCATTGTATAAATTTGGTCCTTTGGTGAGACCTTTTAGTTCGTTCGGGTTAAAATATGTTGATATTATTGTCATACAATACATCTTCATGGTATTAGCCCACTTTGAACCACACCTAGTTTGATAACAAGCTACTTAACACAAATGCCCTCCTTTGCTGCTACTATAACAGTCATATACTTAGCCTTTCGTTGTAGTATCCGTCACAATGTGTAAACTTTTGGAACTCATCCAAATCCATCATGGAACATCCTTTCCATTACATTGTGCCACCCATAGTCTAAATTGAGATAAATTTTAATTTGTATCTTGTGACAAAACTAGTATCAATGTAACACTTTTACAATGAACTACCTTTAACTATTTGTCACTTATACATGATATATTCTTAGTTCTTCCAAAGCTCATAAGAATATCTTTACTATCATCCAATGATCATCTTATGAATCATTCTGGTATGTGCTCATAACATTTAGAGCATAGGACATATCTGGATATATACATATCATGCTATAATCGATCAAAATCTTCATGTGATTTTACTCACTAAGTGTTGAAACACTTGAATCTTGATACAATCCTTTCCATGCAGCAAGAACATTTCTTGTTGTTTCCATATTGAACCCTTTAAATATCTCATATATGTACGTCTGGCATAACCATATTAGCGCCTCAATCTATCCATATAGACATTGATGCCAAATATTCCGGTTTTGCCCAAGTCTTTCATCGAAATCCTATTTTAATGAAATTCTTAACTTGTGTCAATAAAAGATACATCATTTCCAATCAACACCATGTCTTCTACATAATGTATTAGAAATATGTCTCAGCGCTCCCACTTAATTTCTTGCAAATGCAAGCATATTCATCATCTCTGATGAATTTAAACTCTTTTAACAGTTTCATCATGGTGAAGATTCCAACTCCGCTATGCTCATTTCAACTATTGAAGTTTGCATGCCCTTTTAGCACCCTTTGAATTACAAAACCCTTCGGACCGTGTCTTGTACACGTCCTAGGTAACCATTCTATTAGAAGAACATTGTTTTGTTTGTTCAACTACCATACATCAAATTATATGTAGTGGTTGCTACATTAATCCGTCAAGACTAAATATCTCTATGAAAGATCAAATCTTGTCATAGTCAACTCCTTGAACATTGTCGTAAACTTCTTTCCGACATGTCGACTATTTCATAGATGTTAAACATCCATGTCTATTTCTTTACAGATCCAAACACGACCGATAGGCTTCACGCCTTTCTGGAGGGTCTTCCAAGTTTAGAAACTTGATTTCTCGTGTATGGATACTATCACGGATTCTATGAATTCTAGTCATTTTATGGAGTCAGGGCCCATCATCGCTTCTTTGCATGTAGTCAGTTCATCATTGTCAAAACAATAACGACTTGCTTATCAAATCACACTATTTGATTCTTACCGACCCACACGGTTCAATAGGAACTCTAATCTCCGAGATCACAACATTTGTAATCACGGGAGCCATGAGCATTGTGTCCGCCACCGGGACACTTTCCGGCGTTGCGCTACTTAGCACATATAGCTAAGGTTCAACAACCTTATCAAAGTTCTATTGTCCTCCCACTTAACTTTTCGCGAAAAATTCCTTCTCAAGAAACTTGACGTTCCAAGTAACAAACTCTTTTGTCCTCGATGTTATGGAGAAATTCCCAACAAATTCTTTGGGATAACCTACAAAGATATGCTTATCCGACTTTGGTTGTAAACATTTTACTTATGCATAGCATACCAAAATTTAAGAAAAGACAATTCGGGTTTTATCCCAAACCATAACTTATATGGTGTCATTTCAACGGATTGCGATGGTGCTCTTTTCAGTGTAAAAGCGGTAGTCTCTAAAGCTTCAATCCTTAAAACATAATGGCAATTTTATAAATGACACCTTTGATCTTACCATGTCAAACATGGTTTGATTTCATCTCTCGAATATGCCATACTCCTATGGTTTACCGGGAAAGACAAATCATGGAACAATTCCTCAAATCTTAAGTGTTTTGCTAAACATGTAACTTAAATATCTTCCTTTATGATCAAATCATAAACTCTTTTATTTTCTTGTTACAATGATTTTTCACTTCATCTTGAAAGTCTTTGAACAATTTTCAAATGTTTCATACTTCTTCCTTATTAAGTAAATATATAGATATATTCACTCAAATTTCTGGAGAAAGCATATGAAGCAAAAAAGATCCATCGCATATGGGTACACATAATGGACTATGCACATCAGCATGCACAATTTCCAATAAGCTAGTCATTTGTTCCTCTTTGGCCTATGAACGGAGTTTCAATTATCTCGAGGAAAGTCTCACAAGCGTCAATTGATCAAAATCAAAGACTCCAAAAATCCATCAACATAGATTTTCTTCATGTTTTCTTTCCAATATAATTTAAACAGCGATGTCACTTCATAATTGATCTTTCAATCATTTGTCTTGCGACATTTTAGCAATAGTGTTTATGGATGTGATTTCTCCCACTAGACTTGTAAAAGTTCATCCATCCTTTATGGAATGCGGGAATTATTTGAACAACCATTGTTCTCATAATACCAGAACAAAATAACAATTATTAAAACAAATCTTGAATGCTAGGTTTGACGACAATGAAAACACAATAACACTTTATTTGTTTTCGATGAACATCATCACTTATTGTCTTGCTAGTTACCTAGGCCATTGCAGTTCATGAATTGCGTTGTCCTGTATGACACTTCATACCAACCAATTCGGTATCCAATACCGGTATCCAATACCTAAGAACCACATTGTTTAAAAAGCAAGGAATACAACCATAACATGTATATCTTCTATATACCTAAGCTGGACATTTCCAAGTTTTTCTTTTCTTCCAAATATTTTATAGATTCTCTTTCAGCAATTCCTTTTCCTTTTAAAAGAATCTATCAACATCAATTGTGGTGTCATTCACATGACACATAGTACAAAGCGTGTATATAGTCAAATACTAATACCTTTGGACTTGCACTTTGAAGTGGATCACCATCATCAAATGTTTGGTATTCTTTCAAAATAAATCCATTCTTTAGTAATCTTTTAGTGTAGTAAACATTCTACTTACATCTTCTATGCATCCTTATCATGACAACTTTCATGATCAAGCTACTATAGCCTATAAGAAAGAATCACGAGTATAACGTTAGTTCCCAAAACCTTTTTGGGAGATCTGGATTCTTAGCATCTCCATCCTTCACAAATTCTCATACAATATGAGAACATGTATTTTGCTAAATTATACTCTATCATAATGCAACCAAAAACACTGTCTCAGATATCACAATATCTTTCACACATGATGGTTTCTGAAACAATTTTTAGCTCCTATATAATCTTGATATTAAAACAACTTTTGAATATCAATAATCATGGAGGCAAACATGATACTTTAGATACTAACATTGGAATTCTTACTCTTGATTTAATATTACTTATTAAACTTCATCGAGTAAATAGAGTTTGCTGAAAGTTTGCAATAGGACTTATAAACTTTAAATTGACATTCAAAACAATATGATACCAGTTCGTAAAGTAAATATCCAGAATTCTATAGTTCTATTATCTCAATTAAAACTAAGCATAAGGTAGTAAACAGATGCCAATGACTACAGCAAATTATGCAAATTCACTTTGATTTAGTTTATGACAAATTGAGTTTGACTAATCCAAATTAGAAATGAACTCCCACTCAAAAATGACATCCCTCGTGCCTTTTTGGTGATTACATGAACCAAATCCACTACACCAAGTCCGATCATCACGTGAGTCGGTGTAGCTTCAAAGGCGAGCATCAATATGGGCATCACATCAACTATATGACTCATGCTTAACCTTTCGGTCCGTGTTCCGAGGCCATGTCTGTACATGCTAGGCTCGCCAAGTAAGAACCTTAGTACTCGCATGTGTAAAACTGTCTTACACTCATTTGTATGAAAGCGTAGAGTCGAGTACACCCGATCATCACGTGATGTCTCGAAACACAATCCATAAAACGGTGCATACTTAAGGAAGAACACATTTTATCTTCATATTTAAATGAGGGATCTTCTTATAATGCTACTAAAACGCCAAACTAGCAATGTAAGATGCAAACATCTAATGTTTAAAGTGGGATGATATGGTCCATGCATTTGATCTCTATCATATGCATCGTGGTATGATCTCTATCATTCCTTTGTGTGTAAATCCAAGGTCTATGGAACTTACACGTTAGGTGTGTTGTAAGAGTATCTATCATACATCTACTTACAACATTACCATATCACGACACTAGCCCAGCAACGATCTAAACTAGACGCCTCTAATTTATCAATTGCAAGTTTTACGTGGCCTAGGGCTTTCGAAGATAGAACCGGTCTTACCTACGAACATGGAACCACAACGAGGATAACCAAGTTATTAGCAACTCGTTGTAAATCAGATATTGACTATAGTAGGAGAGACAGACACCCGCCAGCCACTTATGCAAAACTAGTTGCATGTCAGTCGTGGAACCGGTCTCATGTGCGATGACATGTAAGGTTGGTCCAGGCCGCTTCATCCCACTATGCCACCAATATCCAAAATACATAGAAGATGCAATGACATGATCATCATCGCCCACATATAAACATATGTGTACTACCTATGCAAAGCACCTACGCATAGATCAGGCTCTGATACCACTGTTGGGTTCGCAGCATAGAAAACAAAAAATTTCCTACGATGAGAACTATACGCCAAGATCTATCTACTAGATACAGAGCAATAGGTGGATATACATCCATGGAGAACTTACCCTTGAAGACAACGAGTTTTGTTAACGAGTAGGAACTCGTGGATGATGTAGTCGTACGCTTGCCGATCTCAAGATCATGATGAACTCCAGCAGGTCTGGCTCCAGCACGTCCATCAGATCCATCAGATCCAGCTCCAGCAAGTCCAGCACCACCAAGTCCAGCAGCGATGCATCCGTGATCGCACACACGTCCGGTACCCCGACAACCTCCATCCCTTGCTCCAGCAAAGTAGCGGAAGTAGCAACTCCTTTCCAGATAAAGCCACCGGGAACATGTATCTCGCTAATCCGAGACAATGGGGAATAACTAGAGGGGGAGAGAGATCCTTCACGAGGAGGTGTGAGGAAGAAGGAGTGATAGGGAGGCCTTTTATAGGAGGAGGGGAGGGTGTCCCTTCACCTCCCCCATTCATGTGGTGGTAACCCCCTCCACATTAAAATGCCCCTTCACATTCTCTTTTAAAGTCTCCACTTTAAATGCATTAAATTTCTCCAAATTTAATGCTCTCTCATTTAATAAAACTCTTTTATTAATTTTATTCAGAATTTTGTTAATTACTTTAATTAACAAACATTCACATAAAACCCCTCGCAATATTTCAATATTACATGCAGAACCAATTTCAGCAATTTCACCCGAAACAGTTTCAGTGTCTATTGAAATAATTCCAGCGCTTTCTTAAATCTTTATCTGAAACATATTTGCTCCAAATGGTGTCGGTATCCCTTAAGTGTGTCACCCTACGGTTTGCGAATAATGCAGACATGATCGAGACCCCTCTCCGATCAATAATCATCAGCGGGACCTAGAGATCCGTACTGACTCCCACATATTCAACGATGACTCTTGTGATCATGTGAACCTTTAACGCCGTAACTAAATCCCTTTGTCTCGCGATATATTACATGTCCGAGATTCGATCATTGGCATCCAAATACCTAGTTTGATCTCGTTACCGACATGCACTCTTTTCTCGTTCCCGTGATATAACATTCTAGTGATCACATCACTTGCTTGCAAGCTATCTTAATGTGATATCACCGAGAGGGCCCAGAGTATATCTATCCGTCATCGGGATGGAAAAATCCCACTCTTGATCCATGAGCCTCAAGATAACACGTTTGTAGCACTGAACCCACCTTTATAGTCACCCTGTTAGAGTGTGACGTTTGATGTTATCAAGATACTCTTCCGGTGTTAGCAATTAACATGATCTCATGGTCTAAGGACTAAGATTACTTCGTATGATGTTATAGCAATATAAACATAATGACTCTGATCGTAATGCTATACTTCGGATGAATGTTCATCACATCATTCAACTAATGTTGTGACCTCGTTATTAACAACATCCAATGTCCATGATCAGGAAACCTTGATCATCTTGTTAATCAACGAGCTAGTTTATATGAGAGGCATTACTAGGAACTTTGTATTTTGTTTATTAAACACACATGTATTAACGTTTCCAATTAATACAATTATAGCATGCAAAATAAACATTTATCATAAACATGGAATAAGATAATAACCACTTTATTATTGCCTCTCGGGCATATTCCCTTCACTGGCATCGCCTCTTCGCCTATATATTCCCCCCGGGACGAAAACCCTAAATACCAGATCAGAATTCCATGAAAAGTTCCGTAGCGCCGCCGCCACCGAAAAGGAGATTCGGGGGACAGAAGTCTCTGTTCTGGCACCCTGTTGGGACGGGGAAGTGCCCCCGGATCCATCTCCATCGACTCCACCGCCATCTCCATCGCTGTTGCTGACTCCCATGATGAGGAGGGAGTAGTTCTCTCTCGAGGCTAAGGGCTCTACAAGTAGCTATGTGTTCATCTCTCTCTCTCTCTCTATGCGTGATCTTATTGAGAGCATGAGCTTTGTAATCTAGATCTATTCTGCTACTCAAGTGCTTTAATTAATCTCTGCTTATCCCCACGTGTGTGAAGTTGACAGTGTGCACACCGTGTGGCACTTTGCTAAGGTTACATAAATACTTATCATGAGTATAATTTGAGTTGGATGTCTCTATGAGATTGTGGTGTTTGTTGGAACCATCTAGTGTTCAAGGTGATAGTGAGGGATTATCTAGATGGGGAATGTGAACTTTAAGGTGTGTTGTTATAGCCCTACATCGTCCAACCGGAGAGTAGTTCAGGGTAGCATCATGAAGAGAAGATATTTATATGAGAGTGTCCACTAGTGAAAGTACGATCCCTAGGACTTGTTTCTAAGCATTGAAACACCGTTTATAATCAGTTCTGTTACATGTTTGCTTGCTGCCATGCTTATTATAGATTGCAATTACCACTTATAATCATCCATATTACTTGTATTTCACTATCTCTTTGCCGAACTAGTGCACCTATACACCTGACAAGTGTATTGGGTGTGTTGGGGACACAAGAGACTTCTTGTATCTTGATTGCAGGGTTGCTTGAGAGGGATACCTTTGACCACTTCCTCCCTGAGTTCGAAAAACCTTGGGTGATCCACTTAAGGGAAACTTGCTGCTGTTCTAAAAACCTCTGCACTTGGAGGCCCAACACTGTCTACAAGAATAGAAGCGTGTGTAGACATCATTTGCACATCGGAATCTCCGGCCCTCTTTGACCAAAAGCAGCCAGGTTCAAGTTTTGGGACATTTGTGATAGATGGAATGTTTATATGGGAGGTTGACAAGCTTAGGTTTAGATCTCAAACTGTGAAGAACCAAATAGGCAATGAAATTCAATGAAATGGTCATGTAAAACTCCAAATCAACCAAGAACCAATCCTTCCTAATGAAGGGGCGGTGGCCGGGGCCACCATGTAAGAGTGTGAGGCATTAAACCGCGAAGAATTATCCTTGGGTTCATAACCTCTACTCATCAATGAAGCTCACATATCACAAAATGATATTAAGAGAATTGATTTTCTTAATTTTGGCAATATGGGGGAAGGGATAGCCCAATGGATTAAGACCGCACTCCCCCTATGTCCATGCCTGCACCTAAACCACATAATGATCAAGTAATAGGTGTGTATGCAAGCTGATCAAGTTAAACTTCTTGAATCTACAATATTTAGCTCATTCCTCAAATAACAAAATCTTGCTTCATCAAGTGGCTTCATGAAAATATCTGCAAGTTGGTCTTTGGTTGACACATAAGAGAGCACAATATCTCCTCGGGTAACATGATCTCTAATAAAATGAAGACGGATCTCAATATGTTTTGTCCTTGTATGATCTACTAGATTGTAGGCAATCTTGATAGCACTTTCATTGTCGCATAAAAGAGGAACTTTATCACAATGGACACCATATTCCTTTAACGTTTGCCTCATCCGTAATAATTGAGTGCAAGCACTAGCTGCAACCACATACTTAGCCTCGGCGGTGGAGAGAGATGTAAAATTTTTCTTCTTAGAAGACCAACATACCAAGGACCTACCAAGGAATTGGCAAGCCTCGAAGTTGATTTCCTATCATCCTTATCACCAGCATAATCCGAATCCATGTACCCAAAAGAGAGAAAGTTGAGCCTATAGAATATGATGACCCACAAGTATAGGGGGTGTATTGCAGTATTTTTGAGGGAAGTGAAACCCAATTTATTGATTTGACACAAGGGGAGCCAAAGAATATTTAAAAGTCTTAACAACTGAGTTGTCAATTCAGCTGCACCTGGAAACAATCTTGCTCACAGCAGTTTATCAGTAGCAACAGTTTTGTAGTAGGAATAGTAAAGTAGCAATAGTAGTAAAGTAAAGACAGTTGTAAAAATAGCAGTAAACAGTGGGATTTGAGTGCGGTAGGCATAGGGATGGATGGACGGACGTTGCATGGACAAGACAATTCACATAGCAATCAGAACATAGGGCAATTGCAGATAAATAAGATAAAGCATCCAAGTACTAGATAATCCTAGGCATGTGTTCCATATATAGTCATACATGCTCGCAATGAGAACTTGCACAACATCTTTTGTCCTGCCAGCCCGTTTGCAGCGGGGCCTCAAGGGAACTACTGGCAATTAAGGTGCTCCTTTTAATAGAGCACCGGAGCAAAGCATTAACACTCCGTGAACACATGTGATCCTCACATCAAAGTCATTCCCTCCGGTTATCCCGATTTTTGTCACTTTGGGGCCATTGGTTCCGGACAACAACGTGTGTATACAACTTGTAGATAAGACCAAAAACAATACTATCATAATGAATCAATAACATGTTCAGATCTGAAATCATGGCACTCGGGCCCTA
The DNA here is from genome assembly GCA_916181665.1 of Avena sativa. Taxonomy (NCBI): domain Eukaryota; kingdom Viridiplantae; phylum Streptophyta; class Magnoliopsida; order Poales; family Poaceae; genus Avena; species Avena sativa. The sequence goes on from OV702288.1 coordinate 631,572,786, forward strand.
GTGACAAGCATTAAGCACAACAAGTCGCAACAAGGTCATAAAGCACTAATAAAAGATACTAGGCACCATGCCCTAAGAATCTGATGCCATTACATGAACGATCTCATCCAATCCCTACCATCCCCATAGCCTACAGCGGGGGATTACTCACTCATAGATGGGGGGAACATGGATGGTCGATGGAGAAGCGATAGTGATGATGATGGCGATGATCTCCTCCAATTCCCCGTCCCGGCAAGGTGCCAGAACGGAGTTTCTGGTGCTGTTTTGTGGAATCTGGTGCTGGCGGCGGAGCGGAACTCCTTCTGGAAAAACGTCGAACCCCCAGAGTTTTTAGGTCAGAAGGCTTCTTATAGGCGAAGAGGGAGACCGAGGGGGTGCCTAGGGGGCCCACACCATGCCCTGGCGCGGCCAGGCCCAGCCCGCGCCTGGGGGGTGTGGCCATCCCCTGGCCCTCCTCCGTCTCGTATTCTGGCTCCTGGAGTCTTCTGGAAAAATAGGCACTTTGGCTTTTGTCCCGTCCAATTTTGAGAATATTCATTTTTTGACTTTCCTGGAACCAAAAACAGCAGAAAACAGTCAGCTGGCACTGTGGATCTTGTTAATAGGTTAGTCCAAGAAATCATATGAAAAGTACTCCAAAGTGTGGAAAAAACACAAGAAAGTGGATAAAACCAAGCATGGAGCATCAAAAATTATAGATACATTTGCAATGTATCAGGATACCACACACCATAGTTTGGGGTATGAACCAAATATCGATAGATTCTTGTGACAACCATCAAGTGGCTTTCTTTAGGAGGCGCTTGATATCTTGCACACACTCCTACACTTAACACAATATCGGATCTAGATGCACATAGGTAAATCAAAGAACCAATCATGGATCGGTATACCTTTTGATCAACATCTTTACCATTTGGGTTAAGTTCAAGATGAGCCTTGGTTGCCATGGGAGTGGGAGCTCCATTTAATTCTTTCATGTTGAACCTCTTGAGCATGTCTTGAGTATACTTGGCTTGATTAAAGAAGGTTCCTCCTCTTATTTGCTTGATCTCAAAACTAAGAAATACCCTCAACTCTCCCATCATAGACATCCTGAACCTATCAGTTATAAGCTTTGAGAATTCATCATTAAAAGCTTTGTTAGCCGAGCCAAAGGTAATATCATCAAAATGTATTTGGCACATGAAAAGCTCCCCATTAACCTTCTTAGTAAAAAGAGTGGGATCAATTTTCCCAATCTCAAATCCACGGTTTAACAACAACTCTCTAAGGTGCTCATACCAAGTATGTGGAGCTTGTTTAAGTCCATAGAGCGCCTTATCAAGTTTGTAGACATGGTTTGGGAAGTTGGGGTCTTTGAAACCTGGGGGTTGCTTAACATAAACCAACTCATGCAAGGGACCATTTAGAAAAGCACTTTCCACATCCATCTGTTGAAATTTAAAATTATGATGTGCAACACATGCAAGAAGGATACAGATGGACTCAAGGCGAGCCAAGAGAGCATAAGTCTCTCCGTAATCAATGCCTTCAATTTGAGAGAACCCTTGAGATACCAATCTTGGCTTGTTCCTCACAACAATTCCATGAGCATCTTGCTTGTTCTTGAATATCCACTTGGTCCCAATATAATTGTGACAATCTTTGGGCTTTTCTACTAATTTCCAAAATTTATTCCTCTCAAAGTTATTGAGCTCCTTATGCATGGCTTCCAACCAATTTGATTCTTCAAGAGCTTCCCACACCTTCTTGGGTTCAACCATAGATATATGAGCTTGGTGCTCACCAAAATGCTTCGGTGGAGCCCGAGTGGACATTCCAATCCTAAGATCACCAATAACATTTTCAAGGGAGTGGTCTCTTCTTTCAAACATTCTATCCGTGCGAGCTTTGCGACGAGCTTCAATCTCCTCATTATTTCTTGTCAGGATCACTTCATCATTCTGGTCCTCATCTTGACCTTCATTTTGACCTTGTTCAACAACTGGTTCAGCTTCATCCACATGAGGTACATTTTGATCTTGGTCTTGATCAGGAATTTTACTAGAAAGGCTTTGAGATGATCTTGTAGCTGACTGAATAAACTTGCCTTGAGCAACTGACTGAGCAGGGCTGGACAATCCAGTTAGTGGAGAGACTAGACCATATAGCCTTGAGCTGCCTGCCCGATCAACATGGTGAGGGTTCTCAGCTTGTCTTTATCTTGGGTCATCATTGTCCTCAATAACAGGAGCTTGTTGAAGTTCTAAAGATGAGGGCTCCACTTGAGTAGAGCATAGTTCTTCTCGATCCGCCACAAGGGGTTCCTCAATGGGGCAGATGAATCCCACACCCATTCTTCTTATGGCATCTTGAGGTATTTCATCATCTACATCACAAACATCAACATGCCCCACTTGGGGGCCATCATATTGTTCGAAAACCACACTATAAGATTCAATGACAATTCTAGAGAGTTTATCATAGATTATATAAGTGTCGGAATCAAGACCATAGCCAACAAAAATACCCTCTAAAGCTTTGGAATCAAATTTGGACAAACGAACGCCTTTTATGAGATAGAAACACTTACAACCAAACACCCAGAAATATGAAATGTTGGGCTTGTTACTGGTAAGTATTTCATATGGAGTCTTGTTCAACTCTTTGCGAAGATAGAGCCGATTTGATGCATGGCATGCGGTGGAGATTGCCTCTCCCCAAAAATTGTATGGAGACTTAAACTCCGCCAATATAGACCTTGCCATATCCATTAAAGTTTGGTTCTTCCTCTCATCTACCGATGGCTCTGAAATATAGCCATCTACGTCCACATTTAAACTAGATATTACTCATATTCTTGATGAAATATCTCTCGAAACCTTGCCACTAATGCTAATATTCAGAGGGGTATGCAATCCTTTATTTTATATTTCTCCTACGCGGATAATGTCATTTAAAGGAGGGAATCACTACATTAAAGTCAAAGATATGATATTTCAAACAACCAGAAGAAACCAAGAGCCCTACAATGGAGGCAGACGCTTTAACGACCAACTATACAACCGAAGCAGAAATTCCGGCCGTATAGCCCCGGTCGTATAGTTGGCGCCGCCACCATTAGGTCAAACAGAACAACTTTCGTGAAGAGACCTGATGGCTCAAAATGTAGAGCTCGTTGGGAACCCCAAGAGGAAGGTATGATGAGCACAACAACAAGTTTTCCCTCAGTTATGAAACCAAGGTTATCGAACCAGTAGGAGCAAGGAAACAACTGCAAGGTGTTGCTACAACTTGGAATCCTGCACAACACAACCATAGAACTTTGCTCCCAACTTACAGTGAGGCTATCAATCTCACCGGTTTTGGTGAAAACAAAGGATTAAACATATTGTGTGGAAGATAGTAATTGCTTGCAGAAAGTAAATAGTAAACAGTAACAGTAGAAGGTATAGCAATGGTAAAAGCATGGACCAGGGTCCATAGTTCACTAGAGGTGATTCTCCTTAAGATAAATAACATGTTGGGTGAACAAATTACAGCGGGGCAATTGACAGATTTGAGAAAGCATACAATGCATATACTAGACATCTGGACTCCTATGAGATTTGATTGTGCATTACAACATTATACATAGATAGTAATCCAACTGCATCTATGACTAATAATCCACCTTCAGGTTATCATCCGAACCCCTTCCAGTATTAAGTTGCAAGCAACAGATATTTGCATTAAGAAAAGTGTGTAAAGTAAACAATACGATTGCCCCATGGACAAAGGATTGTTGTTTTCTCCTTAGTAGCAACAGCACATCTACAACCTTAGAGATTCCTGTCACTTCCCCTGATTACTAGAGGCATGAACCCACTATCGAGCATAAATACTCCTGATGACCCACAAGTATAGGAGGTGTATCGCAGTATTTTCGAGGGAAGTGAAACCCAATTTATTGATTCGACATAAGGGGAGCCAAAGAATATTTATCAGCCTTAACAACTGAGTTGTCAATTCAGCTGCACCTGGAAACAATCTTGCTCACAGCAGTATATCAGTAGCAACAGTTTTGTAGTAGGAATAGCAAAGTAACAGCACTGGTAAAGCAAAGACAGTAGTAATAATAGCAGTAAACACTGGGATTCGAGTGCGGTAGGCATAGGGATGGATGGATGGGCGTTGCATGGACAAGACAATTCACATAGCAATCAGAACATAGGGCAATTGCAGATAAATAAGATAAAGCATCCAAGTACTAGATAATCCTAGGCATGTGTTCCATATATAGTCATGCGTGCTCGCAATGAGAACTTGCACAACATCTTTTGTCCTGCCAGCCCGTTTGTAGCGGGGCCTCTAGGGAACTACTGGCAATTAAGGTGCTCCTTTTAATAGAGCACCGGAGCAAAGCATTAACACTCCCTGAACACATGTGATCCTCACATCAAAGCCTTTCCCTTCCGGTTATCCCGATTTCTGTCACTTCGGGGCCATAGGTTCCGGACAACAACGTGTGTATACAACTTGCAGATAAGACCCAAAACAATACTATCATAATGAATCAATAACATGTTCAGATATGAAATCATGGCACTCGGGCCCTAGTGACAAGCATTAAGCACAACAAGTCGCAACAAAGTCATAAAGCACTAATAAAAGATACTAGGCACCATGCCCTAACAATCTGATGACATTACATGAACGATCTCATCCAATCCCTACCATCCCCATAGCCTACAGCGGGGGATTACTCACTCATAGATGGGGGAAACATGGATGGTCGATGGAGAAGTGATGGTGATGATGATGGCGATGATCTCCTCCAATTCCCTGTCCCGGCAGGGTGCCAGAACGGAGTTTCTGGTGCTGTTTCGTGGAATCTGGTGGTGGCGGCGGAGCGGAACTCCTTCTGGAAAAACGTCGACCCTCCCTCGAAGTTTTTAGGTCAGAAGGCTTCTTATAGGCGAAGAGAGAGGTCGAGGGGGTGCCTGGGGGGCCCACACCACCCCCTGGCGCGGCCTGGCCCGCGCCACCAGGTGGTGTGGCCACCCCCTGGCTCCTCTCCGTCTCGTATTCTGGCTCCTGGAGTCTTCGGGTGAAATAGGATTTTTGGCATATTTTCCGGGATTTTTCCTGATAGTTGATTTTCTGCACAAAAAGTAGACACCAAGGCAATTCTGCTAAAAACAGCGTCAGTTTGCATTAGTTGCATCCAAATCACACAAGTATAGAGGAGAAACAATAGCAAAAGTGTTTGGGAAAATAGATACGTTTTGGACGTATCAACTCCCCCCAAGCTCAGCTTATTGCTTGTCCTCAAGCAATTGAGTTGAAAACTGAGTGCGATAAAAGAACTTTCACGAACACTTTTGCTTCATATGATGTAAATATTCTCAGCAATGTGATCAACTACTTAGACAATTCATAATAAATAGTATGCAACTGAGTCTACTTAATAGTCATTGCAAGCTATGAAGAGATTCCAACTCAAGAATAATAAGTAGCATGAAGCACAAACATAAACAACATTACAATGCTCATAAAAAGGTATGATAGAGTGGTATCTCGTTTGCCTTTGATTATGAATGCCAAGGCACCTCTGAAGTTCAAGTGATGACTAGAAGTAAAGATATCAAGGATACAAGCATCAAAGTCATAACACAAATAATCAAGTAATGGAACAAACACAAAGAATGACAACTATGCTCTCAAGAAGGTGCTCAAAGAATATGTGGAGATTCAACAAGTAGAAGAAAAAGGTTTTGAATAATTTTGAAAGGCTTCCAAATGCTGAAAGTATGGTACTCGTTAGCTTTGAGCTATCATTGCCCCTATCATAAGCATCTTTAATGTGGTTAAGGTGAAAGTGAGGTCCAATCTGAGTTATATGCTTGACAGACTATAAACTAAAAATCCCAAGTCCCTTGAGTACGAGGGCCGCTCCTCATGCTACTCAACTTTAGTTACCGGTAAGTTCTTGTCATTGTAAGTATGTGCGTATCATTGAGAACCGCCAACGGGGTACCCCTTGCCCGATGATACGAAAGAATCCCCATATCAAAATGACAAGGCAAGCAAACAATGAGTATCTCAGCAATCTTCTTATTTACCATGGGAAAATGGTGCTTTTTTCTCTCTTTCCTCTTTTCATAAAACTCTTTTTTTCTTTTTCTCAATAGCTATCTCTCTATTTTTTTATAAGAAGAATGCTTCATAGATATCATTATGGTTACGCTACAGGTTTCCACCATGTCAGCATGGATTAGACCAGCGGCCCAGGCGTTTCTCTAACACACATACATAACTCCGTGGACTTACAAGCTCCCCTTTTATTTCACACCGATGACATCCGCAAACAAAAGAGCAAGGTATCAATTGGGTATATATTTACAAGTGTTGAAAGCGTTCCCCGTGACAACACGGTTCTGCTAATCCCCAGCCTATAATTTGCAAGCATATAAATTTCATGGAGAGTTCACAATGGTTCAGGTTTATTAAGTGCGGAAAATAAAGTGTGCCATCAAGTTCGTGAGAGCTTTACTAACTAATTTTCCCATAATAAGCAAACATTTTATTCGGAAGAAACCAAGGCACATTGAATATGCACGGGAGTAGCAAATGATGCTAATAGGTAGGTATGGTGGACACTTTGGAAATATTTGGTTTAGGGAGTTTGGAACTTGAGTAAAACATACTCAGTAAAAGTGAAGGCTAGCAATAGTAAGGGAGCGACAAACGAGAGAGCAATAGCTGTCATTATCATGCTTGCAACAAAACAGGACTACTCATGGCATGAAAGTGATTCAAGATCCTCAAGGCAAAATAATTCATCGAGGCTTAACTGCTTATTACAGTCATGTGCATGCGTGAGCATGTGCCAAGTCAATCAAATGAAACATTCAGAGGAGGATACCACGGTGTCATACCAATTTATGAATAGAGTAATGCAAGCAAACATTCATGAAACATGCTACAAACTATTAGCGAGCTGGAGCTAATCACAAGAAAGCAAGAACTACTAAGCATCCAAAGATAACATACACCCTACATGAACGGACTAAGCAAGCTCACAATGATGAGTATATGTACAAAAATGAAAACAAATAGAGTTCGTTACCAGCCTCTTACCACGCCTCAAGTTGTCATTAATCCTCATTATTGCTCTTCACTTGTGTGGCTTGAATAATAATATGAAACCAATATTCCACTGAGAACTGCCAAACCATGTAGCAAACTCGCAAAAACCAAAGAAGAACGACAAATATTTTTGGTGTTTTCGATTTTTAAACAAGAACCAAAAGGGAAAAACAAACAAAGCAAAATCTTTTTGGATTTTTCGAATAGTTCAAACAAAGCAAAAAGGGAAAAGCAAACCAAGGCAAAAAGAAGAAGCAAACCAAAGAGAAATAAAAAATATTTTTGGTATTTTTGTGTTTTTAGAAAGCAAAAGCAAAGAAGAACGAAAACTAAAGAGAACGAAAACATGAACATACAAAGTGCCGACGCAACATGATGTGGAGATGAGTGTGGTGTCGGCGTACCTTCCCCCAAGCTTAGGCTTTTGGCCTAAGTGGGTATCAATCCATGTACGAATAGGGGTTCCAAGCGGGCGGATCTTGGTAAGAATGGTCGTAGCTGGGCCCATGAGAAGAAGAAGAAGAAGGTCCCCAATCATAAGCGGGCTGCTGATATGAAGACTCTCCCTCATTCGAGGGCTGGACCGAATCATCCGTGACCTCCCTTCTAGTGTCCTGCTCCTGTTGGGAGAGTTCTCCCAAGTACGTGTCAAGCTCCTCCTCAGTGAGGGACCATCCTTCCCTGTTATCAAGGTTAAACAAAACAGGTGCAGGCAAAAGAACAACACGCTCGGACTTGCTCTTTCTCCAACCAGTTTTGAGAAAGGTCATTTCATAAGACAACTCACTCAAACTAGCCCACGAGGAAACAAGTTTATGCCGTATCATGGAATTAAGATCAAGCCTCTCTATGGGAAACTATAGGTCTAGATGACGAGGCACTAAACCATGCAATGCTAGTAAACGAGAAGCAATGAGGCCTCCATAAATTCCACCTTTCTCACGGTTGGCAGCAAGACGAAAAGCTATTAAAGCACCCAAGTTGTAAGACCTATCTCGTCTAAGAGCAGCAGAGATAAATGCTAGATCAAACGAAGATAACTTATTGGCAGTTTTCCTAGCAAGAACACACTTGGCAATAAAGTATGCAAAGTAGCGAATGGAGGGAAGATGAATGTTACGGATTTTTCCATTCTCCTTCGAGAAGCTACTCCCTTGGCAAATTTCTGCCTATAAATCCATGAGTGGTTCAGGTCTCTCTTTAATCTTCCTACATGATCCCCATTGAGGTACCTTAATAGCTGCACAAAAATCATCAAGAGAAAGGTTGACAGCAATATTGTAAATTTTGTAATGGACCATGGGGTTAGGCAAAGAGTGACTAAATTTGAAATCCTGCACCGCAGACATGGTTAGCTTAACAAATTGACAAGGTTCATCTTCCAGAAAGCGCTCAACCCTGCATTAGAAACCAAAGTGTGGAAATCTTGTAGAATTCTTGCAGCTCTCATGAACTCAGGGCATGGATAAATGGAGGAAAAAACTTCCTCCTCCCGATGGACCTTCATGACCTCAGGCACCCAAAGCTCATGTTGGTTTAGGTGGTGTTCACTCATCTTCTATTCTGAAATTTAAACACCTTTTAAACAAGTGATTGCAAAGTAAATATAGTGAAGGATTCTACTCATAGGGACTTGCAAGAGGCCTAAACATGCATCAAAACTATATCTCTAAGCATCAAACAAGCTTACAAGATCTCATAACCAGTCACCTACAGCAGCAAAATACTCAACATATAATCCACTTAACACAAATCTACTTAGACAAGGGGAGGAGTCACATACCAAGGAACAAATGCTCCAAATTTCAGCAAGAAAGATGGGCTGAGCAAGGAGATCGAAAAAAAATGAGAGCAAGCATAGAAAGAACGCGATTTTGAGCTATGAACTGGAGCTTACTCGGAGAGAGAAGAAAGTGGCAGGTGAGAGAGGTAGTGGGGGGCCAGGGGTGGCCCACACCAGGGCATGGCGCCACCTAGGGCTGGCCGCGCCACCACATGTTGTGCCTGCCGGGTGGACCCCCCTGTACCTACCAGGTACTCCTCTGCCCCTTTTTTCACGTAAAAATTTAATATGAATTTTCTGGAATTTTTCGAGACACTTTATTTTTGGGCATTTTTCAGAAATAGAAGAATGATTTTTCTGACAGACAGAATTTTCTTTTCTTTTGGAAACATGATGCAAGGACAAAACAAGGCTAGAACTACAGAAGTTCTAGCATGCAAGCAACTAACAACACAAAGAAAACTAAACGAAAGAAAAACTAAAATGCAAAGGATAGAAATAAATGGAGATAATCATAATGAAAACATTGTTTTGTTCAATGGAATCCTTTTGTTAGCAAGGTTGATCAAGTCTTGCTACCAAAACAATTGCATATGAGACAAAACTTTGTACTCCACTAATGATTATGTTACCTTAACCTTGATAGCAATGGTCCCAATCATAATAGTTTCAAATTTTTCTCTTGGTATGGGACAATATATTTCTCCAACTTGAATGCCTTCAACATGTTCAATTGAATTCAAACCATAAGTCCTTTCAATCTTTTTGGGGAAATAGACAGTATGTTCCTTGTCATTAACATTGAAGGTCACCTTTCCTTGATTACAATTAATAACAGCTCCTGCAGTATTAAGAAAAGGTCTCCCAAGAATAATAGACATATTATCATCTTCAGGCATTTCAAGCACAACAAAATGAGTTAATATCAAGCAATTGTGAGCCACCTGAATAGGTACATCCTCACATATACCCACAGGAATAGTAATAGATTTATCAGCCATTTGCAAAGATATATCAGTTGGTGTCCGTTTTTCAAGCTGAAGCCTCTTATAGAGAGAGAAAGGCATAACACTAACTCCAGCTCCCAAATCACACAAAGCAGTTCTAACATAACTGTTCTTAATAGAGCAAGGGATAGTTGGAATCCCTGGGTCTCCAAGTTTCTTAGGAACCTTACCATTGAAGGAATAATTAGCAAGCAAAGTAGAAATTTCTTCATTAGGGATCTTCCTTTTATTCGAGACAATGTCCTTCATATACTTTGAGTAAGGAGGTAACTTAATAGCACCAGTCAAAGGAATTTGCAAGAATAAAGGCTTTATCCACTCAGAAAACTTATTATAGTGTTCATCTTCCTTTCACTTGTGTTTCTTATCGGGGAAAGGCATAGGTTTTTGGACCCCAAGGTTCTCTTTCACTACCATGCTTCTTAGCAATAAAATCTTCTTTGGTGTATTTAGTAGTATTAGTGTGGTTTTCAGGTTCTTCTTCAACTTTTTCTTCATTAGGAACTTCATTTTCTTCACTACCACTTTCAGTTTCAGCATCAGAGATAGATATACTATTAGGATCTATAGCAGGTTCAGAGGGTTCTACAACAGTTTTATGTTTCTTTTTCCTTTTCTTACGAGTAGAACCACTATTTTCAGCTTGTTGAGAATCTTGCTCAATTCTTTTGGGATGCCCCTCAGGATATAGAGGATCCTGGGTAGCAGCTCCACTTCTAGTCCTAATTTCATAAGCATGTTTTTCTTTAGCAGCATTAATTAGCAAATCGTTTTGCACTTTAACGAGTTGATCTATTTGAGTTTGAACCATTTGAAAGTGTTTAACAATCATTTTAACATCATTAGAGGTTCTTTCCACAATATATTTCAACTCAACGATAGCTCTAGTGTTTTCCATTAGATGATTTTGCACCCTTTTATTAAAGTTATCTTGCTTAACAATAAAGATATCAAATTCTTCTAAGCATTGATCAGGAGGTTTAGAGTAAGGGGTTGGAGAGAGTGTACCTCAATAGTGGGTGAGTAGGGAATAGGCTTACATAATTCTTCTATAGGAGGTAAATTCTTGATATCTGCAGCTTTAATTCCCTTCTCCTTAAGACATTTATTAGCTTCCTTCATCACTTCATCATTTAATTCAATAACTCCCCTCTTCTTTGATGTTGGAATAGGCACAGGAATAGATGGTTCAGGTCCAATTACTTCAGGTATAGCTTGTTTAGGAGGAGTCCAATCTTCATAATTCTTGCTTATTTTAGCCATTAATTCCTCAGCTTCCTTAGGAGTCCTATTCCTAAAAACACAATCAGCACAACTATCTAGGTATGTCCTAGATTCCTCGGTTAGTCCATTATAAAATATATCAAGAAGCTCATTCTTAGGTAATGGACTTCCAGCCTGTGCATGAATCAAAGCACAAAACCTTGCCCAAGATTCGAGCAATACCTCTGTTTCTCCCTGTTTAAAATCAAAAAGTTCTTGCAAAATAGCATGTCTAGCACTGGGAGGAAAATATTTCTACAGGAAAGTACTAATCAAGCACTTAGGGCTATCAATAGATCCAGGAGGTAAATTACTAAACCAAATTTTAGCTTCTCCTTTTAGTGAAAAAGGAAAAATCTTAGCAACAAAGTATGTACGCATCTTAATATCATTAGAAAACAAGCCACTCATGGTAGAAAGTTCATTCATATGTGCTACCGCACTTTCATTCTTAGTCCCACAAAAAGGTTCTTTCTCGGCAATAGCTATGTAAGATAGATCGAGAGAGAAATCATAATCTTCATCTATAATGTTTATGGGAGAAGCAGCAAACTTAGCAGCAAGATATAATTTGGGTCTAATAGTACGCCTCTCAAGGAGACTCTTAGCAGCGCTCCTATCATGGGTGTTCTTACATTCTTTAATAAACTCATCGGTCATCTCAACATAATCTTCTTCAATATCATAACTCTCACTAGACTCAGGTGAGCTAACAGGTGTGGTAGTGTCTTCATTAGGAGTTTCGGTATTTCCAGCTATAGTTCTAGCAATCGTAGCATCTAGGAAAGTATCTAATGAACCACTCTTATCAAGCATAGTAGAAGCAGCATCATAAGCATCAGAAATTTCAGATTCAGCAGTAGTAGCAGTGTGTGTAGCATGTGTATGTGGTGGTGTAACGAGCTTACTTATAACAGATGGTGAATCAAGAGCAGCAGAGGTGTTCCAAACCGTACCTCTTCTTGTAGTGGATGGTAAAATAGGAACCTTGCCATCACGAGACTTACCCATGATGGATGGATAGCAGCGAACAATAGAGAATCCAAGTGAACTTGATAAATAAAGCTATGGTCCCCGACAACGGTGCCAGAAAATAGTCTTGATGACCCACAAGTATAGGGGGTGTATCGTAGTATTTTCGAGGGAAGTGAAACCCAATTTATTGATTCGACACAAGCGGAGCCAAAAAATATTTATCAGCCTTAACAACTGAGTTGTCAATTCAGCTGCACCTGGAAACAATCTTGCTCACAGCAGTTTATCAGTAGCAACAGTTTTGTAGTAGGAATAGCAAAGTAACAGCAGTAGTAAAGCAAAGATAGTAGTAACAATAGCAGTAAACAGTGGGATTTGAGTGTGGTAGGCATAGGGATGGATGGACGGGCGTTGCATGGACAAGACAATTCACATAGCAATCAGAACATAGGGCAATTGCAGATAAATAAGATAAAGCATCCAAGTACTAGATAATCCTAGGCATGTGTTCCATATATAGTCATACGTGCTCGCAATGAGAACTTGCACAACATCTTTTGTCCTGCCAGCCCGTTTGTAGCGGGGCCTCTAGGGAACTACTGGCAATTAAGGTGCTCCTTTTAATAGAGCACCGGAACAAAGCATTAACACTCCATGAACACATGTGATCCTCACATCAAAGCCTTTCCCTTCCGGTTATCCCGATTTCTGTCACTTCGGGGCCATAGGTTTTGGACAACAACGTGTGTATACAACTTGCAGATAAGACCCAAAACAATACTATCATAATGAATCAATAACATGTTCAGATCTGAAATCATGGCACTCGGGCCCTAGTGACAAGCATTAAGCACAACAAGTCGCAACAAAGTCATAAAGCACTAATAAAAGATACTAGGCACCATGCCCTAACAATCTGATGCCATTACATGAACAATCTCATCCAATCCCTACCATCCCCATAGCCTACAGCGGGGGATTACTCACTCATAGATGGGGGAAACATGGATGGTCGATGGAGAAGCGATGGTGATGATGATGGCGATGATCTCCCCCAATTCCCCGTCCCGGCAGGGTGCCAGAATGGAGTTTCTGGTGCTGTTTCATGGAATCTAGTGGTGGCGGTGGAGCGGAACTCCTTCTAGAAAAACGTCGACCCCCCCTCCCGAAGTTTTTAGGTCAGAAGGCTTCTTATAGGCGAAGAGAGAGGGCGAGGGGGTGCCTAGGGGGCCCACACCACCCCCTGGCTCCTCTCCGTCTCGTATTCTGGCTCCTGGAGTCTTCGGGTGAAATAGGATTTTTGGTATATTTTCCGGGATTTTTCCTGATAGTTGATTTTCTGCACAAAAAGTAGACACCAAGGCAATTCTGCTGAAAATAGCGTTAGTTCGCATTAGTTGCATCCAAATCACACAAGTATAGAGGAGAAACAATAGCAAAAGTGTTCGGGAAAGTAGATACGTTTTGGACGTATCAACCCCTCTTGGAGTTGCAAGCATCTACTTGGCCAAGATAGTTACAAACAACGGAGAGCATGCAAGATCACAAATAACATAGACATGATAAAATCAATAATCAATCTGAAATAGCATCTCAATATCCATCAGATCCCCGCAAACACAACATGTAAGATTACAAATAGATGATCTTGATCATGAACGGAGCTCACAAGATCTAAACATGATAGCACAAAGGAGGAGAACCAACCATATAGCTACTACATGGACCCATAGTCCAAGGATGAACTACTCACACATCAAACTGGAGGCAGGCATGGTGATGAAGGAGGCCTCCAGGGTGATCTCTCCCCTCCAGCAGGGTGCCGGGAAGAGCTTCAGATCCCTCCCGATCAATGGATGGAGATGGCCGCGGCTATAGACTCTTTCGTGGAATTTTGATCGGGTGCTTAGGGTTTTTGTCCCAGGAGGCTTTTATAGGCGAAGGGGCAAGGTTGGTGGAGTACCAGGGATCCACACCCCCTGGTGGAGCGCCCCCAGGTCGCGCGGCCACCAGGTGTGGCCGCCCTGGTGCGCCACTTCGTCTCCCTTTAGGTCTCCGTATTGCTTCGGGTAAAATATTGACTTTGGCTTTTGTCCTGTCCAATTCCGAGAATATTTCCTTACTAGCTTTTCTGAAACCAAAAACAGCAGAAAACAGGCAACTGGAACTGTGGCATCTTGTTAATAGGTTAGTTCCAGAAAATGTATAAAAATACCTCAAAGATGAACAAAACATAAGAAAGTAGATATAAAACAAGCATGGCACATCAAAAATTATAGATACGTTTATGATGTATCAACATCCCCAAGCTTAACTCCTACTCGTCCTCGAGTAGGTAAGTGATAAACGAATAATTTTTGAGGTGACATGCACCATCATAATCTTGATCAAGGTATTTATAAATCATTGATGGCTAGGATCAAAGTACTCTAACATGAACATAAAAGATAGAGTTCTAACAATAAAACATAGCAACTATGTTGTAACATGAAAAAGGTACAAACAAAAGATTCACGAATAACAATGCATTAAAAGACATTTGTTTGTTTCACATATAGAAAACATAATAAGAATGGTATTCAGCTTGTCCCTCATGTTATAGCAAAACATAAATGCATAAGACACCTTCAAAGTTCATAAGGGTGACTAGATACAAATAATTTTAAGAACAAGCAATATCATAGTTATGAATCAATCAACAAGTTTTGGAACAATGCACATTAAACTAAGAATGATCACTATTCTCTCTCAATTGGTGCATAAAGATAGAAGATGGAGACTCAACATAAAAGTAAAAAAGAAAGGCCCTTCATAAGAGGGAAGCGGGGATTTCAAGTTTCATAAAGAGCTTCCAAAAATTATGGTACTTATTAGCTTTCATCTCTCATTACCCCTATCTTAAGCATATTTAAGGTCATTAGGGTTAAAGTGAACAAACATGAGGATATGCTTGACAAGTTATAAGCCGAAAATCCCATGCCCCTTGCCTACGAGTCCCGGACCTCATGCTACTAAACTTTAGTCACAAGTAAGTTCTTGTCATTGTAAGTACATGTGTATCATGGAGAACCGCCAACGGGGTACCCCTTGCCCCATGATACAGGAGCTATCCCATATCAAAATGGCAAGGCAACAGACAATGAGCATCTTAGCAATCTTTTTATTTGCTATTTGCATAGGTTTTTATTGAGGATGCTTCACAGAATGCTCACTATGGTTATGCTGCAAGTTTCCACCATGATTAGGCATGGCTTAGGCTAGCTGCCTAGGTGTTTCTCTGACACATATACAAACTCCATGAGCTTACAAGATCCCCTTTTATTTCACACCGCCAGGATCCATAAACAAAGGAACATGATATCAACTGAATAGTAAGTGCAATGTTGAAAGCGTTCCCCATGACAGCATGGTTCTGCTAATTATCAACTTATAAAGTGCAAGCATATACGCAACATAGATGGACACAATGGTTCAAGTTTATTAAGTGCATGAAAGTAAAGTGTGTCATTGCTGACTCGTGTAATAATGAGCTCGTTGGGGAACCCCAAGAGGAAGGTATGATGAGCACAACAGTAAGTTTCCCTCAGTTATGAAACCAAGGTTATCAATCCAGTAGGAGCAAGGAAACACCTCAAAGGTGTTTCTAGCTGGTCTTTGGCACGGCGCACTACCGATGCCAGCAGCAACATGGAAACCTGCACAACACAACCACATAACTCTGTGCCCAACTTACGATGAGGTTGTCAATCTCACCGGTTTTGCTGAAAACAAAGGATTAAACGTATCGAGTGGAAGAAAGTAATAGTTTGTAGAAAGTAGACACAA
The DNA here is from genome assembly GCA_916181665.1 of Avena sativa. NCBI lineage: Eukaryota > Viridiplantae > Streptophyta > Magnoliopsida > Poales > Poaceae > Avena > Avena sativa. The sequence goes on from OV702288.1 coordinate 631,588,755, forward strand.
AGCAGTAAACAGTTGATTATAGATTGAAGGTAAAAGAAAGGATCAGGGTCCATAGTTCACTAGTGGTGGCTCTCCTTAAGATAGATGACATGTTGGGTGAACAAATTACAGTGGGGCAATTGACAAACATCGAGAAAGCATACAAGCATATACTACTCATCTTGACTTCTTTGAGGCTTGATTGGGCATTACAACATTATACATAGACAGTAATCCAACTGCATCTATGACTAATAATGCACCTTCAGGTTATCATCCGAACCCCCTCCAGTATTAAGTTGCAAGCAACAGGTAATTGCATTACGCATTGCGTGTAAAGTAAACAATACGATTGTTCTATGAACAAAGGATTGTTGTTTTCTCCCTAGTAGCAACAGCACATCTAGTACCTTAGAGATTTCTATCACTTCCCCAGATTACTAGAGGCATGAACCCACTATCGAGCATAAATACTAACTCTTGGAGTTGCTAGCATCTACTTGGCCAAGATAGCTACTAACAACGGAAAGCATGCAAGATCACAAATAACAAAGACATGATGGAATCAATAATCAATCTAAAATAGCATCTCAATATCCATTGGATCCCCGCAAACACAACATGTAGGAATTACAAATAGGAGCTCACAAGATCTAAACATGATAGCACAAAGGAGGAGAACCAGCCATCTAGCTACTACATGGACCCGTAGTCCAAGGATGAACTACTCACGCATCTCACTGGAGGCTTGCATGATGATGAAGAAGGCCTCCAGGGTGAATTCCCCTCTCCGGCAGGGTGCCGGGAAGAGCTTCAGATCCCTCCCGATCTAGGGATGGAGATGACGGCGGCTACAGGCTCTTTTGTGGAATTTTGATTGGGTACTTAGGGTTTCTATATCGGAGGCAATATATAGGCGAAAGGAGAGGCCGAGGGGGTGCATGGGGCGGCCAGACCACCCCCTGGCGCGGGCCAGGCCTGGCCGCGTGTCCAGGTGGTGTGGTCGGGCCCCAGCCCCTCTCCGTCTCGTATTCTAGCTCCTGGTGTCCCTCAGTGAAAAACTGACTTTGGCTTTTGTTCCATCCAATTCCGAGAATATTCATTTTCTGACTTTCCTGGAACCAAAAACAGCAGAAAACAGGCAGCTGGCACTGTGGCTCTTGTTAATAGGTTAGTCCAAGAAATCATATGAAAAGTACTCCAAAGTGTGGACAAAACATAAGAAAGTAGATAAAACGAAGCATGGAACATCAAAAATTATGGATACGTTAGCAACGTATCAACATCCCCAAGCTTAACTCCTGCTCGTCCTCGAGTAGGTAAGTGATAAAAAGAAAGAATAATTTTTGAGGTGACATTCACCATCATAAACTTGATCAAAGTATTTGTAGAACATTAATAGCTGGGATCATAGTACTTCAATCATAACATGAAAGACAAAGTTCTAACAATAAGGCAAAGCAACTATGTTGCAACATGAAAAGGCATAAACAAAAGATTCATGAATAACAATGCTTTGCAAGACTTTGTTTGTTTCACATAAAGAAAACATAGCATAGTGGCATTTAGCTTGTCCCTCATAGATTAGCAAACATAAATGCATAGGACACCTTCAAAGTTCATAAGAGTGACTAGATACAAATAGTTTAAAACAAGCAATATCAAAGCCATGCATCAATCAACAAGTCTTGGGACAATGCACATAGAACTAAGAATGGCCACTATGCTCTCAAAGTAGGTGCATAAAGATAGAAGGTGGAGACTCAACATAAAAGTAAAAGAAAGGCCTTCATAGAAGGAAGTAGGGATTCAAGTCTCATAAAGAGCTTCCAAAAATTACGGTACTTATTAGCTTTCAGCTCTCATTGCCCCTATCATAAGCATCTTGAAGGTGATTAAGGTTAAAGTGACACAACTAAGAGGATATGCTTGACAAGTTATAAGCCGAAATCTCATGCCCCTTACTTACGAAGACCGAACCTCATGCTACTCAACTTTAGTCACAAGTAAGCTCTTGTCATTGTAAGTACATATGTATCATAGAGAACCGACAACGGGGTACCCCTTACACATGATATAGGAGCTATCCCATAATCAAAATGACAAGGCAAGCAGACAATGAGCATCTCAGTGATCTTTTTATTTGCTATTTTCATAGGTTTTTATTGAGGATGCTTCATAGAGTGCTCATTATGGTTATGCTGCAAATTTCCACCATGATTAGGCATGGCTTACACTAGCGGCCCAGGCGTTTCTCTAACACAAATACAAACTCCATGATCTTATAAGTTCCCCTTTTATTTCACACCATCGGGATCCATAAGCAAAAGAACATGATATCAACGGGGTACAAAGTACAAGTGCAATGTTGAAAGCGTTCCCCATGATACATGGTTCTGCTAACTTCAACTTATAAAGCACAAGCATATACGCAACAAAGATGGATGCAATGGTTCAAGTTTATTAAGTGCAAGAAAGTAAAGTGTGCCATCAAGTTCGTGAGAGCTTTAATCACTAGTTTGCTCATAACAAGTTTAATTCGGAAGGTAGACAAAAAACATGAATATACTTGGAATAACATATGCTAATAGGTAGGTATGGTGGACTCTTTGGAATAACTTGGTTTTAGGAGTTGCATGCATGAGTGGAACTCATACTTGGTTACGGAGGCTAGCAAAATACCGGGAGCGACCAACTAAGAGAGCAATAATGGCCATAATCATGCAGAGCGACAAAACATCATTGATCAAAGCATAAAGTGATACTACAAGTTGAAAACTAAAGGATCATAAAGGCTTATGGTGACTTGGGATAGTCATAACATGGTGTGAGCATGCGCCAAGTCAACCCAAATAAAGCATCAAAGGAGAATACCACAATATTATGCTTTAATATGCTAAAACAACGCATGATTCTTCCAAGGCACATTAAGTAATCTCAATTGTTTATAAAATGGCATGCTACAGCAAAGAATACTAAACCTAAAACCAAAACAATATCAATCATGGCATGACAAAGCATGGGCCACAGTCAAAAACAAGCTCTCTTTACCACTTAAGCATGAACTTTCCTACTCTTTTCTAATCCAAACCAAACTATTTGAAAACTAATGTATGAAAGAGAGGGTCCAACCAATTTATTCAGCAAACTAAGCAAACCAAGCAAACGAAAACCAAAACAGAAAACGAAAAAGAATACGCTCCAAGAACAACACAACTGTGCATGAAACAACAAAAATGAAGTGTTTGGAAGGAACTTGGAATTTTTATTGATGAAGAAGGGGATGCCTTGGGCATCCCCAAACTTTGACGCTTGTACTTCTTGGATATTTCTTGGGGTGACACGCATGGCATCCCCAAGCTTGAGCTTTAGTCCATCCTTCATCTCATTACTCATTCCTTCCATACACCTGAAATTTTTTCCTTCATACAAAACTTCACACAATCTTTATTAGCAACATTAGTGCACTCAAGATAATAGGTCTTTAGGTTCAGTTCCAACACCAATAAAACTTCCATTAAAACACTAGGTACTGTAGCACTTCCCTCAAAAAGCTCAATTCCCCAAAAGAACTAAAAAAGGAACCAACAAGAAGCAAATGCAAATAAAGGCAGAAATCTGTCAAAACAGACCAGCAGGTAAAGACAAATTTTTTCAAAGACCTTCTGTTGCTCAAATCGAAAAGTGTTGAACTAACGAAAGTTAGATAACAACCTGGGCAGAAGCACAAAAATTCACGCCTCAGAAGGACGTATAGAGATTTTACACGAATTTTTACGGTGAAGCACAGAAATCTGCTTCGGGACAGCAACTTTCCCAATCATTACTTCTTTCTCATTAGAGGTTACTCTTAGCACAAAAAGTAAATAAAAAGGATACAGAGCGGTTATTACTTAAGTAATAACTTCCAAGACTCATCTAAAACTTTTGGGTTATGTCCTAATAAGTACTTTTCTTTAACGCCTTTAAGTTAGGCATAAGAAGCAAGAAAAAGAATCAAGTGTTCTCAAATGAAGAAGCATTAAGAGCAAATTTTGTTTTTATAAGAGAGGCAAAATAAATCTTCTCTCTCCTTAGGGAAGTGTTCTATACCTTTCTTGAGTGGAAGTTGATATTTAATTGTGCCTTCTTTCATATCAATAATGGCACCAACAGTTATAAGAAAAGGTCTTCCCAAAGTAATAGGACAAGAAGCATTGCATTCAACATCCAAAACATAGAAATCAACGGGGACATAGTCATTGTTAACCATAATAAGAACATCATTAATACTCCCCATGAGTTTCTTTTTAGCATTATCATCAAGTGGGACATTCAAATAACAATCTTCTAATGGTGGCAAATCAAGCATATCATAAATCATTCTAGGCATAATAGAAACACTACTGTCAAGATCACATAAATCTTTGAAATCAAAATCATTCACTTTCATATTGATGATGGGTTCCCAACCATCTTCTTGTTTTATAGGAATAGAAGCTTTATGTTTCATATCGTCTTCTTTAATCTTTATGAGAGCATTAGTAATGTGTTTTGTAAAGGCCATATTCATAGCACTAGCATTAGGACTTTTAGCAAGCTTTTGTAGGAACTTAATAACTTCAGAGATGTTGCAACCATCAAGATCAAAATCATAATTATCATCTAAAGTAGTAGAGCTATTACTAGCCTCAACACTAGTGGTAGTGATAGTAGAAACACTAATGTTTATAGCAATTTCATCTTCTCTTTCCCACTTAGCATGCAATTCAGTTAATAGTCTAACATTTTCATCAATTCTAACTTGTATGGCATTAGTGGTAGCAAAGGGATTATCATTAGTTTCAGGTTTAGCAGCCATTTTATTAATCAAAGAGGATTGTGCTTCAGACAAAGATAATATATTTCTTTCAGCATTAGAAAGTTTCGATTGTAAACTAGGAATTTCCCTATTCAAACTCTCGAGTTGATGGCTAATATTCTTCAAAATGGCAGATTGTTCCTCCATAGTTTTAGTAAATAATTTATTTTGCTCATATTGCATTTGCATGAAGTTCTTAGTGGCTCTTTCAACTTCTAAAATTCTTCCTTCACTAGGTAATCCAGGTTTACCATTATAACCATAAGTATTATTAGGAGGGTAGGGCCTATAATTGTTATTACCATAAGCATTATTGCCAAAATTATTATTCCTTACAAAGTTCACATCAACTTGCTCTTCTTGAGCAACCAAAGAGGCTAAAGGAACATTATTTGGATCAATATGGGCTTTCCCATTAACAAGCATAGACATAATAACATCAATTTTATCACTCAAGGAGGAGGTTTCTTCAACAGAATCTACCTTCTTACCTTGTGGAGCTCTCTTAGTATGCCATTCAGAATAGTTAACCATCATATTATCCAGAAGATTTGCTGTAGCACCCAAAGTAATGGTCATAAAGGTACCTCCAGCAGCAGAATCCAATAGATTTCTTGAAGAATAGTTCAATCCTGCATAAAAGGTTTGGATAATCATCCAAGCAGTCAGTCCATGAGTGGGACAATTCTTTACCAAAGATTTCATTCTTTTCCAAGCTTGAGCAACATGTTCATTATCAGATTGTTTAAACTTCATTATTTAACTTCTCATAGATATAATCTTAGCAGGAGGATAGTATTTTACAATGAAAGCATCTTTGCATTTAGTCCAAGAATCAATACTATTCCTAGTTAAGGAATTCAACCATTCTTTAGCTTTTCCTCTCAAAGAGAATGGAAATAATTTAAGCTTAATAATATCTCCATTTATATCCCTATGCTTTTGCATCTCACAAATTTCAACAAAGTTATTTAGATGGGCTGCATCATCTTCATTACCAATACCAGAAAATTGTTCTCTCATAACAAGATTGAGTAAAGCATGTTTTATTTCAAAGAAAGTAGCTTCAGGAATAGGTGGAGCAATGGGTGTGCTCATAAAATCATTGTTGTTGGTGCTAGTGAAGTCACACAACTTAGTGTTTTCAAGAGTAGTCATTTTTTTGTGTTTTTAATAAAGAAAACAAACTAGAAAGGCTATTTTTTGTATTTTTGATAAAGAAACAAGCAAACAAAGCAAAAGGTAAACTAAGCAAAACAAAAACAACAAAGAGATTGGTTATGAGGGACTCCCCTTGTGAAGATGTCCTTAACTCCCTGGCAACGGCGCCAGAAAATCACTTGCTGACTCGTGTAATAACGAGATCGTTGGGGAACCCCAAGAGGAAGGTATGATGAGCACAGCAGTAAGTTTCCCTCAGTTATGAAACCAAGGTTATCAATCCAGTAGGAGCAAGGAAACACCTCAAAGGTGTTGCTAGCTGGTCTTTGGCAGGGCGCACTACCGGTGCCAGCAGCAACGTGGAAACCTGCACAACACAACCACAGAACTTTGTCCCCAACTTACGATGAGGTTGTCAATCTGACCGGTTTTGCTAAAAACAAAGGATTAAACGTATCGAGTGGAAGAAAGTAATAGTTTGCATAAAGTAAACACAAAGCAGTAAACAATTGATTATAGATTGAAGGTAAAAGAAAGGACCGGGGTACATAGTTCACTAGTGGTGGCTCGCCTTAAGATAGATGACATGTTGGGTGAACAAATTACAGCGGGGCAATTGACAAACATCAAGAAAGCATACAAGCATATACTACTCATCTTGACTCCTTTGAGACTTGATTGGGCATTACAACATTATACATAGACCGTAATCCAACTGCATCTATGACTAATAATCCACCTTTAGCTTATCATCCGAACCCCCTCCAGTATTAAGTTGCAAGGAACAGATAATTGCATTACGCATTGCGTGTAAAGTAAACAATACGATTGTTCTATGAACAAAGGATTGTTGTTTTATCCCTAGTAGCAACAGTACATCTAGTACCTTAGAGATTTCTGTCACTTCCCCAGATTACTAGAGGCATGAACCCACTATCGAGCATAAATACTAACTCTTGGAGTTGCTAGCATCTACTTGGCCAAGATAGCTACTAACAACGGAAAGCACGCAAGATCACAAATAACAAAGACATGATAGAATCAATAATCAATCTGAAATAGCATCTCAATATCCATCGGATCCCCGCAAACACAACATGTAGGAATTACAAATAGGAGCTCACAACATCTAAACATGATAGCACAAAGGAGGAGAACAAGCCATCTAGCTACTACATGGACCCGTAGTCCAAGGATGAACTACTCACGCATCTCACCGGAGGCTTGCATGATGATGAAAAAGGCCTCTAGGGTGAATTCCCCTCTCCGGCAAGGTGCCGAGAAGAGCTTCAGATCCCTCCCGATCTCCTCCCGATCTAGGGATGGAGATGACGGCGGCTACGGACTCTTTTGTGGAATTTTGATCGGGTACTTAGGGTTTCTGTATCGGAGGCAATATATAGGCGAAAGGAGAGGCCGAGGGGGTGCCTGGGGAGGCCAGACCACCCCCTGGCGCGGGCCTGGCCTGGCCGCGCGGCCAGGTGGTGTGGCCGGGCCTCAGCCCCTATCTGTCTCGTATTCTGGCTCCTAGTGTCCCTCGGTGAAAAACTAACTTTGGCTTTTGTCCCGTCCAATTCCGAGAATATTCATTTTCTGACTTTCCTAGTACCAAAAACAACAGAAAACAGGCAGCTGGCACTGTGGCTCTTGTTAATAGGTTAGTCCAAGAAATCATATGAAAAGTACTCCAAAGTGTGGACAAAACATAAGAAAGTAGATAAAACCAATCATGGAACATCAAAAATTATGGATACGTTAGCAACGTATCAGCCATCAAGTTCGTGAGAGCTTTAATCACTAATTTTCACATAACAAGTTTAATTTGGAAGGTAGATAAAGGCATGAATATACTTGGAATGGTGTAACACACCATGCATAGGAATTTATAGTGGACTCTTTGGAATAACTTGGTTTTCTTGGGGGTTGGATGCATGAGTGAGGCTCATACTTGGTACATGTGGAGGCTAGCAAAAGACTGGGAGCGACTAACTAAGAGAGCACTAATGGTCATAATCATGCAAAGCAACAAAACATTATTAATTTAAAGCATAAAGTGATATTACAAGTCAAAAAAACTAAATGATAATAGAGGCTAAGGTGACTGGTACATAGTCTTAACATGGTTTAAGCATGTGCCAAGTCAACTCAAATAAAGCATCGAAGGAGAATACCACAATATTATGCTTTTGTATGCTAAAACAACGCATGATTCTTTCAAGCCTCATTATGCAATCTCAATTGTTTGGAACAAGTCATGCTACAGCAATAATTACTAAGCATAAAGTCAAAGCAATATCAAACATGACATGATAAAGTCTAGGCCACATTCAAAGCAAAACTCCTTTTGTACCACTTATAAGCATGAACTTTCCTACTCTTTTCCAATCACCAATCAACTTATTTGAAATATATGAATGCAGGGGTCCATAAAATTTATTTAAGCAAACTAAACAAAACTAAACTAAAAGCAAAAAATGAAGACGCTCCAAGAACAACACAATTGTGCATGAAACAATAAAAATGAAGTGTTTGGAAGAAAACCTGAGATTTTTATTGATGAAGAAGGGGATGCCTTGGGCATCCCCAAGCTTTGACGCTTGTACTTCTTGAATATTTCTTGGGGTGACACGGGTGGCATCCCCAAGATTGATCTTTTGTCCACATTTCATCTTATCACATTATTCTTCACCTACACTTGAAAATTTTCCTTCATACAAAACTTCACACAATCCTCATTAGCAATATTAGTGTATTCAAGATAATTGGTCCTATGGTTTAGTTTCACCACAAGTAAATCTTCCATTAAAACACAAGCTACTGTAGCAATTCCTTCGAAAAGCTCAAGTGATCAAAGAGAACTCAAAGAGAAAGAGATTAAGAGGCAAATGCAAATAATGGCAAAAACCTATCAAAACAGACCAGCAGGTAAAAAGAAATTTTTTCGAAGACCTTCTGTTGCTCAAATAGAAAAGTGCTGAACTAATGAAGGTTATATAATAACCTCGGGCATAAGAACAAAAAATTACAGCTCAATCCGGCGTTCAGAGATTTTTCACGATTTTTTAGAGTGGAGCACAAAAATCTGTTTCAGGACAGCAACTTTCCTAAGTCTTACTTCTCTCTCATTAGAGGTTATTCTTGGCACAAAAACCACACAAAAAGGATAAGGAGAGGTTATTACATAAGTAATAACTTCCAAGACTCAACAAAATAAAAACTTACTGAATAGAAATTTGGGTTATCTCCCAATAGTGATTTTGTTTAACGCCTTTGAGCTAGGCATAGGAAGCAAGATTCAAGTATTTTTGAATGAAGAAGCATTAAGACCAAATTTATTTTTAATAGGATAGGCAAAAGGTATATTCTTTCTCTTCCTAGGGAAGTATTCTATACCTTTCTCGAGTGGGAGTTGATATTTAATGGTGCCTTCCTTCATATCAGTAATAGCACCAACTATGCTAAGAAAAGGTCTTCCCAAGGTAATAGGACAAGAAGCATTGCATTCAACATCCAAAACATAGAAATCAACGGGGACATAGGTATTGTTAACCATAATAAGGACATCATTAATACTCCCCATGAGTTTCTTTTTAGCATTATCATCAAGTTGGACATCTAAATAACAATCTTCCAATGGTGGTAAATCAAGCATTTCATAAATCCTTCTAGGCATAATAGAGACACTAGTATCAAGATCACATAAAGCTTTGAGATCAAAATCATTCACTTTCATATTAATGATGGGTTCCCAACCATCTTCTAATTTCCTAGGAATAGAAGCTTTATGTTTCAACTTCTCTTCTTTAATTTTCACGAGAGCATCTGTAATGTGTTTTGTAAAGGCCATATTCATAGCACTAGCATTAGGACTTCTAGCAAGCTTTTGTAGGAACTTAATTACTTCAAAAATATTGCAACCATCAATATCAAAATCAAAATTACCATCCAAGGAAGTAAAACTATTGTCTCCCATATTAATGGGGACTTCATGTGGTTTGCTAGCATCATCATTAGTGGTGGTGATAGTACAAATACTACTATGTCTAGAAAGGAAACAATTTAAACTTAATAATATCTCCATCTATATCCCTATGTTTTTGCATCTCACAAAGTTCAACAAAGTTATTAAGGTGAGCAACAACATCATCAGTACTAGCACCAGTGAATTGTTCTTTCATAACAAGATTGAGCAAAGCAGGTTTAATTTCAAAGAAAGCAGCTTCAAGATCAGGTGGAGCAATAGGTGTGCACATGAAATCATTGTTGTTGGTGCTAGTGAAGTCACACAACTTAGTATTTTCAAGAGTAGTCATTTTTTTGTGTTCTTTGATAAAAAGAAACAAACTAGTACAACTAATTTTGTGTGTTTTTTTGATAAAAAGAAACAAGCAAACAAAGCAGAAACAAACTAAGCAAAACAAAAAACAAAGTAAAGAGATTGGTTGTGAGAGATTCACCTTGTCAAGTTGTCCTTGACTCCCCAGCAACGGCGCCAGAAAAATTGCTCGATGGCTCAAAATGTAGAGCTCATTGGGAACCCCAAGAGGAAGGTATGATGAGCACAGCAGCAAGTTTTCCCTCATTTATGAAACAAAGGTTATCAAACCAATAGGAGCAAGGAAACAACTGCAAGGTGTTGCTAGCTACTTGGAATCCTGAACAACACAACCACAGAACTTTGCTCCCAACTTACAGTGAGGTTGTCAATCTCACCGGTTTTGCTAAAACAAAGGATTAAACGTATTGTGTGGAAGATAGTAATTGCTTGTAGAAAGTAAATAGTAAACAGTAACATTATAAGGTATAGCAATGGTAAAAGCATGGATCGGGGTCCATAGTTCACTAGAGGTGATTCTCCTTAAGATAAATAGCATGTTGGGTGAACAAATTACAGCGGGGAAATTGACAGATTTGAGAAAGCATACAATGCATATACTAGACATCTTGACTCCTATGAGATTTGATTGGGCATTACAACATTATACATAGACCATAATCCAACTGCATCTATGACTAATAATCCACCTTCAGGTTATCATCCGAACCCCCTCCAGTATTAAGTTGCAAGCAACAGATTATTGCTTTACGAATTGCGTGTAATGTCTAGAAATCTCTAAGGTACTAGATGTGTTGTTGCTACTAGGGAGAAAACAACAATCCTTTGTTCATAGAACAATCGTATTGTTTACTTTACACGCAGTTCGAAAAGCAATAATTTGTTGCTTGCAACTTAATACTGGAGGGGGTTTGGATGATAACCTGAAGGTGGATTATTAGTCATAGATGCAGTTGGATGGCGGTCTATGTATTATGTTGTAATGCCCAATCAAGTCTCAAAGGAGTCAAGATGATTAGTATATGCATGTATTGCTTTCTCGGTGTTTGTCAATTGCCCCGCTGTAATTTGTTCACCCAGCATGTTATCTATCTAAGGAGAGCCACCTCTAGTGAACTATGTATCCCGGTCCTTTCTCTTTACATACAATCTACAATCTTTTACTGCTTTGTGTTTACTTTCTGCAAACTTTTACTTCTTTCCATTCGATACGTTTAATCCTTTGTTTTCCGCAAAACACGGTGAGATTGACAACCTCATCGCAAGTTGGGGACAAAGTTCTGTGGTTGTGTTGTGCAGGTCTCCACGTTGCTACTAGCACTGGTAGTGTGCCCTGCCAAAGCTCAGCTAGTAACACCTTTGGGGTGTTTCCTTGATCCTACTGGTTCGATTAAACCTTGGTTTCATAACTGAGGGAAAACTTACTGCTGTGCTCATCATACCTTCCTCTTGGGGTTCCCAACGAGCTCTACATCGAAGACGAGCACATCAGGGTGCCGAGAAGAGCTTCAAATCCCTCCCGATCTAGGGATGGAGATGGGGGCGGCTACAGACTCTTTCGTGGAATTTTTATCGGGTGCTTAGGGTTTTCTTCCCGGGAGGCTTTTATAAGCGAAGGGGCAAGGTCGATGGAGTACCAGGGGGCCACACCCCCTAGTGGCGCGCCCTCCCAGGTCACGCAGCCACCAGGTGTGGCTGCCCTGGTGCGCCACTTCGTCTCCCCTTCGGTCTCCGTATTGCTTCGGGTAAAATATTGACTTTGGCTTTTGTCCCGTCCAATTCCGAGAATATTTCCTTACTAGCTTTGCTAAAACCAAAAATAGCAGAAAACAGGCAACTAGCACTGTGTCATCTTGTTAATAGGTTAGTTCCAGAAAATGTATAAAAATACCTCAAAGTATGAACAAAACATAAGAAAGTAGATATAAAACAAGCATGGAACATCAAAAATTATAGATACATTTACGACATATCAGGACCCCTATATAAAGAAGCCTCGGGCAACGAGAAAACAAGCCAGACCTCGCCAAAAAGTCTCTGCCACAGATCACCAGCCGCCTCCAGATCTCCAAACCCTTCTCCATCTCCATAGCCATATTCCACCACTTGTAATAGTAGATCTCTTCTTCGAGTGGCGATGTTGCAAGACTATTGCTATCAATCTGGTAATTACAATGTTTGTGATTGTTGATCTCATCTCTATGTGTGAGTAATTCTCCTTGGCCTAAGGGCTTCGGCCTAGCCATGTAGCAATTGTGCATGTTATTTATCATGGATAGGATCGTGTATTAGTTTGTATGACATGATGATTATCGTATCCTCTATTGCCTCAATCCAAGGAATTGTCTGGTACCCAAGACCCCGAGGGTTGAGCCAGGTATAGGGAGTATGAGTGATGACTGATATGCAGGTTGGGAACCCCAGTGACAGAAGGGGTAGTACGGCTGTATGTGAGGGATTTGCATGGGATTAACGGTGACATCACTATGCACATCATTAGTTCTCTTTCATCTATGGATGAGACTAGTAGGTTATTTCTATAAGTGGTTGTGGAGGCAATAGCAATTATGGATGCACTTCCCACATACTCCCTCCATCCCAAGGCTTAAGGCATATAATTATTTTGCGAAAGTGTATGGATTATGTAGTGTAAATATTAATTTTTTTCTCTAAAAACTTGGTCAAACTTTAGTTGGTTTGACTTTTGAAAAAATTATATGCCTTAAGCCTTGGGACGGAGGTAGTATAATTTATCTTGCTCTAACAATTACATGCATACTTTATTTCTATCTTTTATTGCCATCAGATGTTTTGCATAGCTACAAGTGAAACCGAACACCCTAGGCCCTCTCTCTCCATCATTGACAACAACAAAAAGACGTAAGCTATTTGTCCGATAAAAATACAAAAGGAATTCTAAAACTCCTGAAGGTCTATTAAAGTAACTTCACTACGCATTCGCTTCCTGAGGATTCGATAACCTAAGTCTACTAGGGAAAAATAAGCTATACTACATCCGTAATCCGGATCGAAGGTATCAACCCTTTTTCTGGCGCCATTGCCGGGGAAGAAATAGCTACCCTGGTGAGGTTATTAGGAACCTTGCTACTTTTAATTCTTGTTTTTTAATTTTGTTAGTTTTCTTTGAGTCTTTATTTGATAAACCAAAAAAATTAGTTAGCCTTTAAATTCTTGCTTTTACTATTATAATTCTTTGTTTAAGAAAACCCAAAAACATAGGAAATATGGCTAAAAAGAAGCTTGGGGAGTTTTCTACTCCCAATAATGATTATTTGCATACTCCTATTACTCAGCCAGCAATCGTTGCTGATGACTATGAAATTAATCCCTATTACTTAAGTTCAGTTCAACAGAATCTATTTGGAGGCTCTACTGTTGAAGACGCAGATATGCACTTAAATACTTTCACTGAAATATGTGATATGATGCGTATAAAAGACATTGACCCTGATGCAGTCAAATTGCGCTTATTTCCTTTATCTCTAAGAGGGAGAGCAAAAGAATGGTTGCTCTCTTTGCCTAGAAATATTATTAAATCATGGGTGGGATGTCCTTCTTTATTTATGACTAAATTTTTCCCACCTGCAAAGACTATGCAACTCAGATCTAATATTACTGGCTTTAGACAGGAAGAGCGTGAGCCACTAGCGCTTGCATGGGAGAGGATGAAAGAATGCTTAAGAAATTGTCCTAGTCATGGATGGAAGATTGGTTAATCCTCTATTTATTTTATAATGCTCTTAATCCTGTGTCTAAGTCTATGCTTGATACTGCATCTGGAGGAACATTTATGGGTAAACATATTACCGAAGCAAGGCAGCTGCTAGATAATATGCAAGACAACCATGCCCAATGGCATGTGGAAATATCAAACACAAAGAAGGTGAATTCTATTTCACCACAAGAAAATGAAGAACTCAATGCTAAGTTGGATGAGCTCATACTAGCCGTAAAAGGTAAGGAAACCCAGGTAAGAGCCACCCCTAAAACAAATATTGAAGAAATAGACTTCGTAGATTGTAATGATTATAACCCTGCTTGGAAGAAGAGTTACAATCCCAACTTTCAAAAACATTATGCTAGTCTTGCATTTAACTCTAATAATAATATGGGAACTAGTAATGGTAGTCTCCAAGAAACACTTAAGTCTTTTATAGACTCACAAAATGAACAAAACAATATTCTTGTTAAAATAACAGAGAACCATGATGCCATGCTTGGTAAATTATCTAACCAAGTTGTTAGTTTGAGAAATGATTTACAGGCCCTCCAAGAAAGAATGAGGATCGTTGAGGCATAGCTAGGTAAGATAACCGAGAGTCAAACTCTCATTCTAGCTAAATTTGCAGGTAAAGCTGAGCCCAACCCCGTTGAAGAACTCAAAATGATGAGGATCCAAAGGGAGGAGCCTAAAGAACTTGACTATAGTAATGCCCCTTCACCAAGCTACACCGTTGAAGATCTCATAAAAAGGATCAACGTCAAGATTCCGGTAAGTGAAGGTAGTGAGGAAGCTATGTACCAACACTTTGTCAATCAAGTAGCAATAAAGGTACGTGAGCTTGAGAAAGAATACAAGAAAATTGCTGAAAAATTACCTGTTAAACTAGATGACATATTTGAGCCTACTATTAAGATTAAAATTGGAACCAATGAGATAGCTGCACTTTGTGATCTAGGTGCAAGCGTCTCAACAATTCCAAAGAGTCCTTTTAACAAGTTAAATCTTGGCTCCTTTGAAATAACTGAGTTAAAATTGCATCTAGCAGATTCTACCTACAAAGAAGCTCTAGGAATTAAGGAGAACACTTTAGTATACATTAAAGGTTGTCCTTCTCTCATTGATTTTGTTATTATTGACCTGCCTGAAGATGCTACTGCTCCTATTATATTAGGTCATCCTTTCTTAAGAACTATTAAGGCTTTGACTAATCTGCATGAAGGGACCGTGAAGCTGCAATTTCCTTCGTGGGATCCTTTTGTTATTTATTTTCCTAGGAAGAAGAAAGCTAAGCACGATGAAAAGGAGGCCATCACTTTAAAGGCCAATTACTTTGGAGTGGGCGTTCCACTCATCTGGCCCAAGTGAGTATCGTCAAGGTCAAGCTATTGACCATAAAAGAGCGCTTCATGGGAGGCAACCCATGTGAAATAAAGGTTTGAGTTAAGTTTTTAGTTTTAGTTTAAGTTTATGTTTAATAAAGAGCGCTAGAAAACTCCATTTGAGGAGAAGAATTTTGGTAGTACTTAAAATTCTGCTTTATTCATGCTATTGTTGGTCGACAATATTTACTTTCAATTTTCTATAAAAAACAAGGTATATCACTAGGTTACAGGAAAAGAAATAGTTTTCGAAGAAACATGATTTTTTTGATGCACACAGAGAGTTCAACGACCAACTATACAGCAGGAATAAAAATTCTGGTCGTATAGTTCCGGCCATATAGATATCTTTGCCATCGAGAAATTTCTTTTCATATGTACTGAGAGTTTAACGACCAACTATACAGCGGGAATAAAAATTCCGATTGTATAGATATCAGTGCCTCCGTATAATTTCTTTTCCAATGTTTTGAGAGTTTAACGACCAACTATATGGTGGCAATCAAAATTCTAGCCGTATAGTTCCGGTCGTATAGATATCGATGCCTTTGTATATTTTCTTTTACAGGGAAAGACAGCTTAACGACCAACTATACGATGGGAACATTTTGTTTCGGCCGTATAGTTGCGTCCGTATAGTTGCGCCACCAGGAGGAAACCCTAATATATTGGCAGAAGGCCAACTATACGGTCGGAACACATTGTTGCGCCCGTATAGTTGCGTCCGACCACAAAAACGCACGGGAAGGTACTTCCAACTCCAAAACTTCAATCCTTTTTCTTTATTCTACCCCCAAACTCTCTCAAAACCTCAGGAGATCTTCATTTCTACTCAATTTCATTCGATTTCCTCGCACATGAAAGATCTACGATATGTTTCTCCTCCGATCCTCCAATTACTTTTTGCAAATTCATCTTTGTTCTATTATCATTATCAATCTAGGGTGAGACCTACTATGAACCAATTGCCATGATTTTCTTGCCTAGATTATTATCTTAAGGAGATTCTTTAGTGTGCTATGATGAGGAATATGATGCACTTACTGTTGTTGGATCAAAAAGTTTTATTTTTGCCTTTCTTCAATGTTTTAGATGATGAACACAAGGAGTCAAACTCGTGCTCGTGCCACCGCTAGCGCTTCTCGGGCTTCCACTCAGGAACGCATGGGGATACGGTTCACGGATGAGGCCCATCGTGATCGCTTTAACAGGATCAAGAACCACGAAGTGAAGGCCACCAAGTGGGCTTACCCCATTATATTGAACCAACTCGGTATTCCTGATGACTTTAATTTACTTTGCAATAGATCTGGCCTACAAAACTTTGTGTACAATGATGTGCCTACTTATTGCCGCTTAAACATTGAATTTCTAAGTTCGCTGCAAACCACCATTAAACAATGGCAAGGAGAGGACACTATTTCTTTCCATCTGATGAACAACAACTACACCTTAACATTAGATGAATGGTGTGCATACTTTAATTTTACAAACAATGATATTCATGCCTTACGCGCATCCTTTACTGGCTTAGAACCTACCCCTGAACAATACTATAATGGAATGAGTTTCACTAGTAGAGTGAACAAGGGGAAGAATATTCAACATCCTGCAATTCACTATTTGTTCTATGTTATTGCTAACACCTTGCAGGCACGTAATGAGTTCATGAGACTCATCGAGGAGGACATCCTAGTCCTCGCAAAGGCTGCTTACATCAACTGCGGCTTGCCACTCAACTTGGGTGCCATCATTGTGTGCTACTTGGAGCACCAAGCATCACAAAGCCAAGGATCAATCACAGGTGGAGGCATCATCACCATGCTCGCCATTGCCCTAGGCATCGACCTAGGTAAGTTGCAACCTGTGCTAGGTGAGACACGTGTTGGTTTCTCCACTTTGAGAGCCTGTGGAATGCTCACTAGGAGAGGTGGTGTTTAATATCTGCATATTGTTGGATCTGGGCGTCTCTACCCCGCTCCTATGCCTAATGGTCTTTTCTCTATCGAGGAATGACGTTTGCTATATGATTTGTAGGTTGAGCAACCAACCCGAGGATGAGATTCCGGAAGAGGATGAGGACCAAGAGGAGGAGCACGAAGTTCCTTATCAAGAGGAGCAGCCACAAACCCGGTTCGCCACATACCAAGATTTCCAAGGACTTGGAGGGACTGTGGATAGGATGCATAGCCTCTCTTTTAACCTCCGAGAATCAACTAGTAACCTCTCAAATCAATTTGCAAACTGGAGTAACGACTTTTCCCACCGCCACAATGATTTGAAGGGCTTGCAAAAGCCTAAGCTTGGGGAAGTTTCCTCATGTATCTTTATTTGGCATTCATTTGCTTTTATTTATTTAGGGGTTGCGTTTTTATTTGAGTTTATAAGCACTCGTGTTGGTTTCCCCAACACCTTATTTTTAGTTCTTTCTATTTGCTTTCAAATTTTTCTAGCCGAGCTTTGCCGCCAATTTTCTATTCTTTAAAGTCCCTCTCTTAAAAACCACAAAAAGATTTCTCCATTTTTCCTTATTTTCCCTCTTTCTTTTCTTTTCTGCCTCGAGGTATTCATATATTTGTAGGAGAGTGATCGACTTCGAATTTCCAAGAAACAAATAAAAAAGGAAGAGATAAGTGGAACCAAACATGAGAGGTATGCCTTATGACTCCCCACTTTTGAAGTTTGAGAAACCCATGCTAGTTAGTAGTAAATGTTGAGATATTATATTGGTGGAGTGAGTCTTTATATTGTAGTAAGATTTTCGTTTGCATGGGTATTTAATTGGGTACGTTTTGTTCCAGCTCTCGTAATTAACCAAGTCTTGCCCAAAAATTGCTAAACAATTGTAATAAGAAAAAGTCTCTCAATTGAAGGCTTGGGTGTTGTAGTGCTTAGTCTTGAAGGTTTATTTCTAGAGACACTCAACACCACTAAAAATGTTGATTGACTTAATAGCCCTCTTTGAAATGATTTGTTCGATTGAATTAATGTTTAGCGGTTTTTGTGAGCATGCCAAAGTTTGACTTGTTAATCATAAGAATGACATAGTTTTACGCGTGTCAAACTTCATGGGATGCCAACAACTCCGCTGGCCTACGAACGATCTTCATGGAGGAAACTCCTAGGTTTCAGCTATGAGTTGATTAAACACTTGTAGCAGCAATGCTATAGTGGGTAAGATTCTTGGCACTCTCGGGTAGCTGTAATCATGATGGAATCACTCCTCTGGCTGTTATGATAAATAATTATGCAAAAGAAACAAAACCTTAGTGATGCCACGAGTGTCCATCACAGCCCGATAAACTAATAATGTTTTTTTGGCATGCTCTCAATTACTTAAAAACTGAAATTCTTGAAGGACAATGAATAGAAAAGTAGTGCTTGCAAAGTATTGATTCATTGATGTGGGAGAATTGAGATACTCTAGTGTATATTCTTTTCATGACAACTCTCACACTCTTAATTTACATAATTATACTTTATCATTCAAAGGCAAGCCTATGAGTTGATTACTTGACATGGAATAAAGTTTACTCATTTGAATCATCCATGTTTATAATAATTCTGCTGCACTATAAGGATGCATGAAATCCGTATGATATGCTTGCCATTACTCTATCTATGCTGAAGTTTTTCAGATTTATGAAGTGGAAGAAACATAAGATTACTAATCATGAGTAAGATCACCGTCTCGTTATTTCAGTTTAAATGCTGAGTTCCTTTTTGATTTTGGTTTTCTTGCTCAGGGACGATCAAGTTTAAGCTTGGGGAGGTTGATGGCTCTAAAATATAGCCATCTACGTCCACATTTAAACTGGATATTACTCATATTCTTGATGAAATATCTCTCTAAACCCTGCCACTAATGCTAATATTCAGAGGGGTATGCAATCCTTTCTTTTATATTTTCCTGTGTAGATAATGTCGTTTAAAGGAGGGAATCACTATATTAAAGTCAAAGATACGAGATTTCCAACAACTAGAAGAAACTAGGAGCCGTACAACAGAGGCAGACGCTTTAACGACCAACTATACGATCGGAGCAGAAATTTTGGTCGTATAGCTCCAGTCGTATAGTTGGCGCCACCACCGTTAGGTCAACCAAAACAACTTGCATGAAGGACCCCTATATAAATAATCCTCGAGCGACGAGAAAACAAGCCAGACCTCACCAAAAAGTCTCTGCCACAGATCACCAGCCGCCTCCAGATATCCAAACCCTTCTCCATCTCCATAGCCATATTCCACCACTTGTAATAGTAGATCTCTTCTCCGATTGGCGACATTGTAAGACTATTGCTATCAATCTTATGATTTTCATTACAATGTTTATGATTGTTGATATAATCTCTATGTGTGAGTAATTCTCCTTGGGCTAAGGGCTTGGGCCTAGCCATGTAGCAATTGTGCATGTTATTTATCATGGATGGGATCGTGTATTAGTTTGTATGACATGATGATTATTGTATCCTCTCTTGCCTCAATCCAAGGACTTTTCAGGTACCTAAGACCCCGAGGGTTGAGCCAGGTATAGGGAGTATGAGTGATGACTGATCTGTAGGTTGGGAACCCCAGTGATAGAAGGGGTAGTACGGTTGTATGTGATTGATTTGCTTGGGATTAACGGTGACATCACTATGCATATCATTAGTTCTCTTTCTTCTATGGATGAGACTAGTAGGTTTTTGCTATAAGCGGTTGCGGAGGCAATAGCAATTATTGATGCACTGCCCACATATAATTTATCTTGCTCTAACAAGTACATGCATACTTTATTTCTATCTTTTATTCCCATCAGATGTTTTGCACATCTACAGGTGAAACCGAATGCCCTAGACCCTCTCTTTCCATCATCATCAACAACAAAAAGACGCAAGCTATTGGTCTGGTAAAAACACAAAAGGAATTCTAAAACTCCCGAAGGTCCGTTAAAGTAACTTCACTACGCATTCGCTTCCCGAGGATTCGATAACCTAGGTCTACTAGGGAAAAAGAAGCTATACTACATCCGTAATCCGGATCGAAGGTATCAGCTACTCCATTTTTTTGAGGGGTATATGCAGCATAATATTGATGTTTTATCCCCTCATCACTAAGAAAATCATTTAGAGTGTAGTTCTTGAACTCGGTGTCGTTGTCACTTCTTATCACAAGCACGAGCACATTGTATTGACGTATGACGTTGTAACTTCTTATCACAAGCACGGGCACATTGTATGACATTGAACCATATTGACAAAGTTGATGAAGTATTATTGGGTCTCACTCTTCAACTTGAAGAAGTAGACCCATGAATATCTTGAGTAGTCATCAACAATTACCAAACAATATTTCTTCCCACCAAGACTTGCATGAGATGAGGACCAAAGAGATCCACATGAAGGAGCTCCAAGATCCTCTTTGACTTTATAATGTTATTTGTCTTGTGGGGAGAATCATGCATCTTTCCTTCAAACACGATCTTTAGAAAAACAAGCATAGTCCTTTAGTCCCACAATATGGTCACCCTTGTGAAGGTTTTGCAAAGTTCTCATATTGACATGGGCTAGTCGGCGATGCCATAACCAACCCACATCGGCCTTTCCGAATAAGCACATCGCACTTGTAGTGGTTTTCCCCAAAAAGTCAACCACATACAAGTCATTTTCGACATACCCAACGAAAGCGACCTTAAGAGTCTTGCTCCACAAGAGGACCACAATATCATTAGCAATAAAGACGGCGAAACCCATCTTGCCAAGGGCACGGACATAAAGTAAATTATAGCCAAGGGTCTCAACAAGCATGACGTCCACGAGTGTAACATCGTGTGCAACCACAACTTTACCAAGAACCATTACCTGAGCTTTTGATTTATCGGCATATGTGACGGTTATATGATCTTGATTTACCCTTATCTCCATCATTATTGTCTTTCTTCCAGTCATATGACTTGTGTAACCACTATCAAGCACCCACTTTGACCCGTAGGAAGCATAGTTCTACAAGACATCAAGGTAGTTTTTAGGTACCCATTTTTTAATGGGTCCTCTCTTATTAGTGACAAGGGTCTTTGGAACCCAAATAGACCAAGAAATATAACCATCAAATGGACCAACATATTGTGCATAAACATCACCATAAGAATTATGCATTAAGACATAGTGAGGGTTAGCACTTCCCTCAAAGTCATCATGTGACATGGTTTTGCCACTCTGGGTATTACTACCCATAATGGTCTTATCTTTTGGTTGAGCGGGATTGGCCTTCTTCTTCTTGGCTTTGGAAACATGGCCAAGACCTCTTTTCTCATTATTTGGCCTTTTCTTACTTAAAAGGTCATCAAGAGACTTGTTACCTTTGGGAAAGGTTGCCTTTGCAAGCTCCCCCTTCAACCTAGCATTTTCTTCAAGGATGTTTGTTCTACTAGGGGGAATGGAAATACTAGGTGAAACAACATTAGTCAATTGATTTTAAAGTTGTTCACGAGATTTTGTGGGAGTCATGAGATCAATTTCCAAGGCCTTGTGAGCCTTGTTAAGCTTCTCATCAACCTCGGCAAGTTTGTAATGAACAACACCAAACTCAATCATGTCCGTTTTAGCCTTTTTGTCTTTAGCAATGGCATGATCATGTTCCTTAATGAGTTTAGCAATAATTTGATCATTTGCCTCATCAAGGCCATCAAGTTTTTCTTCAAGAGACACTCTAGTCTCTTGTTCTTCTTCTAGAGCATTATTTAGAGCATCCATCTCAAGTAGATGCTCTCTCCCAAGTTTACATCTCTCATCAAGGAGCTCTTGTGAATGAGAAAGTTGGTTCAAGAGATTTATGATGCCTGTGAAATACCACCTCTTTTAGCCATATAAAGTGTGCCATTTATCTCTCATATCATGTTTCTTCCAGCTATAGCTATGCCTTATATGCATGATTTCTATTTCTCATTTACTTTCATATGAGCTTTGCACATTTAGTAGTTTAGGTAGAATTTTATCACTTTCTTTGTCTATGACATGTTTATAGGTGTTGATTATGATTATGGATAAAACAAAGGCAAAAGGAACAAAGAGAGCATAGTATGGAGGAGCTGCAGGGACCAGACTTAGCCATTTGAGGTGTTGGAAAAGTGAATTTTTCCAACTTCTCAAAATAAATATCCAAGACCACAAGGTTGTATACCTCAACAATACGAACTCAACGAGCCCAAGAACACCCAAAACGGAGTTCGTATGAAGAAATGGTGGCCAAAATACTAAAGGGTACACACGGTTTGACTAGCAACTATACGGTCAGAGCTATTTTTCTGGTCGTATAGCTCCGCCCGTATAGTTGCCAAAAAGGTTGCAAATGACGGGATTTCGCTCTAGAAAAGCTCCAGAACCTTCCCAAAGTCATATGACGGTATTGGGGGAACCCTAGGGCACCCCCAAGGCCTATATAAAGGAGGGAGGACCCAAGAGAGAGCCACCAAGCCATATCCTCCACCACGGCGGAGCCCTGCCGCAGTGCCACCGCCATAGTCGCCTCCAATTAGATCTACACCATCAGCATCACACAAGAGGAGAAGGGACTAGGATCTTGAAGGCCTACACATCGATCTACATCGTCATCTTCATCAACAACGTCTCCATCACGAATCCCCTTTGGTTACTTGTTGTAATTCTAGATTGAATCTAGGATTTGCACTTGTCTTCAATTGTATGATCATACTTCATCCATATTCTATCCATGATGTTGATTGCCTTCATGTGTGAGTAGTTTCTTTTGTTCTTGGGGAGATGGAGAAGCCCTAGTATGAGATTGAATTGAGATAAAGATTATTATGTGATATTTTTCATTATGTGTCTATGTTAATTGTCTTCATCTTGATGTTGGAAGTTGTGCACCTCCTTTAATATTTGCCTCATATGGGGACTCGATGAAGGGGATTACTTGTTGGTAGATGGAGGGATGATAACACTTATTGTGACTATAAAGCTGTTGTCATTCGTTACGTACTAACTTGGGGGAATCAAGGAGAACTCATAAAGCCATGTCCAAGCCACGGGAGAAATCCCTTAATAGCGCAGTGATTCGATTGATGTCGATTGCTGTCTGTTGTTGTTATGAGGATGATGTGTGTAGCGGTTGTTGGCTATTCGTCCATATATGGAGCTCCTCCCACACATATCATAAATGGTCTTATTCATTATAATAATTTTGATCACTCTTTCTAATTACTAGCGGTGGATCCACTACACCCTGAGAATTCTTTCCATCATCTTGCAGACTTTCATAATCATACTTGCATGCTCTTATTTACTTATAGCTTTAGTTTACTTATTGTTCTCTTATTTGAAAACCTAAATATATCTTTTACACAAAACTCGCATTTTATCCTGTTACTTAGAACATTATTTAGCATTACTATTTTAGTATTTAGTTCAAAGAGTTAATAGACTTCGGACTCCTGCTCCCTGTGGGATCGATATCTTTATTTCAAAACTAGCTACAAACAATCTGTGCACTTGCAGTCATCAAGCTATTTTATGGCGTTGTTGCCGGGGAGCTAAGCGTTGTAGGTATTTTAGCTTTTGTTTATTTATTTTAGTTTTGCTAGATATTGTTTTAAGATTTCTTTATTTGCTGCATTTGTATTTTTGCTTTTGTTTACAAACCAAAAACCCATAAAAATATTTGTTACTAATCATGTCTTCCGAGATAACTACCTTCGAACAGATGAAATCTATAATGGAGGAGTCAAAGGGAAAGACTTTGGGAGATATTCATAAGAGGCAAGGCATATTAAAAGAATGGTTGACCTGGGTGGACAAGTATTCATCCACACTATGTGCGTCTGATCAATTATGGTGTGATTATTGCGGATCTCCAGATCACCTCAATTATCAATGTAAGTATAATTATTTTGATGCCGAACTAGTAGACTATAATAGAGATGAGTTTAAATGCCTTGCTGGGGAGGACATATTACAATTTGTGCTTTTTACTGGTTGCAAAGAGTTGTTATCTCGTTTAAGAGATATACAGGTAGAAAGTAAATCACTCGATATGATCTATAAAGAAGTTCACCCTATATTCTGCTATTGCCAAGATAACTTCCATGACAATGAATTTATTGTTGGGCGGATTAAAGCTGCCATGGAAGAATCTAACTTTTTGCAGGGTGCTCCAAAATATTATGTGGAGGGAACTCCACTCAAAAAGCCTCCACCTAAACCACCGGAACATGTTGTTAATAAAGAGGTGGCACTTGATGTTGCACCCTCTTAACTAGTGGAAGGTAAGACTATCGCTGAGCTACTCGCAAATTATCTTAGTAAGAATGAAGAGGAGCAACTTGATCAACCACTTGAATCTCCTACTTCTGAAAATAACTTTCCACACACAAATAGTATGCATGCAAATGATAACTCATTACCTAGTAATGATTTCTATAAGTCCCAAACTTATGATGATTGTTCTGAGGAGGATTCGTGCCTAGACAATGATTTTGGGGACTTTGGTGACGGACTAAAAGATGAATCTTTCTATGAATATTGTGATGCTATTAACATGGGACAGGAATCCTCATTGGAAGAGGAGGATGAGTATTTTGACGAACTAGTGAGCAATATGACGGTAAGAGAAATGTATTCCCAAATAGTGGAATATGCTAAAAAGTTAATTTCTTCGGATATGATAGACGATCCAATAATATTTCCTCAATGTATGAAACTTGGGCACTACTTTCATTTTCAATGCTCTGATACCTTTAATCAATCTTCAGTGTCTTATAATAATGGTAATGTTACTAGTGAAGTATTAGAGTATATTATCTTTGAAGGTGCCCATGAGTTGATAATACATGTCATATCATGTATTAATAGTGAAGATAGTGTTCTCATAAAAATAGCTTATAAAATCCTGCAAAATATTTCTTGGTATTCCCATGAACGTTTTAGTGAGAATACACTTATTATGAGGAGTAAGGCATAGAGAAAACTCGTAGCACACAAAGTTACTTGTTTGCAGGAAATCTCATTGGAGAAGGACGAAGTTCCTTCCCAAGAAGAGGATGAACATGAAGAAGAACCACTAATCCTTGAGGATATGCAACTAATGGACATGTGGGAATAGGTGGATTATTGTTCTGGTATTTGTTAAATTTATTCGAAGGGATGAGGCAATATAATGGTAAGCCTAACAAGCTTTATGATTATGAATGCATTCCTCTCTTTAAAGAATTTTTATCAACCAATACTCACATAAACGGTAATAATGTTAAACTCTTGGAATACATAGTTTATGAAGGGTCTCATGAGTTGCTTAGGAAAATTGGTATTATTATGAAAAGTAGCGATAATGAGGATCTAGCAAGGTATCATAATATTATGGATTATATTGTCAATTATTGCCAAGAACATTTTAGTGGGAATGCACTTATGATAAAGAGTAAGGAGCTATGTAAAACAATAGTTCCCAAAACTAACATTTTGCAGGAACCACTGGATAACAAGGAGGAACACCAAAAAGGTGAGGTTGAAGACAAACATCATTCTACTAATAATAAGTTTGTTTATGATGCCTCAGTCTCTAGTAATGATTCTTATTGTGTTGAAACTGAAGATAATTTATCTACGGCTTTGATGAAACATTTGTTGATGATGCTTCTTTTTGTGATTGGATCGATAACTCTAGAACTGATGAACTTGATAGTAAGGGTGATGAACTAGAGAATAGAGACACTTTTGAATTTTTCCCTGCCGCTAAAGATGAGTATTATGAATTGTTCCCTCGTGATAGTGTAGCCCAGGAAGAGTACTATGAATTGTATCCCGATGATGCTATCAAAGGTAAAATGTTTAACTTTACATGTAAATATCTAATCCTTTTGTTGAAGCTATCTAGGGAGGTATGCTCACCACACATGGCGCATCAATCATCATTTGTGAGCAATAACAAATTTAACTACAAGACTCCAATGCACCGCAAGCGGGTGAGACTTCGACCAGGCTATAATAGTAAGTGCTCCAAACCTCTTTTAGAGGTAAGAATAAATAATTCTCTAGCTCCTATCTATTGAAAGAATAATGGAGAATAGCCTGGCTACTTGGTTATAAGAAAGCACTTCCCGGGAGGCAACCCGGAAGTCATTAGGTGTGTTTTTTAGTTTTGTGTCTTGAGTCTTGATGCATTCATGTTGCATTGGCATTTTTATTCTTTGCATGATTTGCTATTAGAGTTGTCTTGTTGTACTTTTCAAAAGGTAGAATTTATTGTTACTATGTGTTGCATAACTCGGTTGCACTTAAAAATCCTGCTTTATTCATGCTATTTTAGTCGACCATTTTTACTGTCAATTTTCTATCAAAAACAAGGTATATCACTAAGTTACAGGAAAAGAAATAATTTTCGAAGAAACAGAATTTTTTTGATGCATACAGAGAGTTTAACGACCAACTATACGGCGGGAATAAAAATTCGGGCCATATAGTTCCGGTCGTATAGATATCTTGTCCATCGACAATTTTTCTTTTATATGTACTCAGAGTTTAACGACCAACTATACGGCGGGAATAAAAAAATTGGCCGTATAGTTCCGGTCGTATAGATACCGATGCCTCCGTATAATTTCTTTTCCAATATACTGAGAGCTTAATGACCATACGGCGGGAATAAAAATTCCGGTTGTATAGTTCTGGTCGTATAAATATCGATGCCTTTGTCAAATTTCTTTTCCAGAACACAGAAGGTTTGACGATCAACTATACGGCGAGACCTTTTTGGTCCGGCCGTATAGTTGCGCCCGTATAGTTGGGAAAACCCCTCAAACGCCAACTAGAAGGTAACCATTGCTCAAAATTTTATTCTTTCTTCTTCTAAAAACCTCGAAACACCACCTAGGAGCTTCTCCCATGATCTAGAGAATCTGAGCATATGTAAGCAATAAATTTCTACCTCAAAAACCTCCTAGACTGCAATTCTCTATAGAAGTTCATGTTTTCTTTTTTACTTTCCTTTTATCAATGGGGTAAACGAACTATGTTCGTATACCAAACCGATGCATTTTATTTTGTGTGTTATTTTCATAGGGACTTGAACCTTGTGTGACAACATGTACGCTAGTGCCGACCGTGAAAACACTCACATGAGAAATTTGGTTGCTTCAAATCAATGCTTCGACAATCAGTGTCTGTTTTTAAGAAGGTTCTCAAGGAAGGCACACCGGCTCATATCAAGAAATACATGTTGAAGAAAAGGTTCTTTGTCCATCAAAAGAGAGGTTACTTGTACCTCAACGGTAAAGTGTGTCACCCTTGTTTTCAACTAAGCTTGGGGAGGTAACCACTTATCACACTCACTTTTGGAAACTGTATTTTATCTTTTCTTTTGGTGATATACTCAAGTTTGGTTCTTGTAAAGTTCTAAGCTTGGGGAGGTTACTTCTGCATGTGTAGAGTCGTGTGTAATGTTCGTATTTGATGAAGGTTTAATGCAATCATGTATCCCGCTATTTTTGAATGCTTTGTTTAAGTGAGTCTAGTTCTGTATTCATATGGGGATACACTTGCTCATGATAGGCACCATAGGAGTTTACTTAGAGCTTGTATGCATCTTGCCAAATTGTTTATCAAGCTTGTGACACTATTTGTGATCCTCTAGAAAATATTGCCACAATCTCTACACTTAGAAAGAATGAATACTTGATCAAGATCTTTTGAAATTTGTTGGTTGTCACTAAATAGCTTTGTCTTAAATGAATAGGTTATGCTTGACCCCATAATGTCAAAACAATAGACTTGATAGTTTGCTTACGGAAGGAGTTGTCAATTAGAAATGATATTTCGAAGTTTTGAGTTCTATGCTAAATAAGGTGTTGTTTAATTGTCTTAAGATTTTTGCATTAAAGATACTCAACACCATAGATGTGATGATCGACTTGATAGTACTCTTTGAAAGGATTTGTTTGAAGAAACTAATATTTAGTGGTAATTGAGATGCATGCCAAATCTTGACCTGTTGATTAAAGTATGATATTGCTTTATGCGTGTCTGCACCACTATCGCACAACATGGGATGTTAACAACTCCGTTGGCCTTTGAACAGTCCAAAAAGAGGAAACTCTTGGTGTTTGTCTATGAGTTGCCCAACATATGTAACAGAAATGTTGTATTTGGGTATGCATTGGTATTCTCATGCGCCTGCGTTCAAAGCAAAAGAGGGAATACTCCTCTGACCGTTATGAAAAATCATTATACCGAAAAGGGAAACCTTGGTAATGGTCACGAGTATCCATTCTTAGCCTGCATAGTCTGATTAAACACACTAAGTTTTGCCATGATCTCATTACTGATAAACTGAAGTTTTAGAAAGACAAAGAATATAAAGTGAGTGTTTGATAGCCATGATTCATTGATGTGGATGACCAAATGAGACACTCTAATTCTATGCTTCTTTTGACATGTTCTCGTATTTCCTTTTGGCATAAATCTCGTTACTGAGAGATAAACTTTCTAAAAGCTCAATAACTGATGTTTGCACTTGAGAGCCTTAACTAGATGACATGATTGGGTAGAATCGATTCCTATTTATGCTTGACATCTATTTGTGACTAAGTTTTTCCTCATAAAAAGATAATGATATGAAAAGTTATACAAAAGGTGCAATAAGAGGATCACAAGTTTGTCTGCAAGTTAGATTCACTCTTGACATGGAGCATATAAGTTTTGATGAATCTTTAGTGGTCTTTATAACTGAGCTTGTGTTGCCTTGTATGAATACATGTTTTCTCTCTTCGAGCTTGTAGAAGAAATAAGGATGCAAGGCATTGATTTCCAATTATAAGCTATTTCACAACCATTAATTTATTATCGACTCTTCCTGCTCGAGGACGAGCAAGGTCTAGCTTGGGGAAGTTGATGGCTGTGAAATACCACCTCTTTTAGCCATATAAATTGTGCCATTTATCTCTCATATCATGTTTCTTCTAGCTATAACTATGCCTTATATGCATGATTTCTATTTCTCATTTACTTTCATATGAGCTTTGCACATTTAGTAGTTTAGGTAGAATTTTATCACTTTCCTTGTCTATGACATGTGTATAGGTGTTGATTATGATTATGGATAAAACAAAGGCAAAAGGAACAAAGAGAGCATAGTATGGACGAGCTGCAGGGACCAAACTTAGCCATTTGAGGTGTTGGAAAAGTAAATTTTTCCAACTTCTCAAAATAAAGATCCGAGACTACAGGGTCATAGCCCTCGACGATACAAACTCAACGAGCCCAAGAACACCCAAAACGGAGTTTGTATGAAGAAATGGCGGCCAAAATACTAAAGGGCACAGACGGTTTGACGAGCAACTATACGACCGGAGCTATTTTCTGGTCGTATAGCTCCGCCCGTATAGTTGCCAAAAAGGTCGCAAACGATGGGATTTCGCCCTAGAAAAGCTCCAGAACCTTCCCAAAGTCATATGACGGTATTGGGGAGACCCTAGGGCACCCCCGAGGCCTATATAAAGGAGGGAGGACCCAAGAGAGAGCCACCAAGCCATATCCTCCACCACGGCGGAGCCCTACCGCAGTGCCACCGTCATAGTCGCCTCCAATCAGATTTACACCATCACCATCACTCAAGAGGAGAAGGGACTAGGATCTTGAAGGCCTCCACATCGATCTACATCGTCATCTTCATCAACAATGTCTCCATCACCAATCCCCTTTGGTTACTTGTTGTAATTCTAGATTGAATCTTGGATTTGCACTTGTCTTCAATTGTATCATCATACTTCATCCATATTATATCCATGATGTTGATTGCCTTCATGTGTGAGTAGTTTCATGTGTTCTTGGGGAGATGGAGAAACCCTAGTATGAGATTGAATTGAGATAAAGATTATTATGTGATATTGTTCATTATGTGTCTGTGTTAATTGTCTTCATCTTGATGTTGGGAGTTGTGCACCTCCTTAATATTTGCCTCCTATGGGGACTCGATGAAGGGGATTACTTGTTGGTAGACGGAGGGATGATAACACTTACTGTGACTATAAAGTTGTTGTCATTCTTTACGTACTAACTTGGGGGAATCAAGGAGAACTCATAAAGCCATGTCCATGCCACGGGAGAAATCCCTTAATAGGGCAGTAATTTGATTGATGTCGATTGTTGTCTGCTATGGTTATGAGGATGATGTGTGCAGCGGTTACTGGCTATTCGGCCATATATGGAGCTCCTCCCAGAGATATCATAAATGGTCTTATTCATTATAATAATTTTTATCACTCTTTCTAATTACTAGCGGTGGATCCACTACTCCGTGGGAACTCTTTCCATCATCTTGCAGACTTTCGTAATCATACTTGCACGCTCTTGTTTACTTACAGCTTTAGTTTACTTATTGTTCTCTTATTTGAAAACCCAAAAATATCTTTTATACAAAACTCGCATTTTATCATGTTACTTAGAACGTTATTTAGCATTACTATTTCAGTATTTAGTTCAAAGAGTTATTAGACTTCGGATTCCTGCTCCCTGTGGGATCAATATCTTTATTTTGAAACTAGCTATAAATGATCTGTGCACTTGCAGTCATCAATTTACAAAATTCTTCTTGCGCTCCCCTTCAAGTTAGTCATATAAGCATCGAAAGCAACTAATTCCTCCTTCGCCTCTAGAGTTATATCATCATTCAAATCATCATTGATAGTAGAGATGGAGAGAGGAGATGTTGATACCTCCGATGCTCTTTCCATAAGGCAAGGGACGTTCTTGTTGGAGGAGTTCTCATTTGGGGAATCAAAGAGGGAGAAGGTGGGTGTAGAGGTAGTGGCAATAGCATCCACTCCATTCGTTGTTTCTTCTTCTTCCTCCTCTTCATCATCGGAAGAGAATTTTCATGTGCTATCAATGCAATGTCACCGGACTTCTTGTTGGTGGCATTCTTCTTGTAAGAAGGCTTCTTGAAAGGGGTTGTTGGATTTTTATTCAATATGAATGCACCACCATTGTCTTCTCTCTTCTCATAAGGACATCCGGCAACAAAATGATAGCGGTCACCATAGTTGAAGCAAGTTCTCAATCTTGAAGCATTTTCTTTTCTACCACTTGGGTTGCTTATTCGTTGCATCTCCATCTTGGCCTTGGCGAGATCTTTACAAAAGTTTCTTGCATAAAAGGCCATGTATTCACCATCAGCAACCTTGAAATCTTCGAGGTGGCTCATAGATAGTGCATCATCACTTCCTTCTTCTTCATCATACACCACAACCTTGTCCTTCAAGGCAAGATTGACACCAGTACTCATTCCAATGGCACGAGCACGGGCATCTTTCGCATTTTTGGCAGTAATCTTGAAGACAGCCATCTCTTCCATAACTTCATTGGAGGTCATGAGATGGTAGTTATGTCTTCCTTGGAGACTCTTCAAGTCTGTGGTCTCGAAGGGCATGAGCGCACTCACATACTTCCTCTTGATCCAAGCATCTTCAATGTGAGAGGCACCAACATTCCTGAAGGCGGTGGCTATGGATTTGAGTCTTCGATACATGTCTTCATGATCCTCACCATCCTTCATAAATAAACCTTCAGCTTCATTGCTCAAGGCAACATATATATTTCTTATCATGCTCTAATTTCCAACAAACAAGTCAATGAGAGCATCCTAGGCTTCCTTGGCGGTATTGTAGTGCTCAATGTGGGGAAAGTCCTTTGGCCCCACTCCAAGCTAAATCATGTGCAAGGTTGTGGCATTGAGTTGACTATTGACCACTTTTGTTCTTGTCAAGTTGGTTGGATCCTCAATTTTGAGTCCTTCAATAATGTTCCACAAGTCAATGCAAGAGCTGCGCACATGAGATTTCATTAAAACTTGACATTGAGCAAAAGTATGTGCAGCTAACTTAGGTGGGTCACTCTATTATTTATATGGGGATGAGGGATCAGAGGGTCGGGAGAGTACCATCCGGGAACCGCATGGTGCTCTTCCTTCCCATCACCCTTTTTGGTGGTGGAGTTAGTGGAATTATGTTCATCCCCCACCACTTCACCTATTGTCTTAGCCGGAGCGTTTGCCTTAGGGTTAGGAGGTGTTTCCACTTTAGGGGGAGATGGTGAGGCTGACTTTTCCTTAACAAGTAGCTCAACAAGATGACGCAACTGTTGGATTTCGTTGCCCAAGGTAGAGATCAAGCTTGTTTCCAATTTCTTGAGATCTACCATGGTCACCATAGTGCTAGCCTCACCCTCTTTCGCTTCCTCTAGGTTGCCCATAATCTCTTAGGCGGTTAAGCCCGAATAAAGAGCCGAGGCTTTGATACCAATTGAAATGATCGTATGGGCACCTAGAGGGGGGTGAATAGGTGCTACTTCAAATTTTACTCTCCTTTTCAAGTTAGGGTTTGACACAAGGTAAATTCTCTAGATATGCAACTAAGGTGAATTTACCTATATGTCACACTAACTAAGCAAGAACTACATAAAGTAAGGTGCGGTAAAGGATAGAAGTCACCAAAGTGAAGCACGCGGGGACACAAGGATTATTTCCCACGGTTCCTTCCTTTGAGGGGAAGTACGTCTGAGTTTGGAGAGGGGGTGGTATCAAACCACCAACGCCACGAGAGGCCTCCCTTGTTCTCCGGTAAACCTCACCCCAAGGGGATCGATTCACGCTTCCACTATATCGGCAACCTTCAAGGTGGTAACCGACACCCTTACAACAAGTTCGAGGCACACATCCACAGCTTAATTGGGGGCTCCCGAATCCAAGCAAGTTGTCACAATAATCAAACACAAGCTTGTAAGAATCAAATCAATCAAAACAAGGCTTAGGGTTTCCAATGAAACCCTAGAGAAAGGGGACCTCAAGTAAATGTGGGGGAAATGAAGATCTCTCTTGGTGAAGCTATAGATCGAGGCCTCCTCCTCCGATTCCCCAAAGATTAGTGACTTTGGATGGTTGGATGAAGAGATCTTGGAGTTTTGGTGGCTCTAATGGTGTGGTCTTTCTTTTCTAGAACGAGAAACCTGAGGTAGAAGATGAGGTCCCCTATTTATAGACCTCACAACTGCGAACCGTTTTCTGACCGTTGGGGATTTTCCACACCGGAGAATCTGGTCTGGTAGACCGGAGACTCCGGTCTAGACCGGAAACTCTAGCCCATCTCCGGTCCATCTCCGGACCAACCATCTGTATGCCTTGGGCAATGTCTTGAAGCTCACTCCAGAGACTCTGGCAGAAACTCCGGGGAGGGGACACCGGAGACTCCGGTGTTCACACACCAGAAATTCTGGTCTGAGACAACACACCGGAGATTCTGGCCAACCTCCGGTCTATCTCCGGACCCCCTCACAGAATGGTTTTGGGGTGTTTATTGAGTCCACTCCGGGGACTTTGGGGAAAACTCCGGACCACACGGAAGATTCCGGTGTTTGCACACCGTAGACTCTGGTCTAGAATCTTCAGGTAAGTTCAGTTTTGGCCAAGGACTTTACCACACTATTATGGCCTTTTCTCTTTTCAATAGATTGACCTATATATGTTAACACATAGTAAAATGAACCTAATGTTGTTAACGAACACCAAAAAAGATTAGGACAGTAGATGTCCTTTCAGAATTAATCCCTGCTAGAAAAATAGCAGCAATAAAATGTGTATAGCCTTTAGAAAATTAAACAAGGAAACCATAAAGAATCACAATCAAATACCTCTCATGAATAGCATCCTAGAAAGGATGTCTGGCAACTCTCATTTCTGTTTTCTTGACGATTATTCAAGTTATTCTCAAATTACTATTCAGCCCGAAGACCAATAAAAAACTACTTTCACTTGCCCTTATGGAACTTATGCTTACCGACTAATGTCCTTTGGTTTATGCAACACAGCTGCTACTTTTTAAGAGTGTGTTTTGAAGATATTTGATAGTTTTGTAGAAAGCTCTATGGAAGTTCTCATGGACAACTTTGTTGCGTACGAAACCGCTTTTCAGCAATGTCATTATAATCTTGATAGAGATTTGCATCAGTGTGGACAAACTAAGCTAGTTCTCAATTGGGAGCACCGCTGATTCATGGTAAGAGAAGGTATAGTTTTTTATCATAATGTTTCTGGAAAGGGAATTGAGGTTGATGTTTCAAAACTTGTTACTTTAGAAAGGTTACCGATTCCACAAGATGTAAAAGGTGTTAAGAACTTTCTTGGGCACACTGGTTTCTATAAGCGTTTTATTAAGTATTTTGCTAAAAATGGTTTCTCCTTTAACTTATCTTCTAGATAAGGATACCCCTTTCTCTTTTGATAGAAATTGCATTGTTTCCTTTGAACAATTGAAAAAGGTGCTAGTTTGTGCACCCGTTATTCAACCACCAAATTGGGATGAGCCTTTTGAAATTATGTGTGATGCTAGTGACTATGCTATTGGGGTTGTTCTAGGACTAATGGATGGATTAAACCTAAACTTTATTCAATATACTAGTCGAGTTTTCAATAAAGATCAAAGAAATTATGCAACAACTGAAAAGGAGTTTTTAGTTGTGGTTTTCGCTTGTGACAAGTTTAGACACTACATTATGAATTCAAACGTAATAGTTCATACCAACCATCAAGCTTTAAGACATATGCTAACTAAGAAATATGCAAAACCCGGTCTAATTAAATGGGTCTTGTTACTATAGGTATATGACCTACAAAAAGTGGATAGAAGAGGTAAGGATAATCCCGTTGTCGATCATCTCTCATATATGGAGGGTATTATAAAAGATCCCATTCCTAATAATGAATCTTTGCTAGGTGAATATCTTGCTACCGTAGAGTCACATGATCCTTGGTTTGCAGATTATGCTAACTTTCTTGTAGGTAAGTTTCTACCAAAAGGAATGAGTTACAATCAAAGAAAGATTTTTTTAATGATTTAAAGCACTACTTTTGGGATGATCCTTATTTATACAAGAATGGTATTGATGGATAATTAGGAAATGTGTACCTGACCATGAGGTGAGAGCTATTCTTAAGGCCTTTCATGATAGCCCTTATGGGGGACATCATGCTGGTGACCGTACAACAGCCAAAGTCTTACAGTCGGGATTTTACTGGCTGGCCTTGGTTAAGGATGCTCCTGATTATGTTAGGAGTTGTGATGCGTGTCAACGTATGAGTAACATTGGTAAAAGATAAGAAATGTCTATGAAATATAACCTAATAATAGAACCATTTGATGTTTAGGGAATGGATTTCATGGGACCTTTTGTCCCCTCCAACGGTTATACTCATATTTTTGTTGTTGTTGACTATGTTACCAAGTGGGTAGAAGCTATACCCACTTCTCATGTAGATGTGACAACTTCCATCAAGATGATTAAGGACATCATTTTTCCCAGGTTTGGAGTACCTCGATTTTTGATTACAGATGGTGGAACTCATTTTATGAAGGGTACTTTCAGGAAGATACTTCAAAAATATGGATTCTATCATCGAGTAGCCTCACTGTATCACCCACAAACCAGTGGGCGAGTGGAGCTATCTAATTGGGAAATTAAAGTCATGCTCCACAAGATGGTGAATAAATCAAGAAAGGATTGGGATATGAAGCTTAATGACGCATTATGGACATATCGCACATCATTCAAGAATCCAATGGGAATGACACCATATAAAATGGTTTACGATAAAGCTTGTCATCTCCCGTTAGAATTAGAGAATGTCTCGTTGGGCTATTAAAACTATGATTTTGATTTTAAAACTGTAGGAGAAAAACTTCTCTTAGATATTCATGTTTTGGATGAACTCAGAAATGAGGCCTATGAAAATGTAAGGATATTCAAGGAAAAAGTAAAGAAATGGCATGATATAAAAATAGAGAATAACAAATTTAAATATGGAGATAAGATTTTGCTCTACAACTCTAGGCTTAAGATTTTTGCAGGAAAGCTAAAATCCAAGTTAAGGACCTTATGAAGTAGAGGAGGTGTACCCCTCGGGAGCGGTAAAGTTGAAAAATAATGATGACACAAGTGCACAGATCAATTGTAGCTAGTTTCGAAATTGGGATCATGTTCAAAACAAGTACAAAAAGGTGTGTGTTAACGCGGTAAAATACTAAAACCCCTATACTACTAATGCAAAAACAATAAGTAAAAATGCTCAATTTTTGGACTCATCAACTCCCCCAAGCTAGACTCTTGCTCGTCCCTGAGCAAGACTGTGGATTATGAACAAGATCATCATGTTTATGAGGCACGAGTCATTACAATAAATGAGGCAAAAATTAAAACAAGAGTACAATATCGGATGTAGAGTTACATTGGGAGATTTAATACACCTTTACACATCACATGACTTAGAGGCTTCCACAACTTTTTGTATTAATGCTATTATAAGAAGCTATTAGTGATTGCACATATTATAAAATCATAAAGTTAAAAACGGTTGAGCATTTGATTAATAGTAAAGATTCATGATCATCTCTTTTTATTTTTTTTCTTATCTTCTTTTTTAGCTTGTACTCTTTCTTTTACTATTGAGATCTTTCTTGATAGCTAATCTTTTGTCTCTTCACTTTTCTTCTCTCTATTTTTAGCACAGCTATATGATCATGCTCATTACTATGGATTTTTATAATTCAAACTTGTGACTACAATATGCTACTAGGATTTTTCTTCTCATAATTTAATCAATACTGTTGGTGTGGAAGACCCCAAAATCATAATATTTGTACAAGTATCATAACACTCAACCTAGT
Organism: Avena sativa; assembly: GCA_916181665.1. Taxonomy (NCBI): domain Eukaryota; kingdom Viridiplantae; phylum Streptophyta; class Magnoliopsida; order Poales; family Poaceae; genus Avena; species Avena sativa. Next base: position 631,625,892 of record OV702288.1, read on the forward strand.
CCAATCATCTAATATAATAATCATGAATCAAAAAGATAACTTCAAATATCATAAAGTCTCAAAACTCAGTGGATATAATTCTTTTCTTGAACAAAGGGAATCGAAGTTATGCAACTAATGCAAAATCTCTTGAATAAAAACCTAACATGCGTGCAGTAAAGTAAACATGCTAAAACTATAAGATACATTACAAGGTGCTATAGATCTCCCCCAAGCTTGGGATCAAGCCGGTGGGATCAAATAATCCTTGTTGGTACCTATTCCTTCTTAGGGGTGAATAAATCATCATCTTCTCCCTCCTCATCTGCTGAGGCTGCAAGCATGAGCAATACACGCAAATCGAGTGGACAACTCTGTGATATTGGCATGATGTTCTTTGATTATTTTCCCTAGGACCTTTTTGTCATCAGCCATCTCCATAATAATCTTGGTCAATAGTTGAACTCTGCCATCGATGTCATCGACCTTTTTCACGTTCTTTGCCCATCAACCAGTAGGTGTCAACTCCTTCCCCAATAGCCTCAACGCAAGCTTTGGGAATCTTTTTAAGGTTTTCCATATTTTCCCTAATCTCATCACATTTTGCTTCTTTGTGAGAAGAAGTCTTGGGAGAATATTTGAGACTAGATCCGCGAAGGTTATATCTGTAGGGGTTGAGTGGCGGTTCTTCATGGTTCCTCATTTGTTCCATGTGCCGGAGCATCTCCAACTTGCACAGAAATAGGTCTTCCAAGTTGTGGAGTGGAACCACTTGAGTTGATTCTCTTGTCGAGGTGGATGAAGAATCCCCTTTGAACTCCCTTCTCCCTTCTTGAGCAACAGGTACTCCACCCTTCTTGGTCCAAATATGCTTGATATGAAAAGGTTACATAGCTCTTGAACGATCAAGTGAGATCTAAGATGCCATAGCAAAGAGATGAAAAAGATAAACCCTAGATCTGAAGGGTAAAGGCAAAGGAAGAAAGGAAAAAAGAAGCAAAATAAAAAAGGAAAAAAGAAAACCTGATTAATAAAGGGTTGGAGGCGGTCGCGGGTATCAGTATGGGCGGACCCTGTCTGTACGGTGCGCCTGTACCGGCATCGAATCGACTAACATTATTATTATTATTATTTGCACAAATAAGTTGATCTGGCAATGGATGTACGGAATGTAACGACCAGCCATATGAGCGTATGCGCCCGTACCGCATGGTCATACTGTAACCCGGAAATCATCCCGAGAGTACTGGCAGCATAACGATCACTCGTACGGTCATATACGCTCGTACCACCCGGCCGTACCAATCCAGGAAAAATAAAAAGAAACACGAGGCGAGTGTATAACGACCACTGGTACGGGTGCTCCCGCCCGTACGGTCCGCCCATATCACGTCGGAAATAGCTCAAAAATATTCAGAAAAATTAGAAGGAAGCAAAGAACCTAACGAGCAAACTGAAAAAGACACTAGGAATGAAAAAAGCGACTAGGAACTTGTTACCTTACTTTGTTTGATGTATTCCTTAATCGTGAATAAGGAAATTAGCTCCGCTGTGTTCACTTCCCCAATTCTATAGTGCTTCAAACGTTGCCCATTGATAATCCACGAGGAGGAAGAAGGAGTAGTGTTCTTCAATTTTACCGCCCCTGAGAGGTATGCTTCTTCTACTTCATAAGGTCCTTCTCACTTGGATTTGAGTTTTCCTGCAAAAATCTTGAGTCTAGAGTTGTAGGGTAAGACTTTATCTCCAGATTTAAACTCATTATTCTCTACTTTCCTATCATGCCATTTTTTAAACTTTTTTCCTTGAATATTCTTACATTTTCATAAGCCTCATTTCTGAGCTCATCTAAAGCATGAATATCTAAGAGGCATTTTTCCCCTGCAGTATTAAAACCAAAATTTATAGTTTTAATAGCCCAATGGGCTTTGTGTTCTAATTCTAACAGGAGATTACAAGCTTTATCATATACCATCTTATATGGTGTCGTTCCCATCGGATTCTTGTACGCAATGCGATATGCCCATAATGCGTCATTGAGCTTCATAGCCCAATCTTTTCTCTACTTATTCACCACTAGAGTATGAATTTTACTTCCCGGCTAGATAGCCCACTTGTCCACTAGTTTGTGGGTGATATGGCGAGGATACATGATGATCAACTCCAAATTTTTGAAGTATATTCATGAAAGTACTTTTCATAAAATGAGTTCCATCATCAGTGATCAGAAAGCGGGGAACTCCAAACCTGGGAAAAATAATATCCTTAATCATCTTGATAGACGTCACCGTATCTGCATGAGAAGTGAGTATAGCTTCCACCCACTTAGTGACATAATCAACAACAACAACAACAATATGAGTATAACCATTAAAAGGGACAAAGGGCCCCATGAAGTCCATCCCCTAGACAACAAAAGGTTCTATTACGAGGTTATATTTCATGGTCATTTCTTATCTTTTTCCTATATTACTCATACGTTGGCAAGCATCACAATTTCTAACATAATCATGAGCATCTTTGATAAGTGTTGGCCATTAAAATCCTGACTACAAGACTTTGGCTATTGTACGGTCACCAGCATGATGTCCTCCATAAGGACTATCGTGGCAAGCCTTAAAAATACCTTTCATCTCGTGGTCAGGCACACATTTTTTGATTATCACGTCAATTCCATGTCTATATAAATAAGGATCATCCCAAAAGTAGTATTTTAAATCATTAAAGAATTTCCTTCTTTGATGGTAACTCATTCCTTTTGGTAGAAACTTACCCACAAGGAAATTAGCATAGTCTATGAATCAAGGGTCATGTGACCCTATAGTTGCAAGATACTCACCTGGCATAGATTTATTAATAGGAGTTTGATCCTCCATAATACCCTCCATACGTGATAAATGGTCAGTGAACGGATTGTCCTTACCTCTCCTATCAACTATTTGTAAGTCATATTCTTGCAGTAACAAGACCCATTTAATTCGACGGGCTTTAGAATCCTTTTTGGCTAAGAGATGTCTTAAAGATTGATGATCAGTATGAACTATTACCTTCGAATTTATAATGTAATGCCTATACTTATCACAAGCAAATACTACAACTAAGAATTCTTTTTCAATTGTTGCATAGTTTTTTATCTTCATTAAGGATTCAACTAGCATATTGGATAACGTTTAGATTTAGCCCATCTCGTTGTCCTAAGACAACCCCTATATCATAGTCACTAGCATCACACATGATCTCAAAAGGCTCCCCCAATTAGGTGGTTGAACAACAGGAGCAAAGACTAGTGCCTTTTTCAACTGTTCAAAAGAATCGATGCAATTCCTATCAAATGTGAAGAGGTGTCTTTATCTAAGAGATAAGTCAAAGGAGTAGCTAGTTTAGCAAAACCAACATGTCCAAGAAAATTCTTAACCCCTTTTACATCTTGAGGTATTGGTAATATTTCTAAGATAGCAAGGCTATCATTATCAATCTCAATCCCTTTTTTAGAAATCTTATGTCCAAAAACCATACCTTCTATTACCATGAGTCGGTAATGCTCCTAGTTGAGGACTAGCTTGGTTTTCCTGCATCGCTGCAAAATTCTATTAAGATTATAAAGACATTGTTTAAAAGCGGTCCCATACATGACAAAGTTGTCCATGAGAACCTCCATATAACTTTCTACAAAATTGTCAAATATGTTTAAAACGCAATCTTGAAAAGTAGCAGCTACATTACATAAACCAAAAGGCATTAGTTGGTAAGCATAAGTTCCGTAAGGACACGTAATGGTATTTTTCTCTTGGTCTTCGGGCTGAGTAGCAATTTGAGAGTAGCCCGAATAACCATCGATAAAACAAAAATGAGAGTTACCATACATCCTTTCAAAGATGTTACTTATAAGATCTATACACATTTGATTATGGCTCTTTAAAGTTTCCTTGTTTAATTTTGTAAAATCTATACACATTTTATATCCTGCTATAGTTCTAGCAGGGATTAATTTATTTTTATCATTATTAACTATAGTTATACAGCCTTCTTGAGGTATACAATGAGTTGGACTAACCCATTTACTGTCGGAGATGGGATAAATAATATTATTTACTAACATATGTATGACCTCCTTCCTAACTACCTCTTTCATTTTAGGATTCAATCTATTTTGAATATCAACAAAAGGTTTAGCATGATCACCCATAGGTATTTTATGCATAGCTATGGAAGGATTTATCCCTTTAATGTCACTAAGAGTATATCCAAAGGCTTTACGATGTTTGACAAGTACTCCTAGCCGTTTCTTAATTTCTTTGGGAGAGAGGCTATCATCAAGAATTACTAGACACTTACCTTCTTTGTCTAAAAATTCATACCTGAGCCTTGGAGGGAGAGGCTTTAAAATGAGAAGAGGTGGATCCTCATATCGTACTCCTCCTAGATCTTCAAATTCATTGCCAAGATTATTCTCGACTTCTGGTGTTGTATTAAGGATTTTATCCAATTCTTCTTTTGTAGAGTCATCCAAAAGTGAATCATTATTTGTTAGGCTTCTCCCCAACTCGGATTGTGGAATACTGAAATATATTGCCACCAATTTCTTCAATAGTTTTCTCTTCCTTGACTTTAATCTTCTTCTCATAAGGCAATTTTGTAAATTGGCTGCATTTAACTTCTAAGATTTCTTCTCCTATCTATAAGGATAAGACTTGTTTCTTACCATCAATATTAGCATTCATAGAGCTATAAAAATGATTACCAAAAATTACTAGGCACGAGGTATTCAAAGGAATATAAATAATGTAGAAATCAATGGGGTACACAAAAGCTCTCGCGGAGATACAGGTGTCACGAAGAACACCGTGAGTTCGCTGCAGGGTTCTATCAGAAAGCGTAAAATTAACTTTGGATGATTCAAGATATGGTTCATCAAGATGACACTGTAATTCTTCATAGATAAAGTAAGGCATAATGTTTACAGGAGAGTTTAAGTCACAAAACCCAATGTTAGTAACTCCTCCTAAATGGAAAGGAATTTTTTGTTGACTTTTATTCTTATCTTCAAACTTACCTTTAGTTACATCAGAGGATTCTCTGCTCACCATTATTACCTCTTCTTTAATATTTCAGGTTCTAGAATTTTTTTTACTATGCCAATGTTCTTTTTTATGGTACCCAAATATCCTTTGCTTTCCCTCACTCTTGTCCTCTATTTTTTGGTGAGAATATTTTTATCCTCGATTTTTAGCTTTTCCTGCATTTGCAAATATTTGTTTTCAAGGCTAGGTATAGGAGGTTTTACCTTATCAGGTGGTGTGTAGCATTTCCATTCCTTTGGAACCTGCAAATGCTCATCATAGGTTTTAACAATTTGGACAATCATTCGGGGGTCAAGATTAAAATTTCCAAGAAGATTTTCTACTTTGCCTGAAGCTAGAAAGTTTTTAAGAAAAACATACTATGTAGGATTTTCTTCATTCAACACATCCTCGCGATGGGCATTTTCTATCCTATGCACTGTATCTAGCAAATTCTAAGCTCTTTCAACACTAAATTCGGTAAACGACCCATTAGTGAAGGAATCTAGTTCATTTCTATTATTGATGCTCAAACCTGCATAAAAAGTGTGTATGACCAACCAAGGTGGGAAGTTATGATGAGGACAATGGTCAAGAAGTCCCCCAAACCTTGTGTATCCTTCATGCAAGCTTTCTTCAGGTCTCCCTTTAAAATTAGTGATCATACGTCTAGCACCAAGGGTTTTTGTCCTAGGAAAGAAATCAATCAAGAATGAAGAGGCCAACCTCTTCTAGGAATTAGTGATATTATTGGGGCTTTGAATATACCAAGAACGGGCTTCATCAATAAGAGTTTGAATAAAGAGTGCAGATTTAACCTCATCCTCAGTAAATATGTTTAAACGAAAAGTTCCACATGTTTCCTCAAAAAACCCTACATGCTCATAAGGATCTTTCGTACCGTCTCCTGCAATTTTTTAGCATGCAAAATATCCCAAAGCATGGGGTTAATTTCATACCCTCTCGGGTTATTGGATTTTAAATAAGCGCCCATGGGTGACCAGAATTCTTTACAGCTTCCAGCTAAATGATATGTTGGTAATCGCCCATGGTATTTACCTGAAACTAGCAAACAACTTTAGTAAAATAATTAATAGAATTAACAACTAAGAACAAAGACCAAAAGATCTTAGCTCCCCGGCAACAGCGCCCGAAAATAGCTTGATGAGTGCAAGTGCACAGATCAATTGTAGCTAGTTTCGAAATAAGAGTATCGAACCCACATAGAGCTATTTGGTTGAGGTCTTTATGACCCTCGTCACTATCTACCAAAGGATACCTATAAGGTGTCTTTGATTTCAGGTGAATGGGTATTTGAACGGTTTTTGGTTTTAGTGCAGCAAAGTAAATAAAACAAGTAAAAACAAAGCAAGTAAAAAGAGTGTTTTTGGAATAGTGGTTGAACTCAATAGGGCTAAGACGTTCTTGGGGATGTAGGATACACCACTAGCAAGTTTTAATTAATCATAATTAGGATAATCTATTTCTTGTTCATGATATGTATGAAGAGAGTTCCGCAATAAGATGTTCACCAAGGCTGTAGGCAGTCACTTTGTTGAGCCAAGAATGAGGGCATCTCTAAATAACCACTGCAATGCCTAGAAGCAATCACCATGTAGACCATCACAATTAAGGGTTTCCCCGTGGATATCGTAATTAGCTTAGTGAATCTCCCTTTGTTCCCTCTTCGGCCGCGTTGGATGATAGCGGTGCTTATAGTCACAGTAGCAACCGGCACAAGGCACCCAAGCACGTCCAAAGGGTTTCACCCTCTTACTTTAGACCCGAAGACAAATGATATGTGGCCGACTACACATACCATCTAAAGGGAAAGATCAAACACACATCATAGATTTGGCAGATCCTCTACACAAGTAATAAATCATCTTTATTTCATTTCATAATAATGCTAGGGTTTCTCCATCTTTCTAAGAACGAAGGAAGCTACTCACACATGGAAGTAATGGAATAAATCTAGTGCAGATCACAATTGAATCTGGAATTACAACAAGATCTAATGGATGGAAGATGGGGGTAGAGATAGTGATGGAGATGCAGCGGCTGATTATGTAGGGGATGATGCGTTTTCCTCCAATGATCGGTGCAGCAGCAAGGATTTTCCCTTCTTCAAGTTTTCCCTTCAGATCCCTTTCTAGAGTAGTTTTTCGTGGCTGGAGGTTTCTGTGAATGTCGGATCTGTCTTCTTTTTTCGCGAGGAGGAAGTATTTGACGAGGTGGTTCTGTCGCCGGTTCGTATGGGCGCGCGGCACGTGCGGGCTCCGCCCATACCACAGGTCCTTATGTTGGATGGAGCCTCCTGGGTGTGGGCAATTCTTCCAGGTGCGAAGGTAAATTAATAAAATAACTTTTATCACTTAAAAATACCATATTACTATGTGATATAATAGTCTCGGTTGATATGTTTATTAAAGACTTAGTAAATTAGGATGCTATTGAAATAAGTACAAAAAGGTACACGCTAATGCGGTAAAATACTAAAAACCCTATACTACTAATGCAAAAATAATAAGTAAAAATGCTCAATTTTTGGACTCATCAAATACTACTCCTTCCTCTTCATCCTGGATTATTAATGGGCAGCGTTTAAAATACTATAGAGTTTGAGAAGTCAACACGTCAAAGCTAATTTCGTTAATCTCGGTCGAGGACTATATTAAACAAAGTCAGGTATCAAGATCTTAGCTATTTTATTTTTGCAGTTCTAGAAAATTTTCGGATCGTTTTGTTGAGTTCTTTGCTTCCCTTTTATTTTTATGATTTTTCTGAGCTGTTTTTCAACCTGGTATGGGCGGACCGGCGCGCGCCCGTACCAGTGGTCATTACACGCTCGGCGTTCCTTCCACTTTTTCTCAGCTTTCTAGAACTCGGTATGATCTGGTGGTACGGGCGTGAACGACCGTACCAGTGGCCGTTAAACCATTAGTACTCCGTATTTGTTTTTTCGCATTTTGGTACGACCGGGTTGTACGGTCGCAGCTGACCGTATGGCAGGTCGTTGCCAACACTGTATCTACCTCATTTATTTGTGTCAAAAAAAGGAGAGTCGGTAATCACCAGTACGGTCGAACCGTACGGGCAGGTTCCGCCCGTACCACTTGGTCGTTTGATTTTTTACCGACGTTCAAGAGTTGAGATTTGGAAAAAGACCTGGTACGGGCGCGTTGTACGGGCATCCGCCCGTACCAATGGTCATTATAGTTTCGTTTTCTTCCTTTTTCTCTTATTCCACCCGTACCAATGGTCATTACAGATTCATTTTCTTACTTTTTCTCTTATTTTTTCCTTATTTGTTGGTATTCTTTTCTTGTCCGACCATTTTTCTTCTAGTACGAAATGTTTCCCTATTTCTAACCCTTCATAAGCCTTCCAAAAGGTTTCTTTTCTCCCCTAGTCAAACAGATCTTCCCCACGTCGCTCCTTCCTCTCGGAAACTTTGCAGTTATGTCTTACCCATGGAACATTGTTCAAGACAAGGACGATTGCCAGGGATCTTCTTCAAAGATCACAGAAGATACCAAGGGGGTAGCCGCCATGCAGAAGAAAGAAGAGGAAGCTTTGTGTAATCAGCTAGGAGCCAAAGATGGATTCAAGTTGATGGAGATGGTCAAGCATTAGCGTGAAGTATTCAGCCTCATGGTGGGTCAAGAAGGTGATTTTAAATAAGTTCAACTCAATCCAAAGGAAGATGGAGAGTCCCACTTGAAGAGACTAAAGCAGCAGGAGAAGAGATCCAAGCCTCCCTAGACAAACTTGATCGCCGCATCAAGAAAGTCGAGGTAAAGTCTCTAGGGTCTTCTAAACACATTGAACTGTTGCGTCATTATCTAGATCAGATGGACCTGAAGATAATGAAAGGATTGGAAACTACCTTGATATTAGCCTCCAGTCCATCAATACACAGAAGAAAACAATTGAGATGTATAAGGCACACGTGGCGTAATTGGAAACAATTAGTGAGCAGCGCCGAATTTCCATCATGATTCTAGAAGCAACAAACAAGACGCTTTGTGCAAGCCTTCGTAATTTCAGGGCTTCTACAAATTAAGAAAACACCATGGTATCGAATAATCGCAAGGGATTATTTGATCCCACCGGCTCAATCCCAAGTTTGGGGAGATCTATAACACCTTGTAATCTATCTTATAGTTTTAACATATTTATTTTACCGCACACATGTTAGGTTTTAATTCAAGAATTTGCATTAGTTACATCATCTTCAAGCTCCCTTATTTTCAAGGAAAGAATTATATCCGTTGAGTTTCGAGACTATGATATTTGAAGTAATCCTTTGATTCATGACTATTATATTAGATGATTGAATTAGGTTGAGTGTTATGACACTTGTACAGCTGTTATGATTTTAGGGTCTTCCACACCAATAAAAGTATTGATTAAATTATGAGAAGAAAAATCTTGGTAGCATATTATAGTCACAGTTTGAGTTTACAAGATCCATAAAAAGTAGTGAGCATGATCAAGTAGCTCTGCTATATAAAAAAGGGAGAAGACAAATAAAAATCAGCTATCAAGAAAATTTCAAGGCAAAATAAAGTACAAGCTTGGAAAAATAAAAAGAATGATCATGAACCTTCATTACTCAAATCAAGTGCTCGACCATTTTAACCTTATGATTATATAATATGTTTAATCATTAAAAGCTTCTTATAACTTCATTGATACAAAAAGGTGTGGAAGCCTCTAAGTCATGTGATGTGTAAAGGCGTGATAAAACTCTCGATGTAAGCCAACATCTGATATTGTACTCTTGTTTTAATTTTTCCTCATATATTGTAACGACTCATGCCTCAAGAACATGATGATCTTGTCCATAAGCCACCATTTTCCTCGAGGATGAGCAAGAGTCTAGCTCGGGGGAGTTGATGAATCCAAAATTGAAGAAAATTTACCTTTTGTTTTTGCATAAGTAGAGTAGGGTTTTTAGTATTTTACTATGTTTGTGCGCACATTTTGTCCTTGTTTCAACAATATCCCAAATTACTAAGTATCTTACAAGCATATCAATTGGAACTACCATATTATGTTGTAATATGATATTTTAAGTGATAAAAGTCATTTAATTGATTTATCTTCGCACCTGGGAGATTTTCACACACATTGGAGGATAGGGGGGTCTTAACGACCACTAGTATTGGCGGAGCCCGCCCGTACCGTCCGCCTGTACGATGTGGCAGCATGACCGCCTCGTCAAATAGTTTCACCTCGTGAAGACGAATCACAGATCCGACATTCACAAAAACTTTCAGCCACGAAAAACCACACCAGAAAGGGATCTAGAGGAGGAACTTGAAGAAGGGCAAATCCCCGTTGCCTCACGGATCATTGGAGGACATCGCATCATCCCCTTCATCATCAACCGCTGCATCACAATCACCACTACTATCCCCATCTTCCATTCATTAGATTTTGTTGTAATTTCATATTCAGTTGTGGTTTGCACTAGATTCATCACTGTACTTTTATCCACCCATTTGATTATGATGATGTTGTTGATTGCTTCCATGTGTGAGTAGTTTCCTTCATTCTTAGGGAGATGGAGAAACCCTAGCACTATTATGAAATGAAATAAAGATGATCTATTAATTGTGTCTATGATCTATTGATCTATGATGTATGTTTGATCTCTCTCTTTAGATGGTATGTGTAGTCGGCCATATATCATTTTCCTCTGGGTCTAAGGAAAGGGGTGAAATCCTTTGGACGTTTTTGAAATTGTGCCTGGAGCTATTGTGACTAGAAGCACCAGCTAGCAACCTGCACGGTCGAAGGAGGAGTAAAGAGAGATTCACTAAGATAATTACGATATCCACGGGGATACCCTTAATTGCGGTGGTCTGTATGAGTGACTGCTCTCAGGCATCGTGGTGGTTATTTAGAGATGACCTCATTCTTGGCTCAACAAAGTGACTGCCTATGAGCCTTGTAGTGAACATCTTATTATGGAGCTCTCTCCACACATATCATGGCATAAGAAATAGGTTATCCTAATCATGATTAATTACAACATGCTAGCGGTGTACCCTACATCCTCGAGAACGCTTTAGCCTTATTGAGTTCAACCACCATTCCAAACGCTTTTTTTACTTGTTGTCTTTTACTTGTTTTAATTACTTTTCTGCATTCAACCAAAAACCTTTCAAACACCCGTTACTTGAAATCAAAGGCGGCTTACAAGTATCCTTTGGTAGACAGTGACGAGGGTCATAAAGAACTTAATCAAATAGCTCTCTGTGGGTTCGATACTCTTATTTCGAAACTAGCTACAATCGATATGTGCACTTGTAGTCACCATAAAGACCTTGAATTGTTTATTTCTTGCCTTGGTAGTTTTTTCTATTCTTTCGACACCAGTTTGGGCACCTTCTGCCTATCACGATGTGCCATTTACCACCCTAAAATTGTAGTAGTTTCCATCAGTGAAGAACTTTTTATATCGTAGCATGTGTATCAAATAGGTTAAAAATATGAAGCATAGTGTTGTACATGAACTATCTGTTTTGGGTGGTTTCTTCTCAAAGGAGGTAATAATTACAAGGATTTTTTTGTTCGGGATTAACTACATGGTTTTGGTGGGCCATTGGTTACCATGCTCTGTACTTTCAGCACTTATCAAGTTTGTTTATTGCCGGTGTTTCATGGGAGGCAATTACTTTTGGTTTACAACATTACTACTATCCCTAGGAACTATTGTGATAATTCCTACAATGCCAGTTCTTTTTATCGATTGAAATAATGTGATAATTTCCTTATTCTTTTATGTTTATTAGACTTGCCAATTAATTTGGTACATCATATTTAACTACAAAATGTTTGGTTGATTATCAGAGCATGCCAGTGAAAGAATGGTTCTAATTGACAGTATTTGGCACTTACCTTTAACTATCAATCTGCCATTGGTGACTCATATGGCTTTGTTATTCCAATACTTTTGATACTCCCTGATCAGTCGCTACCACAGATGTTGATGGACATACTATAAGTATGCAACGAATTTTCTTCATTTTCTATCTTACAAAAAGGGTCATGGTTGAATGTGCCATCACACTGATGCAAATACTCATGCTATTTATTCAATTTCCCTTTTGTTCTATCTGTTGAGGTTGTGCCATATAGTGGGTGTTCATAGTCATTTAGACAGTTGTCTGCTATATGCTCTAGGTATGAGGAACCCTCACTTATCCTTTACCTAATGTATGATTGATTATTCAGATTTATATCTCTTTTTGGGAATAAGTTGAATTTTATTGAAGGTATTATATGTCTTGCATAGTTTAGTAATTTTTGTTTGTATGCACATTCTAAGGATTAAAAACCCGCTGTCATATGTTATTAATTGAATAATTTCTTATTATAAGGTTTGTAGCAACAAATGCTATCATGACAGTTACTGCTTATGTGTGGTTGTTCTTCTATTTTATATGGGAGTTATAGGCTTTATTTTTCTCTCCATTAATACTAAATTATGATATAGTTAGCTTCGGTAGTATTTTGGCACTTAAATATGATTGGTAATTTATTTTGCTGTTATTTGTTACTTGGAAGGTTTCTTTACTTTCGTAGAATCTACTAGCTTTCTTTTTTTCGCCTATGTATAATCCACATTATAGAAAGTCTTAGTTTCCACACAAGGTATTTCCTTTTTTGGTCTCCTTTGATCTAGTTTTACATCATTGGTGTTTGTTTCATTTAGTTCACTATTCCAGGCTTGGCTCTCGAGCACAAAATATTTTTTCCATATGAACTTATATATGATTAGCGAGTTCATTTTCCCTTTATGATCTCATGTGCAGCTAGGTCATGAGAATGAAATACGCCCGTTTGTGACCCTAAAGCATCTGCTTCAACAAACCTACATGTTGAAGTACGAGACTCTGCACCATTTATTAATAAACATAGAACATGAATTTCTTGTGTTCCTGTCTGCACAATCGTACCATTTACATGATTTTGCTTTATTGTCATTACATGAATATTCCAATACCTTTTAGGATCTTTTGAACTTGTGTAATGACAAATAACTCACACACTGGTCAAGTTGTCATAAAAGATTGACCGTTTGACATTTATTAAGCAATGCGTAAGTAAAGTACAGATTTCTTTTACGAAAATGGCTTTTAGCTTTTGCTGCACTTAGACTTGTAGAGATGCAATGGAATCAAACAAGTAGTTTTGTAAAATTTAATTATGCATGTAGACATCCTATATTATTCTTAAGCGAAGCTTTAATCTTTCAATGACAAAGTGGTGCTCTGTCTAATTTCATTAATGCTAGAAACCTGTCAGTTGTTGCTAAGCGGCAAATTCAAACTTGTCTATTATCACGGTGCATAATATTTATATATACCATTCTGACTGGGGACTGAATGCCCTTAAATTTATTTTCTGTATATATTATACCGGTGTTGTAATATTTGAGTCATCACATCCTTTTTTATGTAGTGACTGTTAAGAAGTCCGACCGAAGATTAGGTCCTATTAAGTTATATTTCTAAAGTGAAAAGCATGCTGTTTTAGTTATTGAAATTATTTCTATTCTGATGTTCTTATGTCTGCATTTGAAACACTACAACATCTGTTAAAGATAGTTTAATTGGTAATAAAATAATTTGGTAATTCAGTAGGGAATAATTGTTGGGGCGTTCTACATCTAGTCCTAATTTGTTGTTGATTAGTTTACTAGCCTCACATGGGCTCGAGCATTCTCTTCGACGGGGATGTTAGTGTTCCTCTGTCCTTCCCTTGCCATAACTCGCCATCACTGCTCCACCTCTGGTCCCCGCCCATGCCCTTGCCCGTGCACCTGGCCATCTCAGGATGTTGAAGGTAACTACTTGTTTCGATTTATCTTGCAAGTTGCTCAAGTACTGATATGGATGCTTTCTTTGTAAATTTGCTTAGTATAAGTTTCAGATAGTTTGGTTCAACTATGAGCATGTGTCTAGCAATACTTAAGTGAGTGTGCTAAAAATCAGTGGAATATTACTTGGCATTTTGTATCTAGTTACTACTGAATTAGTGTTGAATTTTCTATGACGGAATGTTACTACTAAATTTGTGCATACATATTTAGATTTTTCTTTGTGAAAATTTAGTCCGTGTCGGCTTCCTTCACTTGGTATGTTGGTCACCCTTTTGTTTTAAGGAATATCTGTAGTGAACCTTTAACTATCAAGCTTTTTTTGTCAGATCCAAATGCTATAAGTTAATCTGTTTCAGTGTTCAAAACATGAAAGATTGTGGTTACCTTTTCTTACATGTGTGAAATTGTGAGCATGTATGCTTTACATGTGTATTTGTGCTCAGACTTGATCTATCTAGGATTAAAGCCAGAGTGATTGTTTTGAAATGTAGAGTGTTGTTCTGACTTAACATTGTATCCCTTAGAATTTGTGATGGCATGTTAACACAATATTCAGTGGTTTTGACTCTTCACTTTGTAATGGAGATGAGCATTAGAACAGTTACTTAGTTTTGCTTTCCATCGCAAGCAATTAGGTACATAATTGTGGTCAGCTCTTCACCAAGTTGGAAACTAGCCACCAACCCATGAGCTATGCCAATTTCGGTAGTACTTTTAAACTATCATGTCATTCAACTGCCCAAAATTTATTATTGTATGTGGAAGTGAATCAGACTTGTTCTGTCAAGAAAATATAAATATGGATGTTAGAGGATCAACACCAACATCCTTGCAAAATCATGTAAGCTAATACAGTTCATGTCTCTTAATTTTACAGGAATGGATAACTTCCTAAGGATCCTGAAGATCATACAAGTTGCTATCCAATGTTGTCTTGTTATCAATTTATTACTATTCTGATTCAGAAAGGAAACAAAGCTCTAGGCTAACATTGTATTCTTATCTAAGTATCCAATGTTGTCTTCTTTCTGTATCCCATGGCCACGTACTTGGTTTTATTCAGCTAAGGGTTTTATTGACACCGAGACTTGTTTTATCAACTGGACCTTTGCGCATTGTGCTACAGAAAGATTTTAATAGTTGTGATGAGGCATGATGCATGCGCGAACCTGAACCTGGTGATATTTGCTTGTTCACCTTCTACTTTCATTTTCCTAGCGTGAGAATTGAGTAAAAATTGAGTTAATTTGGTCCATTCTTATGGTTTATTTCAGTCTGTACAACCTAGTGTTTCTTTCCTTGAGTCAGATAAAATTGCCAAGCTTGGAGAGTTTGTTGCAGCATGTCGTTTCCTACGAAAGCAATGACCAAACTCAGATAATGGTCCTAGATGATGCAGATGTACCAGCATGGAAACAGTGGGTAGTACCTCGTGATGTTGGCGCTGTCCCGCTTAGCTTTGTAGTGGCCAGCCGCAACCCGCCCTACCTGCAACTTGACTTTAGTGCCACTGATGTGATCTTCATCTGAAGGTAAACATTGTGTGGGTTGCAGATCTTGTCCCATAGCAGTGGGTAGAGAAGTTGCTTATGTATCTATATTGTTGCATTGAAGTGCGATACTTAAGAGAAGAGGACCAAGTTGGGATGGAAATCATCAAAGATTGATAAAACAAGCAATGTCTCACAAAACTTCTAAAAAATTGTGCCAGGAGTCATGAGATAGATGATCTTTGTGTTTTATGAGATGGTTGGACTCTGTTTTGTTTGCCTGTAGTAGTATTTGTCTAGCTTTAGTCGAGAGTTCCACTGCTTGGTTGTTTTATAGAATTTGGGGCATATCACTAGTAATATATTAGGCTTCTTCCCAACACAATTTCAGTTGAATTGATGATATTTTTTGCTACAATATTTGGCTAATTTTATATTTTTTATGTCTCAATGGAAATAAACAAACTGATCACAGTTGTATGTGCAGCAAGCTCTCAACCGAGATCAGTTGTAGCATTTTCTTTTTGGAATTGGTGATTGAGACATGTATATGCTTGCGTGTTGTAATTTACTTGCCTCATTGTACAAAAAAAATTGTGATTTATCTTTGTTAAACACATTATTATTTTCCCACCTATTTTACATTAGCGTCATACACACAGTAGAAACCGGTGTGAGTGCCACGGGCTCGTGCGCCAAGGCACACCCTACATCATTGTCTTGCCTGCCACAAGAACGCCGCCACCGCTTCTGGTGTCCTGGTTTAGTTACGCTCTCAGTGTTTATTCTGTCATTGATCTTCAGTGGTTGGTCTTAAACTATGTGTAATAAATGCTAAACAATTTTGTTGTCAGCCTAAGTGGGCCCTTGTAGGTTTTTTGTTATCTCGGAACCAAGGATCATGATCATTGCTCGTCTTAGACTATGTGTAATAAATGCTGAACAATTCTATTGTCAGACTTAGAGTGTGTTTGGTAGCCCGGGCCATCTCAGAATCAATATCTCTATAGAGCCAAGCTGACTTCAACATGTTTGAGTTGAGATTTTGGCATGTGTTTGGTAGCACGTGTCTGTTGAGAAATTCTGAATTCATCCATTGTTTGGTATGTGTTGAGATATACTGAGGAGGTCTAAAATATACACAAAAGCCCCTGAATACACAAATAAAATGCAACCGGGTCTCTATATACACGAATAAAAACAATCAAGTCCCTGTATACACAAATAAAAAGCAATCGGGTCCCTATATACTAAATAAGAAAGCAATTGTATGCCTGCGCCGGGGAGCTCTGGCCAGGGAGCTCCGGCTCGGTAGCTTCGACGGAGACACGGGCTGTCCGCGGCTAGCCTGGCGGCGGCGGCGGGCCCCAACGAGCTCTGACCAGGGAGCTCCGGTGGAGACGCGGGGATGTCCGTGGCTGGCCTGGCAGGCGCCGATGAGCTCCGGCCGAGGAGCTTTGGTGGAGATGCAGGGCTGGCCTGGCGGGCGCCGGCGAGCTCCGGCCGTGCCGGTGAGACGAGCTGGGCTGGCCGTGGAGGCGCTGGGTCGCGTCCTTCTCGATGGTAAAAATTTCCACAGTCTGTGGTAGGATACGCAACATGATGGACCGATGCTAGTAGGGGAAGGAGAGCGTAGCCCCTCGTCCCTTCAGAGAAAGCTCCCCGGATCAGAAAGTGTCGTAGAACGGGGTGTTGCCTTCTCTCCACATTCTGTGGTAGGATACGCAACATGCTGGACCGATGCTAGTAGGGGAAGGAGAGCGTCGCCACTCGTCCCTTCAGAGAAAGCTCTCAGGATCAGAAAGTGTCGTAGAACAGGGTGTTGCCTTCTCCCCACAGCATGTGGTAGGATACGCAACATGATGGACCGATGCTAGTAGGGGAAGAAGAGCGTCGCTCCTCGTCCCTTTAGAGAAAGATCTCCGGATCAGAAAGTGTCATAGAACAGGGTGTTGCCTTCTCCCCACAGTCTATGGTATTTTGTCTGCTGTGAGACAGAAAATGGGGAGGCGATCTGAGGAGGATGGGCATGGCGGGCCTGGCGGCGGCGACGCTAGTCGAGCAGGCGTCAGCGGCCCTTGTCGAGAAGGAGGCGGGCCTCATCGAGGAGGCGCGTGGCTGGAGGATGGAGGAATCGAGGAGGCGCAGGGGCAGGTCAGTTCCTGGTTCGAGGGCGGAATGGATGGGGTAAATTTACCCCTGTTGATTCGGTCGAGGTGCGGGGGCGCGGGATGGATTTTTCGGGCGAGCTCAGCCCTGCCCACATGCGAAGCTCATTTTCAGCTTCACAACCGGGCAGGGCTGAGGGGGCGTTTCTGTGTGAGATGGGCAGTGCTGAGGGAGTAAAACCGGACTAACAAACACCTAAAACTAGGATAAGGTCAGATTTTCTGGGTTGGACCGAACTACCAAACACACCCTAAGTGGAACTTTGTATAAGTAGGTATGCGTGTATCTCAGAACCAAGTATTATGACCTCTCCTATGAAACCTATGTCTTTTGCATGCTGCTATTTTATGACCTTCTATGTTTGCTTAACATTGTGCATATTTGTGTTCTTCGTTTATTGATGCCCATTCAAGATTTCTTGTCATTGTTATACAAAATGTAAATCAATTTAAATTTTACAAGGTCGTGCGCCAAGCCACACCCCTAAATCTAGTACTCCCTCCGTCCCAAAATAAGTGACGTGGGTTTGTCTAGATTCGGGTATCTAGACACGTTTTAGTATATAGGCACATGCAAATCTAGACAAAGTAAGTCACTTATTTTAGGACGGAGGGAGTATATTGGAACTTGGAAAGGCGTGGAAGGAATGTCTTTTATTTTTGCCCACCAAATTTTGTCGACTTCGGTCATATTTGGGCATTTGGCCACCGTATCGTTTGATTTTGAGTCCAAATCTGACTCTAAAATTTCCGTAAGAGTACCTTCCTAACAATGTTGGCAGCATGTTGAACAAGGGGGATCCATGGGATTGGGCGTGATCAGGCTAGTGAAAAAAATTGAGAACTGATGCTACATAGTTCGTCTATATGAACTAAAACTTTTTGCAAATGTATAGAGCACACGCCCACTCTAACATCTCATGATTTGATTATCACGAAATTTCACCAATTCATATTCACCGCCATCAAAATATCTCTCTTTGAAACAGAACGAATCATAAAAACTCGCAATTTAAGGCGGAGAGTTGGGATGGATTACGCAATATATATGACCAATCATTGTTACAGATGATTCACTAGTCCATTTCAATTTTACAAAAGAGTCAATTTTACTGAACTGCCACAACTATCACGGTGGTGGTACCGGTTGTCTGAGATAACCACCGTAGGATTGAATAACTCCAGGGTCAAGTTTTACCCAATCATGGTTCGTTTCCTGCCCCGCTGCCTAACTGAAAATTTCATGTGAAAAACAGAAACAAACCATAGGGTTAACACAAGACAGCAAATGGTTATCATACTTTGTAGAAGGGTCAGAATCATATATGGTACCTTGGGCTAGCTTGTTCGTAGTGGCGCACCACTGCCTTGAAGCTTTCCGGTATGCTGAGAGGATCTTCCCCATCTAATTCATAGCAGAATGAATAGTTGTTATACACGAAACCAGAACAGTAACAAAGGCAGCAACTACTATCCCTATCATGCATGGAAAATCATCAAACCGCGCAGTTGAGAGCAAATAGATTCTGATTTGTCAAAACAGATGTTCTCTTGAAACACCATTCTTCTAAAATATGGTCAAGTGAAAACCAGCTGTGAAGTCACAGGAGACATGGACGTTAACATTCACAGAATGACAATTACGACAGATGAATCCAGCCTTCTGGCCTCTGTAAATATATTACGTTTCGTACATTGCACGGTCTACATGAGACAACTTCGAATGCTATATTCTATCAAAATATCTAACCATGAAAACCGAGTGTAGTGAAAGTACATATTTATGATGATGGACAAATTAGTGTTACTTTCACTCGGTCAAAATGCAGAAATATTTGCCCACACTAGTATCCCAAGTTTCAAAAGTTTGGCTACACCTAGCCCAAAAATGCATGGAGGGGGTACATGCAAATATGGCACCCCACACACCTTTCCTCCCAAAAAGGTATCATGATATAGTAAGAACTATGAGGGAATTAAACGAAGATAAAAAATACAACTCATAGTATGTTTGCTTTATACAATTCCCTTACCACATCCCCACATGAAGAATGCATGGAAATCAAAGCTCTCTCCAGAACATATAGGTCCACTGCTTTGTCCTCAGGAATAGCTGATGTAAAGCTCAGACCAAAATCAATAAGAACCTGCCACATAAAAATATGAAGTGGTAAACTGAAAGCCCAGATGCAGTTCTTAAAAACCCTGATCTTGTAAGTCAACATAAAAAATGCATAAGAAAAACAGAGCAACACGAAGGATATTGTATGCACCAGTTGATTGGTGTTGTTCTTGATCATCATATTTGAAGTTGTTAAATCACCATGAACAAGGCCTCCATCATGTAGTTTGCCAACTGCATTCCCTATCTGTGTGGCAATGTCATTGAGACGTTCCTCATTAATACCGTCTGACCCAAATCCAAGAAGTATATCTTTCACGCACAAGCCATCCACATACTCAAAGGTTAATGTATGTGGAATAGGGTCCACAGCATACAGAACTGGTGTAGGAACACCAAGCCGTCTTGCTTTTGTCATGCATCGAGCTTCCTACAATTCAAGGGAGACCAAGATTAGCCAAAATTTAATCTCAAATGTAGTGTTAAACAGTTTTGGCTACACGCTACAACTTAACACATGACTACAGAGAATTCCATAATTCTATTCTTGAAACCATAGAGACCTATTCGCTGCTTGACAGACAAAACAAGAAAGAACTTTGCAACTGATACTGTCTATCTTTGAAAGTACTTCAATTGGTCTTAAAACAAAGGAAAGTAGAAAAGGACTACTGAAAGAATTTATCTCGAAAGAAAAGCATATGAGTTAAGGAGACTGACAGCATTCAAGCGTTTTAGAGTCAACTTCGAGTCCAACAATGGGTGCCGGTACTTCTTTGAAAAGCGTTCTTTGATTACGCATTTTTGCCCCACAAATGTCGAAACAAATACCCTCTGTAAAGAAGCAAATAAATTATTAAGAATGAGTAGAAGGAGAAACTACAACTAGATACACCTTGAGTTTTGACTCACTCCTTCAGCCCCCTGCTTCAATAGCACACCAAAATCTTGTTGCTCCTGAGATGTGTCCATAAAGTTCAATGTGCACTCAAAATGGAACTGTAATGATGATGGTAAAGAAAAGGGAAAAAGTCAGCAAAAGAAAAGAAACATACTAATCATAACAGCTGACTTTGTAATAGAGTACTTCGACATAACGAGAACAGCTGTTGTACCAGACTGCCATTCAAAGTATTATAATGGGCAGAATAGCAATAAAGTACCGCATACAAAAATAACAGCTTCACTGAATTAAAGCAATTTCACATGCCTCTACTAAAACAGTATTCGTGGACTTGAATCCAGATAAGAATATGGTAATTAGAAGCAAGTTTCAGGAAAATATTTAAAATAATTAATTGAGTTACTACTTACTAAGTAACAATTAATACAAGGGTCATCATCAATAGCTCCACAAAGAGAAGCAAATACTCACATAAGTTGATTATAGTCCCATAGTACCTAGACTCCCTACTTTGTCATGGGGCAGCAATAACAGTATCATCCTTCTTTATTGCTCCAACAGAGTGAATTTCTTATTTCAAAACATTCTTATGGTTGTGAGTAGCCCGGCCTTGTGCAGGACAAACTGGTCTGAATACTTCTGTCTTCGTGGGATCCAACAGATCCTTTGAGCAACCTAACACAATGCCACTCTTAGTAGCATCATCCCATAACTCCTTCCCAATCTCAAATCTACCATTCCTACAAAGCTTCTCTATAAGCAGATCATAGGTATGAGTGTCCACTAACTGACAACTCTTCATA
This sequence comes from Avena sativa, assembly GCA_916181665.1. NCBI lineage: Eukaryota > Viridiplantae > Streptophyta > Magnoliopsida > Poales > Poaceae > Avena > Avena sativa. The sequence continues at coordinate 631,647,317 of OV702288.1, forward strand.
ATTTTGAACATATCAAGAGCATGATCTACTTCCTCAGTTCCACAAAGGATGCCTATGAGACCGTGGAAAAACTTGGCCGTTGGAGGCACCCCATTTTCAAGCATATCATCTATGAGCCTTCTTCCTCTAATAATTCTCCCTGTTAAAAAGAGGACTTTAACCACAAGATAGTAGCTGACCCAGTCAGGTGAGCATCCTTCTTTTCCTTCCCTCATCAAATAGAGGATTCTGTATGCTTCTTTAACTCTTCTTGCTCGTCCCAGACAAGAAAGTAAGATGTTAAAGCTGGATGCAGCAGGTGTTACACCACAGGACCTCATCTCTGTTAAAATATCCATAGCTTCAGGAACAAGCGCAGAAGGGTTAAACTTCAGGTTTCTGTGGCACACGCAGTTTAGAAAATCGTTGAACGATGGCAACCCCAATGGGCAGCCTGAGGACTTGATAGCATCAAGGACTCTCCGAGCTTCTTTAGCATTTCCATGTACACACCATCCATGGAGGAGGCTCCGCTCAACAATGCTAACAATGGGCTCCACCGAGAGCTCGTTCTTGTGGTGCCACACAACACCCTGTGCCTCACGAGCGTAGCCCTTCATGCACAATGCCTGGACCATGGCAAGGCTGCTTGACCATATGCCTTCCCCTCCAGCACCAACACCTTTCTGAGGCAGCAATTTCTGCCTCTCCAAGCCTCTAAACAATCGAACAGCCTCATCCTCCTTCCCTGCCTTGACAAGAGCCTCGACCACAGCAGTGAACGTCTCTGGGGTCATCCTTCGTCCATCCTTCTCCCCATCTCCAACGGCGATTCTCATCGCGGTGAGGTCACCCATCCGTGCAAGCACAGCAATCGCCCGGTCATGTTCCCCGTCCTCCAATCCCCCTGGGTTCTTGGACCGGCACCACGACAGGAACCGCAGCAGCCTCCTGCCCGAATCACTCCTGTCGCTACACGAGTCGACCACCCGTCTGATCAGCGCCGGCGAGAAGGCCAAGTTCAGGCGGTCCAGCATGCTTCCCACCTCGTCCAGACTACCGGCGCCGATGCAAACGATGTCGCGCACCGCCGTCTCGGACTCCCCGTCCTGCCACGCGCCGGAGCACAGGGCGCGGTGGAATCGATGACGGCCAGGCCACGAGTTTGGCGCGCGAGCGCTCTGACTCAGGGCCGTTACTGACCTCCTCATCGCCGTAGCCATCACGGCCTCTACGAGGCAGGTGTTCCCCCAGTGAAACCCCTAACCCAATAAGGTCACAGCTTGGTGTGGATCAGAGAGGAGGGAGGATGGTGGGTGGAGGTGAACTGACCTTCACGGATTTACACGGCCTCCACCGTCAGCGACGCGTTGCTCCGGGGCGAGGTGGACAGAGGAGGAGGGCGGCGTGCGGCGGCGGCGGGGTAGTTTGCACGGGAAGGGCGCGCGGCTGCACGAGCTGAGGATACACGCGGCGCTGCCGGCCCACGCGAAGAACCTAGGGCTCAAAGGCGACGGCTGAGTAACTGGGCCGGTTACCCCATAGAAAAACAGACATGCTCTACAAAAAAAAACTGAGCTGCCTCAACAAAGTGAATTGCCAGAGCAAGAAAATACCCTTCTTCCCAAGCGTAGCGTTTTGGCTCCCAGGCTGAAAAGAGTTTGATATTTTGAAATTTTCGAAAATATATCTCGAAGTTTCAGAAAATTCCGGTTTTCCCCAATGATAAATACACATATGCAAAGGTTTCTAGTACTCCCTCCATCTTAAAATAGATGTAGCAAATTTGCCAAAATTTAGACGTATGTAAACACTATTTAGTATATAGATACATCTAAATTTAGATAAATTTCCGGCATCTATTTTAAAACGAAGGGAGTAGTAAATTGTATTTTGGGCTAGAAGAAAAAACACAAAAATGCGGCTCTAAGAATGAAAAAATATCAAGCTTGCTTCTCACACTCGTCTGATTTGTGTTCACCACAGCTAAAATGATATCATGATGAATATTAGTTGTACACGTTGGACATGTATATCTTTTCATGATTGTTGAAGATTTCAAAATAAAGTTTTCGAGAGCAAAAAAAAAGAGCTACCTTGAGCTCGGAACTAAAATGACTTTTCTCCTTTTTCCTCTATTTCCTGTCTTGAGGAACCATGAGATAGATAATAGAACTATGATGTCTATTATCTTCTTAAGTTTGCTTCCTCTCTTCAAAGAGGTCTATCTTATAGCTTTTACAACAGGTGAGGAAGGTGATGTATCCCAGAATAATAAGTTATAATAAAAATATGTGCTCTCCTAAACATTAAATTAATTGCATCTAAAATAGTGAAGTGTGTCATTGTCTACAAAAATTGTTCTACTATTCAAGAATCAAAGGGTAAGTGACAAATGTTATACTAGAATCAACATAATGTTTCATACTTATGAGAAATCAACTATTGTATTACAAAACAGAATAAAAAATGCTTATATTCCACAAGCCAATGGCATGCAATTTTTTCCCACAAGCTCATTTGGCAAAACGAGTTGGGGCCTCTCTGTAGTCCCACATGGTTGATGCTTGCGATTCCAAGTGCAAAGTGATGTAGCAAGGTTGTTTTCCCACAAAGGTAACTTGGGGTTTAATATCGAACTCCTGGAGAAATAGTAGAATATTCCCTCTCTTTTCCTAGAAACATGCAAAACAAGGTATTTTGCTTGCGTCCTCAACTCCACCATGTGATTGTCAAGCACAAGGTTTAGTATTAGAATTGAAAACAAATAGCAAATAACAAAATAAAAGTAATTTAAGCATGTAAGCAAATAAAATAAACAAATCTATATGAAAAAGCTAAAACTAAATGGAATGGTAATGGTAATGGTAATGTTTGGGGGGGGTGACGGTTAATGCAAGAAGTAAAAGTGTTTTGTATTTTTGGATTAAATAAATACATAAAAAAAGAGCTTGTAAGTGCAACTACAAGTTGCTTCTTCTGATTAAAAATGGCGGGGTTTATGGGTTCACTTGTCTACTCTCTTATAAACATGGTGGGATCAAAGCAGCCTTAGAGATATCATAAATCTTGATGAAACTTCCATGTAGTGTTTGGTTCGCATTCATATGGACATCACGTCCTATAATGAACATGATGCAGCAGACCTCCCTCATACTCATCTAGAAAAGAACTCGACAAACTAGATTTAAGATAAACATAGTATAGTTTTAGGTACTTTGACATGATGTTGAACAACAAGTATACTACCTCGGACAAACGAGATCACCTTTTCTATCACTAGATGATTATAGCATAAGTTATCCCTAGTTAGACAACAAAGGAAATATAAAAACCATAATCAATCCTAATATTTTTGTTACTATCCCAAATTTTCCTAGTATATAAGTTGATTAAAACATGTATATAAGACATGATAATCACGTGCATCTATCAATACACCAAATACATACTGAAAAATTGCAACCTCATATAATCATCTCATGAAACAAAGTCCACCACGGGGAATTACATATATGTGCCCATAATCATGTTGGGTAGCTCATGTGGTTTTCTAAGTCAATCGTAGCACAAGAGAGAGAGAAAGAGAGATCAATGTACTTCCACAAACTCGTAGTTCTGGGGTGGACTACTTCCTCTGATGTGGGATGAACACGTCAATGCCCATTGTTATGAACTTGGGTTTTGAGGAAGAGGGGATCTCTGGAAGCTTCGTTCGGCTAATAGGCAAACGAATCAGGGACACAATGTTTACCTAGGTTCAGTCCCCTGGAGGGAAAACCCTACTCCTGCTTGTCTGCTCTTGATTGATGATGAACCAGAGGTTACAGAGGGTGCCTTGATGGCGATGGTGCGCAGATGTAATCTAACAGGTGTATGTGCTAGGGTTTCAGATGTCCACCTTGTTGTTCCCTCCTGGCCTTTATATAGGGAGGCTAGGTCTCAGGATATGGCCAAGTCGGTTACAGATTTAGGATTTTCCTTTAAACTTTCTATCTAGAGTTTGTCGTATCCTCCAAGGAGTCGCGTCCTCCATGGTCCTGAGCCACCCAAATCTTCATGAGAATCGTCATAGGATAAGGATCATTGCCACCCGTAGGACATACCCGTGTCAGTAGCCCTCGGGCGTCCATTCGAATCGTAGATTCGGATGGAGACTTTGAAATCTTACGTCTTCATAAGCAAGCACTTGTCATCCGAAAGATTATCAGGTAATTTTGTTTGAGTCACAGGGATGGTCGATGCACGTGTCTGGTTCATAGGAAAGATCAGGACCAGTTAATTGCTCTTGGGCAAAAACAACGTCATCTACTCGAACTCGAGTCCCCGGACTCGAATTCGGAAATTGCTGGTGTAATTTGACTCATGCCACGAAGGCCTTACTAAGCCAAATTCTAGTGGTAATGGTTATGTACCCAACGCGTACATCGGGACTTTTCGTCATACCTGTTGGTATGGTATTTATCTGGTAGAACGCAGCGGATGCGGGTGTCAGGCCATCAGATTGCATCTGTAGGTCTTATCTTTACGTTGTAGACGCAACATCCAAATATTTGTCACAGCGAAGGTCATTCGGGTGGCCAAGGAGATGTTGCCTCTTTTACTTGACAGTTGGGGGTATGGAAGGCGAAGTCCTTGATAGCTTCGATTGTCGATGGATTGACCCATGTTGCGGACACAGTCGACGCAGAGGTTCCAAGGATTGAATGCGATTTTTCTTCTTTTTGCATAGGTTGCGTGACCAGCGCTCCCTATGGGAGAGCCGCCGAGTGTCTGTTCTATTCGTAAACTCGAGCAGGGACTTAAAACTGTTCAATTTTGCGAATGCTGTCAATGGTCAAACTTTGTCGGATGCACACCCAGCGCTCCCTATGGCAGTAGTCTAGTCGAATCGTGATTCAAGTGAGGAATCGGAGCGTACCACTTGAAACTTATAAAATGTGTGCGTCCCGTGCTCCAGTTTGGAGTAGTCCCCGAGTGTCTAGCCGAATCATAGATTTGGGCAGAAACTCGAATCTTGCATTTCATTGTTGAAGCTAATAATCTTGTAGGCTGACACTGGACCCGGAAGTACATCGGGTGCGCGACCAGCGCTCCTATTAGGAGTAGCCCCTGAGTGTTGGTCGAGTCGTATACTCGAACAAGAACTGAGTAATTGGAGGCAGTAGAATAAATAGCCATTATTGGTTCCACCTCTCTACTGAGAGTGTGAATAATGATGATGTCATTGATTACGAACGATGAGCTCAACTGTTAGGGTGAGCGGTGTGATTGGACCAGACGTTGCGGCCCCAAAGGCTGACCAAGATTTGACTAGTCATTGTGTAAATTGGGGTATTTAACTTCATCTTCACGATTTACGTGCCTAGTGAAGGGAGTGGAAGCGACAGCTCGTGTATCTTCCGCCACGTTCTTGTGTCGATACGCACCACGTGTTGCTTGTTGTAGATCAACGCCTTGGATACTTCGTCTCCCATCGATTTATACACGGATGCATCGATACCTTTCTCCTTTGCATCTCCAAAATAGTAGTTATCCATAACACGATCAATAATTTTTATAGGTATTTTAAAAGGGATGCTTTCAGTATGTGGATTTAAAATATCACAAGTATCATTAGAATTACCACATATGGGAGATAAAGTATCATCAGAGCAAATTTTCTTCCTTAAAACTAGGGAACTAAAGAGATCATTTTCATAAGGACCAACTTCTTCAAGCTTAGACGTTTCCATAGCATTAGTAACAAAGGTGTTCAAAAGATTCATACTAATAACATTGTTATTAGCATGCAAAGAAAGTTCCATGGGTTTTTTAATTTTCTTTTCAGACAATTCAAGTTCTAACTTAGGAAAATTACTAAAAAGCTCTCTAATTTTTTTGTTGTTTTCCATTAAGCCTAACTAGTGAAAACAAGAAACAAAAAGACAAAATTGCAGAATCTAAAGGAAATAACTTCGAGCACTCACACCGGAGGATGTGAGTACCTTTTACCTTACCTCCCCGGCAACGGCGCCAGAAAATAGGCATTTGCCGTGGGAGGTTCTTCTTCTTTAATCCTCCGGTGTGAATACCTTTTACCTTACCTCCCCGGCAACGGCGCCAGAAAATAGCTTGATGTCTACGCACTTCTATTCTTGTAGACAGTTGTTGGGCCTCCAAGTGCAGAGGTTTGTAGAACAGCAGCAAGTTTTCCCTTAAGTGGATCACCCAAGGTTTATCGAACTCAGGGAGGAAGTGGTCAAAGGTATCCCTCTCAAGCAACCCTACAATCAAGATACAAGGAGTCTCTTGTGTCCCCAACACACCCAATACACTTGTCAGGTGTATAGGTTCACTAGTTCGGCGAAGAGATAGTGAAATACAAGTGGTATGGATATAAGACAACGGTGCTAGAAAATACTTTGATGGCGTGGAAGAGACTAAAGGCAAACTGAAATAAAGATGGAAGCAAGCAAACATGTAATAGATCTAATAGCAAATGGTGTATCAGTGCTTAGAAACAAGGCCTAGGGATCATACTTTCACTAGTGAACACTCTCATATAAATATATCATCTTCATGATACTACACTGAACTACTCTCCGGTTGGACACTCTAATCATTGATAGGGCTATAACAGCACTCCTCAAAGTAAGCCTTTCCCATCTAGAAAACCCCACACTATCACCTTGAGTACTAGATGAGTCCAACAAACACCACAATTTCATAAAGATATCCAACTCCAAATATAACTCATAACAAGTATTTGTAATCTCTAGCCTAAGTGCCACCATGGTGTGCACACTGTCAACTTCACACACATGGGGAGAGCAGAGATCTATTAAAGCACTTGAGTAGCAAGGTAGATCTATAGATTACAAGCTCATGATCTCAATAAGATCATGCATAGAGAGAGAGAGATGAACACATAGCTACGGTAGAACCCTTAGCCTCGAGAGAGAACTACCCCCTCCTCATCATGGGAATGAGCAATGGTGATGGAGATGGTGGTGGAGATCGATGGAGATGGCTCCGGAGGCACTTCCCCATCCCGACAGGGTGCCGGAACAAAGACTTTCTGTCCCCCGAATCTCCCCTTCGGCCGTGGCGGCACAGCAGAACTTTTCATGGATTTCTAATTGATGATTTAGGGTTTTCGCATCGGGAGGCTCTTATAGGCGAAGGAGGCAAGGTCGGTGGCCGGCCAGGGGGCCCACACCATGCCCTGGCGCGGCCTAGGGTTACCCGCGCCTAGGGGTGGTGTGGCTACCCTATGGCCCATCTCCGACTCTCCTTCTGGCTCCGTGAGTCTTCCGGGAAAATAGTAACTTTGGCTTTTGTCCCGTCCAATTCCGAGAATATTCATTTTCTGACTTCCTGGAACCAAAAACAGTAGAAAACAGGCAACTGGCACTGTGGCATCTTGTTAATAGGTTAGTCCAAGAAATCATATGAAAAGTACTCCAAAGTGTGGACAAAACATAATAAAGTAGATAAAACCAAGCATGGAACATCAAAAATTATAGATACATTTGCATTGTATCAACATCCCCAAGCTTAAATGCTGCTCGTCCTCGAGTAGGTAATGATAAAAAGAAAGAATATTTTTTGAGATGACATGCACCATCATAAACTTGATCAAAGTATTTGTAAAACATTGAAAGTTGGGATCATAGTACTTCAACATAGCATGAAAGACAAAGTTCTAACAATAAGACATAACAACTATGTTGTAACATGAAAGGATACAAACAAAAGATTCATGAATAACAATGCTTTGCAAGACGTTTGTTTGCTTCACATAAAGAAAAAATAACATAATAGCATTCAGCTTGTCCCTCATAGAGTAGGAAATATAAATGCATATGATACCTTCAAAGTTCATAAGAGTGACTAGATACAAATAGTTTAAAACAAGCAATATCAAGTTATGCATCAATCAACTAGTCTTGGGACAATGCACATAGAACTAAGAATGGCCACTATGCTCTCAAAGTAGGTGCATAAAGATAGAAGGTGGAGACTCAACATAAAGGTAAAAGAAAGGCCTTCATAGAAGGAAGTAGGGATTCAAGTGTCATAAAGAGCTTCCAAAAAATTATGGTACTTAATAGCTTTCAACTCTCATTGCCCCTATCATAAGCATCTTGAAGTGATTAAGGTTAAAGTGAACAAACTATGGTGTACATGCTTGACGAAGTATAAGTTAGAAATCTCATGTCCCTTGTATACGAGGGCCTCTCCTCATGCTACTCAAGTTTAGTCACCGGTAAGTTCTTGTCATCGTAAGTACATGTGTATCATAGAGAACCACCAACGGGGTACCCCTTGCCCCATGATACGGAAGAATCCCCATATCAAAATGACAAGGCAAGCAGACAACGAGCATCTCAACAATCTTCTTATTTACCATGGGAATATGGTGCTTTTTTCTCTCTTTCCTCTTTTCATAATCCTTTTTTTCTTTTTCTCTTTTTTTTCTCAATATAGGACTCTTTTTTTATAAGAAGAATGCTTCATAGACAACTCATTATGGTTACGCTGCAGGTTTCCACCATGTCAGCATGGATTAGACCAGCAGTCCAGACGTTTCTCTAACACATATACATAACTCCATGGACTTACAAGCTCCCCTTTCATTTCACACCAACGACATCCATATACAAAAGAGCATGATATCAACTAGGTACAAGTACCAAGTGCAATGTTGAAAGCGTTCCCCATGACAGCATGGTTCTGCTAATCCCCAACAAATAAGTGCAAGCATATACAACATATACGACACAATGGTTCAAGTTTATTAAGGGCAAGAAAAGTAAAGTGTGCCATCAAGTTCGTGAGAGATTTAATCACTAGTTTTCTCATAACAAGTTTAATTTGGAAGGTAAACAAAAGCATGAATATACTTGGAATAGCATATGCTAGTAGGTAGGTATGGTGGACTCTTTGGAATAACTTGGTTTAGGGAGTTGGACGCATGAGTGGAACTCATACTTGGTTGTGGAGGCTAGCAAAAGACTGGGAGCGACAAACTAAGAGAGCAATAATGGCCATAATCATGCAGAGCGACAAAACATCATTGATCAAAGCATAAAGTGATACTACAAGTTGAAAACTAAAGGATCATAAAGTCTATGGTGACTTGAGATAGTCATAACATGGTGTGAGCATGTGACAAGTCAACCCAAATAAAGCATCAAAGGAGAATACCACTATACTATGCTTTAATATGCTAAAACAACGCATGATTCATCCAAGGCACAGTAAGCAATCTCAATTGTTTATAACAGGTCATGCTACAGCAAAGAATACTAAGCATAAAGCCAAAACAATATCAAGCATGGCATGACAAAGCATAGGCCAGAGTAAAAAACGAGCTCTTTTTACCACATAAGCATGAACTTTTCCTACTCTTTTCCAAACCAAACCAACTATTTGAAAACCAATGTATGAAAGAGGGGGTCCAACCAATTTATTCAGCAAACGAAAAACCAAAACGAAAACGAAAAACAAGACGCTCCAAGAACAACACAACTGTGCATGAAACAATAAAAATGAAGCGTTTGGAAGAAACCTGGGATTTTTATTGATGAAGAGGGGGATGCCTTGGGCATCCCCAAGCTTTGACGCTTGTACTTCTTGGATATTTCTTGGGGTGACACACGTGGCATCCCCAAGCTTGAGCTTTAGTCCATCCTTCATCTCATTACTCATTCCTTCCATACACCTGAAATTTTTCCTTCATACAAAACTTCACATAATCTTTATTTGCAACATTAGTGCACTCAAGATAATAGGTCTCAAGGTTCAGTTCCAACACCAATAAAACTTCCATTAAAACACTAGCTACTGTAGCACTTCTCTCAAAAAGCTCAATTCCCCAAAAGAACTCAAAAAGGAACCAACAAGAAGCAAATGCAGAAAATGGCAGAAATCTGTCAAAACAGACCAGCAGGTAAATACGATTTTTTTTTCGAAGACCTTCGGTTGCTCAAATCGAAAAGTGTTGAACTAACGAAAGTTAGATAACAACCTGGGGCAGAAAGAAAAAAATTCACGCCTCAAAAGGACGTACAGAGATTTTACACGAATTTTTATGGTGAAGCACAGAAATCTGTTTCGGGATAACAACTTTCCCAATCATTACTTCTCTCTCATTAGAGGTTACTCTTGGCACAAAAACCACAAAAAAATGATAAGAAGAGGTTATTACTGAAGCAATAACTTGCAATACTCAACTAAAACTTTTGGGTTATCTCCCAATAAGTACTTTTCTTTAACGCCTTTAAGTTAGGCTTGATAGTTTGAAAAGATGCTCACATTAGAAATATGAATTGAAGTAAAAGAGAGCATCAAGAAGCAAATTCAAAGAACATTTAAGTCTAACCCACTTCCTATGCATAGGAATCTTGTAAAGAAACAAATCATGAAAGCACAAAGCAACAATCATAGGAAAGCAAAACAAGTGCAACTTCAAAACTTTCAACATCAAGAGGGGAACGTTAATATTGTTGAGACACATAAAACCATGTTTCCCTCTCTCATAATAACTTTCAGTAGCATCATGAATAAAATTAACAATATAACAATCACAAGAAACATTCTTATCATGAGCCACATGCATAAAAGAATTATTACTCTCCACATAAGCATAGTCATTCTTATTAATTGTAGTGGGAGCAAATTCAACAAAATAGCTATCATTATTATTCTCATCACCATAATCATCAAATATAGGAGGCATATTGTAATCATAAGTAATTTTCTCCTCGATAGTAGGTGGACTAAAAATATCATATTCATCATTGTAATCATCATATATTGGAGGTATATAATCATCATAAGTAATAGAATAGTTATCTTCCCAAGTGTGTTCATTTGTAAACATATCATCATTAGAAGGATCATGGATAACACTAATAGTATAGCAATTATTAATATCATCATTTTCAGAATTGGTACCAAAGAGATTTTCAATATCAAAAGTAGTGTGTTTTTCCCAATCATGATCACTACTATAGGTAATAGGCATAGGAACATCATCGAGTTCAGACTCATCAAAAACTATAATAGGAGCAACATGCTTAGGGGAAAATACCATTTCCTCTCTCCTTTTACTCCTCCTTTTCTTCTTTTTCTTCTTCTATTTAGGAGGGAGGGGCTTGAAAGGAAGCTTCTCCATATACCCTGGTTCATTGTTAGCGACAATAGAAGAAACTTTGGAGGATTCCTCCTTTTCATTAATAAGACCAAAACACATATTAGTCATGTCAGATTCTGGTAAGATCTCATCTTTTATAATATTTTGTATGTAAGGGTTTGTGTGGCAATTATCAACACAATAAAGATGACAACATGCATGACACTATTCATATCAAAAGCACCCATATCTACCAAAGAGGTTTTTCTTGACAACTCTTCACATCCCAAAAATAATGTAAGTTCATCATGCTGATTAGGAGTGATAATGTCATCACAATACAAACTTGCAGTACTCATTGGATTAGAAGGGCTATTATTATGGCCTGAGCATTGAAAATTGAAATGACCCACTTCAAAGCAAAGTTCACAAATAAAAGGATAAATGGCACAAACTTTTTTACCAAGATCATTTAAAGCCCTATACCACATTCTAGTTTTTTCATTCCTGTGGGTGATACAATATTCTTCTTCAATTTGATTACTCTCACAAGGTCTATGTATTCCACAAAAATTAACATGCTTATAAGAAATAGTACTTTCAGAGGTTTGAGCATGTTTGTTGCTATCATTAACAACAATTTCATTTTCCATGCAAGTGTCTTTAAAAGGCTCATGATACATGTCCCAATTTTCTTTAGGAGCATTAATGTGAGAAGCAAAGGTTTTAAAACAATCAGTAAGAATTTGAGGATCAAGACCATATTTAGCACTAAGCTCTTGAAAATCAGCAGTTTTAGCGAAAGACTTAATGCAATCATACTCATAGTTTATACCTGGTTCTTTACCTTTATCTATTATCCCAATCTTCAGTATTGCTTTGAATTGTTTCAAGAAGACCCCACTTAGCTTTGACCTCCTTACTCGTTAAAGATCCCTCTAAACAAGTATCTAGATAGTCATTGTAATGTCCTGAAAGCCTTGCATAGAAATTATTAATAACAATATTCCTAGGGAGCTCATGAATGGGACATTTGAGCATTAGTGACTTCAATCTCCCCCATGCTTGGGCAATACTTTCTCCACCATGAGGATGCAAATTATAAATATAATTCCTATCTTTATGAATTTCATGAGGAGGATAAAATTTAGAGTAAAAGAGAGATTCAAACTCCTTCCACTCCAAATGATGAGGATCATCTAGTAGCTCATACCACTCCCTTGCTTTGCCCTTAAGTGATAAAGAGAATAACTTCTTGACTTGATCTGTTGTAATACCTGCACACTTAAACAACCTGCATAATTCGTGTATAAAGAGCAAATGATCACCAGGATGGACAGTTCCATCTCCAAAATAGTAGTTATCCATAACACGATCAATAATTTTTATAGGTATTTTAAAAGGGATGCTTTCAGTATGTGGATTTAAAATATCACAAGTATCATTAGAATTACCACATATGGGAGATAAATTATCATTAGAGCAAATTTTCTTCCTTAAAACTGGGGAACTAAAGAGATCATTTTCATAAGAACCAACTTCCCCAAGCTTAGACGTTTCCATAGAATTAGTAACAAAGGTGTTCAAAAGATTCATACTAATAACATTGTTATTAGCATGCAAAGAAAGTTCCATGGGTTTTTTAATTTTCTTTTCAGACAATTCAAGTTCTAACTTAGGAAAATTACTAAAAAGCTCTCTAATTTTGTTGTTGTTTTCCATTAAGCCTAACTAGTGAAAACAAGAAACAAAAAGACAAAATTGCAGAATCTAAAGGAAATAACTTCGAGCACTCACACCGGAGGATGTGAGTACCTTTTACCTTACCTCCCCGGCAACGGCGCCAGAAAATAGGCGTTTGCCATGGGAGGTTCTTCTTCTTTAATCCTCCGGTGTGAATACCTTTTACCTTACCTCCCTGGCAACGGCGCCAGAAAATAGCTTGATGTCTACGCACTTCTATTCTTGTAGACAGTTGTTGGGCCTCCAAGTGCAGAGGTTTGTAGAACAGCAGCAAGTTTTCCCTTAAGTGGATCACCCAAGGTTTATCGAACTCAGGGAGGAAGTGGTCAAAGGTATTCCTCTCAAGCAACCCTACAATCAAGATACAAGAAGTCTCTTGTGTCCCCAACACACCCAATACACTTGTCAGGTGTATAGGTGCACTAGTTCGATGAAGAGATAGTGAAATACAAGTGGTATGGATATAAGACAACGGTGCTAGAAAATACTTTGATGGTGTGGAAGAGACTAAAGGCAAACTAAAATAAAGATGGAAGCAAGCAAAAAACATGTAACAGATCTATAGCAAACGGTGTATCAGTGCTTAGAAACAAGGCCTAGGGATCATACTTTCACTAGTGAACACTCTCATATAAATATCTTCTCTTCATGATACTACTCTTAACTACTCTCCGGTTGGACACTCTAATCAACGGTAGGGCTATAACAACACACCTCAAAGTAAGCCTTTTCCATCTAGAAAACCCCACACTGTCACCTTGAGCACTAGATGGTTCCAACAAACACCACAATTTCATAAAGATATCCAACTCCAAATATAACTCATAACAAGTATTTGTAATCTCTAGCCTAAGTGCCACCATGGTGTGCACACTGTCAACTTCACACACATGGGGAGAGCATAGATCTATTAAAGCACTTGAGTAGCAAGGTAGATCTATAATTTTACAAGCTCATGATCTCAATAAGATCATGCATAGAGAGAGAGAGATGAACACATAGCTACGGTAGAACCCTTAGCCTCGATAGAGAACTACTCCCTCCTCATCATGAGAATTAGCAATGGTGATGGAGATGGTGGTGGAGATCGATGGAGATGGCTCCGGGGGCACTTTTCCGTCCCGACAGGGTGCCGGAATAGAGACATTCTGTCTCCCGAATCTCCCCTTTGGTGGCGGCAGCACAGCAGAACTTTTCGTGGATTTCTGATTGATGATTTAGGGTTTTCACATTGGGAGGCTCTTATACGAAGGAGGCAAGGTCGGTGGCCGGCCAAGGGTCCCACACCATGCCCTGGCACGGCCTAGGTTGCCCGCGCCTAGGGGTGGTGTGGCAACCCTATGGCCCCTCTTCGACTCTCCTTCTGGCTCCGTGAGTCTTCCGAGAAAATAGTAACTGGCTTTTGTCCCGTCCAATTCCGAGAATATTCATTTTCTGACTTCCTAGAACCAAAAATAGCAGAAAACAGGCAACTGGTACTGTGGCATCTTGTTAATAGGTTAGTCCAAGAAATCATATGAAAAGTACTCCAAAGTGTGGACAAAACATAAGAAAGTAGATAAAACCAAGCATGGAACATCAAAAATTATAGATACATTTGCAATGTATCACTCGACGTGCTCCAACTCTTCCCAAGATCCTTTTTGCATTCGCGGCAGAGGAGGCAAACCAAGGCGATGAGTAAGAGCAAGAAAACTGGAGGCACGGGGTCGAGTACCGTGGCTGCTCCGAAGAAGAAAACTGAAGGAAGCCCTGTCACTAATGGCTCCTGGCAGCGCTCCTTGATGAAGTTGTCGGAACTACGGTAGCTTCACCAGGCCAACCAGATTCTGGCGGACAAAGAAGCGTGCAAGATCCCGGGCCATGAGGTAATCCCGGATACTCCTTCTCGGTATCGGGTGATCTTTTTTTGCCTTCGTGCTTCGAGGACTTTCTCTCCCCCTCCACGACTTTGTGCGTGGTTTGCTTTTCTTGTACGGGGTTCAACTGTATCAGTTGTCCCCCAACTCCATTCTGCACATCGCGTGATTTATCACCCTTTGCGAGTGATGGCTCGGGATTGAGCCTCACTTCAGGCTCTTTGATACGTTGCTAACGTATGTATAATTTTTGATGTTCCATGCTTGTTTTATATCTACTTTCTTATGTTTTGTCCACACTTTGGAGTATTTTTATACACTTTCTTGGACTAACCTATTAACAAGATGCCATAGTGTCAGCTGCCTGTTTTCTGCTATTTTTGGTTCCAGGAGAGTCAGAAAATGAATATTCTCGGAATTGGACGAGACAAAAGCCAAAGTCAATATTTCACCGAGGGGGACACGGAGCCAGAATACGAGACAGAGAGGGGCCAGGGGCCGGCCACACCTCCTGGCCACACGGCCAGGCCTGACCCATGCTAGGGGGTGGTACGACCGCCTAGGGCACCCCCTCGGCCTCCCCTTTCGCCTATAAGATGCCTCCGATACAGAAACCCTAAGGACCCGATCAAAATTCCACGAAAGAGTCTGTAGCCACCATCATATCCATCCCTAGATCGGGAGGGATCTAAAGCTCTTCCCGACACCCTACCAGAGGGGATAATTCATCATGGAGGCCTTCTTCATCACCATGACTGCCTCCGCTGTGATGCGTGAGTAGTTCATCCCTGGACTACGGGTCCATGTAGTTGCTAGATAGTTGGTTCTTCTCCTTTGTGCTACCATGTCTAGATATTGTGAGCTCCGTTCATGATCAAGATCATTGATACGTCCATTTTGCATCACTATTCTATATCATAATTTACTGTTATTCATTGATATATTTCATATTTAGAGATGATACTTATGTTATTTCATCTGTTTTTGCATGGGTGATGACTTTTGGAGCATGGACCGCTGCAGTCAGGATTCTGATGGAAAAGGGGTTGTTTGGAGGTGAAATTCGTGAAGATCAGAAAATCCGGGAAAATACATGGAAAATTCTATTTTTTCAGAAGACGAAGATTGCCAGAAGGGGGAGTGGAGATGGGCCACAGGGGGCACACACCACCCCCTGGCGCGGGCAGCCCTAGGCCACGCCAACAGGTGGTGTGGCCACCCTGGCCCACTCCAGGCTCTCCCCTCTGGCATATATTATCCCCACGGAACCCTAATACATGGGGAGCGACCACAGAAAGATTCCGCCACCTCTGCGGGGCAGAAAACTACAGAGAGAGAAAGATCTCTCCGGCAGATAAATTCTGTCGGGGGAATTCCTTTCCGGAGAGGGGATATCATCGCCATCAACACCACCATCAAGCTAGACTTCATCGGGATCATCATCATCACCATCATCATCTCCACCAGCAACATCATCACCACTTCATACCGTTGTAACAATTGGGTTGAATCTTGCATAGTTCTTAGGGGAAACTTTCCCGGTGTTGATTACTCTTTGTAGTTGATGCTATTGAGTGAACCGTTGAATTATCGTTTATGTTCAAATTGTTACATATCATTATTTTATCTCTGATCTTGATCCATATGATGTCTTATGAGTAGTTTGTTTAGTTCTTGAGGACATGGGAGAAGTCATGTTGTTAGTACTGGAATTGTGTTGAGAAAGATTCAATAGTTTGATATTTAAGTTGTGGTGTATTTCTTCTAGTGGTGTCATGTGAATGTCGACTACATGACACTTCACCTATATGGGCCTAGGGGAATGTATTGTGTATTTGGCTACTAATCATAGGGGTTCCGGAGTGACAGAAACTTGAACCCCCGTTAGGAAACCTTTGTACAAGGGATGTCAGAGTCTTAGAGTTTAAAGTTGTGGTTAGGTTTCTATCTTAATTACTTTCTTGTACTTGCGGATGCTGCAAGGGGTACAATCACAAGTATGTATTAGTCCTAGGAAGGTCGGTACATTAGCACAGGTTCACCCACACAACACTTATCAAACTAAAGAAGATTAATCAACTATATGAAGCGAAAGCACTTGACGATATTCCCGTGTGTCCTCGAGAACGTTTGGTCATCTTAAGTAATACAACCGGCTTGTCCTTCGCTAAAGAAAGGATTGGGCCACTTGCTGCATTTATTCTTATTGTCTTTTATTTACTCGTACTTTATTTACCTTCATTATCAAAATACCCTAAAAATCTATTTGCTAAGTATTTACAGAGAATTCCTGTTCTAAGTCACTCGTCAACACCTTCTGCTCCTCGTTGGGTTCGACACTCTTACTTATCAAAAATACTGCGATACACCCCCTATACTTGTGGGTCATCAATCATCTATTTGTAATCATACATGTTGTGTTTGCGGGGATCCGATGGATATTGAGATGCTATTTTAGATTGATTATTGATTCTATCATGTCTTTGTTATTTGTGATCTTGCATGCTCTCCGTTGTTAGTAGCTATCTTGGCCGAGTAGATGCTAGCAACTCCAAGAGGGAGTATTTATGCCCGATAGTGGGTTCATGCCTCTAGGAATCTGGGGAAGTGACAGAAATATCTAAGGTACTAGATGTGTTGTTGCCACTAGGGAGAAAACAACAATCGTTTGTTCATAGAACAATCGTATTGTTTACTTTACATGCAATGCTTAATGCAATTATCTGTTGCTTGCAACTTAATACTGGAGGGGGTTTGGATGATAACCTGAAGGTGGATTATTAGTCATAGATGCAGTTGGATTACGGTCTATGTATAATGTTGTAACGCCCAATCAAATCTCATAGGAGTCAAGATGATTAGTATATGCATGTATGCTTTCTTGATGTTTGTCAATTGCCTCGCTGTAATTTGTTCACCCAACATGTCATCTATCTTAAGGAGAATCACCACTAGTGAACTATGGACCCTGGTCCTTTCTTTTACCATCAATCTACAACTATTTACTGTTTTCTGTTTACTTTCTGCAAGCTATTACTATCTTCCACACAATATGTTCAATCCTTTGTTTTCAGCAAAACCAGTGAGATTGACAACCTCATTGTAAGTTGGGGGAAAAGTTCTGTGGTTGTGTTGTGCAGGATTCCAAGTTGGAAACAACACCTTGGAGGTGTTTCCTTGCTCCTACTGGTTCGATAACCTTGGTTTCATAACTGAGGGAAAACTTGCTGCTGTGCTCATCATACCTTCCTCTTGGGGTTCCCCAACGAGCTCGATGTATTTTGGGCCATCAAGCTATTTTTCTAGCGACATTGCCGGGGAGTCAAGGACATCTTCACAAGGGGAGTCCCTCATAACCAATCTCTTTACTTTGTTTTATTTGTTTTGCTTAGTTTATTTTTGCTTTGTTTGCTTGTTTCTTTATCAAAAACATAAAAAACTTAGTTGTACTAGTTTGCTTTCTTTATTAAAAACACAAAAAATGACTACTCTTGAAAACACTAAGTTGTGTGACTTCACTAGCACCAACAACAATGATTTCATGTGCACACCTATTGCTCCACATGTTCCTGAAGCTACTTTCATTGAAATTAAACCTGCTTTACTCAATCTTGTTATGAGAGAACAATTTTTTGGAATTGGTACTGAAGATGCTGCTGCTCACTAAATAACTTTGTTGAACTCTATAAGATGCAAAAGCATAGGGATATAGATAGAGATATTATTAAGCTCAAATTGTTTCCTTTCTCTTTGAGAGGAAAAGCTAAAGAATGGTTGCAATACCTAACTTGAAATAGTATTGATTCTTGGACTAAATGCAAAGATGCTTTCATTGGAAAATATTATCCTCCTGCTAAGATTATATCTATGAGAAGTGAAATAATAAAGTTTAAACAATTTGATAATGAACATGTTGCTCAAGCTTGGGAAAGAATGAAATCTTTGGTAAAGAATTGTCCCACTCATGGACTGACTGCTTGGATGATTATCCAAACCTTTTATGCAGGATTGAATTATTCTTCAAGAAATCTACTGGATTCTGCTGCTGGAGGTACCTTTATGACCATTACTTTGGGTGCCGCAACAAAGCTTCTGGATAATATGATGGTTAACTATTCTGAATGGCATACTTAGAGAGCTCCACAAGGTAAGAAGGTAAATTCTGTTGAAGAGACCTCTTCCTTGGGTGATAAAATTGTTGTTATTATGTCTATGCTTGTTAATGGGAAAAGCTCATATTGATACAAATCATGTTCCCTTAGCCTCTTTGGGTGCTCAAGAAGAGCAGGATGATGTGAACTTTATAAGAAATAATAATTTTAGAAATAATGCCTACAGGAATAATTTTGGTAATAATAATTATAGGCCATATCCTCCCAACAATGGTAATGCTTATGGAAATTCCTACAACAATAATAGAAGTGCACCCTCTGAACTTGAAGTTATGCTTAAAGATTTTATTACTAAACAAACTGCTTTCAATAAAACTATTGAGGAAAAACTCTCTAATGCTGAAAGAAATATAGCATCATTGGCTGAAGCACAATCTTCTTTTAATACAATGGCTGCTAAACCTGAAACTATTGAAAATCCCTTTGCTGCTACTAGTGCCATACAAGTTAGAATTGATGAAAATGTTAGACTACTAGCTGAATTGCATGCTAAGTGGGAAAGAGAAGATGAGATTGCTAGAAATATTAGTATTTCTACTATCACTACCACTAATGGTGATGCTAGTAAACCCAATGGAACCTTTTCTAATAAAAATGCTGAAATTCTTCGAAATATGGGAAACAATAGCTCTACTACTTTAGATGATAATTATGATTTTGATCTTGATGGTTGCAACATCACTAAAGTTATTATGTTCCTACAAAAGCTTGCTAAAAGTCCCTAATGCTAGTGCTATGAATATGGCTTTTACAAAACACATTACGGATGCTCTCATAAAAATTAAAGAAGAAAAGATGAAACATCAAGCTTCTATTCCTATGAAATTAGAAGATGGTTGGGAACCCATAATTAATATGAAAGTGAATGATTTTGATCTCAAAGCTTTATGTGATCTTGATATTAGTGTTTCTATTATTCCTAGAAAGATTTATGATATGCTTGATTTTCCACCATTGGAAGATTGTTATTTAAATGTCCCACTTGATGATAATGCTAAAAAGAAACTCATGGGGAGTATTAATGATGTTCTTATTATGGTTAACGATGCCTATGTCCCCGTTGATTTCTATGTTTTGGATGTTGAATGCAATGCTTTTTGTCCTATTACTTTGGGAAGACCTTTTCTTATAACTGTTGGTGCCATTATTGATATGAAAGAAGGCACCATTAAATATCAACTCCCACTCAATAAAGGTATAGAACACTTCCCTAAGAAGAGAGAGAAGATTCCTTTTGCCTCTCCTATTAAAACAAAATTTGGTTTTAATGCTTCTTCATTTGAGAATACTTGATTATTTTCTTGCTTCTTATGCCTAACTTAAAGGCGTTAAAGAAAAGTACTTATTGGGAGATAACCCAAAAGTTTTAGATGAGTCTTGGAAGTTATTACCTCTGTAATAACCTCTCCTTATCCTTTTTATTTGCTTTTTGTGCCAAGAGTAACCTCTAATGAGAGAGAAGTAATGCTTGGGAAAGTTGTTGTCCCGAAACAGATTTTTGTGCTTCGCTGTAAAAATCCGTGTAAAATCTCTGTACGTCGGTTCGAGCTGTGATTTTTTGTTCTTCTGCCCCAGGTTGTTATCCAACTTTTGTTTTTACCTGCTGGTCTGTTTTGACATATTTCTGTCATTATTTGCATTTGCTTCTTGTTGGTTCCTTTTTTGGTTCTTTTTGGGGAATTGAGATTTTTGAGGGAAGTGCTACAGTAGCTTTTGTTTTAATGGAAGTTTTACTTGTGTTGGAACTGAACCAGAAGACTTATTATCTTGAGTACACTAATGTTGCTAATGAATATTGTGTGAAGTTTTGTATGAAGGAAAAATTTCAGGTGTAAGTAAAGAATGATGAAAAAAGATGAAGAATGGACTAAATCTCAAGCTTGGGGATGCCACCCATGTCACCCCAAGAAATATCCAAGAAGTACAAGCGTCAAAGCTTGGGGATGCCCAAGGCATCCCCTTCTTCATTAATAAAAATCTTAGGTTTCTTCCAAACACTTCATTTTTTATTGTTTCATGCACAGTTGTGTTGTTCTTGGGGCGTCTTTGTTTTTGTTTTTGGTTTTCGTTTACTTGGTTTGCTTAGTTTTCTTAAATAAATTGGTTGGACCCCTCATTCATACATTAGTTTTCAAATAGATTGGTTTGGATTGGAAAAGAGTAGGAAAAGTTCATGCTTATGTGGTAAAAGGAGTTTGTTTTTGACTGTGGCCTATGCTTTGTCATGTCATGCTTGGTATTGTTTTGGCTTTATGCTTAGTGATTTTTGCTGTAGCATGACATGTTATAAACAAGTGAGATTGCTTAATGTGCCTTGAAAGAATCATGCGTTGTTTTAGCATATTAAAGCATAGTATTGTGGTATTCTCCTTTGATGCTTTATTTGGGTTGACTTGGCGCATGCTCACACCATGTTATGACTATCCCAAGTCACCATAGCCTCTATGATCCTTTAGTTTTTGACTTGTAATACCACTTTATGCTTTAATTAATGATGTTTTGTCGCTTTGCATGGTTATGGCCATTATTGCTCTCTTAGTTGGTCACTCCTAGTCTTTTGCAAGCCTCCATAGCCAAGTGTGAGTTCCACTCATGCATCCAACTCCAAGTAAAACCAAGTTATTCCAAAGATTCCACCATACCTACCTATTAGCATTTGCTATTCCAAGTATATTCATGTTTTTGTCTATCTTCCGAATTAAACTTGTTATGAGAAAACTAGTGATTAAAGCTCTCACGAACTTGATGGCACACTTTACTTTTCTTACCCCTAATAAACTTGAACCATTGTGTCATTTATGTTGTATATGCTTACACTTATATGTTGGAGATTAGCAGAACCATGTTGTCATGGGGAACGCTTTCAACATTGCACTTGTACATTGTACCCAGTTGATATCATGCTCTTTTGTCTATGGATGTCGTCGGTGTGAAATGAAAGGGGAGCTTGTAAGTCCATGGAGTTATGTATGTGTGTTAGAGAAACACCTGGGCCGCTGGTCTAATCCATGCCTAATCATGGTGGAAACCTGCAACGTAACCATAATGAGCAATCTATGAAGCATTCTTCTTATAAAAAAAGATATAGAGATTGAGAAAAAGAGAAAAAGAGAAAAAAGAGATGAGAAACGAGGAAAGAGAGAAAAAAGCACCATTTTCCCATGGTAAATAAGAAGATTGCTGAGATGCTCGTTGTCTGCTTGCCTTGTCATTTTGATATGGGGATTCTTCCGTATCATCGGGCAAGGGGTACCCCGTTGGCGGTTCTCTATGATACACATGTACTTACTATGACAAGAACTTACTGGTAACTAAACTTGAGTAGCATGAGGAGCGACCCTCGTATTCAAGGGACATGAGATTTCCAACTTATACTTTGTCAAGCATACACTCCATTGTTTGTTCACTTTAACCTTAATCACTTCAAGATGCTTATTATAGGGGCAATGAGAGCTCAAAGCTAATAAGTAACATAATTTTTGGAAGCTCTTTATGAGACTTTAATCCCTGCTTCCTTCTATGAAGGCCTTTCTTTTACTTTTATGTTGAGTCTCCACCTTCTATCTTTATGCACCTATTGAGAGAGCATAGTGGCCATTCTTAGTTTAATGTGCATTGTCCCAAGACTTGTTGATTGATGCATAACTTTGATATTGCTTGTTCTTAAACTATTTGTATCTAGTCACCCTTATGAACTTTGAAGGTGTCCTATGCATTTATGTTTTGCTACTCTATGAGGGACAAGCTGAATACCATTCTCATTATGCTTTCTTTATGTGAAACAAACAAACGTCTTGCAAAGCATTGTTATTCATGAATCTTTTGTTTGTGCCTTTTCATGTTACAACATAGTTCTTATGTCTTATTGTTAGAACTATATGTCTTTCATGCTATGATAAAGTACTATGATCCCAGCTATCTATGTTCTACAAATAAAGATGCTTGGGAAAGTTGCTGTCCCGAAATAGATTTCTGTGCTTGGGAAAAAATCACGCCTCAAAAGGACGTATATAGATTTTACACGAATTTTTACTGTGAAGCACAGAAATCTGTTTCGGGACAGCAACTTTCCCAAGCATTACTAATGTTGCTAATAAAGATTGTGTGAAGTTTTGTATGAAGGGAAAATTTCAGGTGTATGGAAGGAATGAGTAATGAGATGAAGGATGGACTAAAGCTCAAGCTTGGGGATGCCACGCGTGTCACCCCAAGAAATATCCAAGAAGTACAAGCGTCAAATCTTGGGGATGCCCAAGGCATCCCCTTCTTCATCAATAAAAATCCCAGGTTTCTTCCAAACGCTTCATTTTTATTGTTTCATGCACAGTTGTGTTTCTCTTGGAGCGTCTTCTTTTTCGTTTTTGTTTTGGTTTTTAGTTTGCTTGGTTTGCTTAGTTTTCTGAATAAGTTGGTTGGACCCCCTCTTTCATACATTGGTTTGCAAATAGTTTGGTTTGGTTTGGTTTGGAAAAGAGTAGGAAAGTTCATGCTTATGTGGTAAAAAGAGCTCGTTTTGACTGTGGCTATGCTTTGTCATGCCATGCTTGATATTGTTTTGGCTTTATGCTTAGTATTCTTTGCTGTAGCATGACTTGTTATAAACAATTGAGATTGCTTAATGTGCCTTGGATGAATCATGCGTTGTTTTAGCATATTAAAGCATAGTATAGTGGTATTCTCCTTTGATGCTTTATTTGGGTTGACTTGGCACATGCTCACACCATGTTATGACTATCTCAAGTCACCATAGCCTTTATGATCCTTTAGTTTTCAACTTGTAGTATCACTTTATGCTTTTACCAATGATGTTTTGTCGCTCTGCATGATTATGGCCATTATTGCTCTCTTAGTTTGTCGCTCCCAGTCTTTTGATAGCCTCCACAACCAAGTATGAGTTCCACTCATGCATCCAACTCCTTAAGCCAAGTTATTCCAAAGAGTCCACCATACCTACCTACTAGCTTATGCTATTCCAAGTATATGCATGCTTTTGTTTACCTTCCAAATTAAACTTGTTATGAGAAAACTAGTGATTAAAGCTCTCACGAACTTGATGGCACACTTTACTTTTCTTGCCCTTAATAAACTTGAACCATTGGGTCCTTCTTTGTTGCGTGTATGCTTGCGCTTTATAAGTTGAAGTTAGCAGAACCATGTATCATGGGGAACACTTTCAACATTGCACTCGTACTTTGTACCCCGTTGATATCATGTTCTTTTGCTTACGGATCCCGGCGGTGTGAAATAAAAGTGGAACTTGTAAAATCATGGAGTTTGTATGTGTGTTAGAGAAATGCCTGGGCCGCTAGCCTAAGCCATGCCTAATCATGGTGGGAACTTGCAGCATCACCACAATGAGCACTCTATGAAGCATCCTCAATAAAAACCTATGCAAATAGCAAATAAAAAGATTGCTGAGATGCTCATTATCTGCTTGCCTTGTCATTTTGATTATGGGATAGCTCCTGTATCATGTGCAAGGGGTACCCCGTTGGCGGTTCTTTATGATACACATGTACTTACAATGACAAGAGCTTACTCGTGACTAAAGTTGAGTAGCATGAGGATCGGTCTTCGTAAGTAAGGGGCGTGAGATTTCGGTTTATAACCTGTCAAGCATATCCTCTTAGTTGTGTCACTTTAACCTTAATCACCTTCAAGATGCTTATGATAGGGGCAATGAGAGCTGAAAGCTATAAGTACCATAATTTTTGGAAGCTCTTTATGAGATTTGAATCCCTACTTCCTTTTATGAAGGCCTTTCTTTCACCATTATATTGAGTCTCCACCTTCTACCTTTATGCACCTACTTTGAGAGCATAGTGGCCATTCTTAGTTCTATGTGCATTGTCCCAAGACTAGTTGATTGATGCATAGCTTGATATTTCTTGTTTTAAACTATTTGTATCTAGTCACCCTTATGAACTTTGAAGGTGTCCTATGCATTTATATTTACTACTCTATGAGGGACAAGCTGAATACTATTATGCTATGTTTTCTTTATGTGAAACAAACAAACGTCTTGCAAAGCATTGTTATTCATGAATCTTTTGTTTGTGCCTTTTCATGTTGCATCATAGTTTGTTTATCTTATTGCTAGAACCTTGTCTTTCATGTTATGATTGAAGTACTATGATCCCAGCTTTGGATGTTTTACAAATACTTTGATCAAGTCTTTGATGGTGCATGTCACCTCAAAAATTATTTTTTATTTTTATCACTTACCTACTCGAGGACGAGCAGGAGTTAAGCTTGGGGATGTTGATACATTGCAAATGTATCTATAATTTTTGATGTTCCATGCTTGGTTTTATCTACTTTCTTGTGTTTTGTCCACACTTTGGAGTACTTTTCATATGATTTCTTGGACTAACCTATTAACAAGAGCCACAGTGCTAGCTGCCTGTTTTCTGCTGTTTTTGGTTCCAGGAAAGTCAGAAAATGAATATTCTCGGAATTGGACGGGACAAAAGCCAAAGTGCCTATTTTTTCGGAAGTCATCAGATGCCAGAATACGAGACGGAGAAGGGCCAGAGGGTGGCCACACCACCTGGCCGTGCGGCCAGGCTTGGCCCGCACTAGGGGGTGGTGTGGCCAGCCCAGGCACCCCCTCCGCCTCTCCTTCCGCCTATATGTTGCCTCTGATATGGAAACCCTAAGTACCCCGATCAAAAATCCACGAAAGAGTCTGTAGCCGCCGCCATCTCCATCCCTAGATCGGGCGGGATCTAAAGCTCTTCCCGGCACCCAGCCGGAGAGGAGAATTCACCCTGGAGGCCTTCTTCATCATCATGCAAGCCTCCGGTGTGATGCGTGAGTAGTTCATCCTTGGACTACGGATCCATGTAGTAGCTAGATGGCTGGTTCTCCTCATTTTCGCTTTCATGTCTAGATCGTGTGAGCTCCGTTCATGATCAAGATCATCTATTTGTAATTCTGCATGTTGTGTTTGCGGGGATCCGATGGATATTGAGATGCTATTTCAGATTGATTATTGATTCTATCATGTCTTTGTTATTTGTGATCTTGCATGCTTTCTGTTGTTAGTAGCTATCTTGGCCAAGTAGATGCTAGCAACTCCAAGAGTTAGTATTTATGCTCTATAGTGGGTTCATGCCTCTGGTAATCTGGGGAAGTGACAGAAATCTCTAAGGTACTAGATGTGTTGTTGCTACTAGGGAGAAACAACAATCCTTTGTTCATAGTACAATCATATTGTTTACATTACACGCAATTCGTAAAGCAATAATATTTTGCTTGCAACTTAATACTGGAGGGGGGTCGGATGATAACCTGAAGGTGGATTATTAGTCATAGATGCAGTTGGATGGCGGTGTATGTATAATGTTTGTAATGCCCAATCAAGTTCCAAAGGAGTCAAGATGATTAGTATATGCATGTATTGCTTTCTCGATGTTTGTCAACTGCCCCGCTGTAATTTGTTCACCCAGCATGTTATCTATCTTAAGGAGAACCACCTCTAGTGAACTATGGATCCCAGTCTTTTCTTTTACACGCAATCTATAAACTGTTTACTACTTTGTGTTTACTTTCTGCAAACTATTACTTCCTTCCATTCGATACGTTTAATCCTTTGTTTTCAGCAAAACCGGTGAGATTGACAACCTAATCGCAAGTTGGGGACAGAGTTATGTGATTGTGTTGTGCAGGTCTCCACATTGCTGCTGGCACTGGTAGTGCGCCCTGCCATCGTTCAGCTAGCTACACCTTTGGGGTGTTTCCTTGCTCCTACTGGATTGATAACCTTGGTTTTGTACTGAGGGAAAACTTGTTGATCTGCTTATCATACCTTCCTCTTGGGGTTCCCCAACGAGCTCGATATATTTTGAGCCATCAGTAAGTTCTTGTCATCGTAAATACATGTGTATCATAGAGAACCACCAACGGGGTACCCCTTGCCCGATGATACGGAAGAATCCCCATATCAAAATGACAAGGCAAGCAGACAACGAGCATCTCAGCAATATTCTTATTTACCATGGGAATATGGTGCTTTTTTCTCTCTTTCCTCTTTTCATAATCTCTTTTTTTTCTCTTTTTTCTCAATATAGGACTCTTTTTCTATAAGAAGAATGCTTCATAGACAGCTCATTATGGTTATGCTGCAGGTTTCCACCATGTTAGCATGGATTAGACCAGCGGCCCAGACGTTTCTCTAACACATATACATAACTCCATGGACTTACAAACTCCCCTTTCATTTCACACCGACGACATCCATAGATAAAAGTGCATGATATCAACTAGGTACAAAGTACCAGTGCAATGTTGAAAGTGTTCCCCATTACAGCATCGTTCTGCTAATCCCCAACAAATAAGTGCAAGCATATACAACATAGACGACACAATGGTTCAAGTTTATTAACGGCAAGAAAAGTAAAGTATGCCATCAAGTTCGTGAGAGCTTTAATCACTAGTTTTCTCATAACAAGTTTAATTTGGAAGGTAAACAAAAGCATAAATATACTTGGAATAGCATATGCTAGTAGGTAGGTATGGTGGACTCTTTGGAATAACTTGGTTTAGGGAGTTGGATGCATGAGTGGAACTCATACTTGGTTATGGAGGCTAGCAAAAGACTGGGAGCAACAAACTAAGAGATAAATAATGGCCATAATCATGCAGAGCGACAAAACATCATTGATCAAAGCATAAAGTGATACTAAAAGTTGAAAACTAAAGGATCATAAAGGCTATGGTGACTTTGGATAGTCATAACATGGTGTGAGCATGTGCCAAGTTAACCCAAATAAAGCATCAAAGGAGAATACCACAATACTATGCTTTAATATGCTAAAACAACGCATGATTCATCCAAGGCACATTAAGCAATCTCAATTGTTTTTAACATGTCATGCTACAACAAAAATCACTAAGCATAAAGCCAAAACAATATCGAGCATGGCATGACAAAACATACACTACTGCAGAATAGGCTATCAGTGACAGGCTCAAAAGGCCTATTAGTGACAGGCAAAGTGCCTGCTAGTCACTGATATGAGGTTACTAGTGACAGGCAAGTGCCTGTCACTAGTATGTGTACCAGTGACAGACATTTGTGCATGCCAGTCACTAGTATGTGTATACTAGTGACCAACAAAAGTAATGCATGTCACTGGTTATGATCAAAACCGCTTCCCTATGGGTTTTATAGCGACATATGCCTATTATCATGCCCGACACTGGTTTGAATTTCGATAATAAAAAAATAAATAGTTTTTCCATGAATATTCCATATAGCACAATAAGATGACGTAAAAATATTAAATACATTTTTCACAAATATTTTAGATACCACAATAAGATGTACCAATAAGATTTATCATGAATATCTTGAATAACAAATATGACTAATACTAGATAAAAACATCGCTAAACCCAATAAGATATTGTAACTACAGTTAAGTACTAATCAGTGGCAAGAATCTTCAGCAGAGAGTCAACTCTTGTATTTTTTGTCCCATCATTACATGTTATCTTCAGGATCATGTCTGTTAAAAAATAAACCCAAAATTTTATTAGATCAGCAGAATCAAATAGCACTTGAGTGAGAGTGTGCAGATGTTTACCAATATTCAGTAGCAATAATTATAAACTTGTACATAGTGTTATACATAAAGTAGTAGTATATAAAGTAGTAGTATACCGATATGACAAGGTTCACTACCATGCGGATCCCACTTCAATTAGGCCAGCGGTAGGAAATTTTAGATGAAGGGTTAGAAGGTACTAAATCTGTTCCATGATGCAGAACTTTTTAGCAAACTAATTTAGTCAACTGGCCACTCGTACCAAATATACTAGTGTTAAATGCTATTATTAGGAAAGATGACACAAATCAGCAAACGGAACAAGCTAACTGGCTTGTACAGGTCTAACCGGAATGCATGACAGAATGGTTTGTTATACTCTCTCCGATCCAAATTAATTGACTCAAATTTGTCTAGATATAGGTGTATCTAAAACTAAACTTGACTAGATACATTCATATCTAGATAAATATAAGTCAATTATTATGGGTTGGAGGGAATAAATTATCAACACCATGAAGTGTTATTTGGTGACATTTATGAGTGACTGCACCACAGAAGAAAAACCTTGTACGCAATTCCATGAAACTAGTCATTCACCCGTACAACTGCATAGGCTAGCGCATTAAAAAATCCGAATGAATTAGATTCTTCTAATTATCTCCCATCTGTTATGCTTTTAAATTGTGTTTAGTACCATGACTTCTGAATTGAAGAAGCAATTTATTGGGCATGAAAGAAAGCAACTCTGCAAATATTTGCACCAAAAATACATGCCTATAGACAAAATATCCACAACACCTCAACACATTATCCAATAAATTACATAGATACAACATTTAATACAGAAATTTATTCTGCACATAAAATTCTTGAATCGCTAGAAATAAGATCTACTATCTTGTATGAAACATAATCTATAGCCTTATCAGTTATGCCTAAAACTTATAGGGTGTGCATGCCTCATTTGACTTTCTTTTTCCTCACGTCACGTAAGACCAGAGGTGATTAATATTCGCTATGCAATTCAAGATATGGAGAGATGAAAGAAAATATACCGTTCAGAACCAATGGTATATGAGTGTGTGTTGGGTTGTGGTGTCGGTGAGCATGTCCCCTGTCTGCACTACTGCTTCCAAATGACTACCGCCATGAACGTCAAGAATATAACAGGAATCTGGAGAGGAAAAACACCAGCAAATAGGAATCAACATGGACGATGGATTTGGCAAGCATTCTCCGAAGGGTATACACTAAACTCTGCCATCATCCGGATCACCAGGAAAAGTCGAGGCAAATTGTCTTAAAGAGGCGCGTTGGACTTGGACCAGGAGATCGGACACGTTGAAGGAAGCTATCTCTCCATCTGACCGTGGAGATCCAACGGATCAGCACGCG
The DNA here is from genome assembly GCA_916181665.1 of Avena sativa. NCBI lineage: Eukaryota > Viridiplantae > Streptophyta > Magnoliopsida > Poales > Poaceae > Avena > Avena sativa. Next base: position 631,677,141 of record OV702288.1, read on the forward strand.
AGAAACATAGATCCGACAGCTGAGAACATAGAGATAGTTAGTTTACCTCAGGATTAACGTCGTGGATCACACGGTGCCTCCAATTAGTAAATGAAATAAGACTAGAAACAACATGCTTATAACTAAAAAGATATGAACAGAAGGCAGGTAAATACCTCAGCAAAACAATATCATAATTCCTCTACTTCATTGTCTACTACCTCCGTATTAGAGTGAGTAACACAATGAAACAATATGCTGCACCCGATCCCAATATCCCAACATCCATTAGTATTGAAACAAGTTGTCCCCTCCTAGATCCTTTCTCAAGCGACTGACCCCCACCAGTTGACCAGCAGCTATGAGCATGAAGAAAGGTCTCAAAACGAGGGTTCCAATCATGAAAGGATCCTTGTTGAGAAGCTTTCGCACAATCTAACGACTGGTTTTCAGGGGCTCTTTGTTATCCTTGATAAGAATATGTGCATAGTTCGAGATACAAAAACATCAGAACGACGCCATATTTTATGCTATGAAACTAGGAAGCAAACATTTACACAGAGAAGATCCTAGTTTGAATTCAAGCAAATAACAAGACCTACTTTGTAATTATGAAATTGGTACTCCCTCCGGTCCATATTAATTGACTTTGATTTGTCAAAATTTGGATGAATCTATATACTAAATAGTGTCTAGGTTCATTCAAATCTAAACAAATTTGAGTCAATTAATATGGACCGGAGGGAGTAACTTATTTTAGACTACGCACATGTAAAATTCGATTTTCCACTGTAAGAAATTGCCGAATAAAATATTATTTTGGAGGAGCTTCGAATAAATATTATTCAAAGACGCAAAGAAGTTTCATTTTTTTTCGAGAATTGCAAAGAAGTTTTATCCTCCATACCTTCTTGACGAGGGTGTTGGACACGGACATTATACGGGGGCGATGAGAATCATGACAATGGGGAAGAGCAATAAACTGTAGGTAGTGGAGTAAGGGGCAACCAAGGACAACACGGAGAGCACGGGGAACCGTCGACCTAACCCAGCGCGCGGCGCTCGATGACCGTCGCGATGCACGCTGCGGCGGCCACACACAGCAACCCGCAGTGGAGGTAGATGAGCGTGCAGATCGCGGCGAGGACCTTGGGCCTAAGCGCCGACGTCGGCATCTCCGCCTAGTCGATGGTCATGGGGAGGCCGAAACCCTAGGCGCGGGCGGCTGGGTTGTGCGTAGTTGGGTTTAGCGCGAGCGGGCTGGAGTCGGCGTCCACCTCCGGTGTGGGGTATTGCGTTGGTGCCGTTGGCGTGCGGGCTAGAGTCAGCACTGGAGGCGTGAGGGCTGGCATCGGCGGCGGAGGCGGTGGCGTCGCGTAGGGCGGCGGTCGAGCAGTTTCTTCGTGATCTGTTTTTTGAGAATCGCCGGAGTTAGCCATTGTACGGGCTTATGGGCCTAATCTGAGCGGCCCTCATGGAAAAAGCCTTGGTAGCAGAATGTCTGAGATACCTGCTGACTCCTAATTGAACTAAAAAAGACCGTGAGTCTAAACCGTCGGATCAATTCATACGGGTCATGTCCTGGAATACTAAAAAACTGCAAAAAAAATAACCTTTAACGAACTGAAGACCATGATGGGGCATCACAGTCTGTCTAGTATTTTAGACCCATGTGACACTCCTCGTTGGTGAGAATGGTTCATGGTATCAAGAGGATCTCGATTTGGGGATTGATTCATTTGCCAAGCACCAACGTTAGAGGAGGACATTAGATCAATAGATTGGTTTAGGAGAAGATCCGAAGAATTGGCCGGAATTGTTCACTCTAGCAAGCGAGGTGTGCGCATTGGTGGGATTGGTGGGTGTGATCGGGAGAAAAAAAAATCTCTTTTACCAATGACAAGCCTTTATAAATGTTCGTCACTAAGTAATTTGTTTTTTTAGCCGGCCCGCCATAAAAAATCCTAGTGACAAACACATTTTAGGCATGTCATTAACCATAGCTTTATCGGTGACAGGCATTTATAGATGCCCGTCACTAAGTAAATTTTTCATTTACCTAGTCTTCACAAAAAATACTAGTGACAGGCATTTTTGTATGCAAGTCACTAGTGTTTTATACTAGTGACAGTCTTATCCTTGCCCGTCACTGGTAATACTTAGTAGTGACGGGCTAAGTTTTGCCCGTCACTAACCACCTAGCATCTATAAGCCTTTCTGCAGTAGTGATAGGCCAGAGTCAAAAACAAGCTCTCTTTACCACTTAAGCATGAGTTTTCCTACTCTTTTCCAATCCAGACCAAACTATTTGAAAACCAATGTATTGAAGAGGGGGTCCAACCAATTTATTCAGCAAACTAAGAAAACCAACGAAAAAGAAGACGCTCCAAGAACAACACAACTGTGCATGAAACAATAAAAATGAAGTGTTTGGAAGAAACCTGGGATTTTTATTGATGAAGATGCATCCCCAAGATTTGACGCTTGTACTTCTTGGATATTTCTTGGGGTGACACGCGTGGCATCCCGAAGCTTGAGCTTTAGTCCATTCTTCATCTCATTGCTCGTTCCTTCCATACACCTGAAATTTTTCCTTCATACAAAACTTCACACAATCTTTATTAGCAACATTAGTGCACTGAAGATAATAAGTCATTGGGTTTAGTTTCAACACCAATAAAACTTCCATTAAAACACAAGCTACTGTAGCACTTCCCTCAAAAAGCTCAATTCCCCAAAAGAACTCAAAAAGGAACCAATAAGAAGCAAATGCAAATAATGGCAGAAATCTATCAAAACAGACCATCAGGTAAAGACAAAAAAAATCGAAGACCTTCTGTTGGTCAAATCGAAAAGTGTTGAACTAGAGAAAGTTAGATAACAACCTGAGGCAAAAAGCACAAAAATCTTGCCTCAAAAGGACGTATATAGATTTTACACGAATTTTTACTGTGAAGCACAGAAATCTGTTTCAGGACAGCAACTTTCCCAAGCATTACTTCTCTTTCATTAGAGGTTAGTCTTGGCACAAAAAGCAAATAAAAAGGATAAGGAGCGGTTATTACCAAAGTAATAACTTCCAAGACTCATCTAAAACTTTTGTGTTATCTCCCAATAAGTACTTTTCTTTAACGCCTTTAAGTTAGGCATGATAGTTTGAGAAGATGCTCACATAAGAAATATGAATTGAAGTAAAAGAGAGCATCAAGAAGAAAAATCAAAGCACATTTAAGTCTAACCCACTTCCTATGCATAGTAATCTTGTAAAGAAACAAGTCATGAAAGCACAAAGCAACAAGCATAGGAAAACAAAACAAGTGCAACTTCAAAATTTTCAACATAAAGAGGGGAAACTTAATATTGTTGAGATACATAAAACCATGTTTCCCTCTCTCATAATAACTTTTAGTAGCAACATGAATAAAATTAACAATATAACTATCACAAGAAACATTCTTATCATGAGCCACATGCATAAAAGAATTAATACTCCCCACATAAACATAGTCATTCTTATTAATTATAGTGGAAGCAAATTCAACAAAAGAGCTATCATTATTATTCTCATCACCATAATCATCAAACATAGGAGGCATATTGTAATCATAATTAATTTTCTCCTTAATGATAGGTGGACTAAAAATACCATATTCATCATTGTAATCATCATATATTGGAGGCATAGTATCATCAAAGTAAATTTTCTCCTCCATGCTTGGGGGACTAAAAAGATCATTCTCATCAAAACCAGCTTCCCCAAGCTTAGACTTTTCCATAGCATTAGCAATAATGGTGTCCAAAGAATTCATACTAACAACATTGCTATTAGCATGCAAATAAAGTTCCATCGGTATTTTAATTTTCTCCTCAAACACTTCATGTCCTAACTCAAGATAAATACTATAAAGCTCTCTAATTTTTTGTTGTTTTACATTAAGCCTAACTAGTTAAAACAAGAAACAAAATGACAAAATTGCAGAATCTAAAGGAAATAACTTCGAGCACTCACACCAGAGGATGTGAGTACCTTTTACCTTACCTCCCCGGCAACAGCGCCAGAAAATAGGCGTTTGCCGTGGGAGGTTCTTTTTCTTTAATCCTTCGGTGTGAATACCGTTTACCTTACCTCCCTGGCAATGGCGCCAGAAAATACTTGCTGGCGCGTGGTTGATGTTGGAGCTTCTTCTTCTTCAGTCCCCGGCAACAGCGCCAGAAAATAGCTTGATGTCTACACACTTCTATTCTTGTAGACAGTTGTTGGGCCTCCAAGTGCAGAGGTTTGTAAAACAACAACAAGTTTTCCCTTAAGTGGATCACCCAAGGTTTATCGATCTCAGGGAGGAAGTGGTCAAAGGTATTCCCTCTCAAGCAATCCTGCAATCAATATACAAGAAGTCTCTTGTGTCCCAACACACCCAATACACTTGTCAGGTGTATAGGTGCACCAGTTTGGCGAAGAGATAGTGAAATACAAGTGGTATGGATAAAAGACAACGGTGCTAGAAAATAGCTTGATGGCGTGGAAGAGACTAAAGGCAAACTGAAATAAAGATGGAAGCAAGCAAACATGTAACAGATCTAATAGAAAACGGTGTATCAATGCTTAGAAACAAGGCCTAGGGATCATACTTTCACTAGTGAACACTCTCATATAAATATCTTCTCTTTATGATACTACTCTTAACTACTCTCCGGTTGGACACTCTAATCGATGGTAGGGCTATAACAGCACACCTCAAAGTTCATCTTTCCACATCTAGATAACCCCACACTGTCACCTTGAGCACTAGATGGTTCCAACAAACACCACAATTTCATAAAGACATCCAACTCCAAATATAACTCATAACAAGTATTTGTAATCTCTAGCCTAAGTGCCACCATGGTGTGCATGCTGTCACTTTCACACACATGGGGAGAGCAGAGATCTATTAAAGCACTTGAGTAGCAAGGTAGATCTATAGTTACAAAGCTCATGATCACAATATGATCATGCATAGAGAGAGAGATGAACACATAGCTACCGGTAGAACCCTTAGCCTCGAGAGAGAACTACTCCCTCCTCATCATGGGAAACAGCAATGGTGATGGAGATGGTGGTGGAGATCGATGGAGATGGCTCCGGAGGCACTTCCCCATCCTGGCAGGGTGCCAGAACAGAGACTTTCTATCCCCCGAATCTCCCCTTCGATGGCGGCGGCGCTGTGGAACTTTTCATGGCCGAAGGCTATTCGATTTAGGGTTTTTACATCGAGAGGCATCTTATAGGCGAAGAGGCAAGGTCGGTGGGCGGCCAGGGGGCCCACACCACCTGGTGGCACGGCCAGGCTAGCCCGCGCCACCACATGGTGTGGCCGTCCTATGGCCCCTCTCCGTCTTGTCTTCTGGCTCCATGAGTCTTCCGGTAAAATATCAACTTTGGCTTTTGTCCCGTCCAATTCCGAGAATATTCATTTTCTGACTTTCTAGAACCAAAAACAGCAGAAAATAGGCAACTGGCACTATGGCATCTTGTTAATAGGTTAGTCCTAGAAAGTGTATAAAAAGTACTCCAAAGTTGGAACAAAACATAAGAAAGTAGATAAAACCAAGCATGGAACATCAAAAATTATAGATACATTTGCAATGTATCAAGGGCCTACTCGATGTTTCTATACATCGATAGGGTGGACCCCACCCGCACATCCTTAGAGGACCTGTCATCCACAGAGATCGAAAAGAAGGTTAAGTCATTGACTAGCCTAACTTTAGATGCAGAGATTTCGACTGCTCCTTTCTGCGCCACCAAGATCGTTCCATAGGTAATATCGTTACTGTGCACTTGTTGTTGTCGTTAGATGCTTTGTGTGAGTTTGATTGGGTGTTGACTTTTTTTACATGACTAGAAAGTGAATGGCATGATGCATCTGCTTCCCGAGAAGTATGATGATGCCCCTGACAGTGAGGAGGTCGATGAGTTAGAGTCGACCGTCCCCGCTGCTCAGCCATAGAAACCCCTGAATCCAGCGAGGGTGGCACTAATACGTCCATTTTGCATCACTATTCTATATCATAATTTACTGATATTCTTTGATATATTTCATATTAAGAGATGATACTTATGTTATTTCATCTGTTTTTGCATGGTTGATGACTTTTGGAGCATGGACCACAGTTAGAATTCTGATGGAAAAGGTGTTGTTTGGAGGCAAAATTCGCAAAGATCAGAAAATCCAGGAAAATACATGGAAAATTCTAGTTTTCTAGAAGATGAAGAATGCTAGAAGGGGAAGTGGAGATGGGCCACAGGGGGCCCACACCACCCCCTAGTGCGGGCAGCCCTAGGCTGCGCCAGCAGGTGGTGTGGCCGCCATGGCCCACTCCTGGGTCTCCCCTCTAGCGTATATTATCCTCCCGAAACCCCAAGACTCGGGGAGCAACCACAAAAAGATTCCGCCACCTCTGCGGGGCGGAAAACACCGAGAGAGAAAGATCTCTCCGGCAGACAGAATTCTACCAGGGGAATTCCTTCCTGGAGAGGGGAGATCGTCGCCATCAACACCACCATCAAGCTGGACTTCATCGGGATCATCATCATCACCACCATCATCTCCACCAGCACCATCTTCACCACTTCATACCGCTGTAACAATTGGGTTGAATCTTGCATAGTTCTTAGGGGGAACTTTCTCGGTGTTGATTACTCTTTGTAGTTGATGCTATTGAGTGAACCATTGAATTATCTTTTATGTTCAGATTGTTACATATCATTATATCATCTCTGATCTTGATCCATATGATGTCTTATGAGTAGTTCGTTTTGTTCTTGAGGACATGGGAGAAGTCATGTTGTTAGTAGTGGAATTGTGTTGAGAAAGATTCAATGGTTTGATATTTAAGTTGTGGTGTATTTCTTCTAGTGGTGTCATGTGAACGTTGACTACATGACACTTCACCTTTATGGGCCTAGGGGAATGCATTGTGTATTCGGCTACTAATCGTAGGGGTTGCCGGAGTGACAGAAACCTGAACCCCCATTAGGAAACCTTTGCACAAGGGACGTCAGGATCTTAGAGTTTAAAGTTGTGGTTAGGTTTCTACCTTAATTACTTTCTTATACTTGCGGATGCTTGTAAGGGGTATAATCACAAGTATGTATTAGTCCTAGGAAGGTCGGTACATTAGCACAGATTCACCCACACAACACTTAGCAAAATAAAGAAGATTAATCAACTATATGAAGCGAAAGCACTTGATGATATTCCCACGTGTCCTCGAGAACGTTTGGTCATCTTAAGTAATACAACTGGCTTGTACTTTGCTAAAGAAAGGATTGGGCCACTTGCTGCATTTATTCTTATTGTCTTTTATTTACTCGTACTTTATTTACCTGCATTATCAAAAAACCCTAAAAATCCGTTTGCTAAGTATTTACAGAGAATTCCTGCTCCTAGCCACTCACCAGCACCTTCCGCTCCTCATTGGGTTCGACACTCTTACTTATCGAAAATACTGCGATACACCCCCTATACTTGTGGGTCATCAGGCACTCGCAAGAGGGACCGGAGCGAAGATGCAGATGCTTTGACTCCTTAAACTCCAAAGGGGCCTTCCCCTAAAGTGGTTGGTACTAATCCATTCCCGACGGTGCCCATTCAGACCATACCGCCTATGCCTTAGTCCAAGAAGCGTAAGAAAATAGAGGTAAGGTCTTTGACCTTGATAACTTCAACATGTAAGTGTCTTCGACTGTTACTGTATGGTTTGAGCATGGTTACTTTTGTTCGTTGATGGTCATTCTTGTTTGCCATATGAACAGGGAGTAGGACGGGGCCACCAAAGGTGAAGTGGATGAGAGAGCAGTGGACTCTAAGGCCACGAGTGTTGAGGTAGTCGCACCCTCGCTAAAGACAGTGGCCATTGACGGTGATAATACTTCAAGATCCTCCAAGCTAGGTGGCTGCAGGATTGTCACTTGGATAGCTACACAAGATCCTTCAGAGTCTTTGGGTGACCACGTCAGTTTCCATTGTCCTCCTTATGGAGCCCCTGAGTCTTCTAGTCTGATCAGAGATGTTCTCATGCAGCATTTTGTTCGAAATTTGGTGCTCATGGGCCAGTAGTATGTGCGTCTGGACTCTGACTTCATGCATCTCCAAGGTGAGTTACTCTACACTTGTCCTTTGGCTTGTCACACTTGCGAGAGCTAGTTGATGAACTACATCTTGTGCGTTTGATAGAGGAAAACAATCAGGTTTTGCATCATCGAGGCTCTTGAAAAGGGCAACAACGCGGCGGAGACGAAGGATAAGAATACGGTGGAAGCTCTCGAGCGCTTCAAGTCGAAGTCAAAGCAACATGAGGAGGGTTTGGCAGCGGATGCAGCTGAGCGGGAGAAGGGCCTAATTGACCAACTCATGGCGGCTTCCTAGGTTCTGTTAGGTAAGTTTATGGTGCAATTTGCTTGCTCTTCTTGCCTCCTCTTGAATTCTGTTTGATTGATTTTTTACTACCGCGACATCTGTAGATGTGGCTGGTGTCGATTTCGACTGTCAGGTGCTTGAGCGTGATGACCCCTTGGTTGGCGCCATAGTTGCAGTCGAAGACCACAACACTACACCAAAGATGTCCTTCTCAAGGCAAAGGCTATGCTCGGATGTTTCCACCGGGAGATGTTCCCGAAGGCCGCGGATGTTGAAGACATTGGTGGCCCACGAAGTACAAGAAGATGCAAAAGGCGGCAGGTGCTTCCCTCAGACTGGCGATGGTGTAGGCTTGTGGTGTTGACTTGGATATCAACAAGATCACCTCCAAGATGCCGGTGATGGTGGAAGGCAAGGAGATAGCTTTTGCTCATTTTGCCAAGTGCTGCAAGAAGTATGGCCAGCGGCTAATTGAGTTACTCACGAAGTACTCTATGGAGCAATAACAGTTGGTGATGTCAATGCACTTCTATTCTTGTAGACAGTTGTTGGGCCTCCAAGTGCAGAGGTTTGTAGAACAACCCAAGTTTCCCTTAAGTGGATCACTCAAGGTTTATTGAACTCAGGGAGGAAGTGGTCAAAGGTATCCCCTCTCAAGCAACCCTGCAATCAAGATACAAGAAGTCTCTTGTGTCCCCAACACACCCAATACACTTGTCAGGTGTATAGGTGCACTAGTTCAGCGAAGAGATAGTGAAATACAAGTGGTATGGATATAAGATAACGGTGCCAGAAAAGAGCTTGACGAGAGGAAAAGACTAAAGGCAAAAAGATGGAAGCAAGCGAACATGTAACAGATCTAGTTGCAAACAATATTTCAATGTTTAGAAACAAGGCCTAGGTATCATACTTTCACTAATGAACACTCTCATATAAATATCTTCTCTTTATGATACTACTCTGAACTACTCTCCGGTTGGACACTCTAATCCATGGTAGGGCTATAACAGCACTCCTCAAAGTTCGCTTTCCCCATCTAGATAACCCCACACTGTCACCTTGAGCGCTAGATGGTTCCAACAAACACCACAATTTCATAGAGACAACCAACTCCAAATATAACTCATAACAAGTATTTGTAATCTCTAGCCTAAGTGCCACCATGGTGTGCACGCTGTCACTTTCACACACATGGGGAGAGCCGAGATCTATTTAAGCACTTGAGTAGCAAGGTAGATCTACTTGATTACAAAGCTCATGATCACAATATGATCATGCGTAGAGAGAGAGAGATGAACACATAGCTACCGGTAGACCCCTTAGCCTCGAGAGAGATCTACTCCCTCCTTATCATGGGAATCAGCAACGACGATGGAGATGGTGGTGGAGATCGATAGAGATAGCTCCGGGGGCACTTCCTCGTCCCGACAGGGTGCCAGAACAGAGACTTTCTGTCCCCTGAATCTCCCCTTCGATGGCGGCGGTGCTGCGGAACTTTTCGTGGTTGGAGGCTTGATTCTTTAGGGTTTCTGGATCGGGAGGCTTCTTATAGGCGAAGAGGCGAGGTCGGTGGCCGGCCAGGGGCCCACACCATGCCCTGGCATGGCCTAGGGCTGCCCGTGCCAAGGGGGGGTATGGCCGCCCTGTGGCCCCCCTTCGTCTCTCCTTCGGACTCCATGTGTCTTCCGGTAAAATATTGACTTTGGCTTTTGTCCCATCCAATTCCGAGAATATTCATTTTCTGACTTTCCTGGAACCAAAAACAGCAGAAAGCAGGCAGCTAGCACTGTGGCATCTTGTTAATAGGTTAGCCCAAGAAAGTGTATAAAAATACTCCAAAGTGTGGACAAAACATAAGAAAGTAGATATAAAACAAGCATGGAACATCAAAAATTATAGATATGTTTGCACTGATGTTCCATGCTTGTTTTATATCTACTTTCTTATGTTTTGTCCACACTTTGGAGTATTTTTATACACTTTCTTGGACTAACCTATTAACAAGATGCCACAGTGCCAGATGCCTATTTTCTGCTGTTTTTGGTTCCAGGAAAGTCAGAAAATCAATATTCTCGGAATTGGGCCGGACAAAAGCCAAAGTTGATATTTTATCGGAAGACTCACGGAGCCAGAAGACGAGACGGAGAGGGGCCACAGGGTGGCCACACCATGTGGTGGCGCGGGCTAGCCCTGGCCGCGCCACTAATTGGTGTGGGCCTCCTGGCCGCCCACCGATCTTGCCTCCTCGCCTATAAGATGCCCCCTGATGGAAACACCCTAAATAATCAAGCATCCAGCCACGAAAAGTTCCATAGCGCTGCCGCCACTGAAGGGGAGATTTAGGGGACAGAAAGTCTCTGTTCCGGCACCTTGCCGGGACAGGGAAGTGCCCTCGGAGCCATCTCCATCGATCTCCACCGCCATCTCCATCGCCATTGCTGATCCCCATGATGAGGAGGGAGTAGTTCTCTCTCGAGGCTAAGGGTTCTACCGGTAGCTATGTGTTCATCTCTCTCTCTATGCATGACCTTATTGAGATCATGAGCTTGTAATCTATAGATCTACCTTGCTACTCAAGTGCTTCAATAGATCTCTACTCTCCCCATGTGTGTGAAGTTGACAGTGTGCACACCATGGTGGCACTTAGGCTAGAGATTACAAATACTTGTTATGAGTTATATTTGGAGTTGGATGTCTTTATGAAATTGTGGTGTTTGTTTGAACCATCTAGTGCTCAAGGTGACACTGTGGGGTTATCTAGATGGGAAAGATGAACTTTGAGGTGTGGTGTTATAACCCTACCATGGATTAGAGTGTCCAACCGGAGAGTAGTTCAACGTAGTATCATAAAGAAGAATATATCTATATGAGAGTGTTCACTAGTGAAAGTATGATCCCAGGCCTTGTTTCTAAGCATTGAAACACCGTTTGCTACTAGATGTGTTACATGTTTGCTTGCTTCTATCTTTATTTTAGTTTTACTTTAGTCTTTTCCACGCCATCAAGCTATTTTCTATCACTGTTACCACTTATAATTATACATACCACTTGTATTTCACTATCTCTTCGCCGAACTAGTGCACCTATACACCTGACAAGTGTATTGGGGACACAAGAGACTTCTTGTATCCTGATTGCAGGGTTGCTTGAGAGGGGATACCTTTGAACACTTCCTCCCTGAGTTCGATAAACCTTGGGTGATCCACTTAAGGGAAAACTTGCTGCTGTTCTACAAACCTCTGCACTTGGGGGCCCAACAACTGTCTACAAGAATAGAAGTGCGTAGACATCAAGCTATTTTCTGGCGTTGTTGCCGGGGAGGTAAGGTAAAAGGTACTCACATCCTCCGGTGTGAGTGCTCGAAGTTATTTCCTTTAGATTCTGCAATTTTGCCTTTTTGTTTCTTGTTTTCACTAGTTAGGCTTAATGGAAAACAACAACAAAAATTAGAGAGCTTTATAGTATTTATCTTGAGTTAGGACATGAAGTGTTTGAAGAGAAAATTAAAAACCTATGGAACTTTATTTGCATGCTAATAGCAATGTTGTTAGCATGAATTATTTGGACACCATTATTGCTAATGCTATGGAAAAGTCTAAGCTTGGGGAAGCTAGCTTTTATGAAAATGATATTTTTAGTTCCCCAGCTTTCGAAGATAGCTATTCTATTGCTTATGATGATACCAAACCTCCAATATATGATGATTACAATGATGAATATGATATTTTCAGTCCACCTACTATTGAGGAGAAAATTAATTATGATTACACTATGCCTCCTATATTTGATGATTATGGTGATGAGAATAATAATGATAGCTATTTTGTTGAATTTGCTCCCACCATAATTAATAAGAATGACTATGCTTATGTGGAGAGTAATAATTATTATATGCATGTGGCTCATGATAAGAATGCTTTATGTGATAGTTATATTGTTAATTTTATTCATGATGCTACTGAAAGTTATTATGAGAGAGGGAAACATGGTTTTATGTATCTCAACAATATTAAGTTTCCCCTCTTTATGTTGAAAATTTTGAAGTTGCACTTGTTTTGCTTTCCTATGCTTGTTGCTTGGTGCTTTCATGACTTGTTTCTTTACAAGATTATTTTTCATAGGAAATGGGTTAGACTTAAATGTGCTTTGAATTTGCTCCTTGATGCTCTCTTTTACTTCAATTCATATTTCTTATGTGAGCATCTTCTCAAACTATCATGCCTAAATTAAAGGCGTTAAAGAAAAATACTTATTGGGAGATAACCCAAAAGTTTTTGATGAGTCTTGGAAGTTATTACCTCTGTCATAACCGCTCCTTATCCTCTTTATTTGCTTTTTGTGCCAAGAGTAACCTCTAATGAGAGAGAAGTAATCCTTGGGAAAGTTGCTGTCCCGAAACAGATTTTTGTGCTTCACCATAAAAATTCGTGTAAAATCTTTGTACATCGGTTTGAGGCGTGATTTTTTTTTCTTCTGCCCCAGGTTGTTATCTAACTTTCGTTATTTCAACACTTTTTTATTTGAGCAACAGAAGGTCTTCGAAAAAATTGGTTTTTACCTACTGGTCTGTTTTGACAGATTTCTGCCATTATTTATATTTGCTTCTTGTTGGTTCCTTTTTGGGTTCTCTTTAGGGAATTGAGTTTTTTGAGGGAAGTGCTACAGAAGCTCGTGTTTTAATGGAAGTTTTATTGGTGTTGAAATTGAACCTATAGACTTATTATCTTGAGTGCACTAATGTTGCTAATAAAGATTGTGTGAAGTTTTGTATGAACAAAGATTCCAGGTGTATGGAAGGAATGATGTAATGAGATGAAGAACGGACTAAAGCACAAGCTTGGGGATGCCACCCCGGGTCACCCCAAGAAATATCCAAGAATTACAAGCGTCAAAGCTTGGGGATGATCAAGGTATCCCCTTCTTCATCAATAAAAATTCCAGGTTTCTTCCAAACACTTCATTTTTATTGTTTCATGCACAGTTGTGTTGTTCTTGGAGCATCTTCTTTTTCGTTTTTGTTTTGGTTTTTGGTTTGCTTGGTTTTCTTAGTTTGCTTGAATAAATTGGTTGGACCCCCTCTTTCATACATTGGTTTTCAAATAGTTTGGTTTGGATTGGAAAAGAGTAGGAAAGTTCATGCTTAAGTGGTAAAGAGAGCTTGTTTTTTGACTGTGGCCTATGTTTTGTCATGCCATGCTTGATATTGATTTGACTTTATGCTTAGTATTATTTGTTGTAGCATGACTTGTTATAAACAATTGAGATTGCTTAATGTGCCTTGGATGAATCGTGCGTTGTTTTAGCATATTAAAGCATAGTATTGTGGTATTCTCCTTTGATGCTTTATTTGGGTTGACTTGGCGCAAGCTCACACCATGTTATGACTGTCCAAAGTCACCATAGCCTTTATGATCCTTTAGTTTTCAACTTGTAGTATCACTTTATGCTTTGATCAATGATGTTTTGTCGCTCTACATGATTATGGCCATTATTGCTCTCTTAGTTTTTCGCTCCCAGTCTTTTGCTAGCCTTCACAACCAAGTATGAGTTCCACTCATGCGTCCAACTCCCTAAACCAAGTTATTCCAAAGAGTCCACCATACCTACCTACTAGCATATGCTATTCCAAGTATATTCATGCTTTTGTTTACCTTCCAAATTAAACTTGTTATGAGAAAACTAGTGATTAAATCTCTCACGAACTTGATGGCACACTTTACTTTTCTTGCCCTTAATAAACTTGAACCATTGTGTCGTCTATGTTGTATATGCTTGCACTTATTTGTTGGGGATTAGCATAACCATGTTGTCATGGGGAACGCTTTCAACATTGCACTGGTACTTTGTACCTAGTTAATATCATGCTCTTTTGTCTATGGATGTCGTCGGTGTGAAATGAAAGGGGAGCTTGTAAGTCCATGGAGTTATGTATATGTGTTAGATAAACACCTGGGCCGCTGGTCTAATCCATGCTGACATGGTGGAAACCTGCAGCGTAACCATAATGAGCTGTCTATGAAGCATTCTTCTTATAAAAAAAGAGTCCTATATTGAGAAAAAAAGAAAAAGAGAAAAAAAGAGATTATGAAAAGAGGAAAGAGAGAAAAAAGCACCATATTCCCATGGTAAATAAGAAGATTGTTGAGATGCTCGTTGTCTGCTTGCCTTGTCATTTTGATATGGGGATTCTTCCGTATCATCGGGCAAGGGGTACCCCGTTGGCGGTTCTCTATGATACACATGTACTTACGATGACAAGAACTTACCGGTGACTAAACTTGAGTAGCATGAGGAGCGGCCCTCGTATTCAAGGGACATGAGATTTCTAAGTTATACTTCGTCAAGCATGTACACCATAGTTTGTTCACTTTAACCTTAATCATTTCAAGATGCTTATGATAGGGGCAATGAGAGAGCTGAAAGCTATAAGTATCATAATTTTTGGAAGCTCTTTATGAAACTTAAATCTCTGCTTCCTTCTATGAAGGCCTTTCTTTTTACTTTTTTTGTTGAGTCTCCACCTTCTACCTTTATGCACCTACTTTGAGAGCATAGTGGCCATTCTTAGTTCTATGTGCATTGTCCCAAGACTTGTTGATTGATGTTGTAACATCCCAAAACTTTAATCCAAGGTTATTAAGATCCAAATCATCAAAATTAGGGTTAACAAAAACTTTTCCAATTAAAATTATTAAAGCATTCATATGTGTGTGCATTTAAATAGGAGTTGTTTGAAATTGCCATGATTAAGTGATCCATTGCTTGTAAAATTATTCTTAGGTGAAATAAACATCATCTAGATCATTCCCAAACAAATCCCAAAGAAAACCAATCAAAATGAATAAAAGAAAGAAATGGTCATTTGTGCCATTTTAATCAACATGCCTACTTTGGCTATTCCTAGAACTCAATTCTTAACAGAAATAAATATGGATCCTTGCACCCCTTGCTAGTACATGTAATGATGTACCAAGTTCCACCTTGTGATCTGCCAAAAACTTTCAAACACTAATTTTAAATGGCATTTGAAAATTGAATGTAGTTCATGTGGGAAGATCACACTTATTCAAAAACCACTCAAATGAGCTCCATTTTCAAAACCCAAGCAACCACAGAGGCTTAAGCATGTGTATAGCAAACCCACCAAAATTCATCCAAAAATTCCAAACCCGCCATAATCTCCATCCCTAGATCGGGAGGGATCTGAAGCTCTTCCCGACACCCTGCCGGAGGGGAGAGATCACCCCGGAGGCCTTCTTCATCACCATGTCTGCCTCCAGTGTGATGCATGAGTAGTTCATCCTTGGAGTACGAGTCCATGTAGTAGCTAGATGGTTGGTTCTTCTCCTTTGTGCTACCATGTTTAGATCTTGTGATCTCCTATCATGATCAAGATCATCTATTTGTAATCATACATGTTGTGTTTGCGGGGATCCGATGGATATTGAGATGCTATTTCAGATTGATTATTGATTCTATCATGTCTTTGTTATTTGTGATATTGCATGCTCTCCGTTGTTAGTAGCTATCTTGGTTGAGTAGATGCTAGCAACTCCAAGAGGGAGTATTTATGCTCGATAGTGGGTTCATGCCTCTAGGAATCTGGGGAAGTGACAGAAATCTCTAAGGTACTAGATGTGCTATTGCTACTAGGGAGAAAACAACAATCCTTTGTTCATAGAACAATCACATTGTTTACTTTACACACTTTTCTTAATGCAATTATCTGTTGCTTGCAACTTAATACTGGAGGGGGGTCGGATGATAACCTGAAGGTGGATTATTAGTCATAGATGCAATTGGATTACGGTCTATGTATAATGTTGTAATTTTTGGGTTCGCAACATAGAAAACAAAAAAAAATCCTACGATGAGAACTATACGCCAAGATCTATCTACTAGATATAGAGCAATGGGTGGACATACATCCATGGAGAACTTACCCTCGAAGACAACGAGTTTTGTTAACGAGTAGGAACTCGTGGTTGATGTAGTCATACGCTTGCCGGTCTCAAGATCGTGTGGAAGTCTGAGCGCCGCAAATCAGCAGTGCGTCCGTCCTCGCACACACGTTCAAGCCACCGGACATCCTCCACCTCCTCGCTCCAGCGAATCGGCGGAAGCAGCAACTCCTTCTAGACGCAAGGCCACTGGGAATATGTATCTCGCTAATCCGAGACCATGGGGGAATATCTAGAGGGGGAGAGAGATCCTTCACGAGGAAGTGTGCTTTGTGAGGGAGGAGAGGGGGGCCTTTTATAGGAGAGGGGGGACTCCTTCCCTACCATGGCCGGCGGCCAAGGAGGGAGCCCCTCCTCTTCCTCATTCATGTGGTGGAAACTCCACTCACATCAATTCAAGCTCCACCCAAAGTTCCAATCACATGCATTAAATTTCCACCAAATTTAATGCAACTCTCAATTAATAAAACTCTTTTATTTATTTTATTCAGAATTTTGTTAATTACTTTAATTAACAAACATTCACATAAAACCCCTTGCAACATTTCAATATCACATGCAGAACCACTTTCTGCAATTTCACCCGAAACAATTTCGGTTTCTATCGAAACAATTCCCGTTTCTATCGAAACATTTCCTGTGCTTTGCAATCCTTTTGTCTGAAACATATGTGCACCTAAATGGTGTCCGGCAACCCTTAAGTGTGTCACCCTACGGTTCACGAATAATCCAGACATGATTGAGACTCCTCTCAGATCAATAATCAGAAGCGGGACCTGGAGATCCATACTGACTCCTGCACATTCAACGATGACTTCTGTGATCGTGAGAACCTTTAACGCTAGTAATTTAATCCATTTGTCTCATGATATAATACATGTCTGAGATTCGATCATCGGTATCCAAATACCTAGTTTGATCTCGTTACCGACATGCACTCTTTTCTCGTTCCCGTGATATAACATTCTAGTGATCACATCACTTGCTTGCAAGCTATCTTAGTGCGATATCACCGAGAGGGCCCAGAGTTTATCTATCCGTCATCGGGATTGACAAATTCCACTCTTGATCCATGAGCCTCAACATAACACCTTCGTAGTACTGAACCCACCTTTATACCCTGTTACGGTGTGACGTTTGATGTTATCAAGATACTCTTCTGGTGTTAGCAATTAACATGATCTCATGGTCTAAGGATAAAGATTACTTCGTATGATATTATAGCAATATAAACATAAAGGAAATTAACTCATAGTTTGAGGAACCTAGCTTTATTGATTGGAGGGTAGCAGGTACATGTTGTGGCTAAGTAGCCTTATTGTAAAGTAAAAATGTCTAGGGGTAGAAACGGTGTAGCTACGCGACGTTCCAACAGTTGGAGTATTCGACTCCAGTTTCTACGTCCTTGAGGCAATAGGCGCCCCCTAGGATCACTTTGGTGATGATGTAGGGTCCCTCCCAGGGGGACTTGAGCTTCAGATGGCCTTTCTGCTTAAGTCACAGGACAAGATCTCCTTTGAAGAAGGACCTTAGACATAGCCATCGGCTATGGTAGTTGTGGAGGTTCTGCTAGTATACCGTCGAGCGAGTGGTAGCGATGTCGCATGCCTCGTCCAATAGGTCGACATCGTCTTCGAGTGCGGCCGTGGATTCGGCTTCGCTATAGGCGACCACCCATGTGTCCTTGTAGCGCACTTCAGTGGGAAGCACCGCTTCAATGTCATGCACCATGAAGAAGGGTGTGTAGTTGGTGGCATTGTTTGGAGTTGTGCATAGACTCCATAGAACTAAGGGGAGTTCCTCAGTCCAGGCTCCGGTGGCTCGCTCGAGGGGTCGAAGGAGTTGCTTCTTGATGTCGTTACAAACGAGGTTGTTGGCCTTTTTGACTTGGACGTTGGTTTGGGGATGCGCCATAGAGGCATAGCTGATGTTCATGCCCATCCCATTGCAGAAGTCCTAGAACTCCTTCGAGGTGAAGTTCATGCCATTGTTAGTGATGATGTTGTGAGGCACCCCGAATCGGAAGATGATGGACTCATAGAACTTGACGGCTGTGGTGCTGGTTTGGTTGGTGACAAGTGTGGCTTCGATCCACTTGGTGAACTTGTCGATGGCGACAAGTAGGTAGACGTATCCTCTAGGTGAAGATTTCTGTAGTTTTCCAACCATGTCAAATCCCCATTGTGCGAAGGGCCAGACCAATGGTATTGGACGCAGCTTAGAGCCTGGCGTGTATGGCTTGTCCACGAACCTTTGGAAGGTGTTGCATTTCGTGACGATGTCCTTGGCGTCGCGCATTGTAGTTGGCCAGTAGAAGCCAACTCACAGTGCCTTGGCGACGAGGGTGCGACTGCCATCGTGGTGCCCATAGGTGCCTTCATGGATGTCTAGGACGATGCTTCTGTCGTCGCCATTGGTGATGCACTGTTGGAGGACTCTAGTGATACTTTGCTTGTACATCTCGCCGTTGATGATGGTGAAGGCCTTGGAGCGACGGGCAATGTACCACGCATTAGTTGGGTCGTCCGACAACTTTTTGTTGAGCAGGTATGTGATATACGACTGTGTCTAGGAATGCTCGATGAGTCCTTCAGGTGAAGGGGTTGGCTCTGCTTCAGCAGGTGCTCCAGAATCTTCAGGTGACGTAGCCCCCGAGTATGTTGCTACTTCTTGTGGGTTCTTGGATGGCTTGAGCTTGATGGAGAATTCGCATATTTGCTTCAAGAATATGCCTAGTGGTATCGGGGCGCAGGTGGAGCCTATGTTGGCTAGCTTGTTGGCCTCTTTGTTGCTTTCTCGGTCGATGTGCCGGAGTTCACAGCCGTTGAAGTCTCCTTCAAGTGTGTCGTAGAGGTCACGGTAAGCGATCATGTTGTCGCTGATGGCATCACATTTGTTCATCGTCTGCTGCACGATGAGGTTGGGGTCACTGTAGATCATGATGCGAGTGGCGTCGTAGGCTTTGGCCATCCGCATCCCATGGAGTAGGGCTTCATATTCTGCTTCATTGTTGGATGCACGGAACGTCAACCGCAACATGTACCGCATCTTGTCGCCCTACGAGGATGTCAGAATGACACCGCGCCTACTCCCTCCTAGTGCTTGGACCCATCGAAGTGCATCAACTAGACACTCGACATGCCCAGGGTGTCTGGTAGCTAGAGCTCCATCCAGTGGACCAAGAAGTTCGATAGTACCTACGACTTGATTGATGTTCATTGCTCATAGTTGATGTCCCGTGGGTATAGATCAATGCCCCATAGGGCGACTCTCCCCATTGCTTCGAGGTTGTTAAGGATGTGGGACAACGGTGCATCATTGACCACGACTATCGGGTGCTCTTGGAAGTAGTGCGCAGTCGTGGTGCGGTCATGAAGACGTCGTATGCCAGCTTCTAGTAATGCGAATGTTGTTGCTTGGTGGGTGTGAGTAACTCTCCGAGATAGTACACCGACCGTTGCACCTCGTGAATTTTGCCTTCTTTGGCTCGTTCAACCCCAAGCGCGGTGCCAACCACCTAGTGAGTGGCAGCTATGTCCAACAGCATAGGCTCCTTCTCACTAGGGGGGGTCACCAGGATGGATGAGGTTGATAGCACGCGCTTGAGGTCCTCAAATGCTTCTTGTGCTTTGCTTGTCCACTCGAACTAGTCCGTCTTGTGGAGGAGTTGGTAGAAAGGCATGGCCTTCTCACCCATCTGACTGATGAATCGGCTAAGCGCCACGATTCATCCAGCCAGCTACTGGACGCCTTTGATGTTCTTCGGATTCTCCGTGGCCAGTATGGCCTTTATGATATGGGTCTCCTTGTGGATTTACCCTTGGAGTGGCCCAATCTTCACGGATTTGAGGCGGGGAGTGGGGGAACACGAGAGGAACACAATGAACACAACTCTAATGCAAGGTAAAGATACAAACACATGCCAAATCACACCTGATTCGATTTGCTCCCGTTGGTTTGAACAACCAATCCAATAGAATCCTCAGCGAGAGACCTTGCGGCAGAATCACCAAAGGAGATATCAGCAAGCGGATGATAGAATCCAAACCAAGGAGAGAGTAGCAACCAAGTAGAATCCCAAAGGGGAGAGACCAAGCACTACTAGAATCCTTGATAGGGAGAGACCAAACACTTGAGGAGAGTATTGATGACTTGGAGAAGGGCATGGACTCCAAGGCCTTGTACAACTCATAGATAATCTATTGAGAGGGGGTTCCCTTCTAGGGTTAGGTACATGCCTCAATTCATCATCAACTCTAGGGTTTCAAGGAGGGGGTGGGGGCATATATATAGGCCATCCACGAGCTAGGGGTAAAATGGGCATAAAGGGGAGTTTTGGGGCGTTACATGGGCCAGGCCCAACTCAAGGCGCGCAGGCCCGCGATGCTCGGCCCGAAGATTCTGGTGTGGATGGTCCGGAGACTCTGGTGTGGTCCGAAGACTCCGGTATAAGCTACTTTTCTCCGACTCGTCTCCAAAGTGGGGTTTAGATTGTCCCTGGCACTGGTTCGGAGGCTAGTTCGGAGATCGGCCGGAGGTTCCGGTGTGGTAGACCAGAGACTCCGGTGTGCTAGGCCGGAGACTTCGGTCTCGATCCAGCCTCTTCTTGCATCTTCTCTTCCAGGCCTCCTGCTTAGCTGTCTTGGCTCCACGTTCATCCTTGTTGCATCCTCTTGGCATCATGTTCATGGACCTAGTCATATCATACACATTTGTCTCAAGTAGGATCCCATTCACATGGTAACCAAAGTGATGGGGGAATACCAATCGGGGTATACCCATGAAGCGGAGTCGCCAACTAGATCGAGCCGACTGAAGCCAATCCCAGAGCGTGTCGACTCGCCGAATACGGCGACTAACGCATACTAGATCTAGACGACTCACTGACTTGAGGCCCAAGACGGCGACTCCAATCAAAGCCCATTAGTGCACTTGTAAACCCTAATTGGCTGCATATATAGACCCACCAGGGGCACCCCTTTGGGGGGCTATCTCACGTCATATTAGATCTAGTCTCTCTCTCCGCCTACGACGGCTCCCATGTAAACCAATCTATGAACATATACTGGATTGATAGCAGGATGTAGCGATCCTCCACCGAGGGGACGTGAACCTGGGTACATCGTATGCCAATCTCGCTCCCAGATTTTCCTACGTCGCCTTGCCTCCTTTACGTAAGCTACCCCGTAGCATCTGACGTGGTCAATACCACGACAGTTGGCACCCACCGTGGGGCAAGCGGCGCATGGAGGTGTTAATCCGGGCGGGATCCCTCACCATCACGGATGGCCAGATCCAAGAACTGCTATTCGGAAGACTCGGAGATTGGATGCTGGTCCTTCCAATATGGCTGCCCCTCGCTGACACGAAACATCCACGTGCGGTCGACTGAAAATTTCATACGCGCTCGGACGCCAGATTGGTTCATTATGTTGATGAGTTTACAATTCAATCTCAACTTTCTCATTCAACAGCCGGATGGCTCGGCGGCGATCGCGAGCTGCCCTTCACAACTATAAAGAGATCTATTCCCGACGAGTCAATCTCCCAATTACTTATTGCTATCAATTTTTCTGATTAACATCTCAGTGTTTCTAGCTCCCTTGATTTTGTACGTGCACGAGGGCGACGAAGGAAACCGGTTTAGGCAGCGAGAAAAAGCCCATCCATAGCGACGACTGAGCCAAATCTCAAGAAGTTGTGTCCGTCAGCCAACGAAGGACTTCTATCAGGAAAAAACATACGCGCTCAATCGCATGCGGCTGTGACCAATGAGATTATCTAATTCAATCTTATCTTTCTTATGCATTAGTTACTATGCAAGTCAGCTACAATATTATTATTTGATCTAATCATCAACATATATGTTGTTTATTTGTATATGCATGACATCATGTTTGAAACAATGGAGCCACGAAGAAGCCAACTGAGTCACTCGGCTGTCACGGACTCCCCTCGCCCTCCGTGGACTCGCTGCCGTGAACTCGCCATCGTGGTCCTCTCAATGCTCGGGGACTCGTCCGCTGCGGACTTGCTACTCTCGTGGAATCACCACCCTCGCGGACTCTCCATGTTTAGGGGAATCGCCTCGCCTATCGCGACTCGCCCCGTGCGACTCGCCATGGCCATAGAATCGCCACGTTCGGCGACTCGTCCATCCACGAACTCGCCAAACTGCCAGCTAGACACCACACGACTTCGCCAAAGTGCGACCTCCGTCCGCCGCGTCGACCCCGTGTCCGTCGCATGGACTTTGCCATAGCGCGACCCCTCTCCGCCGCGTCGACTCTATGTCCGCCGCACGCCTCCAACAAAGCAACTCCGCAATGCGACTCCACCGACCAATGGTCTGATCGAGCTCGCTACCACTACTTGCCAAGGTACTAGCTACACGCCGCATGACTTCGCCATAGCGCGACCTCCGTCCGCCACGTCGACCGCATGTCTGCCGCGTTGACTTCGCCATAGCACGACATCTGTCCGCCGTGTCGACCTCGTGTCCGCCGCGTCGACTTTGCCATAGTGCAACCTCCATCCGCCGCGTCGACTCTATGTCCGCCGCATCGACTCCTCCAAAGCGCGCCTATACTTCCGCTATGTCGAATGCATACACCACGCCTTCTAAGGGCCCCTCATCGTACGAGTCGCTAGAGAGGGTTGCATGCCACACTGCATGGACTCACCACTGGGCATCTCTTCCCTCTGGAAAAAATCAGTTCACATTTGTCATCCTTCGAAAGAGAGACTCGCAATGGCCAAGTAGTGCAGACGAGGACTCGCAAACCGAGCCTCGGATCATCCACAAAAACGCTAACCGAGAGCCATCATTGGAGTCGCCTTGCTCGACTGGCCTTCCGGGCCAAGACAAATGGCAGTGCTACACAAGTAGCACCATGTCCTCCTCAGCCTTAGATAGTGCGACTCACACGGCCAAGTACTGCGGACGAGGACTCACAAACCGAGCCTCAGATCGTCCAGGAAGAACGCCTAGCCGAGAGCCATCTTTGGAGTCGCCATGCGACTACTCCCCGGGCCAAGACGAGAGACTCGCTAACAAAAACAACGCAATCAATCCCTCCCAACATCGGATGAGCCACTTGCTATGCTCGGGAACTCTTCCCTCATGGACATACCATCATCGCGGACTCGCCACGCTCGAGGACTCTCCCCTCATGGACACGCCATCATTGTGACCCGCACTCACGAACTCGCTCAAACACGGACTCGCCACGCTTTGGGACTCTCCCCTTGTGGACTCGCTCAACATGGATCCGTCATGCTCAGTGGTTTCACAATCACCGGTCTCTAGGACTTGTCAAGCTCTCCACTCGCAATACTTGGGGACTCGCCGCCCGCCATGCTCGGGAACAACCAAATACTACTTGCAGAGTATGCATCTCTAAAGAGCCTCAAGTCGCCTCTACAAGCCAACTCGAGCCTCAGGGACTACTCCTAGGCATATTGCCGAGCTAAGCATAAAGCCAATCAACTCCAATCATCGGACGATTCGTCAAGTTTTCCTTTGTTCAGCTCGGGGCTCGATAACAACATCGCCCCTCGAGTGCGACATCGCTCTTGAGTCATTGTGCCTATATGATTGTCGTGGTGTATACGCGGACTCGCCATTGCGGATTCGCCCTCGCGGAGTCTTCACGCTCGAGGACTCGCCGCCCTCGCGGAGTCTTCATGCTCGGGGAATCGCCGCCTTCGTGGAGTCTTCACGCTCGAGGACTCGCCGTCCTCACGGAGTCTTCACGCTCGGGGACTCGCCACCCTCGCGGAGTCTTCAGGCTCAGGGAATCGCCACCCTCGCGGGCTCTCCACACTCGAGGACTTGCCTCGCCCCTCGCATACTCGACGTGCTCGGGGACTCACCATCACGGGCTCGCTATCATCGAATCGCCATCGCGAGCTCTCCCTCACGGGCTCTCCCATCGCAGAATTGCCTGCGCCGACTCGGTGACTTTGTCATCAACGACTTGGCGACTTCAACATCTGCTATTCATCAACCTCTACGACGTCAAGTTTGTCCTAACAAAGACTTATGCTCGGTGTCTTGCCAATGCTACGAGAGACCATAGCCCGTTTGCCAAAAGATTGAGAAGCAACGGATTTGCACGCTTGCCTTGCTCTTGCTCGCACTCTTGCTTAGAAGCTTTGGACTCTCTTTTGCTAATGGTATCTTTCTCTTTTTCTTTTGCTTAGAAGTTTTTTTTTGATGTACCTCTTTCTTTCTATGCTATGGAGTCAAGTTTTGTTATTGCCTTGACCCTATGACTATGCAAGAGAAAGCGCACAATGCTTTGGCAAACGCAAGATGAGCTACTCTCGATAGGTTAGGTAACACACAAAGGAAGAAAGGGGGTTAACAAGGGTGGTGCAAGTTATACCTTGTGGTGATGTCATACTTGCAACCATTGGTGGAGGGATGGTTCAAGGTCCATAGTGTCGATGCCAATCACGAGGTATTGTAGGTGTTGCGGAAGCTTGTTAGTTGACAGACACACACACGGAACACAAACACACAACGGAAATCAGTCGAAAAATGAAAAAGGTCAAAATTTCGTCAAGGCCGGAGACTCTGGTGTGGGTAGGCCGGAAACTCCGGTGTTTTCCGGAGATTCCAGTGTGGGATATCGGAAACTCCGGTGTGGCTCCAGCACCACGAACAACTCGTGTTCTTGAGTGTAAATTCGGCCCTTGAACTCAAATCCAGAAAATTTTGACCAGATTGGGCTGGGAAACGCAGAGCAAAGGTAGACCAACTCTAAAGACAACTTTCTATTGGACCAAAACCATAATTAACTCACCAAAACGATAGATCGATCCAAAAGCAATTTGGGGCTATATTTTGGTATTTTTCAATTTATGGTGGAAATCGAAGGGCGAAGTCAAATCCGTGGCAACCAAAAGCTGCTGATACCAGTTGATATGGGTCTCCTTGTGGATTTACCCTTGGAGTGGCCTGATCTTCACGGATTTGAGGCGGGGAGTGAGGGAACATGCGAGGAACACGATGAACGCAATTCTAATGCAAGGTAAAGATACAAACACACGCCAAATCACACTCGATTCGATTTGCTCCCGTTGGTTCGAATAACCAATCCAATAGAATCCTCATCGAGAGACTCTACGGTAGAATCACCAAAGGAGAGATCAGCAACTGGATGATAGAATACAGACCAAGGAGAGAGTAGAACCAAGTAGAATCCCAAAGGGGAGAGACCAAGCACTACTAGAATCCTTGATAGGGAGAGACCAAACACTTGAGGAGGGGCTTGACGACTTGGAGAAGGGCACCGACTCCAAGGCCTTGTACAACTCATAGATAATCTATTAAGAGGGGGTTCCCATCTAGGGTTAGGCACATGCCTCAATTCATCATCAACTCTAGGGTTTCAAGGAGGGGGTGGGGGCATATATATAGACCAACCACGAGCTAGGGGTAAAATGGGCATAAAGGGGAGTTTTGGGGCGTTACATGGGATAGGCCTAACTCAAGGTCCGCAGGCCCGCGACGCTCAGTTCGGAGATTCCGGTGTGGATGGTCTGAAGACTCTGGTGTGGTCCGGAGACTCTGGTCTCAGCTACTTTTCTACGACACGTCTCTAGAGTGGGGTTCAGATTATCCCTAGCGCTGGTTTGGAGGCTGGTCCGGAGATCGGCCGGAGATTCCAGTGTGGTAAACCAGAGACTCCGGTGTGCTGGGCCAGAGCTTCGGTCTGGCTCCAGCCTCTTCTTGCGTCATCTCTTCTAGGCCTCCTGCTTGGGTGTCTTGGCTCCAGGTTCAACCTTGTTGCATCCTCTTGGCATCATGTTCATGGACCTAGTCACATCATACACATTTGTCTCAAGTAGGATCCCATTCACATGGTAACCAAAGGAAGGTGAGGTGTGAAGGAATTCACCTTTCGAGTGATGGTTAGCGTAGCATGATGTGGACCAATGGTGAACGACATGTATTGGGATGCATCACTTTATATTCTTCAGGTTTGCTTCTATTCCCGTTGCGGAGATGAGGTACCCGAGTAATTGCCCGGATGGTACGCTGAAAACGCACTTCTCCGGGTTCATCTTGATTTTGTAGCGGTCGAGGCTGTCAAAGGTCTCGCATTCTTCAGCCCGAAGGGCATCATGTTGTAGTAGAAAACTCCGAATGGTGTGATGAAGGCTGTTTTCTCCTAGTCCTCCACCTTCATATGGATCTGATTGTAGCCTAAGTAGGCATCAAGGAAGGAGAGACACTCACACCCCACGGTGGAATCGATGATTTGATTGATCTGCGGTAGTGGGAAGTGGTCCTTTGAGCAGTGCTTGTTGACAGATGTGAAGTCCACACACATTCGTAGTATGTATGTGTAATTTTTTGGCACCAGTGCAGGATTAGCTACCCAGGTGATTTTCTTGATCTCACGAATGAAATTGGCGTCGAGGAGCCTATTGACTTCCACACCTACAACTTTGGCCTTCTCTTCTGACAGTTGACGTATCGACTTCTTAATGGTTCGTCCATCGAGGAACATGTTGAGTGCATGCTCATCAAATTCCCTCGAACTCCTGACATGTCTGCAGGACACTAGGCGAAGATTTCCTAGTGCTCACAAAGGAATTCGACGAGCCCGAGTTCCTACGTGGGACTCAGGTTGTTGGGGATAAGGGAAGTCTTGGTAGGGTCCATTGGGTGGACCTGGATCTCCTTGGTGCTAACCGTGGAGTTGAAGGACTAGTCAGGTGTGTTCTGCTTGCTCACGGGAGGGAGGGAGACTAGTGTCTATTGACTCCTTGATCCTCGCCAGCTCCTCTTGCATGCCGAAGGACTAGGAGATTCTGTTGAATTCCCTGTCATAGTTGTCAGGTCTGGGGAAGCTCCCCTAGATGGCGACGATGTTGTTTGGGCCTAGCATCTTCAACATGGGGTACGCATAGTATGGTACCGACAAGAATCTTGCGAATGCCATGCGTCTGAGGATGGCGTGATATTGGGATGGCCAGTCGACCACCTCAAACTCGAGACATTCGCGCCTAAATTTCTTGGGCATGCCAAAGATGACATCTAGCTAGATCTTGCCCAATGGGTAGATTCCCTTCCCGAGTACGTGGTCATGGAAGGTTGTTTCGAATGCCTCCATGCTGGAGATTGGGATCCACGTGGGGCGTAGGGTGCTGATGAACATGAGGTTGATATCACTGTCATCGTCTATGAAGACTTTGCTCATCTCGAAGCCACCGATTTGTGCCTCAAGTACCAGGGCAGCGTGACCTAGGCACGGGACCTGACGTAGGTGGTTAGATATATCAAAGGTGATGCAGGACTTGGACCCACTGAGGTACTCAGGGATGGCGGGTGGAGCGGCGATGACCAGGTTCACCTGGAGGGTGATCGTCTTCTGGGTCCTGTTGGAGGGATACCCTTTCTGGATCATACCCATGTTCCTAGTGAACGCAGGTACTGTTCTGCTCCGTTGTTTTGTGCCGGCGTGGCTGCGGTCTATGCGGGTCCTCTAGGTGGTGGTGGTGCGCCATATGCTATGGGTCCTGGTATAGTCCCATAACCTTGGTTTGTCGCATCATGCTGCAGCTGGGCATACGCGTCTTGGAGCTTCTGGAACTCGCAACAATCCTTGAGGAGATGGCTTGACTTATTCTTGTCGTCCTTGTTGTCGATGTAGTAGTGGATGTTGCAGGGTCCCGAGAGGCGCTCCATGGTTGTCGGCGTGTCGACGTGGGTGCGGTGTTGCCACACTTGTGTTTTCTTGCTGTTATCGCGCTAGTCGGCATAGCCGAATGCGACCATGTCGACTTCCTCATAGTCCTTGTAGCCACGCATCCTGCGTTTTCCTCGGCGGTCGTGCCTGTGGCTGAGGTCGTCCTTGTCATTCGAGCATGCTCGGTTGTTGTGGATGGTGTCTTCTGTTGGATCCGCAGCATAGAAAAAAAATTCCTACGATGAGAACTATACGCCAAGATCTATCTACTAGATACAGAGCAACGGGTGGACATACATCCATGGAGAACTGATACATTGCAAATGTATCTATAATTTTTGATGTTCCATGCTTGGTTTTATCCACTTTCTTGTGTTTTGTTCCAACTTTGGAGTACTTTTCATATGATTTCTTGGACTAACCTATTAAAAAGAGCCACAGTGCCAGCTGCCTGTTTTCTATTCTTTTGGTTCCAGAAAAGTCAGAAAATGAATATTATCGGAATTGGACGGGACAAAAGCCAAAGTGCCTATTTTTTCGGAAGGGATAAAGTGCCAGAATATGCGACGGAGAGGGGCCAGGGGCCGGCCACACCACCTGGCCACGCGGCCAGGCCTGGCCCGCGCCAGGGGGTGGTCTGGCCGACCCCAGCACCCCCTCGGCCTCTCCTTCCGCCTATACGTTGCCCTCGAGACGAAAACCCTAAGTACCCGATCAAAAATCCACGAAAGAGTATTTAGCCACCGTCATCTCCATACCTAGATCGGGAGGGATCTGAAGCTCTTCCCGGCACCCTGCCGGAGAGGGGAATTCACCCTGGAGGCCTTCTTCATCACCATGCAAGCCTCCGATGTGATGCGTGAGTAGTTCATCCTTGGACTACGGATCCATGTAGTAGCTAGATGGCTGGTTTCTCCTCCTTTGTGCTTTCATGTTTAGATCTTGTGAGCTCCATTCATGATCAAGATCATCTATTTGTAATTCATGCATGTTGTGTTTGCGGGGATTCGATGGATCTTGAGATGCTATTTCAGATTGATTATTGATTCTATCATGTCTTTGTTATTTGAGATCTTGCATGCTTTCCGTTGTTAGTAGCTATCTTGGCCAAGTAGATGCTAGCAACTCGAAGAGTTAGTATTTATGCTTGATAGTGGGTTCATGCCTCTGGTAATCTGGAGAAGTGACAGAAATCTCTAAGGTACTAGATGTGCTGTTGCTACTAGGGAGAAAACAACAATCCTTTGTTCATAGAACAATCGTATTGTTTACCTTACACGCAGTTCGTAAAGCAATAATCTGTTGCTTGCAACTTAATACTGGAGGGGGTTCGGATGATAACCTGAAGGTGGATTATTAGTCATAGATGAAGTTGGATGACGGTCTATGTATTATGTTGTATTGCCCAATCAAGTCTCAAAGGAGTCAAGACGATTAGTATATGCATGGATTGCTTTCTCGGTGTTTGTCAATTGCCCCGCTGTAATTTGTTCACCCATAATGTTATCTATCTAAGGAGAGCCACCTCTAGTGAACTATGGATCCCGGTCCTTGTCTTTTACATACAATCTACAATCTTTTACTGCTTTGTGTTTACTTTCTGCAAACTTTTGCTTCTTTCCATTCGATACGTTTAATCCTTTGTTTTCCGCAAAACACGGTGAGATTGACAACCTCATCGCAAGTTGGGGACAAAGTTCTGTGGTTGTGTTGTGCAGGTCTCCATGTTGCTACTAGCACCGGTAGTGCGCCCTGCCAAAGCTCAGCTAGTAACACCTTTGAGGTGTTTCCTTGCTCCTACTGGTTCGATTAAACCTTGGTTTCATAACTGA
Source organism: Avena sativa (assembly GCA_916181665.1). Taxonomy (NCBI): domain Eukaryota; kingdom Viridiplantae; phylum Streptophyta; class Magnoliopsida; order Poales; family Poaceae; genus Avena; species Avena sativa. The sequence goes on from OV702288.1 coordinate 631,707,020, forward strand.
GGGAAACTTGCTGCTGTGCTCATCATACCTTCCTCTTGGGATTCCCAACGAGCTCTACATCAACACCACGCACCAAGCACTTTTCTGGGCGCCGTGTATTGAGCCATCAAGAACTTACCCTCGAAGACAACGAGTTTTGTTAACGAGTAGGAACTCGTGGTTGATGTAGTCGTACGCTTGCCGATCTCAAGATCGTGTGGAAGTCCGAGCGCCGCAAATCAGCAGCGCATCTGTCCTCGCACACACGTCCAAGCTACAGGACAACCTCCACCTCCTCGCTCCAGCGAATCAGTGGAAGCAGTAACTCCTTCCAGACGCAAGGCCACCGGGAACATGTATCTCGCTAATCCGAGACCATGGGGGAATATCTAGAGGGGGAGAGAGATCCTTCACGAGGAGGTGTAGTTTGTGAGAGGGGAGAGGGGGGCTTTATATAGGAGGGAGGGAGACCCCTCCCCTCCCATAGACGGCGCATGAGGGGGGGGACTCCTCCCCTCCTTCATTCATGTGGTGAACCTCCACTCACATAAACATGGCCTCCACCCAAAATCCCACTCACATGTATTTAATTTCCACCAAATTAAATGCAACTCTCAATTAATTAAACTCTTTTATTTATTTTATTCAGAATTTTGTTAATTACTTTAATTAACAAACATTCACATAAAACCCCTTGCAACATTTCAATATCACATGCAGAACCACTTTCTGCAATTTCACCCGAAACAATTCCTATTTCTATCGAAACATTTCCTGTGCTTTGCAAACCTTTGTCTAGAACATATGTGCTACTAAATGGTGTACGGATACCCTTAAGTGTGTCACCCTACGGTTCGCGAATAATGCAGACATGATTGAGACTCCTCTCAGAGCAATAATCAGAAGCGGGACCTGGAGATCCATACTGACTCCTGCACATTCAATGATGACTTCTGTGATCATGAGAACCTTTAACACTAGCAATTTAATCCCTTTGTCTCATGATATAATACATGTCCGAGATTCGATCATCGGTATCCAAATACCTAGTTTGATCTCGTTACCGACATGCACTCTTTTCTTGTTCCCGTGATATAACATTCTAGTGATCACATCACTTGCTTGCAAGCTATCTTAATGTGATATCAGCCGAGAGGGCCTAGATTATATCTATCCGTCATCGGGATTGACAAATTCCACTCTTGATCCATGAGCGTCAACATAACACCTTCATAGCACTGAACCCACCTTTATAGTCACCCTGTTACGGTGTGACGTTTGATGTTATCAAGATACTCTTCCGGTGTTAGCAATTAACATGATCTCATGGTCTAAGGACTAAGACTACTTCGTATGATGTTATAGCAATATAAACATAATGACTTGATCGTAATGCTATACTTTGGATGTATTTTCATCACATCATTTCACAAATGTTGTGACCTTGTTATTAACAACATCCAATGTCCATGATCAGGAAACCTTGATCATCTTGTTAATCAACAAGCTAGTCTATAAGTGACGAGGGTTTAACTCATCAATACCCATTGTTATGGACTTGGGTTTTGGAGAAGGAGGGAGCGCTGGAGACATCTATCGGCTAGCAAACAAGCACACATGGGACTCAAGGATTTACCCAGGTTCAGGCCTCGTAGAGGTCCCTACTCTTGCTTGTCTACTCGTGGAATTATCAGAGGAATCGAAGATTACAATGGTGCACATATGCAATCTGGCGAGGGTTGTGAAAACTAGGGTTGTGTGTATCCTCCTCGCTGCCCCCTCCTAGCCTTTATATAGGTAGGCTAGGTCTCGGGTAGCAGGTCGAGTCGGTTACAAGTTAGGGTTTTCCCCTTCAAACTTTCTATCTTTAGCTTCTTCTTGTTCTTCAAGCAATCGAGAGTCCGTAGGTTACTCGAGTCCTTCATTTGGGCCTTGGCGACACCGTGGGCCTTTATGTATTTAGGCCATATATACCAAGCTCGAGTACCTATAGGGTATACCCATGTCAGTAGCCCCCGAGTGTCCAGTGGAATCACAGATTCGACTAGGGACTTTTTGAAGTCTTTCGAGTGCATGAATGAGTATATTTTCGACTGCTTTGTTTGTGTCATAGGGATTGTTGATGTGTGTGGCTGATTTATCCGATGTATCGGTATCAGTTAACCCCCTTAGGGTGAAACAACGCAATCTATTCGAACTCGAGTCCCCGGACTCGAATTCGGAAAAGTGCTGGCGTAATTCGACTCAAGCCGCGGAGGTCTTACAGGAGTCGAATTCCAGTTATATGGTTGTGAGCACTCGACGCGTCCATCAAGGCATATTCATCGTACCTGTAGGCACGGATATATTTCTGGTAGTGTGCAGCAAATGTGTTGCCAGGCCTTATTCAGGTCTTACCTTCACGCTGTAAGCGCGACATCCAAAATTTTATCATCACGGAGACGATTCGGGTGACCCAGGAGACGCAGTCTCTTTGTAGGGAAATGAGGCGGTGTCGCCATAAACTTCGAGTGTGGATGTTATCAACACATAGTACTTAGTACGAATAATCATAGGGTGCGCGACCAGCGCTCCCTATGGGAGTAGCCCCCGAGTGCCTGGTTGAGTCGAAGACTCAGGCAGGGACTAAAGAACTTTTGCGACTGCTATCGTCTTTTGTTTGCTTGTTTTAGTAGAATTTGTTTCCGGCGCTCCCTATGGGTGTAACCCATGTCCATAGTCGAACCATATTTCGAGTGGTTGGGTTTGCCTGTGATTGTTCATATTCGGGTAAAAAGAAGAGAAAAAATCATAGGGTACGCGACCAGCGCTCCCTATGGGAGTAGCCCCCGAGTGCTTGGTGGAGTCGAAGACTCGAGCAAGGACTAAAGTAGTCGAAGTCTTCTGCTGCGTAGCTGATGCGCTCGACGATCGACGTAGAGCTTGTTGGGAACCCCAAGAGGAAGGTATGATGAGCACATCAGCAAGTTTTCCCTCAGTTATGAAACCAAGGTTTAATCGAACCAGTAGGAGCAAGGAAACACCCCAAAAGTGTTACTAGCTGAGCTTTGGCAGGGCGCACTACCGGTGCTAGTAGCAACGTGGAGACCTGCACAACACAACCACAGAACTTTGTCCCCAACTTGCGATGAGGTTGTCAATCTCACCGCGTTTTGCGGAAAACAAAGGATTAAACGTATCGAATGGAAAAAAGTAACAGTTTGCAGAAAGTAAACACAAAGCAGTAAAGGATTGTAGATTGTATGTAAAGACAAAGGACCAGGATCCATAGTTCACTAGAGGTGGCTCTCCTTAGATAGATAACATGCTAGGTAAAGAAATTACAGCGGGGCAATTGACAAACACCGAGAAAGCAATACATGCATATACTAATCATCATCACTCCTTTGAGACTTGATTGGGCAATACAACATAATACATAGACCGCCAACCAACTGCATCTATGACTAATAATCCACCTTCAGGTTATCATCCGAACCCTCTCCAGTATTAAGTTGCAAGCAACAGATTATTGCTTTACGAACTGCGTGTAAGGTAAACAATATGATTGTTCTATGAACAAAGGATTGTTGTTTTCTCCCTAGTAGCAACAACACATCTAGTACCTTAAAGATTTCTGTCACTTCCCCAGATTACCAGAGGCATGAACACACTATCGAGCATAAATACTAACTCTTGGATTTGCTAGCATCTACTTGGCCAAGATAGCTACTAACAACGGAAAGCATGCAAGATCACAAATAAGAAAGACATGATAGAATCAATAATCAATCTGAAATAGCATCTCAATATCCATCGGATCCCCACAAACACAACATGTATGGATTACAAATAGATGATCTTGATCATGAACGGAGCTCACAAGATCTAAACATGAAAGCACAAAGGAGGAGAAACCAGCCATCTAGCTACTACATGGATCCGTAGTCCAAGGATGAACTACTCACGCATCACACCGGAGGCTTGCATGGTGATGAAGAAGGCCTCCTGGGTGAATTCCCCTCTCCGGAGGGTGCCGGGAAGAGCTTCAGATCCCTCCCGATCTAGGGATGGATATGACGGCGGCTACAGACTCTTTCGTGGATTTTTGATCGGGTACTTAGGGTTTTCGTCCCGAGGGCAACTTATAGGCGGAAGGGGAGGCCGAGGGGGTGCCGGGAGCCACCACACTACCCCCGGCGCGGGCCAGGCCTGGCCGCATGGCTAGGTGGTGTGGCCGGCCCCTGGCCCCTCTCCCTCTCGTATTCTGGCACTTGATCCCTTCCAGAAAAATTGGCACTTTGGCTTTTGTCCCGTCCAATTCCGAGAATATTCATTTTCTGACTTTCCTGGAACCAAAAACAGCAGAAAACAGGCAGCTGGCACTGTGGCTTTTCTTAATAGGTTAGTCCAAGAAATCATATGAAAAGTACTCCAAAGTTGGAACAAAACACAAGAAAGTGGATAAAACCAAGCATGGAACATCAAAAATTATAGATACATTTGCAATGTATCAGTAGCTTTGATGACGTCAGTGCTGACGATTTCATGACCTCAGTTGCCCGCGTGAGCGAGTTTGATGGGACGTGACGAGCAGTGGGTCCCACTCTTTGACTTTGATTTGACTGGGCGTGCGTAATCTTTTATTTAACTGCGCCTCCTAGATTTCCGCGCGTAATGGGAGCAGTGGAGGGACGGTTCGCGCTTCCACTCCTCCACGTGTCCAGCATGATGTTTGCCACGCGTCTAGTAGGGTTTTTCTGAGCCGTTTGATTGCATCTTCCAGGGGTTAAGTAGCGGTGCTGCGACGGTAATTTCTCATCTGCTCTCATTCATCCTTTGCTTCCATCGCCATTGCCGCTACTCCTCTGCTTTCTTTGCGCTCGTCTCGTCCATGATGCTGGACCAGCTCCGCTCGTTTCCAAGCTACTTCCTTCGGTCGCATCGCCGCCACGTAATGGGTAAGAAGTAGGGAGGTGCTGCACCGATTCCGTGGCCACCGCTGCTGCGGCGAAGAAGAAAGGCGGCTCCGCCACTGTAGGCACCAGTACCGCCGCCGGCGGGAAGAAGAAGGGCACAGGCACCCGCGTCACGGATAGCGCGTGGCGTCCCTCCATCATCAAGTCATCGATCTCCGTCTTCTTCGCCAAGACGGAGTGCTGTCCGACACAGTCACCGACGCGCGCGTCCCCGGCGGTGAGACAATTCCTTCTCCTCCCGCTGGTTTTCGAGTGATGTTTTTGGCCTTCATCATTCGCGGTCTCTCCTTGCCCCTTCACCCCTTTTTTTAGGGGCCTCCTTTGTTTCTACGGGCTTCAGCTCCATCAGCTATCCCTGAACTCTATCCTCCATATCTCTTGCTTCATCACCCTCTGCGAGTGCTGGCTCGGAATTGAGCCGCACTTCGGCCTCTTCAAGCGCCTCTTCAAGTTGAAGCGCCAATCTGCTTCTGACTCCTTAGTGTACGATGTAGGTGGTTGCGGAATTCACGTCGACCCATCTGCCACCTATTTCGACATCAAGCTCACAGCGTCCGTCCAAGGCTGGAGGGACAAGTGGTTCTACATCTGCGATGAGAAGGCTGGTGGGGAGCACTTCGGGCTCGCGCCTTTCGATCCGGCGACGCCGTGTACGAGGAGGCGCTCTTGGAAAAATGTCGTCATGCCTGGCGAGTCCGCGGAGACAGATGTGCTATACGAGCGTGTCTGCGACCTCGAGAATCACATTGGCAAAGAGGAGGGAGGCTGCGCCCTCATTCGCACCTGGCTGCGCTGTCGCGTCCAGCCCCTACAGGCCAGAGTCCACCCCATGTTTCAGTGGACTGGCGCTGACGATGCCACTCGCGTGTCTGCCGATGGCATGTCCGCGAGTGAGGTGGACAAAAGGGTTCGGCTGGTCACCAAGTACACCGTCAAGGATGTGCTCCCTAGTGAGCCAGTAGTTCCTCCATTTGATGCTGTTAATCCTCCTTCCGAGGTATAGTTGTGCTACGCAGTAGCTTAGTTTGTCGATTGCTTCTCTGCTGTTTCCTGTCTTTGTGCTAATTTTGTTATCTGTATGCAGGATTGGGCGGTGTCGCCTTGTATGCCCCCTCTTCCAGAGGGGATTATTCCTCGCGAAGCCTTGGAAGAGGACGAGTTGGAGTAGACCGTCCCATCTGATGTGGAGGAGGAAGCCCCCGAGTCCGGTAGTCCGGATACTCACAAGCGTTCGCGCAGTAAGGATTCCGATGCGTCGTCTCCTTCGACTCCGGAAGGTGCAGGTGTAGGTGCGGAGTCACCGATCCCTGCCATTCCTGTGAGCGCCGTGGCACCATCATCTCGCAAGAAGATGCGATTGCCCAAGGAGTCCTCGTCAAAGTCAGGGGAGCCCACTTTTGACTTTGACAAGTTTGATTGGTGAGTTTTCTAATTTGTTTGCTCTTCTCTGGATTTGCCCTTGTTTAGCTCGTCTCTGGGTTTGCCCTTTTCTTGATGTGGATTTTGTCTTGCAGCCAAGAGGCGTCGTCATCTTCTGGCGACGTCCAATTCTTGAAAGAATCAGGAGTCGCAACCTCAAAGGCCAAGAAAGAGGTCGAGCATGCTCCTTCCCCTCCATTGGCGGCCCACTCCGGGCACAACTCTTCCAGCTCTCCACATGAAGGGGAGCATCGAATGGTTGCCCGGATGACGGTACAGCAGACAACTTCGGAGTCATTGGAGGATCATGTAAGTGTAGATTTTCTTCTTTTCGTGTTGTAGTCGATGGTATCTACGACTTCTGCTGATCCTTTGTTGTGCTATAGCTCCTTGTGAAGGAAGCCGCGCACTTGGCGGAGAAAGTTCTTGCGATGGGCCGCCAGCATGTGATGCTGGAGACGCGTCATCGCGTGGTTGAGAGTGAGTGTCCTGCACTTCTTCTTCTTCTCCTTTGATATAGTCGACTGATAGTCAAACCTTTTTGCTATGTAGCTGAACATAATACCCTCCTGCGCGACGCTGCCACCATGGAGAAAACTCTTGCCGCGGCTGTGAAGGGTCGCGATGAGGCAATCGTGGCGCGTGACGAGGCGCAAAGAGGATCTTCGTGCTTCCATTGCGTCTAGGGAGAAGTTGTTCGAAGAACAGCTTTTCTCAATTGCCAAAGCCCTCTCAGGTACCTTGTTTGGATATCATTGTTGTTCTCTGTTTGTTGTTTTGCCGTTGGCATTGATGTTTGATATTCATGTGTTGGTTTGTGTGCAGATGCTAGCGGTTTGAGCTTCGATCCTCAGGCCCTTCGCCGCGACGACGCTTTGGCGGGTGCGCTTTCGGCAGTCGAGGACCGCAACACCGCCATTCAAGATACGCTCTCCAAGGCCAAAGGCGTTCTCAGTCGCCTCCGGGAGGAGCTGATGCCCAAGGCTAAGCTAATCGAGAACATGGGCGAGCTGGTGGAGTCTTTTGCCGGGGGTGTTCCCTCCAGCTTCAAGAACTCACTCCGCGCGGCTGGCGCGTCCATGTCACTTGCCATGGTGCGGGCCCACAGAGTCGCGATTGATCCTGTCGCTGTGTCGAAGGCGATGCCTGTTAGCACGGAAGGCCAGCAGGTAGTCTTTGCTCCTTTCGCGACTGCCTATGGTAAATATGGGCCGCAGCTGATAAACACGGTCGTGAAGTATTCTGAGGAGCCGCAACGTGCTAAGAAGGCGGCAAAGGGTGCGGCATCAGGGGCTGGCGGAAAGTCTGTGGCATCTGACACTGCCACGGTGAAGCCCCAAAGCTGTCGAAGTTGAAGAAGCCAATCGCTCCTTAGTAGCTTTGTAATAGTTAACTAGTTTATGTACTTTTGTTAAGAACATGCCTGCTGGCGAGTGTATCTAGTCTTGAATGCACTTGAATCTTTTGTCTTTGTGTTGATTTGGTCGTCTTATTTGTTTCTATCTTGGCTTGTGGTAGGGTACATCGAGTGATCCTTTGAGGGAAACTCAGGACTCGCCGCCTCTTGATGACACTTTGGCACCGCCGCGCTCCAGGGTAGATGAGCTGTCGCTGCTTTCGCGACTGCATGACCGCGTGAAGCAGCTGGAGCATGAGTTGCCCGTGCTCCGCGGTAACGCGGATGTATGGAAGTCGAAGGCGGAGAAAGCCGCTGCCCGAGAGCAGTATCTACTTGGAGAGGTGACGCAGTCGGGCGACCAATTCAAGTGTTAGTTTGCTTGCTCTTATCTTTTCCTTGTAGTCACTCGCGATGGTGCGCTGTACTTATGCTGCTGTTGCTGCTTCGTGTAGTTGTCAACGTGCGTCATCCGCAGGATGAGAAGGATAAAATTGCCATTCGTATGCATGATCTCACCCAGGAGCAACTTCAAGAGAGTGGATACTTCTGGGTAGATCATGATCGTGCGATTGCGCTAGCGACCCTGCAGGATCATGCGTCGCGAGTGCTGCACTTCCTGAAGAAGTCACAGTCATGCTTGAAGAACATTTATCGAACGATGTTTCCGCTGGATGCTACTCCTTCGAGCTTGCTGGCCCTCCTTGCCAAGTTTCAAGACCTGACCATGGTTCGCGAGTGCGTGAGGCAACCGTTGGTGGCTGGTGCCAAGGCCGCTCTGTCGCTGGTGCGACTGCATAGGCCTGATGTAGATGTTGCAGCAATTGCGGCTGGGCCGCCTGCGCCACCAGCAGGTTCTGCCTGGAATATGGTGCCGCACTACCAGGCTGTGGATCGCCCAGCAGAAGAGATCGTCGACTTCTTTGAGGAACAAACCAACGTTCTCTTGTTGCAGTAGTAGCTTAGTTTGTATCCTGCACATAAGTGTACCCGTGTTGTAAAGTTCGTATAAATGTTGTATATAATTTATTGTTGAATATGTATAAAGAGCTTTGTGAGCATGAAGTGCGTTGCACTATGCGAGTCCTTTTCATTAGCCTGGCCATGCTCTTATCTCAGTCCCTTGTCAACCTGTCAGGTGTGTTGCAGCTAGGTTGATGTTGTGTCAAGGGTTTCGATTGATGTGCCAGCTACTCAGGATATCGCGTTTTGGTTCATAGAACAGATGTATATAGGGTGGCGCAGCCCTCGAGTAGATAAATTGGATAAAATAAAGGAGAACATAGAGTTTTGGGGCACTTAGCTTTATTTATTCGAAGGACAGTACGAAGTATAATGTGTGGCTAAGTAGCCTTGGCTGAGTGCCTTATTTTGCGATGCAAAAGTAAAAACGACTAAGGGTAGAAGCGTCGCAACTGTGTGACGTTCCAGGGGTTGGAGTATGCGAATCCTGTCTCTAAATCTTAAAGGCGATAGGCGCCACTTGGGATTACTTCGGTAATCACGTATGGTCCTTCCTAGGGGGACTCGAGCTTGAGATGTCCCTGCTGCTTCAATCGCAGGACCAGGTCGCCTTCGACGAAGGATCTAGGGCGTAGCCTCCTACTATGGTAGTTGCGCAGGTTCTGCTGGTAGATCGTTGATCTTTCCGCGGCGATTTCTCTTGCCTCATCAAGGAGGTCGATGGAGTCTTCGAGTGCGAGGGATGACTCTTGTTCGCTATAAGCAACCACGCGCGATGCCTTGTACCGTACCTCAGCGAGTAGCACTGCCTCGGCTCCGTGCACCATAAAGAATGGTGTGTAGCCCGTGGCACTATTTGGAGTTGTGCGTAGGCTCCAGAGGACGGATTGTAGTTCGTCTGGCCAGCAACCCGCGGCTTGTTCGAGTGGCCGGAGGAGTCGCTTCTTGATGCCGCTGCAGACGAGCCCGTTTGCTTTTTCCACCTGACCGTTGGTCTGTGGATGTGCTATAGAGGCGTAGCTGATGTTGATCCCCAGATTCTCGCAGAATTCTTGGAACTCCTTGGATGTGAAGTTCGTCCCATTGTTGGTGATGATGCTGTGCGGCACTCCGAAGCGGTAGACGATGGATTCGAAGAACTTAACTGCGTTGTGTCCTGATTGGTTGGTCACTGGCATGGACTCAATCCACTTGGTGAATTTGTCGACTGCGACCAAGAGGTAGACGTGGCCTCCTCATGAGGATCTTGAGAGTTTGCCAACCATGTCGAGTCCCATTGCGCGAAGGGCCAGGCCAATGGAATTGGCCGGAGCTCTGCGCTCGGTGCGTGCGGCTTGTCCGCGAATCGTTGGCAAGCGTTGCATTTTTGGACGATTTCCTTGGCATCGCGCATGGCCGTAGGCCAATAGAATCCAGCTCGTAGAGCTTTGGCGACGAGGGCGCGACTGCCGGCGTGGTGCCCGCAGGTCCCCTCATGGATGTCGAGGAGAACAACCCTTCCATCAGCCGTGGAGACGCATCGCTGGAGTACTCCTGTGATGCTGTGTTTATACAGTTTGTCGTTGATAACAGCGAATGCCTTGGATCACCGCACGATGTGCCGTGCATCCGTCGGATCGTCCGGGAGCCTTTTGCTGAGGAGGTACGTGATGTACGGTTGCGTCCAGGATTGCTCAATCATCATGACGCTCATTGGTCCCTCGATTCCTGTGTCCAACTCCAAGTCATCGAGTGCCATTGACTCATTAGGCAGCGTAGCCCCCGAGTCCGTTGCTGCGCTTGTTTTCTTCTCTACGGCCTTTGGCTTAATGGAGCGTTCGCAGATGCGCTCGAGAAATACCCCGGGTGGTATGGGGGCGTAGGTAGAGCCTATGTTGGCGAGTGCGTTCGCCTCTTCATTGCTTTCGCGACCTACGTGCCGCAGCTCGCAACCGTCGAAGTCACCTTCGAGTGTGTCGTAGAGGTCGCGGTACGCGATCATGTTGTCATTCAGTGCGTCGCACTCATGCATTGTTTGGTTGACGACCAGCTAGGAGTCGCCGTATATGATGAGCCTCTTGGCGCCACAGGCTTTTGCCATCCTCATCCCATGCAATAGGGCCTCGTATTCAGCCTCGTTGTTTAGCCCGAAGGGCATTGTGTTGTAGCAGAACACACCAAAGGGCGTTGTAAACGCTGTTTTCTCTTGGTCTTCCTCCTTCATTCGAATCTGATTGTAGCCTGAGTAGGCGTCGAGGAAGCAGAGGCGCTCGCATCCTGCGGTGGAGTCGATGATCTGGTCGATGCGCGGCAACATGAAGTGATCCTTTGGGCATTGCTTATTCAAAGAGGTGAAGTCCACGCACATCCGCAGGATATCCGTGTCCTTTTTTGGTACCAGCACCGTGTTGGCGAGCCAAGTGCTTTCCTTGATCTCGCGTATGAACTTGGCGTCGAGGAGTCTGCTGATCTCCATTCCAACTGCCTACGCTCGTGGCTCATACAATCGCCGAATTGTTTGCTTGACTGGCCTTGTGTCGGGGTTGACGTTGAGTGCGTGCTCGGCGAATTCCCTAGGAATTCCTGGCATGTCCGCAGGACACCAGGCGAAAATTTCCCAGTGCTCACGGAGGAATTCGACGAGCGCGAGTTCCTATGCGGGACTCAAGTTGTTGGCTATGAGGGCCGTCTTGGCGGGATCCAATAGGTGGACCTGCACTTTCTTTGTGTGCACCGATGAGTCGAAGGATAGATCAGGCGAACTTGGCCGGCTCAGGGGAGGCAGACTGTTGTCTATCGACTCCTTTAGTCTCGCGAGTTCTTCCTACATGCCGAAGGACTAGGAAATTCTGTTGAATTCCCTGTCGCAACTGTCAGATCTCTCGAAGTTCCCATTGATCATGATGACGCCATTGGGACCTGGCATTTTCATCTGCAGGTAGGCGTAGTGTGGTTCTGCCATGAACCTAGCGAACGCGACACGTCCGAGGATGCAGTGGTACTGCGAAGGCCAGTCGACGACCTCGAAGTTGATGTGCTCGTGCCGAAAGTTTTTCGGCGTGCCGAAGATAACGTCGAGGTTGAATTTTGCCCAGGGGATATACGCCTTTTCCTGGGACGATTCCATGGAATGTTGTGTCTGAAGCCTCTAGGCAAGTCAGAGGGATCCTCATTGCTCGCAAGGTACTCGCGAATATAAGGTTGATGCCGCTTCCGCCATCCATGAAGACGCGACTCATGTCGAAGCCTCCGATTTGCGCCTCGAGTACGAGGGGACAATGGCCTGGACGAGGTACTTGAGGCGGGTGGTCGCGTTTGTCGAAGGTAATGCATGACTCTCTTCCACTGAGGTACTCAGTGGTAGATGGTGGCGAGTGTGTGGCCAAGTTGACTTGGCGAGTGATGGCCTTCTGCACCCAATTGGAGGGGCGTCCTTTTTGGATCATCATGGTACCCATGGCCCTTGGGTAGGGTTCGCCTCCTTGGTGCTGGTCTGGTGCAGCTGCGTTTGGGGGCATTCCAAGTGGTGGCGGTGGAGCGCCATGTGCCACGGCGCCTGGAGCGGCTCCGTAGCCTCTTTCGACTATGTTGCGGTTCATCCGAGCTAATCCCTCGTGTAGTTTGAGGAACTCGCGGTAGTCCTTGAGGAGGTGGCTAGACTTCTTCTTCCCATCATGCTTGTCGATGTAGAAGTGCACCGTACATGGCCCAGACGTTTGTCTTCAATGGATGTTGCGGGTGCTTCGTCACGATCGCGGCGTTGCCATACTTGCGTGGTCTTCCTGGAGTCGCGGTATCCATCGTTACGGTATCCGCTATTGCGGTTGTCGTCGCGTCTGTCGGCGTAGCCGGCTGCGACCATGTTGACGTCATCGCGGTCATCGTAGATGCACATACGGCGTTTGCTTTGGCGGTCATGTCTGCGCTCGAGTTCTACCTCCTCGTCGGAGTGAACGTGATTTTTCACCGAATCTTCTCCATCAGCCCACCGATTCGCGATTTCCATCAAGTGGTCAATGGTCTTGGGCTTCGAGCGGCCCAGCTCCTCCCTGAGCTCTATGCGGCGGACGCCGCCGTTGAATGCATCAATCGCGCGATCCTCCGAGATGTTTTCTGCGGAGTTCTTGATGATGGACCACCTTTGGATGTAGGAGCATAGCGATTCGCCCGATCTTTGCTAGCAGCATCTTAGCTCCTCGATTGATGTTGGCCGCTTGTACGTGCCTTTGAAGTTGCGCACGAAGCTGTAAACCAGCTCATCCCAACTGTGAATGGATCCGCGTGGGAGGTTGTTGAGCCATGCTCGGGCGGCGCCCTGCAGCGGTAGCTGTAAGCATTGCATGGCTGTGTTTCGACTGCCGCCGTGGAGTCTGATGGAGGAGATGTGATCCTCCAGCCAGATCTTTGGGTCCTGTAGACCGTCAAACTTCGGGTTCTCCGATGGGAGTTTGAACCCCTTAGGCATTCGCTTCTGCCTAATGGATCTGCTGAAGCATCTGGCGCTGCAGAGCTCCACATCTTCCTCTTCCAAGTCAGTCGACCGAGCATGTCGCGCCCTTGATTTGTCAATCTTGCACTGCGTGAGGTCATCGCGTGCATCGTAGTCGCGGTCGTGTCGCCGTGAGCGGCGACGTCGAGACAGATCGTGACTGTCGTCACTAGATGAGGGCGAGGAGTAGCGCTTTGCCCTTTTTCGGCTCTGGTGTTGGCTCCTTGTCGAGGGCGGCCTCGATTAACCCCAAGCCCGTGATCGTAGATCGGTGCATGGCGGCTCGGGGATCTCCAGCTGGCGGTTGGTTGTTAAGGAGGTACATGGTGGCCGCTGTCACCGCAGCCTGCGGCGTCTTGGGGACCACATTGCCCCGTGTGTCGACTGTCATAGAGCTGAAGTCGAGGACTTTTGCAGCTTTTATGCGTTCTTGCTCGGTGAGATGGGCCATACGAGATTGCCTCTTCTTGGCGAGGTACTCGTTGCCCTTTGAGGAGGATCCTCCGTGGGAGGAGAGCCCAGCACGACGAAGGCTCGACTCGTCTGCTACATTTTTGTGCGCCTCGAGTTGCACGATTGTTTGTACTTAGCGCTTAAATTCTTCCTTCAGGAGCCAGTGATAGCCCATCAGCAGTTCTTGCGGGGATCCGAAGGGTAGAGGAGCGCCTCGTAGGGCCTCGCGGCAGCGAGCCCATTCTTGCTCGTTGAGCCTGATCACGATGCGTTCGCCGGTTTGCTCGTTTAATATGGTTGGAGGTTCGACTGCTCCTCCATTGTCGACGGGGGTGCGATTGCCACCGTTGCCGCCATTGCCACTGTTGCTGCCGTTAGGAGGGTCGGTTCCGTTACCGCGGTTGCCCGTGTTGTCGCGGTTGGCAGAGGTATCGCCTGCGTTGATGATGGCACACATGAAGTGATTGGGGAAGCTGCTGCTTCCACAACTCTTAGATCCGGAACTGTAGGTTCTATCTTCAGTGGCCAGATTGCTCAGATCGGAGTCGCGACTGCTGTCGCTGACCGTGTTCTCGACTGTTGTCGGGGCGTTGAGCTCACTGAGGGTGCCGATCGATGGAGGGAACCATGATGCTGGGGCAATCGATAGTGCTGTCGGTTGATCAGGCATGTGAAGCGTGCCCATCTGACTGACTTGGAAGCGGAAGCTCCCTATCGCCAGGCTAATTCCGTCGCCCACAGACTCGAAGGCCGGGCGAGTGGCCGGCGTGTGGACGGTGAAGTCGAACGCGCCGAAGAGCTGGCAGATCTCTGCTGTTGCGGAGTTGTAGATCAGGGTTGAGGGGGCCGAAGAAGCCGCAACATCAGCACTCCCAATTCCCACAGACGGCGCCAATTGACGAGGGTTTAACTCATCAATGCCCATTGTTATGGACTTGGGTTTTGGAGAAGGAGGGAGCGCAGGAGACATCTATCGGCTAGCAAACAAGCACACAGGGGACTCAAGGATTTACCCAGGTTCAGGCCTTGTAGAGTTCCCTACTCCTGCTTGTCTTCTCGTGGAATTATCAGAGGAATCGAAGATTACAATGGTGCGCAGATGCAATCTGGCGAGGGTTGTGAAAACTAGGGTTGTGTGTATCCTCCTCGCCACCCCCTCCTACCTTTATATAGGTAGGCTAGGTCTCGGGTAGCAGGTCGAGTCGGTTACACGTTAGGGTTTTCCCCTTCAAACTTTCTATCTTTAGCTTCTTCTTGTTCTTCAAGAAATTGAGAGTCCGTAGGTTACTCGAGTCCTTCATTTGGGCCTTGGCGACACCGTGGGACTTTACGTATTTAGGCTATATATACCAAGCTCGAGTACCTGTAGGGTATACCCATGTCAATAAGAGAGGCATAACTAGGAACCCTTTTTGTTTATTAAACACACATGTATTGACGTTTCCTATCAATGCAATTATAGTATGCAAAATAAACATCTATCATATACAAGGAATACATAATAACAACTTTATTATTGCCTCTCAGGGCATATTTCCTTCAGTCTCCCACTTGCACTTGAGACAATAATCTAGTTTACATAGTGATAAATCTAACACCCATGGAATTCTGGTGTTGATCATGTTTTGCCCTAGGGAGAACTTTAGTCAACGGATCTGCTACATTCAGGCCCGTGTGCACTTTACAAATCTTTATGTCTCCATCCTTGACATGTACGCGGATGGAGTGAAACCAGCGCTTAATATGCTTGGAATTCTTATGAGACCTTGGTTCCTTGGCGTTGGCTATGGCTCCATTGTTGTCACAATAGATCACCATTGGGTCCAACGCACTAGGAACCACACCTAGTTCCGTTATGAACTCCTTCATCCAAACCGCTTCCTGCGCCGCTTCTAAAGCAGCAACATATTCTGCCTCCGTCGTTGATCCAGCCACCACAGGTTGTTTGGAACTCCTCCAACTAACTGCTGCTCTGTTCAAGAGAAATACGTATCCGGATTGAGACTTAGAGTCATCCGGATCAGTGTCAAAGCTAGCATCGACATAACACTTAGCGACTAGCTCTTCTTCACCTCCGTATACAAGAAACATATCCCTAGTTCTTGTCAAGTACTTAAGGATATTCTTGATCGCTATCCAGTGTTCCGAACCTGGATCAGATTGGTACCTACTAGTCAAACTAATAGCATGTGCCACATCCGGTCTTGTATATAGCATGGCATACATTATAGAGCCTATGGCTGAGGCATAGGGGATCTTATCCATTATCTCTCTTTCTTCCGCCGTAGCCGGACTTTGAGTCTTACTCAATGTCTTGCCTTGCAACATAGGTAAGAACCCCTTCTTACTTCCGTCCATATTAAACTTCTTTGATATCTTATCAAGGTATGTACTCCGCGATAGCCCAATTAGGCGTCCTGATCTATCTCTATAGATTTTAATGCCCAATATATATGAAGCTTCACCAAGGTCCTTCATCGAAAATTTGCTGTTTAGATAACTTTTAACACTATTTAAAAGATCTATATCATTTCCAATCAATAATATGTCATCCACATATAATATTAGAAATGCTACATTGCTCCCACTCACTTTCTTGTAAATACAAGCCTCTCCATAAGTTTGGACAAATCCAAACTCTTTGATCACCTCATCAAAGCGGAGATTCCAACTCCGGGATGCTTGCTTCAGTCCATAGATAGATCGCTGAAGCTTGCATACCTTATCAGCATCCTTAGGATCGACAAAACCCTTAGATTGTATCATATACAACTCTTCTTCAATATTACCATTAACGAATGCAGTTTTGACATCCATCTTCCATATTTCATAATCGAAATATGCAGCAATTGCTAACATAATCCTAACCGACTTAAGCATCACTACGGGAGAGAATGTCTCATCGTAGTCAACTTCTTGAATTTGTTGAAACCCCTTTGCGACAAGTCGAGCCTTATATATGGTCACATTACCATCAACATCAGTTTTTCTTTTGAAAATCCATTTATTCTCAACGGCCTTTCGATCGTGAGGTAAGTCCATCAAGGTCCAAACCTGGTTTTCGTACATGGATTCCATCTCGGATTTCATGGCTTCTAGCCATTTGCTGGATTCAGGGCTCATCATCGCTTCTTCATACGTCGTAGGGTCATCTATTTCATCAATCATGAAATTCATAACAGGATTGTCGTACAGTTCAGGAGCTGCACGTGTCCTGCTTGACCTGCGAGGTTCGGTAGTGTCCTCTTTTGGAGTTTCATGATCAATATCATTAGCTCTCTCCTCATTAGGTGAAGTTAACTCCGAAACAACTTCTGGTGATGCGCTACTCGCCATTTCATGAAGAGAAGGTTCAATAACCTCTTCGAGTTCTACCTTCCGACTACTCACACCTTTCGCGAGAAACTCCTTCTCAAGAAAGGATCCATTCTTGGCAACAAAAATCTTGCCCTCGGATCTGTGATAGAAGGTATACCCAATAGTTTCCTTAGGGTATCCTATGAAGACACATTTTTCCGCTTTGGGTTCGAGTTTATCCGGTTGAAGTTTCTTCATATAAACATCGCATCCCCAAACTTTAAGAAATGACAGCTTAGGTTTGTTTCCAAACCATAATTCATACGGTGTCTTTTCAACGGATTTAGATGGTGCCCTATTTAAAGTGAATGCAGCGGTTTCCAGTGCATAACCCCAAAATGACAGTGGCAAGTCAGTCAGAGACATCATAGATCGAACCATATCCAATAAAGTACGATTACGATGTTCTGACACACCATTATGTTGTGGTGTTCCGGCAGGCGTAAGTTGTGAAACTATTCCACAGTCTTTCATATGTGTGCTAAACTCGTAACTAAGATACTCTCCTCCACGGTCGGACCGTAGAAATTTGATCTTTCTGTTATGATGATTTTCAACTTCATTATGAAATTCCTTGAACTTTTCAAAGGTTTCAGACTTATGTTTCATTAAATAGATATACCCGTATCTACTCAAATCATTCGTGAAAGTAACAAAATAACGATATCCAGCTCGCGCCGACACACTCATTGGTCCACACACATCAGTATGTATGATTTCCAATAAATCTGTCGCCCGTTCCATTGAACCGGAAAACGGCGTTCTAGTCATCTTGCCCATAAGGCATGGCTCACATGTATCAAATGATTCAAAATCAAGTGATTCCAAAAGTCCATCAGAATGGAGTTTCTTCATGCGTTTAACACCAATATGACCTACACGGCAGTGCCACATATATGCAGATATATCATTATCAAGTTTAATCCTTTTAGCATCAACATTATGAATATGCGTAATACTACTATCGAGATCCAACAGAAATAAACCATTCAACACAGGTGCATGACCATAAAAGATATTATTCATATAAATCGAACAACCATTGTTTTCAGACTTAAATGAATAACCACTTTGCATCAAACACAATCCGGATACAATGTTCATGCTCAGTGCAGGCACCAAATAACAATTATTTAGGTTTATAACTAATCCCGATGGCATCTGGACAGGCAACGTTCCGACGGCGATCACATCAACTCTTGATCCATTGCCGACCCGCATCGTGACCTCATCCCTTGCTAGTTGTCGCTTGTTCCGCAACCCCTGAACCGAGTTACATATATTAGCAATCGATCCCGTATCAAATACCCAGGTGCTACTGTGAGTACTAGTCAAGTACACATCAATAACATGTATATCACATATACCTTTGTTTGCCTTACCGGTCTTCTTGTCCGCCAAATACTTGGGGCAGTTGCAATTCCAATGGCTAGTCCCCTTGCAATAGTAGCACTCGGTATCAGACTTAGGGCCAGCTCGGGGTTTCTTTTCAGGCGCGACAATAGATTTGCCGCCCTTCTTTCCCTTCTGCTTGCCTTTCTTGTCCTTCTTGAAACCGGTGGTTTTATTGATCATCAACACTTGATGTTCTTTCCTAATCTCCACTTCTGCAGTCTTAAGCATTGACAGAAGCTTGGGAAGAGACGTCTTCATGCCCTGCATATTATAGTTCATCACGAAGCTCTTGTAGCTAGGTGGTAGAGATTGGAGAACACGATGTATGCCTAAGTCAATGGGAATCGTTATTCCCAAGGACACAAGCTTATCGGCGTACCCAAACATTTTGAGTACGTGCTCACTAACGGAGCTGTTCTCCTCCATCATGCATCTAAAGAACTTTTCAGAAGCATTATAACTCTCTATGGCAGCATGGGTATCGAAAATCATTTTCAATTCTCCCATGGTATCAAAGGCATTGCCATTTTCGAAACTCTTTCGAAGTTCTGGCTCTAGCCCATACAGTATGCCACAATGAACTAAGTTGTGGTCCTCCTGACGAGTTATATAGACGTTCTTTTCCTCGTCAGGGGCATTAGGAGCTGGTGGGGGGCCTAGCGGCGCCTCTAGCACATATTGCTTTTGTGCAGCAATGAGGAGAATCCTCAAATTCATAGCCCAGTTGGTGAAGTTGCTACCATTCACAACAAGCTTCTCTTTCTCCATGAACACATTGAAATTAAAAGCAGGTGGTGCCATCTACAACAGAATTTGTAAAGTATATTTAGACTATGTTTATGATATATTGAGTTCAACTAATCCAAATTACTAATGAACTCCCACTCAAAAACGACATCCCTCGTGTCCTTTTGGTGTTTACATGAACCAGATCCACTACACCAAGTCCGATCATCACGTGAGTCGGTGTAGCTTCAAAGGCGAGCATCTATATGGGCATCATATCAACTATATGACTCATGCTTAACCTTTCGGTCCGTGTTCCGAGGCCATGTTTGTACATGCTAGGCTCGCCAAGTAAGAACCTTAGTATTCGCGTGTGTAAAACTGTCTTACACCCGTTATATGAAAGCGTAGAGTAGAGAACACCCGATCATCACGTGATGCCTCAAAACACGATCCACAAAACGGTGCATACTTAAGGAAGAACACATTTTATCTTGATATCTAAATGAGGGATCATCTTATAATGCTACCAAAAGCGCCAAACTAGCAATATAAGATGCTAACATCTAATGTGTGAAGTGAGATGATATGGTCCATGCATTTGATCTCTATCACTTGCATCCTAGTATGATCTCTATCATTCCTTTGTGTGTAAGGCCAAGGTCCATGGAACTTACACGTTAAGTGAGTTGTAAGAGTATCTATCATACATCTACTTACAACAATACCATATCAAGACACTAGCCCAGCAACGATCTAAACTAGACGCCTCTAATTTATCAATTGCAAGTTTTACGTGGCTTAGGGCTTTCGGAGATAGAACCGGTCTTACCTACGAACATGAACCACAACGAGGATAACCAAGTTATTAGCAACTCGTTGTAAATCAGATATTGACTATAGTAGGAGAGACAGGCACCCGCTAGCCACTTATGCAAAACTAGTTGCATGTCAGTCGTGGAACCGGTCTCATGTACGATGACATGTAAGGTTGGTCCGGGCCGCTTCATTCCACTATGCCACCAATATCCAAAGTACATAGAAGATGCAATAATATGATCATCATCGCCCACATATAAACATATGTGTACTACCCGTGCAAAGCACCTATGCATAGATCAGGCTCTGATACCACTTTTGGGTCCGCAGCATAGAAAACAAAAATTTTCCTACGACGAGAACTATACGCCAAGATCTATCTACTAGATACAGAGCAACGAGTGGACATACATCCATGGAGAACTTACCCTCAAAGACAACGAGTTTTGTTAACGAGTAGGAACTCGTGGTTGATGTAGTCGTACGCTTGCCGATCTCAAGATCGTGTAGAAGTCTGAGCGCCGCAAATCAGCAGCGCATCCGTCCTCGCACATACGTCCAAGCTACCGGACAACCTCCACCTCCTCGCTCCAGCGAATCAGCAGAAGCAGCAACTCCTTCCAGACGAAAGGCCACCGGGATAATGTATCTCGCTAATCCGAGACCATGGGGGAATATCTAGAGGGGGAGAGAGAGATCCTTCACGAGGAGGTGTAGTTTGTGAGAGGGGAGAGGGGGGCTTTATATAGGAGGGAGGGAGACCCCTCCCCTCCCATAGCCGGCGCATGAGGGGGGGGGACTCCTCCCCTCCTTCATTCATGTGGTGAACCTCCACTCACATAAACATGGCCTCCACCCAAAATCCCACTCACATGTATTTAATTTCCACCAAATTAAATGCAACTCTCAATTAATAAAACTCTTTTATTTATTTTATTCAGAATTTTGTTAATTACTTTAATTAACAAATATTCACATAAAACCCCTTGCAACATTTCAATATCACATGCAGAACCACTTTCTGCAATTTCACCCGAAACAATTCATGTTTCTATCGAAACATTTCCTGCGCTTTGCAAACCTTTTGTCTAGAACATATGTGCTCCTAAATGGTGTCCGGCAACCCTTAAGTGTGTCACCGTACGGTTCGCGAATAATGCAGACATGATTGAGACTCCTCTCAGATCAATAATCAGAAGCAGAACCTGGAGATCCATACTGACTCCTGCACATTCAACGATGACTTCTGTGATCATGAGAACCTTTAACGCTAGCAATTTAATCCCTTTGTCTCATGATATAATACATGTCCAAGATTCGATCATCGGTATCCAAATACCTAGTTTGATCTTGTTACCGACATGCACTCTTTTCTCGTTCCCGTGATATAACATTCTAGTGATCACATCACTTGCTTACAAGCTATCTTAATGTGATATCAGCCGAGAGGGCCCAGAGTATATCTATCCGTCATCGGGATTGACAAATTCCACTCTTGATCCATGAGCCTCAACATAACACCTTCATAGCACTGAACCCACCTTTATAGTCACCCTGTTACGGTGTGACGTTTGATGTTATCAAGATACTCTTCCGGTGTTAGCAATTAACATGATCTCATGGTCTAAGGACTAAGACTACTTCGTATGATGTTATAGAAATATAAACATAATGACTTGATCGTAATGCTATACTTCAGATGTATGTTCATCACATCATTTCACAAATGCTGTGACCTTGTTATTAACAACATCCAATGTCCATGATCAGGAAACCTTGATCATCTTGTTAATCAACAAGCTAGTCTATAAGAGAGGCATAACTAGGAACCCTTTTTGTTTATTAAACACACATGTATTGACGTTTCCTATCAATACAATTATAGCATGCAAAATAAACATCTATCATATACAAGGAATACATAATAACAACTTTATTATTGCCTCTCAGGGCATATTTCCTTCATCTTCGCCATCCGCCTAGCGGTTTGCGATGTCCATCAGGTGGTCGATGGTCTTGGGCTTGGTGCGGCCCAGCTCCTCCTTGAGCTCTCTACGGCGTACGCCACCATTGAACACATCGATTGCCCGCTCCTCAGAGATGTCCTCCGTGGAGTTCTTGATGATGGACCACTGCTGGACGTATGAGCGGAGGGATTCACGGGGATTCTGGCTGCAGGCTCGTAGTTCTTCAATTGATGCCAATCGCTTGTAGGTGTCGTTGAAGTTTCAGACGAATATGTACACCAGCTCCTCCGAGCCACGGATCGAGTCAGGGGGAGGTTGTTAAGCTAGGCTCGTGCGGCTCCCTTCAACCGCAGCTGCATGCACTGCATGGCTATGTTCTTGCATCCACCATGGCACTTGATGGACTATATGTGGTCGTCCAGCCAAATCTTTGGCTTCTAGAGGCTGTCAAACTTCAGGTTGTCCGAGGGCAGCTTAAAGCCCTTGGGCATCCAATTATGTCGTATAGCACGACTGAAGCATCTGGCCCCGCAGAGCTCCATGTCCTCATCTTTAGACTCAGAGGAGTGGGTGCTCTTGGCGCGCGTCTTGTCGACCTTGTGTTGCGTGATCTCGTCGAGGGCGTCATAGTCGCGGTCCCTCCGCCACGGGCTACGGTGTCTCCACGACAGGTCATCCTCGTCATACCGCGGCGAGTGCTTCTTTGTGAGTGCCACCGATGTCTTCTTTGGATCCAAAATTGGCTCAACCGTGAGCGCGACTTCCACCAATCCGAGTTCGGTGATGGCGGACCAGTGAATGATGGATTGTGGATCCCCGACCGGTGGTTGGTTGGAGAGTAGGTATGTAGTGGCCGTGATCACCGCAAATTGTGGCGTTTTAGGTATCATGTTACCCCTAGAGTCCACCTACATGAATGAGAAGTCGAGGGCTCGAGTGACCTCATGTCGCCCTTCCGCGTCTTGGTGGTCCAACCGAGAGCGCCTCTTGGGAGCACTTACTCCGTTGCCCTTCGAGGAGGATCCACCAATGGAGGAGAGTACTGCCCACCGAGCACTTGACTCGCCGGCTGCCCTCTTGCGCTCTTTGAGTTGAGCTTGCACCACCTATTGGCGGTTGAACTCCTTCACGAGGATCCAGTGGTAGGCCATCAACATGTCGCGATACACGTCTTCTGGCAGAGGGTTGCCTCGCAAGGCTTCCCTGACCCTCTCCCATTCGAGATCTGAGAGGTGGATCTCGGGGCGACCCGACGGGCTGCCGTTGTTGGCGTTAGGGTTGGGAGGGGGCGGTTGCCTTTGGCGTCAGGTTTAGGGGTCGCGGTTACCCTGATTCCTCATATCACCGTGAGTGCCTTCACCGCCGTTGATGATGATGGCGCACATGTAGTGGTTAGGAAGGTCATTGCTCCCACAACTCTCTAGATCGGATTCGTAGGCATCCTCTCCCGATGGTGGGTTGTACAGATCGGAGTTGCAACTGTTGTTGCTATCCGTGTCGTAGGTCGGTGTAGAGGCGTTTAGCTCGCTTAGGGTGCCTATGGGTGGCGGAAACCACGAGGCAGGTGCAATCGATGGTGGTGGCGAATGCTCGGGGAGGTGTAGGGTGCCGATCTTGCTGATCTGGAAGCACAGATCCTCGATCGCCATGTCGGCTCCATGACCGACGGAGTCGAAAGCCTGACGCGTGGCTAGCGAATGGATGGTGAAGTCAAAGGGGATGAATGAGAGCTGCCTCTCTAATGCAGATGAGTCGAAGATCGCAGGTGATGGAGCCGTCGAATCCATAACATCAGCGCGCCCGCTTCCCACAGCTGGCGCCAATTGACGTGGGGTGGACACGTCAATGCCCATTGTTATGGACTTTGGTTTCGAGGAAGAGGGGATCACTAGAAGCTTCGTTTGGCTAACAGGCAAGCAACCCAGGGACACGATGTTTACCCAGGTTCAGCCCCCTGGAGGGAAAACCCTACTCCTGCTTGTCTGCTCTTGATTGATGATGAAAAGTAAGTTACAGGGGGTGCCTTGATTGCGATGGTGCACAAATGTAATCTGACGGGTGTATGTGCTAGGATTTCAGATGTCCTTCTCGGCGTTCCCTCCTGGCCTTTATATAGGAAGCTCAAGTCTCAGGATATGGCCGAGTCGGTTACAGATTTAAGTTTTTCCCTTTAAACTTTTCTATCTAGAGCTTGCTGTATCCTCCAAGGAGTCGCGTCCTCCATGGTCCTAGGCCACCCAAATCTTCATGGGCTTCGTCATCGGATACAAATCGTCTTGTGGGCCTCTACTGGGTCGGACCGGGTAGGCCAATCTTAGGCACCCGTAGGGCATATCCATGTCCTCTCCTTGCTCCGCCTCTTTGTGAGATCACAAAAGGGGCATATATAGGTCAAAACAAAGAGACCGACGCGAACATAGATGATTGTGGATCCTCGGGGCACCGGGTGGGTCCCATGGCATGACATGGATTTTTGTCCATGCCATGGGCCTCAGGTGGCTCCCTTTCAGGTCCAAATGCTCCAGGTTTTCGTTTTGATGAAATTTTTTTTGTAGAAAATCTCAAGTACTTTTGAGTTCACGAAGGTCTCTGAAAATCAAAAATACACAAAACAAAAATTTCTTGTCTTGTAGAGTTATAACCCAAACACAAGAAATCTTTTGAAAAATCCCCAAAATCAATGTAAAACATGAATATAACAAATATGTTGAAATATATCACAATAAACTACAAAGTTTATGTATACATTGACATGCACGAGATGTTTCCATATAATACCCAATGGTGGTGCTAGAAATAGGACAAGGGGAACGAGTCACATGTACCCGATCTGGGTGTTGCTCCGACAAGCCAAATTCATGGTCGACGAGGCTCAGTGAAGGGTACTGCACCTCAACTGTTGATGGTTAGAGGCTAATCAAATCGAGTTATTCCATCATTGCATATGGTGTTTCGACATGCTACAAGCGTTGTATTACGTATGCGTATGCGATGCGACATGATACCGATTTTTTGGATGTATGCTTCAAGAAGATCTCATTACGCTGGGAATGTGTTTCCTAAATTTATTTTTGCTTTTTTTATCATGTTTCTATTATTCTCTTCGATAGATTCTATCTTAAAACAGATACTACTAATACAATAAAACTTTCTGTTTCTTTCAATTAAGATGGAAAAGGATAATAAAGTGGATTTCTAGTCACAGGCTGCAAAATTTAGAAAGAATTAGAACCGTTAACTAGAATTCTCTTTTTTCGTTTGGTGTTGTGTGCGTTGTCCACGTATATTGTGTATTTTTTATGTTGCATATGCTTGTATAATTTTTCTTAGATTTTCGTTGCAACCTAGTGTGGGGGTTTATTGCATACATTGAACCTTTTACATACCGGAGAAAATATTGTAAGCGATGTTAGATACAAACATAAAAACCGTTGAGATGGACAAACATAAGCCAAGCATACGGCTAGCAGTGGCAAAACATTAGGGCATGTACAATGGTTAATAAGACAGTCTTATCTTATACATGCAATATCATTTGATATGACAACAAAATATGATATATAATGAGTTTTTTTTAGTCTTATCTCTAGCACTAGATGTTTCTAAATATGTGGTGAGATATATCGTAGCTAAGAGAAGGTAGCCGTCTTTTTTTCGTTCCTCTCTCCTCCAACTCAGCAATCATCCTATGTGGCATTACTAAGATAAGACCATTATACGTGCCTTTACGATTTTTTTTCTCTCACAGGAGAAATTAATTTATTAAGCTCATAATGTAGGCTAGTTCTGAACTCCCCATCACCGACAACACAATCAACAGATCATGAACCACATGCACGGTTCAAAACATGAACAACCTAAATTTAGTAGAGGCTGACGTTAGCTCACCCTAGTGTGATGGGCTCTGATTATATTAGTAGAAGTTAAGAGTTTGTAAATACAAAGACCCGACAGGGAAAAAGAGGAGGCGATCCGATCTAGATTTAGTGTTGTTGATGATTACTAAGGGGCTAAGGGCATGTATAATAGTAGAGAAGACAAACCTTCTCTAGTCCCCATATAATCTAGAGAAGACAATAAAAATAAATCGTACAATGAGTTATCTATGAGAATTGACTATTTATAGTACTTTCTTTGTCTTAAAATAGATGTTGCAATTATCAAATTTTGAATGTATCTAGATACTATTTATATTTTAGACTTCTAAATAGTGTTTAGATACATTTAAATTTTAACAAGTTTGCGACATCTATTTAAAATCTAAATAGTGATGTCTAGATATATTCAAATTTTAACAAATTTGCGACATCTATTTTAAAACGGAGAGAGTAAGAAATTTAGTTGATAAGAGAAGACACAATGCACAATGGAGAAAATAATCTTTTCTTATTTTAAAGATCATCCCTAAACTAAGGAAAGTCAATATTCTAATTTTTAATTTTCTCTTTTCTAACTAAGTGAAAATCTGACATGCCAACTCTAATAGAAGGTTGACGTTCCCGTCATACATGCCTTAATAGATCGTTTGGATTCGAAAAAATAGTGTTTGTAATATGCTTTGAAGGATACAATATTCTCCTTAAAACTAGCCTTTTAGATTTTCTTTTGCCCTAAAAATGGATACACGATTTTACATTAGGCTTCGTTTTGTGTAGCGAAATAGGCTATGTTTAATCTAAAAAATAAATAAATAATAGGCTATGTTTGTTCGAAGCGCCATGAACCTAGCGCATCGATTCGAGCCTAGTACATTCGCTGTTCGGCCTTTCCCCGTTCGCACTACGACCATCGGCGGCGCGATTTCAAATCAAATCCCTCCTCCTGAACCCTTTCAGCATCGTCACTCTCGCCCCGCACGCTGCCTCGCGATTCCCTCGCCGCCAGAACCCTAGGACCACCCTCGAGGCCAGCGAGATGATGCTCCGTACTCCACCGCAGCGGAAGCGGCGCGCCGCCGCCGCCGACGACGCCGGCCTCGACCTAGACCCTGACCTCGCCGCCGCCGTCGCCGTCGCCACCGGCCGGACCCCCGTCTCCGACCGCCGTCTCGTGCCCTACGACCACCCGACAGCCCTCGTGCCCGGCTCCAGCCCTGGGCAGCCCTCCGACGACATGGTTTGCACCTACCACTGCCGTCAGATGGTGAGATCGCGTAACCCTATCTCCAACGGTTTATGGTCTAGCTCTGCGTAAGAATATATCTTATGCAATCTGTGTTACTTCAAGGGGGAGCTGATTTCACTTAGTGGCATGTTGTACCAAATTTGTTATACTTAAGTCAGATTTGGGCTACATTGCTGTCAATAGTATTTAGTGGTTTGTTTATTGGATTTGAAGAATCTGCGGTGATGTACCCATTGTGAAATGGAGAACCCTTTCTTTCCTATCGTGTGGCTAGCATTATATGCCACCTCAATAGACATATTAATGTTTTTTCCATGTGTACATGTCTGATAGGTGAAATCAGAGTTCATGGTGGCACTAGACACTGCAGAGAAGCATGTTCAGGAGTATCAAGTATTACTTGACACATTGGAGAAACAATTATCCAAGAGTGGTAAGCTTTTGTTTACATAATTTTGCCGAGTCATTTTCATGCATACAGTTCATTTAGGTGTTAAGTAATTATGTTTGTTACCGAAGGAAATAAACACTTCAAATATGCACCGACCGTGGACGCCAAATAATATACGATCCTCCAAGCTATGTCATAAGAAGCTAGGAAGAACATGTAGGTTCCGCTTGCAGCTCAGAGCAATCTGGTGCTAGAATTTAGATGTTAGCATTATTCTGTTGCAACTTGCAAGCCGTTGGATGTACATATAGTTACAAACAGATAAACTATCTTGTCTTATTACTTCAGAGGATGAAATGACTACATATAAGGATAAACTGAACTATGTTGAACAAGAACTAGCAGCAACAAAAGGGCGGGAGAGTGCATTGCAAGAGCGGCTATTGAAGGAGCTGGACAGGTATCAGGAACGATACCGAGATCAAGTCAAGAAGATTGGGGAACTTGAGGTATTACAATCTTCCCCTTTGGCAAATGAATTCCATTTTGTTGCTGTGATGACAACCCGGTGACATACTCACATTTTGGTGTGCTTTGTCATATCTATGTTTATCAATATACATGACCAATGATAGGTTTGCTTGTGCTGCAGGTTCAACTCAAGAAAGAGATCGATTCTCGAATTAGCGCTGAATCATCATCAGCATCTGCAAAGGAGTCGGTCAAGGAGTTGGAACGGACTTTGCAGCAGTTGTCAGAAAATTCAGAAAGGGAGAAGAGAGCCCTTAAGAAGGAACTTTCATATATGCAAGACGACTCAAAATTATCCTTCTCTAAACTTAATGCTGAGGTTTGTGTTGTTACACTCTTATGAACATTGATTTTTCACTGCATGTTAACTTATCTGTCTGAAAATGCATTGGCGTAGCTTGAGAGAATGAGTCTCAGGGCGCAGCATTCTGAGAAGGAAACAAAGATGTTAACTGAGCAGTTGGAGGATTTGAAGAAGCAATTAGATGAGGTGAGGTTATTCTTTCACATGATTATTATGCTGATGAATATTTCCCACTCATTTTCCTGCTGTGAGAGCTCTCATCAGATGCTCAAACTTGTGCCTATTGGTTTTACCTTTTAGTTCAACGGCTACAATGATTAACATTTGATGTTCTTGGCCAGTGTCTTCGCGAAAAGAACGAAGCAGAGCACAAGCTATTGGATTCTGGTACTTTGTCTGCTCAGCGTAATCCAACTGATGATCAGAAGTTAATAAAACTTTTGCAAGAGGAGCTCCGAAACCATGTGAGCATTTAGAATTGAGAAGCTGAATTTTTGTTTATGATGATAGCTGATGTTATGTGAATATTTGATGGCATACTTGTTTCATTTACTCCTTGACAAGGAAAGCCAGCAGATCCAATTCTTTATCTGCATGGCCAAACCAATAAATTCAATCTTATGACTGCCAGAAACCTCTGTAACCTATTAGTGTTTCACGTATACTCTTGTAGGGAGAGTTTTATGTTGTCTTATGTGGCTCTCTGAGCTGCCATAAAAGTAAAAGAAGGTTCAAGCTATGTAGGAAGCTCTTAGCACAGAGGTTTGTTTGAATGGATGACTTTTTAATGGGTGGTTGTACACCACCTGAAGCATTTTGTTGGTGCTTGATGCACCCCTCAATTTTAGACATAACCGAGGTTGTCTTTCATTTCTGTTGTCACACGTTTTCAGTAATAACCTGCCATGTAATTTCCCAATAAAACCTTTACCTATATGATTTCTATATATCCAGGAAAAAGAAGTGCATGAAGCTAGAAGATTAAAATCTTCCCACACAAATGTTGAGCTGCTAAGTGAAAAGCTGTTGGAGGAGCAGGGACGAAGGGAACGAGCTGAAATGGAACTATCCAAGCTGCAAGAAATCGAATCAAAAGCACATAAGCTGGAGCTGGAATTAGCATCATGTACATCAATACTCAGCAACATACCTGATGTGTCTTCTTACAGCAACATTGCAGATTTGCAAAGGTATGTGTCCATCATCAGTTTACCAAAAGAAAAATTCTGCTACTCCCTCCGATCCATATTAATTGTCGCTGAATCGGATGTATCTAACACTAAAACATGTCTAGATACATCCAGTTTAGCGACGATTAATATGGATCGGAGGGAGTATAATTTATTATTATAAAAATCTATTCAAAGTACTCCCTTCCGTCCAGAAATAAGTGACTTGCATTTGTCTAGATTCGCATGTATCTAGATGTGTTTTAGTGTATAGATACATGTCAATCTAGACAAACCTAAGTCACTCATTTCTGGACAGAGGGAGTACTATCTTCTCCTATGATTGTACATCTGATAATTCGTTATTACTTTTGCTCGAAACTTTGAGAAAGAATGGCGTTGCTGGCAAGGAGGCACAATTTCGTACTCCTCCGCCAGTAAGATTTATACTGTTCTTTGAACTGTTAACAGGCAAGCATTAACAGACTTGAGTAAACTTGGTGAAGTAACATCACGTTTGAAAGAATTGGAGGTTACGTTAGAATTTGCTGAAATCAGCAAGCAACGTGCAGAAGGTGAAGCTACCCTTGCCAAAGAGAGAGCAGACAGTGCTAGCAGGGAGGTGAAACGGCTTGAACTTCTGGTATTGTTTTTCTGTCCCTTGCTACATCTAGAATTAAACTGAGATCTAGGTTTCCCTTTTTCCCGTCTATGCTATGTGTGCCATAAATACACTTGTAATCCCATTCTCCCATAGCAATTCTGCTTCGTAAGCTTATTTGCGGTGATGAATCTTTTGTATACATTTTGTAGATTTCATCCATTTATAGGTCAAGAATTCACATTGGCATGCTGTACTTTCCCCTTTGTGACTTGTTTCTTCTGAACAGCTTACTGCAGTCAGTGAAGAAAGAGATAGATTACGAAAAGACCATACTGTGTTATCTAACCAAAAATCTAGGGATGGAGATGACACTTCATCCAAGGTTAGAAGGTTTCACATTCTTAATATTATAGGGTACGTGCCATTATGACTTCCTTAATTTATAATGTCTCTTCTGGGTACTAATGCAGAAAATGGAGCCAGATCTATCTCAAATGGAAAAGGTTGTAAGAGAACTAGAGAGCTCTCTACACGAGCAGAGAACACTGATTAGTCAGCAACATGCAGAGCTCAATTTGATGAATGAAAAATTGAGCATTGAAGCAAGAAAAGCAAAATCTTTGGAGCGAGAGGGAGACCAACTGCGCTCTCAGGTGGCATTACTCGAGTCAAAGGTACAGATGGAGATCAATTTTTAATAGCGACTGGACAATCTAGCTCCTCTCTTTAGCAGGCCTGAGCTACTGGCTGTTGGAGCTTCTGTCGTATGCTGCCTGTAAACAAAACACGAGTTAACAATTGCTATGTTCCTTTGAACTTCAATGAAGCAACAGTGACTGTTTATGCTGAATGACTGTTGTGTTCATATGTGTTATCATTTGTTATTGTACAGTGAGTGTCGCTGAAGTTTTAACTAGGCATGTCATCTTGCTTCAATAACAGAGCTAGTTGTGGGTGCAATTATGAGTTCTGTTTGTGTTTTATGCTTCTATTCTTGAAATTTGTTCGTCATATTTAACAGCTGGGTCATGGAGATTACTCTGCCTCAAGCACAAAAGTACTTCGTATGGTAAATACTCTTGCAGTGGATAGTGAAGCAAAGCAGACAATAGAAACATTGCAAGCTGAGCTAAAGAAAACAAAAGAGAGGCTGCAGGCAGTCGAAGAACTAAAAGGACAAGCTGGTAAGTAATCTTATGAATTACTCTCACTATTCATGGACTCGACCTATTGTTTGAATGTTTGACTTTCTTGTTTGCTAACCAGTTTTTCAGTTTGAAATTCCACGTGAGAAAATTAATATCTAATGAGTAGCATCCAAAAATTAGATTCAGCTTCTTTCCTGAGTAAATTTGCTAACTCTACAATTTCCGATAGCTTGTTCTTTGGCGTAGTGTCATTTCTAACGAGGATAAACATCTGCATTTTCTGCTGGATGACTCGTTTGTTAATATCAAGTGCTTCATATGTTTCTAAGAGGCCTTGTCTGGTTTTGCTTTGAATGCATCTATAACTGGAATATTTACTTTACTTGCAGATGCTGGAACTGTAGTAGATGTAAATGTTGCTGAAAAACTAGCACAGCTTAAAAATCAAGTTGCCAAACTAGAGAAACGTGAAGAAAGGTAATCTAGTTTATTAATTTATTCCTGTTATAAGCTTCTGTATATATACTGATTTGTGGAGATGACTTTAAACCTACTTGGAAACAGATATAAGGCAGTATTTCTTGAGAGGATCTCAGTCTTCCGAAAGGCTTGCTGCTCGCTTTTTGGTTATCAGGTATTGATTATATTAGAAAGTTGATGGTGGGGTCAGCTCTCTCAACCTCTTCTATTAGCCATCTGGATCTCAAGAAGCAATGCGTACTTGTGTATTAGCCCTAGAGCTCTATTTTAGCAGCTGAGACATCATACAGTTCAGATACTCGTAGTAACCGTGATTCTGCATGCACTTTTTGTAAATCAAGTCAAGTGGTCTTCAGTTGTGAGCTTCTCTTGGTAGTCTAGCAGCTTTTTGACAAAGGAAGCTACATATCCTGCTTTTGAGAGTTAAGCTTAAAAGAGTCATGCATTTATGAGAAATAAGGAACACAAAGTCCAGTTTGCATCCGTCAATTATCTTCAGAGTCTAACTTCCATCCCTAACTTCAAAGCTGTAGGTCTTATATGTCAGTTATACAGCTTCCAGATCCTCCAGTTCAATTATTTTGCACATTTTGAATTATCAAGCCATGTAATCTCATAGCAACGATATTGCTACGCCACCATTCTCATTTTTTCCCGGTTTCAACATTTAGTCCATTTTTTCTTGTTACTTGGTTCTTAGTAAAACTATGCTCCACTGTTGAACATTATTTTCTTATTTTTTGGGGTTTTAGATAGTGATGAATGACGAGCAGCAGTCAAACGGTATCCACGTAACAAGATTTACTCTGCAATCAGTATATGCCCAAAGTGATGATGAAAAACTTGAGTTTGTCTATGAATCAGGAAGCACCAATATTGTGGTAGGTTTATTTCATTGCTGAAATGTTCGTTTTTGTAGTTTAAGGAAACATTTATTTGACATCACTAAAAATTACAGGTCAATGCTTACACGTCTCAACAAGAGATTGCTCAGCAGGTATTTGACTTATTTTTGCCTTGGAATTTTTCTCTTTGGTATTATTGTACAAATCGTGTAGTGTTGATAAGAGTTAGTATGAGGCTTAACAGACTTGGTCCAGTTGATATCTCTAGATTATAAGTGTTACTGAATTGCACATCAAAGTATGCTATCTGGTACAAATTACTGTGCAGTGAACTAGTCTAGGTGTGATTAGATAGATATGGATCTCCTTACGAATATTGGAAAGCATTGCAGTTCAGTCAAGGCATGTCTTGCGTTATCGAGTAAAAGAGCGAAGCTATTTGTGACATTGCGTTCGGAGTATTTGGTCTAGGTACTTGACCCAGTCATATAGTTATGGTGAAGTTAGCAAGTAAAGGAAACTTTGGAGCTGTTTTTAGTTTGTTATATACTGAACCAAAGCTTGCTTAACTGCTTTTAATGATCTAACCATACTTTTCAGGTTGAGATTTTCATAAGAAAGATGAATTCCATCCCAGCCTTCACTGCTAACCTGACAATGGAATCCTTTAACAAGAGAAGTATATGTTGAGAACAAAATGAGTGAGAAATCATATTCCTGCATCATGTTTGAAGGTAATGATGCTTTACGCGTAGATGAAAAGGAATATCCCCTTGCAGAAACTTGAGGCTTATGTTTTGTCTTTGTATTCGTGCATCATGCCGCCAAACTGTAATGTTCTGGCGGAACAGATTCGTTGTCAGGCAGGCTTTCCAAAACTTAGTTTGGTTGTCCAATCCTTGCCAGTATTTGCTGCTATTCTAGGATTACTCTGCTGGGAGGGGTTACTTGCAGTTGTGTGTCAGATGATTCATCTGAACTCCAGCAGATGAAGAATGGTGAGTGGAAGGTTGTCTGTGACGGCATGGCACTATCAGATCGATACCATTTTTGTCTCGACAATGTATATACTACTCCCTCCGTCTCAAAATAGATATCATAGATTTGTCAGAATTTGGATGTATCTAGACATTATTTAGTATATACATAAATCCAAATTTAGACAAAAATCCGTACATCTATTTTGAGACTGAGGGAGTAGCACATACTCCCTCCGTTTCAAAATATGAGATGTTTTAGCTTTGTGAAAGGAGTCTATCTAGACCCTTTTTAGTGTGTAGGTTCACTCTAAACCTACATGAATCTACACACTAAAAGAAGTTTAGATATACGCTTTTCACAAAACTAGAACATGTTATATTTTGAAACGGAGGGAGTACACTGTAACCTACTCCCTCCGTTTCAAAATATAAGATGTTTTAGCTTTGTGAAGGGAGTGTATCTAGATCACTTTTAATGCGTAGGTTCACTCCAAATCTTAATGAACCTACACACTAAGAGTCTAGATACATTTTCTTCATAAAGCTAAAACATCTTATATTTTGATATTTTGAAATGGAGGGAGTAGTACCGAAAGCTTGTGAGTTGGTGGTCCTGTTATTGGAAATAAGTTCTTTCATTCGTCCCACTGTAATGTATGTCAATCTTTAATGTGGCTGTGTCACGGAAAATCTTCTGCCCCGGTGGAAACAGAGTTTCAACAATACCACAAGCACGCTGGACACGAACTGTTCCTCGTAAATATTATCTCCAGGATCAACAAAGAGCAAACTCGTTGAACTCAATTCACCAGTGAAATACACCTTTCACAAATAGAGGGCCCAGAATCCAGAAAGTGTCAAACAAAGCCCATGGAAGAAGGCTGCCTTGACTAGCAACAAGTCTTTGTCTAATTGTCATCCAGCTGTATAATGTATACCTGCTCATTCCGACGCACTGTCTGCTGCTGCCTTGACTAGCAACAAGTCTTCGTCTTCCACCCCACCCCACTGCTCGCTGCCTTCGGGACCTGCCGGATCCGCACCTCGCCCGCTGCCAATCCAGGCCGGCCGCTGCTGCCCCGACCTCGAGGTGAGGGCCCAACCAGCGTCTCCTTGCCAGCACCCCTCCATTCTTCTCTTCCTACGCTACTTCAGTAGCTCTCTTCCAATGTGGGCTCTCTGCCAATGCATCTTCCGCTATAAATTTCTACTTCTTCTAAGGAGTTCTGAGGTTTTGTGGTTCTTTTTTTTTGTTAATCTGTCTCTAGATGTACAAAACCGACTCTACCTTGAAAGTGAAACAACATATTCCGATACTATTAGACAAATCGCAATCCTCATTGTTATAGAAAGTTTTTTTTATTTCTTGAACAAGAACCCAAATCATCATTGAAGGGACTCAATCAGATTCATGTTGGTTTTTGGACCTTAGCTGGCACGTTTTCAATCATAGTTTTTTTTTTTCTGTATGGCAGTTGCATTATTTACAGGCTGACCACATTTCTAGTGGCACATGTCCCAGAGTTTGTAAGCAGTTTAGATATTTTTTGCGGTTATATAAGGGCATGTACAATGATAAGCCCTCCACGAAATTTAGAAAAAATAATAAAAATAAGTTGTATAATGGGTTATCTCTTATTGTCATCTTTAAAAATTGATGTGAATTGACTAATTATAGTAAGAAAATTGTGTTGATAAGAGAAGGCGTAAGGTAGAATGGAGAAAAATAGTTTTCTCTTATTTCTAAGGGATCATCCCTTAGCTAAGAAAAGTCAACCTTCTCTTTTTTCATTCTCTCTTCTCCAACTAAGCAAAAATTCAACGTGTCTTCCGTAAGGGAAGATTGACGTCACCGTACTGTACATGCACTAAGGAGGTCCCGTCTACACTCGATATGCGCAATAACAAAGGAAAATCGCACATACAGTAGAAAATCTCAGTGTAACTCATTTTAGTCTTCAGTCATCAGAGATAAACAGTGGCGAGTTGCCAATTTAACTTGCATTTGATTTAGGGTGTGTTTGGTAGTCCGGTGAATCTAGATTGTCTTTCTCTTCTCATACATGTTGACTCCAGCTAAGTTGTGTTGAGATTCTCTCATGTGTTTGGTAGCCTGTGTCTGTCAAGATATATTGAGCTGAGATGTTGTTTGGTAGCTCAAGTCTATGTAAGCATGTTGAGTTCGGACTTTGTTTGGTAGACTGTATGTGTTTGAGACAAATAATAATTCAACTGATGCAAATTTCAATAAGTATATAATAATTTCAGCACATAATAAGCAGGAAATTTTGTTTGGAATAAATTTCAACAAGCGACAACACGTCATACATACCAAACGACAAATTTGACAGCAAATTTTGAGCACCAACATAATATGCACCAAAACAACATGTCATACCAACATAATAAGCACCAAAACAACACATCATACATTCCAATTTCCAAGTGACAAATTTGCAATTCATAATAAGTACATACGAGTGCTCAACAATATATCCATATAGCAAAGTCGATAATGCATTAGTCTAACCAAAATTACAAAAGAGGATGTTTTCCAACTTGCATCAACCAACAACACATCAAACAAGATCAGAATTTTTAGCTATGATACGCTTGAATGAGGCCTCACGAACTTCAACTTCCATTTTCATGAAATTAAGGCCTTTACCTTTATGCTCTGTCAAATAATCTAAAACAGCCAATCGCTGTTCCATCTCGAATTGGGTAAGGTCCATCACAGTTTTGCACAAATCAGGGTGGGTTTCGGTATGGCAAGTGTTGTTGATAGCACCAGCCACATCACACAATGCTTCTGACATGTTGGTAACCTGAATCATATCTTCGTCGGCCAAAATAGGACCCCTCTTCCTCTTCCTGTTTGAGCTAGAAGGTGAAGGAGTAGTGGCATCAATGCCATGACCACCTAACTCATGTGTGGCTTGACCTTCCACAAATCCTTCTCCATGAGCATGTAGGCTATCCAAATCAATTGGGTTTCCCGAACTCTCTACCTCAACGGGTTTCCCTAGAGGCTCATTAGACCCCATTGCAAACTTACCCGTGGCTAATTTATTGGCAAAGCAAGTTTCCATATATTCAAAGTTGACAAGTGGTGTGTTTAGAAATTCAGCATCCTTAGGAGTGTCCTACATTTCAGTACATAAAGAACAGATTTCAGGACATATTCAGCAATAGCATGACATATTTCAGCAATAAAGAACGGATTTCAGCACTAATAACATACCTGAGTGTGACCCAAATAATGTTGCTCTTCTAAAACTATCATTTTTTGATCATCATCCCAAAGCACCCCAAATAATTGACCTATTAGGTATGGCAAAAACTATTGAGAAATATGTAACTATAGGTTTAAGTTATTACCTGGAGGAAGTGACAACCCATCATCCCTTTCCACAGCATCAGCAAGTATAAGGGCATCATGGGCTGACCCCTCCCAACCAGCAAGTACATAGGTAAACTTTAAATCAAAGTCTATGGCAGCCATGACATTTTGGGTAGTGCCCTCTTTTCTACCCCTAAAGGCGGCTGAGATATTTCTTGGGACTCTTGCGGACACATGAGTTCCATCTATTGCTCCAATGCAATCCTAATTCAGAAAATAGAAATATTTGTCATCCATTTGGTCTTATCAAATTCCAGCAATATCTAGACTTTTTAACCAAAATGATTTACCTTGAAGTAAGGATTGAAGCGGTTGTTTTCCTGAATTTTAGGATGGATATGAGTAGATGCAGGACGAATCATCTCAGCTCGCAACTCTCCAACAGCATATAACACCGCCTTAAAATACCTACTGATTACTTCAATAGATCTTCTAAAAATTGGTTGTAGAGCTCTAAACCGTGTGTTGTGACCAACTACTAGGAGAAACATGGCTACTTGTTCCTCGATAGAAGTATGAATACTATCTTTCAATAATTCTCTCTCTCTAAACAACGTGCACAAACGGAAAAAGGAGCTCTTTTCATTCTAAGCTGATTTGAGCAATTTATATCGGTAGAATGATAGATATATCTCAGATTTGATTCCCTAGCTATGTCCATATCGACCCTACGACCCATTGTTATCATTGGAGTTTTTCTAGCTTTTCTTGAGATAAACACCATATAAGCACCCAATACAGCTGCGAGACCGGCTGCTTTCACAATTAACTTCCTCCGTTTTTTTGCCAAATCATCCATCTAAACAAATAAAAACGAATCATGTTGGTACTATGTCATAGTAGTAAGCAAAGCACTGTTTTTATTATTCTCGGTACACTGTCCACAACAACACAAATGATTCATTATTCTCATTATACTTTTCACAACAACACAAATTAATCAAAAAAGAAGTGCAATATATATGTTTGAAACAAGAGGCGTACATGTCCAGTATATACTCTCTGCTTATACTAGTCCATGCTTATACTAGTCCATACAAATTAATCAAGAAAGAAGTGCAATATATACTAGTTTATTATTCTCTGGACTACGTACATAGCAACCTGGTCCAGCTGATTTTTTGACATACCTCGTACTTGACGGGCTGCTGCTGGGAGCGACCTGGTCCTTGTCCGGCTGGTCTGTGCGTACTCGACAGGCTGCTGCTGGGAAACAAGATGGAGGAAAGAGATCCGGCGGAGCGGTCCTTGTGCGGCTTGATGGGCAGGTGCAGGCGGGCGGCCGCTGGTTCTCATCCGGCCTCAGAGATCTCCATGGCGCGCGGCAACCTCAAGCACCCGACGAACCACAGAGGCAGCACCAAGGGGGTGATGGATGGGGTAGATTTTGGCAGAGGGAGAGGGGCTGTGAGCCTCACCGGCGGCGGGATCTGGGGGCGAGTGGGATGGCGGCGATGGAAACGGGGGTGAGAGACGGGGGGAAGAAACGAGGGAAGGGGGTGCTCGGGGTCGGGTGGGGGTCGTGGGGGCAGTTTCCAGCGGGTCGGGGCGGTACGCGCTGGGAGAAAAACGGACGCGCGG
Organism: Avena sativa; assembly: GCA_916181665.1. Classification (NCBI taxonomy): domain Eukaryota; kingdom Viridiplantae; phylum Streptophyta; class Magnoliopsida; order Poales; family Poaceae; genus Avena; species Avena sativa. The sequence continues at coordinate 631,745,480 of OV702288.1, forward strand.
GGATAATTTTTTGGGACGGACGCGGCAGGTCTGCGGAGCGAAGCTCGTTTCGAGGTTCGCAACCGGGCAGTGCCGAGAGGCGTTTTTCGTATCGGTTAGGCAGTGCCCAGACGTAGGAACCGAGCTAACAAACAACGAAAATTCGGTTGGGGTGGGAAATTCTGGGGTGAGCTGGTCTACCAAACACACCCTTACTACATGTGTATCCAATTTCAGTGGGAGCGGAGAGATGGGTGGAGGAGGGCTAGCATCCTTTGGGGAACAACGGAACATCCAGATTCTGGTGATCCTGAGCTTCGCCCTGCAAGTCATCCTCCTCTGCTGCGCAGGGATCCGGCGTAACCGTGAAGCCCCAGCTGCGTTGAAGTTCCTCCTCTGGCTGGCGTACCTGATGGCTGACTACACCGCGATCTACGCCCTTGGCCACATGTCCATCAGTATGCGTAGATCTCCTCCAGGCGACCACCAGCAGCAGCAGCTGGTGCCATTCTGGGCTCCCTTCCTGTTGCTTCACCTTGGCGGGCCGGACACCATCACCGCCTACGCCTTCCAGGACAACCAGCTCTGGCTGCGCCACCTGCTCACCCTCGCGGCGCAGGTGCTCGGCGCCGCCTATGTCGTGTACCTGTTCGTCGCTGCCGGCGGGAACCCAGCTGGGACGCTGCTCGCCGCCGCTGCGCTGCTGTTCGTCACCGGCTGCCTCAAGTACGGCGAGAGGACGTGGGCGCTCAAGCGTGGCGCCATCGACAGCATCGCGAGCTCTCTGGATGATGACGGCAAGTCGTCGGTCGCCCGTGGTCCTTATCACGGGAGGAGGGAGGGGGGAAAGAGGCTGGACACGGAGGAGGTCCTGTTGGGAGCCCACTACATGCTCAATTTCTCCAAGGGCCTCCTGGCTGATGGGCCGGTGATGCAGGCGTCTGAGTACGAGGCCGTGCGGCAAGGCATCCAGCTCAACGGCGGCGACTACCTGTTCCAGCTCGCCGCGATGGAGCTCTCCCTCCTGTACGACGTACTCTACACCAAGGCGGCCGTGGTCCACACCTGGCACGGCCTGTGCATCCGGATCGTCGCGCCGCTCTCCGTGGTCGCAGCGTTCGTGCTGTTTCAGCTCAGCAGCAAGGACGCCCACGGCAGAGCTGACCTCGCCGTCACCTACACCCTGCTCGTCGGAGCCATGGCATTGGAGCTCGCGTCGTCTCTCGGGGCGTCGCCAACAAGGACGGCCACCTGAGAGGCAAGATCGCCAAGATGATCGGACTTAGGGACCGGTGGCAGAAGCTGCACTACTCGAGCACCGCCCCCATCTCCGACGGCATCAAGGCTCTCGTGCTGAGAGAGATCCGGAAGAGGAAAATAGATGATCTGAGGAACGCGCGGGGTAGGTGGATCCTCAAGGAGAAAGGGATGTACGAGGATCTCACACGGATCGCCGACGACACCGAGCTGACCGTAGCATCATGGTGTGGCACATCGCCACCGATCTCTACCTCTCCCTGTGCCCTGACCCTGTCGCCGAGGAGCTCCGAGACAGCATAAGGGTGCTCTCCAACCACATGCTGTTCCTCATGGTGGCGCATCCCTACATGTTGCCCGGAGTTGTTCGCAAGGGCCGGTACAAGGAGAACTTGAAGTACTATGATATGCTGTGGTGGGTGAATCTGAAGTCCACCAAGGAAGGCACCATGAAACTGTCTAGACCGGAGACCATCAACAAGATAGCCGAGCGGCAGCTCCCGGCTAGTTCGAGGCACGAGTACATCTACGGCATCGGCGAGGAAGCTGCTGACGACGTCGACGACAGGCCGGTCTATGCTGACGGATCCTGGCTCGCCGGGATGCTGCACGGCAACAGGTGGTGCTTGCCCGCCGCTGACATGCTGGAGGTGATCGCCGGCGTGTGGGTGGAGATTCTGTGCTACGCCAGCCACCACTGCGGCGTGGAGTCTCACGCCAAGAAGCTAAGCACCGGAGGAGAGTTCATGAATGCCGTCTGGCTTATCGTAGGGCATGCCACGATGTACGACAGATTCGCACCATCTGCTGAGGGCTTGACAGGGGGTTTAGGTCTCAGCAAGCCTCCGCACAAGCGGAAGCTCCCTGCAGATGGATGAAGCCACAGGCGGACGTTTGAAATTAGCACCAAGTGTGTGGCTCCACGTAATCCCCCGTAATCCCAGTCCGTAGAAAATTTTTCCGTACGTACTACAGCATTATTGGGCTTATCATAGGGTATGCCACGATGCACAACAGATTCGCAGCATCTGCTTGCCGTCTGGCTTTAATAAAAACGTTGCAATTCAGTCAAGGCACGTCTTGCGTTATTGAGTAAAAAAGGAACGAAGCTACTACCTCTGGTTGCTAATACCAAGACACTTCATAGCTCTCTGTCATTAATCTATACATGTACTAATAGTCTTACATGCATGAAAAAAGTAAGAGAAAAAAGAGAACATACATTGGTCGAGAGAGGCTAATAAATATAATAGTCCTTATAATCTCGAACAATATACAAAAGCTCTCGGTACATATAATCCAAACAGAGGTAGTATTTGTGATATTTATGTGGGAATTGATTGGCCTCCCTAGGAATCGCTAGCTTCTATCCCCGGGTCGCACGGCATGGCTGCCTAATGAAAGGAAACAGACGTACACGGGAGCGTGAGCCCGGCCTTATCGTTTCCCTTTCTCCTACTTTCCTCCCAACCAAAAATCTCCACCGCCCAGCGGCGATGCTGCCGCCCAACCGTCCCTCCACCTCACAGAGCCGCCGCCTCGTAGCTCTTCCGCCTCGCAGCGCCGTCGTGCCTCCTCTGCGACTCTCTTCTCTGTCGTGCCCTCCTCCTCCGCGCTCGCATGGTGGTCATGACCGGCGCCGCCGCGCGCCTGCACCACCACTGCGCCCTCTTCTGTTCTGCTCGACTCCACACCCGTGAGGCAGTGCTGCAACGACGGCTGGTGTTGCTACCGCTGGAGGCGACAGCGGCGGTGCTGCGACGGTGGGCGCCCTTGCAGCCGACGGCGGACGGTGCTGCAACGACGGCGGACGGCGCTGCTAACATATGGTGGCGACCGACGCTGCTACAGACGGCAGGCGGCGATGCTACATAGGCGCGGCGGCGCTGCTACAACTGGCGGTGTGCCCTGCTACAGAGGTATGGCGACGCTGCTAGCCTGCTACAACTCGCCGCAGGCCCTGCTATAGAGTCCCGCCAACGCTGCTACAAAGACGCGGAGGCATTGCTACAAGCTGCGTAAGGCTCTGCTACTAGAGGCGTGAGGCTCTGCTACAAAAGGTGTCTAGTATTGCTACCGTGGCAACAACGGCTTCTCCGACCACATCCAACTCTTCGGCAAAGTCGGTTTTTTGCTACACTAATACAAAATTTTCCGCTACAATTCTTCTTCAATTTTGCTACATTAGCACAACTTTTTTCCTACACAGTTTCAGGCGAGTTTATGGCGAAATAGTTTTTGCTATATTAGTATAATTTTTTGCTACATTGTCTCCGACGAGTTCTCCGGCGAGAGTAGCCTTTTTCTTTTGTTTTTATGCGAACCTTTTTTGCTACAGTGTAGCAAGCGAGACAATTTATAGAAAAACTGGGCTCAACATAGCAAAAGCGGGATTTAGTTTTTTTTAGGACACGTGGTAGCACAGGGATCGGGGGGATTTCGGGGAATTATCAGGGACGCGTAGTACTTTTATTACTTGACCCAGTCATATAGTTATGGTGAAGTAATATTAAAAAAAAAAGTTATGGTGAAGTTAGCACTTCTGCAGGACTGTTTTTAGTTTGGTAGTGAATCAAAGCTGGAGTAACTGTGTTTAATGATCTAAGCATACTTTCCAGGTCAAGGTTTTCATAAGAAAGATTAATTCAATTCCGACATTCAGTGCTAACCTGACTTTTTTTGCGAATGACATTGGAACCCTTTAACAAGAGACGTATATGTCCAGGACAAAAATGAGTGAGATCATATGGCTGCATTATGTGAAGGTAGGATGCTTTACCCGTAGATGAAAAAGAACCCTAGCAGAAATTCAAGGCTTATGTTTTGTGTTTGTATTGTTGCTGCATGCCTGTCAAACTTTAATGTCTTGTCGGAAAGATTCGTAGTCCGGTGGCTTCCAATTCCCCCTTCCCCCGAAATTTCACCGATCTATTAATAATCATCAACATGAGTACAAAGAGTACTAAAAGTAATACAAATTACAAATAGGTCTATCGACCACCTAGCGACGACTACAAACACTAGCACGAGCCGAAGACGTGCCATAGTCCTCGCCCCTCCATAAAGCCTGTCGTTGTAGAGCTTGTTGTAGTAGACAGACGGGAAGTCATGCTAAGCCCCTAAAGGACCAACATATTAGAGCAGCAACCATCATCAATGAAGACATCCGAACGGATTGATCTGAAATCACACCAATGAATATGAAAACCGATCAGATCCTAGGAGATCAGCCAGACATACGACTCCACGCATCCTCTATTGGCGTTAGATGCACCATCGGAGCAAGGATAGAGCAGAGATTACCTTACTTTTACTTTAGGATGTAGTCATCGCCACACCATCCTGAAAAGACACGTAAAAACAACCTAAACAAAAAAAGGAAACCCCCGTCAGTGAGAGGCCATGGCCTCCAAGGCCCAAGTCCACCGAAGATGGAGCGAACCGGTTGTGTCACCGGCGAGGGGAACGAAACACTAGATGGGTTTCATCCGCCGCTGCTCTATGGCCTCCAGTGCCTCTTCACGTACCGCTTGGTTCGGTATTGTTTATCTTGGTTGTCCAATCTTTCCTGCTATTTACAGCTATTTTAGGTTTTTATGAAATTGTACCGATCTATCAATAATCACCAACGATAGTACAAAGAGTCTCGAAAGTAATAAGTTTTACAAATAGGTCACTGGACCACCTAGCGACGACTACATACACTAGCACGAGCTGAATGCACGCCGTCGTCCTCACTGAAAGGACCAAATCGGTCGACCAGAGTGGGAGGGGTGAATAGACCACTAACAATTTGTAGTTCCTTTTTCAATTTTAGGTTTGACAATAAAGTAGATTGTCTAGATGTGCAACTAGGTGACAATCTTATATGAGAGAGCACAAGCAAGAAACAAACACAAGATAATTGCAAGTATTAAAGCTAGGGAACGACATAACCGAGGAGTAGACATGGAGACGTAATTCCCGTAGTTCCTTCCTTTTGAGGAGAAGTACGTCTACGTTGGATGATGTGGCGCCACAAAGGCCACCAATACCATAAAGGCTTCACCCTATTCTCCCAAGAGCGCATCACAAAGGCGGGCTCAAGTTCCACTATGTGGTGACCTTGAAGACGACGATCGAAACCTTTACAATAAGGTTGGGGCTATCTCCACAACTCAACCGGAGGTTCCTAGAACCTTCACGAAGCTTCATAACGAATATCACTAGCTCTGAGAAAGTCCAACTCTATCTAGGGTTCCAAGAAACCAAGCGTAACAAGATCCACAAGGATGGTTGGGGAAATCAAGTTTTTCGTTGGTGGAAGTGTTGATCTGGATCATCTCTCCCAATCTTAAAAAGATCAAGAAGTTTGGGTGGCTAGAAAGAGAGATCTAGTGAAAATGAAGCTCACACAATAATGGAGCAGAAAGAGTGTGTAAGAGTTAGGTGCGAAGGAGGAAGAAGTCTTCCTTATAAAGGGGCCTTCAAAGCGAGCCATTTTATGCTTCCCAACACCCACCGGTACTACCAGCGGTTCACGGAAGTTCCGGCAAGCCCAGTTCCAATGGATCGAAAGCTGTGGAAGTGACCTGGTAGTACAGGCTCGAAGTTCTACCAAGGAATGGTCGGAACTTCCGATCGGTACTACCGATCAACTTCCGGTCAAGTACCCATAAAATAGGATGTCCATCCAGAGACATGTATGAGCCGGGACCTTCTCTTACCGGTACTAGCCCAGAACTAGGGCAGAATTTCTGGGTCGACAATACCTTGACCGGTACTTCCAATGAAGCAGCGGTAGTACCGACTAGCACAGTACCAACAACTCTCAGCTGTGGAAGATGGTTCAATAGTATAGGCTATAACTTACAACTGCGAGGAGACAGACCATTCGGGCGGTACTACCGACCAACTTCTGGTCAAGTACTGGTAAATTAGGGGCACCCATATGAACAATGTCCCTCTTTCGCCGATACTTTGCCGGTAATTTCCCATGTACTATAGGCAACGCCTATACCGCAGACCCTGGCGGGAATGGTTCTTCTGACGTTTCACCGGTACTACCGACCAGAGTAGAACAACACTCAGCCACCTCGAAAGCCCGTTCTCTGATACATTCCAAATGTATCTACTTTTCCATGTACTTTTCTCAATGGATTGCAACGGAATATCATCGGACTGGGATAAAACTGTTGAATCTGATGTTGTTTTTAGTAAAGTCTTCTTTCTGTCTTTTTCGCAGGAAATAAAATCGGACGAAAATACCATGCTATTTTTTCATCGGAACAAGGACTACTGGGCTTGGAGACTCACGAGAGGGGCCATGAGGCTCTAACAAGCCTAGGTGGTGCGGCCCATGGTGGGACCCATGCCACCTATGGCCATTTGGCCCTCGAGCGTCGCCTTGTCCCATTTTTTGATGTACCCCCAAAACTATCTTTCCATAAGGAAAGAGAGCTTCATGAAATAGAGCACCACCGCCCTCATCATCCATATTCCCTGCAGGACGTTAACCGTGTTCGGTCTACAATGGTATGTAACCGAAACTCTATCATCGTTACTGCATGAACTCATAGATAGATTTGGGCATATGGGTTATTCTACCGTAATTTTTTCTGCTACCAAACCCCTTCATTTGTATCAGAGTCGATCTGTACGTGGTTATGCTAGTATGGTTAGACCACATGCTGAATGTGGGCATTGATCGCATAGTTGCCACCCTCCCACATGTACTTGTACATATCGCGGCATTGTGAGATGAAGCGGCCTGGACCGACCTTATGTGTAACTTTACTTGAGACTAGTTCCACGCTTGACATACGACTTATACCATATAAGTGGAAAGCGGATGTATGTCTCTCTCACAGTAGTAGATATGACATTTACAACGAAGGGCTCCATGAGATAATTAATAAGACAACTACTAAATCAATGTTGTGGTTGATAATCGTAGGTATGAATGGTTCTATCTCGAAAGCCCTAGCAACCACGTAAAATTGACAACCAATAAAGTAGTAGTTTTATGTTGCGGGGAGGGGCTAGTAATGTGATGTGGTCATAACCTTCGGGCTTCATGTAAGACGAACAACTGGTAGCGCCACATAAATGGCGTCATATTGGTGGCGCGTGATAAAAGATCAAGGCGTGACATATGATGGTGATCATAGCACGTGACACGAAGGACCATGTCATCTCACAATTATAAAATTGCATATGTGATGCATGTAAAATGCATACATGAACTTTGTAGTTTGTTAACATGTTTTCCTAAACATTTGCATCATATATAATGTTATATCCATGTTTTATATTGATTTTTGGATATTTACCAATAATCCCTTTTATTTTGGTTATAACCCAGCAGGGTAGAAAAAACATGTTTTCAATGTTTCAGGACCTATACAGAGTCAAATGGACCTGAGCTTTTGAGGATGTTAATATTTATCCACGAGAAGCATCTAGAGTTCAAGAATCTCACCTGGAGGGCCACGAGGCCCAAAATAGCCTGGGTGGCGCGCCCAGCCTAGGTAGGCATGCCACCCACCCTCGTTTCCTCATCGGTCGTCCGATCACCTTGATTCTTTCGCCCACTGAGTTCTCTTGACCTAAAAACCCCTATATAAGGATCCCCCGGCAAGTCTTCGAGAGAGAAGACACCAGAGATGAAAACACCACCAAACAGAGTCAGATCCAGCAGAGATTGGAGGGGGAAACTCCACCGGAGCCACCTCCGGGAGGATCTCCATCTTCTCCATCATCATCATGATGAAGAGGGAGCAGTCCATATTCAGGCGTTTGTGGTAGTAACTTGATCTATTTCTCTTTTGTTCTTCATAGATCTAGTACCACATGAGCTGCCCTACATGATTGGTCATATTTGTAATTCGTATGTGGTGGATCTTTGTTCTATAATTTGATATTTGATATTGGAATCTATTTTGTGTAAGATGTACTGATAGATGCATAACATGTACCATGTTCTTAATTGCTTGTTTTGATCCAACTTGTCTGCAAGTACTTGTATGGGGAGAAGTGTGTATCAGATGGAGTAGCATGGTGGTAGTGATTGAATTGCGATAAACAATATTCAAGATCTACTTTGGTTTTTACTTTCTTTTGTTGCCTCACTAGGGATAAAGTGAAATCATGTGTTATAGTTATCATGTGACAATGTGATAATCTTGTTAGATCAAGGTAGCATATTTGTATTTCAAACATCATGTTATATTACTTAAAGTTATACTCTGATTTGTTCTTAATTCAAGATTGCATGGAGTTTCCCTTTCTTGAGGAGTATAAGAGAGATGTATTTCATCTCTATGTTAGAACGTGATGCCCATATTGATTCCTTATCAAACACATATAGAATTTCCATGAAAAATTATCATTGATGAATTGTTTTGTGATCACTACAACTTAAAAAGAGAGTAGACAAGTGAACCCATGAACCCCGGTCCAATTTTAATCATAAGAAACACCTTTCCATTGTATCTACTATATTTTACATTTTCTGCAATTTATTATTTCGAAAATACAAAAATACTTTCTCTACTTGCAATCACTCATAAAAAACCAAAAACAACTCTATTATCTTCCATATCGTCTAGTTTGAATTTCTTTACTTTATTTAATTTAGTTTACTTTATATTTTATTTCATATTACTAATACGAAACCTTGTACTTGACAACCACTTGGTGGAGTTGGGGACAGAAGACAAATTATTTTACTTTACAGGTTGCTTGAAGAGGAGAAGACTAAAACCCTTCCATAACCAATTCCTCGAGAGTTCAATATAAACCCTTGAGTCACCCTTATGGGAAAAGAAGCTTGCTACAACACTCTGCACTTGGAGTCCCAACGAAAAGTGGCCACGATTATTGCCATCAATATGATGTTGTTTTGTTCATCTTAATTGCTTGGTTGTATTAGATACACGAAGGTAGTAGAACATGATGATCCCTAAATAATACCAACTTTAGTGTTCTCCCTGAAGTGTGCACCACCAAGAATGTCTGTCGTTATGAAGCAGGTCATGACGATCGGGTGCTAGACATCTCGACATTCGCATATGGTGGGTAGAAGTCGTATATGCACTGCGAATACACTTAGGTTGAATTGGCGAGCCTAGCATGCACAAACATGGCCTCAAAACACGAGAAGATCAAAAGATCGAGCACGAGTCACATGAATGATGTGATTGACAGGATTAGTCCACCCTGGCAGCTATATCAAAGGTCGTGATGATCGGGGATGATATAGTATAAAGGGATCATGTGATTGCTAAAACCATCTTAGGGATGATGATTTTAGTGGGAGTTCTTGTGATAATTAGATTATAAAACTAGAACCCATATTATGAACTTAGTCTTATGTCTTTGAAAATGCCTTGTATATCATGGCATTGAAAACTTTGTTTTTCAACCACGGTTCCCTTTCCGTGATGAGTTGCTTAGAGTAGATGTGTCCAAATTCATAGACTGGTATCAGCGCTTAAAATATGTCCTCATAAGGAATGACGCGCTCTTCACCATACAAGACCCACTTGGAGATCCTCCCAAGGCTGGTGCAAGTTAAGACTATTATGACGAGCTCCGCGATCGTCATGCGAAGTTCGTATGTGCTAGAGGTGCCATACAGTTCAGCATTGCTCCTAAACTGCGTGAGCTGTTTATGGACACTCAATCGTATGAGATAATGGTCAAGTTAAAGGTGATATTTGAAGGACAAGTCAGGCTTATGAAGTTTGAGCTCCTTGACAAGTTTCTCTCACAAAAGATGGAAGAAAACACATGTCTGGATAACCACGTGGATATTATGCATGGCTTGCACGAGTCTCTCATATATGATGCAGACTACTAGATGGATGAAAAATTCATGATGGATGGGGTGCTTCGTTCGCTTCCCCCCAACTACGAAAGTATCGTCAAAGGATACGCCATGAGAGAGGAACAATTCACCTTTCGTGAATTCCTACAACAGTTAAGAACTGTGAAGGTAGAACCCATCGCTGGGGAAATAATTGATTGAGCAGATATATATGATATATAGTTTATAAATGTGTTTCTCACAAAATATAGTTTAGTTTCATCAAGTATGCTGATACTTGTTCTTGTTTTATGAAAACATGACCATCTGCAAGGCTGTTGCGTGGAGAGGACAAAGAGACCGGGCATGTTGATGGAATACAAGATGTTGATAGACGATGACATTTCTCCTTCTACATTTATCGTGTAGATTAGTTGAGATTTGAATAGATTTGTAATCTATTTAAGAGTGTGAACTTATTAGTGTGTCTTGCATCCCACAAGATGGTTATTCATAATGAGTTTGTAACAAACCAGTTGTTCGATTATTATGAATAATTCATATTATGATAACATTATTCGATTATAGATATATTATTATCTTTATAGTCTTGATAATGATATACACTTATAAAATCTGAAAGCTAAAAATATATCCAAACTTAATAAAGAATGACACCGTATGTTTAAGTCAGAGTCGTGTTGTATTCATGAAGTCATGGGATGTCCAAAATCCTCTAACATTTATAATACTAGCCCTTCTACGAAAAGATGACTAAAGCTAATACGTTCTGGTAAAACCAAATATATAAATTGTTGAATATTGTACATAGTGATGTATTATTTACCAATACAGTGGAAATCATTATTTCGTAGAAATAATTGTGAAATCAAGTGAGTAAAACGTATTCACCTGATAAAACTAGAGTTAGAAATAGTTTGAAATGTTCAAATGTTTTAAGTACACAATATGGATATGATTTGACAAGAAAGTGCAAATCTCTATGATTTGATAATAGTAACTTTTGAGTTAAAATTTTAGCGAATAAAATATTTGTAAAAACTGTTTCACAAATTATGATGATTAGATATATCAAAGCGTATTGATATACCTCAAACATCATAATCCTAATGTATTAGATACATACGGTCTGAAGAAAATCTCTGAATAGGTCATTGTTGAAATAGAGCGATAAGCCATAGAATTAGCAAGCACTTTTCAAATAGGAAATCATCCATATTCACGGAAACAACACCATAAGAGTCATGGCACATTCGTGGTGAATAAATCTTTATACAAGTATTTATAGGCTATTATAAATACAAGCCTTCCATCATTGAGAAAGGACAAAGTAGCTATTGTCCAAAGTATTCTTGCCAAGCAAGCTTTCTCAATAAGAATGGTGATAGAAGTAAAAGGTGTTCGATCTTTCCCAAGTCTGAGTTGTGCAATGGAATATGTTCCGTGATACGAAACTCTACGATAAAAGGGTGAAGCTAATGATTGTGATAATAACGTTTCGATTAAGATTTTACTTAAAAGTAGGACTCAATGGTGCATTTTCCACTTTGTGAAAATACATTGACTCACTTGCCATGTTAAGTGAACATGACATATCTACGAATTACAAAGAAGCGATGATGGACCTACATACGAGAAATGATTAAGAATCATAAAATCTAATGTAAGTTATATTTAAGATTACAAAAGTAATGTGATTACTTGATCTTATCAAAGTAAGTGGTTACTAGATACTTCCCAAATAACTTAGAGTTATAAGGAAGAAATGAAACTGTAAAGGAAGACCCAAAGCTCAATTTGTCATGAAGTTTGTCTTGAAAAATTACAATGGTAAGGAAATGGGTATTCATTAACTGCTTAGCCGGCTTTGGAGTAGCGACTAATCGGAATTCAGATGATTAACTGATTTAATCGGTCGTCTATTAATCGGTGTAAATTAGCACCTAAAACATGTTTATATAATAAAGAAATAGTATATGGGTATTTATATGCCCGACCCTACTTATCTAGAGCATAAAAAGCCCAATAAAACTCATACGCTTCTCCTCTCTGACCTAATCTTCAAGGTCACGAGCGACTTAGGATCCACCAGCTAGTACCATGTGCCCTCCTTCTGTTTATCCTCCTCTGACATTTGCAGTTGGTTTTCTCCCACCACCTACGCAGGGTACTGGCTGGTGATGCGGTAATCGAGCTCTTGGAGGCGGGAATCTAGCGGGAGCTTCACAAAACCTACTTCATTGGGGGTGGCTAGCGGTTAGACGGGCGATATGCGTTGAAAATTTTGTAACTTTTTTGACCAAGTGTAGTAGTTAATCGGGAATATACCTAGTAACTGTCCTGTCAGAGCTATTAGTCGGGATAAACGATTAACACAACTTATTAGTGGTAACCGACATAGTTAGGTCCCTAGTAGCGATTAATCAGCCTATTAATCACTAATTCAGATGATTTTTTGAATAGTAAAAAATTAATGTTTAAACTACAAAAATGTGGAGATGCTTGAAGTCTGGTGGATTTAATTAGAAATTAATGCAATTATGAATGATTGATGGTTGATTAAACAAATCTACATGTGTTCTCCAATACTAGATTGAAGAAAGATTGTAGACAGTACAACATGCCGGATTTTGTTAAATCATGTGGATGCTAAACATCTCGTAGTGGGAAGTTCTCGATTTGATAATTGGATAAAATGATTTGGGGGTTGTCAGAAAGCCCATACTTATGAAGTATTTGAGCGGGAGCTATAGGGATATCACAAAAGGACTCATATGTGATGGCATATTTGAGTGGGAGCATGACAAACATCCTAATATATGTGTGACATATAATGGATGGTATAAATGAGATTAGTGATATTGAAGGTTAAATATTCTATGAATGAAGTTGAACAAAATTTTAAATATTGGAATCAATCGAGATAAATTGGTTTATTTAATAGACATCAAAGTCAGAATGTTTCTGTTTAGATTCTGAAGGAAGTTCAGAATGTCCTAGACTGGATTCTTAAGAGATTTCAGAATAGAACAAGCAAAGGCGTTCTTGCTTGTTGAACTCGGTGAAACATTTGGTAAGAACAACAAAATGTTGATGGGAGAAAAAAGGATGATGATCATCCCATATGAATCTGTCATATATCTCTTCTACAAAATCAACATGATGTATACTTGGCTGAAATGTGACCCATGTGCTTGATTAGAACAGGTTCTGAGATGATTTATGAATCACTAAACCAGTAATAAGCGAATCATAAAAGACTAGGGAAGGATCTACAGAGATATTGAAGTAGGCGACTAAAAGTATGACTAGTTTGGCTAATGAAGTTCGACTTCAACTAAATGCATTTCTAGTATAATTACAATAGTAGAAGTCCTCGTGATTGATCGACCTTTGTTGGGAATACTCAAAACAGAAGTCTCACTTTGCCACCAAACAGATACTTCAGTACATTATGTAATGTTGTGAGTGTAAAATTAGGATGCACTTAACGATTTGCAAAAGACATATAGATCTGGTAAAATAGATTAAAGGCATGATGTTCCCCATGAGTAGACATGATCAAAACTAGATTACTTGTATTCTAGTACAAGTGGGAGAATGAAGGAGATTTTCCCTAGAGGCAAATAATAAATATGTTTATTATCATTTCTTGAATTAGTTCATAATAGTTTCATACTATGCTATAAATGTATCAAGAGGAAACATTGATACAGGTGTGGTATGTAACAAACCAAGTCCCTAGTAGCCTTTGTTTAACTAGTCCGTTGGGCAACCGATGATCAGGGTTTCCTGATCATGGGCATTTATGCCAGTATTGCAATGTGATCAAGTCACATGGTTTATCATTGCAATAGATACAAACTAAGCACATGGTTTATCATTGCAATAGATAGAAACTAAGTGACCTTCTCCTTAGATCATGAGATCATACTAATCACTGTCTCCCGCGATTGCTTTGATCACACTAAACGTCATGACCATAACTAGGTGACAATAAAAGTGTGTATTGGGTATTCTAGAGGAACAGTTGAGGCATATGCATTAAGATTAGGATTTCTTCACCCGCGTGATGGGAAGATATACTGGGCCCACTCGTTGAGATTATATCCAATAGGTTGATTGACTAGGTCAGGGGATACACTATCACGATAACGAGTTAAGTGGACTTGTTTGTAACGAGATTTGTATAGTGATACCAAAGATCAAATCTTGGACAAGTCATGTATCAAAGAAACAAAAGGATATGGACACAATGTTTTTGGTTCGAAACGACAGAGTTTCATGGAATACATGGGGGTCATTATGGACATTCCGGTCCCACTACTGATCATTGACCGGAGAGAGATCTTGATCATGTTTGTGCCATTCTCGAATCATAGGGTAACACACTTAAAGGTCTAACGACGTTCTGAGATTGTTATGGAAGTGAAGGGATCACTCATGAGAAAGAGAGAAAATTGGAATTGTTTTGAGAAAAGATTGATAGAAAAGTTCCGAAGAGGATCCGAAGTTGTATCGGGGAAGGAATAAGCCTAAAGGTGTTTAGGATTAATAGAGATTTATAATATACATTTATATATGTTAATTATGAATTAATATATATTAAATAAATATTTTAAATTCATATTAAAGGGGGAAACTTCCTCTGTTGGGCTGAATCCCTAGAGGGAATCAGCCCAAAAGGGAATCCACCCGGAATGGGCAGTACCAGCCGCCACTTCTGGGCCCCGGCTCGGCCCACGCGGGCGAGAACGGACGTGCACGTGATGCTTAGCCACTGGCCATTGTGTCGCTGGATGGGCCCAAGGCCAGCCCATGGTGGGCAGCTGCCGACGCTAGCGGGCTTCAGGGGCGAGGCCCACTCGGCCATGTGGCGCCCCGCAAAAACCACTACTAGAAAATTGCGTTGTTTTTGTGCATTGCATCATCATGACCGCATGCTCATGTCATCATGCCACATTGCATTTGAGCATCGTCATCATCATGCATGGGTTTTGTCTAAACTAATTTCAAAACGCCTAGTTTTGTTTTCCAATATTCCCGTCTTTATTTCAAATCCAAAACCCGGGTCTCCGGAATATTTTGTTTTGTCTACCAACGGATTTCAAAAGCCCCGTTTTAAACAATAGAACATTTAAATTATTTTTGGGAGGCAGCTAGCCAGGCCCGAAAGCCTAGCCGGCCACCTCCAAATTAAAACCCTATCTATCTAACACCCAACCTTATTCTACCAAATAACCCACCCAACCTATTATACCCAGCCCCTCCACCTCACCTCACCCTATGGCAGCGCGCCACATCACCTGGCCCAATCCCCCACCCACTCACCCGCTGCCACCTCACCACACACACACCACACGCACGTCACCCCAACTCCCTCCCTTTTCCCGCCTAGCACGCCACCTGACCCGCACGCGGAAAACCGCCCTGGACCCACCCCACCGACAGCTTTCCCGCCCGCGCGTGCACCCCCACGAGACCGACAACGCGCCCCGCACCGTTGCCCAGCCCCACCTCGCACCCCGCGCCCATCCACTCCACCTGCCGCCGACAGCCCCTGGCCCACTTCTCTTGGTCCTCGGCCTCGCTCCCCTCGCGTTCTCCTCTCCCGCGCGACTCCGCCCTATCCGCCGCCTGCAGTCGCCGCGCCTCCCCGTGCTCTCCTCGCATCCGCCGGCTCTCCCCGCGCCTCTCGGCTACCTCGCCGACGCTGCCGCCCATCGCCCTCCCCCGCGTGACCCACGCTGGCCTCCTCCCCCCATGATGCCGCCGCAGGTCTCCCTCCGCCGGACCCGGCCCCGGCCGCATCTCTGACGCTGCCCTCGACCTCCTCCGCCTCGACCCCGTCCGCCTCTCCACGCCGTCTCTCCCTCTAGCCCGGCCACGACCGCATCGTGCCCCAGCGCCCCTTTCCCGTCTCTGCCGGCGCCTCTCGCCGGAGCGCCGCCGCCCGGACAGCCTCGTCCCCGCCGTCCGGTCGTCCCCAGGTCACGCCCCTGGAAGCCCCGCGTCGCCCCCTCCGCTCCACCTAGCCACAACCTCGTTCCCTGGTTTCGGCTGCCCACGCCAGCACCGTTTCCTCAGCCCGCGGGCTCCGTCTCTCGCCGGTGAGGCCGTCATGCTCGTTCCGGCCCGGGCCTCCCCGTCGTCCACCGGCCCGTCCCTGCAGCGCGATGACTGCCCCGCCGCCAGCGTTCTCCTCTAGCAAGCAGCACCACCCGCCGCTGTGGCCCGTGCCATTCTCCTCCAGGCACTGCATCTCTCTGCCGGCCGCCGCCACGGCGGATCCCTGGCCGCCCTCCCGCGCATCCTCATCGCAGGCCGGTGCCACCAGCGAGCCCCACACCTCCGTTTGTTGCCGCCTCACGGACCCTTCCCTTGCGAGCCGCCACCGCCCTGGACGTTCCAGTCCACATTGCCGCTCGAGCATGCCGGCCTCCTGATGCTTCTTTTGTTGGAGACCAAGTGGGGTTGGTCGTCTGGTTGTGTGGTGCAAGAGTATAATCTCGGTGGGATGTTGTTGCAGAAGACCCAAGTCCCCATCGGTGATTGGAGTTGGCCCTGATGCACTAGTGGAGTGTCACCCGAGAACAAGATCATAGTCTGATGTGGTGCTGGTGTGCTCGCCTAGATGCCTCTGTGACTGTGTTGTCACTATCCATCCGAACACTTGTGTTTGGAGTCTGATCCCCACTTTCCAAGACCGACACAAGACGAGACCCGGAGGACTACACCAGGCCATCGGCGCCGAAACCGAGTCCGGGGCTCAAGCACTTCGACAAGGATGCCAAGTACTCCTTCCCGGCGACCCGACCAAGATCCGAAGACCGAACCCTGGCGTGCCAAGTTCTTCGACCCCAAAGACCGAACCCCGGTGCGGTAAGTACTCCTTCCCGGACGCCAAGGTCGTCGACATGGATACGCCAAGTACTTCCTCGAGGACGCCAAGTTCTTCACCCCGGACGCCAAGACCGACCCGGTACGCGGACCCGACAAGATCTTCGCGACGACAAGATCGACACCGACCAGGGCGAATCCGATGAGCCCCCCCCCCCGACGCCAAACCAAGTTATTCTTCCTGAAACGCCAAGTTCTCCATCTTGTATCCGATCCTGATCCCCGTCGAACCCTGAGTCCGAACCCCGAACCCCCGGAACCCAAGATCTCCCGAACCCCGATGCATGAACCCTTTTCCCGAGCCCCTATTTTATAAATGCTATATATAAAACTTGTTGCATATTAATTGTTCATGCATGCATACATGTCTGTGGTTTGGGGGCATTATGCCGATTCACCTCATAATTAAATATGGAGTCTATATGCGGGCTATTCTAGTCTTATTCTGGACTCCATTTAAGTTTGTGTAGAGAACCGATGCCATGTTTTGCCTTGTTAAGACAATATTTAAATTGCGGGGGTTCTAAACAACTTGAACCATATAATTATTTGTCGGGACCCCGGTTCCGCATAATATTGCCTAATTGCACCGCATCTGCATCATATCATAATCATGCCGGATCTTCTGCCGTAGTATTAAATATTGCATCCGGTGTTTCTTCTAGTGTTTGCTTCTTCGCGGATTAGACCGATGAGTTGATGCGAGTATCGACAAGTTCTACGGATATGAACCTTCTGCAGTGTTTTTCCCAGGCGAGCATCTCTTCCCCTTCTACCTATTTTTGCATTTATAGTCTTTACTTCCTCCTGTTGATCTATTGCTATCCGTGTCGTGATGCTTTAGTTTCCGTGCACCAGTTATATCCCGTGCAGCCTCTATATTGCCTTGGACACCTCCTATTACCTGTGTTTGGTAGATAGATGGCCTTGCGAGTCGTAGTTGCTTGCTCAGGTGCGTTCTTGTGTTGTCGAGTACTACAGTTGTTGGAATGCTGGCAGATGTTTATTGGTGGAGATGCTTATTGGTGGAGATGATCATGACTTTAAATACAACTATTAAAATGCTAGATATAACTAATGCAGAGGCATCAGTGGGCAATAGATGTTATTTGATTCTTCCACGCTCACTTGTGTCCCGTAGGACCCCGAGTACATGATACATGTTCCTTGATTTTTTGCACTATCCACATCCGGGAGGCCTTATGGACCCCCCCTGAGCCAGAGCTTGATTCATTTCTATTTCTTGGGGCCACACAGTAGTTTGGGGCTTTATTACTATCCTGTACTTATGCCATGCCTTACTGCTTTATTTAAGATTGTGCGTGGAGCACCTGTACTATTTAGGATCACGGAGTGTTTTTGCGGTATCGACAAGCCCAGTCACACTTTCGGGTTCCCAGTCGTTTACAGCCATTGACGCAAACCCTGGGTCCATTCCGGAGCCGGCCAACTTCGTTGCGGGTAGCTTAGTGGGGTGGCCCCCTGAAATATTTCTGAATCCTGTGATCGCTTTGTCGTGAATGCCTCGTTGGGTTTTGAGTTGGTTTTTCCGAGGTTGATCGAGTGTGTGTTGC
This sequence comes from Avena sativa, assembly GCA_916181665.1. Taxonomy (NCBI): domain Eukaryota; kingdom Viridiplantae; phylum Streptophyta; class Magnoliopsida; order Poales; family Poaceae; genus Avena; species Avena sativa. The sequence continues at coordinate 631,763,999 of OV702288.1, forward strand.
TATTTGTGCACCCCTGCAGGGTAAAACTTTCTGAAAGCCGTGTCCGCAGTTATGGACGACTTGGAGCACAGTATCTCGATCATAGATAAGCATAACTAAAGTAGTGCTATAAATTTGACTTAATATGTGACTAGTAATCAGCTCAATTATAACGGAATGGATATTAAAAATGCCAACAACTGGTGGATCTTGGTCGTATCGTGTTCTGATATACCTGCCTAGTAAGTATTGCAACTCCAATGGAATGTGATAAAAGTGCCAACAAATGCTGGGTTTTGGGATTCCTCAGGACAATTATACCTGACTAGTAAATGTTCCAACCACCACGGAATGTTAATTAAAACTGCCCACTACTTAGCTTCAAGATGACTCCTGCTATCTATATCTGACTAGTAAGTGCTTCAACTATAATGGAAAGATTAAATAAAACTGCCAACCGTGTGAGTATCCTCGGCTTAACTTCCTCGTTTGGTCTCGAGGGGGAATACCAGGATGGGTTTGTTTGGTGCTAGCTTCAGGTTGGATCCGAATAGGTCTTTCTTATCCCTCTCTGATAACCGCCAGTTGTATCGAGTCTCTATAGGTTGTTTAGTGTCGTTGCGCTGCCGCTTCAGCCCACCATACCTATGTAGGCGAGAGCCGCCGAATTCTAGCCTCGCCGTGTACTGGCCTCAGTACTGACGCTCCTCTTTTTCCTTTGCCCTTTGTCGGCACCCCTTTTGTTTTAGCAGGTTTGAGATCGACGTCGTTAGCAGGGTTACCCTTCCGGCTTGGCCTGGGCAGGGTTATGGACGCCATTGGTTATTCTTCAGGGCTCTTAGCCCAATTTGCATCTTGTCCGTACTCGGACACTGTATCGTTTTCAAGGTGATTTGGATCTTTGTATTGTATATCTGTATTCTTGACTCGTTGAGTCGCTGTTGTATATATATCTGTTATGTGGATCCCATCGAGGACTATTGTGTAATGGTATTACTTTGTTTTCCACCCGCACGAAAGTGCCTGGTGGGCGTCCTTGAATCGTTTCTATGCGAGTTTGGCGGAAAGAGCTAAAACTTGCATAGGGCCGATTTGAGGGTGTTACAGAGTGGTATCAGAGCTCAGCAGTTGCGATACCCCACAAGTCCAGCCTGTAGGATAACCTAGCTAACGTCCGAAGTAGAGTGTCAAACTATTTTGCAAAATCGGTTGGATAGATCTGATTAGGTCTGCTTTTACTCCTTACACCTCTACTGTTCTCCTCTTACCTCTACGTGTTTTGGATCTGCTCTCTTACCTTCTTCTAGTCCAGGATTTCTCGTGGTTGGGTTTCCGTCGTACCTTCAGGTTTTCGCTTCCTCCTTTGGTAACGGTGTTTCTACATCCGGACTACATGCTATTGGAGGAATCCGTCTTCTGTTGGACTTCTCTCTGTTCCTTCTTGTGCCTTCCGGTGTTTTCCGACGCGACGACATCCTCTACGCTAGATCCGATGCAGATCTGCATCACTCCTCTTGTTCCGAATCTCGTTTGTCGAGATCTTCAGTTTAATTCCGAGAGTTGGTTGCATAATTCACCTATTCGTGTGCAGAGCAATGGTTTGGGTGCGCGATGGACTGATCACCATCCGACTACTCTTATCATTCGCTTTGGTATATTGAATCGGTGGATCCAGCAATTTTACTCCGTCCACGGAAGCTAGAGGTGGCTTTACTTGTGGATACCTCTACCTTCGTCCTTTGATACTGGAGTGTTCTCTCGACGATCACGGACAACGACCTCTTGTTAGTGGTGTCGCGAGGATCTACACGAAGCGAGAAGATTCAGATCGCCGACCTTCTTCTCGGTACCATGAGGCGGATCTCGAGGGCGAGATCCATTGTTAGTGGTGTCGAATTGTGGCGCCCCGCAAAAACCACTACTAGAAAATCGCGTTGTTTTTGTGCATTGCATCATCATGACCGCATGCTCATGTCATCATGCCACATTGCATTTGAGCATCGTCATCATCATGCATGGGTTTTGTCTAAACTAATTTCAAAACGCCTAGTTTTGTTTTCCAATATTCCCGTCTTTATTTCAAATCCAAAACCTGGGTCTCCGGAATATTTTGTTTTGTGTACCAACGGATTTCAAAAGCCCCGTTTTAAACAACAGAACATTTAAATTATTTTTGGGAGGCAGCCAGCCAGGCCCGAAAGCCTAGCCGGCCACCTCCAAATTAAAACCCTATCTGTCTAACACCCAACCTTATTCTACCAAATAACCCACCCAACCTATTCTAACCAGCCCCTCCACCTCACCTCACCCTATGGCAGCGCGCCACATCACCTGGCCCAATCCCCCACCCACTCACCCGCTGCCACCTCACCACACACACACACCACACACGCAAGTCACCCCAACTCCCTCCCTTTTCCCGCCTAGCACGCCACCTGACCCGCACGCGGACAACCGCCCTGGACCCACCCCATCGACAGCTTTCCCGCCCGCGCGCGCACCCCCACGCGACCGACAACGCGCCCCGCGCCGTCGCCCAGCCCCACCCCACGCCCCATCTCGCACCCCGCGCCCGTCCACTCCACCTGCCGCCGACAGCCCCTGGCCCACTTCTCCTGGTCCTCGGCCCCGCTCCCCTCGCGTTCTCCTCCCCCGCGTGACTCCGCCCTATCCGCCACCTGCAGTCGCCGCGCCTCACCGTGCTCTCCTCGCATCCGCCGGCTCTCCCCGCGCCTCTCGGCTACCTCGCCGACGCTGCCGCCCATCACCCTCCCCCACGAGACCCACGCCGGCCTCCTCCCCCACGACGCTGCCGCAGGTCTCCCTCCGCCGGACCTGGCCCCGGCCGCATCTCCGATGCCACCCTCGGCCTCCTCCGCCTCGACCTCGTCCGCCTCTCCATGTCGTCTCTCCCCCGAGCCCGGCCATGACCGCATCGCGCCCCGGCGCCCCTTCCCCGTCTCTGCCGGCGCCTCTCGCCGGAGCGCCGCCGCCCGGACAGCCTCGTCCCCACCGTCTGATTGTCCCTAGGTCATGCCCTGGAAGCCCCGCGTCGCCCCCTCCGCTCCACCTAGCCATGGCCTCCTTCCCTGGTTCCGGCTGCCCTCGCCAGCACCGTTTCCTTGGCCCGCGGGCTCCGTCTCTCGCCTGTGAGGCCATCGTGCTCGTTCCGGCCCGGGCCTCCCCAACGTCCACCGGCCCGTCCCTGTAGCGCGATGACTGCCCTGCCGCCAGCGTTCTCCTCCAGCAAGCAGCACCACCCGCCGCTGTGGCCCTTGCCATTCTCCTCCGTGCACTGCATCTCTCTGCCGGCCGCCGCTGCGGCGGATCCCTGGCCGCCCTCCCGTGCATCCTCATCGCAGGCCGGTGCCACCAGCAAGCCCCTCACCTCCGTTCGGTGCCACCTCATGGACCCTTCCCTTGTGAGCCGCCACCGCCCTGGATGTTCCAGTCCACATCGCCGCTCGAGCATGCCGGCCTCCTGATGCTTCTTTTGTTGGAGACCAAGTGGGGTTGGTCGTCTGGTCGTGTGGTGCAAGAGTATAATCTCGGTGGGATGTTGTTGCAGAAGACCCAAGTCCCCATCGGTGATTGGAGTTGGCCCTGATGCACTAGTGGAGTGTCACCCGAGAACAAGATCATAGTCTGATGTGGTGCTGGTGTGCTCGCCTGGATGCCTCTGTGACTGTGTTGTCACTATCCATCCGAACACTTGTGTTTGGAGTCTGATCCCCGCTTTCCAAGACCGACACAAGACGAGACCCGGAGGACTACACCAGGCCATCGGTGCTGAAACCGAGTCCGGTGCTCAAGCACTTCGACAAGGACGCCAAGTACTCCTTCCTGGCGACCCGACCAAGATCCGAAGACCGAACCCTGGCGTGCCAAGTTCTCCGACCCCAAAGACCAAACCCCGGTGCGGCAAGTACTCCTTCCCGGATGCCAAGGTCGTCGACATGGATACGCCAAGTACTTCCTCGAGGACGCCAAGTTCTTCACCCCGGACGCCAAGACCGACCCGGTACGCCGACCCGACAAGATCTTCGCGACGACAAGATCGACACCGACCAGGGCGAATCCGATGAGCCCCCCCGACGCCAAACCAAGTTCTTCTTCCTGAAACGCCATGTTCTCCATCTTGTATCCGATCCCGATCCCTGTCGAACCCTGAGTCCGAACCCTGAACCCCCGGAACCCAAGATCTCCCAAACCCCGATGTGTGAACCCTTTTCCTGAGCCCCTATTTTATAAACGCTATATATAAAACTTGTTGCATATTAATTGTTCATGCATGCATACATGTCTGTGGTTTGGGGGCATTATGCCGATTCACCTCATAATTAAATATGGAGTCTATATGCGGGCTATTCTAGTCTTATTCCGGACTCCATTTAAATTTGTGTAGAGAACCGATGCCATGTTTTGCCTTGTTAAGACAATATTTAAATTGCGGGGGTTCTAAACAACTTGAACCATATAATTATTTGTCGGGACCCCGGTTCCACATAATATTTCCTAATTGCACCGCATCTGCATCATATCATAATCATGTCGGATCTTCTGTCGTAGTATTAAATATTGCATCCGGTGTTTCTTCTAGTGTTTGCTTCTTCGCGGATTAGACCGATGAGTTGATGCGAGTATCGACAAGTTCTACGGATATGAACCTTCTGTAGTGTTTTTCCCAGGCGAGCATCTCTTCCCCTTCTACCTATTTTTGCATTTATAGTCTTTACTTCCTCCTGTTGATCTATTGCTATCTGTGTCGCGATGATTTAGTTTCCGTGCACCAGTTATATCCCGTGCAGCCTCTATATTGCCTTGGACACCTCCTATTACCTGTGTTTGGTAGATAGCTGGCCTTGTGAGTCGTAGTTGCTTGCTCAGGTGCGTTCTTGTGTTGTCGAGTACCACAGTTGTTGGAATGCTGGCAGATGTTTATTGGTGGAGATGCTTATTGGTGGAGATGATCATGACTTTAAATACAACTATTAAAATGCTAGATATAACTAATGCAGAGGCATCGGTGGGCAATAGATGTTATTTGGTTCTTCCACACTCACTTGTGTCCCGTAGGACCCCGAGTACTTGATACCTGTTCCTTTATTTTTCGCACTATCCACATCCGGGAGGCCTTATGGACCCTCCTGAGCCAGAGCTTGATTCATTTCTATTTCTTGGGGCCACAAAGTAGTTTGGGGCTTTATTACTATCATGTACTTATGCCATGCCTTACTGCTTTATTTAAGATTGTGCGTGGAGCACCTGTACTGTTTAGGATCGCGGAGTGTTTTCGCGGTATCGACAAGCCCAGTCACACTTTCGGGTTCCCAGTCGTTTACAGCCATTGACGCAAACCCTGGGTCCATTCCGGAGCCGGCCAACTTCGTTGCGGGTAGCTTAGTGGGGTGGCCCCCTGAAATATTTCTGAATCCTGTGATCGCTTTGTCATGAATGCCTCGTTGGGTTTTGAGTTGGTTTTTCTGAGGTTGATCGAGTGTGTGTTGCTATTTGTGCACCCCTGCAGGGTAAAACTTTCTAAAAGCCGTGTCCGTAGTTATGGATGACTTGGAGCACAGTATCTCGATCATAGACAAGCATAACTAAAGTAGTGCTATAAATTTGACTTAATATGTGACTAGTAATCAACTCAATTATAACGGAATGGATATTAAAAATGCCAACAACTGGTGGATCTTGGTCGTATCGTGTTCTGATATACCTGCCTAGTAAGTATTGCAACTCCAATGGAATGTGATAAAAGTGCCAACAAATGCTGGGTTTTGGGATTCCTCAGGACAATTATACCTGACTAGTAAATGTTCCAACCACCACGGAATGTTAATTAAAACTGCCCACTACTTAGCTTCAAGATGACTCCTGCTATCTATATCTGACTAGTAAGTGCTTCAACTATAATGGAAAGATTAAATAAAACTGCCAACCGCGTGAGTATCCTCGGCTTAACTTCCTCGTTTGGTCTCGAGGGGGAATACCAGGATGGGTTTGTTTGGTGCTAGCTTCAGGTTGGATCCGAATAGGTCTTTCTTATCCCTCTCTGATAACCGCCAGTTGTATCGAGTCTCTATAGGTTGTTTAGTGCCGTTGCGCTGCCGCTTCAGCCCACCATACCTATGTAGGCGAGAGCCGCCGAATTCTAGCCTCGCCGTGTACTGGCCTCAGTACTGACGCTCCTCTTTTTCCTTTGCCCTTTGTCGGCACCCCTTTTGTTTTAGCAGGTTTGAGATCGACGTCGTTAGTAGGGTTACCCTTCCGGCTTGGCCTGGGCAGGGTTATGGACGCCATTGGTTATTCTTCAGGGCTCTTAGCCCAATTTGCATCTTGTCCGTACTCGGACACTGTATCGTTTTCAAGGTGATTTGGATCTTTGTATTGTATATCTGTATTCTTGACTCGTTGAGTCGCTGTTGTATATATATTTGTTCTGTGGGTCCCATCGAGGACTGTTGTGTAATGGTATTACTTCGTTTTCCACCCGCTCGAAAGTGCCTGGTGGGTGTTCTTGAATCGTTTCTATGCGGGTTTGGCAGAAAGAGCTAAAACTTGCATAGGGCCGATTTGAGGGTGTTACAGGCCACAACCGCCTCACCACCGTTGTTGGCCACCACTACGGGATGGGCAGGCGTGAGGGGCCCAGGTCGGCCACTGTCGCCTCCACCTATCCTAGCCATCTGCACCTCCTCCTTTGTTTGTATTTAGTCCTACCCCGAGACTTTAGGCTTGGGAGTATTTCCTTTTCTCCTATATAAAGGGGTCTATATTGGTGGGAAAAGAACACCCAAAAATAAAAGGGATTCCCTAAGACTATTTTCCTTAGGGAATTTCCCTCTCTCTTCTTCTGTTGAAACTCACGAGTGTGGTTCCAAGAAGAACTGCACAATACATATTCAACACCACCAACACGCCATGGTGCTACTGGATCCCAGTTCCAGGGGGTCTACTTCCGCATCCCAGCTGGATCAAGGAAAATAGGAGTCATTGTCGGACATTGTATACATGTGCGATACCTCAAGGGTGCTGCCACTTGTGGCGCTAGGCTGACATGCAAGGACCAGGAGGTGACGTGCGAGGGGATTCGTGAGCTTGAGGTCGACCAAGTTTGACTACAACATCCATGTTCCCCATGGGACGTTAACCGCGGTCAGTCTACAAGGGTATGTAACCGAGACTCTATCCCCGTTACTACATTAACTCATAGATAGATCTGGGCATATGGGTTGTCCTACCATAGATTTCTTTTGCTTTCTGGTACCAAACCCCTTCACTTGTTGGATCATAAGAGCCTCAATACAAGCTTTGTTATTACTATCCATGTGATCAAAAAAGTCAAGCATGCTTACCACCTCCTTATTTACCTTGAGACCCTCAAATCATACATAGAAGGTGCATTGGAGATGGGATTAGATATGGATGTTGCCTAGGTGGCTTTTGCCATGAGGCACTTTTGGATGGGGTTGGTGATGTTCTCGTTTGGAGAGTCAAAGAGGGACAAATGTGGAGTAGGGGTGGTGGCGATGGTGTCCACTCCCACTACCTCACCATCATCTTCATCATAATAATCATCATCACCACCAGAGAGGTACTCTTCGAGTACCACCAATGCCCTTTTCTTGCTCCCAAAGGTATTGTTGGCATAGTTCTTGTTCTTGGAATGGGGAGGCTTGGACCTATCCTTGCGAATGAGTGATACGTTGCAAACGTATCCATAATTTTTGATGTTCCATGCTTGGTTTTATCTACTTTCTTATGTTTTGTCCACACTTTGGAGTACTTTCTATACACTTTCTTGGACTAACCTATTAACAAGAGCCATAGTGCCAGCTGCCTGTTTTCTGCTATTTTTGGTTTCAGGAAAGTCAGAAAATGAATATTCTCGGAATTGGAAGGGACAAAAGCCAAAGTCAAATTTTCACCGAGGGGTACATGGAGCCAGAGTACGAGACAGAGAGGGGCCAGGGGGCCACCACACCACCTAGCCACGCGGCCAAGCCTGGCCCGCGCCAGGGGGTGGTCTGGCCGCCTCGGGCACCCCCTCGGCCTCCCCTTTCGCCTATAAGATGCCTCTGATACAGAAACCCTAAGTACCCGATCAAAATTCCACGAAAGAGTGTGTAGCCGCCGTCATCTCCATCCCTAAATCAGGAGGGATCTGAAGCTCTTCCTAGCACCCCGCCGGAGGGGAGAATTCACCCTGGAGGCCTTCTTCATCACCATGCAAGCCTCCGGTGTGATGCGTGAGTAGTTCATCCTTGGACTACGAGTACATGTAGTAGCTAGATGGCTGGTTCTTATCCTTTGTGCTATCATGTTTAGATCTTATGAGCTCCGTTCATGATCAAGATCATCTATTTTTAATCCTACATGTTGTGTTTGCGAGGATCCGATGGATATTGACATGCTATTTCAGATTGATTATTGATTCTATCATGTCTTTGTTATTTGTGATCTTGCATGCTTTTCGTTGTTAGTAGCTATCTTGGCCAAGTAGATGCTAGCAACTCCAAGAGTTAGTATTTATGCTCGATAGTGGGTTCATGCCTCTAGTAGTCTGGGGAAGTGACAGCAATCTCTAAGGTACTAGATGTGCTGTTGCTACTAGGGAGAAAACAACAATCCTTTGTTCATAGAACAATCGTATTGTTTACTTTACACGCAATGCATAATGCAATTATCTGTTGCTTGCAACTTAATACTGGAGGGGGTTCGGATGATAACCTGAAGGTAGATTATTAGTCATAGATGTAGTTGGATTACAGTCTATGTATAATGTTGTAATGCCCAATCAAATCTCAAAGGAGTCAAGATGAGTAGTATATGCATGATTGCTTTCTCGATGTTTGTCAATTGCCCCGCTATAACTTGTTCACCCAACATGCCATATATATTAAGGAGAGCTACCACTAGTGAATTATGGACCCCGGTCCTTTCTTTTACCATCAATCTACAACTGTTTACTGCTTTCTATTTCTGTAAGCAATTACTTTCTTCCACACAATACGTTTAATTCTTTGTTTTCAGTAAAACTGGTGAGATTGACAACCTCACTGTAATTTGGGGGCAAAGTTCTGTGGTTGTGTTGTGCAGGTTTCCATGTTGCCGCAGGCGCCGGTAGTGCGCCCTGCTAAAGTCCATCTAGCAACACCTTGGAGGTGTTTCCTTGATCCTACTGGTTCGATAAACCTTGGTTTCATAACTGTGGGAAAACTTGCTGTTGTGCTCATCATACCTTCCTATTGGGGTTCCCCAACGAGCTTGATATATTTTGGGCCATCAAATAGACAACCACCATCGTATTCTCTATTCTCGGACTAGCACTCAGCAATGAAGTGGCTCTTGTCATTGCAATTGTAGCATGATCTCACTTTAGGACCATTTAACCTTGTGTTGAACCTAGAGTTGTACCTTGGCCTTGACTTCAATCCTGGCTTGCTCCAAAAGGATCTTGTAGCAAGTGCCACAGGCTCATTGAGAGCATACTTGATGTCCTCGGAAGACTAATAATTCCCATCTTCTTCATCAAATTCCACAACCTTGCTTTCAAATCTAAATTCACCTCTTGAGATCCACAGGCACGAGCATGAGTGGAGTCCGTATTATTATTGGAAATATTCATTGCAATCAATTCAATGAAGACTTATTAGGGTGGCATAGAGTGATAGTTGTTTCTTCCCTTGATGGAGTTCAAATTTTGTTCTTCATAGGGAAAGAGGGCTTGAATTAACTTGTCATCAACATATGAAGTACCTAGATCCACCATGGTCACACAAAGCGCCTTGAGCCGGTGCTACATGTCTTCGGGAGTCTCATCATCTAGCATAGCAAATCCATCACACTCATTGATGATATCGTCCAACTTGGAGCTTTGAATACTCGCATTCCCCACAAATAACTTGGTGAGGTAATCCCAAGATTCTTTGGCGGTGGCGAGTGGGTGAATGTGAGAAACATCCTTGGGAGTCAACGCCTTTTGGTTCATCGATAAAGCGGTAGCATTTAGTTGCCTACTAATGACACACAAGTATAGGGGGTGTATCGCAGTATTTTCGATAAGTAAGAGTGTCGAGCCCAACGAGGAGCCGAAGGTGTTGGCTAGTGGTATGGATCAGGAATTCTCTGCAAATACTTAACAAACGGATTTTTAGGGGTTTTCGATAAAGCAAGTAAACAAAGTACGAGTAAATAAAAGACAGTAGGAATAAATGCAGCAAGTGGCCTAATCCTTTATGCAGCAAAGGACAAGCCGGTTGTATTACTTAAGATGACCAAACGTTCTCGAGGACACATGGGAAGACTGTCAAGTGTTGGAGATATGCCCAAGAGGCAATAATAAAGTGGTTATTATCATATCTTCACACTTATGATAAATGTTTATATTCATGCTATAATAGTATTAACAAGGAAACATTAATACTTGTGTGAATTGTAAACTTAAATTGAAGTCCCTAGTATAGCCTCTATACTTCACTAGCTTGTTGGTTAATAGATGATTGTGGTTTCCCTATCATGAACATTGAGATGTTATTAACAACAAGATCATATCGTTAGGAGAATGATATGGTGGACATACTCCTATAGATAAGCGTAGCATAAAGATCAAGTCATTTCAATAGTTCAATTGCTATATGCTTTCTGATACATAGTAACCTAATTCCTTCGACCATGAGATCATGCATATCACCTTTGCCGGATGGATGCTTTGATGTCATCAAACACCACACCGTAACAGGGTGGCTATAAAGGTGGCATTGAGTGTTCGGAAAGTATTGGTTGAAACACATGGATCAAGAGTGGGATTTGTCCATCCATATGACGGATAGATATTCTCTGGGCCCTCTCGGTGAAATGTCATCCAATTAGCTTGCAAGCATGTGACTGGGTCACAAGGGATCACATATCACGGGAACGAGAAAAGAGTACTTATCAGTAACGAGGTTGAACTAGGTATGTAGAGATACCGACGATCATAACCTCGGATAAGTAACATATCGTGAGACAAAGGGAAATTGGTATCGTATGTAAGTGGTTCATTCGATCGCAATGTAATCGTAGAAATATGTGGGAGCCATATGAATTTCCAGATTCCTCTATTGGTTATTGTTCGGAGAAGTGTCTCGATCATGTCCGCATAATTCACGAACCGTAGGGAGACACACTTAAGGATTCGACGTTGTTTGAGTAGTTATGGTATTATGAGAAAGAGACCGAATGTTGTTCGGAGTCTCGGATGGGATCCGGGATATCACGAGGTGATCCGGAATGGTCCGGAGAATAAGATTCATATAAGGAAAGTACCGTTTCGGAGTTGGGGAATGGTTCCGGTGTTTTCATCGGGAACATTCTAGAAAGTCCCGGAATGTCCGGCACTCCGGAGGGGGAAAGGGTACATGAATGTGTCATTATAAGTTGGAATGATTGCATCATGTACTAGGTGTCTTCGCTGCCCAAAATAAAGGATTTATTTAAAACCTAAATTGAAAAGTCAAACGGCCAGTTTGAAAGTCAAACGGCAATTTTGGGAAGTGGGAGGAGAGGAGGAAACCGAGTTGGGGAGGGAGTCCTCCTCCCCAAGCCGGCGCCCCACCAAGCCGAGTTGGGGAGGGACTCCCCTCCCTCCCCTTGGCCGGCCAGCCCCTCCCACCTATATAAGGAGGGGCAGGGCTCCCCTCCTAGTACACACAACTTCCTATCCTCTAGATCTAAACCCTAGATCTAAACCCCGGTTTAGAGCTATTTCGGTTTAGAGCCTTCTAATTGGTTTAGAGCCCTCTAATTGGTGTGTCTAATTACTAGACCACTAATAGCCTCTCTCATAAGCTCCACCATACTCGCACCGGCTTAAGGCGAAGCCCTGCGGGATCTCCCCTCTACTTCCGGTACCACGCCGTTGTGCTGCCGGAATCGCGAGGAGAGTGCTACAACCTCCGCTGCCTGCTGGAACAAGGGAGAGGAAGGTCTTCGTCGAGTACCGAACGTGTGACCGACTGCGGGAGCGCTGCTGGAACGTGGCGCTGGAAGGATCGTCTACGCGATCTTGAGATCGGAAAGAGTACGACTACATCACCCACGAGAATCTGCTCTCGTTAAACACTTTGGAATCTTCGAGGGTGAGTTATTCCATCGACTCGTTGCTACAATCTAGTAGATAGATCTTGGCTTGTTTGTTTGTATGCGATAGAAAATTTTTGTTTTCCATGCTACGAACCCCTACAGTGGTATCAGAGCCGTGTCTATATGTAGATCTGTTGCACGAGTAGAACACAATGGTCATTGTGGGCGTTGATGCTTTTATTGTAGATTGCTTTGCGTGTACTTTGCATCTTGCGGTATGTTGGGATGAAGCGGCCCGGGCTAACCTTACATGACATCGTTCATGAGACTTGCTCCACGCTTGACATGCAACTCGTATTGCATAAGTGGCTTTGCGGGTGCCTGTTTCTCCTAGCATAGTAAAGATCCAATTTACAACGGGTAATCAACAATGCTAGTATCAATGTTGTGGTTCTTGTTCGTAGGTTAGAACGACACTTATGGAAAGCCCCAAACCACGTAAAACATGCAAAGAAAGTAGAAGCGTCTAACTTTGTTTTGCAGGGGTGTGCAGTGATGTGATATGGCCATGATTGTGATTATATTTGATGTATGCAATGTTCCTTATTGTAAGTTGGCAACCGGCAGGAGCCATATGGTTGTCTTTAATTTCTGTTAAGACCTGCGTGTCTATTCAAAATAGTTGTAATAGTTGAAGCTGGTGGACGACAACCATGAAGAAGCGTCATTGACCTTGATGCTATACCGGTGATGATGGAGATCATGTTCGTGCTTGAAGATGGAGATCGGAAGCACAAAGAAGAAAGGCCATATCATATCACATATTATGAATTGCATGTGATGTTAATCCTTTATGCATCTTGTATTGCTTAGTAGACGACGGTAGCATTATAAGATGATCCCTCATGCACAAAATTTCAAGTTCTAAAGTGTTCACCCTTAGTATGCACCGTTGCCAAAGCTTGTTGCTTCGAAGCACCACGTGATGATCGGGTGTCTTTGATTCCGCGGGTGAATACAACGTAAGCAAGCCAGATTTGCTTATGCGGTAGCTAAGGTTTGATCTTGACGAGCCTAGCATGTACAGACATGGCCTCAGGAACACGGATCACCGAAAGGTAAAGCATGAGTCATATAGTAGATATGATGAACATGTCGATTGTTCGCCATTGAAACTATATCAACTCTCGTGATGATCGGAGTTGATGTAGTGGATTTGGTTCGTGTGATCACTAAAACAATGTGAGGGATGTTGTTTTGAGTGGGAGTTCACCTAGATTAATTTAATTATTAATTAGAACTCAATTTATCATAAACTAAATCAAAGTGAATTTGCATAGTTGTTGTAGTCATTGGCATCCGTTTACCACCTTGCGCTTAGTTATAATTGAGATGATAGAACTATAGAATTCTGGTTAGTTACTTTACGAACTGGTATCGTATTGTTTTGAAGTGTTAATCTAAAGTTTAAAAGTCCTATTGCAAACTTTCAGTAAGTTCCGGTTACTCCATGAAGTTTAATAATTGGTATTAAATCAAGAGTAACAATTCCAAGTGTTAGTATATAAAGTATCATGTTTGTCTCCATGATTCTTGATATTCAAAGGATTGTCTTAATATCAAGGTTATCTAGGATCTGAAAGAGTTGTTTCAGAAACCATGATGTGTGGAAGATATTGTGATATCTGAAACAAAGTTTTGGTTGCAACATGATAGAGTATAATATGGCAAAAGTCATGTTCTCATATTTGATGAGAATTTGCAAAAGGTTGGAGACACTAGTTATCCTAATCCTCCAAAAGGTTTTGGAGAGCAACATTATACTCGCGATTCACCGTTATAAGCTAAAAGTAGCTTGGTCATGGACGATTCCATGATAAAGGTGAATATTTGATGTAGGTAAAATGTTTACTACACCAATAGATTACTAAAGAAAGGAATTTGAAAGAACACCAAACATTTGATGATGGTGATCTACTTCAAAGTGCAAATCCAAAGACATTGGTATTTAATTATACACGCTTTGGACTATGTGTCATATGTATGACTCCACTATTAATGTTGATAGATTCTTTCAAACAGAAAAGGAAATACTGAAAGAGAATCTCAGAAATATATGGCAGAAAAGAAAAGACTAGAATTGTTCAGTTTAAGTATATAGATGATATACATGTTATGGCTATATTCTTTGCTCATTAAACAATGTGGTTCTTAAGTATTTTATACTGAATTTGTTGGTATGAATCGTCATACGAAACAACACAATTCATGAACTACAATGGCCTAAGTAACTAGCAAAAGAATATGTGATGATGTTCATCAAGAACAAATAAAGGGTTATTGTGTTGCTCGTTAAACATCAAAGCTTGCCTTCAAGATTTGTTTCATCAGGTATTATGAGAACAACAGGGTTGTTCAAATAATTGCCGTAATCCATAAAAGATGGATGATTTACAAATCTCGTTGGAGAAATCACATCCATAAAACTAGTGCTAAAAAAAATGTCGAAAGACAAATTGATTGAAAGATCACTTAGGAAGTGACATCGCAGTTTAAATTATATTGGAAAGAAAACATGAAGAAACTCCATGTGGATGGAATTTTGGAGTCTTTTGATTTTTGATCAAATGACGTTTGTGAAACTTTCCTAGAGAATAATTAAAACTTCGTTCATAGGCCAAAAGGGAACGAAAGACTAGCTTATTGGAACTTGTGCATATTGTTGTACGAACTCCATTATGTGTAGTCAAGAGCGATGGATTTCAACTTCATATGCTTTCTCCGAAAATTTGAGTGAATATATGAATATTTACTTAATAAGGATGAAGTATGAAATATTTGAAAAATTCAAAGATTTCAAGATGAAGTGCAAAATCATTGTAACAAGAATATAAATAGTTTATGATAAGATCATAAAGGAAGATATTTGAGTTACAAGTTTAGCATAATACCTAAGATTTAAGGAATCGTTCCGTGGATTTGCATTTCCCGAAACACCATAAGAGTATGGAGCGTTCGAGATATGTAATTAAAACCTTGTTTGACATGGTAAGATCAAAGGTGTAATTCATAAAACTGCCATTATATTTTAAAGATTAAAAGCTTTAGAGACTACCATTTTCCACTGAAAAGAGCTCCATCATAATCCGCTGAAATGACACCATATAAAGTTATGGTTTGGGATAAAACCCAAGTAGTCCTTTCTTAAAACATTGGTATGCTATGCATAAGAAAGATGTGTGCAACCAAAGTCGGATGAACCTGTCTTTGTATAAATATTAAGTATTCCTCCATAAACACCGGAGACAAAAGTGTTTGTCACTTAGAACGTCAAGTTTCTTTGAGAAGGAATTTTTCGTGAAAAGTTAAAGTGGGAGGACAATAGAACTTTGATAAGGTTAAAAGAACCTTAGCTATATGTGTAGAGTTGCGCAGCACCGAAAAGTGTTCCGGAGGCAGCAATAATGCTCATGGCTCACGTGCCTCAAAGGTTGTGGTCACGGAGGTCTAAGTTTCTATTGAAACAAGTAGGTCGAGTAAACAATCAAATACTAAGATTTGAGGGTTGAATCATTATTTGAGAATAATGAACGGACTACATGCAAAGAAGCGATGATGGGCCCTGACTCCGTCAAATGGCTTGAAGCCATAAAATCCGTGATAGTTCCATACACGAGAAATCAAGTTTTGAACTTGAAGGACCCTCGAGAAAGGTGTAAGACCTTACAGTTGTGTTTGGATCTATAAAGAAGTAGACATGGATGTTTCACATCTATGAAATAGTCGACATGTTGGGAAAGAGTTCACAACAATGTTCAAAGATTGACTATGACAAGATTTGATCTTTCATAGCGATATTTAGTCTATACGGATTAATATAGCAACCACTACATATAATTTTGTTATGTGGTAGTTGAATAAACAAAACAAGTTCTTCTAATAGAATTGTTACCTAGGACGTGTGCATGACATGGTCCAAAGGGTTTTGTTATTTCAAAGGATGCTAAAAGCATATGCAAACTTCAATGGTTAAAGTAAGCATAGCGGAGTTGGAATCTTCACTATGATGAAACTGTTAAAAGAGTTTAATTTCATCGGAGACAATGAAGATGCTTGCATTTGCAAGAAATTAAGTGGGAGCGCTAAGACATATTTCTAATACATTATGTGGAGGACATATTGTTGATTGGAAAAGATGTATATTTTATTAACACATATTAAGAATTTCATCCCGATGAAAGACTTAGGCAAAACCCAAATATTTGGCATCAATAGATGCTAATATGGTTGTGCCAGAAGTACATAGACGAGATATTGAATGAATTCAATATAGAAACTACAAGAAAGGTTCTTGTTGCACAGAAAGGATTGAAAGAGTTCAATGTTGATGATATATTCAAGTGTATTGGCACTTGGTAAGTGAAACAAAGATTCAAGTATAGATTGATGCTTGATGTATGAAATCACAAAGAGTGTTTATATCAATCATACTGTGATATGTACAAATCCAGATATGTCCTATGCTCTAAATGTTATGAGCATATACCAGAATGATTCATACGATGATCATTGGGCGATAGTAAGGATATTCTTATGATCTTTTGGAAGAACTAAGAGTATATTATTTGTAGAAGTGACAAATAGATGGTTAGTTCATTGTAAAAGTACTACATTGATACTAGTTTTGTCACAGAGTACAAATTAAGTTTATCTCAATCTAAATTAAGGGTGGCACAATATAATGGAAAGTGAGTTCCATAATGGATTTGGATGAGTTCCAAAGTTAAGACATTGTGACAGATACTTCAACAAAAGGCTAAGTATATGACTGCTATTATAGCAGCAAAAGAGGGCATTTGTGTCAAGTAGTTTGTTATCAAACTAGGTGTAGTTCACAGCGGGATAATACTATGAAGATATATTGTGCGACAATATTTTCAACATATTTTAACCCCAAAGAACTAAAGGTCACACCGAAAGACCAAATTATACAAAGCCATCTCATTAGAGAATGAGTGATGCGTAGAGACGCAAAGACATGCAATTACACACGGACCTGGAAGTGTCAGATCCGGAGATCAGTTGACCACTAGCAATCGTGTACATGCAACACCGGAAAGCCATAGGTGTTGAATACACAAAGGTTTGAAACTAGATTATTGACTCTAGTGCAAGTGGGAGACTGTTGGAGATATGCCCAAGAGGCAATAATAAAGTGGTTATTATCATATCTTCACACTTATGATAAATGTTTATATTCATGCTATAATAGTATTAACAAGGAAACATTAATACTTGTGTGAATTGTAAACTTAAATTGAAGTCCCTAGTATAGCCTCTATACTTCACTAGCTTGTTGGTTAATAGATGATTGTGGTTTCCCTATCATGAACATTGAGATGTTATTAACAACAAGATCATATCGTTAGGAGAATGATATGGTGGACATACTCCTATAGATAAGCGTAGCATAAAGATCAAGTCATTTCAATAGTTCAATTGCTATATGCTTTCTGATACATAGTAACCTAATTCCTTCGACCATGAGATCATGCATATCACCTTTGCCGGATGGATGCTTTGATGTCATCAAACACCACACCGTAACAGGGTGGCTATAAAGGTGGCATTGAGTGTTCGGAAAGTATTGGTTGAAACACATGGATCAAGAGTGGGATTTGTCCATCCATATGACGGATAGATATTCTCTGGGCCCTCTCGGTGAAATGTCATCCAATTAGCTTGCAAGCATGTGACTGGGTCACAAGGGATCACATATCACGGGAACGAGAAAAGAGTACTTATCAGTAACGAGGTTGAACTAGGTATGTAGAGATACCGACGATCATAACCTCGGATAAGTAACATATCGTGAGACAAAGGGAAATTGGTATCGTATGTAAGTGGTTCATTCGATCGCAATGTAATCGTAGAAATATGTGGGAGCCATATGAATTTCCAGATTCCTCTATTGGTTATTGTTCGGAGAAGTGTCTCGATCATGTCCGCATAATTCACGAACCGTAGGGAGACACACTTAAGGATTCGACGTTGTTTGAGTAGTTATGGTATTATGAGAAAGAGACCGAATGTTGTTCGGAGTCTCGGATGGGATCCGGGATATCACGAGGTGATCCGGAATGGTCCGGAGAATAAGATTCATATAAGGAAAGTACCGTTTCGGAGTTGGGGAATGGTTCCGGTGTTTTCATCGGGAACATTCTAGAAAGTCCCGGAATGTCCGGCACTCCGGAGGGGGAAAGGGTACATGAATGTGTCATTATAAGTTGGAATGATTGCATCATGTACTAGGTGTCTTCGCTGCCCAAAATAAAGGATTTATTTAAAACCTAAATTGAAAAGTCAAACGGCCAGTTTGAAAGTCAAACGGCAATTTTGGGAAGTGGGAGGAGAGGAGGAAACCGAGTTGGGGAGGGAGTCCTCCTCCCCAAGCCGGCGCCCCACCAAGCCGAGTTGGGGAGGGACTCCCCTCCCTCCCCTTGGCCGGCCAGCCCCTCCCACCTATATAAGGAGGGGCAGGGCTCCCCTCCTAGTACACACAACTTCCTATCCTCTAGATCTAAACCCTAGATCTAAACCCCGGTTTAGAGCTATTTCGGTTTAGAGCCTTCTAATTGGTTTAGAGCCCTCTAATTGGTGTGTCTAATTACTAGACCACTAATAGCCTCTCTCATAAGCTCCACCATACTCGCACCGGCTTAAGGCGAAGCCCTGCGGGATCTCCCCTCTACTTCCGGTACCACGCCGTTGTGCTGCCGGAATCGCGAGGAGAGTGCTACAACCTCCGCTGCCTGCTGGAACAAGGGAGAGGAAGGTCTTCGTCGAGTACCGAACGTGTGACCGACTGCGGGAGCGCTGCTGGAACGTGGCGCTGGAAGGATCGTCTACGCGATCTTGAGATCGGAAAGAGTACGACTACATCACCCACGAGAATCTGCTCTCGTTAAACACTTTGGAATCTTCGAGGGTGAGTTATTCCATCGACTCGTTGCTACAATCTAGTAGATAGATCTTGGCTTGTTTGTTTGTATGCGATAGAAAATTTTTGTTTTCCATGCTACGAACCCCTACATCAAGTGCTTTCGCTTCATATAGTTGATTAATCTTCTTTAGCTTGCTAAGTGTTGTGTGGGTGAACCTGTGCTAATGTACCGCCCCATCCAAGACTAATACATACTTGTGATTATACCCCTTGCAAACATCCGTAAGTACAAGAAAGTAATTAAGGTAGAAACCTAACCACATCTTTAAACTCTAAGACCCTTACGTCCCTTGTGCAATGGTTTCCTAAAGGGGGTTCAGGTTTCTCTCACTCTAGTAACCCCTATGATTAGTAGCCAAATACACAATGCATTCCCCTAGGCCCATATAGGTGAAGTGTCATGTAGTCGACGTTCACATGACACCACTAGAAGAAGTACACCACAACTTAAATAACAATCTATTGAATCTTTCTCAACACAACTCCACTACTAACAACAAGACTTCTCCCATGTCCTCAAGAACAAAACGAACTACTCACAAGACATCATATGGATCATGATCAGAGATGGAATAATGATGTATAACAATCTGAACATAAACAATAATTCAATGGTTCACTCAATAGAATCAACTACAAAGAGTAATCAACACCGGGAAAGTTTCCCCTATGAACTATAGCAAGATTCAACCAATTGTTACAGAAATATGGAGATGGTGATGAGGGGTGCTGATGGTGATGATGGTGGTGATGATGATGATGATCCCGATGAAGTCCAGCTTGATGGTGGTGTTGATGGCGACGATCTCCTCTCTCCGGGAAGGAATTCCCCCGGGAGAAATCTGTCTGCCGGAGAGATCTTTCTCTCTCGGTGTTTTCTGCCCCGCAGAGGCGGCGGAATCTTTCTGTGGTTTCTCCTCGAGTCTTAGGGTTTCGTGGGGATGATATACGTCAGAGGGGAGAGGCTGGAGTGAGCCAGGGTGGCCACACCACTCCCAGGCGCGGCCTAGGCCTGCCCGTGCCATGGGGTGGTGTGGGCCCCCTATGGCCCACCTCCACTCCATCTTCTGGCATCCCGAGTCTTCTGGAAAAATAGGATTTTCCGTATATTTTCCTGGATTTTCTGATCTTCGCGAATTTTGCCTCCAAACAGCACCTTTTCCATCAGAATCCTGATTGCAGCGGTCCATGCTCCAAAAGTCATCAACCATGCAAAAATAGATGAAATAACATAAGTATCACCTCTCAATACGAAATATATCAATGAATAATAGTGAATTAAGACATAGAATAGTGATGCAAAATGGACGTATCAACTCCCCCCAAGCTTAGACTTCGCTTGTCCCCAAGCAAAACTGAGCTCAATAAACATGACCTCAGGTTTATGGAGTGAAGAGTCGATAAAAGAATACGGACAAAAAGCATCACATTCATCAAATACATAGATCATAATAGTAGACACCTCACTATTATATAACTCATCTTGTAATGAGTAAAGGAAACACAATAAAGATACATAAAGTGAATCATAATTGGTAATGGCAAACTTAGCTCTTGGTCGAAGAATAGTTGATAATTTGCTGGAGTTCACAAATAGCTGGCTTTTTCAATGATAGATTTCAAAGTAGTAAACATCAAGATAAGAGCAATGTGCAAAACAAGGAATATAAGAAACATGATTGAATAAATCATCATATGAATGAATGAAACACAACAACTCAAAATAATTGCTGAGATAGAAGGGAGTAGGTTTACTGACTCAACTACAAAGTAAAAGAAATGCCCTTCAAAGAGGGAAGCAGGGATTACAAGTCTCATAAAGAGCTCCCAAAAATTATGATACTTACTAGCTTTCAGCTCTCATTGCCCCTATCATAGGCATCTTTAGGTGATTAAGGTTAAAGTGACACAACTAAGAGGATATGCTTGACAAGTTATAAGTTGAAATCTCATGCCCCTTACTTATGAGTACCGATCCTCATGCTACTCAATTTCAGTCACGAGCAAGCGCTTGTCATTGTAAATACATGCGTATCATTGAGAATCGCCAACGGGGTACCCCTTGCACATGACACAGGAGCTATCCCGTAATCAAAATGACAAGGCAAGCAGACAGTGAGCATCTCAGCGATCTTTTTATTTGCTATTTGCATAGGTTTTTATTGATGATGCTTCATAGAATGCTCACTATAGTTATACTGCAAGTTTCCACCATGATTAGGCATGGCTTAGGCTAGCGGCCCAGGCGTTTCTCTAACACACATATAAACTCCATGATCTTACAAGTTCCACTTTTATTTCACACCGTCGGGATCCATAAGCAAAAGAACATGATATCAACTAGGTACAAGTACCAATGAGGTGTTGAAAGCGGTCCCCATGATACATGGTTCGGCTAACTTCAACTCATAAAGCGCAAGCATATACGCAACAAAGAAGGACCCAATGGTTCAAGTTTATTAAATGCAAGAAAGTAAAGTGTGCCATCAAGTTCGTGAGAGCTTTAATCACTAATTTTCACATAACAAGTTTAATTTGGGAGGTAGATAAAACAAGAATTTACTTGGAATAGCAATAATGCTACTAGGTGGGTATGGTGGACACAAATGGCAAAGGTTTTGGTTTAAAGGAGGTGGATGCATGAGGAGAATACCCTCTCAGTACAGGTTTTTGGCTAGCAAGGCTGGGTAGCAAGTATAAGAGTTGAAGGAAACAAACAAACATACAAGTGATAAAGACAAACATGCAATCTTCCTTGGAAGCACTAAAGATCTTAACTAGAGAATACTAGACTTATGAGCAAATCAAGAAAGAAAGATGATGAAATAATTTTTCTTTAAGGTACTTTTATCTTTTTCATTCAACTCTCAAAAATAGTGTTGCTACTGACCGAGCCAGGTTTGCCAAAACCAACTAAATTAACTCAATGATCCCAAAGTGATACCAATACTAACAACAAGATCAATCATATAACCACGAATTGAAAACTAACATAAGCTATGCAAAAGAGTGAATGATAGAACTTCTCATTAATATTCCATAACAGAAACTCGCACCATGGGATGCAAATCTAATGAGAGAGGGGACACTTCCATAATGCAAAGCATACTACAAAATAACTCCTCTATTCATGATATGACTCTACTAATAAGGTAAAAAGATAGAAGATAGTGATATGCGGCACTCCCCCAAGCTTGGAATAAACCAAGGGGATGCCAAACCTGATGACGAATTACTCCTTCGGTGGTGGTGGTATCTTCTCATCTTTGTCCATCTTACAGGGTAAAGGCTTCCCATCAACAAAGGACATCATGGTTTCCAACATCCTGAAACTTGCAGCAGCACTTATGCGTTTAAATCTAGCCTCAAACTCACAGTTTTGATTTTGAACATCATAGTGTTGGAATTATGCCCTAGAGGCAATAATAAAGATGTTATTATTATAATTCTTGTTCATGATAAAGTTTATATTCCATGCTAGAATTGTATTAAGCGGAAACTTTAATACTTGTGTGGTTTGTGAACAACACCGTGTCCCTAGTACGCCTCTATGGACTAGCTCATTGATCAATGATGGTTAAGGTTTCCTAACCATAGACATGAGTTGTCAATTGATAATGAGATCATATCATTGGAGAATGATATGGTGGATAGACCCAAACTAAGCGAAGCAATTAGATCGTGTCATCGTGTTCGTCTTTGCGAAGTTTTTCTTATGTCAAATATTGTATTCCTTAGACCATGAGATAATACAACTCTCTGGTATCGGAAGAAAGCTTTGAGGTCATCAAACGTCATCCTATGAGAGGGTGATCATAAAGGTGTCTCTCAGGTAATCGGAAAGTATCTGTTGGGTTGTATGTATCGAGATGGGATTTGTCCCTCCCAAGTCGGAGAGATATACTTCGGGCCCACTCGGTAATCGATATCAACACCGCTTGCAAGCATGTGGTTAAGGAGTTAATCACAAAGTGATATCGGATTACGGAACGAGTAAAGTACTTGCTGTGAACGAGATTGAACTAGGTATGACGATACCGACGATCCAATCTCGGGCAAGTAAAATATCTCGAGACGAAGGGAATATATATATGGGATTGATTGAATCCTGGCATCGTGGTTCATCCGATATGATCATCGATGAATGTGTGGGAGTCAATATGGGTGCCCAGACCCCGCTGTTGATTATTGATAGAAGATCATGTCTGCATATTCTCGAACCCGCAGGGTCACACACTTAACGTGTCTCGACGCTAGGATAGATTGGATAATTGGTTTATGAATTTTTGTTCGGAGTCTCGGATGGGATCCGGGACATCACGAGAGGTTCCGGAATGGTCCGGAGAATAAGATTCATATAAGGCAGTGCAGTTTTTGGAGTTCGGAATTGTTCCGGATTAATCGGTATTGTACCGGAAGCTTCTAGAACCTTCCGGAAGGGGGCCAACGTGGTCCCACCTTCCAGGAGGGGGCATGGGCCTATGAGGGAGTGTCCTGGCCGCATTGGGCCAGGGGCACAAGGCCCCATAGGGCCTAGCCGATCCTAGATAAGTTTAAATCGTTTAAACTAGAGATAAGATAGGGTTTCTAGAAGGGAGAGTTTAAATCGTTTAAACTAGAGATAGGCTTGGAGGATGGGCAAGGGCTGGCCGCACCCCCCCCTCTATATATAGAGGGCTGGTGCGCCCCCTTCCCCCTAACCGACACATCTCCCTCCAAGCCCTAGTAGCCCTGCTGTCTTCCTCTCTCCCTCCCGACTGTTTACAGGCGAAGCCCTGCTGCAGAAATTCTCCACCAAATACACCACGCCGTCGTGTTGTAGATCCAATCCATCTCTCCACCATACTTGCTGGTCCAAGGAAGGAGGAGACGTCGAGGTGCTGCACGTGTGCATCTCACGGAGGCACCACCACTTGTGGTGCTAGATCGGATCGGATCGCGAGGAGGAGAAGCGAGTACGACTACATCACCCACGTTCCGACGAACGTTCCGCTGTGCGAATCTTCAAGGGTATGAAGATCTAATCCAATCTCTCTCGTTGTTTGCATCTCCTAGATTAGATCTTGGCTTTCCCTCTGTTCGCTTCCGTAGAAAACTTTGATTTACTATGCCGCGAAACCCTTCAGTGGTATCAGAG
Source organism: Avena sativa (assembly GCA_916181665.1). NCBI lineage: Eukaryota > Viridiplantae > Streptophyta > Magnoliopsida > Poales > Poaceae > Avena > Avena sativa. Next base: position 631,788,187 of record OV702288.1, read on the forward strand.
CTAGATCTATGCGTAGATGTGATTCACGAGTAGAACGCAACATGGTTGTTGCGGGCGTTGATGTTTTTTGTTGCAAGCCTCTTGTTTGTGTTCTTATTATGACGCAGGATAGTGAGATTGAAGCGGTCCAGGCCAACCTTACGCGACGTCGTTCGCGAGACCGGCTCCACACTTGACGTGTGGCTTGTTCCACACATGCGGCTGGTGGATGTCAGTTTCTCTCACTATAGTTGTCATGGGATTAACACCGGAGTTCGGCAACCATAATATCACCGTTGTGGCTTTCCGTAGGTAAGAATCGTTCTTAGCATCTACTCCCATAAGCCACGTAAAACATGCAACAACAAAGTAGAGGCGTCTAACTTGTTTTTGCAGGGAGTGTTTTCTGTGATATGGTATGGCCCAAGATGTGATGTGTATAATGTATGCGATGATCATGTTTTGTAATGTTTCACGACTTGCATGTTGATGAGTACACAACCGGCAGGAGCCATATGGTTGTCTTTATAATTGTGTATGACCTGCGAGTCAACTTCTTATACGCCATGTAATAGCTTTACTTTATCGCTAAGTAGTTAGCAATAGTTGTAATTGCTATTCATGGTGGAGGCAATCATGGTGAAGTGATGGAGATCATGCCGGAACGCACAAGATGGAGATCATTGCGCGAAGATTGGCTATACCATGTCACATAAAGTTATATGCATGTGATGTTTATCCTTTTATGTATCTTATTATGCTTAGATCACGACGGTAGCATTATAAGATGATTCCTCACTTAAAGATCAAGATAAAAACTGTGTTCTCCCCAAGTATGCACCGTTGCGAAAGTTCGTCGTGTCCAAGCATCACGTGATGATCGGGTGCTATAGACTCTACGCTCACATACAACGGGTGCAAGCCAGTTTTGCACACGCGGAAATACTTGGGTCTAGCTTGACGAGCCTAGCATGTACAGACATGGCCTCGGAACACAAGAACCGAAAGGTTAAGCATGAGTCATATGAATGATATGATCGACACTTCGTTGTCCACCATTGAAACCACATCTCTTCTCGTGAAGATCGGATTAGGTATGGTGAATTTGGATCGTGTTCACTAAACAACTTGAGGGATGTTGAATTTAGTGGGAGTTCATCTAGTAATTTGATTAAAAGTTGAACTAGTTATCATGAACATAGTCTAATTTGTACTTGCAAATATTGTAGATCACATGGCTAAGTCCAACTTCAACTTCAACGTTTTTGCTGAGAAAGAAAAGCTTAAGAACAATGGGTCTAACTTCACCAATTGGTTCCGCAATTTGAGAATCATTCTCTCTGGCGGTCAAAAGGACTATGTCCTTGAGAAAGCGTTAGGTGACGCCCCTGCTGCAACTGCGCCGGCTGATGAGAAAGCTGTCTATCAGTCGCGCAAAGATGATTATGGTGTGATTAAGAGCACCATGTTGTTTGCTATGGAACCGGAACTTCAAAATCGTTTTGAAAACTATCCCGGGCCCTTTGAGATTCTCGAAGAGTTGAAAACCATGTTTCAGACTCAGGCCCGTTCTGAGAGATATGAGATCTCCGAGAAGTTCTTTAACTGCAAGATGGAGGAAGGGAGTTCCGTTAGTGAGCATGCCATTAAGATGTCGGGCTACACTCAACGCCTTGAGCAACTGGACTGCAAGATTCCAGAGGAGCTCAAGATTGACAGGGTTCTGCAATCACTCCCTCCTAGCTACAAAAGTTTTGTAGTGACTCATAATCAGATTGGTTCCACTGATACGATCACCGAGCTCTTCGCAAAGCTGAAGGCTGCGGAGGTGGACATCAAGAAGGATAATCATGTGTTGATGGTCAACAAGCCCTCCTTTAAGAAAGGTAAAGGTGCAAAGAAGCCCTTCAAGAAGGGCGGCGGCAAGCGCAATGCCCCTGCTGAGAAGAAGCTCAGGTCTGGTCCAAAGCCGGAAACTGAGTGCTTCTATTGCAAGGACAAGGGTCACTAGAAGCGCAACTGTCTGAAGTACTTAGCGGACAAGAAGGCTGGCACCATCAAATGTATATTTGATATACATGTTATTGATGTTTTCCTTACTAGCCCTCGTTGTAGTGCCTGGGTATTTGATACCGGTTCAGTTGCTAATATTTGTAACTCGAAACAGGAGCTGCGGAATAGACGGCGGCTTGCGAGGGATGAGGTGACGATGCGCGTTGGCAACGGATCAAGAGTTGATGTGATGGCCGTCGGCACGCTCTCCTTAGTTTTACCTTCGGGATTAGTTTTAAACCTTAATAAATGTTATTATGTGCCTGCGTTGAGCATGAACATTATTTCTGGATCGTGTTTATTGCAAGACGGTTATTCATTTAAATCGGAGAATAATGGTTGTTCTATTTATGTGAGTAACATCTTTTATGGTCATGCACCTCTTGTGAGTGGTTTATTTCTTCTAAATCTCGAAAGGGATGAAACACACATCCATAACATTGAGGCTAAGAGATGCAAAGTAGATAGTGATAATACTACTTATTTGTGGCACTGTCGTCTAGGTCATATTGGTGTAAAGCGCATGAAGAAACTCCATTCTGATGGACTTTTGGAGTCTCTTGATTTTGAATCATTTGACACATGCGAACCATGCCTCATGGGCAAGATGATCAAAACCCCGTTCTCCGGTATGATGGAGCGAGCAACGGACTTGTTGGAAATCATACATACCGATGTATGCGGACCGATGAGTGTTTCGACGCGCGGTGGATATCGCTATTTTCTCACTTTTACCGATGACTTAAGTAGATATGGGTATATCTATTTAATGAAACATAAATCTGAAACGTTTGAAAAGTTCTAAGAATTTCAGAATGAAGTGGAGAACCATCGTAACAGAAAGATTAAGTTTCTACGATCCGATCGTGGGGGCGAATATTTGAGTTATGATTTTCTCACGCATCTCAAAGCAAGTGGAATCGTTTCACAACTCACGCCACCCGGAACACCACAGCGCAATGGTGTGTCTGAACGCCGGAATCGAACCCTGTTAGATATGGTCCGATCGATGATGTCTCTTACTGATTTTCCTTTATCATTTTGGGGTTATGCATTAGAAACCGCTGCATTCACTTTAAATAGGGCTCCATCTAAATCCGTTGAGACGACACCGTATGAACTATGGTTTGGTGCTAAACCTAAGTTGTCGTTTCTTAAAGTTTGGGGATGCGAAGCTTACGTCAAGAAGTTGATGCCGGACAAGCTCGAACCCAAAGCGGAGAAATGCGTCTTCATAGGATACCCTAAGGAAACTATTGGGTATACCTTCTATCACAGAACCGAAGGCAAAGTGTTTGTCGCAAAGAACGGTTCCTTTCTTGAGAAGGAGTTTCTCTCGAAAGAAGTGAGTGGGAGGAAAGTAGAGCTAGACGAGGTTATTGAACCTTCTCTTGAATTGGAGAATAGCGCAGCACCTGAAATTGTTCCAGTGCCACCTGCACCAACAATAGAGGAAGCTAATGACAAGGATCATGAAGCTTCAGACAATGCTGCTACTGAATGTCGCAGGTCGACAATGTCGCGTGCCCCTCCTGAGTGGTACGGCAACCCTGTCTTGACTGTCTTGTTAGTAGAAGACAGTGAACCTACGAACTATGAGGAAGCGATGATGAGCCCAGACTCTGAGAAATGGCTAGAAGCCATGAAATCCGAATTGGGATCCATGAGCGAAAACCAAGTATGGACTTTGGTGGACCCTCCTAGCGACCGAAAGGCCGTTGAGTGCAAATGGATCTTCAAGAAGAAAACGGACACGGATGGTAATGTTACCGTCTATAAAGCACGGCTTGTTGCGAAAGGTTTTCGACAAGTTCAAGGTGTTGACTACGATGAGACTTTCTCTCCCGTAGCGATGTTTAAGTCCATTCGGATTTTATTAGCAATTGCTGCGTTTCATGATTATGAAATATGGCAAATGGACGTCAAGACTGCTTTCCTCAATGGCAACATTGATGAAGAGTTTGTATATGATGCAACCCGAAGGTTTTGTCGATCCTAAGGATGCTGATAAAGTATGCAAACTTCAGCGTTCCATTTATGGACTGAAGCAAGCATCTCGGAGTTGGAACCTTCGTTTTGATCAAGTGATCAAGAGCTTTGGATTTGTTCCAAATTGCTACGAAGCTTGCATCTACAAGAAAGTGAGTGGGAGCTCGGTGACGTTTCTGGTACTATATGTGGATGACATATTGATTATTGGAAATGACATCAACATGCTTAACGATGTGAAGAGTTATTTGAACAAGTGTTTTTCAATGAAAGACCTAGGTGAAGCTGCTTATATATTGGGCATCAAAATCTATAGAGATAGACAAAGACGCCTGATAGCTTTAAGCCAAAGTACATACCTAGACAAAGTTCTGAAAAGGTTCAGAATGGATAAGGCATTGAAAGGTTCAGTGCCTATGTTGTCAGGTAAGATATTGAGCAAGGCTCAGTGTCCAGCTACGGTAAATGATAGGGAAGCTATGAGCAAAGTGCCTTATGCCTCGGCCATAGGTTCCATCATGTATGCCATGCTGTGTACTAGACTGGATGTGTCCAATGCTCTTAGTTTGACGAGCAGATATCAAAGTGATCCAGGAGTGGAACACTGGACAGCCGTGAAGAACATCCTAAGGTACCTAAATAGGACTAAAGAAATGTTCTTAGTCTATGGAGGTGATGAACAGCTCGTCGTAAAAGGTTACGTCGATGCTAGTTTCGACACCGACAAGGATGATTGTAAATCTCAGACAGGATACGTGTATATTTTGAATGGAGGAGCTGTGAGCTGGAAAAGCTGCAAGCAAAGCGTGATCGCGGGATCTACAGTAGAAGCGGAATACATGGCTGCTGCAGAAGCGTCAAGTGAAGGATTTTGGATCAGAAACTTCATCACTGAGCTTGGCGTGGTTCCAAGTGCATTGGACCCACTGGAGATATTGTGTGACAACACTGGCGCCATAGCACTTGCTAAGGAACCAAGATATCATCCAAAGACCAAGCATATCAACCGCAAGTTTCATATAATCTGAGATTATATAGCAGATGGAGATCTGAAGATCAGCAAAGTACATACAGATCTGAATGTCGCAGATCCATTGACTAAACCTCTTCCACGTGTAAAACATGATCAGCACCTCAGTGCCATGAGTGTGAGATTGTTACCAGATGTAAACTAGATTATTGACTCTAGTGCAAGTGGGAGACTGTTGGAATTATGCCCTAGAGGCAATAATAAAGATGTTATTATTATAATTCTTGTTCATGATAAAGTTTATATTCCATGCTAGAATTGTATTAAGCGGAAACTTTAATACTTGTGTGGTTTGTGAACAACACCGTGTCCCTAGTACGCCTCTATGGACTAGCTCATTGATCAATGATGGTTAAGGTTTCCTAACCATAGACATGAGTTGTCAATTGATAATGAGATCATATCATTGGAGAATGATATGGTGGATAGACCCAAACTAAGCGAAGCAATTAGATCGTGTCATCGTGTTCGTCTTTGCGAAGTTTTTCTTATGTCAAATGTTGTATTCCTTAGACCATGAGATAATACAACTCCCTGGTATCGGAAGAAAGCTTTGAGGTCATCAAACGTCATCCTATGAGAGGGTGATCATAAAGGTGTCTCTCAGGTAATCGGAAAGTATCTGTTGGGTTGTATGTATCGAGATGGGATTTGTCCCTCCCAAGTCGGAGAGATATACTTCGGGCCCACTCGGTAATCGATATCAACACCGCTTGCAAGCATGTGGTTAAGGAGTTAATCACAAAGTGATATCGGATTACGGAACGAGTAAAGTACTTGCTGTGAACGAGATTGAACTAGGTATGACGATACCGACGATCCAATCTCGGGCAAGTAAAATATCTCGAGACGAAGGGAATATATATATGGGATTGATTGAATCCTGGCATCGTGGTTCATCCGATATGATCATCGATGAATGTGTGGGAGTCAATATGGGTGCCCAGACCCCGCTGTTGATTATTGATAGAAGATCATGTCTGCATATTCTCGAACCCGCAGGGTCACACACTTAACGTGTCTCGACGCTAGGATAGATTGGATAATTGGTTTATGAATTTTTGTTCGGAGTCTCGGATGGGATCCGGGACATCACGAGAGGTTCCGGAATGGTCCGGAGAATAAGATTCATATAAGGCAGTGCAGTTTTTGGAGTTCGGAATTGTTCCGGATTAATCGGTATTGTACCGGAAGCTTCTAGAACCTTCCGGAAGGGGGCCAACGTGGTCCCACCTTCCAGGAGGGGGCATGGGCCTATGAGGGAGTGTCCTGGCCGCATTGGGCCAGGGGCACAAGGCCCCATAGGGCCTAGCCGATCCTAGATAAGTTTAAATCGTTTAAACTAGAGATAAGATAGGGTTTCTAGAAGGGAGAGTTTAAATCGTTTAAACTAGAGATAGGCTTGGAGGATGGGCAAGGGCTGGCCGCACCCCCCCTCTATATATAGAGGGCTGGTGCGCCCCCTTCCCCCTAACCGACACATCTCCCTCCAAGCCCTAGTAGCCCTGCTGTCTTCCTCTCTCCCTCCCGACTGTTTGCAGGCGAAGCCCTGCTGCAGAAATTCTCCACCAAATACACCACGCCATCGTGTTGTAGATCCAATCCATCTCTCCACCATACTTGCTGGTCCAAGGAAGGAGGAGACGTCGAGGTGCTGCACGTGTGCATCTCACGGAGGCACCGCCACTTGTGGTGCTAGATCGGATCGGATCACGAGGAGGAGAAGCGAGTACGACTACATCACCCACGTTCCGACGAACGTTCCGCTGTGCGAATCTTCAAGGGTATGAAGATCTAATCCAATCTCTCTCGTTGTTTGCATCTCCTAGATTAGATCTTGGCTTTCCCTCTGTTTGCTTCCGTAGAAAACTTTGATTTACTATGCCGCGAAACCCTTCACATAGAACTATGCTTGCAGTTCGTTGGTTGTTTGGCAGAGTGAGAGGACTTTGTCTTTGAGTTCAGCAGTCTCCTTCTGGTGCTCGGTGATGAGTTCGGAACAAATCTTATAGATGATATCCACTTCGCGCTCCGCCATCTTCCTGTACCTAAAGACTTCATGCTCCAGTGCTTCCATCCTGTCCTCCAGACTTCCTTCACCTTTAGGGCCTTCAATATCTTTAATCCGGACCTCTCCACCTTCAAGCAACAACTCCTTGGGGTGAATCTTCAATTCTCTCATGTATGGGTTGATGATATCTTCTAGGGAATCTCCCTTGGATGATCCAGAGGAAGACATTGTGGCTCCAAATCTATGATTCTACCTGGCAGAAACAGATCGAAACAAAAGCATGACGAAAACACGATATACAAACCTCGGAAGATCCGGGGGGTTATATATTACGAAGTTTCTCATCAAAAGGAAGGTACTGGGAGAAAACGAGTCAGCGGCGGAGTCCTGGGTGGCCTCACCACCTGGTGGCGCGGCCAGGGGTGGGCCCGCACCATGGGGTGGTGTGGGCCACCCTGGCTCTGTTTCCGTCCCTTTTTCGCTTCGTAGCTTTCCTTATTGACTGAAAACTACAAAAATATAGTTGGATTGTATTTTCGCGGAACTTTTCTTACCAGAACTTTTACCTAGTTGGAAATGGACTCTACAGGTCTCTGAATTTGGTCCTCAATGAATTTCTCTGGAGTTATAACTTGAAAGGCATCAACATCTTCATTGTAAGAATCTCCAGCAATATAGTGTTTGAGTCGCTGTCCATTCACTACTTGTGTAGTATTATCTTTTAGAGAAGAAATTTTTATTGTTCCTGAACGGTATACTTCTTCAATGATGAAAGTCCTTCCCATTTTGATAGTAGCTTACCTGCAAAAAATCTGAGACGAGACCTATATAATAGAACTTTCTCACCAACATGAAATTCTCTCTTAAGTATTCGCTTGTCATGCCATCTTTTAAATTTTTCCTTAAAGAGCCTAGCATTCTCATAGGCTTCACTCCTCCATTTATCTAAAGAACTTAAGTCAAATAATATTTTCTCACCAACGAGCTTACAATCTCTATTTAGTTCTTTCACTGCCCAGTAAGCCTTGTGTTCTAATTCTAAGGGTAAGTGGCAAGCTTTCCCATAAACCATTTTATAAGGAGACATTCCCATAGGATTTTTATAAGCAATTCTATAAGCCCATAAAGCATCATTCAACTTCTTAGCCCAGTTTTTTCTAGACCTATTAACAGTCTTTTGCAAGATAGATTTAATTTCTCTATTTGATAACTCTACTTGCCCGCTAGTTTGGGGGTGATAAGCTGAAGCAATTCTATGATTAACATCGTATTTAGCAAGGGTCTTCCTAAACTGCCATGAATGAAATGAGAACCCCCATCAGTCATGAGATACCTAGGCACTCCAAACCTAGGAAAGATAACATCTTTAAGCATTTTTAGAGAAGTTTCCCCGTCAACACTTTTTGTAGGAATGGCTTCTACCCACTTAGTAACATAATCTACAGCAACAAGAATATGAGTGTAGCCTTTCGAAGGAGGGAAATGACCCATAAAGTTAAATCCCCAACAATCAAAAGGTTCAATAACTAGAGAGTAGTTCATAGGAATTTCATTGCGTCTTGAAATATTACCAACACGCTGACATTCATCACAAGATAAAACAAATTTTCTTGCATCTTTAAAAAGGGTAGGCCAGTAGAAACCTGATTGTAGTACCTTTTGTGCAGTTCTATCTCATGCATGATGTCCTCCATAGGCGCTACCATGACATTTACGCAATATCTCTTTTTGCTCATATTCTGGAACACATCTTCGCATAATACCATCAACTCCTTCTTTGTATAAGTGTAGGTCATCCCAAAAATAATGCCTCAAATCATAAAAGAACTTTCTTCTTTGCTGAGCTGTAAAAGTTGGAGGCAAATACTTGGAGACAATAAAGTTAGCATAACTAGCATACCAAGGGCTTCCTCGAGAGCTCACCCCTACCGCGGCTAACTGTTCATTTGGGAAACTATCATTAACAGGCATATGATCAAAAGAGATGTTTTCCAAGCGAGATAAATTATCAGCTACAGGATTTTCAGCACCCTTCCTATCTACTATGTGTAGATCAAACTCTTGTAAAAGCAGTACCCATCTAATAAGCCTAGGCTTAACGTCGTTCTTTGTCATAAGATATTTAATAGCAGCATGATCAGTATGAATGGTTACTTTTGAGTCCACAATATAGGGCCTAAACTTATCACAGGCAAAAACAACAGCTAGAAATTCCTTTTCAGTAGTGGCATAATTCCTTTGAGCAGCGTCTAGAGTCTTACTAGCATAATGGATAATGTTTAACTTTTTATCAATGCGTTGCCCAAGGACAGCCCCTACAGCAAAATCACTAGCATCACACATTATTTCAAAGGGTAAACTCCAATCAGGTGGTTGAACAATAGGGGCTGTAGTTAAAGCCTTCTTAAGAGTTTCAAAAGCTTCCTTACAATCATCATCAAAAACGAAGGGTACATCTTTTTGAAGAAGATTAGTAAGGGGTTTTGATATCCTAGAAAAGTCTTTAATAAACCTTCTATAGAAACCAGCATGACCAAGGATACTACGAATACCTTTGATGTCTCTTGGGCATGGCATCTTCTCAATTGCCTCAACCTTAGCTCTATCAACTTCTATGCCTCTTTCAGAAACTTTGTGACCAAAAACAATCCCTTCATTAACCATGAAGTGGCATTTCTCCCAATTAAGAACAAGATTAGTTTCTTCACATCTCTGCAAAACTTTATCAAGGTTGTGCAGACAATTATCAAAAGAAGTTCCATAGACAGAAAAGTCATCCATGAACACTTGTACAATTTCCTCACAAAAGCCATGAAAGATAGCAGACATGCACTTTTGGAAAGTAGCAGGAGCATTACATAAACCAAAAGGCATACGTCTATAAGCATAAGTTCCATAAGGACAAGTAAAAGTAGTTTTTTCTTGATCTTATTGTTTAACAGCAATTTGAGAGAAACCAGAATAACCATCAAGAAAACAAAAATGGGTCTTTTTAGACAACCTTTCCAACATTTGATCAATAAAAGGAAGCGGGTAGTGATCTTTCTTAGTAACTTTATTGACGTTCCTAAAATCGATGCACATCCTATAGCCTACCACTATTCTTTGAGGAATAAGCTCATCATTATCATTAGGGACAATGGTAATACCTCCCTTTTTAGGAACACAATGAACAGGACTAACCCATTCACTATCAGCAATAGGGTAAATAATACCAGCATCAAGGAGTTTCAATACCTCATTCCTTACCACTTCCTTCATCATAGGATTTAAACGTCGTTGGTGCTCCACTACTGGCTTCGCATCTGGTTCTATGTTGATAGAATGCTGACATATAGTAGGTGAAATCCCTTTCAAATCATCTAGAGTATAGCCCATAGCTCCTCGGCGTTTCCTCAAAACCTCCAATAATCTTTCTTCTTCCTCCCCTGAAAGTTTAGCGCTAATAATAACAGGATATATCTTTTTATCATCAATAAAAGCATATTTAAGATCATCAGGGAGAGGTTTTAGATCGAAAACAGGATCCTTTTTAGGTGGCATCGTGGTACCCAAGTCTTCTACAGGCAAGTCGTGCTTAAGCATCATAGGTTGATCACGGAGAATCATGTCAATCTCGTTCCTTTCTTCCATGAAGATTTCACTTTCATGTTCTTCCATAAATTGCTGCAAAGCATTGTTAGGAGCAAGAGAAATAGAAGCAAGTTGTTCAACCCTAAAATCCCCATTATGGGTTTCCTCTTCGCAAGGTTCTTTAGCAAATTTCGAAAAATTAAACTCATAAGATTCCCCATCAAACTTAGTCAAGATTTTCTCCCTCTTGCAATCTATAATAGCTCCACAAGTACTCAAGAAAGGTCTATCAAAAATGATAGGGTAGGTTTTACAAGCAGCTGAACCAAGTACTAGAAAATCAGCAGGGTACTTAATGTTACCGCAAAGAACTTCCACGTCTCGCACAATACCAATTGGAGAGATGGTCTCTCTATTAGCAAGGTGAATAACCACATTAATCTCTTCCAACTCGCAAGGACTGATTTCATGCATAATTTCTCTGTAAAGCTCATAAGGAATAGCACTAGAACTTGCACCAATATCACATAAACCATAATAGCAATGATCACCAATTCTAACACAAAGCACAGGAACACTAACCTTTTAGTTCTATTGGGATGTGAAACAATATTAGAAGCATCCTCACAAAAGACTATGTGCCCATCTTCTACGCTTTTAGTGACAAGGTCTTTCACAATTGCTACCACAGGTTCAATGTTTATTTGTTCATCAGGTTTTACAGTTCTCTTTTCACTTTTGGTGATTACATTAGTTATCATAGGATGGTCCTTTACCTTTTCGGGGAAGGGAATCTTCTCGATAAAAGGTTCGGGTAAGATAGGGTCAATAATGCAATACTCAGCACTTCCAATAGGAGCATAGTCGACAATATCTTTGTAAGGTGCATGGTACTTGTTCCATCCCCTTTTTGGAATTTCGATATAGGAAGCAAAAGCTCTAAAGCAATTCATAATAACTTGCCAATCAAGACCATAAATATTACTAATATTTTGAAAGTCATCAGTTCCCATAAAAGATTCAATGCATTCATAATCATAATTTATACCTGACTTTCTACCTTTGTCATTCTTCCAAGCTTCAGCATTGTCTTGAATACGGTCCAGAAGATCCCATTTAGCTTCTTCTTCCATGCGAGTGAATAATCCAGCACAAGAAGCATCCAATAAATCCTTGTCATGTAGAGGGAGCCTTGCATAAAAGTTATTGATAATAATATTGTTGGGGAGCTCATGAATGGGACATTTGAGCATTAGTAACTTCAATCTCCCCCAAGCTTGAGTTGTACTCTCTCCATCAAGAGGCCAAAAGTTGTATATTTTATTCCGATCTTTATGAATCTCACTAGGAGGATAAAACTTTGAATAAAAGAGAGGCACTATTTCCTCCCATTCCAGAGCTTGACCATTCTTCAGCAGCTTATACCATTCCTCAGCTCTTCCTTTCAGTGATAATGAGAATAACTTCTTCTTAACTTGATCTGTAGTAATACCTGCACACTTGAACAACCTGCATAATTCGTGTATAAAGAGTAAATGATCACCGGGATGGACAGTTCCATCCCCAACATAGTAGTTATCCATAACACGATCAATAATTCTTGTAGGTATTTTGAAAACATCATTCTCAGCAGGTGGTGTCTTATCTACTACCTTAGAAGTGGTAGTAGCATTACCAAATAAGAAACTCAGCGAATTATCCATAACGAAAATAAAGCAACTAACAGAAGTAAACAATACTCACAGTAGAAGTTTCCTTTACCAGTTCCACTCTCCAATAGCGCTTCACTCCCCGGTAACAGCGCCAGAAAATAGTCTTGATGACCCACAAGTATAGGGGGTGTATCGCAGTATTTTCGATAAGTAAGAGTGTCGAACCCAACGAGGAGCAGAAGGTGCTGGCTAGTGGTATGGATCAGGAATTCTCTGCAAATACTTAACAAACGGATTTTTAGGGGTTTTCGATAAAGCAAGTAAACAAAGTACGAGTAGATAAAAGACAGTAGGAATAAATACAGCAAGTGGCCCAATCCTTTATGCAGCAAAGGACAAGCCGGTTGTATTATTTAAGATGACCAAACGTTCTCGAGGACACATGGGAAGACTGTCAAGTGCTTTCGCTTCATATAGTTGATTAATCTTCTTTAGCTTGCTAAGTGTTGTGTGGGTGAACCTGTGCTAATGTACCGCCCCATCCAAGACTAATACATACTTGTGATTATACCCCTTGCAAACATCCGTAAGTACAAGAAAGTAATGAAGGTAGAAACCTAACCACAGCTTTAAACTCTAAGACCCTTACGTCCCTTGTGCAATGGTTTCCTAACGGGGGTTCAGGTTTCTGTCACTCCGGCAACCCCTACGATTAGTAGCCAAATACACAATGCATTCCCCTAGGCCCATATAGGTGAAGTGTCATGTAGTCTACGTTCACATGATACCACTAGAAGAAGTACACCACAACTTAAATAACAATCTATTGAATCTTTCTCAACACAACTCCACTACTAACAACAAGACTTCTCCCATGTCCTCAAGAACAAAACGAACTACTCACAAGACATCATATGGATCATGATCAGAGATGGAATAATGATGTATAACAATCTGAATATAAACAATAATTCAATGGTTCACTCAATAGCATCAACTACAAAGAGTAATCAACATCGGGAAAGTTTCCCCTATGAACTATAGTAAGATTCAACCAATTGTTACAGCAATATGGAGATGGTGATGAGGGTGCTGATGGTGATGATGGTGGTGATGATGATGATGATCCCGCTGAAGTCCAGCTTAATGGTGGTGTTGATGGCGATGATCTCCCCTCTCCGGGAAGGAATTGCCCTGGCAGAAATCTGTCTACCAGAGAGATCTTTCTCTCTCGGTGTTTTCCGCCCCGCAGAGGCAGCGGAATCTTTCTGTGGTCGCTCCTCGAGTCTTAGGGTTTCGTGGGGATGATATACGCCATAGGGGAGAGGCTGGAGTGAGCCAGGGTGGCCACACCACTCCCAGGCGCGGCCTAGGCCTGCCCGCGCCATGGGGTGGTGTGGGCCCCCTGTGGCCCACCTCCACTCCATCTTCTGGCATCCTGAGTCTTCTGGAAAAATAGGATTTTCTGTATATTTTCCCGGATTTTCTGATCTTCGCGAATTTTGCCTCCAAACAGCACCTTTTCCATTAAAATCCTGACTGCAGCGGTCCATGCTCCAAAAGTAATCAACCATGCAAAAATAGATAAAATAACATAAGTATCACCTCTCAATATGAAATATATCAATGAATAATAGTGAATTAAGACATATAATAGTGATGCAAAATGGACGTATCACCTGCCCACCACTTTGGCTCGAGTCAGCTTCTTTGGATTCACTGGTGAGAAGCCATTATCCTCCACAATCCTCATCAACTTGATGGAAGAGTTAGAAATATGAGACCTCATCAAGTATTACCAACTAGGAAAGTTCAATGCATCTAACATGGTTGAGGGCCTTGTGGATTTATATGAGGCATGGGGATAGATGGGTCCAGAGTGTAACAACGCGGTGGGGGAATCACATTGTAACCACCCAGACCATCATACCAATATGGAATGACGACAACAGCTCGAGCTCATCGTTGGTAGGGATAAGTTCAAATTCTCCCAATTCCTTTCAAGGACTAGGGTTTGCTTCCAATTTGGGATTTTTTGGTTTGGCCTCGATTCAACTATATTTCTTTGCAATTTCTTGTCTGTTAGGATCTGACGGGCATAAACTATGCTCTATACTTGATCAAAGACCCCACATTTCATGGGATAGCAGTGGATGTTCCTAGGTCTGTCGCGTCCACAAGCTTGAGACTATCAAGTGTGTTGCATTTGAAGGAAGCAACACAGGCTGTAGATTCTACCTCTATTTTGTGCAGAATGTAAGTCTTAATTTCTGATTTATCTCTTATTATCCCATCCATGGTAAAACTTAACTTGTTACTTATTCAACACTATTGTTGTTACTACTAGTGATTTGTAGCAAGAATGTGTTGGTGTATTTTGCAGAACATCACAAACTATGGGTTTGTGGCTTGGTTGGATAACAAATGGAATAAACATGCAAAAGTGTAGTAGGAAAACTTTGGGGAATGTATCATTACAACAACACCACAATAATCATTGAGAGGAATGATGATGCAAAGTTGGTGAAGCAATTAGATGATGAGAAGAATAAGATTGAGAAGAAGTGCTCTAGCCTCTTAGCTGTTGTGAAGAAATCTATGGATGAATCTAAGAAAAGGGTTGTGGATGAGAACTTGGTCAGGCTTAAGGACAATAGTGGAAGAGTTGATGAGGGTTTGGTGGCGAGGAATAAGGAGAGGAATTTGCAGAAGATTGAAGTGTTAAAGAATAAAGTGAATATGCTGAAGCAGATGTAGAAATCTCAACACAGAGATAATGAAGGCCCAGCAAAAGAAATGGGATGATGAAAGGGAGGCTATGAAGGAGAAAAATAAGAAGGTTGAGTACATGTTCTTTGATATGCTCAAAACTACAGAGGCTAACAAGGATAAGTTTAAGAGGATCAAGGCAATATGTGATAAGTGATTTCTAAGTTTCTATCATCAGATACACGTCCTTAAAACTTTTGATTAATTGTATATTTTAATGAGGGGGCATATACTAACCCTTCGTGTGATGGTGAACTTGCGGCGGTAGGATAACACTCTTGGACGTGGTGGCAATTGGACACCATAGTGGTAAGATCTAGGATAAACTTGTGATCCTCTTTTAGAAATGATCATGCATCCCTCCCTTAGTTTACGATCTGATGTGAACTTGTCATCATTTGTTATGAGTTTAGTGGAAAATATACATTGACATGATATGCTCACCATATTTGGATCTTCGTAACCATATGTAAACTCATGTAGGCATCAAACACCTTGCATTGCTCAGCTTAAAAGAGTTTTGTGCAGTTTATCAAACAAAATAGGGATAGGTACCCACCCCATGCAACCAAAAAAATGTGAGCAACCAAAGGTAGTGAAGAACATGACTTTTAGGCCGTTTATCCGGCTCTTGCCCCAGTATATGAAAAAATATTGCATGCTACCAATGTGTGATTTGGTATCATCATGATATTAATATATTCCTTGAAAAATACCTACTAAGGTTCTAAGGTGCAAATGGGCTCCTACTTCGGTTGATCTATGTGAATTGAGCTGTCTCTATAGATGACACGCTACGATTGTTGTGCTTACTCGATATGTTTGTTTGACTACACTCCAAGCACTGCACTTTCGTTCACAACTATCTCCTGCTCTCTCTGGTCCATATTAATGGCCTCAACTTTGTGTAGATATGAATGCGTCTAGATTAACTTTGTGTACATATGAAGCGCATTTAATTTAAACAATCTTTTTTGAGAGAATTAATTTAAACAATTAACTACAGTAGATATATACAAATTTATGAGAGCATTAATATGGACCGGGGAGTAGAAATAAATACAGTAATCTTCGGTAACACCTCACGTGAAACATATGATTCATCCATACACATAATCATAAGCTAGCAACCGTAACGTAAGTCCGTATTTCCTGCTTATTAACTCCACTTTTCACACTGCAGGGCGTTTATCTCCTCCACAGCATGTAAATTCGTATTAATTTTCTGCTCATTAACTCCGTATTATTTTTCTGCTCATTAAGTCTCCACAATTCCAGCACGGTTCACACGGCGGCCGAGGCAAAAGGCAAGGCGTTTCTTACCGCGCTAGCCATCTAGCGAGCCAGCCAGCCAGCCCCGTCGTCCTCACGCTCTCTGCGTGAAGGTGAAGGCGCCTCACACAAACGGGCCTCCCGAACCGACCCCCCTCGCGGTGCAACCGCATGTTCCCGGGGATCGGCAGATAACCGGCGTCTTTTTCATCACGCGCCGGCGCATAAATCACCTTGTTCGGCAGCTGCCCAGGAGCAAGCAGCCACACACATCTCCCTCTCTTCTCATGCGTGCATGATAGGTAGTAGCTTCTGGTGTGCCCAGATTGCGCAATGATGGTGCGTGTCCGGCCGTGCGATCCTGGTTACTGCATTGATTGATGGTAGCATCCTGTAGTGAGTGAGATTAATTGTATCACGTGTTTGGTTTGTCGTTGTAGGCGCAGCCGCAGCTGGAGAAGAAGCTGCTGCCGCGGGGGAGGGCGCCGCTGACGGCGAAGGCCGTGCTCGCGCTCTGCGTTGCGAGCTTCGCCGTGGGGCTGCTGCTCAGCGGCCGGGTGTCGCTTCTGCCGTCGGCGTCGGCGTCGGGCAAGGTGAAGACGACCTCTGCTTCTGGATGTGACGACAGCCTTGTAAGTGCATCGATCAATGCCAACTCTCTCCGCAATTCTGCATGTGCATCGATCTATCGCTCTGTGCTAACTGCATCGTCTGCTTTGCTGAACTTACAACAGTGTTGTAAGTTCAGCGCGCAAACATAAGATTAATTTACAGCTAGCTGTCAGCGCGCAAACATAAGATTAATTTACACGCATCGATCTGGCATCAACGCGACGAACTCCCATCTTATGTTTGCGCGCGTACGTACGTGCAGGGGAGAAGCTGAGGAGGCTGGAGAAGGAGAAGGGGATCGTGATCCGGTTCGTGATCGGCCGGAGCGGGACGGCGGGCGGCGGGCCGGCGGACCGCGCCATCGACGCCGAGGAGGCGGAGAACAAGGACTTCATGCGGCTGGACCACGTGGAGGGGTACCTCGAGCTGTCCTCCAAGACCAGGATCTACTTCGCCACCGCCGTCGCCACCTGGGACGCCGACTTCTACGTCAAGGTCGACGACGACGTCCATGTCAACCTCGGTACGTGCGTCTGACAGCTAGCTGCTGCATGTCAGGATGTTTTTTTTTTGTTATAATTTCCTGATGATCGAGTTGCCCATTTGTGGTGATCTTATTTGCAGGGATGCTGACAACTAGGCTGGCGAAGTACAGGGCGCGGCCGAGGGTGTACGTCGGCTGCATGAAGTCCGGGCCTGTTCTGTCACAAAGGTACGTGAGGGAAATCATGCCAAAACTCACACCCCAATGGCCCAATCTGAAAAGTTCTGCACACTGATTCCTCATTCATATCATTATTCTGGATTGCAGAGGAGTGAAGTACCACGAGCCAGAGTACTGGAAGTTCGGGGACGTCGGCAACAAGTACTTCCGCCACGCCACCGGCCAGATCTACGCCGTCTCCAAGGACCTCGCCGCCTACATCTCCGTCAACCAGTAAGCCCCCCCGCCCCGGCCGGCACGTTCGCCTTTCTTCTTTTAGATCGTAATTCGTGCCGTGCGATACCAATCTGACGATGTTTCTTCAGGCCAATCCTGCACAGATACGCGAACGAGGACGTCTCGCTGGGCGCGTGGCTCATCGGGCTGGAGGTGGAGCACGTCGACGACCGGAGCATGTGCTGCGCGACGCCTCCAGGTCTGGCTAAGAAACCCATCGATCTTGGGTCGAGTACAGTTTGCGATTTTATTTCATCTTGTTTTGCCATCAGCGGCTGTGCGTTTTGTAGACTGCGAGTGGAAGAAGCGGGCCGGGAACGTGTGCGCGGCGTCCTTCGACTGGTCCTGCAGCGGGGTCTGCAGGTCCGTGGACAGGATGAAGCTCATCCACAACGCCTGCGGCGAAGGCCAGGAGGCGCTCTGGAGCGCCGCGACGTGAGATCGACCAGTGCATCGGCAGCGCCCGGGTCGATGCACCGTTAGTGTAGCTAGGAGCTTGATTTGGAACAACCTGATCGACCCGAATGCGTGAGCGAGATGCGGGATACATCAACCGATTTCTTGTGAACTCTGAATGTATTGACTGATGGAATGCGTGGGCGAGTGACACCTCTCGGCTTGTGTATGCAAGAAGTTGCTCGTCCTCCTTCTGCTCCTTGAGTTAGCAAAGCTCTGTTATAAAAAAAAGAGTTAGCGAAGTGTCATGGCTTTGGACTCTCTAGCGTAGCAGACTTCCAACGGAGCTGGGCCATACAAATGTTTCAGCGGTTCATTTTGGACAACTTTTAAAAAACTGATTTATTATTAGATACAACCAGATCATGGGGTAATTGTACCACGAATGCGGAAAGAATATAACAAAGAGGAAAATACAATTAAAACATAAGCCTCCAATTTCTCGCCAAAGTCATAGCTGAATTCTCGTCGTTGCACCATCATAACTCTCACCGATGAAAGAGGCGAGAGATTCACCCTAGAAAATACAAGCAAAAACCTGTAGAGGACAATTTAAGTAGATCAACGCGTGCGATGGGGATTGACAATAGAGCCAAGCATATCGGTGAGAGCACCGCCCCGGTCTAGACAGGCAGCCACGCTAGTATCGTCAAAAGAGGCTCATGATCTTGCTAGTAAAGGCTCGAAAGAATCAGTTGTTGCCAACAGACCGATGGAGCCATACCAATACATGACAACATGACTACCCCGTCGTCCACACAGATCGACGGGGACAAAACCTCTGAAGCTCCTCGGCAACGCTAAACCAAGTATCATCAAGACAGGATCAAATCTAGAGGACTTTTATCGAGATACATCGCCATTAGCGCCTGAGCGACGTCCCTGCGACAGTAAAACCAAATGATGAAACCAAAAGGAACCCTGTTTTTCAAGGGAAAAAGGAAGAAAACACTTTAGTCAAAGGGTCGTTAATCATGAGAATTGCCACTTCTATGATATTGGCCACGGTATTGCACAAATCACCACTTCGACAACAATTTATTCAGATTTCACCATGTCTTGCTCTAATCTGTTGCACACAACTCTAATATAAATCGTTATTGTAATATACAATAGTTCAAGCAATTCAAAATGAGTACAAAATATATTTGTGCATTACATTCATATATGATATGATTTCTAAGTGTATTCATAAGCATAAGTCGTCTTGTAAGGAATGATAACAGTCATCACTGAACATGTGATTCGGTTGTGGGGTCGTTCTTTACAGCTTGTCCTTAGTCGTAAGTTAAGCCCGATACATAACCTAGAAAAAACGTGGGAGTCAGCAGATGATGAGGTTCCACGTACTCATCATGGGCATGGAAATGTGATTTCCTACCACGGTCTCGGCCAAAGAGCTAGGCGAGTCAGACTGACCCAAAGTCGAGTGTCATATGCGCCGACTCGAGCAATGAAATCATTAGACCTGAGTCAATCGCACGATCCAAGTTATGGATCATCCGACTTAGATTATATCAAACGATGTTGCGTAACTAGGCAGTTGTAAAGGCCGAGTTTTGGCCGACTGAGAATCAAGTCGTGTGACGTGGATGTCCAAGACAGGATTTTGTCTATCAAACTGAAAGAGATATTCTTTGGGCCCTCTCGTGATATGATTCGTAAGTATGGTCATGCGCGACTCAGTTAAGTATTAACCGAGTCGAATGACTAAGATTAGTCGGATGAATCACATATGATGGATCGAAAAGAGAGTTGGGCTATGAAAGTGATGGCATCAACTCCCCTATAGCTTCACAAAGTATATTGTGAGTCAAAAGGGAAAGGTCATATTGGAGACTTATGGTACTTAGGAGTGAGCATGTTCTGCAAGGAGTCGTTGCCGACTGATTTACTGCGAGTCGGAATCCAATCGTGTCTGGGTCACCATGAGCCCATGGAGTCATACACTTAAGAGTATGAAGCGAGTAGAATATGATCTGACTAAGAGTGAGTAGGCTAGGTTGGACCTAAGCCAGATTAGGACTGGGTCAACGAGTTGGACTCATACTGACCAATTTAGGGTTTCAGTAAGTAGGCCACAAGTATTGCTGGGTCCACACTTTCTCCTTTGTATATAGTGGAGGCGCTAACATGCCACAGGCATGGTGAGACCACTCACATGTGTTGGGGACCCTAACGCCTCCACTCGGTCTACGTCGTCGTTATGGATCTAGCAGTCCACAGCTGGAGCTCCTCCTTGTAAGTGTGCATACCAGCAGAGGTGCAGCACGATCAACATTCCGATGTTTTGTTGGGATCGGACGGAATCAAGTACTGCACTTCCCCCACGCGCTACATCGAATTCCACACATGCGCATCTAGTGGTAATCCTCGTGGCTTTATACCACGGATGGATCTTGCACTAGTACAAACGCGTGACTTAGAGACGTCAATTCCCCATAGACCTCAACCGGTTTCTCGTTCCGGCTCAAGCGCATAGCTTTTAAGAGGACACCACTTGAACCGGTTTTTCTTTGCGACTCTAAGATATGAGACCTCAGACGGTGCAAAAAGGAAAACACCTCTAAGATGTACGAGATGGAGACAACCCATATTTCGGACCGCTTGGAAGAACTCCTCAATCTCAGACGGTCTATATTAGGGACCGTCTCCAATAATCAGGTGACCGGAGTCGGATTATAACAAAGACCGTCTCCAGAACTAGTGTGCCTTGAAGCAACTTTTTAAAGTGGCCGTCTCCAGTGTGTGTAAATCATTTTAAATAGTAGCATGCTAATTCGAACTCGATCATAGCTGACATGACACATAATCATGATTTAACAACCAGATAAACATATTAACTCGAAATTAATTATAGCAGCGAGTCAAAAAAATACCATTATATTAACAATTAACATTAGCCCAATAGTTGGGGAAATCCATACGTATTTAGTCATTACTTTAGAGCAGTGCATACAATGTTTAGTGCATATATACAAGAAGCATAATTAGTACTCGAGTAGTTATGGACCGTCCGATGGAAGTTTATGAACTAGAATATGTACCTCTGCATTATCTATTTCATTAAAGCAAAAAAGGACAATGATGTCCTGCTTTAAGTTGAAGCTTCTCACGACCTTATCTCATCCAGATGTCAAGATTGCATTTGACCGACCAGCTCCCATCTTCATCATAATCATCTTTTTCTCCTTGCTTCATTTCCCAAACATGGACATCAATTGGTTTCTTTAGATATTTTTTTGTGAACTCAGCTCCAAATATCTTCGCAAGTACAAAGAGTTGAAGAATTCGCATGCTTTGATTACTGGAAGTATTTAAATATCACATGGTAGCCTGTGAATCATGTGTTAAAGAATATATCATCTTACCAGCATACACTTCTTTTCCATGATAGATGAATAGGGCAACCTATAGACATAGTACTTGATTTTTGGTGAAAATTCGGGTTCACACTAGTCTAGAAGAAATTCTACATGAACTTTTTTCAGATACATGTCGTTTCCAACAAGACTATGCTTATCAAAATCAGTATTCCCCTTGTGTTGAGGCCCTGATGCAATAACACATACAAATTTTAACACGGTGGAATAATATTCATGTGTCTACAGTCTAAGCACATATAAATTTAAAACAGATCACTGGAATTTTGATTTTTTTTATACATGTAAGCTCAAGCCTCTCGGTGGGCTCTTTTGATGACTGGAATTCAAAACTGCTAGAGCTAATGGGAACACTGTCATCGCTACAGAGCACTGATACATTCCAAATGTATCTATAATTTTTGATGTTCCATGCTTGGTTTTGTCCACTTTCTTCTGTTTTGTCTACACTTTGGAGTACTTTTCATATGATTTCTTGGACTAACCTATTAACAAGAGCCTCAGTGCCAGCTGCCTGTTTTCTGCTGTTTTTGGTTCCAGGAAAGTCAGAAAATTAATATTCTCGGAATTGGACGGGACAAAAGCCAAAGTGCCTATTTTTCTGGAAGTCATCAGATGCCAGAATACGAGACGGAGAGGGGCCAGGGGGCCACCACACCACCTGGCCGTGTGGCCCAGCCTAGCCCGCGCTAGGGGGTGGTGTGGCCGCCTCCGGCACCCCCTCGGCCTCCCCTTCCGCCTATAAGATGCCCTCGGGACGAAAACCCTAAGTACCTGATCAAAAATCCACGAAAGAGTCTGTAGCCGCCATCATCTCCATCCCTAGATCGGGAGGGATCTGAAGCTCTTCTCGGCACCCTGCTGGAGAGGGGAATTCACCATGGAGGCCTTCTTCATCACCATGCAAGCCTCCGGTGTGATGCGTGAGTAGTTCATCCTTGGACTACGGATCCATGTAGTAGCTAGATGGCTGGTTCTCCTCCTTTGTGCTTTCATGTTTAGATCTTGTGAGCTCCGTTCATGATCAAGATCATCTGTTTGTAATTCTACATGTTGTGTTTGCGGGGATCCGATGGATATTGAGATTCTATTTCAGATTGATTATTGATTCTATCATGTCTTTGTTATTTGTGATCTTGCATGCTTTCCGTTGTTAGTAGCTATCTTGGCCAAGTAGATGCTAGCAACTCCAAGAGTTAGTATTTATGCTCGATAGTGGGTTCATGCCTCTGGTAATCTGGGGAAGTGGCAGAAATCTCTAAGGTACTAGATGTGATGTTGCTACTAGGGAGAAAACAACAATCCTTTGTTCATAGAACGATCGTATTGTTTACATTACACGCAACTCGTAAAGCAATAATCTGTTGCTTGCAACTTAACACTGGAGGGGGTTCGGATGATAACCTAAAGGTGGATTATTAGTCATAGATGCAGTTGGATGGCGGTCTATGTATAATGTTGTAATGCCCAATCAAGTTCCAAAGGAGTCAAGATGATTAGTATATGCATGTATTGCTTTCTCGATGTTTGTCAGTTGCCCCGCTGTTATTTTTTCACCCAGCATATTATCTATCAAGGAGAGCCACCTCTAGTGAACTATGGATCCCGGTCCTTTTCTTTTACATACAATCTATAAACTATTTACTGCTTTGTGTTTACTTTCTGCAAACTATTACTTCCTTCCATTCGATACGTTTAATCCTTTGTTTTCAGCAAAACATGATGAGATTGACTACCTCATCTCAAGTTGGGGACAGAGTTCTGTGGTTGTGTTGTGCAGGTCTCCACGTTGCTACTAGCATCGGTAGTGCGCACTGCCAAGGCTCAACTAGCAACACCTTTGGGGTGTTTCCTTGCTCCTACTGGTTCGATTAAACCTTGGTTTCATAACTGAGGGAAACTTGTTGCTGTGCTCATCATACCTTCCTCTTGGGGTTCCCAACGAGCTCTACATCAACACCGAGCCATCAAGTATTTTTCTGGCACTGTTGCTAGGGACTTGAAGAAGAAGAAGCTCCCACGTCAACCACGCGCCAGCAAACATTTTTCTAGCGCCGTTGCCGAGGAGTCAAGGACATCTTCACAAGGGGAGTCCCTGATAACCACTCTCTTTACTTTGTTATTTTTGTTTTGCTTTGTTTCTTTTTGCTTTGTTTGCTTGTTTCTTTATCAAATACACACAAAAATTAGTTTTACTAGTTTACTTTCTTATTCAAAAACACAAAAAAATTAAGGCTCCTTTAGTTGTCACCTCTTCCTTAGCTCACCATGTTGATCCCTAAATTCACCATGAAAGACCTTTCAATTGGTAGTGGTTCTATAATTGGGAAAGAATGAAATCTTTGGTAAAGAATTGTCCCACTCATGGACTAACTGCTTGGATGATCATTGATGACCCACAAGTATAGGGGGTGTATCGCAGTATTTTCGAGGGAAGTGAAACCCAATTTATTGATTCGACACAAGGGAAGCCAAAGAATATTTATAAGCTTTAACAACTGAGTTGTCAATTCAGCTGCACCTGGAAACAATCTTGCTCACAGCAGTTTATCAGTTGCAACAGTTTTGTAGTGGGAAAAGTAAAGCAGCAGCAGTAGTAAAGCAAAGACAGTAGTAACAAAAACAGTAACGGTGGGATTCAAGTGCGGTAGGCATAGGGTGTTGGGTCTGCAGCATAGAAAACAAAAAATTTCCTATGGTACGAACTACACGCCAAGATCTATCTACTAGGTACAAAGCAAACGGGTGGATATACATCCATAGAGAACTTACCCTCGAAGACAACGAGCTTTGTTAATGAGTAGGAACTCGTGGTTGATGTAGTCGTACACTTGCCGATCTCAAGATCGTGAGGAAGTCCGAGCGCCGCAACTCAGCAGCGCATCCGCACTCGCGCACACGTTCAAGCCACCGGACAACCTCCACCTCCTCGCTCCAGCGATCCAGCGGAAGCAGCAACTCCTTCCAGACGAAATGCCACCGGGAACATGTATCTCGCTAATCCGAGACCATGGGGAATAATTCTAGAGGGGGGGAGAGATCCTTCACAAGGAGGTGTGAGGATGAAGGAGGGAATGGGTGGCCTTTTATAGGAGGAGGGGGGTGCCCCCTCTCTCCATGGCCGGCGCATGGGGGGTGACCCCTCACCTCCCCCATTCATGTGGTGGTAACTCCTCCACATTAAAATGCCTCTTCACATTCCCTTTTAAAGTCTCCACTTTAAATGCATTAAGTTTCTCCAAATTTAATGCTCTCTCATTTAATAAAACCCTTTTATTAAATTTATTCAGAATTTTGTTAATTACTTTAATTAACAAACATTCACATATAGCCCCTTGCAATATTTCAATATCACATGCAGAACCACCTTCTGCAATTTCACCCGAAACAATTTCCGATTTCTATTGAAACAATTCCTACGCTTTGCAATTCTTTCGTCTGAAACATATGTGCTCCAAAATGGTGTCCGGTAACTCTTAAGACCCTTCTCCGATCAATAATCAGCAGCGGGACCTGGAGATCCGTACTGACTCCTACACATTCAACGATGACTCCTGTGATCGTGAGAACCTTTAACGCTTGTAACTAAATCCCTTTGTCTCTCGAAATATTACATGTCCGAGATTCGATCATCGGTATCTCCATACCTAGTTTGATCTCGTTACCGACATGCACTCTTTTCTCGTTCCCGTGATATAACATTCTAGTGATCACATCACTTGCTTACAAGCTATCCTAATGTGATATCACCGAGAGGGCCCAGAGTATATCTATCCGTCATATGGATTGACAAATTCCACTCTTGATCCATGAGCCTCAACATAACACCTTCGTCGCACTGAACCCATCTTTATAGTCACCCTGTTAGGGTGTGACGTTTGATGTTATCAAGATACTCTTCCGGTGTTAGCAATTAACATGATCTCATGGTCTAAGGATAAAGATTACTTCGTATGATGTTATAGCAATATAAACACAATGACTTGATCGTAATGATATACTTCGGATGAATGTTCATCACATCATTCCACCAATGGTGTGACCTTGTTATTAACAACATCCAATGTCCATGATCAGGAAACCTTGATCATCCTGTTAATCAACAAGCTAGTCTATAAGAGAGGCATGACTAGGAACCCTTTTTGTTTATTAAACACACATGTATTGATGTTTCCTATCAATACAATTATAGCATGCAAAATAAGCATCTATCATATACAAGGAATACATAATAACAACTTTATTATTGCCTCTCAGGGCATATTTCCTTCAGTCTCCCACTTGCACTAGAGACAATAATCTAGTTCACATAGTGATAAATCTAACACCGATGGAGTTCTGGTGTTGATCATGTTTTGCCCTAGGGAGTACTTTAGTCAACGGATCTGCTACATTCAGGTCCGTGTGCACTTTACAAATCTTTATATCTCCATCCTTGACATGCTCGCGGATGGAGTGAAACCGGCGCTTAATATGCTTGGAATTCTTGTGAGACCTTGGTTCCTTGGCATTGGCTATGGCTCCATTGTTGTCACAATAGATCACCATCGGGTCCAACGCACTGGGAACCACACCCAGTTCTGTTATGAACTCTTTCATCTAAACCGCTTCATGCGCCGCTTCTGAAGCAGCAACATATTTCGCCTCTGTTGTTGATCTAGCCACCACAGGTTGTTTGGAGCTCCTCCAACTAACTGCTGCTCCGTTTAAGAGAAATACGTATCCAGATTGAGACTTAGAGTCATCCGGATCAGTGTCAAAGCTAGCATCGACATAACACTTAGCGACTAGCTCTTCTTCACCTCCGTATATAAGAAACATATCCTTAGTTCTTCTCAAGTACTTAAGGATATTCTTGACCGCTATCCAGTGTTCCGAACTTGGATCAGATTGGTACCTACTAGTCAAACTAATAGCATGTGCCACATCCGGTCTTGTACATAGCATGGCATACATTATAGAGCCTATGGTTGAGGCATAGGGGATCTTATCCATTATCTCTCTTTCTTCCGCCGTAGCCAGACTTTGAGTCTTACTCAATGTCTTGCCTTGCAACATAGGTAAGAACCCCTTCTTACTTCCGTCCATATTAAACTTCTTTAATATCTTATCAAGGTATGTACTCTGCGATAGCCCAATTAGGCGTCTTGATCTATCTGTATAGATTTTAATGCCTAATATATATGAAGCTTCACCAAGGTCCTTCATCGAAAATTTGCTGTTTAGATAACTTTTAACACTGTTTAAAAGATCTATATCATTTCCAATCAATAATATGTCATCCACATATAATATCACAAATGCCACATTGCTCCCACTCACTTTCTTGTAAATACAAGCCTCTCCATAAGTTTGGACAAATCCAAACTCTTTGATCACCTCATCAAAGCGGAGATTCCAACTTCGTGATGCTTGCTTCAGTCCATAGATGGATCGCTGAAGTTTGCACACCTTATTAGCATCCTTAGGATCGACAAAACCCTTAGGTTGTATCATATACAACTCTTCTTCAATATTACCATTTAGGAACACAGTTTTGACATCCATCTGCCATATTTCATAATCGAAATATGCAGCAATTGCTAACATAATCCTAACCGACTTAAGCACCGCTACGGGAGAGAATGTCTCATCATAGTCAACTCCTTGAATTTGTCGAAACCCCTTTGCGACAAGTCGAGCCTTATAGATGGTCACATTACCATCAGCATCAGTTTTCCTTTTGAAAATCCATTTATTATCAACGGCCTTTCAGTCATGAGGTAAGTCCACCAAGGTCCAAACCTGGTTTTCGTACATGGATTCGATCTCGGATTTCATGGCTTCTAGCCATTTGTTGGAATCCGGGCTCATCATCGCTTCTTCATACGTCGCAGGGTCATCCATTTCATCAACCATGAAATTCACAACAGGATTGCCGTACAGTTCAGGAGCAGCACGTGTCCTGCTTGACCTGCGAGGTTCGGTAGTGTCCTCTTTCAGAGTTTCATGATCAATATCATTAGCTCTCTCTTCATTAGGTGAAGTCAACTCCGAAACAACTTCTGGAGCTGTGCTACTCGCCATTTCATGAAGAGAAGGTTCAATAACCTCTTCGAGTTCTACCTTCCGACTACTCACACCTTTCGCGAGAAACTCCTTCTCAAGAAAGGATCCATTCTTGGCAACAAAAACCTTGCCCTCGGATCTGTGATAGAAGGTATACCCAATCGTTTCCTTAGGGTATCCTATGAAGACGCATTTTTCCGCTTTGGGTTCGAGTTTATCCGGTTGAAGTTTCTTCACATAAACATCCCATCCCCAAACCTTAAGAAATGACAGCTTAGGTTTGTTTCCAAACCATAATTCATACGGTGTCGTTTCAACGGATTTAGATGGTGCCCAATTTAAAGTGAATGCAGCTGTTTCCAGTGCATAACCCCAAAATGAAGGTGGTAAGTCAGTCAGAGACATCATAGATCGAACCATATCCAATAAAGTACGATTACGACGTTCTGACACACCATTACGTTGTGGTGTTCCGGCAGGCCTGAGTTGTGAAACTATTCCACAGTCTTTCATATGTGTGCTAAACTCGTAACTAAGATACTCTCCTCCACGGTCGGACCGCAGAAATTTGATCTTTCTGTTACGATGATTTTCCACTTCATTCTGAAATTCTTTGAACTTTTCAAAAGTTTCAGACTTGTGTTTCATCAAATAGATATACCCATATCTACTCAAATCATCCGTGAAAGTAACAAAATAACGATATCCACCTCGCGCCGACACACTCATTGGTCCACGCACATCAGTATGTATGATTTCCAATAGATCTGTCGCCCGTTCCATTGAACCGGAAAACGGCGTTCTAGTCATCTTGCCCATAAGGCATGGCTCACATGTATCAAATGATTCAAAATCAAGTGATTCCAAAAGTCCATCAGAATGGAGTTTCTTCATGCGTTTAACGCCAATATGACCTAGACGGCAGTGCCACATATATGTAGATATATCATTCTCAAGTTTAATCCTTTTAGCATCAACATTATGAATATGCGTAATACTACTATCGAGATCTAACAGAAACAAACCATTCAACATAGGTGCATAACCATAAAAGATATTATTCATATAAATCGAACAACCATTTTTTTCAGACTTAAATGAATAACCACTTTGCATCAAACACGATCCGGATACAATGTTCATGCTCAGTGCAAGCACAAAATAACAATTATTTAGGTTTATAACTAATCCCGATGGCATATGGAGAGGCAGCGTTCCGACGGCGATCACATCAACTCTTGATCCATTGCCGACTCGCATCGTGACCTCATCCCTTGCTAGTTGTCGCTTGTTCCGCAGCCCCTGAACCGAGTTACATATATTAGCAACCGATCCCGTATCAAATACCCAGGTGCTACTGCGAGTACTAGTCAAGTAAAGATCAATAACATGTATATCACATATACCTTTGTTTGCCTTGCCGGACTTCTTGTCCGCCAAATACTTGGGGCAGTTGCGCTTCCAATGGCCAGTCCCCTTGCAATAGTAGCACTTGGTGTCAGACTTAGGGCCAGCTCGGGGTTTCTTTTTAGGCGTGGCAACAGACTTGCCACCCTTCTTTCCCTTGTGCTTGCCTTTCTTGTTCTTCTTGAAACTGGTGGTCCTATTGATCATCAATACTTGATGTTCTTTCCTAATCTCCACTTCTGCAGTCTTAAGCATTGACAGAAGCTCGGAAAGAGACTTCTTCATGCCCTGCATATTATAGTTCATCACGAAGCTCTTGTAGCTAGGTGGCAGAGATTGGAGAACACGATGTATACTTAAGTCAATGGGAATCGTTATTCCCAAGGACACAAGCTTATCGGCGTACCCAGACATTTTGAGTACGTGCTCACTAACGGAGCTGTTTTCTTCCATCATGCAGCTAAAGAACTTTTCTGTAGCATTATAACTCTCTACGGCAGCATGGGTATCGAAAATCATTTTCAATTCTCCCATGGTATCAAAGGCATTGCCATTTTCGAAACGCTTTCGAAGTTCTGGCTCTAGCCCATACAATATGCCGCAATGAACTAAGTTGTGGTCCTCCTGACGAGTTATATAGACGTTCTTTTCCTCATCAAGGGCATCAGGAGCTGGGGGGGCCTAGCGGCGCATCTAGCACATATTGCTTTCATGCAGCAGTGAGGAGAATCCTCAAATTCATAGCCCAGTTGGTGAAGTTGCTACCATTCGCAACAAGTTTCTCTTTCTCCATGAACACATTGAAATTAAAAGCAGGTGATGCCATCTACAACAGAATTTGTAAAGTATATTTAGACTAAGTTTATGATAGATTGAGTTCAACTAATCCAAATTACTAATGAAATCCCACTCAAAAACGACATCCCTCGTGTCCTTTTGGTGATTACATGAACCAAATCCACTACACCAAGTCTGATCATCACGTGAGTCGGTGTAGCTTCAAAGGCGAGCATCTATATGGGCATCATATCAACTATATGACTCATGCTTAACCTTTCGGTCCGTGTTCCGAGGCCATGTTTGTACATGCTAGGCTCGTCAAGTAAGAACCTTAGTATTTGCGTGTGTAAAACTGTCTTACACCCGTTGTATGAAAGCGTAGAGTTGAAAACACCCGATCATCACATGATGCCTCAAAACACGATCCACAAAACGGTGCATACTTAAATAAGAACACATTTTATCTTGATATCTAAATGAGGGATCATCTTATAATGCTACCAAACGCGCCAAACTAGCAGTATAAGATGCTAAGATCTAATGTGTGAAGTGAGGAGATATGGTCCATGCATTTGATCTCTATCATTTGCATCGTGGTATGATCTCTATCATTCCTTTGTGTGTAAGGCCAAGGTCTATGAAACTTACACGTTAAGTGAGTTGTAAGATTATCTATCATACATATACTTACAACAATACCATATCAAAACACTAGCCCAGCAACGATCTAAAGTAGACGCCTCTAATTTATCAATTGCAAGTTTTACGTGGCTTAGGGCTTTAGGAGATAGAACCTGTCTAACCTACGAACATGAACCACAACGAGGATAACCAAGTTATTAGCAACTCGTTGTAAATCAGATATTGACTATAGTAGGAGAGACAGACACCCGCCAGCCACTTATGCAAAACAAGTTGCATGTCAGTCGTGGAACCGGTCTCATGTACGATGACATGTAAGGTTGGTCCGGGCCGCTTCATCCCACTATGCCACCAATATCCAAAATACATAGAAGATGCAATAACATGATCATCATCGCCCACATATAAACATATGTGTACTACCCGTGCAAAGCACCTATGCATAGATCAGGCTCTGATACCACTGTTGGGTCCGCAGCATAGAAAACAAAAAATTCCTATGGTGTGAACTACACGCCAAGATCTATCTACTAGGTACAAAGCAAACGGGTGGATATACATCCATAGAGAACTTACCCTCGAAGACAACGAGCTTTGTTAACGAGTAGGAACTCGTGGTTGATGTAGTCGTACACTTGCAGATCTCAAGATCGTGAGGAAGTCCGAGCGCCGCAACTCAGCAGCGCATCCGCACTCGCACACACGTTCAAGCCACCGGACAACCTCCACCTCCTCGCTCCAGCGATCCAGCAGAAGCAGCAGCTCCTTCCAGACAAAATGCCACCGGGAACATGTATCTCGCTAATCCGAGACCATGGGGGAATAATTCTAGAGGGGGAGAGAGATCCTTCACAAGGAGGTGTGAGGATGAAGGAGGGAATAGGTGGCCTTTTATAGGAGGAGGGGGGTGCCCCCTCTCTCCATGGCTAGCGCATGGGGGGGTGACCCCTCACCTCCCCCATTCATGTGGTGGTAACTCCTCCACATTAAAATGCCTCTTCACATTCCCTTTTAAAGTCTCCACTTTAAATGCATTAAGTTTCTCCAAATTTAATGCTCTCTCATTTAATAAAACCCTTTTATTAAATTTATTCAGAATTTTGTTAATTACTTTAATTAACAAACATTCACATATAGCCCCTTGCAATATTTCAATATCACATGCAGAACCACCTTCTGCAATTTCACCCGAAACAATTTCCGGTTTCTATTGAAACAATTCCTGCGCTTTGCAATTCTTTCGTCCGAAACATATGTGCTCCAAAATGGTGTCCGGTAACTCTTAAGTGTGCCACCCTACGGTTCGCGAATAATGCAGACATGATCGAGACCCTTCTCCGATCAATAATCAGCAGCGGGACCTGGAGATCCGTACTGACTCCTACACATTCAACGATGACTCCTGTGATCGTGAGAACCTTTAACGCTTGTAACTAAATCCCTTTGTCTCTCGATATATTACATGTCCGAGATTCGATCATTGGTATCTCCATACCTAGTTTGATCTCGTTACCGACATGCACTCTTTTCTCGTTCCCGTGATATAACATTCTAGTGATCACATCACTTGCTTACAAGCTATCCTAATGTGATATCACCGAGAGGTCCCAGAGTATATCTATCCATCATCTGGATTGACAAATTCCACTCTTGATCCATGAGCCTCAACATAACACCTTCGTAGCACTGAACCCATCTTTATAGTCACCCTGTTACGGTGTGACGTTTGATGTTATCAAGATACTCTTCCGGTGTTAGCAATTAACACGATCTCATGGTCTAAGGATAAAGATTACTTCGTATGATGTTATAGCAATATAAACACAATGACTTGATCGTAATGCTATACTTTGGATGAATGTTCATCACATCATTCCACCAATGGTGTGACCTTGTTATTAACAACATCCAATATCCATGATCAGGAAACCTTGATCATCCTGTTAATCAACAAGCTAGTCTATAAGAGAGGCATGAATAGGAACCCTTTTTGTTCATTAAACACACATGTATTGATGTTTCCTATCAATACAATTATAGCATGCAAAATAAACATCTATCATATACAAGGAATACATAATAACAACTTTATTATTGCCTCTCAGGGTATATTTCCTTCATAGGGATGGATGGACGGGCGTTGCATGGACAAGACAATTCACATAGCAATCAGAACATAGGGCAATTGCAGATAAATAAGATAAAGCATCCAAGTACTAGACAATCCTAGGCATGTGTTCCATATATAGTCATACGTGCTCACAATGAGAACTTGCACAACATCTTTTGTCCTGCCAGCCCGTTTGCAGCGGGGCCTCTAGGGAACTACTAGAAATTAAGGTGCTCCTTTTAATAGAGCACCGGAGCAAAGCATTAACACTCTGTGAACACATGTGATCCTCACATCAAAGCCTTTCCCTTCCGGTTATCTCAATTTCTGTCACTTCGGGGCCATAGGTTCCGGACAACAACGTGTGTATACAACTTGTAGATAAGACCAAGAACAATACTATCATAATGAATCAATAATAAGTTCAGATTTGAAACCATGGCACTCGGGCCCTAGTGACAAGCATTAAGCACAACAAGTCGCAATAGTCATAAAGCACTAATAAAAGATACTAGGCACCATGCCCTAACAATCTGATGCCATTACATGAACGATCTCATACAATCCCTACCATCCCCATAGCCTACAGCGGGGGATTACTCACTCATAGATGGGGGAAACATGGATGGTCGATGGAGAAGCGATGGTGATGATGATGGCGATGATATCCTCCAATTCCCCGTCCCGACAGGGTGCCAGAACGGAGTTTCTGGTGCTGTTTCATGGAATCTGGTGGTGGCGGCGGAGCGGAACTCCTTCTGGAAAAACGTCGAACCCCCCGAAATTTTAGGTCAGAAGGCTCCTTATAGGCAAAGAGAGAGGCCGAGAGGGTGCCTGGGGGGCCCACACCACCCCCTGGCGTGGCCTGGCCTGGCCCGCGCCAGCAGGTGGTGTGGCCACCCCAGGGCTCTTCTCCGGCTCGTATTCTGGCTCCTGGAGTCTTCGGGTGAAATAGGATTTTTGGCATATTTTCCGAGATTTTTCCTGATAGTTGATTTTCTGCACAAAAAGTAGACACCAAGGCAATTCTGCTGAAAACAGCGTCAGTTCGCATTAGTTGCATCCAAATCACACAAGTATAGAGGAGAAACAATAGCAAAAGTGTTCGGGAAAGTAGATACATTTTGGACGTATCAATCATCCAAACTTTTTATGCAGGATTGAACTACTCTTCAAGGAACCTATTGGATTCTGCTGCTGGAGGTACCTTTATGACCATTACTTTGGGTGCTGCAACAAAACTTCTAGACAATATGATGGTTAATTATTCTGAATGGCATACTAAGAGAGCTCCACAAGGTAAGAAGGTAAATTCTGTTAAGGAAACCTCCTCCTTGAGTGATAAGATTGATATTATTATGTCTATGCTTGTTAATGGGAAAGCCCAAATTGATCCAAATAATGTTCCTTTGGCTTCTTTGGTTGCTCAAGAAGAGCAAGTTGATGTGAACTTCATAAGAAATAACAACTTTGGCAATAATGCTTATAGGAATAATTTTGGTAACAACAATTATAAGCCATATCCTCCCAACAATGGTAATGCTTATGGAAGTTCCTACGATAATAATAGGAGTGCACCCTCTAAACTTGAAGTTATGCTTAAAGACTTTATTAGTAAACAAACTGCTTTCAATAAAACTATTGAGGAAGAACTCTCTAATGCTGAAAGAAATATAGCATCTTTGGCTGAAGCTCAATCTTCTTTGAATAAAATGGATGCTAAACCTGAATCTAATGATAATCCCTTTACAGCTACTAATGCTATACAAGTAAGAATTGATGAAAATGTTAGACTATTAGCTGAATTACATGCTAAGTGGGAAAGAGAAGATGAAATTGCTAGAAACATTAGTGTTTCTACTATCACCACCACTAGTGTTGAGGCTAGTAATAGTTCTACTACTCTAGATGATAAATTTGATTTTGATCTTGATGGTTGCAACATCTCTGAAGTTATTAAGTTCCTACAAAAGCTTGCTAAAAGTCCTAATGCTAGTGCTATGAACATGGCCTTTACAAAACACATTACTTATGCTCTCATAAAGATTAAAGAAGAAAAGATGAAACATAAAGCTTCTATTCCTATAAAACAAGAAGATGGTTGGGAACCCATCATTAATATGAAAGTGAATGTCTTTGATTTCAAAGCTTTATGTGATCTTGATAGTAGTGTTTCTATTATGCCTAGAAGGATTTATGATATGCTTGATTTGCCTCCACTTGAAGATTGTTATTTGAATGTCCCACTTGATGATAATGCTAAAAAGAAACTCATGGGTGGACTTAATGATGTTCTTATTATGGTTAACAATGCCTATGTCCCTGTTGATTTCTATGTTTTGGATGTTGAATACAATGCTTCTTGTCCTATTACTTTGGGCAGACCTTTTCTTAGAATTGTTGGTGCCATTATTGATATGAAAGAAGGCACCATTAAATATCAACTCCCACTCAAGAAAGGTATAGAACACTTACCTAAGAAGAGAGAGAAGATTTCTTTTGCTTCTCCTATGAAAAAAATTGGTCTTAATGCTTCTTCATTTGAGAACACTTGATTCTTTCTTTGCTTCTTATGCCTAACTTAAAGGCGTTAAAGAGAAGTACTTATTGGGAGATAACCCAAAAGTTTTAGATGAGTCTTAGAAGTTAGTACCTCAGTAATAACCGCTCCTTATCCTTTTAATTTGCTTTTTGTGCCAAGAGTAACCTCTAATGAGAGAGAAGTAATGATTGGGAAAGTTGCTGTCCCGAAACAGATTTCTGTGCTTCACCATAAAAATTCGTGTAAAATCTCTGAACGTCATTTTGAGGCGTGAATTTTTGTGCTTCTTCCCCAGGTTGTTATCTAACTTTCGTTAGTTCAACACGTTTTGATTTAAGCAACATAAGGTCTTCGAAAAAATTCGTCTTTACCTGCTGGTCTGTTTTGACATATTTCTGCCATTTTCTGCATTTACTTCTTGTTGGTTCCTTTTTGAGTTCTTTTGGGGAATTGAGATTTTTGAGAGAAGTGCTTCAGTAGCTAGTGTTCTAATGGAAGTTTATTGGTGTTAGAACTGAACCTTAAGACCTATTATATTGAGTGCACTAATATTGCTGATAAAGATTGTGTGAAGTTTTGTATGAAGGAAAAATTTCAGGTGTATGGAAGGAATGAGTAATGAGATGAAGGATGGACTAAAGCTCAAGCTTGGGGATGCCTGATACCTTGCAAATGTATCTGTCATTTTTTATGTTCCATGCTTGGTTTTATCTACTTTCTTGTGTTTTGTTCCAACTATGGAGTACTTTTCATATGATTTCTTGGACTAACCTATTAACAAGATGCCACAGTGCCAGTTGCCTGTTTTCTGCTGTTTTTGGTTCCAGGAAGTCAGAAAATGAATATTCTCGGAATTGGACCAGACAAAAGCTAAAGTCGATATTTTACCGGAAGACTCACGGAGCCAGAAGACGAGACGGAGAGGGGCCACAGGGTGGCCACACCATGTGGTGGCACGGGCTAGGCCTGGCCGCGCCACCAGGTGGTGTGGGCCCCTGGCCGCCCACCGACCTGAAGGAAATATGCCCTGAGAGGCAATAATAAAGTTGTTATTATGTATTCCTTGTATATGATAGATGTTTATTTTACATGCTATAATTGTATTGATAGGAAACATCAATACATGTGTGTTTAATAAACAATTCCTAGTCATGCCTCTCTTATAGACTAGCTTGTTGATGAACAAGATGATCAAGGTTTCCTGATCATGGACATTGGATGTTGTTAATAACAAGGTCACACCATTGGTGGAATGATGTGATGAACATTCATCCGAAGTATAGCATTACGATCAAGTCATTGTGTTTATATTGCTATAACATCATACGAAGTAATCTTTATCCTTAGACCATGAGATCATGTTAATTGCTAACACTGGAAGAGTATCTTGATAACATCAAACGTCACACTGTAACAGGGTGACTATAAAGATGGGTTCAGTGATACAAAGGTGTTATGTTGAGGCTCATGGATCAAGAGTGGAATTTGTCAATCTAGATGACGGATAGATATACTCTGGGCCCTCTCGGTGATATCACATTAGGATAGCTTGCAAGCAAGTGAAATGATCACTAGAATGTTATATCATGGGAACGAGAAAAGAGTGCATGTCGGTAACGAGATCAAACTAGGTATGGAGATACCGATGATCGAATCTCGGACATGTAATATATC
The DNA here is from genome assembly GCA_916181665.1 of Avena sativa. Lineage (NCBI taxonomy): Eukaryota > Viridiplantae > Streptophyta > Magnoliopsida > Poales > Poaceae > Avena > Avena sativa. Next base: position 631,825,108 of record OV702288.1, read on the forward strand.
GAGAGACAAAGGGATTTAGTTACAAGCGTTAAAGGTTCTCACGATCACAGGAGTCATCGTTGAATGTGTAGGAGTCAGTACGGGTCTCCAGGTCCCGCTGCTGATTATTGATCGGAGAAGGGTCTCGATCATGTCTGCATTATTCACGAACCGTAGGGTGGCACACTTTAGAGTTACCGGACACCATTTTGGAGCACATATGTTTTAGACGAAAGAATTGCAAAGCGCAGGAATTGTTTCAATAGAAACCGGAAATTGTTTCGGGTGAAATTGCAGAAAGTGGTTCTGCATGTGATATTGAAATATTGCAAGGGGCTATATGTGAATGTTTGTTAATTAAAGTAATTAACAAAATTCTGAATAAATTTAATAAAAGAGTTTTATTAAATGAGAGAGCATTAAATTTGGAGAAACTTAATGCATTTAAAGTGGAGACTTTAAAAGGGAATGTGAAGAGGCATTTTAATGTGGAGGAGTTACCACCACATGAATGGGTAAGGTGAGGGGTCACCCCCCCCCCCCCCCCATGCGCCGGCCATGGAGAGAGGGGGCACCCCCCTCCTCCTATAAAAGGCCACCCATTCCCTCCTTCATCCTCACACCTCCTTGTGAAGGATCTCTCTCCCCCTCTAGAATTATTCCCCCATGGTCTCGGATTAGCGAGATACATGTTCCCGGTGGCATTTCGTCTGGAAGGAGTTGCTGCTTCCGTTGGATCGCTGGAGCGAGGAGGTGGAGGTTGTCCGGTGGCTTGAACGTGTGTGCGAGTGCGGATGCGCTGCTGAGTTGCGACGCTCGGACTTCCTCACGATCTTGAGATCGGCAAGTGTACGACTACATCAACCACGAGTTCCTACTCGTTAACAAGGCTCGTTGTCTTCGAGGGTAAGTTCTCTATGGATGTATGTCCACCCGTTTGCTCTGTACCTAGTAGATAGATCTTGGCGTGTAGTTCACACCGTAGGAAATTTTTTGTTTTCTATGCTGCGGACCCAACACGACAACGTTGCCTCTCCATATGCCATCGGGATTAGTTATAAACCTAAATAATTGTTATTTGGTCCCTGCACTGAGCATGAACATTGTATCCGGATTGTGTTTGATGCAAAGTGGTTATTCATTTAAGTTTGAAAACAATGGTTGTTCGATTTATATGAATAATATCTTTTATGGTCATGCACCTATGTTGAATGGTTTATTTCTGTTGGATCTCGATAGCAGTATTACGCATATTCATAATGTTGATGCTAAAAGGATTAAACTTGATAATGATATATCTGCATATATGTGGCACTGCCGTCTAGGTCATATTGGCGTTAAACGCATGAAGAAACTCCATTCTGATGGACTTTTGGAATCACTTGATTTTGAATCATTTGATACATGTGAGCCATGCCTTATGGGCAAGATGACTAGAACGCCGTTTTTCGGTTCAATGGAACGGGCGACAGATCTATTGGAAATCATACATACTGATGTGTGTGGACCAATGAGTGTGTCGGTGCAAGGTGGATATCGTTATTTTATTACTTTCACGGATGATTTGAGTAGATACGGGTATATCTATTTGATGAAACAAAAGTCTGAAACTTTTGAAAAGTTCAAAGAATTTCAGAATGAAGTGGAAAATCATCGTAACAGAAAGATCAAATTTCTGCGGTCCGACCGTGGAGGAGAGTATCTTAGTTACGAGTTTAGCACACATATGAAAGACTGTGGAATAGTTTCACAACTCATGCCTGCCGGAACACCACAACGTAATGGTGTGTCAGAACGTCGTAATCGTACTTTATTGGATATGGTTCGATCTATGATGTCTCTGACTGACTTGCCACTGTCATTTTGGGGTTATGCACTTGAAACCGCTACATTCACTTTAAATAGGGCACCATCTAAATCCGTTGAAAAGACACCGTATGAATTATGGTTTGGAAACAAACCTAAGCTGTCATTTCTTAAAGTTTGGGGATGCGATGTTTATGTGAAGAAACTTCAACCGGATAAACTCGAACCCAAAGCGGAAAAATACGTCTTAATAGGATACCCTAAGGAAACGATTGGGTATACCTTCTATCACAGATCCGAGGGCAAGGTCTTTGTTGCCAAGAATGGATCCTTTCTTGAGAAGGAGTTTCTCGCGAAAGGTGTGAGTAGTCGAAAGGTAGAACTCGAAGAGGTTACTGAACCTTCTCTTCATGAAATGGCGAGTAGCGCAGCTCCAGAAGTTGTTTCGGAGTTGACTTCACCTAATGAAGAGAGAGCTAATGATATTGATCATGAAACTCCAAAAGAGGACACTACCGAACCTCGCAGGTCAAGCAGGACACGTGCAGCTCCTGAATTGTACGGCAATCCTGTTATGAATTTCATGATTGATGAAATGGATGACCCTGCGACATATGAAGAAGCGATGATGAGCCCGGATTCCAACAAATGGCTAGAAGCCATGAAATCCGAGATGGAATCCATGTACGAGAACCAAGTTTGGAACTTGGTGGACTTACCTCACGACCGAAAGGCCGTTGAGAATAAATGGATTTTCAAAAGGAAAACTGATGTTGATGGTAATGTGACCATCTATAAGGCTCGACTTGTCGCAAAGGGGTTTCTACAAATTCAAGGAGTTGACTACGATGATACATTCTCTACCATAGCGATGCTTAAGTCGGTTAGGATTATGTTAGCAATTGCTGCATATTTCGATTATGAAATATGGCAGATGGATGTCAAAATTGCGTTCCTCAATGGTAATATTGAAGAAGAGTTGTATATGATACAACCTAAGGGTTTTGTCGATCCTAAGGATGCTAATAAGGTGTGCAAACTTCAGCGATCCATCTATGGACTGAAGCAAGCATCACGAAGTTGGAATCTCCGCTTTGATGAGGTGATCAAAGAGTTTGGATTTGTCCAAACTTATGGAGAGGCTTGTATTTACAAGAAAGTGAGTGGGAGCAATGTGGCATTTCTGATATTATATGTGGATGACATATTATTGATTGGAAATGATTTAGATCTTTTAAACAGTGTTAAAAGTTATCTAAACAGCAAATTTTCGATGAAGGACCTTGGTGAAGCTTCATATATATTAGGTATTAAAATCTATAGAGATAGATCAAGACGCCTAATTGGGCTATCACAGAGTACATACCTTGATAAGATATTAAAGAAGTTTAATATGGACGGAAGTAAGAAGGGGTTCTTACCTATGTTGCAAGGCAAGACATTGAGTAAGACTCAAAGTCCGTCTACGGCGGAAGAAAGAGAGATAATGGATAAGATACCCTATGCCTCAACCATAGGCTCAATAATGTATGCCATGCTATGTACAAGACCGGATGTGGCACATGCTATTAGTTTGACTAGTAGGTACCAATCTGATCCAAGTTCGGAACACTAGATAGCGGTCAAGAATATCCTTAAGTACTTGAGAAGAACTAAGGATATGTTTCTTATATACGGAGGTGAAGAAGAGCTAGTCGCTAAGTGTTATGTCGATGCTAGCTTTGACACTGATCCGGATGACTCTAAGTCTCAATCCGGATACGTATTTCTCTTGAACGGCGCAGCAGTTAGTTGGAGGAGCTCCAAACAACCTGTGGTAGCTGGATCAACAACGGAGGCGGAATATGTTGCTGCTTCAAAAGCGGCGCAGGAAGCAGTTTGGATGAAAGAGTTCATAACAGAACTGGGTGTGGTTCCCAGTTCGTTGGACCCGATGGTGATCTATTGTGACAACAATGGAGCCATATCCAACGCCAAGGAACCAAGGTCTCACAAGAATTCCAAGCATATTAAGCGTCGGTTTCACTCCATCCGCGAACATGTCAAGGATGGAGATATAAAGATTTGTAAAGTGCACACGGACCTGAATGTAGCAGATCCGTTGACTAAAGTACTCCCTAGGGCAAAACATGATCAACACCAGAACTCCATGGGTGTTAGATTTATCACTATGTGAACTAGATTATTGTCTCTAGTGCAAGTGGGAGACTGAAGGAAATATGCCCTGAGAGGCAATAATAAAGTTGTTATTATGTATTCCTTGTATATGATAGATGTTTATTTTACATGCTATAATTGTATTGATAGGAAACATCAATACATGTGTGTTTAATAAACAAAAAGGGTTCCTAGTCATGCCTCTCTTATAGACTAGCTTGTTGATTAACAAGATGATCAAGGTTTCCTGATCATGGACATTGGATGTTGTTAATAACAAGGTCACACCATTGATGGAATGATGTGATGAACATTCATCCGAAGTATAGCATTACGATCAAGTCATTGTGTTTATATTGCTATAACATCATACGAAGTAATCTTTATCCTTAGACCATGAGATCATGTTAATTGCTAACACTGGAAGAGTATCTTGATAACATCAAACGTCACACCGTAACAGGGTGACTATAAAGATGGGTTCAGTGCTACGAAGGTGTTATGTTGAGGCTCATGGATCAAGAGTGGAATTTGTCAATCCAGATGACGGATAGATATACTCTGGGCCCTCTCGGTGATATCACATTAGGATAGCTTGCAAGCAAGTGATGTGATCACTAGAATGTTATATCACGGGAACGAGAAAAGAGTGCATGTCGGTAACGAGATCAAACTAGGTATGGAGATACTGATGATCGAATCTCGGACATGTAATATATCGAGAGACAAAGGGATTTAGTTACAAGCGTTAAAGGTTCTCACGATCACAGGAGTCATCGTTGAATGTGTAGGAGTCAGTACGGATCTCCAGGTCCCGCTGCTGATTATTGATCGAAGAAGGGTCTCGATCATGTCTGCATTATTCGCGAACCGGAGGGTGGCACACTTAAGAGTTACCGGACACCATTTTGGAGCACATATGTTTTAGACGAAAGAATTGCAAAGCGTAGGAATTGTTTCAATAGAAACCGGAAATTGTTTCGGGTGAAATTGCAGAAAGTGGTTCTGCATGTGATATTGAAATATTGCAAGGGGCTATATGTGAATGTTTGTTAATTAAAGTAATTAACAAAATTCTGAATAAATTTAATAAAAGAGTTTTATTAAATGAGAGAGCATTAAATTTGGAGAAACTTAATGCATTTAAAGTGGAGACTTTAAAAGGGAATGTGAAGAGGCATTTTAATGTGGAGGAGTTACCACCACATGAATGGGGGAGGTGAGGGGTCAACCCCCCCATGCGCCGGCCATGGAGAGAGGGGGCACCCCCCTCCTCCTATAAAAGGCCACCCATTCCCTCCTTCATCCTCACACCTCCTTGTGAAGGATCTCTCTCCCCCTCTAGAATTATTCCCCCATGGTCTCGGATTAGCGAGATACATGTTCCCGGTGGCATTTCGTCTAGAAGGAGTTGCTGCTTCCGTTGGATCGCTGGAGCGAGGAGGTGGAGGTTGTCCGGTGGCTTGAACGTGTGTGCGAGTGCGGATGCGCTGCTGAGTTGCGACGCTTGGACTTCCTCACGATCTTGAGATCGGCAAGTGTACGACTACATCAACCACGAGTTCCTACTCGTTAACAAGGCTCGTTGTCTTCGAGGGTAAGTTCTCTATGGATGTATGTCCACCCGTTTGCTCTGTACCTAGTAGATAGATCTTGGCGTGTAGTTCACACCGTAGGAAATTTTTTGTTTTCTATGCTGCGGACCCAACACGACCTTGCCTCCTTCGCCTATAAGAGCCTCCCGATACCAAAACCCTAGATCATCGATCAGAAATCCACAAAAAGTTCTACAGCGTTGCCGCCACCGAAGGGGAGATTCAGGGGACAGAAAGTCTCTGTTCCGGCACCCTGCCAGGACGGGGAAGTGCCCCCGGAGCCATATCCATCGATCTTCACCGCTATCTCCATCACCATTGCTGATTCCCATGATGATGAGGGAGTAGTTCTCTCTCGAGGCTAATGGTTCTACCGGTAGCTATGTGTTCATCTCTCTCTATGCATGATCATATTGTGATCATGAGCTTGTAATCTATAGATCTACCTTGCTACTCAAGTGCTTTAATACATCTCTGCTCTCCCCATGTGTGTGAAATTGACAGCGTGCACACCATGGTGGCACTTAGGCTAGAGATTACAAATACTTGTTATGAGTTATATTTGGAGTTGGATGTCTTTATGAAATTGTGGTGTTTGTTGGAACCATCTAGAGCTCAAGATGACAGTGTGGGGTTTTCTAGATGGGAAAGGCTTACTTTGAGGTGTGCCGTTATAACCCTACCATCGATTAGAGTGTTCAACCGGAGAGTAGTTAAGAGTAGTGTCATAAAGAGGAATATATTTATATGAGAGTGTTCACTAGTGAAAGTATGCTCCCTAGGCCTTGTTTCTAAGCACTGAAACATCGTTTGCTATTAGATCTGTTACATGTTTGCTTGCTTCCTTCTTTATTTCAGTTTGTATTTAGTCTCTTCCACGCCATCAAAGTATTTTCTAGCACCGTTGTCTTATATCCTTACCACTTGTATTTCACTATCTCTTCGCCAAACTAGTGCACCTATACACTTGACAAGTGTATTGGGTGTGTTGGGGACACAAGAGACTTCTTGTATATTGATTGCAGGGTTGCTTGAGAGGGAATACCTTTGACCACTTCCTCCCTGAGTTCGATAAACCTTGGGTGATCCACTTAAGGGAAAACTTGCTGCTGTTCTACAAACCTCTGCACTTGGAGGCCCAACAACTGTCTACAAGAATAGAAGTGCGTAGACATCAATGCCACGCGTGTCACCCCAAGAAATATCTAAGAAGTACACGCGTCAAAGCTTGGGGATACCCAAGGCATCCCCCTCTTCATCAATAAAAATCCCAGGTTTCTTCCAAACGCTTCATTTTTATTGTTTCATGCACAATTGTGTTGTTCTTGGAGCGTCTTCTTTTTCGTTTTCATTTTGGTTTTTCACTTGCTTTGTTTTCTTAGTTTGCTGAATAAATTGGTTGGACCCCCTATTTCATACATTGGTTTGCAAATAGTTTGGTTTGGTTTGGAAAAGAGTAGGAAAGTTCATTCTTATGTGGTAAAAAGAGCTCGTTTTTGACTGTGGCATATGCTTTGTCATGCCATGCTTGATATTGTTTTGGCTTTATGCTTAGTATTCTTTTCTGTAGCATGACTTGTTATAAACAATTGAGATTGCTTAATGTGCCTTGGATGAATCATGCGTTGTTTTAGCATATTAAGGCATAGTATAGTGGTATTCTCCTTTGATGCTTTATTTGGGTTGACTTGGCACATGCTCACACCATGTTATGACTATCTCAAGTCACCATAGCTTTTATGATCCTTTAGTTTTCAACTTGTAGTATCACTTTATGCTTTGATCAATGATGTTTTGTCGCTCTGCATGATTATGGCCATTATTGCTCTCTTAGTTTGTCGCTCCCAGTCTTTTGCTAGCCTCCACAACCAAGTATGAGTTCCTCATGCATCCAACTCCCTAAACCAAGTTATTCCAAAGAGTTCACCATACCTACCTACTAGCTTATGCTATTCCAAGTATATTCATGCTTTTGTTTACCTTCCGAATTAAACTTGTTATGAGAAAACTAGTGATTAAAGCTCTCACGAACTTGATGGCACACTTTACTTTTCTTGCCCTTAATAAACTTGAACCATTGTGTCGTGTGTGTTGTATATGCTTGCACTTATTTGTTGGGAATTAGCAGAACCATGTTGTCATGGGGAACGCTTTCAACATTGCACTTGGTACCTATACCTAGTTGATATCATGCTCTTTTGTATATGGATGTCGTCGGTGTGAAATGAAAGGGGAGCTTGTAAGTCCATGGAGTTATGTATATGTGTTAGAGAAACGCCTGGGCCGCTGGTCTAATCCATGCTGACATGGTGGAAACCTGCAGCGTAACCATAATGAGCTGTCTATGAAGCATTCTTCTTATAAAAAAAGAGTCCTATGTTGAGAAAAAGAAAAAGAAAAAAAGAAAAAAAAGATACTATGAAAAGAGAAAAGAGAGAAAAAAGCACCATATTCCCATGGTAAATAAGAAGATTGCTGAGATGCTCGTTGTCTGCTTGCCTTGTCATTTTGATATGGGGATTCTTCCATATCATCGGGCAAGGGGTACCCCGTTGGTGGTTCTCTATGATACACATGTACTTACGATGACAAGAACTTACCGGTGACTAAACTTGAGTAGCATGAGGAGTGTCCCTCGTATACAAGGGACATGAGATTTCTAACTTATACTTCGTCAAGCATGTACACCATAGTTTGTTCACTTTAACCTTAATCACTTCAAGATGCTTATGATAGGGGCAATGAGAGCTGAAATCTATAAGTACCATAATTTTTGGAAGCTCTTTATGAGACTTGAATCCCTACTTCCTTTTATGAAGGCCTTTCTTCCACCATTATATTGAGTCTCCACCTTCTACCTTTATGCACCTACTTTGAAAGCATAGTGGCCATTCTTAGTTCTATGTGCATTCTCCCAAGACTAGTTGATTGGTGCATAACTTGATATTGCTTGTTTTAAACTATTTGTATCTAGTCACTCTTATGATCCCAGCTTTAAATGTTTTACAAATACTTTGATCAAGTCTTTGATGGTGCATGTCACCTCAAAAACTATTCTTTCTTTTTATCACTTACCTACTAGAGGACGAGCAGGAGTTAAGCTTGGGGATGTTGATACATTGCAAATGTATCTATAATTTTTCTTGTTCCATGCTTGGTTTTATCCACTTTTTGTGTTTTGTCCACACTTTAGAGTAATTTTCATATGATTTCTTGGACTAACCTATTAACAAGAGCCACAGTGCCAGCTGCCTGTTTTCTGCTGTTTTTGGTTCCAGGAAAGTCAGAAAATGAATATCCTCGGAATTGCACGGGACAAAAGCCAAAGTGCCTATTTTTCTGGAAGTCATCAAATGCCAGAATACGAAACAGAGAGGGCCCAGGGGGCCACCACACCACCTGGCCGCGCGGCCCAGCCTGGCCCACGCCAGGGGGTGGTGTGGCCGCCTCCAGCACCCCCTCGGCCTCCCCTTCCTCCTATAAGATGCCCTCAAGACGAAAACCCTAAGTACTCGATCAAAAATCCACGAAAGAGTCTGTAGCCGCCGTCATCTCCATCCCTAGATCAGGAGGGATCTGAAGCTCTTCTCGGCACCCTGCCGGAGAGGGGAATTCACCCTAGAGGCCTTCTTCATCACCATGCAAGCCTTCGGTGTGATCGGTGAGTAGTTCATCCTTGGACTACGGATCCATGTAGTAGCTAGATGGCTGGTTCTCCTCCTTTGTGCTTTCATGTTTAGATCTTGTGAGCTCCGTTCATGATCAAGATCATCTATTTGTAATTCTACATGTTGTGTTTGCGGGGATCTGATGGATATTGAGATGCTATTTCAGATTGATTATTGATTCTATCATGTCTTTGTTATTTGTGATCTTGCATGCTTTCCGTTGTTAGTAGCTATCTTGGCCAAGTAGATGCTAGCAACTCCAAGAGTTAGTATTTATGCTCGATAGTGGGTTCATGCCTCTTGTAATCTGGGGAAGTGACAGAAATCTCTAAGGTACTAGATGTGCTGTTGCTACTAGGGAGAAAACAACAATCCTTTGTTCATAGAAAAATCGTATTGTTTACATTACACGCAATTCGTAAAGCAATAATCTATTGCTTGCAACTTAATACTGGAGGGGGTTCGGATGATAACCTGAAGGTAGATTATTAGTCATAGATGCAGTTGGATGGCGGTCTATGTATAATGTTGTAATGCCCAATCAAGTTCCAAAGGAGTCAAGATGATTAGTATATGCATGTATTGCTTTCTCGATGTTTGTCAATTGCCCCGCTGTAATTTGTTCACCCAGCATGTTATCTATCAAGGAGAGCCACCTCTAGTGAACTATGGATCCCGGTCCTTTTCTTTTACATACAATCTATAAATTGTTTACTGCTTTGTGTTTACTTTCTGCAAACTATTACTTCCTTCCATTCGATACGTTTAATCCTTTGTTTTCAGCAAAACACGGTGAGATTGACAACCTCATCGCAAGTTTGGGACAGAGTTATGTGGTTGTGTTGTGCAGGTCTCCACGTTGCTACTAGCACCGGTAGTGCGCCCTGCCAAGGCTCAGCTAGCAACACCTTTGGGGTGTTTCCTTGCTCCTACTTGTTCGATTAAATCTTGGTTTCATAACTGAGGGAAACTTGCTGCTGTGCTCATCATACCTTTCTCTTGGGGTTCCCAACAAGCTCTACATCAACACCGAGCCATCAAGCACTATTGCAAGACACTGAGCATTTTAATACAATCAAATATAATAATGAATTAGACTTAAAACAAAAACATAGTTCTTGTTATCGTACATTAATAAAAAGCATACAGAATCAAATAATTTGAAATTCATCGAATAAATAAGATGCAATCAGACTAATGAATTGACAATTAAATCCATATTACTAGAAAGGCAACGAACAATGAGGAATCAATAAAGAGTTGCAGATTTTGAGATGTACACAAGGGGAAAAGAGGTGAGACAGATAGAGGTAGGTTGGTGGAGGTTCTCCCGACGCTGCCATCGTGTCTCTGCAGCTCGGAAACCCTGAACCCTAAATTCAACAAGCAAAATGGCATATTACATGCCAAAACTCCTAAATCGAAACTCTACATTAGGGTTTTGGGGGTTTGGTTTTCACGCATACCTACCTAGACGACGAAGGGGTCCTCGGAGGCATGGGAGAGCATCCGCACCGCAGGGGACGAGAGGCGGCGGGGAGGAGAGGCAGGGGACCGGAGGCGGCGGGGGTGGAGGGCGCCGACAGCAGTGGCAGTGGACAGTGGGGGTCAAGCAGTACTAACCTCAGCAGGGGAATGAAAATGTGGCACATATCTGAAATATTTGTGCAAATATTTTTAGATATTTTCCGCCAAGAACTAATCTCAGACGACTTCGAATGGAAAATGTCTCTAACAACATCTGAATTTCATATTTTGCCACCCAGTACTTCCCTCGGGTGGCTAGAAATTACAACCATCTCGAATTTTCAAAGGGAAACTTTATTCGTTTGATTTACACAAAGGTAAAATTGAAACCATGTCCTTATAGGTATAATAACTCACAAAGGTGGTGTTAGCTAAATTAAGTGCACTGAGACTGGTAACATAGTACTGCATGTCAAAGAGATGGAAAAAATCATCCTCATCATGCAGCCGGCATATTCTGTTTACATCCTTCGGCATCTCAAAATTAATGGCATACATGTCTTTCATATTAATTAGATTCATATGTGTGAAAACACTCCTGTAGAAAACACCTCTAATGTATGGATCCACAAATGGCACCCGAAATCCTGTAATATTCAATTACCATTAAAAGGAGAAATAATGTAGGGGTCCACAAATGGAAATATTAATATGCATACATTTGATGGAGAAAATACACATACCATAAATAGTCTGGTATCTCTTGATGTCACCATTAGGGGCATATACTTCCATACAAAACACAGACTGGTCATCTCCTTCCTATTCACCTCCTTCCTCTTCATCTTCTTCATCATCTTCCGTGATTAAGTGAAAGGTCACCACATCATAGATAACAACATTGTGTGTTCTTAAGAAACATAACCAGAATGGCCCTCTTATGGATGTAGCATCTTCCTTTTTCTGTAGGAAAAGCTTAAACCTACGCCCTCTAGCCAAAACTGGTAACCACTTATCGGCATACTGGTTGAGTTTTTCCTTGAAGTGACAAGGAACAGTGTGAGAAAAAATCAAATAAATATGTGATGTTGATCATACATATAACAGTATGAAGAATTTACTACTAAAATGCATGTACTCATGTGTGGCTTATCAGATCCAAACAGATATGTATATATGGCAGGAGAACGTACCATTAATTGATGTTTCTAATTGCTCAAACAAAAATATTTCTACGACTCCTAAACTATTTAAATTGTCTTTGTAACATACATATGGTACAATTATTTTCTAGTAGAAAAATTTAATACTAACCAAATAAATTTGATGATGTTGGATCACTACAACCTATATAAAAACATAAATGCATGTACTCGTGTGTGTCTTATCAGATCCAAATAGAGATGCATATATGACAAAAATAGAAAACAATTGATTGATGTTTCTCTAACAAATTCTGAAGGAAATAGATATGCATATATGGCTTATCACTCCTAAAACCTGAAGGAAACTTTCCAAGATATGCCCATTGATGTTTCTAATTCCTCAAGCAACAAAAAACTCAAATTCCTAGCTACCAAGCATCGGAATAATAATTTTAGTTCACACGTAGGCATGCTAATTAACTGATAGTGAAGGACTTTATAGATAGATTGAGGCTCAATTTACTAACCACTGCTTCCTAAAAGTTAGGCTGGTTCAGGACGACGGTAAAGGACTCTAAAGTCCTATTTGAACAGCCAAAGTTATGCGTTGGCTGGCTGCTTATCCGACATGTTTTCATCATCGCAGCTTGATTTTTGCACACTGAAAAAAGAAATGATCGAAGAAAGGATTCAGAATGAACTGAAAACCCTATTTTTATAGTAGACAGAGTGGGGAAAATAGAACAAGAATATCTCATTTGTACATATCTGGAGAAACGTCTGAACAGTCTATGCAACTCGAGCTCTATGTATGAACAAGCGCATATGTATGATTAGACTAAATTTAGAGAAAGAAATCAAATATAAAGAAGAGTAGAGAGGAAGGAGAAACTGCAGGCGGGAGTTCCTTTATACTCTGCCTCTGGAACTGACCGTTGAGTGCGCAGATTCAGTTTGCCCCGAGTGTAGATCTAGAAGGCGAAGCAAAACGCTAACCGCTTCCCGGTTATCACTCTTAGAGACGGTTTTTATTATCATCCATCTGGGGTGCACTCGCGGGGGCTGCATGTGGCAGGGCAACCTGTTGTCCCGTAACTGCACATGTGAGGCAACCAAATAGAGGTTGCTTGTAATAATATCCGGCTCACCGCTCCGAGTATTAGAAACGACTGAATTTTCCCACCATCTAAGGTCATACACTGAGACGTTTGTTTTTATTATTCGCCTCCCACGTGCCTATTTTTAGGGTCGGCTACGGTAAGCAATCGCTTCGAAGACAAGTAGAGACGGTCTTATTGAAACAACCGGCTGAGAGCGACGAACAGCGGCGGGTTTTTTCGTACTTGGGGGAAACCATCTGAGTGCACAGTCTCTAAGTAACGAGTTTGTACTAGTATTAGAAGGACCACATAGAAACGTTTTTATTTATCGATGTGGCCCAACATCTATGATAGTTTATTCATAATAATGTTAATCTCTAGGAATCTACTAGGTATGGTCAAGATATAATCTTGAACTATCCAGATGAGTGGACGATATGATAAGATTGTCTTGTCAGTGTATCAAACTTGGGTATAGGCTTTGGAATGTCTACTAGTTAATCACGAAAAATTCTAGACTTCTATTCATAAGCTATTACCTATAGCTTAGTATCAATTATATTAAAATCATCCTTTAAGAGGATACTTCTACCAAGTGATAGCATCGTCGTTGGTTCCAATGGGCTAATCATGGTGTACTAAGGAGTGAGTTAACTACTCCACTGCCAATTTGGTTTAATTCAATACAATACTTTCATCCTAAAGAAAATAAAAATATTTCTAACATATCTAGATCTCTTTCCTCTGATTATTAGGTTTTACTGATTTGGATAGAGTAGAATAGATCATGATTTAGAAGATCAAGATTTGGTCAACATATTTTGATTACAAAGATTTGATGGTTTCCTATGCACAACACAATTGTCCATCATACGTGACAATTGATAGGATGATGATCAAGATAAGATAAAATAAGCATAGATATGGTATTTGTTTTTTAAGAAGATTTTGTGTTATAGTAAAGTTTTTATTTACGAATATTACTTTGCGTCCCTAAATAGAGTTTTATTAAAAATCATATTAAAGTTTATAGGGCTCAACTTGATGATATAAGTCTAACTCGTCAACTTAAGTGAAACTTCAATCACATAATAAGTTATATCATTTAAAAAAAATCTCGAAATTTACATGCATGCATGCAACACGCACATCTACTTTCTACCCAATTCGAGACTTTTGATCTACATGATGTTACAACCAGCTTTGCCCTTGATAATAGTGATTGAAGCACACTTCTTATCCTAATACTTGGTAAGAATTTCCTAGACTTTTGCCATGCCATCAATTAGTGTTATCTTAGACCTTGTTGTACGATTCTCCCTCAAATAATACATTGTCATTGAAACCAGAACCCTCTTTCTCTATTAGTCCTAACATATTCAGATAAGTTATGTGATATTTCCCTAACTTCCTCTCCAAATTGTCTTTGCCATCTAAGTGAAACCTAACCTCTTGTCGTGTCTTAATTTTCGATATCGGGGATGGGATCCCCTTTGTTAGTTCGGCTAGGGGCGCAACGTCCGGCGAGCTAGACGAACACACAAAGAGATAAAGACGAGGTTTTTTACCCAGGTTCAGGTCCATGATGTGTGAATCCCTAAGTTCTGCAACTATCAACTATCTTGAGGATGATCAAAATTACAAATGTTCCTTCCTAGAAAGGATCTAGCTTAGAAAATCTCTCTCCACCATCGACTAACCTCAGCCTCCTTTTATAAGGGAAAGGGGACACCACAAGTGTTGGTCACCATGCTGCATGGATATAGAGTGCATGCCCTCAACGTGGTAGTGTGCTCGTGTCGCCAGACCGCGTGTCTCTTGCACTGAGCAGACTGGCACTGGTGTCTGCCCGCTAGTTTGGATCTTGTCGGAGGTTGGCACTCCGGGCGCACAGACTCCGGGTCCTCAGCCGGGACCCCGGGGAGATCCCGTCTAGGACCCCGAGAGCTACGGGGCTTGCAGTGGATACAACGTGGCGCGCTGTTTCTTCCAGCATGCATGACATGGTAGATTCGTGCTATTGACGCCCAAGGTGGGCCAGATGAAACATGGTCAAAGGGTAGTTCATCCCCTAGGCCAGGAATCATTGGCCAGCTATCCCTTTTTTCTTGTCCGGGGTAGCCGTCGGCTCCCCGTCCCCAGGACATGTATCCGGGGTTTTCCTCTCGTGCAGGTGCTTCGAGCTCTTGGCACCAAGTCCTCGTGGAGCGCCTGATCTGGAGCACGTTGAACCACTAACCCCCCAAAATAGCGGGACCAGTAGTAACCCCTAGGTGAGGTGCCGCTCGTGAAGTATCCGGCGAATGGTGGTGCCTAACCAACTAGGGCGACGGACCGCACCCACTCTCGAGCTGATCGTGAGGCTTCTCGGGATTCCACCTAGGAACGCATGATGGCGATCTCAAAGCAGAGTAGACGGGATAGGTCCTCTGTCTAGGAGATCTCAAAAGCTACGATAGGCAGTTAATTAGGGCTCCAAGACTTAGGCTGGTAGCGCCCTTTGGCCTATATAAGTGGCCTTCTGGGGCGCTACCACCGGCGCACAATCTTCTTTCTTTCTTCTTCTTCCCTTCTCGAAGATCCATGGTTGCTTCTCTGCTTGTCGATCATGCACCGAATCTAGGGAGGTTGCCTCTGCCAGCGGCGGAGGGTTGTCTCCTACTGGGTAGTGGTTGAGGTCGGCGAGGAGGAGGCCACGGGCACGGTCGCCACCTGGAGTTTGATCGCTCCCTTCCAGTGATGGCACCTCGGGACTCATGGTCGTACTTGGCTGGCTTCGAGTTTTACACGAGGGTGCATCGCGAGAATGTGGGGACGATGCGCCTCCTCGATGCATTCATGTGCTCCTTTGGTGGTCGCCGCCGCCCTCGTAAGCCGATGCTTCAGCCCGTCGGCTGCTGCAACACCATGTGGCATGGATATAGAGTGCATGCCCTCAACATGGCAGTGCACTCCTGTCCATAACGTGTGTCTCTTGCACTAAGCGAACTAGCACCGGTGTGTGTCCCCCAGTCTGGTTCTTGTCCGAGGTTGGCTCTTCGGGCGCGTTGTTGGGGATATACTTTACGGGTATCCTCACAGTTCCTCACTGACCAGGGTGGCCCACTTCGGGTTAGAGCATTGCTTCACGGGCGGCCTAGTCAGGGAGAGAAGCCGGAGTCCAATCTGGCTACGGGAAGGCCCAGAAGACTTACCGACTTAGGCCATGATGTTACTTGTAGTTCAAGATGTACTCTGTAACAGACTCTTAATCGTAGTCGGATAGATCTCTCCTGTAAACCCTAGGCCGGATATCTATATAAGCCGTCCTAGGGAGAGCCTTTAGGGCATAACCTCAATACTCTAGACCCTCAACTCGCACAGGTGAAACCCTTGTAAACCATATTCTGGCTCTGCCGTATTACTGGATTGCTAGCAGGAGTAGGATCCGTCCAAAGCCGGCGGATTCAAACCTGGGTAAACTTGTGTGCTCACCGTCCCGGAATACCGTACGTCTCACCCCCTCTCTTCCGCATGCCTCGAGGACCCCCTCATGGCGTACTTGTCATCAATCCGACGATAGTTGGCGCCCACCGTGGGGCAAGTGAGCTACAGATCTGCGTTCCGAGCGGAATCTGCAAGAATCAGCATCGGCAAGACTATCGCCATCGGTCGCATCCTCTACGCCAGCGACGTCCCTCTCATCGTTCTCGACGAGACTTGGATTCTGGAAAAGGAGGCCGTGACTGCCTACACAATCATGTCTTTTGGCGAGATCGATGTTTACATCGGTTTTGTTGAACCTGCCCAACCCACCCCAGCGGTGATGATAGAGGCAAAATAATTTTTTGGGTCCCCTTTGTCCGCGGAGGCAGCAGAGTTCCGGATCTCAGAAAACCCTAATCCCACCTAGCCCGCACCAGTTGCGGAGACAGTGGAGAAATCCGAACCTGAAGAAGACCGGTCAACGTCGAATCTGGAGTGGATCTCCCCAGAGGAGCCAGATCCTAGATCAACCCACACGTGGAAGTCGAAATCTAGGAGGAGCATATCAACGACACTGATTCCGGCTCTGATGATACCGGAACAGACAGGCCTTTCCTAAGGTACACACTACGACGTATGATACTGCAAGGCGAAAGCGTAGATGCAATCCTCGAGATCATCAAAAGTTTTGATATGGCTGATCGCGAAAGCCGCAGGTACCTTAGGAAGCACGCGTCGCACTTCGTCGAATTCGTGGGATCCGGATCCGGCTCTACCGATGCTAGAGAAAACGCCGACTCGGTGCTGGAGGCAATTGGAACAAATGCCGACGTACCCGCATCCTCGGATGAGTCAATGACGTCAGCAGATTTCTGAAAGTTCTCCACGGAATATGAAGAGGAGTATAACTCCAAAGCTGCAGAAGAAGGAGAAGCCATGGATGAAGGATCCGTGGGACGCTCTCCCAAAGCGCAGGATGACATGGACCTCAGAGACAATCCCGAAGTCCAAATGTCCGAAAGTACCGATTAGAGATTGACTCCGGGAAACGGGCCCAAAGCTGTCTTTGCTACCGGCGCTGCTAAGAAGGCAAAGAAGAAAAACAAGAAAAACAAGACCCTGGCAAAAGACCCTCTGACAGAGGAAGTAATTGCCGAGGAATACGAAGAA
This sequence comes from Avena sativa, assembly GCA_916181665.1. Lineage (NCBI taxonomy): Eukaryota > Viridiplantae > Streptophyta > Magnoliopsida > Poales > Poaceae > Avena > Avena sativa. The sequence continues at coordinate 631,842,660 of OV702288.1, forward strand.
GACTTGGATGGAGCACTGATCCCAGATGAGCTGGAGAAAGAAGCATCGGTGGATGGACACGTGATCACTGAAGGTGCACGTAAACTCATCGATGCGGCATTAACTACACCTATCCCTATAGCTGCAGAACTTACTGCATATGAGCTGGATGAAAGGGCGCAAGCCCTAGAAGCGCGACGTCAACAACTCCTCGATGAAGCCAAAAACATCGAGGTGGAGAAGAAACGCATGTCGAACAAGGAGTACATGTCTCGTCTGGATCAGAAGACATGGAAGTGTCACATAGATGACAACCAATTCCCACGTGTCTGTGCCGTCCTTTTTGGAGATGAGATGGGGAAGCCACGGAAAGATATCAACGGAGATTGGGTATACCCAACACCAGTACAAAATACCGTGGCAGCCCGAGAAATTCTATCGGCTAATCCAGGACCAGAGGAGATCCGTTTGGGTATCAAGCTACTCAACAAGGGACTGGAGCAGCAAAAGGTCGCCCTGTCTGGAAGTCAAAAACTGGTCTCAGATGCTGACCAATGTCGCACAGATCCAACATGGGCTGACGTAAGACCCCATTACGTTCTGGAGCAGTATTATCGCCCCGAACGACGAGAAGACAATTATTCGAGAACCGGATCATCAGGACAGCATCGCAAAACCACACGCGGTTGGGGCAATGTCGCACCAGCGGCCGAGAAAGACGCCATCGCTGCCCTGAATCCGACGAATCCTCCCCGACGAGAATCTAAGGATCGAAGGGGAGAAGATAAAGGCAAATGTCGGGAGGAGGATCATCAGAGAATGCCGCCTCCTAGACATGAGAACCGTCCGGCTGAGCCTCACTATGGTGGGAACGACGGACGAAGGAACGACGGAAACCATGCAGGTACAAGTTGGCAGGGGGCTCGTCGTAGTTAAGACCCTTCCCGGAATTGGAATAATGACGTTCCGGACGGAGGCCGACGATCAGCCAGAAACTATCCAGCTGCTCCACCTTCTCCACCACACAGTCATCACAACGGCTCCCATGGAGGGCAAGGAGGACGACATGGCGGAGGAGGTGGTGGCAGAAGCCGAAGTCTGGCTCCACGGCACCGCAGCCACAGCCGGCATTCGGGACGATCTCTATCCCCGAATGACGCAAGACACAGGATTAACTCCAACATAGAGGCTCGGCACTATGAAAACGATGACGTGTACGTGGGCCCAAAGTGCTTCGGTCCACGCATCAGAGCTACAAAATTCCCGGAAGGATTTGCTATCTCAAGACATATCCAAGCCTACGACAGCATTGCTCGGCCAGACACCTGGTTACAGGATTTCTTTCAAGCTTGCTGCATTGCCAAAGGCGAAAACAGCCTGGTCGCAACCCGATATCTCCCACTTATGTTGCGGAAGACGGCACGATCATGGCTCAATGAACTTCCGGCAAACACCATCCATAACTGGTATGATTTACAAAGTGCGTTCTTTTGGAATTTCGAAGGCACATATCGGAGGCCCTGTACGGTTGGAGACCTACAGTGTTGCACCCAGAAAGCCGGAGAAACTTGCCGGGATTACCTCGGATGATGGATCAACACCAAGAACTCCTTCGAAGGAGTAAATGATCAAACTACGATTGAAGCTTTCATCGCAGGTCTCCCTATTGGTTTACTACGCCATCGCTTGAAGTGTGACAAGGTTACCGATTTGGGAGAGATGATAGAAACAGTGAGCAAGTATGCAGACGCTGATGACGATGCAGAAGGACTACTCAATGCCCTAGTTATGCCTCAGTCGGCAAAACAACCAAAGCAACAAGCTCAGAAGCGCAAAAACACCTCGGAAGAAAAACCCAACACGGAAACAGCGGTAGTCACTACCGTTTCTGGGTCTGGAGGACGAGGATGGCATAGTGGAGGCCGCGGGCATGGCCGTGGGACATCAAGGGTCCAAGGTAGAGGAGAACAACAACCAGGCAAAACCTACTCTTGGGCCGACATTGCTAATAACCCATGTGTGCATCACCTAGACGCCAGTGGGGGCTCGTCCCACACCAACGCTGAATGTCGTTTCAACGATGACATCAAAAGAGATGACACCGCGGGCTACAAAGCTAAGAGGAAAAAGGGAAAGAAAAATCCCGAAAAAGACAAAGAGACCAAGGAGGATTCCGACATGGAGGAAGCTGATGCTTCAAATCCCAAGTCAGAAAGGAAGAAGACTTTTCCCACCAAGAAGGACACTTATGTCACCTTCCTCGGATCTCAACCAGCAAAGGTCAAGAAAGCAGTTCTACACGAGCTCAATGCAATAGTTCTGGCTGTCCCCCAGTATCTGGACTGGTCGGAAGTGGAAATCACGTTTGACCGCGATGATCATCCGCCTAAGCTACACAGGCGAGGAAAATATGCCTTAATCGTCAACCCACTTATTGACGGTTATGGTTTCCCCAAGACCCTCATGGACAGTGGTAGCAGCATCAATATTCTCTATGTCGAAACGCTATGCCGGATGAAGATTTCGGAGACCCAGCTGAACCATAGCTCTGTGATTTTTCAGGGAGTTGTCTCAGGAAGACAAGCTAATTCCCTGGGAGAGATCACTTTGGATGTTACCTTTGGAACTCCAAAGAATTATCGGATGGAGGCACTTTCCTTCAAAGTGGTCCCATTCAAGAGCACATACCACGCTATATTCAGGCGTCCGGCTTATTGGGCTTTTATGGCTCGTCCGTATTACATTTACAATATGATGAAAATTCCAGGTCCCATCAGCGTGATCACCATCAGGGGAGACCTGAAGAAAGCGCGAGAGTGCGAGGATGGAAATGCCGCCTTTGCTGAAGCCGTGCTGCACGCCCAGGAGTACCAGGAGATCAAGAAGAGCATAGATCCGTCCGAGATGCCCTCAACAAAGAAGGAGGTTACCAAGCCAAATCCGAAGTTCAAGGCATCTGAAGAGAGGAAGAAAGCGTCGTTGAAGGAAGATGACCCCTCCAAGGTGACCCAGATAGGCGTAGGCCTAGATAGCGCATAGGAAAGCACGCTCGTCAAGTTCCTCCAAGCAAATCAAGATATCTTCGCATGGCAGCCATCTGACATGACCAGAGTACCTAGGGAACTTGCCGAGCACTCTCTAAATATAAACTCGAACGCTAAACCCGTCAAACAGTCCTTACGACGGTTTGGCGATGAAAAGCGTAAGGCAATATCTAAGGAACTAGCACGCTCGAGTTAGCCGGATTCATAGAAGAGGTCATCCACACTGAGTGGTCGGCCAATCCTGTAATGGTCCCTAAAAAGGACACCACTGATTTAAGGATGTGTGTTGATTATACTGCCTTGAACAAGGCTTGTCCAAAAGATCCGTTCGCTTTGCCTAGAATTGATCAAGTTATCGATTCTACGGCAGACTCGGAACTCCTCTGTTTTCTCGACGCATATTCCGGTTATCACCAAATCCGGATGAAGGAATCTGACAAAGTCAAAACTTCATTCATAACCCCCTTCGGAACCTTCTGTTTTGTTACGATGCCCTTTGGGTTAAAGAACGCAGGAGCTATGTACTAGCGCATGATGCAGTGTTGCCTCCACGACCAACTCGGACGCAATGTACATGCATACGTGGATGATATCGCGGTGATGTCCAAAAAGAAGGAAACACTCATTTCCGACTTGGAGGAAACGTTCGCCAATCTATGAAAATACAACATCATTAACCCGAAGAAATGTTTCTTTGGAATACCAGCCGAAAAATTGTTAGGCTTCATCGTGTCTCAAAGAGGCATAGAGGTGAACCGCGACAAAATCAAGGCTATACTTAATATTTCCAGGCCAACTCGCCTGAAGGACATACAAAGACTAACTGGTTGCATTGCTGCGGTTAGTTGATTTGTAAGCCGGCTTGGTGAAAGAGCCGCACCATTATACAAACTCCTGAAGAAAACCAAGGATTTTGTCTGGACTGACGAAGCCGAAGCTGCACTGCAAGACCTGAAGAAAGTACTCTCATCTGCTCCTATCCTCGCAGCGCCGGAACCTCAGGAACCGATGTTGCTTTATATTGCTGCGACAAATAAGGTTGTTAGTATCATCATGGTGGTGGAGAGACCAGAGGAAAATCAGGAACACTTGGTGCAGCGTCCGACTTATTTTGTCAGCGAGGTCTTGACAGAATCAAAACAGCGATATCCGCACTATCAAAAGTTGGCTTACGGTGTTTTCCTAGCATCTCGTAAGTTACGACACTATTTTCAAGAGCATCCAATTACCGTGGTGGGAAAAGCTCCCATGAGAGACATAATCAACAACAGCGACGCCACAAGACGTGTTGCCAAATGGGGCATAGAGCTCTCAGCTTTCGATATTGACTATAAACCTCGGACAGTAATCAAATCCCAGATCCTTGCCGACTTTGTCGCTGATTGGACAGAGACTAAAGAGAACATGGTCCTCTCTGAGTTGGAATACTGGACCCTCTTTTTCGATGGGTCTAAGGCTCGAGGGGGCTCGGGGGCTGGCGTGGTGCTCAAATCACTCCAAGGAGATAAACTATTATACATGTTGCAGATCCACTTCACAGCGACAAACAATATTGCCGAGTATGAAGCACTGCTGCATGGAATCCGGATTGCCAAGGATATTGGCATCCGACATTTGATGTGTTATGGAGATTCGGATCTTGTTGCTCAGTAAGTGTCGGATATTTGTAATGCAAATAAGCACATGGCAGCATACAAAGCCGTCGTGGATGATCTATCTAAATCGTTCGAAGGGTTTGAAGTTCAGCACATCCCTCGAGCAGAAAATGAGGAAGCAGAGGTCCCGGATGGCGCATTTTTAGAGCACCTCAAAGTTCCCTCGATAAAGGGAGTAGATGAGGAATATCCGACCAAATCCGACTCACCTTTAATAGCAGTTCTGGCTGTAATTCCCAGCTGGACTCAACCCTACCTTGATTATTTGGTAGACGGCAAATTACCTGAAGACAAGGTGCTGAGCCGGCAGATTATCCGATGAGCAAAAGCCTATACTATTGTTAGGGGTGAGCTCCATAAACGGAGTGTTTCTGGGAGGGTTTTCAGCGCTGTGTATCTCCGGAAGAAGGAGTGGAAATCTTAAGGGAAATCCACAAAGGCGAGTGTGGTCACCACGCTGCAGTCAAATCTTTAGTGGCAAAAGCTTTTCGACATGGTTTTTTCTGTCTTACAGCTCAGGCGGATGCCGAACGGTTAGTCAATACATGCAAAGGTTGCCAAAAGTACGCCAAGCAAGCTCATGTTCCGGCTGATCAGCTGCGAACAATACCTATAACATGGCCCTTTGCGGTATGGGGGCTTGATATGGTAGGACCCTTTAAACGAGCTCCAAGTGGATTTACCCACCTCTTGGTGATGGAGGATAAATTCACCAAATGGATCGAGGCTAAACCTGTCACTAGTTGTGATGGAGCAACAGCTAAAAGAGTTGTCGAGGATGTTATAATCCGGTATGGTTATCCGTATAGCATTATCATGAACAACAGGAGTAACTTTTCTATGGAAGAACTGGCTGAATTCTGCGATGAGCAAAATATCCGGCTTGACATTGCGTCAGTCGCACATCCACAAGCTAATGGACAAGTCGAAAGAGCAAATGGTTTAATCCTACAAGGCTTGAAACCAAGACTCGAAGCACCACTACGACGTGTTGCGGGGGCTTGGGCAGAAAAACTACCTTCTATAATTTGGAGTTTACGAACAACTCCGAACAGGTCAACAGGATACACACCTTTCTTCTTGGTCTATGGCGCAGAAGCAGTTCTTCCTAGTGATTTGATTCATACTTCTCCTAGAGTTGCCGCGTAAATTGAAGAGGATGCCGAGATTTCTCGACAAAATGATCTTGACTTAGTCGAAGAAGTTCGCGTCGTTGCTGAAATGAGATCTACAGCCTATCAGCAGAAGTTACGCAAGTATCATAGCCAGAGAGTCCGAAATAGATCTTTCAATAAAGGTGATTTGGTTCTCTGGCTTGTGCAACAAAGAAAGCACAAACTTTCCCCAGTATGGGAAGGGCCTTTTTTAGTTAGTCGAGTATTGCACAATGGATCGTACTATTTAACTGACATGAGGCCAGTCAAAGAAAGACCTGCTACTAAGAAGAGAAAGATAGCTGGAGGCAGTACAAATCCGGATGAGTTAGACAGACCATGGAATATTGCTCAGCTACGTCCCTTTTATTCTTAGTTTATCTTTGTTTGTAATCATACATATGTACATGTTCTGTGAGAAATAAAAGCTTTGGTTGCCTCAAGTTTTTCTGAGAAGTTCATAGACCATCTTATTTTCGAATGATCATGTCATAGTCGAAAATCCCAGAATGCTTGAAAGTACTTTATGCTCATGTTCGTTCTGGTCCGATTCTAAAAACTGCTACCTTCGGGTATAACTCTAAAAATTTCTAGTCTTTACTTTGGTTATTTATCTGATTGCCGGATGCGGGCATTTTCCGAGTAGTGAATTGTTGGTACTGGAAGCCGGCTTTGTTTCCGAGTTTAAACTGGTTTAGCAATTGAGCTCTGTTGCTCGGCAAAGTTTCCGGCTGAAGGTTTAGCCGGCTCACGAAAGGGACGAGGCGGAAATCCAGATAAACGATAAGTCGAGACGAAAAATATAAGTGCTTGTGAAAATATTTCAGGCACACAAAAAAGTCTAAGGACAAAAGTGTTGAATAGATAAAAAACTTAGCACTAACAAAAAGTCATAGTACTTAATATTTACAAACGCATCATGTTCTTTCACAGAATAAAACATAAGTTTGTGGTCTATGATGCAGGAGGAGATGAAGGATCTACTGGCTCGCTGGTCACTCCGCCTTGATATCGTTCCGAGATATCCGCATCCGAGTTGATGCGTTCATCGTCGGAAACTTCTTTGGCTTCTTCTGCAGGAGGAGGCGGAGTATCCACGCGGGTGAAGAAGGGGATCTCGTAGCTGGTCAGATCAGCTACGTGGCACCCATATTCGGCGCAGGAGTGCATGATGGCTTGAAGGTCCTGCTCCTGGCCGTCTTCGTCTACCTTACAGTACCCTTTAGTCACTTGCCATATTTCCATGTTTCCATGGTGGCTCATGACCATGGAGAGGGCATTCTACGCGGCAGTCCGCGCGTAGGACATATTCCAGTCCCGAACAAGCTGCGGCATCTCCTTGGCCATGTCCCGCACCTCAAAATCCGACATGGTTAGCATGTCTGGAATCCTGAGAGACTCGCCAATGTCCTCAAGGGACTGGCGGTAGTCATGAAGAAGATCACCGACTTGGGTAAGCCGGTGAGTGCGGGGCTCGGACGAGGAAGAGTTCGACAACTTTAGAGGACCTATACACAAAACAAGTCAAGAAAAATCCGACATTGATAACAGTCAAAGAAAAGATAAGTCAGAAAGGTGGAACGTACCAAGAATGACGTCGTCAATCTTGGTCTTCTCCTCCCAGAGACTCTGGAGTTCAGCCTGGAGTGCCTAGGATATATCCTTCTCTCTGCCAAGCTCATTCTTGAGGTCCGAGATTACTTTATCTTGAGCCGCAATCTTGCGATCGCGCTCTTCAGTGGCCATGGAGGAGGATTCCAGGACTTGAGCTATGCTCGTTTCATGATCCGCCTTGAGCTTATCCAGCTCTTGGCAAAGTCCCTTGTTTTCCACCACCAGGGTTTTGAGGTTCTCGACCTCCTCAATCATAGCGATGGATTGTTTCACCAACGCTGTAAGACAAAAAGAACAACAGTTCCGAAAAATTCGACATAGAAAAAGCAAGAGACAAGGTTTGAATCTCGAAATATTTACCTTCAGCTTCATCCTTGGCTACCTTGAGCTCAACATTTTTAAGCCGGAGAGCTTTGATCTCTCTCCGCTTATTACAGACATTGGACAATAATTCCTGGTTATAGGAACATACTTTCTATAAGTCAGAATACCCAAAGTCAGAAAGCTACTTAAGACTCGGGCTAATATTTTTACTAAATATCAGCACGAGCCTTGGGGGCTACACTAGTTCGTTCTTTGGCATCCTAATGAAAGCATAAACTCGGATTCTATATCCTACTTCATGCTTGGGGGCTAGAGGATATGATATAACATAATGTAAAAACAAGAGTTGGAATTCCGACTTACATATTGCTCGCGGGTGAGTTTGTCTAAACCCGCGTTCACTTCAGCTGCCACCTTCTCGGCGAGAGTAAGAGGGGTCACTAGGGCTGTTGGAAGCTCGACAGTCCTGATCCTCTCGTTGCGAAGGCGGACTTGAGTGAGAAGGTCATAGAACTTGACATCCTCTGCTTCTTGCACTTCCTCCTCGAGGGATAAATGGCTTTTGTCCAGGACTTGCCTGGCTAGCCGCTGGATCTCCTCTGCAGATTTCCGGGTTAGGCCGAATTTGGCAAGACCCGGATTGCTGAGGAGGTTTTCGGCGAAGACTTCAGCCGAGGGATCATTACCCGAAGAGGGTTCACCCTTATCTTGAGCTGACGCACTCGCGGTGACGTTAGTGTGTGACCCAAGGATCACAGGCTCTGTTTGAGGAGCCGGATCTTCTGTAGCTTCCGACGAGATAACCGGAGTTGCAGAAGGATGAGGAGCCGGAGTCGGAGGAGCCACGGCAGGGAAGCTATTGTAAGCTTCGTCTGGCGCAAGGGCTTCGAAGAAGTCCCCTTCCCCTTGCCCTTGATGATTGATTTTGCTCTGAGAAAGTAGTAAAGTCGGAAACATTACATCTCAGAAAGAAACTTGAGTAAAGAACAAAGGCAGAAAAGTTGTGACAGAAGGTTACCTCTTCACGACTGGCACCTCCTTTGTGCCAACCGCTACTGTCGGAGCTTTGCGCTTCTTGAGCGCAAGATCCGGCAGTGGAACTACTTCCACCTCCTGAGAGAACTCCGGAGGGTATCCTTCGAGCGGAGCAAGTTCCGACCCGGGGATGTCAGCAAGCTGAAAACAAGAAAACGTATCAGCATTGCAATGTTACTCAAAGATAGAAACACATAAAATATGTGATGATAAAAGCTTACCGGCACCACGGGGTTTTCCGCCGTGTGCATGTCCAGAGAAACCTCTGGAATCCGCCTCTCGATTTGCTCCTTGATCAACCACTTGATTTGGCTTATGTAGCCTTGAGTGGTGTAGGCCTTGAAGCTGATGCGGAGGGACTCGGTCAGGGAAGACGTGACGGAATGCATCAGTCTATCCCCGTGGTACTGAAGTGGCTGGATCCGGCGTGAGACCCAACACTCGACCAAGTCGGATCCCTTCAGACCATTGTGCTTGATCAGATATTCGATCCGCCTCTTAGCAAGGATTAGATCATCTGTGAGAGCCGGAGCAGCCTCGTCCTAGGAAGGTTGGGCCGTGGCGGCTCCGTCGACAAAAGCCGGCAAAGCAGTAGCTTTGCCAGGAGCCGGAATATCCCTATGGTAGAAAAAAGTGGCTGGCCATTGCTTGACCGAGTCACTGGCAGAAATTTTGGGATATGCCCGGTCTCGTCTAAGAGAAAAACTAATAGTGCCGGTGATGTAAGGAACACCGACAGTGATGGAATTCCTCTGGACATGAAAGTAAAACCGGAAGAGAAGCAAACTCGGCCTAATGTCGAGAAAGCCCTCGCAAAGCGCAGCATATGCGCTCATTTCTAGAAGAGAATTGGGAGGAAGATTGTGGAGTTGAACTCCATAGTGATCTATCACCTCGGAGAAGAATTCCGAGGGAGGAAAGGACAAACCTCGGTCCAGATGAGTACCGAAGTGAACTCGCTCGCCCTCGAGTGGGTTGGGGACGGTTTCGCCAGAGCCGCTCCGCCAGTCGCCGGCGACGAGCAGCCCCTCCTTCTCCACATTCTTGAGGCCTGCCTCGTCGAGGGCGCAGGGCATCCAGATTCCCTTGTAGCTTTCCTTCTCCGCTGCAGCTTCCGCCTTCGCCGCCGCCACCACTGCCGCCAAACCGGAGGAAGAAGATGAAGAAGCCATTTTTCTCCAGTGAGAAAGTGACCTTAAAGGGGCGGCGCTGGGAGTTTTCTGTGGGGGAAGGACGAGGAGGCTCTGTGCACGCAGGAGGATTGGGAAGAAAGGAGACGGCAAAGGACTGGTGGAAAGGAGAAGAGGAAATCTAAACCCCTTATATCCACCTACCTGCACCAAGATTCGTGCAAACGCTACAGTGCAATCGCCACGCATCGTGGGAAGAACTGGGAAGGACCCGCACGATGATTGCGTCGCCTTGATCTCCACGCACGCATTGAAACAGCGCCTCGGTTCCACGGACCGCGGACCCACCAATGGTCGTGCTGACGGAACACTGTCAGATGACGTAACTTGACCATGCTAGACGATGATAAATCCAACTTTGGATCTTGGAGGCCTCCGGGGGCTGCTGTTGGGGATATACTTTCCGGGTATCCTCACAGTTCCTCACTGACCAGGGTGGCCCATTTCGGGTTAGAGCACTACTTCACGGGCGGCCCAGTCAGGGAGAGAAGACGGAGTCCAATCCGGCTACGGGAAGGCCTAGAAGACTTACCGACTTAGGCCATGATGTTACTTGTAGTTCAAGATGTACTCTATAACAGACTCTTAGTCGTAGCCGGATAGATCTCTCCTGTAAACCCTAGGCCGGATATCTATATAAGTCGTCCTAGGGAGAGCCTTTAGGGCATAACCTCAATACTCTAGACCCTCAACTCGCACAGGCGAAACCCTTGTAAACCATATTCCGGCTCTGCCGTATTACTGGATTGCTAGCAGGAGCAGGATCCGTCCAAAGCCGGCGGATTCGAACCTGGGTAAACTTGTGTGCTCACCGTCCCGGAATACCGTACGTCTCACCCCCTCTCTTCCGCACGCCTCGAGGACCCTCTCATGGCGTACTTGTCATCAATCCGACGACACGCGTAGTCTCTAGGTCCTCAGCCGGGACCCCGGGGGAATCTCGTCTAGGACCCCACGAGCCGCGGTTTTTCATGGCTGCAACATGGCGTGATGTTTCTTCCAACACGCGTGATGTGGTAGATTTGTGTTGTTGATGCCCAAGGCGGGCCAGATGAAACATGGATACAGGGTGGTATGTCCCGTCGGCTCCCCGTCCCTGGGACATGTATTCGGGGTATTCCTCTCGGGTAGGTGCTTCGAGCACCTGTCACCATTTCCCCGTGGAGCGCCCGATTCAGAGCCCGTCGAACCGCTAACCCCCAAAAACCGTAGGACCGACACCTCCCTTTTTCATCATCAAATCAACAAAGATTACATAAAATTAATTAATTTACTCCCTCTGACCCAAATTAGTTGACTTAGATTTATCTAGATTCGATTATATCTAGACATGATTTAGTATTATATTCATCCGTATCTTGATAAATTTGAGTCAACTAATTTGGGTTGGAGGGAGTACTACATTTCCTCATTCTGAAACCTAGAGAGCAAATCTAGATGTACATTCCTCTAAAATTTCTAGGTATAGAGTGAAGATTTACTCGACACTGCAAAGGGAAGAGGTCAAGCGATGGTTACCAATTGGTCTGGCCATCCAACCTGCTGTTGCCAACAGGAATAATGTTTGGTTAGGTGCATGAGAGTTGGAGCTGCCGTAGAACTCGACGTTGTCCATGCCTAACTCCAAAGGCCTGCGCGGGGCGGGCTCAAGCTAGGCGGCGGTCTGGTGCGTGGCCGGCGGTGCAGGCGGCAGTCAGGAGCGATCGACCGGAGGTGGTTATGCATGTGGGGATGGAGTCGGTGTAGTTGTTCTATAGGTCTAGATCAAGGCCCTAGATGCCTGATTTGGGTCGGGGCAAGATGATGGCTGGCTGCTGATGCATGTAAAATGCGTACATGAACTTTGTAGTTTATTGTCACATATTCCTACATTTTGCATAATTCAGAATGTTATGTCCATGTTTTACATTTATTTATGGATATTTACCAATGACCCCCTTTATTTGGGTTACAACTATGTAGAACAGGAAAATCATGTTTTCGTATTTTTAAGTTTGAGGGACCTAAACAAAGTCAAATTGGCCTAGAATTTTTTGAGGATTATTTTTTCATTAACACAATGACCTGGAGCACATGGACATCACGAGTAGGGACCCGGAGGCTTGAAAGAGACCAGGTGGCATGACCCAGGAAGGGGACCACGCCACCTATGCTCTTTCCCATCTGAAGTGTCAACATTCGTCCATCTTCAACCCTAACTCGAAGTCTTAACCTAAAACCGCCTATAAAAAGATCCCACATGATGATCTTAGTGGAGGCGGAGCATAAATAGATAAACATCGAAACAGAGCCAGATACTGGGAAGATTAGGGGGAGGGAACACCACCGTGGACGCCATCGATTGGATCTCCATCCTCTCCAATGGCATCGGCATCATATCCATGATGAAGAGGGATTATTCCACCTCTAAACTGTGAGTTTGTGGCAGTAGCTTGATCTCTCTCTCATGCTATCATACTTTTAGTACCATATGAGTTGTCCAACATGATTATGGTCATCTATGTAATTTCTATGTGATGGATCTTTGTTTTATGAGATGATATTTGAGATTGAAATTATATCATGTGTAAGATGTATTGGTAGATGCATATTATGTACCCGGTCTTAAGTACTTGTTTTGATCATAATTGTATGCAAGAGGATGTGTGGGGGAAGGTGTGTATTAGATGGAGTAACATGATGATGGTGGAGATTGGGCAGTGATAGAAAACTCGAGATCCACTATGGTTTTACTTTTCTTTTGTTACCTCACTAGTGATAAAGTGAATACATGTGTTATATTCATCTTGTGATAGCAATGATGTTCTTTGTTAAGGCAGCACATTTGTTATTCAAGCATCATATCAAAGTACCTAAGGATATACTCTGTTTATTCTTAATTCAAGATTGTATGGAGTTTTCTCTTTCTAGAGGAGTATAAGTGAGATGTGTTGCATCATCTTTATATTAGGACATGATGCCCATATGAATGCTAATAATACACATAATGAAAGTTCTAAGTGATATTATATCATCCATAAAGTAGTTGTTATGTCCATTGCACCATATGAGAGAGTAGACAAGTGAACACATAAACCCCAATCCACTTTTTATTATAAGAAACACCCTTTATACACTTTTATAACACTTCATATTTCCTGCAATAATTAATTCCAAAAATACAAAAATACATTTATTATTTGCATAAATAACTAAAAACTCAAAAAAGAACTTTACTTTATTGTAATTATTTTCTTGGCTAGTTATAGATTATTTATTCTTATTTATTTATAGTTTTATTTAAGTTTTACTAATACAAAAACTTATGCTTGACAACCATACGGTAGAGTCGGGGACACAAGATAAACACTTTGTTTTATAGGTTGCTAGAAGAAGACAAGAAAAGGCGAGAGTTCTCTGCAATTCCATGAGAGTTCAATATAAACCCTCGAGTCACTCCTATGGGAAAAGACGCTTGCTACAACACTCTCCACTTGAAGTCCCAATGAGTTGGTACAAACGAAGTTGTTGCCATCAGGTGCCCAGTTCAACCTCGGGCTAATGGCTGCCTGGTGGTGGCTTGGAGATGGATTCCTGATGGAGATCGTGAGTGAGGTGTGCGGCCAGGTCCTGTAGGTGGCTGTTGTCAATGCAGCACATCGATGGGTCTAGTGCTGGGCATGCGGTTCCAGATTTAGCAGTCAAAGGGTACGAAGTGTGGATGGAGGGTGATAGGTGTTCGCCTGCCAATTGCACTTCTGCTAATCACGCAGGACTGGCGTCAGCTTAAGTCGCCTCAATTGTTGGATCCATGTCAAGTCTATTGCTTCTTGATGGCTGTGAAAATAGCCATTTTTATTCGTATTTAAATCTTATATTAAGTTAAACAATTGATAAAATATCTCTCTAGCCTTGCCACTAGTAACTAATTATTGCAAAGATGTGCAAATCCTTGTTTTGAATTGTGATGTGTAGAAAATCACTCTTTTATGATGAAAGCTGGAGCAATTAAGGGAGAATCACACGTTGCCAACACCACCAAGTCAACCAGGGCCAAATGCCATCAACCAAAAGTGTTAACGAGCATCGGTACGAGCACAGCTTGCCCCGTACCATCCGCTCGTACCATACGGCGGTAGCTTTGCCAGGCCAAACCAAGCAACTTCTGTGAATGGCTCTATATATTTCAAGACTCCCAGCCGCCATAGAGGGATCCACCATTCCTAGATTGCATCTGAAAACACAGCGAGGAAGATTCATCACTTCACCACCTCCATAGTTCATCATCTCCATCTCCACCTCCATCCATAACCATAGTCATAACTTGTATTCAAGATCTCCTCATGGTTGGCGACTATTCTAAGGATATTTGGTATTGATCTAATTAATTATACAATGTTTTCTATACTTGATCTTAATATGAGTGAGTAGTCCTCATAGGCTGCGGGTTGGGGGATAGCCTCACAGCGATTATGTGCATCTAATTAAATGGGGATATTGTGTGGTGATTGCATAACAAATTTATATTTGTATCATTGTCTCTTACCTCAACCCAAGGACTTGTTAGGTATCCAAGACCCCGATTATTAATCAAGGTTTGAGGTAAGATGTGTGGTAAACGGCACCTATGTGTGAAACCAGGTGACAACAACGGGAGTACAATAGTTCTTTAGTGATCCCCTTGGAAATAGCAGCAACATCATCGATCTTAATGCTTTACTCTGTATTTTACTTAATAATCGTTCATAGCCCGGTACTTCGTGGTATAACAGTGGTACCAACATACTTTATGCTATGCCTGTGACTCACAAGGCCTTTTGTATTTACGAATGTGCTACCCACAAATCCTATCTATAGTAGATCATTTACATATGAATGTGCTTATTATTATCTTTATCCCATATGTTCGCATAGCTATAGGTGAAACCTCAACCCTGGCATATCTCCATCCACTGATTAAACCTTGATAACAAAGCAAACTGGAAAGGTCCGGTAAACGAAGATTGAAGCAAACTAGCAAGTATTGCAGATGCTCCTTAAACTATCGCAATTGTTTCCCAAGGTTCGGTAAACCGAGGTAT
Source organism: Avena sativa (assembly GCA_916181665.1). NCBI lineage: Eukaryota > Viridiplantae > Streptophyta > Magnoliopsida > Poales > Poaceae > Avena > Avena sativa. The sequence goes on from OV702288.1 coordinate 631,857,715, forward strand.
TCTAGGAAAAAAGACAATGTACTGTATCCGTAAATCTGGATCGAATATATCAGTTCCTGGTCTCTCGAACTCGAGGACACCAGGGCGCCGAACCTGGGAGGTGGACCGTGCGGGGTGTCTCTATGGCGAGCGACATGGTAGTGGTGATTTCCTTACTCTTTGGCTCTTTGGACGGCGAGGAGCAAGCGGCAGAAGTCCCTAGAGTTGTCGGCGCTTCAGCAAAGGCTTCTCCCAGATCGTGTTATGGTTGCCTAATGATGACCCACAAGTATAGGGGTGTATCGCAGTATTTTCGATAAGTAAGAGTGTCAAACCCAACGAGGAGTAGAAGGTGTTGACGAGTGGCTTGGAGTAGGAATTCTCTGTAAATACTTAGCAAACGGATTTTTAGGAGTTTTTGATAATGCAGATAAATAAAGTGCGAGTAGATAAAAGACAATAATAATAAATGCAGCAAGTGGCCCAATCCTTTCTTTAGCAAAGGACAAGCCGGTTGTATTACTTAAGCGACCAAACGTTCTCGAGGACACATGGGAATATCGTCAAGTGCTTGCGCTTCATATAGTTGATTAATATTCTTTAGTTTGATAAGTGTTGTGTGGGTGAACCTGCTCTAATGTACTGACCTTCCTAGGACTAATACATACTTGTGATTGAACCCCTTGCAAGCATCCGCAAGTACAAGAAAGTAATTAAGATAAAAACTTAACCACAACTTTAAACTCTGAGATCCTACACTCCTTTGTGCAAAGGTTTCCTAACAGGGGTTTAGGTTTCTGTCACTCCGGCAACCCCTACGATTAGTAGCCAAATACACAATGCATTCCCCTAGGCCCTTAAAGGTGAAGTGTCATGTAGTCGACGTTCACATGACACCACTAGAAGAATAACACCACAACTTAAATAACAAACTATTGAATCTTTCTCAACACAATTCCACTACTAACAACATGACTTCTCCCATGTCCTCAAGAACTAAACGAACTACTCACAAGACATCATATGGATCAAGATCAGAGATGATATAATGATAAGTAACAATCTGAACATAACAATAATTCAATGGTTCCACTCAATAGCATCAACTATAACAAGTAATCAACACCGAGAAAGTTTCCCCTAAGAACTATGCAAGATTCAACCCAATTGTTATAGCGGTATGAGGTGGTGATGATGGTGTTGGTGGAGACGATGATGATCCCGATGAAGTCCAGTTTGATGGTGGTGTCGATGGCGACGATCTCCCCTCTTCAGGAAGGAATTTCCCCGACAGGTTTCTGCCTGCCGGAGAACTTTTTTTCTCTCTCTCTCTGCAGTTTTCCGCCCCATAGAGGTGGCAGAATCTTTCTGTGGTCGCTCCCTCAGTCTTAGGGTTTCGTGGGGATAATATACGCCAAAGAGGAGAGCTGGAGGTGGGCTAGGGTGGCCACACCACCTAGTGGCGTGGCCAGGGGTAGCCCGCACCAGGGGGTGGTGTGGGCCCCCTATAGCCCAACTCCGCTCCCCCTTCTGGCATCCTTTGTCTTCTGGAAAAATAGGATTTTTCATGTATTTTCTGGAATTTTCTGATCTTCGTGAATTTCGCCTCCAAACAGTGCCTTTTTCATCAAAATCCTGACTGCAGCGGTCCATCCTCTAAAAGTCATCAACAATGCAAAAACAGATGAAATAACATAAGTATCATCTGTTAATATGAAATATATCAATAAATAATAGTAAATTATGATATAGAATAGTGATGCAAAATGGACGTATCACCTAACTTGGAGAGGTTCGAGCTACCAACGTGGCTATGAAGGTTTTTCCAAACGAAAGCTTAGTGTTTCCACGTCAACGATGGTGATACATGTGGGCGTCATAACCCTCTTGGGAGCATCGTTCTAGGTACCTTCTTCGTGTAGGGTTTCGGGTGAAAACCCTTGACCTCAATCTCGACAACTATGGTGTTGTCATTACCCACTTGGGGGCATCGTCATCAAGCTCTAGTACCCCTCAGTCTTGTTCTATCTTTGGTGGCAAGTTACAACTTTCTGTGTACCTTTTCTTTTTATCTTTGATCTGCTTTGTAAGAGGGTCGCCTCATCACTTTGTATCGGTTCGACCATCGTGGGTTTATTTATAAAACAGGGCAAAAGCTTCTTTCTAGGAACTCCCTAGGTCGATGACACCTCCACAGCCGCCGCCTTTGACTCCGGCAACTATTTGCTCTCCTCTTCCTCCAGGGGATTGGGAGTCGCTATGAGGAGAGAGAGAGAGGCGTGGGGGAGAGAAGTGACAACAATGGCCTCTCCAGACCAACTAGACACAAGCGAGGTCGTTAACAACCGTTAACTGCTTTTCAAGTCGGCCGTCTCCGCATTTGCCCCGTCACCCAGGACAGTAGGTCATGTTACTAGAAATGTCGTTAAGTGGTTAAAACAGAGCATCAATGCTATTTTTTTCTAGATCTATTTCATGAGTTTACAAGAAGTACAAAGCACCCCAAATATAATAAAAAATATACTGAGATCCTTGGACCACCTAGCGACCACTACTGTCTCAAGAGCGAGCCGCCGACACGTCGTTGTCGCCGCTCCCTTGCCGGAGCAGACTTGACGTTGTTAATGACAGCCGATAAGTCTTCGTGCACGTGCTCCTAAGGACCAGCGCCCCAGAGCTGAAGTTGTCGCCATCGAACCGTTGAATTGATTCGAAGCTTACAAAACCAGACCTAGAACTCACGTAGCCTGGACGGGATCCACCACTCCATGGAAGCAGTGATTAGACGAATTTTCGACGTCCTCGACGCCAGCGACAAGATCGTCACCGACGAGGTGGAAGAGGACTAGTTCTTATCCCGCACAACGCCGTCATATCCACCACAACGTTGATGCCGATAAACCAAACTCTAACTTCAGGGAACCTTCAACGAGTGTAGGTTCGAGGTTCCCACCCCTCCCGCCGTCGGGACGGCAAGCAGAGGAGGCGGGGACCCGTTGATTCTGGTTGTAGACGGCAGGAGTAGGCAGATGGCGGCGGCTAGGGTGGAACCTTATGCCGCCGCCTCTATTTCTTTTACCCGAGGAGACGACTCTAGTAGAGCATCAATGCTATTTGCAAAGAACCAACACAAGATAGGTGGTTTCTCGAAGAAAATGCCAATCCCGGTGGTTTTGTGAACTTCATAGGTAATTATGTTGGTCTTTCGAAATTTTATCGGGTAATCAGGTTATCTAAAATTGAGAACCTATAACATAATTATACCAACCAGAAAACTACCTAAAGACAACGGGAAAAAGACATAAATAGAAGCTCTTTTCTTGCGCTCGAAGTTAGAATACTAACCAGATATTCGTGTACGGACGTGCTACACCCTCCACAGATTCCATTCAAAAAGGACAAGGATTAGCCTCCCAGCGGGAAAAAAAGGGAGAATGATTAGCGCACAGTGGTCCCACCAACCAGCCTAATGTCTCATTAAAAAACAGCCTAGTGAGTAGTATTTCCTCTAAACCCACAGCACGGCCAGACCAGAAAACAGAACCAAGTCAAGTGACGACCTCGACGGGTGCGGATCAAGCAGCAACTACCGGTTCCCAAATCCCGATCCATCGTCCAATCAGCCGCAGTACCTCGCCACGTGGCCGCTCGGGTTTCAGGCGCGCGAGAAACGGAGAAAAGAGGGGAACCGCCCAGAAAAGAAAAGGGAACGAAGTTTTTGGGCGACGCTTCTTCCTACCGGACGCCCGGCCATGTCTCGCTAGACTGGTAGGCTTTCGAGGGGCGTTCTGGTCATGTAGGCGTACGGACTTCCCGGGCTCCCGTTGCCGCTTTTGCCCCTCCGTGTGTTTCGGTGAAATTTCGCCTCCCCTGCTTCTCCTCTGTTGCCGCCACGCAGACTGGTACCCGGAGTAACTACTGCTCTGGACTGGAGTACTACTGCTGCTGGTAGCCTGGTAACCAATGCCAACATGCCATTCCGTGCTTCCAAAGATATTTTATGTTGAGGACCGGAGTACCGCTTCCTAGTCTCACAAAATATACTACTCCCTCCATCTCAAAATAGATACAGTAGATTTATCAGAATTTAAAAAAATTTACATACTAAATAATAGTATCTAGACTCATTCAAATTTGACAAATCTATGACATCTATTTTGAGACAAAGGGAATACTATGATTTCAAAGGAATTTCAGATTGTTTTAATAAAATCACGGCAAATTATATATTTTTATTCTCTCTTTTAAGTCACGTATTCTATTAGACAATCCAGATATTACATATACGGTCAACATCTAAGATAAACATGCTTGTGAAGCAATGCACAAAGAACTCCACAAGTAAAATTACAATTTCACTATTGGAGAAACTTGTGTCTTGCCGAACCGTCATCCATCGTCCCCGTCTCCACCATGGTAGCGTCCTAAAAGAGACGAACAACCGACGTACCTAGATCCGAGAGAGCATCATCACATATGAGGATGTTTTTCCAGCTGATGAACCGAATCATTGCAAGCAACGTGGCCGAGGCTTTGTGACATATCGGCCGGAGATCTTCCCCATGATCAACAGATCCCGACACAACAACTTAGAGCTTACCGACTCTATGTACATGATTCCAATGGAGTGTTGCGAGCTATAGTCCGCTAAAATAGTAAAATATTTAGTTTATACCAAAGTTTGACTGTTTTTTAAATACTCCGTTCTAAGAGTTTTGAGTGGTGAAATTTTTTGCTTTGTAATATATGGTGGTGCTAATGAATCCTTAGAACAATTTTAAATCCGATTCAACCATATAAATCAAACATCCTACGCATAATTAATTCATAGATATTCTAGTGCATCATACTTTCATAAGAATCCTTCGAACTAAATAGACCTTAGTGAACATTCACATATTGTAGATGCTTACTTGTAAATAAATTGCGATGCACTGTCAGAAGATGTCGATTACTGAAAGGGGCCTTTAGCACAAGACTGAGATTCATCTGAAAGTCCAAAGCCACCACGCCAACAGATAAATTGAATATTAGCGAAAGGTCGCATGTGTTTCGAGGAATTTTCACCTAGAGATTATAGTGTATGTTTTGCAAATGTAGTACAACAACAAAACTGATATAAAACAACCCAATAAACTCTTTCACTACATTACTTCGCGTACAATCCTCCCAAACCCTAAGCCCATTCCATGCCTCCCCTCATTTCTCCCAGAACTCTAGCCCAAGTCGTCTCTCTCATCTTTTCCACCTCTGAATGCCTTCGAGTCCCGCTTCATCCCGATCCCGAGAACATCAATAAAAGTGAGGAGAAGGATGGTAAATGACATATGAGAAGAAGCAAGTTATTTTTCTCATTTTAAACAAGACACATCAAGTGGAAATCCGTCCATATCACCTTGCGATGCATGTGAGTAAAAACCACCATCATTTGCCATCTAATTAGTCGACAAGTTCACTTTTCTCTTACATCTCGTTTTGGGCCATAAGTGAATGTTATCGAGTTCCTAGGTCTCACTTTCACCATATGAGATTTTCGGACACCCATCCATCAAGTTTGGTGACCTCTCCTGAATTGCACTCTTCTCTCGTGTCAATACGTAATTTCTAAATGACCTTAATCAAGTGCTAATGTCAAGTAAACTATGGCTTATATTTGGACTCGTAATTGTTAGACATGTTTAAAAAGGTAGGGCATGGCACAATGGAATTATTGACTACTATTATGTTTAGATCCATTGACTTTCTTGATTCCTTTTTTTAGAAACACCGAATGCAATGTACATGCACACAAAATGCAGTACACACATTTATGAAAATAATTGTTCATAAAATGTTATACTTATTATTTATATAACATGCAATGCCATCCTTTAACACCATCAAAGGACACATAATGAGTATTGCTTGCGAGGAAGATACAACCAAACTAGCTTTGGAAAATTGAGATGGCGTACACGAAAACGTCAAGATGAAACAGAGCATCCAAAACCACATGGGGAAGGCCATGCCACACTAGATAACAAATTCACCATCTTGACCAACTTTGATCGATCTAAAAGAGACAAACCTGAACCATGACAAAGAAAGCACATGCTACATGTTTGGATGTAGAATGCTGGTGCAATGTAGAGCATCACACAAATGGTTTTATTAAAGAAAAAGGAGATCATGATGTGTCATCATAGCTTCCAACTAAAAAAAGGAAGTGATTTGGCAAGAAAGGAACAAATAAGGTTCTCTAGAGAGGCAAACACGACCAAACTAGAAACAAAAGTTGTAACCAAAGCATTTAGAATCATAGTTCATCATGAAACAACCAAGTATAAAGAATCACCTAAACATATAAGTAGATGGCTTTGTTGGACGACTTGGCTCTCCTCGATTTCTAGGTATAACATGTACGTTTTTTTACTTGATAACAAATACACCCTCTGATCTATAATAAATACCGCTCATTTAGTACAAGGCAGTACAATTTTTCATCCCATCTGTAAGCACTACTTCCTTTATTGCACTGTACATCAACTTGTACAAACATCACTCTTGCCTCACACTTCTTCTATGTATATAAGCGTGGATAGCAATAGCATGTTCATTTGTCATATCTTTTGTTTGGTTCTACAAATTATTAATTCTCGAGAAAAAAAAGAGAGTTCCATAGATCACTATTCCCTCTTGTGTTGGTAAGTTGTTGCATAGAGGGAGTAAGTCTATTCATGTCAAGAAAATGATGGTTTCTTTTGTTTAAAAATAGAGCAGAGTACATGCTTGCCACAACTAAATGCTACCACTCATTTTTCTCCCCTTGATGTCTTTGGTTAACGCCATCGCCACGTGGTAGGCTGCAGCCATAGGCCAACAGATCCAGAAAAGGTGGAACCCGCAAGACAAAGAGGGGTGTTCAGGTAATTCCATCTGCGTGGGGCCACGTCCATCTCTCGCAATCGTCCTCTCCGGAAACCGGGGGCACGAAATGACCATCATGCCCCGAGTCTTTATTCCCTCCCATTTCTGCCGCTATCTTTTCGGAAAGCCCCCTAACCCAACCCAACCACCCACCCAACCCTGGTTAGCGCTCTGCCACGACCTGACGAGCCCGTCCGGTCCGATCGCATCGCGAGGTGCATAGACCCGTACCACCATACACCATCTCCTTGCCCGTGGGCCCGGCCATTGATTGCACCGCGCTTGGTGTACAAGGACCAGGCGCAGGGGATCGTGCTTCCCCTCGAAGGAATCGACCCCATCACCTCCCTCCTCTTTATCTCGGAGCCGCCGCCGTCGCGAACCCTAACCCGGGTTCCGATCTGGTTCGACGACGACGACGAGGAAGGAGGCAGACGGAGGCGGAGCGGCCAGATCTGAAGAGATCCGACGGAGCGGGGAGGGGAGATGGTTGTGAACGGCCGGCCGCTGAAGAAGGCGAGGACACGGGCCGAGGCCAGGGACTTCGCGGGGTTCCCGGAGGCCAGGGACGGCGGGGCGGTCGGGACGTTCCGGGAGGCGGTGAGGGGCTTCCTCGCGAGGCACGCGCGGCTGCTGCCGCTGCCCTCCATCTTCTCGCCGGCGGCCGCGGCCGCCCCGCCGCACCTGCTAACGTGGAGGGTGTCGCTGAGGGTCGGCGAGGAGGACGACGACGGCGCCGGTGGCTGCGGGGTCGAGCTCAACGTCGTGGAGGAGGATGTGCTCAGATCGCGATCTGTGTATTGTGATCAGTGCAGAGTCGTAGGTGAGTTGCTTTCCTTTTCTCCTTTTTTTTGTTTTTTTCTGTAATGTCCCCAAAACATTGTTTTCCCTTATAAAATTGTTTTTTTCCTCTCCTAAAACGTTCGTAAGATAATGTGTTCGTTCCTCTTTTTTATTATTTGTTGATTTCAATTTTTTAATTATTTTGGCGGTGCGTAATTTTTTTGAGAGTGACTGACGGGTAAATCCCTGGCATTGCAGACTTTCCTGAAGTTTTCTTTCTTTCTAAGCAGAGATTACATGCAAATTTTATTTTTGCCTTGTTGCTTTTCGTGTTTGTTTTCGCGTTCTCTGATTTGTCGCAATCATACAGCAGCGGTGACGGAATCTCGTTCTCTAATCCATCTGTATCTGTGCGGTTGCAGGATGGAGTGGGCACCCGGTGTGCGGAAAGCGCTACCATTTCATCATCGAGAATGACAGCATCCAGATGGCTGGCCGTCGCCGCACCTGCTGCCTCCGCTGCGGGACTGCCATGGCAGCTGCAGAATCAAGGTGGGATGAACAAGCATTGCTAGTTTCTGTGCCAAACAATCATACTTTCTGCATAATGAAAGAAACGTGGAGATATCACCGAAGAATTCAAACGCATGCCCAGTTGATTTACCTTCATGCAAAGCTCCCCATTTTGTTGTACAGTCTGTTCAGACATCAGAGCATCTGCTCTCAGTGCGTTGTAAACATAAATTTGTCCTTCTGGGCTAAGATACAACGATGATCGTGGATGCAATTTCTTCTCCAGGTGCCTCTTGTGCAACTTTGATATGGAAGGTGAGGAGCTGGAAGAGTGCGGCTACCTGCATCTGGATGATGCCTCTCACTTGCTGCACGCAGTTGTTCATGCAAACGGCTATGGGCATCTTCTCAGGGTAAATGGCCGTGAAGGTGGATCAAGGCATCTCACTGGCCGTGACATAATGAGCTTCTGGGATCGCCTCTGCAAGGTGCTGCATGTGAGGTAAATGGCTTTTACGGTTGGCCGTTGTGCAGTTAGCGTGACATGACCTGACCATTATTCAAAAACCATACAGCCTCGGGCCCTTAGCACTCACTAACGATGCCATTTGCCAACTTGCAGGAAGGTCACTGTCATGGACATATCCAAGAAGCACGGAATGGACTACAGGCTTCTGCATGCCATCACAAGTGGTCATCCATGGTATGGTGAATGGGGATATAGGTTCGGTGCTGGTAGCTTTGCTCATACCTCAGATTCCTACCAAGAGGCAGTCGATGCGCTCTCTGGTATACACCTGGCGCTGTACTTCTCACACCGCAACCCCATCAGGACCCCCTTGCAGAACACGATTGCTCTGTATTGGGCCCTTTCCGATCGACAGCTTGTGACTGTGCGGGACCTCTTCCGGTTCATAATGCACCTGCTTCATCAAGCTCGTAAGGATGCTGAGATGTCAAAACCAGCAATGGATGGAGATGTCGAATCCAGTGTCCTCTGCATGTGGAACAAAGAAGATGTCGATCGAGCAGAAGCTGCAATGCTCAAGATTCTCCGTGCTGTTCAGTCTGGACGCTGGGTGTCTTGGCGTGCACTTAGAGGAGCTGCATCGAAGGCTGTTGATTCACAGGAGCTGCTGGACTATTCTCTTCGAGGACTGCGAGGAAAACTGATGGATGATGGCCATTTCATAGCTGTCCGCTGCAATGCTGAGACTAGTGCAATTGAATACAGGTAAACCATAGTTTCCAGTATGTTGCTCCAATTTGTAGAACTTTAGGCAATCCTCTTGACTTCTATTTCATGGCAAGCAGGCTGGAAACATATTGCAATCAGTCCCCAGTTGATGCAACTGTGTTTGGGCCCTCCGTTGAGCATCTTGTACATGATCTTCGATTCCTCTATGATGCTCTGCTGAACCCAGAGACAATGCTGTCTTCACAACCAGAGGTGGTGGGTGCATCTTCACACAGTGCAGCTTCTAAGATTCTTGACTGCAAGCAGTTCATCAAACACTACGACGAGAATGCTCCAGAAGCTCCTTTGAATACTAACCTGCTTTCTGTGAGCTGCTCCATCGAACTGCTTGATCACCCAAAGGACTACACTGCACCACCAGTAGAACTAGTACTTTTACCAGCAAGTGCTACCCTCGGTCAACTGAAGATGCTGTCTGCAAAGGTCTTTCAAGAAACGTACCTCATGTTCCATAGCTTCCAGGCTGAACAGCTCTCTGACTTCCCGAACTTAAGTGACATGACCCTTGTGAAGCATGTGCTTGGCTCAAGCCAGCTTGTAAGGGTGAGAGGACGTTGCACTGGGGATCACCGGAGAATTGTGCAGTTCCGGATGGAGAGGGGTTTGGAGAACTGGACGGTTGACTGCACATGTGGTGCCAAGGACGACGATGGTGAGAGGATGATGGCATGTGATGTATGTGGAGTATGGCAGCACACCAGGTGTTCAGGGATCAGCGATTTTGAAGAAGTCCCAGATAAATTCATCTGCAGGAAGTGTGCCAGTCCACGCAAAGGAAAGAGTCGTGGTGGTGGTGGAGGTGGCAGCGGCGGCGGCAGAGTGGAGATGGGTTCTGCCGGCAGGTGCAAGGATGAGATAGGATCTGTTGGCGGCGCAGGCAAATTTGGGCGCCTGGCAACCGTGGGGTGACTGTACATAATGTAGTGAAATGTAAATACTGAGCGAGAGAGTGAGTGAGCAGAGCCTGAGGCCCTCGAGACCTTAAGTGGTTAATGGAATCTTGTCTTTCTAACCAGTAACTTTTGTCTATTCACTTCCAAAATAATCTTCTCTGCACTTCTTTCACGAATCCTCTGTGATCCTGCATTGGAAACTTGCAAAAGTTAGTTGAATCCCAAACTACACGAGCATGACACCAAGCTATTCTCTATCAGATAATGTTGCCACTGCAGCAAACATGTGTTAGCATAACCGAGCATTGCTAAGTTCAACAGGTTAAGTTTGCTCTACTTGAAATATTAGGATGAGCGTCTTGATAAATAATCAAAATGAGAATACATATTGTTTGATGAATAAACTGAATATTGCTCCCCAGTATAAAGGAAAACCCACGGTTTGTTGTTCATAAGCTAGACTAATTTTCAAAATATCAGTGTATAGTACTCCCTCCGATCTATATCGAGTGTCGCTGTTTTAGTAGTACTAAAAATCTGCGAGACACTTATTACGGATCGGAGGGGGTAACATTTATACTGTACTGGCAAGGAGATACCAAAAGGAGGAAGACATGCAGTTCAAGTTCATTACGAGTATTATTTATCAGCCAATGACTATGAAGACATGATGAGCCTATTCAGTTTTTCCCAGTTTTGCCTATTCAAAGTGAAACAGCAGTCTGATGCTTGAAATGACAAACCTGTAAAATGAAAATTTACTGGCAACTTTTAGGCATGAAAGCACAAGCAATGAGCTATTAGCAAATGAATGAAACCTTATTGTTTCATTCATGCTACAAAGGGAGCTTTCTCAGTTTCTTTATGGATAAAACAAGTGAGCAGCGAACATGAAATCTGCAGAGGAAACAATGTGATCAGGCAACTCAAATTATGAGGAATGACAGACTTCAGTAGTTCAAAATCTAACAGCAACAGTGATGTTAGAACTAATTCAAATTGTACAGCGTACACATGTTTTGTAACTACTTCCTCCGATCCAAATTAATTGACTTGGATTTATCTAGATTCGGATGTATCTAGTACTAAAACATGTCTAGATACATCCGAATCTAGACAAATCCGAGTCAATTAATTTGGATCGGAGGGAGTATAAATATGAATACCAGACTCGGTGCAAATGAGAGATATTTTAGTGCTGGCAAATGTACTGAAGGCCATTTGTAGAGTGGGCATATCAGTGATATGGATGTTTAAGTGTTATACTATCACCCTTAAAGAACATACAAATTCTGGAGACAAGACTTTTATGTTCATGTATCATCGTAACAATACCTGAAGTGTTCAAGTGTTCACAGGCAAAAAAAAAGGTGAATAGAAGGATTCACCAGCATATAAATATATATTTATAAGTGTTGTAGAATGTTTGGACCTGAAGGGGGAAAGAACTAAAGAAGTTAAGTGTGTCTTCCATTCAAAAAAGTATGTCTTCCATTCAAAATATTGATGATTATATCATATCCCCACCATAATTTTCGTAAATGTTAAAATGGACAAACTAAACATGATGGGATAAGGCGTTATAGAATAAATAACGGATAAGTAGTTATATTTGCCATAGGAGATCATGTAAAGTAGAAGGATGTCGTAAACATGGGACTTCCATATATAGTGATTATATACTTCTTGCAGCTTAAGAGATCCTGAATAGAGTAAGGATCTTGGATACTCTGGTATGCACTAGAAAGAAGTTGATTGAAGAGGGTTAGCTTGTTGATTAACACTTTAGCATTGCTTACCCACGTCTTAATAAGGATTTTAAAATTATACTGAGCACAGCTAGCATTTGGTTTTGCACAGCAACATAGCATTTGTGTTAGCAATTATCAAACAGTCGAAGGGTTCTCGATTCGTCTGATGATGGTGAATACGAACTCTGCGCTGGCTTTTAGCCACAGCTATATACTCTTATGACTCCAGCAGCCACTAAGAAGTAATACCAAACCTAACATTTTATAAGTGCCAAAACATGGCTAAATCTGGTGTTCATCGTACCACTTCCCAAGAAACTGAAGCTAACAATTTTCTCCGTTACTAGAATGCAAAGCTCACAAAAAGGGATGATCACCAAAAAAAGGATCATACAAACTCTAACATAATTTTGGAGTCGTCAAAGATAAGACTCTTGTCCCCTTAATTAAGACTTGACAAAGACACTAGTATTGCATATTTACATCCTGAAATAACAGAGGATCAAGCAAGTGGCAATCCAGAGATTCGAGACACCCAAAGCAAAGCCCAATTGTGCACCCACCCAAGCATGATGGATATATAATACCTGATGAGAAGAGGTGCTGCTGGCCACCAATGCACCTAAAAGGCAGTGAGAGCATGAGGACGCATCACCTTTCCAGGCCCCTGTCTTGACACATAAGACACGAAAACGCAAGAGATTAGGTCCTAGAATGATCTGCCCTAAGCAGGGGCATTAATCGCGATTAAATGCTAAATCAAGCATCAGATTTCGAAGCCGGTGTCCGCAGAGGGGTATCGGCGCGCGGCCAATCAGCGATGAGCGAGCATGGAACCCTAAAATCCGCCCAGCTGGGAAAAAAAACATGGTGCTCCGAGCTCGAGCTAGGTCGGATCAAGACGGCGCGGCCGGGTTTGCAGCGTACCGAGGAATCGCATCGAGAATTGGTGGTAGGGCAGCGGAATTTGCCCAATCGAAGGACGGAAGAAGCTCACCGATTGGCCGGGATTGGCGAGCGGCGTCGAGGGAGCAGCGACGGCGGCGACGCGCGCGCCCTGCGTGCGTGCGTGCGTGCGAGGCGCGGCGGGGCTTGGGGCGTCGGAGGGTGGCACGCTGAGCTACGGCGGCAGCTGTGGGGCGCAGCTGCGGTGGCCGGGTAGAGGAGGTGGTGGTTGTGGCGTGGAGGCGCATCGGGGTGGGATTGGGAGCTTGGTGCTTGAGGTAGGTCAGGACTCGGGAGAGGAAGACGAAGACTGGGGGAGGAAAACCTGTACGGGACGGTGGAGAGGAAACCGTGGAGGGGGGAGATCTCACATTGTGTGGGTCGGGTCGGGAAGCGGGTGCCAATATAATTGGCCTACTGCCCTACCTGGTTAATAAGTAATAAAGAAAATAAAAAAATAGCCCGATATATTCATTTTTACACCGATTAAAATTACAATTTGCATAGTAGGCAAGTAGGGTATATTTTTTCATAGTAAGCAAGTAGGGTATATGGTGCCAAGTTCACTCGCAAGTTACAGCCATCCTGGATGATCGATCACCTGGGTCAGATTGGAAGCGAACCCGTCGTTGAACTTGAAGTACTCCAGCCTCCAGGTATGGTGGTTAGGGGCCCCTGGGTCGCCTCGTGGCTGGCGTGCGCTCAATGGGTCGTCACGCGCGGTGTTTTTTTTTTACCCCTTTTGGTTCGGGGGCGGGTCAGGGACTGGTCAACCTGCGGTCGATTCCCACGACGATTGCGGAAAGAAAGCACCTCGTCAGCGCGGGTACTGTGTACAGACTACAGAGTATATATGGGGATAGTGCTCTGCTTACTGCTGCGCTGATTTTCACCTTTGCGCAAACCTAGCACCAACTCGTTTGGGCGTGTCGCCCCCCTTCCGAGTAGCGCCATGGGACGCACATGTCTACGCCTACGTGGCCACGTTCGGTCTGATTCATGGGTGCCTGCAAGGAACGAGTCAGCCTGATGACGGCCAGCTAGACAAGAACCTCCACGTGTTCTCGGGTAGTACCTGGCAGTTCATTGTTTGCGTGTGGTAATCCCGTGCATGCATTCCGGCGCTACCCGTAACACGCGGCAAGATTACCGACCAACGCTTAAGATAACGTGACGTTTTTTTCTAGATTGCTAAGGCTTGACCAGCATCGTTTGCAATCTTTGAGGTGTTTTGTTTTTCAAGATCGACGATTTGCCGTCGGGTTTATATTTTTTTAACACTAATTATATATTTTTATCATGTATGCTGCTACATTTTTTTCCAAGAACATTTCATGTTTTACCTAAAGAACTTAAAAAATTTACATGTTGGATCAAAGCATTTTTTTTTGTATGGGGTCAAAGCATATCCTTGTAGTATTACACACAATGTAAAAGTTAGCTTAAGAATTTGGTGATTTGGATGAGCATGTATTTTCCGTGTCAAGTTCACTCTAGACGGTTATCGCTGATCTAGCTAGATTCCCAAAGATATCGGATCACCTGTGATAAAATTGTCAATTATGAATTATATCGAAACCTTATGGCAAGATCATAAATTGGCGATAACTATCGGAATCACGGAATGGATAGACTTAAACTTAGGTCATTAAGTCGTAAAATCACATGGTAGAATTGCCCGGTTTTGAGAATCTTGACCCGTAGTCCAGTGAGTGGAAAGTTTACCACCGAAGACGAGGACAGCGGCGCGCCTTTGGCTCGTGCCAGTGTTTGTAGTCGTCACTAGGGGGTTCATTATCCTATTTGCAATTTTTTATTACTTGTAGAACTCTTTATACTGTTGTTGATGATTATTAATAGATCGGTGAAATTTCGCGAAAAAAAAAGGTCGTTTAGAACAATGGTATTCACATGGTTTCAGTCGGCACGATGCATCAACAGACGAGCCCACTTACTGCCGATGATGCCACTATTGCTATCTCTGCTCAGACAACCTCGTACGAAAATATGCAATGTAAAAGCGTTGACATATACAGCACAATGTTGATATTGTACACTCGTGGATGTAAAAAATATGCTCGATCGGTCTCTGCTCGCGGGCCCCGCATGCTGTTACTTTTTCCCGTTTGGTTAGGTGAGGCGGGTTTGACTGGTCAGCGTGCAGTTGAAGAGCACCCCCACGCGGTCACACAAAGAGGAGCATTCGTCAACGCAGGGTACCTACGTACTGTATCACGTATGGTATTGGTTCTACTCTGTTTAGTGTTTTTACAGGGGTGCACAAATAGCAATACACACTCGATCAACCTCGGAAAAACCAGCTCAAAACCATACGAGTCATTCACGACAAAGCGATCACAGGATTCATAAATATTTCAGGGGGCCACCCCACTAAGCTACCCGCAACGAAGTTGGCCGGCTCCGGAACGGACCCAGGGTTTGCGACGACGGCTGTAAACGACTGGGAACCCGAAAGTGTGACTGGGCTTGTCGATACCGCGAAAACGTGGCGCGATCCAAAACAGTACAGGTGCTCCACGCACAATCATGACGATGCAATGCACAAAAACAACGCGATTTTCTAGTAGTGGTTTTGCAGGATGCCACAATTCGACACCAATAACAATGGATCTCGCCCTCGAGATCCGTCTCATAGTACCGGGAAGAAGGTCGGCGATCTTCATCTCCTCGCTTCGTGTCGATCCCTGCGGCACCACTAACAAAGGTTCCTTCTTCGTCTTGAATCGGTGACACCACCAACAAGGGGTCGTTGCTCACGTTCGTTGAGAGAACACTCCGGAGAAACAAAGATGAAGATAAAGGTCTCAAAGGATATGGCCACCTTTAACTTCCATGGAAGGAGTGAAAATTGCATTGATCCACCGATTCAATATACGGAAGCGAATGATAAGAGTAGTCGGATGGTGATCAGTCCACCGCGCACCCAAACCATTACTCTGCACACGAATAGGGGAATTATGCAACCAACTCTCGGAATTAGATTGAAGATCTCGGCAAGCGAGATTCGGAAACAAGAGAGTGATGCAGACTCTGCATCGGATCTGATGTAGAAGACGTTGTCGTGTTGGAAACACCGGAAGGCACACAGGAGGAACAACGAGAAGTCCAACAAACGAAGGATTCCTCAGATAGCACGAAGACCGGATGTAGAAGCACCGTTACCAAAGGAGGAAGCGAAACCCTGAAGATACGACGGAAAACCCAACCACGAGAATTCCTGGACTCGAAGAAAAGATAAGAGAGCAGATTCAAAACACACGGAGGTAAGAGGAGAATAGCAGAGGTACGGAGTAAAATCAGACCTGATCAGATCTATGTAACTGATTTTGCAAAAATAGTTTTGACACTCTACATCGGCCGTTAGTTAGGTTATCCTACAGGCTGGACTTGTGGGGTATCGTAACTGCTGCGCTCTGATACCACTCTGTAACACCCTCAAATCGACCCTATGCAAGTTTTAGCCCTTTCCGCCAAACCTGCATAGAAATAATTCAAGGACGCCCACCAGGCACTTTCGTGCGGGTGGAAAACGAAGTAATAACATTACACAACAGTCCTCGATGGGACCCACAGAACAGATATATACATCAACGACTCCATGAGTCAAGAATACAGATATATAATACAAAGATCCAAATCACCTTGAAAACGATAGAGCGTCCGGCTACGGACAAGATGCAAATGGGGCTAAGAGCCCTGAATAATAACCAATGGCGTCCATAACCCTGCCTAGGCCAAGCCAGAAGGGTAACCCTGCTAACGACGGCGATCTCAAACCTGCTAAAACAAAAGGGGTGCCGACAAAGGGCAAAGGAAAAAAGAGGAGCGTCAGTACTGAGGCCAGTACATGGCGAGGCTAGAATTCGGCGGCTCTCGCCTACATAGGTATGGTGGGCTGAAGCGGCAGCGCAGCGACACTAAACAACCTATAGAGACTCGACACAACTGGCGTTTATCAGAGAGGGATGAGAAAGACCTATTCGGATCCAACCTGAAGCTAACACCAAACAAACCCATCCTGGTGTTTCCCCCTCGAGACCAAACGAGGAAGTCAGACCGAGGAACTCACACAGTTGGAAATTTTACTCATTCCGTTATAGTTGCAGCACTTACTAATCGGATATAGATCGCATGAGTCATCCTGAAGCATAAGTAGTGGGCAGTTTTAATCTCCATTCCGTTGTAGTGGGAACATTTACTAGTCAGATATAATTGTCCTGAGGAATCCCAAAATCCAACAGTTGTTGGCACTTTTATCACATTCCATTAGAGTTGTAATACTTACTAGGCAGGTATAGTATGACACAGATCACCACAGATTCACCAGTTGTTGGCATTTTTATTATTCATTCCATTATAGTTGCATCTGCTTACTAGTCACATATTAAGTCAAATTTATAGCACTACTTTAGTTATGCTTGTCTATGATCGAGATACTGTGCTCCAAGTCGTCCATAATCGCGGGCACGGCTTTTAGAAAGTTTTACCCTGCAGGGGTGCACAAATAGCAACACACACTCGATTAACCTCGGAAAAACCAGCTCAAAACCCAACGAGGCATTCACGACAAAGCGATCACAGGATTCATAAATATTTCAGAGGGCCGCCCCACTAAGCTACCCGCAACGAAGTTGGCCGGCTCCGGAACGGACCCAGGGTTTGCGACGACGGCTATAAACGACTGGGAACCCGAAAGTGTGACTGGGCTTGTCGATACCGTGAAAACGTGGCGCGATCCAAAACAGTTCAGGTGCTCCACGCACAATCATAAATAAAGCACTAAAGCATGGCATAAGTACAGGATAGTAATAAAGCCCCAAACTACTTTGTGGCCCAAGAAATAGAAATGAATCAAGCTCTGGCTCAGGGGGGTCCATAAGGCCTCCCGGATGTGGATAGTGCGAAAAATCAAGGAACGGGTATCAAGTACTCGGGGTCCTACGGGACACAAGTGAGCGTGGAAGAACCAAATAACATCTATTGCCCACCGATGCCTCTGCATTAGTTATATCTAGCATTTTAATGGTTGTAATTAAAGTCATGAACAGCTCCACCAATAAGCTTCTCCACCAATAAACATCTCCACCATTAAGCATCTGCCAACCTTCCAACAACTGTGGTACTTGACAACACGAGATCGCACCTGAGCAAGCATCTACGACTCGCAAGACCAGCTATCTACCAAACACAGGTAATAGGAGGTGTCCAAGGCAATATAGAGGCTGCACGGGATATAACTGGTGCACGGAAACTAAAGCATCGCGACACGGATAATAATAGATCAACAAGAGGAAATAAAGACTATAAATGCAAAATAGGTAGAAGGGGAAGAGATGCTCGCCTGGGAAACACTGCCGGAGATTTATATCCGAAGAACTTGTCGATATTCGCATCCACTCATCGGTCTAATCCGCGAAGAAGCAAACACTAGCAGAAACACCGGATGCAATATTTAATACTACGGCAGAAGAATCGGCATGATTATGATATGATGCAGATGCGGTGCAATTAGGCAATATTAGGCGGAACCGGGGTCCCGGCAATTAATTAATAGGTTCAAGTTATTTAGAAACCCCGCCATTTAAATGTTGTATTAACAAGACAAAACATGGCATCAGTTCGCTACACCAATTTAAATGGAGTTGAGATAAGACAAAGATATCCCGCAGATGGACTCCATATTTAATTATGAGGTGAATTGGCATAATGCTCCAACCCACACAATATGCATGCAAGTATGTTCAATTAAGATGCAACAAGTATATGCATGGCAATTTATAAAAATAGGGCTCAGAAAAGGGGATCACACATGTCGGTTTTGGAGATCTTGGTTCGGAGGGGTTCAGGTCTGAGGGTCTTGGTCTCGGCGGGATCGGTCTTTGAATCTTGAAGGTTTCGCCTCCGGATCCGGGAAGGAGAATTTGTCGCTTCGTGTAGATGGCCTTCGGTCATCGGATCCGGGGTACTGGTGTTTGTGATGGAGAACTTGGTGTCGATATTTAGCTTGGGGTTGTGATGTTCTCCCGTTCGGACTTGAGAAGCTACAGCACACTGAAGTACTTGTGTTGTTGGCCAAAAGCACAGCAGTAGGGGCAACCGCGACGCCGGCGTTGTACCACACAGGGTCAACACGTGCGGGAGAACTTGGGGCCGCGGGGCAGAGACGAGGCAGGGTTGGCATCGGTGTTCAGGCAGAGAAGAGGCAGAGCCGAGCCAGGGGCCGACCATGGCGGCTTGCTGCAGGCGGCCAGATAGAGAACAGAGCGGCGGGTCGGCAAGGCGCTCGACGAAGATGCGGCCATGGACGGCGCCGGGCGGAGCAGAGGCCGCGACGAGGTCGAATGGCGGTGCTCGGAGCTTGTAGGGGCGGAGAGGTTGTGGCGGGCAGGCTCGGTGGCAGCGACGGCCGGGGTCTGGGAGCTTGGCGGCGGGGAGGGCCGCGACGACGAGCTGCACGCTCGGGGAGGAGCTCGAGCAGCGACGGGAACGCACGGCCGGAGGCGAGCTCGCAGGAGGCGGCGGGGGCGGGCTCTGGCGACGAAGGAGACGACGAGGGGCGCGTGGCGTGCAGCGGGAGGGCGCGACCGACGCAGCTGGGCGGCAGCAAGCCCTGGCGGTGCTGGAATGCGGGGCCCTGGCGGCGGCGCCACGCGAGGGAGAGGAAGCGAGGTGCGGGGATCGAGAGGAGCGGGCAGAGCACGCGGTTGGTGAGCGGGGCCGACGGAAAGGGGATCGAGGTGGGGCCAGGGTGCTGTCGACCACGCGGGCTGGTTCGCGCGGTGGGCGGGCGATGGAACCGAGGGAAGCAGGTGGCCAGGGAGTGCGTGTCCACTGGGTGGACCAGGTCAGAGGGGCGCGTGCGCGCGGGGCGTGGGCGGGAAAAAGGCGGCGTGGTGCGGGCCCAGGGGCAGGGAGAAGGGCGGTGGGGTGTGGTGGCTGGCTGGGTGAAGTGGAGGAAAAAGGGAGGGGGGTTGGTGAGGTGGCGAGATGCAATTGGCCGGGGTGAGGTGGAGGGGACTGGGTAGGAAAAGGGGTAGGGTATTTGGTAGAAAAGGTTTGGGTGTTTTTTGGGTAGGTAGGATTTTTATCTGGAGGTGGCCGGCTGGCTTTCGGGCCTGGCTGGCTGCCTCCCAAAAATAATTGAAATATTTTATTTATTAAAAATGAGGCGTTTGAAAACTGTCTGTAGACGAAACAAATTATTCCGGAGACCCGGGTTTTAATTTGAATAAAGACGGGAATATTGGAAAACAAAACTTGGCGTTTCGAAAATAGTTTTAGGCAAACAAATGCATGATTTCATGACGACGCTCAAATACAATGCGGCATTATGACATGAACATGCGGTCATGACGATGCAATGCACAAAAACAACGCGATTTTCTAGTAGTGGTTTTGCGGGATGCCACAAGTCCTCGTCAACAGCCACGCCCCAGTCCACGGGCACCAGCTTCGGCTGGCGAAGGCGAAGCCGGCCTGTCGGCGGCGCTGTCGCGCGGGGCTCATTGATGACGATTCCCCGGGCACGTGTCCTCGGCGGCGAGCTCTTGGTTGTGTCGGCCTAGCATTTGGGAGGCCGAAAGAACTCGTCGCTGCTGCGTGGCGCTGCGCAGGCGCCATCCCGGATGAGCGCGACGCCACGGAGGAGGAGGAGGTGAGGCTGGCCATCCTCCTGGGCACCCAATTCGACGGAGGTTGGCGCCCGCGGCGAGGGGCAGGCACCCGCGAACTCGGGAAGCCCAGCCGGGGGTAGTTCCCGGCGTGGATGTGCACGAGGACGTAGTTGAGGGTGCATCCCGGCACACTCTACCATCGGCGCTGGCTTGTCGCGTTGTTGCGCTTCGGCGACTCGCCTGGAGGTCCCTGATGGGCGGCGAGTTCGGCGAGCCGGCACTCGGCGAAGAACTGCTCCCAGTGCGCGAGGTTGTCGGGGTCCTCGGCGAGCTCGGGATCCGGCGTCGCCACGATGGCGTCCTAGATCTCTTCCACCATCTGGTCGTATTCCGGCATCGCCGTGATGGTGGCCTGGATCTCCTCCACCATCTGTTCGTCCTCCGACACCGACGACACTCGTATGCCGCCGGTGCTGAGCTTCCACCCGGGCGGGCAGCGGAAGTCCGGCGACACCATGTACCCGGTGTTGTGGACCATCCTCGCCTCCCACGGCTGGAGCGTTCGCCAGTCGAAGCCGTTCGTCGCCACGGGGTCACCAGGGAACCTCTCCACCATCTTCTTCTTCGCCGAGTGCTTCTTTCGATGAAGTTCGTGGTGGTGTAGGGTGGAGGGGGCAGTGTGATGTGAACCGGCGATGTGACCATGTTTTATAGGCCGAGCGCAGACGGCAAAGGCGGGAGGGGTGTAGCGGTGTGGCGGGAAAACGGGAAACGGCGAGAAGCCGAGGCGGTGGTGGCGCGCCATTACGCCGAAGCGTGGTCGACAAGATGGGTAGTTAATGCCTGGCGGTCCTTCGCGGGAGCCGAGGCGGAAGGATGAGGACGAACGGCCTTCGGTCGCTGACTGGGCGGGTCCACGCGCCGAAATATTTTTTTCCTGCCGAATTCGCTTCGTCCGGCGTTCCCAGCGCATTTCCGGCGCCTCAGTATCTCCGGACATATTTTGGACCAAATCCGGACGAAACCGGCGTCCTGGTAACGTGGCTGGGCCAATTTTCGACGTCCGGACGAAAAATAAACATCCTGCTGGGAACCCGAGTGGAGATGCTCCTTAGGCGTGTCACCTCCTTTTTAAGTAATGCCTTCGATTGCTTTCGACCAGCTCGGAGATACTGCAGATCAGCCCGATCCGTAAACTTTGTGCTGTTATTATACTCACTCCGATATAAATTACTACTAGTTGACTTGGTTTTGTCGAAATTCGAATGTATCTGGACTTGTTTTAATATAAGATAAATCTAAATCTAGATAAAACCAAGTCAAAGTGTCCTAAATAACATGGTAAAAAAACCGGGCCCACGAAAAGTTATGTGATAAAGCGTAGACCCCGCAACCTCTATGTTTACGTCTCGGGCGGGGCGTATCCACTTTAAAAAATTATATATGCAGTAGGATTTTGCTGTTCAGACAAAGCAATTCTAAAACCGCAACAGCGGCCTGCGGTATTTTTCAAAATCGGCAGTATTTTTTTAGAGATTTTTTTACATGTATCTATTATTAGAGTTGCAAGACAATAATGTCTACTATATGTGTTATCATGCATACTACGGAGTAGGTTTCGTGGGTGGCACATGATTCACGTACCATCTGACGAGAAGATAACGTGACGGTTTTATAGATGGCCACATCTTGTCCAGACTCGTCTGCAATCTTGGGCTGTTCTGCTTTCGAGATCGACGTGTGATGCCATCGGGCTTTGCAGCGGCCGAGAAAGCCTCACGGGCATTCTGTTTCAGCCCAACCATACCGATATTGATGAGCGAGGGCACAAGTGGGAAGATTCTTCACAAGCTGGAAACACCGAACTGTTCGCCGCTGAGGCTTGCGTGGAATTTCAAACATGATCTGTCCTGCTTCTAGCTACCGCTGCTTCGCTAGTTGCACTAGCTTAGCCTGATGTTTACTTCCACTACTAGTTCTACTCCTGAATGGTGTTCGTTTGAGATGTCACAACTGTTCCTGTTTTACGCGGCAGTATCGTTTTCATCCACTGTCAGGTCGTTGCACAGCGGAGCCCCCGGTGGAATCAACCGTGGGTCGATGACTGTGTGTACTAGTACTGCTCTTCCGTAAAGATCGAAGGATGGACAACCACTGGCTGTCCTGGTCTGCGTTGCTCTCGGTTATTTTGACGTTTTAGAAAATTCCGATTTTTTCTAGTATGTTGGTACGTACTGATATGATCTACTTCTGTGCAAAGTTTGGCTAAGAAATACGTTGTGAGAGGCTGCACAAAAACACCAAATTATGGCATTAAACATGAAAAAGGAAAACGGTTTTGATCTTCACATTTTGTTTTGTTTTTTTGTGTACATCACGGATGGAAGTATATTTGGATAAAACTTGTGTCATGCATACTAGATATCTAGGCGTACTCGTATTCTTTTTGTCAAAATATTTTATGTTTGAAGTGTGGTTTTGATTTTCTTAATGACTCATGGCAAGCTCTTCGAAATAGGCTTCCGCCCACTATATTAATATAACAACCACACCGATACAAGCATTCGTAACAAAGGAAGTCCTGGGGAAAACAATAAACACGTGCCCAAAAGAAAAAAAATAGACAAAGGAAAATCGACAAAACGATGATGCCTCGCAACCGCAGCGCCCACAGACTTTGACCCACCACATGCAAGCGCCCCGAAGCATCTGTATCAAGAAGCACCTTCAAGAAGGTAGCTCCGTCGACACGATGCTGCTACCCGGACCAAATTGATCCTAGGGTTTCCCCCGACACGCAGAGTAAAGTGGGCAGGGATTTCCACGGGGCCCTTCAGGAAGGAATAGTGCCACTCGAGGGCGGCACCACGCCCGGGTCAGACTAGCTGACAAGGATTTCTCCCGATCCCCGCCCACAAAAAAACTCTGGCGCAAGCTCGGGACCTAATACAACGACACTTATTATGATTTGAAGGGAGTAGCATTTTTTGCTACACTTTCTACTATCTACCAAAGTACAGAGCCCTGAGGTGATGTATGGTAAGAAGGATGGGTTCATCTTTACTAGAATCCAGAATTGTTTACTCAAACTCACGGTGTTCCTTTCTGTCCACAAACATGTGGATGTCTCTCTATTCTTTCCTACTCCCTGCTTCTCCTATACAATTTTTGCCGAAATTTGTCCTTCCCATGGTACTAAAAGAACGCCTTCACCTTCGGCAGGCTAAGCCGCCTGAATTGACCCCTTGCTGTATTTTCCTTCAGCTCGATAAGAGGGAATAAGCTAGGGCGTGGTTGGTAACCCGCATCAATTAGAAACAACAAAAGTGGGTTGATTGGTTGCCCACTCATGCCTACGTTGTGGCTTGCGCGTGTCAAAGCAGCCGCGAGCCAGGCCCAGCGACAACGACCGAGTCGGCCGTTTTCCCAGAGCCACCCTCTCGGCTGTCTTCCCAACGCAAAATTACCTAGCTGTCCACACGAGCTTGTGCGACCATGGAGATGACACGAGCTCCCGCGCTGCAACCAAAAAAGGGCAAGAATATTTTGGTCACCTCCCGTCGAAACCCTCGCCTTATTTCTTCCCTCTTCCCTCACCATTTTCCCATTCGAGCTCTCTTGTCCCAACGGTGAGTAATCTCCCGGTGGCGAATCTTCCAGTGGAAAATCGCATGGCGGTGAGTCCTAGTCGCCATGTTGAGCTAGAACGACGGTGAGAGCTCGATACCCTGGTTGGTAGGGTTAAGTTCAGATTCCCCCAAATTAAGCTCATTAAAGACCCCGCATTCTGCTACACAAAAGTGGATTGTTCCAAGGTGTGTTGGGTCCACAAACTTGCCTCCATCAAGTGTGTTGCATTTTGAATGAATCAACATTGGCCGCATACTCTACCTCTATTTTGTGCAGAATGTAAGTCATCTTATCCACACGCTTCTAATTTATCACGCATTAGCTCGTCCACTATTTATGAGCATGCACTTCTGATTTGCAGGAAGTCACAAACCCACGGTTTGTGACATAGTTGGATAAGGAATGACCAGAAACAACAAAAAGAAAATTAGGAAAACAACGGGAAATATATCATGACAACAACAATGCAAGAATCGATGAGATGATTCAGAATACCAAGTTGGTGAAGGAGCTTGATGATGAGAAAAACAAGATTGAGAAGAAGTACTCAAGTCTCTTAGTTAATGTGAATAAATTCATTGATGAAGCTGAGAAAAGGGTTATGGATGAAAACGTATTCAGGATTAAGGAGAAGGAGAATAATATGAATTTATAGAAGACAAAAATATTGAAGAGTGAAGTGGATATGCTGAAACAGTTGTAAAAGTCTCAAGATGAGATAATGAAGGCCAAACAGAAGAAATGAGATGAAAAAAAAAGGATATGAAGGTGGAACAAAAAAACTCAAGGATATACTATTTGATATGCTCAATGCTAGCGAGACTAGCAATGACAAGTTGAAGTGATCAAGAAAATATGTGAGAAGGGTAATTTTTGCCAATTCATTTTCTTGTACGTGAATTGACGGTGTTACGATGACCCCCACTTTTGATATGATGATAGGTTGACTCCATAGGCATATGAACTTTTTCGATACAGTATTGATCATGCATAGAAAGTACACAGTAGATGTAATGGTAACCTCAGATAAGTTGGAACGAGGTTACCATATGCAGACTCATGGTGCAACCAAACGTCTTCTATTTTCCACAGAAGAGAAAAATGTTACGGGCAGCGCACGAGACAAGAGGGTTAAAGTTGTCTGAGAATAAAGTCACCTCTAGTTTAGACAACCAAATAAAGTACTCCTTTCATCCAGAAATAAGTAACTTGGGTCTGTCTAGTGGAGTACATTACATAACACGGTTCTGGGATCGTTTTCCCGTGGTCATTCCCCGGGGCCTGCCCCATGGAGCGCAAATATTGATGCGGCCAACTAACCTGAATCTTCAACGTTGATCGTTCAATTCTGCTCCAGATCTGAATCTTGCCTGTTTCGCTCGACCACTCAACAACTGTACGAGTCTTTGCTTGCCCAAAGCATGGAGCCATGGAACCACCTCCGAAACAAAGCACCGTGCCGAGCTACCTTCATTTGTCTAGAGAGGACCACGAGGAGCATGAACGCGGACGCGCGGTACGTACGTGTCTTGACTTGTCAAGTCAGTACATGTGCTGACTGAGCTCTTACTCATCATCAATTCAATGGGGCCGCCGGAAGTACTACGAAGCTGTGATGGCGAGTCGAAGCGGCTTAAATGTGATCGAAGCCATCCCAGGCTACAGAGTTCAGTCAGACCTGTATGCGCCCGGCCCGACGGATCTACACCATGAGGCGCAACTTCGGCACCACGGCTCTCCTTCTCGTCGCACTCGCCTCCGTGGTCTCATCGTGCACCGCGGAGCTCGTCAGGACGACCGAGACACGGTGGGGCCTCCGCCTTCCGCTGCCCACCGGCGTCGCCGGCGCCGAGAGCCTCGCCTTCGACGCGGACGGCGGAGGCCCCTACACCGGCGTCTCCGACGGCCGCGTCCTCAAGTGGGGCGGCACCGCCGTCGGCTGGGCAACCTTCGCCTACCACGCCAACTACAGGTACGCACTGCGTGACACAGCATCACTGAATCACTACTGCCACTCTCTACGCGTGCCAAAATTACGGTTCGAGGCTCGGCGATTGTCGAACGTGTTCGCGCGCTGTGCCGCAGGAAACTTCCTCTGTGCGTGTGGTCGGTGGCGCCGTCGGAGGAGACGGAGAGCCTGTGCGGGCGCCCGCTGGGGCTCGCGTTCCACTACAGGTCGGGGTACCTGTACATCGCTGACGCCTACAAGGGGCTCATGAGGGTTGGGCCGGACGGCGGCGAGGCGGAGGTGCTGGCGACCGGGGCGGACGGGGTCGCGTTTAACTTTGTCAACGGCGTCGATGTCGATCAAGCTACCGGTGACGTGTACTTCACCGACAGCAGCCTCACGTATCCGCGCAGGTACGATACGAAGTGGTAACCAACTTTACTTTTGGCAATTTTGCTGCTAGTAAACCTCATGCCATATGAAAATTCAGTCAACTGAATAATGCCATTGTGTGTTCATCTACTATTGCAATGAAAGACGCGCATCGTTCTGGTTTAATACAGATCATCAGGAGATGTAAGAATGCTCAATATGTCACTGGACGACTGCTAAAGTACAATGCAACGACGGAACACGTCACGGTGTTGAAGGAAGGCTTACTCTATCCCAATGGCGTCGCCATCAGCTACGATATGTCATATGTTGTTGTGTCGCACACCACTCCATGCCAGGTATTTAGGTACTACCTTGAAGGGCCCAAAGCCGGACAATATGAGTTATTCGCCGACCTGCCGGGCTACCCGGATAACGTGAGGCGTGACGGGCAAAATGGCTATTGGGTCGCGCTCAACCAAGAGAAGGCACGCCAAAATGCGACAACTCCGGTCAAACACTTGGTTGGGGTCCGGCTCAACCATGATGGTGTGGAGCTTGAGGAATTGACGGCGGCCAAGGGTGTCACTCTGAGCGAGGTGACAGAGCGAGATGGCAAGTTGTGGTTGGGGTCGGTCGAACTTGATTACGTGGGGATCATTGCCCAATCCCTTTACACTATGAGTCTATGATATATAGAAGAATGGTAGTGTTGTTTGTGAATGTTGGGGCGTGTGAACATTAGTTGGTTGGTCTAGTTAGTAGATATAAATTTGCATGCAGTATCAAATAATATATCAATGATGAACTTACTCGAATTGGTTGCTTTTTGGAATTTAGTTGTTATACTTTTGTTTTTTCTGTTCTTGATCTCGAGAATGCCTCTTGATCGGGTGTGTCATATTTCCAACTTCTTGTAGTATTTCTTGGTAACGAAACTAGATTGGCCCTAGCACTACCCTAAAGAGGAAACAAACAACACAAATATGTAGAATAGATTCGAAAGCAAATTTGTGAATTGTTGTGTTGTATCAAGATTATGTTGTATCAAATGTTTGTGTTTGAGAGAGTGAGACATAGAAAGATTTGATAGTTATAGAAAACAATATAAAGTGTGATATTGTTAGTAATATTTTGTTGCTTCCATCGGAATATCGGTGCAAACCGAAGCGACAATATTTTTTAGAGAGTTCTCCAAATGGACTTATAGAGAGTCAAATTTGCCCCTTCCTTTTACTTACTCTGAGAGGGTGTCGAGGACGAGTTGTCATAGAGGGCCAGTCGCCATAGGGGCAAGTATCAGGGGAGATGGACGAGTCTTACGAACATCATCTAGAGTTGGGACACCATCACCTAGCTTGCACAAGGTCGTCATGGTTGTGGACATAGAGATCACCCTCGACAACGGATGAGGCGCATGAGATTGCCGTCGACCACACCATTCAAGTTTTTTCTATCTGTTGCGCATGAGTACGTAATCGAGGATATTGCCCCCTAGCAACACACATGTATTATGCTAGTTTGTACAATATAGTTTTAAAGATGGAGAGCTGATGTAATTGCTAAGAAACCAATTTATTTATGCAGCCCACTTTTTTTTCTAATTTCCATATGGATGTTGATATTCAAGGGTTTAGCGTTATATTGATTGGAATGTCAATATTTCTGTTTGGATGTTTATATATTTACGACTTATACCAATTTCAGTTTGATGGTCAAATTGTTGAATTGAACTTGTATTACAGTAGCAACTAAATAAAACTTGCACTCACAATACTTATCATGGACATCTCTAAATTGGACAACTATCACAAGAAACTTGATCACACATTTCAAATAAGCATGAAGCAAAGTCACGAGAATCGTCCAAGAAAAATTTCATCACACAATCTACAAATATATATTGCTTAAAACTTCTCTAACTACCAATGATGACTCATGACACATTAGTTCACATTATACTAGCAAACATCTTCTGCAGATACATGACAATAAACTAACGACACTTTGTACTTCCATTGTCTTCGTCGGTTACACGAACACCTGCATGATCTCAATGATTGAAGATGAGCACAATTGGTTTCGTTAGTTAGCACCAACACCTCAAGCCAACAGAGACTAGCGATGTTGTGTGCTCCTAGGTGAATCACGAGAGCCGCTGACCTCGTCCTCTCCACCAGTTAAGCTTGCCGATGGTGTTCATCGATCTTCGCCTCTCCTAGAACCTCATTAGGATCAGTAGTTCGGGTTCTGGGCGTGGCTTACGATGTGGATCGTTAGTTCATATGGTGGAGCATTTTCCTTTCAAATAGGTCCTAGAGGAACGGGATCGGGAACAAGTCGTTGGTCTTTGGAACCCCTGTTTAGGGCATCTACGTGGGAGCTAAACTCCCCTAATTTTCTCTCGATTTGTTACAATAAGCAGATCAAACTATAACATTGTACCGTGAATCATAAGGTTAACAAACATTATAAGTTCATTCTCAATAGAAATTAAGTGCCAAACTAATGTGTTACGATGACCATTTAAATTGGTAATTAGAGAACCTCTTTATCACGGTACAATAGAGATCATAATACTTCATGGGAATTGGTTTATTCAATGGGCCTGCATCTCGTTTGTCTCCTCTCACCGAGATACCACACTCTATCCATCCCGCAACGGTGCAGCGTGAACTCTGCCTCGGCACACCTCCCTGCATCTCTCCTGCTCAGAAACCCAAGGCGCGGAGAGTGTTGCGTCGCGCCTCCCTCTCCGCCGTCACCAACAACTAGTACCCCCCTCTCCGTGCCACCGGTAGCTCGCCTCCCATCGTCACCGTTATGCAAACTCGAATCAAAATGTCATTGTAGCACGAGGAAGGGACCTATAGGTGGGAAAGTTTTGCCGAAAACGACGAAACATGGAGCAGTGTGGGGCTACGGGCGACTACCAACAAAAAAACCCACTGGACTCTCCCATGTTCCCACATGCCGGCTCGACACGAATCAGAGAGCGCAATGGTCGACACACAAGCAGCTGCTCCGACAGGCTAAAAAGCACCCATGGGATTGTTAGCTTTTGGGATCATACAACAACCATTGTGAAACATGGAAAATAGTCGAGGCCAACTAAAATGTGGAAAATAAGAATGAAAATCTTACCCAATGGTGCGAATATCGTACCTGCATGGGTAAAGTATAGACGCACTTTTATACCCATTGATGGTACCCATACCCTAGTCTACCCGTTAAGTAATAGGTAGGGCGCGAGTATAGCCGTATACTCCTGGGTATATCATACCCTACTCATTTATATAGACATGTAAATCTTGCATGTGGAGTAGCACAAGGGCTAAGCATGAGATTGTGATTTCTAAATTTGGATAATCGTGTGTAGTTATCTACCTGTTATTGATTTGAGGTAGTTAGTTATTTTGTGAAATATGCTATAGATGAATGTAAAATTGTGAATAATTTGTGTACAATTCAATTATGGTGTCTAGTGGGATCCACCAAAGTTTCATATTTAGTTTATTTGCCAAAATCTTGTTCAAATTTTGAGCAAAATTTTAAACTAGAATTTAACAAATGAACTAGATGTGAAATTTTGGCAAGATACCACTTGACACCTTAAATTCAATCTACTCCCTCTGTTTTAAAATGTAAGATGTTTTAGTTTTATGAAAAGACATCTTACATTTTAAAACAGAGAGAGTGCATGTTAGATATCCAATGAGTATCGATACCTAAGGGTATACGTATGGATAAGTTTCATACCCACGAATATAGGTACGAGTAGAATTTTGTACCCGTGACTATACGGGTATGGTATTACTTTGCCCTGACCATACCCTATCGATTGCAATTCTTGGTGATAAATTATCGAAGTCAGAAAGTAAATCCTGAAATCCCCCAAAGCACCAAACCCTATCGCTTCGATCCAATCCCTTTCCCAGCGCATCCACCCCGTCCGCGCCTCTCTCATCTCACCCATCTCGACGCACACATCCCGCAGAAAACCTGCCGCACAGTCAACTCAAACCCGATCCAAATCACAGGTACACACTGAGAGACTGAACACTGAAGGTGAGAGAGGGAGAAACACAGGGGGAGCAGCCATGTCGACGCTGCCGCAGCGGTTCAAGCTTCTCGCTACGCGGTGCGCGGCCGGGGCGCCTAGCCCGTCGCGTAGCCCCGCGCCGTCCTACGCCACCAGCCCCGGGTACCGCCTCCGCTGCCGTCGCGGGTCTGGCAGGCACCGCGGCGGCCGCCTCCGCCGCTTTCTCTCCCGTCGCGTAGGTGGCGGCCCCGAGCCCGCCGTAGGCCAGGAGGAAGACAAGAAGCCTCTCGTGGGCCGCGGAAGCCGCACGCTAAGGGATCTGTTTGTCGCGTCGCCGGAGGGGGGGCGCCGCCGCCGCGGCTGCGGCTGCGAGGACGACGAGGAGGAAGATGGGGGCATTGGTTCCGGAAGGGCGGGAATGGCTCACGGAGGCGGCGCGGGAGGGAGGAGGTTCGGGTCAGGCGGGCTGCGCAGCCTGCTGATGCGGCGGAGCTGGCGGCCGGTGCTGGTGGCGATCCCAGAGAGCGAGGGCAAGATCGAGCTCGGCACCATCGAGGAACAATGACAGCCAAATATCACATTCGGATCGGAACCGGGAATCTTGCATCGCTTTTTTTC
Source organism: Avena sativa (assembly GCA_916181665.1). NCBI lineage: Eukaryota > Viridiplantae > Streptophyta > Magnoliopsida > Poales > Poaceae > Avena > Avena sativa. Next base: position 631,888,987 of record OV702288.1, read on the forward strand.
TTCCTTCTCTTTCTTGCTGTCTGTTTCTTTTTTATCTTTTCGTGTAGGCGTGTATTATTTACATGTGAATATGGGAACAGTACATTACTGGATCACCGACACTGTGTTTATTGTTCGCTCCCGGTTATTTCTCCGTCTAAATTGTTTTAGTTTCTACACGAGTGTGACTCGTATCTAAGATTACCGTGACTCGTTTCTAGTAGTGCAACAAGTATCAGATGGATCACTAACATTTACCGTAAGAAGTGTTTGGATCTAAGCTGAATTATTTTATTGTATCGTTCTCCTCCCCTACCGGCAGGCCGTGCACCGTTCTCCTCTCTGGCCCAAGCTCCCTACCCTACACCCTCCTTGCCCTTAGGCAAAGCCTATGTGGCGTCGGCATGAGCGGACCTCCTCTCTCCGCACGCTAGGAGGGGTGTCGAGACGTATTTAGCCTAGTGGCGGCTCAATCTAGTGTAGGGAGGTGGTGTTGTGGCGGGGCGACACGGAGCGGAGGCCGTCCAGGCTGCTGCTTGCCTAGATCTAGCCCCGGATGGGTTTGGGTGGGCATGGTCTGTCCTTGACGACATGTCCCTTGGAAGTTGCAAGCATGCGAACAAAAACCAGGAGAATCCATACGGGATTTTATCCAGCGGTGAAACATCATAAAAAACTCGGGTGGAGCTATATCCGACGAAAGAGCAATTGACGCTTCCAACGACGGACTCCATCGGCAAGAATTCATCGAACAATTGGGACGAATCAAACCCAAGACGATCTCACAGTTGATGGACATGGCTAACCATTGGGCCGACGCGGAAGATGCATTACACAATAAAAGAGTTTGTTCACCTGATGAAGACAGGGATAGACGAAATAACGATAGAAGACGACGAAACAACGATGGGTACAGCGGACCAAGTTATGTCGCAGCCGGTTTTTCTAGAGGGGATAACCGAAAAAGCGACGAATACGACAATGGATATCACAGTAACAGGGACGACACCAGCGAAAGCCAGCCGCGACAACGATACCAGCCGAAAAATCGAGACTCACCAATGTCAGCAGGGAAAATGCTAGAAGGATCTTGCAACATGCACTTCTACGTCGACTCAACAGGCAAAAGGCGATCCAATCATCTTTTGAAAGATTGCTAAACGTTTTTAAAGATACAGGAGCTATGCAATGCAAAAGCAACCGAAGCAACAAACCGAGGCTACGCTACTACACATGACGCTTTAGCCATCGGAGCACCTCCACCACCGCCGGGGCATCCGCTAGTTGGGCAGCCGCAAAACACAACACACCAAGAATACGAATATCCTAGATCAAAAGGAGCAATATCGATGATCTAGAAAGGACGACCCTCTAATAGGACACAGAAGCTGATTACCAGGCAAGTGAACATGGCAGTAACAACGCCACCCCTACACCTGAGTATCTCCACTGGTCAAAACAAGAAATTACCTTTAGCAGAGCTGATCATCCACTTTGGGTCCCTCGAGCGGGCAACTTAGTGTTAATAGTGGAAGCACAAATCAGCGGGTTCGACATGAGCAAGGTTTTTCTGGACGCAGGGAGCAACATCAACTTGATCTACACCAAAACTCTGCGGGAAATGAATTGGTCCATGACAAATCTAGTGTCTACAAACATAACTTTTCACGGGATAGTTTCAGGCAAAGCCAAAATTCCACTGGGCAAAGTCCACCTGGACGTAGTCTTCGGGTCAAGAAACAACTTCAGACGCGAAAAACTGGAATTCGAAGTCATGACTGGCCATCACAGTACCACGCGATCCTGGGATGACCAACTTTCGCCAGATTCATGGCAGTACCTTACTATGCATATTTGGTACTAAAAATGCCAGCCCCCAACAGGGTCACAACGGTACGAGGAAGTTTCAGTCGTTCGGATAGCTACGATCGAGAATTTAACAAAATATCAGTCCTTCGAGATAGAGAGAGAGCTCCGCCAGCTAAAAATAGCGGATGAATAACCGCTACACAAAGAATATGCCCCAAAAAAGTAGACCTATGAAGTATCAACTTCTCAACTTCATATGACCCAGTAAACTAATCACTTTTCTCTCTGGTCCGCCGTGAAAACACGACGACTCTAGTCGAAAGGATGGAACTCCCCTTGGACATGACACGGAGCACGATGGAGCACCTCAAGATAGATGTCACGAATCTTAAGATGATTCTTTACTTTTACGCATTTTATATTCAATAAAGACCAACGGCCAGGCGAACACGCCAACACAATGTATCCCCTTATATTCATCAATGAATGAAGAAGTACTTCCCACCATAAAGTTTCAAGACACACATAGGCACCAAAAATTATGCCGAGCACGCTGAATCACTGGGTCCTATTCAAAGGATGTCTCACACAAATAAGCAAAATCTCGTATAAATATACGACCTTTTTGACAAATACAACAGCTTCATAGAATATTCTACACAACGAAAGGAAAATAGTCATATGGCAAAATTTAAAAAAAATCCTCGTCTACCTCGAGGCACCTCCAGACAATCCTAATTGCAGGTCTACAAGCGGCAGCATAATGTGGAGCCATATCAACAAGATCACCGATAAAAGGGGAAGGTGATGGGGTAATTGCCCCTATGTGTGGTTTTGGTGATTAATGACAATCCCTATGGACTAATGTTTTTATTGAGTTTTATATGAAGGAATATTCCATAGGTCATGCTTGTAGTTCGTGTGTTGGATTCAAGTATGGATGCCATGAAGATAAAGATATACCTTGAGTATTGGCATCAAGATTATCGAGTTGAAGAAGAATATGATATGATCAACATCTTGAGAGTGTGATCTCAATAAAAGAATTCAAGATATGACTCAAAGTCGGTGTCATGATAGCCTCATTAGTTGAGCTATGATTGACTAAGATTTATAGCATGTAATCAAATGAAGAGTTCATTATGTACCTCAAGATATTGAGATGGAGCATGAGAAGATACTTGGTTCACCAATACAAAGAGTGAAGAGTGATTTCAAGTTGGTCAACACATGAAGCATAAAGAATGTACCACATGGATCTTGTGGTATGGTAAGCCTTATCATTTATGCATCATGAACTAATCCATTATATATGCGCCTTTGTGCTTTCTATATGGGACAGGTATCTTTCCATTGGCATGCTTCAAAAGTGAAGATCTCATATAGCCCATGAGAGGATGACATCAAGTGGTGATCGTCATCAAGGTTGAGAAGGGCAAGTTCAAGATAAGCATCTCGAGAAGATCATTTGCTTGAAGCTTGCCTTCCATATTGGTGATAATGTACATGTGAAGACGTGTCTTAATGAAGCAATCCCATAGTGGTGTATGGGGATAAAATTATGAGTCTTTACGAAGCAACAATGATCAAGTGATGCATTCTGGCTTCGATGGAGCTTGAAGCATTGCCATCAAGATCAAGCGGGATGCGCAAGGAAAAGGTATGGCCTTGCTAGGTTTTCCTTTTACCGGTCTCAAGGTGTTTGTTGGGAGACCGAGTTATAGGATAGATAGCCGCACTATCAAGAGGGGCTTTCGGTTGGGTAACTTGATCACATCATCATAGGGAGCTCAATCCTTTGCTATACTTTGCATCTTCCTATTTCTTTGATTCTTGGTGTTTCTCCAGGTGAGGTTCTTGAGCTTGTTTCTAGCTCTTCTACAAGCCCAAGTTCATCAAAAACGGAATTCGTATGCATCTTCTATGGTGTTTTCGAGTCTAGAGGTTTTTCCGGTTCTTCTTATGGGGAGGCTTCATGCCTTTATTAATTTGGTTCTATACTCCTTTGTTGGACTATGATGTTTTTATGCACCATCTTGTAGAGCTTGTTTTCATCGTCAAAACTAGCCCAAAATCATCGATATCAGAGTCCGGGTGCAAAGGTTATTGCGTTTTTCGTGAAGTATGTTTCATCCTGGATGTGGATCCGGTTCAACCGACTCCCACACCGAATGGTCCGGCGCCAGCACCGTTAGACCGGATCTGAAATTGGATTTTCTAGTTTTCACAACCGAGTCTATTCCAAGCTGGCAAACAGAGCCATTCCGGTTTGTAGGCCGGTCCTCCGGCCTAGGGACCGAGTTTTTTGGTTTTGGGGTCGGTCCAATCGACTTTTAAACCGAGTTTTCACAGATTTCCTCCCAACGGCCATATTTGCTTTCCCCTATAACAGGTGGTTCTTCCCCCAACGTTTTTGGGTGTTCTTGACCACGAAATTGACCTCCATTGTTAAACATCTTGAGCTTGCTTCCTCCCCCTTCCCTCCTATGATTCTTGCATATTTTTGAGGGCTTTGGAAGAGGGGATCTAGATCTACAATCCGCACCAATTAATTCCTCCTCTAAGTGAGGGGAACCCATTGGATCTAGATCTTGAAGTCATTGGTTGACTTCCACCATTGTTCTTCCTCTCTAATTCCTCCCTAGCACTTGTTGCTTTGGTGGGATTTGAGAGTGAGGGATTTGAATACCCTTGGTGTTCTTGCTTTGCATTCTTGCATAAGTGTTGAGCTCTCCATTACGATTTGTTAGAGTGAGAGACCGTGAGCTTGTTACTCTTGGAGGGTGACCTCCTAGTTGGCTTGGCGGTTGGTGCCATGGTGTCCTCTTCATGGAAGATTGTGAAGAGACCCGGGCTTCTCTTTCTTGGAGCTTGTGAAGTGGTTGTGGAGCTTGCCATATCCGTAGAGGAGGAAAAGCTAGCCATAAGGAAAGGGCCTATTCCTTCGTGGGATAGACTCGGAGAAGAAGGTGAGCCTTCTTGGCGTTGGGAAATCCTTCATGGAATCTCACACCTCTCCAATGTGACGTACCTTACTTGTAAGGGAACATGTGAATACATCTTCATCTCCGTGTGCCTCGGTTATCTCTATGCCCGAGCTTACTTTCCTTGTGATATCCATCGAGCTTTAAGTACTTATATCTTGCCTATCACTTATGGTATATTTATCTTGTGCTATCTTGCTTAGCTTAACTTGGTGTTGGTGCACTTAGTTAAGCCTAGTATATTTAGGTTTTGTCCTTGTAAAATAAATGTTAGTTTAATTTCGCATTCTATCAAGCCAAAACTGTAATAGTTTTGAAATTGCCTATTTAACCCCCTCTAGTAGACATCTCTATCCTTTCAATTGGTATTAGAGCAAGGTCTCTCCTTGTTTAGGCTTTACCGCCTAGAGTGTAAAGATGTCGGCTAGTAGTATAGTGCACAATGACACAATTATCTTTGATGGCACAAATTATGCTCTATGGAGAAATTGCTTGCTTTGTAATCTTCGGACCTTGTGTCCAAATATTGAGCGATTTCTAGATGTAGGTTTTTCTCCTCTGATGGATCCTCAAAATCTATCTTTAGAGGATGAGAAAATTTTACATCTCGAAACTAAAGTATCTAATGAGATTATCTTCTCCTTGAGCCCCTCATACATTGCAAATGTATCTATAATTTTTGATGTTCCATGCTTGGTTTTATCCACTTTCTTGTGTTTTGTTCCAACTTTGGAGTACTTTTTATATGGTTTCTTGGACTAACCTATTAATAAGAGCCACAGTGCCAGCTGCCTGTTTTCTGCTGGTTTTGGTTCCAGGAAAGTCAGAAAATGAATATTCTCGGAATTGGACGGGACAAAAGCCAAAGTGCCTATTTTTCCGGAAGTCATCAAGTGCCAGAATACGAGACAGAGAGGGTCCAGGGGGCCACCACACCACCTGGACGCGCGGCCAGGCCTGGCCCATGCCAGGGGGTGGTGTGGCCGCTCCCGGCACCCCCTCGGCCTCTCCTTCCGCCTATATATTGCCCTCGGGACGTAAACCCTAAGCCCCCGATCAAAAATCAACAAAAGAGTCTCTAGCCGCCGTCATCTCCATCCCTAGATCGGGAGGGATCTGAAGCTCTTCCCGGTACCCTGCCGGAGAGGGGATTTCACCCTGGAGGCCTTCTTCATCACCATGCAAGCCTCCAGTGTGATGCGTGAGTAGTTCATCCTTGGACTACAGATCCATGTAGTAGCTAGATGACTGGTTCTCCTCCTTTGTGCTTTCATGTCTAGATCTTGTGAGCTCCGTTCATGATCAAGATCATCTATTTGTAATTTTGCATGTTGTGTTTGCGGGGATCCGATGGATTATTGATTCTATCATGTCTTCGTTATTTGTGATCTTGCATGCTTTCCATTGTTAGTAGCTATCTTGGCCAAGTAGATGCTAGCAACTCCAAGAGTTAGTATTTATGCTCGATAGTGGGTTCATGCCTCTAGTAATCTGGGGAAGTGACAGAAATCTCTAAGGTACTAGATGTGCTGTTGCTACTAGGGAGAAAACAACAATCCTTTGTTCATAGAACAATCGTATTGTTTACTTTACACGCAGTTCGTAAAGCAATAATATGTTGCTTGCAACTTAATACTGGAGGGGGTTCGGATGATAGCTTGAAGGTGGATTATTAGTCATAGATGCAGTTGGATGGCGGTCTATGTATAATGTTGTAATGCCCAATCAAGTCTCAAAGGAGTCAAGATGATTAGTATATGCATGTATTGCTTTCTCGGTGTTTGTCAATTGCCCCGCTATAATTTGTCCACCCGGCATGTTATCTATCTTAAGGAGAGCCACCTCTAGTGAACTATGGATCCCGGTCCTTGTCTTTTACATACAATCTACAAACTGTTTACTGCTTTGTGTTTACAATCTGTAAACTATTACTTCCTTCCATTCGATACGTTTAATCCTTTGTTTTCAGCAAAACACGATGAGATTGACAACCTCATCGCAAGTTGGGGACAAAGTTCTGTGGTTGTGTTGTGCAGGTATCCACGTTGCTACTAGCACCGGTAGTGTGCCCTGCCAAAGCTCAGCTAGTAACACCTTTGGGGTGTTTCCTTGCTCCTAGTGGTTCGATTAAACCTTGGTTTCATAACTGAGGGAAACTTGCTGCTGTTCTCATCATACCTTCCTCTTGGGGTTCCCAACGAGCTCTACATCAACACCGCCATCAAGCATTTTTCTGGGCGTCGTGCATTGAGCCATCAAGCATTTTTCTGGCGCCGTTGCCGGGGAGTCAAGGACATCTTCACAAGGGGAGTCCCTCATAACCAATCTCTTTACTTTGTTGTTTTTGTTTTGCTTAGTTTCTTTTTGCTTTGTTTGCTTGTTTCTTTATCAAAAACCAAAAAAAATTAGTTCTACTAGTTTGCTTTCTTATTTGAAAACACACAAAAATTAAGTCTCCTATAGTTGTTGGTCTATTATTGCCTTGCTTTGTCATGCTTCCTATCAATGGTTGGTTTCTTTGAAACTGAATCTTATTGGCATGGTGGGTTCACGAAAGAACAAAAATATTATTATAAGGAACACCGCTTGTCACAAAAAGGGAAACACTTATGGGAACAAATTGATAAATTGAATAGCATTGCTAGAAACGTGTGCTCTACTTACAATGTTACTTGTTGCTTTGATAAATCTTGTTGCTGTAGGAGGTATAAACACCTCCCTTTTCAATGTGAGTATAATGATAATGTTACCATATCTTCTTATGTTAAAGGAAATTATGACTTTTATGATGTGGAACAAATTGAAGAATTTATTGCTTGGAAGGGTGCATTCGAACTAGCTTATTTGCTTAAAAATATTGATGATGCACCATATAAATATGAGGTTTATGATATAGTTAAATTTTGCTTTGATAATTATTGTTGGGTCCGCAGCATAGAAAACAAAAAAAATCCTACGATGAGAACTACACGCCAAGATCTATCTACTAGGTATAGAGCAACGGGTGGACATACATCCATCGAGAACTTACCCTCGAAGACAACGAGTTTTGTTAACGAGTAGGAACTCGTGGTTGATGTAGTCGTACACTTGCCGATCTCAAGATCATGAGGAAGTCCGAGCGCCACAACTCAGCAGCGCATCCGTACTCGCACACACGGTCAAGCCACCGGACAACCTCCACCTCCTCGCTCCAGCGATCCAGCAGAAGCAGCAACTCCTTCCAGACGAAATGCCACCGGGAACATGTATCTCGCTAATCCGAGACCATGTGGGAATAATTCTAGAGGGGGAGAGAGATCTTTCACAAGGAGGTGTGAGGAAGAAGGAGGAAGAGGGTGGCCTTTTATAGGAGGAGGGGGGGTGCTGCTCCTTCATGGTCGGCGCATGGGGGGAGGTGACTAGTCACCTCCCCCATTCATGTGGTGGTAACCCCTCCACATTAAAATGCCTCTTCACATTCCCCTTTAAAGTCCCTACTTTAAATGCATTATAATTCTCCAAGTTTAATGCTCTCTCATTTAATAAAACTCTTTTATTAAATTTATTCAGAATTTTGTTAATTACTTTAATTAACAAACATTCACATATAACCCCTTACAATATTTCAATATCACATGCAAAACCACTTTCTGCAATTTCACCCGAAACAACTTCCGGTTTCTATCAAAACAATTCCTACGCTTTGCAATTCTTTCGTCTCAAACATATGTGCTCCAAAATGGTGTCCGGTAACTCTTAAGTGTGTCACCCTACGGTTCGCGAATAATGCAGACATGATTGAGACTCCTCTCAGATCAATAATCAGAAGCGGGACCTGGAGATCCATACTGATTTCTACATATTCAACGATGACTTATGTGATCGTGAGAACCTTTAACGCTTGTAACTAAATCCCTTTGTCTCGCGATATATTACATGTCCAAGATTTGATCATCGGTATCTCCATACCTAGTTTGATCTCGTTGCCGACATGCACTCTTTTCTCGTTCTTGTGATATAACATTCTTGTGATCACATCACTTGCTTGCAAGCTATCTTAATGTGATATCACTGAGAGGGCCTAGAGTATATCTATCCGTCATCGGGATTGACAAATTCCACTCTTGATCCATGAGCCTCAACATAACACCTTCGTAGCACTGGACCCATCTTTATAGTCACCCTGTTACGGTGTGACGTTTGATGTTATCAAGATACTCTTCCGGTGTTAGCAATTAACATGATATCATGGTCTAAGGATAAAGATTACTTCGTATGGTGTTATAGCAATATAAACATAATGACTTTGATCGTAATGCTATACTTCGGATGAATGTTCATCACATCATTCAACTAATTTTGTGACCTTGTTATTAACAACATCCAATGTCCATGATCAGGAAACCTTGATCATCTTGTTAATCAACAAGCTAGTCTATAAGAGAGGCATAACTAGGAACCCTTTTTGTTTATTAAACACACATGTATTGATGTTTCCGATCAATACAATTATAGCATGCAAAATAAACATTTATCATAAACATGGAATAAGATAATAACCACTTTATTATTGCCTCTCGGGCATATTCCCTTCAATTACAAGGAATAAAATGGCTATATTCTTGAATATCTTAATAGATGCTCTCCACCAATGGAAGAGACTAATGCCTTGCAGGAGCCTATGGAAGAAGAAATTGCTGAAACTAGAACCTCATTGGATGAAAAAGAGGAGGAGAGTGATGATCAAGAGGAGGAAGAATGGCTCTACCCATCCCTACCTTCTAATGAGAGTAACTCTTAACCCCTTATGTTATTTGATTGTACCCCATGCTTACCAAAGGAGGACGAATGTCATGTTCCTGAGGATTCTTTTGAAAATGTTTATATAAAGCTCTAGTGTTTGTAGATCATGAAAAGCATGCTTTATGTGATAGTTATATTGTTGAGTTTATTCATGAGGCTACCGAAAATTATTATGAGAGAGGAAAATATGGTCGTAGAAGTTTTAATGGTATTGAAACATCTCTCTATGTGCTGAAAGTTTTAAAGTTATTCTCATTTTATCTTCCTATGCATGTGACTTTGTTCTTTGTGAATTCATTTGCATACGACATTCCTATGCATAGGACGTGGGTTAGACTTAAATGTGTTTTGAATTTGATTCTTGATGCTCTCTTTTACTTCAATTCATATTTTTTATGGGAGCATCTTCTCAAACTATCATGCCTAACTTAAAGGCGTTAAAGAAAAGTACTTATTGAGAGATAACCCAAAAGTTTTAGATGAGTCTTGGAAGTTATTACCCCTGTAATAACCTCTCCTTATCCTTTTTATTTGCTTTTTGTGCCAAGAGTAACCTCTAATGAGAGAGAAGTGATGATTGGGAAAATTGCTGTCCTGAAACAGATTTCTGTGCTTCACCGTACCACTTCGTGTAAAATATCTGAACGTCTTTTTGAGGCGTGAAGTTTTGTGCTTCTGCCCCAGGTTGTTATCTAATTTCGTTAGTTCAACACTTTTTGATTTGAGTAAAAGAAAGTCTTCAAAAAAATTCGTATTTACCTTCTGGTCTGTTTTGACAGATTTCTGCCATTTTCTGCATTTGCTTCTTGTCGGTTCCTTCTTGAGTTCTTTTGGAGAATTGAGATTTTTGAGGGAAGTGCTACAGTATCTAGTGTTCTAATGGAAGTTTATTTGGTGTTAGAACTGAACCTTAAGACTTATTTATCTTGAGTACACTAATGTTGCTAATAAAGATTGTGTGAAGTTTTGTATGAAGGAAAAAATTTCAGGTGTATGGATGGAATGAGTAATGAGATGAAGGATGGACTAAAGCTCAAGCTTGGGGATGCCACGCGTGTCACCCCAAGAAATATCCAAGAAGTACAAGTGCCAAAGCTTGGGGATGCTCAAGGCATCCCTTTCTTCATCAATAAAAATCCCAGGTTTCTTCCAAACGCTTTATTTTTATTGTTTCATGCACAGTTGTGTTGTTCTTGGAGCGTCTTCTTTTTCGTTTTTGTTTTGGTTTTTCGTTTGCTTTGGTTTTCTTAGTTTTCTGAATAAATTGGTTGGACCCCCTCTTTCATACATTGATTTGCAAATAGTTTGGTTTGGTTTGGAAAAGAGTAGGAAAGTTCATACTTTTGTGGTAAAAAGAGCTTGTTTTTTACTGCGGCCTATGCTTTGTCATGCCATGCTTGATATTGTTTTGGCTTTATGCTTAGTATTCTTTGCTGTAGCATGACTTGTTATAAACAATTGAGATTGCTTAATGTGCCTTGGATAAATCATGCTTTGTTTTAGCATATTAAAGCATAGTATAGTGGTATTCTCCTTTGATGCTTTATTTGGGTTGACTTGGCGCATGCTCACACCATGTTATGACTATATCAAGTCACCATAGCCTTTATGATCCTTTAGTTTTCAACTTGCAGTATCACTTTATGCTTTGATCAATGATGTTTTGTCGCTCTGCATGATTATGGACATTATTGCTCTTAGTTTGTCGCTCCCAGTCTTTTGCTAGCCTCCACAACAAAGTATGAGTTCCACTCATGCATCCAACTCCTTAAACCAAGTTATTCCAAAGAGTCCACATACCTACCTACTATCTTATGCTATTCCAAGCATATTCATGCTTTTGTTTACCTTCCAAATTAAACTTGTTATGAGAAAACTAGTGATTAAAGCTCTCACGAACTTGATGGCACACTTTACTTTACTTGCCCTTAATAAACTTGAACCATTGTGTCTTCTATGTTGTATATGCTTGCACTTATTTGTTGGGAATTAGCATAACCATGCTTTCATGGGGAACGCTTTCAACATTGCACTTGGTACTTATACCTAGTTGATATCATGCTCTTTTGTATATGGATGTCGTCGGTGTGAAATGAAAGGGGAGCTTGTAAGTCCATGGAGTTATGTATATGTGTTAGAGAAACGCCTGGGCCACTGGTCTAATCCATGCTGACATGGTGGAAACCTGCAGCGTATCCATAATGAGCTGTCTATGAAGCATTCTTCTTATAAAAGAGTCCTATATTGCTCACAGTACTCACAGTAGAAGTTTCCTTTACCAGTTCCACTCTCCAATAGCGCTTCACTCCCCGGCAGCGGCGCCAGAAAATAGTCTTGATGACCCACAAGTATAGGGGGTGTATCGTAGTATTTTCGATAAGTAAGAGTGTTGAACCCAACGAGGAGCAGAAGGTGTTGGCTAGTGGTATGGATCAGGAATTCTCTGCAAATACTTAGCAAACGGATTTTTAGGGGTTTTCGATAAAACAAGTAAACAAAGTACGAGTAAATAAAAGACAGTAGGAATAAATGCAGCAAGTGGCCCAATCCTTTATGCTGCAAAGGATAATCCGGTTGTATTACTTAAGATGACCAAACGTTCTCGAGGACACATGGGAAGACTGTCAAGTGCTTTCGCTTCATATAGCTGATTAATCTTCTTTAGCTTGCTAAGTGTTGTGTGGGTGAACCTGTGCTAATGTACCGCCCCATCCAAGACTAATACATACTTGTGATTATACCCCTTGCAAACATCTGTAAGTACAAGAAAGTAATTAAGGTAGAAACCTAACCACAGCTTTGAACTCTAAGACCCTTACGTCCCTTATGCAATGGTTTCCTAACAGAGGTTCAGGTTTCTGTCACTCCGGTAACCCCTACGATTAGTAGCCAAATACACAATGCATTCCCCTAGGACCATATAGGTGAAGTGTCATGTAGTCGATGTTCACATGACACCACTAGAAGAAGTACACCACAACTTAAATAACAATCTATTGAATCTTTCTCAACGCAACTCCACTATTAACAACAAGACTTCTCCCATGTCCTCAAGAACAAAACGAACTACTCACAAGACATAATATGGATCATGATCAGAGATGGAATAATGATGTATAACAATCTGAACATAAACAATAATTCAATGGTTCACTCAATAGCATCAACTACAAGGAGTAATCAACACCGGGAAAGTTTCCCCTATGAACTAATGCAAGATTCAACACAATTGTTACAGCAATATGGAGATGGTGATGAGGGTGCTGATGGTGATGATGGTGGTGATGATGATGATCTCGATGAAGTCCAGCTTGATGGTGGTGTTGATGGCGACGATCTCCCCTCTCTGGGAGGGAATTCCCCCGGCAGAAATCTGTCTGCCGGAGAGATCTTTCTCTCTCGGTGTTTTCCGCCCCACAGAGGCGGCGGAATCTTTCTATGGTCGCTCCCCGAGTCTTAGGGTTTCGGGAGGATGATATACGCAAGAGGAGAGAGGCTAGAGTGGGCCAGGGTGGCCACACCACCTCCTGGCGCGGCCTAGGGCTGCCCGTGCCATAGGGTGGTATGGGCCCCTTGTGGCCCATCTCCACTCCATCTTCTGGCATCCTTAGTCTTCTGGAAAAATAGGATTTTCCGTATATTTTCCCGGATTTTCTGATCTTCGTGAATTTTGCCTCCAAACAACACCTTTTCCATCAGAATCCTGACTACAGCGGTCCATGCTCCAAAAAGTCATCAACCATGCAAAACAGATGAAATAACATAAGTATCACCTCTCAATACGAAATATATCAATGAATAATAGTGAATTAAGACATAGAATAGTGATGCAAAATGGACGTATCAACTCCCCCAAGCTTAGACTTCGCTTGTCCTCAAGCGAAACTGAGCTCAATAAACATGGCCTCAGGTTTATGGAGTGAAGAGTCGATAAAATAATATGGACAAGAAGCATCACATTCATCAAATACACAGATCATAATAGAAGACAACTCACTATTATATAACTCAACTTGTAATAAATAAAGGAAACACAATAAAGATACACAAAGTGAATCATAATTGGTAATGGCAAACTTAGCTCTTGGTCGAAGAATAGTTGATAATTTGCTGGAGTTCACAAATAGCTGGCTTTTCAATGATAGCTTTCAAAGTAATAAACGTCAAGATAAGAGCAATATGCAAAACAAGGAACATAAGAAACATGAATGAATAAATCATCATATGAATGAATGAAACACAACAACTCAAAATACTTGCTGAGAGAGAAGGGAGTAGGTTTACTGACTCAACTACAAAGTGAAAGAAAGGCCCTTCAAAGAGGGAAGCAGGGATTGCAAGTCTCATAAAGAGCTCCCAAAATTTATGATACTTACTAGCTTTCAGCTCTCATTGCCCCTATCATAGGCATCTTTAGGTGATTAAGGTTAAAGTGATCAAAAATGAGGATATGCATTGACAAGTTGTAAGTTGAGAATCTCATGTCCCTTGAATACGAGGGCCGCTCCTCATGCTACTCAGGTTTAGTCACCGGTAAGTTCTTGTCATCGTAAGCATATGTGTATCATAGAGAACCGCCAACGGGGTACCCCTTGCCCGATGATACGGAAGAATCCCCATATCAAAATGACAAGGCAAGCAGACAATAAGTATCTCAGCAATCTTCTTATTTACCATGGGAATATGGTGCTTTTTCTCTCTTTCCTCTTTTCATAACCTCTTTTTTTTCTCTTTTTCTCAATCTCTATCTCTATTTTTTATAAGAAGAATGCTTCATAGATACTCGTTATGGTTACGCTGCAGGTTTCCACCATGTCAGCATGGATTAGACCAGCGGCCCAGGCGTTTCTCTAACACACATGCATAACTCCATGGACTTACAAGCTCCCCTTTCATTTCACACCGACGACATCCATAGACAAAATAACATGATATCAACTTGGTACAAAGTACCAGTGCAATGTTGAAAGCGCTCCCCATGACAACATGGTTCTGGTAATTCACAACTTACAAAGCGCAAGCATATACGTAACATAGGTGAGCACAATGGTTCAAGTTTATTAAGTGTAAGAAAGTAAAGTGTGCCATCAAGTTCGTGAGAGCTTTAATCACTAATTTTCACATAACAAGTTTAATTTGGGAGGTAGATAAAACAAGAATTTACTTGGAATAGCAATAATGCTAATAGGTAGGTATGGTGGACACAAATGGCAAAGGTTTTGGTTTAAAGGAGGTGGATGCACGAGAAGAAATCCTCTCAGTACAGGTTTTTGGCTAGCAAGGCTAGGTAGCAAGTATAAGAGTTGAAGGAAACAAACAAACATACAAGTGATAAAGATAAACATGCAATCTTCCTTGGAAGCACAAAAGATCTTAACTAGAGAATACTAAACTTATGAGCAAATCAAGAAAGAAAGATGATGAAATTGTTTTTCTCTAGGGTACTTCTGTCTTTTCTTTCAACTCTCAAAAATAGTGTTGCTACTAACCGAGCCAGGTTTGCCAAAACCAACTAAATTAACTCAATGATCCCAAAGTGATACCAATACTAACAACAAGATCAATCATATAACCACGAATTGAAAACTAATGTAAGCTATGCAAAAGAGTGAATGATATAACTTCTCATTAATATTCCATAACGGCAACTCACACCAAGGGATACATATCTAACGAGAGAGGGGACACTTCCATAATGCAAACCATACTACATAATAACTCCTCTATTCATGATATGACTCTACTAATAAGGTAAAAAGATAGAAGATAGTGATATGATACCGCGACACTCCCCCAAGCTTGGAACAAACCAAGGGGATGCCAAACCTAATGACGAATTACTCCTTCGGTGGTGGTGGTATCCTCTCGATGAGCTCTTTGATTAGCTTTCCCAAGTCCTCAATCTCGAAGGTGAGAGTACGAATCAACTCCGAGTTTTGCTCAATACGGCTCATAATCATTTCAGTTTGTGGATCCTAGCTCTTGTGATTCCTTCTTCATTCTTCCCTCTTGGAGTCTTCTTTTCCTGCATGGTTATGGATAAAGGTATGGAAGGATTCTTGGTGTGTGGAGGAAGTGACCGTGGAGCCAAACTATGACGAGGAGCTTTTCCCCCAGTCTGCATCCGTGCAGTCCTTCTAACCCTGGCAGGTTTCGTCACCACTCCAATGCTTGCAATGGTAGTGTCGGTGTGCGGATGTTGGCCTTGCTCCTCTTCACCTTCACTCTTGATCTCCTTCTCCTTCCCGGGGTCTTGGAGGTCTTCCTCCATGGGCTCCTTCCCTTTATCCTTGGCGGACACCATTGTGCTTCTAAGCTTTCAAAGAGTATGTCCTGACAAAAACAGATCGAAACAAAAACATGACGAAAACACGATATATGGACCTCGGGGGATCCGGGGGGTTATATATTACAAAGTTTCATATAAAAAGGAAGGTACTGGGAGAAAACGAGTCGGAGGCGGAGTCCGGGGTGGACTCACCACCTGGTGGTGTGGCCAGGGGTGGGCCCGTGCCACAGGGTGGTGTGAGCCACCCTGGCTCCATTTCCATCCCTTTTTGCTCGTAGCTTTCCTTATCGACTAAAAACTGCAAAAATATAGTTGGATCGTATTTTCGTGGAACTTTTCTTACCAGAACTGTTACCTATTTGAAAACAGACTTTGCAGGTCTCTGAATTTGGTATCTAGTAGATTCTTCCGAAGTCATCTCTTGAGTATCATTGATATCTTCATATTCATACACTTATTACTTGAGTCATAAAACCCTTCTCTTCCTTATTACACCATTATCTCCACTTCCTGGAAATTTCTTTCTTACAAAACTTCACACAGTTCTTATTAGCAACATTAGTATAAGTGAAGTGATAAAACCTTTTGAGTCCAACTTCAACTGAAAACCATCAAAACATAATATACTATAGCAAATCCTTCCAAAAACCCAAAAAGAATTCAAAAAGGAAATCGAATAAAGAAGCAAATGCAAGAGTGGCAAAATCTGTCAAAACAGACCAGCAGGTAAAGATCAATTTTTTCGAAAATCTTCTGTTGCTCAAATCAAAAAGTGCAAAACTAACGAAAGTTAAATAACAACCTGGGGCAGAAGCACAAAAAATTACAGCTCAATCCGACATACAGATATCTCTCACGAATTTTTATGGTGAAGCACAAAAATCTGTTTCGGGACAGCAACTTCCCAAATCTTACTTCTCTCTCATTAGAGGTTGATCTTGACACAAAAACCAAACAAAACGGATAAGGAGCGGTTATTACCGTAGTAATAACTTCCCAGACTCAAAGAAACAAAAACAAACTAAAAGCAAAAACAAATTGGGTTGCCTCCCATAAAGCTCTTTCTTTATAGCCATTAAGATGGGCATGATGATTTTGGAGAAACTCTCATAGGGATATGAATTGAAGTGAAAGAGAGCATTAAGAAGCAAAAACACACACGCATTTAAGTATAACCCACTTCCTATGCAAGGGAATTTTGTAAACAAACAAGTTATTGAAACCAGAGGCAACTTGCATAAGAAGGCAAAAGAAGTGCAACATAAAAACTTTCAGCATAAAACGAGGAAACTTGATATTATTGAGATGCATAAGAACACTTTTCCCTCTCTCAAAGTAACTTTCAGTATCATGCATAAACTTAACAATATAACTATCACAAGGACCGTCATAGCAATGATCGCTTATTCAAGTCTCATAAAGAGCTTCCAAAAATTATGGTACTTAATAGCTTTCAGCTCTCATTGCCCCTATCATAAGCATCTTGAAGTGATTAAGGTTAAAGTGAACAAACTATGGTGTACATGCTTGACGAAGTATAAGTTAGGAATCTCATGTCCCTTGAATATGAGGGTCGCTCCTCATGCTACTCAAGTTTAGTCACCAGTAAGTTCTTGTCATCGTAAGTACATGTGTATCATAGAGAACCGCCAACGGGGTACCCCTTGCCCGATGATATGGAAGAATCCCCATATCAAAATGACAAGGCAAGCAGACAACGAGCATCTCAGCATTCTTCTTATTTACCATGGGAATATGGTGCTTTTTTCTCTCTTTCCTCTTTTCATAATCTTTTTTTTCTTTTTCTCTTTTTTTTCTCAATATAGGACTCTTTTTTTATAAGAAGAATGCTTCATAGATAGCTCATTATGGTTATGCTGCAGGTTTCCACCATGTCAGCATGGATTAAACCAACGATCCAGGCGTTTCTCTAACACATATACATAACTCCATGAACTTACAAGCTCCCCTTTCATTTCACACCGATGACATCCATATACAAAAGAGCATGATATCAACTAGGTACAAGTACCAAGTGCAATGTTGAAAGCGTTCCCACTGAAAGCATGGTTCTGCTAATTCCCAACAAATAAGTGCAAGCATATACAACATAGAAGACACAATGGTTCAAGTTTATTAAGGGCAAGAAAAGTAAAGTGTGCCTTCAAGGTCGTGAGAGATTTAATCACTAGTTTTCTCATAACAAGTGGAAGGTAAACAAAAGCATGAATATACTTGGAATAGCATAAGCTAGTAGGTAGGTATGGTGGACTCTTTGGAATAACTTGGTTTAGGGAGTTGGATGCATGAGTGGAACTCATACTTGGTGGTGGAGGCTAGCAAAACACTCGGAGCGACAAACTAAGAGAGCAATAATGGCCATAATCATGCAGAGCGACAAAACATCATTGATTAAAGCATAAAGTGACACTACAAGTTGAAAACTAAAGGATCATAAAGGCTATGGTGACTTTAGGTAGTCATAACATGGTGTGAGCATGTGCCAAGTCAACCCAAATAAAGCATCAAAGGAGAATACCACTATACTATGCTTTAATATGCTAAAACAACGCATGATTCATCCAAGGCACGTTAAGCAATCTCAATTTTTTATAACAAGTAATCCTACAACAAAGAATACTAAGCATAAAGCCAAAACAATATCAAGCATGGCTTGACAAAGCATAGGCCACAGTCAAAAACGAGCTCTTTTTACCACATAAGTATGAACTTTCCTACTCTTTTCCAAACCAAACCAACCTATTTGCAAACCAATGTATGAAAGAGGGGGTCCAACCAATTTATTAAGAAAACTATGCAAACCAAGCAAACTAAAACCAAAACGAAAATGAAAAAGAAGACGCTCCAAGAACAACACAATTGTGCATGAAACAATAAAAATAAAGCGTTTGAAAGAAACCTGAGATTTTTATTGATGAAGAAGGGGATGCCTTGGGCATCCCCAAGCTTTGGCGCTTGTACTTCTTGGATATTTCTTGGGGTGACACGCGTGGCATCCCCAAGCTTGAGCTTTAGTCCATTCTTCATCTCATTACTCATTCCTTCCATACACCTAAATTTTTTTCTTCATACAAAACTTCACACAATCTCATTAGCAACATTAGTGCACTCAAGATAAATAAGTCTTAAGGTTCAGTTCTAACACAAAATAAACTTCCATTAGAACACTAGATACTGTAGCACTTCTCTCAAAAATCTCAATTCCCCAAAAGAACTCAAGAAGGAACCAACAAGAAGGAAATGCAGAAAATGGCAGAAATCTGTCAAAACAGACCAGCAGGTAAAGACGAATTTTTTCGAAGACCTTATGTTGCTCAAATAGAAAAGTTTTGAACTAATGAAAGTTAGATAACAACCTGGCACAGAAGCACGAAACATTACAGCTCAATCCGGAAAACAGAGCTCTCTCACGAAATTTTACGGTGAAGCACAGAAATCTGTTTCGGGACAACAACTTTCCCAATCATTACTTCTCTCTCATTAGAGGTTACTCTTGGCACAAAAAGCAAATAAAAAGGATAAGGAGAGGTTATTACATAGGTAATAACTTCCAAGACTCATCTAAAACTTTTGGGTTATCTCCCAATAAGTACTTTTCTTTAGCGCCTTTAAGTTAGGCATAAGAAGCAAGAAAGAATCAAGTGTTCGAAGAAGCATTAAAACTAAATTTCTTGCCCTTACCTCTCTTACTTTTATTCTTAACCTTGGGGAACATATGATTGTTTGGTGGAGAAGAAAGGTGCATGGTCCCCTTTCCCACATCTATTATTGCTCCAAGCAGTTCTAATAGGGACCTTCCAAGTGTAATTTGTCCTTTTCCTGCACATTCAATGACAAGATAATCAGTAGAAATCATTTTCCCAAGGATCTTTGTAAACACTCCTTCAGCTGTTCCAATAGGCAAAATGCTAGCATTATTAGCAAGAGATATTTCTTTTCCTCCTTCAGTAAGCCCCAAAACATTCAGAGATTCATAAATATCTTTGGGCATAAGTAAAAATTCAGACATGATATCACAGCGGGCTTGAAAAGTTTCAGTGTTTATCTCAATCTTTACTGTAGGGAGCCACTTTGATGGTTCAAAATTTATGGGAACATAATTGTCATGCTCCCTAAGCGTATTATAGCAATCTTTTAAGCTAGCAGTGCTAGTATCAAGAGTGTTCAATCTAGCAAATATTCTTGCGAAAGAAATATCAGTTTGGCTAGGCAAGTTGTAAGTAAGGATCAATTTCTTTATAGCATTAATAGCATCATCCCCATTACATTGGAGGAAATCTCCTCCCACAACAGCATCTAAAGCATATCTATAGCAAAGAGCAATTCCAAGGTAAAAACTGCTAAGGAACAAGCTTTGAGTCATTTTAGGCTCAGTTTTATCATGTAGATCAGGGATTCTAGACCAAGCTTCCTTGAAACTCTCTTCAATTCCTTGTTTAAAAGTGAAAATCATTTCCTCGGGTGACATAGTGACTGGAGCAAGGCTAGACATAATGGCAACTTAAGAAAGGAACTAATTTTTTGTGTGTTTTCAATAAAGAAAGCAAACTAGTAAAACTAATTTTTGTGTGTTTTTGGTAAAGAAACAAGCAAACAAAGCAAAAGAAACTAAGCAAAACAAAAATAACAAAGTAAAGAGATTGGTTATGAGGGACTCCCCTTGTGAAGATGTCCTTGACTCCCCGACAACAGTGCTAGAAAATATGCTTGATGGCCCAAAATATATCGAGCTCGTTGGGGAACCCCAAGAGGAAGGTATGATGAGCACAGCAGCAAGTTTTCCCTCAGTACGAAACCAAGGTTATCAATTCAGTAGGAGCAAGGAAACACCCCAAAGGTGTAGCTAGCTAAACGTTGGCAGGGCGCACTACCGGTGCCAGCAGCAACGTGGAGACCTGCACAACACAACCACAAAACTCTGTC
The DNA here is from genome assembly GCA_916181665.1 of Avena sativa. Lineage (NCBI taxonomy): Eukaryota > Viridiplantae > Streptophyta > Magnoliopsida > Poales > Poaceae > Avena > Avena sativa. Next base: position 631,909,777 of record OV702288.1, read on the forward strand.
CCCAACTTACAATGAGGTTGTCAATCTCACAGGTTTTGCTGAAAACAAAGGATTAAACGTATCGAATGGAAGGAAGTAATAATTTACAGAAAGTAAAAACAAAACAGTAAACAGTTTGTAGATTGTATGTAAAAGAAAGGACCGGGATCCATAGTTCACTAGAGGTGGCTCTCCTTAAGATAGATAACATGCTGGGTGAACAAATTACAGCAGTGCAATTGACAAACATCGAGAAAGCAATACATGCATATACTAATCATCTTGACTCCTTTGGAACTTGATTGGGCATTACAACATTATACATAGACCGCCATCCAACTGCATCTATGACTAATAATCCACCTTCAGGTTATCATCCGAACCCCCTCCAGTATTAAGTTGCAAGCAACATATTATTGCTTTACGAATTGCGTGTAAAGTAAACAATACGATTGTTCTATGAACAAAGGATTGTTGTTTTCTCCCTAGTAGCAACATCACATCTAGTACCTTAGAGATTTCTGTCACTTCCCCAGATTACCAGAGGCATGAACCCACTATCGAGCATAAATACTAACTCTTGTAGTTGCTAGCATCTACTTGGCCAAGATAGCTACTAACAAAGGAAAGCATGCAAGATCACAAATAACAAAGACATGATAGAATCAATAATCAATCTGAAATAGCATCTCAATATTCATCGGATCCCCGCAAACACAACATGCAGAATTACAAATAGATGATCTTGATCATGAACGGAGCTCACAACATCTAGACATGAAAGCACAAAGGAGGAGAACCAACCATCTAGCTACTACATGGATCCGTAGTCCAAGGATGAACTACTCACGCATCACACCGGAGGCTTGCATGGTGATGAAGAAGGCCTCCAGGGTGAATTCCCCTCTCCGGCAGGGTGCCGGGAAGAGCTTCAGATCCCTCCCGGTCTATGGATGGAGATGACGGCGGCTACAGACTCTTTCGTGGATTTTTGATCGGGCCCTTAGGGTTTTCGTCCCGAGGGCAATATATAGGCGGAAGGAGAGGCCGAGGGGGTGCTAGGGTCAGCCAGACCACCCCCTGGTGTGGGCCAGGCCTGGCCGCACGGCCAGGTGGTGTGGCCGTCCCCTAGCCCTTCTCCGTCTCGTATTCTAGCATCTGATGACTTCCGAAAAAATAGGCACTTTGGCTTTTGTCCCGTCCAATTTTGAGAATATTCATTTTCTGACTTTCCTAGAACCAAAAACAGCAGAAAACGGGTAGCTGGCACTGTGTCTCTTGTTAATAGGTTAGTCCAAGAAATCATATGAAAAGTACTCCAATGTGTGGACAAAACACAAGAAAGTGGATAAAACCAAGCATGGAACATCAAAAATTATAGATACATTTGCAATGTATCAATGCACTTGTTCAAGTGGCTCATAATTGCTTGATATTAACTGATTTTGTTGTGCTTGAAATGCCTGAAGATGATAATATGTCTATTATTTTTGGGAGACCTTTTCTTAATACTGCAGGAGCTGTTATTAATTGTAATCAAGGAAAGGTGACCTTTAATGTTAAAGATAAAGAGCATACTGTCTATTTCCCCAAGAAGACTGATATGACTTATGGTTTAAATTCAATTGAACATGTTGAGGGCATTCAAAGTTGGAGAAATATATTGTCCCATACCAAGAGAAAAACTTGAAACTATTATGATTGGGACCATTGCTATCAAGGTTAAGGTAACATAATCATTAGTGGAATACAAAGTTTTGTTTCATATAAAATTGTTTTGGTAACAAGACCTAATCAACCTTGTTAACAAAGGGATTTTAATGAACAAAACAATTTTTTCACCATGATTATCTCCGCGTGTTTCTATTCTATCCATTTTAGTTTTTGCTTTCGTTTAGTTTACTTTTCTATTGTTAGTTACTTGCATGTTAGAGTGTCTTAGAACTTCTGAAGTTTTAGCCTTGTTTTGTCATTGTATCATTCCAGAAACCTTTTTTTGTCAGAAAATCATTCATCTATGCCTAAAAATTGCTCAAAAATAAAGTGTCTCGAAAAATTCCAGAAAATTCATATTAAATTTTTACGTGAAAAAGGGGCAGAGAAGTGCCTGGAAGGTACCAGGGGGCCCACCAGGCAGGCACACCACCTGGTGGCACGCCAGCCCAGGGGCGCGCCTGCCCATGGTGTGGGCCACCCCTAGCCCTCCACTCACTCTCTCACTTCCCACTTTCTTCTCTCTCCCAAGAAAACACCAGTTCATTGCTCGAAATCGCGTTCTTGCTGTTCTTGCCCTCAATTTTTTGATCTCCTTGCTCAGCCCATCTTTGCTACTGAAATTTGGAGCATTTGTTCTCCGGTATGTGACTCCTCCGCTTGTCCAAGTATATTTGTGTTTAGTGGTTTATATCTTGAGTATTTTGCTACTGTAGGTGACAGGTTATGAGAGCTTGTAAGATTGTTCAATGCTTAGATATATTGTTTTGATGCATGTTTAGGCCTCTATAAGTCCCTATGAGTAGTGCCCTTCATTATATATTCACTTTGTAATCACTTGTGTAAAAGATGTTTAAATTTCAGAATATCAAAGATGAACAACCACACCTTTGGAGAAATTTTTGAGAGGGATGCACCTAGGAGGTCAAGGCCCTCAAGATCAGTCTCTCAGTTTAGGCCTTCATACAACGAAGATCTCATTGCACCATGCTTTGGCAATGAAGGAGATGAGGGGGATGCTCACCCATCTACTTTTCCTTGTTATACCTTTTTGCAAGCTGTAGGGATTCTCGATGATTTCTTGCTATTGATTTAGAGGGTTGGTTTGACCTCATACATGGAAGATGAGAGTGAGCAATATGCCATGCTCACCAAAACTTTCGTTGAGAGTTTCGTTTTTACTAACACCCCCTATAAGTCAAGTTTCTTTCAGAATTTATAATCTGCCGTTTACCATGCCATTGGAAAGATTTTGCAGCATTATAGGTATAGGCACGACAGGGACCATGAAGAAGATTCAAGGTCGACCCGCTGATTTGCTGGAGCTCTATCAAGGTGTGACCAATGACGATGACCGCGTAGCTCAGCGCGGGAAGATAAGAAACATCCAACTCCCAACTCTTAGATACTTTGCCTATTATCTTGCTACTAGCATTCTTGGTAGGGAGAATACGAGTAATATCTCCAACTATCATTTATCCTTCCTTGCTGCTGCGCTTAACAATGATACTCGGTACAATCTTGGCTCTCTTATTGCTTGCCGCCTAGCTGCTAGGGGACCTATTTATGGGGGCATCATCGCTTCACGTATGGTCAGTGAATTAGAGATTTCTGTGGATCCAAATGATACTATATTGGCACCACAAAGGCTTGACCTTGCTTCCATGAAAGCACATCACTTCGTCACTACTGACTCTGACATGGACAGTTTAGTATACAGGATGTTGTTTACTGACGGGGATGAAAGGGAGATTCCTTTGCCGCAATCTACTTTGTTCAGTGTTCACAGGAGGCCGTGGTCGCGCTCCAAGGAGGAGGTGAATGAGCAGCTCCGCTTGCTTGGTTTCCACAGGCAGCACCAGGAGGATGTGCCCTCCTACGATTACTCTGTGCACTATAGTGGGGCGTCCTCGAGCTTGCACCAGGACGAGGTACCTCCTCACCGTACTACGGAGGCAATCCATCTTGGCCATCTTGGGATTGACACCCACTTAGGCCAAAAGCCTAAGCTTGGGGGGAGGTACACCGACATCACACTCATCTCCATATCATGTTCCGTCGGTACTTTGTATATTCATGTTTCGTTCTCTTTTTAGTTTTCGATCTCTCTTGGTTTTTGCTTTCTAAAACACAAAAAGACCAAAAGTATTTTTGTTGTTTCTCTTTGTTTGCTTCTTCTTCATTTTTCCTTGGTTTGTTTTTCCCTTTTTGCTTTGTTTGAACTATTCGAAAAACCCAAAAAGATTTTGCTTTGCTTGTTCTTCCTTTTTGGTTCTTGTTTTTAAAAATCGAAACCACCAAAAAAATTTGTTGTTCTTCTTTGGTTTTGTGAGTTTGTTGCAGGGTTCAGCAATCCTCAGTGGAATTTGGTTTCATGTTATTATTCAAGCCACACAAGTGAAGGGCAATAATGAGGATTTATGACAACTTGAGGTGTGGTAAGAGGCTGGTACCAAACTTTATTTGTTTTCATTTTTGTACATATACTCATCATTGTGGACATGCTTAGTTTGTTCATGTAGGGTGTATGTTATTTATGGATGCTTAGTAGTTCTTGCTTTCTTTTGATTAGCTCCAGCTCGCTAATAATTTGTAGCATGTCATATGAATGTTCGCTTGCATTGCTCTATTCATGACTTGGTATGACACTGTGGTATCTCCCTCTGAATATTTCACTTGAATTGACTTGGGACATGCTCATGCATGCATATGACTGAATCAATAATCAGTTAAGCCTCGACGCATTATTTTGCCTCAGGGGGTCTTGAATCACTTTCATGCCATGATTAGTCCTGTTTTGTTGCAAGAATGATTATGACAGTTACTGCTCTCTTGTTTGTTGCTCCCTTACTATTGCTAGCCTTCATTTGCACTGAGTAAGTTTTACTCGTGTTTCCAACTCCCCAAAACCAATAGTGCCAAAAGTTTCCACCATACCTACCTATTAGCATCATTTGCTATTCCGTGCATGCTTAGTATGCCTTGTTTTCTTCCGAATAAAATGTTTGCTTGTTATGAGAAAGTTAGTTAGTAAAGCTCTCACGAACTTGATGGCACACTTTACTTTCTTGCACTTAATAATCTTGAACCATTGCGTCCATGTTTGTTGCATATATGCTTGCGCTTTATAAGTTGAAGTTAGCAGAACCATGTATCATGGGGAACGCTTTCAACATCACACTGGTACTTTGTACCTCGTTGATATCATGATTATTTTGCTTATGGATCCCGGCGGTGTGAAATAAAAGGGGAACTTGTAAGATTGATGGCTCAGTGTTGATGTAGAGCTCGTTGGGAACCCCAAGAGGAAGGTATGATGAGCACAACAGTAAGTTTCCCTCAGTTATGAAACCAAGGTTTAATCGCACCAGTAGGAGCAAGGAAACACCCCAAAGGTGTTGCTAGATGAGCCTTGGAAGGGCGCACTACCGGTGCTAGTAGCAACGTGGAGACCCGCACAACACAACCACAAAACTTTGTCCCCAACTTGCGGTGAGGTTGTCAATATCACCGTGTTTTGCTGAAGACAAAGGATTAAATGTATCGAATGGAAGAAAGTAATAGTTTGCAGATTGTAAACACAAAGCAGTAAACAGTTTGTAGATTGTATGTAAAGAAAAAGGACCGGGATCCATAGTTCACTAGAGGTGGCTCTCCTTAAGATAGATAACATGCTGGGTGAACAAATTAGAGCGGGGCAATTGACAAACATCGAGAAAGCAATACATGCATATACTAATCATCTTGACTCCTTTGAGATTCGATTGGGCATTACAACATTATACATAGACCGCCATCCAACTGCATCTATGACTAATAATCCACCTTCAGGTTATCATTCGAACCCCCTCCAGTATTAAGTTGCAAGCAATAGATTATTGCTTTACGAATTGCGTGTAAAGTAAACAATACGATTGTTCTATGAACAAAGGATTGTTGTTTTCTCCCTAGTAGCAACATCACATCTAGTACCTTAGAGATTTCTGTCACTTCCCCAGATTACCAGAGGCATGAACCCACTATCGAGCATAAATACTAACTCTTGTAGTTGCTAGCATATACTTGGCCAAGATAGCTACTAACAAAGGAAAGCATGCAAGATCACAAATAACAAAGACATGATAGAATCAATAATCAATCTGAAATAGCATCTCAATATTCATCGGATCCCCGCAAACACAACATGCAGAATTACAAATAGTTGATCTTGATCATGAACGGAGCTCACAACATCTAGACATGAAAGCACAAAGGAGGAGAACCAACCATCTAGCTACTACATGGATCCTTAGTCCAAGGATGAACTACTCACGCATCACACCGGAGGCTTGCATGGTGATGAAGAAGGCCTCCAGGGTGAATTCCCCTCTCTGGCAGGGTGCCGGGAAGAGCTTCAGATCCCTCCCGGTCTAGGGATGGAGATGACGGCGGCTACAGACTCTTTCGTGGATTTTTGATCGGGCCCTTAGGGTTTTCGTCCCGAGGGCAATATATAGGAGGAAGGAGAGGCCAAGGGGGTGCCTGGGCTGGCTACACCACCCCCTGGCGCGGGTCAGGCCTGGTCGCGCGGCCAGGTGGTGTGGCCGCCCTCTGGCCCTTCTCCGTCTCGTATTCTGGCATCTGATGACTTCCGGAAAAATAGGCACTTTGGCTTTTGTCCCGTCCAATTCCGAGAATATTCATTTTCTGACTTTCCTGGAACCAAAAACAGCAGAAAACAGGCAGCTAGCACTATGGCTCTTGTTAATAGGTTAGTCCAAGAAATCATATGAAATGTACTCCAAAGTGTGGACAAAACACAAGAAAGTGGATAAAACCAAGCATGGAACATAAAAAATTATAGATACATCTGCAATGTATCAACATCCCCAAGCTTCACTCCTGCTCGTCCTCGAGTAGGTAAGTGATAAAAAGAAAGAATAAATTTTGAGGTGACATGCACCATCAAAGACTTGATCAAAGTATTTGTAAAACATTCAAAGCTGGGATCATAGTACTTCAATCATAACATGAAAGTCAAAGTTCTAGCAATAAGCAAAGAAGCTATGATGCAACATGAAAAGGCACAAACAAAAGATTCATGAATAACAATGCTTTGCAAGACGTTTGTTTGTTTCACATAAAGAAAACATAGCATAATAGTATTCATCTTGTCCCTCAATAGAGTAGCAAATATAAATGCATAGGACACCTTCAAAGTTTATAAGAGTGACTAGATATAATAGTTTAAAACAAGCAATATCAAAGTATGCATCAATCAACTAGTCTTGGAACAATGCACATAGAACTAAGAATGGCCACTATGCTCTCAAAGTAGGTGCATAAAGATAGAAGGTGGAGACTCAATATAATGGTGGAAGAAAGGCCTTTTGTAAAACGAAGTAGGGATTCAAGTCTCATAAAGAGCTTTCAAAAATTATGGTACTTATAGCTTTCAGCCCTCATTGCCCCTATCATAAGCATCTTGAAGTGATTAAGGTTAAAGTGAATAAACTATGGTGTACATGCTTGACGAAGTATAAGTCAGAAATCTCATGTCCCTTGTATACGAGGGACGCTCCTCATGCTACTCAAGTTTAGTCACTGATAAGTTCTTGTCATTGTAAATACATGTGTATCATTGAGAACCGCCAACGGGGTACCCCTTGCCCGATGATACGGAAGAATCCCCATATCAAAATGAGAAGGCAAGCAGACAACAAGTATCTCAGCAATCTTCTTATTTACCATGGGAATATGGTGCTTTTTTTTCTCTCTTTCCTCTTTTCATAATCTCTTTTTTTCTATTTTTCTCTTTTTTCTCAATATAGGACTCTTTTTATATGAATAATGCTTCATAGACAACTCATTATGGTTACACTACAGGTTTCCACCATGTCAGCATGCCAGCGGCCCAGGCGTTTCTCTAACACATATACATAACTCCATGGACTTACAAGCTCCCCTTTCATTTCACACCGACAACATCCATATACAAAAGAGCATGATATCAACTAGGTACAAGTACCAAGTGCAATGTTGAAAGCGTTCCCCATGAAAGCATGGTTCTGCTAATTCGCAACAAATAAGTGCAAGCATATACAACATAGACGACACAATGGTTCAAGTTTATTAAGGGCAAGAAAAGTAAAGTGTGCCATCAAGTTCGTGAGAGCTTTAATCACTAGTTTTCCCATAACAAGTTTAATTTGGAAGGTAAAAAAAGCATGAATATACTTGGAATAGCATAAGCTAATAGGTAGGTATGGTGGACTCTTTGGAATAACTTGGTTTAAGGAGTTGGATGCATGAGTGGAACTCATACTTGGTTGTGGAGGCTAGCAAAAGACTGGGAGCGACAAACTAAGAGAGCAATAATGACCATAATCATGCAGAGCGACAAAACATCATTGATCAAAGCATAAAGTGATACTACAAGTTTAAAACTAAAGGATCATAAAGGCTATGGTGACTTGAGATAGTCATAACATGGTGTGAGCATGCGCCAAGTCAACCCAAATAAAGCATCAAAGGAGAATACCACTATACTATGCTTTAATATGCTAAAACAACGCATGATTCATCCAAGGCACAATAAGCAATCTCAATTGTTTATAACAAGTCATGCTACAACAAATAATACTAAGCATAAAGCCAAAACAATATCAAGAATGGCATGACAAAGCATAGGCCACAGTAAAAAACAAGCTCTTTTTACCACATAAGCATGAACTTTCCTACTCTTTTCCAAACCAAACCAAACTATTTGCAAACCAATGAATGAAAGAGGGGGTCCAACCAATTTATTCAGAAAACTAAGAAAACCAAGCAAATGAAAAACCAAAACAAAAACGAAAAAGAAGACGCTCCAAGAACAACACAGCTGTGCATGAAGAAAAAAATGAAGCGTTTGGAAGAAACCTGGGATTTTTATTGATGAAGAATGGGATGCCTTGGGCATCCCCAAGCTTTGACGCTTGTACTTCTTGGATATTTCTTGGGGTGACACTCGTGGCATCCCCAAGCTTGAGCTTTAGTCCATCCTTCATCGCATTACTCATTCCTTCCATACACCTGAAATTTTTCCTTCATACAAAACTTAACACAATCTTTATTAGCAACATTAGTGCACTCAAGATAAAAGGTCTTAAGGTTCAGATCCAACACCAAATAAAATTCCATTAGAACACTAGGTACTGTAGCACTTTCCTCAAAAAGCTCAATTCACCAAAAGAATTCAAGAAGGAACCAACAAGAAGCAAATGCAGAAAATGGCAGAAATCTGTCAAAACAGACCAGCAGGTAAAGACGAATTGTTTCGAAGACCTTCTGTTGCTCAAATCAAAAAGTGTTGACCGAACGAAAGTTATATAACAACCTGGAGCAGAAGCACAAAAATTTACGCCTCAAAAAGACGTTCAGATATTTTACAAGAATTTTTACGGTGAAACACAAAAATCTGTTTCGGGACAGCAACTTTCCCAATCATTATTTCTCTCTCATTAGAGGTTACTCTTGGCACAAAAAGCAAATAAAAAGGATAAGGAGCGGTTATTACAGAGGTAATAACTTCCAAGACTCATCTAAAACTTTTGGGTTATCTCCCAATAAGTACTTTTCTTTAACGCCTTTAAGTTAGGCATACGAAGCAAGAAAAAGAATCAAGTGTTCTCAAATGAAGAAGCATTAAGACCAAATTTTGTTTTCATAGGAGAAGCAAAAGAAATATTCTCTCTCTTCTTAGGGAAGTGTTCTATACCTTTCTTGAGTGGGATTTGATATTTAATGGTGCCTTCTTTCATATCAATAATGACACCAACAGTTCTAAGAAAAGGTCTTCCCAAAGTAATAGGACAAGAAGCATTGCATTCAACATCCAAAACATAGAAATCAACAGGGACATAGGCATTGTTAACCATAATAAGAACATCATTAACACTCCCCATGAGTTTCTTTTTAGCATTATCATCAAGTGGGACATACAAATAACAATCTTCAAGTGGAGGCAAATCAAGCATATCATAAATCCTTCAAGGCATAATAGAAACACTACTATCAAGATCACATAAAGCTTTGAAATCAAAGTCATTCACTTTCATATTAATGATGGGTTCCCAACCATCTTCTTGTTTTATAGGAATAGAAGCTTTATGTTTCATCTTTTCTTCTTTAATCTTTATGAGAGCATCAGTAATGTGTTTCGTAAAGGCCATGCTCATAGCACTAGCATTAGGACTTTTAGCAAGATTTTGTAGGAACTTAATAACTTCAGAGATATTGCAACCATCAAGATCAAAATCATACTTATCATCTAAAGTAGTAGAACTATTACTAGCCTCAACACTAGTGGTGGTAATAGTAGAAACACTAATGTTTCTAGCAATTTCATCTTCTCTCTCCCACTTAGCATGTAATTCAGCTAATAGTCTAACATTTTCATCAATTCTTACTTGTATAGCATTAGTAGCTACAAAGGGATTATCATTAGTTTCAGGTTTAGTAGCCATTTTATTCAAAGAATATTGAGCTTCAGCCAAAGATGCTATATTTTTTTAGCATTAGAGAGTTTTTCCTCAATAGTTTTATTGAAAGTAGTTTGCTTACTAATAAAGTCTTCGAGCATAACTTCAAGTTCAGAGGGTGCACTCCTATTATTGTTGTAAGAATTTCCATAAGCATTACAATTGTTGGGGGGATATGGCTTATAATTGTTGTTACCAAAATTACTCCTATAAGCACTATTGCCAAAGTTGTTATTTCTTATGAAGTTCACATCAACTTGCTTTTCTTGAGCAACCAAAGAGGCTAAAGGAACATTATTTGGATCAATATGGGCATTCCCATTTACAAGCATAGACATAATAATATCAATCTTATCACTCAAGGAGGAGGTTTCCTCAATAGAATTTACCTTCCTACCTTGTGGAGCTCTCTCAGTATGCCATTCAGAATAATTAACCATCGTATTGTCCAGAAGTTTTGTTGTAGCACCCAAAGTGATGGTCATAAAGGTACCTCCAGCAGTAGCATCTAATAGGTTCCTTGAAGAATAGTTCAATCCTGCATAAAAAGTTTGGATGATCATCCAAGCAGTCAGTCCATGAGTAGGACAATTCTTTACCAAAGATTTCATTCTTTCCCAAGCTTGAGCAACATGCTCATTATCAGATTGTTTAAACTTCATTATTTCACTTCTCATAGATATAATCTTAGCAGGAGGATAGAATTTTCCAATAAAAGCATCTTTGCACTTAGTCCAAGAATCAATACTATTCTTAGTTAAGGTATTCAACCATTCTTTAGCTTTTCCTCTTAAAGAGAAAGGAAACAATTTCAGTTTAATAATATCACCATCTATATCCCTATGCTTTTGCATCTCATAAAGTTCAACAAAGTTATTTAGATGGGCAGCAACATCTTCATTACCAATACCAAAAAATTGTTCTCTTATAACAAGATTGAGTAAAGCAGGTTTTATCTCAAAGAAAGTATCTTCAGGCATAGGTGGAGCAATAGGTGTGCTCATAAAATCATTGTTGTTGGTGCTAGTGAAGTCACACAACTTAGTGTTTTCAAGAGTAGTCATTTTTTTGTGTTTTCAAATAAGAAAGCAAACTAGTAAAACTATTTTTTGTGTGTTTTTGATAACAAAACAAGCAAACAAAGCAAAAAGAAACTAAGCAAAACAAAAATAACAAAGTAAAGAGATTGGTTATGAGGGACTCCCCTTGTGAAGATGTCCTTGACTCCCCGGCAACGACGCCAGAAAAATGCTTGATGGCTCAGTGTTGATGTAGAGCTTGTTGGGAACCCCAAGAGGAAGGTATGATGAGCACAGCAGCAAGTTTCACTCAGTTATAAAACCAAGGTTTAATCGAACCAGTAGGAGCAAGGAAACACCCCAAAGGTGTTGCTAGCTGAGCCTTGGCAGGGCGCACTACCGGTGCTAGTAGCAATGTGGAGACCTGCACAACACAACCACAGAACTTTGTCCCCAACTTGCGATGAGGTTGTCAATCTCACCGTGTTTTGCTGAAAACAAAGGATTAAACGTATCGAATGGAAGGAAGTAATAGTTTACAGATTGTAAACACAAAGCAGTAAACAGTTTGTAGATTGTATGTAAAGAAAAAGGACCGGGATCCATAGTTCACTAGAGGTGGCTCTCCTTAAGATAGATAACATGCTGGGTGAACAAATTAGAGCGGGGCAATTGACAAACATCGAGCAAGCAATACATGCATATACTAATCATCTTGAATCCTTTGAGATTCGATTGGGCATTACAACATTATACATAGACCGCCATCCAACTGCATCTATGACTAATAATCCACCTTCAGGTTATCATCCGAACCCCCTCCAGTATTAAGTTGCAAGCAATAGATTATTGCTTTACGAATTGCGTGTAAAGTAAACAATACGATTGTTCTATGAACAAAGGATTGTTGTTTTCTCCCTAGTAGCAACATCACATCTAGTACCTTAGAGATTTCTGTCACTTCCCCAGATTACCAGAGGCATGAACCCACTATCGAGCATAAATACTAACTCTTGTAGTTGCTAGCATCTACTTGGCCAAGATAGCTACTAACAAAGGAAAGCATGCAAGATCACAAATAACAAAGACATGATAGAATCAATAATCAATCTGAAATAGCATCTCAATATTCATCGGATCCCCGCAAACACAACATGCAGATTTACAAATAGATGATCTTGATCATGAACGGAGCTCACAAGATCTAGACATGAAAGCACAAAGGAGGAGAACCATCCATCTAGCTACTACATGGATCCGTAGTACAAGGATGAACTACTCACGCATCACACCGGAGGCTTGCATGGTGATGAAGAAGGCCTCCAGGGTGAATTCCCCTCTCCGGTAGGGTGCCGGGAAGAGCTTCAGATCCCTCCCGATCTAGGGATGGAGATGACGGCGGCTATAGACTCTTCGTGGATTTTTGATCGGGTACTTAGGGTTTTCGTCCCGAGGGAATCTTATAGGCGGAAGGAGAGGCCAAGGGGGTACCTGGGCTGGCCACACCACCCCTTGGCGCGGGCCAAGTCTGGCCGCGCGGCCAGGTGGTGTGGCCGCCCTCTGGCCCTTCTCCGTCTTGTATTCTGCCATCTGATGACTTCCGGAAAAATAGGCACTTTGGCTTTTGTCCCGTCCAATTTCGAGAATATTCATTTTCTGACTTTCCTCGAACCAAAAATAGCAGAAAACAGGCAGCTGGCACTATGGCTCTTGTTAATTGATTAGTCCAAGAAATCATATGAAAAGTACTCCAAAGTGTGGACAAAACACAAGAAAGTGGATAAAACCAAGCATGGAACATCAAAAATTATAGATACATTTGCAATGTCTCAAAGATCATGGAGTTTGTATATGTGTTAGAGAAACGCCTGGGCCGCTAGCCTAAGCCATGCCTAATCATGTTGGAAACTTGCAGCATAACCATAATGAGCATTCTATGAAGCATCCTCAATAAAAACCTATGCAAATAGCAAATAAAAAGATCGCTGAGATGCTCATTGTCTGCTTGCTAGTCATTTTGATTATGGGATAGCTCCTGTATCATGTGCAAGGGGTACCCCGTTGGCGGTTCTCTATGATACATATGTACTTACAATGACAAGAGCTTACTTGTGACTGAAGTTGAGTAGCATGAGGTCCGGTACTCGTAAGTAAGGGGCATGAGATTTTAGCTTATAACTTGTCAAGCATATCCTCTTAGTTGTGTCACTTTTACCTTAACCATTTAAAGATGCTTATGATAGGGGCAATGAGAGCTCAAAGCTAATGAGTACCATACTTTCAGCATTTGGAAGCCTTTCAAACTATTCAAAACCTTTACATTTCTTTGTTGAGTCTCCACATATTCTACGAGGCTTGAGAGCATAGTTGTCATTCTTAGTGTAATATGCTTGTCTCAAAACTTGATTATTTGTGTTATGACTTTGATGCTTGTATCTTTGATATCTTTACTTCTGGTCTTCACTTGAACTTCAGAGGTTCCTTGGCATTTATGTTTGCTCTACAATCAAAGGCAAGCGAGATACCACTCTATCATACCTTTTTATGAGCAGTACAATGTTGCTTATGTTTTTATTTCATGCTACTTATTATTTTTGAGTTGGGATCTCTTCATAGCTTGCATTGACTATTAAGTAAACTTAGTTGCATACTCTTTATTATGAATTGCCTGAGTAGCTGATCATATGCTGAGAATATATACATCTTATGAAGCAATTGTGTTCGTGAAAGTTTCTTTTATCGCACTCAGTTTTCAACTGAATTGCTTGAGGACAAGGAATAAGCTAAGCTTGGGGGAGTTGATACGTCCAAAACGTATCTACTTTCCCGAACACTTTTGCTATTGTTTTTCCTCTAAACTTGTGTGATTTAGATACAACTAACATGGACTGACGCTGTTTTCAGTAGAATTACCTTGGTGTCTAGTTTTTGTGCAGAAAATCAACTATCAGGAAAAATCCCGGAAAATATGCCAAAAATCCTATTTCACCAGAAGACTCAAGGAGCCAGAATATGAGACGGAGAGGGGATGGAGCCCATCCACACCACCTGGCCACGCGGGCTAGGCCCAGTCGCGCCAGGGGTGGTCTGGCTTCCCTAGGCACCCCCTCGGTCTCCCTCTTCGCCTATAAGTTGCCTCCTAACCTAAAAACCCGTGGGGGGGGGGGGTTCAATGTTTTTTCCAGAAAGAGTTCTGCTCCACCGCCACCACCAGATTCCACGATTCGGAACCAGAAACTCCGTTCTGGCACCCTGCCGAGATGGGGATTTGGAGGAGATCATCGCTATCATCATCACCATCGCTTCTCTATCGACCATCCATGTTTCCCCCATCTATGAGTGAGTAATCCCTTGTTGTAGGCTATGGGGATGGTAGGGATTGGATGAGATTGTTCATGTAGTGGCATCAGATTGTTAGGGCATGGTGCCTAGTATCTACTATTAGTGCTTTTTGACTTTGTTGCAACTTGTTATGCTTAATGCTTGTTACTAGGGCCCGAGTGCCTTGATTTTAGATCTGAACATGTTATTGATTCATTATGATAGTATTGTTTATGGTCTTACCTACAAGTTGTATACACACGTTGTTGTCTGGAACCAAAGGCCCCGAAGTGACAGAAATCGGGATAACCGGAGGGAATGGCTTTGATGTGAGGATCACATGTGTTCACGGAGTGTTAATGATTTGCTCCGGTGCTCTATTAAAAGGAGCACCTTAATTGCCAGTAGTTCCCTTGAGGCCCCGCTGCAAATGGGCTGGCAGGACAAAAGATGTTGTGCAAGTTCTTATTGCGAGCACGTATGACTATATATGGAACACATGCCTATGATTATTTAGTACTTAGATGCTTTATCTTATTTATCTGCAAATGCCCTATGTTTTGATTGCTATATGAATTGTCTTGTCCATACAATGCCCATCCATCCATCCCTATGCCTACCGCGCTTTAATCCTACTGTTTGCTGCAATTGTTACTACTGTCTTTACTTTACTACTGCTATTACTTTACTACTGCTACTACAAAACTGTTGTTAATGATAAACTGCTGTGAGCAAGATTGTTTCCAGGTGCAGCTGAATTGACAACTCGGTTGTTAAGGCTGATAAATATTCTTTGGCTCCCCTTGTGTCGAATCAATAAATTGGGTTTCACTTCCCTCGAAAATACTGCGATACACCCCCTATACTTGTGGGTCATCATACACCAATGATTCTTGTTCTATAAATGATAATGGGGTAGAGAGTTTGGACTTAAACACTTCTTGCAACAATAGTTCTATATCCCCTTGTGTTGCTAGTCCTTGCATATCGTCTAGAAACTATTTGAGTACTAATGTAGATGATATGCTTGATTTGTCTTGTTCTCATGTGCAAAATGCTTCTATTTCCTCTAGTTGTGTATCTAACAATGTAAAGGAAATCAAACATTCTATGGAGCAAGACACAATGAATGGAGATTCAACAATTGTTGGGCCATGTAGAGAAAAACAAAACATTTTCCTACGCGGTGAACCCAAGATCTAGCTGAGGTAGTAGGCCACGAGAATTACCACTAGACGCGCGGTTGCGGAATCAATGAAGCGCGTCACTTGATGCAGTGCAGTCCTCACGATCCGTTCCGGTTCCACGATCATCGAAGTGATGAACGTACAGCACCTCCGCCGGTATCCACACGTATGAGGAGGAGCGGCGATGATGGACTGCTAGATCCGGTACGGCGACGACAGGACTAGACTAGAGCTAGGGTTTCCAACACATGGAGTGACCTAACCGTGTGCTCTAAGCACCTGCGCCCCAGCTTATATAGGGAGTGAAAGTGGGCTCCACTCACTTGTGGCCCATTCATTAAAAGGCCTATATTAGTCACTGTGAGTCCAACTCACTGACTCTGTCCATTTCCTTTTTGGGTCCAACCCAAATATGCTCCTGCTCTTAAGTGTGTGACCCGACAGGCTCATGGTGACCCGGACACAATCCGAGTCTCACTCGTGACCGATCAGTTGGTAGCGGCTCCTAGCAGAATGTGCCAACTCCCAAGTACCAAAGAGTCATGACGACATACCTTCCAATGCAACTTTCGTCTGAGTCCCTTTTGCCTCACGATATACCTTGTCGAACTATAGGCGAATAATCGTCATCCCTTAAATAGTTCGACTCTCTTTCTCGATCCGAAATAAGTGATTCATCTGACTAACTCTTAGTCGGTCGCCTCGGTTAAGACTTAACCGAGTCACGCATGGCCATGCTTTCCAAATCATATCTTCTGAGAGGGCCTAGAGAATATCTCTCTAAACGAAGGGGCAAAATCCCATCTCGGTTATTCACATCACGTAGCTTGATTCTTAGTTGACCCGAACTCCGCCTTTATAACTGCCCAGTGACGGAACATCGTTTGACAGAACCTAAGTCGGTGATCCTCAACTCGGATTGTGCAATAACCTCAGGTCTAAGGATTACATTGATTGAGATATGCAAATGACGACTTGTTCGTTGCATCTCAATATGGGTTAGTCTGACTCGCTAAACTCTTTAGCCGAATCCGTGTAGGTCAGAATAGCATCTCCATGCGCATGACAAGTGGAACCTAGTCATCTGCCGACTTTCACATTGGTCTAAGTTGTGTGTCCAGCACAACCTCAGTGACCAAGGACAATTAGTATGAACAACATGAATATATAGTTCCACAATCAAATCACATATTCGATGATACATATCAGCAGTTCATACATGTACCATAACCTTATGAATACATTGGGAAATATCATCAACCATGATTGCCTCTAGGGCATATTCCCAACAACAATATCCTCATCTTCATCCTCCCGTGCTCACATGTGCCTTATGGCAAGAGGATCAAAGGTATCTCCTACTTTGGATCCCAACATATATTCTCTAGATAATAGAAATGATAATGATGATAGTGATGATGACCTTGATGAGGAGACAAGTGCTCTTGTTCTTGAGTTGACTTTTTTGTGTACCTCTCTTCGTGGTAATAATAAGGTTGTTGCTTGTCTCAAACACGTTATGGACACCATAACTAAATAAACGGAAACCATAGAGGAGTTGGATTTCCAACTTGATGATGGGAGTTGGATATTCAATCTCCTTAAGCAAGAGCTTGCCGAGGAAAAGCACACTAATTGTGTCTCCTCACAAAAAAATTGAATCTTATGAGCTTGAAAAGGAAAAATCTATTAATGATGCTTGTGCTACTAACTCTACTTCTTATGAAGCATTTATATTAAAAGAGAATGTTGAGCTAAGGGCTCAACTTGAGTTGCTAACTAGCAAGTACAGGAAATTGGAAGAGAGTTATGAAATACTCTCGGGCTCTCATAATGATCTTCTAATCTCCTATGATGGGCTAAAGTTAGCTCGTGAGGCAAGTATCACTAAGGTACCATCTTGTGAGCCTCATTTGAAAATTAGCACAACTTCTACTCAAAATGCTACTTTGTCATGTGCTAGTCCTAGTGATCCTTCTTGTCATACTATTGATAAACCTTGTGTTGGATTACTGATACATTGCAAATGTATCTATAATTTTTGATGTTCCATGCTTGGTTTTATCCACTTTCTTGTGTTTTGTTCCAACTTTGGAGTACTTTTCATATGATTTATTGGACTAACCTATTAACAAGAGCCACAGTGCCAGCTGCCTGTTTTCTGCTGTTTTTGGTTCTAGGAAAGTCAGAAAATGAATATTCTCGGAATTGGACGGGAGAAAAGCCAAAGTGCCTATTTTTCCAGAAGGGATCAAGTGCCAGAATACAAGACGGAGAAGGGCCAGAGGGAGGCCACACCACCTGGCTGTGCAGCCAGGCTTGGCCCGCGCCAGGGGGTGGTGTGGCCAGCCCAGGCACCCCCTCGGCCTCTCCTTCCGCCTATATATTGCCCTCGGGACGAAAACCCTAAGGGCCCGATCAAAAATCCACGAAAGAGTCTGTATCCGCCGTCATCTCCATCCCCAGATCGGGAGGGATCTGAAGCTCTTCCCGGCACCCTGCCGGAGAGGGGAATTCACCCTGGAGGCCTTCTTCATCACCATGCAAGCCTCCGGTGTGATGCGTGAGTAGTTCATCCTTGGACTACGGATCCATGTAGTAGCTAGATGGCTGGTTCTCCTCCTTTGTGCTTTCATGTTTAGATCTTGTGAGCTCCGTTCATGATCAAGATCATCTATTTGTAATTCATACATGTTGTGTTTGCGGGGATCCGATGGATATTAGATGCTATTTCAGATTGATTATTGATTCTATCATGTCTTTGTTATTTGAGATCTTGCATGATTTCCGTTGTTAGTAGCTATCTTGGCCAAGTAGATGCTAGCAACTACAAGAGTTAGTATTTATGCTCGATAGTGGGTTCATGCCTCTGGTAATCTAGGGAAGTGACAGAAATTTCTAAGGTACTAGATGTGTTGTTGCTACTAGGGAGAAAACAACAATCCTTTGTTCATAGAACAATCGTATTGTTTACTTTACACGCAGTTCGTAAATCAATAATCTGTTGCTTGCAACTTAATACTGGAGGGGGTTCGGATGATAACCTGAAGGTGGATTATTAGTCATAGATGCAGTTGGATGGCGGTCTATGTATTATGTTGTGCCCAATCAAGTCTCAGAGGAGTCAAGATGATTAGTATGTGCATATATTGCTTTCTCGGTGTTTGTCAATTGCCCCACTGTAATTTGTTCACCCAGCATGTTATCTATCTAAGGAGAGCCACCTCTAGTGAACTATGGATCCCGGTCCTTGTCTTTTACATACAATCTACAATCTTTTACTGCTTTGTGTTTACTTTCTGCAAACTTTTACTTCTTTCCATTCGATACGTTTAATCCTTTGTTTTCCACAAAACACGGTGAGATTGACAACCTCATCGCAAGTTGGGGACAAAGTTCTGTGGTTGTGTTGTGCAGGTCTCCACGTTGCTACTAGCACCGGTAGTGCGCCCTGCCAAAGCTCAGCTAGTAACACCTTTGGGGTGTTTCCTTGCTCCTACTAGTTCGATTAAACCTTGGTTTCATAACTGAGGGAAACTAGTTGCTGTGCTCATCATACCTTCCACTTGGGGTTCCCAACGAGCTCTACATCAACACCGCCATCAAGCATTTTTCTGGGCGTCGTGCATTGAGCCATCAGGCCACTTGCTGCATCTATTCTTATTGTCTTTTATTTACTCATACTTTGTTTACTTGCTTTATCAAAACCCCCTAAAAATCCGTTTGCTAAGTATTTGTAGAGAATTCCTGATCCATACTACTAGCCAGCACCTTCTGCTCCTCGTTGGGTTCGACACTCTTACTTATCGAAAATACTGCGATACACCCCCTATACTTGTGGGTCATCAAGACTTGTGGGTCATCAAGGACATCTTCACAAGGGGAGTCCCTCATAACCAATCTCTTTACTTTGTTGTTTTTGTTTTGCTTAGTTTCTTTTTGCTTTCTTTGCTTGTTTTGTTCTTTAAAAACACAAAAAAATAGTTTTACTAGTTTGCTTTCTTATTTGAAAACCCCAATAAAATGACTACTCTTGAAAACACTAAGTTGTGTGACTTCACTAGCACCAACAACAATGATTTTATGAGCACACCTATTGCTCCTCCTATGGCTGAAAATACTTTCTTTGAGATAAAACCTGCTTTGCTCAATCTTGTTATGAGAGAACAGTTTTCTGGTATTGGTAATGAACATGTTGCTTCCCATCTAAATAACTTTGTTGAACTTTGTGAGATGCAAAAGCATAAGGATATAGATGGTGATATTATTAAACTGAAATTGTTTCCTTTCTCTTTGAGAGGAAAAGCTAAAGAATGGTTGAATTCCTTAACTAGGAATAGTATTGATTCTTGGACTAAGTGCAAAGATGTTTTTATTGGAAAATACTATCCTCCTGCTAAGATTATATCTATGAGAAGTGAAATAATGAAGTTTAAACAATCTGATAATGAGCATGTTGCTCAAGCTTCGGAAAGAATGAAATCTTTGGTAAAGAATTGTCCTACTCATGGACTGACTGCTTGGATGATCATCCAAACTTTTTATGCAGGATTGAACTATTCTTCAAGGAACCTATTAGATGCTGCTGCTGGAGGTACCTTTATGACCATCACTTTGGTGCTACAACAAAACTTCTGGACAATATGATGGTTAATTATTCTGAATGGCATACTGAGAGAGCTCCACAAGGTAGGAAGGTAAATTCTGTTGAGGAAACCTCCTCCTTGAGTGATAAGATTGATATTATTATGTCTATGCTTGTAAATGGGAATGCCCATATTGATCCAAATAATGTCCCTTTAGCCTCTTTGGTTGCTCAAGAAAAGCAAGTTGATGTGAACTTCATAAGAAATAACAACTTTGGCAATAGTGCTTATAGGAGTAATTTTGGTAACAACAATTATAAGCCATATCCCCCCAACAATTTTAATGCTTATGGAAATTCTTATAACAATAATAGGAGTGCACCCTCTGAACTTGAAGTTATGCTCAAAGACTTTATTAGTAAGCAAACTACTTTCAATAAAACTATTGAGGAAAAACTCTCTAATGCTAAAAAAATATAGCATCTTTGGCTGAAGCTCAATCTTCTTTGAATAAAATGGCTGCTAAACCTGAAATTAATGATAATCCCTTTGTACCTACTAATGCTATACAAGTAAGAATTGATGAAAATATTAGACTATTAGCTGAATTACATGCTAAGTGGGAGAGAGAAGATCAAATTGCTAGAAACATTAGTGTTTCTACTATTACCACCACTAGTGTTGAGGCTAGTAATAGTTCTACTACTTTAGATGATAAGTATGATTTTGATCTTAATGGTTGCAATATCTCTGAAGTTATTAAGTTCCTACAAAAGCTTGCTAAAAGTCCTAATGCTAGTGCTATGAGCATGGCCTTTACGAAACACATTACTGATCCTACTCATGGACTGACTGCTTGGATGATCATCCAAACTTTTTATGCAGGATTGAACTATTCTTCAAGGAACCTATTGGATTCAGCTGCTGGAGGTACCTTTATGACCATCACTTTGGGTGCTGCAACAAAACTTCTAGACAATATGATGGTTAATTATTCTGAATGGCATACTGAGAGAGCTCCACAAGGTAGGAAGGTAAATTCTGTTGAGGAAACTTCCTCCTTGAGTGATAAGATTGATATTATTATGTCTATGATTGTTAATGGGAAAGCCCATATTGATCCAAATAATGTTCCTTTAGCCTCTTTGGTTGCTCAAGAAGAGCAAGTTGATGTGAACTTCATAATAAATAGCAATTTTGGCAACAATGCTTATGGTAATAATGCTTATAGGAACAATTTTGGTAACAACAATTATAAGCCATATCCTCCCAACAATGGTAATGCTTATGGGAATTCTTACAACAATAATAAGAGTGCTCCCTCTGAACTTGAAGTTATGCTTAAAGAGTTTAATAGTAAACAAACTGCTTTCAATAGAACTATTGAGGAAAATTCTCTAATGCTGAAAGAAATATAGCATTTTTGGCTGAAGCTCAATCTTCTTTGAATAAAATGGCTGCTAAACCTGAAACTAATGATAATCCCTTTGCAGCTACTAATGCCATACAAGTAAGAATTGATGAAAATGTTAGACTATTAGCTGAATTACATGCTAAGTGAGAAAGATAAGATGAAATTGCTAGAAACATTAGTGTTTCTACTATTACCACCAATAGTGTTGAGGCTAGTAATAGTTCTACTACTTTAGATGATAAAGTTGATTTTGATCTTGATGGTTGCAACATCTCTGAAGTTATTAAGTTCCTACAAAAGCTTGCTAAAAGTCCTAATGCTAGTGCTATGAACATGGCCTTTACAAAACACATTACTGATGCTCTCATAAAGATTAAAGAAGAAAAGATGAAACATAAAGCTTCTATTCCTATAAAACAAGAAGATGGTTGGGAACCCATCATTAATATGAAAGTGAATGACTTTGATTTAAAAGCTTTGTGTGATCTTGATAGTAGTGTTTCTATTATGCCTAGAAGGATTTATGATATGCTTGATTTGCCTCCTCTTGAAGATTGTTATTTGAATGTCCCACTTGATGCTAATGCTAAAAAGAAACTCATGGGGAGTCTTAATGATGTTCTTATTATGGTTAATGATTCCTATGTCCCCGTTGATTTCTATGTTTTGGATGTTGAATACAATGCTTCTTGTCCTATTACTTTGGGAAGACCTTTTCTTAGAACTGTTGGTGCCATCATTGATATGAAAGAAGGCACCATTAAAAATCAACTCCCACTCAAGAAAAGTATAGAACACTTCCCTAAAAAGAGAGAAAAGATTTCTTTTGCTTCTCCTATGAAAACAAAATTTGGTTTTAATGCTTCTTAATTTGAGAACACTTGATTCTTTCTTTGCTTCTTATGCCTAACTTAAAGGCGTTAAAGAAAAGTACTTATTGAGAGATAACCCAAAAGTTTTAGATGAGGCTTGAAAGTTATTACCTCAGTAATAACCTCTCCTTATCCTTTTTATTTGATTTTTGTGCCAAGAGTAACCTCTAAGGAGAGTGAAGTAATGATTGGGAAAGTTGTTGTCCCGAAACAGATTTTTGTGCTTCACCATAAAAATCCGTGAGAGAGCTCTGTATGTCGGATTGAGCTGTAATGTTTTGTGGTTCTGTCCTAGGTTGTTATCTAACTTTCGTTAGTTCAACACTTTTTGATTTGAACAACAGAAGGTCTTCAAAAAAAATCGTCTTTGCCTGTTGGTCTGTTTTAACAGATTTCTGCCGTTTTCTGCATTTGCTTCTTGTGTTTTCCTTTTTGAGTTCTTTTGGGGAATTGAGCTTTTTGAGGGAAGTGCTACAGTATCAAGTGTTCTAATGGAAGTTTATTTGGTGTTAGAACTGAACCTTAAGACTTATTTATCTTAAGTGCACTAATGTTGCTAATGAGATTGTGTGAAGTTTTGTATGAAGGAAAAATTTCAGGTGTATGGAAGGAATGAGTAATGAGATGAAGGATGGACTAAAGCTCAAGCTTGGGGATGCCACGCATGTCACCCCAATAAATATCCAAGAAGTACAAGCGTCAAAGCTTGGGGATGCCCAAGGCATCCCCTTCTTCATCAATAAAAATTCCAGGTTTCTTCCAAACGCTTCATTTTTATTGTTTCATGCACAGTTGTGTTTTTCTTGGAGCGTCTTCTTTTTCATTTTCGTTTTTGTTTTGGTTTTTCATTTGCTTAGTTTTCTTAGTTTTCTGAATAAATTGGTTGGACCCCCTCTTTCATACATTGGTTTGCAAATAGTTTGGTTTGGTTTGGAAAAGAGTAGGAAAGTTCATGCTTATATGGTAAAAAGAGCTTGTTTTTGACTGTGGCCTATGCTTTGTCATGCCATGCTTGATATTGTTTTGGCTTTATTCTTAGTATTCTTTGTTGTAGCATGACTTGTTATAAACAATTGAGATTGCTTAATGTGCCTTGGATGAATCATGCGTTGTTTTAGCATATTAAAGCATAGTATAGTGGTATTCTCCTTTGATGCTTTATTTGGGTTGACTTGGCGCATGCTCACACCATGTTATGACTATCCAAAGTCACCATAGACTTTATGATCCTTTAGTTTTCACCTTGTAGTATCACTTTATGCTTTGATCAATGATGTTTTGTCGCTCTGCATGATTATGGCCATTATTGATCTCTTAGTTTGTCACTCCTAGTCTTTTGCTAGCCTCCACAACAAAGTATGAGTTCCACTCGTGCATCCAACTCCCTAAACCAAATTATTCCAAAGAGTCCACCATACCTACCTACTAGCTTATGCTATTCCAAGTATATTCATGCTTTTGTTTACCTTCCACTTGTTATGAGAAAACTAGTGATTAAAGCTCTCACAAACTTGATGGCACACTTTACTTTACTTGCCCTTAATAAACTTGAACCATTGTGTCATCTATGTTGTATATGCTTGCACTTATTTGTTGGGAATTAGCAGAACCATGCTTTCATGGGGAACACTTTCAACATTGCACTTGGTACTTGTACCTAGTTGATATCATGCTCTTTTGTATATGGATGTCGTCGGTGTGAAATGAAAGGGGAGCTTGTAAGTCCATGGAGTTATGTATATGTGTTAGAGAAATGCCTGGGCCGCTGGTCTAATCCATGCTGACATGGTGGAAACCTGCAGCGTATCCATAATGAGCTGTCTATGAAGCATTCTTCTTATAAAAAAAGAGTCCTATATTGAGAAAAAAGAGAAAAGAAAAAAAAAGATACTATGAAAAGAGGAAAGAGAGAAAAAAGCACCATATTCCCATGGTAAATAAGAAGAATGTTGAGATGCTCGTTGTCTGCTTGCCTTGTCATTTTGCTATGGGGATTCTTCCGTATCATCGGGCAAGCGGTACCCTGTTGGCGGTTCTCAATGATACACATGTATTTACAATGACAAGAACTTATCGGTGACTAAACTTGAGTAGCATGAGGAGCGTCCCTCGTATACAAGGGACATGAGATTTCTGACTTATACTTCGTCAAGCATGTACACCATAGTTTGTTCACTTTAACCTTAATCACTTCAAGATGCTTATGATAGGGGCAATGAGAGCTGAAAGCTATAAGTACCATAATTTTTGAAAGCTCTTTATGAGACTTGAATCCCTACTTCGTTTTACAAAAGGCCTTTCTTCTACCATTATATTGAGTCTCCACCTTCTATCTTTATGCACCTACTTTGAGAGCATAGTGTCCATTCTTAGTTCTATGTGCATTGTTCCAAGACTAGTTGATTGATGCATACTTTGATATTGCTTGTTTTAAACTATTATATCTAGTCACTCTTATAAACTTTGAAGGTGTCCTATGCATTTATATTTGCTACTCTATTGAGGGACAAGCTGAATACTATTATGCTATGTTTTCTTTATGTGAAACAAACAAACGTCTTGCAAAGCATTGTTATTCATGAATCTTTTGTTTGTGCCTTTTCATGTTGCATCATAGCTTCTTTGCTTATTGCTAGAACTTTGTCTTTCATGTTATGATTGAAGTACTATGATCCCAGCTTTGAATGTTTTGCAAATACCTTGATCAAGTCTTTGATGGTGCATGTCACCTCAAAAATTATTCTTTCTTTTTATCACTTACCTACTCGAGGACGAGCAGGAGTTAAGCTTGGGGATGTTGATACATTGCAAATGTATCTATAATTTTTGATGTTCCATGCTTGGTTTTATCCACTTTCTTGTGTTTTGTTCCAACTTTGGAGTACTTTTCATATGATTTCTTGGACTAACCTATTAACAAGAGCCATAGTGCCAGCTGCCTGTTTTCTGCTGTTTTTCGTTCCAGGAAAGTCAGATAATGAATATTCTCGGAATTGGACGGGACAAAAGCCAAAGTGCCTATTTTTCTGGAAGGGATCAAGTGCCAGAATACGAGACGGAGAAGGGACAGAGGGCGGCCACACCACCTGGCCGTGCGGCCAGGCCTGACCCGTGCCAGGGGGTGGTGTGGCCAGCCCATGCACCCCCTCGGCCTCTCCTTCCGCCTATATATTGCCCTCGGGACGAAAACCCTAAGGGCCCGATCAAAAATCCATGAAAGAGTCTGTAGCCGCCGTCATCTCCATCCCTAGATCGGGAGGGATCTGATGCTCTTCCCGGCACCCTGCCAGAGAGGGGAATTCACCCTGGAGGCCTTCTTCATCACCATGCAAGCCTCCGGTGTGATGCATGAGTAGTTCATCCTTGGACTACGGATCCATGTAGTAGCTAGATGGCTGGTTCTCCTCCTTTGTGCTTTCATGTTTAGATCTTGTGAGCTCCGTTCATGATCAAGATCATCTATTTGTAATTCATACATGTTGTGTTTGCGGGGATCCGGTGGATATTGAGATGTTATTTTAGATTGATTATTGATTCTATCATGTCTTTGTTATTTGAGATCTTGCATGCTTTCCGTTGTTAGTAGCTATCTTGGCCAAGTAGATGCTAGCAACTCCAAGAGTTAGTATTTATGCTCGATAGTGGGTTCATGCCTCTGGTAATCTAGGGAAGTGACAGAAATCTCTAAGGTACTAGATGTGCTGTTGCTACTAGAGATAAAACAACAATCCTTTGTTCATATAACAATCGTATTGTTTACTTTACACGCAGTTCGTAAAGCAATAATCTGTTGCTTGCAACTTAATACTGGAGGGGGTTCGGATGATAACCTGAAGGTGGATTATTAGTCATAGATGCAGTTGGATGGCAGTCTATGTATTATGTTGTAATGCCCAATCAAGTCTCAGAGGAGTCAAGATGATTAGTATATGCATGTATTGCTTTCTCGGTGTTTGTCAATTGCCCCGCTGTAATTTGTGCACCCAGCATGTTATCTATCTAAGGAGAGCCACCTCTAGTGAACTATGGATCCCGGTCCTTGTCTTTTACATACAATCTACAATCTTTTACTGCTTTGTGTTTACTTTCTGCAAACTTTTACTTCTTTCCATTCGATACATTTAATCCTTTGTTTTCCGCAAAACACGGTGAGATTGACAACCTCATCGCAAGTTGGGGACAAAGTTCTGTGGTTGTGTTGTGCAGGTCTCCACGTTGCTACTAGCACCGGTAGTGCGCCCTGCCAAAGCTCAGCTAGTAACACCTTTGGGGTGTTTCCTTGCTCCTACTGGTTCGATTAAACCTTGGTTTCATAACTGAGGGAAACTTGCTGTTGTGCTCATCATACCTTCCTCTTGGGGTTCCCAACGAGCTCTACATCAACACCCCCATCAAGCATTTTTCTAGGCGCCGTGCATTGAGCCATCAGGCCACTTGCTGCATCTATTCTTATTGTCTTTTATTTGCTCGTACTTTGTTTACTTGCTTTATCAAAAACCCCTAAAAATCCGTTTGCTAAGTATTTGTAGAGAATTCCTGATCCATACTACTAGCCAGCACCTTCTGCTCCTCGTTGGGTTCGACACTCTTACTTATCGAAAATACTGCGATACACCCCCTATACTTGTGGGTCATCAATTACTTGATTTCCCTTGTTGCTCTAACAATGAATATTATACTTCCTCTAGTACCTCTATTTCTACTAACCATGTAGAGGAAATTAAAGAGCTCAAGGCCCAAGTCACTTCTTTGAAGAAAGACTTGGAAAAGAGTCATGAAAGCAAATCCACACTAGATAATTTTTTGAGTGTGCAAAAATACCCCAATGATAAAAGTGGACTCGGATTCAACTCCAATAACAAGAACAAGTCCAGTAGCAACAAGAAGAAGGGCCAAGACCAAGTCAAGAATTCAGCCAAGATTATTTGCTTCAAGTGCAAGGTTAAAGGACATCATGTAAGATCTTGTCCATTGAAGAAAAAGCACTTGAGTGAGAAGCAACAAGGGAAGCAGCCACAAGTTCAAGGTCAAGCCCAATCTCAACCTCAAGTTGAAGCTAGGCCACTTCCTAATAAGAATCAAGATAAGGCTCCCCAAGACAAGAAATCAATGAAGAAGAGAAAGGGGAGCACTTGTTGCTACATATGTCGTGTGAAGGGGCACTTTGCCTCTTCATATTCAAACGGTGCCTTATCTAACCCTATCATCATTGATTATGATTATTACCTTGGGAAGGGGGAAGGATAAGGATGGCAATGTGTTTGCCAAGTTTGTTGGAATTCAAAGTGGTGTCAAGAAAAGAACCATTTGGGTTGCCAAGCCTATTGTGACTAACCTCTTAGGACCCAACTTGGTTGGGGACCAACAAGCTCAAACTTGATCAATAGGTGTTTTTGGAGGGCATTGGAGACTTGGCTAACTCATGAAGAATCAAGGGATCTTCATATATTATATTTGATCAAGCCAAGTTATAAGGATTGTCATCTCCCTACCATATACCCAATGCGTCTCTTTGCGGTAACTCGAACTTAACTCTTTTATATTGTAAGTTACTTGCCCCTTTACATGTTTTGGTTTTGTACCAAGTATGTGTTTGTATTTGTTGTGCCTCATGCTTTCTTATTTTGTGTATTCAAGTATGTCTAGGTGTTTAGCACATCATTTACTCCTGTGTTTTGTTTTGAGCCTCTAATGCATCTTGATGATATCTTATGGCTCTTTTTGAGTGGTTAATGGAACATCCCATTTTAGGGGAGTGATATGCCTCACACATCTCTCATACCTTAAAATGTGTGTACATGACTACTACCACTTAGTATTGATATTGCAAGGTTATCTAGTCACTATGTGGTGTGTCATACTCATGAGGAATTCAAATTCTAAATGTCCATTAATTATCTCAAGTTGAGGTTGCTTTGCCTCTTATTAAGAAAAATTGAATATTACATTATGGGGGAGTAATATGCTTCTTTTACATATCACAATCCTAGGAAATGTGAACATATGAGGTAGTGCTACTTAGAGTTGATATTGTTGATTATCTTGTTTCTAGGTGGCATGTTTGCTCAAACAAGGTCTTATTTTTGTTAGAAGCTTTTATTGCTCATATTTTTGGTCTTTGTTTGAGCAATATATTCTTGATGCGGTCTTTCTCAAATACATATCTCTATATATTTTTGGGAGACCATTTGCTTCAAGTTATTATAATCATTGCTTTGCATGATTGTGTGACTAGTTGAAGATATCAAGAATCTCATTGCTTTGCATTTGCCTAGGGACCTGAATTTGATGAAGGTCAATAATGTTTTTGTCCAGGAACACTTAACTAATTCTCGATCTGTCGGATGCATCAGGCCTGTTGTACCAGATACCTATAAAATCAAAACAATAGAAACAGTTCAGAGCAAAGAAAAACTAAAAATGTCTTTTGAGACTTAACCGGAATCTACGGTTCAGGTAGAGTCTCGAGGGCTACTGATATAGGTATGACTATTCGGGTGCTTATGATTCATCACCCTGGTTGCGTAAAGGATCACGACCCATGAAGATTCAAGATGATGGCCCAAGAAGTATCCGTTGATTTAGTTGTATTAGGAAAGGAAACATGAACCGACGATATGTTGGAGTTGTAATCATAACATTTGTAGCCTATCCGTATATGGCTTTGAGACCTGACAGATTATATATATGACGGGAGAAGCCTATGAGAGGACAACTGAAAAAATCCCAAGCAATATGTAATAGTGCTATTCATCAAGTATTCAGGCGACTTCGACTCTCTTGTTTTCCTGATATCTAACGAAATCCCCAGTGTTCTCCTTCCGCAAAACCCTAAGTTCATCATCATGGTCATTGCCGAGGTTACCCCTCG
Organism: Avena sativa; assembly: GCA_916181665.1. Taxonomy (NCBI): domain Eukaryota; kingdom Viridiplantae; phylum Streptophyta; class Magnoliopsida; order Poales; family Poaceae; genus Avena; species Avena sativa. The sequence continues at coordinate 631,939,240 of OV702288.1, forward strand.
TCAGGGGGTGAAAATGATAATCTCTCAAAATTTTATTAGCACATCATTATCACGTATTAAGTGCAATTTCACAGTGTTCAAAGGTTTATAATTTTCGTATATGCAAGTTTGTGCATTATATTCCACTCTATGAAAATGATAATCTCTCAAGATTTTCTTAGAACAACATTATCACGTATTAAGTGCGATTTCAAAGAGTTCAAATATGTATGATTTTCATATATGCAAGTTTATGCATTACATTCCACTCTATGAAAATAGGGGAGAAAATTATAATCTCTCAAAATTTTGTTAGCATGTCATTATCATGCATTAAGTGCGATTTCATAGTATTCAAAGGTTTATAATTTTCATATACACAAGTTTATGCATTAGATTGCACTCCATGGAAATGATAAAGGATCACGATTTTATTAGCACAACATTATCATGTCCTAAGTGCGATTTCAAAGAGTTCAAAGGTGTATAATTTTCGTATATGCAATTTTATGCATTACATTTCACTATATAAAAATGAAGCTACACAAAAGGGCACCGTTGTCGGAGAAGAAGAAGAATGGGGAGGCAACAGCACGGACGCGGGCGCGGGGATGGCTCGGGGTTCCATCTTGCAACGCCAAACTGGGTAAGCTGTGGGTCTGACGCTCACGTGGATAAGTTGTCGGTCCCATGCTGATCTCGATAAGTGGAAAGGGGTGTCCACTACGGGAAACTGACTGAACACGGCCCCACTTGTCAGCATGTAACGACAAGGGTCCACTATAGGACCCGACAAAATACGGCTCCACTTGTCAGCACGTAACGGCAAGGGTCCACTACGATACCTGATTGAACGCGGCCCCACTTGTCAGCACGTAACGGCAAGGCTGACAGGCAGCAAGTTTTCAGACCATGTGAGAGTTTCGTAGAAGGAGATGGGCAAAAGTGAGGAAAAGTTAAGCGGCTGGAGAAAAGTGAGTATAACTAAAAAACCGAGGGTACGAAAATAGAAATCCCCCCAAAAAATATCCTTATCTTTATATAATACCACTTCATGAAGATGAAATACTCTTCTATTCTGCACAACACGTTGATTTTATGTTAATATGCTCTAAGTGGCTTATTTCTTAAGCGGATTTTTTGTCCTATCAAACATCTTTTAAAAAATACACCTATATGAGTTTGCATGTTAAACATTATAGTCTATTAAAATTGGGTACTCTCTAATAAACTCATGAAAGACCACGGAGTATGACGTATAAGCTCCACCTAGGGAGAAGTCATGCGGTTGCCTAGTATTGTTCAATGCTTTATGTGAAACTAGATTTTTAGCAAATTTGCAATTCAAGGCATATTCCACTATACAAGTTTTAAATTAGTGTAGCATGTAGTCTAGGTGAAAGTTTAACTTAATAGTCACCACGGTAGTATCAGTATATAAAAAATGCTTTAAAATTATAGGAAAATTTTGTGTGACTCTCGGATCTGGTGGGAGGTTATTGAACTTTTGCTTAATATAGTCCATCACATTTAGTATATTGCAATAATTCATGAAATCTCAGAGGCTCATTCGTCCCATTCATGCATGATAAGAGGTGCGACAAAAGCTTAGTCCACATTGCTAGTTGAGTGATAGTTTAACCTCTTTATAAGAGAGGATACTCCATCACTTGTACAGGCATGTGAAGAATAGAGAAGTACACGTGCGCTCTTGCTCCTTCGCCGCCCGCCGCGACATGTCTCGCAACGCTCGCGGTGGATTGCGAGAATGAGCCGAGCCGAGAACATGTCTCATGTACGATGTTACTTTTTTTATCACACATGACTGGAAGCTAAACATTTTGAATGAGTGGACTTTTAATACGAACTTAGTGGAGGGCGGGTGGCTTATTAATCCGAGCTTTTTGGAAGTTGCTCGGCTCTGGATGTTGCTTGTTCGGTTCACCTTTCTATATCTTCGTTTCATCTCCCCGCGTCGCTTTTCCGTCTCCTCGACCTGTGCCTATAGGGAGGTCGCTCCTATTCTCAGACACACCGAAACACAACACGCCAATAGTTATAGAGCGCCGAGCAATCATCAAGTATTCCCCATTCGGTCTTGCGGCGTGCACCTCGAGCTGGGATAGTAGGCCTCTTGAATCCTACCTCTTCGAATCCTATAAGGGGGAAGGGCGATAAGGTTTTTGGGGGAGTTCTACCGCATGACTACTGGCTTTATCACAGACTCCTTCATGGACGTAGACAACTTCTTCTCGGACGATGACTACTTCCTCGATGTCGACCACCTCTTCGATGATATGGCTGACAACACTGCCAACAACAACACCAACATCAACGCAAACCGTTCCTCCTCTGCATTGTATGCAATTCTCCTTTCTCTTGTTCATGTCATGTTTAATCTGATGTAAATTATATCTCATATATCATGCGTAGCAATCTATTTAGACCTGCTATTTATAATCTATCTGTTAGATTGCTTGACAACTTTTATTTCTATATTTTTAGTCATATTTTATCTACTATTTTATGGATTAATTCATATGGTAAATTGCTATTTTTTCCAATAGTTTTTGTGAATTCCAAATAAAGGCCAACGTTGACATTATTTTTAGGTGTAAGAGGCTGAACCAAACATAGCATAAGAGTAACTCTAGCAGTCGCGCTAAAATAACCGCTGATATATAGCGCACATGGAAAATTTGCGTCCTCCAGAAGCGCCATAGTTGCGTGCACTATTTTTTTCCACGCGCGACATCTTGCCCCCTCCGGCGCATCATTTTTGGTGCGTTGAGTCGAGCGCGCGCTATCGCTCTAGCTCATGCATGAATAAACAACTGCCGCCTAGAAACTTCCCCTGCGCCCGCACCCTGGATTCCCCTTCCCCTCCGTGCGGTCGCCCGTGACACTCCGGCAATGGAAAAATCCTCCAGCACTCCTCCGACCCCTTCCTACTCGGTCCACACCATGGACGGCGCCGACACTGCAGTTCCGCTGCCGCCTGCGCCAAACCCTAGTGTCGTCACCACCGTCGGTAGATCGCACACCAACGCTCGCGTCCTCTTCGTGTTGCCGCGGCCGAACTCGCACAACCCAAGAGTCGTGCCACCGCAGCTGACACCCACACCGAAGGGAAGGGACGGAGCTCGCAAGTGCCCGGCCTCCGTGGCGGCAGCCCAAAAACCGACCAAGAAGGCGGCAAAGATCACTGTTTTTTGTCGCCACGCCATTCCGCCTCCTCCGCTTCCTAGTCCGCATGCGCCCATGAGCGCTCCCCAGCAGCCGCCGCCACCGCCGATGGCACCAACCGAACGAATTTCAGCGCGTGCAACCTAGTCGAAGAAATGACAACAAGGTAAAAATTGCATTTTTTTGTTCTTTTAAGATAGATGAATGTACACAATGATGTTCATATGTGTTCATTCGATTGGAATGTAGTGTCGACGATGAGACCTTCTTGTTGTAAATGAATGTTGGCTCCTCTTTCTCACAAATGGATCAAGAAAATGGCGATGAAGAAGAGGAGTTTGTAGTGGATGAGCATGGTGAGGTTTTGATTGAACTGCCGAGAGGTAGGTCGGCTAACTACACCATGGATGATAATCGGTTGCTTTGCCAAACATAGTTGCAAACTGGCACAGATCAAACAAAAGACACATATTGAGAAAGAATGAAGGAGTAGTTTGATTCACACACCACAGGTGACAATGAGTGCACCGAGCGTTCTCTTCAGTCCCATTGGTCGATCATTAACACCGATTGCGCAAAGTGGTTGTTGGCTTTGTTGGCTTGGTCGATCAATCCAAGTGGCACGGGTGATGTGGATAGGGTAATTTCTTCTCTTATGTGCATATGTTTGTTTTTATCCATGTGCATATGTTTTTTATCCATGACTTATCTTATGTTTACAATGTAGTTGACCATTGCTCAAAATTTGTTCAAAGATGAGGGGAGAAGGACCAAGAAGGGCAATAAAATTCTTGGCAAGTCATTTGTGTTGCACCATTGCTATGAAGATATAAAGAATGAGGACAAGTGGAAGAACCATGACGGGTTGAATGTGCACAAAATAGGGACGAATGCAACTGTTGATACCACCATCCTAGATAGTGATGCATCAAGTGATGACAACAGGAAGAGAAGCTCCACTCCATACTTGGTTGCCAATACAAAAAGGCCCTTGCTTGGAAAGAAGGCTGCCAAAGACATGAGGGGGAGGATGGCCGGAGATGATGACATAGCAAAATCTATGGAATGAATGGCCAATGCAAGGTTGGAATACAACGAGTATATGAAGTTGGCAAGAAACTTGGAGGCCGAGGCCGATGCGCGGAGGGTGGCGTTGGAGGAGAGGATGGCGGCCGTCGAGGAGAGGAGGTTGGCATGAAAAGAAGTTGGACAATGAAGAGAAACAACGCCTAGCGAAAGAACAAAGGAAGCTCTTTTACATGGACACTTCAAACATGGATGAAAGACAAAAGGAATGGCAATCGTGCAAGACCTTCTACCAAGACCATCGTCCAAGACTCCGAAGAAGACGAAGCACACAATGGAGATGGGAACGGCGATGGTAATGACTATGAATATGTTGACAAATGATGTGTTTGTGTTTATTTGTGGCAAATTTGTGTTGAACTTGGTTGTGTGAAACTATGCTTTGGAATTGAACTATGTCATGGATTTAAATTATGCTATCTAGGTTGAGATTTGGAGATTTTAGAGCCATTTATTGTTGAATTATTTTGATTTGTTTGATTTGTTGATTGTATTGTTGCTTGCGTATGTTGTTTGCGTCGACGGCGCGCGTTGCATTTTAGCGCGCTTGGTGGGGGACGTTTTTATCTTGCTGGCGCGGGCTGCATTTTAGCGCGTCAGATGGAGGAGGAAAAGTTGGCACCGCGCACGATAGCGGGATGCGGCGCTGCAAAGCGATTTTAGCGCACCGCACGGGTAGCACGACCAGAGTTGTTGTAACATGAAGACTGACAGACCACATTCAGCTGCAAGTCTAGTGGCGGTAACATATTTCCACTTGTTTCCCTCGTATGAACAGCATATTTCAACTTTGATTGCCGCACTTTAAAGAAGACGACCGACCTCACGAAGTGCGCGGCGTATCCATGCCCACAAATATCTGATTATCTTGAGCAGGCCGGACAAGGTGCTCTTCGTTTGACTGCGTTGCCATGCATCTGCACGACCTGCAGGGCCACATGCCCCCAAAGTCCAATCGAAGTCATCAAGATCTAGCTCACGTGACGCACAAACGCAGCAACACAGCGCCCACGTTCGGGTCAACGAAACCAGGCTCTTAATTACTCGACCCGATGAACAAGAAGACAAAACCAAGATCCAGAAAGGAAAAGCATGGCAAGAACGAGAATGAATCTCTGAACCGAGCCGCGCAGCAAAAGACAATCTCGGAACACGTTCGCATTTCTCTCTCGATAATACTAGTACAGAAGATGGTGTAATCCAAGAAGCTGTAAGCTAAACACGTTTGAATCCAAGAAGCTTCTTGCACGCCTTGAAGATGTGAGTACCCCTCTTCTTCTTTTTCTTGCTCTCCGCCGCGTCGATCTCCTTGCTGCTCGCCGCGTCTCCCTGTACCTCTGCAGCAGGCTCCGCCTCTTTCTTCTGCTCGTCGACGGCCTCCTCGAGCGCCTCGGCCCCTTCATCGTCGCCGTCCTCCAGGCCGTCGTGGATCCTCCAGTACCCGTCCGAGAGGCTGGACGCCGGCTGCCTCCTCATGGAGAAAGCCCGCCTCACCGCGGCCTGGAAGCCGCCGCCGCGGTGGCCGTTGGTGGACTTGCTCCGCTCCACGGCCGCGAACCTCTGGGATGCAGAGGAGAGGTTCCTGACCATGGTCGCCGCCCCGACCGCCACTCCCTCCCACTTCCCCTCCCCCGCCTCCGCGCTGGCCGCGGCCGGGGCCGTGGACGGTGGCCCGCCGCTGGGCGCCGGAGGGGACGAGACGAGGTTGCTGTAGCCGTTCATCTCTGCACTGCTGGTGGTAGCTTCTACCGGTAGTAGCGTGTACTGGTATGCAGAGATGGATGTGGGGCTGTTGGCGTGGAGGTTTTCAGGTTCGGAATTTGTAGTCGTGTGCGAAGTGGAGTGGACGGGGGGCGGTGCCGGCGCGTGGGCGGTGGAGAATATAGAGCGTGGTGTCCTGTGAGATCAGCCGCTCCGACCTTGTCGCCGTGTTGGGTTTGGGGCGAAATCATGAGCCGTTCAGTCACTGGGGGCCCCCCGCAGGAGCGTCCAATTTGACCGGCACGTCATGACCCACTCGCCTCGGGGTTTGACGACTCGGGCTCCAGCAAAATCCGCATGCCTATGGAGCCTTGACAATTGACGTGATGTGTCACCAAACTTTTGCTCTCTTTATCGGGCTTTCAGGCGTACATAACTCGAAGGTGAACGAGGATGCAGTAACCTGGCCGCTGGCTCACTACTGATCACAGTTAATGAGATGCAGTGTCACATTTCTTTTCACCGCTCTCTCCGGTTCTTACTAATAGGCTCAGCTTTATTTAAATTCGTGGATATCTAATTAAGTATTCAGTCTGGAACAAAAAAATAGTACTAGCAAACGTCCGAACGTCTTCTTCCATATACTCCCTCCGTCAAAAAATAAGTGAAAAAATAAGTGAGTTGAGTTTGTCTAGATTCGCATGTATCTATATACTAAAACGTGTCTAGATATATCTGAATATAGACAAACCCACGTCACTTATTTTAAAACGAAGGGGGTAGTTTTTTTTAGCGGATTTCTTCCACATAGCTGCGTGCTCTCCATGGGTTAGAGCATCTCTAGTAAAAGGCCCAAATCCGTAAAAGCCGGCCGGTTCATGGTTTTCGTTCTAAAAAGTGGCCCGACCGACCGCTATATCTTTGGTTCGGAGGTTTCAATACGGATCGAGATCCCATTCCCCCTCCTCCACACCTCCGCCGCGCGCCACGCGCTGCTCAAGTCGAAGACCTCCGGCGAGGAATCCATGGCCGCTAATTGCAGATCCGCCACCGCCGCCGCAGCATGAGCCACCGGGGAGCTTCGAGGGTTGTGGGTGGTGGCCAGGTTGGCTATGCCGCCCAAGCACGCCGCCGGAGCGATGGCGAGGAGGAGGAGGATGAGGAGGAGGAGGAGGAGGAGGAGCGCCACCGCTGCGTGCGTGCCGATGGCGCACAGAAGCGCGCGGCCCTGCACTACCGCTACCATGGCGCGGAAGTTGCTCTAGCGCGAAGTGGAGAAGTTCGAGCGTCGCAGCTGTAACGCAGGGGAGGGGCGCTCCTCTGGAGCCGCGCGTCTGCCGCCGATGGTGATGGAGGAGGAGGAGTTGCGGGGGTACACCCCGATGGCTTTCGGCTCCGGGTTCACGGCAGAGGACTTCGTCACTGATGCCGATCTCGAGCGCATCATGGCGCTCATCGTCCAGCGCAGCGCCCCTTGGGAGGAGGAAAACCGGCTCCGCCGCCAGCGCAACCTCGACATCGACGGCATCCTTCTCGAGCAAGGCATCACACGCGAGCAGGAGGACCTGCTCCGGTACTAGGAGTGGGAGCGCGAGCAGAAGATGTAGGACACAAGTACGTCCTTGTCACCGACAAGGAATGAAGCTCGACGCCGCCGAGCATGACCATGTCGCCGCCGCACCCGTAGGCTCTAGTGAGGGTCGACTTTTGGTTTTTAGGGTTAGGGTTAGGGCGGCGACCACTGTAGATCCATCCTCGCAGCATAGTATCTGTGTTTTGTAAGTAGGATCGTCGAATCGCGACAATGAACTGGTGTCTGTGGATATGAACTCGCGCCAGATTTCAAATTTCTTGTAATTTACAGTTTCGTATGTGGTGTCTGCTCCGCCATCGCCATTTCAGCCTGTAAGCGCGAAAAAACTCGCCCCATAAAACACGAGATGTAGTTAGCCTTTTACGTCATCTGCTAGAGATGCTCTTAAGGCGTCTCCTCGAGCACTAACAGGCCTAGAAACTTTTGGAAACCTGGACGAACTAGTTTAAGTTGTAATTTTTTCAGACAATATCGTTATAACAATCTATAAAATCGCAAGCTTTGCGCAATTGGCAAGCATGTGGGGTTGTCCGGGCCGGAGGGACACTCGGTCTGCTCATGTCCATGACAGATAATCAAATTCTTGTCATCTGGACAGGGTCGGCCCTGGGGGTCTGGAGGGGCGGCCGCCACGGGCCCAAAATTTTGCGGGGCCCTTCCCAGATATGTGCTTCATCTATATATGACCTAGTATAGATCCTAAAAAATAGTAGTAGTCCAGAGTTTTCAATTGGGCTAGATTAAGTTTTTAGTTTTCTAGTCTAGAAAAAACAAACTTACTAGGAGCATAGGAGTCGAGGTAGAGCCATCATATCAGTACGGTCATTGCGTCATCGTTGATTACATCGATCACGCGACTACGCGAGTCTAGTTCGGTCGTTCACCTCGCCCGTTCCTAAACTCTTCGCTCTCCGTACACATGCCGTCAGTGTCGCCTCTCCCTGCCTCTTGTCTAGCTCGCAAGGACAGGTTGTTTAGGCGCTACAGGTCTGCTTCCAGTCTGCTGTGTACACGAAAGTCGAAACTCAGAAGGTATCGAAACATCTTTCCCCAATCAAACTTGGGTTAGGTACCGTTAGTTTATGCCTAATTCTACTTCTGATTAAAAGCTTTTCTTCTTATTTTTAGTATGGTTAATTGATTATGGTGACTAATTCCGGTGCTAAGAAAAGGAAAAAGAGGCACTTCGAGAAATTCAGATGAGTTAGCACTAGTTCTTGTGGGGAACAGAGCAATGTTGATCTAGAGGAGATCGGTATAGAGGATAATGTTGACATCAACTAAGATGATGACAATATGAGTGATCATGAGCACATATTTAATTCATCTCCTATGGAATCTTCTAGTGTGGATGAGAAACTATAAACATTTATGATCCGGCAAATTGGACTAGTCTTGATAATAAAGTAAGAAACACATTAGTCGGTAAGGGTCTATTAGATAAGAAAATATTATTTTCCTTTAGATGGTACTACCTCGATAAAATTTCATATGGAGATTTTTGAGTTTGTCAAATAAGCGAATTATTATCCTAATATTTATATCGCTTATCGGATCTTATTTACTCTGGCTGTGACTGTTACTCAGCTGAAAGAAGATTTTTAAAATTGAAACTATTGACGAACCATTTCAGATCTAAAATGTCTCAAAAGAGATTAAATGGTTTGACAACTTTAAGCATCGAGAAGAAGTTATTGGACGAAATTGATATTGATTCTGTCGTCACCTACTTTGCTTCTAGAAATACACAGATAAAGTTTAAGATAATATAAAAACATTGTCGTTTTTATATGAATATTGTAATTGGGTATACTTAAAATATTTATTTTTCATCATTCATATATTTATATATTAAAAAAATTGTGGGACGCCTATAATTTTAATTTCGCCCGGGCTCTCAAAATCCCAGAACCGGCCTTGCATCCGTCTAAAACGCACAATTCTTGTCATCCGTCTGAAACGAACAATTTTTGTCATGGACAGTAAACCAGCCCTCAAGCTATGCTAGCAAATTATTGCAATTCGTCTGATTTCCCGTCATTTTCCGAACAGTCACCGTTGCTCCCCTGAGCTTGCATCGTGGGTAGCTCCCCGACGCCTCCACCTTCCTCCCGGGCCTTAGTGCCCAAAACAGAGCCGAGGTTTTTGTTTTATTTTGTTCGACTGTTTCGTATTATTTTCAATGTGTAGTGATTGTAGTTTATTTATTCTGATCTCGTAGGTGATGGATTTCGGTGCCGAGTAGTTTTTTGGTTTAAATTTGCACCCCAATGTTTTTGTTTAAACTTATATTGCTGAATAAGTAGCTGTTAAAAATCAAATCGTGAATAACAACTGAATTTAAATAATTTGGGAGGTGGACAAATGAGATGTGTCCCTTGTGGGTGTGGTAATTGTCCACCTCCCAAATTGTCCGCCAGACTACCAGATTAGTATGTCCATTTGGTAGTCTTCGCTTGAAGATAGCCCTTAGGACATCTCCACCGAGTCAATCCAACCTATCCAAGCGCGTCCTAATCGGTCCGCGTGAACAGCTGGACAAATGCGGCGTCTCAGTTGGATGACCCATCCGGATTGACCCATCCGCGTATCAAATTTAGGGCACAGATGGGTCTGTCCGGACAGACACGGACGCTGGTCTGTCCGGTCGTTGTAGCAGACTAGCCCAGTTGGCAGTCACACTATAGGCCTTCTTCTCTCTCCTCTCTCCTGGACTGTCCCATCTCTCTTTTGGGCTGGCCAAACAAAATAGGACGATTTTGGCTGCGCATCTGGACGTGGCTAGCCGGACCACGACTCAAAAGCGCCGGTGGCTCGACCCAAACGGACAAAAACAGACTGTTTGGGTTGCCAGTTTGGGTCTCCCCGGTGGACATGCCTTGAGGAAGAGTGAGTTATAAGCCGATTTTTTGCACACGTGACCGAGTTACACAAGTTCGACAATACGCTCTAGGGAAATTCCCCCATTTCACGTCGCCCCTGCGTGCGACTGAGGCGGCCTACTCAGCGTCGGCCCCGCCCTCCTTCTCCTCGCCATCCCCCCCCCTCCGGCGCCAACGAGCATCGACGGGCAAAGCCTAGGTGGTAGCGACGGTGGCGGGTCGTCTCTTTCCTACACACAGGAGGGCATCGTGGGGCAGTTTGGCCTGCAGTGGTGCACGCTGGTGGCGATGTCTCAGCCCGGCGGCGGTTGGTACAGCGCGACGACAATTGCTAGAAGCACTCGACGGTGGCACAGACGCTCTGAAGGAAAGTGGCGGCAGGGCACACAGGCTAGATCTGGGCCACTTCGGGCCCGATCCAGGCCAAGCGAGCCTAGCTGATGCGTGCGTCTACAGCTATGGCCTGAGCCCGAAAGCATCTCCTCGGTCCTTGGTAGGGCTTGGGTGCTAGATCCGGGCCAGGCGGGCTAAGGTCTGGCTGCCTCCCGCTAGATGCATGGGAGGATCTGCAGGGCATGACTGGTGGGTGAAACGGAGGTGTCGTGTCCATCGTACTTGTCACCCTTCTGCAACATGTGGGATGACGGTGGTTGCCTCTATCCCTGTCATTGGTCTATTGGTGGTTGTGGTTGCCGCGTCACGAGTGCGAGAGCGTTCTTCAGACCGACGGCGGTCCGACATGCCTAAACGAGCTTGGTGGCGACAGAGCTACAGCTTGGTGGTAGGGATCTGCCGTGGTGGTAGTTCCCCTTGTGGACGGAGGAGTAGGGACTAGTGTTGGGGTTGGCGTGGACGGCGGCACCCTTGATGGGTGGCGGGGCTTCACGGCCCTATTTAGGCTTGGTCGAGCCAGGGAGGGCCTGGTTTGTCCCTACTGCTACATCCATTCGGTTAGCAGCTCCCTCTCGTGTCCTGTTGTGTTGCCGACCCTCATCAAAGTTTTGTCTTTCAATCTTACCGGCATCGCCTCGTGGGTCACGGTTAGTTGACGGTGGCGACTGCAAGACTGTGGCGACGCATGCTGGTGGACGGCGAGTTTGCTGGAATAATACGAAGCATTCGGGAGTGTTTTTTAGGGGTTGAGAGAAATTCTCGTTGTCTTAACACCGACGCGATGATGCCTGCGGGTGTCGCCGTCCTTCCCGAAGGGCATCAGGTGTATCTCTTCCCGACCTCCTATAGCGTATAGGGGTAAACCTTAGGACCAGTCCGAGTAGTAGCATCGTCGTGCTTCCCTTCTTGGGGGTGTTGCATGCTATGTGGCACTTCGTAGTGCTAGGCGTGTGGTGGTACTTCTTCGAGGGGCACAACGGTTGCGAGTTTTATCTCTTTTTGTCGAACCGCCGATGTCGGATTTATTTTCTTTTATTTCTTCTTGTTTTTTCGGGCTTGACTTGTGTTGTTTTCCCGAGCATTATTCACATAGTTGCATCAGGTGGTTGTTGTATCCAGGGGTGGACCTAGAAAGTAATTTGAGAGGGGGCAAAGGATTTGACTGGGGCATTTCTACTATAAGTTCACATATTTTAAATATTTTTGTACTAAAAATTAATAAATTCTATTGAAGATTCAAAATTTGAGTGGGGCCAAGGCCCCCACTAGCTTAAACTTGGGCCCGCCCCTGGTTGTATTAATATAGCAGGCTGAAAGCTTGTTTCGAGGAGGAGTTAGCCGAGTTCGATAATTATATATAAAGCGAGCATTTCTAATTTTTCCTTTCTGAAAAGAGGTCATTTAAGTCTTAGGGCATCTCAAACTGATCCTGAATAACCGGTTAGTTTTACTCATGTACCACGGACCTAGACGAATTCTAAAAACTATTAGCGGAGTAAAAAATTTACCCCCCACCTCCATCGATCCCTAATTATTGTCGACCTACGCCTTGATGTCTACGCACTTCTATTCTTGTAGACAGTTGTTGGGCCTCCAAGTGCAAACGTTTGTAGAACAGCCGCAAGTTTCCCTTAAGTGGATCACCCAAGGTTTATCGAACTCAGGGAGGAAGTGGTCAAAAGTATCCCTCTCAAGCAACCCTGCAATCAAGATAAAAGAAGTTTCTTGTGTCCCCAACACACCCAATACACTTATCAGGTGTATAGGTGCACTAGTTCGGCGAAGAGATAGTGAAATACAAGTGGTATGGATATAAGACAACGGTGCCACAAAAGAGCTTGACGGGAGGAAAAGACTAAAGGCAAAAAGATGGAAGCAAGCAAACATGTAACAGATCTAGTTGCAAATAGTGTTTCAATGTTTAGAAACAAGGCCTAGGGAGCATACTTTCGCTAGTGAACACTCTCATATAAATATCTTCTCTTCATGATACTACTCTGGACTACTCTCCGATTGGACACTCTAATCCATGGTAGGGCTATAACGGCACTCCTCAAAGTCTGCTTTCCCCATCTAGATAACCCCTCACTATCACCTTGAGCGCTAGATGATTTCAACAAACACCACAATTTCATAGAGACATCCAACTCCAAATATAACTCATAACAAGTATTTGTAATCTCTAGCCTAAGTGCCACCATGGTGTGCACGCTGTCAATTTCACACACATGGGGAGAGCAGAGATCTATTAAAGCACTTAAGTAGCAAGGTAGATCTATAGATTACAAGCTCATGATCACAATATGATCATGCATAGAGAGAGATGAACACATAGCTACCGGTAGAACCCTTAGCCTCGAGAGAGAACTACTCCCTCCTCATCATGGGAACCAGCAACGACGATGGAGATTGTGGTGGAGATCGATGGAGATGGCTCCGGGGGCACTTCCCCGTCCCGATAGGGTGCCGGAACATATACTTTTTGTCCCCCGAATCTCCCATTCGGTGGCGGCGGCGCTACGGAACTTTTCATGGCCGGAGGCTGGATTATTTAGGGTTTTCTCATCAGGAGGCTTCTTATAGGCGAAGAGGCAATGTCAGAGGGTGGACCAGGGGCCCACACCACCTGGTGGCGTGGCCAGGGGACCCGTGCCACCACATGGTGTGGCCAGCCCCTGGTCCCTCTCCGTCTTGTCTTCTGGCTCCGTGAGTCTTCCGGTAAAATATCGACTTTGGCTTTTGTCCGGTCCAATTTCGAGAATATTCATTTTCTGGAATCAAAAACAGAAGAAAACAGGCAACTGGCACTGTGGCATCTTGTTAATAGGTAGATTCCAGAAAATGTGTAAAAGTACTCCAAAGTGTGGACAAAACATAAGAAAGTAGATATAAAACAAGCATGGAACATCAAAAATTATAGATACGTTTGCAACGTATCAAAATCCCCAAGCTTAACTCCTGCTCGTCCTCGAGTAGGTAAGTGATAAAAAAAGAATAATTTTTGAGGTGACATGCACCATCATAATCTTGATCAAAGTATTTGTAAAACATTGATAACTGGGATCATAGTACTTTAACATAGCATGAAAGATATAGTTCTATCAAGAAGACATAGCAACTATGTTATAACATGAAAAGGTACAAACAAAAGATTCATGAATAGCGATGCTTTGAAAGACGTTTTTGTTTGTTTCACATATAGAAAACATAATGATAATGGTATTCGGCTTGTCCCTCATAGTGTAGCAAAACATAAATGCATAGGACACCTTAAAAGTTCATAAGGATGACTAGATACAAATAGTTTAAGAACAAGCAATATCAAAATTATGAATCAATCAACAAGTTTTGGGACAATGCACATTAAACTAAGAATGGCCAGTATGCTCTCTCAATAGGTGCATAAAGATACAAGATAGAGACTCAACATAAAAGTAAAAGAAAGGCCTTCATAGAAGGAAGCAGGGATTCAAGTCTCATAAAGAGCTTCCAAAAATTATGGTACTTATTAGCTTTCAGCTCTCATTTCCCCTATCATAAGCATCTTGAAGTGATTAAGGTTAAAGTGAACAAACTATGGAGTATATGCTTGACAAAGTATAAGTTGGCAATCTCATGTCCCTTGAATACGAGGGCCGCTCCTCATGCTACTCAAGTTTAGTTACCGGTAAGTTCTTGTCATAGTAAGTACATGTGTATCATAGAGAACCGCCAACGGGGTACCCCTTGCCCGATGATACAGAAGAATCCCCATATCAAAATGACAAGGCAAGCAGACAATAACATCTCAGCATCTTCTTATTTACCATGGGAAAATGGTGTTTTTCTCTCTTTCCTCTTTTCTCATTTTTTTTTTCTTTTTTTCTCAATCTCTATCTTTTTTTATATAAGAAGAATGCTTCATAGATTGCTCATTATGGTTACGCTGCAGGTTTCCACCATGATTAGGCATGGATTAGACCAGCCGCCCAGGCGTTTCTCTAACACACATACATAACTCCATGGACTTACAAGCTCCCCTTTCATTTCACACCGATGACATCCATAAACAAAAGAGCATGATATCAACTGGGTACAATGTACAAGTGCAATGTTGAAAGCGTTCCCCATGACATCATGGTTCTGCTAATCCCCAATGTATAAGTGCAAGCATATACAATATAAATGACACGATGGTTCAAGTTTATTAGGGGCAAGAAAAGTAAAGTGTACCATCAAGTTCATGAGAGCTTTAATCACTAATTTTTACCTAACAAGTTTAATTCAGAAGGTAGAAAAAAACATGAATATACTTGGAATAGCAAATGCTAATAGGTAGGTATGGTGGACTCTTTGGAATAACTTGATTTTATTTGGAGTTGGATGCATGAGTGGAACTCATACTTGGTACATGTGGAGGCTAGCAAAAGACTGGGAGCGACCAACTAAGAGAGCAATAATGTCCATAATCATGCAAAGTGACAAAACATTATTAATTAAAGTATAAAGTGATATTACAAGTCGAAAACTAAATGATCATAGAGGCTATGGTGACTTGGTATAGTCTTAACATGGTGTGAGCATGCACCAAGTCAACCCAAATAAAGCATCAAAGGAT
Source organism: Avena sativa (assembly GCA_916181665.1). Taxonomy (NCBI): domain Eukaryota; kingdom Viridiplantae; phylum Streptophyta; class Magnoliopsida; order Poales; family Poaceae; genus Avena; species Avena sativa. The sequence continues at coordinate 631,954,658 of OV702288.1, forward strand.
AATACCACAATATTATGCTTTTATATGCTAAAACAACGCATAATTCTTTCAAGGCACATTAAGCAATCTCAATTGTTTGTAACAAGTCATGCTACAACAATAATCACTAAGCATAAAGTCAAAGCAACATCTAGCATGACATGATAAAGTCTAAGTCACAGTCAAAACAAGCTTCCTTTTGTACCACTATAATCATGAAATTTCCTACTCTTTTCCAACACTAATTGAAAACTAAAGCTAAATGCAGTGCTAGCAAAGGAGAACGCTCGCAGAACAATAAGAGTGAAAACTAGAGTGTTCTAGGCAATGAATAACGGGGTGTGTCTCTCTCCAAAATAAGTGTGTTGGGATCCAACCAACTTATTTAAGAAAACCAAACAAAATAAAACTAAAAACAAAGCGAAGACGCTCCAAGAACAACACAACAGTGCATGAAACAATAAAAACGAAGTGTCTAGAAAGAACTGAGATTTTTATTGATAAGGAAGGGGATGCCTTGGGCATCCACAAGCTTTGACGCTTGTACCTCTTGAATATTTCTTGGGGTGACACGGGGTGGCATCCCCAAGCTTGAGCTTTTGTCCATTCTTCATCTCATTACATCATTCTTTCCCTACACCTAAAAATTTCCTTCATACAAAACTTCACACAATCTTCATTAGCAACATTAGTGCATTCAAAAGATAATAAACCTTTGGGTTTTAGTTTTAAAACAGAAAAACTTTCATTAAAAACACAAGCTACTGTAGCAATTCCCTCAAAAAGCTCAAATGATCAAATAGAACTCAAAGAGAAAGAGATTAAGAGGCAAATGTCAATAATGGCAGAAATCTGTCAAAACAGACCAGCAAGTAAAAACCAACTTTTTAGAAGACCTTATGTTGCTCAAATAGAAAAGTGTTTAACTAATGAAAGTTAGCGAACCACCTGGGGGATTTATTCATAAAATTACAGATCAATCCGACATATAGAGATTTTTCACGAATTTTTACAGTGAAGCACAAAAATCTGTTTCGGGACAGCACTTCCCCAAATCTTAATTCCCTCTTATTAGAGGTTATTCTTGGCACAAAAATCAAATAAAAAAGGATAAGGAGAGGTTATTACAGAAGTAATAACTTCCAAGACTCAAGAAAACTATTGGGTTATCTCCCAAGAAGTACTTTTATTTAACGCCTTTAAGTTAGGCATGATAGTTTGAGAAGATGCTCACATAAGAAATATGAATTGAAGTAAAAGAGAGCATCAAGAAGCAAATTCAAAGCACATTTAAGTCTAACCCACTTCCTATGCATAGGAATCTTGTAAAGAAACAAGTCATGAAAGCACAAAGCAACAAGCATAGGAAAGCAAAACAAGTGCAACTTCAAGACTTTCAACATAAAGAGAGAAAACTTAATATTATTGAGATGCATAAAACCATGCTTCACTCTCTCATAATAACTTTCAGTAGCATCATGAATAAAATTAACAATATAACTATCACATAAAACATTCTTATCATGATCCACATGCATATAATAATTATTACTCTCCACATAAGCATAGTCATTCTTATTAATTGTGATGGGAGAAAATTCAACAAAATAGCTATCATTATTATTCTCATCACCATAATCATCAAATATAGGAGGCATATTGTAATCATAATTAATTTTCTCCTCAATAGTAGGTGGACTGAAAATATCATATTCATCATTATAATCATCATATATTAGATGTTTGGTATCATCATAAGTAATAGAATAACTATCTTCCAAAGCTGGGGAACTAAAAAGACCATTTTCATAAAAACTAGCTTCCCCAAGCTTAGACTTTTCCATAGCATTAGCAATAATGGTGTTCAAAGGATTCATACTAATAGCATTGCTATTAGCATGCAAATAAAGTTCCATAGGTTTTTTAATTTTCTCTTCAAACGCTTCGTGTCCTAACTCAAGATAAATACTATAAAATTCTCTAATTTTGTTGTTGTTTTCCATTAAGCCTAACTAGTGAAAACAAGAAACAAAAAGACAAAATTGCAGAATCTAAAGGAAATAACTTCGAGCACTCACACACCATCAATAGTACTAGAAGATAGCTTAGTAGCCAGAGGATGTGAGTACCTTTTACCTTACCTCCCCAACAACGGCGCCAGAAAATAGCTTGATGTCTACGCACTTCTATTGTTGTAGACAGTTTTTGGGCCTCCAAGTGCAGAGGTTTGTAGAACAGCAGCAAGTTTCCCTTAAGTGGATCACTGATGACCCACAAGTATAGGGGGCGTATCGCAGTATTTTCGAGGGAAGTGAAACCCAATTTATTGATTCGACACAAGGGGAGCCAAAGAATACTTATAAGCCTTAACAACTGAGTTGTCAATTCAGCTGCACCTGGAAACAATCTTGCTCACAGCAGTTTATCGGTAGCAACAGTTTTGTAGTAACAATAGTAAAGTAATAGTAGTAGTAGAAGTAAAGACAGTAGTAACAACTGCAGTAAACAGCAGGATTAAAGCGCGGTAGGCATAGGGATGGATGGACAGATGTTGTATGGACAAGACAATTCATATAGCAATTAGAACATAGGGCATTTGCAGATAAATAAGATAAAGCATCCAAGTACTAGATAATCATAGGCATGTGTTCCATATATAGTCATACGTGCTTGCAATGAGAACTTGCACAACATCTTTTGTCCTGACAGCCCGTTTGCAATGGGGCCTCAAGGGAACTACTAGCAATTAAGGTGCTCCTTTTAATAGAGCACCGGAGCAAAGCATTAACACTCCATGAACACATGTGATCCTCACATCAAAGTCATTCCCTCCGGTTATCCCGATTTCTGTCACTTCGGGGACTTTGGTTCCGGACAACAACGTGTGTATACAACTTGCAGGTAAGACCATAAACAATTCTATCATAATGAATCAATAACATGTTCAGATCTGAAATCATGGCACTCGGGCCCTAGTGACAAGAATTAAGCATAACAAGTTGCAACAAAGTCAAAAAGCACTAATAAAAGATACTAGGCACCATGCCCTAACAATCTGATGCCATTACATGAACGATCTCATCCAATCCCTACCATCCCCATAGCCTACAGCGGGGGATTACTCACTCATGGATGGGGGAAACAGGGATGGTCGATGGAGAAGCGGTGGTGATGATCCCCTCCAATTCCCCATCCCGGCAGGGTGCCAGAACGGAGTTTCTGGTTCCGAATCACGGAATCTGGTGGTGGCGGCAGAGCGGAACTCTTTCAGGAAAAACGTCGACCCCCCTAGGTTTTTAGGTCAGGAGGCAACTTATAGGCGAAGAGGGAGGCCGAGGGGGTGCCTGGGGCGGCCAGACCACCCCCTGGCGTGGCCAGGCCTAGCCCGCGCGGCCAGGTGGTGTGGCTAGGCCCCAGCCCTTCTCCGTCTCGTATTCTGGCTCCTTGAGTCTTCTGGTGAAATAGGATTTTCGGCATATTTTCCGGGATTTTTCCTGATAGTTGATTTTCTGCATAAAAACTAGACACCAAGGTAATTCTGCTGAAAACAGCATCAGTCCGTGTTAGTTGTATCCAAATCACACAGTTTAGAGGAAAAACAATAGCAAAAGTGTTCGGGAAAGTAGATACGTTTTGGACGTATCAACTCCCCCAAGCTTAACTTACTGCTTGTCCTCAAGCAATTCAGTTGAAAACTGAGTGCGATAAAAGAAACTTTCACGAACACATTTGCTATCATAAGATGTATATATTCTCAGCATATGATCACTACTCAGACAATTCATAATAAGGAGTATGCAACTACGTTTACTGAATAGTCAATGCAAGCTATGAAGAGATCCCAACTAAAAAATAATAAGTAGCATGAAACATAAACATAAGCAACATTGCAATGCTCATAACAAGGTATGATAGAGTGGTATCTCGCTTACCTTTTATTGTAGAGCAAACATAAATGCCAAGGCACCTCTAAAGTTCAAGTGAAGACTAGAAGTAAAGATATCAGAGATACAAGTATCAAAGTCATAACACAAATAATCAAGTTTTGAGACAAGCACATTACACTAAGAATGACAACGATGCTCTCAAGCAGGTGCTCATAGAATAGGTGGTGACTCAACAAAGAAATGAAAAGGTTTTGAATAGTTTGAAAGGCTTCCAAATGCTGAAAGTATGGTACTCATTAGCTTTGAGCTCTCATTGCCCCTATTATAAGCATCTTTAAATGGTTAAGGTTAAAGTGACACAACTAAGAGGATATGCTTGACAAGTTATAAGCTAAAATCTCATGCCCCTTACTTATGAGTACCGGACCTAATGCTACTCAACTTCAGTCACAAGTAAGCTCTTGTCATTGTAAGTACATATGTATCATAGAGAACCGCCAATGGGGTACCCCTTGCACATGATACAAGAGCTATCCCATAATCAAAATGACAAGGCAAGCAGACAATGAGCATCTCAGCGATCTTTTTATTTGCTATTTGCATAGGTTTTTATTGAGGATGCTTCATAGAATGCTCATTATGGTTATGCTGCAAGTTTCCACCATGATTAGGCATGGCTTAGGCTAGCGGCCCAGGCGTTTCTCTAACACATATACAAACTCCATGATCTTACGAGTTCCCCTTTTATTTCACACCGTCGGGATCCATAAGTAAAAGAATCATGATATCAATGGGGTACAAAGTACCCGTGCAATGTTGAAAGTGTTCCCCATGATACATGGTTCTGCTAACTTCAACTTATAAAGCGCAAGCATATACGCAACAAAGATGGACACAATGGTTCAAGATTATTAAGTGCAGGAAAGTAAAGTGTGACATCAAGTTCGTGAGAGCTTTACTAACTAACTTTCTCATAACAAGCAAACATTTTATTCGGAAGAAAACAAGGCATACTGATCATGCACGGAATAGCAAATGATGCTATAGGTAGGTATGGTGGACACTTTTGGCAATATTGGTTTTAGGGAACTGGAAACACGAGTAAAGCATACTCAGTGCAAGTGAAGGCTAGCAATAATAAGGCAGCAACAAACGAGAGAGCAGTAATTGTCATAATCATGCTTGCAACAAAACAGGACTAATCATGGCATGAAAGTGATTCAAGACCCCTGAGGCAAAATAATTCATCGAGGCTTAACTGATTATTGATTCAGTCATATGCATGCATGAGCATGTGCCAAGTCAATTCAAGTGAAACATTCAGAGGAGGGTACCACAGTGTCATACCAACTTATGAATAGAGCAATGCAAGCAAACATTCATATGACATGCTATAAACTATTAGCGAGCTGGAGCTAATCATAAGAAAGCAAGAACTACTAAGCATCCATAAATAACATACACCCTACATGAACAGACTAAGCATGCCCACAATGATGAGTATATGTACAAAAATGAAAACAAATAGAGTTCGTTACCAGCCTCTTACCATACCTCAAGTTGTCATTAATCCTCATTATTGCCCTTCACTTGTGTGGCTTGAATAATAACATGAAACCAAATTCCACTGAGGACTGCTGAACCCTGCAACAAACTCACAAAACCAAAGAAGAACAACAAATATTTTTGGTGTATTTGATTTTTAAAAGGAAGAACAAGCAAAACAAAATCTTTTTGGGTTTTCGGATAGTTCAAACAAAGCAAAAAGGGAAAAGCAAACCAAGGCAAAAAGAAGAAGAATCAAACAAAGAGAAGCAATAGAAATATTTTTGGTCTTTTTGTGTTTTAGGAAGCAAAAACAAAGAGAGAATGAAAAACTAAAAAGAGAACGAAACATGAATATACAAAGTACCGACGAAACATGGTATTGATTAGTGTGATGTCGGTGTACCTCCCCCCAAGCTTAGGTTTTTTGCCTAAGTGGGTATCAATCCAAATACGAGTAAGGGTTCCAAGCAGGCGGGTCATTGTAATAATTATCGTAGTTAGGCCCTTGGGAAGAAGAAGAAGCTCCCCAATCATATGTAAGTTGCTGATATGAAGACTCCCCCTCATTCGAGGGCTGGACCGAATCATCTGTGACCTCCCTTCTAGTATCATGCTCCTGTTGGGAGAGCTCTCCCAAGTACGTATCAAGCTCCTCCTCAGTGAGTGACCCTCCTACCCTGGTATCAAGGTTAAACAAAACATGTGCAGGCAAAAGAACAAATCGCTCGGACTTACTCTTTCTCCAACCAACCTCGAGAAAGGTTATTTCATAAGACAACTCACTCAAATTAGCCCAAGAAGAAACAAATTTATGTTGTATCATGGAATTAAGATCAAGCCTTTCAATGGGAAACTGTAGGTCTAGATGATGAGGCACTAAACCATGCAACGCTAATAAACGAGAAGCAATGAGGCCTCCACAAATTCCACCTTTCTCGCGGTTAGCAGCAAGATGAAAAGCTATCAAGGCACCCAAGTTGTAAGTTTTATCTCGTTTTAAAGCAGCTGAGATGAATGCTAGATCATATGAGGATAGCTTATTAGCAGTTTTCCTAGCGAGAACACACTTGGCAATAAAGTAAGCAAAATAGCGAATAGATGGGAGATGAATGTTACGGATTTTCCCACTCTCCTTTTAGAAGCTACTCCCTTGGAAAATCTCCGCATATAGGTCCACGAGTGGTGCAGGCCGCTCTTTAATCCTCCCACACGATCCCCACTGAGGTACCTTAATAGCTGCACAAAAGTCATCAAGAGGAAGGTCGACAGCTATATTGTAAATTTTGTAGTGGACCATGGGGTTAGGTAAAGAGTGACTAAATCGAAAGTCTGCACTACAGACATAGTTAGTTTCACAAATTGACAAGGTTCATCCTCCACAAAGTGCTCCAATCCTGCATTAGCAACCAAAGTATGGAAGTCCTGGGAAATTCCTGCAACCCTCATGAATTCGAGACACGGACAGATGGAAGGAAAAACCTCCTCCTCTCGGTGAACCTTCATAACCTCAAGCACCCTCAGTTCATGTTGGTTGAGTTGATGCTCATTCATATTCTATTCTGAAATTTTAACATCATTACACAAGTGATTGCAAAGTGAGAATATAATGAGGGGCACTACTCCTAGGGACTTATAGAGGCCTAAACATGCATCAAAACAATATCTCTAAGCATTGAAGAAGCTTACAAGCTCTCATAACCTGTCACCTACACCAGCAAAATACTCAAGATATAAACCACTAAACACAAATCTACTTGGACAAGCGGAGGAGTCACATACCGGAGAACAAATGCTCCAAATTTCAGTATCAAAGATGGACTGAGCAAGGAGATCGAAAAATCGAGGGCAAGAATAGCAAGAACAGGATTTCGAGCAATGAACTGGTGTTTTCTCGGGAGAGAGAAGAAAGTGGGAAGTGAGAGAGAGAATGGAGGGCCAGGGGTGGCCCACACCATGGCCAGGCGCGCCCCTGGGTTGGCCACGCCACCAGGTGGTGTGCCTGCCTGGTGGGCCCCCCTGGTACTCTCCAGGCACTCCTCTGCCCCTTTTTTCACGTAAAAATTTAATATGAATTTTCTAGAATTTTTTGAGACACTTAATTTTTGAGCAATTTTTAGGTATAGATGAATGATTTTTTGACAGAAAAAAGTTTCTGGAATGATGCAATGACAAAACAAGGCTAAAACTTTAGAAGTTCTAAGGCACTCTAACATGCAAGCAACTAACAACAGAAAATTAAACTAAATGAAAGCAAAAACTAAAATGGATAGAATAGAAGTAAGCAGGGATAATCATGGTGAAAACATTGTTTTGTTTAATGAAATCCTTTTGTTAACAAGGTTGATCAGGTCTTGTTACCAAAACAATTTCATATGAAACAAAACTTTGTATTCCACTAATGATCATGTTACCTCAACCTTGATAGCAATGGTCCCAATCATAATAGTTTCAATTTTTTCTCTTGGTATGGGACAATATATTTCTCCAACTTGAATGCCCTCAACATGTTCAATTTAATTTAAACCATATGTCCTATCAATCTTCTTGGGGAAATAGACAATATGCTCTTTGTCATTAACATTAAAAGTCACCTTTCCTTGATTACAATTAATAACAGCTCCTGCAGTATTAAGAAAAGGTCTCCCAAGAATAATAGACATATTATCATCTTCAGGCATTTCATGTTGGAGATATGCCCTAGAGGCAATAATAAATATAGTTATTATTATATCTTTGTGTTTATGATAAATGTTTATATTCATGCTATAATAGTATTAACAAGGAAACATTAATACTTGTGTGAATTGTAAACTTAAATTGAAGTCCCTAGTATAGCCTCTATACTTCACTAGCTTGTTGGTTAATAGATGATTGTGGTTTCCCTATCATGAACATTGAGATGTTATTAACAACAAGATCATATCGTTAGGAGAATGATATGGTGGACATACTCCTATAGATAAGCGTAGCATAAAGATCAAGTCATTTCAATAGTTCAATTGCTATATGCTTTCTGATACATAGTAACCTAATTCCTTCGACCATGAGATCATGCATATCACCTTTACCGGATGGATGCTTTGATGTCATCAAACACCACACCGTAACAGGGTGGCTATAAAGGTGGCATTGAGTGTTCGGAAAGTATTGGTTGAAACACATGGATCAAGAGTGGGATTTGTCCATCCATATGACGGATAGATATACTCTGGGCCCTCTCGGTGGAATGTCATCCAATTAGCTTGCAAGCATGTGACTGGCTCACAAGGGATCACATATCACGGGAACGAGAAAAGAGTACTTATCAGTAACGAGGTTGAACTAGGTATGCAGAGATACCGACGATCATAACCTCGGATAAGTAAACTATCGTGAGACAAAGGGAAATTGGTATCGTATGTAAGTGGTTCATTCGATCGCAAAGTAATCGTAGAAATATGTGGGAGCCATATGAATTTCCAGATTCCTCTATTGGTTATTGTTCGGAGAAGTGTCTCGATCATGTCCGCATAATTCACGAACCGTAGGGAGACACACTTAAGGATTCGACGTTGTTTGAGTAGTTATGGTATTATGAGAAAGAGACCGAATGTTGTTCGGAGTCTCGGATGGGATCCGGGATATCACGAGGTGATCCGGAATGGTCCGGAGAATAAGATTCATATAAGGAAAGTCCCGTTTCGGAGTTCGGGAATGATTCCGGTGTTTTCATCGGGAATGTTCTAGAAGGGTCCGGATTGTCCGGCACTCCGGGGGGGAAGGGGTACATGAATGTGTCATTACATATTGGAATGATTGCATCATGTACTAGGTGTTCTTGCTGCCCAAAATAAAGGATTTATTTAAATCCTAAATTGAAAAGTCAAACGGCCAGTTTGAAAGTCAAACGGCAATTTTGGGAAGTGGGAAGAGAGGAGGATTGGTGGAGGCCGAGTTGGGGAGGGATTCCCTCCCTTGGCCGGCGCCCCACCAAGCCGACTTGGGGAGGAACTCTCCTCCCCTTGGCCGGCCAGCCCTCCCACCTATATAAGGAGGGGCAGGGCTCCCCTCCTAGACACACTAGTTCCTATCCTCTAAACAAAACCCTAGACCTAAACCCCGGTTTAGAGATATTTCGGTTTAGAGCCTTCTAATTGGTTTAGAGCCTTCTAATTGGTGTGTCTAATTACTAGACCACTAATAGCCTCTCTCATAAGCTCCACCATACTCGCACCGGCTTAAGGCGAAGCCCTGCGGGATCTCCCCTCTACCTCCGGTACCACGCCGTTGTGCTGCCGGAATCGCGAGGAGAGTGCTACAACCTCCGCTGCCTGCTGGAACAAGGGAGAGGAAGGTCTTCGTCGAGTACCGAACGTGTGACCGACTGCGGGAGCGCTGCTGAAACGTGGCGCTGGAAGGATCGTCTACGCGATCTTGAGATCGGAAAGAGTACGACTACATCACCCACGAGAATCTGCTCTCGTTAACCGCTTTGGAATCTTCGAGGGTAAGTTATTCCATCGACTCGTTGCTACAATCTAGTAGATAGATCTTGGCTTGTTTGTTTGTATGCGATAGAAATTTTTTGTTTTCCATGCTACGAACCCCTACAGTGGTATCAGAGCCGTGTCTATAAGTAGATCTGTTGCACGAGTAGAACACAATGGTCATTGTGGGCGTTGATGCTTTTATTGTAGATTGCTTTTGTGTACTTTGCATCTTGCGGTATGTTGGGATGAAGCGGCCCGGGCTAACCTTACATGACATCGTTCATGAGACTTGCTCCACGCTTGACATGCAACTCGTATTGCATAAGTGGCTTTGCGGGTGCCTGTTTCTCCTAGCATAGTAAAGATCCAATTTACAACGGGTAATCAACAATGCTAGTATCAATGTTGTGGTTCTTGTTCGTAGGTTAAAACGACACTTATGGAAAGCCCCAAACCACGTAAAATATGCAAAGAAAGTAGAAGCGTCTAACTTTGTTTTGCAGGGGTGTGCAGTGATGTGATATGGCCATGATTGTGATTATATTTGATGTATGCAATGTTCCTTATTGTAAGTTGGCAACCGGCAGGAGCCATATGGTTGTCTTTAATTTCTGTTAAGACCTGCGTGTCTATTCAAAATAGTTGTAATAGTTGAAGCCGGTAGACGACAACCATGAAGAAGCATCATTGACCTTGATGCTATGCCGGTAATGATGGAGATCATGTTCGTGCTTGAAGATGGAGATCGAAAGCACAAAGAAGAAAGGCCATATCATATCACATATTATGAATTGCATGTGATGTTAATCCTTTATGCATCTTGTATTGCTTAGTAGACGACGGTAGCATTATAAGATGATCCCTCATGCACAAAATTTCAAGTTCTAAAGTGTTCACCCTTAGTATGCACCGTTGCCAAAGCTTGTTGCTTCGAAGCACCACGTGATGATCGGGTGTCTTTGATTCCGCGGGTGAATACAACGTAAGCAAGCCAGATTTGCTTATGCGGTAGCTAAGGTTTGATCTTGACGAGCCTAGCATGTACAGACATGGCCTCAGGAACACGGATCGCCGAAAGGTAAAGCATGAATCATATAGCAGATATGATGAACATGTCGATTGTTCGCCATTGAAACTATATCAACTCTCGTGATGATCGGAGTTGATGTAGTGGATTTGGTTCATGTGATCACTAAAACAATGTGAGGGATGTTGTTTTGAGTGGGAGTTCACCTAGATTAATTTAATTATTAATTAGAACTCAATTTATCATAAACTAAATCAAAGTGAATTTGCATAGTTGTTGTAGTCATTGGCATCCGTTTACCACCTTGCGCTTAGTTATAATTGAGATGATAGAACTATAGAATTCTGGTTAGATACTTTACGAACTGGTATCGTATTGTTTTAAGTGTTAATCTAAAAGTTTAAAAGTCCTATTGCAAACTTTCAGTAAGTTCCGGTTACTCCATGAAGTTTAATAATTGGTATTAAATCAAGAGTGACAATTCCAAGTGTTAGTGTATAAGTATCGTGTTTGTCTCCATGATTCTTGATATTCAAAGGATTGTCTTAATATCAAGGTTATCTAGGATCTGAAAGAGTTGTTTCAGAAACCATGATGTGTGGAAGATATTGTGATATCTAAAACGAAGTTTTGGTTGCAACATGATAGAGTATAATATGGCAAAAGTCATGTTCTCATATTTGATGAGAATTTGCAAAAGGTTGAAGACACTAGATGTCTTAATCCTCCAAAAGGTTTTGGAGAGCAACATTATACTCGCGATTCACCGTTATAAGCTAAAAGTAGCTTGATCATGAATAATTCCATGATAAGGGTGAATATTTGATGTAGGTAAAATGTTTACTACACCAAGAGGTTACTAAAGAAAGGAATTAGAAGGCACACCAAACATTTGATGATGGTGATCTACTTCAAAGTGCAAGTCCAAAGACATTGGTATTTAACTATACACGCTTTGGACTATGTGTCATATGTATGACTCCACTATTGATATTGATAGATTCTTTCAAACAGAAAAGGAAATATTGAAAGAGAATCTCATAAATATATGGCAGAAAAGAAAAGACTAGAATTGTTCAGTTTAAGTATATAGATGATATACATGTTGTGGCTATATTCTTTGCTTATTAAACAATGTGGTTCTTAAGTATTTGATACTGAATTTGTTGGTGTGAATCGTCATACGAAACAACACAATTCATGAACTACAATGGCCTAAATAACTAGCAAAAGAATATGTGATGATGTTCATCGAGAACAAAATAAAGGGTTATTGTGTTGCTCGTTAAACATCAAAGCTTGCCTTCAAGATTTGTTTTATCAGGTATTATGAGAACAAAAGGGTTGTTCAAATAATTGCCGTAAATCCATAAAAGATGGATGATTCGCAAATCTCGTTGGAGACATCACATCCATAAAACTAGTGCTAAAATGTCGTAAGACAGATTGATTGAAAGATCACTTAGGAAGTGACATCGCCGTTTAAATTATATTGGAAAGAAAACATGAAGAAACTCCATGTGGATGGAATTTTGGAGTCTTTTGATTTTGATCAAATGATGCTTGTGAAACTTTCCTAGAGAATAATTAAAACTTCGTTCATAGGCCAAAAGGGAACGAATGACTAGCTTATTGGAACTTGTACATATTGTTGTACGAAGTCCGTTATGTGTAGTCAAGAGCGATGGATTTCAACTTCATATGCTTTCTCCGAAAATTTGAGTGAATATATGAATATTTACTTAATAAGGATGAAGTATGAAATATTTGAAAAATTCAAAGATTTCAAGATGAAGTGCAAAATCATTGTAACAAGAATATAAATAGTTTATGATAAGATCATAAAGGAAGATATTTGAGTTACAAGTTTAGCATAATACCTAAGATTTAAGGAATCGTTCCGTGGATTTGCATTTTCCCGAAACACCATAAGAGTATGGAGCGTTCGAGATATGTAATTAAAACCTTGTTTGACATGGTAAGATCGAAAGGTGTAATTCATAAAACTGCCATTGTATTTTAAAGATTAAAAGCTTTAGAGATTACCGTTTTTCCACTGAAAAGAGCTCCATCATAATCCGTTGAAATGACACCATATAAGGTTATGATTGGGATAAAACCCAAGTTGTCCTTTCTTAAACATTGGTATGCTATGCATAAGAAAGATGTTTGCAACCAAAGTCGGATGAACCTGTCTCTGTATGTTATTTCGAATAACTGTTAAGTACTCCTCCATAACATTGGAGACAAAAGTGTTTGTCACTTAAAACGTCAAGTTTCTTTGAGAAGGAATTTTTCGTGAAAAGTTAAGTGGGAGGACAATAGAAACTTTGATAAGGTTAAAAGAACCTTAGCTGTATGTGCAGAGTTGCGCAGCGCCGAAAAGTGTTCCGGAGGCGGCAACAATGCTCATGGCTCACGTACCTCAAAGGTTGTGGTCACGGAGATCCAAGTTCCTATTGAAACAAGTAGATCGGGTAAACAATCAAATACCAAGATTTGAGGGTTGAATCATTATTTGAGAATAATGAACCGACTACATGCAGAGAAGCGATGATGGGCCCTGACTCCGTAAAATGGCTTGAAGCCATAAAATCCGTGATAGTTCCATACACGAGAAATCAAGTTTTGAACTTGAAGGACCCTCGAGAAAGGTGTAAGACCTTACAGTTGTGTTTGGATCTATAAAGAAGTAGACATGGATGTTTCACATCTATGAAATAGTCGACATGTTGGGAAAGAGTTCACAACAATGTTCAAAGATTGACTATGACAAGATTTGATCTTTCATAGCGATATTTAGTCTAGACGGATTAATGTAGCAACCACTACATATAATTTTGTTATATGGTAGTTGAATAAACAAAACAAGTTCTTCTAATAGAATTGTTACCTAGGACGTGTGCATGACATGGTCCAAAGGGTTTTGTTAATTCAAAGGATGCTGAATGCATATGCAAACTTCAATGGTTGAAGTAAGCATAGCGGAGTTGGAATCTTCACTATGATGAAACTGTTAAAAGAGTTTAATTTCATCAGAGACAATGAAGATGCTTGCATTTGCAAGAAATTAAGTGGGAGCGCTAAGACATGTTTCTAATACATTATGTGGAAGACATATTGTTGATTGGAAATAATGTATCTTTTATTAACACATATTAAGAATTTCATCCCGATGAAAGACTTAGGCAAAACCCAAATATTTGGCATCAATAGACGCTAATATGGTTGTGCCAGAAGTACATAGATAAGATATTGAATGAGTTCAATATAGAAACTACAAGAGAAGGTTCTTGTCGCACAGAAAGGATTGAATGAGTTCAATGTTGATGATATATTCGAGTGTATTGACACTTGGTAAGTGAAACAAAGATTCAAGTATAGATTGATACTTGATGTATGAAATCACAAAAAGTGTTTATATCAATCATACTGTGGTATGTACAAATCCAGATATGTCCTATGCTCTAAATGTTATGAGCATATACCAGAATGATTCATAAGATGATCATTGGACGATAGTAAGGATATTCTTATGATCTTTTTGGAAGAACTAAGAGTATATTATTTGTAGAAGTGACAAATAGATGGTTAGTTCATTGTAAAAGTACTACATTGATACTAGTTTTGTCACAGAGTACAAATTAAGTTTATCTCAATCTAAATTAAGGGTGGCACAATATAATGGAAAGTGAGTTCCATAATGGATTTGGATGAGTTCCAAAGTTAAGACATTGTGACAGATACTACAACAAAAGGCTAAGTGTATGACTGCTATGTTAGCAGCAAAAGAGGGCATTTGTGTCAAGTAGTTTGTTATCAAACTAGGTGTAGTTCACAGCGGGATAATACTATGAAGATATATTGTGCGACAATATTATCAACATGTTTTAACCCCAAAGAACTAAAGGTCACACCGAAAGACCAAATTATACAAAGCCATCTCATTAGAGAATGAGTGATGCGTAGAGACGCAAAGACATGCAATTACACACGGACCTGGAAGTGTCAGATCCGGAGATCAGTTGACCACTAGCAATCGTGTACATGCAACACCGGAAAGCCATAGGTGTTGAATACACAAAGGTTTGAAACTAGATTATTGACTCTAGTGCAAGTGGGAGACTGTTGGAGATATGCCCTAGAGGCAATAATAAATATAGTTATTATTATATCTTTGTGTTTATGATAAATGTTTATATTCATGCTATAATAGTATTAACAAGGAAACATTAATACTTGTGTGAATTGTAAACTTAAATTGAAGTCCCTAGTATAGCCTCTATACTTCACTAGCTTGTTGGTTAATAGATGATTGTGGTTTCCCTATCATGAACATTGAGATGTTATTAACAACAAGATCATATCGTTAGGAGAATGATATGGTGGACATACTCCTATAGATAAGCGTAGCATAAAGATCAAGTCATTTCAATAGTTCAATTGCTATATGCTTTCTGATACATAGTAACCTAATTCCTTCGACCATGAGATCATGCATATCACCTTTACCGGATGGATGCTTTGATGTCATCAAACACCACACCGTAACAGGGTGGCTATAAAGGTGGCATTGAGTGTTCGGAAAGTATTGGTTGAAACACATGGATCAAGAGTGGGATTTGTCCATCCATATGACGGATAGATATACTCTGGGCCCTCTCGGTGGAATGTCATCCAATTAGCTTGCAAGCATGTGACTGGCTCACAAGGGATCACATATCACGGGAACGAGAAAAGAGTACTTATCAGTAACGAGGTTGAACTAGGTATGCAGAGATACCGACGATCATAACCTCGGATAAGTAAACTATCGTGAGACAAAGGGAAATTGGTATCGTATGTAAGTGGTTCATTCGATCGCAAAGTAATCGTAGAAATATGTGGGAGCCATATGAATTTCCAGATTCCTCTATTGGTTATTGTTCGGAGAAGTGTCTCGATCATGTCCGCATAATTCACGAACCGTAGGGAGACACACTTAAGGATTCGACGTTGTTTGAGTAGTTATGGTATTATGAGAAAGAGACCGAATGTTGTTCGGAGTCTCGGATGGGATCCGGGATATCACGAGGTGATCCGGAATGGTCCGGAGAATAAGATTCATATAAGGAAAGTCCCGTTTCGGAGTTCGGGAATGATTCCGGTGTTTTCATCGGGAATGTTCTAGAAGGGTCCGGATTGTCCGGCACTCCGGGGGGGAAGGGGTACATGAATGTGTCATTACATATTGGAATGATTGCATCATGTACTAGGTGTTCTTGCTGCCCAAAATAAAGGATTTATTTAAATCCTAAATTGAAAAGTCAAACGGCCAGTTTGAAAGTCAAACGGCAATTTTGGGAAGTGGGAAGAGAGGAGGATTGGTGGAGGCCGAGTTGGGGAGGGATTCCCTCCCTTGGCCGGCGCCCCACCAAGCCGACTTGGGGAGGAACTCTCCTCCCCTTGGCCGGCCAGCCCTCCCACCTATATAAGGAGGGGCAGGGCTCCCCTCCTAGACACACTAGTTCCTATCCTCTAAACAAAACCCTAGACCTAAACCCCGGTTTAGAGCTATTTCGGTTTAGAGCCTTCTAATTGGTTTAGAGCCTTCTAATTGGTGTGTCTAATTACTAGACCACTAATAGCCTCTCTCATAAGCTCCACCATACTCGCACCGGCTTAAGGCGAAGCCCTGCGGGATCTCCCCTCTACCTCCGGTACCACGCCGTTGTGCTGCCGGAATCGCGAGGAGAGTGCTACAACCTCCGCTGCCTGCTGGAACAAGGGAGAGGAAGGTCTTCGTCGAGTACCGAACGTGTGACCGACTGCGGGAGCGCTGCTGAAACGTGGCGCTGGAAGGATCGTCTACGCGATCTTGAGATCGGAAAGAGTACGACTACATCACCCACGAGAATCTGCTCTCGTTAACCGCTTTGGAATCTTCGAGGGTAAGTTATTCCATCGACTCGTTGCTACAATCTAGTAGATAGATCTTGGCTTGTTTGTTTGTATGCGATAGAAAATTTTTGTTTTCCATGCTACGAACCCCTACATTTCAAGCACAACAAAATCAGTTAATATCAAGCAATTATGAGCCACTTGAATAGGTACATCCTCACATATACCAATAGGAATAGTGGTAGATTTATTAGCCATTTGCAAAGATATATCAGTTGGTATTAGTTTTTCTAGTTGAAGTCTCTTGTAAAGAGAAAAAGGCATGACACTAACTCCTGCTCCCAAATCACACAAAGCAGTTCTAACATAACTATTTTTAATAGAGCAAGGAATAGTTGGAATCCCTGGGTCTCCAAGTTTCTTTGGAACCTTGCCATTAAAGGAATAATTAGCAAGCAAAGTAGAAATTTCTTCATTAGGGATCTTCCTTTTATTCGAGACAATATCCTTCATATACTTTGAATAAGGAGGCAATTTAATAGCATCAGACAAAGTAATTTGCAAGAATAAAGGTTTCATCCACTCACAAAACTTATTATAGTGTTCATCTTCCTTTGACTTGTGTTTCTTATCCGGGAAGGGCATAGGTTTTTGGACCCAAGGCTCTCTTTCACTACCATGTTTCTTAGCAACAAAATCTTCTTTAGTGTATTTAGTATTCTTAGTGTGCCTTTCAGGTTCTTCTTCAACTTTTTCTTTATTAGGAACATCATTTTCTTCATTACCACTTTCAGTTTCAGCATCAGAGACAGATATACTATTAGGATCTTTAGCAGGTTCAGAGGGTTCTAGAATAGTTTTATGTTTCTTTTTTCTTTTCTTACGAGTAGTACCACTATTTTCAGCTTGTTGAGAATCCCGCTCAATTCTTTTAGGATGCCCTTCAGGATATAGAGGATCCTGGGTAGCAGCACCACTTCTAGTTCTAATTTCATAAGCATGTTTTTCTTTAGCGGCATTAACTAGCAAGTATTTTTGTACCTTAATAAGCTGATCAATTTGAGTTTGAACCATTTGAAAATGTTTAACAAGCATTTTAACATCATTAGAGGTTCTTTCCACAATATCTTTTAACTCAACAATAGCTCTAGAGTTTTCCATCAAATGATTTTGCACCCTTTTATTAAAACTATTTTGCTTAACAATAAAAATATCAAATTCTTCTAAGCATTAATCAAGAGGTTTAGAGTAAGGTATATCACCTTCATCAAAATGCTGGAGAGAGTGTACCTCGATAGTGGATGAAGGGGGAATTGGCTTACATAATTCTTCTATAGGAGGTAAATTCTTGACATCAGTAGTTTTAATTCTCTTCCCCTTAAGACATTTCTTAGCTTCCTTCATCACTTCATCATTTAGTTCAGTAACTCCCCTCTTCTTAGATGTTGGTATAGGCGCAGGTATAGCTGGTTCAGGTATAATTGTTTCAGGTATAGCTGGTTTAGGAGGAGTCCAGTCTTCATAATTCTTGCTTATTTTAGCCATTAACTCCTTAGCTTCCTTGGGAGTCCTATTCCTAAAAACACAATCAGCACAACTATCTAGGTATGTCTTAGATTCTTCAGTTATTCCACTATAAAATATATCAAGAAGCTCATTCTTAGGTAAAGGACATCCAGCCTGTGCATGAATCAAAGCACAAAACCTTGCCCATGATTCAGGTAATATCTCTTTTCTCCCTGTTTAAAATCAAAAAGTTCCTGCAAAATAGCATGTCTAGCACTAGGAGGAAAATATTTCTACAGGAAAGTACTAATCAAGCAATCAGGGCTATCAATAGATCCAGGAGGTAAATTATTAAACCAAGTTTTAGCTTCTCCTTTCAGTGAAAAAGGGAAAGTTTTAGCAACAAAGTTGGTGCGCATCTTAATATCATCAGAAAACAGGCCACTCATGGTAGAAAACTCAGCCATATGTGCTACCGCACTTTCATTCTTAGTCCCACAAAAAGGTTCTTTCTCAATAATAGCTATGTAGGATAGATCAAGAGAGAAATCATAATCCTTATCTTTAATGTTTATGGGAGATGCAGCAAACTTAGCATTAGGATACAATTTGGGTTTAATAGTACGCCTCTCAAGGAGACTCTTAGCAGCACTCCTATCATGTGTGTTTTGACATTCTTTAATAAATTCATCGGTCATCTCAATATAACCGTCTTCAATATCATAGCTCTCTCAAGACTCAGGCGAACTAACATGTGTAGTAGTGTCTTCATTAGGAGTTTCAGTATTTCTGGCTATAGTTCTAGCAATCGTAGCATCTAGGAAATGACCTAATGAACCACTCTTATCAAGCATAGTAGAAGCAGCATCGTAAGTATTAGAAGTTTCAGATTCAGAAGTAGTAGCAGTGTGTGTAGCATGTGTATGTGGTGGTGTAAGGAACTTACTCATAACAGATGGTGAATCAAGAGCAACAGAGGTGTTCAGAACCGTACATCTTCTTGTAGTGGATGGTAAAATAGGAACCTTGCCATCACGAGACTTACCCATGATGGATGGATGGCAGCGAACAATAATGATTCCAAGTGGACTTGATAAATAAAGTTATGCTCCCTGGCAACGGCACCAGAAAATAGTCTTGATGACCCACAAGTATAGGGGGTGTATCGCAGTATTTTCGAGGGAAGTGAAACCCAATTTATTGATTCGACACAAGGGGAGCCAAAGAATACTTATAAGCCTTAACATTTGAGTTGTCAATTCAGCTGCACCTGGAAGCAATCTTGCTCACAGCATTTTATCAGTAGCAACAGTTTTGAAGTAACAATAGTAAAGTAATAATAGTAGTAAAAGTAAAGACAGTAGTAACGATTATAGTAAACAGTAGGATTAAAGCGCGGTAGGCATAGGGATGGATGGACGGGCGTTGCATGGACAAGACAATTCATATAGCAATCCGAACATAGGGCATTTGCAGATAAATAAGATAAAGCATCCAAGTACTACATAATCATAGGCATGTGTTCCATATATAGCCATACGTGCTCACAATGAGAACTTGCACAACATCTTTTTTCCTGCCAGCCTGTTTGCGGCGGAGCCTCAAGGGAACTACTAGCAATTAAGGTGCTCCTCTTAATAGAGCACCGGAGCAAAGCATTAACACTCCATGAACACATGTGATCCTCACGTCAAAGCCATTCCCTCCGGTTATCCCGATTTCTGTCACTTCGGGGCCTTTGGTTCCGGACAACAACGTGTGTATACAAATTGCAGGTAAGACCATAAACAATGCTATCATAATGAATCAATAACATGTTCTGATCTGAAATCATGGCACTCGGGCCCTAGTGACAAGCATTAAGCATAACAAGTTGCAACAAAGTCAAAAAGCACTAATAAAAGATACTAGGCACCATGCCCTAACAATCTGATGCCATTACATGAACAATCTCATCCAATCCCTACCATACCCATAGCCTACAGTGGGGGATTACTCACTCATGGATGGGAGAAATATGGATGGTCGATGGAGAAGCGATGGTGATGATGATGGCGATGATCTCCTCCAATTCCCCGTCCCGGCAGGGTACCAGAACGGAGTTTCTAGTTCCGAATCGTGGAATCTGGTGGTGGCGGTGGAGCGGAACTCTTTCTGGAAAAACGTCGAACCCCCTTGGGTTTTTAGGTCAGGAGGCAACCTATAGGCGAAGAAGGAGGCCGAGGGGGTGCCTGGGGCGGCCAGGTGGTGTGGCCAGGCCCCAGCCCTTCTCCGTCTCGTATTCTGGCTCCTTGAGTCTTCTGGTGAAATAGGATTTTCGGCATATTTTCCGGGACTTTTCCTGATAGTTGATTTTCTGCACAAAAACTAGACACCAAGGTAATTCTGCTGAAAACAGCGTCAGTTTGTGTTAGTTGTATCCAACTCAGACAAGTTTAGAGGAAAAACAATAGCAAAAGTGTTCAGCAAAGTAGATATGTTTTGGACGTATCAATCACCCAAGGTTTATCGAACTCAGGGAGGAAGTGGTCAAAGGTATCCCTCTCAAGCAACCCTGCAATCAAGATACAAGGAGTCTCTTGTGTCCCCAACACACCCAATACACTTGTCAGGTGTATAGGTGCACTAGTTCGGTGAAGAGATAGTGAAATACAAGTGGTACGGATATAAGACAACGGTGCCAAAAAGAGCTTGACGGGAGGAAAAGACTAAAGGAAAAAAGATGGAAGCAAGCAAACATGTAACATATCTAGTTGCAAATGGTGTTTCAATGTTTAGAAACAAGGCCTAGGGATCATACTTTCGCTAGTGAACACTCTCATATAAATATCTTCTCTTCATGATACTACTTTGAACTACTCTCCGGTTGGACACTCTAATCCATGGTAGGGATATAACAACACTCCTCAAAGTCCGCTTTCCCCATCTAGATAACCCCTCACTATCACCTTGAGTGCTAGATGGTTTCAACAAACACCACAATTTCATAGAGACATCCAACTCCAAATATAACTCATAACAAGTATTTGTAATCTCTAGCCTAAGTACCACCATGGTGTGCATGCTATCACTTTCACACGCATGGGGAGAGTGATACGTTGCTAACGTATCCATAATTTTTGATGTTCCATGCTTAGTTTTTATCTACTTTCTTATGTTTTGTCCACACTTTGGAGTACTTTTATACACTTTCTTGGACTAACCTATTAACAAGATGTCATAGTGCTAGCTGCCTGTTTTTTGTTGTTTTTGGTTCCACGAAAGTCAGGAAATGAATATTCTCGGAATTGGACAGGACAAAAGTCAAAGTCAGTTTTTCACCGAGGGGGGCATGGAGCCAGAATACGAGACGGAGAGGGACCAGGGGCCGCCCACACCACCTGGTCGCGCGACCAGGCCTGGCCCGCGCCAGGGGGTGGTGTGGCTGCCTAGGGCACCCCCTCGGCATCCCCTTTCGCCTATAAGATGCCTCCAATACAGAAACCCTAAGTACCCGATCAAAATTCCACGAAAGAGTATGTAGTCGTCGTCATCTCCATCCCTAGATCGGGAGGGATCTGAAGCTCTTCCCGGCACCCTGCCGGAGGGGAGAATTCACCCTGGAGGCCTTCTTCTTCACCATGCAAGCCTCCGGTGTAATGCGTGAGTAGTTCATCCTTGGACTACGGGTCCATGTAGTAGCTAGATGGTTGGTTCTTCTCCTTTGTGCTACCATGTTTAGATCTTGTGATCTCCATTCATGATCAAGATCATCTATTTGTAATCCTACATGTTGTGTTTGCGGGGATCCGATGGATATTGATATGCTATTTCAAATTGATTATTGATTCTATCATGTCTTTGTTATTTGTGATCTTGCATTCTCTCCGTTGTTAGTAGATATCTTGGATGAGTAGATGCTAGCAACTCCAAGAGGGAGTATTTATGCTCGATAGTGGGTTCATGCCTCTAGTAATCTGGGGAAGTGACAGAAATCTCTAAGGTACTAGATGTGTTGTTTCTACTAGGGAGAAAACAACAATCCTTTGTTCATAGAACAATCGTATTGTTTACTTTACACGTAATGCGTAATGCAATTATTTGTTGCTTGCAACTTAATACTAGAGGGGGTTCGGATGATAACCTGAAGGTGGATTATTAGTCATAGATGCAGTTGGATTACGGTCGATGTATAATGTTGTAATGCCCAATCAAATCTCATAGGAGTCAAGATGATTAGTATATGCATGTATGCTTTCTCGATGTTTGTCAATTTCCCCACTGTAATTTGTTCACCCAACATTTCATCTATCTTAAGGAGAACCACCACTAGTGAACTATGGACCCCGGTCCTTTCTTTTACCATCAATCTACAACTGTTTACTATTTTCTGTTTACTTTCTGCAAGCTTTTACTTTCTTCCACACAATACTTTTAATCCTTTGTTTTCAGTAAAACCGGTGAGATTAACAACCTCATTGTAAGTTGGGGGCAAAGTTATGTGGTTGTGTTGTGCAGGATTCCAAGTTGGCAACAACACCTTGGAGGTGTTTCCTTGCTCCTACTGGTTCGATAACCTTGGTTTCATAACTGAGGGAAAACTTGTTGTTGTGCTCATCATACCTTCCTCTTGGGGTTCCCCAACGAGCTCGATATATTTTGGGCCATCAAGCTATTTTTCTGGCGCTATTGCCGAGGAGTCAAGGACATCTTCACAAGGGGAGTCCCTCATAACCAATCTCTTTACTTTGTTTTATTGTTTTTGCTTAGTTTATTTCTGCTTTGTTTGCTTGTTTCTTTATCAAAAACACAAAAAAAATAGTTTTACTAAGTTTGCTTTCTTTATTAAAAACACAAAAAAATGACTACTATTGAAAACACTAAGTTGTGTGACTTCACCAGCACCAACAACAATGATTTCATGTGCACACCTATTGCTCCACCTGTTCTTGAAGCTACTTTCATTGAAATAAAACCTGCTTTACTCAATCTTGTTATGAGAGAACAATTTTCTGGTATTGGTAATGAAGATGCTGCTGCTCATATAAATAACTTTGTTGAACTTTGTGAGATGCAAAAGCATAGGGATATAGATGGAGATATTATTAAGCTTAACTTGTTTCCTTTCTCTTTGAGAGGAAAAGCTAAAGAATGGTTGCAATCCCTAACTAGAAATAGTATTGATTCTTGGACTAAATGCAAAGATGCTTTCATTGGAAAATACTATCCTCCTGCTAAGATTATATCTATGAGAAGTGAAATAATGAAATTTAAACAATCTGATAATGAACATGTTGCTCAAGCTTGGGAAAGAATGAAATCTTTGGTAAAGAATTGTCCCACTCATGGACTGACTGCTTGGATCATTATCCAAACCTTTTATGCAGGATTGAACTATTCTTCAAGAAATCTATTAGATTCTGCTGCTGGAGGTACCTTTATGACCATTAATTTGGGTGCTGCAACAAAGCTCCTGGATAATATGATGGTTAACTATTCTGAATGGCACACTGAAAGAGCTCCACAAGGTAAGAAGGTAAATTCTGTTGAAGAAACCTCCTCCTTGAGTGATAAAATTGATGTTATTATGTCTATGCTTGTTAATGGGAAAGCTCATATTGATCCAAATCATGTTCCCTTAGCCTCTTTGTTTGCTCAAGAAGAGCAAGTTGATGTGAACTTTATACTCCCTCCATCCCAAAATATAAGGCGCCTAAGGATTAGCCAAAAGTCAACATTTTTTAAGTTTGACCATGATTATACATAAAAATATAAAAATTTATAATACTAAATTAATATCAATAGATTCATATAAAGTATATTTTCTTAATATGTTCATTCAATATTGTAGATGCAGATATTTTTTTCCAAATATTTGGTCAAAGTTAGTAAGATTTCACTTTTGACCAATCCTTAGACGCCTTATATTTTGGGACGGAGGGAGTAAGAAATAACAATTTTGGTAACAATGCCTATAGGAATAATTTTGGTAATAATAATTATAGGTCATATCCTCCCAACAATGGTAATGCTTATGGAAATTCCTACAACAATAATAGGAGTGCTCCCTCTAAACTCGAAGATATGCTTAAAGATTTTATTAGTAAACAAACTGCTTTCAATAAAACTATTGAGGAAAAACTCTCTAATGCTGAAAGAAATGTAGCATCATTGGCTGAAGCACAATCTTCTTTGAATAAAATGGCTACTAAACCTGAAACTATTGATAATCCCTTTGTTGCTACTAATGCCATACAAGTTAGAATTGATGAAAATGTTAGATTGTTAGCTGAATTGCATGCTAAGTGAGAAAGATAAGATGAAATTGCTAGAAATATTAGTGTTTCTACTATTACCACCAATAGTGTTGAGGCTAGTAATAGCTCTACTACTTTAGATGATAAAGTTGATTTTGATCTTGATGGTTGCAACATCTCTGAAGTTATTAAGTTCCTACAAAAGCTTGCTAAAAGTCCTAATGCTAGTGCTATGAACATGGCCTTTACAAAACACATTACTGATGCTCTCATAAAGATTAAAGAAGAAAAGATGAAACATAAAGCTTCTATTCCTATAAAACAAGAAGATGGTTGGGAACCCATCATTAATATGAAAGTGAATGACTTTGATTTAAAAGCTTTGTGTGATCTTGATAGTAGTGTTTCTATTATGCCTAGAAGGATTTATGATATGCTTGATTTGCCTCCTCTTGAAGATTGTTATTTGAATGTCCCACTTGATGATAATGCTAAAAAGAAACTCATGGGGAGTATTAATGATGTTATTATTATGGTTAACAATGCCTATGTCCCTGTTGATTTCTATGTTTTGGATGTTGAATGCAATGCTTCTTGTCCTATTACTTTGGGAAGACCTTTTCTTAGAACTGTTGGTGCCATTATTGATATAAAAGAAGGCACCATTAAATATCAACTCCCACTCAAGAACGGTATAGAACACTTCCCTAAGAAGAGAGAGAAGATTTCTTTTGCCTCTCCTATGAAAACAAAATTTGCTCTTAATGCTTCTTCATTTGAGAACACTTGATGCTTTTCTTGCTTCTTATGCCTAACTTAAAGGCGTTAAAAAAGTACTTATTGGGAGATAACCCAAAAGTTTTAGATGAGTCTTGGAAGTTATTACTTCAGTAATAACCGCTCCTTGTCCTTTTTATTTGCTTTTTGTGCCAAGAGTAACCTCTAATGAGAGAGAAGTAATGCTTGGGAAAGTTGCTGTCCCGAAACAGATTTTTGTGCTTCACCGTAAAAATTCGTGTAAAATGTCTGTACGTCATTTTGAGGCGTGATTTTTTGTGCTTCTGCCCCAGGTTTTTATATAACTTTCGTTAGTTCCACACTTTGTGATTTTAGCAAGAGAAGGTCTTCGAAAAAATTAGGTTTTACCTGATGGTCTATTTTGACAGATTTCTGCCATTATTTGCATTTGCTTCTTGTTGGTTCCTTTTTGGGTTCTCTTTGGGGAATTGAGCTTTTCAAGGGAAGTGCTTCAGTAGCTTGTGTTTTAATGGTAGTTTTATTGGTGTTGAAACTGAACCTAAAGACTTATTATCTTGAGTGCACTAATGTTGCTAATAAAGATTGTGTGAAGTTTTGTATGAAGGAAAAATTTCAGGTGTATAGAGAGAATGATGTAATGAGATGAAGAATGGACTAAAGCTCAAGCTTGGGGATGCCACCTCGTGTCATCCCAAGAAATATTCAAGAGGTACAAGCGTCAAAGCTTGGGGATTCCCAAGTCATCCCCTTCTTCATCAATAAAAATCCCAGGTTTCTTCCAAACACTTCATTTTTATTTTTTCATGCACATTTGTGTTGTTCTTGGAGCGTCTTCGTTTTTGTTTTTGGTTTTCGTTTTATGGATCTCGACAGTGTGAAATAAAAGAGAACTTGTAAGATCATGGAGTTTGTATGTGTGTTAGAGAAACGCCTGGGACGCTAGCCTAAGCCATGCCTAATCATGGTGGAAACTTGCAGCATAACCATAATGAGCACTCTATGAAGAATCCTCAATAAAAACCTATGCAGATAGCAAATAAAAAGATCATCGAGATGCTCATTGTCTGCTTGCCTTGTAATTTTGATTATGGTATAGCTCCTGTATCATATGCAAGAGGTGCCCCGTTGGCGGTTCTCTATGATACATATGTACTTACAATGACAAGAGCTTACTTGTGACTGAAGTTGAGTAGCTTTAGGTTTGGTACTCGTAAGTAAGGGGCATGAGATTTCAACTTATAACTTGCCAAGCATATCCTCTTAGTTGTGTCACTTTAACCTTAATCACCTAAAGATGCTTATGATAGGTGCAATGAGAGTTGAAAGCTAATAAGTACCATAATTTTTGGAATCTCTTTTTGAAACTTGAATCCCTACTTCCTTCTATGAAGGCCTTTCTTTTACTTTTATGTTGAGTCTCCACCTTCTATCTTTATGCACCTATTTTGAGAGCATAGTGGACATTCTTAGTTCTATGTGCATTGTCCCAAGACTTGTTGATTGATGCATAACTTTGATATTGCTTTTTCTTAAACTATTTGTATCTAGTCACCCTTATGAACTTTGAAGGTGTCCTATGCATTTATGTTTGCTACTCTATGAGGGACAAGCTGAATGCCACTTTGCTATATTTTCTTTATGTGAAACAAACAAACGTCTTGCAAAGCATTGTTACTCATGAATCTTTTGTTTGTGCATTTTCATGTTAAACATAGTTGCTATGTCTTATTGTTATAATGTTATCTTTCATGCTATGTTGAAGTACTATGATCCCAGCTATCAATGTTTTACAAATACTTTGATCAAGTTTATGATGGTGCATGTCACCTCAAAAATTATTCTTTCTTTGTAGCACTTACCTACTCGAGGACGAGCAGGAGTTAAGCTTGGGGATGTTGATACGTTGCTAACATATCCATAATTTTTGATGTTCCATGCTTGGTTTTTATCTACTTTCTTATGTTTTGTCCACACTTTGGAGTACTTTTTATATACTTTCTTGTACTAACCTATTAACAAGATGCCACAGTGCCAGCTGCCCATTTTCTGCTGTTTTTGGTTCCAGGAAAGTTAGAAAATGAATATTCTCGGAATTGGACGGGACAAAAGCCAAAGTCAGTTTTTCATCGAGGGGGACACGGAGCTAGAATATGAGACGGAGAGGGGCCAGGGGCCGCCCACACCACCTGGCCGCACGACCAGGCCTGACACGCGCAGGGGGTGGTGTGGCCACCTAGGGCACCCCCTCGGCCTCCCCTTTCGCCTATAAGATGCCTCCAATACAGAAACCCTAAGTACCCGATCAAAATTCCACGAAAGAGTATGTAGCCGCCGTCATCTCCATCCCTAGATCGGGAGGGATCTGAAGCTCTTCCCGACACCCTGCCGGAGGGGAGAATTCACCCTAGAGGCCTTCTTCTTCACCATGCAAGCCTCTAGTATGATGCGTGAGTAGTTCATCCTTGGACTACGGGTCCATGTAGTAGCTAGATGGTTGGTTCCTCTCCTTTGTGCTACCATGTTTAGATCTTGTGAGATCCGTTCATGATCAAGATCATCTATTTGTAATCCTACATGTTGTGTTTGCGTGGATCCAATGGATATTGAGATGCTATTTCAGATTGATTATTGATTCTATCATGTCTTTGTTATTTGTGATCTTGCATGGTCTCCGTTGTTAGTATATATCTTGGTCGAGTAGATGCTAGCAAATCTAAGAGGGAGTATTTATGCTCGATAGTGGGTCCATGCCTCTAGTAATCAGGGGAAGTGACAGAAATCTCTAAGGTACTAGATGTGATGTTGCTACTAGGGAGAAAATAGCAATTCTTTGTTCATAGAACAATCGTATTGTTTACTTTACACGCAATGAATAATGCAATTATCTGTTGCTTGTAACTTAATACTGGAGGGGGTTCAGATGATAACCTGAAGGTGGATTATTAGTCATAGATGAAGTTGGATTACGGTCTATGTATAATGTTGTAATGCCCAATCAAATCTCATAGGAGTCAAGATGATTAGTATATGCATGTATGCTTTCTCGATGTTTGTCAATTTCCCCGCTGTAATTTGTTCACCCAACATGTCATCTATCTTAAGGAGAATCACCACTTGTGAACTATGGACCCTAGTCCTTTCTTTTACCATCAATCTACAATTGTTTACTGTTTTCTGTTTACTTTCTGCAAGCTTTTACTTTCTTCCACACTATATGTTTAATCCTTTGTTTTCAGCAAAACCGGTGAGATTGACAACCTCACTGTAAGTTGGGGGCAAAGTTCCGTGGTTGTGTTGTGCAGGATTGCAAGTTGGTACAACACCTTGGAGGTGTTTCCTTGCTCCTACTGGTTCGATAACCTTGGTTTGATAACTGAGGGAAAACTACTAGAAATTAAGGTGCTCCTTTTATTAGAGCACCGGAGCAAAGCATTAACACTCCATGAACACACGGGATCCTCACATCAAAGCCATTCCCTTCCGGTTATCCCGATTTCTATCACTTCGGGGCCATAGGTTTCGGTCAACAATGTGTGTATACAACTTGCAGATAAGACCAAAAACAATACTATCATAATGAATCAATAACATGTTCAGATCTGAAATCATGGCACTCGGGCCCTAGTGACAAGCATTAAGCACAACAAGTCGCAACAAAGTCATAAAGCACTAATAAAAGATACTAGGCACCATGCCCTAACAATCTGATGCCATTACATGAACGATCTCATCCAATCCCTACCATCCCCATAGCCTACAACAGGGGATTACTCACTCATAGATGGGGGAAACGTGGATGGTTGATGGAGAAGCGATGGTGATGATGATGGCGATGATCTCCTCCAAATCCCCGTCCCGGCAGGGTGCCAGAACGGAGTTTCTGGTGCTGTTTCGTGGAATCTGGTGGTGGCGGCGGAGCGGAACTCCTTCTGAAAAACGTCGACCCCCCCGGAGTTTTTAGGTCAGAAGGCTTCTTATAGGCGAAGAGAGAGAGAGAGATCGAGGGGGTGCCTAGGGCCACCACACCATGCCCTGGTGCGGCCAGGCCCAGCCCGCGCCTGGGGGGGTGTGGCCAGCCCCTGGCCCTCCTCCGTCTCGTATTATGGCTCCTGGAGTCTTCTAGAAAAATAGGCACTTTGGCTTTTGTCCCGTCCAATTCCGAGAATATTCATTTTCTGACTTTACTGGAACAAAAAACAGCAGAAAACAGGCAGCTGACACTGTGGCTCTTGTTAATAGGTTAGTCCAAGAAATCATATGAAAAGTACTCCAAAGTGTGGACAAAACACAAGAAAGTGGATAAAACCAAGCATGGAGCATCAAAAATTATAGATAGATTTGCAATGTGTCAAGATGCTATTTCAGATTGATTATTGATTCTATCATGTCTTTGTTATTTGTGATCTTGCATGCTTTCCGTTGTTAGTATCTATCTTGGCCAAGTAGATGCTAGCAACTCCAAGAGTTAGTATTTATGCTCGATAGTGGGTTCATGCCTCTGGTAATCTGGGGAAGTGACAGAAATCTCTAAGGTACTAGATGTGCTGTTGCTACTAGGGAGAAAACAACAATCCTTTGTTCATAGAACAATCGTATTGTTTACTTTACACGCAGTTCGTAAAGCAATAATCTGTTGCTTGCAACTTAATACTGGAGGGGGTTCGGAT
Organism: Avena sativa; assembly: GCA_916181665.1. Classification (NCBI taxonomy): domain Eukaryota; kingdom Viridiplantae; phylum Streptophyta; class Magnoliopsida; order Poales; family Poaceae; genus Avena; species Avena sativa. The sequence goes on from OV702288.1 coordinate 631,984,616, forward strand.
GATAACCTGAAGGTGGATTATTAGTCATAGATGCAGTTGGATGGAGGTCTATGTATTATGTTGTAATGCCCAATCAAGTCTCAAAGGAGTCAAGATGATTAGTATATGCATGTATTGCTTTCTCGGTTTTGTCAATTGCCCCGCTGTAATTTGTTCACCCAACATGTTATCTATCTTAAGGAGAGCCACCTCTAGTGAACTATGGATCCCGGTCCTTTTCTTTACATACAATCTACAACTGTTTACTTCTTTGTGTTTACTTTCTGCAAACTTTTACTTCTTTCCATTCGATACGTTTAATCCTTTGTTTTCCGCAAAACACGGTGAGATTGACAACCTCATCGCAAGTTGGGGACAAAGTTTTGTGGTTGTGTTGTGCAGGTCTCCACGTTGCTACTAGCACCGGTAGTGCGCCCTGCCAAAGCTCAGCTAGTAACACCTTTGGGGTGTTTCCTTGCTCCTACTGGTTCGATAACCTTGGTTTCATAACTGAGGGAAAACTTGTTGATGTGCTCATCATACCTTCCTCTTGGGGTTCCCCAACAAGCTCGATATATTTTGGGCCATCAGAGAGCCAGAGATCTATTAAAGCACTTGAGTAGCAAGTTAGATCTACTTGATTACAAAGCTCATGATCACAATATGATCATGCATGGAGAGAGAGATGAACACATAGCTACCGGTAGAATCCTTAGCCTCGAGAGAGAACTACTCCCTCCTCATTATGGGAATCAGTAACGGCGATGGAGATGGTGGTGGAGATCGATGGAGACGGCTCCGGGGGCACTTTCCCATCCTGGCAGGGTGCCAGAACAGAGACTTTTTGTCCCCCGAATCTCCCCTTTGGTGGCGGCGGTGCTGCGGAACTTTTCGTGGCTGGAGGCTAGATTATTTAGGGTTTTATCATCGGGAGGCTTATTATAGGCAAAGAGGCGATGTCAGAGGGTGGACCAGGGGCCCACACCACCGGGTGGCGCGACCAGGGGGACCCGTGCCACCACATGGTGTGGCCATCCCCTGGCCCATCTCCGTCTCGTATTCTGGCTCTTTGAATCTTCCGGTAAAATATCGACTTTGGCTTTTGTCCGGTCCAATTCCGAGAATATTCATTTTCTGGCTTTTTTGGAACCAAAAATAGAAGAAAATAGGCAACTGGCACTGTGGCATCTTGTTAATAGGTTAGTTCTAGAAAATGTGTAAAAGTACTCCAAAGTGTGGACAAAACATAAGAAAGTAGATATAAAACAAGCATGTAACATCAAAAATTATAGATACGTTTACAACGTATCACACCTCCATAGAAAAAAAATCCGACACCCACCCAGCCACTGAACTCCCCCGATTGGCAAGCATCATGGCCAGTGACAGTACTGGCGACCACCCTAAACTCCCTCGAGACACTGACACCTTCACCACCCTCCCACCCAACTTCTAGTCGCTCACCGTTCCTTGGGAGTGTCAGAATCGAGTTGTAGCTTTGCCCACGCCGTCGAGTCGATCTATTCCAAATCACCATCGCCACCATTGCGATTCAGTCGGTCGTCATTGCTCCTCGCCCACCACATATGCCGTGTGGAATCTCACACGTTCTCATCACCCACTACAGATCTTGCGTGGCCTAGGGTTGGCTCCGCTTGCCGTTGGATTACTGGTACCGTCGCTTGCAACCGGTCTGATCTCTGCAGGGGATCTCTGGCTGGAGTTGAAACTTGCAAAATCAGATTCCACTGAAGTAGAGAGTAAACATGGTAGGAATCAACCACTTTATTTGCTGATTGTGTCAACCTAGCATCGAATATAGCACGATTTCATTTAACAATGTCCAAGGGAAGCAAACGAGGTTTCTCATGAGCTAGCTATAGGTAGTTTCCTTAATATATTTTTTGGGTGTTGATGACCCACAAGTATAGGGGATCACAACAGTCTTCCAGGGAAGTAAAACCCAATTTATTGATTTGACACAAGGGGAGCCAAAGAATATTTATAATCCTTAACAACTGAGTTGTCAATTCAGCTGCACCTGGAAACAATCTTGCTCGCAGTAGTTTATCAGTAGTAACAGTTTTGTAGCAGCAATAGCAAAGTGATAGCAGTAGTAAAAGTAAATATAGTAGTAATAATTGCAGTAAACAGTAGGATTAAAGCACGATAGGCATAGGGATGGATGGACGGGCGTTGCATGGACAACACAATTCATGTAACAATCAAGATATAGGGCATTTGCAGATAAATAAGATAAAGCATCCAAGTACTAAATAATCATAGGCATGTGTTCCATATATAGTCATACGTGCTCGCAATGAGAACTTGCACAAGATCTTTTGTCCTGCCAGCCCGTTGCAACAGGGCCTCAAGGGAATCTACTGGCAATTAAGGTGCTCCTTTTAATAGAGCACCGGAGCAAAGCATTAACACTTCGTGAACACACATGATCCTCACATCATAGCCATCCCCTCCAGTTATCCCGATTTCTATCACTTCGGGGCCTCGGGTTCCGGACAATAATGTGTGTATACAACTTACAGGTAAGATCATAAACAATACTATCATCATGAATCAATAACATGTTCATATCTGAAATCATGGGACTCGGGCCCTAGTGACAAGCATTAAGCATAACAAGTTGCAACAAAGTCAAAAAGCACTAACAATACATACTAGGCACCATGCCCTAACAATCTGATGCCATTACATAAACGATCTCAAAGTTGTATATTTGATTCCGATCTTTATGAATCTCACTAGGAGGATAAAACTTTGAATAAAAGAGAGGTACTATTTCCTCCCATTCAAGAGCTTGACCATTCTTCAGCAGGTTATACCATTCTTCGGCTCTTCCTTTCAGTGATAATGAGAATAACTTCTTCTTGACTTGATCTGTCGTACTACCTGCACACTTGAATAACCCGCATAATTCGTGTATAAAGAGCAAATGATCACCGGGATGGACAATTCCATCCCCAACATAGTAGTTATCCATAACACGATCAATAATTCTTGTAGGTATTTTAAAAGTATCATTCTCAGCAGGTGGTGGTTCACCTACTACCTTAGTAGTGGTAGTAGCATTACGAAATAAGAAACTCACTGAATTATCCATATTGAAAATAAAGCAACTAACAGAAATAAACAATACTCACAGTAGAAATTTCCTTTACCAGTTCCACTCTCCAATAGCTCTTCACTCCTCGGCAACGGCGCCAGAAAATAGTCTTGATGACCCATAAGTATAGGGGGTGTATCGCAGTATTTTCGATAAGTAAGAGTGTCGAACCCAACGAGGAGCAGAAGGTGCTGGCTAGTGGTATGAATCAGGAATTCTCTGCAAATACTTAGCAAACGGATTTTTAGGGTTTTTTGATAATGCAAGTAAATAAAGTACGAGTAAATAAAAGACCCTGACATCCCTTGTGCAATGGTTTCCTAATGGGGGTTCAGGTTTCTGTCACTCCGGCAACTCCTACGATTAGTAGCCAAATACACAATGCATTCCCCTAGGCCCATATAGGTGAAGTGTCATGTAGTCGACGTTCACATGACACCACTAGAAGAAGTACACCACAACTTAAATATCAAACTATTGAATCTTTCTCAACACAATTCCACTACTAACAACATGACTTCTCCCATGTCCTCAAGAACAAAACGAACTACTCACAAGACATCATATGGATCATGATCAGAGATGGAATAATGATATATAACAATCTGAACATAAACAATAATTCCACGGTTCACTCAATAGCATCAACTATAAAGAGTAATCAACACCGGGAAAGTTTCCCCTAAGAACTATGCAAGATTCAACCCAATTGTTACAGCAATATGGAGATGGTGATGAGGGTGCTGGTGGAGATGATGGTGGTGGTGATGATGATGATGATCCTGATGAAGTCCGGCTTGATGGGGGTGTTGATGGCGACGATCTCCCCTCTCCGGGAAGGAATTCTCCCGGCAGAATTCTATCTGCCGGAGAGATCTTTCTCTCTCGGTGTTTTCCGCCCCACAGAGGCGGTGGAATCTTTCTGTGGTTGCTCCCCGAGTCTTAGGGTTTCGGGAGGATAATATACGCTAGAGGGGAGAGCCAGGGGTGGACCAGGGTGGCCATACCACCTGGTGGCGCGGCCTAGGCTGGCCCGTGCCAGGGGGTGGTGTGGGCCCCCTGTGGCCCATCTCAGCCTCCCCTTCTGGCTTCCTTCGTCTTTTGGAAAAATAGGATTTTCCATGTATTTTCCTAGATTTTCCGATCTTCGCGAATTTTGCCTCCAAACAGCACCTTTTCCATTAGAATCCTGACTGCAGCGGTCCATGCTCCAAAAGTCATCAACCATGCAAAAACAGATGAAATAACATAAGTATCATCTCTTAATATGAAATATATCAATGAATAACAGTAAGTTATGATATAGAATAGTGATGCAAAATGGACGTATCAACTCCCCCAAGCTTAGACTTCGCTTGTCCCCAAGCGAAAACTGAACTCAATAAACATGACCTCAGGTTTATGGAGTGAAGAGTCGATAAAAGAATACGGATAAGAAGCATCACATTCATCAATACATAAATCATAATAGAAGACAACTCACTATTATATAACTTAACTTGCAATAAGGAAAGGAAACACAACAAAGATACATAAAGTGAACCATAATTGTTAATGGCAAACTTAGCTCTTGGTCGAAGAATAGTTGACAATTTTCTGGAGTTCACAAATAACTGATTTTCAATGAGAGCTTTCAAAGTAGTAAACACCAAGATAAGAGCAATGTGCAAAACAAGGAACATAAGAAACATGATTGAATAGATCATCATATGAATGAATGAAACACAACAACTCAAAAAACTTGCTGAAATAGAAAGGAATAGGTTTACTGACTCAACTAAAAAGTAAAAGAAAGGCCGTTCGCAGAGGGAAGCAGGGATTTCAAGTTTCATAAAGAGCTCCCAAAAATTATGATACTTATTAGCTTTCAGCTCTAGATGGCCCAAAATATATCGAGCTCGTTGGGGAACCCCAAGAGGAAGGTATAATGAGCATAGCAGTAAGTTTTCCCTCAGTAGGAAACCAAGGTTATCAATCTAGTAGGAGCAAGGAAACACCCCAAAGGTGTAGCTAGCTGAACGTTAGCATGGCGCACTACCGGTGCCAGCAGCAACGTGGAGACCTGCACAACACAACGACAGAACTCTGTCCCCAACTTGCGATGAGGTTGTCAATCTCACCGGTTTTGCTGAAAACAAAGGATTAAACGTATCGAATGGAAGGAGTAATAGTTTGCAAAAAGTAAACACAAAGCAGTAAATAGTTTGTAGATTGTATGTAAAAGAAAGGACCGGTATCCATAGTTCACTAGAGGTGGCTCTCCTTAAGATAGATAACATGCTGGGTGAACAAATTACAGCGGGGCAATTGACAAACATCGAGAAAGCAATACATGCATATACTAATCATCTTGACTCCTTTGGAACTTGATTGGGCATTACAACATTATACATAGACCGCCATCCAACTGCATCTATGACTAATAATCCACCTTCAGGTTATCATCCGAACCCCCTCCAGTATTAAGTTGTAAGCAACATATTATTGCTTTACGAATTGTGTGTAAAGTAAACAATACGATTGTTCTATGAACAAAGGATTGTTGTTTTCTCCCTAGTAGCAACAGCACATCTAGTACCTTAGAGATTTCTGTCACTTCCCTAGATTACCAGAGGCATGAACCCACTATCGAGCATAAATACTAACTCTTGGAGTTGCTAGCATCTACTTGGCCAAGATAGCTACTAACAATGGAGAGCATGCAAGATCACAAATAACAAAGATATGACAGAATCAATAATCAATCAGAAATAGCATCTCAATATCCATCAGATCCCCACAAACGACAACATGCAGAATTACAAATAGATGATCTTGATCATGAACGGAGCTCACAAGATCTAGACATGAAAGCACAAAGGAGGAGAATCAGCCATCTAGCTACTACATGGACCCGTAGTCCAGACATGGACTACTCACGCATCACACCGGAGGCTTGCATGATGATGAAGAAGGCCTCCAGGGTGAATTCTCCTCTCCGGCAGGGTGCCGGGAAGAGCTTTAGATCCCTCCCGATCTAGGGATGGAGATGACGGCGGCTACAGACTCTTTCGTGGATTTTTGATCGGGTACTTAGGGTTTTGGTCCCTAGGGCAATATATAGGCGGAAGGAGAGGCCGAGGGGGTGCTGGGGTTGGCCAGACCACCCCTTGGCACGGGCCAGGCCTGGACGCGCAGCCAGGTGGTGTGGACGGCCCCCAGCCCTTCTCCGTCTCGTATTATGGCATCAGATGTCTTCCGGAAAAATAGGCACTTTGGCTTTTGTCCCGTCCAATTCCGAGAATATTCATTTTATGACTTTCCTAGAACCAAAAACAGTAGAAAATAGGCAGCTGGCACTATGGCTCTTGTTAATAGGTTAGTACAAGAAATCATAAGAATAGTACTCCAAAGGGTGGACAAAACACAAGAAAGTAGATAAAACCAAGCATGGAACATCAAAAATTATAGATACATTTGCAATGTATCAACATCCACAAGCTTAACTCCTGCTCGTCCTCGAGTAGGTAAGTGATAAAAAGAAAGAATAATTTTTGAGGTGACATGCACCATCAAAGACTTGATCAAAGTATTTGTAAAACATTCAAAGCTGGGATCAAAGTACTTCAATCATAACATGAAAGACAAGGTTCTAGCAATAAGACAAAGAAACTATGATGCAACATGAAAAGGCACAAACAAAAGATTCATGAATAACAATGCTTTGCAAGACGTTTGTTTGTTTCACATAAAGAAAACATAGCATAATAGTATTCAGCTTGTCCCTCATAGAGTAGCAAATATAAATGCACAGGACACCTTCAAAGTTCATAATAGTGACTAGATACAAATAGTTTAAAACAAGCAATATCAAATTATGCAACAATCAACTAGTCTTGGGATAATGCACATAGAACTAAGAATGGCCACTATGCTCTCAGAGTAGGTGCATAAAGATAGAAGGTGGAGACTCAATATAATGGTGGAAGAAAGGCCTTCATAGAAGGAAGTAGAGATTCAAGTTTCGTAAAGAGAGCTTCCAAAAATTATGATACTTAATAGCTTTCAGCTCTCATTGCTCCTATCATAAGCATCTTGAAGTGATTAAGGTTAAAGTGAACAAACTATGGTGTACCTGCTTGACGAAGTATAAGTTAGAAACCTCATGTCCCTTGAATACGAGGTCCGCTCCTCATGCTACTCAAGTTTAGTCACCGGTAAGTTCTTGTCATCATAAGTACATGTGTATCATAGAGAACCGCCAACGGGGTACCCCTTGCCCGATGATACGGAAGAATCCCCATATCAAAATGACAAGGCAAGCAGACAACAAGCATCTCAGCAATCTTCTTATTTACCATGGGAATATGGTGCTTTTTTCTCTCTTTCCTCTTTTCATAATCTTTTTTTCTTTTTCTCTTTTTTCTCAATATAGGACTCTTTTTTTTATAAGAAGAATGCTTCATAGACAGCTCATTATGGTTACGCTGCAGGTTTCGACCATGTTAGCATGGATTAGACCAGTGGCCCATGCGTTTCTCTAACACATATACATAACTCCATGGACTTACAAGCTCCCCTTTCATTTCACACCGACAACATCCATATATAAAAGAGCATGATATCAACTAGGTACAAGTACCAAGTGCAATTTTGAAAGCGTTCCCCATGACAGCATGGTTCTGCTAGTTCCCAACAAATAAGTGCAAGCATATACAACATAGACGACACAATGGTTCTAGTTTATTAAGGGCAAGAAAAGTAAAATGTGCCATCAAGTTCGTGAGAGCTTTAATCACTAGTTTTCTCATAACAAGTTTAATTTGGAAGATAAACAAAAGCATGAATATACTTGGAATAGCATAAGCTAATAGGTAGGTATGGTGGAGTCTTTGGAATAACTTGGTTTAGGGAGTTGGATGCATGAGTGAACTCATACTTGGTTGTGGAGGCTAGCAAAAGACTGGGAGCGACAAACTAAGAGAGCAATAATGGCCATAATCATGCAGAGCGACAAACTTCATTGATCAAAGCATAAAGTGATACTACAAGTTGAAAACTAAAGGATCATAAAGGCTATGGTGACTTGAGATAGTCATAACATGGTGTGAGCATGCGCCAAGTCAACTCAAATAAAGCATCAAAGGAGAATACCACAATACTATGCTTTAATATGCTAAAACAACGCATGATTCATCCAAGGCACATTAAGCAATCTCAATTGTTTATAACAAGTCATGCTACAGCAAAGAATACTAAGCATAAAGCCCCCAAGCATGGCATGACAAAGCATAGACCATAGTCAAAAACAAGCTCTCTTTAACACTTAAGCATGAACTTTCCTACTCTTTTCCAAACCAAACCAAACTATTTGAAAACCAATGTATGAAAGAGGGGGTCCAAAAAATTTATTCAGCAAACTAAGCAAACGAAAAACCAAAACAAAAACAAAAAAGAAGACGCTCCAAGAACAACACAACTGTGCATGAAACCATAAAAATGAAGCGTTTGGAAGAAACCTAGGATTTTTAATGATGAAGAGGGGGATGCCTTGGGCATCCCCAAGCTTTGACGCTTGTACTTCTTGTATATTTCTTGGGGTGACACGCGTGTCATCCCCAAGCTTGAGATTTAGTCCATCCTTCATCTCATTACTCATTCCTTCCATACACCTAAAATTTTTCCTTCATACAAAACTTCACACAATCTTTATTAGCAACATTAGTGCACTCAAGATAATAGGTCTTTAGGTTCAGTTATAACACCAAGAAAACTTCCATTAGAACACTAGCTACTTAAGCACTTCCCTCAAAAAGCTCAATTCCCCAAAAGAACTCAAAAAGGAACCAACAAGAAGCAAATGCAGAAAATGGCAGAAATCTGTCAAAACAGACCAGCAGGTAAATACGAATTTTTTCGAAGACCTTCTGTTGCTCAACTCAAAAAGTGTTTAACTAATGAAAGTTAGATAACAACCTGGGGAAGAAGCAAAAAAATTCACGCCTCAAAAATACGTTCAGAGATTTTACACAATTTTTTACGGTCAAGCACAGAAATCTGTTTCGGGACAGCAACTGTCCCAATCATTACTTCTCTCTCATTAGAGGTTACTCTTGGCACAAAAAGCAAATAAAAAGGATAAGGAGCGGGTATTACTGAAGTAATAACTTCCAAGACTCATCTAAAACTTTTGGGTTATCTCCCAATAAGTACTTTTATTTAACGCCTTTAAGTTAGGCATAAGAAGCAAGAAATAATCAAGTGTTCTCAAATAAAGAAGCATTAAAACCAAATTTTGTTTTCATAGGAGAAGCAAAAGAAGACTTCTCTCTCTTCTTAGGGAAGTGTTCTATACCTTTCTTGAGTGGGAGTTTATATTTAATGGTGCCTTCTTTCATATCAATAATGGCACCAATAGTTCTAAGAAAAGGTCTTCCCAAAGTAATAGGACAAGAAGCATTGCATTCAACATCCAAAACATAGAAATCAACAGGGACATAGGCATTGTTAACCATAATAATAACATCATTAATACTCCCCATGAGTTTCTTTTTAGCATTATCATCAAGTGGGACATTCAAATAGTAATCTTCCAACAGTGGCAAATCAAGCATATCATAAATCCTTTTGGACATAATAGAAACACTACTATCAAGATCACATAAAGCTTTGAAATCAAAATCATTCACTTTCATATTAATGATGGGTTCCCAGCCATCTTCTTGTTTTATAGGAATATAAGCTTTATGTTTCATCTTTTCTTCTTTAATCTTTATGATAGCATCAGTAATGTGTTTTGTAAAGGCCATGTTTATAGCACTAGCATTAGGACTTTTAGCAAGCTTTTGTAGGAACTTAATAACTTCAGAGATGTTGCAACCATCAAGATCAAAATTAAATTTATCATTTAGAGTACTAGAACTATTACTAGTCTCAACACTAGTGGTGGTGATAGTAGAAACACTAATATTTCTAGCAATTTCATCTTATCTTTCCCACTTAGCATGCAATTCAGCTAATAGTCTAACATTTTCATCAATCCTTACTTGTATAGCATTAGTGGTTGCAAAGGGATTATCATTAGTTTCAGGTTTAGCAACCATTTTATTCAAAGAAGATTGAGCTTCAGCCAAAGATGCTTTATTTCTTTCAGCATTAGAGAGTTTTTCCTCAATAGTTTTATTGAAAGCAGTTTGTTTACTAATAAAGTCTTTAAGCATAACTTCAAGTTTAGAGGGAGCACTTCTATTATTGTTGTAAGAATTTCCATAAGCATTACCATTGTTGGGAGGATATGACTTATAATTGTTGTTACCAAAATTATTCCTGTAGGCATTGTTGCTAAAATTGTTATTTCTTATAAAGTTCACATCAACTTGCTCTTCTTGAGCAACCAAAGAAGCTAAAGGAACATTATTTGGATCAATATGGGCTTTCCCATTAATAAGCATAGACATAATAATATCAATCTTATCACTCAAGGAGGAGGTTTCCTCAACAGAATTTACCTTCTTACCTTGTGAAGCTCTTTCAGTATGCCATTCAGAATAGTTAACCATCATATTATCCAGAAGCTTTGTTGCAGCACCCAAAATAATGGTCATAAAGGTACCTCCAGCAGCAGAGTCCAATAGGTTCCTTGAGGAATAGTTCAATCATGCATAAAAGGTTTGGATGATCATCCAAGCAGTCAGTCCATGAGTGGGACAATTCTTAACCAAAGATTTCTTTCTTTCCCAAGCTTGAGCAACATGTTCATTATCAGATTGTTTAAACTTCATTATTTCACTTCTCATAGATATAATCTTAGCAGGAGGATAGTATTTTCCAATGAAAGCATCTTTGCATTTAGTCCAAGAATCAATACTATTCCTAGTTAAGGAACTCAACCATTCTTTAGCTTTTCCTCTCAAAGAGAAAGGAAACAATTTCAGCATAATAATATCACCATCTATATCCCTATGCTTTTGCATCTCACAAGTTCAACAAAGCTATTTAGATGGGCAGCAGCATCTTCATTACCAATACTAGAAAATTGTTCTCTCATAACAAGATTGAGTAAAGCAGGTTTTATCTCAAAGAAGGTAGCTTCAGGAACATGTGGAGCAATAGGTGTGCTCATAAAATCATTGTTGTTGGTGCTAGTGAAGTCACACAACTTAGTATTTTCAAGAGTAGTCATTTTTTTGTGTTTTCAATAAAGAAAGCAAACTTGTAAAACTAATTTTTTGTGTTTTTTTGATAAAGAAACAAGCAAACAAAGCAAAAAAAAACTAAGCAAAACAAAAATAACAAAGTAAAGAGATTGGTTATGAGGGACTACCCTTGTGAAGATGTCCTTGACTCCCCGGCAACAGCGCCAGAAAAAGTACTTGATGGCCTAAAATATATTGAGCTCGTTGGGGAACCCCAAGAGGAAGGTATGATGAGCACAGCAGTAAGTTTTCCCTCAGTAAGAAACCAAGGTTATCAATCCAGTAGGAGCAAGGAAACACCCCAAAGGTGTAGCTAGCTGAACGTTGGCAGGGCGCACTACCGGTGCCAGCAGCAACGTGGAGACCTGCACAATACAACCACAGAACTCTGTCCCCAACTTGCGATGAGGTTGTCAATCTCACCGGTTTTGCTGAAAACAAAGGATTAAACGTATCGAATGGAAGGAAGTAATAGTTTGCAGAAAGTAAACACAAAGCAGTAAACAGTTTGTAGATCGTATGTAAAAGAAAGGACCGGGATCCATAGTTCACTAGAGGTGGCTCTCCTTAAGATAGATAACATGCTGGGTGAACAAATTACAACGGGGCAATTGACAAACATCGAGAAAGCAATACATGCATATACTAATCATCTTGACTCCTTTGGAACTTGATTGGGCATTACAACATTATACATAGACCGCCATCCAACTGCATCTATGACTAATAATCCACCTTCAGGTTATCATCCGAACCCCCTCCAGTATTAAGTTGCAAGCAACAGATTATTGCTTCATGAATTGCGTGTAGTGTAAACAATACGATTGTTCTATGAACAAAGGATTGTTGTTTTCTCCCTAGTAGCAACAGCACATCTAGTACCTTAGAGTTTTCTGTCACTTCCCCAGATTACTAGAGGCATGAACCAACTATCGAGCATAAATACTAACTCTTGGAGTTGCTAGCATCTACTTGGCCAAGATAGCTACTAACAACGGAAAGCATGAAAGATCACAAATAACAAAGACATGATAGAATCAATAATCAATCTAAAATAGCATCTCAATATCCATCAGATCCCCGCAAACACAACATGCAGAATTACAAATAGATGATCTTGATCATGAACGGAGCTCACAAGATCTAGACATGAAAGCACAAAAGAGGAGAACTAGCCATCTAGCTACTACATGGACCCGTAGTCCAGAGATGAAGTACTCACGCATCACACCGGAGGCTTGCATGATGATGAAGAAGGCCTCCAGGTTGAATTCCTCTCTCCGGCAGGGTGCCGGGAAGATCTTCAGATCCCTCCCGATCTAGGGATGGAGATGACGGTGGCTACAGACTCTTTCGTGGATTTTTGATCGGGTACTTAGGGTTTTGGTCCCGAGGGCAATATATAGGCGGAAGGAGAGGTCGAGGGGGTGCTAGGGTCGGCCAGACCACCCCCTGGCGCGGGCCAGGCCTGGCCGCGTGGCCAGGTGGTGTGGCCGGCCCCCAGCCATTCTACGTCTCGTATTCTGGCATCAGATGTCTTCCAGAAAAATAGGCACTTTGGCTTTTGTCCCGTCCAATTCAGAGAATATTCATTTTCTGACTTTCCTGGAACCAAAAACAGCAGAAAAGAGGCAGTTGGCACTGTGGCTCTTGTTAATAGGTTAGTCCAAGAAATCATAAGAAAAGTACTCCAAAGGGTGGACAAAACACAAGAAAGTAGATAAAACCAAGCATGGATCATCAAAAATTATAGATACATTTGCAATGTATCAGCTCTCATTGCCCCTATCATAGGCATCTTTAGGTGATTAAGGTTAAAGTTATCAAATACGAGGATATGCTTAACAAGTTGTAAGTTGAAAATCTCATGTCCCTTGAATACGAGGGCCGCTCCTCATGCTATTCAAGTTTAGTCATCGGTAAGTTCTTGTCATAGTAAGCACATGTGTATCATGGAGAACCGCCAACGGGGTACCCCTTGCCCGATGATACGGAAGAATCCCCATATCAAAATGACAAGGCAAGCAGACAACGAGCATCTTAGCAATCTTCTTATTTACCATGGGAATATATTGCTTTTTTCTCTCTTTCCTCTTTTCTCATTTTTTTTCTCCTTTTCTCAATCTCTACCTCTTTTTATAAGAAGAATGCTTCATAGATGCTTGTTATGGTGATGCTACAGGTTTCCACCATGACAGCATGGATTAGACCGGCGGCCCAGGCGTTTCTCTAACACACATGCATAACTCCATGGACTTACAAGCTCCCCTTTCATTTCACACCGACGACATCCATAGACAAAAGAACATGATATTAACTAGGTACAAAGTACTAGTGCAATGTTGAAAGTGTTCCCCATGACAGCATGGTTCTGCTAATTTACAACTCACAAATCGCAAGCATATACGCAACATAGATGGGCACAATGGTTCAAGTTTATTAAATGCAAGAAAGTAAAGTGTGCCATCAAGTTCATGAGAGCTTTAATCACTAATTTTCACATAACAAGTTTAATTTGGAAGGTAGATAAAAACAAGAATTTACTTGGAATAGCAATAGTGCTAATAGGTAGGTATGGTCGACACAAATGGCATAGGTTTTGGTTTAAGGATTGGATGCACGAGAAGAATTCCTCTCAGTACAGGTTTTTGGCTAGCAAGGTTGGGTAGCAAGTATAAGAGTTAAAGGAAAGAAACAAACATACAAGCGATAAAAACAAACATGCAATCTTCCTTGGAAGCACAAAAGATCTTAACTAGAGAATACTAAACTTATGAGCAAATCAAGAAAGAAAGATGATGAAATTATATTTCTTTAAGAGTACTTCTATCTTTTCATTAAATTCTCAAAAATAGTGTTGCTACTGACCGAGCTAGGTTTGCCAAAACCAACTAAATTAACTCAATGATCCCAAAGTGATACCAATACTAACAACAAGATCAATCATATAACCATGAATTGAAAACTAATATAAGATATGCAAAAGAGTAAATGATAGAACTTCTCATTAATATTCCATAACGGCAACTCACAACAAGGGATACATATCTAACGAGAGAGGGGACACTTCCATAATGCAAACCATCCTACATGATAACTTCTCTATTCATGATATGACTCTACTAAAAAGGTAAAAAGATAGAGGATAGTGATGTGATACCGCGGCACTCCCCCAAGCTTGGAACAAACCAAGGGGATGCCAAACCTGATGACGAATTACTCCTTCGGTGGTGGTGGTATTCTCTTGGTTGGCGTGAGGAAATCTTCCAGCATCTTGTGAAGCCTGTTATTCTCCTCTTGAAGCATATCCACCTTCCTCCTCAAGACTTGGTACTTGTTGCAAAACTCATCAGTGACTCATAGAGCTTCCACTGCTGCAGGGCAAGAACTGAGATCTAGAGTTGGAGGTATCAGCCCTTCATGCCTGCTGTCATGTCCTTTACTTCCTCCCTGCCGCTTTGATCCATGTCTTCGCGCCTAGTTGCGATCCTTTCTTCTTCCACCCATCCTACGAAGGTCTTCTGCTCAAGATTGCAATGGAGCTCGCGACAGCATCGCAGCTCGTAATCCTTTGAAGATGAACCCCTGGACAACATCTAAACAAAACAGACCGAAACAAAAACATGACAAGAACAAGATATATGAACCTCGGGGGATCTGGGGAATTATATATTACGAAGTTTCACAACAAAAAATGGGTTTGAGACGGAGTTCGAGGTGGCCACACCACCTGGAGGCGCGACCAGGGGTGGGCCCGCGCCACAGGGTGGTGTGAGCCACCCTGGATCTGTTTCCATCCCTCTTTCGCTCCGTAGCTTTCCTTGTTGGCTAAAAACTGCAAAAATATAACTGGACAGATCTTTCGCGGAACTTTTCTTACCAGAACTGTTACCTATTCGAAAACGGACTCTATAGGTCTCTGAATTTGGTATTTAATATATTCTTCCGGAGTCACTACTTGAATAACATCAATATCTTCATATTCATACACTTATTGTGAGTCATGAAACCTTTCACTTTCTCATTATACCATTTTCTCCACTAACCTGGAAATTTCTTTCACACAAAACTTCACACAGTTCTCATTAGCAACATTAGTATAAGTGAAGTGATAAACCTTTTGAGCCCAATTTCAACTGAAAACCATCAAAACATAAGCTACTGTGGCAACTCCTTCCGAAAACCCAAAAAGAATTCAAAAAGGAAATCGATTAAAGAAGCAAATGCAAGAGTGGCAAAATCTGTCAAAACAGACCAGCAGGTAAAGCTCAATTTTTCAAAAATCTTCTGTTGCTCAAATAAAAAAAATGCAAAACTAAAAAAAGTTAAATAACAACCTGGGGCACAAGCGCAAAAAATTACAGCTCAATCAGACGTACAGAGATCTCTCACGAATTTTTACGGTGAAGCACAAAAATCTGTTTCGGGGCAGCATCTTCCCCAAATCTTACTTCTCTCTCATTAGAGGTTGATCTTGACACAAAAACCAAACAAAAAGGATAATGAGAGGTTATTACCGAGGTAATAACTTCCAAGACTCAAAGAAATAAAAACAAACTAAAAGCAAGAACAAACTGGGCTGTCTCCCAAAAAGCTCTTTCTTTATAGCCATTAAGATGGGCATGATAATTTTGATGATGCTCCCTTAGGAATATGAATTGAAGTGAAAGAGAGCATTAAGAAGCAAAAATACACACGTTTAAGTCTAACCCACTTCCTATGCAAGGGAATTTTGTAAACAAACAAGTTGTTGAAACTAGAGGCTACTAGCATAGGAAGGCAAAAGAAGTGCAACATAAAAACTTTTAGCATAAAACGAGGAAACTTGATATTATTGAGATACATAAGAACACGTTTCCCTCTCTCATAGTAACTTTCAGTATCATGCATAAACATAACAATATAACTATCACAAGGACCATCATAACAATGATCATTTATTCTAACAGAAAACACAGGAATACTAGTTCTTATAATACTACTTTGTGAAACAATATTAGAGGTATCCTTACAAAGGATAGTGTGTCCCTCTTGTACATATTTAGTGACAAAGTCTTTCACATTTGCTATTATAGGTTCATCATCCATTTGTTTATCAGGTTCAACAGCTTTATTTGTACTTTTATTAACCATACTAGCTGTCATAGAATGTTCCTTTATCTTAACTGAGAAAAGCATTTTCTCAATGTAAGGTTCAGATAAAACATGATTAGCAGTATAAACTCCAGTGTTTCTTGCAGGAACACTCTTAGCAATATCTTTATAAGGTTCATGATACTTATTCCACTTCTTTTTAGGCACTTCAATGTAGGAAGCAGAAGCCTTAAAATAAGTTGCAATAGCTTGAGAGTCTAGACCATAAGCATTTTTAATATTTTGAAAGTCGTCAGTTCCCATAAAAGATTCAATGCATTCATAATCATAATTTATACCTAACTTTCTTCTTTTGTCATTCTCCCATGCTTCAGCATTATCTTGAATACGGTCCATAAGATCCCATTTAGCTTCTTCTTCCATGCGAGTGAATGATCCGGCACAAGAAGCATCCAATAAATCTTTATCATGAAGAGAAAGCCTTGCATTAAAGTTATTGATAATAATATTGTTGGGGAGCTCACGAATGGGACATATGAGCATAAGTAACTTCAATCTCCCCCAAGCTTGAGCTGTACTCTCTCCATCAAGAGGCCAAACATTGTATATTTGATTCCGATCTTTATGAATCTCACTAGGAGGATAAAACTTTGAATAAAAGAGAGGTACTATTTCCTCCCATTCAAGAGCTTGACCATTCTTCAATAGCTTATACCATTCTTCAGCTCTTCCTTTTAGTGATAATGAGAATAACTTCTTCTTGACTTGATCTATCGTACTACCTGCACACTTGAATAACCCGCATAATTCGTGTATAAAGATCAAATGATCACCGGGATGGACAATTCCATCCCCAACATAGTAGTTATCCATAACACGATCAATAATTCTTGTAGGTATTTTAAAAGTATCATTCTCAGCAGGTTGTGGTTCATCTACTACCTTAGTAGTGGTAGTAGCATTACGAAATAAGAAACTCACCGAATTATCCATATTGAAAAAAAGCAACTAACAGAAATAAACAATACTCATAGTAGAAGTTTCCTTTACCAGTTCCACTCTCCAATAGCTCTTCACTCCTCGGCAACGGCGCCAGAAAATAGTCTTGATGACCCATAAGTATAGGGGGTGTATCGCAGTATTTTCGATAAGTAAGAGTGTCGAACCCAACGAGGAGCAGAAGGTGTTGGCTAGTGGTATGAATCAGGAATTCTCTGCAAATACTTAGCAAACGGATTTTTAGGGGTTTTTGATAATGCAAGTAAATAAAGTACGAGTAAATAAAAGACAATAAGAATAAATGCAGCAAGTGGCCCAATCCTTTATTCAGCAAAGGACAAGCCGGTTGTATTACTTAATAGACCAAACATTCTCGAGGACACATGGGAATATCGTCAAGTGCTTTCGCTTCATATAGTTGATTAATCTTCTTTAGTTTGCTAAGTGTTGTGTGGGTGAACCTGTGCTAATGTACCGACCTTCCTAGGACTAATACATACTTGTGATTATACCCCTTGCAAGCATCCGCAAGTACAAGAAAGTAATCAAGGTAGAAACCTAACCACAACTTTAAACTCTAAGACCCTGACATCCCTTGTGCAATGGTTTCCTAACGGGGGTTCAGGTTTCTGTCACTCCGGCAACCCCTACGATTAGTAGCCAAATACACAATGCATTCCCCTAGGCCCATATAGGTGAAGTGTCATGTAGTCGACGTTCACATGACACCACTAGAAGAAGTACACCACAACTTAAATATCAAACTATTGAATCTTTCTCAACACAATTCCACTACTAACAACATGACTTCTCTCATGTCCTCAAGAACAAAACGAACTACTCACAAGACATCATATGGATCATGATCAGAGATGGAATAATGATGTATAACAATCTGAACATAAACAATAATTCCACGGTTCACTCAATAGCATCAACTACAAAGAGTAATCAACACCGGGAAAGTTTCCCCTAAGAACTATGCAAGATTCAACCCAGTTGTTACAGCAATATGGAGATGGTGATGAGGGTGCTGGTGGAGATGATGGTGGTGATGATGATGATTCCGATGAAGTCCAGCTTGATAGGGGTGTTGGTGGCGACGATCTCCCTTCTCCGGGAAGGAATTCCCCTGGCAGAATTCTATCTGCCGGAGAGATCTTTCTCTCTCGATGTTTTCCGCCCCACAGAGGCGATGGAATCTTTCTGTGGTCGCTCCCCGAGTCTTAGGGTTTCGGGAGGATAATATAGGCCAGAGGGGAGAGGCAGGGGTGGACCAGGGCGACCACACCACCTAGTGGTGCGGCTTAGGCTGGCCCGCGCCAGGGGGTGGTGCGGGCCCCTTGTGGCCCATCTCAGCCTCCCCTTCTAGCTTCCTTCGTCTTCTGGAAAAATAGGATTTTCCATGTATTTTCCTGAATTTTCTGATCTTCGTGAATTTTTTGCCTCCAAACAACACCTTTTCCATCAGAATCCTGACTGCAGCGGTCCATGCTCCAAAAGTCATCAACCATGCAAAAATAGATGAAATAACATAAGTATCATCTCTTAATATGAAATATATCAATGAATAACAGTAAATTATGATATAGAATAGTGATGCAAAATGGACGTATCATGACACAAGAACTCTGAGGCAAAATAAATCATCGAGGCATAACTGACTTTTTGTTTAGTCATATGCATGCGTGGGTATGTGCCAAGTCAATTCAAATTAAACATTGAGAGGAGGATACCACAATGTCATACCAAGTTATGAATAGAACAATGCAACTAAACATTTATATGATATGCTACAAACTATTAGTGGATTGGAACTGATCATAAGAGATCAAGAACTACTAACCATCCATTAAATATCATACACCTTACATGAACAGACTAAGCATGCCCACAATGATGAGTATATGTACAAAAATGAAAACAAATAGAGTTCATACCAGCCTCTTACCACACCTCGAGTTGTCGTAAATCATCATTGCCTTTCACTTGTGTGACTTGAATAAAAAGATAAAACCAAACTCCAAGGAGTCACTGAGGACTGCTGGACCCTGCAACGAACTTTACAAAACCAGAGAAGAACAACAAATATTTTTGGGTTTTTGATTTTTAAAGACAAGAACCAAAGGAAAGAGCAAACAAAGCAAAAAAAATTTGGGTTTTTCAAATAATCAAAGCTAAAAAGGATGAAGCAAACCAAGGCAAAAAGATAAAGAAGCAAACAAAGAGAAATGACGAAAATATTTTTGGTCGTTTTGTGTTTTGGAAAGCAGAAATAAAGCAAGAACAAAAACTAAAAACAAAACGAAACATGGATATGCAAAGTACCAACAAAACATGATATGTAGATGAGTGTGATGTTGGTATACCTCCCCCCAAGCTTAGGCTTTTGGCCTAAGTGGGGATCAATCCCAAGCTAGCCAAGAAGGAGTGCGTCCATAGTATGACGAAGAAGTGCCTTCGTCCAGATACAAACTTGAGGGCACCCCAGCGTAGTGCGCAGAATAGTCGTAAGAGGGCGCATCCCCCTGGTGCTGCCCGTGGAAAGCAAGCAAGCGGAGCTGCTCGTCCACCTCCTCCTTGGAGCGCTACCATGGCATCCTACGAATACTGAACAAAGTGGACTGTGGCAAGGGAATTTCCCTCTCGTCTCCGTCAGTAAACAACATCCTGTAAACTAAACTCTCTGTACTAGAGTCAGCAATAACAAAGTGATGTATTTTCATAGCAGCGAGATCAAGCCTTTGTGGGGTCAGCATAGTATCATTAGGATCAACGGAAAGTTCTAAAGCAACAACCATGCGTTCAACGATCATGCCCCCATAAATGGGTCCTCTAGCAGCTAGACGGCGAGCAACGAGAGAGCCAAGATTATACTTGGTTGTATTATTAAGTGCAGGAGCAAGAAAGGCTAAATGATAATTAGAAATATTACTAGTTTTCTCCCTACCAAGAATGCTAGTGGCAAGATAATAAGCAAAATATCTAAGAGCTGGGAGTTGAATGTTCCTTATCTTCCCACGCTGAGCTGTGCGGTCATCGTGATTTGTCACACTTTGGTAGAGCTCTAGCAAATCAGCAGGTCGACCTTGGATCTTCTTCACTGTCCCAGTCATGCCTATGCCTATAATGCTACAAAATCTTTTCAATGACATGGTAATAGGCATATTATAAATTTTGAACGAAACAGTTGACTGATAAGGGGTGTTAGTGAAAGTGAAACTTTCAATGAAAGTTTTGGTGAGCACGGCATATTGCTCACTCTCATCCTGCATGTAAGTGGTTAGACCAACCCTTTGAACAAGAAGTAGGAAATCATCAAGGATCCCTGCAGCTTGCAAAAAGGCAAAATAAGGGAAGGTAGATGGGTGAGAATCTCCCTCATCTTCCTCATTGCCAAAGCGCAGCGCAATAAGATCTTCATTATATGATGGCCTAAATTAAGAAGATGATCTCGAAGGCCTTACCCTCCTGGGTGTGTCTCTCTCAAATACTTCTCCAAAAGTATGGTTGTCCATCTCTCCTTATTCGGAGAACAAATGCTCTAAATCTCAGCAACAAAGATGGGCTGAGCAAGGAGATCGAAAATCGCAAGCAAGAACAGCAGGAACACGAGTTTGAGCAATGAACTGGTATTTTCTCGGGAGAGAGAGAGAGAAGTGGCAGATGGGAGAATAAGTGGAGGGCCAGGGGTGGCTCACACCATGGCCAGGCGCGCCCCTGGTGTGGCCGCGCCACCAGGTGGTGTGCCTGACTGGTGGCCCCTGGGTTACTCCAGGTACTTCTCTGCCCCTCTTTTGACGTAAAAATTTAATGTGAATTTTCTAAAAAAAATTGAGACACTTTATTTTTGGCAATTTTCAGGTATTGATGAATGATTTTCTAGCAGAAAAAATGATCTTGGAATGATGCAAACATAAAACAAAACTAAAACTTCAGAAGTTCTAAGACACTCTAATATGCAAGCAACCAGCAATAGAAAAGTAAACTAAGTGAAAACAAAAATTAAAATGGATAAAATAAAAGTGAGCAAGGATAATCATGGTGAAAACATTGTTTTGTTCATTAAAATCCCTTTGTTAACAAGGTTGATCAGGTCTTGTTACCAAAACAATTTTATATGAAACCGAACTTTGTATTCCACTAAATGATTATGTTACCTCAACCTTGATAGCAATGGTTCCAATCATAATAATTTCATAGTTTTCTCGTGGTATGGGACAATATATTTCTCCAACTTGGATGCCCTCAATATTTTCAATTGAATTTAGGCCATAAGTCTGATGTCTATGCACTTCTATTCTTGTAGACAGTTGTTGGGCCTCCAAGTGCAGAGGTTTGTAGAACAGCAGCAAGTTTTCCCTTAAGTGGATCACCCAAGGTTTATCGAACTCAGGGAGGAAGTGGTCAAAGGTATTCCCTCTCAAGCAATCCTGCAATCAAGATACAAGAAGTCTCTTGTGTCCCCAACACACCCAATACACTTGTCAGGTGTATAGGTGCACTAGTTCGGCGAAGAGATAGTGAAATACAAGTGGTATGGATAATTATAAGTGGTAACGATGATAGAAAGTAACTTGATGGCGTGGAAAAGACTAGAGTAAAACTGAAATAAAGAAGGAAGCAAGCAAACATGTAACAGATCTAGTAGCAAACGGTGTTTCAATGCTAAGAAACAAGGCCTAGGGATCATACTTTCACTAGTGAACACTCTCTCATATAAATATCTTCTCTTTATGATACTACTCTTAACTACTCTCCGGTTGAACACTCTAATCGATGGTAGGGCTATAACAGCACACCTCAAAGTAAGCCTTTCCCATCTAGAAAACCCCACACTGTCACCTTGAGTACTAGATGAGTCCAACAAACACCACAATTTCATAGAAAGATCCAACTCCAAATATAACTCATAACAAGTATTTGTAATCTCTAGCCTAAGTGCCACCATGGTATGCACGCTATCACTTTCACACACATGGGGAGAGCAGAGATCTATTAAGCACTTGAGTAGCAAGGTAGATCTATAGATTACAAGCTCATGATCACAATATGATCATGCATAGAGAGAGATGAACACATAGCTACCGGTAGAACCCTTAGCCCCGAGAGAGAACTACTCCCTCCTCATCATGGGAATCAGCAATGGTGATGGAGATGGTGGTGGAGATCGATGGAGATGGCTCCGGGGGCACTTCCTCGTCCCGGCAGGGTGCCAGAACAGAGACTTTCTGTCCCCCGAATCTCCCCTTTGGTGGTGGCGGCGCTACGGAACTTTTCGTGGATTTCTGATTGACTGTTTAGGGTTTTAGTATCGGGAGGCTCTTATAGGCGAAGGAGGCAAGGTCGGTGGAGTGCCAGGGGGCCCACACCATGCCCTGGCGCGGCCAAGGGGGACCCGCGCCTAGGGGTGGTGTGGCCACCCTATGGCCCCTCTCCGACTCTCCTTCTGGCTCCGTGAGTCTTCCGGGAAAATAGTAACTTTGGCTTTTGTCCCGTCCAATTCCGAGAATATTCATTTTCTGACTTCCTAGAACCAAAAACACCAGAAAACAGGCAACTAGCACTGTGGCATCTTGTTAATAGGTTAGTCCAAGAAATCATATGAAAAGTACTCCAAAGTGTGGACAAAACACAAGAAAGTAGATAAAACCAAGCATGGAACATAAAAAATTATAGATACATTTGCAATGTATCAAAGTCTTATCAATCTTCTTGGGGAAATAGACAGTATGTTCCTTGTCATTAACATTAAAAGTTACCTTTCCTTGATTACAACTAATGATAGCACCTACAGTATTAAGAGGAGGTCTCCCAAGAATAATAGACATATTATCATCTTCACGCATTTCAAGCACAACAAAGTCAGTTAATATCAAGCAATTATGAGCCACTTGAATAGGAACATCCTCACATATACCAACAGGAATAGTAGTAGATTTATCAGCCATTTGCAAAGATATATCAGTTGGTATTAATTTCTCCAATTGAAGTCTCTCGTAGAGAGAAAAAATCATAACACTAACTCCTGCTCCCAAATCACACAAAGAAGTTCTTTGGAACAGTTGGAATCCCTAGGTCTCCAAGTTGGAATCCCTGGGTCTCCAAGTTTCTTTGGAACCTTACCACTAAAGGAATAATTAGCAAGCAAAGTGGAAATTCCTCATTATGGATCTTCCTTTTATTAGAGATATTATCCTTCATATACTTTGAATAAGGAGGCAATTTAATAGCATCAGTCAAAGGAATTTGCAAAAATAAAGGTTTCATCCACTCACAAAACTTATTATAGTGTTCGTCTTCCTTTGACTTGTGTTTCTTATCAGGAAAAGGCATTGATTTTTGAGCCCAGGGCTCTCTTTCACTACCATGTTTATTATCAACAAAATCTTCCTTAGTGTACTTAGTACTCTTAGTGTGCTTTTCAGGTTCTTCTTCAATTTCTTCTTTATCAGGAGCATCATTTTTCTCATTACCACTCTCAGTTTCAGCATCAGAGGCAAATATACTATTAGTATCTTTAGCAGGTTCAGAAGATTCTACAACCATTTTATGTTTCTTTTTCTTTCTCTTAGAAGAAGTACCTCTATTTTCATTTTGTTGAGAATCCTGCTCAATTCTTTTAGGATGTCCTTCAGGATATAAAGGATCCAGAGTGAGAGCCCCACTCCTAGTTCTAATTTCATAAGCATGTTTTTCTTTAGAAGCATTAACTAGCAACTCTTTTTGTACTTTAGTAAGCTGATAAATTTGAGTTTGAACCATTTGGAAATGTTTAACAAGCATTTTAACATCATTGGAGGTTCTTTCCACAATATCTCTCAACTCATTAATAGCTCTAGAGTTTTCCATTAAATGATTATGCACTCTCTTATTAAAATTATCCTGCTTAACAACAAAGATATCAAATTCTTCTAATCATTGATCAGGAGGTTTAGAATAAGTAATATCACCTTCATCAAAATGTTGGAGAGAGTGTACCTCAATAGTGGATGAGTGGGAGATTGGCTTACATAACTCTTCTATAGGAGGTAGATTCTTCACATCTTCAGATTTAATACCCTTCTCCTTGAGACATTTCTTAGCTTCCTTCATCACTTCATCATTTAGTTCAATCACTCCCCTCTTCCTTGGTGTTGGTGTTGGCCTAGGCATAATTTGCTCAGGTTTAGTTGACTTAGGTGTCTAGTCATCATAATTTTTGCTTATTTTAGCCATTAATTCCTATGCTTCTTCAGGAGTTCTCTTCCTGAAAACACAATCAGCAAAACTATCCAGGTATGTCCTAGATTCATCAGAAAGTCCATTATAATATATATCAAGGAGCTCATTTTTAGGTAATGGACATCCAGGATGTGCGTGAATTAAAGCACAAAACCTTGCCCATGATTCAGACAATTTCTCCCCTTCTCCCTGTTTAAAATCAAAAAGTTCCCGCAAAATGGCATGTCGAGCACTAGGAGGGAAATATTTCTGAAAGAAGGTATCAATCAAGCAATCAGGGCTATCAATAGATCTAGGAGGTAAATTATTAAAACAACTTTTAGCTTCTCCTTTTAGTGAAAAAGGGAAAATTTGAGCAACAAAGTAGGTGCGCATCTTAATATCATCAGAAAATAAGCCACTCATGGCAGACAGCTCAGTCATATGTGCTACAACACTTTCATTTTCAGTCCCGCAAAAAGGTTCTTTCTCAACAATGGTTATGTAAGATAAATCAAGAGAGAAATCATAATCCTTATCTTTAATGTCTATGGGAGATGTAGAAAACTTAGCATTAGGAGATAATTTAGGTCTAATAGTACGTCTCTCGAGAAGACTCTTAATAGCAGTTGTACCATGAGTGTTTTGACATTCTTCAATAAATTCATCAGTCATTTCAATATAACCGTCATCAAGATCATAGCTCTCTCTAGACTCAGGTGAACTAACAGGTGTAGCAGTATCTTCATTAGGAGTTTTAGTGTTTCCATCTATAGTTCTAGCAATCGTATCATCTAGGAAAGGACCTAACGAACCACTCTTGTCAAGCATAGTAGAAGTAGCATAATAAGTATCAAAAGCAATTTTAGATTCAGCAGAAGTAACAGTATGTGTAGCATGTGTATGTGGTGGTGATATAAGGAGCTTACTCATCACAGATGGTGAATCAAGAGCAATAGAGGTGTTCAGAATTGTACCTCTCTTTGTAGTGGATGGTAATATAGGAACTTTTCCATCACGAGTTTTACCCATGATGAATGGATATCAGTGAACAATAATGATTCCAAGTGAACTTGATAAATAGAGCTATGCTCCCCGACAACAGAGCCAGAAAATAGTCTTGATGACCCACAAGTATAGAGGATCGCAACAGTCTTTGAGGGAAGTAAAATCAATTTATTGATTCGACACAAGGGGAGCCAAAGAATATTTATAAGCCTTAACAACTGAGTTGTCAATTCAGCTGCACCTGGAAACAATCTTGCTCGCAGTAGTTTATCAGTAGTAACAGTTTTGTAGCAGCAATAGCAAAGTGATAGCAGTAGTAAAAGTAAAGACATTAGTAACAATTGCAGTAAACAGTAGGATTAAAGCGCGGTAGACATAGGGATGGATGGACGGGCGTTGCATGGACAAAACAATTCATGTAACAATCAAGATATAGGACATTTGCAGATAAATAAGATAAAACATCTAAGTACTAAATAATCATAGGCATGTGTTCCATATATAGTCATACGTGCTCGCAATGAGAACTTGCACAACATCTTTTGTCCTGCCAGCCCGTTGCAGTGGGGCCTCAAGGGAATCTACTAGCAATTAAGGTGCTCCTTTTAATAGAGCACCGGAGCAAAGCATTAACACTCCGTGAATACACGTGATCCTCACATCATAGCCATCCCCTCCAGTTATCCCGATTTCTGTCACTTCGGGGCCTCGGGTTCCGGACAATAATGTGTGTATACAACTTGCAGGTAAGATCATAAATAATATTATCACCATGAATCAATAACATGTTCAGATCTGAAATCATGGTACTCGGGCCCTAGTGACAAGCATTAAGCATAACAAGTTGCAACAAAGTTAAAAAGCACTAACAATAGATACTAGGCACCATGCCCTAACAATCTGATGCCATTACATGAACGATCTCATCCAATCCCTACCATCACCATAGCCTACCGTGGGGGATTACTCACTCATGGATGGGGAAATCATGGATGGTTGATGGAGAAGCGATGATGATGATAATAGCGATGATCTCCTCCAATTCCCTGTTCCGACAGGGTGCTAGAACGGAGTTTCTGGTTCCGAATCGCGGTTTTTGGTGGTGGCGGCGCAGCGGAACTCTATTTGGAAAAACGTTGAACTCCCCCTCAGTTTTTTTGGTCAGGGCTTATATAGGCGAAAGGAGAGGTCGAGGCGGAGACCGAAGCGGCCATACCACCCCCTAGCGTGGCCTGGCCTGGCCCGCGTGGCCAGGTGGTGTGGGCCCTTCGTGGCCCCACTCCGTCTCGTCTTCTGGCTTCATGAGTCTTTAGGAGTTTTGCGATATTTTTCGGGATTTTTCCTAAAAGTTGATTTCCTGCACAAAAACGAGACACCAAAGCAATTCTGCTGAAAACAGTATTGATCCGCGTTAGTTGTATCCAAATCACACAAATTAGAGAAAAAACAATAGCAAAAGTATTCAGAAAAGTAGATACGTTTTGGACGTATCAGGTGTCTGAAGCCCCTAGTTTTACCGATAAACTCAAACCCACGCGAAGTGTTTTGCCTCTCTCTCGTGAGCGGCAGTGCAAAAGTCCTCCTAATCTCCTCCAGCCAGGGTGATGGCCTTGGTCCCTTCCCCATCCGCTTGTCGCTCCGGCGGCGGCAGGAGGGAGGGGGGCCGTTCCTCCATTCTGGCTTAGTAGTTAGGGTTAGGTTTTGTCTACTATGGTGCGCCGTTGGGGTGGTGGGAGTGGCGCCTGGGAGAATAAATCTGCCCCAACTCCACTCCCACACCGACAACGACCTTCGAGGCGGCGCCTCCGAGTTGATGGCAACGTGTGCTGATTGGTCCTTCAGATCGATAACTTGTTCTTCTCGCCGTTCTTCGGATCTGGCGAGGTCAGTTTCTCAGTGTGTCGCCGACATTCATTGTTAGCAGCGACGGTGCTGGCGGCCCAGGCGAGGTGGTTCTTCTAGAGCGAGGTTGTTGGTCTGAAGGTGGTGGATATGTCGTTCTTCTCCGACTTCGTCGATGGGAGGTGGTGAATCTTGGTCCAAGACAGCACGGGGACGTCCCCCGATCGATGTGCCACATCGACTTGTGCCTCGCTACATGCAACAGACCTGTACGTCGACTCTCAAAGCCTCGTTGGCGATGATACGGTTTTGGATCTTGCAATGGTGGAGGTTTGACGTCTCTTCTGGTGTCCGTCTTTGCAACACTAGAGTTGGGCGGCGAGTGCTGGCTACGGTGGTTGCAGGAAAATCTAGGGATCATTTTGTATTTCTTGATCTCTTAGGATTTTATCTGCAAATTCAGAATAATCAGTTTATCCGCTTCGTCTTTTAGTTTTCACGTATGTTGTGATCATCAAACTTGATTTTCTATTAATGAAATACGTGTGTTGCTCTCAGAGGAAAATAAGCCCCTAGTTTTATTATCCCTAAACTCTTAAACGATTGAATTTGTGATGGTATTAATAAAGCTCACGGCAGAGTCTAAAAAATGGCAGGGAATGTGTTTGCCAAAAAAAAATGAGGGTCATATATAGTAGGTTTACTATTAGAAAAAGCCCACAACAGTCTGGTTGAGCTTCGAAGGCACCAGACCAGGCACTCCCAGCAACGGCAGCCAATCGAGTTCCGCCGGGCGTCCGTGCTCGGAGAAAGAAGGCGAGCGCGATGGCAAACGTGGCGCTCCCCTCCGCCTCCTCGCCCTCCACCTCCCTCGCCGCCTCACTCCTCCCTCGCCGCCATCCACCTCGCCACTCCGCGTGCCTCCGAAGAGCAGCCTCCAAGCTCTCCGTCGGTAAGTCCGCCTCGACCTCCTCGATGCCCGCTCGCCACTCCCAAAATTTATTCCACACTGTTACCGCGCCACTGTAGCTGTGCTAAACTCTAGCTTCTCTGTAATCTGTCCTGTGTTCATGCTTCTCTGTTTCTTCTACCGGATTTGGCGAGGACAACCCAATCTGAGATGAAATGTGGGCCGTCGAAATTTGGGTCGGATTTTGGGGTTTAGTTGCAGTCACGCTGTAGTTGTAAAATTGGTCGCAATCGGTTTAAGTTTCCACGCCCAAACCATGGCATTGCAGTGCCAATGTCTGCTGGTGTGATGTGTGCTGCCCTGTGTTTTATGTGTCACTCTGACCTGTTTTGCACATTTCGGCAGTGGCGGCAATGGGCGATGACCCGATCAAGGAATGGATCCTCACTGAGGGGAAGACCACTAAGGTTACAGGAACAAGCGCCATCGGGGGTGGCTGCATTAACGCTGCACAATGCTACGAGACTGATGCTGGCTCTTTTTTTGTAAAGACCAACAGGTGTGCCAAAACAAATTTATGTGTGGAACCCATCATGCTGTGGAGTACTTCAAGTTGAAATGCTAGTAGCAATGATGGAATCGGAGCATATTGTTAAATGCCAGGCACATCGGTCCAGCTATGTTTGAGGGGGAGGCTCTGGGCCTGAAGGCAATGTATGACACAAAATCAATCCGTGTTCCTTCGCCATACAAGGTGAGTTAAGACTCGGATGCAGGAACATGTACAAGTTGTGTGATGCATAGAACAGTACAAGATATTATAACATTCGTACATTGTTACGTATACACGTATAGGCTAGAGATAGACTAGGACTCTACATCTTATACTCCAAGTCTCCACCTACCCCGTGTAACTCTATATAAACCCCATGAGGGTCAAATCAATACAACACAATATTATAGGGATCAATAATTTCACATACATGACTGAATCTGCATTAATGTGCACACACTATAGACATGCTTTCACAATTTTGAAATACGGGTTAACTAGATATTTATCATGATATCTGATTGGCTACATGTTCTTGTTTCAATTATTCATCTGAAGCTAGTTGGTTGTTGCATTATCTAGCAACTTAACATAGAGGTTCTGCACTACCTTGTATCTTCCACTATTTTCAGTAGTTGCCTACATCTGCCTTTTTTACTTTTCATTGTATTTCTTACTCTGTGCCACCTTTAGTACAGGTTGGATCGTTATCAACTGGTGGCTCTTTTATCATCATGGAGTTCATTCGATTTGGTTGTTCTAGGGGAGACCAGGTAACCTTGTCCCGAAACCCCTTCCATTCAAAAAAAAGGTAACCATGTACCTTATAATGCAAGCTTTCGTTTAAATCCTTTGACATTAACAAGTTGTTTGCTGTCAGTCAGGTCTGGGAAGGAAGTTCGCTGAAATGCATAAAGCTGCCAAATCTGAGAAGGGCTATGGGTTCTACGTTGAAAATACTATTGGAAGGTACAGATAAGCATCTGAAATGTCTCTCAGTGGCATTTGACCTTGAATTCTACCTCCAGTTATGTGGCTTGCAACTAATGTTTGCTTAGAAATACTATCTTTGGCCTCTAACTCCACCAATTTTCATGACTTAGCACTCCACAAATTAACACCTGGACCGCTGACTGGATTGAGTTTTACTCAAAGCATAGACTGGGATACCAGTTGGAGTTGATATCACGACGGTTCAGAGATTTAGCTATATATGAAAAAGGTACGTAGGAGACATGAGGACTATATATAAACTTGAATTATATGTTTTTTTTTCTTGCTATGGACACATAATTAATTGGGTGTTCATCATTTCTCTCTTCATTTGAAATCATTCATCTTTACTAAGATTTGCGAGTTAGTAGTTCATGCTTCATACTATTTTCAATTAAATTCCTCTTGCGCAGGTCAGCAGTTGATCGAGAATATACATCCACTTTTAGGGCGTTGTTATTGAGCCATGTTTACTTCATGGAGATTTATGGAGTGGAAACATAAGCTCTGATACTAACGGCGATCATGTAATATTGGATCCAGCATGCTACTGTATGTAAAGTTCACTATTTGCCGTCTCCATTTCCAGAATCACATTTTTTTAAAATGCAGTATTTATCGATTTCTGTTTCAAAAAGAAAACCGTAGAGAAAATCACAGACCCTGTGGTTACTTATATGTTTGGATTCCCAGAATTTGTTTCACTCACATAGTAGAACACATAGACAGTTGCTGAAGAAACTTTATTATGAGCTTCGCTACCTGCAGATGGCCACAATGAAGCAGAGTTTGGGATGTCATGGTGTGCTGGATTTGGAGGGGCATTTTATAACTCCTATTTTGATGTATCCACTTCTCATTTTATTCCACTACATGTTTTGTACTAAATTGGGATACAGTTTGTGTATTACTCACACAGAGTAAAAGTCTCCAACTGTAATTCTTGAGTTGATCTGCCTGAGTGCTTGACTGCTTGTCTTTCTCTATTCCTATTTAACTATCTCGTCTTGTTCTGAGTGGACTACTCAGTTTACATTCTGCTAGAAAATTTAAAGGTAACATACTTAACTCGTATTCAGCTGATGCCAAAACAACCAGGCTTTGAGAAGAGGAGGGACCTGTATCTCCTCTACCACTACCTGAATCACTACAATCTTTTTGGATCCAGGTACCGCTCATCAGCTATGTCCATAATCGAAGACTACTTGCTGATGCTGAAAGCAGGGGACATGGCCGCTCCCTCCCCTTGCCGCGCCTGCCTCGAGGTTGGCGGTGGCACACGCGGGCTCGTGGCCGGCGGCACACGCGGGCTCGTGGCCGGCGTATGGTGCCAGGCAAAGGCAGGGGACATGGACGCCCTCTACATGCGCCGGTGTGTCGAGTTGGCGCGGAAGGCGGCCGGGCACACCAGCCCTAACCCCATGGTCGGCTGCGTCCTTGTCCGCGATGGTCAGGTCGTCGGCGAGGGATTCCACCCCAAAGCCGGCCAGCCCCACGCCGAGGTAACCATGCTTGACAGCAGTTGTTGAAAATATTCATACATCCTTACTTGTCCCCAAACTTTTACTAGTTGATAAGACCAACCAGCACTACATTTTATTCAGCAATGTTTGTAAACTCATAATGGTGCCTCTAACAGCAACCAAATGTTCATGAAACATCACTTGTAGACTTTTTTCAAGAGTCTGCCATGTTTTTGCAGTTCAGACTTCAGACACGGGCACACAGCAATAAAAGTTCAGCTTGTGCTAGTACAACAACCAAATATACACTAGTTAGTATCATGATCTGCAGACAAAATGGTGAGGACAGTTGGTCCATCTGCAGAACTTGAGCTGTCGTCACTGGCACTGCTCCGTTTCGAACTGTTGCTGTTAGGAATCTGTCTCTGATGCACACATGGCCTTCTTCGGGGGGCTCTGTCGGCAACATTGTTGCATTCTCAAACCATGAGGAATTTCTTGACAAAGGGTCAGGATGCCTGCAGGGTGAAACAGTGATATTGGTACACTGATAAGTGTAGCATTTGATATAGGTTTCACATTTCATAGTTCTTAGAAGGATGGAATACTGTTGCTTGCCTGTCTAAGAACTTGGGAAGCTAAAGTATGGTGTTGTTACAATGTGCCTGTGTGCAGGTACTTGCTCTGAGAGATGCAGCGGATTTGGCAGAGAAGGCAACGGCTTATGTGAGCTTGGAGCCCTGCAACCACCACGGGAGGACCCCTCCCTGCACCGAAGCACTAATCAAAGCCAAAGTTAAAGAAGTTGTGGTGGGGATGACTGACCCAAATCCTATTGTAGCATCCAAAGGGATTGAAAAACTCCGAAATGCCGGGATAGATGTGAGGGTTGGCGTGGAGGAAGCATTATGCCTCAGATTAAATGAGGCTTACATCCATCGTATGCTTACTGGGAAGGCCTTTGCAACTTTGAGGTAAATACCCAACTTCAAGTATCTTGCTAACATTCTAGATTATGGCAACAGCATCACTACACAAATAGCTGCTAATTCGTAGAAGTTGTACAACATGTTCAATTTTTTTGATTTTACAACTTTGGTTAGCAAAAATGTAGAACACTCATTGCTTCAGCTATTTTAGTGTAGTGATATTTCCATTCTGTACCCTCTGGTCCTTCTCATTTGAATATGTTGTGTGATGCTGGTTGTGATTTCTACATGTTACATTGACATCAGAGCTACACTCTCGATGAACGGAGTTGTCATGAACCAAATTGGGAGTGGAGCTGATCGACAAGGAGGATACTACTCACAGCTAGCGAAAGAATACGACGGGGTTATAATTTCAAGCGAGATGGCCAAGACGGCCACCTTGCCTATATCACGCGAAGCCGGCGCAAAGCAACCTCTCTATATCATCATAGCACAGGGCGAAGGCTCCAACATACACATCCCGTGTCTCGATGAAGAGTCCGCGTCCAACGCCATAGTTCTGTCCGACAGTGCTGTCACCGTGGAGCCAGCAGGGGTGATCGTTTCCGTCCTCGATCAGATGAACTTGGAGTCGATCCTTCGACTATTAGCTGACCGCAGGCTATGCAGCGTGCTGGTGGATATCCGAGATGTCGGAGGCGGCGGCCTGCTGTCGCTGCTGAACAGGTTTCAGGAGGACAAGCTGGTGCAGAAGGTTGTTGTGGAGCTCTCTCCTGTTTGGATGGTGAGCCCAGGACCGAGCAACCTGGCGTTTGGTGGTGGCCACGGCCAGTCGTTTGCGCTGAAGAATGTGGAGCACAGGGAGGTGAATGGAACTTTGCTGCTTGAGGGCTACTTGTAGGGTCGTCTTTTCGGTCTGAGGATCTGTGACGATTTTTTGTGTTCTACTCCCTCCGTTTCAAAATATAAGATGTTTTAGCTTTGTGAAAGGAGTGTATCTAGACTTGTTTTAGTGTCTAGGTTCACTCCAAAGCTAGATGAACCTACACACTAAAAGAGGTCTAGGTACACTCCATTCATAAAGCTAAAACATCTTATATTTTGAAACAGAGGGAGTAAAACATTGATCACGCAGACTTGAGCCTGAAGCTGCAATCGTCTAGAACTTGTTCTTTTTTCTTCTTCTCATGGGCAAATGGTTCTTGGAAGGTAAATTCAGAGATTTTTTTTTTTTTGGGTTCTCATGCAATCCAAATAACATGTGAAACGCTCCTAGAAATGGATCGAGCAGCCACACATCCACATGTGGAGGTGGTGCTCGACAATCTTCGGAGTTATCATGGATGATGCTTGCATGGGGGATGCTGAAGCAAGTCAAGCAAAAGAGGCCATGGATGGATCATAAACGGGCATTTGGATCGCGATTCAAGGCCAGGGGCCTGAACCACTCACTCCGTGCAGGATGGCACGGAGCTCTGCTCTTTTTTTTTTTGGAAAAAGAAGACCCTAACTCTTCTCATTCTGCTGCAACTACAACTCTCCGCTGTACAACAGATGAACATCTTGGACAAGATTTTGTTCCTTGCATGAATGCCCACTTGTCAGGGCGGCATGTAGGAGCGGTGGTGGTCGTGCGGCGGCCAATGCACCCCCTCCCTCGGGCACGACGGCGGCAGCAGCAGCGGCGCCGGCTGCGCCAGGTACGTCGGATACCGCTGTCCAGGCATCAGCACCGACAGGTCGGCCGTCTGCAGCACCATCTCTACCTGAAACATGACAATGCCAACCGCTCAGTTATCGCATCAAGCAAGCCTTCCGTGTCAAACTAAGGACCGGTGAGTTGTCGCGCGCGTAGCCAGGTGAGGAGCTTACCATGGGCGGCCTCTGTAATTTGCCGGGCGAGCGGTGGTCACGCCGGCGGCGGCGGCGGCCTGGTGAGTTGCCCGGCGCCGGGAAGGCCTGGGGCTTGATGAGGTGCTCGAGGATGGCCATGAGGAGGAAGATGGAGATGAGGATGGCCGTGGCCGCGAACCCGAATGAGATGGCGTCCATGGACGTGCCGAAGTCCAGCAGCGTGGACGCCTCGCCGACCCTCGCGTCCGCGGCTGCAGCCGGCTCGGACGGCGTCAGCGCGGCGGCGGCGTCCCCTGGCCATGGCCTGGACCTCTGCCAAGACTCGCTCATAGCTTCCCGCTTCTTGGTCTCCTTTCGCAACGAGAAAATAGCCCCTGCAAAGCCATAACATGTGGCCCTCGTAAGCAAATTTGCCGAAGAATTCACTGCAGTTCAACCATAGCATATAACTGCTTTTCTTTCGCCACCGGAACTACCACTACTTCTGTTCCTTACCAGTGATCAACCAAGAAAGCCGAAAAGCGATGCCTAAACGAAGGCAGATAAACAGGAGAAACTGAAGAAAGACTATACACTAGCAACCCCATTCAGATTTCAGAACCATGTACATTGCAGTTGCAGGCAAAAGAGAACTATATACCTTCAGTGTCTTCCTTTGTCTGTGTCTGCAGATGGGGTTATGGTCTTATGGAGGAACCTACAAGGATGAGAGGAGCTACCCTGCGCCCTGCAGCCTCTACTTAAAGGAGGCGGGCCTGCCACTGAATCAAAAGTGAGATCTCAGCCGATCCGGGTGGCGCCAATGTGGCGCGAGAGGAGGAGATGTTTGGAGCAACAAAAAGAGTGCCGCGGGAAAGGCTGCCACCGCTGCTATATAGAAATGAGCCAGGGGGGTAGATGATGGAGAGGGCTCCAACAGTCTGATGGCAAAGGGAAGGCTGCGAGATTGGGAGCGCTACAGAAAATAATCCCAGGATCATGGCCAGTGGTGGCACCTCACTCCCGTGCACACACTATCTATCACCCCACATGATCCTCCTAAAGACCAGTGTCAGCATAGCCAGGGAAAATGATTCAAAGTGAGAGCATAGCCAGGGCCAAGCCAAAAGGAAAGCGAAAAAGGGGTGGGAAAAGCAGGTCGTGGAAAGAAGGGAAGTTTTCCCGTCGCCTTTGCGCAGATCAGGGACCAATTAGCCTGCGACGGGCATCATGCCCGCTGTCAGGTAAGTGGCACCGTGCAGAGATTTATCCCATTCCAGTACAGCACCCCTCAGATGCAGGTGATGGCTTCTGTCAGGTTATTTTACGATAATCACGCAGTGGGTGATCTGGTTTTGACAGATTGAGCATCCAGTTCAGCAAAATGCCAGGAAGAATGTGTGTGGTTGTATGTGGA
Organism: Avena sativa; assembly: GCA_916181665.1. Classification (NCBI taxonomy): domain Eukaryota; kingdom Viridiplantae; phylum Streptophyta; class Magnoliopsida; order Poales; family Poaceae; genus Avena; species Avena sativa. Next base: position 632,020,140 of record OV702288.1, read on the forward strand.
GAGGCTGCACTAGAAAAATCTACTGTATCCAATAGGTGCTATTAGGATCCTCTGAGGAAACAGCGGAAATAGCCAGTAACCTCCAAAAGCTGAGTGCCAGTGCCAGTACTAAGTCGACTGACTAGCTAAAGATAGTAGTCTGCAACATACTGTGTGAATGTGTATTCTGACCTTGGCATGTGTTGCTTATACTGTAGGCAAGTTGGGCAAACTACCACCGGTAGTAAATCAGTAACTGATGATTATTACATGCACAAATCACCTCCTTTCCCAGGTAGTCTCCCCAGCTCCTAATATACGCATGTAACGTGGATCGTATAGCTTTACATATATTGTTCCTTTCTCCATCCACAAATGATCCTGTCTCCCTGCCTTGAGCACGCATCAACCAGCTAAAGAGAATGCCATTAATTTCCCCCCGGCGATGCTTGCTTCCAAAGAAAGAACTGGGTACTTGCGAGTTGGGAGACACCTAATAAAGTGTAAATCAATTGGTATTTATTACGAGCATCGGCGGATTGTCTGGCGAGGAGAGCATCCAAGTGGAGGAGTGATACTTGTTTTTTGTTGGTTCGTTCATTTGGGATCGAGAACCCGGGGGGACATGAGTGCTAGAGAGGCAAAGACATACTATTTGGGATTGAGATGAGCTGAATTATTATGAAAGTAAATCTCGGTTTAGACTTCTTGCTCCTGCTTTATGTTGCAGCGCTGCCCCATTGGCCCTAGCAGAAGCAATATCCAAAGGAAAACACTGGTGTAAAGCAGAACACAAGCGAACAGAAGTAATCGCCTAGGGATTAATAAGGTTGACAAAGAAAAGAAGAAGGTTCCTTCCTGGTAGCAGATAAGATAAGTTACCAATGGCCACGCTGACAGCGATGCGATGCGATGAGGTGATAGGAAAAGACTAGACCAGGGATGGAACCACGGAGAAGATAACTAGATAAGCGCATGGAGACAGAGGTTAGTTAATCCATGTGGTGTGAAAGATTGGAGTAATAAACTGTGCCGTGGTTAACTGGTCCTGTTACTTCTGTTTTATTTAGCAAGGGTGTCTTATCATTGTAAAGCCTGCATCGAGGGAGGGAGGATGGATGATGGCGGCTAAACTAGTTTCCTAGGCGACCTAGAAAGTAGAAATTGGAAAAGGGAGGAAAGGTCTTTTCCCGAGCCGAAGACCACATGCATGTGGAGCGGGCTCACATGTCTCCGGCCTCGTAGATGCCAGAGATGGCGAAAAAGAAACGACTTCGCTGTGCATGACTGCGAGGGACTTCTGCGTGCAAAGGGCCACCCATGTTTGCTGGATTTCTTCCATGAGCTAGCATAGAAGTGTATTTGACACATGGAAATCCAAGGAACTGTACCAAGACTTGGTGGCCTCTTTTATGGCTCGTTTAATTTGCAGGACTTGTGAAACAAAGTGCAAAAAATAAAACATAAGACAAAATTTCTATGGGACTCTTTGATTGACTTCAGAAACATGGTATAGGAAAAAACATGCCATGCATTCTTGAATCCTGTAATTTTCTAGTCCTATAGGAGTCAATAGCAGTTGGACTAATTTTATGCCGTCTCTGTTCATGTGCTTTAGAAACACCATGCTAGAAAGAACTAAATTCACCAAAAATCCTATGAAATTAATTCCAAAGAAACCATACGGATTTCAATCTCGTGAATCTACTGAACTGATTTACAGAGAATTCAATGCCAGAATTTGTAACAATTCTTGCTAGTGGAAACACGCCAAATTCTACTTGCCCTAATTTTCTCCTGATTTGGAGATTTCCCTCCGATCGAAAGCCTTCTAATACCAATTTGTAACAACCCTTGCTAGTGGCAACACACCAAATAGCTCATAATCTATTGATATTTCTCAAATACATTGATCCAGATATAGAATATAGAGTTTGTTTGGGATGAAGAAAGATAGAACTTTTGAGAGAAGAAAGAGAGAGAACTGAGGTAGCAGATAACAAGTAGTTCAGCTACAATAATCATCAATCATAATCCCCACTCGCACAACTTTCCATTTTACATTTTTTTATTTTTTCCGAATTAGTTCTCCATTTTACATGGGCAATGCCATGGGAGCTCCTATCGATCGCCTCTAGCGATGTAGAGTGTCCCATCACCTACAGCGAGATTCTAAATGGGCTCCTTTTTTTCTTTTTGGAGAATTAGTTCTCCATTTGGTGCGACCATCAATATGTGAGTTATTTTATTTTCCTATTTTTGTCTTTTTGATTCCTCTTTAAAAATTATATTATGTTTAAAAATCCAAACATTTTCAAAATCGGAACATTTTATAAAGATGAACAATTTTTAAAGCCAAACATTTTCGAAATTTTAAACTTTTTCAAATCCGAATACTTTCAAAATCCGAATATTTCCAAAAGATAAACAATTTTTAGAGCCAAACATTTCGATTTTTTTTTTCAAATCCGAACATTTTCAAAATCTGAACAATTTTTTCTTCTAAATCTCAACATTTTTTTAATCTGAACAATTTTCAAATCCAAACATTTTCAAAATTTGAACGTAATCAAATCCGAACACATCCAGAAAAATGTCAACATTTCTGAACTCTGAATTAAAAAATACTCAAAAAGCATAAAAGAAATAAAAATAAAAAAGAAACAAAAAAAAGGAACAAAAAACACTTACCTGTAAAACGGACCGGCCCATCTCTAGAGTGCTTCAGGCGATAGAGAAAAAGAAAGACAGATAGCAAATGATTCAACTCTTCTTTATTCCATTGATGATCTCAGAATATATACAAGGAGAAGGGACGCGAGTGAAGAGACGCGTCCGTACGAGGGGGTGCGATATAGTCGGTTCCATATTGCAACCGACATAGGAATATTACATGGGAGGATTATCCTCTTTAATTAATCTAATCTATTAATTAAATCCTAACACTCCCCCTAATCCTTCCATGTCCTTGCGATCGATCATCTTTAGAATTATCTCCTCTAAAAACCCTGTGGGAAAAATATGAGGAGAGTAGTGTATGATATGTTGCTAAAACTCCTTTAAACCCAGTGGAAAAATAAGGAGAAAATGGTGCAACATATAATGGTTGGATATGTTGTTAAAACTTCTTCAAACCCAGTGGGAAAATAAGGAGAAAATGATACATCATATAATGATTATTGCCTCCGTGTTGACTCCATATGAGAAAAACCTTGTAAAAGGGAAAAACCCATAGAGTTTAGAGGACAATATATATGTCATGTATACTTTCCTAAAAACCCTGGTGGGGAAAAAGAAAGTATGACATACGATCTTGTGTTGATATTACCTCATTAAAAACCTTGATGAGAACCTGGATAGTAAACTCATAAAGGGAAAAAGAGTGTAATATGATGCTTTGAATAGGAGTAGTCTAGAGTGATACTCCCCCTGATTTTTGCAAATATTGAAGCCGTCGAATACCAATTCTATGAAAACATTTCTGGAATGTTAAAGTTGGTAGAGACTTCGTGAATAGATCAGCGATGTTATTGTCGCATGATTTGACTCGCAAGACGTTTATTTGCTGAATCTTCTGGAGTTCATGGAGATAAATCAATCTAGAGGCAATATGCTTAGTGATATTGTTCTCGATGTATCCTATTTGCATCTATGCAACACAAGCAACATTATCTGTGTAGATAATGGTCGATGATTCAAGAGAACCAATACCACATGACTCATGTATGTGGTTTATCATTCTGTAAAGCTACATATGTCAATGTGGCTTTGTATTTCAGAATGATTGGTAGGTGTAGTCACCGAAGTCTATATCGAAGACATCAACTGAGTTACACTTCTACCATGTAGGTACACATTATGGGGATCATTCAAGTAGCCAACATCAGTGTATTCTGATGATATTGGAGTTTAGATTTCTCTGAAATTACAAGAACATGTCAAATAATGTGTGGTGCCTTGGAGATATCGAAAGATATTCTTGATTCCCAACCAATTGTGTTGGTGGGTCCAATGGCACCGAGATATGGAACTTCAAGTCCCAACATCCCTTCTACATCATCCCGTGGTTTGAGTGAATCTTTCTCTATGTCTAGAGATCGAATAACCGACATGGGAGATGGATATGACTTGTACATTTTAGGTTTCTCCAATATTTATAATATAGGCAACTTGGTGTACCATAAAAATTTGAGTGAGGTAGCTCGACTTTTAGTATCAAGCATTGTTTGGGTTTAACCAAATCCTTCATCTCAAATTTCGTCTTTTATATGATCACGTGCTTCGTCATTGTAGGAGTAATCCTTGAGCATGACAAACACGCATGGGTAATCATCATTGTAGGAGTTTTCCTTGTGTATAAGGAACTCACTACGTCGGTTGTACCAAAATATGCCGACAACAATAAGCCATGTAGTGACTCATTGATTTTACACAATTATGTTGCATTTGTAGTTTGATTCGGATTGAGATTCCTTTTGGAACCATACATGTCCAAAACTAGTGATCCACATGGTTATGTAGTCACTACATCTATCAACTTCACAAATAGATGACTTTATACTGCCAATGATATAGGTATCGGAAAATAAGGATTCCACTCATGTCTGGAGAGTAGGTCTCGGATCTCTGCGGAAACCCGACCTTGTGCTACAAGCCTTGCTTTCTCACCACCTTGTTCTCATTCTATTTCTAGAAGAAAACATATTGAATCCCATGTAGGGAATTTAGTTGAAAGAGCGAGGCTATTTTCTGCTTGGATTGCACCCTTTGATTGTTTCAGTCCAAGTGAGTGGTTTACACTCTGCCATGGCCATGGTCTATGGATCTGAATCATTGTGAAGGTTTTGGCAATCATACAAGAGGAATGTTTGTCGACAGTTGTAGGCTTTTGTTATATGATTCTCCAGAATCAATATAGTGAGAGGAAATCGTATCCACCTATGATGACTCTTCGTGATTTACCAATACGCGTGAGTCCAGGTGTTCCGATGTCCCAGCCAGTGTGTGCAAGCTGAATCTGGGTTATGGAGGTTTCCCTTCCACTGGGTGTATACTACCCATAAGGTGTTTGTCAACGCTAGGTTGACTTGCATTTACTGATTTAGAGGATTTCTCCCAAGTTTCCTTTGTTGCTTTCAAGAAGCTAGATCCTGGTTAGAGGCCGTACTACTCCCCCTCTTCTCGGGTACGAGAGCTGAGTGGTTTTATTGGTACCTCCACTCTTTTGGGCGTATTTCTAGCCAGACTAAAGGATTTTGTAACACCTTTGAGATCAGTAAATGAATCTGGCAGGTTATTTGCAATATGTTGCAAATATTTGAATTTCAGACGTATAGTCCAAATTCTTGAATACGTGGATATAAGGTGGAACGTGGAGTCCTAATTGATTTCCTGGCATTCTGTGTGGTACATGAAGTCTCCCCCTAATGCCTGGAAATAATCCATCATTTAATATAAGCAATCAACATACTGGGCTATGAATGTATCCCTAATGAGGGGTTCAAGGTACATGTTGCTCGACGGAGATCTGTACCCCACATAGATCCCAAGTATGTGGGCCCAATGATGTATGTTGTGGTGGTGAGATCGGTACGCGTGAAACGCTTCCAAACTTACGCGGATGGGAAATGCTCGAAGGATTTCCACGTATCAATTACAGAGGAGGAGTATTGCGATATGCAGTTAGTCATTGAGCAGTGTGTAAATCTGCATGACTCCAACGTCAAGTTGGTAGCGCATTTCATCGACAAAGGTCATGCAATGAGTTTGATCCTCTTATTCAGGGATTCAACCAAACCATTATGAATGTGGATGTATGGGATAGAGTGTTGAACTTTAATCCGCATGGCCATACAATATTCATTGAAGGCACATGAGAAGAATTCTACAACATTTTCTTTGCGAATTTGTTAAATTCGAATTTCTCGATAATGGGAATGTAACTTGATTACTTCCATCATTATCATGGTAAATGCATGGTTTCATGTGGACATAAAACACATGTATGAGCATCGTATAGATGCATAATTGAGAACCATGCAGAATACCTTAAAATATCCACACAATGGTTGGGGAATAACAAATGCCTCCCTGGATGTGTTCAAGGGATTGAAGCGGTCCAACTTATATTTTGAAGTGTGAATGCCTCAAAATTTGCTTCCCTGTATTGCACAATGTGCACACAAAGTCTGATGACCGAGGAAATTTTGGACTCAAGCAAACTGTGACCAATGGAATTGCATTATGCAACATGTGCTATAGTTGGATGTACTAGTAGTGCAATCCAAACAATAGAGAGGGTACTTTTTCAAATACTTCTTCCTCATCCATCAGATTGAGTCCCGTAGAAATCTATATATCGAGCTAGAGTTCGCTATGGAAATCTTCTCTCAAATATATAGAATACATACAATTCTTTTTTTATGTCAGAGTGCTGATACAATGTATTGTGATATACAATACTTATGTTCTGTTACAACATCACAAAAGGACATGATTAAATTGATCACAAAGGAGATAATGAGACTAGTCAAAGTCTCCAAACATGTCATTTGAGGCATACTCAACAATCATGTTCTCCGTGCTCATAGGATCCTCTGACAGTTGGAGAGTAATGGTGTTGCTAGGTACAAGAGGAACATCTTGCGAACAACCATCTCCATTGGTGCCATCTGAATGAAGGTTGAAGTTGGCTTCAAACCTTTTCCCTTGAGGTGCTTTGCGTCCTTGGGATTGCTGGTAGAGAATTGCCAGATGCTTTGGGGTATTGCACTTGTTAGTAGGGTGCGTGTAGCATCCACACTTATCACAAAGTCTAGTATTATCATACTTTGGCTTTGTGGTGCCTTTACCACGGTTTGAGTTTCAAGGCTTGTTGTTCCGGTTGCGCTTATGCTTACCCTTGAAGTTTGATTGGTTGTCGTTGAAGGCAACACCAAACTTTCTTCCGTTCGTGACATTCATATGAACTTCCGGCAAAGGTTGGGAACCAACCGGGCGCTGAGAGTCATTCTTAGCAAGAAGCTCATCATGCTTTTCAGCCTGAAGTAGGATATAAATAAGGCCTGAATAGATCTGGTAGTCACGAGCGTGGTATTGCTGCTAGAGGAGCCTTTCAGATGGAATCGTAGTGGATAGAGTTTTTTCTATCTTTTCCACATATGTAGGTTCCTTCTCGCAAAAGCGTAACTTAGAACTTATTTTATGAACCTCGTGATTGCAATCCCCGACGGACTTGAAGTCCTGGAATCGAAGATGAGTCCAATCATGAAGTGCTTCAGGCAGGACAACTGCCTTCTGCTTTTCATACCTCGTTTTGAGGGCCTGAAACAAAGTAAATGGGGATTCCTCCTCCAAATACTCGGACTTAAGATTCGGGTGGATATTGTGCCTTATAATGTACAAGGCATCATATTTCTTCTCTTCTCTCAGCGGTGCGACTCCAGCCGGAAAGGGGGTCCACCGGGTTCTAGATGGCACGCACTATCCCACAGGATGCAAGGGCGATCTTGATATCCATGGCCCAGGTAGGGTAGTTGTGGCCATCAAGTTCGAGTACATCGAACTCTCTTCCAGCCATTAGTTACCTACTTGGGTAAACCAGAGGTTATTGATTTACGCTTTGGTAAACCACAAACCATCATGGTTATGTTGTAACGAACTATGCAAAATTAATAGTAATTTCAAGAAGTGGGCTTGAAACCATTAGTGTGGACTTCAAGTTGTTAAGAATGACACATTGTAGATACTCCCTAAAAAGAATTTCAGGGTCCATCTCTCAGTACTTAGAGAGTATAATCTGATGAAATCAGTAGATACTCATGTTTCTAGTACCTTATGTCATGACTTAATTAAAATGTATGAGAGATCACTTAATAAGTAATCATGGTAGCGAAGATAATCTGTAATTCATGCAGTAGATCTGTGCACTATCTTTGATCCCAAACATCAACTTGAAGTAGTCACTTAGAATTTTGCATATTTGTATCTTACTCATATTGAACCAAAAGTGGGTCAATTAAGATGAGTCGATTTTTATTTACAAGAAATTATAAATTTCTATTGCAAATAAAGGATGTAATTAATCTCAACATGTAGTAAACATGGAAATATATTACATCCATATAAATCTGGAATACATGGTACTCAATAGAAATACATTACTAAACAAGAATACTGTAATAACAGGGTCTATAACAGAATAGAATACTGCTAGATCTACTGTTAAGTGAATGATTTGATAAAATTAACTGAAATACATAGGCGTATCACAATTAACAGGACCAGGTTGCGGAACCATTATCAGGGGTCATGTTGAGGAATTGCAGCCCATTTTGGACCAGTCCCAAATACGAGAGGATAAGGTAGGAGTGGATATTTCACCACTCTATCCCCAAATCGACTCCCGTCCATGGTGGTCAACTCCCCGTCCACCAAGCTCCACGCGCCTTTGCCGCCGCACGGCGGTCTCCACCGGCGGCCGTAGCTACTCCCACCACAGGCGTCCTAGACGGAGGAGTCGCCGGGAAGGGGAGTGCCAGGCATGACGCCGTTCGCGAGCCCCAACTTGGCCGGCTCCGAGTGCCGGCGCGGCATCCGCGGCGGCCCGACGGCGGGCTGGGAAGCAGGAGGACGAGGCCCCCAAGGAGGCGGTGAGCGCCGTGGCGCGAGGTGAAGGAGGCTAGGTCGCTGGCGTCGAAGAGGGCACGCGCGGCGGCGCGACCGCATCGGAAATCGCGGCACTAGAGAAGCTGCTTACACCGGAGCCGAAGATGGATACGGAGGCTCCGGCGCGGCGGATGCGACCTCGACAACCGCGGGGGTCGGGGATGGCAAGGGTTTGACCACGGCTGCTCGACGGCCGGCTGGAGAGCGGCAGCCCGAGGGCGACGAGGCGGAGTCGGTGATGGCATGCATCATGGTGCGATGGCATCGACGGCGCGGCGCTCGGCAAGCTGCTCACGTCGGAGCCAAAACCAAAGGCGGAGGCGGAGGCTCCCGTCGGTTAGTCGCCGCCAGGACAGTTTCCGAGCGCCGCACGTTGAGCCGGAAGGCCACGGTCGTGGGCGCCGGCGCACCGCAAGGATGCAAGCCGTGTGACGCCATGGGCATGGCCACCGCCTTTGGCCGCCTACGGTCGCGTGAGCGGCCGCCGCGTACTGGGCTTTATCGAGAACTGCGTGGTTTCTGGCATCGTGAAGAACTAGTGCTACCAAGTGCAAAAAGGTACTAGTTCCTGATAATTTGTTGGATCAACAAAATTGGAAAGAAGCACCTTGTTTCTCGTAGCACTCCAGTAACCGGATCTTTTCATCGATCTGTATGTGCTTCATGTATTTGAGGTTGTCTTCTCAATCGAGCACTTTATCTTTTTCCTGTTCTTCTGCGATTCTATCGCTCGATTTACAATGCTCTCGGCAGAGCGTGCTGATAACGTGTTAGAAGAAATCGAGAGAGAAAGAAAGACAGATAGCAAATGATTCAACTCTTCTTTATGATCTCAGAATATATACAAGGAGAAGGGACGCGAGTGAAGAGACGCGTCCGTACGAGGGGGTGCGATATAGTCGGTTCCATATTGCAACCGATATAGGAATATTACATGGGAGGATTATCCTCTTCAATTAATCTAATCTATTAATTAAATCCTAACAATCCCAGATACCGCTCCCGATGAGCGATGCATAGGAATCGTCGGCTCGCCGGAGTCCTCTCACAGAGACAGCCAGGTCTATCGCAAAAAAAAGACAGCCAGGTCAGTGCTAGTTTGGGCTTGGGCTTCAATTGGCTTCAATTGGGTCACGGCCCATTCTATGGTTGGGTTGTGGCCGGATTTGTTTTACGGAACTTGTGACCGAAATGGTATTTGCACAATCGGAACGTAATCAAATCCGATCCCAATTCATCTCGATGTCTCGGGCGAAGTCATACCTAGCCATTGGGCCATGCTTCATGGGCCGGCATGTGGGTACGCGTGCTTTGGCACGTCATGAGCCGGCCCGGCACGCCACTTAACGGGTTGTGTCCGGCTAGGGCCGTGCTTGGGCTACCCAAAACCCACGTGTCGGCATGGCACGACCCGTTAAGAGTTTTTTTTTAATTTTTATACTATTATATGTATAGTTTTTATATTAATTTTGGTAAAATATAGTATAAAAAGATCTTAACGGGCCGGCCTGTTAGGGCCGTTTAGCTAACGTGCCGTGCCTGAGCCTCGAGGTGAAGCCCACGGGCCGGCACGGCACGGCCTATTAGCTTAACGTGCCCAGGTGGGCCGTGCCGTGCCAGGCACGCTAAGTTTTTAGCGGGCCGTGCCGTGCCGTGGGCCGGCCCATTGGCCATGTATGGGCGAAGTACGCGGCAGCGCCTGTCCGTATCGGCGACATTTCTACTTGTTCTCAAGCATGCACAGAAAACGTGCACCCATCGCGATGGGCCGATGGCGTCGCCCGCTGGTCACTCCAGCTAGTACTGTACGCACGATGCCGACGCAAACACGGGTTCTGCATTGCCCGTTGGTTACTCTGGCTGCATCTCACGGAGCTCATCCACCGTAGACATCAACGAGACAAGGTCCTCACCGGAGTGCATACTGGTGGTGGGTTGTCACGTCTGTCTCTACTGGTGAACAGTACCGGAGACATGGAAATCTGTGAAACGAACACGATCATTTGGCGGCGCGCGACCATGTGGATACTGCCTGCCCGAGATAATTTCCTCGTCGATTCTCGATTGACAATTTGTCAACTACCTCGAGGAAGAGACCCAAGTGGCTAAGTTGGGCTAGCGCCGCGCAAGTTGCATAGATGTGCAAATATTCTTGGTCATTTATTTACTTACAGAATTGGACACATTAATGATGAAACTCAAGGAAAATTAAGAAATATTTACGTGTTGATAGTTTTTCCCAAGTCAGAGCTCACGGAGCCAAGCATGTAGAGAGTTAATGAACACTAGTACAAACGTGCCATGCAGCGAGAAAGACGTCTCTCTCTCGTCCTCCTGCTCAGGCGGCGCTGCAGCCGCTGGCGTCCACTGTGGTGTCACCGTTCCACCCGAGCCCATCGACTCTTAGTCGACGAGATCACCGCACCTACGTGGGGGGTGGTTGCGGGGCAGGGAGAGGGCACCCGGGTAGCTCGACGCAGAACCTCACCTTGGGCGATCTGAACTGATTCTCTGACGAGATTGTGGCGGCGACCACCAGTCTCGAAGAGGGCGGGGGTTGCGAATTCAAATTGCAACGCCCCACTGGTTGGAGAGAGGAGGAGCGCTGAGCATGGATGCGTGACACATGGCCAAATCGAGGGTGCGGGGCAGATATGGAAGACGGGAGATAGAAATACGCATTCGATGCATCTCAAGGTACCTGACGCTTATCGATGGCTGAGATCTAGGGCTAGCCGCAATTCGCGTTCTCTGGTCTGGATCCAGAAGGATCTCTTCAAGGCCGGCTCCTTCACGACAGCGGATTGCTTCCCCGCTGGTCGAGGTCGATTGCCGAAACCGAAGCAATTCCGCTTCTCCGAGCAGTGGTATAGAGGGGAAGGGAGAGCTTCGTACGCGGAGGAGCTCATGGCAGGTGGACGAGGTGATGGTGGGAGATATGGAACTGGTCGCGGCAAAGGAAATCAAGCTGGCAGAACAACCTCCAGCCAAATTGAGCCGTCCGTGACACTAGGTAATCCTCAACCTCCTGTTCCTCAACAAGCACAGTCTGGATCAGAGAATCAAGGGCAAGGGCAGCAGCTGGGGATGGACCCGAATCAAATGTTTCAATTCATGCAGCAGGGGATGTACCCCCTGGTACGTCCATTTTGCATCACTATTCTATGTCTTAATTTACTATTATTCATTGATATATTTCATATTGAGAGGTGATACTTATGTTATTTCATCTGTTTTTGCATGGTTGATGACTTTTGGAGTATGGACCGCTGCAGTCGGGATTTTGATGGAAAAGGTGATGTTTGGAGGAAAAATTCGCGAAGATCAGGAAATCCGGAAAAATATACGGAAAATCCTATTTTTCCAGAAGACTAAGGATGCCAGAAGACGGAGTGGAGATGGGCCACGGGGGGCCCACACCATCCCCTGGCGCGGGCAGCCCTAGGTCGCGCCTGGAGGTGGTGTGGCCACCCTGGCCCACTCCAGCCTCTCCCCTCTAGCGTATATCATCCTCCTGAAACCCTAAGACCCAGGGAGCGACCACAGAAAGATTTCGCCGCCTCTGCGGGGCGGAAAACACCAAGAGAGAAAGATCTCTCCGGCAGACAGATTTCTGCCGGGGGAACTCCTTCCCGGAGAGGGGAGATCGTCACCATCAACACCACCATCAAGCTGGACTTCATTGGGATCATCGTCATCATCATCACCATCAGCACGCTCATCACCATCTCCATATTGCTGCAACAATTGCGTTGAATCTTGCATTAGTTCATAGGGGAAACTTTCCCGGTGTTGATTACTCTTTGTAGTTGATGCTATTGAGTGAACCATTGAATTATTGTTTATGTTCAGATTGTTATACATCATTATTCCATCTCTGATCATGATCCATATGATGTCTTGTGAGTAGTTCGTTTTGTTCTTGAGGACATGGGAGAAGTCTTGTTGTTAGAAGTGGAGTTGTGTTGAGAAAGATTCAATAGATTGTTATTTAAGTTGTGGTGTACTTCTTCTAGTGGTGTCATGTGAACGTCGAGTACATGACACTTCACCTATATGGGCCTAGGAGAATGCATTGTGTATTTGGCTACTAATCGTAGGGGTTGCCGGAGTGACAGAAACCTGAACCCCCGTTAGGAAACCATTGCACAAGGTACATAAGGGTCTTAGAGTTTAAAGCTGTGGTTAGGTTTCTACCTTAATTACTTTCTTGTACTTACGGATGTTTGCAAGGGGTATAATCACAAGTATGTATTAGTCTTGGATGGGGCGATACATTAGCACAGGTTCACCCACACAACACTTAGCAAGCTAAAGAAGATTAATCAACTATATGAAGCGAAAGCACTTGACTGTCTTTCCATGTGTCCTCGAGAACGTTTGGTCATCTTAAGTAATACAACCGGCTTGTCCTTTGCTGCATAAAGGATTGGGCCACTTGCTGCATTTATTCCTACTATTTTTTGTTTACTCGTACTTTGTTTACTTGCTTTATCAAAAAACCCTAAAAATCCATTTGCTAAGTATTTGCAGAGAATTCCTGATCCATACCACTAGCCAGCACCTTCTGCTCCTCGTTGGGTTCGACACTCTTACTTATCGAAAATACTGCGATACACCTCCTATACTTGTGGGTCATCAAGACTATTTTTTGGCGCTGTTGCCGGGGAGTGAAGCACTATTGGAGAGTGGAACTGGTAAAGGAAACTTCTACTGTGAGTATTGTTTACTACTGTTAGTTGCTTTATTTTCGTTATGGATAATTCGTTGAGTTTCTTATTTGGTAATGTTACTACCACTACTAAGGTAGTAGATAAGCCACCACCTGCTGAGAATGATGTTTTCAAAATTCCTACAAGAATTATTGATCGTGTTATGGATAACTACTATGTTGGAGATGGAACTGTCCATCCCGGTAATCATTTACTCTTTATACACGAATTATGCGGGTTGTTCAAGTGTGCAGGTATTACTACAGATCAAGTTAAGAAGAAGTTATTCTCATTATCACTGAAAGGAAGAGTTGAGGACTGGTATAAGCTGCTGAAGAATGGTCAAGCTCTGAAATGGGAGGAAATAGTGCCTCTCTTTTATTCAAAGTTTTATCCTCCTAGTGAGATTCATAAAAATCGGAATCAAATATACAACTTTTGGCCTCTTGATGGAGAGAGTACAGCTCAAGCTTGGGGGAGATTGAAGTTACTAATGCTCAAATGTCCCATTCATGAGCTCCCCAACAATATTATTATCAATAACTTTTATGCAAGGCTCCCTCTACATGATAAAGATTTATTGGATGCTTCTTGTGCTGAATCATTTACTCGCATGAAAGAAGAAGCTAAATGGGATCTTCTGGACCGTATTCAAGACAATGCTGAAGCTTGGGAGAATGACAAAAGTAGAAAGTTAGGTATAAATTATGATTATGAATGCATTGAATCTTTTATGGGAACTGGTGACTTTCAAAATATTAAAAATGCTTATGGTCTAGACTCTCAAGCTATTGCTTCTTATTTTAAGGCTTTTGCTTCCTATATTGAAGTGCCTAAAAAGAAGTGGAATAAGTATCATGAACCTTATAAAGATGTTGCTAAGAGTGTTCCTGCAAGAAATACTGAAGTTTATACTGCTAATCATGTTTTACCTGAACCTTATATTGAGAAAATGCCTTTTCCAGTTAAGGTAAAGGAACATTCTATGATAGCTAGAATGGTTAATGAAAGTATGAGTAAAGCTATTGAACCTGATAAACAAATGGTTGATGAACTTATAATAGCAAGTGTGAAAGACTTTGTCACTAAATATAAAAAGAGGGACACCATATCCTTTGTAAGGATACCTCTAATATTGTTTCACATAGTAGTGTTATGAGAGCTAGTATTCCTGTGTTTTCTGTTAGAATAAGTGATCATTGCTATGATGGTCCTTGTGATAGCTATATTGTTAAGTTTATGCATGATACTGAAAGCTACTATGAGAGAGGGAAAAGAGTTCTTATGTATCTCAATAATATCAAGTTTCCTCGCTTTGTGCTGAAAGTTTTTATGTTGCACTTCTTTTGCCTTCTTGTGCAAGTTGCCTCTGGTTTCAACAACTTGTTTGTTTACAAAATTCCCTTGCATAATAAGTGGGTTAGACTTAAATGTGTGTGTGTTTTTGCTTCTTAATGCTCTCTTTCACTTCAATTCATATCCCTATGAGAGCTTCTTCAAAATTATCATGCCCATCTTAAAGGCTATAAAGAAAGAGCTTTATGGGAGACAACCCAATTTGTTTTTGCTTTCAGTTTGTTTTTATTTCTTTGAGTCTTGGAAGTTATTACTTCAGTAATAATCGCTCCTTATCCGTTTTGTTTGGTTTTTGTGTCAAGATCAATCTCTAATGAGAGAGAAGTAATATTTGGGGAAGTTGCTGTCCCGAAACAGATTTTTTGTGCTTCACCGTAAAAATTCGTGAGAGATCTGTGTATGTCGGATTGATCTGTAATTATTTGTGCTTATGCCCCAGATTGTTATTTAACTTTCGTTAGTTTTGCACGTTTTGATTTGAGCAACAGAAGATTTTTGAAAAAAATGATCTTTACCTGCTGGTCTGTTTTGGCAGATTTTGCCACTCTTGCATCTGCTTCTTTATTCGATTTCCTTTTTGAATTATTTTTGGGTTTTAGGAAGGAGTTGTTTCAGTAGCTTTTGTTTTTATGGTTTTCAGTTGAAGTTGGACTCAAAAGGTTTTATCACTTCACTTATACTAATGTTGCTAATGAGAATTGTGTGAAGTTTTGTGTGAAAGAAATTTCTAGGAAGTGGAGACAATGGTGTAATAAGGAAGAGAAGGGTTTTATGACTCAAGTAATAAGTGTATGAAGATTAAGATATTGATGTTATTCAAGTGGTGACTCCGAAAGAATCTACTAGATACCAAATTCAGAAACCTGCAGAATCTGTTTTCAAATAGGTAACAGTTCTGGTAAGAAAAGTTTCGCGAAATTACAATACAACTATATTTTTGCAGTTTTTAGTCAATAAGGAAAGTTACGAAGCGAAAAAGGGACGGAACCGGAGCCAGGGTGGCTCACACCACCCTGTGGCGCAGGCCCACCCCTGGCCGCGCCACCAGGTGGTGACGCCACCCAGGACTCCGCCTCCGACTCGTTTTCTCCCAGTACCTTCCTTTTGATATGAAACTTCATAATACATAACCCCTAGATCTTCCGAGGTTCGTATATCGTGTTTTCGTTGTGTTTTTGTTTCGATCTGTTTCTGCCAAGACATACTCTTTGAAGGCTTAGAAGCACAATGGTGTCCGCCAAGGATAAAGGAAAGGAGCCTATGGAGGAAGACCTCCAAGACCACGGGAAGGATAAGGAGATCAAGAGTGAAGGTGAAGAGGAGCAAGGCCAACATCCGCACACCGGCACTACCATTGCAAGCATTGGAGTGGTGACGAAACCTGCCAGGGTTAGAAGGATTGCGCGGATGCAGACTGGGGGAAAGCTCCTCGTCACAGTTTGGCTCCATGGTCACTTCCTCCACACACCAAGAATCCCTTCCATACCTTTATCCATAACCATGCAGGAAAAGAAGACTCCAAGAGGGAAGAACGGGAAAAGAATCACAAGAGCTGGGATCCACAAACTGAAATGATTATGAGCCGTATTGAGCACAACTCGGAGTTGATTCGTACTCTCACCTTCGAGATTGAGGACTTTGGGAAACTCATCAGAGAGCTCATCGAGAGGATACCACCACCACCGAAGGAGTAATTCGTCATCAGGTTTGGCATCCCCTTGGTTTGTTCCAAGCTTGGCGGAGTGCCGCGGTATCACATCACTATCTTCTATCTTTTTACCTTTTTAGTAGAGTCGTATCATGAATAGAGGAGTTATTATGTAGTATGGTTTGCATTATGGAAGTGTCCCCTCTCTTGTTAGATGTGTATCCCTTGGAGTGAGTTGCCGTTATGGAATATTAATGAGAAGTTCTATCATTCACTCTTTTGCATAGCTTATATTAGTTTTCAATTCGTGGTTATATGATTGATCTTGTTGTTAGTATTGGTATCACTCTGGGATCATTGAGTTAATTTAGTTGGTTTTGGCAAACCTGGCTCGGTCAGTAGCAACACTATTTTTGAGAGTTGAATGAAAAAGATAAAGGTACTCTAAAGAAAAATAATTTCATCGTCTTTCTTTCTTTCTTTCTTGATTTGCTCATAAGTCTACTATTCTCTAGTTAAGGTCTTTTGTGCTTCCAAGGAAGATTGCATGTTTGTCTTTATCACTTGTATGTTTGTTTGTTTCCTTCAACTCTTATACTTGGTACCTAGCCTTGCTAGCCAAAAACCTGTACTGAGAGGATTTCTTCTCGTGCATCCACCTCCTTTAAACCAAAACTTTGCCATTTGTGTCCACCATACCTACCTATTAGCATTATTGCTATTCCAAGTAAATTCTTGTTTTATCTACCTCCCAAATTAAACTTGTTATGTGAAAATTAGTGATTAAAGCTCTCACGAACTTGATGGCACACTTTACTTTCTTGCACTTAATAAACTTGAACCATTGTGCTCACCTATGTTGCGTATATGCTTGCGCTTTGTAAGTTGTGAATTAGTAGAACCATGCTGTCATGGGGAACGCTTTCAACATTGCACTGATACTTTGTACCAAGTTGATATCATGTTCTTTTGTCTATGGATGTCGTCGGTGTAAAATGAAAGGGGAGCTTGTAAGTCCATGGAGTTATGCATGTGTGTTAGAGAAACGCCTAGGCCGCTGGTCTAATCCATGCTGACATGGTGGAAACCTGCAGCGTAACAATAACGAGTATCTATGAAGCATTCTTCTTATAAAAAAAAGAGTCCGATATTGAGAAAAAAGAGAAAAAAAGAGATATTATGAAAAGAGGAAAGAGAGAAAAAAGCACCATATTCCCATGGTAAATAAGAAGATTGTTGAGATGCTTGTTGTCTGCTTGCCTTGTCATTTTGATATGGGGATTCTTCCGTATCATCGGGCAAGGGGTACCCTGTTGGTGGTTCTCTATGATACACATATGCTTACGATGACAAGAACTTACCGGTGACTAAACTTGAGTAGCATGAGGAGCGGCCCTCGTATTCAAGGGACATGAGATTCTCAACTTACAACTTGTCAATGCATACCTTCATTTTTGATCACTTTAACCTTAATCACCTAAAGATGCCTATGATATGGGCAATGAGAGCTGAAAGCTAGTAAGTATCATAATTTTTGGGAGCTCTTTATGAGACTTGCAATCCCTGCTCCCCTCTTTGAAGGGCCATTCTTTCACTTTGTAGTTGAGTCAGTAAACCTACTCCCTTCTATCTCAGCAAGTATTTTGAGTTGATGTGTTTCATTCATTCATATGTTGATTTATTCATTCATGTTTCTTATGTTCCTTGTTTTTCACATTGATCTTATCCTGATGTTTACTACTTTGAAAGCTATCATTGAAAAACCAGTTATTTGTGAACTCCAGCAAGTTATCAACTATTCTTCGACCAAGAGCTAAGTTTGCCATTACCAATTATGATTCACTTTATGTATTTTTATTGTGTTTCCTTTACTTATTACAAGTTGAGTTATATAATAGTGAGTTGTCTTCTATTATGATCTATGTATTTGATGAATGTGATGCTTCTTGTCTGTATTCTTTTATCGACTCTTCACTCCATAAACCCGAGGCCATGTTTATTGAGCTCAGTTTCGCTTGGGGACAAGCGAAGTCTAAGCTTGGGGGGAGTTGATACGTCCATTTTGAATCACTATTCTATGTCTTAATTCACTATTATTCATTGATATATTTCATATTGAGAGGTGATACTTATGTTATTTCATCTATTTTTGCATGGTTGATGACTTTTGGAGCATGGACCGCTGCAGTCAGGATTCTGATGGAAAAGGTGCTGTTTGGAGGCAAAATATACGGGATGCCAGAAAATTCGGGAAAATATACGTAAAATCCTATTTTTCCAGAAGACTAAGGATGCCAGAAGACGGAGTGGAGATGGGCCACAGGGGGCCCACACCACCCCCTGGCGCGGGCAGCCCTAGGCCGCGCCTGGAGGTGGTGTGGCCACCCTGGCCTACTCCAGCCTCTCTCCTCTGGCGTATATCATCCTCCCGAAACCCTAAGACTCGGGGAGCGACCACAGAAAGATTTCGCCGCCTCTGCGGGGCGGAAAACACCGAGAGAGAAAGATCTCTCCGGCAGACAGATTTTTGTCGGGGGAACTCCTTTCCGGAGAGGGGAGATCGTCACCATCAACACCACCATCAAGCTGGACTTCATCGGGATCATCGTCATCATCATCACCACCATCATCACCATCAGCACCCTCATCACCATCTCCATATTGTTGTAACAATTGCGTTGAATCTTGCATTAGTTCATAGGGGAAACTTTCCCGGTGTTGATTACTCTTTGTAGTTGATGCTATTGAGTGAACCATTGAATTATTGTTTATGTTCAGATTGTTATACATCATTATTCCATCTCTGATCATGATCCATATGATGTCTTGTGAGTAGTTCGTTTTGTTCTTGAGGACATGGGAGAAGTCTTGTTGTTAGTAGTGGAGTTGTGTTGAGAAAGATTCAATAGATTGTTATTTAAGTTGTGGTGTACTTCTTCTAGTGGTGTCATGTGAACGTCGACTACATGACACTTCGCCTATATGGGCCTAGGGGAATGCATTGTGTATTTGGCTACTAATCGTAGGGGTTGCCAGAGTGACAGAAACCTGAACCCCCGTTAGGAAACCATTGCACAAGGGACGTAAGGGTCTTAGAGTTTAAAGCTGTGGTTAGGATTTTACCTTAATTACTTGCTTGTACTTACGGATGTTTGCAAGGGGTATAATCACAAGTATGTATTAGTCTTGGATGGGGCGGTACATTAGCACAGGTTCACCCACACAACACTTAGCAAGCTAAAGAAGATTAATCAACTATATGAAGCAAAAGCACTTGACAGTCTTCCCATGTGTCCTCGAGAACGTTTGGTCATCTTAAGTAATACATTCGGCTTGTCCTTTGCTGCATAAAGGATTGGGCCACTTGCTGCATTTATTCCTACTGTCTTTTGTTTACTTGCTTGATCAAAAACCCCTAAAAATCCGTTTGCTAAGTATTTGCAGAGAATTCCTGATCAATGCCACTAGCCAGCACCTTCTGCTCCTCATTGGGTTCGACACTCTTACTTATCGAAAATACTGTGATACACCCTTATACTTGTGGGTCATCACCCCCAATTCCCAATGGGGCCATGGCCACCTTTCCAGATGGGATTCCCCCCGCAGATGAATGTGAATCAGATGATGTCGGTGAATCCAAATTTCTTCCCTCAGCAACAACCCAATGTGAACCAATCAGCGAGCAAACAACCGATCTTGTCTAGGCAAAAACAGATGACTGCGAGTCAGAATAGTAGTGTTGGTTTGAGTCAGCAGCAAATCAAATCGAAGAAAAAACCTAGCAACAAAGCTACTTCTGCCTCTCAGAATCAGAGTGCTATGTGTCAAGGTACAGATGCTACTGAGAGGAATAAGGTGGTGGTTGTATTGGCATATGACCCAAAGTACAAGGAGGTAGTTTGTTACAACTGTGGAGAACCTGGGCATTTTGTAGGCCTTTGTTCGAAACAGAAGAGATGCTTTATATGTGGGAAGGCAGGTCATCACATGGACTCTTGCCATGCTTGGTATAATCCTCTGCCTAGTGCCAAATACTTGGGAAGTGCTAATATAGGCTTGGTTTTTTTTCATCTAGATGTAGAAGGCCCTGAAGCTACCAATTGGTTTAATTTTGGCAATGTGGATGTTGTTACAGTCATGGAAGGGGAAGTGTTTGATAAGGAGCTGGAACTCAATCTTAGTGAAATGTGGAAGGTGAATTGGTACTGGCAGATTAGACAGATGTCATCTAGTACATACTTGGTCAGACTTCCACCAAATAAGAATATTGAAGACCTAGTGGAATATCCCTCCATTAACTTGAAAAAAGAAAGGAGTCTGTGTCTCATTCTCCAAATGGAATGGTGAAGTTGACCCTTTTGATGAGTTAAAGGAGGTCTGGATTAGTGCAGAGGGGCTTCCTCCAAAGTGGTGCACCTGGAAAACTATGTGTCAGGTGGCTTTCTCTCTGGGGTGTTAGTCAACATTGATTGGCATACCATTTTTAGAAGCTTTTATAGGACAGTGAGATTGAAGATTTATGTCAGAGATGTAGAAAAAATTCCAAAAGACAGGCTGTATGAGATAGAACAGAAGTTGTACCTACTTCTTTTCACTGTGGATGAGAGCCAGTTTGAAATATTAGATGATGATGAGGATGACAGTGGTGGAAATAGAGGAGGTCTGAATGAGGAAGACCTAGGTGATGATTTTATAGATCACCTAGCTAAAGATAACACAGCTGGAAAACACATGGACACTAACAGAAACTCCTCTACCCCTGCTCCAAGAGGTAATTCTATGAGAAATGACACTAAAATAGTAAGTGTGGGGACTCTCAGTATCAATGCTGCTAGCAAAAACTTGGAGGCTAATGTGATGCAGAAAGTTTTAGATATTCAGGCTCAGAGACCTATGGTGGTTGTTGCTGATAGAGCCCCTGAGGAGAATATTAGTGCTAACCTGCTGGAAGAATTTGAGAAGTTGGCTGAAAACACACATGTGCAGTCCAATATTCCTGTCTTAGACTCATTGCCTAATGCTATTGCAACTGACAAAGAAGATAAGGAAGTTCAAAAGAAGAAAACCTGGTGTCCTGTGGTGGCTACAAGGATGAGCACCAAAGTTAGGAGAAGGCACAAGATTTGAAGAAAGCCAAAAACCTGGAAAACCCCAAAGGTAAAAAAACATATACATGGTGTTAATAATTCTTTTGCTATTCTAGAAAATGCTGAGTTAATGCATAAAGCTAGATGTGCTGGAATTAATTTGGGGGATTCTAGCCATGTTGTTGACAATAATAATAAGATCATTAAAGAGGTGGAGCTAGAGAGGTTGGAAAACTTTCATTTTGCTCACCTTGACATGTTCTTACCAGCCAATTTAGATGTAGAGAATACTGTAGCCAATGTCTCTCACAGTAGTGAGGTGGGCTCTTCAATGGATCCTGATTGCAATAGTGAGAAAGGGTCTCCTGAGGCACCTTGGACAGAGGTTTACAGTAGAAATAAGGGAAGTAGAAGGAAATTGATTTTGTCCAATGGTAGTAGGTTTCATTTGGAACGGTAGAGGTCTTAATAGACCCGACAAACTCCCTAGAGCACATAATCTCATTAGAGATGTGGGCCCAGATTTTATTGGGATTTCTGAGACTAAGAAGAAGGATTTTACTTCCTCTTAGTTACAGATTCTTGATCCCTACAAAATTTATTCTTGGACTTGGCTCCCAGCCAATGATACAACTGGTGGTATCTTGGTTGGGGTGAATTATGACTCTTTTGATACTCTGTCTTGTGACTTGCACACATTTTGTGTTTCTGTGGTGATTAGAGACAAACAGAGCATAAAAGTGTGGAGATTTATTGCAGTTTATGGTTTTGCTTATGAGGAACACAAACTAGAGTTTATAAATGAGTTACATAATGTTATCCCTAAATGGGTTGGTCCCACCCTAGTAGGTGGCGATTTCAATCTTATTAGGGATAACACTGAGAAAAACACAGGTAATATAAACCAACAATGGGATGATCTATTTAATGATTGGATTAATAAATTTAGTCTAATGGAGCTGCATATTGCTGGTAGAAAATATACCTCGACAAATAATCAAAGTAATCTAGTTATGGCTACTTTGGATAGAGTTTTTATTACCACTTGTTGGGATGGTCTTTATCCAGCTAGTCTGCTTAAGGCTCTACCTAGACTGGGAAGTGACCATACTCCTCTGGTTTTGGATACAGGTGCCCTGAAAATCCCTAAACAAAAACTGTTTAGATTTGAAAAATGGTGGTTGCAGACTGAAGGCTTTGATCAAATTGTGATTAAAGCTTGGAATATGCCCTGCACACTATACAAATCCATTGATAGGTGGCAGTTCAAAGTAAGGAATATTAGGAAATATGTGAAGGGGTGGTGTGATAATGTAGAAGCTGCTCAAAATAAGACTAAACAAAAATTGGTTGATGAGTATGATCTTCTTGACATTATGTCTGAAACTCAATGCCTTTCTCCTGTATCTAAGGAAAGAATGAAGATTATTTCTTTTGAACTTACAGATATATGGAAGAAGGAAGAGATTAAAGCTAGACAGAGGTCAAGAGAAAGACAAATCCTGGAGGGGGATAGGAACACTTCTTATTTCCATTCTATGGCTAACCAGAGAAGAAGGAAGAAACAAATTGTTATGTTAGAAGGCCCTAATGGGAAGGTAGAAGACACTAAAGGTATTTTAGACCTTGTTGTGCAATATTATAAGGATCTATTTGGCTTTCAACCTGCTTTAGGACTTGATTTATTAGATGATTTCTGGGATGAATGTGAGAAAATTACTGAAACTCGGAACAACTCTTTACATGCTGATTTTACTGAACAAGAGGTTAAGTATGTTGACTTTGGCTCTTATGCTGAGGGAGCACCTGGCCCTGATGGGTTGCCTTTTCTTTTTTATCAGCACTTCTGGGAGCTCATTAAATCTGACCTTATGGATATGGTTAATGATTGGAATAGATGTGAGCTTGATCTATATAGACTGAATTTCTCTTTGCTCACTCTGATTCCTAAAGAACAAGATGCAATGACTATCCAAAAATTTAGGCCAATTGCTCTGACTAACTGTAGGTTTAAAATCTTCTCTAAATGTGCTACTAATAGACTAGGGGTGATTTGTGAAGATCTCATTTCACCCAACCAGACTGCCTTCATAAAAGGTAGATATATCTTAAAAAGTGTGGTATCTTCTCATGAAATTATTCATGATGTTGCAAAAAGTGGCCAGTCTGGGTTCATTTTTAAACTAGATTATGAAAAAGCCTATGATATGGTGAATAGAGAGTTTTTGCTCAAAATGTTACCTGCTAGGGGTTTTAGCCCTAAATCTATTAAGATGTTCAAATCATTACTTGAAAATGGCTCAGTAGGTGTTAGAATTAATGATGTAAATAGTAACTACTTTGTGGCTGGGAGAGGAGTGAGACAAGGAGACCCTATCTCCCCTTTGTTTTTCAACCTTCTAGCAGATGTGTTTACTAAAATGTTGGCTAAAGCAGTGTAACACCCCGTCCACTCCTGGGCCCGGGGGGTGTCACTCCTGACAGCTTAATAGGATATCTAGACTGGCCCCACAGACCAACACTAGTCTTTTTTGCGCACTTTGTCCTCACTCGTGCGCACCCGGTTACCCACTTCCCGGTCGGTCACCCATCCTAGAATTGCTCTAGGCGAAGCACGCTTAACCTTAGAGTTCTTTTCGAATGAGCTTCCGGAAAAGAAGTTGCAACTTGTTGATATGGGTATCCTATCAATCCTATTAAGCTATGTGCCTGGATCTCACATACACCCACCCTTTAGAAGATCGATGCCCTCATCGATCAAGCACACCCCAGGAACGTTCCCTCTTGGCACGCATCTGTGCGTCTAGTGCCGGCACATGTGCCATGTCGTGTCCACTCCGGGCCACACGCGCCATGCTCCACATGTCCCGCCACTAACCCGCACACACCCGTGTAATCGCAAGGGTCGACTCTGATACCACTTGTAACACCCCGTCCACTCCTGGGCCCGGGGGGTGTCACTCTTGACAGCTTAATAGGATATCTAGACTGTCCCCACAGACCAACACTAGTTTTTCTGCGCACTTTGTCCTCACTCGTGCGCACCCGGTTACCCACTTCCCGGTCGGTCACCCATCCTAGAATTGCTCTAGGCGAAGCACGCTTAACCTTAGAGTTCTTTTCGAATGAGCTTCCGGAAAAGAAGTTGCAACTTGTTGATATGGGTATCCTATCAATCCTATTAAGCCATGTGCCTGGATCTCATAAGCAGCTAGTTTTGGCATGATTACTAGTCTGCTGCATGGTTTTGAACACAGTGGGGTCATCAGTATGCAATATGCTAATGACACCCTCTTGTTCTTGCCTCAAAATATCATGCAATGCATGAATTTGAAATGGATACTTTCTTGTTTTGAACAGATATCTGGGCTCAAAATTAATTTCCATAAATGTGACCTAGTGCCCATTAATGTGGAAGAAAATGAAGCCCAAATGTTTGCTCAAACTTTGAGTTGTAGATTGGGATCTTTCCCTATTAAATACTTAGGGGTTCCCTTGCATTATAAGAAACTTAGGAAGGAGGATTTACAGCCTATCATTGATGCAATTCTGAAAAGGGCCTCTGGTTGGAGAGGCAAGCTTCTCTCCCATGCTGCTAAGTTGGAACTAGTGAGGAGTGTTCTAGCTAGTATCCCTATATACCTACTTAGTATAATTAAGTTCCCTAAATGGGCTATTACTCTAATCAATTCTCAACTGGCTCATTGTCTATGGGATAACTATGAAGGACATTTTAAATATCATCTTGCCAATTGGGGCCTTGTGGCTCAGAAAAAGGAGTTTGGAGGTTTGGGAATACCAACATTGCAGAAATGAATCTTTGTCTCCTAGCTTCTTGGGTAAGAAGATACCATCTAGATAAACACAAACTGTGGAGAAAAATTATAGACCACAAATATGATATGAATAACCCAAACATTTTTTCATCCTCGACAAATAATGTGTCCCCCTTCTGGAAAGGTGTTCTGTGGGCTGCTACTGTAGCCAAAATGGGATACCTATGGAAGGTTGGAGATGGAAAAAAAATAAGTTCTGGGAAGACCAGTGGTTAGGGGACTCCAGTCTAGCTGTTCAATATTGGGATTTATATGTGATTACTAATGAACAAAATATAACAGTTGCTGAGGCCTGGGACTCCCATCAGCTAAAAATCACCTTTAGGAGATGTTTTAATGAAGAGCTTTTGCATAAATGGTATGAGATCCTGGAAATTGCTAAAACCCTTCACCTTACTGAGGAGGAGGACACTATTCTGTGGAAACTAGAGCCTAGTGGAATATGTACTGTTAAGTCTTTTTACGTTGTGGTTAACTTTAGAGGCATATTCCCAGTTCATGTGCATGCTGTTTGGAAGATTACTGTTCCTCCTAAGATACATTTCTTCCTATGGCTTCTAGCACATAATAAACTTCTTACAAGGGATAACCTTTCTAAGAGACAAGTGGTTGGGGATCTCTCCTGTGTTTTCTGCCATGAACCTGAAACATGCATGCATGTGCTTTTTGAATGTGTAGTGGCCAAAGTAGGTTGGTACAACATGTGTTCATTTATAGGCAGGAGTGGAAGGATCATGTCTTTTGACACTCTACCTAGCCCGTGGGTTAGTGAGAAAAAAAGGAAAAATTGAAAATATGGCTTATGCAGCTGTACTTTGGGGTCTCTGGCTTACCAGGAATGACAACCTGTTTAATAAAACTACTTGGTCTGGTATGCAGGTGGTATGGAGAAAAATGGCCTTTTTCTATCCCAGTGGAGCATTCTAGCTCAGGAGATGCAAAAGAAAAGTTGGCTGTATTGCTAGAAAAAGTGGAGCATCTGGTGATTGCTCCTCCTCCGCTGCTCTGGCCGGATCCTGGTTAACACTGAAGAAGCTGGTGGGTTCTAACTTGGAGCTAGCCCCAGATCCCTTCCTGATGGATTCTGATACTATCGAGTGGAAGATCACCATTGATGCCCTGGCGAGGAGGCTGAAGAGGAACCGTATGAGGCTGATAGAAGAAGGACCCTGGCTAAAGGTGGTCCAAATGGAGACATGATTGTGTCCTCGCTGCGTGTTTCGCTGAAGCTTTATGCTTGTGCTTTTAAAAATCGCTATGGGTTGTCAGCTTTTGGTGTTGTAGTTTCTTAGCTTTTGCTCCTGAGACTACATGGAAGCCTTTGTAAAACTGTAAGGCGTTAACTGGGACGTTTACGCAGACGTTCCTCCGTGGTCGAATAAGTTGTAACAGTATTGGGTTTCATTTTAATGGAACCGGAGGCTGTGCCCTTTTCTTCTAAAAAACGTGCCATGCGGCGCGCGCTGCCTTAGGAACATGGAACCGAACTTCCATGAAAGGACCCCAAACATATTCTAAACAGAAGCACCCGAAAATAGAGAGTCATTCGCAGAACCCTCACAAAGTAGAGGAGAACCACTGCGGAGCTGCCATCGTCTTCATCGCCATCGCTATCCATAGTCATACCTCTATCTCCACATCCATTCCCCCTTATAGCCATACCCAATACTTGTAATCTTGATTCCAAACAATTGACTGTATTGTGAGACTATTTAATATTTCTTTCAAAAATTCTTATACAATGTTTATGATTGATGATCTAATCATGAATGAGTAGTCAATAGTATACATATTGTGGAGATGATCCGTCGATTCTCAGTCGTAGACGACGAGGATGAAGAAGATTGTGGTGGCTGCTAGGGTTTTCACCCTAGCCACCGCCCTCTATTTTTCTCACGGGAGAAAAAAAGGTGCTCCTGTACTTGTCCATGGAGAAACTGCGTCTATAGTAGTAGCAGAGTATGTTAGCGTTTTGGAGACAGGTAAGCCGTTACACGAATGAATACATGTACTCACACAAGAAGATTAAGGGTATATTCTTACGTATAATGTACTATTGCACCCACTTACAACAAATGTGAGCAATGCCGTCAACATATTGAAATCAAACACCTACAACATGTAAGTAACACTCCGTATGATTAATCTCTTATGAAAAACTTAACCAAGTCGAGACGCAAACAAGGTCGGCCACTCTACATACATAGGCACGGCCAAGATACTCAGCGTGTTTTGTAATTGCTGCTCCTCCAACTCCCTGGTTTTGATATCGATCTTGTGAAGGAATTGGGATCCGCCTATGATGATCAATGTGTCGCTCTTCTCCACCGGCAACATGCGTACTTTCCAAAGAAAAAGATGTTTCGGCAGGTTTAACTCGATCGCCCTTGTGTGAAGCCAGACTTTACTATCTACGCCGTTTCCCCGCTTCCACGTGTGTAGACGCCAGATATAAGCTCCGGTGTCTATGCAAAGCAGCGAGAGAGACTCGTCGGCGGTGACACTAAGCGTCGGACACTTCATGAGTTGGTTCGCCGGGATCGATATCTCCGTCAAGGAAGTGCGGCATGTGTTGACGCTCACGTCCAAGGTGTAATATTTGGGTGGTTCCTCAATTTGGTCGAAGTAGTACGGAACGAGCCAGTGAGCCGTCGCGCCATGCACGACATTGCTGCCATCTGCCGTGAGTGGTAAGTGAAAGGGAAAAGTCCAAAATAAACCTCGAACTCGTAGGCATTAGCTAAATCAAACCCTGAACTTTGAATCCCGAAAGTTGACACTCTGAATTATCAAATCCCGGTCTATTTTCAACCCTAGATATGTTTGACACGCCCAGAAAGCAACAAACCAGACCAGGATAGCATGTTGCTGTCACTGACGATGAGGCCCCATGGGTCAGGGATTTGATATACACTGAACCGGTATTTCCCCGCACCCGTGGTTTTGTCTCCTACCTCGGTCGAGCGCACGGGAGGCTGCGGGAATGACTCATCGCCGGCGGTAGGGGGCACGGCGAGGCAGGCCGACGACCAAGGATAAATCACTGAGGCCCGCTACTTCTGGGTAGAGTACTGGCGCCGACAGGGACGACTTCTGCGAGCTGCTGTGGATCTTGCCCGTACGGCAATGACGGCTGCTTCTTGGAATCGATCTCTTGGACCTGCTCGTGCTACAGATCGACAAATGGGACTCGTCCATGTCTTCTTCTTCTTTGTACGGGGTATGCTCCGCCGGTGGTGCTAACGATGGGTGGCTATCTCTCCTGCACATTTGGTCGAGCACCTCGTATGCAACAACCGGTTCTTCCTCTCTGATGCGGCATGGTGGAGGTAAATGAGGCCCGTCGACGTCCATGACTACGGAGCAACGGCTGCAGCTGCGAGGCAGTGCGCCAGCGCGGAGGCAGAGCAGGGCTGCACGGGGCCTTGGCGTACGCGCTGATGTATAGTAGGCGGGAGGCGGCTCTGTTGGCAGGACATGGTGCGGCCATAGCAGCAGTAGACGCTGGGCGATCGATCCAACACCAGCCGCAGTGCTCGATTAATTGTCGTACTAGCTAAATTGAAATCGAAGAGTAGTCCGTCCGCTGCTTTTGCTTTGTATTGTTTCTTTTGCTAAATTGATACTGAAGAGTGGAAGATGTATGTGACAGGTGGACCTAATTTGTCAGTGAGAGCAACGCTATTTCAGAATTATTTTATTTTTATGTGTAAAGTAGGTCGGGGTCGGGATTTCATATTTTGGGTACCAATTTTCAGGATTCAAAGTTTAGGGTTTGATTTAGCTAACGCCTATGAGTTCAAGGTTTATTTTAGACTTTTTCCTAAGTGAAAGCCACGCTTACCAAGCCGACCGATTTCATCTAGACACTTGCTAGGTGGGCTCCACCGTGAATCAGTGGACAGGAACGTGTAGAGGTTGCACTCCTGATCGTCCATGTCCACCGTGAATCAGTGGACAGTACATACCAGTTGTCATGTCTGTCTCTGACCGGTAAACAGCACCGGAGACACGAAAATCTGGGTCGATCGCTCGGAGGATCCCAGAACAAAATCCGACCTGAAGACGGCTGAAGACGGACGCTCGCTCGATCGGAGTGGACAATCAACCTGATCCATGATCCATCCCTCGCCCGTTTGCTCTCTTCCCTTTTTTTTTTTCTTTTTTTTTTGCGGAAATACTCTCTTCCCTTTCAGCTCGACCTGACCAGCATGGATCGCTCGCGACGTTGCCATCGAACGTGCTCTTTTGCTCTGCTTTTTCTGCAGAGCAGGTCCTGGTGCTGTTCGCGAGCGTGCGCCTTGGTAAGTTAGGCAGATAATTAATAGTGCACAGTTTCTCATTTGGCTAAGCCGAGAGGTGACCTCACCTGACTATCAGTATCATGGCCTAATCGGCACCAGATGGAGTTGCCGGGGAAGCCAGACCAAGATCAATCATCAACGTGAACGATCATCGCTGCCATCTTGTTCATGGGCAATACTTTAAGCAGAGGCAGAGACGAAGATCAGACGTCATCTTGTCTTGTTCCAATCAGGATAGGTTGATCTGATCGATTCGATAGCTTGCCGCCCAATACCACCCGGTTTTGTCGAGGCACGGTCTGCTGATAGATAAGAGCCTTGTATGTTACTCCGGTGTCTTGTTACTTTGTGTCGATATGAACATCTCCACTCGGGGTCCTCAAAGCCCCTAAAGGCCTACGAGGGCCGCCGACGCCAAAAACGCGTTGACCCACGACTCTCATTTTAGAATTTTCGTCGGCGCGGTTCAATTATTAACCCGGCGGCTCCAGGCGAAACCCTATCTATAGGGAGGCACGAGGGGCGTCGGAGGGAAATAAAATATTGCCCTGTCAAGCCACGCGCCCTTCGGCTGCCACACGACGGCCGGAAGTGACCGCCATCGCGTTTCCGCCAGTTCCACCGCTTTCCACCTCAACTTTCCGCCATTTTCGGCTACATAGACCACGGCCGCCATTGCCATAGCTCAGATCTACACGCAATGTCATCCTCCAATCTTCTTGCACTAACATATGCCGAGGCGGAGGCGTTGTGCGCCTCCCACTACCCCTACCCGCCGGGGTACAGGTGCCCTCCAGGCTGGAGGTTGAGCGTCGGTGGCGTGCCGGTCCCGCCCGTCCCTCAAGGTGCTGCCCGCCGGTTGGCCATCACCAACCACTACTACAGCGAGCTCACGCCGAAGCAGCGGATGGACACCAACTGGGACCCCGACAACGCCGCCACCTGGAATGCCTTCTTCGTGAACCATCGCGAGCGGCAGCTCGTCATGTACGAGGGGGATGGTCCGCCGCCCATCAACAACAACGAGGAGGGCCGCAGGCTGTGGTGGGGCGCCCGGACTCTTGACGGCGTGATGGACCACATAATGGCGGGCGACTATCCCCGCCTCCGGTACCCGCACTTCTAGGGCGCACGGAAAAAGGGCGGAGGTCGCGTGGTCTTTTGGGATCCTTTTGCCCCGCGCGCGATGCTACGCCTCGACCGGCTGCTGGAGGAGCCTCAGCCGGAGCCTCGGCTGGAGTGGGTGGTCCCTCCGGAATACGTCGTGGCGGCGCGCCAGCAGAGGCGTCCCGGCGACCCGGAAGAATTTCCGGGCCAGCGTGCGGCCATTTGCGCGTCGCTCGAACCGACGCCGCCAGGGGACACCTGGTGGCGGAAGGAGGAGGAGGCCTATCGTGCGCGCAACGGAGGCGACGGCGAAGGTTGCAGCTGTTGCGGCCGTCGGTCCCCAAAGCGGCGATCGCTCTTCGGCGATCGTTCAATGTGGTGCGATCGTAGTCGGCCAACGTCGCCGAGGCCGGAGCGCGCGCCGACCAACGATGAAGATGACGGCTCCTACGACGACTACGAGGACAAGTACTACAGGGCTAGGCACGATTATGACTAATTTTCTATTTTTATTATGTAATAAAATTAGGTTTTCTCTATTTAATTATTATTTTATTAAAATATGTGTTTACTTTGGAAGCACGGTTGGGAAGGCGGCGCCCCTATTTCCGATTTCGCGCCGACGGCCCCCAAACGTCAAAAAAGGGTCGCGCCGGAGGCCGTATGGGATTACAAGTGGAGATGCAATTCACGGTGGTTCGCATTGCCTGTTACACTGCTATGGTATGGTGCCGGTGGTTCGCATTGCCTGTTACACTGCTATGGTATGGTGCATCCAGACTTGAGAGCACGACCCAACCCATCGATGATGATACATCGTCTGTAACGTTTGACCACTGCAACGACGATCGGAAATATCTGATCCGCCATTAATGCTAAAGTGCTCGCAGAATCATCGCGAAATTGACCCCGAGGAGGATCCTCTCGGTGGATCCGGTATCCCTGTTACTGTTGAGACGCCGACTCGACCTAAATGATTATCGCCGTCGGTGTTGCATCTCCGTGTGTCTGTCTCAGACTCTCGATGCACCATCGCGGATAGACTTGGTGACCCCGTGGCATGTGACAAGGGGCTACATGCCTTTCGTTGTTTCTAGGCGGAGGAGGCTAGAGATGCTACTGGTACGGACAATGTTCCGTGACAAGAACCTGACGGCCACTCGCGGAACATGGGCCGAAGGAAGTTGTCACAACAGAAGCGCAATAATGGAGCACGTCGTAGGTACCCGGATTTACGAAGATACGCCACTGCATTAGATCTCTCCGGTCGATCGGGACGACTGTTCAATCACAGTGCACTGTGTTCTGTCCCTGAGCATTGTGTGTGCTTGGAGATTAGCTTAAAGAATCGTTGAACATCTTTCCCTGCAGTAAATTCCACTCGCTGCTGTGCACAAATCTCACTGACCGGTAAAATGTTTTTTTTAACCAAAGACCATAGCCCAGCTTTATATTATAAAGCCAACAAGGAGCCCGGATCAACCGAGTCCAGCCACAACAGGTCTAACAAGATACATGATAACGACAGTTAATAGCCCAGTCAATAAAGGAAGCAAAAGAGACAACGACTAGGGCGCCAACTACGATCTCGTCTTGGCGTACATATCTCGGAGCGCCACCATCGTACCCTCCAGGGCCTGCCGCTCCTTACGCCTGCTCAGGATCTTCCAGTTCTGCAGGAAGGTGATCATTTGGAAAATACAATCAACGGAGAATTGACGAATTTCAGCTCAATCGTCATCTTGTTTCGAATATTTCAAAGCGTCCAAGCCATTGCCGCAAAGCACACCCACACCAGGCTCCTTGCACTACCCATGAGGCTTTGGGCAATTTCCAGGAAGTCACCGGCCCCCGCTAGGTTCCAGGAACACCCGAAAAGTTCCCTCACACATGACCACATGAATCTCGCCAAATGGCATGAGAAAAAAACGTGGTTCGCGTCCTCAACCTCGTCGCACAACAGGCATTTCCCGTTGGATGGACCGTGGCGGATCCTAATCTGTTCGTATGAGGGGAGCATGTTTCTGATTAATTGCCAGAGGAAGATCTTAATCTTCAGAGGGAGTCTAGTCCGCCATACATCCTTGAAGAAGATCGTGTTTTCCCCTTGGCACAAGTGCTTGTAGAGAGACCTAGTCGAGAAACACCCCGATGCTTCTAGGGACCAGGAGAGTTTGTCAGGCGTGCGTATGAGTCCCACCCGCTCGATATCCCTCAGGAGGTTATCCCATTCAACCCTCTCAGGGGTGCCAAAGGATCTCCTAAACCCAGGGTCCCAGTGCCTCCCAAACCGTCATACCTGGGTTAGAACAGATCGCGAAAAGCAAGGGGAAATTTTCCTTGAAGGCCCCCCTACCCGACCACCAGTCCATCCAAAACAGGGTGGAGCGGCTATTCTGAACCTCAAATTTAGCCCCAAGCTTGAATAGATGTTTATTTTTTTTAGATTCCTCCAGAACTGGGAGCCCTTATTAAAGGTGGACGTGAGCACCTCCCCATCCCTCAGGTACTTGGCACGGATGATGTCAGCCCAGAGCCCCTTCTCCTGATGACAGAGCCTCCAGATCCACTTGGAAAACAGGGCAATGTTCAAAAAAATTGTGTTCACCACCCCCAATCCCTCCAGGTCCTTGGGTTTGCAAATCGTGCCCCAATTAACTAGATGGTATTTCTTGGAGGCCCCGACCCCTTCCCAGAAAATCTACATCTAGTCTTGTCCATGGCTTTATGGATGCCATCATACAACAGGTGCAAGCACATCGCAAAAGTGGAAAGGCTGGACAGGCAGGAGTTGGTCAGAATTAGGCGTGAGGTTGCCTCCATAAATTTTCCTTGCCATGGATCAACCCTGTGCCCCACCTTCTCAGTCAAGAACTCCCAGTCTTTGAGCGAGAGGCGTTTGTCGCATACCGGGAGCCCCAAATACTTGATGGGGAATGACGCCAACTTGAAGTTTAGAAGGTTGGCAATTCTAACTTCCTCATTATGGTCAACTCCCAAGATGACCACCTCGCTTTTATTGAAATTGATTTTGAGACCCGACATGCTTTCGAAACAAACCAGCAAGAATTTCACATTAGCAATGGAGAGCTCGTCTGGCTCAAACATGATCATAGTGTTGTCTACGTACTGAAGATGGGAAACGCCCGAACGTATGAGGTGGGAGATCAGCCCTTTGATATGCCCCGCCCTCCTAGCTTTCTCGAGAATCCTAGCCAGGGAAGCTGCCATGAAGTCAAAAAGGAGGGGGGATAAGGGGTCTCCCTGTCGCACCCCCCTCGTATTCCTAAAATAGGGGCCTATTTCTCCGTTGATGTTTATTGCAGTGTGGCCTCCCGAGACCAATTGCATTAGCCGGTGAACAACCACTGGATCGAAGCCCTTAGTGGTAAGGACCGATCGGAGAAACTCCCAGTTCACTCGGTCATAGGCCTTCTCAAAGTCAAGTTTCAGGAACACACCCTTGTGACCTTTAGATTTGACCTCATGGATGATTACCTGCAGGGTCAGCACTCCCTCGTGCAGACCCCGACCTTTGATAAAGGCAGTCTGACAGCAGTCGATTGCTTTGTGTGTGATGGGAGTGAGTCTCATGGCGTAGGCTTTCACAACAAATTTAAAGATAACGTTAATTAAGGCTATAGGTCTAAATTGTTTGATCGAGTCAACACCCATCACTTTGGGAATGAGGGTTAGAATGTCGTAATTAAGACGTGAAACATCTAGTCTGCCTAGTGCAAAGGAGTTGATAATATCAAGAATAGTGCACCTAATTGTGCCCTAACATAGTTTGCAAAAGGCCACCGGGAGGCCATCCGACCCCAAAGCCGAATCGGTCTTCATGCTACTAAGAACCCCGTCTAGCTCGTCCATCGTAAAGGTGATAACAAGGGCATTGTTCTCCTCCCTGGAGATTTGCAAACTATTATGCCAGAGGTCGAGGTTTAAAGCCCCTTTGGCTCCCAAAAGCTCCCGGTAGAACTGGTAGATATGATCTTGCAGTCCTCTCTGATCTGAAACCATCCCCTGGTCCATGATAAGGTTGGAGATTGTGCACTTCCTGTGCCTTCCATTCGCAATGGCGTGGAAATACGCTGTTTTTGCATCTCCTTGAATCACCCAATTAATTCTCCCGCGTTGTCTCCAATATTCCTCATCCGCTTTGGCCATGTCAACCAAAACCTCCTCTAGATGGTAGCGGAGGGACCACCCGTCCTCGTCCAAGCCTGAGTTGTCGGTGATGTCGTCCAGTTCCTTGATCTGGTTAAGCACCGACCCCCGCGCATCCCTGCGCTCTCTCCCTAGGTTAGCTGACCAACCTTTCAGGAATCCTGAGTCCCCTTGACCAAGCATTCCAGAAATCAATAGCATCTCGATGCCTTCCTCCCTGGAAGGCAGATCAGGTACTCCCTCCGTTTCAAAATATAAGATGTTTTAGCTTTGTGAAAGAAGTGTATTTAGACCCTTTTTAGTGTGTAGGTTCATCTAGATTAGGTTTGAAGTGAACCTACATACTAAAAGTAGTCTAGATATACTCCTTTCACAAAGTTAAAACATCTTATATTTTGAAACGGAAGGAGTAATATCCAAACATCGTCATGTTCTTGAGTAGGGACGTCCACTGCTGCAATAATACTTCACGTAAGGTGCTAGAACTTAATTTTTCTCTCCCTTTTCGAAGAAGGATCCATGGGGAGTTACATGTGCAATGGGAAGACATATTGTTAAAAGCTAGAAATATTAAGTTAGGTGAAGGACCTGACATGGTTGAGTGGAAATTAACTGGGAATAGGGAATTTTCCACCAAATCTGTATATGAGTATTTGGAGAGGAATGTGGCTGGGTCCAAGAACAAGCTTCTTTGGAAAGCGAAATTACCCTTGAAAATTCAGATTTTCATTTGGCAGATGCTTAGAAATGC
Source organism: Avena sativa (assembly GCA_916181665.1). Taxonomy (NCBI): domain Eukaryota; kingdom Viridiplantae; phylum Streptophyta; class Magnoliopsida; order Poales; family Poaceae; genus Avena; species Avena sativa. The sequence continues at coordinate 632,055,757 of OV702288.1, forward strand.
TATCCCTACCAGAGATAATATGCGTAAAAGAAAGTGGCATGGGAATCCTGCTTGTTCATTCTGTAAGCAAGTTGAGACTGTTAACCACTTATTCTTCACATGTCCGGTGGCTAGGGTTGTTTGGGGGATCTTGGGCAACCTTTTTAATACTTCGACATGTCCCAGGAACTATTGGCAAGCTATTTTGTGGTTGTATCGTTTTTTACCTGGGGGAAAAGTTCTATTTAGTGGGTATTGCTACTGTTTGCTGGGCCATTTGGACTCTCAGGAACAAAGTCACCTTCGAAGGGTATACATTGCGATCTCCTCTCGAGGCAGTGTTTACCGTTTGTTCGTTTCTGTTATATTGGGTAGGTCTGCAGAAAGGTGGTGATAAGGAGCTGATGATCACCAATACCAAGAAGATTATGAGGTTGCCTGCTGATGTGGCAAAACATTCCAGGAGAAGTGCGGATGAGGTGCTGAAGATTGGAGACTGAGAAACCTGGGACATGAGATGATGTCGTGGTTGGCTTGTGGTGCTCGCAAATTTAGATATATGTGTTGCTTCCTGGTGGCTACTCTTTTGCTTGCTGATTTTATCAGCTGATGGATATTTGTCTTAGTTGTATTCCTGGATAGTGTTTTTTAGGGGACCTGGATAGTGTTCTGTGGTTCCTTCTTGAACTTGTAGGTTTAGTTTTGATTTGGGTTATGGTGGTAGTAGGTTTTCGCCCTGTAGAAGTTGTATCGAGATCAAGCACTTCAGCAGGTTTCCTACTAGTGCCCCAACTCACTTTTCCTCTCCTCCCCTCTCTTTCTTTGTAGCAAACTTTGTATTTCCGTTAAGCAATTAATGGAAGGGGATAGCCCGGTTGGAAAAAAATGAAATGAATCAAGCAACAGACCGTTTGGTTGTCCGCCGTACGAGCTGTCGTTGTGGCGGTTAACTGACGCACTATTGCTTATTGTTAGTAGTGGTAGATCAGCAGAAGAATGTACAGAAGCAACGGTCTAACATGGGCGGGGTACTTCTGCTTTGTGCATAGTCTGCTCTTGTGAATGGAACACTTCTCCCAACAACAGTTTTATGCAACAGTTTTTTCCGGAATTCTAGGAGCCTCTCTTTGCGAGGTGATTAGGGTTCCTAGGACTTGGCAGCGCACGTTTTGATTCCATCGACGGGGCGCAAAAAATCTACTCATTCGTGGAGTCTTCCTCCAACACTACTTATCTCTCAGCGGATTCCTCTGTTTTTGGCTCCCGTTCGGGGTGATTAAGGGAGGGATTCAGTGCCCTTTCCCACCCTTGGCGGCGGTCAGATTTGAAGGAGATATGCCCTAGAGGCAAATAATAAATAGGTTTTTATTGTCATATCTCAATTAGTTTATAATAGTTTCATGTTGTGCTAGAACTGTGCCAAGTAGAAACATTGGTACAAGTGTGGTATGAAACAACCAAGTCCCTAGTAGCCTCTATTCATACTAGTTTGTTGGTCACGAAGATGATCTGGGTTTCAAGATCATGGGCATTTATGCCGACTGACAACGGGATCATATCATGGGAGAATGATGTGATTGGACATTCCTCGAAGGATTGCAACACGATCAAGTCATATAGTTCATTGTTGTAACAGCTATACCTAGACTCCTTCTCCTTAGACCGTGAGCTCATATTACTCACTGTTTCCCTAGGCTGCTTAGACTGCATCAACCGTCATCTGGTAATACGGTGGCCATAAAGGTGTACGTTGGGTATTCCGAAGGAACAGTAGATGACATATGACTGCAAGACCGGGATTTGTTCACCCACATGACGGGTAAAGATACATACGGCCGACTTGGTGAGATTACATCCATAAATGTTGCAACATGTGACTAGGTCACGGGGATGTAATATCACGGTAACAAGAAAACAGAACTTGTTGTGAACGAGATTGAACAAGGTATGGGATACCATGTTGGAAATATGCCCTAGAGACAAATAGTAGTAAGGACTATTATCATATTTCATATAGTTTATGATTAAGTTTTATATCATGCTATAACTGTATTGAGTGGAAACATCAATACACATGTAATATACAAACAACCAGGGGTTCCCAGTGAAACTTTAGTCACTGGTTCATTGGTCAACAGATGATCAAGTTTCCTGATCATGTGGCATTTATGCCAGTTGGAAATGAGGTCATCTCATTCAGAGAATGAGATGATGAACCAATACCCAACCTAAACATCGTGACCCGATCATGTCACGAAGTTCAAGTTATGATGATTAGAAATGGATCCTCGTAGACTATTCCTTAGACCGTGAGGATATATCAATCACTGTCTTCCGAGAGTGCTTAGATAGCATCAAACGCCATCTGGTAATATGGTGGTTATAAATGTGTGTTTAGTTATTCGGAGGAAACCGTAGAGGCAATATATGTCAAGAGCGGGATTTGTCTGTCCATGTGACGAGAAGATACTCAAGGGCCCACTCGGAGAAGTTATATCCAATAGTTGCGCAACGTGTGATTTGATCACAGGGATATCACTTGTCAGAACGAGTCAAGTAGCATTGTTTAGTAACGAGATTGAACACAGCATGGTGGTGTCATTGATCAGATCTCGGGCGATGCAAGTATCGAGAGACAAAGGGAATAAGACACGACTGTCCCGGTTCAAACGACGAGAGATCTACATGGAACACACAGGGGTCACATGGCCATCTAGGTCCCTCTGTCGATCATTGGTGAGGGAGTGTCCCGACCATGTCTGGAGTGTTCCCGAACCATGGGGTATCACGCTTAAGGGCTTGATGATGCTTAGAGAGTGTTTATAGGATCAGTGGAATCACCGAAGAAGAGTAGGGAGAAAACCGGAAGGGTTTCGGTAAGTCCGGAGGATGTTCGGAGTGGAGGTGGAAGGTGTTCCATAGCCACGGAGATTGAATAATGTGTGAATGAATGTTAAATGTTGATTTAATCATTTATTCATAATTATTTAATAAAGAGAAAATCAATTTTAATGGTCAAAGGCTTAATGGGCCAATTCCGGAGGGAGAGGGCCCATTAGGGGAAAGGACAGAGGGAGAAGGGGCAAAGGGGAGGCCGGCTGGGCCTAGCCCCCCCCCCACGTGGGGCCCACTAGGGTGGCCGGCGGCCACCCCTCCCCCCTCCTCTCCTTTAGTCCCACCCCGGGACTTTGAGGGAGGTAGTACCTCCCCTCCCCCTATATATAGTGGGGGTATTTGGCCAATTTAGACACACCAATAATCAATAAAGGTCTCCCCACTTTTGGGAGGACCTCTAATTGATATTTTCTCTCTCCCCCTCTCTCTCTCGTGGCCGTGGTCCCAAGTCTGGACTGGCGAGCGAGAGACGTCTTCACCACGGAGCGCTGTCGCGCTGCGGGATTCGGATCTGGGAGCTCTACTTCCGCAACTGCTGCTGGATCGGGGAAGCGGGAGTCATCATCAGGCACCGTACGTGTGTAACTCCCCACGAGGTGTCGCACTTGAGGCACTCAGGTCGTTGGAGCCAAGGAGCGCAAGGACTTCATCACGACCTTGAGGTCAGCTTCGGCTCGTCTACATCAACCACGCTCTCCTGAGCGTTGACAACGCTTTTCGGTCTTCAAGGGTAAGTTCGCGAAAAGCCCCTCCCGATACTGTATTACTAATAGATAGGTCCTGGCAGCTTCATGGGTTCAGGGGCATAGAGTAAAATTTATTGTTTTCATACGCGGAACCCCGACAGTGGTATTAAAGCTAGATCTATGTGTAATAATGCTAGTACGGGTAGAACACACGAGATGTAGCGTGTGGGTGTTGATCTTTTAGTTGTTACCCTCCCACGTGTACTTGTGTATACCGCAGTAATGCTTGATGAAGCGTCCCCCAACCGACTTTACGCGTTCATTCACGAGACTGGTCCACGCTTGACATACGGCTTGTACCATATAAAGTGGCTTAGGGGGGGTGTCTGTCTCTCTCGCATTAGTTGGTATGCCATTTGCAACGGAGGGCCCCGAAAGGGGTATAGTAGAGACAACTACTTGATCAGCGTTGTGCTGAAAGTTCGTAGGTAAGAACGGTTCTTGTGCGAAAGCCCATTCAGCCACGTAAAACATGCAAAGATAAAGTAGAGGCATCTAACTTTGTTTTGCAGGGGGGGCATTGCTTTGTGATATGGTTGTGGCAAAGGTAAAGTGATTACCTTTTGTTACGTAGTAGTAGATAGTCACAGAGGTGACGAACTACCACGCCGGGAAGACACTGGTACCTTGGTGTCTACGGCACCGGAACCCTGGCGCCGGAACCCGGTGACAGCAGATAGAGATCACGACGTGAAGGACCATATAACATAGCATTTACATTCAATGTTATTGTTTGTATGTCTTATTGTGTGCTAGTATTAGATACTCGACGGTAGCCTAATAAGATGATCCCTGTTAAAATTACCAATGATTGTGTTCCCCCTTAGTGTGCATCACCAAGAAAGTTCTTCGGTATGAGGCGATCCAGGGTTACAGGCCTGGGTGTCAGACATATCTACGTTCGCATACAGTGGGTGTAAGCCATGTTGCACAACGAATACACTAAGGTTGAGTTGGCGAGCCTAGCACGCCACAGAAGCGTGGCCTCAGAACACGGATGGTCGAAAGATCGAGCACGAGTTGCATGAATGATGTGACCGATGTTTAGCATCCACCTTTGAACCCACATCGATGGCCTGTTCAATCGGGGGAGATGTGGCTGATAGGGGTCGTGTTATCACTAGGAACCCTTTTGGGGATAGGTGTTTCTGAGTGGAGTTATTATTAACTCATTTAATTATAAACTTAGTCTAAATTCCTTTTGCAATTATAAATGTAGATGGCTCCTTTTGTGTTGACGGTTGATTGGTTAGAAGGAGAGAAGCTCAGATTAGACGGATCAAACTTCTCCATATGGGTTGCACATCTCCACGTTCCCCTTAGCGAGAACGACATGGTCGACTACATACTCGACGAGATGGATTTGGATCAGCCCACTGACCTAGAGACCCCGGAGGAGCGGAAAGACCGCTATCTCTGTCGTGAGATGGCCTCATTCATTTTAGTTACCATGCGTTTCGGAATGGTGGATGAACTATGGCCTTTCGTGGGTGATGTCGACCCTCATTTGGTGATGCTACAGCTTAGGACACATTTCGTGGAACAAGTACGCATATGGGAGCATGAGCTGATGGGAGACTTCCTGTCCATTAAGATGGAGGAGAACTCATCACTAGACGACCACTTGGAGCACATGCATTATGTGTACATGAGGCCTGCATACTTCCTGAATAACTGGATGACGGGCTCTTTCGCAAACAATGTTGTGTTGCAGTCGCTGGCACCAAGCTACCAAGCACAAGTCAGGACTTGTGTAATGAGGGGCGACTTGGAATCAATGGAGTTCCACCGGTTTGTGACACATCTCAGGAATGTGTTGGTCGAACCAGATGTCGCCCAGGTCATCAATGACAAAGGTATATATTTTATGTACAGTTTTATAAATGTTATAATCTTGCAACACACATTTGCAGTGTTAAGTATATTTGATACTTGTTCTGTTTTGCTAAAAAACAGATCCTTCTGCATGAGAGGTGCTTGCTGGAGAGGAGGTGACGTTGCGTGTTGATGGCGAGCATGATGATGATGGCCGACGACACTCTCCCTCGACATTTATCACTTGGTTTATGTTTTAGGATGATTTTTTGTAATCAAGAGATTGTGAACTTCTTTAGTGTGTCTCACACTTCGTGAGACGGTTATTCATATAAGTTTATAACAAATAGTTGTTCCACTTTTATGAATGATTTCTATTCTTGTTCATATCTTGTTTGATTATGTGTGAATTATCCTTGTTGTTTGAAACTAATTGATAATGCATGAACATTTGTAAAATATTAAAATGCCTTAAAATACCCGACTTAAATGATATTTCATTACAGAATGAAAACCATTGTTTAAATTCAAAGTTATGTGATAATATGTGAAAGTTATTTGATTTCTTATCACATATAAATCATGCCCAAGTTCGGCAAAATAACTTGAACACCGTGTATTACTTGAATACAAAGTGTTTAAAGAATTGTTAAAAGTTAATACATATTCGATGTATTGTGTTTTAACAAAAATGGTAATTATCATTATATGATTGTTTAAATGTGTAAAGAAGCTTACCAAAGGAAACATGAATATGAAACTATTTGATTTGATCAAAGTGTTTCATCAACAATGGGTATAAATATAAAAGAGAATCCAATTACTATGATTTGATCAATAGTAATGAAGTTCAAATTTATAAGAATGGCATAAAAGAAATTGTGGAATTCAAAGCGTTTTGAAACGTCAAAATGTGAAGCATCACAATGTGACATTTGATATCAAAGGGGTTGAATAGAAGGCACCAAATAAATCGTTGTAGTGTAGATGTAGAGACCATTAGCTTAGAAATAATTTGCACTCAATTAGAAGGTAGTGAACCATTTCAATTCGTGAAAGTTTTGGGGGTTATTTGATATAAACAAAACAATAGCGAATAAGTCCTTGTAGAGTATTCATTGGAAAACTTTGAATACAAAAATCCATAGCTAAACCAAAAGAGAAGCAAAACTTGTATTGCTTGGATTTTGGTACATTCTTGAGAAAGCTTGATACATTGCAAATGTATCTATAATTTTTGATGTTCCATGCTTGGTTTTATCCACTTTCTTGTGTTTTTTTCCAACTTTAGAGTACTTTTCATATGAATTTCTTGGACTAACCTATTAACAAGAGCCACAGTGCCAGCTGTCTGTTTTCTGCTGTTTTTGGTTCCAGGAAAGTCAGAAAATGAATATTCTCGGAATTGGACGGGACAAAAGCCAAAGTGCCTATTTTTCCGGATGTCATCAAGTGCCAGAATACGAGACGGAGAGGGGCCAGGGGGCCACCACACCACCTGGCCGCGTGGCCAAGCCTGGCCCGCGCTAGGGGGTGGTATGGCCGCTCCCGGCACCCCCTCGGCCTCTCCTTCCGCCTATATATTGCCCTTGGGACGAAAACCCTAAGGGCCCGATCAAAAATCCACAAAAGAGTCTGTAGCCACTATCGTCTCCATCCCTAGATCGAGAGGGATCTGAAGCTCTTCCCGGCACCCTGCCGGAGAGAGGAATTCACCCTGGAGGCCTTCTTCATCACCATGCAAGCCTCTGGTGTGATGCGTGAGTAGTTCATCCTTGGACTACAGATCCATGTAGTAGCTAGATGGCTGGTTCTCCTCCTTTGTGCTTTCATGTCTAGATCTTGTGAGCTCCGTTCATGATCAAGATCATCTATTTGTAATTCTGCATGTTGTGTTTGCGGGGATCCGATGGATATTGAGCTGTGATGACCCACAAGTATAGGGGGTGTATCGCAGTATTTTCGAGGGAAGTGAAACCCAATTTATTGATTCGACACAAGGGGAGCCAAAGAATATTTATCAGCCTTAACAACTGAGTTGTCAATTCAGCTACACCTGGAAACAATCTTGCTCACAACAGTTTATCAGTAGCAACAGTTTTGTAGTAGGAATAGTAAAGTAACAGCAGTAGTAAAGCAAAGACAGTAGTAACAAAAGCAGTAAACAGTGGGATTCGAGTGCGGTAGGCATAGGGATGGATGGACGGGCATTGCATGGACAAGACAATTCACATAGCAATCAGAACATAGGGCAATTGCAGATAAATAAGATAAAGCATCCAAGTAATAGACAATCCTAGGCATGTGTTCCATATATAGTCATACGTGCTCGCAATGAGAACTTGCACAACATCTTTTGTCCTGCCAGCCCGTTTGCAGCGGGGCCTCTAGGGAACTACTGGCAATTAAGGTGCTCCTTTTAATAGAGCACCGGAGCAAAGCATTAACACTCCGTGAACACACATGATCCTCACATCAAAGCCATTCCCTTCCGGTTATCCCGATTTCTGTCACTTTGGGGCCATAGGTTTCGGACAACAACATGTGTATACAACTTGCAGATAAGACCAAAAACAATACTATCATAATGAATCAATAACATGTTCAGATCTGAAATCATGGCACTCGGGCCCTAGTGACAAGCATTAAGCACAACAAGTCGCAACAAAGTCATAAAGCACTAATAAAAGATACTAGGCACCATGCCCTAACAATCTGATGCCATTACATGAACGATCTCATCCAATCCCTACCATCCCCATAGCCTACAGCGGGGGATTACTCACTCATAGATGGGGGAAATGTGGATGGTCGATGGAGAAGCGATGGTGATGATGATGGCGATGATCTCCTCCAATTCCCTGTCCCGGCAGGGTGCCAGAACAGAGTTTCTGGTGCTGTTTCGTGGAATCTGGTGGTGGCAGCGGAGCGGAACTCCTTCTGGAAAAACGTCGAACCCCCCGGAGTTTTTAGGTCAGAAAGCTTCTTATAGGCGAAGAGAGAGAGACCGAGGGGGTGCCTAGGGCCACCACACCATGCCCTAGCGCGGCCAGGCCCAACTCGTGCCTAGGGGGGGTTAGCCAGCCCCTTGCCGTCCTCCCTCTCGTATTTTGGCTCCTGGAGTCTTCTGGAAAAATAGGCACTTTGGTTTTTGTCCCATCCAATTCCGAGAATATTCATTTTCTGACTTTCCTGGAACCAAAAACAGCAGAAAACAAGCAGCTGGCACTGTGGCTCTTGTTAATAGGTTAGTCCAAGAAATAATATGAAAAGTACTCCAAAGTGTGGACAAAACACAAGAAAGTGGATAAAACCAAGCATGGAGCATAAAAAATTATAGATACATTTGCAATGTATCAACATCCCCAAGCTTAACTCCTGCTCGTCCTCGAGTAGGTAAGTGATAAAAAGAAAGAATAATTTTTGAGGTGACATGCACCATCATAAGCTTGATCAAAGTATTTGTAAAACATTCAAAGCTGGGATCATAGTACTTCAATCATAACATAAAAGACAAAGTTCTAGCAATAAGACAAAGAAACTATGATGCAACATGAAAAGGCACAAACAAAAGATTCATAAATAACAATGCTTTGCAAGACGTTTGTTTGTTTCACATAAAGAAAACATAGCATAGTGGCATTTAGCTTGTCCCTCATAGAGTAGCAAACATAAATGCATAGGACACCTTCAAAGTTTACAAGAGTGACTATATACAAATAGTTTAAAACAAGCAATATCAAGGTATGCATCAATCAACAAGTCTTGGGACAATGCACATAGAACTAAGAATGGCCACTATGCTCTCAAGAAAGTGCTCATAGAATGTGTGGAGACTCAACAGGAAAAGGTTTTAAATAATTTGAAAGGCTTCCAAATGCTGAAAGTATGGTACTCATTAGCTTTGAGCTCTCATTGCCCCTATCATAAGCATCTTTAAGTGGTTAAGGTTAAAGTGACACAACTAAGAGGATATGCTTGACAAGTTATAAATCGAAGTCTCATGCCCCTTACTTACGAAGACCGATCCTCGTGCTACTCAACTTCAGTCACGAGTAAGCTCTTGTCATTGTAAGTATATACGTATCATAGAGAACCGCCAACGGGTACCCCTTGCATATGATACAGGAGCTATCCCATAATCAAAATGACAAGGCAAGCAGACAATGAGCATCTCAGCGATCTTTTTATTTACTATGTGCATGGATTTTTATTGAGGATGCTTCATAGAATGCTCATTATGGTTATGCTGCAAGTTTCCACCATGATTAGGCATGGCTTAGGCTAGCGGCCCAGGCGTTTCTCTAACATACATACAAACTCCATGATCTTACAAGTTCCACTTTTATTTCACACCGCCAGGATCCATAAGCAAAAGAACATGATATCAACGAGGTACTAAGTACCAGTGCAATGTTGAAAGCGTTCCCCATGATATATGGTTCTGCTAACTTCAACTTATAAAGCGCAAGCATATACGCAACAAAGAAGGACGCAATGGTTCAGGTTTATTAAATGCAATAAAATAAAGTGTGCCATCAAGTTCGTGAGAGCTTTAATAACTAACTTTCTCATAACAAGCAAACATTTTATTCGGAAGAAAACAAGGCATATTGAATATGCACGGAAGTAGCAAATGATGCTAATAGGTAGGTATGGTGGACACTTTGGCAATATTTGGTTTAAGGGAGTTGGAAACATGAGTAAAACACTCAGTGTAAGTGAAGGCTAGCAATAGTAAGGGAGCGACAAACGAGAGAGCAATAATGGATAATCATGTAGAGCGACAAAACATCATTGATCAAAGCATAAAGTGATACTACAAGTTGAAAACTCAAGGATCATAAAGGCTTAAGGTGACTTGAGATAGTCATAACATGGTGTGAGCATGCGCCAAGTCAACCCAAATAAAGCATCAAAGGAGAATACCACTATACTATGCTTTAATATGCTAAAACAACGCATGATTCATTCAAGGCACATTAAGCAATCTCAATTGTTTATAACAATTCATGCTACAGCAAAGAATGCTAAGCATAAAGCCAAAACAATATCAAGCATGGGATGACAAAGCATAGGCCACAATCAAAAACAAGCTCTTTTTACCACTTAAGCATGAGCTTTCCTACTCTTTTCCAAACCAAACCAAACTATTTGAACACCAATATATGAAAGAGGAGGTCCAACCAATTTATTCAGAAAACTAAGCAAACAAAGCAAACAAAAAACCAAAACGAACACGAAAAAGAAGACGCACCAAGAACAACACAACTGTGCATGAAACAATAAAAATGAAGTGTTTGGAAGAAACCTGGGATTTTTATTCATGAAGAAGGGGATGCCTTGGGCATCCCCAAGCTTTGATGCTTGTACTTCTTAGATATTTCTTGGGGTGACACGCGCGGCATCCCCAAGCTTTAGATCTAGTCCATCCTTCATCTCATTACTCATTCCTTCCATACACCTGAAATTTTTCCTTCATACAAAACTTCACACAATCTTTAGTAGCAACATTAGTGCATTTCAAGAGAAATAAGTGTTAAGGTTAAGTTTTAACACCAAATAAACTTCCATTAGAACACTAGGTACTGTAGCACTTCCCTCAAAAATCTCAATTCCCCAAAAGAACTCAAAAAGGAACCAACAAGAAGCAAATGCAGAAAATGGCAGAAATCTGTCAAAACAGACTAGCAGGTAAAGACGAATTTTTTCGAAGACCTTCTGTTGCTCAAATCAAAAAGTGTTTAACTAACGAAAGTTAGATAACAATCTGTGGCAGAAGCACAAAAAATTACAGATCAATCCGAGATACAGATCTCTCTCACGAAATTTTACGGTGAAGCACAAAAATCTGTTTCGGGACAGCAACTTTCCCAATCATTACTTCTCCATTAGAGGTTACTGTTGGCACAAAAAGCAAATAAAAAGGATAAGGAGCGGTTATTATAGAGGTAATAACTTCCAAGACTCATCTAAATTTTTTGGATTATCTCCCAATAAGTACTTTTCTTTAACGCCTTTAAGTTAGGCATAAGGAAAAACTAAAATGGATAGAATAGAAGTAAGCGGAGATAATCATGGTAAAAACATTGTTTTATTCAATGAAATCCTTTTGTTAACAAGGTTGACCAAGTCTTGTTACCAAAACAATTTCATATGAGACAAAACTTTGTATTCCACTTATGATTATGTTACCTCAACCTTGATAGCAATGGTCTCAATCATAATAGTTTCAAATTTTTCTCTTGGTATGGGACAATATATTTCTCCAACTTGAATGCCCTCAACATGTTCACTTGAATTTAAACCATAAGTCCTATCAATCTTCTTGGGGAAATAGACAGTATGTTCCTTGTCATTAACATTTAAGGTCACCTTCCCTTGATTACAATTAATAACAGCTCCTGCAGTATTAAGAAAAGTCTCCCAAGAATAATAGACATATTAGCATCTTCAGGCATAAAAGTTTGAGAGGATGCTCTCATAAGAAATATGAGTTGAAGTAAAAGAGAGCATCAAGAAGCAAATTCAAAACACATTTAAGTCTAACCCACTTCCTATGCATAGGATTCGTGTATGCAAATAATTTCACAAAGAACAAAGTGACAAGCATAGGAAGATAAAACAAGAGTAACTTCAAAACTTTCAGCACATAGAGAGGTGTTTCAATACCATGAAAACTTCTACAACCATATTTTCCTCTCTCAAAATAATTTTCAGTAGCCTCATGAATAAACTCAACAATATAACTATCACATAAAGCATGCTTTTCATGATCTACAAGCACTAGAGCTTTATCATAAACATCTTCAAAAGAATCCTCAGGAACATAACATTCATCCTTCTTTAGTAACCATGGGGGACAATCAAATAATATAAGGGATAAAGAGTTACTCTCATTAGAAGGTAGTCATGGGTAGCTAATACATTCTTCCTCCTTTTGTTCATCACTCTCCTCCTCTTTTTCATCTAATGAGATTTCAGGTTCATCAATTTCTTCTTCCATAGGATCCTGCAAGGCATTAGTCTCTTCCATTTGTGGAAAGCATCTATTAAAATATTCAAGAATATAGCCATTTTCATCCCTGTAATTATCAAAGCAACATTTAAGTATACCATAAACCTCATATTTATAAGGTGAATCATCAATATTTTCAAGCAAACTAGCAAGTTCAAAAGCACCCTTCCAAGCAATAAATTCCTCAATTTGTTCCACATCATGAAGGTCATAATTTCCCCTAACATAGCAAGATATGGTAACATTATCATTATACTCACATTGAAAAGGGAGGTGTTTATAGCTCCTACAGCAATAAGATTTATCAAGGCAATAAGTAACATTATAAGTAGAGCACACGTTTCTAGCAATGCTATACAATCTATCAATTTGTCCCCATAAGTGTTTCCCTTTTTGTGACAAGCGGTGTTCCTTATAATAATATTTTTGATCTTCTGTGAACCCACCTTGCCAATAAGCTTCAGTTTCTAAGAAACCAACCATTGACAACAAGCATGATAAAGCAAGACAATAACAGACCAACGAAAATAACAACTAGAGTAGGAACTATTTTTTTTGTATTTTCGATAAAGAAAGAAGAAACAAGGCAGAAATAAACTTAGCTTGAACAATAGTGATTCCAAGTGGACTTGATAAATAAAGCTATGCTCCCCTGCAACGGCGCCAGAAAATAGTCTTGATGACCCACAAGTATAGGGGGTGTATCGCAGTATTTTCGAGGGAAGTGAAACCCAATTTATTGATTCGACACAAGGGGAGCCAAAGAATATTTATCATCCTTAACAACTGAGTTGTCAATTCAGCTGCACCTGGAAACAATCTTGCTCACAACAGTTTATCAGTAGCAACATTTTTGTAGTAGGAATAGTAAAGTAACAGCAGTAGTAAAGCAAAGACAGTAGTAACAAAAGCAGTGAACAGTGGGATTCGAGTGCGGTAGGCATATGGATGGATGGACGGGCGTTGCATGGACAAGACAATTCACATAGCAATGAGAACATAGGGCAATTGCAGATAAATAAGATAAAGCATCCAAGTACTAGATAATCCTAGACATGTGTTCCATATATAGTCATACGTGCTCGCAATGAGAACTTGCACAACATCTTTTGTCCTGCTAGCCCGTTTGCAGCGGGGCCTCTAGGGAACTACTGGAAATTAAGGTGCTCCTTTTAATAGAGCACCGGAGCAAAGCATTAACACTCCATGAACACACGGGATCCTCACATCAAAGCCATTCCCTTCCGGTTATCCCGATTTCTGTCACTTCGGGGCCATAGGTTCCGGTCAACAATGTGTGTATACAACTTGCAGATAAGACCAAAAACAATACTATCATAATGAATCAATAACATGTTCAGATCTGAAATCATGGCACTCGGGCCCTAGTGACAAGCATTAAGCACAACAAGTCGCAACAAAGTCATAAAGCACTAATAAAAGATACTAGGCACCATGCCCTAACAATCTGATGCCATTACATGAACGATCTCATCCAATCCCTACCATCCCCATAGCCTACAACAGGGGATTACTCACTCATAGATGGGGGAAACGTGGATGGTCGATGGATAAGCGATGGTGATGATGATGGCGATGATCTCCTCCAATTCCCCGTCCCGGCAGGGTGCCAAAACAGAGTTTCTGGTGCTGTTTCATGGAATCTGGTGGTGGCGGCGGAGCGGAACTCCTTCTAGAAAAACGTCGACCTCCCCGGAGTTTTTAGGTCAGAAGGCTTCTTATAGGCGAAGAGAGAGAGAGACCGAGGGGGTGCCTGGGGCCACCACACCATGCCCTGGTGCGGCCAGGCCCAGCCCGCGCCTGGGGGGGTGTGGCCAGCCCCTGGCCCTCCTCCGTCTCGTATTATGGCTCCTGGAGTCTTCTAGAAAAATAGGCACTTTGGCTTTTGTCCCGTCCAATTCCGAGAATATTCATTTTTTGACTTTATGGAACCCAAAACAGCAGAAAACAGGCAGCTAGCACTATGGCTCTTGTTAATAGGTTAGTCGAAGAAATCATATGAAAAGTACTCCAAAGTGTGGACAAAACACAAGAAAGTGGATAAAACCAAGCATGGAGCATCAAAAATTATAGATACATTTGCAATGTATCAAGATGCTATTTCAGATTGATTATTGATTCTATCATGTCTTTGTTATGTGTGATCTTGCATGCTTTCCGTTGTTAGTATCTATCTTGGCCAAGTAGATGCTAGCAACTCCAAGAGTTAGTATTTATGCTCGATAGTGGGTTCATGCCTCTGGTAATCTGGGGAAGTGACAGAAATCTCTAAGGTACTAGATGTGTTGTTGCTACTAGGGAGAAAACAACAATCCTTTGTTCATAGAACAATCGTATTGTTTACTTTACACGCAGTTCGTAAAGCAATACTCTGTTGCTTGCAACTTAATACTGGAGGGGGTTCGGATGATAACCTGAAGGTGGATTATTAGTTATAGATGCAGTTGGATGGCGGTCTATGTATTATGTTGTAATGCCCAATCAAGTCTCAAAGGAGTCAAGATGATTAGTATATGCATGTATTGCTTTCTCGGTTTTGTCAATTGCCCCGTTGTAATTTGTTCACCCAGCATGTTATCTATCTTAAGGAGAGCCACCTCTAGTGAACTATGGATCCCGGTCCTTTTCTTTACATACAATCTACAACTGTTTACTTCTTTGTGTTTACTTTCTGCAAACTTTTACTTCTTTCCATTCGATATATTTAATCCTTTGTTTTCCGCAAAACACGGTGAGATTGACAACCTCATCGCAAGTTGGGGACAAAGTTTTGTGGTTGTGTTGTGCAGGTCTCCACGTTGCTACTAGCACCGGTAGTGCGCCCTGCCAAAGCTCAGCTAGTAACACCTTTGGGGTGTTTCCTTGCTCCTACTGGTTCGATTAAACCTTGGTTTCATATCTGAGGGAAACTTGCTGCTGTGCTCATCATACCTTCCTCTTGGGGTTCCCAACGAGCTCAACATCAACCATGCACCAACACTTTTCTAGGCGCCGTGCATTGAGCCATCAAGCATTTTTCTGGCGCCGTTGCCGGGGAGTCAAGGACATCTTCACAAGGGGAGTCCCTCATAACCAATCTCTTTACTTTGTTGTTTTTGTTTTGCTTAGTTTCTTTTTGTTTTGTTTGCTTGTTTCTTTATGAAAAACACACAAAAATTAGTTATACTAGTTTGCTTTCTTATTTGAAACCCCAAAAAAAATGACTACTCTTGAAAACACTAAGTTGTGTGACTTCACTAGCACCAACAACAATGATTTTATGAGCACACCTATTGCTCCACCTATGCCTGAAAATACTTTCTTTGAGATAAAACTTGCTTTACTCAATCTTGTTATGAGAGAGCAATTTTCTAGTATTGGTAATGAAGATGCTGCTTCCCATCTAAATAACTTTGTTGAACTTTGTGAGATGCAAAAGCATAGGGATATAGATGGTGATATTATTAAGCTGGAATTGTTTCCTTTCTCTTTGAGAGGAAAAGCTAAAGAATGGTTGAATTCCTTAACTAGGAATAGTATTGATTCTTGGACTAAATGCAAAGATGCTTTTATTGGAAAATACTATCCTCCTGCTAAGATTATATCTATGAGAAGTGAAATAATGAAGTTTAAACAACTTGATAATGAACATGTTGCTCAAGCTTGGGAAAGAATGAAATCTTTGGTAAAGAATTGTCCCACTCATGGACTGACTGCTTGGATGATCATCCAGACTTTTTATGCAGGATTGAACTATTCTTCAAGGAACCTATTGGATTCTGCTGCTGGAGGTACCTTTATGACCATCACTTTGGGTGCTGCAACAAAACTTCTGGAGAATATGATGGTTAATTATTCTGAATGGCATACTGAGAGAGCTCCACAAGGTAGGAAGGTAAATTCTGTTGAGGAAACTTCCTCCTTGAGTGATAAGATTGATATTATTATGTTTATGCTTGTTAATGGGAAAGCCCATATTGATCCAAATAATGTTCCTTTAGCCTCTTTGGTTGATCAAGAAGAGCAAGTTGATGTGAACTTCATAAGAAATAACAACTTTGGCAATAATGCTTATGGTAATAACAAGTATAGGCCCTATCCTCCTAATAATACTTATGGCTATAATGGTAAACCTGGATTACCTAGTGAAGGAAGAATTTTAGAAATTGAAAGAGCCACTAAAAACTTCATGCAAATGCAATATGAGCAAAATAAACTATTCACTAAAACTATGGAGGAACAATCTACCATTTTGAAGAACATTAGCCATCAACTTGAGAGTCTAAATAGGGAAATTCCTAGTTTACAATTGAAACTCTCTAATGCTGAAAGGAATATATCGTCTTTGTCTGAAGCTCAATCCTCTTTGATCAATAAAATGGCTGCTAAACCTGAAACTAATGAGAATCCCTTTGCATCTACCAATGCTATACAAGTAAGAAATGATGAAAATGTTAGACTATTAGCTGAATTACATGCTAAGTGGGAAAGAGAAGATGAAATTGCTAGAAACATCAGTGTTTCTACTATTACCACCACTAGTGTTGAGGATAGTAATAGTTCTACTACTTTAGATGATAAGTATGGTTTTGATCTTGATGGTTGCAATATCTCTGAAGTTATTAAGTTCCTACAAAAGCTTGCTAAAAGTCCTAATGCTAGTGCTATGAACACGGTCTTTACAAAACACATTACTGATGCTCTCATAAAGATTAAAGAAGAAAAGATGAAACATAAAGCTTCTATTCCTATAAAACAATAAGATGGTTGGGAACCCATCATTAATATGAAAGTGAATGACTTTGATTTCAAAGCTTTATGTGATCTTGATAGTAGTGTTTCTATTATGCCTAGAAGGATTTATGATATGCTTGATTTGCCTCCTCTTGAAGATTGTTATTTGAATGTCCCACTTGATGATAATGCTAAAAAGAAAACTCATGGGGAGTCTTAATGATGTTCTTATTATGGTTAACGATTCCTATGTCCCCGTTGATTTCTATGTTTTAGATGTTGAATACAATGCTTCTTGTCCTATTACTTTGGGAAGACCTTTTCTTAGAACTGTTGGTGCCATCATTGATATGAAAGAAGGCACCATTAAATATCAACTGCCACTCAAGAAAGGTATAGAACACTTCCCTAAAAAGAGAGAAAAGATTTCTTTTGCTTCTCCTATGAAAACAAAATTTGGTCTTAATGCTTCTTCATTTGAGAACACTTGATTCTTTCTTTGCTTCTTATGCCTAACTTAAAGGCGTTAAAGAAAAGTACTTATTGGGAGATAACCCCAAAGTTTTAGATGAGTCTTGGAAGTTATTACCTCTGTAATAACCTCTTCTTATCCTTTTTATTTTCTTTTTGTGCCAAGAGTAACCTCTAATGAGAGAGAAGTAATGATTGAGAAAGTTGCTGTACCGAAACAGATTTTTGTACTTCACCGTAAAAATTCGTGAGAGAGCTATGTATGTTGGATTGAGCTGTTATTATTTGTGATTCTGCCCCAGGTTGTTATCTAACTTTCTATAGTTCAACACTTTTTGATTTGAGCAACAGAAGGTCTTCGAAAAAATTCGTATTTACCTGCTGGTCTGTTTTGACAGATTTCTGCCATTTTCTGCATTTGCTTCTTGTTGGTTCCTTTTTGAGTTCTTTTAGGGAATTGAGCTTTTTGAGGGAAGTGATAAAGTATCTAGTGTTCTAATGGAAGTTTATTTGGTGTTAGAACTTAACCTTAATACTTATTTATCTTGAATGCACTAATGTTGCTAATAAAGATTGTGTGAAGTTTTGTATGAAGGAAAAATTTCAGGTGTATGGAAGGAATGAGTAATGAGATGAAGGATGGACTAAAGCTCAAGCTTGGGGATGCCACGCGTGTCACCCCAAGAAATATCCAAGAAGTACAAGCGTCAAAGCTTGGGGATGCTCAAGGCATCCCCTTCTTCATCAATAAAAATTCCAGGTTTCTTCCAAACGCTTCATTTTTATTGTTTCATGCACAGTTGTGTTGTTCTTGGAGCGTCTTCTTTTCATTTTCGTTTTGGTTTTTTGTTTGCTTTTGTTTGCTTAGTTTGCTGAATAAATTGGTTGGACCCCCTCTTTCATACATTGGTTTGCAAATAGTTTGGTTTGGTTTGGAAAAGAGTAGGAAAGTTCATGCTTATGTGGTAAAAAGAGCTTGTTTTTGACGGTGGCCTATGCTTTGTCATGCCATGCTTGATATTTTTTTGGCTTTATGCTTAGTATTCTTTGCTGTAGCATGACTTGTTATAAACAATTGAGATTGCTTAATGTGGCTTAGATGAATCATGCGTTGTTTTAGCATATTAAAGCATAGTATAGTGGTATTCTCCTTTGATGCTTTATTTGGGTTGACTTGGCGCATGCTCACACCATGTTATGACTATCTCAAGTCACCATAAGCCTTATGATCCTTTAGTTTTCAACTTGTAGTATCACTTTATGCTTTGATCAATGATGTTTTGTCGCTCTGCATGATTATGGCCATTATTGCTCTCTTAGTTTGTCGCTCCCAGTCTTTTGCTAGCCTCCACAACAAAGTAAGAGTTCCACTCATGCATCCAACTCCCTAAACTAAGTTATTCCAAAGAGTCCACCATACCTACCTACTAGCTTATGCTATTCCAAGTATATTCATGCTTTTGTTTACCTTCCAAATTAAACTTGTTATGAGAAAACTAGTGATTAAAGCTCTCACGAACTTGATGGCATACTTTACTTTTTGCATCTAATAAACTTGAACCATTGGGTCCTTCTTTGTTGCGTATATGCTTGCGCTTTATAAGTTGAAATTAGCAGAACCATGTTTCATGGGGAACGCTTTCAACATTTGCACTTGTACTTTGTGCCCCGTTGATATCATGTTCTTTTGCTTATGGATCCCGGCGGTGTGAAATAAAAGTGGAACTTGTAAGATCATGGAGTTTTTATGTGTGTTAGAGAAACGTCTGGGCCGCTAGCCTAAGCCATTCCTAATCATGGTGGAAACTTGCAGCATCACCATAATGAGCATTCTATGAAGCATCCTCAATAAGGGGATTTTTATTGATGAAGAAGGGGATGCCTTGGGCATCCCCAAGCTTTGACGCTTGTACTTCTTGGATATTTCTTGGGGTGACACGCATGGCATTCCCAAGCCTGAGCTTTAGTCCATCCTTCATCTCATTACTCATTCCTTTCATACACCTGAAATTTTTCCTTCATACAAAACTTCATACAATCTTTATTAGCAACATTAGTGCACTCAAGATAAATAAGTCTTAAGGTTCAGTTCTAACACCAAATAAACTTCCATTAGAACACTAGATACTGTAGCACTTCCCTCAAAAATCTCAATTCCCCAAAAGAACTCAAAAAGGAACCCACAAGAAGCAAATGCAGAAAATGGCAGAAATCTGTCAAAACAGACCAGCAGGTAAAGACGAATTTTTTCGAAGATCTTATGTTGCTCAAATTAAAAAGTGTTGAACTAAATAAAGTTAGACAACAACCTGGGGCAGAAGCACACAAAATTACAGCTCAACCTGACATACAGAGCTCTCTCACGAATTTTTACAGTAAAGCACAAAAATCTGTGTTGGGACATCAACTTTCCGAATCATTACTTCTCTCTCATTAGAGGTTACTCTTGGCACAAAAAGCAAATAAAAAGGATAAGGAGCAGTTATTACTGAAGTAATAACTTCCAGGACTCATCTAAAACTTTTGGGTTATCTCCCAATAAGTACTTTTCTTTAACGCCTTTAAGTTAGGCATGATAGTTTGAGAAGATGCTCACATAGGAAATATGAATTGAAGTAAAAGAGAGCATCAGGAAGCAAATTCAAAACACATTTAAGTCTAACCCACTTCCTATGCATAGGAATCTTATACGCAAATAAGTTCACAAAGAACAAAGTGACAAGCATAGGAAGATAAAACGAGAGTAACTTCAAACTTTCAGCAAATAGAGAGGTGTTCTAGTACCATGCAAACTTCTACAACCATATTTTCCTCTCTCATAATAATTTTCAGTAGCCTCATGAATAAACTCAACAATATAACTATCACATAAAGCATGCTTTTCATGATCTACAAACACTAGAGCTTTATTATAAACATTTTCAAAAGAATCCTCAGGAACATGACACTCGTCCTCCTTTGGTAAGCATGGGGGACAATCAAATAATGTAAGGGGTAAAGAGTTACTCTCATTAGAAGGTAGGTATGGGTAGATCCATTCTTCCTCCTCTTGATCATCACTCTCCTCCTCTTTTTTATCCAATGAGCTTCCAGTTTCAGCAATTTCTTCTTCCATAGGCTCCTGCAAGGCATTAGTCTCTTCCATTGGTGGAGAGCATCTATTAAGATATTCAAGAATATAGCCATTTTCTACCTTGTAATTATCAAAGCAAAATTTAAGTATATCATAAACCTCATATTTATAAGGTGAATCATCAGTATTTGCAAGCAAACTAGCAAGTTCAAATGCACCCTTCCAAGCAATAAATTCTTCAATTTGTTCCACATCATAAAAGTCATAATTTCCTTTAACATAAGAAGATATGGTAACATTATCATTATACTCACATTGAAAAGGGAGGTGTTTATGCCTCCTATAGCAACAAGATTTATCAAAGCAATAAGTAACATTGTAAGTAGAGCACACGTTTCTAGCAATGGTATTCAATTTATCAATTTGTTCCCATAAGTGTTTCCCTTTTGTGACAAGCGGTGTTACTTATAATAATATTTTTGTTCTTCCGTGAACCCACCTTGCCAATAAGATTCAGTTTCAAAGAAACCAACCATTGATAGAAAGCATGACAAAACAAGGCAATAATAGACCAACAACTATAGTAGGAACTATTTTTTTGTGTTTTTGAAATAAGAAAACAAACTAGTAAAACTATTTTTTTTTGTGTTTTTGATAAAGAAACAAGCAAACAAAGCAAAAAGAAAACTAAGCAAAACAAAAACAACAAAGTAAAGAGATTGGTTATGAGGGACTCCCCTTGTGAAGATGTCCTTGACTCCCCGGCAATGACGCCAGAAAATCGCTTGATGGCTCAATGCACGGCGCCCAGAAAAATGCTTATTGGCGGTGTTGATGTAGAGCTCGTTGGGAACTCCAAGAGGAAGGTATGATGAGCACAGCAACAAGTTTCCCTCAGTTATGAAACCAAGGTTTAATCGAACCAGTAGGAGCAAGGAAACACCCCAAAGGTGTTACTAGCTGAGCTTTGACAGGGCGCACTACCGGTCTAGTAACAACGTGGAGACCTGCACAACACAACCACAAAACTTTGTCCCCAACTTGCGATGAGGTTGTCAATCTCACCGCGTTTTGTGGAAAACAAAGGATTAAACGTATCGAATGGAAAGAAGTAAAAGTTTGCAGAAAGTAAACACAAAGCAGTAAACAATTGTAGATTGTATGTAAAGAAAGAGGACCGGGATCCATAGTTCACTAGAGGTGGCTCTCCTTAGATAGATAACATGCTGGGTGAACAAATTACAGCGGGGCAATTGACAAACACCGAGAAAGCAATACATGCATATACTAATCATCTTGACTCCCTTGGAACTTGATTGGGCATTACAACATAATACATAGACCGCCATCCAACTGCATCTATGACTAATAATCCACCTTAAGGTTATCATCCGAACCCCCTCCAGTATTAAGTTGCAAGCAACAGATTATTACTTTACAAACTGCGTGTAAAGTAAACAATACGATTGTTCTATGAACAAAGGATTGTTGTTTTCTCCCTAGTAGCAACAGCACATCTAGTACCTTAGAGATTTCTGTCACTTCCCCAGATTACTAGAGGCATGAACCCACTATCGAGCATAAATACTAACTCTTGGAGTTGCTAGCATCTACTTGGCCAAGATAGATACTAACAACGGAAAGCATGCAAGATCACAAATAACAAAGACATGATAAAATCAATAATCAATCTGAAATAGCATCTCAATATCCATCGGATCCCCGCAAACACAACATGCAGAATTACAAATAGATGATCTTGATCATGAACGGAGCTCACAAGATCTAGACATGAAAGCACAAAGGAGGAGAACCAACCATCTAGCTACTACATGGATCCGTAGTCCAAGCATGAACTACTCACACATCACACCAGAGGCTTGCATGGTGATGAAGAAGGCCTCCAGGGTGAAATCCCCTCTCCGGCAGGGTGCCGGGAAGAACTTCAGATCCCTCCCGATCTAGGGATGGAGATGATGGCGGCTACAAACTCTTTCGTGGATTTTTGATCGGGTACTTAGGGTTTTCGTCCCGAGGGCATCTTATAGTCGGAAGGGGAGGCCGAGGGGGTGCCTGGGCTAGCCACACCACCCCCTGATGCGGGCCAGGCCTGGCCGCGCGGCTAGGTGGTGTGGCCGCCCTCTAGCCCCTCTCCGTCTCGTATTCTGGCACTTGATGACTTCCGAAAAATAGGCAGTTTGGCTTTTGTCCCGTCCAATTCCGAGAATATTCATTTCTGACTTTCCTGGAACCAAAAACGGCAGAAAACAGGCAGCTGGCACTTTGGCTCTTGTTAATAGGTTAGTCCAAGAAATCATATGAAAAGTACTCCAAAGTTGGAACAAAAGACAAGAAAGTGGATAAAACCAAGCATGGAACATCAAAAATAATAGATACATTTGCAATGTATCAGCCGCCGCAGGTGGGAGGCTGCTGGGCACGAGGTGGGCCGTGCCAAGGCCCACCCGGCCAGCCCCTGTCTACTTCCTCTTTTCTTTTTATTGTTTATTTTTTGTTTGGCTATTGGGCTGAGTTCTTTTGGCCCATCCGACCAGGACGAAAATACCTATTATTTTCCTTTATGAATAGTCCCACATGGCTAACCCAATGGGGGGGGCACACCCCCTCCGCCTATATAAATGGGTGCCCATGGGTGGGATTAAAGACACAATTAGAGAAGTCCTTTGGTTGACTTTCTCCCTCCCTCTCTCTATACCTTGTGACCATGGCCCCATGTCTGGGCTGTGCGATCAAGGCACACCTGCAGTATGCCGTTGCACTGCAGGGATTCCTAGCGGGATATCAACTTCCGCACTCTCGGCGGGATCGGGGAGCCTGAGGTCTCATCGTGCATCAGATGTGTACGAAGACACGAGGCGCAACACTTGGGGCGCTTAAATGTCGTGAGCCGGAGCTATTGCATGATGAAGATGAAGAAGGAGCAAGGGGTGACCTGCGAGGAGCTTTGCGACATTGAGGTCGGCTACGAGTACGACTACTTCAACCATGTTCCCCGCGGAACGTTAATCGCGTATGGTCTAAAGGGTATGTATTCTCTACGCTCCGGCCTTTATCGCATTACTACATAGATAGATCCTAGGCAGTTTTGGGGTTACACCGGAGGAAATTTTTGTTTTCCGCACCGATCCCCAACAGTGGTATCAGAGCCGATCTATGCGTAGGAGTGCTGTATGGCCAGTACACACAAGTATTGTGCGGGCATTGATCCCTTAGTTGTTACCTTCTAACGTGTACTTGTTTATATCGCGGTATTGTTTGATGAAGCGGCCCGGACCGACCTTACGCGTATTCGTACGCGAGACTGGTTCCATGCTCAACATACGGCTTGTACCGTATAAGTGGCTAGCGGGTGTCTGTCTCTCATTCGATAGTTGATATAGCATTTACAATGGAGGGCCCCGAAAAGGGTGTAGTAGAGACAACTGTCGGATCCGTGTTGTGGTTGCAAAGTTTAGAAACGGTTCTAGTGCGAAAGCCCTAACAACTACATAAAACTTGCAATAGATAAAGTAGAGGCGTCTAACTTTATTTTGTAGGGGGGCATGTGATTATGATATGGCAATGGTCGTTACAATGGTAAAGTTGTTTACTTTTATGTTATAGTAATAGTCATTGTTCCGATGGACGATCTGGTGGAGGCGCCGTGGACTTGGCATCAAACCAAGGGCAAGATGTAGATCATGCTGGGGCGCTCGATGGAGATCAAGGCGCAAGAAAGACCATATCATATCACATTATACATATGATGTTGATACCTGTTTTACATCTTATTGTGTGATAGTATTTAGATACTCAATGGTAGCAAATAAGATAATCCCTATTGAATTCCAATATTCCGTGTTCCCCTTGTGTGTGCACCACCAAGAAAGTTCTCTGGTATGAGGCGATCCAGGGTACAGGCCTGGGTGTCAGACATATCTATGTTCGCATACAGTGGGTGTAAGACATGTTGCACAGCGAATACACACAAGTTAGATTTGGCGAGCCTAGCACGTTACAGAGACGTGGCCTCAGAACACAAGAAATCGAAAGATTGAGCATGAGTCACATGGATGATGTGATTGACATTAGTGAATGTCTACCTTTGATAATGCACTGATGGCCGTGACGATCGGGGGAGGTGCAGAGGATAGGGATCATGTGATTACTAAAATCGTCCAGGGGATGACCATTTTAGTGGAGACCAATTATAAATTGATCTCTTATTATAAACTTAGTCTAGATGTCTGTTTGCAAATATCTTAGTAGATCTTAACCTATCCCATTGAGGTCCTTTGCGACCATGGGAATATATTGCTTAATTTGGGACTTAGAAAAAGGGTCCAACTTTATAGATTAATACCCACGCCTGAGGGATATCCTCGTAAAAGGTGATCTTCTCTCCTGGACACAATAACCATTAGGAGATAATCTGACGACTCCAGAATGTTTGGAAAAACACTTAGCGATCTTGCATTAGAGTTGAGAACTCTTAAAATGGCTTGATTGCAAAAAGGAGGTCATGGATGAAAAGATATATGTAAGATATACAAATTATAAATGTGGTTCTTACAAAACTCAATTACAGTTTGCAAAGTATTTGATACTTGTCCTGTTTTGTGAAAGCAGGAGGATCTGCTTGAGAATTGCTGGTTTTGAGGCAAAGTGACTTGATGACGGCAAGCAAAACAGTTATTGGCCAACATCACCTCTTCCCTCAAAGTTTATCATTTGGATTAGTGGACTTGAATATAATTTGTAATCCTAGTTTGTGTGTCTTGCTTTTGGAGAGACGATTATTCATATGAACAAGTTACAAGCCAATTTGTACTATTCTTATGAACAATACCGTTATGGTCACATTACGGTTACAAACAAGTTATTCTCATCACTATGTTAATGATAATAGTTTAAACATTTATAAAGGATTAGAATGCCAAAAGATATCCAAAGTTTAATAATGAAATGACACTACAGTTTAGGTCATTTTGGTTATTGTAGGTTCTTTATGAAAGATCGGGGGTCCTAGATGCTTAATCTAGAGACTTTGCAAAACCATGCCTCTTGGGCAGAATGACTAAAACTCCGCATTCTGGTAAAACGGTGATATGCGAAGAAATGTTGAATCTTATACATAGCGATGTATCATATTTTCAACAAGTAGTGGAAATCATTTATTGTGGACTTAAGAGAATAAGTGTATTTACTTAATGAAACATGAAGTTTGAAATGATTTGAATTGTTCAAATGAGTTCATAACTAAGTGGGATATTGAATTAACTGAATTAACAAGTCTCTTCGATTTGATCGACATGACTAAGGTATTCAAGTTAAGTTTAGCATAAAAGGAACTTGTGAAAGATGTTTCACAAATTATGATAATTGGACGAATTCAAACTGTGTTGAAATGTCTAAACATCATAATCATTGTGTATTAGATACATATGGTACAATATTATCTCTTATCGAGGTTATAGTTATTGTTTAGAGTTAAAGATCAAAATAAGCAAACATTCATTTGAAATACAAAGGAACATCCAAAAGATTCATGGAAACAACACCATAAGTGTCATGGCATGTTCGAGTTTCTGGAGATTTCGATAAGTCGAAATCGTGGCGAATAAACAAGTCTTTGTAGAGCATTCTTAGGAAGCTATGAATGCATCATCCACAAGGGGCAAACCTGCTGTTGTCCTAAGTTGATGTGTCTTGATGAAGACACAGGTGGAAGAAAGTAAAAGATCAAAACAAGGTATTTGACCTTACCTCCGAATTGTTGAGTGGCGCATCGGAATTTGTTTCGTGAATCCAAACTCTACAAATAGAGGAGAAACCATTGATAATGATCATAAAGTTTCAATGAATACTTTTACTAAATAAAGTAGGATTCAACTATATATTCTACAAGTTTGTGGAATTATATAGTTGATTCACTTGTCATGTTTTGAACAAGACATACCTACAAATTACAAAAAAGCGTGATGGACCTAAGTGCAAGAAATGAATGGTCATTGAAATCTCGTTAGTGGAATTCTCGATTTGATAGTGATCAAGGAATTTTGGAATGTCCAAGATTGTCGAGAGGACCTAGATTTGAGTGGGAGCAAATCAACTTGGCTAATTCATAATATGTATCTGACATATTTTGAGTGGGAGCTAAGTGAAATACCTGGATTTCAAACATGAATGTCATATTTGAGTGGGAGCGTGAAATCATTCTGGGATATGTGGATGACATATGTAAATGATGTGATTGGTGTTAATAATATTTAAGTTATTTAAGTTAAGGATGAAGTTGAAGTTATTAAACAATGAGATATATCGACATAGATTTGTGAGTTTAATAAACACTGAATGTCGAATGCTCCTAGACTTGATTCTAAAAGATGTTCAGAATGTCCTAAGCAAGATTCTGAAGTAGCTCAGAATGGAACGAGGTGAGAAAGTAGTTCTTACTATATGAAGCATTGAGTTAGTATTGCAACTATGGTTGAAAGAAAAAGATGCATTGCATCTCCTATGCCTCAGTCATAGGTTCTTCCATATAACCATGTTGTATATTCGACATAAAGTGACCTGAAGTTCTGGTTGATAAGGCAAAGTATTAACTGTAAGAACGTGTCTTTAAGTGATTCCTGAGTTGATCAATGAACCAGAATTAAGTTTGTACATAAATGGCAAAAAGCAATGTAAGTGGCATAGTTGCATTTCATGCACTATGATCTACATAGATATAGAAGTATAAAAGCTCCATCTGATGTGATGTATAATGTTATGGCGGGGCTAGTTTGCTTTTAACGTAGAATGATGTGTCCCAGGGCCCAGGGCCCATGAGAAAGCCCTCGAGGTTGATCTAACGTCACTCTAAGCTCCTGGAATCAGGCCTCGTTCTGCTGCCATGACTATAGTATATACATAAAGGATAGCAAAGTGTGTTTCGAAGTTTAGATGACAACGGTGAAAACGACCGTCATCATAAACACTAGAAACAAAAGTCTACTTTGTCGCCAAACAAATGCTTCGACCCATTATAATAGAATGGTGTGAATGTCAAAATTAGGAAGACATTAACAATTTGCAAAAGACATAATGATCTGGTAAAACAGAACATGGACATGACGTTTCCCATGAGCATGCATGATCTGTAAACGCATATGGCATATGGTTTATATGAGTAAAATGCGAGCTAGTTTATTTGTACTCTAGTGCAAGTGGGAGACTGAAGGAGATATGCCCTAGAGGCAAATAATAAATAGGTTTTTATTGTCATATCTCAATTAGTTTATAATAGTTTCATGTTGTGCTAGAACTGTGCCAAGTAGAAACATTGGTATATGTGTGGTATGAACCAACCAAGTCTCTAGTAGCCTCTATTCATACTAGTTCGTTGGTCATGAAGATGATCTGGGTTTCAAGATCATGGGCATTTATGCCGACTGACAACGGGATCATATCATTGGAGAATGATGTGATTGGACATTCCTCGAAGGATTGCAACACGATCAAGTCATATAGTTCATTGTTGCAACAGCTATACCTAGACTCCTTCTCCTTAGACTGTGAGCTCATATTACTCACTGTTTCCCTAGGCTGCTTAGACTGCATCAACCGTCATCTGGTAATACGGTGGCCATAAAGGTGTACGTTGGGTATTCCAAAGGAACAGTAGATGACATGTGATTGCAAGATCGGGATTTGTTCACCCACATGAAGGGTAAAGATACATACAGCCGACTTGCTGAGATTACATCCATAAATATTGCAACATGTGACTAGGTCACGGGGATGTAATATCACGGTAACAAGAAAACAGAACTTGTTGTGAACGAGATTGAACAAGGTATGGGATACCAATGATCGGATCTCGGACAAGTTGTATCGAGAAACAAAAGGAAGAGAATTCTACATTTAGCGGTTCAAACGATATTGTCATCAGGAATGCATAGGGGTCACATGGACATCCCTAGTCCCTCTGTTGATCATTGATACAGATCATGTCTAGAGCATTCTTGAGCCGTGAGAGGATACACTTAAGGGTACGATGAGAGCGATCATTCGTAAGATGGAATCACAGTAGAGAAA
Organism: Avena sativa; assembly: GCA_916181665.1. Classification (NCBI taxonomy): domain Eukaryota; kingdom Viridiplantae; phylum Streptophyta; class Magnoliopsida; order Poales; family Poaceae; genus Avena; species Avena sativa. The sequence goes on from OV702288.1 coordinate 632,084,570, forward strand.
GAGAGAAAGCCGGAATCGTTCCACAGAGAGATCCGAAGTTGTTCGGAGAAAGAATAAAGGAAAAGACCTCGAAAAGTGTTTTCGGATAAATGGAAATTTAAATATATATTTATTATATGTTAATTATGAATTAATATATTATAAATAATATTTAAGTTAAGATTTATAATGACAACTTTTATATTAGGCCAAATCCCGAAGGAAAAAGGTCTAGAATAAAAGCTGCAGAAAAATAAATGGAAAAAGACAAAACAGTCAGCCCTATGGGCGGCGGATAATCGCCACCGCACAGGGCGGCAGGTAACTGAGCCGCGACCGTGAGCCGGCCCACCCGTGCGCCAGCCACCAGCTGCCACGCGGGGCGCTTGGCGTGCTGGGCCGCGGGGGCGGTACCGGCCCACCCGCGCTCTACATCCGCTGGCCTCCATTCGCGGGCCGCCACGCCGGGCAGGCCCACCGGGGGGTCGCCTCGCCAGACCGCCGGGCGGGCGCACGTGGGCTGCAGGGTGGGCAGCCAGCCCACCCGGGCCACTGGCTCCAGGCCGCTACGGGCGGGAGGCTGCTGGGCATGAGGTGGGCCGCGCCAAGGCCCACCCGGCTAGCCCCTGTCTACTTCCTCTTTTCTTTTTATTGTTTATTTTCTGTTTGGCTATTGGGCTGAGTTCTTTTGGCCCATCCGACCAGGACGAAAATACCTATTATTTTCCTTTATGAATAGTCCCACATGGCTAACCCAATGGGGGGGGCACACCCCCTCCGCCTATATAAATGGGTGCCCATGGGTGGGATTAAAGACACAATTAGAGAAGTCCTTTGGTTGACTTTCTCCCTCCCTCTCTCTATACCTTGTGACCATGGCCCCATGTCTGGGCTGTGCGATCAAGGCACACCTGCAGTATGCCGTTGCGCTGTAGGGATTCCTAGCGGGATATCAACTTCCGCACTCTCGGTGGGATCGGGGAGCCTGAGGTCTCATCGTGCACCGGATGTGTACGAAGACACGAGGCACAATACTTGGGGCACTTAAATGTTGTGAGTCGGAGCTGTTGCACGATGAAGATGAAGGAGCAAGGAGTGACCTGCGAGGAGCTTCGCGACCTTGAGGTCAGCTACGAGTACGACTACTTCAACCACGTTCCCCGCGGAATGTTAACCACGTACGGTCTACAAGGGTATGTATTATCTATGCTCCGGCCGTTACCGCATTACTACATAGACATATCCTAGGCAGTTTTGGGGTTACATCATAGGAAATTTTTTGTTTTCCGCACCGATCCCCAACAAGATTCGGGTGTTTTTGCTAGGCAGGCAGTGTGTGGAGAATTGGATTCAGTCATGGCGGCTCCAGCAGGCAACGACAAGGGCAAGGACGGCCCACCGTCGCCCCTCTCTGCGCGGATTCAGATGGAAGAAGCACTAGGGAAGCTGGACATCACGGAAGAGGAAGCGACTCCCCTGGTGCTTGATGATCGTGAGGAGGAAGGAGTGAAACAAAAGTGGTCGTTGGCTGGTAAGGTGCTGTATCGGGGTACCTTCCACATCCACACGATCTCTAGTGCCCTACGGCCGGCATGGGGTAACCCAAAAGGGCTGTTCTTCAAATCAGTTGGCGTGAATATGTTTGTGGCAAATTTTGAGTCCCAACGTGATCGTGATCGTGTCAAGGCTGGTTCACCGTGGCATGTGAGCCACCATGCTATTATACTAGAGGAGTTCGTGGATCATATGCGTCCGTCGAAACTGAAATTTGACAAACTCTAGTTATGGGCTAGAGTTTTGAATTTACCTTTTAACCTGAGGAATGAAACATGGGGAAATGCAATCGCAAAGCAGCTTGATAAACATGCATCTTCAGTGTAGATTGACCCCGTGGGTGATTACCTGAGGGCTAGAATCACAGTGGATATGAGTAAGCCCCCGAGGAGAGGCATGTTGATTGAATCGGGCAAGAGAAAGAGTACAGACTGGTATGAGATACAGTACGAGCAAATTCCATATTTTTGTTTCTCTTGTGGTCGGTTGGGACATTCGGATATTTTCTGCTAGACGCCGGGAAGTCGTGACGCTGAAGGCAATCTCCCCTTTGGGCCGGAGATACGTGCTGATGACAGGAAGAAGGCTAGCTCGGCAGAGAACTCGTCGAAGGATCAAACATTCTCGCAGAATTGTACTCATGCGTCTAATTCCTCGGGTACAGCTGGTGAGAAGGGAGCAGATGTGACCTCTCCCGATAAAAGGAAAACTCAGAACAAACGGAAGGGAGTTCACACGCAGCAAGTCTATAGGAAAGTGATACCGCCTGTCCTAGCTATCATGGACGTGGGGGGTGCAGGGAAGGATGTGATGGATTTCACGATAAAGGACTTTGCTTCACGTGATGATAATCTTGAGCAAGTTCATTTAGGGAACGAGGAACCCAGGAAGAAGAAACCTACACCAACAAATTCATAAAATGTGGCAGCGGCTACGGAGCAGCCTTGCCTGTCCAAATGAGTTGTGCATCTTTGAACTGTCGGGGGCTTGGGAACCCCGAGACCGTTCGTGAGCTTCGGAAACTTATGAAGCAAGAAGGGTCTGCTCTTCTCTTCTCTTTGTAATGGAGACAAAGATTAGAGGTAAGAGAGTGGAAAGCTTAAGGAGCACGCTGGGTTTTGCGAGGTGCTTTGCCGTGGACAGTGACGGCCTCATTGGTGGTATTGGGTTGTTCTGGTCAAGTGATGTTTCAGTGGAGATAGAGAACTTTAGTTTCAATCATATTGATGCTATGGTGCAACTTGCTGACTTATCTTCTCCGAAGTGGAGGTTCACGGGGTTCTATGGTGAGCCCCGAGCGGAAAATCGTCATCACAGCTGACGATTCCTTCGTACTTTGCACGCAACGAGTCAAGGCGCATGGCTTTGCATGGGGGATTTCAACGAGACCCTTGATGGCTCAGAACATTTTGGTAGAATTCCTAGGCCGGAATGGCAGATGCGTGCTTTTCGTGAGGCTGTGGAGGATTGTTCTCTCCAAGATTTGGGTTGGACAGGTGTGGCTTATACATGGAATAATAAACAAACTGGACAAGCAAATGCGAAAGCCAGACTGGACCGTGCCCTGGCAAATGCTGAATTTCTACAATACTTTGAGCATGTGCGTGTGCGACATATATGCACACTTGAGTCAGACCACTGTTTGGTGTTGACGGAGTTGAGGAAAAATTTAAATAGGTTTCGCCAGCGTGGACCGAGACAGTTTCGATATGAAAATATTTGGCAGATGACTATGACCATTTAGTCATGGAGTCGTGGCATAAAAACCAGGGCGCTCAAAGATTACAGGAAGTGGTGGACTCACTTAATTCTTTGTGAAGGGAATTGGAGCCTTGGGGTGCTAGAGAGTTTGGTTGTCTGGCTAAAAAAGTACGTAAACTCCAACAAAGGCTAGACAAGCTAAGATGTCGGTCCGTGGGTGGTGGGCCTACGGAGGAAGAGGAATCTCTAGTTAAACAATTACGTGAGGCTTTACGACATGAAGAAATTTGGATGCGGCAACGGTCACGTGTTCAATGGCTTCGCGAGGGTGATCAAAATACCGCCTATTTCCACGCGCAAGTTTCGCATCGAAAACGTACTAACAAGATATCTAGTTTGAAGAAATCAGATGGGTCGTTTTGTGGCAATGAAATGGAAGATCAAGCTGAGATACAAGCATTCTATCAGGAGCTATACACATCTCATGGTTTTAATGATATGAGTGAGCTGTTGAATTTTGTTTCGGAACGTGTGACGCCGGAGATGAATGATCTACTTGATAAACCTTTCGATCCTGGTGAGGTGCGAGATGCGCTCTTTCAGATGGCGCCCTCAAAGGCTCTGGGAGTCGATGGCTTTACGGCTGGGTTTTTTCAACGGCACTGGGACATTTTGAAGCAGTCAATAGTGCCGGCCATCCTGGATTTTTTGAATGGCGGTGAGCTTCCCGTGGGTTTAAACGATACTTCTATTACCTTGATCCCAAAGGTATGTAACCCACAAGTGATCTCACAATATCGGCCCATTTTTTTATGCCCTGTTCTTTATAAAATTGTTGCAAAAGCTGTTACAAATCGTCTGAGAGGTTGCTTAGATGAGATTTAAAGTGAAGAACAGAGTGCTTTTGTGCTTGGACGCTTGATCACAGACAATATTTTGGTTGCATATGAGAGTGTATATTCCATGAAAAGGAGAAAAAAGTGGAAGAACTTCTCTTGTGCAGTTAAATTGGACATGATGAAAGCCTATAACAGGGTTGAATGGCATTATTTGGAAGCAATTTTGTAGAAACTAGGCTTTAGCATCCTTTTTGTTAGACCGATCATGAAATGTGTTTCATCAGTCAGGTTTGCAGTTAGAGTAAATGGGGAGTTACTGCCTTTTTTTACCCCTTCTCGGGGACTGCGGCAGGGAGATCCGATGTCCCCATATTTGTTCCTCATGTGTGTCGAGGGCCTCACATCGCTACTAAAATTCTTTGGTGGTAACTTTGTGGACAGAGGAATTAGAATCAGTTTTCGAGCTCCTTGGGTTAACCACCTGTTGTTCGCTGATGATAGCCTCATCTTTATTAGTGCAAATAACCAGAGTGCAGTTCGACTTAATGATATCCTGAGGATCTATAATGCTTGTTCTGGGCAACGGATTAATAGAGATAAGAGTGCTATCTTCTTCACACCTAATACCCTGGCTTCTCTTAGACAAGCTTTGAAGAATTCACTTGGCATCTCTGTGGAGGCGTTTAGTGAACGTTATCTGGGTCTTCCGACTGCTGTTGGAAGGATTACGAGTGGTACGTTTGACCATATCGGAGAGAGATCAATGAGTAATATGCAAGGATGGTCGGAGAAGCAGATGGCGTGTGCTGCGAGAGAAGTGTTACTGAAATCAGTGATTCAATCAATCCCTGCGTACTGAATGTCTGTGTTCCTACTGACTATGAAGGTTTGTAAGAGCCCTAACGTCAACGATGGCAAAGTTCTGGTGGAGCAGCTCACTGGACAGGAGATCGATGCAATGGGTCTCTTGGAAAAACTTAGCTTCACCAAAAATAAAAGGCGGAATGGGTTTCCGCGATCTGCATCTTTTCAACCTAGCACTCCTAGGGAAGCATGGTTGGCGCTTCATGACAAATACTAATTCTCTTTGTGCTAGAGTTTTGAAAGGAAGGTATTTCCCAGATTGTGATTTCATGCAGGCTACTGTACCTAGATCGGCTTCAGCTACCTGGCGTGCAATAGTGGCTGGTCGTGAGGCCTTGCAGACTGGGCTAATCAAGCGTGTAGGGGACGGATCATCTATCTCCATCTGGAATGATAAATGGATCCCCGATTCTTTCTCTATGACACCTTTGTTTAAACCAGATGATACTGAGCTTGAGAAGGTCAGTGATTTGATTGATCCTGAGAATTGGACTTGGCACAGGGATATAATCTGTGACGTCAATTTGTTTGCACTACCAGATGCCGAGGCTATTCTTAATATTCCTTTGCGAATGGGTGGTGGCGAGGATTTCTATGCATGGAATCATGAAAGATCGGGTGTCTACTCTGTTAAATCGGCGTACCGTGCTCTAGTGACTCAAAAAGAGCATTTAGCTCTAGAAGAAGGGACGATTACAGAAACCTCATCGACAGAAAAACAGATGTGGACTGCTTTGTGGAAATTAAAAGTGGTATCGAAAGTAAGAGTATTTTGGTGGCGGGTTTTATATGGAATCTTGCCTGATGAATGCGCTTTAAAGCGGCGACATATCAAGGAAATTAGTAGATGTAATCTCTATCTGGCAATGGACAAGGACCTCATGCATGCGTTGATTAACTGTTCTCATGCCAAACGTTTTTGGGATGAAGCTCTTACATTGCTTGGTGTTAGTCTCCCTTGGCTGCACCCTCTAACATGGGCACGCGACATTCTGTGTGACCAGCGGTTCACGGATCAAGATCGAGCTAAAATCATAACTGTTATGTGGTCTATATGGCATTCTCGTAACAAGTGGAAGCATGACCAAGAGCAGATTGATCCGGTGTTTTCTGTCAAGACTACAAGGGAAGCTCTCTCCCTTCTAGCCTTTCCTCAACAACAGGTGGTGCTGCCAGGACATGGGTGGCGCCCTCCTGAGCTCGAATATGTCAAGATCAATACTGATGGCGCGATCAACTTTGCTGATGGTAATGGAGGTGCGGGCGGTGTTGCAAGATCATCATCTCACATTGTTGGTGCCTGGAGCAAGCCACTTCCGGGGATCACAGACCCTCTTATTGCCGAGTGTATGGCGGTGCGTGATGGTGTCCTTTTCGCCAAGATCCGAGGGCTCACGCATGTGTCTATGGAGACGGACTGCCTGGAGGTAGTAAACCTCTGGAACTCTCGCCACAACAGCCTTTCTATTGTGGCTCCTATATTAGTAGAAATTGGAGAGCTAGCTTCCTCTTTTATTTCTTTCGATATTCAACATGTAATGAGAACCTCCAACTACCCGGCTCACTTGTGTGCGAAGCGTGCTAGCATCCTTAATGTGACCGAGAGTTGGATGGTCGAGACCCATAGCTTCCTGATCAGCAACGGCTGACTGCCCAGCGAATGCTTTTATTTGAATAAAGCTCTCTAAAGTTCAAAAAAAGAAAAAAAAAAGAATGGAACGCTGCTAGCTGCTTGTGAGTTCGCGTGGTTCACGTCGCGGTCTAACCGGTCACGCCGATACAAAACTGTGTTCTTTGGCCATGTACAATGTAGTATTTGTATATTCGCAAAAGTATACTACACAAATCAGTTGATTGCGATTTGTATCCGTCCATCAAGATGAGGAACTTATCTGCAGTACTGTACTAGTACATGATTAGCAGAGAATTGTCCATGTGGCTCGATGCCAAGACAGACCCTGGCCTAGAGAGATACCGGTCGAGCAGCTTTCGGTGTATCCTTTTGTTATCTGCACTTATAGTATGCACAATTTTTTGTAACTTATAGTAGTATGCTCTTCTAGTAGGGCAGTGAGGTGGATGAGCAGATCTTTGACTCGGATCTATGTTTGAATTTCTGTTGTGCCGATCTTGTACGTCTCCTAGCTAGTCCATCCATGCATGCCTGTCCAGAACTCCAGACTCTGATGATTGGTGCTTCCTTTTCCTCCGAACCAACCAAACCGTAGGTCCAGAAAACAGGATCGGGCTGCTCCTTTCGTTTGATGAAGTTTGTTTTGCACGAGGGCACCAGTCCGGGCCGGCGAGAAACAAGTCAAACCACGGCAGCACTGCTCCTGGAATTCTAGTACCGGTGACTCATCGTGTTTCCGATCCTCCGTCGACGCGGCCGGCACGGGGTCGCGGCACGTCGGCACACGCACGGGCGCGACGGCCGGGCCGGACACCGACCGACCGAGCGAGCGGGCTAGCTAGTCGCCGGCCGTCGCTTTCATCCAGTGGGCGGCAGCGTCCACCACACCACACCGGTCGACCGAGCCGCGCAGCCCCGCGCGATATCCATCCACAGGATGGAAGATTCCGGCTGGCCCGGCGGGGGACTGGACGGGACGGCCCGCGTCGCGGTTTTGTCTCCGTGTCGACGGAAACCCATCGTTGTCGCGCTCACGCACGGGCGTGCGAATCCCGAGACGCAATGAACCGCCACCACTATATATACCGCCGCATCGGACGGCGCGAGTAGAGGATTCATCGGAGCATTTTCGCCCGACGCAAGCTAGCGAGAGGCGCCCGAGCCTCCTGCCCGCGTGGCCGCTTGCCGTCTTCCTCTCCTCTGCCCCATCCCCCATCCCTCTCGCTCTCGCTCCACTACTACTTAGCCGAGAGCTCGCCCGGTTGCTCTCTCTTCTCCTCTGGCCCTCTGCTGCATAGCCAGATTGTGGCCCCAGGAGTTCCGCTGCTCCTGCCTTCTTCTACCTGGTGCGTTCCTCAGTTCCCTCCCCTGCCTGCACTTACATTTCACCGTTTGATCACCGGGATTTTTTTACAGTAGAATAACGTCTTCTCAGCTGTAGTAGTATGAGAAATAGCAAAATAATTCGATGTTGGGATTATCGAGCTTCAGTAATTTTCTGACCTGAACATTTATGCTTGGTGCATATTCATACCATGAACTACTACTCCTATCTGCTTTTCTTGTGTAGTGGTAGCTACTCCCTCCGTTCCAGAAATATAAGACGTTTTAGCTTTGTGAATCGAATGTATCTAGACGTATTCCAGTGTATAGGTTCGTCGAGGTTTGGAGTGAACCTATAGACTAAAAACCGGCTAGATACATTTATTTCAAAGATAAAATGCCTTATACTATTTCTGAACGGAGGGAGTACTAGGTAGCCACACCCACTTGGCGTATTGTTAACTACACAGATTAGCTATTGTGACCAAAACAATGGAGAAATATTGGTCGTAGGGACATTGCAGAGAGGAATCAGCGTTCCATACGCATGGTTCATGTGACTGACAGTGATGTATTGGTGTTCATCAGTACTGTGCAGACCATAGGTTAGCTACCTGCCAAGAGGATACATGCAGAAAGCGTGGAACTTACTTATATTGCAGCAAAGCCCATTTGCAGATCATGTATGTCCTTCACCCTGCACCCTCCGATCTTATGTGGTCGGGAACGATCTGTATTTCTCCCTGCGATCCACATACTAAATCAGCGACACTTATTATGGATCAGAGGGAATGCTGTTTTTGAACTGCATGCACCACAGCTTGCATTTCACCATCATGTGACGCAATACTAGACAACGGGCCCATATGTTATTTTTCGTTGTTTGAACGGAGACCATTGCCATATATATGTGCTAGTAAGAGACAAGGATAATGAGGACATTTGTTCTGCTCCAAGAATTTTATGGAATCGTCCCTGTGCGCCCACTTGCTGAATGAGTCAAATTCTGACATGAAGTATGAACACATACAAGATCCCTATCCTAGTTATCCCAGAGGGTAGGAAAATATTTGGGTATATTAGACCTACCAGCTAAAATATCTGCTTAGGTTTATGCGTAAGCCCCCAGTGCTTACCAACTTAGAAAGGAACTTGTTATTCAGCGAGTACATCTCTGCTTCTGACGAATTAGAATTACTGAACTTTCCTATCTTGAGGTACATCTAAAACCATCATCACCATCCATTTCTTTTGGGAAGGACGTAAGGTAGATCAGCCCCAAGAACCAGGCGCTGGCCTGGTGGCTGATACTTCCGTTGTGAAGCCAGCCCGCCCGGGTTCGAGTCCCAGATGCCGCAATACTCGAAAAATCTGAGTCCCAGCTGAGAGATACTCGAATAAACCAGAAGTCTCACCTACCTAACAACATATAGCCAAGGGATGGATCATTTCTCCGTTGGTAACGTTTTTCTTTAAACTTGCGCCATTGTCCTGGTTAGACTGAGAAGGCTGATATTTGCTAGGAGCCTAGGCCAGCAAGAACTATCTCTTTTATAGCCTGGTCCCAGTGATTATTCAGTAGCAGTCTTCCGTATAATGATTTGTCTTCCAGTCTTTTCACACTTCTGTTTCCATCAGCTATAATCTAAGGTAACGGTTGTGGAAGTCAATTTCACACTGATGTTCGTTCCTGAAGTTTAAACAACCTTTTACTTTTGTGGAAATATCTTGGTATTTATATTTTTATCAGATCCAGTGTGCCCAAACTAATTTTAGGTTCACTTATTATTTTCAGGTACTCAATATGTCAACCTCAGCTGTTCAGATATATTTCTGGTGCATCCTCCTGTTTGCCAACGTTGGAATATCCGCATATTTACCTCTGGAAAGAGATGCACTCCTTGATGTCAAAAGTCATCTAGAGGATCCACAAAATTACCTAAGCAACTGGGATGAATCTCACTCACCGTGTGAATTCTACGGTGTAAGGTGTGATAAAATTTCTGGTGAGGTCACTGGAGTGTCACTCTCAAATGTCTCACTATCAGGCACAATATCACCATCATTTTCTGTTCTCCGCCAGTTACATACTTTGGACCTCAGTGCAAATTCCATATCAGGCATTATTCCTGCAGTACTGACCAGCTGCACAAATTTGCAAGTATTCAATTTGTCAATGAACAGCTTGGCAGGCCAATTGCCTGATCTTTCATCATTGCTCAAACTACAAGTTCTTGATTTATCAACAAATAGTTTTTCTGGTGCATTCCCTGTGTGGATCAGTAAATTATCAGGTCTAACTGAATTAGGCCTAGGAGAGAACAATTTCGATGAAGGTGATGTTCCTGAAAGCATTGGACTGCTGACGAACCTGACATGGCTATTCTTGGGGCAATGCAACCTTAGAGAAGAGATACCAGCTTCAGTCTTTGACTTGGAGTCACTTGGGACTCTGGACTTCTCACGCAATCAGATGACCGGTGTGTTCCCGAAGGCAATATCCAAGTTGCACAACCTGTGGAAGATTGAGCTCTACCAAAATAACCTGACTGGTGAAATTCCTCCTGAGCTTGCACACCTGACATTGTTATCTGAATTTGATGTGTCTCAGAATCAGCTTACTGGTGTACTGCCCAAGGAAATTGTTAGACTGAAGAAGCTTAAGGTCTTCCATATATACAGGAACAACTTCTATGGTGAGCTTCCTGAAGGACTTGGGGACTTGCAGTTTCTTGAGTCATTTTCAACCTATGAAAATCAGTTCTCAGGAAAGTTCCCTGGTAACCTTGGCCGGTTCTCACCACTCAATGCCATTGATATATCAGAGAACTTTTTCTCTGGTGAATTTCCAAAGTTCCTTTGCCAAAACAACAAACTGCAGTTCTTACTGGCTTTGAGCAACAACTTCTCAGGTGAATTCCCCAGCTCTTACTCTTCTTGCAAGACACTAGAGAGGTTCAGAGTAAGCCAAAATCAGTTCACCGGCAGTATTCCATATGGCATGTGGGGATTGCCTAATGCTGTGATCATTGATGTTGCCAACAATGGATTTGTTGGAGGAATATCTTCTGATATAGGCATTTCAGCAACTCTAAGCCAGCTGCTTGTTCAGGACAACAACTTCTCCGGTGAACTTCCAAAGGAGTTGGGAAATCTCTCTCAGCTGCAGAAGCTGGATGCTTCCAACAACAGATTCTCTGGCCAAATCCCTACACAGATTGGCAATCTGAAGCAATTGTCGTACCTGCATTTGCAGCACAATGCAGTGGAAGGGTCAATACATCCAGAAATTGGTTTGTGCAACAGCCTAGTTGACCTTAATCTTGCAGAGAATTCTTTGTCTGGTGAAATTCCAGACACACTTGGCTCCCTTTTGATGCTGAATTCACTCAACCTATCTCATAACATGATCTCTGGTGAAATCCCTGAAGGACTGCAGTCGCTGAAACTAAGCTATGTTGATTTCTCTCACAACAATTTGTCTGGACCAGTCCCTCTGCAGCTTCTGATGATTGCTGGAGATGATGCATTCTCTAAAAATTCGGACCTTTGTGTCAGCGACACTTCAGAAGGGTGGAGGCAATCTAGCACCAGTTTACCCCCTTGCCAGTGGACGGACAACCATCATAACTTCTCACGGAGACGGCTGTTGGCTGTGCTGATCATAGTGTCATCTTTGGTTGTCCTGCTATCTTCATTAGCATGTCTGAGATATGAAAATAACAGGCTTGAGGTTTTCAACAGAAAGCTAGATACTGAGAGTGGTGATGACAGTGACCCAAAGTGGATCATCGAGGCCTTCCGTCCCCCAGAAGTCAATCCATCAGCTGCTTTGCCATTACCCATGGTTACCCAGCTTCTTGTAAGTTCTCTACATCTTACCACTTACATTAATTTATCTTTACGTATATTAGTTAATGCCGTAATGACTTAACAGTTAGTCTTCTGTATTAGTACTGTAGAAAATATTTTGTCAGTGCTACCCAACTAATCTAGTATTCATCTTGGCCTGTCCTGGTAAAACTGCCAAATGAACGATAAAATAATTATTTAATTTGATTATTAAAACAGTATGATTTATGTAGTATTTTTCACTGATATCAGTTTCTGTTAATGGATGCAGTTTGCCTTCTGGGTTCTTAATTTTCTTTCACATTTTTGGTATTGGTTATTAAAGTTGACCTGTCCATATATATTTGTTTAATAAACATGACGAGCAAAAAAACATGACGAGTGATGGATTATGTATTCTTTATGCAATAACTCCCAGATGTCCTGTGTGTATTTCTGAAAAAAAAATAGTTGTCAGATGCGTAATATTAAAGGTACAAGTCTGAAGATTTGAGTCTTACATCAGCTTATATCTGAAATGCAGGGCGACAGAGAAGAGCAATGTTAACAGCCTTGGTTGTATTGCTAGAGTTGTTTACTGGGCATAGCTCAGACAGACCAGCAATTTGACATTGAACTGGACTATGAGTGCTGGGTTTCATTGCATTTTGCTGAAGCAAATACTTCAGCTGTTCTTGATAAAAGTATTGAACAGTGTCATTGTTTGCACTACCCAAGTGCCTTCTGAGCGGGCGACCATGAGAAGTGTGGAAATGCTTGTCGACATTGATACTACTATGATAACAGGGAGTGCAAATAAAATGAATAATAAGTAACAGCAGGTGACCTTTTCTTTGTAAGATGCCACCATCAACAAGATCAGGACCTTTACGCACCACATAGCAAGAAACTGGAGCAGCTAATTAGTAGAATGCCTTAGTAGTGAGCCGTTGAGGTGTAGTAGACTCTGATAGCTTGTCAGTAGGCCATGTACCATGCAGTTTCTGTACATATTAAGTCATGTACCTTGCAGTATCTGTGAAATGTTGTGAACATGACTATGATTTACTGTACTGTGTATTGCACTGTCAGAGACTAAAGATGGCAGTAGAGTAAAATTTGACTACTTTGAATGTGCTAACAAAGAGGAACATGTCATGGTATCACTCCGATAACACTGTGCTGATCATTCAGTAACACTCCTTTCTGTTTCATGTTAGTCATTCTTCTAAGTTTATTTATAGAGAAGTAGAAACAACCCAATGGGTCATTATAGACGATCCAACTAAGAAACTCCAAGTCTTTGTGGAACTGATCAGCTCCCGGCACGTGGAAATTAGAGAAAAATGGTACAGTACAGAGATTCAACCGCTATTCTACACAAGACTAGTACATCCTCTAGCTGACAGTTTTGAAAGGGGCAGAGGCCTTCAGGCTATCCACAATATCAGTCACAGAGCCTATACCCACTGCCACTGAGATCATCAAGCAGACCATGCTCAAACCTTGCAGGAGGTACCACTTCACCCCCTTGGTGATCTTCCCCTGGGCAATGTGCATGCTGATGGGGAAGTACACGGTCAGCGGCCAGAAGCTGAACGCACCCAGGAGCCCCAGCACCGCGTTGAAGAACGGTATCATCATTGCCACCACAGTTGTCGCGACAACTATGACGGTCCGTAAGACGAGCTTGTAAGGTGCGACGGTCACCGAGCCTCGTTGCGTGAGCGGGATGCTGATGGTGTATGCACTGCTGATGAACTTGGTGTCCGGCCACCGGGAGACAATCCACCTCTCTGCTGTGGCAAATATCGGTTGTGCATATACCTGCATTGAGGAATGCATTTAGCTCAGAGCTGCTAAGCAATATGGCTGCAAGACTCATTTCATGCAGTTCAGCTTGGCAAATTTCTGCCAAATGAGATTCTGAATTTCTAATTGAGATGTGCTGACCTGATATGCCCCAATGAGGTGGAGGATGAGGCACATGTTGGCTATGTCAACGAGCCAGAAGGGCCCTAATCCGGGGGCTGTCAGGATGTTGCCGGGAGCATCTGAACCAAATGCAGCATATCCGGCACAGCCAACAGAGATGTAGAACACGGTGGTGGCTCCAATTCCATACATTGCTGCCTTCTTCATGGTCCTGTGCTCAGACGGTGGTGACTTCAGTGTATCCTATATAAGCAAACAAAGAGGTTACTGACAAAGCATTGCCACTTTGAGAAGTGCACAGAAATAGTTGGTAAAGTTATGTGTCATTCCATACAGAGCTCTGAACAAAAATAACATTAACTGAATTTAGAGTGTCTGAATCATCATCATCAATTCATCATGCCTACCTGGATCTCAATAAGCACTTCTGCAAAAGTGTAGGCAAAGGCAATGTTCCCAAGGGCCAGAAGCACATCCCACATCTTCTTGCTGGACGACGCCGCGGCAGCGCCCTGTATCCTCCCACTGGGGTGGCCACCGTGGGACACCCACTCTGCCACGGATAACGCAAGCGCGATGAACGAGTAGGAGAATGACATGATCGCCGCGATAACCGACATCCACGTGATGTGCTCCAGGCCGGGGAACTGCGACAGCACCACCTGGACTATGGTGAACGCCAGCATGAGCACGGTGCCCGGCGTGTCGCAGCGCGCTCCTTCGCCGTTCTGTCGGACGCAATCGGACCTCCTGATCGCACTTCACAAACAGAGCACAGCAAAAGGGGAAAACAGAATTCAGTATATGGTCCGGGATGACAACTTGTCACGGAGTTTGATTCGTGAGGAACTGGATTGGATTTTTTTTTTGGTTGTTATTACTCACACCATGCTGATGGTCGCGGTGATGGTGTAGCCGACCATGGTGCCCCACAGGTTCACGTACTGGGCGATTCCGCACATGAACACCTCTCTAGGACCTGAGAAATTTTCAGCATTAGGTTCAGCCAAAAAACAATCGTGCCTGTTGAGGACCAGGGGAGAGGAGTACTGGCGGGGGCACGCACTGAGGTAGGATCGGACGGCGTCCATGTAGGTGCGGTTCCTGGTGCCGGTGACGGGGTCGGGGGCGCGGTAGGCGTTGGCGAGCAGGGTGGAGGTGTAGAAGGTGACGCACGCGAAGCCCGCTAGCGCGAGGGGCCCCGCCACCCAGCCCAGCTGCGCCACGCTCCACGCCAGCGCCAGCACGCCGGAGCCGATCACCGCCGTCACAATGTGCGCCGTCGCCGTCCATACCGTCCCTGAAACAGACAAACGATAACCGCCGCCGCCGCCGCCAATCAGTTCACCAAATCCCAGGAATCGGCATGACCGAAGCCCCCGAACAAATCCCCCTAGAAATCCGGCCAAAATAAAAGCAGACGGAGCCGCGGCGCACCTGTGCGCTCGTGCTCGCATGTCTCGACGTCTTCCGCTGCGGCGGCGGCGTGCTTGTCCATCTTCTCGCCGAGTCCTGCTCGGGTGTCCCGTGCCGTGAGGGAGTTTGGGAGACGGGTGCGGCAATGAACCTCCACTCCAGGATGGGGGTTTGGTAGGTAGGTATTTATAGGAATTCGAAACATGGCTGTGGCTGGGGCTGATAGGGCCGGCAATCTGACCACTAGAACACCAGGGTTTCCTGATCGGCACCGTCGGACTCCATTGGGCAGATTCCGTATCCAATGCTTCGAGTTGACAAATCAATGCGCAACAACATTGGTCATTAATAATGGGTAAAATAAGTGTGGTTGGATTACAGAAACTTGAAAAAAAGTTACCCTTGACCCCTACCTGATTTCAAATCACAGTAATTTTACAGTTTCTGGACAACTGATGATACAGGGTAGAGAGAGATATGATAACAAAAAGAGAAACAAAATAATGTTTGAGCTTATATCGAGATTTCTATGAAACATGGGACATATGAATAGATTCCATATGAATTTCGCACACCTAGTCCAATGCTTTCATTGAAAAAATCCATCGGATTCAAATTCAGCAAAATTCCCCTCAAATTCTACACTACAAATAGGCCCTTTTTTTAGGCGTCCGCTCTATTGATCGAATAACCATAATGTCATCACAAATGATCTCACATATACAATTCAGAACCACACCACGTGACACACTCCTAGGAGTGTTCTAATTGTAACTTGATATCATTGAGATATATAAGAACACTTTTCCCTCTCTAATTTTAACTTTTAGGATCATGCATAAACTTAACAATATAACTATCACAAGGACCATCATAGCAATGATCACTTATTCTAACAGAAAACATAGAAATATTAGCTCTAATAATGCTACTTTGCGAAACAATATTAGAGGTATCCTTACAAAGGATAGTGTGTCCCTCTTCTTCATATTTAGCAACAAAGTCTTTCACATTTGCTATTATAGGTTCATCAATCATACTAGCTATCATAGAATGTTTCTTTATCTTAACTGGGAAAGGCATTTTCTCAATGTAAGGTTTAGGTAAAACATGATTAGTAGTATAAACTTCAGTATTTCTTGCAAGAACACTCTTAGTAACATCTTTATAAGGTTCGTGATACTTATTCCACTTCTTTTTAGGCACTTCAATGTAGGAAGCAAAATCCTTGAAATAAGAAGCAATAGCTTGAGAGTCTAGACCATAAGCATTCTTAATATTCTGAAAGTCATCAGTTCTCATAAAAGATTCAATGCATTCATAATCATAATTTATACCTGACTTTCTACCTTTGTCATTCTCCCAAGCTTCAGCATTGTCTTGAATACGGTCTAGAAGATCCCATTTAGCTTCTTCTTCCATGCGAGTGAATGATCCAACCCAAGAAGCATCCAATAAATCCTTATCATGTAGAGGGAGCCTTGCATAAAAGTTATTGATAATAATATTGTTGGGG
Source organism: Avena sativa (assembly GCA_916181665.1). Classification (NCBI taxonomy): domain Eukaryota; kingdom Viridiplantae; phylum Streptophyta; class Magnoliopsida; order Poales; family Poaceae; genus Avena; species Avena sativa. The sequence goes on from OV702288.1 coordinate 632,101,161, forward strand.
AGCTCATGAATGGGACATTTGAGAATTAGTAACTTCAATCTCCCCCAAGCTTGAGCTGTACTATCTCCATCAAGAGGCCAAAAGTTGTATATTTGATTCCGATTTTTATGAATCTCACTAGGAGGATACAACTTTGAATAAAAGAGAGGCACTATTTCCTCCCATTCCAGAGCTTGACAATTTTTCAGTAGCTTATACCATTCCTCAGCTCTTCCTTTCAGCGATAATGAGAATAACTTCTTCTTAACTTGATCTGTAGTAATACCTGCACACTTGAAAAACCCACATAATTCGTGTATAAAGAGTAAATGATCACCGGGATGGACAGTTCCATCCCCAACATAGTAGTTATCCATAACACGATCAATAATTCTTGTAGGTATTTTGAAAGCATCATTCTCAGCAGGTGGTGGCTTATCTACTACCTTAGCAGTGGTAGTTGCATTACCAAATAAGAAACTCAGCGAATTATCCATAACAAAAATAAAGCAACTAATAGAAGTAAACAATACTCACAGTAGAAGTTTCCTTTATCAGTTCCACTCTCCAATAGCGCTTCACTCCCCGGCAACGGCGCCAGAAAATAGTCTTGATGACCAACAAGTATAGGGGGTGTATCGCAGTATTTTCGATAAGTAAGAGTGTCGAACCCAACGAGGAGCAGAAGGTGCTGGCTAGTGGTATGGATCAGGAATTCTCTGCAAATACTTAGCAAACGGATTTTTAGGGGTTTTTTATAAAGCAAGTAAACAAAGTACGAGTAAATAAAAGACAGTAGGAATAAATGCAGCAAGTGGCCCAATCCTTTATGCAGCAAAGGACAAGCCGGTTGTATTACTTACGATGACCAAACGTTCTCGAGGACACATGGGAAGACTGTCAAGTGCTTTCGCTTCATATGGTTGATTAATCTTCTTTAGCTTGCTAAGTGCTGTGTGGGTGAACCTGTGCTAATGTACCGACCTTCCTAGGACTAATACATACTTGTGATTATACCCCTTGCAAACATCCGTAAGTACAAGAAAGTAATTAAGGTAGAAACCTAACCACAGCTTTAAACTCTAAGACCCTTACGTCCCTTGTGCAATGGTTTCCTAACGGGGGTTCAGGTTTCTGTCACTCCGGCAACCCCTACGATTAGTAGCCAAATACACAATGCATTCTCCTAGGCCCATATAGGTGAAGTGTCATATAGTCGACGTTCACATGACACCACTAGAAGAAGTACACCACAACTTAAATATCAAACTATTGAATCTTTCTCAACACAACTCCACTACTAACAACAAGACTTCTCCCATGTCCTCAAGAACAAAACGAACTACTCACAAGACATCATATGGATCATGATCAAAGATGGAATAATGATGTATAACAATCTGAACATAAACAATAATTCAATGGTTCACTCAATAGCATCAACTACAAAGAGTAATCAACACCGGGAAAGTTTCCCCTTTGAACTATGCAAGATTCAACTCAATTGTTACAATAATATGGAGATGGTGATGAGGGTGCTGATGGTGATGGTGGTGATGATGATGATGATCCCGATGAAGTCCAGCTTGATGGTGGTGTTGATGACGACGATCTCCCCTCTTCGGGAAGGAATTCCCCCGGCAGAAATCTGTCTGCCGGAGAGATCTTTCTCTCTCGGTGTTTTCCGCCCCGCAGAGGCGGCGGAATCTTTCTGTGGTCGCTCCCCGAGTCTTAGGGTTTCAGGAGGATAATATACGCCATAGGGGAGTGCCAGGGGTGGACCAGGGCGGCTACACCACCTGGTGGCATGGCCTAGGCTGGCCCAGCGCCAGGGGCTGGTGTGGGCCCCCTGTGGCCCATCTCCAGCCCCCTTCTGGCTTCCTTCGTCTTCTGGAAAAATAGGATTTTCCGTATATTTTCCCGGATTTTCTGATCTTCGTGAATTTTGCCTCCAAACAGCACATTTTCCATCAGAATCCTGACTGCAGCGGTCCATGCTCCAAAAGTCATCAACCATGCAAAAACAGATGAAATAACATAAGTATCACCTCTTAATACGAAATATATCAATAAATAACAGTGAATTATGACATAGAATAGTGATGCAAAATGGACGTATCAATGTTCAATCTAGTGTCTCTCATATCATAGACGTTGACTAATACCTAATGGGATTTCGAGGGATTTATGTATGTTGTGCATATTGGATGGGTTTTGTTTGAGCACTCACAACAAGTATCAGATATTTCCTTGAAGAACATCCCCTCCTTGATAGTATGATTTTTCCTATAACTGAAAGGTGCAAAATAAATAGACTACATCTTCATCAGCTCCCCTCTAAGTCCTCTATAATGCTAGATCCACTTGATACACCAAGTAGGAATCAACTCCTTCATTCTTCAGTCGTTACTACCCTTCTTTCGCGACAATTCTTCATGTGCATTAGAACACTCCTAGTTTCTCAGGTTTGGTTCTTCAGCTTCATCATCGTCATCGATCGTTGACACGACACATGGTCTTTAGGAATGTCAGTTGTTTGCTTGAGGCAAACTTGGTTTATGTGCCCTAAAATCTTCACTGAGTTCATGTATTTTTTTCAATGTTGTTGCTTGCACAACTATATAGGTCTCAAGGAACATCAGTTGAGTCTTGATTGATGCAAGTGATATTGTTCCTTGAGTTCTTAATGTATCTTAGTGTACCAAAGTAGAAGGACTTTAGTAGGTAGACCTCACAAGCACCAAATACTTGCTTGAATCAATTTGATGATGTGCTTGTGAGTTATACAAGACTTTATCCCACATGGTTGATGAAGCTGGTAGCCCCCAGAAAAGTCCAATTGAGTCTTGTGTTGAAGCAAGTAATATTGTTTCTAGAGTTGTTCAACAATAGTCATCAACCAGATTTGGACCACAAGTGAAGGTCCTCACATGCACTAGTTTGGTTGCTTGAATCAAGTGGATGGTGTCCATGTTAGATGGTATATTTGGCCTTTGTTAATTCACAATAGTGATATCCATGAATGCATGTTTGACTGCTTACATCAATAAGATGTGTGGGTCCTGAATACTTCATGTTTTGTTACAACAACTTGATTGCTAAAGCACATGATGAGACTCACGATGCCATGAATGCTTCAAGCAAGAATATGTATCCTTATTATCATGCTGAGTGTGTCTTCGAGAGGTGGCCTTCAGGTAGCTGGTGAACTTTTAGGAACATGCTTGACTCTTGATTAGAGCAAGTTATGGGTTTCTTAGGTTCATCATAGTGTTACCACGACTACGACAGGTATTCTTCAAGGACGTTGGCATCGGGAACCCATCAGCCAAACACACGTTTCCAGTATATATAGGATGTCATTAGGGACCTAACAAACATACCGCCATGGCTGCATCGAGCAACTTTACCAAGGTCAAAACAGCGGCCATAACCGAAAAAGTCCAACATACACATGTTTCATATACAGAGAGGCCCATCGAGGACCCGACAAACATACCATACACGGTTGTTGCATCGAGCAACGTTACCAAGGTCAAAATAGTGGAGGCAGCTAAAAAAAGGTCCAACATAGCACATGTTTCTTGTACATAGAGACTGGAATTGGGACCCCGACATCCAGACCGTACATGATTGATGCATTGAGCAATGCTACCAATGTCAAAACAAGGTCACAACCGAAAAAAGTCCAACATACACATGTTTTCTATAGATAGAGGCTGACATTGAGGACCCTGTAACTAGGATACACGCTTGCTGCATCAGACAACGTTAACAAGGTCAAATAGCGGACACGGCCAAAAAAATCCATCAAACACACGCTTCTTTCAAAGAGAGACTGACATCAGGGACCCAATATCTAGAATACACGACTATTGTATCGAGCAATGTTCTCAAGTACAAAACACGGGAGCGACCGCAAAAAAAGGTCCCCTGGAGACACTGACATCACGGCCCCACAAACTTCAAACGATTGCAGTGGCATCGATCGGAGTCAAAATCACATGAAGAACTGAAATTTTGACATCTACAACTTGTCGGCCGAGGTTCTGTCACGTTTTTATGATATATTGGCGGAAGAGGACAATGAAATCAAATAAAAGTGTTAGCATCTACCACGAGAAAAAATGAAATTATGGTAGAAGATGGACCTTTTACCACGCTCGACAGACCAAATCGTTGCAGATGGCAACTTTTTTTAGTGAAACTAGATTTAAGATAAATATAGTATTGCCTTAAGTATTTTGACATGATGTTGAATATAAAATATGCTATCTCGAAGAAACAAGATCATATTTTATGATGCTAGATGATTATAACAGATGCATTAATTTATCCCTAGTGAGGTAACAATGGCATATAGTTGATCCCAAATTTTATGTAAATATCCACTTGCTACTACGAGTTACTCCATCTAACAAACATTTTCCCCTCACATGTTCTTGCATATTAGTTTGGTCAAAACATGTATGCAACAATAAGGTAGTAATATGCATCTACAAAGACATCAAACACACGCAAAATATTGTAATATCATATACTCATCACATAATCAAAAGACAAACCATAAAAGAATTACATATGTGGCCATAAATCATGTAGGGCAGCTCATATGGTTCTAAAACAATGAACTAAATAGAGGGAGAGATCAAACTATTGTCATAAACTCATAGTTCGTGGGTGGAATACCCCCTCCTCATTAAGGAGGCTATGGAGATGATGTTGGAGAGGATGAAGATGCAACTGAGTGTGCTCCGATAAAGTTTCCCCTCCAATCTTTGGTAGTTGTGCCTCTGTTTCTCAGTTTTGTAAGTTTTTGCCTCTCTACTCCATGTCATTGCGAGATCACGACTAGGGGAATTAATATAATTGGTTTGTGGTCAAGACGAAGAGATCGACACGAAGATGGACGACGTCGGAGCCATGATGTGGTGGGGCCCCACCTATGGCACGACATACCCATGTGTCCGTGCTATGGGGCCCATTGGCCTTCCTCCGGCCTTTTTCTCCTCCCCTTCGTTGACAGTCCGTCTCCTGGTGGAAATTTTCCAAGAAAAAACCAGAGATCCTTTTGAGCTCTTACTGCAATTTAAAAAAAGAAAAACAAAGGTTTTCTGTTCTACAAAGTTATAACCCAAATAAAGAGAATCACTAGAAAATCCTCGAAATCAATGCAATTCAAGGAAATAACCATAGATATGATGCAAATATAATGCAATATGTGACAATAAACTCCAAAAGTTCATGGATGCATTTTACATGCATCGCAAGCACCACGATACTCATTGCCAATGTTTTGTTTTTTCTATCTCTCCAGCTTCACATGCGTGGTGCATTAATAAGATACTCCCCATCACAAGCCTGATAAAGTTCAGCATATCAAATTAAGAAATCATCAATTTATGTCATTGTCTCTAGAAGCAAGGAACAACAATCCATATGCTTCTCTACTAGAAATGAACAATGCACATGGTAGGTTATAAATATTCAGACCATAAACAATGGTTTGCCATCAAGATATAAAAAACGAGATATACATCAACATGATAACAAAGCAACCAACACACATGCAAGGTGCTCACAAAAATACAACATATAAAATTGCTTCGAACGTTGTGTTGTTACATTGCCCTTGCACTCAGTGCAGAGCATGACAAAGATTATTGTGGGGGACTCAGACAATACAATTTTACCTAGTGTCTATGCAATCGATAAAATTTAAGCCTAATAATGAGGATATTCATTAGGATTTATCTAGGCTCTAGGGGCCATGTCCATCCTTTCGTCCTTAGGAAAGCTCTGTCATTGTGTTCCCATGTGTTCTATTTGAACCTCATGAACATGGTGCATGCAACCAATTCGTACAAAGTAGATGTCCTTCTATGCCAACTTGCCTTTTTCGACCGCTATGACAATCCATCTCAGCAAGAGACCTCATGCATCAAAACAAATAACATTGTGGTGCCGACAGAGACCATGTGAAGGCTCCCTTTCCATGAAGTTGTACACAATGAATTTCTTCAGTTGTAATGCATGCGGAGTACACCATAGATAAAATAATTTATGGAGTAATCCTACAAACCAAATGAACTTTATAGAAAATATCTAAAGAGTAGAATCCTATTAAATTCATTCGAACAAAAGAGCACTTAGCTCCAAACAAACTTATACTTGTTCTGAAGCAAATGTAAATATCATGTAAAATGTTGTGTAATCACAACATGGCATAAATTTAAGCATATTGTAAATCACCATTGTATTTAATCTAAATTCAATCATATCATTTCCACTATGTACAATCCCTAAGGTTATATTAAATTTTAAAGTGTAATACAAACTAACGATTTATAGTTTGATTTAAAAATACAAATTTAAAGTAAAACTAAATGTAAGGAAATTTAATGAGATTGCCGTAGCGTTTAATCCATTATTCTCTCTTCCGTAAGATGCCAAAAGTTGCATTAGTTTTTTTTTAAATGTTCGAGAACGAATAATTTTTTTTTAAGGATTATAAAATTATATTATAATTATTTACTAATGTAAAATAAAAATATGTGGCATATAGTGGAGAAGATAATCATATAGATTTTACCAAGGAGAAAAAAATCAGATTCAAAGTTAAATTAAAATTATAAATACTTTTGATACCTTAAGTAACATTTGAATTGGTCATTAATTTACTAAAGGACTATTTAGATTACAAGTTTCCATACTTTTAGAAATAGTTCTCTAAATTTGGAGTTAGCACTGGTGATATGATTTTCTGCAACTTTAGGATTGTTACATAAATACTTTGTGATGTACATTCCACATGACCTCCGGCTCGACGACAACGCGGCCTACTAGAAAACTGTCAAAATGGTTGTAAGGTTGTTAAGGATAGTACAATGTGAAATGGATTCAAATGAAGTAAATTTTGGAAAGTTGTTGAGCAATATCAATTTTGTGCTTCCTTTTGAATTTCCTTCCTTTACCAAATTATTATGAAGTCTGTCTACCTAGATGCGCATTAAAACACACAAGGCGGAATCGTGTGGCCTACGGTTCTGCAGCTGTGCCTGCCATTATCGTCATTCTGTTTTCAGAACTCAGAGACGTGCGTGAGCAGAGCAGAGCAGACGGGCCGCAGACGTACACGCGCAGTCTGCCTACGTATCACACACATCGTCTCAGCAGTTACACAGCACAGAAGACTCGTCGTGTACTCGTGTGATCGACGAGACTAAACGCTTACCCAAGCAGACATGACAATTGACACGCAACCAGATCGATCACGGGCGCTGCGGCCTGCGCCCGGCCGAGCGGCGACACCGGTGGTTGCGATGGGGTTTTCACGGCAAGAAAAATATAAAGCCTTGTCCGGCTGCTGCTCGCCACATATCGCAAGCCTTTTCCTCTTCCCTTTCCTTTACTCGCACTAGGCGCACACATGGCCGCACGGGAGTCCGGTGTTCCATCAGCGACCTTGTGGACTATCTATCTATCTATCTATCTATCTATCTATCTATCTATCTATCTATCTGGTGGCTAATCAATTCATCATGGCCCCTTGTTTCCACTGTAAATGTATTGTATGTATGGTGCATTGGTGCGCTCGTCAACTTTCTAGGCGGATCGCGACTGTGATCAACGTCTAATTACATGAACGATATCCTGATCGGCTTGGATGATGGGAACAGGATTGGGATGAAGAAAAAATTAATCGTGCGCGTCCCCATCGTGGATCTCGCCGGGTAAGCTAGTAACAATTGGCGTTCGCCATATCCTGATCCTCCAAAGCAGATCTAATCATCGATCGTGATTAAAGTCCAAGAAATGCAAGATGCGGTCGTAGTAGTGTGGCAGTACAGTACTAGCCTTTTGCTGCCAACAAAAAAAGTGCGCGGGCTTTGTCTTAGCTTGCATGCATATCGCAATGCTCTCTCTCCCTGCTGTCTTAACAAGCACAGTGCAGATCGCGTACTCAACTCCGTGCATTGCCGGTGTTCGTTCTCGGTGTCGCGTTGTAAATCGTTGCGATCTCTTCAATTTCTGGGAATCCTACCATGCATGATGATCATTACCAACAACCAGCACTTGGAAGGTGAACAATTCTTTTCAAAATTCTGCATATATATACAGACACGGTTGAGTTTTCATGCCCGGCCGGCCGGCCCCAAGATCTTCTCTTCACGTCAACACAAATTCTGCTAGAGACAACCAAGCTGGCAACGGTTTTTAAGTGTACATCGCATCTAGACTCATTCTGGCAGCATCATAGATTTGCATATCCAGCACATGAACTAGCTAGTGGTTTTCGAGTAAGCGCATTACATGGACACATGGACAGAGCGAGTGATGATCGATGCAGCTCGATCATAGCTAGCTAGTGTGCCAGGAACAAAAGGATGCTCTCCCATGTTGCTGCTTTTTCGTTCGCCGAACCATTAATTGGCCTGTCTATCAAGATTTCGATGGTGTAACCTACCTTTCTCCCCCAAAGAAGAGCTTTATTTTGCCGCCCAAAGTTTCCGACCGAACCATATGGCCACAGTACTCAAAATGTTCTATTTTTTTCGGTAGTACGTATATGATAACATAACAGTTAACTGTAGAGCTTGCTATATATGGCACGCATTAACATCGGTACTTATATAAATGTAGTGATCAGCTTTTGAAAACAGAGAGATGAAAAGGGGCTTTGAAACATACTACAATTATTGCACGTTTCGCTGGACAGATATCGATCGAATAGTAGCTTTGCAAAAGGTATTTTACCGCAAAGATGTCTCAACTTTCAAGGTAAGACAGGTTCGAAGAACTCTTCCCTCTTTATTTCTGTGGTTACACATTAAGGCAAAGAAACTAGGCACTGATCGATCTGAGTTGAGCTACTCGAGTAGCATACGTAACTTTCTGGCCATCCTCAGTTCAACATCGATTAGACAAAAGGAAGATCCTACTCAGTAGAGACGCACTAATCCTACTCATTAGAGAGTAGTACCAAGTGAGTTTGTTGGTGTAATAGGAACTTATTAGAATACCTAAAGTTATGATACGGCCCTAAAGAAGCTTAACAATATAATTGTTGTTGCCCCAGCATTCATCAGAGGCTCATTTGCATAAATCAGCTTCGAAATTGGGTGAAGCCAGAACAAAGTATCCTTGGTATAGCGGTACATTTGTATATTTGAGAGAGTACTTTGTTAGTTCCAAAAGGAGATAAGCAAAATCTATTGGTGTCATTTGACAATTGACACCAATGGTTAGAGCATCTATAGTAGATCCCTCGTATGGCCGGCCCATAAAACGCATATACGGGCCGAGAAAATGTTGTTTTACAGTGCGAAAAAGACCTGGACAGAACAAAAACCGCAAATATAAAAAGGCATATTCGAAGCATATTCTGTTCTTTTCATTTCTCAGCTCTTCCTCCGCATGCGGCTGTTCCGACCGCACGTCCGCCCCCCGGCCCTGCTGTCTGGACGTACACGTCGCTCGCCCGCCTGTCAGGCCCCGCCGCCACACGCCCGGCCCAACCGCCGCCTGGACGCGCACGGCCGCCACCCACCAGCTCAGCCACCGCTACGCAAGGGTCCGCCGCCCCAGCCCACATCCAGGCCGCAAGGAAGCCACAGGAGCCCAGCCCCATCCCAGGCCGTGAGGCAGCCCCGTGCGCGCGGTAGACACGCATGCCGCCATGGCCGCCGCCGTCACAGTCTCCGGCGATTTGGACCAAAATTAGTTCGTTCCGAGATGAACATCGTGAAATTGACAGCGACATGTGCGGATTCCGAACACTCAGGCGGGATTTCGCCGGATTCCGGTGAGTCCGACAACGACAGTCCCTCTTTCCGGTGACGGTTATGGCAGTTTGGACAGGTTTGACTGGTATAAGGTGCCCTATAAGTTTTCGTCCAAAACTGAAGATATATGTATTCATGGGTTCTAAATATGGTGCCTGTAAAAACTTTTACGGGTTTGACTGGTATAAGGGGTCTGGTTTGTTCACTTTTCTCGACCAAAATCGTAAACTGAAGGTTATTTTAAGGGTTTGACCGTTTAAGAGGTCTGCTAGAGATGTTCTTACATGCTAGCTCCGCCCCTCAAATTGGTCATTACTGTCATATTCTAGATAGTTTTCATCCGGTCATATTCCGTGTCGCTAGTTGATGAGAGTATTTTCTACTAGGGATAGTTTCATATTAAAAGTTTAAAATGAAGGATTTTAGTCTTTAGATTTTTCTCCTATTTGTTGTTGTATTACTTACTCCGTCCTATAAAATAAGATGTTATTGCAACCAATATATTATGTGACAGAGGGCGTACAAACAAAAAATTCATTGAACCATGTACGTTTGGAGATCATTTGAGAATCATGAAGGTACTCAAATTGTGTGTTTTCTCTTATTTCCACATTTTGGGAATATCATGGATAAAAGAGATAACCACGAGTGAACATTCTGCTATGTGATTCTGCGACTTCGCTACCCAAATTGATTGAACCGATTCTATGATATTAGTTAGTAGAATCTATGGACATATGTTTTTGAGAGTAATGGTCCTACAATTTATGATTTTACCATAGAATTCCGAGCATCCTTAGGAATTATTATTTTCATGCTTGTCTATGACACTGTGTATTGAGCCTAAAGTGGGGATCTTTTGTGCTAGCCCACTTAATAGTTTTTTTCTTCATGTAAAAAAATAGTTTTTTCTTATGTCCCAAAATTTACAAAGACATAAGTATCTAAATTATAATATAATTTATCAACATTATGTATAAATTGGAATGCTCCTAACATCGTATCATTGCTCTTGAAAGTTGTTTCGATAGTTTATGAATATGTTCCTCCATGCATAGAAATGTTCATACAAGTCGTAAATTGTTTCTAATATATCACAAAAAGATGACCCATGTATAATTACGCATTTTAATTTCAACAAAATGGATTATTTTCCTAAATAATTATTTAGGTGTTAAAATATCCCCACTCAAAGGAATGATGTACTCCTTTTTTAGTGTTCATTTTTTTCATACCAACCAAGGTAATATTATTATTATTATAAATACATAATTATTGATAGGAAAATGGTAAACATTTCTCTAGAAATATAATCACAAATAAATATGCAATAAATAAGTAAGGAAAGTTATTCAAATACAAAAAAAATGAAAAAAAGGAAGAAGAAAGAAACTTCCTCTAGCCTCTAATGGGCTGGCCCAGGTCGAATGAATGGTCGATTCCGCGTAATAGGTGTGAAATGGGAATACGTTCAAGAAAGAGATCCTATTTGCCACTTATTGGGTTGTGCATTGGTCTCCGCTCGCAGCGCGTGGGCAGATGGGATGGCAAGATTCCTTCTCCCGTCAGATGTTTTTCATGTGAACGAGGCATTTCTTGCCTTTTTTACGGGTTTCTTCTCTGATTCCGTTTTTCTTTGTTCAGATTAATAAAACTGATTTTAAAAATATTCATCTTTTAAAAATTATTCAGGTTTAAAAAGTATTCATATTTTGGAAAGAAACTGATTTTGAAATTTTTTAAATAGTACTCCCTCCGTTTTATAATATAAGATGTTTTAGATTTTATGAGACGAAATGTATCTTGATGACTTTTAATATGTAGAATCAGAGTGAACTTACACACTAAAAACATCTACATATTCGTTCGATTCAAAAAAAACTATAACATCTTATAGAACGGAGGCGGTAACTGTTTTTTTGAGCCGCATTGCGAGCGGGCCATTAAGTCGCTGCGGACGGGAGCGACTCCGTCCTGCATTGGGCGGAGCAAAAATAGGCATTAGAGACAAAACAGTGTAAACTGCAAGGTTTTTGGGCCCGATTACGGAGGGTTGTCCCGGCCATGACAATAGATTAAGCCCAAACTAAGGGCGTTGCTAAGAACATAAGCCTTCTTGGGGGCTTGTCGGTAAACAAGACGAAATACAGCAGCCATATGTTGGGCTCGTTGGTGTTGGGAAACTGGGCCGTCGGATCTCCATTAGACTAAGTTAACACTGTTAACGTTAATCCTTTATGAGGAAGTGAAGGGCAATATACAATTCTTTTATACTGACTAGGGTACGGATGTGCATGCGTTCACAAATTTTATACAGGCAAAGGTAACTGAGGAGATGAATATGGATCTTTGTCGTGTATTTGAGGAGGAGAAGGTCGAAAGGACTCTGTTCTCTATGGGCCCTTCAAAGACGCCAGGGGTGGATGGATCTAGTCGCGTGATCCATTGTACAACAAGTCTGCCTGATCCAGTCGCGTGAGAATTACCTAGGAGCTAATCCTCGAAAAAAAAAATACCTAGGAGCTAGACGATTTTTCTAGAACATGGGAGCTAAACGATTTTTCCAGAACATGCATGTATGGTAGGTTCTGGGTAAGTGGATTTTTTGTGGCTGATCGATCATGTATGTTAGGTTTTGGGCTGAGTGGATCTTCTGTGGCTGAGTGCTCTAGGATTCTACAGTGGGTATGAAAACATCCCATAAACTAGAAAAAAAAAATCAAAATCTTCAACCGAGGTGCTTCACGTTTTGCTCATCATCTGAGATTCTTATATGATGGATTTTGTTTTTAACTAAAGCTTACCCATAAAATAAATAAATAAGAAACATGCACTAACCAAAACACTTCAGATTTGAAGAGGCCTATAATACTATCAAAGGAACAATCTCTATTTCTAAATAAATTATGAACATATTATTTTTTTATTCATTCATATTTTTATAATTCTTCACTACAATTTTTGCATGTCCTATTTGAAGAGTTTGTACATATAAAAACTACTCTTGACACTTTTGTATAGAAACATAAACTGAGTTTGAGCCGTCTATACAAAAAATAAGTTGTGTATACTCCCTTTTGCATGATCTGGAATATGTTTTTGCAGAAATTAATAGTGTGTGGAGCGGTAATTAAAAACCCATATTTCATTAAAAACACAAGTTAATCTTGTAGTATTTATTATGTGGTTTTGTTATTTCCCAGACAACTGAGAAGTTGCTAATTTTAGGTCCATGTTTAAAAAAATCATCGGATCTAAATATTGAGACCTATGCAAGTTTAAAGAGATGAAAAGATCACAGTTGGACGAGTGATAAGTATTCATAATTGGTTGAGAAACAACCACTCCATTTGTTATATATATATATATATATATATATATATATATATAGTGCTGAAGGTATTCAAGGTGCTTTTATTACTTCATTCTATTTTTTTCTAAATCAATTCATGTTAGTACATAAAATACATTAGAATGTGTCGCATATAAATTTATGAAAACACATTGATAATATGTTAACTAGGAGAAAACTACTTATAATGCGTCCAAGAAATAATCAATCCCCCATTATATATTCTAAAGGTATTATTCTAGGAGTTTTCTATTTGTGTATTCCAAAATAACATATGGTAGTATGAAAAATACATGACAATATGTCACATGCAAACTTTACGAAAAATGTAGATAATATGTTCCACTTTACAATTATAAATTTATTATAATTAAATTAAAAACATAACATGGTAGCTTCATACAGCTATGTGTATGCATTTTTAAGAGTGTATTGTCTTCAAATCTTAAAGGTGAAGAAACTTAGTTCAAATATACATGTAATAAATAACATTTGTTTCAAAAATGTATGTTTCTATGGTGTTTTTCAACGTGCAAAGCACGTTCTACTTACTAGTTGAAACCAAAACACTGGTGCCCCGATGGACTTTACCTCCAAAAGAAGTTTTCCAAGTCTGTGGCAAAAAATGGATCCTTCAATTACTTGGTAATGTCTCAAATAACACCCGATCAATGATCATTTTCCTACTCTAGCATGTGTGGCACCACAGGAACAACATGGTCCACGGAGATGGCAAAGCATCAATTGCAGCTTCAGCTCCATATATTTTCAACTATCATCAATCCTTTGTATGGAGGGGAAACAACCTACCTTGACTCATGCAAATAGTTATGTGGGCTCATCTGGTACAACCAAATGGGCAGCTCCTAGTGAAGGTAGAGTCAAAGTAAACTAGATGTAGTGGTGCGTCTTGGCGCACGATCCCGTTGAATTCGTGCCAATTTAGATATGGTATGACGACGATAAAATTAGATGGCAAAATGATAATCATTTTTTTAGACAAGCACTTATATACAATCAGGGAAGTGGAGGATATATTACAATAACTAATACTAAAAATATAGTATAATATACATTGTATGGCTCTGTCCAAAGTAGCAAAAGTAAGGGAGGAACAACAAAAAGGTGGTGTTTTGGCTCACAGTTGATATACACATACTATGGAAATGCAAGTTATACCCATTTTAAAATGTAAAAAAAACCCGAATGGAAAATTATTTTAAAATGAATTTTTATACCATGGGTGTATCTACATGTACCTAACCTTCCTATGGGCATTGTCACGACATAGGGCGAGCATGAAGGAAACAAGTGTGGAGGGTTGGTAGAAGCAACATCCACAGAAGTTGGAGAACTACAACAGGTAGAAACACGGGCTTCATAGTCCAAGTTGCGCAAAATGTAGAAATAGAACATTCACTTGTAGGCTGAAATCCATGGCCCCTAGAAAATCAGAGCAGAAATCAGCTAGTAAATAAGATGACAAAACACAGAAGCAGCAAAGAATACAGTCTTGTCGATCGCAACCAATCAACCATAAGACAATTACTTATTCCTAACCATTAACTCTACATGTAAAGCAGGTGCTAGACCTAGTTCACTATGTACCTTGACCAAAACTTGCAAGAATATCCACAAGTTGCTTATGAGAAACCATAAGGAGATGTTTCCGATTTTATACCTAGTTTTGGATCATCAACTATAGATGCACCTAAAAGTTATAAAGGACAAATAAACTTAATGAATGAGTAAACCTAATACAAAAAACAAACACATGCGCTTAATATGCAGACATGAGTAGATCACTCTTAAAACAGCCCCCCTCCCCGGGCGAATGAATCCTTACAACTTTGACATCACTATACAAAGCAATGGAGGAAATCTATACAAGACTACATAAATTATTAGTCTGTCTAAAACAACATGTGAACCTCTCATTGATCTACACGTACCTTAGGTCCAGAGGGTTTTCTGACCGATAGCAGCGTTTGTTGAACACTTATTTCAGAAACAACCTATTTGTAAGATAATATAAACACTAGAAACACTCCCGAAATGTCAAAAAAAAGCTGGCATCAGAAAAATCATCAATATAGGAAGCAACCTAGTGGTAAAACCAATCCTATACCAGTTGATATCAAGTAAAATGACTAGTAGTAGTTGCATTGTCTAGGTGAAAGCAATGTATAGATAGAATGATGACCAAAAATTGATTGGGAAAGAAATAAAACATTACAATCCATATGCAGCTAGCGTGTCTATAGGTATTTAAACATGCTAAGCGATATGGTCTATAGCTATTTGTCATGTATTAAGTATTCTCATTACAGTGACGTTACTCATATAGATTTCAGGATACATCCTTCCAGGAAAAGTTCTTAAAAAACCAATTTTCAGTGTTTCTTAAGTGGCATTAGATGTTCGTTCATGACTACCTAGAAAACCAATAGGCAAGTGCAGCGGACTACTATAATAAGAATCTTAGGTCATCAAAAAGAGTTTAAACACGATCTATGTGACAAGAGGTACATGGCAGTATAGAATTATGAATCCTAAGCAAGAAGAGGAGCATGACAACCCAGGCTTATTTCAATAGGAACCATTGAGGTAGACAGTGTTGTTTCTCCAACAAATGATCACTCGATGTGAAGAAATTATAGAATGTTGTCTTTTTCGATAGGAAGTAAATAATGAGAACCAATCAGTAGGGAGTTTAAAGCAAAGTTCTTAAAATGCTCGGAAATAATCTACACCAATTATCCAGAGCTCTTCTTTTTAGTAAGCAAAATGAAATCATCATCCCAAATTCTCACACCTCCTTTTGCATCTTCTTCGACCATGAAAATAATTAGAAAATATAAGTTTAAGAATACAACACCAACTGCGCATAAATCATGAATTCCATTCATAAGTCAAAAAATAGACAGGGTTGAGCTGGTATACCGAGGTATTGGCTGGAGATCACAAGGTTGCAGGTAAGTTGCCCAATTCCGACTGATGATACCCAACTACCGAGAGAAAATATCACATTAAAAAGGCAGATAGCTTGTACCTGCATCCTGCTTGGACATTTCCTCAAACACTATATGCATAGATAGAATCATACAAAACACATGTGCACAAACAAAGAACCGAAATTATGGGAGTGGAAGAAAGAGAGGGTGAGGCAAATCAAGAGGAAGAGAGTAAGTACCTGGAATCAGAAAGGACATGGAGGTGGATAGATAATTATTCTTGGTTAAAAGTGAGATAATCACTCACCTAGGGCTTGGAGAGGAACCCTGGGTGGTTGCGGAAAGGTCTCAACCAATGATGCATCTCATGTTATCTGTATCAGCTTCCGCTACCTCCAACCACAATGTCACCTCTAAGAAAGAATTAATATTCGGTATACAAAATCTTGGACAACATCTGATCCTTTCTTTTCTTATGTCCTGCCATACCCTAGAACAAAACGACGCATATATGTAGCATCCCATCTGTCTAACATCTGTAATGCTACATGGTTTAATAATAAAATGCTACTTCCCACATGTTAACATTGCATCATCATTATATCATGCCACCTTGCATTTGAGCATCATATAAAACCCCTCTATTTGGTTCTTATCCCATATGCATTTATATTCTTATTAATTGTATTTTTCTCTTGATATATTGTATTTGCTTCTTGATAAATTGTTGAATGCCTAATTTGAGTTGGGGGCATATCTTTTCTTGACTCCACCACCTTTTCTTTGTCACCACCTTATAATCCCACCATCCAAACTATATGTGGGCATTTGCATCTCTTTTGGATTTTGGCTAGCTCATATATATAAAGATGGATCCACTCCTAAATCTACATGCTCCCATATATGTTTCTATTTTTTCACAATATCAACAATGTGGAGCCCATGGCCACCTTTGCACGCCATGTGTGTAGAATTCTCTCTTGCAAGCTTCTATATGGTTTTATTCAAATTATGACCATGCATGATGCCATTTGACTACAAGTGAATCTAGTGGGAAAATACACACTACCATGATCATTGGCTTCATGTGAATGCATATTTCCAATAATACCATATCACTAGCAAGCCTCATTTCTTGGTAGGGCAATAATCCAAATATTTTGGATGCATGTATGGATTATAGGACCATATAGAATTATAGTTGTTTTTACAACTATAATGGTGACCTTTAATGACCATGCATGGCCCATGCAAAGCCCCTCTCCTTTTCATTCTATTTTGTTTCTTTTTGGAATATTTGAGTGAAGCTTGTTTGACATCAATTCAAACAAGATGATCCAAATAAATTCCTAGTTCCATCTTTTCCCTTCTACTTAATCTCTTTTTGGATACCTTAACCTTCTTTTAATAATCATGTGCATAGTTGCAAAATAACCTGAGTTAGAGGTTGTTTTGAATTTGAAAGAAATCTAAACAAAACAAACAAATAAAAGAAAACAAATAAAATGGAAGTGAGAGAGAGTTACCTGGACTGTAGTCCCCTTCCGGCCCAGCCCACCAGTAGTCCACCTTCCCGGCCCATCTCCCTTCTATCGTTGGCCATACCGCTTCGCCAAACGACGCCGTCTCCCCTATTTCTCTTCCCCGTCGATCTCTCTCTCTGGCCGCAGATGGAAAGCAGCGCGGGAGAAGGTGGGCGTATTCCCCTCCGTCAGCCGCTTCGACAGCAACAACAGTCGGCATCCCCCTTCTTATCCCCGCGCCCTCGCGCCCGAAAACCCTAGCTCCCTCTTCCCTCCCTCGCGTCGTCGTTTCCCCTTTCTCTGAAAACCCCCACTGACAGCTGCCTCTGAAGATGGCCATGGCGCCGCCGCGCTAGGCCTCCCCGCCAAGCCATCTCTTTCGCCACCGTTCTGGTGAGTCCATGGACCTGTTCCCCTGTTTCTGAATGCCAACATTGTCGCCGCTGCGTCTAATCTGTTCCACGCTTGCCGCCATCAGGCCCAGAAGAAGAGGAGAATCCCCGTCGCCGTTCGGCCGCGTCCTCGCCTCGGCGCCTACCGTAGTAGCTATCCAAAGAAGGGAAGCCAGACACGAAGTCCGCCTCCGCCTCTTTTCCTACCCCACACCATCGTCGTCCCCGTTCGGCCTCGCCCCGCCACCGCCCTCTCGGTGAGTTCTGCTCCTCGCCATTTGCTCCCATCTTGCCGAGCATGTCGCCGCTAGCCAGCCTCGCCGTGCCGTTCGCGTTGCGCCAGCGCGCACACCGCTTGCGCCAGCAAACAGCAGAAGCAAACCGCACGCCGCCCTGATCCCCTCTAGATCCTCGCTGATGCGGACCTCCTTAGCTGCTAGCTCCTAAAGCATTTTGGTAGAAGGATCTCCCCTCTATGGTTTTTGTTCTAGTGCCATGGCCCAATTCGAAGCCGTTGGGTTGCCATAATCGCCGGAGTTCGCTGCCACCAGCGGTCCCTGACGCGGTTTAGATAACACCGAGGTGGATTCAATTAGCAGCGATCACGACTTGCAGAAAACCCCTGGTTTTTCATGCCAATCAAATACAGGACCCTCCTCGTCCCACGTGGTAGCTCCCGTGCGGCCCGCACGCGCGAGTGGCCCCGCTGGCTGCTGTCCCCACCCTATCGGTGATGGTGGGTAGATCCAGCATGAGTAGGAGAAACCCTGTGATGTTTTCTAAATTAAATAAAATCTAGAAATAAGAATATATATAAATTAATTCATATAAATTCAAATAATTCGAATTTGACATAATTTCCAAAATGAAAAATGTTTTAAATTTAAACATGAATTCAACTATAAATTCAAATTTGACCTGGGTCAACCCTATGTAGTCAAATCTGTGACTTTTAACCCCATTTTAATTCCTTTGCAATTAAATAATGTTTTAAATTCATAAATTCAAATTTTGCATATGATATAAGTTTTCTGATCAAAAAATGCCAGGAATTCAAATCTGCCATCCAAAATAATTTTTGAGCAATTTAAAATTTCGAAATTATTTAAATGTCAAATGCCTTTTCCTAATAAATTCATAACTTTAATTCCGAATTCGACAAATAATATGTCTAAATCGATTAGCGCACCGAGCCTGTTCTGATTATACATTCCATGTTATCAATTGAAGCATGTATCATATAAATATTAGATATTCAGAACTGTTTATGGGAGCAAAATATGCCTAAATAATTAAGTAAAGTGCTTGATTATTGTTTCCACACCTTATCCATGCCATGATATGTTATACCATGTAATTGTGCATCATTCCATCATGTCATGCCTTGTTTGCTTGATGCACATATTCATATGATTGCATAGTGATAGCTATGAGATTCAACACATTTTTGGTGGCTTTTATTGATGGGTTTCTCCCGGATTTGATAGTTTTTTTGGCTTTACCTAATGCTAATAATTCTGTAGCAAAGAAAACTTGTTTTTTAATGTGTGTTTCAGGTTCTGAATATCAACGGAAGAATTTAACTAGAGAAACACACTATTCTGGAGAAAACAAGCGAGTCTAACTTTGGAAGCACGCGAGGGGAGCTCATAGAAGCTTTAACGAGCCACTATACGGCGGGAATATTTTTCCGGCCGTATAGTTGCCGCCATATAGTTGTCGCCGCCTCTGTCTTGTCAAAAGGGACAACTTCCGTGAAGGGACTAGGGACGAAAACACAACGTAGCAGCCGTCATACCATCCAGAAGGGAGAAAAAAGAGATCCGGAGAAGAAGGGGAAGACGTTCTTCATCTCGCTCCACGATCTTCGACCTCCTAGCCAATACACCCCCATAGCCACTACTTGTACTTGAGAGAGAGAGAGAGGGATCTCCACTTTGTAAGATTAGAGTTTAAGATTGTTTCTTCCCATCTTGATTTGTGTTGGATATTTTTATATTCTTATTGTGGATCTCCACGGTAATACAAAGACGACTTTCCTTTATTTAATTATATTGATGATCCATTCTTCTCTCATGAGTGAGTAATTTCTTTGGGCGTGGGAGATGTAGGGGATTAGTGAGATGTGATGTGCCTTCATATATTTTCTATTAGTTTGTGATTGATTCTAATTACTATATTATGTATGCTTGACTATCTGTAGGATGCCTAATGCTTGTTGTCCAATTAAGGGCCCAGACAACATGATGCTTTGTTCTACATAGATAAGATCTTGTTCGCTAGTGGACCGGTGACCCCCGGGTGACACGGGGATATCAATGGAAAGCTAGTAGACTCAAGGATAACGAGGAACCATTGTGCTTATTGCATTAGTCCGATCCAAGGAGCTTAATCGCTAAGCAATCTGAAGGGTCTTAATTGTCTAGTGTCTGACCATGGTTTTGGTAACAGGCTAGTAGGATTATTGAAGTTGGGATGAAATCTACCAAGAGGAGTTTCGGCTAATTATGGGTTGCTTGCCTATACATATATTTATAAGATTATAATTGTTACATCTATCATTCGTCCACCTGGCATAGTCACTATCACCATGAACTGAATCTCCCTACGCCTTCTTTGCAGGAAACAACAAACTACCAAGTTGTTCTTTACTTTTATGCTTTATATTTTTTAAGTTCACATTTTAGTTATATTTAAATACATCTCATTTAATCAAAACCCCATTCCTATTTTAGCCACTTGCAGTCAATTCACTCGAAGACCTGTGACAACTTCGGGTGTGACAGAGACTTCACCCATAAACATTTACCTTTGGGCCCCCTGTGTGATCTATATCTAAACTTCGAAACTAGCTATAAATAATCTGTGCTCTTGCAGACATCAAGCTATTTTGTGGCGTTGGGGAGCTAAGCGCTAAGTGTTTGTCTTTTGATATTTCAGGTGTTGCTACTATAAAATATTCTCCTTAGGAGACAAAGGGTCTACACGCTCTGGTAGGACCTACCTGCCGGATTATATTGAGCGCGTGCCTACTCAGAGGCGCGAAGAAATTATTGAAAAACTTTTAAGATCAAATAAAGTTAAAGTTGAAAACCTGAGTGATATTATGGAAACCATGTCTATTTACAGGACAACTCCTATGAAACCTGAGAAAACTCTCAGGGAATACAGTGCTCCAAGTTCTGAATTTCTTAAACAACCAATAGAGTTCCCTAATCCTGGAGTTAGAGAATATCGATTTGATGGTGGAATTATTAAAATTGTGTAGGAGAAAGCTTTCAGTGGAAGGGAAGATGAAGAACCAGGAAGACATATTAGAGAATTCGACAATGTGATAACATCGCTTGGGCCAAAAGGTTTGCCAAGAGAATACTCTCGTCTTAAATTATTTCGATGGTCTCTTAAAGGTAATGCTCTAGATTGGTTATATTCTCTCCCTCGCCATTACATTAAATGTTGGGAAAACTGCATTACTACATTTATAAATAGGTTTATTCCTTTTTAAAAGGTAACTGAACTATTAAAGAACATAGGCAACTTTAGTCAGAATGTGGGAGAAAACTATCCATAAGCTTGGGAAAGATTCTTTGGAATGATCAATAGTATTCCTAATCATGGCTATTCTGAACTAACAATTTGCCATTTATTTTACCATGGTCTCAATACTCAATGTAGAGAGTTGCTTGACTTCTCAGCAGGAGGATCAATAAATACTTTAACTATTAAAGAATGTTTGGAATTAATGTCTACTAGGGCTAAGAATGATTCTTTATATAATCCTGATGTTGGCACTAAGCCGGAAAAAAGGGATACTTCGGATAACTCCTGACCTTATGCCTGAGGTAAGCAAAACTATGAAAGAAAAAAGTATACCTTCTAAACTTGTTAAGGAAAACAAAGTAGATTTGTTACAAGTTTTAATGAAGAAGATGAAACTAGAAAAGTTTTTCAAGAATTAAAATATCGACAAGTAAAATCTCATAATAACTTGCATAAGCACTTCCAAAAACACAAAAAGATTTTGGTGGAACTCACGGAAAATTATGATGAGATTGGCCAAGAAATAAAATTATTTCACAAGTATCTTAGTATGATTGAAACCCAGTGTGAACAGATAGCATCTGGTTATCAATTTTTTCTTCATGAAGATAAAGATATTCCTGTCTCTACTAATGTTGTCACAAGAAGGGGTGCAGTTGTTACAGGACCCTTAGGACCACCGGAATACGAAGCTGAAAAAGAGCGAACGGAAAAAGCCTTGCTCGAAGCAAGCCAAGAAGATGATACGTTGGTGGACCCTCAAGATGAAACTGAGACGCAAGAGCAAACCAAGGAGGACCAAAATGATGCACAAGATGACCATTATGACTCTAATGCAGAGACGGTTGATCTAAGAGAAGATAAAGAAATAAGAAAGCAAGATGAAGTTGTTGTAATAGAAAAGGAGAAAAGCAATAAGCAACAACAAAAGAAAGCAACAAAAGAGCCTGACCCCCCACAAAAGGTAAAAGACAAGAGTAAGTCAGGTGAGAAAAAGCTTCCTTACCCAGATCGAAAAAAGAAAGCACCGGATCAGGTAATTTATAATTCTTTTACAAAGGCACTTAGTGACCTTCGTTTGGAAATCCCATTTGCGGATGCAATCAAAGTTCCTACTTATGGTAAATTCCTTCATGATATTCTTAGTAGAAAGAAAGAAATAACTAAAACTATTGCCATGGTAACTAGCTATCCTGCTAATGGGAAGCTATTGTCTAAGTCTGGAGATCCCGGAATACCAACTATTTCATGCTCAATAGGTAAAACTGATATTCACAATGCCTTATGTGATTTAGGAGCAGGAGTTAGTGTAATGCCATACTCCCTCTATAAAAGGTTAGGATTAGGGGAGTATTCTCCTACTACTATCACTTTACAAATGGCTGACAAGTCCACTAAACAACCCGTTGGTATGATTGAGGATGTCTTACTTAGGATAGATGAGCATGTTATTCCCACTGTCCTTGAAATGCCAGAAGATGAAAGATTATCTATAATACTTGGAAGACCTTTGTGCAGGTGCATCAGTAGATTGTGCTAAAGGAAAGATAATCTTCAATGTTTATGATGCTGAAATCATCCGGTATTTTCCAAAGAAGCTAGAAGTAGGAGAAAGATATGTTCCACCGGCAAAACGGGTTCATGTGGTAAATGTCTTTGATAAGGGGCAACCCAAGGTAAGAATTAGAGAAGAGAGAAGAGGTTGAGTTACTCAACCATTCTTAATAAATGCTTAATGGGAGTCAACCCATCCTATCAATTAAATCGATTATAAAATAAGAAGTTCATCGCATTCCTACCACTTTTTCACAAACATTCTTGTGGAAGCACGCCCGTGAAGATGCAACTATCAAAAAGTAGTAGAAACATCGATTGAATGAGTAGAGAATAATAATAAGAATAAAAGTTTGAGTTTTCTATTTACAAAAGCTAAAATTTTGCTTTTAATATGCTAATGTTGGTCGACAGTTTTTACTATCAAATTTCTGTTAAAACAAGGTATTTTGCTAAGTTTTGGGATAAGAAGGTACCCTCGAAGAAATAAATTTTTTTTGATGATTACTGATGGTTTAACGACCAACTATATGGTGGGAATAAAAATTCCGGCCGTATAGTTCTGGTAGTATAGATATCTTTGTCATCAACAAATTTTCTTCGAATACACAAAGAATTTCATGACCAACTATACGGCGGGAATAAAAATTCCGGCCGTATAGCTCCGATCGTGTAGATATCGATGCCTTCATAGATTTTCATCCCGAAGGTACTGAGAGTTTAACGACCAACTATACGATGAGAATAAAAATTCCAGTCGTATAGATATCGATGACTTTGTAGAATTGCATCCCAAAGGTACTGAGAGTTTAACGACCAACTATACGGCGGGAATAAAAATTCCGGCCGTATAGTTCCGGTCGTATAGATACCGATGCTAGTTTTAGAAATTTATCTTGAGAGGCAGATAGTTTAACGACCAACTATACGACGGGATCGTTGCGATCCTGCCGTATAGTTGCGTCTGTATAGCTGTTTTCTATATAAAGAAACCCTAGTTGATGGTGCCGTCGTAACTATACGGGCGGAGCAACATCACCCGCCCGTATAGTTCTGGCCGTATAGTTTGGTGCGACCATAAAATTGAAGGAGTTATGCCCTAGAGGCAAATAATAAAGTGTATTATTTGATGTGACTCCTATATGTTCATAATACATTTCATACTATGCTATAACTGTGTTAATACAAAACATTAATACACGTGTGGTATATAAACAAATCATGTCTCTAGTTACCTCTAGCGAACTAGTTCATTGGTCATGAGGATGGTCAAAGTTTCAAGATCATGGGAATTTATGCCAATTGACAATGGGGTCATGTTATTAGTTGAATAACATGATAGACAAACATCTGACCGTTATATCTTAAATGAGATCTAGTTACAAAGTTCACCATTGATGATAAAACACAGAGAACCTCGTGACCTGATCCTTTGACTGTGAGGTAATGCAAATCACCATTCCGGAAGAAGCTTTGATGGTTATCAAGAATCATCTCGTAAAAGGGTGATCAAAAAGGTGCCACTCAGGTTTTCCGAAGGAATGTGTTGAGGAGTACATATCAAGACCAGGATTTGTCTAGTCCATGTAACGAACAGATACATGTGGCCATCTCGGTGACGTTGCATTAATAAATCTTGCAAGCATGTGACTTGGTCATGGAATGCAACAACACAGGAACGAGTAAACAAGTTCATTGGTAACGAGACCGAAGTAAGATATGGGGATACCGAAGATCGAGTCTCGAATGAATTAGGTATCATATGACAAAGGGAACAGGGAACGACTATCTCACGGTTCGAGCGATTATATTCATGAAACGCATGGGGGTCACATGGCCATCCAAGTCCCTCTGTTGATCATTGATGTGAGAGTAGTCTCGATCATGTCCGGAGTGTTTCTGAACCGAAGGATGCCACGCTTAAGGGTAGGGATGCTTAGGGTAGATGAGGTATTGTAGGAGAAATAGAGAAAGAGAAACCGGAATAGTTCTGGGTAACATCCGATGGAGATCGGAAGGGGTCCGGAAGGTGTTCCGGAGTGAAGGAATAATACAATATGTGTATTTGAATATTAATTGGTGAATTAATATTAAATATATATTTTATTTTATTATTAAAGGCATCATAATGCTAATGGGCCTCACCCGAAGGGAGGCCCAATAGGGCATGGCACCTTGGGAGAGGGGTCCAGCCGACCTAGGCTTGGTGGGCCACCCCAATGGGGCCCACCTAGGGCCGGCGGCTGCCCCTTGGTGGTCGGCGGGTGTGGGGGTTAGTCCCACACCGCCTAGCCCTAGGGTGGTGCGCCCCCTCCCACTATATATAGGGGTCACCCCTCCCCCTTTGGAATCACCCCATTCCCTCTTATTCTCTCTCATCCATTGAGGACTTCTTCGTAATATTGGGGAGGACCTCGCAGGTGAGTTCTCCACCTTCACACCACCGTCGTATGATCTGCGATCCAACATCTACTTCTTCCGCTGCTCGGCTGGATCGGAGTCCGGTTGACGTCTCCTACACCGGACGTGTGACGAACTTCGGAGGCACCACACTTGGGGTGCTTCTCGTCTTCATCAATATACGCCTTCCTGCATAAGGCATGCCTTAGTCTTCAAAGGTATGAATATCGTATCCCTTCTCCGTTACTTATGTCTACATAGTATAGATCCTGGTATTAGTGTTTGAGTAGATAGAATTTTTTTGTTTTCTGCTATGGAATCCTACATTGGTATCAGAGTGGGTCTATGGGTAGACATGTCGTACGGATAGAACACATAGCAATACGTGGGCATTGATTCTCTAGTTGCTACCCTCTTTTAATGTTCTTGTTCATATCGCGGCACTGTTTGATGAAGCGGCCCCCAACCGACCTTACGTCGTGATTCACGAGACTGGTCCATGAATCAAAGTGGCTTAGGGGGTGTCTGTCTCTCTGCATTAGTTGGTATGGCATCGACATTGGAGGGACCTAAAAAGGGAAGAAGAATGGCAATCATTGAATCCATGTTGTGGCTTCACGTTCGTAGGCGGGAAGGGGTTCTACTGCGAAAGACCTAAAGCCGCGTAAAACTTGCAATAGATAATATAGAAGCGTCTATCTTTATTATTGCATAGGGGCAAGTATTATAACATGGCAATAACAAAGTTTATGAAACTTTCATTGAAGCTATTGATGATGATCATAATGCTATAAACCATGTCATAACACTTTGCTTTCAAAGTATTACTTATTGTGCTGGTAGATTTCTATTCGACGGTAGCATAATAAGATAATCCCTCACAGTATTCCATTTATCGTATTCCCCTTATGTGTGCACCACCAATAAAGTTCTTCGGTATGAGGCCAGCCGTGATGATCGGGGGTTAGACATATCTACATTCGCATACAGTGGGTGCAAGCCATGTTGCACTGCGAATACACACGAGTTAGAACTAGCGAGCCTAGCATGTACAGACATGGCCTCAGAATACAGGAGACCGAAAGGTCGAGCATGAATCACATAGTTGATGTGATCGACATTAGGGAATGTCCACCTTTGATACTGTACTGATGGCCGTGATGATCGGGGGAGGTGCAGGGGATAGGGATCATGTGATCACTAAACGAGTAGAGGGATGTTCGTTTGAGTGGGAGATCTTTTGTTTTAAGTTCAAATACATGATTAAAACTTGAAATCATTATTATGAACATGGTCTAAACACTTTGCAAATCCATTGTAGATGTCTCGCCACCCACCTTCAACCTTAGCACTTTCCTCGAGAAGGACAAGCTGAAAACTGATGGAACCAACTTCACCGCGTGGTTCCACAATCTTAGGATCCTCCTAGTCCCTTACAAGTTGACTTATGTCATCGAGGCTGAGCTTCCGGCTAAGCCTGCAGATTCCGCCTCCCAACACGAAAAGAATGTCTGGCGGTCCAAGGCGGACGATTTCTCCCTCATCCAGAGTGGAATGCTCTATGCCATGGAGCCAGAGCTTCAAAAGCATTTTGAGAAGATGAATGCTTTTGAGATCATTGAGGGTCTCAAGGCTGTCTTTGCTCCACAGGCCCATGCAGAGAGGTATGATGCTTCCGAGCTCTTCTTCTCTGCTAAAATGGAAGAGCACAACAGTATTAGCGAGCACGTGGTCAAAATGTCTGGCTACGTTAAGCGCTTGAACGCCCTGGATTGCAAAATCCTGGAGGAGCTCGCGATTGATAGGGTGTTGCACTCGCTGCCCCCTAGCTATAAGAGCTTTGTGATGAACTACAACATGCAAGGATGACTAAGACCCTTGATGAGGTGTTCGCCATGCTCAAAACTGCTAAGTTTGAAATCAAGAAGGAGCACACAGTGTTGATGGTCAACAAGACCACCAACTTTAAAAGGCCAGGGCAGAAGGGAAAAGGCAAGGGCAAGAAGTCCAAGAAGGATGATAAGATAGTTGCCAGTACCTCAAAGACTGCCAAGCCTGGCCCTAAGCCTGGCACAACGTGCTAATACTCCAAAGGGGATGGGCACTGGAAACGCAACTGCCCCAAGTACCTTGAAGACAAGCGAGCCGGCAAGATAGCTGCTAAGGACAAAGGTATACATGATATACATGTTATTGATGTATTCCTTACAAGCGCCAGGAGTAACACCTGGGTATTTGATACCGGATCTGTTGCTCACATTTGTAACTCTCAGCAAGATTTGCAGAGTAGGAGGTGCCTGAGGAAGGACGAGGTGACGATGCGCGTCGATAATGGTTCGAGAGTCGAAGTGATGGTCGTCGACACCCTGCATCTCCGTCTACCGTCAGGATTATTATTGGTTTTGAATAAATCCTACTATGTACCCGCATTGAGTATGAATATTGTGAGTGGGTCTTGCTTGTTGCAAGACCGTTATTCGTTTAAATCAGGAACAAATGGTTGTTCAATTTATATGAATAATGTTTTCTATGTTCATGCCCCTATGTGTGATGGTTTATTCTTACTTGATCTTGATTGTAACACACACATCCATAGTTTTGATGCTAAATGTTGTAAGCATAGTGATGATAATTCCATGTTTATGTGGCATTGCCCGTCTTGGTCACATTGGCATAAAACGCATGAAGAAGCTTCATTCAGAAGGGCTTCTTGGATCATTGGATTTTGAATCCCTTGATACATGTGAGCCGTGCCTCATGGGCAAGATGACTAGAACACCATTCTCCAGGATAGTGGAGAGAGCTGTAGACCTACTGGGAAATCATACATACGGATATATGTGGACCAATGAGCGTCTCGACACGCAATGATTATCATTACTTTGTTACCTTTACTGACGACTTAAGCAAATATGGATATATCTACTTAATGAAGCATAAGTCTGAAACCTTTGAAAAGTTCAAGGAATTTCAGAAATAAGTAGAGAATCAACTTAACAAGAGAATCAAGCATCTTCGATCGGATCGAGGAGGCGAGTATTTGAATTATGAGTTTAACATGCACTTAAAGGACTGTGGGATTATCTCACAGCTTACGCCAGCCGGAACACCACAGCATAATGGTATGTCGGAACGTCGTAACCAAACCCTATTAGATAGTGTGCGGTCCATGATGTCTTTAAGTGATTTGTCTGTGTCTTTTTGGGGATACGCGTTAGAACCCGCCGCTTTTATTTTGAACCGAGCACCATCCAAATCCGTGGAGACAACCCCATATGAGATATGGTATGGGCAGAAGCCGAAGTTGTCATTTCTAAAAGTTTGGGGTTGTGAGGCGTACGTTAAGAAACTGCAGCCTGACAAACTTGAACCCAAATCAGAAAAATGTATCTTTGTGGGATATCCAAGGGAAACCATTGGGTACACTTTCTACAATCAAGCCGAAGGCAAGGCGCTTGTCGTAAAAACCGGCACCTTTCTCGAGAAAGAGTTTCTTGCAAAAGGAGTGAGTGGAAGGAAAATTGAGTTAGATGAAATTGTTGACCCTTCTCTCCAAATTCCGAGTAGCACAACAGAAGCTGTTCCGAAACCGCTCTCCAACATGGAGGAAGAGCCCATTGATGATGATCAAAACAACGGCATCGAGACTCCTGAGGTTCGCAGGTCTATAAGAGTTCATGCCACTCCTGATTGGTACAGTAGCTTTGTGATGTCTGTCATCCTGGATGAACAGGAAGAACCTGCAAACTACAAAGAGGCTATGGATAGTGCTGACTTCGAGAAATGGCTAGAAGCCATGAAATCCGAAATAGGATCCATGCATGAGAACCAAGTTTGGACCTTGGTGGATCTTCCAGAAGGCCGCAAGGCCGTGGAAAATAAATGGATCTTTAAGAAAAATACAGATGCGGATGGTAATGTGACCATTCACAAAGCTCGACTTGTCGCAAAAGGTTTTCGACAAATTCAAGGAGTTAACTACGACGAGACTTACTCTCCCGTAGTGATGCTTAAGGTTGTCCGGATTTTAATAGCAATTGATGCACATTTCGACTATGAAATTTGGCAGATGGATGTCAAGACCGCATTCCTCAATGGTCACATTGATGAAGAGTTGTATATGATGCAACCGGAAAGTTTTGTTGATCCTAAGGATGCTAGAAAGGTATGCAAGCTTCAACGGTCCCTTTATGGATTGAAGCAAGCATCTCAGAGCTGGAACCAACGTTTTGATCAAGTGATCAAGAGTTTTGGATTTGTTCAAAATCAACAAGAGTTCTATGTTTACAAGAAAGCGAGTGGGAGCTCAGTTGTTTTCTTAGTAGTATATGTGGATGACATACTGCTCATGGGAAACGATGTGGATCTTATGAAAAGCGTGAAAGCATATTTGAGTAACCAATCTTCCATGAAGGATCTAGGTGAAGCTACATACATATTAGGAATCAAGATCTATAGAGATAGATCAAGGCACCTAATTGCATTAAGTCAAAGTACTTACATCGAAAAGATTTTGAAGAGGTTCAAAATGGAAAACACCAAAAGGGGTTTTGTACCGATGATGAAGAATTGCAAATTGAGTATGACTCAATGTCCTGTAACGGATGATGATAGAGAGAAGATGTCTTACACCCCCTATGCCTCAGCCATAGGATCTATCATTGGCTCTTAGTTTGACGAGCCGATACCAAAGTAATCCAGGACCAGATCACTGGACAACTGTAAAGAATATCCTAAAGTATCTGAAAAGAACAAAGGATATGTTCCTAATCTATGGAGGAAGTGATGAAGCTCTAAACGTAACGAGTTACGTGGATGCGAGCTGGAACTCAGATCATGATGACTCTAAGTCTCAAACAAGATTTGTGTTCCTAGTGAATGGTGGGGCAGTAAGCTAGAAGAGTAAGAAGCAGCCGGTGGTGGCGCAATCTTCGATGGAATCTTAATACAATGTTGTGGCCGATGCAGCAAACGAAGTTGTTTGGCTAAGGAATTTCGTCATCGAACTGAGAGTTTTTCCAAATGCACAAGACCCCGTGACGATCTATTGTGATAACACGGGAGCTATTGCAAACGCAAAGGAACCAAGGACTCATTCCAAAGCCAAACACATCAAGCTTAGATTTCACGTCATCCGATAGAACGTTGACAAAGGTGAAGTCAATATTTGCAAAGTAGATACGAAACTAAATATGGCAGATCCTTTGACTAAAGCTCTCCATCAGGAAAAGCACGAACAACACCGAGATTCCATTGGTGTTAGGTTCCTGCCTATTGTAAACTAGTTTTGTTTGTACTCTAGTGCAAGTGGGAGACTAAAGGAGTTATGCCCTAGAGGCAAATAATAAAGTGTATTATTTGATGTGACTCCTATATGTTCATAATACATTTCATACTGTGCTATAATTGTGTTAATACGAAACATTAATACACATGTGGTACGTAAACAAATCGTGTCTCTAGTTACCTCTAGCGAACTAGTTCATTGGTCATGAGGATGGTCTAAGTTTCAAGATCATGGGCATTTATGCCAATTGACAATGGGGTCAAGTTATTAGTTGAATAACATGATAGACAAACATCCGACCATTATATCTTAAATGAGATCTAGTTACAAAGTTCACCATTGATGATAAAACACAGAGAACCTCGCAACTTGATCCTTTGACTGTGAGGTAATGCAAATCACCATTCCGGAAGAAGCTTTGATGGTCATCAAGAATCATCTCATAAAAGGGTGATCAAAAAGGTGCCACTCAGGTTTTCTGAAGGGATGTGTTGAGGAGTACATATCAAGACCAGGATTTGTCTAGTCCATGTAACGGACAAATACATGTGGCCATCTCGGTGACGTTGCACTAATAAAGTTTTCAAGCATGTGACTTGGTCACAGAATGCAAGGACACAGGAACGAGTAAACAACTTCATCAGTAACGAGACCGAACTAAGGTATAGGGATACCAAAGATCAAGTCTTGAATGAATTAGGTATCATATGACAAAGGGAACGGGGAACGACTATCTCACAGTTCGAGCAATTATATTCGTGAAACGCATGGGGGTCACATGGCCATCCAGGTCCCTCTGTTGATCATTGATGTGAGAGTAGTCTCGATCATGTCCGGAGTGTTTCTGAACCGAAGGATGTCACGCTTAAGGGTAGGGACGCTTAGGGTAGATTAGGTATCATAGGAGAAATAGAGAAAGAGAAACCGGAATAGTTCCGGGTAACATCCGATGGAGATCGGAAGGGGTCCGGAAGGTGTTCCGGAGTGAAGGAATAATACAATATGTGTATTTGAATATTAATTGGTGAATTAATATTAAATATATATTTTATTTTGTTATTAAAGGCATCATAATGCTAATGGGCCTCACCTGAAGGGAGGCCCAATAGGGCATGGCGCCTAGGAAGAGGGGGCCAGCCAGCCTAGGCTTGGTGGGCCGCCCCAATGGGGCCCACCTAGGGCCGGCGGCTACCCCTATGTGGCCGGCAGGTGTGGGGGTTAGTCCTACACCGCCTGGCGCTAGGGTGGTGTGCCCCCCTCCCACTATATATAGGGGTCACCCCTCCCCCTTTGGAATCACCCCATTCCCTCTCATTCTCTCTCTCATCTATTGAGGACTTCTCTGTAATATTGGGGAGGACCTCGTGGGTGAGTTCTCCACCTTCACACCACCATCGTATGATCTGCGATCCGGCATCTACTTCTTGCGCTGCTCGGCTGGATTGGAGTCCGGTTGACGTCTCCTACACCGGACGTGTGACGAACTTTGGAGGCACCACACTTCGGGTGCTGCTCGGCTTCATCAATATACGCCTTCCTGCATAAGGCGTGCCTCGGTCTTCAAAGGTATCAATACCGTATCCCTTCTTTGTTACTTATGTCTACATAGTATAGATCCTGGTATTAGTGTTCGAGTAGATAGAATTTTTTTGTTTTCTGCTACGGAACCCTACAAAAATCACACCGGGCCGGCTAGGTCTTCCTCCTCTCCTCATTATTTCTCTCATATTCTCTCTCCAAACCTCTCAAAATCCACCTAGAACTCTTGATTCTTCACAGATTTATTCGTTTGAGTTGGGGAATCAACAGATCGGTATGTTTCTCTCCCTATCCATGCTTTATTTTCAGATTTCCATGGTTGAAACTCTCACATTGATCTAGTGGATGAACTCAAGCTTATTTTGATTTTCCTATTAATTTCTCACATTAGGATTGAATTTTTCCACGGAGAATCATTCATATATCATATAGAAACTATATGCCTAAGGTTTTATGGTGAAAATATTCAATACATCATGATGAACAAAATCGGTAACCTTTTTCGTTCGAGCAAGCACCAACGGGGTGAGGGCTTGAGCTCGGGGACCCGAGATCCGCGCAACTCCAAGTTGGACATTGTCTCATCGAGAAGGGTGCTGCCCACACGATGGGTCGACCACAACGTCCTCACCGTGGCGGGGTTGAAGGAGGATTTCGACCTCATGTGCAGTAGGGCGGGGTTGGCGGTACTTGGCTTCGCAAGCCATGATACCTACACCGAGCTTACCCATGAGTTCCTTGCCTCCTTCAACGACGACCACTGGGACAAAGGTAATTTGTGCACGATAAGTTTCACCATGAACCGACAACACTATGATGTAAGTTTCGAACAATTTTGCAATGTTTTCAGCTTCCCTCATACCGAGGAGCCCAATGTTACTAACCTCTATAGCGTCACTAGTGGAACGACTTGGGAGGTTATTTCTGTTAATGGTGGTAGACACTTTTATCAGAAGAAGATGTCCACCATCCAGAACCCAACCATTCGCTACTATGCTCTGTTCCTCACCAACACACTACTGGGGAGAGGTGACACAGGCTCCATGGCTAATGCGGACATGGCAATGATCACCAAGGCTCTCTTCCCCACTTCACCACAAAGCCCCAGTCCTTCAGCTCTACTCATCCAACACTTCCGCCACCAAAGCAACAAGACCAAAGGTGATATTCACATTGGTGGATTAGTAACCCACCTTGCCTATGCATTGACATTGTACTACCTGTTATGCAACCTATTGACGACTCCAAACTCATGGGCGTCAAATATTTGACTGGTTGTGGCTTCCTTGGTGTTTACCATGCTAACCAGAGGCTCCAAGCATATCAATTCAGTTATCTTGACGATGCACAAAGTGAGCAGGTTCAGTTTCCCTGCCCCTAAGCCTTCTCAATTGTGGACAAGAACACTTGGATCCTCACCAAGGACCAAGTGACAAAGATCTTGGCTGAGCTCTAGCCCGAGGAACAAGAAGATGAAGGGCAACATGATGATGAGGAGCAGGAGCAGGAGCAGGAGCAGGAGGAAGAGAAGGGACACAACCTTGCTTGGGAGGGACAACAACCGCAAGGAGGAGCTTGGGACACGTGGCCCAACCAACCACAATAGGGGTACATCTATGTTCCCTACCAGGAGTTCTAGCAGCTCAACCAGCGCGTTGGGGAGATCAACCACACTCTTTAGGATGTGAATGAAGATGTGAATACTTTGAAAACCTCCAAACTTTGCATAAGCTTAGAAGAGGTTTGAAAACCTCCAAACTTTGCATTCATATTTTCATTTCTTCTTTTGATTTATTTTATTTCTTCAAATTTGCATGTTTATTTCCAGCTTTGCATTTCTAAACCAAAAAATAAAAAAAACTAGTTGTAACTTTATTCGCAAGTTCATTTCTTTGTTTCTCTCATAGATTGCTTAATTTCAGGTGACTTGGCAGTAGGGAAGAATAGAGGAGGTTCGACTCAAATATAAGAATGAAGCAGGTTAGAAGAGGTATCACATTCCTTTCATCATCCTTTCTGCAACCTTAAATTAACCCTACAATTATTTACTCGCTTGCACTGAGATCGCTCCCCACTTAGCTTGTTATCCTATAAATTATATTCCTTTGCTAGTGTCTTCTTTTTAGCTTTGAAACAATGAGCAAAGAACTTGGTTGAAAATACTTCCTACATTTTTACAACAAGAAAAAGAATATGAAGATGACTTGAGTCTATGTTTGGCCCAAAGTATTTAATTTTAGAACTACTCCATCCCATTTGAGCTTAATATAAATGGACTTGATAAGTACCCTTGATTGAAATTGTTTGATAAAATGGATGCTTAGAAGTAGTAGAAATTATGCCACTACTTTTTCTAATAATTACCGTAAGATATTGCTTTATGTGTGTCATTACAACTCTGTCGTGCTCCATGGGGAACTATTAACTCCGCTAGCCAACGAACGATCTAAATGTGGGAGACTAATTGATTTCGGCTATTGAGTTATGTAAACGTCTGTAGCAGCAATCCTATGACGGGTAAATTTTTTAGTCTCCTCATGGTTTCACGTTCCAAGTGAATTTGTAGTACTCCTCTAGCCCATTATTGCTGAACAATTATTTATTGGCATGGTCACGAGTGCACAACAAAGCCCGAATTAAACATGATAAAAATAGTGCCATGATTTCTCTATGAAAGAGCTAAAGTTTTTGAAAGGCAAAAGAAAAGAAAAGAGGTGCTTTGATAGTCTTGAAATTTTGACATGGGATAGATGAGTTGTTCTTAAATTACACGCTTTGATGCCAACTTGAGTACTCCTAATGGTTAAACAAACAAGAATAAAAAGTTTTCATCTCTCTATAAAGAGAGGCACCAAAAGAATTTCTCTCACTTTCCTAGCTAAACTTTTGACACTTTCTTGGGCATATGATTTATTTGCTAACAAGGTATACGTGGTTAGGAAGTGGACTCAGTGCAATCTTGTGAATACTTGTATGATCATATTTAAGATTACAGGGATTCTGAAGAAAAGAATTTGACACCAATTCAAACTTGTGAGTTCCTTTATTTTTCAGTCTCGAATCACCGCTATTTTTCCTTATTTCCTTGTCACTTGAGGGCGAGCAACATCTAAGCTTGGGGGAGTTGATAGCTGTGAGATTCGACACATTTTTTATGGCTTATATTGATGGTTTTCTCCCAGATTTGATAGTTTTTTTTGGCTTTACCTAATGCTAATACTTCTATAGCAAAGAAACTTGGTTTTTAATGTGTGTTTCAGGTTCTGAATGTAAACGGAAGAATTTAACTAGAGAAATACAATATTCTGGAGAAAACAAGCGAGTCTCACTTTGGAAGCACGCGAGAGGAGCTCACAGAAGCTTTAACGAGCAACTATACGGCGGGAATATTTTTCTGGCCATATAGTCCATGCCGTATAGTTGCCGCCGCCTCTGTCTTGTCAAAAGGGACAACTTCCGTGAAGGGATCGGGGATGAAAACACAACGCAGCAGCCTCCATACCATCCAGAAGGGAGAAAGAAGAGATCCGGAGAAGAAGGGGAAGACGTTCTTCATCTTGCTCCACGATCTTCGACCTCCTAGCCAATACACCCGCACAACCACTACTTGTACTTGAGAGAGAGAGGGATCTCCACTTTGCAAGACTAGAGTTTGAGATTGTTTCTTCCCATCTTGATTTGTGTTGGATATTTTTCTATTCTTATTGTGGATATCCACGATAATACAAAGACGAATTCCCTTTATTTAATTATATTGATGATCCGTTCTTCTCTCATGAGTGAGTAATTCCCTTGGGTGTGGGAGATGTAGGGGATTGGTGAGATGTGATGTGCTTTCATATATTTTTCATTAGTTTGTGATTGATTCTAATTACTATATTATGTGTGCTTGACTATCTGTGGGATGCCTAATGCTTGTTGTCCAATGAAGGGCCTAGACAACATGATGCTTTGTTCTACATAGATAAGATCTTGTTCGCTAGTGGACCGGTGACCCCCCGAGTGACACGGGGATATCGATGGAAAGCTAGTAGACTCGAGGATAATGAGGAACCACTGTGCTTATTGCATTATTCCGATCCAAGGAGCTTAATCACTAAGCGACCTAAAAGGTCTTAATCATCTAGTGTCTGACCTTGGTTTTGGTAATAGGCTAGTAGGATTATTGAAGTTGGGATGAAATCTACCAAGAGGAGTTCCGGCTAATTATGGGTTGCTCGTCTACACATATATTTATAAGATTATAATTGTTACATTTATCATTCATCCACCTGGCACATTCACTATCACCATGAACTGAATCTCCCCGCGCCTTCTTTCGCCATCTGCAGGAAACAACAAACAACCAAGTCGTTTTTTACTTTTATGCTTTATCTGAAGTTTACATTTTAGTTCTATTTAAATACATCTCATTTAATCAAAACCCCATTCCTATTTTCAACACCTGCAGTCAATTCACTCGAAGACCTGTGACAACTTCGGGTGTGACAGATACTTCACCCATAAACATTTACCTTTGGGCTCCCTATGGGATCGATATCTAAACTTTGAAACTAGCTACAAACGATCTGTGCTCTTGCAGACATCTCACACTTTATTTATTAGGGCCCTTTGTGTGTTTGGCTTTTATTCCGGATAGATGTCGAGTAAGGGAATGTAACACCCCAGTTTTAGTTAATATTAATTAGGGTTTGATTGTGCATTCATGAGCATCATTATTTTGCTAAGAAATAAAAGTGCATGCAAAAGAAATAATATGCAAACCTTAAAACCCTACTTCTTCCCCTCTTTGAAAATGAATTCAAAATAATTTGAATTTCTAAAACTCAAAATATGTGGAGCCCAAATGGAATAAAGGGGCCCCCAACTATTTCACTTGTTCTACAAACCCTCTAGTATTTTTGAAATACCCAAAACAATTTTGTATTTGAAGTTACAAAAGAGAAAACAGAAAACAAATAGGAAAAAGATTTCTGCTAAAAAAAGGAGCCAGTTGCCTCAGGCCGAGCAGCCCAGCTAGCCCACCTCCCTCCTCTCTCTATCTGCCGCCCACGCGTGCAGCCAGAGCCCATCTCGGCCCAAGGCCCATACCCCTTCGCGTCTTTCCTTTTTCTTCTTCCTCGCGTCCGGTGGAGAAGCTGTTTCTTGGCATCGCATCCGCCGTCGATTGCCTCGCACCATGATGCTCGCCTCGCCACCGCATGGATCCGGATAAGAACCCCACCGAGACGTGCTCCTCTTCCCCATCCTCTTCTCTCTGCCTATCGCTCTTTCTCTCTCTCGTTCCCCTCCCAGGCAGAAACCCTAGCTCTAGGTCGTCGGTGTTCCAAGCCCCGTCGAGCACTACTGACCACGCTACGAGCTCCACATATCCTTCAGGATCATCTCCGCCAAAGGAAACAAGCCAGGAAGCCCCCCAGCCGACGGAATCACGTCATCTTCCTTGACTCCGATGAAGCTCGCCGCCATCGATTAGCTCGTCTCTGACCTCCCCTGGCCTCCCTGAGAACTGCATCATGATCCCGGTGAGCTAGTGAGTCTCCCAGTGCCTCTCAATCTCTCCCTCTTTTCCTGTATTGCTTTACCGCCGTGCACATGCCGCCGCCGTTCGCCGCCGTCGCACACCCTATTCCGATGACCAAAACTGGCGGTTCTGCCACCACTCGGTCCGCCTCGACCTCCTCTTCGCAACAAGCCTAACCACAAGCCCACGCGTGCAGCGAATCCTTAGATTCGAGTTCAACCTGGGAGCAATCCCCGCCATGACATCATGCTGACATCAGCGAGCGCGCGGGTCAGCCCCGGTCAAACCAGCCTCGAGTCCCACCTGTCGGTGTGATAACTGATGTGGCGCTGGGTCCCGTTGGTCAGCCGCAGTGGGTAGCAAATAACCCCCTCCCGCAATGACGTCAGCCTGGTGCAATAAAGTTTAATAATTGTTTTAATTAATTTCTTAAATGGTTTAATAATTCTAGAAATTGAATAAACATTAGAAATTCAATAAGTAATTATTTGTAAGTCAGAAAAATACAAATAATATATCAAAATGTTCATA
The DNA here is from genome assembly GCA_916181665.1 of Avena sativa. NCBI lineage: Eukaryota > Viridiplantae > Streptophyta > Magnoliopsida > Poales > Poaceae > Avena > Avena sativa. The sequence goes on from OV702288.1 coordinate 632,139,521, forward strand.
AAAATGAGATCTACACAATAGACTTACAATCATGCATTGTTCAACAACTTTCATTACAAGTTTAATTAGAGAACGAAATCAACCCCTCACAGGTGTTTCGGGGTTTTCCCTGTTCTAGGGTTTGCGACCCTCAGACCCTGTTTAAAATGGTCAAGCATGCTTTAGGGTTACACTTCAACTCTAAATAACTTGTCATATCATCATCATTGCTTGAGCATTTAATCGATGCCATGTGTTGTATGCTGTTTCCCCTTTCTTTCCTGTGTTTGCTTCTTTCCGCTAGAATACGATACCGACTCCGAGATCGAAGACCGAGATCAACACCATCGAAGATTGACGAACAATACTTGACCAACTCTAACCAAGTCAAGTACAAGGCTTCCGAAGATCTATATTTGGTATCAACAAATAAGGCAAGCATAGCCCCACCATTATACAATCCTATGATTTCGAAAGGATTTCAATTCTTGCCATGATGCATACGATTCTACTGTGGTCTTTTATTGATAGATAGAGTATCCTATCTATTGCATTACTCCCTTGAGCTTATATTACCTGATCCATAGCTCCTAGCATAACTAGGTTTGGCTTGTGTGCACTGCTAGAGCTTTTATCTGTGTCTTGCTTAGCCATGCTTAGCTGTCAGTGCTGGTTCATCCAGAAGATGTATCAGATGCAGAGAATCTAGTATGACAGGAGAACAAGGTATACTGATGATATAAGATCAGTGGTAAAGGTTAAACATGCTAAGGCTTGTATGGGAGGCCACAGTGGGATGTGGTTTTTGTAGTCCCATGCTCGCCACTACTAGGACCCGAGTTCTAGCCTCTTGAACCAAGACGAGCGTACAACCACACGGGGCCTGGAAAACCTCACGAGTAACTAACTTGCCTAGTAGATTCCATGAGTCACATAGTTTGGGCGTTTCATTCGACATATGCATTTTGGTTGTTCTCGAAGGCGGTGAAGGAGGTGCATTCATACAGGTAGGTAAGTGTGGCCGGGGTTGCTTGGGGTGGATGGAGCCCCTGGTAAACCAACGTCGCCTCACATCTCTAGGGACCAGCTTCGGGATTTGACCCGTTACAGCGGAACCCTCCTTAGGGCGTGACTCATGGTCTCGGCGAAAGCAAGGTAAAGGTCGTGTCCAACCACCCTCTGCCGGCCTTCCAAGGAAGAGGGCTAATCATGTGGCATTAAGATTCGGTTGGTACGTGTGGGTAAAGTTGTACACCCCTACAGGGTATTAATCTTTTCGAAAAGCCATGTCCACGGTTATGGACGACTTGGGAACGGGCGTGAAGATCATAGAGAACATTAACCTAATCGTAAAACTTGGAGGTTTCAATGTGTGCTTAAGGATGCTTCCTCATGGGTACGAGGGGGTGATCCTAGTTGTGAGATGAGTATTACTTTGGTGGATATCAAGATGATGATCAATTCTTCGGAGAAGTCGCTCTCTTATCCCTTTTTAAAATACTCTGTTTAGACGAGCTTCTTCTCCCTCTTGTTTTATAAACAAAGATGGCTTTATGCAAAATAACCCCACCAGCCATAAGTCTTGCGGAGTACACCCTGTACTCACCCTTGCGTTGTTGATACTTTCAGAGTAAGTGTTCCCATGAAGAAAAGTTTGGTACTACAACAACATCGACGAGTAGCTTGGGGTTCTCGGCCGGCAGCCTAGAATCTATGGGCTGGGACGTCATCGTTATGCTTCAGGCCTCTTAGGCCATTTGTTAAGTTTGCTATACTTAATAGCATAATTTGCCTTCCGTTCTTTGATGTTTGTGGTCAGTAACCTCTGCTTGTAATATTTTGGTTCTTCGCTCAGTTATGAGCTTGCTGTAATAATTTTTGTGTCGCAGGGTTACTGTTGTGTTACCGATTTCTTACTGAATATCCTCGAGCTCTAGGTTAAGCTTATGTCAGGCTAAGGTCTGGGATTTGTTTAACCCTGATCCCGAGGGTGTCACAAGGAACTACCAAGAGAACCAGAGTACTACCCAGATCTCGGTTACACCACTGCTGATCTGACAGGCAAGCAATTCCCATGCTTGCATACATATAGTACATATCTTCTATCTTACTCTTGCATCATTGAGTCGCGATTGCATTAAATTGGAATCCCAAGTACTGCATAACCTTTATTATTAAACCCCACCAAAACTTGTTCCTCAATCCTATGAGCCATTACTACAGGAGTTGTTTGAGCCATGCGAGTCGTAGAACTGCATGTGTAGGGTTTGTGAGAGTCTTTGGATAACAAGGTACCTAAACAACTTAAACTGAGTAGCAATGGGATAACTAAATAAAGAGGCACCAATGGGTAATAGCTGTTATTTGGTTCTTCCACGCTCACCTGTGTCCCGTAGGACCCCGAGTACCTGATTCCTGTTCCTTGACTATCGCACTATCCGCATGTGGGACCATAAATCTCCTTAGCCAGAGCTTGATTCATTTCTTATTTCTTGGAGCCACAAAGTAGTTTGGTGCTTTATTACTATCATGTACTTATGTTATGTTTTACTGCTTTATTTATGATTGCGCGTGGAGCGCTAGTACTGTTTAGGAACGCGGAACGTTTACGTGGTATCGACAAGACCAATCACATTTCCAGGTTTCTAGTCATTTACAACCATTGTCGCATACCTTGGGTCTGTCTCGGAGCCGACCAACTTTGTTGCGGGTAGTTTATTGGGGCGGCCCCCTGAAATATTTCATGAATATTGTGATTGTTTTGTTGTGAGGCCTTGTTGGGTTTTATTTGCTTCTTCCTGAGGTTGATCGTGTGTGTGTTGCTATTTGTGTACCCTTGCAGGGTAAATCTTTCTGAAAGCTGTCTTCGCGGTTATGATGACTTGGAGCATAGTTTCTCGATCATAGATAACTATAACTAAAGTACCACCTTTAATTTGATTAAAGTATGACTAGTAAATAGTGCAACACTCATGGAATGGTTAATAAAATTGCCAACAGATGGGATGTTCTTCCGCCTTTTCATTGGTAAGCGAGACGGAGGGCGAGCGATGTTTATATTATTACTGTTATAACTGTTGTTATTAATTAACGAGCGTCCGTCCATCTTTGGTTGGGCCGATGTGTAGCGTGTCTCTATAGAACTGATAGATATTATCTTTCGCTACAATTGTGTCACCCTCAGGTTGTTCCCTTTAGATGCATTAAGACTTTCCAAGTACCCCTAGGGTCTCACACGATAAATATTTGGTTCAGATGGGCAGGTATACTCTCAAGAAGGTTACTGGGTCGAGGAGACTGATGATGGTGGCAACGATCATCAGGTGTAGAGATTTCGGGATGGAGATCCATGAGATCTGGGTGCAGGATGTGCTTACTTTCAGGGCATCTTATGCGAATTTGCTTCTTGTCCGTACTCGGATCTTGTTTTCTGCTTCCGCTTGATACTCTGATGTGTGATGTATGAGGATGTATCCTAAACTATTATATCTATCTAGGATATTTGGATCTTGCCGTATGGCGTTGCAATATTTATATTTCTTTTAGATGGTGTGGCTCTAATGACTATTATATGTCGCTGGCATACATACTCATTTGTGTATGTTTTTTATCGCTTTACCTGTCGACTATGCCGCTCTCTCTTGTCCCGATGTTCTTGAAAGTGGGTAGGGTGGTTGGCCGGTACCGTTCCCCACTCCGCTTCTACGGGCACGTGGGTGGCCTTAGGCCTCCATGGTAGAATCCCTTATCCACTTTTGGGTTCATCCAGGCTTGAACTTAGAGCATAGGGTCCGAGGTGTTACAAGTGGTATCAGAGCCATTCCTCCATTTAGGGTCTCAGCCAAGATGGTCGTTGTCAGTCTAGAAAATATTTTAGTAGCTATGTATACTAGGAAAAAACTAAACGTGAGAGTAGGACTACTTCCATTTTTCTTCTTACCCACCCACCCACCCTTTTCTGGTAAGGAAGTGTAACGTATGTGTATCCTCATCTAAAAATTCAAACTAGGATTCATGTGTTTGGGGTTTTCATAGTACCGTAGAATGTGTGTTAATCCTTTGTTGATCTGTTGCATCCAACCTTGCTTCGCAATCTGCCTTCGGTTATCAACTGTTGGTACATTCCATACCGATAGGCTTTTGTGTAAACCGACGTGATCTATCCGACTCTTTGTTAACCAACGCAATCTTGTTAAGGGTGTTATTCCTTTATGCATGCTTTCACAGAATGTGGAGTTGCTAATCCCTATTCGTTGAGTTGTTTTTCGCATCTATTGGTATTTTAATGCCGAAAAATATGGAATTATTTCTTTGATACATCTGTGTTTCCACACTCCTTTTCAGTCGTGTGTACACTATTCACCTTCTTTTGTCAACATATCCATGCTAACTCGATCTTTTGCTACCGGCGCTTCAATCTAGAGTTTTCGCTTCATCTTCAATTCTTTTGGGCTAAATGCATAACTTGCGTCGATCTGATACTTGCGATTGTAATTTGGTTCTCGGTATAGCTATATGACACTTATCATGAGTGGAATATGTTCAATGCTATCAATCCAATTCTCTAAATGATGGTGGTTATCTCTTGCGATTTTGAGTTATACCGTGATCACATCTTCATCATATTCAAGTATCGTTGGCAATCCAGAGGTTTCTTAAGGCACTATGATGGATTATCATCCGATTATCATGCTTCATATCTTTTTGAACCCCATATCCGCAAAAGGTTCTCTTTGATATAGGAGAATCACATCCTATCATCTCTAATAGCTTTGCTTAAATGTATGAGTTATCATCGCTTCTTTATCCAAGATCTCTCTATCTTTTCAACTGGTGATCTGATCATGTGAACAAGTCACCATCTCTTTTTCTCATCCGAAGGGCCAGATAATCTATTCTTCCAATGCATCTCTTCTAGCACTAATCCTTGCTCTTAATGTCTGATGACCCACAAGTATAGGGGGGTGTATCGCAGTATTTTAGATAAGTAAGAGTGTCGAACCCAACGAGGAGCAGAAGGTGCTGGCTAGTGGTATGGATCAGGAATTCTCTGCAAATACTTAGCAAACGGATTTTTAGGAGTTTTCGATAAAGCAAGTAAACAAAGTACGAGTAAATAAAAGACAGTAGGAATAAATGTAGCAAGTGGCCCAATCCTTTATGCAGCAAAGGACAAGCCAGTTGTATTTCTATAGATGACCAAATGTTCTCGAGGACACATGGGAAGACTGTCAAGTGCTTTCGCTTCATATAGTCGATTAATGTTCTCTAGCTTGCTAAGTGTTGTGTGGGTGAACCTGTGCTAATGTACCGCCCCATCCAAGACTAAATACATACTTGTGATTATACCCCTTGCAAACATCCGTAAGTACAAGAAAGTAATTAAGGTAGAAACCTAACCACAACTTTAAACTCTAAGACCCTTACGTCCCTTGTGCAATGGTTTCCTAACGGGGGTTCAGGTTTCTGTCACTTCGGCAACCCCTACGATTAGTAGCCAAATACACAATGCATTCCCCTAGGCCCATATAGGTGAAGTGTCATGTAGTCGACGTTCACATGACACCACTAGAAGAAGTACACCACAACTTAAATAACAATCTATTGAATCTTTCTCAACGCAACTCCACTACTAACAATAAGACTTCTCCCATGTCCTCAAGAACAAAACGAGCTACTCGCAAGACATCATATGGATCATGATCAGAGATGGAATAATGATGTATAACAATCTGAACATAAACAATAATTCAATGGTTCACTCAATAGCATCAACTACAAGGAGTAATCAACACCAGGAAAGTTTCCCCTATGAACTATAGCAAGATTCAACCAATTGTTACAGCAATATGGAGATGGTGATGAGGGTGATGATGGTGATGATGGTGGTGTTGATGATGATCCCGATGAAGTCCAGCTTGATGGTGGTGTTGATGGCGACGATGTCCCCTCTTCGGGAAGGAATTCCCCCGGCAGAAATCTGTCTGCCAGAGAGATCTTTCTCTCTTGGTGTTTTCCACCCCGCAGAGGCGGCGGAATCTTTCTGTGGTCGCTCCCCGAGTCTTAGGGTTTCAGGAGATTGATATACGCTAGAGAGGAGAGGTTGGAGTGGGCCAGGGCAGCCACACCACTCCCTGGCGCGGCCTAGGCCTGCTCGCGCCATGGGGTGGTGTGGGCCCCCTGTGGCCCACCTCCACTTCATCTTCTGGCCTCCTTAGTCTTCTGGAAAAATATGATTTTCTGTATATTTTCCCGGATTTTCTGATCTTCACGAATTTTGTCTCCAAACAGCACCTTTTCCATCAGAATCCTGACTGCAGCGGTCCATGCTCCAAAAGTCATCAACCATGCAAAAACAGATGAAATAACATAAGTATCACCTCTCAATACGAAATATATCAATGAATAATAGTGAATTAAGACATAGAATAGTGATGCAAAATGGACGTATCAACTCCCCCCAAGCTTAGACTTCGCTTGTCCCCAAGCAAACCTGACCTCAATAAACATGACCTTAGGTTTATGGAGTGGAGAGTCGATAAAAGAATACGGACAAGGAGCATCACATTCATCAAATACATAGATCATAATAGAAGACAACTCACTATTATACAAATCAACTTGCAATGAGTAAAGGAAACACAATAAAGATACATAGAGTAAATCATCATTGGTAATGGCAAACTTAGCTCTTGGTCGAAGGATAGTTGATAATTTGCTGGAGTTCACAAATAGCTGGTTTTCAAAGAAAGCTTTCAAAGTAGTAAACTTCAAGATAAGAGCAAATGTGCAAAACAAGGAACATAAGAAACATGATTGAATAAATCACCATATGAATGAATGAAACACATCAACTCAAAATACTTGCTGAGATAGAAGGGAATAGGTTTACTGACCCAACTACAAAGTAAAAGAAAGGCCCTTCGCAGAAGGAAGCAGGGATCGCAAGTCTCATAAAGAGCTCGCAAAAATTATGATACTTACTAGCTTTCAGCTCTCATTGCCCCTATCATAGGCATCTTTAGGTGATTAAGGTTAAAGTGACACAACTAAGAGGATATGCTTGACAAGTTATAAGTTGAAATCTCAAGCCCCTTACTTATGAGTACCGATGCTCATGCTACTCAACTTCAGTCACGAGCAAGCTCTTGTCATTGTAAATACATGTGTATCATTGAGAACCGCCACGGGGTACCCCTTGCACATGACACAGGAGCTATCCCATAATCAAAATGACAAGGCAAGCAGACAGTGAGCATCTCAGCGATCTTTTTATTTGCTATTTGCATAGGTTTTTATTGAGGATGCTTCATAGAATGCTCACTATAGTTATGCTGCAAGTTTCCACCATGATTAGGCATGGCTTAGGCTAGCGGCCCAGGTGTTTTTCTAACACACATATAAACTCCATGATCTTACAAGTTCCACTTTTATTTCACACCGCTGAGATCCATAAGCAAAAGAACATGATATCAACTAAGTACAAGTACCAATGAAGTGCTGAAAGCGGTCCCCATGAATGGTTCTGCTAACTTCAACTCATAAAGCGCAAGCATATATGCAACAAAGAAGGACCCAATGGTTCAAGTTTATTAAATGCAAGAAAGTAAAGTGTGCCTTCAAGTTCGTGAGAGCTTTAATCACTAATTTTCGCATAACAGGTTTAATTTGGGAGGTAGAAAAAACATGAATTTACTTGGAATAGCAATAATGCTACTAGGTAGGTATGGTGGACACAAATGGCAAAGGTTTTGGTTTAAAGGAGGTGGATGCACGAGAAGAATACCCTCTCAGTACAGGTTTTTGGCTAGCAAGGCTGGGTAGCAAGTACAAGAGTTGAAGGAAACAAACAAACATACAAGTGATAAAAACAAACATGCAATCTTCCTTGGAAGCACAAAAGATCTTAACTAGAGAATACTAGACTTATGAGCAAATCAAGAAAGAAAGATGATGCAATTATTTTTCTTTAGAGTACTTCTATCTTTTTCTTTTCAACTCTCATAAAGGTGTTGCTACTGACCGAGCCAGGTTTGCCAAAACCAACTAAATTAACTCAATGATCTCAAAGTGCTACCAATACTAACAACAAGATCAATCATATAACCACGAATTGAAAACTAACATAAGCTATGCAAAAGGGTGAATGATAGAACTTCTCATTAATATTCCATAACGGAAACTCACACCAAGGGATACATATCTAACGAGAGAGGGGACACTTCCATAATACAAACCATACTACATAATAACTCCTCTATTCATGATATGACTCTACTAATAAGGTAAAAAGATAGAAGATAGTGATATGATACCGTAGCACTCCCCCAAGCTTAGAACAAACCAAGGGGATGCCAAACCTGATGACGAATTACTCCTTAGGTGGTGGTGGTATACTCTCATCTTCGTCCATCTTCCATGGTAAAGGCTTCCCATCAACGAAGGACATCGTGGTTTCCAATGTCCTGAAACTTGCAGCAGCACTTATGCGTTTAAATCTAGCCTCATACTCACAATTTTGATTTTGAACGTCACAGAACTGTGCTTGCAGTTTGTTGGTTGTTTGGCGGAGTGAAAAGACTTCATCTTTGAGTTCAGCAGTCTCCTTTTGGTGCTCGGCGATGACTTCGTAACAAATCTTATGGATGATGTCCACTTCGCGCTCCGCCATCTTCCTGTACCTAAAGACTTCATGCTCCAGTGCTTCCATCCTGCCCTCCAGACTTCCTTCACCTTTAGGGCCTTGAACCTCTTTAATCTGGACCTCCCCACCTTCGAGCAATAACTCCTTGGGATGAATATTCAATTCTCTCATGTATGGGTTGATGATATCTTCTAAGGAATCTCCCTTGGATGATCCAGAGGAAGACATTATGGCTCCAAATCTGGGATTTTTACCTGGCAGAAACAGATCGAAACAAAAGCACGACGAAAACGCGATATACAAACCTCGAAAGATCCGTGGGGTTATATATTTACGAAGTTTCATATCAAAAGGAAGGTACTGGGAGAAAACGAGTCGGAGGCGGAGTCCTGGGTGGACTCACCACCTAGTGGCGTGGCCAGGGGTGGGCCCGCGCCATGGGGTGGTGTGGGCCACCCTGGCTCCGGTTCCGTCCCTTTTTCGCTTCATAGCTTTCCTTATTGACTGAAAACTGTAAACATATAGTTGGAATGTATTTTCGCGAAACTTTTCTTACCAGAACTGTTACCTAGTTGGAAACATACTCTGCAGGTCTCTGAATTTGGTCCTCAATGAATTTCTTCGGAGTTATAACTTGAATCATCAATATCTTCATCTTCATACACTTATTTCTTGAGTCATAAAACCCTTCTCTTCCTTATTACACCATTATCTCCACTTCCTGGAAATTTCTTTCACACAAAACTTCACACAGTTCTCATTAGCAACATTAGTATAAGTGAAGTGATAAAACCTTTTGAGTCCAACTTCAACTGAAAACCATCAAAACAAAAGCTACTGAAGTAACTCCTTCTGAAAACCCAAAAAGAATTCAAAAAGGTGATCGAATAAAGAAGCAAATGCAAGAGTGGCTAAATCTGTCAAAACAGACCATCAGGTAAAGATAATTTTTTTCGAAAATCTTCTGTTGCTCAATTCAAAAAGTGCAAAACTAACGAAAGTTAAATAACAACCTAGGGCAGAAGCACAACAAATTACAGCTCGATCCGACATACAGAGATCTCTCGCAAATTTTTACGGTGAAGCACAAAAAATCTGTTTCGGGACAGCAACTTCCCCAAATATTACTTCTCTCTCATTAGAGGTTGATCTTGACACAAAAACCAAACAAAATGGATAAGGAGCGGTTATTACCGAAGTAATAACTTCCAAGACTCAAAAAAAAACACAAACAAACTGAAAGCAAAAACAAAATGGGTTGTCTCCCATAAAGCTCTTTCTTTATAGCCATTAAGATGGGCATGATAATTTTGAAGAAGCTCTCATAGGGATATGAATTGAAGCGAAAGAGAGCATTAAGAAGCAAAAACACACGCATTTAATTCTAACCCGCTTCCTATGCAAGGGAATTTTGTAAACAAACAAGTTATTGAAACCAGAGGCAACTTGCATAAGAAGGCAAAAGAAGCGCAATATAAAGACTTTCAGCATATAACAGGGAAACTTGATATTATTGAGATGCATAAGAACACTTTTCCCTCTCTCATAGTAACTTTCAGTATCATGTATAAACTTAACAATATAGCTATCACAAGGACTATCATAGCAATGATCACTTATTCTAACAGAAAACACAGGGATACTAGCTCTCATAACACTACTTTGTGAAACAATATTAGAGGTATCCTTACAAAGGATAGGGTATCCCTCTTTTTCATACTTAGTGACAAAGTCTTGCACATTTGCTATCATAGGTTCATCAACCATTTGTTTATCAGGTTCAACAGCTTTATTCATACTTTCATCTACCATACTAGCCATCATAGAATGTTCCTTTACCTTAACTGGAAAAGGCATTTTCTCAATATAAGGTTTAGGTAAAACATGATTAGCAGTATACACTTCAGTATTTCTTGCAGGAACACTATTAGCAACATCTTTATAAGGTTCATGATACTTATTCCACTTCTTTTTAGGCACTTCAATATAGGAAGCAAAAGCCTTAAAATAAGAAGCAATAGCTTGAGAGTCTAGACCATAAGCATTTTTAATATTTTGAAAGTCATCAGTTCCCATAAAAGATTCAATGGATTCATAATCATAATTTATACCTGACTTTCTACCTTTGTCATTCTCCCAAGCTTCAGCATTGTCTTGAATACGGTCTAGAAGGTCCCATTTAACTTCTTCTTCCATGCGAGTGAATGATCCAGCACAAGAAGCATCCAATAAATCTTTATCATGTAGTGGGAGCCTTGCATAAAAGTTGTTGATAATAATATTGTTGGGGAGCTCATGAATGGGACATTTGAGCATTAGTAACTTCAATCTCCCCCAAGCTTGAGCTGTACTCTCTCCATCAAGAGGCCAAAAGTTGTATATTTGATTCCGATCTTTATGAATCTCACTAGGAGGATAAAACTTTGAATAAAAGAGAGGCACTATTTCCTCCCATTCCAGAGCTTGACCATTCTTCAACAGCTTATACCATTCCTCAGCTCTTCCTTTCAGCGACAATGAGAATAACTTCTTATTAACTTGATCTGTAGTAATACCTGCACACTTGAACAACCCGCATAATTCGTGTATAAAGAGTAAATGATCACCGGGATGGACAGTTCCATCCCCAACATAGTAGTTATCCATAACACGATCAATAATTCTTGTAGGTATTTTGAAAACATCTTTCTTAGCAGGTGGTGGCTTATCTACTACCTTAGCAGTGGTAGTAGCATTACCAAATAAGAAACTCAGTGAATTATCCATAACGAAAATAAAGCAACTAGCAGAAGTAAACAATACTCACAGTAGAAGTTTCCTTTACCAGTTCCACTCTCCAATAGCGCTTCACTCCCCGGCAACGGCGTCAGAAAATAGTCTTGATGACCCACAAGTATAGGGGGTGTATCGCAGTATTTTCGATAAGTAAGAGTGTCGAACCCAACGAGGAGCAGAAGGTGCTCGCTAGTGGTATGGATCAGGAATTCTCTGCAAATACTTAGCAAAAGGATTTTTAGGAGTTTTCGATAAAGCAAGTAAACAAAGTACGAGTAAATAAAAGACAGTAGGAATAAATGCAGCAAGTGGCCCAATCCTTTGTAGGGGTTCGTAGCATGGAAAACAAAAATTTTCTATCGCATACAAACAAACAAGCCAAGATCTATCTACTAGATTGCAGCAACGAGTCGATAGTGGAACTCACCCTCGAAGATTCCAAAGCGGTTAACGAGAGCAGATTCTCGTGGGTGATGTAGTCGTACTCTTCCCGATCTCAAGATCGCGTAGACGATCCTTCCAGCGCCGCGTTCCCGCAGCGCTTCCGCAGTCGGTCACACGTTCGGTACTCGACGAAGACCTTCCTCTCCCTTGTTCCAGCAGGCAGCGGAGGTTGTAGCACTCTCCTCGCGATTCCGGCAGCACAACGGCGTGGTACCGGAGGTAGAGGGGAGATCCCGCAGGGCTTCGCCTTAAGCCGGTGCGAGTATGGTGGAGCTTATGAGAGAGGCTATTAGTGGTCTAGTAATTAGACACACCAATTAGAGGGCTCTAAACCAATTAGAAGGCTCTAAACCGAAACAGCTCTAAACCGGGGTCTAGGTCTAGTTTCTAGTTTAGAGGATAGGAACTTGTGTGTCTTGTGTTGTGTTGGGAGGGGAGCCCTGCCCCTCCCTTTATAGGTGGGAGGGCTGGCGCGCTAGGGGAGGGAGGGAGTCCCTCCCCAACTCGGCCTAGGGCTGGCCGCCGGCTTGGGGAGGAGGACTCCTCCCCCAATTCGGTTTCCTCCTCTCCTCCCACTTCCCAAAAACTGCCGTTTGACTTTCAAACTAGCCGTTTGACTTTTTCAATTTAGGATTCAATTTAATCCTTTATTTGGGACAGCAAGAACACTTAGTACATGATGCAATCATTCCAACATGCAATGACACATTCATGTACCCCTTCCCCTCCGGAGTGCCGGACATTCCGGGAACTTCTAGAATGTTCCCGATGAAAACACCGGAACCATTCCCCAACTCCGAAATGGGACTTTCCTTATATGAATCTTATTCTCCGGACCATTCCGGATCACCTCGTGATATCCCGGATCCCATCCGAGACTCCGAACAACATTCGGTCTCTTTCTCATAATACCATAACTACTCAAACAACGTCGAATCCTTAAGTGTGTCTCCCTACGGTTCGTGAATTATGCGGACATGATCGAGACACTTCTCCGAACAATAACCAATAGAGGAATCTGGAAATTCATATGGCTCCCACATATTTCTACGATTACTTTGCGATCGAATGAACCACTTACATACGATACCAATTTCCCTTTGTCTCACGATATGTTACTTATCCGAGGTTATGATCGTCGGTATCTCTGCATACCTAGTTCAACCTCGTTACTGATAAGTACTCTTTTCTCGTTCCCGTGATATGTGATCCCTTGTGACCAAGTCACATGCTTGCAAGCTAATTGGATGACATTTCACCGAGAGGGCCCAGAGAATATCTATCCGTCATGTGGATGGACAAATCCCACTCTTGATCCATGTGTTTCAACCAATACTTTCTGAACACCCAATGCCACTTTTATAGCCACCCTGTTACGGTGTGGTGTTTGATGACATCAAAGCATCCATCTAGTAAAGGCAATATGCATGATCTCATGGTCGAAGGAATTAGGTTACTATGTATCAGAAAGCATATAGCAATTGAACTATTGAAATGACTTGATCTTTATGCTACGCTTATCTATAGGAGTATGTCCATCACATCATTCTCCTAATGATATGATCCTGTTGTTAATAACATCTCTATGTTCATGATCAGGAAACCATGATCATATATTAACCAACAAGCTAGTTTAACAAGAGGCTTTACTAGGGACTCTTATTTTAGTTTACAAATCACACAAGTATTAATGTTTCCGGTTAATACAATTATAGCATGGTATGTAAACATTTATCATAAGTGTGAAGATATGATAATAACCACTTTATTATTGCCTCTTGGGCATATCTCCAACAGTCTCCCACTTGCACTAGAGTCAATAATCTAGTTTCGAACCTTTGTGTATATAACACCTATGGCTTTCCAGTGTTGTATGTACACGATTGCTAGTGGTCAACTGATCTCCGGATCTGACACTTCCAGGTCCGTGTGTAATTGCATGTCTTTGCGTCTCTATGCATCACTCATTCTCTAATGAGATGGCTTTGTATAAATTTGGTATTTCGGTGTGACCTTTAGCTTCTTTAGGGTTAAAACATGTTGATAATATTGTCGCACAATATATCTTCATAGTATTATCCCACTGAGAACTACACCTAGTTTGATAACAAACTTCTTGACACAAATGCCCTCTTTTGCTGCTATAATAGCAGTCATATACTTAGCCTTTTGTTGTAGTATCTGTCACAATGTCTTAACTTTGGAAATCATCCAAATCCATTATGGAACTCACTTTCCATTATATTGTGCCACCCTTAGTTTAGATTGAGATAAACTTAATTTGTACTTTGTGACAAAACTAGTATCAATGTAGTACTTTTACAATGAACTAACCATCTATTTGTCACTTCTACAAATATTATACTCTTAGTTCTTTCAGAAGATCATAAGAATATCCTTACTATTGTCCAATGATCATCTTATGAATCATTCTGGTATATGCTCTCAACATTTAGAGCATAGGACATATCTGGATTTGTACATATCACAGTATGATTGATATAAATACTCTTTGTGATTTCATACATCAAGTATCAATCTATACTTGATTATTTGTTTCACTTTACCAAATGTCAATACACTTGAATATATCATCAACATTGAACTCATTCAATCCTTTCTGTGCGACAAGAACCTTCTCTTGTAGTTTCTATATTGAACTCATTCAATATCTTATCTATGTACTTCTGGCACAACCATATTAGCGTCTATTGATGCCAAATATTTGGGTTTTGCCTAAGTCTTTCATCGGGATGAAATTCTTAATATGTGTTAATAAAAGATACATTATTTCCAATCAACAATATGTCTTCCACATAATGTATTAGAAACATGTCTTAGCGCTCCCACTTAATTTCTTGCAAACGCAAGCATCTTCATTGTCTCTGATGAAATTAAACTCTCTTAACAGTTTCATCATAGTGAAGATTCCAACTCCGCTATGCTTACTTCAACCATTGAAATTTGCATATGCTTTTTAGCATCCTTTGAATTAACAAAACCCTATGGACCGTGTTATGCACATGTCCTAGGTAACGATTCTATTAGAAGAACTTGTTTTGTTTATTCAACTACCATATAACAAATTATATGTAGTGGTCGCTACATTAATCCGTCTAGACTAAATATCACTATGAAAGATCAAATCTTGTCATAGTCAACCTTTGAACATTGTTGTAAACTCTTTCCCAACATGTCGACTATTTCATAGATGTAAAACATCCATGTCTATTTCTTTATAGATCCAGACACAACTGTAAGGTCTTACACCTTTCTCGAGGGTCCTTCAAGTTCAAAACTTGATTTCTTGTGTATGGAACTATCACGGATTTTATGGCTTCAAGCCATTTTACGGAGTCAGGGCCCATCATCGCTTCTTTGCATGTAGTCGGTTCATTATTCTCAAATAATGATTCAACCCTCAAATCTTGGTATTTGATTGTTCATCCGACCTACTTGTTTCAATAGGAACTTGGATCTCCGTGACCACAACCTTTGAGGTACGTGAACCATGAGCATTGTTGCTGCCTCCGAAACACTTTTCGGCGCTGCGCAACTCTGCACATATAGCTAAGGTTCTTTTAACCTTATCAAAGTTTCTATTGTCCTCCCACTTAACTTTTCACGAAAAATTCCTTCTCAAAGAAACTTGACGTTTTAAGTGACAAACACTTTTGTCTCCGATGTTATGGAGGAGTATTTAACAGTTATTCGAAATAACATACAAAGACAGGTTCATCCGACTTTGGTTGCAAACATCTTTCTTATGCATAGTATACCAATGTTTAAGAAATGACAACTTGGGTTTTATCCCAAACCATAACCTTATATGGTGTCATTTCAACGGATTATGATGGAGCTCTTTTCAGTGGAAAAACGGTAATCTCTAAAGCTTTTAATCTTTAAAATGCAATGGCAGTTTTATGAATTCGATCTTACCATGTCAAACAAGGTTTAATTACATATCTCGAACGCTCCATACTCTTATGGTGTTTCGGGAAATGCAAATCCACGGAACGATTCTTTAAATCTTAGGTATTATGCTAAACTTGTAACTCAAATATCTTCCTTTATGATCTTTATCATAAACTGTTTATATTCTTGTTACAATGATTTTGCACTTCATCTTGAAAGTCTTTGAACTTTTCAAATGTTTCATACTTCATCCTTATTAAGTAAATATTCATATATTCACTCAAATTTTTTGAGAAAGCATATGAAGTTGAAATCCATCGCTCTTGACTACACATAACGGACTTTGTACAACAATATGTACAAGTTCCAATAAGCTAGTCATTCGTTCCCTTTTGGCCTATGAACGAAGTTTTAATTATCTCTAGGAAAGTTTCACAAGCGTCATATGATCAAAAATCAGAAGACTCCAAAATTCCATCAACATGGAGTTTCTTCATGTTTTCTTTCCAATATAATTCAAACAGCGATGTCACTTCCTAAGTGATCTTTCAATCAATTTGTCTTTTGACATTTTAGCACTAGTTTTATGGATGTGATTTCTCTAACGAGATTTGCGAATCATCCATCTTTTATGGATTACGGCAATTATTTGAACAACCCTTTTGTTCTCATAATACCTGATAAAACAAATCTTGAAAGCAAGCTTTGATGTTTTAACGAGCAACATAATAACCCTTTATTTGTTCTCGATGAACATCATCACATATTCTTTTGCTAGTTACTTAGGCCATTGTAGTTCATGAATTCTGTTGTTTCGTATGACGATTCATACCAACAAATTCAGTATCAAATACTTAAGAACCACATTTTAATAAGCAAAGAATATAGCCACAACATGTACATCATCTATATACTTAAACTGAACAATTCTAGTTTTTTCTTTTCTGCCATATATTTATGAGATTCCCTTTCAGTATTTCCTTTTCAGTTTGAAAAGAATCTATTAACATCAATAGTGGAGTCATACATATGACATATAGTCCAAAGCGTGTATAATTAAATACCAATGTCTTTGGACTTGCACCTTGAAGTAGATCACCATCATCAAATGTTTGGTGTTCTTTCAAATTCCTTTCATTAGTAATCTCTTGGTGTAGTAAACATTTTACCTACATCAAATATTCACCCTTATCATGGAATCGTCCATGATCAAGCTACTTTTAGCTTATAACGATGAATTATGAGTATAATGTTGCTATCCAAAACCTTTTGGAGGATTAGGACAACAAGTGTCTCCAACCTTTTTGCAAATTCTCATCAAATATGAGAACATGACTTTTGCCATATTATACTCTATCATGTTGCAACCAAAACTTCGTTTCAGATATCACAATATCTTCCACACATCATGGTTTCTGAAACAACTCTTTCAGATCCTAGATAACCTTGATATTAAGGGAATCCTTTGAATATCAAGAATCATGGATACAAACATGATACTTATATACTAACACTTGGAATTGTTACTCTTGATTTAATACTAATTATTAAACTTCATGGAGTAACCGGAACTTACTGAAAGTTTGCAATAGGACTTTTAAACTTTAGATTAACACTTAAAACAATACGATACCAGTTCGTAAAGTAACTAACCAGAATTCTATAGTTCTATTATCTCAATTATAACTAAGCGCAAGGTGGTAAACGGATGCCAATGACTACAACAACTATGCAAATTCACTTTGATTTAGTTTATGATAAATTGAGTTCTAATTAATAATTAAATTAATCTAGGTGAACTCCCACTCAAAACAATATCCCTCACATTGTTTTAGTGATCACACGAACCAAATCCACCACATCAAAACCGATCATCACGAGAGTTGATATAGTTTCAATGGCGAACAATCGACATGTTCATCATATCTACTATATGATTCATGCTTTACCTTTCGGCGATCCGTGTTCCTGAGGCCATGTCTGTACATGCTAGGCTCGTCAAGACAAACCTTAGCTTCCGCATAAGCAAATCTGGCTTGCTTACGTTGTAGTCACCCGCGGAATCAAAGACACCCGATCATCACGTGGTGTTTCGAAGCAGCAAGCTTTGGCAACGGTGCATACTAAGGGTGAACACTTTAGAACTTGAAATTTATGTGTATGAGGGATCATCTTATAATGCTACCGTTGTCTACTAAGCAATACAAGATGCATAAAGGATTAACATCACATGCAATTCATAATATGTGATATGATATGGCCTTTCTTCTTTGTGCTTCCGATCTCCATCTTCAAGCACGAACATGATCTCCATCATCACCGGCATAGCATCAAGGTCAATGACGCTTCTTCATGGTTGTCGTCCACCAGCTTCAACTATTACAACTATTTTGAATAGACACGCAGGTCTTAACAGAAATTAAAGACAACCATATGGCTCCTGCCGGTTGCCAACTTACAATAAGGAACATTGCATACATCAAATATAATCACAATCATGGCCATATCACATCACTGCACACCCCTGCAAAACAAAGTTAGACGCCTCTACTTTCTTTGCATATTTTACGTGGTTTGGGGCTTTCAATAAGTGTCGTTCTAACTTACGAACAAGAACCACAACATTGATACTAGCATTGTTGATCACCCGTTGTAAATTGGATCTTTACTATGCTAGGAGAAACAGGCACCCGCAAAGCCACTTATGCAATACAAGTTGCATGTTAAGCGTGGAGCAAGTCTCATGAACGATGTCATGTAAGGTTAGCCCGGGCCGCTTCATCCCAACATACCGCAAGATGCAAAGTACACAAAAAGCAATCGACAATAAAAGCATCAACGCCCACAATGACCATTGTGTTCTACTCGTGCAACAGATCTACATATAGACACGGCTCTGATACCACTGTAGGGGTTCGTAGCATGGAAAACAAAAATTTTCTATCGCATACAAACAAACAAGCCAAGATCTATCTACTAGATTGCAGCAACGAGTCGATAGTGGAACTCACCCTCGAAGATTCCAAAGCGGTTAACGAGAGCAGATTCTCGTGGGTGATGTAGTCGTACTCTTCCCGATCTCAAGATCGCGTAGACGATCCTTCCAGCGCCGCGTTCCCGCAGCGCTTCCGCAGTCGGTCACACGTTCGGTACTCGACGAAGACCTTCCTCTCCCTTGTTCCAGCAGGCAGCGGAGGTTGTAGCACTCTCCTCGCGATTCCGGCAGCACAACGGCGTGGTACCGGAGGTAGAGGGGAGATCCCGCAGGGCTTCGCCTTAAGCCGGTGCGAGTATGGTGGAGCTTATGAGAGAGGCTATTAGTGGTCTAGTAATTAGACACACCAATTAGAGGGCTCTAAACCAATTAGAAGGCTCTAAACCGAAACAGCTCTAAACCGGGGTCTAGGTCTAGTTTCTAGTTTAGAGGATAGGAACTTGTGTGTCTTGTGTTGTGTTGGGAGGGGAGCCCTGCCCCTCCCTTTATAGGTGGGAGGGCTGGCGCGCTAGGGGAGGGAGGGAGTCCCTCCCCAACTCGGCCTAGGGCTGGCCGCCGGCTTGGGGAGGAGGACTCCTCCCCCAATTCGGTTTCCTCCTCTCCTCCCACTTCCCAAAAACTGCCGTTTGACTTTCAAACTAGCCGTTTGACTTTTTCAATTTAGGATTCAATTTAATCCTTTATTTGGGACAGCAAGAACACTTAGTACATGATGCAATCATTCCAACATGCAATGACACATTCATGTACCCCTTCCCCTCCGGAGTGCCGGACATTCCGGGAACTTCTAGAATGTTCCCGATGAAAACACCGGAACCATTCCCCAACTCCGAAATGGGACTTTCCTTATATGAATCTTATTCTCCGGACCATTCCGGATCACCTCGTGATATCCCGGATCCCATCCGAGACTCCGAACAACATTCGGTCTCTTTCTCATAATACCATAACTACTCAAACAACGTCGAATCCTTAAGTGTGTCTCCCTACGGTTCGTGAATTATGCGGACATGATCGAGACACTTCTCCGAACAATAACCAATAGAGGAATCTGGAAATTCATATGGCTCCCACATATTTCTACGATTACTTTGCGATCGAATGAACCACTTACATACGATACCAATTTCCCTTTGTCTCACGATATGTTACTTATCCGAGGTTATGATCGTCGGTATCTCTGCATACCTAGTTCAACCTCGTTACTGATAAGTACTCTTTTCTCGTTCCCGTGATATGTGATCCCTTGTGACCAAGTCACATGCTTGCAAGCTAATTGGATGACATTTCACCGAGAGGGCCCAGAGAATATCTATCCGTCATGTGGATGGACAAATCCCACTCTTGATCCATGTGTTTCAACCAATACTTTCTGAACACCCAATGCCACTTTTATAGCCACCCTGTTACGGTGTGGTGTTTGATGACATCAAAGCATCCATCTAGTAAAGGCAATATGCATGATCTCATGGTCGAAGGAATTAGGTTACTATGTATCAGAAAGCATATAGCAATTGAACTATTGAAATGACTTGATCTTTATGCTACGCTTATCTATAGGAGTATGTCCATCACATCATTCTCCTAATGATATGATCCTGTTGTTAATAACATCTCTATGTTCATGATCAGGAAACCATGATCATATATTAACCAACAAGCTAGTTTAACAAGAGGCTTTACTAGGGACTCTTATTTTAGTTTACAAATCACACAAGTATTAATGTTTCCGGTTAATACAATTATAGCATGGTATGTAAACATTTATCATAAGTGTGAAGATATGATAATAACCACTTTATTATTGCCTCTTGGGCATATCTCCAACATCCTTTATGCAGCAAAGGACAAGCCGGTTGTATTTCTATAGATGACCAAACGTTCTCGAGGACACATGGGAAGACTGTCAAGTGCTTTCGCTTCATATAGTCGATTAATCTTCTCTAGCTTGCTAAGTGTTGTGTGGGTGAACCTGTGCTAATGTACCGCCCCATCCAAGACTAAATACATACTTGTGATTATACCCCTTGCAAACATCCGTAAGTATAAGAAAGTAATTAAGGTAGAAACCTAACCACAGCTTTAAACTCTAAGACCCTTACGTCCCTTGTGCAATGGTTTCCTAACGGGGGTTCAGGTTTCTGTCACTCCGGCAACCCCTACGATTAGTAGCCAAATGCACAATGCATTCCCCTAGGCCCATATAGGTGAATTGTCATGTAGTCGACGTTCACATGACACCACTAGAAGAAGTACACCACAACTTAAATAAACAATCTATTGAATCTTTCTCAACGCAACTCCACTACTAACAACAAGACTTCTCCCATGTCCTCAAGAACAAAACAAACTACTCACAAGACATCATATGGATCATGATCAGAGATGGAATAATGATGTATAACAATCTGAACATAAACAATAATTCAATGGTTCACTCAATAGCATCAACTACAAGGAGTAATCAACACCGGGAAAGTTTCCCCTATGAACTATAGCAAGATTCAACCAATTGTTACAACAATATGGAGATGGTGATGATGGTGCTGATGGTGATGATGGTGGTGTTGATGATGATGATGATCCCGATGAAGTCCAGCTTGATGGTGGTGTTGATGGCGACGATCTCCCCTCTCCGGGAAGGAATTCCCCCGGCAGAAATCTGTCTGCCGGAGAGATCTTTCTCTCTCGGTGTTTTCCGCCCCGCAGAGGTGGCGGAATCTTTCTGTGGTCGCTCCCTGAGTCTTAGGGTTTCGAGAGATTGATATACGCTAGAGGGGAGAGGTTGGAGTGGGCCAGGGCGGCCACACCACTCCCTGGCGCGGCCTAGGCCTGCCTGCGCCATGGGGTGGTGTGGGCCCCCTGTGGCCCACCTCCACTTCATCTTCTGGCCTCCTTAGTCTTCTGGAAAAATAGGATTTTCCGTATATTTTCCCGGATTTTCTGATCTTCGCGAATTTTGCCTCCAAACAGCACCTTTTCCATCAGAATCCTGACTACAGCGGTCCATGCTTCAAAAGTCACCAACCATGCAAAAATAGATGAAATAACATAAGTATCACCTCTCAATACGAAATATATCAATGAATAATAGTGAATTAAGACATAGAATAGTGATGCAAAATGGATGTATCAATGTCCATCTTTCAAATAGCGTTGAGCTCAGAAAGTGTTTCGAGCATTTGTTTGTTTTCCCTCTTCCTGGACTTGGTATTCTTGGAATATCTTGTTAAATTCATGGTGGCATATCTGGACGAGATTCTCGCCTATTCTATATCAATGGAAGAACATGAAGAACATATTCTTTCTTCCTCTCAGGCTTCGAGAACACCACATTTGTGCAAAGCTCAAAGTGCAACTTCCAATTTTTTTGAATTCACCTATCTCGGCCACGTCCTTCTGCTAAAGGCATCACAACAATTATGGAATCATCAATTCAATTGCTAATTCCATCCTCCACCTTCAACCAAATCCGGAGCTTTTCCTTGTTTGGCAAGTTATCATTGTCGTTCTGCTGAAGATTTCCTCAAGACTGCTAAATCTCTCTCAGATCTTATCAAGAAGGACAAGAAATTCTATTGGTCTTTTTGGAAACTCTCTCGCTTTATCTTCTATCCTCAATCCGACGAATGCCATGAAGACTATTCAGATCTTTTGCAATTCCTCTTTCAAGACATTGGTGCTCTTCTTATTTTATCTGTTGGACCTATCATCTGTTTCAGTGATCTTCCTTCATACCTTTTTCAGTGAGTTGGGAACTTCCAACACGACGACAACATCATCATCCCCATCTACTTGGGATCCGACGAATCGTTTGCATCAAATCTTTGTTCTTATAGAGCTTCGTGAGTTTTCTCCTTGTCAAGATGTTCAGTCTAATTTCTGAGAGTTGGGTTGCATAGTTTTCCTATTCATGTACGGAGTAATGCTTTGGATGCGGGATGGAGCAGATACGATACCACTACTCTTATCATCCGCTCTTGTACATTGAATTGGTAAATCAATGCAATTTTGCTCATCCCACGGAAGTTAGAAGTGGCCTTTATCCCTTGATACTTTTACTTCCATCCTTGTTTATCCGGATGGTTCTCTCGAAGAACATAATCAACAATATCTTGTTGGTGGTCTCGTCTATTTCAAGACAGAACAAATCTTCAATGATCTGGTGGAAACAAATGCAAAATCTTTCCTGTCCTCTTCTTCCTATCGGTGTTTGACATTGTCAAACAAGATGGATGCATGATATCCCTGACTTCAATTGTCTAATTCCTTTCTCTTGGTAAAGCCAATTATGGTTGATGCCAACAATCGCAATAAACCATTGCAATTACCTTATGGTTAAGGAAAGTAATGGGCATCTCTACATCAACTCTAGATATTCAACATTCAACTCCTTCCTCGAGATTCCACCATAATCTAGCATCACCTCTTTCTTCTGAAGATATATTTGTGTACCTCAATTGCGTGATCCTTTGGTTCTTACCAGCGCAACAAGAAGCTAATCCGAGAAGTCCTCAATTTTAAACTTCTTCCGTTGTTATCAAGAACTCTGTTGTTTGAAGACAATATGGTTTTCTCCAAACTTCATTTCTTAAATCCGAGGGAAGAAACTATGCTATTTTTATAGTGGTTGATACTTCTCCAAAGTCGCTCTTTTCTTCCGGTGGAAGAAAGAATCATCCTCACTTGCAGCTTTCGATCTTTAATCCTAACGATGTGTCTTTTATTTCTTCTTGATACACCGTCTTTCATAATTCTTTCAAGAAGGGTTTCTATTCTTTTATCTTGTTCCTCGAGAGCACCGGAGCTATGTTCATCCTATCTTTTTCATCTCAGAATAATTCTCCAGGTTCTTCAAGTCCTTTGTTTCTAAAATAGCAAAACGGAAGACTCGCCACAAGTCTAGCAAGTTTTGCAAGGTGTAATGGTCTTCTTCCGTTGTTCATCAACTTGGGAACGCGAGGATCATCTTCGTTCTGAACACCCGCCTCTCTTTGTGTCTTTTTCTTTTTCCTAGGAATCTCGAGGCGAGATTCTTGTTTAGTGGGAGAGAGCTGTAGCATCCCATATGTCTAACATCTGTAATGCTACATGGTTTAATAATAAAATGCTACTTCCAACATGTTATCATTGCATCATCATTATATCATGCTCATGTCATCATGCCACCTTGCATTTGAGCATCATATAAAACCCCTCTATTTGGTTCTTATCCCATATGCATTTATATTCTTATCAATTGTATTTGCCTCTTGATATATTGTATTTGCTTCTTGATAAATTGCTGAATGCCCAAGTTAAGTTGGGGGCATATCTTTCCTTGACTCCACCACCTTTTCTTTGTCACGACCTTATAATCCCACCATCCAAACTATATGTTGGCATTTGCATCTCTTTTAGCTTTTGTCTAGCTCATGTATATAAAGATGGATCCACTCCTAAATCTACATGCTCCCATATATGTTTCTATTTTTTCAAAATATCAACAATGTGGAGCCCATGGCCACCTTTGCATGCCATGTGTGTAGAATTCTCTCTTGCAAGCTCCTATATGATTTTATTCAAATTATGTCCATGCATGATGCCATTTGACTACAAGTGAATCTACTGGAAAAATACACACTACCATGATCATTGGCTTCATGTGAATGCATATTTCCAATAATACCATATCACTAGCAAGCCACATTTCTTGGTAGGGCAATAATCCAAATATTTTTGATGCACTCAATCCGCGTACCACCCAAGCGTCAGCGAGACAACACAATGACAGATGGGTAAAAATTGGATTTTACAAACCTTGGTCGTCTAGCACAGGACAAAACCGACGTACCAGATCCCCCCAGATGGCTCATCCAATGGCCGAGAGAGGCTATCATTATGAGGAGCCCATGGGGTTGCATCGTTTATACTTTTAGATGTCGATGCTGGCTGGAATTGTCTCTCCAAGAGACCAGGTATTGGTGTGATTGTCTATGATCACCTAGGCCAGCCTATTCTAACCGAATGGAAGTTTGTTCCTTACTGTGCTAGTGCAGAAGAAGCTGAGATCCTGGCCTGTTTGGAGGGGCTTAAGCATCTTACAAATCTCCGACGATGGTCGATGACCTTAGAATCCGACACCTGGAAGGCGGTTCAATCGTGGATGAGCACAGAGCAAGAAATATCCGGGGGCTGGGTGTTGGTATTCGAAGCTTAAGAGCTTCTAAAATTAAAATTATGGGAGAACCCTCGTCAGTATTTACACGTATATGGTTTGGTACCTATGTCTTCTTTATACGGCTTCCTTCGGAAAAGTGTAAGATTATGTCATGAAAAAAGAAAGAGTTTGAAGATCTCGATGATTTGATAGTTCCTTTTAGACTTTATTTTGTATTTGCTGCCAGCTCATATATATTTACCATGTACTATTTGCTACGATAAATATATATGGTATTGACTGAAAAAAAATGAACTTCCTCTAACCGCTAAATGGGCTGGCCCAGGTGTATTGAAGGGTCTATTCCTCTATTCCCCGTAATGGCTGGGAAATGGGAATAAGTTCAAGAACGGGATGCACAACATTTAAAAGGAAAATACTCCTTCTGTCTTAAATTACTCCGTGTTTTAGGTTTAGTCAAAGTCAAACTTCATAAACTCTGTTGAAGATATTTAGTCAAGTTTTAATATGTTTGACTTTGACCAAACCTAAAACGCAGAGTAATTTGGGACGGAGAGAGACATTAGAGAAAAAAAAACACTACAGTATAAGGTTTGGGCCTGATTTTCGTCTCCAGGGTTGTCTCGGCCATGTCAATAGATTTCAGCGTAAATCTTTTTCTTGGTTGGGCTGGTTGGGAAAGGATAGCATCGGTAGTTGAGAAAAGATCGACAGAAAGTTTTGCAATTAGTGGAAAAATGTCCGAGAAGAATAAAAAATTATGGCTTCGCCCGGGTTTGAACCGGAGACCTTCAGTGTGTTAGACTGACGTGATAACCAACTACACCACGAAACCTTGCTGTTATTACTGTTGAACTTATTATTTTTATAATACTGACATTACGGCAACATAAGAGAATATATTAATCACACACTGGTTCTTTCACAATTCCACCCAAGTACCCAACCATAGTTGCGGCACACGACGACCTAATAATAACCATGATAATAAACATACACAGAGCTACCACAACAATAACAAAGAGCAAACTGTCCCAAATCGGGCAGCAGACAGTGAGGCATCCGTTTGTCACGTCGGTGGATCGATCGATCGATCACAGCTGGGTCTTGAACATGGTGACGTGGCCGAGGCGCTGGACGATGTCGGCCACGGACCCCACCGCTGCGAGCAGCGACACGAGGAGCGCGCCGACGTTGAGCGCCTGCAGCGCCAGCCACTTGCGGCTGCCGCGCGGCACCTTGGCCTGCGTGATGTACATGGTGACCGGGAAGTACACGGTGAGCGGCCAGAACGCGGCGGCGCCGAGCAGCCCCAGGATGGCGTTGAAGAAGGGCAGCATCAGCGAGACAATCGTGGTGGTGGCCACGAACGCCGTGCGCAGCACCAGCTTGCACATGGTGAACCGCATCGCGCGTCCTCCGGGCAGCCGCAGCGCGTACTCCCGGTGGAAGAAGGCCGACTCCGGGTACCGGCTGCGCAGCCACTTCTCGTAGCACGCGAACACGGGCTGCGCGTACACCTGGTAGGCGCCGACGAGGTGGATGACGACGGCGATGTTGGCGAGGTCGATGAGCCAGAAGGGCTCGTCGAAGCCGGTGAGGATGTTCCCCGGCGCGTCGTTGCCGAAGGCCGCGTAGCCGATGCACCCGAGCGACACGTAGAAGGCCGTGGTCACGCCGATGCCGTACAGGCTCGCCCTCTTCATCGTCACGTTCTCCGACGGCGGAGACTTCACGGTGTCCTGCAAAAATCCATCACAATCGTCAGCACGATCACAGGTGCACGTATGATCATCTAGTCCGAAACTCCGAAATGCAATGTACAGTAAGACACTGAATTAGTTAGTGGTACCTGGATTTCAATGAGGAGCATGGAGTACGTGTAGGCGAAGGCGATGTTGCCGAGGGCCTGCAGGAAGTTCCACGTCCGTGTCGGGGCCGAGACGCCACCGGGGCCGCCGATCTTGCTGCCGAGGATAGTGCCGTAGGCCCTGTGGTTGGTCGCGAACTTGGCGGCGCTGAGGAAGAGCGCGACAAAGGAGTAGGTGAAGGACATGACGGCCGCTACGATCGAGATGAAGGTGACCTTCTCCAGGCTCGGGAGCTGGGAGAGCACCACCTCCACGAGACCGAACAGCACGAGGTACGTCGTCCCTTCCTGGCTGCAGTCCGCCCCATGACCCTTGTAATGGCGGCAGTTGCTGCGCACCACGGACCTGCAACGCCATGGCAAGGAACAGCCTTTCAGTCTCACGGTGGCAAATGCTGAACAAATGTTCAGAAAGCTTGCAGGAGCTTAATTACATGATGCCCGTGGCTGCTGTGATGGTGTAACCCACTATCGCGCCCCATAGGATCGCGTACTGTGCAATGCCGCACAGAGCCACGTCTCTAGGCCCTGTACACCATACAAAAATTCAGAAAAACTCTCGTCAGAAACAGAAACGATTCATTCATGCTGCCAGCACGTCCATTGTCAGGATTTTAGCTGATTAGCGTTACGTACCGAGGCAGGAGCGGACGGCGTCCATGTAGGTGTAGTTGCGCTTGCCGTGGACGGGGTCCGGCGAGCGGTAGCAGTCGGACAGGAGGACGGCGGTGAAGTAGGTGATGTAGGCGCAGCCGACGAGGGCGATGGGGCCGAGGATCCAGCCCATCTGGGCCACGCTCCACGGAAGCGCCAGCACGCCGGACCCGATGATGGCCGTGATGGCGTGCGTCGTCGCCGTCCATACCGTGCCTGCCAAAGTTTTCAGGTCCGTTGCAAATTCAGTGTACAGTCTGACGCGCAGCATGCATAGCTGTTGCATTACAGTCATGCATAGCTGTTGCAGATGATGTGTGGCAGTTGCAGTCTCTAAGCATTTTTTTTAAGGTATAGGAAAAGTAAGTTGGTGAATTCTCAGTTAAGTCCCAATTACAGTGGTGCTGACATAGTAGATTGCAACTTGCTAGTCAACCTCCAGGTCCAGCCCACTGGGTTAGACCAAAATCATCATTTTCTCGGAAGGATCTGCAACCACCATTAGTGATGAATAAACTGAGGAAAGCGAAGCCCATCTACTTCTGCCCATGCGCTGGACAACATTACGTAAAGCGTATCAACTGACCGAGCTACAAACTACTACTAGCAGCTTCGACAACTTGTCACTATAAGCACCGGACTTTATTCGTCAGGTGCTAAAGCAGCACAAACTTGCTGCCTTTGAGCGAAGCACCCAAGCAAAGTACTAGTAGCAACTATAGTATTTAACACCCAAAGAGAGATCTCTTTGTGTTATTCGTGATATACTAGCCCAATAACTGAACTGTATGGCAGCACAAGGGAAGATCCTTTTCGAACAACGTAAGCATCCACCTGAAGAAAAAACCTTTTCAGGAAGAAACCTGCGTCCGGGCTTGCCTGTATATGTGGATTATGATGTGGTATCCATTTCCACCAAGCATGAAACAGTTAAACATGTGCTTGCTTTCTGATAAAAGTAGTACTAGTAGAACGTATGGTTTGTGACGTGCACACATAGATTCTGTACTTAACAAGTCAATCAGTGTAACGAGTACTCAATTAATGGTGCACTCCACACTCTTCACCACTGCGTATGACTAGACTCACAACAGCACCCAGAATAGAGATTCAGTTATTATACGATGAAAGCTATAGCAGTATCAGCAGGATTCCTGGTGGAAGTGGAGAGAGCACAAATAAACAGGTTGCAGGTTACAACTACCCATCCACAGGCACAGGCCACAGAAAAGGCATTTTTTGCCCACGCCAAAATAATAATAATTAGATTAGGCTATTAACGATTCTATGATGAACAGCGTTCTCCACTCTTCCCGGGATTCTGATACTAAAACAGTCCCTGACAGTGACTGCAGCAGCAACAGCATTTGGTGAAAACGATCTCACACAACACTGGACTGTATTTAGAGTTGTAAGCCATATATGGTAGTAGTAGTGCCTGCCTAGTCACCGGAATCAGCAACAAATGCTCTAGACAGTAGGCATTCGGACCTAATTCCTGCATCAATACTCTGCCACCTACCCGGTTCCCATCATCCGGGGTGTCGTAAATTGTGTGGTGCAGAAGGTTCACAAAAATGGGTATCATATTTTCAGGAGATGCTCTCTTTTTCACTCATATATGGTATGCTAGGTGTCTGCATTTCTCCCCGGTTTTCATGGATGTCTATCTGGACAAGCGATGTCTGAAGAAACAGGGATTGTTGAAAGAGTGTAGCGTCTAAATTGGTTAGGCACGAATGCTTGCATGCAAACACAAGACATGTAAAAGCGACAGCTTTGGGTTTTAAGGTGGCTACGTAGCAGCTGACCATAAGCAAATTCTGCTCTATTCCGCTGCACCATTTTCCTCTGTCAAAGAAGAGTTTCTAAGCCCTAACAGGTAACGATGAAGTGAATGAACTGATATCCTTTCCCCTAACGTATGCTAATTTCCGTTTCAGAAAAAAAAAAAAGCATGCCAGCTTTCTAACACAAAGTTTCAGGATAGGCGTTGAATTTTTTCTCAATGATACTACCCAGCTACTGGCTTGCGGTGGGACAGCCAATCTTCTTCTGAACTGCGCACATTCCAAAGCTAGACGGGAAGTTTGCCAATTCCAATAGTACTACTGTACCTAGAAATTTCAGAGACGAATACCTAAAACCTCTGGGACGAAACATGAACTGTTCTACCGCTGGCTACCTTCTAGTAGCTCCCTACTGTTTCTTGCGCATGGACCTGAATACGTGCATCTGATCTGATACATGGACCGAGGAGCAGTCCGGCGATGTCTCGCCGGCACAAGGACAGGCGGGATTGGCAGTATTGCATCAACGAAACGAATCAACGAACTGCGACTGCGAAAAACAGACTCTGGAAGGGGAGAGAGTGGGTCGTGTGTCTGTTATACCTGTTCTCAGGCGGCCGTCGTCGTCGACCGCCGGTGCCACCTCCGCCACCTTCTCCACGTCCATCTCTCTCCCTCTCCCCCTCCTGTCTCTCTCGCTTGAGTCCTCAGATGAGAATTCTGAGATCGGCTGTCCGAGGTGGAGTCTGCTGCAGATGCCTGCACGCGGCGGCTATATATAGAGCCGGCGAGCCGTTGAACCTGACCCACCTTTCACTGTACATTCATTCTTTAATTGCGGCAATGGCTCAATTACTCCCCTCTCACGGAATCCCACGAATACCATCTTCAGCGGCCCCTCGCAGAAAAGGAATATATTTCCGCAACGAGGCGAACACCAGGCTGTTGCTGCTAGTGCTAGCCTTCCCGTTCGGAGAAAACGAACAAATGGGAGCGAATTCAGGGCGAATTCCTGTCCCGGTACATTTGGCTAGGCGACAGTGTTGTGTATCTGGTCACGATCGACATATATCTCATGTATCTTACCCCGGTCCCAATTTATAGTATTGCGCATAAATTTTAGTCAAAGTAAAAAAATAAAGTTTGACCAAATATATACTCTCTCATATCCAAATTTATGACCTCAGATTTATCTAGATTCGGGTGTATTTAGCACTAAAACTCCACTAGATTCATCCGAATCTAGAGAAATCTGAGGACATTAATTTGCATCGGAAGGAGTATAAAAAGTATTTCCTCCGTTCTAAAAAATATATAGCAAATTTGTTTAAATTTGAATAAATCTAGTGCGTCTTTTAGTGTGTAGATACATCTAAATTTTTACAAATCTAAGACATCCTTTTTTAGGACCAAGATAGTAACAAAATCTACTGTATCAAAC
Organism: Avena sativa; assembly: GCA_916181665.1. Lineage (NCBI taxonomy): Eukaryota > Viridiplantae > Streptophyta > Magnoliopsida > Poales > Poaceae > Avena > Avena sativa. The sequence continues at coordinate 632,170,188 of OV702288.1, forward strand.
TTATATTAGGAGGACCACGATGAAATAATTTTTTATGTCACATGCGTTAGATATTGCGAACACTAATACTATGTTTATCTTCATAAATGGTCAAACACTATAAAGTCTGACTTTGACTAAAAATTACTCCATATGCAACGTATTTTTAGGAACGGAGGGAGTGCTACTTTGACCATGGATGTAGAGGTAAAAAATGAGGGCTATGAGAAAGGAGAGTTTTTTGCTTTATGACCACATTTCACTCGCTGGTACCAGGATTTAGAATATGCAGAGATGTTTGATTATAGCAAACCGGGCATAAATTTCTTGATAATCAACTCCAAGTTAGTGCCATCAATACTCGGGCACCACCCTTTTCTACGCGTTAATACTTCCTCAAGCCACCACCGTTGTCTCCTCAAATCAGACTACGCCTCAATCCGTTCTTACGCATTTGCATCGTTGCCATCTCCGGCTCATCAAGTCTGTTGTCTACTCCGCCAGATCAAGCATACCATCTGCTCCCTCTGTTTTAAAATATAAGATGTTTATCTTTCGTGTGTCTAAACGTTTTTTATGTGTAGATTCATTCTAAATCTACACACCAAAAACGTTTAGATACTTTCACTTCACAAAAGTCAAAACATCTTATATTTTATAACGGAGGGAGTAATATCTTGCCTCCGTCACTTTCCCTAAACCTAAAGAGAGTACTGTGCCAACTATTGAAGTGTAATCGCACAAAAAGTACTCTCATGATCCACATTAATTGCTTTAGATCTGTAAGATATAGATGCATATAGCGTATTTTAGTGTTAGATACATCCATATGTAAACGAACATAAGTGAAGTAGTTGAATTGCAAATACGCTAGAAAATAAAATACCATTGTATTAATAAAACCTAAAGTGCTACACATGACAAATAAAGCGCAATTGCACTAAAACTAAAGTACAAATGTAGAAAATAATAGTGCAATTGCACAAAAAGGCAACTGCAACAACAAGTTAAAAATGGATTCAGAACAACTGTTCGAAACTTCATACAAGTGACCGTAGTTTCATTGAAGTGACCGAAACATAACAAAAACTGACTGAAAACTAACAACAGAAGGCCACGTATAAAAATGTACCCAAAACTTCAAAAAGTGGTTTTTAATAAACTTCAAATAATTCCAGGCGTATACTATTATTTTCTATTCCCAAAACTAAAACCACCATTGTGATTTTTATTTCATCCGTATGGAGAAACCGGGCATCCCAACTTTATCTCATTCTTGTTCAAACTTTCGGCAAAAAAGTACCTTCTCTGTTCATTAATATAAGATCTGTTAAATATTTGTACCATATAATACACTAAAACACGTTTAGATACATGTGTTTTAGAAAATATTATAATATCTTACATCAGTGAACGGAGGAAGCACTATAAGTTCGTTCGAGAAGGTGTGAAAGAAACTAAAATCTTGAATTTTTTTGGCACATTAGGACATCTTCACCGGGCCGATCCATTCGACCACTAGACATCCGAGTCAGTCCGTGTGGACGCCCGGACGGTGAAAACCCGCTCCAGTGGTCCCACCCAAGCAACTACATGTGTCTGGGATGACTCACTTCTGGCCCAAATATGTGCCGGGAATGCGACGCCGTGGACGCTTCACGAACATCGTGTATGCCCTTCCTCATGTCCTCGTGTCCTTGCACGGGTTCACCTGGCAGTGACCGGGCGCGCCCATGTGTGGGCCCATAGCCTCGCCCATGACCGTCTCCTGTGATAGCTCGTCTTCCGACGGTAGTAAAGGGTTCCGCCGCCACCGTTTCCTGCCGGTCCTGTCGCCGTTTCGTGCCTGTTCTGACCAATTTCCCGCCATTCCCGCTTGGCGCGAGCTTTCCCGCGGAGTGGCTGCTCCGCTATAAAAGGGGCGAGCCCCGTGGAGTAGCAGCGCAACACTGTTCCTCCGAAAACAGCCATGTCTGACCGCCCTCTTCCTCCCGGCACCCATCGCAACCCACCCGCTCGCCTCCCCCTCTTTCTCCCGCCCCCACGCAACCCACCTGATGGTCGCACCACCGACGACAAGGATGATAGTGACAACAACTTCTCTGATGACAGCGAGAACAACAACGGTGTAGCGCGGCCCCATAGGCCATTACCGCCGTATAGAGGTGGGGTTAACCGGATCATTGGTGAGCGATTTAGTTTCGCTGTCCTCGACCGCGTCTTGCATCCGCATCACATCCGGTGGCAAAAACTACAGGTCACGCATGTCGACTGGTTGCGCGCCTCGTGTGCCAATCCCGGCGCCCGGCCCTGCGTGCTCGCCTCGACCGAGCTCGGGAGGAGTTGGACGTGGAGAAGGCGGTCTTTCGCTCTCTTGAAGATGAATAGGGCCTCTATGCCATATCCAATCCCTCTTAACGAGATCTCCAAGCACCGCCGCGGTGCCCACCCGCCCCATGACTCCGCCGCACCAAGCGCCACCACCACCGGCGTACTATCTGTTGGGGCCATGGTCGCGCCGACCGCTGCAGCGGCCAGAAGTCCTAGCCGTAGCTAGGGTTTTATTTTTATTGTCTTTTTGTACATGTAAAGTAAGACTATTTGTGCATTACATATCTATGTTTCAATTTTTTTAATGTTTCTGATTCGGAAAAAATGGGTCGCGCCCGATGGGGGCACCCCCAAACCCAAACGGAACGGAAGCCAAAATGACATGTTCCGTAAATGTGGACTGACCCAAACAGATCGATTCGAACAAATCCCATATCCGAAATGGATAGGTCCGGTGGAGATGCCCTTATACATATCCAATGATGAAAGCTATTCTTGGCTCATTACATGGATGGCACGTAGCTAGCCAGGAAAAACGGCAGAACCCACATGAAGCGGCTGTCTGATGCATCATGGTGAGATCGTGGATCCCTCGACGCCATCAAAAGGGTTTCCGGTCCAGACAGCACGTTCTTTCTGCTGATTGTACATTGGATGATGTATGTATTCATGCCATGGCCATGACAGATATCCCATGGAATTCTCTGGGACCAACAGTTTGTACGTACGCACCGTGTTACAGGGTATCCGCCGGTGTGAGTATGACGAATATGGTTGTTCTCATGGGTGCAGCTGCTATGGATAAGTTTTGGCTCGTTCCACGGCACGCGATCGAGCGAACAGCAAAGCTTGGCACCATGAGCCACGAGGCACGAGGTAGCCATAGCCATGAGCCACCTCATACATTTGTCTAGTCGCGGTGCAGCTCAGCATATATAGGCTCACGTCGTCGCATCTCTAACGGTTAGGCCGTAGTGCGGCGCGGAGGCGGAGGTGCTCAAGGCCTTCACGCAATTGAGTTGACGCGGGCTTCGAATTGGTCCAAGAAAAGTCACCGAGTCATGTAACAAGTCAAGCGAAAAAAATTTGAAAGCAAAAGGCACCGGCTCTCTTGTTTCACATTCGTCCGCCCCTCCGGCTCCTATCTTCTCTCCCTCCGATATTGTCACCGGCCAATAACTTTGTAGAGAGTTGCAAAATGACTAAAGGTCTTATCGGGAAGTATTGGATTTACCACTAGCATTTATAGAATATGATTAGGAGATAGAATGTCTAATATGTATTCCCTCCGTTTGGGATTATTAGGCCGGAGAACTAGTTTGTTAGGACCAAGGTAAACGAGTATTAGCTGTAGATTTGCATGGCAGTTGTTACTATCGGTTTCAATTCCCTTAACTAAAAGCCTAGATTCCCTCGTTCCCTTTTATCATCCAATGAGGTTCCCACCTAAACAACATGCACCGGTCATCGTCCGTTGAGCGACGTGCGAGAAGACAGGAGAGAGAAATAGGGAAGGTCCCAACACGTTCATTTAAGTCTAATAACTGCCTCCAGTCTTATATTGTTGAAAAACCTGGTTTTGGTCTCCGGACTAATAATCTCGTACAAAGGGAGTATTGCATATGCACTGGCGGAGTCTCATATAAAGGTCTGCCCAGAAATCCGGTCATCACACCACTCATAACCATCGCTAGTGCTCCGACCATGTTGCAATTGCTTATAGTCACAGATGATCCTATTTATGCATTCACATGAGTACATTAGCAATTAAGGGTTACCTCATAGTAATGGATATCCACTCTTGGATCTCTATGCTCTCTCGTTGTTACGTCCGCCAACATGCACTACATACCAACAATAAATTCCTTCATGCCCTGAAGGGAAAATAGTATGCAGTCGATGTTCACATACTATCATGAAGAAAGTTACTACATACTTATAAAAGCAAACACAACCATTATATTTCATTATATTCATAATAACGTATGGTTTCTCCATCTCCCTAAGAACAACAAGAACTATTTACACATAGAGATACAAGATATCATCATAGTAATAATATGAAAGGCAGGTGAATGATTAAATGAGTACACATGCAAATCCACACTAGGTTTTGGAGTTACAACGAGATGACGGGAGTAGATTATTTATGAAGACGTTGTTTTTGATAGTGATGGAGATTGTTGTTGTGCCTTGAAGATCCAAGCCTTCTCCTCCTCTTGAGTGGTGGCGATTGAAAGAGTATGAGTTTGACGGAATACGTTGGATATATTATTGAGTCTCATGGACGAGTATATATATATATAGGCGTACATGATCAACTTGGAGTACAAGACAAGTTAGGCTAGAATCCTAACTATCCTAAACTACCACAATAACCGTGTACGTATCATACTCTAACATCCCCCGCAGTCGTAGCGATAGCGTCGTGAACAACCGGAACGTCACGGACAGTCAGACTAGATATAAACTGAAGTAGCATCCAGTAGGCTGACATCCCCCCGCAGTCGTAGCGGAAACGTCTTGGACGGTGTCGTGTCGCGGTAGCTTGAACAGTAGAGGAAGCTGGTGATGCTCAAGCGAGGTGGTAGCCCTTGTGCCGATGTCGAGGGAGCCGAGAGCGTGAGGCGGTGCCCAGGTCGAGGTAGCCGTGCGATGGGTCGCCGTGGTCGATGCCGTGGTCGGGGATGCCCGTGTCGAGGTAGCCGCACGTGAAGCCACATGCGCATAGTGCGCGAGGAGGATGACGGAGACGCATCGAGGCAGTCGTTGAGGGTGTCGATGCAGTCCGAGCCGTCGAGGACGAGGTGCGGCCATAGTTTTGCCAGAACTATGCGCACGTCAGGGACGAACGCACACTCCAGTTTTGTCAGAACCGAGTATGCAAAGAAGAACTCGTCGGTGACACGGTCGAGGCAGTCGTAGAGGGGTTAATGCCGATGAAGACGAGGCGCTGATTCGAGATTGCTAGACTCAGGAACACGTCGAGGACGAAGACACTCCCGGTGTTGCCAGTACCAGGCGTGCGGAGGCAGGGACCATCATGAACTTGTCGCCATGTCAGAAAGACTAGCAGAGGAAGCCTCCAGAGCGGTTGCGACGCGCAGAGTGGCTAAGGGAGATATGCCGGCGCTGTCTGCGGTTGTCGGAGTAGAGTAGCAGGTGGTGTAGTCGGGGATGAGGCGATGACGTTGGCAGCGAAGTTGTAGTGGACGAAGACATAGAAAGCAGCGAAACCAGTGGCGACCTGGGTTAGTCATGCTGGATGCCTAGAGTAGCGATGGGGTAGTCGGCGGGACCTGCGACAGCGAGAGGGCGCCCTATAGGTTACCTTGTGAAGCGCGGCGGCAGTGCTCGAAGTAGGCGAGTAAGACCCGGCGACGTGATGAAGACAATGTGCAGATAGCGGCGATCCGCGCCGTAGGAGATGGCGCGGTGAAGGTCGAGGCCGTCGATGCACGAGGACGGCGAAGTAGACTGCGTGCAGCCATGCTATGACCCGAGGGGGCGGCATAGCTGCTGAAGGAAATATGTCCTGAGAGGCAATAATAAAGTTGTTATTATATATTCCTTATACATGATAGATGTTTATTTTACATGCTAGAAATGTATTGATTCGGAAACATCAATAGTGTGTTTAATAAACAAAAATGGTTCCTAGTCATGCCTCTCTTATAGACTAGCTTGTTGATTAACAGGATGATCAAGGTTTCCTGATCATGAACATTGGATGTTGTTAATAACAAGATCACACCATTGGTGGAATGATGTGATGAACATTCATCCGAAGTATAGCATTACGATCAATTCATTATGTTTATATTGCTATAACATCATATGAAGTAATCTTTATCCTTAGACCATGAGATCATGTTAATTGCTAACACCGGAAGAGTATCTTGATAACATCAAACGTCACACCGTAACAGGGTGACTATAAAGATGGGTTCAGTACTACAAAGGTGTTATGTTGAGGCTCATGGATTAAGAGTGGAATTTGTCAATCCAGATGACGGATAGATATACTATGGGCCCTCTCGGTGATATCACATTAGGATAGCTTGCAAGCAAGTGATGTGATCACTAGAATGTTATATCACGGGAACAAGAAAAGGGTGCATGTCGGTAACGAGATCAAACTAGGTATGGAGATATCGATGATCGAATCTCGGACATGTAATATATCGAGAGACAAAGGGATTTAGTTACAAGCGTTAAAGGTTCTCACGATCACAGGAGTCATCGTTGAATGTGTAGGAGTCAGTACGGATCTCCAGGTCCCGTTGCTGATTATTGATCGGAGAAGGGTCTCGATCATGTCTGCATTATTCATGAACCGTAGGGTGGCACACTTAAGAGTTACCGGACACCATTTTGGAGCACATATGTTTCAGACGAAAGAATTGCAAAGCGCAGGAATTGTTTCAATAGAAACCGGAAATTGTTTCGGGTGAAATTGCAGAAGGTGGTTCTGCATGTGATATTGAAATATTGCAAGGGGCTATATGTAAATGTTTGTTAATTAAAGTAATTAACAAAATTCTGAATAAATTTAATAAAAAGAGTTTTATTAAATGATAGAGCATTAAATTTGGAGAAATTTAATGCATTTAAAGTGGAGACTTTAAAAGGGAATGTGAAGAGGCATTTTAATATGGAGGGGTTACCACCACATGAATGGGGGAGGTGAGGGGTCACCCCCCATGCGCCAGCCATGGAGAGAGGGGGCACCCCCCCTCCTCCTATAAAAGGCCACCCATTCCCTCCTTCATCCTCACACCTCCTTGTGAAGGATCTCTCTCCCCTCTAGAATTATTTCCCCATGGTCTCGGATTAGCGAGATACATGTTCCCGGTGGCATTTCGTCTGGAAGGAGTTGCTGCTTCCGCTGGATCGCTAGAGCGAGGAGGTAGAGGTTGTCCGGTGGCTTGAACGTGTGTACGAGTGAGGATGCGCTGCTGAGTTGCGGCGCTCGGACTTCCTCACGATCTTGAGATCGGCAAGTGTACGACTACATCAACCACGAGTTCCTACTCGTTAACAAAGCTCATTGTCTACGAGGGTAAGTTCTCGTTGGATGTATGTCCACCTGTTGCTTTGTACCTAGTAGATAGATCTTGGTGTGTAGTTCACACCGTAGGAAAAATTTTGTTTTCTATGTTGCGGACCCAACAGTGGTATCAGAGCCTGATCTATGCGTAGGTGCTTAGCACGGGTAGTACACATATGGTTGATATGTGGGCGATGATGATCATGTTATTGCATCTTCTATGTATTTTGGATATTGGTGGCATAGTGGGATGAAGCGGCCCGGACCAACCTTACATGTCATCGTACATGAGACCGGTTCCACGACTGACATGCAACTTGTTTTGCATAAGTGGCTGGCGGGTGTCTGTCTCTCCTACTATAGTCAATATCTGATTTACAACGAGTTGCTAATAACTTAGTTATCCTCGTTGTGGTTCATGTTCGTAGGTAAGAATGGTTCTATCTCCGAAAGCCCTAAGCCACGTAAAACTTGCAATTGATAAATTAGAGGCGTCTAGTTTAGATCGTTGCTGGGCTAGTGTATTGATATGGTATTGTTGTAAGTAGATATATGGTGGATACTCTTACAACACACTCAACGTGTAAGTTCCATAGACCTTGGCCTTACACACAAAGGAATGATAGAGATCATACCACGATGCAAGTAATAGAGATCAAATGCATGGACCATATCATCTCACTTTACACATTAGATGTTAGCATCTTATACTGCTAGTTTGGCGCGTTTGATAGCATTATAAGATGATCCCTCTTTTAGATATCAAGATAAAAATGTGTTCTTCCTTGAGTATGCACCGTTCTATGGATCGTGTTTCGAGACATCACGTGATGATCGGGTGTACTCGAATCTACGCTTTCATAGGAATGGGTATAAGACAGTTTTACATACGCGAATACTAAGGTTCTTACTTGGCGAGCCTAGCATGTACAGACATGGCCTCGGAACACGGACCGAAAGGTTAAGCATGAGTCATATGGTTGATATGATGCCCATATAGATGCTCGCCTTTGAAGCTATATCAACTCACGTGATGATCGGACTTGGTATAGTGGATTTGGTTCATGTAATCACCAAAAGGACACGAGGGATGTCGTTTTTGAGTGGGAGTTCATAGTAATTTGGATTAGTTGAACTCAATCTATCATAAACTTAGTCTAAATAAACTTTACAAATTCTGTTGTAGATGGCACCACCTGCTTTTAATTTCAATGTGTTCATGGAGAAAGAGAAACTTGCTGCGAATGGTAGCAACTTCACCAACTGGGCTATGAATTTGAGGATTCTCCTCACTGCTGCACAAAAGCAATATGTGCTAGATGCGCCGCTAGGCCCCCCACCAGCTCCTGATGCCCCTGACGAGGAAAAGAATGTCTACGTGACTCGTCAGGAGGACCACAACTTAGTTCATTGCGGCATACTGTATGGGCTAGAGCCAGAACTTCGAAAGCGTTTCAAAAATGGCAATGCCTTTGATACCATGGGAGAATAGAAAATGATTTTCGATACCCATGCTGCCGTAGAGAGTTATAATGCTACAGAAAAGTTCTTTAGCTGCATGATGGAGGAAAACAGCTCCATTAGTGAGCACGTACTCAAAATGTCTGGGTACGCCGATAAGCTTGTGTCCTTGGAAATAATGATTCCCATTGACTTAGGCATACATCGTGTTTTCCAATCTCTGCCACCTAGCTACAAGAGCTTCGTGATGAACTAGATTATTGTCTCTAGTGCAAGTGGGAGACTGAAGGAAATATGCCCTGAGAGGCAATAATAAAGTTGTTATTATATATTCCTTATACATGATAGATGTTTATTTTACATGCTAGAAATGTATTGATTCGGAAACATCAATACATGTGTGTTTAATGAACAAAAAGGATTCCTAGTCATGCCTCTCTTATAGACTAGCTTGTTGATTAACGGGATGATCAAGGTTTCCTGATCATGGACATTGGATGTTGTTAATAACAAGGTCATACCATTGGTGGAATGATGTGATGAACATTCATCCGAAGTATAGCATTATGATCAAGTCATTATGTTTATATTGCTATAACATCATACGAAGTAATCTTTATCCTTAGACCATGAGATCATGTTAATTGCTAATACCGGAAGAGTATCTTGATAACATCAAACGTCACACCGTAACAGGGTGACTTTAAAGATGGGTTCAGTACTACGAAGGTGTTATGTTGGGGCTCATAGATCAAGAGTGGAATTTATCAATCCAGATGACGGATAGATATACTCTGGGCCCTCTCGGTGATATCACATTAGGATAGCTTTCAAGCAAGTAATGTGATCACTAGAATGTTATATCACAGGAACGAGAAAAGAGTGCATGTCGGTAACGAGATCAAGCTAGGTATGGAGATACCGATGATCGAATCTCGGACATGTAATATATCAAGAGACAAAGGGATTTAGTTACAAGAGTTAAAGGTTCTCACGATCACAAGAGTCATCGTTGAATGTGTAGGAGTCAGTACGGATCTCCAGGTCCTGCTGCTGATTATTGATCGGAGAAGGGTCTCGATCATGTCTGCATTATTCGCGAACCATAGGGTGGCACACTTAAGAGTTACGGGACACCATTTTGGAGCACATATGTTTCAGACGGAAGAATTGCAAAGCGCAGGAATTGTTTCAATAGAAACCGGAAATTGTTTCGGGTGAAATTGCAGAAGGTGGTTCTGCATGTGATATTGAAATATTGCAAGGGCTATATGTGAATGTTTGTTAATTAAAGTAATTAACAAAATTCTGAATAAATTTAATAAAAAGAGTTTTATTAAATGAGAGAGCATTAAATTTGGAGAAATTTAATGCATTTAAAGTGGAGACTTTAAAAGGGAATGTGAAGAGGCATTTTAATGTGGAGGGGTTACCACCACATGAATGGGGGAGGTGAGGGGTCACCCCCCCATACGCCGGCCATGGAGAGAGGGGGCACCCCCCCTCCTCCTATAAAAGGCCACCCATTCCCTCCTTCATCCTCACACCTCCTTGTGAAGGATCTCTGTCCCCTCTAGAATTATTTCCCCATGGTCTCGGATTAGCGAGATACATGTTCCCGGTGGCATTTCGTCTGGAAGGAGTTGCTGCTTCCGCTGGATCGCTGGAGCGAGGAGGTAGAGGTTGTCCGGTGGCTTGAACGTGTGTGCGAGTGCGGATGCGCTGCTGAGTTGCGGCGCTCGGACTTCCTCACGATCTTGAGATCGGCAAGTGTACGACTACATCAACCACGAGTTCCTACGCGTTAACAAAGATCGTTGTCTACGAGGGTAAGTTCTCGTTGGATGTATGTCCACCCGTTGCTTTGTACCTAGTAGATAGATCTTGGCATGTAGTTCACACCGTAGGAAATTTTTTGTTTTCTATGCTGCGGACCCAACAGCTGCAGGGCGCAAGTCGGTGCAGCGGATGGGAGACCACCAGCGGCGTACACGTCAAGTAAGGCGCGTTGGAAGCCGGTAGCGTGGACCAAAGGCGGCGGCGCTGTTGCCCGACGGGGCGACACAGCGGCAGCCTGTAGCTCGATCGGTGGTAGGCGCGTGCTCAGGGACGTGCTTGGCGTAGACAGACGCGGGATCGGTTGATCAGACCGACGGTGCACCGTATGCACCATGGCGTGGACGACGTGTAGATCGGATTTGATGGCGATGTTGTCGGTGAAGTCCTGGACGATGACGACGAAGAGGATCTGAGGGGGGGCGGTCGCTGTAGCCTTCCGAGGAAGGCGTAGCAGCCGTCCGTGGTGCACGGCAGCCTGCCGTGAGGCCGCGACAGCCTGTCGAGGCAGGCGCAGCAGCGGAGGGGGCAGACGCATGGATGCGATGTAGATCCTCGATGCCGATGGTCGGAGTAGAGGCGCGGCGATGACGATGGTGGTGGGCGAGTCAATCCGATCTAAGATCGGTAAACTAAAAAGAAAGCCGATCAAGAGATCGAAGAAAAAAGACTTACAGGGGAGCCGATCACGGATCGGCAGACGAATCCTACATACGGGTTGCGCAACTCCCGGCGGACATCATGGAGATCGACCTCCCCGGGGGAAGCGCGACGGAAGCTAGGGTTTGAGATCGATTTAGGCTGATACCATGAAAGAGTATGAGTTTGGCGGAATATGTTGGATATATTATTGAGCCTCATGGGCGAGTATATATAGGCGTACAGGGATCAACTTACAGTACAATACAAGTTAGGCTAGAATCCTAACTATCCGAAACTATCACAATAACTGTGTACGTATCATACTCTAACAGCAATGAACTTTTAGTGGTAGAGATGGAGACGGCGTGTCGACAGGGCTTCATCATGGATGATGGTGGTGTATGCCTCTTTGTGGTGGTTGTGTCTCCTTTATATAGGCTCTAGGAGGACCCAACAACCCTCGATACCATATTTTTATCATCTAAGAAAGATGTACGAAAAGACAGGGTCAAAATTGAAGAATAACTGAAGTTATAGTAAATTTCGTCGCGTGGAACGCACGGTACGGCCATCCTGTACGGTCACTCCAGCCGCATGGGTGGTCATTCAAGTGTCTCTCCGGCCGCATGGGTGGTCATTCAAGTGTCTGATACTATTAGATATTGGCCATAATTTTTTCATACGAACTCTGATTGAGGTGTTTTTAGGCTTGTTGGATTCGAATGGACAAGGAATACGACACCATGACATTCAATCTTCATTATGTGCTTGTGGAAAAATATCAAAGATAAGAAAAGTAAGAAAATCCTAATAAAAATAATAGTTGTGCAACACTCACATGAAAATAAATGAGAAGTAATAATGCATAATGTACATAATAACTCCTAGATGAAACATGAGACGAGTGGTTTTATAATCAGAAACTATGCTTAAAACACTATATAAAATCCACTCATCACCATCCTCATGGGTAAAACCCTTCTCGTGCTCGAGCAAAAGATAGTTGATAAAATGCATGCTATCATCTAGCTTAAGATCGGAGATCGATGTGCCACGTATCCTTATTTTTCCTGTAGGCTCAAAACAATATAGAACACACTCATACAAGGAAACACAATATCAATTATGTAATGTCCAAACCACTAGATATTCATCAAAATTTCTATGCCCCTCGTCAAAAGTACATCAATCTTCAAATCAAACTCGTGATCCTCCTATTGCACATATTGTACTTTTAATTTTTTATGGTAAAAGTTGAACACAAATATAAATAAAGATTTTTTATGCTCCCCACTAATGCCATACATTCATGGCTCTCAAGTGAAAACTTTAGTTGTTCAGCTCTCAAAATATCTATCTCTTAGTAACGAGATCATATCAAAATATTGGTGTATGCAAGTTGGTATTGTATAGTCTAGATTGGAGTACCAAGTGTTGTTAGAACACTACATCTAGGATACAATCATAAGTGATATTTGAGGTTCCCTCAAGTTTTGATTGCTCAAAGATCAGAGGAGTGTCCAACTTATCTTAAAAAGTCATCCCTACAAGAAAGTCGGGACTCTTTCCCATCATAGAATTTCTGCTACGGATATTAATCAACTCATGGCTGAAATCTGAGAGTTTTCATCCCCATGTGAAAAACAGTGCAAGACACGCGTTAAGTAATTTCTCACCGTGATTCACAAGGCAAAATTTTGGCATATGTAATTTCAAAAATTAAAACATCAATTTTAATTGCCAACCTCCCCAAGCTTAAGTGAAAGTAAGGGTGACACACTTTAGCATTGAGGTACAGATAACCACCCTTTCCTCAAAATAGGCTTTCGCCCCGCTATATTAACATATCAACCACAATATAACCATAAGAGTTTGAAAAGAAAGAATATGTTGGGGCAGTTGCACACACGCACCCAAAAGAAAGGAAAAAGCAAAAACATAATGAAGACACAGGCGGATCAACTAAACGTAGGTGACCCGCAACTGTTGCGCCCTCCGGAGAAGTTCCACCGCACTCCTAGCAATGACTCAACAAGCACCAAGCATCACCTACAAAAAGGAAAGCCAACCCTTTTGCCCAGACCAGAGAATGGTCCTAGGGTTTTCCTGGCACATAGAGGGAAGTGGTAGGATAGTCACGACACCCTTCAGGAAGGACTTATGCCACCCGAGGGTGGCACCGCGTCAGTGTCAGTCAAGCTGACAAGGATTTCTCCCAAAAAAACTATCCACTACCCCCGGTCGATCCTTTGCATAGGAGCCCTGCGAGGACGAGGCCTCGCCACCACCAAACTTTCCATCACGAGCATGTTCCACTACGATCACAAAGCCATCAACATCATCTCATCTCACCCATGATACAATCGTGGGGTCTGCAAGACAGAGGTGAAAAGTAGGCACAATCGGGGCTAGCAGTACCACAATCGCACGGGAGGGAACTACCTCCACCGCAGGCGGTAGTCGACCGGACACGGCCATATGCACACTAGTCCTATTTAGGTCCAGCCGGGCCTAGTGGGCCCATAAAGTCCTTGCGGGGACACACCAGTTGTAATGTCCCGACGTTTATTAATCTAAATTAAGTCATATTAGAGTAATTGATTGGGCATTAGTGCATCTTAAGCATATAAAATCCGGGGGAATTTCGGCCGTTTGATTTAGAAGGGAAAGTAGATGACATTTTCTCGATGGAATGAATGCTTGCTCGAAACATTGTTTGCTTGGGCACAAAATTGATTGATACTTTGCTTGATCATATGACAATAAGTTTGATTGTTTGGAATATTGCTTGAGGGCTAAAAAATCTGACATGACCTCTCTTGTATTTTAGACAAATTCAACACAATTCAAATAAATAGATAGGATCCATGTAAATATGGATGCAAAAGCATCAGCTCAATCTCAAATAAGCAATATATATACCAATTGATGCCTAAGCATCAGTATAAGACCACAATAACCAAACAACTAAATCTTTGGAAGCCAAGCTTCCAAAACAACCATTCCATCTACAACCATATTCAAATTCACATATGAATGAATAAAATAAACCTACAAAAGAATATTACAAGCCCATAGTCCATATTACAAATCAAATAAATGAATCTTACAAGGATCTTTAAGAACTTGTATACAAATAGACCATAAACCTATGAACAAATAAAAGAAGGTTACAAAACAAGAAAAGGGAAATCCTAATCTATCTAGAAGACATCCAGATCCTCTCATATTCACAATTTATTCTTATCTTCTTTCCTTCTCACCTATAACTCAAACATACAAATAGTTTGTAAGGTTTACGTAGTAGATAATAAAAAAATTAACTACTCGGAATGCCCTGAATACCCAAGGACTATCTAGAAGTAATTCAGTAACGGAGGAAGACAACGGTAACGTACCCTTGAAGACCGAGAGAGCGTTACGCTCATGCATGAGCGTGGATGATGTAGTCGTAACCGTCCGACCTCAAGGTCGCGAAGCTCCTCGCACGTCACCCATTGTCTAGGTCCTTACACAATGGCCCGGTCGCTGCAGGTGTAGCTCCCCCGAGTTATCACACGCATACAGTGCGATGCGACGTCTTCCGAACTCCTTGATGCCTGCTGGGGTTACGGAAGTAGACCTCCTGGCAGAATCCCTGCAGCACAACGGCATGCCACAGATGCGTTAACTTTGCACATATAGTCCTTACTTGGTACCGTGCCACGGCGAAGGCAACTAGAGAGAAAGGGAGGAATATTCTAGCTAAAGAGAATATCTTATTTTGTGTGTTTTTAATTCTCCTATGGGCACCTATTTATATAGCGGAAGAGAGGTGTGCCCTCCCCTTTAAGTGCCCCATGTGGGACTAAACATGAAAGAAAAGGTCAGAAAATTACAGCTGTAGCCGGCTGGGCCTTGGATGGCCAGCCCAACAACCAGCTGTAGCAACCAAGCAGGCTACCAGCCGAGTGGGTTAGCGTGCCGCCCAGAGCCCATCTCACGCTGGCAGGTGGCGAGGCACAACAAGAGGCGGCCGGGTGGGCTGGCGCCCCCGTGGCCCAGTGATACATTGCAAATGTATTTATAATTTTTGATGTTCCATGCTTGGTTTTATCTACTTTCTTGTGTTTTGTCCACACTTTGGAGTACTTTTCATATGATTTCTTGGACTAACCTATTAACAAGAGCCACAGTGCCAGTTGCCTGTTTTCTGCTGTTTTTGGTTCCAGAAAGTCAGAAAATGAATATTCTCGGGATTGGACCAGACAAAAGCCAAAGTCATTATTTTCCTGGAAGATTCACGAAGCCAGAAGGAGAGACGAAGGGGGGCCACAGGGTGGCCAAACCACCCCTAGGCGCGGGTTCCCCCAGGCCGCGCCAGGGCATGGTGTGGGCCCCCTGCCTGGCCACCGACCTCACCCCTTCGCCTATATATTCCTAGGATTCCTTAATAGAAAAGATGTCAAGAAACAAATAGTATTTGGAAGCAATCTGATCATGATCATCACCTATTATTTCTCATACTCTTCTAAATTCTCATCTTATTCGTATCTACTTCGTTCCTTCTTCTCACCTGTAAGCAAACAAGCAATAGTCAGTATGGGAATAAGCAAATTATCATTAGGCAACGATTAGGAACATAAACCAAATCTATCGATTACAAATCTAAAATAATAAGAATAGTAGTAGTAAAACACTAGGCAAAGCACCAATAAAAAGAATCTAAACTAAAATGCACAACAAGAACTCACACTAACAAAGCATTCCAACCCAAACAGATTCTTCAAAGGAGGAATCAAACAATAATGAACTAGTATAATACCCAAAATTTCATCTTGTCCGAGTGGTCAATCTAAATCAATAGAACTACTTAAAACACTAACTAACTAACCCACCAAAGGAAACTCAAACTTTAACTACTAGTGTAATACCCCTAAATTTCATCTTGTCTAAGAACCAAAACTAAACCAATGGTTGTTCATGAAACCTTAGAAGAAACCATTTTATGATAGGAAAATCTAAATTGCCAAGTTCTAGCACGTAGCCTAAATTTCCATCTTATTCAAGTGGACATTCTAAACTTATAGAATTATTCAAGAACACACTACTAACTAATCCACCAAAGGAAATCATCTCGAGCTTTGTTCTTGAGAAACTTAAAATCTACAAAAATTAGAAAGATTGCTAAATCAAAAACTAAACCAATCAAACATTAGAACACCAACTACTAATAAGAATCATCCAAGTAGAATACTATGGGGAGAAACTAAAAATTATATTAAAAAGTAAATCTAGTGCTTATTGGCACTGTCCAAATTGAGTATCATGACAATAACATAAAACAAAATCCTACTGGCAACATCCAAGCTAAGATAGCAAACAAAATTTAATACTTGTCACATTCCAATCTACACTAAAGTTAGAAGGTATGGGATTGACCACCTAATGTGCACATGCCACCTCCACATAGGGCAACCTACAAGGACGGTTGCACGCTTTTCCAAGCAACTTACTCACCTAAATGCATGGATGTGGTGTCAACACCACATGCATCCTTGAGCACTATAAATAGAGAGGTACCCCTGATCCCATAACTCATAACTCACTAGTCTAGCTTAGACCACAAACACAAACACACAATTTGAGAGAGATCTGAGTGAAAGAGAGCAAGCAATAAAGGAGAGGGCAAGAGGGGAGAACAACTGAAGAAAAACCGTAGCTAGAGGAGGAAGAAGGAGCTAGCTACTACATATCATCATAAAGCTAGCTAGGGAATCTACAAAGGTTTCTAGCAAATATTTAGTAATAGAAATGTTAAAGAGAGGATAGAGGGGAATTAATTGTTTAGTAAATTAAAATCTGGCCAATAACTAAATTTTGTCCAGAAACACACCACTAGCACATCTACACACTCCAAATCTATCTAAAATTAATTCCTAGATCATATATTTGATCTAGAAAACCTTCTATACTATCTAATGATCTTGTGATCATCAATATCATCAAGAACATAGCAAGAACACCTTAATTACAACTAATATCAGCAAGATAACCTCAAGAACACTCTAAGAACAGCAAGAACACATTAATAAATAAATTTTAGCAAGCAAATTCACTTTATTACTAATATAAAAATAGCAGGAACATCTGAGAATTGATAAAACCATATGAATAAATAATATATGCTCTAACTCTATTAACCATATAAACCACTAAATAATGGATGCTTGGATGAGTAATCATCCAAACAAGAGCATCACATATATGAATAAACCTTGCATGAACAACCTAGGAATTGTTTACCATATTGCCAAATTAATTAGAACATATGTTCATGCAAGAATTTCTTATAACCTAGTGTTTGAACTAATCTAAACTACTAGGGACTTGCACTCACACACACTTAGAATGACTGTGTACATTAACTAGGGCATTTAAATTGCAACATAAAATAAACTAAATCATCAAAGCAAGTTCATATGTGATGAACCAAACCTAAATAGTTGCTTAGCATATGAATTAGAGCACCCGAGGTCCTATGAAGCATTTTAAAGAATAAACCTTGCCTAACAACAGTACCATAACAAGAACTAAGTTATCCACACTTCAATCATGTTCTTGTCTAGACAATTAGGATACCACAAGTAGCATAGTTGGAAAATTAAATCACCTTAGGTTGCACACACAAATAGTAGGTTATCATAACCCAATAATAGCAATATAATCTTAACCATGTACCAAATTACCACTGCAATGGCACATAGCTCACAATTAGCATCCATGTCCTCCCGTTAGGATATCAATATCTTAATCTACTAGCTGGATAATCCTCCACATACCTAATCCTAAACCTAAACCTAGAACAAGTTCATCGGCTCGAAGGTCGATCATAGCAGAATAATACCTGAGTGTGGTCATCATCAATGTATACACCAAAGTGGGGTGCTGCGCCATCCAAGACTAACATCAATTGAGCTAGGGAGGCCATGGCTATCCCAAGTTGTGACTAGCAGTAGCACCGCCATCACAAGGAGAGATCTAGGGCTCGTAGGAGGCACAAGTTGGAGACAAGGGGCAGTAGTGGTGCAGCGTCTTTGAAGCCACTATAGTGGCCAACCAAGCTAGGGTTAGCAGGGGCATGCGCGAGAGAGAGCGAGAGGGGTTCCGCGTGAGTGGGGATTAGGTAGAGGGGGCGGAGCAGTTGCGTCTTGTGGTGATGGAGAACCTAGCCAGCGCGGGCCAGAGCAGCAGCCGCAGTGGCGCATCACCATGGGGTTGCGGTGGCGTCGGGGTCTAGAAGGGGGTCTTGTGCGTGCGCAGTGAGGATGACTGCATGCGTGGGTGGGGGCGAGCGACAAAGAGGGGGTGCGGGTCGAGTGGGGTGATTGCCTGGTCCAACTGGACCCTTTGGTCTAGGCCACTAGGGCCAATTGGACATGCCTAATAAACTTTAGGCCTTTATTTCTTACCTTCCTTTCTTCTGTTTTGTTTATATTCCCAAAAATTCTAATGAATTAAATTCAAATTTAAAACAAAACCCAAAATCAATTAAAAATAATAACCAACAATAAAATAGACTAATTTACAAGTTATAAAAAATAAAATAAACTATAACAATATTTAATTTTTTTAAGAACTTAACGAAAACAAAAATAACATAATAATTTTTCAAAAACTTTAAAAAATCAATTAAATACCTTTAAAAATCCCTAGAAAATAAAATACCCATTAAAAATAATAAACTTGCAATTTCAAAAGGATAACAATATTTTAAACCTAAAAACCAAAACAAGTAAAATTATAAATGGAGTATTACTTAAAGAAAAACAAGAATTGAATTGATATAACCAATATTATAAAAGAAAATATGAAATAATCACATAACACCTTTATAAAATACAACAATAAATATAAAATGATTATAAAAACATCATCACCTAATATTTAGAATTTTAATGAATTTTCCAATTGAACTTAAAAGAATTAATAAATAAAATCAAGACTTAAACATTTAGTAATAAGAAAATTCCCTAAAAACCCTAAAATACACTTATGAAATGGAATAAAATAAGAAAATTGTTTGAATATAATAAACCCTCATAAAATAATAATAATACACTTAAATACAAAAACAATAATTCAAACAACCCTTGAAATAAATACCTTAAAATAACTAAACCAAATTAAGTTGTTTGACTACCTATACTTAAACCACTTTGACTTTTACTTATAAAATTAGTATAAGTCAAACTTGAATGAGTGACCACAAGTATAATAGAATTGATTGTCTTGATTGCAATATATATCCTTGTTTGGATTGATAATTTGTGAATGCCACTTAAATTTTCACTTATCTATTTCCATAAGTGATCATACCTTACACTTGTATTATCCTTGAGTAAACCATTATGAGCATGATCTAAAGTCAAGTCATCTTGATCCATCACACTTGATCCACTTTACTAAATTGCCATCACTTGATGAATTTACCCTCTTAAAGGATAAGATCGATCCATTTGATACCTAAATCCATACCTTAGATATATACGTGACTCTACACCATAAAAAAACTGCATTTCCTACTTGATATACAATTGTACCACTCTACTTGCATGATTCCTTTGAAACCCTAAAAATTCCTTTAACACCATTATACAGACTCCCATATCACTAAGTGATATCAACCAATACCTATAAATTTAAATGACTCCATCCTTTTATTTCCAAGTGTGTTATTCCAGTAGTTTATACTTATAATACGAGACTCCAATAGACACCATATTATTAGGAGTAACATAATGGGGGAGGGAAACGATTGTTTACTTAACAATCATATCAGATTGACACTTTTTAAACATTAATCATTACCAGACGATGATGCTATTCTTCCATCTGGATCTTTGATGGAGAAGATGTTGATCGCATAACTTGCAATCAGAGGGCAAGTCCATCCTTGCACGAGACCAGGCTTGTAAACCATTTGCAAGTACAGTCTTACATGTACTCTGAATTATTTTACAAAACCCTTTTCAAAAACTCCATCACTTGTATTGAAATTAAAATACCATTTTACGAATGAAATAAAATATGGAATGGTGGATGGTGGAACCATGATTGAAATACATGGAAGGTAAGGCATGTGGTGGAGGTTCCATCGTATTGGGAAAGTTATGATTTAACAATCAATGTAGTCAGTGATTCAAAAGCACCATATAAACCATGCTAACCACATATCCTGAAATTGGACGGGAAAGGCAGCTAGACCTTCTTCCTTTCGTTTGTCCTCGTATGCTTAGTCAGGCTAAGAACCAGAGAGGTGATAAGCGGGTGGGAGCTCGTGACGTGTGCTCCAGGATAATGATTGGGTATATTACAAGGGAGGATAATTGGGCATAGTCTCTTGATTGAAACCCGTTACAAAGGGTAGGCAGCGGGGTCATGGAGAGGCTAGTGATTAGCTAGTTTTTAGACTGGACCTCAGACCATGGAAGTCTGGATGGGGAATTGTGTGCATACAATTTATGGTTGTGTAATAAGGCTAAAACCGTTTATGGGTAAAGTAGCGCACCTCTCGAGAGTGTATAAAATGTATCATGATACTCCATGTTCTGGGAAAGAACTGTGAACACTGCGTGGAAGGAAACTCCATGAAGTTCTGTACAACACATGAAGACTGACAAACATAGAATTTTATAAACTAAAAATTACCTTTTCTAAAAAACACGATTTCAAAAACCTGCACAAGGTATTGGACTTGCACCCCTAGTTACGTAGAAGTGCAAGCACATAAGCGGATGACCGGACCTTTCCAACTTACTCAAAAAGTATTCTATACTGAGGATGTCTAATCCACGGCTACAGATAGTGCATCAAACAATCTTATAGTTAGAACTTGCTAAGTACGCTCGTACTGAATCTATCCTTCTTAAACCCTTCCTCAGGTATTAAAGTCAATTACATGACTGCAAATGGGATACTAGAAGACTTAGGAGGCATCTACATGAAGTCAAAGATAACTCAACCAAGTCAACGGAACCAGTTACTCAAAATAGTGTTTGATGAGATCAAGATAAACATAGACGTGACCAATTCCCGAGGATAGGAACCATACCCTTAGAAGTTGTTGATAGACCAAATGGACAATGTTTAGTTAAGAGGTAGGACTAGAGGTAGATCCAGTGTTAGATTAGACTACAAGCTGCTTCTTTTGGGTCTTGGCTTGAACATGAACTTACCTGTTGAGCTCATTGTGTCATGAAAGTTCTGAAGATCTTCTATAAAGATATGTGATATGAATATATAGTTATACCTTGGACCTGCGATGTTTCTGTTATACTACTCTAGTAGTTGTAATATTCGTGGAACGATGTTCTGTGAGTGTTATGCCGATGATTTTTGTTGGAGATATGCCCTAGAGGCAATAATAAATATAGTTATTATTATATCTTTGTGTTTATGATAGATGTTTACATTCATGCTATAATAGTATTAACAAGGAAACCATTAATACTTGTGTGATTTGTAAACTTAATTTGAAGTCCCTAGTATAGCCTCTATACTTCACTAGCTTGTTGGTTGATTGATGATGTGGTTTCTTTGTCATGAACATTGAGATGTTATCAACAACAAGATCATATCGTTAGGAGAATGATATGGTGGACATACTCCTATAGACAAGCGTAGCATAAAGATCAAGTCATTTCAATAGTTCAATTGCTATATGCTTTCTGATACATAGTAACCTAATTCCTTCGACCATGAGATCATGCATATCACCTTTACTGGATGGATGCTTTGATGTCATCAAACACCACACCGTAACAGGGTGGCTATAAAGGTGGCATTGAGTGTTCGGAAAGTATTGGTTGAAACACATGGATCAAGAGTGGGATTTGTCCATCCACATGACGGATAGATATACTCTGGGCCCTCTCGGTGGAATGTCATCCAATTAGCTTGCAAGCATGTGACATGGTCACAAGGGATCACATATCACGGGAACGAGAAAAGAGTACTTATCGGTAACGAGGATGAACTAGGTATGCAGAGATACCGACGATCATAACCTCGGATAAGTAACATATCGTGAGACAAAGGGAAATTGGTATCGTATGTAAGTGGTTCATTCGATCGCAAAGTAATCGTAGAAATATGTGGGAGCCATATGAATTTCCAGATTCCTCTATTGGTTATTGTTCAGAGAAGTGTCTCGATCATGTCCGCATAATTCACGAACCGTAGGGAGACACACTTAAGGATTCGACGTTGTTTGAGTAGTTATGGTATTATGAGAAAGAGACCGAATGTTGTTCGGAGTCTCGGATGGGATCCGGGATATCACGAGGAGATCCGGAATGGTCCGGAGAATAAGATTCATATAAGGAAAGTCCCGTTTCGGAGTTCGGGAATGATTCCGGTGTTTTCATCGGGGATATTCTAGAAGGTTCCGGATTGTCCGGCACTCCGGGGGGGGAAAGGGTACATGAGTGTGTCATTACATATTGGAATGATTGCATCATGTACTAAGTATTCTTGCTGTCCCAAATAAAGGATTTATTTAAATCCTAAATTGAAAAGTCAAACGGCTAGTTTGAAAGTCAAACGGCAGTTTTGGGAAGTGGGAAAAGAGGAGGAGAGGTGGAGGCCGAGTTGGAGGGGAATTCCTCCCCTTGGCCGGCGCACCTCCCTAGGCCGAGTTTGGGAGGAACTCCTCCCCTTGGCCGGCCAGCCCTCCCACCTATATAAGGAGGGGCAGGGCTCCCTCCTAGGACACACAAGTTTCCTATCCTCTAAACTAAACCCTAGATCTAGACCCCGGTTTAGAGCTATTCGGTTTAGAGCCTTCTAATTGGTTTAGAGCCCTCTAATTGGTGTGTCTAATTACTAGACCACTAATAGCCTCTCTCATAAGCTCCACCATACTCGCACCGGCTTAAGGCGAAGCCCTGCGGGATTTCCCCTCTACCTCCGGTACCACGCCGTTGTGCTGCCGGAATCGCGAGGAGAGTGCTACAACCTCCGCTGCCTGCTGGAACAAGGGAGAGGAAGGTCTTCGTCGAGTACCGAACGTGTGACCGACTGCGGGAGCGCTGCGGGAACGCGGCGCCGGAAGGATCGTCTACGCGATCTTGAGATCGGAAAGAGTACGACTACATCACCCACGAGAATCTGCTCTCGTTAAACACTTTGGAATCTTCGAGGGTGAGTTATTCCATCGACTCGTTGCTGCAATCTAGTAGATAGATCTTGGCTTGTTTGTTTGTATGCGGTAGAAAATTTTTGTTTTCCATGCTACGAACCCCTACAGTGGTATCAGAGCCGTGTCTATATGTAGATCTGTTGCACGAGTAGAACACAATGGTCATTGTGGGCGTTGATGCTTTTATTGTAGATTGCTTTTTGTGTACTTTGCATCTTGCGGTATGTTGGGATGAAGCGGCCCGGGCTAACCTTACATGACATCGTTCATGAGACTTGCTCCACGCTTGACATGCAACTCGTTTTGCATAAGTGGCTTTGCGGGTGCCTGTTTCTCCTAGCATAGTAAAGATCCAATTTACAACGGGTGATCAACAATGCTAGTATCAATGTTGTGGTTCTTGTTCGTAAGTTAGAACGACACTTATGGAAAGCCCCAAACCACGTAAAATATGCAAAGAAAGTAGAAGCGTCTAACTTTGTTTTGCAGGGGTGTGCAGTGATGTGATATGGCCATGATTGTGATTATATTTGATGTATGCAATGTTCCTTATTGTAAGTTGGCAACCGGCAGGAGCCATATGGTTGTCTTTAATTTCTGTTAAGACCTGCGTGTCTATTCAAAATAGTTGTAATAGTTGAAGCTGGTGGACGACAACCATGGAGAAGCGTCATTGACCTTGATGCTATGCCGGTGATGATGGAGATCATATTCGTGTTTGAAGATGGAGATCGGAAGCACAAAGAAGAAAGGCCATATCATATCACATATTATGAATTGCATGTGATGTTAATCCTTTATGCATCTTGTATTGCTTAGTAGACGACGGTAGCATTATAAGATGATCCCTCATGCACATAAATTTCAAGTTCTAGAGTGTTCACCCTTAGTATGCACCGTTGCCAAAGCTTGCTGCTTCGAAGCACCACGTGATGATCGGGTGTCTTTGATTCCGCGGGTGAATACAACGTAAGCAAGCCAGATTTGCTTATGCGGAAGCTAAGGTTTGATCTTGACGAGCCTAGCATGTACAGACATGGCCTCAGGAACACGGATCGCCGAAAGGCAAAGCATGAATCATATAGTAGATATGATGAACATGATGATTGTTCGCCATTAAAACTATATCAGCTCTCGTGATGATCGGTGTTGATGTAGTGGATTTGGTTCGTGTGATCACTAAAACAATGTGAGGGATGTTGTTTTGAGTGGGAGTTCACCTAGTTTAATTTCATTAATTAATTTGAACTCAATTTGTCATAAACTTAGTCTAAACTATTGCAAATATGTTGTAGATCAATGGCAGCCCCTACCATCAATTTTAATGCGTTCCTAGAGAAAGAAAAGTTGAAAAACAATGGAAGCAACTTCGCGGATTGGTTCCGCAATTTGAGGATTGTCCTCACAGCTGGTAATTTGACCTATGTGCTGGATGCACCGCTAGGTGACCCACCTGCAGCTGATGCTACCGATGAAGTAAAGAATGTTTACCTCGCTCGGAAGAATCAGTACTCCATAGTTCAGTGTGCTATCTTGTATGGTTTAGAATCGGAGCTTCAGAAAAGGTTTGAAGAGTCAGACCCATATGATATTGTCGAGGATCTCAAATTAATTTTTGAGACTCATGCGGCAATTGAAAGCTATGAGGCTTCTGAAAAGTTCTTTAACTGCAAGATGGAAGAGGGTAGCTCCGTCAGTGAGCATGTGCTTAAGATGTCTGGGCACGCAAATAAACTCCAAAGCTTGGGTATAGTGATTCCTAATACTTTGGGGGTTTACCGCATCCTCCAATCACTACCACCAAGTTACAAGAACTTTGTGATGAACTACAACATGCAGAACATGAACAAAGAGTTGCCAGAACTATTTGCTATGTTAAAATCTGCAGAAGTGGAGATCAAGAAAGAGCACCAAGTGTTGATGGTCAATAAGACCACCAAATTCAAGAAAGGCAAGTCTAAGCAAAAGGGACACTTCAAGAAGGGTGGTAAGAAAGTTACCACGCCGACGAAGAAGACCAAGGCTGGACCTAAACCTGAAACTGAGTGCTTTTACTGCAAGGGAGAAGGTCACTGGAAGCGGAATTGCCCAAGGTACTTGGCGGATTTGAAGAACGGCAACATCAAGAAGAAAGGTATATCTGATATACATGTTATTGATGTGTATCTCACTAGTACTCGTAGTAGTGCCTGGGTATTTGATACTGGTTCGGTTGCTCATATTTGTAACTCGAAACAGGAGCTGCAGAATAAACGGAAGCTAGTGAAGAACGAGGTGACGATGCGCGTAGGAAACGGATCAAAGGTTGATGTGATCGCGGTCGGCACGCTACCTCTTCATCTACCATCGGGATTAGTTTTATACTTAAATAATTGTTATTTGGTGCCTGCATTAAGCATGAACATTATATCAGGATCTTGTTTATTGCGAGACAGTTACTTGTTTAAATCCGAGAATAATGGTTGTTCGATTTATATGAGTAATGTGTTTTATGCACATGCACCTTTGATAGATGGTCTATTCATATTGAATCTCGATAGTAGAAATACACATATTAATAACATTGAGGCTAAACGTTTGAAATCAAGCGATAATTTGACCTATATGTGGCACTGTCGTCTTGGTCACATTGGAGTGAAGCGTATGAAGAAACTCCATTCCGATGGACTTCTTGAATCACTTGATTTTGAATCACTTGAAAGATGCGAAGCATGTCTGATGGGTAAAATGACTAAGACTCCATTTTCTGGTATAATGGAGCGAGCTACAGACTTATTGGAAATTATACATACCGATGTGTGTGGTCCAATGAGTGTAGCATCGCGCAGTGGTTATCGTTATGTTCTTACCTTCACGGATGATTTGAGTAGATATGGGTATATCTATTTCATGAAACATAAGTCCGAAACTTTCGAGAAGTTTAAGGAGTTTCAAAGTGAGGTAGAGAATCAACGTAACAAGAAGATTAAATTTCTACGTTCTGATCGTGGAGGTGAATATCTAAGTTACGAGTTTGGCGAGCATTTAAAGAAGTGCGGAATACTTTCACAATTGACACCGCCGGGAACACCACAGCGTAATGGTGTGTCTGAACGTCGTAATCGAACTCTCTTAGATATGGTTCGTTCTATGATGTCACTTACAGATTTACCGCTAACATTTTGGGGTTATGCATTAGAAACAGCCGCATTCACTTTAAATAGGGCACCATCTAAATCCGTTGAAACGACACCGTATGAATTATGGTTTGGGAAGAAACCTAAATTGTCGTTCCTTAAAGTTTGGGGATGCGAAGCCTATGTAAAGAAGTTACAGCCGGACAAGCTTGAACCCAAATCGGAAAAATGCGTCTTCATAGGATACCCGAAGGAAACTATTGGGTATACCTTCTATCATAGATCCGAAGGCAAAATCTTCGTTGCCAAGAATGGATCCTTTCTAGAGAAGGAATTTCTCTCGAAAGAAGTGACTGGAAGGAAAGTAGAACTCGACGAGGTTGTCGAACCTTCTCTCGAAATTGCGAGTAGCACAGCACCGGAAGAAGTTCCTGTGGTGCCTGCACCAATAAGAGAGGAAGCTAATGATGGTGATCATGAAACTTCGGTTGAAGTTGCTACAGAGCCTCGGAGGTCAACGAGAACTCGTACCACTCCAGATTGGTATGATTCCGTTATGAATGTCATGTTGGTGGACAACACCGATGACCCCGAGACATATGAGGAAGCGATGATGAGCCCAGATTCCAATAAATGGCAAGAAGCCATGAAATCCGAGATTGGATCCATGTACGAAAACCAAGTATGGACTTTGGTGGACTTACCGGATGGCCGGAAGGCTGTCGAGAACAAATGGATTTTCAAGAAGAAAACAGATGCTGATGGTAATGTTACTGTCTATAAAGCTCGACTTGTCGCAAAAGGGTTTCGACAAATTCAAGGAGTTGACTACGATGAGACTTTCTCACCGGTAGCGAAGCTAAAGTCTGTGAGGATTATGTTAGCAATCGCTGCATATTATGATTATGAGATATGGCAGATGGATGTCAAAACAGCATTCCTCAATGGAGACATTGATGATGAATTGTATATGATACAACCCAAAGGTTTTGTCGATCCTAAAGATGCTAACAAGGTATGCAAGCTTCAACGGTCCATCTATGGATTGAAGCAAGCATCCCGAAGTTGGAATCAACGTTTTGATAAGGTAATCAAAAGTTTTGGTTTTATACAAACTTATGGAGAAGCTTGTATTTACAAGAAAGTGAGTGGGAGCTCTGTAGCATTCTTAATACTGTATGTGGATGACATATTGTTGATTGGGAATGATGTAGACCTTCTTAATAGTGTCAAGGAATATTTGAATAATAGTTTTTCAATGAAGGATCTTGGCGAAGCAGCTTACATATTAGGCATAAAGATTTATAGAGATAGATCGAAACGCCAAATATCATTGTCACAAAGTACATATTTGGACAAAGTTCTAAAGAAGTTTGGAATGGAAGAAAGCAAGAAAGGGTTCTTGCCCATGTTGCCCAATACGACCTTGAGTAAAACTCAAAGTCCGACATCGGCAGAAGATAGAGAAAGGATGAGTAAGACTCCCTATGCCTCAGCCATAGGATCTCTAATGTATGCCATGCTATGTACTAGACCCGACATCGCATATGCTGTTAGTTTAACTAGCAGATATCAAAGTGATCCAGGAGTGGATCATTGGACAGCGGTCAAAAACATCCTTAAGTACTTGAGAAGAACTAAGGATATGGTTCTTTCTTATGGAGGTGATGAACAGCTCGTTGTTAATGGTTACACCGATGCTAGTTGGAACACCGATCCAGATGATTCTAAATCACAATCTGGGTACGTATTTATTTTGAATGGTGCAGCAGTTAGCTGGAGGAGTGCAAAGCAAAGCGTTGTGGCGAGATCTTCAACTGAATCGGAATACATGGCTGCTTCGGAGGCTTCACAAGAAGCGATATGGATGAAAGAGTTCATTACAGAGCTGGATGTGGTTCCTAGTGCGCTGGACCCAATGTCTATCTACTGTGATAACATGGGTGCCATAGCCAATGCGCAAGAACCAAGGTCACACAAGAAGCTGAAGCATATCAAGCTGCGTTTTCACGCTATTCGAGAACATATCCAGGATGGGGATATAAAGATTTGCAAAGTACACACAGATCTGAATGTGGCGGATCCGTTGACTAAACCTCTCCCGAGGGCAAAACATGACCAACACCAAACTGCCATGGGTGTTCGGTATATTACCATGTAATCTAGATTAGATGACTCTAGTGCAAGTGGGAGACTGTTGGAGATATGCCCTAGAGGCAATAATAAATATAGTTATTATTATATCTTTGTGTTTATGATAGATGTTTACATTCATGCTATAATAGTATTAACAAGGAAACCATTAATACTTGTGTGATTTGTAAACTTAATTTGAAGTCCCTAGTATAGCCTCTATACTTCACTAGCTTGTTGGTTGATTGATGATGTGGTTTCTTTGTCATGAACATTGAGATGTTATCAACAACAAGATCATATCGTTAGGAGAATGATATGGTGGACATACTCCTATAGACAAGCGTAGCATAAAGATCAAGTCATTTCAATAGTTCAATTGCTATATGCTTTCTGATACATAGTAACCTAATTCCTTCGACCATGAGATCATGCATATCACCTTTACTGGATGGATGCTTTGATGTCATCAAACACCACACCGTAACAGGGTGGCTATAAAGGTGGCATTGAGTGTTCGGAAAGTATTGGTTGAAACACATGGATCAAGAGTGGGATTTGTCCATCCACATGACGGATAGATATACTCTGGGCCCTCTCGGTGGAATGTCATCCAATTAGCTTGCAAGCATGTGACATGGTCACAAGGGATCACATATCACGGGAACGAGAAAAGAGTACTTATCGGTAACGAGGATGAACTAGGTATGCAGAGATACCGACGATCATAACCTCGGATAAGTAACATATCGTGAGACAAAGGGAAATTGGTATCGTATGTAAGTGGTTCATTCGATCGCAAAGTAATCGTAGAAATATGTGGGAGCCATATGAATTTCCAGATTCCTCTATTGGTTATTGTTCAGAGAAGTGTCTCGATCATGTCCGCATAATTCACGAACCGTAGGGAGACACACTTAAGGATTCGACGTTGTTTGAGTAGTTATGGTATTATGAGAAAGAGACCGAATGTTGTTCGGAGTCTCGGATGGGATCCGGGATATCACGAGGAGATCCGGAATGGTCCGGAGAATAAGATTCATATAAGGAAAGTCCCGTTTCGGAGTTCGGGAATGATTCCGGTGTTTTCATCGGGGATATTCTAGAAGGTTCCGGATTGTCCGGCACTCCGGGGGGGGAAAGGGTACATGAGTGTGTCATTACATATTGGAATGATTGCATCATGTACTAAGTATTCTTGCTGTCCCAAATAAAGGATTTATTTAAATCCTAAATTGAAAAGTCAAACGGCTAGTTTGAAAGTCAAACGGCAGTTTTGGGAAGTGGGAAAAGAGGAGGAGAGGTGGAGGCCGAGTTGGAGGGGAATTCCTCCCCTTGGCCGGCGCACCTCCCTAGGCCGAGTTTGGGAGGAACTCCTCCCCTTGGCCGGCCAGCCCTCCCACCTATATAAGGAGGGGCAGGGCTCCCTCCTAGGACACACAAGTTTCCTATCCTCTAAACTAAACCCTAGATCTAGACCCCGGTTTAGAGCTATTCGGTTTAGAGCCTTCTAATTGGTTTAGAGCCCTCTAATTGGTGTGTCTAATTACTAGACCACTAATAGCCTCTCTCATAAGCTCCACCATACTCGCACCGGCTTAAGGCGAAGCCCTGCGGGATTTCCCCTCTACCTCCGGTACCACGCCGTTGTGCTGCCGGAATCGCGAGGAGAGTGCTACAACCTCCGCTGCCTGCTGGAACAAGGGAGAGGAAGGTCTTCGTCGAGTACCGAACGTGTGACCGACTGCGGGAGCGCTGCGGGAACGCGGCGCCGGAAGGATCGTCTACGCGATCTTGAGATCGGAAAGAGTACGACTACATCACCCACGAGAATCTGCTCTCGTTAAACACTTTGGAATCTTCGAGGGTGAGTTATTCCATCGACTCGTTGCTGCAATCTAGTAGATAGATCTTGGCTTGTTTGTTTGTATGCGGTAGAAAATTTTTGTTTTCCATGCTACGAACCCCTACAATTTTATCTCTACAACATGCAATGGAGCGCTAGGTCACCACACCAGTCCTAAAAGGGTCTGACCAGGCCGGATGGGCCTGTAAAGGCCACATCCACGCTGAAAACGGCGAATAACCACTCTTTCGATGGACACGGACCTTTATTTCAATGAATGTTTCTTTATGTGGTCTGGTGATTTCCTTCCTTAAGAAGCTGGTAAAAACATTTTTTTGTGATTTTGAAGTTTTCTAATTTTTATTTGTTTTAGAAGCACGAGTGGTTAGCTTATGATGAAAATATAAGTCCCACAAAGACCGGTTTATCGCCCTAAGAGCATCTCTAGAAGACACTTCAAAACTCAGAACCACAAAAGTCATTTGCGGTGAAAACCTGTTTTGCGATAGGATTTGTGCCGGAGCAGAACAAACCGCGTATATTTAGACCGCAAAATGAAATGTTTCATAAATATTAGATCGTCTTCATCACAGGGTCATCTTCCTCGGAGTCCCTAATGTGATCCCCGTCCATGTTCCGGGTGCTGCCGCTAGCTGTTGCTGCTGTGATATGCACCGCTGAGTAATTGTGCAACTTCTAGCTAGCTAGGTCATGGATGTGTTAGGCACCGTATGGGTTGGAGGTCGTAGAGTGCTAGACACTGGATGAGTTGGACCATGACTTGGGCGTGGTTGTTGTTGCGTCCTACCTCGCTGCTGCGCTGCTCTGCCCGACCCATTGGACCTCGTTGACAACCTTGCCAAGCTCGGTTTACTGACCATGGCGGCTAGAATCGACGATGAATCAACAATTGTGCCTAGAAATTTCACGGAATTGAATCTCCTCGCTAGGAATCATAGATTCATAGTGGAATCGAGCTCCCTCGTCATGAAATCGAGCTCACGAGGTGCCAACGTCGGCACCAGCCGGAGCGGTTGGTGTTGAAATTGCCGATTCGGCAATCATTGACTGCTTTCAGTTCACCGCAAAAATAGATTTGAAAACTAGATATTTTGTGTGCAAAGGGGTTGGTATGCGGGAAACTGCAAATCTTTGAAGGGTTTGATCATTTTTACGGGATCTGCTCGGCGCGTATTTTTCAACCCAAAACTACAAAAGACAGTTATTTTTACGGGTTTGATCGCATATCTGTTAGAGATGCTATAAGAACCGCGTGTACATTTGTGACACGTTCGTGTGCGAACACAAAAATTGTGTGCAATTAATTCTGCTCTTATCTCACTCCGAGGCAGCTTAAAATTGTGAAAATCATAATTTTAAACAAACAAATATTTATTAGTCGTGTGTTATATTAAAATAATACAATCAGGTACGAGTTTATCCCACAATTTTGGCATCTACAATATGCATCCAGTTTATTACAACCCAAATAACTTGAACTTGAGGTCATCATTTCTTGGCGGTGAAACGGTACGAGGCGTAGGAGATGCAGGTGTTGGTCCAACTGTGGTGGATCAGCTCCGCCCTGGACTCGTCCCCAGCAGCGCCGAGCGCGACATGCAGCGGGTAGAAATGATCCGGCGTAGGGTGTGCCAACTTGCCGTAGGGCGCCTTCTCCTCATACTGCTTCACGTCGTCGTACCTGGGCATGCCAAGAACGAATGATCATTCGAAAAATAAAAACGCACAAGCATGATGGAGACAGGGCGATCGGCTTTTGCGATTAACTTCGCCGTATCCGTGGTCAATCTTACCTCCCGTCCAGGAGCGAATCCTTGAGCCAAGCGTCAAACTCGGAGGCCCACTGCGGCACCGGCGCATCGTGAGGCCCCATCTTGCTGAGGTTGTGCGTGGCGGTGCCGGTGCCGATGACGAGGACCCCTTCGTCTCTGAGTGGCGCCAGCGCCTTGCCGAGGTTGTAGTGGTAGGTTCCGTCGCGGCCGCTCTGCACGGAGAGCTGGCACACCGGGATGTCCGCCTCCGGGTACATGAGTTTCAGCGGCACCCAGGCGCCGTGGTCGAGCCCGCGGCCGTGGACCTCGCTCACCGGCCCGAACCCGGCGTCTTCCAGGAGCTTCTTGGTCCTCTCGGCGACGTCAGGCGCGCCCGGCGCAGGGTACTTCAGCTGCATATATGCGACTGAACCATGTCACTTTGTGTTCGTGAGTTCTGACACATTTGCAGCGAGTAAGTAGAAATGTTGATGTGGACCAATTAAGCCGACCTTGTACATGGCCTCGGGGAAGCCGTGGAAGTCGTATATGGTGTCGTTGGTGCCGTGGACGACGTTGACGGTCGGCGTCGCCGTGTCCCAGTGGCCGGACACGACGAGGATAGCGCGCGGTGCCTCCTTGCCCGCGATGGCCGCCGGCAGCCACGACTTGAAGAAGCTCCGCGCCGGGATCGTTTCATCGACGGACATCGTGACCGCGCCGTGCGACACGAAGAAGGTGTCCATGGCTACCTCCGACGGTGCTGTGTCTGCTGGTGCCGCGTCTGATTTGGGCTTTGGCTTGGTGCTGCCCCAATGCACTTGTAGGCAGTTGCTAGCCATGGTCGTTGATGGGGCTTCGTTCTGACTTTTGACTCGTCCCAGCACTTTTTCTTTTGATCTTCTCATGTGTTGATTTAGATAGGAGTAAGAAAAATGCCCTGTTCTGATTCGATCTTCACGTGATCAATTCAAGAAAAAAAATGTTCCAAGTGGCGTAAAAATATCACTAATTTGACTATATGAACTAGTACAAAAAAAAATACTAACTAACAAGAGCACCGAGAAAAATGTAATAACGTACGTGGCCATGCAAGCCTTGAACGTCCTATGTTGTACGTAATCCATTGAAGAAAGTATCAATGAAAAGAATCATTAGACTGCCTATGTGGAATAAATATTAAGCCTTCTATAAAGATTTGCTAGAACATGTTTTGACCACTTCGTTACTTGGTTGAGAAGAATTCACCAGCCAAGCTAACGCGCTAGTCATCGCAAAAAAAAAAAAAAGGACTAAAGGGACATGGTGGGTGATAAGGAAGTGGAACCATCATCTTTGTTAAATTAGTTCACCGGCAGACATGACTTATTGACTTCACGGCAAAAATTTGGGTGTCTACCCATTGGAATGGTCGTCTGGCACTTCATCCTATCTTGATGACACGTTGTGGCATCGGTCTTCCTTTTTTGTTTAAACGAGGTAAACAATGTGCCTTTACATTGAGATCAAATGAGCAAACATGGAGAGGCGAACTGAAAAAAGAAACAAACCTCTCAACTAATAATCTATGTGATCTTATTGGTCCCAAACAGGATCCACTCCCTGCTCTCATCATTGAGTTTTATGTAAGCATAGGCTGCATCGAAGATTTGTTGTTAAAGATTCCTGCATTCCCCTTCTCCGAATTTCACACGAAATCAACCCCTTCAGAGGGTGGAAGGACTTTATTGAATTGCATGCACACTAGTCAGTAACCAAAAATCTGAACCGATAGAGACAATTTATTTCAACGCTCATCCTACGTGCGCTTTGTCCTATTGTGACACATGTTGGGGAGCCGCAATATTTCTTTTTAATTCTTGCGTTGGTACGGATTTGATCCTAGGACCTCCTGTTCTGATACCATATTAAATTGCATGCACTAGCCAAAGCAACTAAAAGTCCGAACTGATAAAATGGACTAGACAATTTATTTTAGCAGACTTGCATCCTGAGCCTTTCAGTATTGTAGGACCGTTGGCCTCCCGGTCTCAAGATTCTGCAAGAGAGTAGCTCTAGGCTTCTTCCAACGATGAAAAAACATTTTAGCATCATATCTTCCACGGGATATCATACCGGCCATCTTGTGTTCAACATTTTTAGCGTGGTGTGCGACTCATACAAATTTTCAAAAGGAGGACTAACTAATGACACGTGATACAAACCCAAGTATCCAACACTCCTTGCCATGATACGAAAGCTTACTGCACTTTCTGTATAGAGAGACGCCTTTCCTTCTTTGTTGTCATCAGTGCCGTAAATGGAGAACTGAGCCATGAAAAAACTTTCAACACATTCTACAGTAGCTTTTGGGCTACAACCGTCAACAACAACAACAACAGAAATAGTTCTAACTAGAAGGGAAATTTTTTCAAGTAATTAAAACCCTAGCTTTCAACTCGAGATCTTAAACTTCAAACTCTCACACTAATAATTTTTAGAGTAACCAACATCGCAACTTTCAACTCCAAGTGCCCAACTTCCAACTTTTCATGGCATCAACTTTCAACTCTCACAATCTGAATTCAACCACCCAAATCCATGCTTCCAACCCCAGAACTATGAACTTACATGATCGACACCACCCACCGATTTTTCTCCTCCATGGATCCATCCACCTTCGATGATGATACTGCTCCGTCAAACTCTCTACCTAGCACGAAGAGCGTGAAGGATATGATACCAATCCTTACTCGAACTCACAGGAAGTACGCGTGCAGGGGTGCCGCCAAGATAAATTTTAATGTAACATGGAGTAAGGCGCAATAAAGCACAACTGAGTGGGCAGGGAAGTACAAAGAAGGCAATGACCAAAGTCGCCAAGGTTTACCTCCCAGGCGGTCTAAGCTGGATGCACGGAAACACATGTTGGGAAAGTGCTAATAAACGGGTTTCTTATTCATAAGTATGTACTATTTTTTCCTTTAGAAAAGAGGCACCTCAAAGCTATTAATAGTGAAGTTCTTTATATGAACGAAAGGAATTATGTGAAACATGGAATGTATGAGTAATACACTGTCAAGGACCATGCCTCAACTCCAATCAATTTACGGTGAACAACACAATCCACGGCAACCGAACCGGTACGGACCAGGCAAACGGAGGCGGCTGCTGATAAACCCATCTAGTGTTCCATCCCCTCGATGACGACACCGTCGGTCCGCTCCGCCTCCGCTGACCTTGGGGCCTTGGAGGTGTGACGGACTACGGCCACTCGTCGGCGGAAGGGTTCTCGTTCTTTGTGTATGTCATTTTCCAAGTGTCTTTTCTAGGATGGTGATGCAGACTATATCTTAAAATCAAAGGACATCCCGGCTCCTATCCTCGCGGTGGTGTGTCTAGAACCGGTGGAGGGCGTGTGGATTCGCGTGTCCACCTGATCTCACGGTATCCACTCATTTTGTAATGTTGGTTGGTGTGATTGCTGGCCATTCTCTTCCGATCTACGATATTTGGTGATGGTTACTACTCTGGTGGGTCTTAAAACGACGACTTCCCGACTGTCTGCTACAACAAGGTTTAGCTGCGTGCTTTGGACTCATGTTAGTGTCTGTAATCATTGTTAGGTGGTCCAAGGATCTATTTATAATTTTAATTATTTTTATTGATGATTATTAATAGATCCAAGGAAATTCCCAAGAAAAAAAGACACTAGCCACGGCAGTGAGAGTAAACTGCGAGTGCAAACAAATACACGGCGGCGCGTGCGCCTCAAGCAGCTGCACGCCTGCACCCACTGAGGTTCGAGTCGACCTGACACACAGCCTGATCGATCGAGGCCGTCAGCTCTTGGTGGTGAAACGGTACGAAGCGTACGAGAGGGTGGCGTTGGACCAGCTGCTGTGGATCTGCTCCGCCTTGGACTCGTCCCCGGCAGCGCCGAGCGCGACGTGCAACGGGTAGAAATGGTCCGGCTGCGGGTGAGCCATCCTGCCGCATGGTGCCTTCTCCTCGAAGCGGTTCACGTCGTCGTACCTGATAATAATGCATACAATGGAAAAAGGAACAAATGATTCTCGGAAACGAAAAAATTGCAAGAGTCATCGAGATGAAGCTACTGCCTTTCCAGGTCGTAGTAACCGCAGATCGAATTACCTCCCGGAGAGAAGCGAGTCCTTGAGCCAGGTGTCGAACTCGGAGGCCCACTGCGCCACCGGCGCGTCGGGAGCCCCTATCTTGCGGAGGTTGTGGGTGGCGCTGCCGGAGCCGAGGATGAGGACGCCTTCGTTCCTGAGGGGCGCCAGCGCCTTGCCGAGGTTGTAGTGGTAGGTGCCGTCGCGGTCGGTCTGCACGGAGAGCTGGCACACCGGGATGTCGGCCTCCGGGTACATGAGCATCAGCGGCACCCACGCGCCGTGGTCGAGGCCGCGGCTGCGGTCCTCCTTCACGGGACCGAACCCGCCTTGCTCCAGGAGCTCTTTCGTCCTCTTGGCCAGATCAGGGGCACCGGGCGCAGGATACTTCAGCTGGATGGTTCAGAGTGGTACAGTTCAGTTAGCTCCAGAAGAGAAAACTGAACTCCTAATAAGGAGATCCATGTTAAAATGTACTGCACAGTACAGACATGTACGATCAATCTGTATTGTCACCAAAGGACAATCCTTGTTTTGGTAAAGTCATCGAGACTCTCTCGTCGGCGGACGAGGCCGATGGAGATCATATGGGGCCACGGGGGTTGGTGATACTCAGATTAGGTTGTATGATGCTGCAATTGCAAATTGGCATGTCTCCTTCTATGTAATGCAACAACAACCACTTAATGACTATAATAAGTGATGTTCATTATAACTCGTGTCATAGGTACTACTTGATGTGTCAAGATGACCAAATCATGCTTCGGTAGTGCTAAAATAATGTAGTTTCAGATAAAATAATCTGCTACTCCCTAAGATCTAAATCAATAGACTAAGATTTGTCTAGATTCGGATGTATCTAACACTAAAATATGTTATATAGGAGTACATCCTAATTTTAAAAAAACTGAGGAAGAGAGTATGCTAAACATGATCCTATTAGCAACTTCACAGAAAAGGATCTGATAAGTAACCTAAACCATCGACGCCGAGTCCAGCCGTTTACCAATGGAATACGAAAGGTGTCCTAACTGCGAACTGTCACTGTGCTGACAAAGTAAAGATATACCTACTCCGTACTTGTATCCAGTTTTGGGGTCTTGCCAATTCCCCTGTAATACACCACCCAATGGCAATTGGAATCAAGCAGCGAATCCAAACAAAGGTCCAGTTCGGAGGGACCAACCAGGTAAGCACCACCACGTATCTCAATCGAACCAAAACGAGAGGGGAATTCCTGACGGAACCGGGCTCATGGAAGGAAAGGGAGAGGGCGCGTGGACGGACCTGGTACATGGACTTGGGGAAGCCATAGAAGTCGTAGATGGTGTCGTTGTTTCCGCGGATGACGTTGACGGCCGGCGTGGCCGTCTCCCAGTGACCGGAGACCACCAGGATGGCGCGCGGCGGCTCCGACCCCGCGATGGCCGCGGGCAGCCACGACTTGAAGAAGTGCCTCGCCGGGATGGTCTCGTCGATGGAGAGCGTGGGCGAGCCGTGAGACAGGAAGAAGGTGTCCATGGCGGCGGCTGCGGCCGGCGTGGTCGGTGGGCGCCTCCCTGTGGTGGCTTCTGGCTTCTCGTGTTCGTCGCCGCGCGTCTGCAGCGTCGCGTGTTTCGCGTGTGATTTATGCTTGCCTTGGGTCTGCCCCATCGACAGCAGGGCAGGGCCTCGCGGTCGGCGATCGGGGTTGGTGAGGCAGTTCTGGGATCTGGAGTCGTCTCGGCCTATTTTAGACAATCCTGTCGTTCTGGCGTAGGGCGGGTAGCAGGGACGTGATATGATTCCTCTTCTTCTAGACTTCCCTATTTTTTTCTCGAACAAAAAAACCTTCCTTACCGCGATGGGCCGTGACCAATGATGCTTTGGTACAGGCCATAAGCAATGATGCAATGTTTTTTTTTGTCCGAGAAAGTGAAAATAGACATAGAAAATGTCCGCCTTCGAACTAATATGAATATTGATGTGAAATATGTCCCGAGCAATTCTATAAATATGAATACAAAGTGGATATGAAAGTAATATATCCAGATATTAATAAACACACATTAGCCAATTTCATCAATTATAGTCATAGTGTATACTTATATCGAACCTAAAAGTGAAGAGTTAAAGAGTAAAGTCAATTTTAAACCTTAAATTCATATGGGGTGGCCAGATCGAATCGTCAACTCTAAATACTTGAGGATAGCACATCGAACTTACTGTCCAAATCTTCTGTTTATCTTAAGGCCATATCCAAACGAAGATTGCCGACATGGTAGCGGGGATGACCGATTTAGTGCAACCGGCCTAATCTTGCTGTGGTACACATGCCACGATCGCGAGGATGTAGATAAGAAGGCAGTGTCTCACATTTGCTCCTCCTCTCACTGATGTGTCATCTCTTTGCGTTATTAGGACATGGGTTTTTACAAAGTAATAAGGCACGACAGACGCACAGCTTTCGCACCCTCCCACGAATCGAGAGGCGGCCGCTTTGAGAGTCGTCTCCTTCCCCCGAGCTCTCTCGTCTCTTCTCTGGCGGCGCCGCCGCTGAGGGAGGGATTGAGAGAGATGCTCGGCTCCCTCTCTGTAGATGTAGGAGTAGTTTTCAGGTTGTATCGTTTTTCTGTATGCTTGTAGTGGACTTCATGCCCGTAGGCGGTGTCGCTCCAGATCGTAGCGGCTCGATCTGGATTTTAGGGTTGTGCCTGGCGGTGCTCTTGCTCCTCTGGTGGGAGTTGGGTGCGGCGAGGCAGGACACCGCTGTCTCCAATAAAGTCGTGGTCTGATGTAGCTTCAAGTCAAGCA
Organism: Avena sativa; assembly: GCA_916181665.1. Lineage (NCBI taxonomy): Eukaryota > Viridiplantae > Streptophyta > Magnoliopsida > Poales > Poaceae > Avena > Avena sativa. The sequence goes on from OV702288.1 coordinate 632,209,440, forward strand.
GTGGCGCTCACAGGCTTCCTCTGGCCGGCCGTGGAGGCGAGGAGAGGTTGCAGGCTGCGGCGCTGCTCCTTGATGCGAAGCTCCGGCGGGGCGATCTCTAGATGCGTCAGCTTCGAGCTGTTTTTCCTCCTCTGGCCGGCCATGGCGGCGAGGGAAGGGTGAAAGCCAGCTCCTTTGGCTGCGGATCTGCTGGTCCTTGGTGTGGACGCACCGTTGATGTGTCCTGCAGAGGCAAATCCGGGACGGTGTTCGCGCCGCCGACGACATCTGCTGATGGGCAGCTGCCTCTTTCGTTCAGGAGCTTCTCTCCGGCAGTTCTTCGATGGACTGATTCCATCCAGCTGGTGGACTCAAGGGCTGTAGGGCAACCGCTCCTTACCTATTCGCCGCGCTGCCGGCATAGGTTGTTTTTCCTCCAGGCCATGATGTCGAAGCGGAGGATCTCTGGCTCCGAGGCGGTGTGCTCCCGCTGCTCCACCCCAAGTGGCGAAGTCCCCGGTGGTGGTGCAGTCGACTGTGCTCGGAAGCAACATGGATGCGGTGGAGCAATTTGGGGTAGTCTTGGTGAGTTAGTGTTCTGATTAGTTTACTTACGCTTTTTTTTTTGCGAAAAATTCAGCGATCTATTAATAATCATCCATGGTAGTATAAAGAGTCTAAAAATAATAAAAATTACAAATAGGTCGATGGACTATCTAGCGAAGACTACAATCATTAGCAGGAGCCGAAGACACGCCGCGGTCCTCACCCCTCCATCATCGGAGTCAGGCAAAGCTTGTCGTTGTAGAGCTTGTTGTAGTAGACAGACGGGAGGTCGTCGTGCTAAGTTTCCAAAGAACCAACGCACTAAAACAGCAACCATCATCAATAATAACATCAGTAGATTGGAAGAGAGTGAACTAAAATTAACACGAAAAACCACTAGATACCAAGAGATCAGCCGGACACACGACTCCACGCGTCATCCGTCAACGCTAGGCGCACCACTGGAGCGAGGATAGAACGGGGAGGACTTTATTCTAACTTCAGGATGTAGCCGTTGCCTCAACATCCCGAAAAATACACGAGAAAATAGCCTAGGCGAAGAACAAAAACCTCCTGCCGATGAGAGGCCGTGGTCCGCTACACCTCCAAGACCCTAGGGCCATCAGAGACGGAACAGACCGACGGCGTCACCGGCGGAGGGAAGGAACCTTAGATGGGTTTTTTTCACCGCCGCCTCCCGCCTCCTGGGGAACAGCCGCACGTATCGGTTTAAGCTGACTCGAATTGTGAAACATACTCCCTCCGTCCCAAAATAAGTGACTTGAGTTTGTCTAGATTCGCATGTATCTATATACTAAAACGTGTCTAGATACATCTGAATCTAGACAAATTCACGTCACTTATTTGGGACGGAGGGAGTATTTGATTTGCAATGTAGGACTTTCCGCTTAAACCATGGACCCAACCAAGATTTCCATGTGAAACTGAGCTAATGCAAGTTAAGGAGCTTGATGTTATGGTTACAGTTGAACATGATCAAGTCTCGGAACCTAATCAAGTGTTCAACATGCATGAACGTGATCAAGTCCTAGTTCTTGATCACATATTGGTTCCAGACGGACCACGAGGGGATCCGGAGAAATTAGCTTTCATCGAGGAGCTCAGAACTCTAAAGCCTTTAGTCCGAAATGAGTGGCTCCTGGTTGGCGACTTCAACCTCATTACTAAAGCTTCCGACAAAAACAACCGCAACATCAATCGCCGACTCATCCGCAAGTTTAGAGAGGCAAGAGACTTCCTGTAGCTAAAAGATATGCGAATGGTTGGAAGACGCTTCACTTGGTCAAACGCCTAGGCCGACCTGATTCTCACTAAGATTGACCACGTGTTTTTCACGGACGATTGGAACATGCTTCTCATGGACGCGCACCTGCAGGCCATCACTTCGGCTTGCTCTGACCATGCTCCTCTTCTGCTTCACGGAAGCGTGGCCACGACCAGAAAGCCTTCGTTCAACTTCGAAGAGTACTGGCTACGCATGAAGGGTTTCAAGAAAACCGTCGATGAGGCCTGGAACAAGGTCATCCAAGACGTGGAGCCCATCCATAGAATCCACATCAAGTTGTCCCGTACCGCGAAGGCTCTCAAGAAATAGCAACACCAATGCACGGGTGTCCTTCGCCATCAGATTGCTATGGCAAAAGAGATCATTTGGAGGTTTGACCTCACGGAGGAATCTAGGGCCCTGTCGGACGACGAAAGCGAGCTGCGAAGACGTCTAAAAGCTTCTTACATCGGTCTTCTCGCTATCCAGAAAATAAATCTCCGGTAGAGATCGAGACTAACTTCGATCCGTCTGGGAGACGCAAACACGAAGCTTTTTCATGCGAGGGTGAATGGACGTAGAAGGAAGGTCTTTATCCAATCACTCGTCATAGACGAGGGCACCACTATCACAACCAAGGAGAAAGAGGAGGTGCTCCTGAAACACTTTAATGACTTGCTTGGGACCAAAGCGCCTAGGCTGGTCTGCATAAACTAGGACAGCCTCGGATACACCCCGCATGACCTGGCTGACCTCGACGCCCTTTTGACGATGAAGAGGTTAAGGAGGCAGTTTTCTCCTTGACATCGGTGAAAGCCCTGGGCCCCGATGGCTTCATAGAAGCTTTCTTCAAATCATGTTGGGATATGATAAAAAACGACGTCATCAGTGCCATCTCCCACATGTCCAAGGTCTGGGCAAATTGTGTCAACCTTGTAAATTCTGCCAATGTCATTCTGATCCCGAAGAAATCGGACGTTGCGTCTGTGGGAGACTATAGACCTATCAGCCTTATCCATAGCCTGTCCAAGATTTTATCCAAGCTTCTCGCCAACCGTATGGCCCCGATGCTTTTGGACATCGTCTCTAAATGCCAAAGCGCTTTCGTCAAGAAGAGAAGCATTCACGACAACTTCTTGCACGTGCAAAACCTCATTAGAGAGCTTCACTCCTCGAAGACCCCGAGCATTTTTCTGAAACTGGACATTTCAAAAGCTTTCGAATCAGTGGGATAGGCCTACCTCGTCGAGGTGATGACTGCCTTGGGTTTTGGGCGAGCTGGAGCAACTGGGTCCGCCCCTCAATGGCAATCTTGGCAAGGCCTTCTGGCATGCCCGCGGACTCAGACAAGGTGACCCCCTCTCCTCCATGTTGTTCATCCTCGCTATCGACCCACTTCAGCGCATCCTGGCCAAAGCTACCTTGAGCGGGATCCTCAACCCCATCCGCTCCAGATCGACTACCTGTAGAATCTCCCTCTATGCTGATGACGCTGGAATCTTTGTCAACCTAATGAAAGAGGAGCTTGACGCCATCTCTGAGATTCTCAAGTGTTTTGGTAGGGCCAGTGGACTCGTCACCAACATGGCAAAGACAGAGGTCTTCCTGGTGCACTGCGGGCAGATCAACATCGAGGAGCTGATGTCTTCTTTTCCAACCAAGATTGCCACCTTCCCTGGCAAGTACTTAGGCCTCCCACTACACATCCGTCGCCTCCGCAAAGTGGACCTCCAACCCCTTTTCGACAAAATCGCCAGGAAGCTTTCGAGATTGTATGGCAAAAACATTGCGTGACCATGGAGAATAATCCTCGCAAAATCCGTCCTCATGGCCATCGCAACATACCATGCCACCACCATTCCACTCTCTACATAGGGGCACAACATACCAGGAAGTTTGGTGTTCCCTACCTTGTGGTTGATCCGTGTCCACCACACCACCTTGGCGATGAGGATCTCGAGTGTGGCGTTGGTGTTCTCGTACCCCGCCGCCATCTGTGCAAGGATCATGTCGAGCTTGCGGTCGCAAGAATGTTAACAAGCCAATCAATTGGTTGAGCTGATTCACTTGTAGCGGTGAACTCCTCCACTTGTTGCTGGATATGCGGCCGACACGCCACCAGATCAGAGTGGGGCGTGTGGGTCCCCTCTAGAGATCCACACGTCCCACCCACCTTGGTGATGAGGATCTCGAGCTTGATGTTCGTCTTCTCATACCATACCATGTGCGCAAGGCTCATGTCGAGCTTGTGGTCGCTTGAAGTCTCCCTGATTATGATCGAAGCTTGAGACGCCCTTCGAGGATCGAGGATCGAGGCTCAAAACTAGAATATTAACAAGCCAATCAATTGCTCGCTCTAGTTTGAAATTACATGAATGTTTGGAGTAGGTAGAGTAGAGAAGGAGACGAGAACAACAAAAGGGATGAGTGGACTTGATCCGAGTTTGGGCTCCCTTCTCCAACCCCTGCTACAGTACCCGAAGGAAAAGGAGCCTACCCCAGGTCGCGCCGTTGCCGATCTCGCTGGTGTCGCCGGTGGAGAAAGGCGGCGGCCCGTCTCCGGTGGCCCCCCTGTATATAGTAGGTTTTCGTGGTGGCCTTGTGCCGGTCATGGGCTTCATGCCTGGAGGTATGCATCGGGATCTCGGAGCCAGATCCGTCGCCTGAGACTGCTCCACTTCCTGTTCGCCGGCGCGGCGGCGTCGTCGCGGTGGAGGGACCGTCTCGCCTCAAATAAGGCACGGCGGCAGCGGTTGGGGTTGTTGCGGGCTGCTCCCCTCTTTGCGTCTGGCCATGGCGGCTCGGGCCTTTTGGGGATGTGAGGATGGCAGAGCTCCAGGTGTTGCAGCTTTGTGCCTCTCCTCTCTTGCGGTGGCTCGCCCGCTCTCCCTCCTCCGGTCGGCCGTGGTAGCGAGGGGAGGAGGGTTTCTACGTGACTGCGACCGTGAGCGGGAGGGGCTTCGGATTTTGCCTCCTGGCACAGTGGCGCAGCGGTAGGAGGCCGTGGTGGGTTGTTCCTGGCGCGTTTCGGAGGTTGAAGACGTCGGGGATGCGACTCCAAGTGAATCCGCGTTTTAGAATAATGCGTCGTCCTGGGCCGCGCGCTGTCGGCCTCCTTGTCTTCGTCTTCGACCTGGCTGGCCGTGGTGGCGAGGGGGAAGCGACTAAAAACGAGGAAGCTGGTGGAGTTTGCGGTCTGCTGCTACGTGGTTGGTTCCCGGCCAAGCCGATCTCTTTCGCCGGTGCCCCTCCACCCATGGCAGGAGTGGGTTTGGGGGCGGGCGCGCTTTCCTATTGGCGACGGCTGGGGTTCTTCCACGCGCAGCGGCGGGAGACGTGGAAGCACTTCTTGCGAGCTCTCTATCTATGGCGATTTTTCGCCCATGGTCGACGCCGGTGAGCTCCGGCAAAGCTCAACCTCCATTGGGAGGCCCTCTTCTGGATCGGTGATCGTGCTCATCAGCGACATCGAGGCAAGTGGTTTGTCCCCGTAGCGATGCTCGTCGGTGATCTTTCTGTTCCTTCTGCTCGGCGGTGGATAAAGAGGAAGACTCGTTTTCTCTGGGAAAATCTTTAGAAGGGTCTTTCCTGCAATTATTGGGGGACCTAAGTGTATTTTTCCTTTCACATGGGGTCCCCTATGTAATCTTGTACCTCCGTTGTTTGTTTTAATGTGAGATTCCTAGCCCTTCGGGGCCTTTCCCGTTCAAAAAAAAACAAAAGGGATGAGTTGAGAAAGGAAATGTGCGAGAAGCTCAGGTTACTACATGGCCGAATCGGACTTTTTGGTGGACTTGGTGCGACCGACCGAACCGGACAAGCGAGAGATCAGAGTCAAACCACCAACTCTGGGTCGGCCCCACGAGTGCCGTATACATCTTCCTCCCCCTCCCCTTCCTTCGGAAAAAATTCTATCGGACCCAGTCCACAGAATTTTAGGCATGGACCATCCCGCTTGGTTGACACGTGGCTTCGAAACACGCCCCGCCCGTACCTTCTCTTTCTGTAGACACATCGCCTCGGCCGCCGATGGCGCTTCCAGGGTACAAGCCCTCGAAACCCTAGCTCCCCCCGGCTTCTTCTCCGCACGAGAGCACCTTAACACCTCTGTTGCTGCTGCTGATAGGTCCTTTCCTCCTCCACCTCCTTCGCCCCTTCCTCCATGGCTTCGAGGGCGCTCCTATTTCATCGGGCGAACGTCACGCAGATAGCGGACCGCGTCGATGGTGCGTTGTACTTCTCCTTCCCGACCCTGCCTCCTATCTCCCATTCATCTATATACTTTGTTGCGCCGATGATGTCTTGTGGAGTTCATGGATTTGGAAGTGGCGGAGAGCGAGGCGGAATCGTAGGGTGGGCCAATCGCACGATCGTGCATGTACAGCGCGAGGCAGTCGATAGGAACGTGCTCAACATCTCACTAAGCCATTTGCTCGAGCAGGTACCGCGCGCTGGATGAGGCCTACATCTATGTGTGTCGACCTTCGATCAGGTTTAGGCTCGAACCTTGCGTCCTCTTGACCTGATGATCTCTTTTACGACGTGGGGATGTGGTTTGAATACTATTCTTTTTTGGGATGTCTGGTTGATCCAGGGTCAGAGCGTCGCCACGCTTGCTCCAGCAGTGCTCGCATGCTCGGAGAGTTCAGCAAGGCCTTGCTGAGAACGCCTGGGTGGGGTGTCTGACATTTCGGGTCAACTCACGCTTGGATGGGGTGTCTCTTGGCCGCGGTGAATGCAACTGATTCACGCCCAGGGTAGGACATGGTTAGGTGCAAAGGTGTGGACTACCCAATCACACTCTGTGTCCCTATTGCAAGAACCCTCTGGTGTTGGATAATTAGGCACAATATCCGTGATTAATTTCAGAATATTAAACATGACAATACCAACTACTAGCACATGTAACTCGAACATACTAGATGTACTAAACAACAAGATAAACGGAAATAGGCAGCAGCTAAACATGTACTCGCAGAACATGATGAATAACCAGACAGCAGCACGCCGCATGTACCGTTAGATTACAGTAGTCATAGCAGTAACCTTGGGGAAGATTGATCGAAGCATACGGCGGCGAAGACGATGATAGGCATCACCACCCAACTTGGATGGAAGATGACTCATGATGAACAACTCGAACAGTCGCGTAGAGCGATTCCCAAAAACCTTATTCGCCCTCTCCCGTACAGGGTCGCAAAGGCGAGTGGTTCTGGAGACCTGCTCTCCCGTTCGCCGGTGCACGCCGGCAAGCGGGATGGGGTAGACTACAGTGGCGACGCACGGCGGAGAGGAGTGATACGTCCAAAACGTATCTACTTTCACAAACACTTTTGCTATTGTTTCTCCTCTATACTTGTGTGATTTGGATACAACTAACGCGGACTGACGCTGTTTTCAGCAGAATTGCCTTGGTGTCTACTTTTTATGCAGAAAATCAACTATCAGGAAAAATCCCGGAAAATATGCCAAAAATCCTATTTCACCCGAAGACTCCAGGAGCCAGAATACGAGACGGAGAAGATCCAGGGGTGGCCACACCACCTGGTGGCGCGGGCCAGGCCAGGCCGCGCCAGGGGGTGGTGTGAGCCCCCCAGGCACCCCCTCGGCCTCTCTCTTCTCCTATAAGGAGCCTTCTGACCTAAAAACTTTAGGGGGTTCGACGTTTTTCCAGAAGGAGTTCCGCTCTACCGCCACCACCAGATTCCACGAAACAGCACCAGAAACTCCGTTCTGGCACCCTGCCGGGACGAGGAATTGGAGGAGATCATCGCCATCATCATCGTCATCGCTGCTCCATCGACCATCCATGTTTCCCCCATATATGAGTGAGTAATCCCCCGCTGTAGGCTATGGGGATGGTAGGGATTGGATGAGACCGTTCATGTAATGGCATCAAATTGTTAGGGCATGGTGCCTAGTATCTTCTATTAGTGCTTTATGACTTTGTTGCGACTTGTTATGCTTAATGCTTGTCACTAGGGCCCGAGTGCCATGATTTCAGATCTGAACATGTTATTGATTCATTATGATAGTATTGTTTATGGTCTTATCTGCAAGTTGTATACAACACGTTGTTGTCCGGAACCAATGGCCCCGAAGTGACAGAAATCGGGATAACCGGAGGGAATGGCTTTGATGTGAGGATCACATGTGTTCACGGAGTGTTAATGCTTTGCTCCGGTGCTCTATTAAAAGGAGCACCTTAATTGCCAGTAGTTCCCTTGAGGCCCTGTGATGACCCACAAGTATAGGGGGTGTATCGCAGTATTTTCGAGGGAAGTGAAACCCAATTTATTGATTCGACACAACGGGAGCCAAAGAATATTTATCAGCCTTAACAACTAAGTTGTCAATTCAGCTGCACCTGGAAACAATCTTGCTCACAGCAGTTTATCAGTAGCAACAGTTTTGTAGTAGGAATAGCAAAGTAACAGCAGTAGTAAAGTAAAGACAACAGTAACAATAGCAGTAAATAGTGGGATTCGAGTGTGGTAGACATAGGGATGGATGGACAGGCGTTGCATGGACAATACAATTCACATAGCAATCAGAACATACGGCAATTGCAGATAAATAAGATAAAGCATCCAAGTACTAGACAATCCTAGGCATGTGTTCCATATATAGTCATACGTGCTCGCAACGAGAACTTGCACAACATCTTTTGTCCTGCCAACCCGTTTGCAGCGGGGCCTCTAGGGAACTATTGGCAATTAAGGTGCTCCTTTTAATAGAGCACCAGAGCAAAGCATTAACACTCCATGAACACATGTGATCCTCACATCAAAGCCTTTCCCTATCGGTTATCCCGATTTCTGTCACTTCGGGGCCATAGGTTCCGGACAACAACGTGCGTATACAACTTGTAGATAAGACCAAGAACAATACTATCGTAATGAATCAATAACATGTTCAGATCTGAAATCATGGCACTCAGGCCCTAGTGACAAGCATTAAGCACAACAAGTCGCAACAAAGTCATAAAGCACTAATAAAAGACACTAGGCACCATGCCCTAACAATCTGATGCCATTACATGAACGATCTCATCCAATCCCTACCATCCCCATAGCCTACAGCGGGGGATTACTCACTCATAGATGGGGGAAACATGGATGGTCGATGGAGAAGCGATGGTGATGATGATGGCGATGATCTCCTCCAATTCCCCGTCCCGGCAGGGTGCCAGAATAGAGTTTCTGGTGTTGTTTCGTGGAATCTGGTGGTGGCGGCGGAGCGGAACTCCTTCTGGAAAAACGTCGAACCCCCCGGAGTTTTTAGGTCAGAAGGCTCCTTATAGGCGAAGAGACAGGCCAAGGGGGTGCCTAGGGGGCCCACACCACCCCCTGGCGCGGCCTGGCCTGGCCCACGCCACCAGGTGGTGTGGCCACCCCCTGGCTCCTCTCCGTCTTGTATTCTGGCTCCTGGAGTCTTCGGGTGAAATAGGATTTTGGCATATTTTCCGGGATTTTTCCTAATAGTTGATTTTCTGCACAAAAAGTAGACACCAAGGCAGTTCTGCTGAAAACAGCGTCAGTTCGCATTAGTTGCATCCAAATCACACAAGTATAGAGGAGAAACAATAGCAAAAGTGTTCGGGAAAGTAGATACGTTTTGGAAGTATCAACTCCCCCCAATCTTAGCTTATTGCTTGTCCTCAAGCAATTCAGTTGAAAACTGAGTGCGATAAAAAAACTTTCACGAACACATTTGCTTCATATGATGTAAATATTCTCAGCAATGTGATCAACTACTTAGACAATTCATAATAAAGAGTATGCAACTGAGTCTACTTAATATTCATTGCAAGCTATGAAGAGATTCCAACTCAAGAATAATAAGTAGCATGAAGCACAAACATAAGCAACATTACAATGCTCATAAAAAGGTATGATAGAGTGGTATCTCGCTTGCCTTTGATTATGAATGCCAAGGCACCTCTGAAGTTCAAGTGATGACTAGAAGTAAAGATATCAAGGATACAAGCATCAAAGTCATAACACATATAATCAAGTAGTGGAACAAACACAAAGAATGACAACTATGCTCTCAAGAAGGTGCTCAAAGAGTATGTGGAGACTCAACAAGTAGAAGAAAAGGTTTTGAATAATTTTGAAAGGCTTCCAAATGCTAAAAGTATGGTACTTGTTAGCTTTGAGCTCTCATTGCCCCTATCATAAGCATCTTTAATGTGGTTAAGGTGAAAGTGAGGTCCAATCTGAGTTATATGCTTGACAGACTATAAACTGAAAATCCCAAGTCCCTTGAGTACGAGGGCCGCTCCTCATGCTACTCAACTTTAGTTACCGGTAAGTTCTTGTCATCGTAAGTATGTGCGTATCATTAAGAACCGCCAACGGGGTACCCCTTGCCCGATGATACGGAAGAATCCCCATATCAAACTGACAAGGCAAGCAGACAATGAGTATCTCAGCAATATTCTTATTTACCATGGGAAAATGGTGCTTTTTTCTCTCTTTCCTCTTTTCATAAATCTCCTTTTTTTTTCTTTTTCTCAATAGTTATCTCTCTTTGTTTTTTTATAACAAGAATGGTTCATAGATATCATTATGGTTACGGTGCAGGTTTCCACCATGTCAGCATGGATTAGACCAGCGGCCCAAGCGTTTCTCTAACACACATACATAACTCCATGGACTTACAAGATCCCCTTTTATTTCACACCGACGACATTCGCAAACAAAAGAGCAAGGTATCAACTGGGTGTATATTTACAAGTGTTGAAAGCGTTCCCCGTGACAGCACGGTTCTGCTAATCCCCAGCCTATAATTTGCAAGGATATAACTTTCATCGAGAGTTCACAATGATTCAGGTTTATTAAGTGCAGGAAATAAAGTGTGCCATCAAGTTTGTGAGAGATTTACTAACTAATTTTCCCATAACAAGCAAACATTTTATTCGGAAGAAAACAAGGCACCTTGAATATGCACGGGAGTAGCAAATGATGCTAATAGGTAGGTATGGTGGACACTTTGGAAATATTTGGTTTAGGGAGTTTGGAACTTGAGTAAAACATACTCAGTGAAAGTGAAGGCTAGCAATAGTAAGGGAGCAACAAACGAGAGAGCAATAGCTGTCATTATCATGCTTGCAACAAAACAGGACTACTCATGGCATGAAAGTGATTCAAGATCCTCAAGGCAAAATAATTCATCGAGGCATAACTGATTATTACAGTCATGTGCATGCGTGAGCATGTGCCAAGTCAATCAAATGAAACATTCAGAGGAGGATACCAAGGTGCCATACCAATTTATGAATAGATCAATGCAAGCAAACATTCATGAAACATGCTATAAACTATTAGCGAGCTAGAGCTAATTACAAGAAAGCAAAAACTACTAAGCATCCAAAGAAAACATACACTCTACATGAACGGACTAAGCAAGCTCACAATGATGAGTATATGTACAAAAATGAAAACAAATAGAGTTCGTTACCAACCTCTTACCACGCCTCAAGTTGTCATTGATCCTCATTATTGCTCTTCACTTGTGTGGCTTGAATAATAATATGAAACCAATATCCACTGAGGACTGCCAAACCCTGTAGCAAACTCGCAAAAACCAAAGAAGAACGACAAATATTTTTGGTGTTTTCGATTTTTAAACAAGAACCAAAAGGGAAAAACAAACAAAGCAAAATCTTTTTGGATTTTTCGAATAGTTCAAACAAAGCAAAAAGGGAAAAGCAAACCAAGGCAAAAAGAAGAAGCAAACCAAATAGGAACAACAGAAATATTTTTAGTCTTTTTGTGTTTTTAGAAAGCAAAAGCAAAGAAGAACAAAACTAAAAAGAGAACGAAAACATGAATATACAAAGTACCGACGCAACATGATGTGGAGATGAGTGTGGTGTCGGCGTACCTCCCCCAAGCTTAGGCTTTTGACCTAAGTGGGTATCAATCCATGTACGAATAGGGGTTCTAAGCGGGCGGATCTTGGTAAGAATGGTCGTAGATGGGCCCATGAGAGGAAGAAGAAGCTCCCCAATCATAAGCGGGCTGCTGATATGAAGACTCTCCCTCATTCGAGGGCTGGACCGAATCATCCGTGACCTCCCTTCTAGTGTCCTGCTACTGTTGGGAGAGCTCTCCCAAATACGTGTCAAGCTCCTCCTCAGTGAGGGACCATCCTTCCCTATTATCAAGGTTAAACAAAACAGGTGCAGGCAAAAGAACAACACGCTTGGACTTGCTCTTTCTCCAACCAGTTTTGAGAAAGGTTATTTCATAAGACAACTCACTCAAACTAGCCCACGAGGAAACAAATTTATGTTGTATCATGGAATTAAGATCAAGCCTCTCTATGGGAAACTGTAGGTCTAGATGATGAGGCACTAAACCATGCAATGCTAGTAAACGAGAAGCAATGAGGCCTCCACAAATTCCACCTTTCTCACGGTTGGTAGCAAGACGGAAAGCTATCAAAGCACCCAAGTTGTAAGACCTATCTTGTCTAAGAGCAGCAGAGATAAATGCTAGATCAAACGAAGATAACTTATTGGCAGTTTTCCTAGCAAGAACACACTTGGCAATAAAGTATGCAAAGTAGCGAATGGAGGGAAGATGAATGGTACGGATTTTCCCATTCTCCTTCGAGAAGTACTCCCTTGGCAAATTTCTGCATATAAATCCATGAGTGGTTCAGGTCTCTCTTTAATCTTCCTACATGATCCCCATTGAGGTACCTTAATAGCTGCACAAAAATCATCAAGAGAAAGGTTGACAGCAATATTGTAAATTTTGTAATGGACCATGGGGTTAGGCAAAGAGTGACTAAATTTGAAATCCTGCACCACAGACATGGTTATCTTAACAAATTGACAAGGTTCATCTTCCAAAAAGCGCTCTAACCCTGCATTAGAAACCAAAGTGTGGAAATCTTGTAGAATTCCTGCAGCTCTCATGAACTCAGGGCATGGATAAATGGAGGGAAAAACTTCCTCCTCCCGATGGACCTTCATGACCTCAGGCACCCAAAGCTCATGTTGGTTTAGGTGGTGTTCACTCATCTTCTATTCTGAAATTTAAACACCTTTTAAACAAGTGATTGCAAAGTAAATATAATGAAGGATTCTACTCATAGGGACTTGCAAGAGGCCTAAACATGCATCAAAACTATATCTCTAAGCATCAAACAAGCTTACAAGCTCTCATAACCAGTCACCTACAACAGCAAAATACTCAACATATAATCCACTTAACACAAATCTACTTGGACAAGGGGAGGAATCACATACCAAGGAACAAATGCCCCAAATTTTAGCAAGAAAGATGGGCTAAGCAAGGAGATCGAAAAAAATCGAGAGCAAGCACAGAAAAAACGCGATTTTGAGCTATGAACTGGAGCTTACTCGGGAGAGAGAAGAAAGTGGCAGGTGAGAGAGGTAGTGGGAGGCCAGGGTAGGCCCACACCAGGGCATGGCGCCACCCAGGGCTGGCCGCGCCACCACATGGTGTGCCTGCCTGGTGGGCCCCCCTAGTACCTACCAGGTAATCATCTGCCCCTTTTTTCACGTAAAAATTTAATATGAATTTTCTGGAATTTTTCGAGACACTTTATTTTTGGGCATTTTTCAGAAATAGAAGAATGATTTTTCTGACAGACAATTTTTTTCTTCTTTTGGAAACATGATGCAAGGACAAAACAAGGCTAGAACTACAGAAGTTCTAGCATGCAAGCAACTAACAACACAAAGAAAACTAAACGAAAGCAAAAACTAAAATACAAAGGATAGAAATAAATGGAGATAATCATAATGAAAACATTGGTTTGTTCAATGGAATCCTTTTGTTAGCAAGGTTGATCAAATCTTGATACCAAAACAATTGCATATGAGACAAAACTTTGTACTCCACTAATGATTATGTTACCTTAACCTTGATAGCAATGGTCCCAATCATAATGGTTTCAAATTTTTCTCTCGGTATGGGACAATATATTTCTCCAACTTGAATGCCTTCAACATGTTCAATTGAATTCAAACCATAAGTCCTTTCAATCTTTTTGGGGAAATAGACAGTATGTTCCTTGTCATTAACATTGAAAGTCACCTTTCCTTGATTACAATTAATAACAACTCCTGCAGTATTAAGAAAAGGTCTCCCAAGAATAATAGACATATTATCATCTTCAGGCATTTCAAGCACAACAAAATCAGTTAATATCAAGCAGTTATGAGCCACTTGAACAGGTACATCCTCACATATACCCACAGGAATAGTGGTAGATTTATCAGCCATTTGCAAAGATATATCAGTTGGTATCAATTTTTCAAGCTGAAGCCTATTATAGAGAGAGAAAGGCATAACACTAACTCCAGCTCCCAAATCACACAAAGAAGTTCTAACATAACTGTTCTTAATAGAGCAAGGGATAGTTGGAATCCTTGGGTCTCCAAGTTTCTTAGGAACCTTACCATTGAAGGAATAATTAGCAAGCAAAGTAGAAGTTTCTTCATTAGGGATCTTCCTTTTATTCGAGACAATGTCCTTCATATACTTTGAGTAAGGAGGCAACTTAATAGCATCAGTCAAAGGAATTTGCAAGAATAAAGGCTTCATCCACTCACAAAACTTATTATAGTGTTCATCTTCCTTTGAGTTGTGTTTCTTATCGGGGAAAGGCATAGGTTTTTGGACCCAAGGTTCTCTTTCACTACCATGCTTCTTAGTAATAAAATCTTCTTTGGTGTATTTAGTAGTCTTAGTGTGGTTTTCAGGTTCTTCTTCAACTTTTTCTTCATTAGGAACTTCATTTTCTTCATTACCACTTTCAGTTTCAGCATCAGAGATAGATATACTATTAGGATCTATAGCAGGTTCAGAGGGTTCTATAACAGTTTTATGTTTCTTTTTCCTTTTCTCATGAGTAGAACCACTATTTTCAGCTTGTTGAGAATCCTGCTCAATTCTTTTGGGATGCCCCTCAGGATATAGAGGATCCTGGGTAGCAGCTCCACTTCTAGTCCTAATTTCATAAGCATGTTTTTCTTTAGCAGCATTAACTAGCAAATCGTTTTGCACTTTAACGAGTTGATCTATTTGAGTTTGAACCATTTGAAAGTGTTTAACAATCATGTTAACATCATTAGAGGTTCTTTCCACAATATCTTTCAACTCAACAATAGCTCTAGTGTTTTCCATTAGATGATTTTGCACCCTTTTATTAAAGTTATCTTGCTTAACAATAAAGATATCAAATTCTTCTAAGCATTGATTAGGAGGTTTAGAGTAAGGGATATCACCTTCATCAAAGTGTTGGAGAGAGTGTACCTCAATAGTGGGTGAGTAGGGAATAGGCTTACATAATTCTTCTATAGGAGGTAAATTCTTGACATCTGCAGCTTTAATTCCCTTCTCCTTAAGACATTTCTTAGCTTCCTTCATCACTTCATCATTTAATTCAATAACTCCCCTCTTCTTTGATGTTGGAATAGGCATAGGAATAGATGGTTCAGGTACAATTACTTCAGGTATAGCTTGTTTAGGAGGAGTCCAATCTTCATAATTCTTGCTTATTTTAGCCATTAATTCCCCAGCTTCCTTAGGAGTCCTATTCCTGAAAACACAATCAGCATAACTATCTAGGTATGTCCTAGATTCCTTGGTTAGTCCATTATAAAATATATCAAGAAGCTCATTCTTAGGTAATGGACTTCCAGCCTGTGCATGAATTAAAGCACAAAACCTTGCCCAAGATTCGAGCAATACCTCTTTTTCTCCCTGTTTAAAATCAAAAAGTTCCTGAAAAATAGCATGTCTAGCACTGGGAGGACAATATTTCTGCAGGAAAGTACTAATCAAGCACTCAGGGCTATCAATAGATCCAGGAGGTAAATTACTAAACCAAGTTTTAGCTTCTCCCTTTCAGTGAAAAGGGAAAAATCTTAGCAAAGTACTAATCAAGCACTCAGGGCTATCAATAGATCCAGGAGGTAAATTACTAAACCAAGTTTTAGCTTCTCCCTTCAGTGAAAAGGGAAAAATCTTAGCATTAGCAAAGTACTAATCAAGCACTCAGGGCTATCAATAGATCCAGGAGGTAAATTACTAAACCAAGTTTTAGCTTCTCCCTTCAGTGAAAAGGGAAAAATCTTAGCAAATGCTAAGATTTTTCCCTTTTCACTGAAGGGAGAAGCTAAAACTTGGTTTAGTAATTTACCTCCTGGATCTATTGATAGCCCTGAGTGCTTGATTAGTACTTTGCTAAGATTTTTCCCTTTTCACTGAAGGGATAAGCTAAAACTTGGTTTAGTAATTTACCTCCTGGATCTATTGATAGCCCTGAGTGCTTGATTAGTACTTTCCTGCAGAAATATTTTCCTCCTAGTGCTAGACATGCTATTTTTCAGGAACTTTTTGATTTTAAACAGGGAGAAAAAGAGGTATTGCCTGAATCTTGGGCAAGATTTTGTGCTTTGATTCATGCACAAGCTGGAAGTCCACTACCTAAGAATGAGCTTCTTGATATATTTTATAATGGACTAACCAAGGAATCTAGGACATACCTAGATAGTTGTGCTGATTGTGTTTTCAGGAATAGGACTCCTAAGGAAGCTGAGGAATTAATGGCTAAAATAAGCAAGAATTATGAAGATTGGACTCCTCCTAAACAAGCTATACCTGAAGTAATTGTGCCTGAACCTACTATTCTGGTGCCTATTCCAACATCAAAGAAGAGGGGAGTTATTGAATTAAATGATGAAGTGATGAAGGAAGCTAAGAAATGTCTTAAGGAGAAGGGAATTAAAGCTGCAGATGTCAAGAATTTACCTCCTATAGAAGAATTATGTAAGCCTATTCCCTACTCGTCCACTATTGAGGTACACTCTCTCCAACACTTTGATGAAGGTGATATCCCTTACTCTAAACCTCCTGATCAATGCTTAAAATAGTTCGATATCTTTATTGTTAAGCAAGATAACTTTAATAAAAGGGTGCAAAATCACCTAATGGAAAACACTAGATCTATTGTTGAGTTGAAAGATATTGTGGAAAGAACCTCTAATGATGTTAAAATGATTGTTAAACACTTTCAAATGGTTCAAACTCAAATAGATCAACTCGTTAAAGTGCAAAACGACTTGCTAGTTAATGTTGCAAAAGAAAAACATGCTTATGAAATTAGAACTAGAAGTGGTGCTGCTACCCAGGATCCTCTATATCCTGAGGGGCATCCCAAAAGAATTGAGCAGGATTCTCAACAAGCTGAAAATAGTGGTTCTACTCATAAGAAAAGGAAAAAAGAAACATAAAACTATTGTAGAACCCTCAAACTGCTATAGATCCTAATAGTATATCTATCTCTGATGCTGAAACTGAAAGTGGTAATGAAGAAAATGAAGTTCCTAATGAAGAAAAAGTTGAAGAAGAACCTGAAAACCACACTAAGAATACTAAATACACCAAAGAAGATTTTATTGCTAAGAAACATGGTAGTGAAAGAGAACCTTGGGTCCAAAAACCTATGCCTTTTCTTGATAAGAAACACAAGTCAAAGGAAGATGAACATTATAATAAGTTTTGTGAGTGGATAAAGCCTTTATTCTTGCAAATTCCTTTGACTGATGCTATTAAATTGCCTCCTTACTCAAAGTATATGAAGGACATTGTCTCGAATAAAAGGAAGATACCTAATGAAGAAATTTCTACTTTGCTTGCTAATTATTCCTTCAATGGCAAGGTTCCTAAGAAACTTGGAGACCCAGGGATTCCAACTATCCCTTGATCTATTAAGAATAGTTATGTTAGAACTTCTTTGTGTGATTTGGGAGCTGGAGTTAGTGTTATGCCTTTCTCTCTCTATAAGAGGCTTCAGCTTGAAAAATTGATACCAACTGATATATCTTTGCAAATGGCTGATAAATCTACCACTATTCCTGTGGGTATATGTGAGGATGTACCTGTTCAAGTGGCTCATAATTGCTTGATATTAACTGATTTTGTTGTGCTTGAAATGCCTGAAGATGATAATATGTCTATTATTCTTGGGAGACCTTTTCTTAATACTGCAGGAGCTGTTATTAATTGTAATCAAGGAAAGGTGACTTTCAATGTTAATGACAAGGAACATATTGTCTATTTCCCCAAGAAGATTGAAAGGACTTATGGTTTGAATTCAATTGAACATGTTGAGGGCATTCAAGTTGGAGAAATATATTGTCCCATACCAAGAGAAAAATTTGAAACTATTATGATTGGGACCATTGCTATCAAGGTTGAGGTAACATAATCATTAGTGGAATACAAAGTTTTGTCTCATATGCAATTGTTTTGGTAGCAAGACTTGATCAACCTTGTTAACAAAAGGATTCCATTGAACAAAACAATGTTTTCATTATGATTATCTCCGTTTATTTCTACCCTTTGCATTTTAGTTTTTGCTTTCGTTTAGTTTTCTTTTTGTTATTAGTTGCTTGCATGTCAGAGTGTCTTAGAACTTCTGTAGTTCTAGCTTTGTTTTGTCCTTGCATCATGTTTCCAAAAGAAAAGAAAATCTGTCTGTCAGAAAAATAATTCTTCTATTTTCTGAAAAATGCTCAAAAATAAAGTGTCTCGAAAAATTCCAGAAAATACATATTAAATTTTTACGTGAAAAAAGGGGCAGAGGAGTACCTGGGAGGTACCAGGGGGGCCCACCAGGCAGGCACACCACATGGTGGCGCGGCCAGCCCTAGGTGGCGCCATGCCCTGGTTTGGGCCACCCCTGCCCCCCCACTAACTCTCTCACCTGCCACTTTCTTCTCTCTCCCGAGTAAGCTCCAGTTCATTGCTCAAAATCACGTTTTTTCTGTTTTTGCTCTCAATTTTTTCGATCTCCTTGCTCAGCCCATCTTTCTTACTGAAATTTGGAGCATTTGTTCCTTGGTATATGACTCCTCCCCTTGTCCAAGTAGATTTGTGTTTAGTGGATTATATATGGAGTATTTTGCTGCTGTAGGTGACTGGTTATGAGAGCTTGTAAGCTTGTTTAATGCTTAGAGATATAGTTTTGATGCATGTTTAGGCCTCTTACAAGTCCCTATGAGTAGAACCCTTCATTATATTTACTTTGCAATCACTTGTTTAATAGGTGTTTAAATTTCAGAATATCAAGCATGAACAACCATACTTTTGGAGAGATTTTTGAGAGTGATGCACCTAGGAGGTCGAGGCCCTCAAGATCAGCCTCTCGGGCTAGGCCATCATACAATGAAGATCTCATTGCAACTCGTATTGGTAATGAAAGGGATGATGGGGATGCTCACCCATCCTCTTTTTCTTGTTTTACTTTCTTACAAGCTGCAGGTATTCTTGATGATTTCTTGCTACTGATTGAGAGGGTTGGTTTGACCTCATGTATGCAAGATGAGAGTGCGCAATACGCTATGGTCACCAAAACTTTTGTTGAGAGCTTCACGTTTACTAACACATCCTATCAGTCGACTATCTCTTTTAAAATATATACTCTGCCCTTCACCATGCCTTTGGAGAGATTTTGCAGTATTGTAGGTGTACGCATGACAGGGACCGTGAAGAAAATTCAAGGGCGACCCGCTGATTTGTTGGAGCTTTACCGAGGGGTGACCAATGATGATGACCGCGTGGTGCAACGCAGAAAGATAAGAAATATCCAACTCCCCGCTCTTAGATACTTTGCCTATTATCTTGCTACTAGTGTACTGGGTAGGGAGAACACAAGTAATATCTCCAACTATCATTTAGCCTTCCTTGCTGCTGCGCTTAACAATGATACTCGGTACAATCTTGGCTTGCTTATTGCTCGCCGCCTAGCTGCTAGGGGGCCTATCTATGGGGGCATCATTGCCTCGCGTATAGTCAATGCATTAGGTATTTTAGTGGATCCCAATGATACTATGCTGGCACCACAGAGGCTTGACCTTTTTGCTATGAAAACTCATCACTTTGTCACTGCTACTTCTGATTTGAACAGTCTAGTATATAGGATGATTTTCACTGACGGGGATGAAAGGGAGATCCTTTTGCCACAACCTTCTTTGTTTAGTGTTCACAGGAGACCGTGGTCGCTCTCCAAGGAGGAGGTGGACGAGTAGCTCCGCTTGCTGGGTTTCCACGAGCAACACCAGGAGGATGTGCCCTCCTATGATTGCTCCGCGCAATACGGAGGGACATACTCGAGCTCGCACCAGGACGGGGGGACCTCTTCGTCATACTATGGTGACACTTCATCCTGGCCGGCTTGGGATTGATACTCACTTAGGCCAAAAGCCTAAGCTTGGGGGGAGGTACGCCGACACCGCACTCATCTTCATATCATGTTGCGTCGGTACTTTGTATATTCATGTTTTCGTTCTCTTTTTAGTTTTCGTTCTTCTTTTGCTTTTGCTTTCTAAAAACACAAAAAGACCAAAAATATTTTTGTTGTTTCTCTTTGGTTTGCTTCTTCTTTTTGCCTTGGTTTGTTTTTCCCTTTTTACTTTGTTTGAACTATTCGAAAAACCCAAAAGATTTTGCTTTGCTTGTTTTCCCTTTTGGTTCTTGTTTAAAAATCGAAAACACCAAAAATATTTGTCGTTCTTCTTTGGTTTTGTGAGTTTGCTACAGGATTCAACAGTCCTCAGTGGAATATTCGTTTCATATTATTATTCAAGCCACACAAGTGAATAGCAATAATTAGGATTAATGACAACTTGAGGCATGGTAAGAGGCTGGTAACGAACTCTATTTGTTTTCATTGTTGTACATATACTCATCACTGTGGGCATGCTTAGTCCGTTCATGTAGGGTGTATGTTATCTTTGGATGCTTAGTAGTTCTTGCTTTCTTATGATTAGCTCCAACTCGCTAATAGTTTGTAGCATGTCTTGTGAATGTTTGCTTGCATTGCTCTATTCATAAATTGGTACGACACCGTGGTATCATCCTATGAATGTTTCATTTGATTGGCTTGGCACATGCTCACGCATGCACATGACTGTAATAATCAGTTAAGCCTCGATGAATTATTTTGCCTTGAGGATCTTGAATCACTTTCATGCCATGAGTAGTCTTGTTTTGTTGCAAGCATGATAATGACAACTATTGCTCTCTCGTTTGTCGCTCCCTTACTATTGCTAGCCTTCACTGAAGGGTTTCGCAGCATAGTAAATCAAAATTTTCTACGAAAGCGAACAGAGGGAAAGCCAAGATCTAATCTAGGAGATGCAAACAACGAGAGAGATTGGATTAGATCTTCATACCCTTGAAGATTCGCACAGCGGAACGTTCGTCGGAACGTGGGTGATGTAGTCGTACTCGCTTCTCCTCCTCGCGATCCGATCCGATCTAGCACCACAAGTGGCGGTGCCTCCGTGAGATGCACACGTGCAGCACCTCGACGTCTCCTCCTTCCTTGGACCAACAAGTATGGTGGAGAGATGGATTGGATCTACAGCACGACGGCGTGGTGTATATGGTGGAGAATTTCTGCTGCAGGGCTTCGCCTACAAACAGTCGGGAGGGAGAGAGGAAGGCAGCAGGGCTACTAGGGCTTGGAGGGAGATGTGTGTAGGGGGGAGGGGGCGCACCAGCCCTCTATATATAGAGGGGGTGGCGGCGGCCAGCCCTAGCCCCTCCTCCAAGCCTATCTCTAGTTTAAACGATTTAAACTCTCCCCTTATCTAGAAATTCTATCCCTAGATTTAAACGAGTTAAATCTATCTAGAATCGGCTGGGCCCTATGGGGCCTTGTGCCCCTGGCCCAATGTGGCCAGGACACTCCCTCATAGGCCCATGCCCCCTCCCGGAAGGTGGGACCACGTTGGCCCCCTTCCGGAAGGTTCTAGAAGCTTCCGGTACAATACCGATTAATCCTGAACAATTCCGAACTCCAAAAACTGCACTGCCTTATATGAATCTTATTCTCCGGACCATTCCGGAACCTCTCGTGATATCCCAGATCCCATCCGAGACTCCGAACAAAAATTCATAAACCAATTATCCAATCTATCCTAGCGTCGAGACACGTTAAGTGTGTGACCCTGCGGGTTCGACAATATGCAGACATGATCTTCTATCAATAATCAACAGCGGGGTCTGGGCACCCATATTGACTCCCACACATTCATCGATGATCATATCGGATGAACCACGATGCCAGGATTCAATCAATCCCATATGTATATTCCCTTCGTCTCGTGATATTTTACTTGCCCGAGATTCGATCGTCGGTATCGTCATACCTAGTTCAATCTCGTCCACAGCAAGTACTTTACTCGTTCCGTAATCCGATATCACTTTGTGATTAACTCCTTAACTACATGCTTGCAAGCGGTGTTGATATCGATTACCGAGTGGGCCCGAAGTATAACTCTCCGACTTGGGAGGGACAAATTCCATCTCGATACATACAACCCAACAGATACTTTCCGATCACCTGAGAGACACCTTTATGATCACCCTCTCATAGGATGACGTTTGATGACCTCAAAGCTTTCTTCCGATACCAGGGAGTTGCATTATCTCATGGTCTAAGGAATACAATATTTGACATAAGAAAAGCTTCGCAAAGACGAACACGATGACACGATCTAATTGCTTCGCTTAGTATGGGTCTGTCCACCATATCATTCTCCCAATGATATGATCTCATTATCAATTGACAACTCATGTCTATGGTTAGGAAACCTTAACCATCATTGATCAATGAGCTAGTCCATAGAGGCGTACTAGGGACACGGTGTTGTTCACAAACCACACAAGTATTAATGTTTCCACTTAATACAATTCTAGCATGGAATATAAACTTTATCATGAACAAGAATTATAATAATAACATCTTTATTATTGCCTCTAGGGCATAATTCCAACAGTCTCCCACTTGCACTAGAGTCAATAATCTAGTTTACATTTGGCAACAATCTCACACCCATGGCACTGAGGTGCTGATCATGTTTTACACGTGGAAGAGGTTTAGTCAATGGATCTGCGACATTCAGATCTGTATGTACTTTGCTGATCTTCAGATCTCCATCTGTTATATAATCTAGGATTATATGAAACTTGCGGTTGATATGCTTGGTCTTTGGATGATATCTTGGTTCCTTAGCGAGTGCTATGGCGCCAGTGTTGTCACACAATATCTCCAGTGGGTCCAATGCACTGGGAACCACGCCAAGCTCAGTGATGAAGTTTCTGATCCAAACTCCTTCACTTGACGCTTCTGCAGCAGCCATGTATTCCGCTTCTACTGTAGATCCCGCGATCACGCTTTACTTGCAGCTTCTCCAGCTCACAGCTCCTCCATTCAAAATATACACGTATCCTGTCTGAGATTTACAATCATGCTTGTCGGTGTCGAAACTAGCATCGACGTAACCTTTTACGACGAGCTGTTCATCACCCCCATAGACTAAGAACATTTCTTTAGTCCTATTTAGGTACCTTAGGATGTTCTTCACGGCTGTCCAGTGTTCCACTCCTGGATCACATTGATATCTGCTCGTCAAACTAAGAGCATTGGACACATCCGGTCTAGTACACAGCATGGCATACATGATGGAACCTATGGCCGAGGCATAAGGCACTTTGCTCATAGCTTCCCTATCATTTACCGTAGCTGGACACTGAGCCTTGCTCAATATCTTACCTGACAACATAGGCACTGAACCTTTCAATGCCTTATCCATTCTGAACCTTTTCAGAACTTTGTCTAGGTATGTACTCTGGCTTAAAGCTATCAGGCGTCTTTGTCTATCTCTATAGATTTTGATGCCCAATATATAAGCAGCTTCACCTAGGTCTTTCATTGAAAAACACTTGTTCAAATAACTCTTCACATCGTTAAGCATGTTGATGTCATTTCCAATAATCAATATGTCATCCACATATAGTACCAGAAACGTCAACGAGCTCCCACTCACTTTCTTGTAGATGCAAGCTTCGTAGCAATTTGGAACAAATCCAAAGCTCTTGATCACTTGATCAAAACGAAGGTTCCAACTCCGAGATGCTTGCTTTAGTCCATAAATGGAACGCTGAAGTTTGCATACTTTATCAGCATCCTTAGGATCGACAAAACCTTCGGGTTGCATCATATACAACTCTTCATCAATGTTGCCATTGAGGAAAGCAGTCTTGACATCCATTTGCCATATTTCATAATCATGAAACGCAACAATTGCTAATAAAATCCGAATGGACTTAAACATCGCTACGGGAGAGAAAGTCTCATCGTAGTCAACACCTTGAACTTGTCGAAAACCTTTCGCAACAAGCCGTGCTTTATAGACGGTAACATTACCATCCGCGTCCGTTTTCTTCTTGAAGATCCATTTGCACTCAACGGCCTTTCGGTCGCTAGGAGGGTCCACCAAAGTCCATACTTGGTTTTCGCTCATGGATCCCAATTCGGATTTCATGGCTTCTAGCCATTTCTCAGAGTCTGGGCTCATCATCGCTTCCTCATAGTCCGTAGGTTCACTATCTTCTACTAACAAGACAGTCAAGACAGGGTTGCCGTACCACTCAGGAGGGGCACGCGACCTTGTCGACCTGCGACGTTCAGTAGCAGCATCGTCCGAAGCTTCATGATCCTTGTCATTTGCTTCCTCTATTGTTGGTGCAGGCGGCACTGGAACAATTTCAGGTGCTGCGCTACTCTCCAATTCAAGAGAAGGTTCAATAACCTCGTCTAGCTCTACTTTCCTCCCACTCACTTCTTTTGAGAGAAACTCCTTCTCAAGAAAGGAACCGTTCTTTGCGACAAACACTTTGCCTTCGGTTCTGTGATAGAAGGTATACCCAATAGTTTCCTTAGGGTATCCTATGAAGACGCATTTCTCCGCTTTGGGTTCGAGCTTGTCCGGCATCAACTTCTTGACGTAAGCTTCGCATCCCCAAACTTTAAGAAACGACAACTTAGGTTTAGCACCAAACCACAGTTCATACGGTGTCGTCTCAACGGATTTAGATGGAGCCCTATTTAAAGTGAATGCAGCGGTTTCTAATGCATAACCCCAAAATGATAACGGCAAATCAGTAAGAGACATCATCGATCGGACCATATCTAATAGGGTTCGATTCCGGCGTTCAGACACACCATTGCGCTGTGGTGTTCCGGGTGGCGTGAGTTGTGAAACGATTCCACTTGCTTTGAGATGCGTGAGAAAATCATAACTCAAATATTCGCCCCCACGATCGGATCGTAGAAACTTAATCTTTCTGTTACGATGGTTCTCCACTTCATTCTGAAATTCTTTGAACTTTTCAAACGTTTCAGATTTATGTTTCATTAAATAGATATACCCATATCTACTTAAGTCATCGGTAAAAGTGAGAAAATAGCGATATCCACCGCGCGTCGAAACACTCATCGGTCCGCATACATCGGTATGTATGATTTCCAACAAGTCCGTTGCTCGCTCCATCATACCGGAGAATGGGGTTTTGATCATCTTGCCCATGAGGCATGGTTCGCATGTGTCAAATGATTCAAAATCAAGAGACTCCAAAAGTCCATCAGAATGGAGTTTCTTCATGCGCTTTACTCCAATATGACCTAGACGACAGTGCCACAAATAAGTAGTATTATCACTATCTACTTTGCATCTCTTAGCCTCAATGTTATGGATGTGTGTTTCATCCCTTTCGAGATTTAGAAGAAATAAACCACTCACAAGAGGTGCATGACCATAAAAGATGTTACTCATATAAATAGAACAACCATTATTCTCTGATTTAAATGAATAACCGTCTTGCAATAAACACGATCCAGAAATAATGTTCATGCTCAACGCAGGCACATAATAACATTTATTAAGGTTTAAAACTAATCCCGAAGGTAAAACTAAGGAGAGCGTGCCGACGGCCATCACATCAACTCTTGATCCATTGCCAACGCGCATCGTCACCTCATCCCTCGCAATCCGCCGTCTATTCCGCAGCTCCTGTTTCGAGTTACAAATATTAGCAACTGAACCGGTATCAAATACCCAGGCACTACAACGAGGGCTAGTAAGGAAAACATCAATAACATGTATATCAAATATACCTTTGATGGTGCCAGCCTTCTTGTCTGCTAAGTACTTCGGACAGTTGCGCTTCCAGTGACCCTTGTCCTTGCAATAGAAGCACTCAGTGTCCGGCTTAGGACCAGACCTGAGCTTCCTCTCAGCAGGGGCAACGCGCTTGATGCCGCCTTTCTTGAAGGGCTTCCTTGCACCCTTACCTTTCTTAAAGGTGGGGGGCTTGTTGACCATCAAAACATGATTATTCTTTTTGATGTTCACCTCCGCTACTTTCATCTTAGCAAAGAGCTCAGTGATCATATCAGTGGAACCAATCTGATTGTGATCAACTACAAAACTTTTGCAGCTAGGAGTGTCAATCTTGAGCTCCTCTGGAATCTTGCATTCCAGTTGCTCAAGGCGTTGAGTGTAGCCCGACATCTTAATGGCGTGCTCACTAACGGAACTCCCTTCCTCCATCTTTTAGTTAAATAATTTCTTAGAGATCTCATATCTCTCAGAACGGGCTTGAGTCTGAAACATGTTTTTCAGCTGCTCGAGAATCTCAAAGGGCCCGGCGAACTCCTCAAAACGATTTTGAAGATCCGATTCCATAGCATACAACATGGCGATCTTAATCAAATCATAATCATCCTTGCGCGACTGATAAACAGCTTTTTCATCAGCCGGCGCATCTACAGCAGGGGCGTCACCTAGCGCTTTCTCAAGGACATAGTCCTTTTGTCCGCCAGCGAGAATGATTCTCAGAATGCGGAACCATTTGGTGAAGTACCCATTGTTCTTAAGCTTTTCTTTCTCAGCAAAAACGTTGAAGTTGAAGTTGGACTTGGCCATGTGATCTACAGTATTTGCAAGTACAATTTAGACTATGTTCATGATAAATAGTTCAACTTAATCAAATTACTAGATGAACTCCCACTAAATTCAACATCCCTCAAGTTGTTTAGTGAACACGATCCAAATTCACCACACCTAATCCGATCATCACGAGAAGAGATGTGGTTTCAATGGTGGACAACAAAGTGTTGATCATATCATTCATATGACTCATGCTTAACCTTTCGGTTCTTGTGTTCCGAGGCCATGTCTGTACATGCTAGGCTCGTCAAGTTAGACCCAAGTATTTCCGCGTGTGCAAAACTGGCTTGCACCCGTTGTATGTGAGCGTAGAGTCTATAGCACCCGATCATCACGTGATGCTTGGACACGACGAACTTTCGCAACGGTGCATACTTGGGGATAACAGAGTTTTATCTTGATCTTTAAGTGAGGAATCATCTTATAATGCTACCGTCGCGATCTAAGCATGATAAGATACATAAAAGGATAAACATCACATGCATATAACTTTATGTGACATGGTATAGCCAATCTTCGCGCAATGATCTCCATCTTGTGCGTTCCGGCATGATCTCCATCACTCCATCATGATTGCCTCCACCACGAATAGCAACTACAACTATTGCTAACTACTTAGCGATAAAGTAAAGCTATTACATGGCGTATAAGAAGTTGACTCGCAGGTCATACACAATTATAAAGACAACCATATGGCTCCTGCCGGTTGTGTACTCATCGACATGCAAGTCGTGAAACATTACAAAACATGATCATCGCATACAATATACACATCACATCTTGGGCCATACCATATCACAGAAAACACTCCCTGCAAAAACAAGTTAGACGCCTCTACTTTGTTGTTGCATGTTTTACGTGGCTTATGGGAGTAGATGCTAAGAACGATTCTTACCTACGGAAAGCCACAACGGTCATATTATGGTTGCCAAACTCCGGTGTTAATCCCATGACAACTATTGTGAGAGAAACTGACATCCACCAGCCGCATGTGTGGTACAAGCCACACGTCAAGTGCGGAGCCGGTCTCGCGAACGACGTCGCGTAAGGTTGGCCTGGACCGCTTCAATCTCACTATCCCGCGTCATAAGAAGAACACAAACAAGAGGCTTGCAACAGAAAACATCAACGCCCGCAACAACCATGTTGCGTTCTACTCGTGAATCACATCTACGCATAGATCTAGCTCTGATACCACTAAAGGGTTTCGCAGCATAGTAAATCAAAATTTTCTACGGAAGCGAACAGAGGGAAAGCCAAGATCTAATCTAGGAGATGCAAACAATGAGAGAGATTGGATTAGATATTCATACCCTTGAAGATTCGCACAGCGGAACGTTCGTCAGAACGTGGGTGATGTAGTCGTACTCGCTTCTCCTCCTCGCGATCCCATCCGATCTAGCACCACAAGTGGCAGTGCCTCCGTGAGATGCACACGTGCAGCACCTCGACGTCTCCTCCTTCCTTGGACCAGAAAGTATGGTGGAGAGATGGATTGGATCTACAGCACGACGGCGTGGTGTATATGGTGGAGAATTTCTGCTGCAGGGCTTTGCCTACAAACAGTCGGGAGGGAGAGAGGAAGGCAGCAGGGCTACTAGGGCTTGGAGGGAGATGTGTGTAGGGGGGAGGGGGCGCACCAGCCCTCTATATATAGAGGGGGTGGCGGCGGCCAGCCCTAGCCCCTCCTCCAAGCCTATCTCTAGTTTAAACGATTTAAACTCTCCCCTTATCTAGAAATTCTATCCCTAGATTTAAACGAGTTAAATCTATCTAGAATCGGCTGGGCCCTATGGGGCCTTGTGCCCCTGGCCCAATGCGGCCAGGACACTCCCTCATAGGCCCATGCCCCCTCCCGGAAGGTGGGACCACGTTGGCCCCCTTCCGGAAGGTTCTAGAAGCTTCCGGTACAATACCGATTAATCCTGAACAATTCCGAACTCCAAAAACTGCACTGCCTTATATGAATCTTATTCTCCGGACCATTTCGGAACCTCTCGTGATATCCTGGATCCCATCCGAGACTCCGAACAAAAATTCATAAACCAATTATCCAATCTATCCTAGCGTCGAGACATGTTAAGTGTGTGACCCTGCGGATTCGACAATATGCAGACATGATCTTCTATCAATAATCAACAGCGGGGTCTGGGCACCCATATTGACTCCCACACATTCATCGATGATCATATCGGATGAACCACGATGCCAGGATTCAATCAATCCCATATGTATATTCCCTTCGTCTCGCGATATTTTACTTGCCCGAGATTCGATCGTCGGTATCGTCATACCTAGTTCAATCTCGTTCACAGCAAGTACTTTACTCGTTCCGTAATCCGATATCACTTTGTGATTAACTCCTTAACCACATGCTTGCAAGCGGTGTTGATATCGATTACCGAGTGGGCCCGAAGTATATCTCTCCGACTTGGGAGGGACAAATTCCATCTCGATACATACAACCCAACAGATACTTTCCGATCACCTTAGAGACACCTTTATGATCACCCTCTCGTAGGATGACGTTTGATGACCTCAAAGCTTTCTTCCGATACCAGGGAGTTGCATTATCTCATGGTCTAAGGAATACAATATTTGACATAAGAAAAGCTTCGCAAAGACGAACACGATGACACGATCTAATTGCTTCGCTTAGTATGGGTCTGTCCACCATATCATTCTCCCAATGATATGATCTCATTATCAATTGACAACTCATGTCTATGGTTAGGAACCTTAACCATCATTGATCAATGAGCTAGTCCATAGAGGCGTACTAGGGACACGGTGTTGTTCACAAACCACACAAGTATTAATGTTTCCACTTAATACAATTCTAGCATGGAATATAAACTTTATCATGAACAAGAATTATAATAATAACATCTTTATTATTGCCTCTAGGGCATAATTCCAACATTCACTTCCACTGAGTGTTTTACTCATGTTTCCAACTTCCTTAAACCAAATATTGCTAGAGTGTCCACCTTACCTACCCATTAGTATCATTTGCTATTCCCGTGCATATTCAATATGCCTTGTTTTCTTCCGAATAAAATATTTGCTTGTTATGAGAAAGTTAGTTAGTAAAGCTCTCACGAACTTGATGGCACACTTTATTTCTTGCACTTAATAAACCTGAACCATTGTGAACTCTCCATGAAAAGTTATATGCTTGCAAATTATAGGCTGGGATTAGCAGAACCGTGTTGTCACGGGGAATGCTTTCAACACTTGTAAATATATACCCAGTTGATACCTTGCTCTTTTGTTTGCGGGTGTCGTCGGTGTGAAATAAAAGGGGAGCTTGTAAGTCCATGGAGTTATGTATGTGTGTTAGAGAAACGCCTGGGCCGTTGGTATAATCCATGCTGACATGGTGGAAACCTGTAGCGTAACCATAATGATATCTATGAAGCATTCTTCTTATAAAAAAGAGAGATAGCTACTGAGAAAAAAAAAGAGATTTATGAAAAGAGAAAAGAGAGAAAAAAGCACCATTTTCCCATGGTAAATAAGAAGATTGCTGAGATACTCATTGTCTGCTTGCCTTGTCATTTTGATATGGGGACTCTTCCGTATCATCGGGCAAGGGGTACCCCGTTGGCGGTTCTTAATGATACGCACATACTTACGATGACATGAACTTACCGGTAACTAAAGTTGAGTAGCATGAGGAGCGCCCCTCGTACTCAAGGGACTAGGGATTTTCAGTTTATAGTCTGTCAATCATATAACTTAGATTGGACCTCACTTTCACCTTAACCACATTAAAGATGCTTATGACAGGGGCAATGAGAGCTCAAAGCTAATGAGTACCATACTTTCAGCATTTGGAAGCCTTTCAAATTATTCAAAACCTTTTCTTTTACTTGTTGAGTCTCCACATATTCTTTGAGCACCTTCTTGAGAGCATAGTTATCATTCTTTGTGCTTGTCCCATTGCTTGATTATTTGTGTTATGACTTTGATGCTTGTATCCTTGATATCTTTACTTCTAGTCACCACTTGAACTTCAGAGGTGCCTTGACATTCATAATCAAAGGCAAGCGAGATACCACTCTATCATACCTTTTTATGAGCATTGTAATGTTGCTTACGTTTATACTTCATGCTACTTATTATTTTTTAGTTGGAATATCTTCATAGCTTGCAATGACTATTAAGTAGACTCAGTTGCATACTCTTTATTATGAATTGTCTAAGTAGTTGATCACATTGCTGAGAATATTTACATCTTATGAAGCAAATGTGTTTGTGAAAGTTCTTTTATCGCACTCAGTTTTCAACTGAATTGCTTGAGGATAAGCAATAAGCTAAGCTTGGGGGGAGTTGATACGTCCAAAATGTATCAACTTTCTCGAACACTTTTGCTATTGTTTCTCCTCTATACTTGTGTGATTTGGATACAACTAACGTGGACTGACGCTGTTTTTAGCAGAATTGCCTTGGTGTCTACTTTTTGTGCAGAAAATCAACTATCAGGAAAAATCCCGGAAAATATGCCAAAAATCCTATTTCATCCGAAGACTCCAGGAGCCAGAATACGAGACGGAGAAGAGCCAGGGGGTGGCCACACCACCTGGTGGCGCGGGCCAGGCCAGGCCGCGTTAGGGGGTGGTGTGGGCCCCCAGGCACCCCCTCGGCCTCTCTCTTCTCCTATAAGGAGCCTTCTGACCTAAAAACTTCGGGGGGTTTGACGTTTTTCCAGAAGGAGTTCCGCTCCGCTGCCACCACCAGATTCCATGAAACAACACCAGAAACTCCGTTCTGGCACCCTGTCGGGACGGGGAATTGGAAGAGATCATCGCCATCGTCATCACCATTGCTTCTCCATCGACCATCCATATTTCCCCCATCTATGAGTGAGTAATCCCTCGCTGTAGGCTATGGGGATGGTAGAGATTGGATGAGATCGTTCATGTAATGACATCAAATTGTTAGGGCATGGTGCCTAGTATCTTCTATTAGTGCTTTATGACTTTGTTGCGACTTGTTATGCTTAATGCTTGTCATTAGGGCCCGAGTGCCATGATTTCAGATCTGAACATGTTATTGATTCATTATGATAGTATTGTTTATGGTCTTATCTGCAAGTTGTATACACACCTTGTTGTCCGGAACCAATGGCCCCAAAGTGACAGAAATCGGAATAACCGCACGTACTGTTCGATTGCACGTACCGTTCGATTGCAGTAGTCGCAGCAGTAACCTTGGGGAAGATTGATCGATGCAGACAGCGGCGAAGACGACGATAGGCAGCACCGCCCGATTTGGATGGAAGACGACCCGTGATGAAGAACTCGAGCAGTCGCGCAGAGCGCTTCCCAAAAACCTTATTCGCCCCCTCCCGTATAGGATCGCAAAGGCGAGTGGTTCCGGAGACCTGCTCTCCCGTTCGCCGGTGCACGCCGGCAAGCGGGATGGGGTAGACTACGGTGGCGGCGCAAGGCAGAGAGGAGGCAAAACCCTAGATTGGTTTTCGGTAGTTCGTGGTGAAAGCCGCACTGGCGTTTATATAGAGCGGCTCGGGAATCCCGTATAGGGCACGTCGTGGACCAAGCCCACGTTGCGCACGTTCGGGTCGGTTACAGATAGCCCACGATCCGAGAGCGACCCGAATAGGCTGACTGTTGACACGTCTATCAAAACCGCACAAGTTTTCCCAAGCAGCAAAAATAAAGATCGGCTCGGCGAGATTCCCGCAACCCGCGGCGCACGCGCGCGTCGTGACACGCGGGCGGGCGTGCGTGCGTGCGAGCGGCGGCGTCGTCGGAGGAGGAGCGCACGTGTGTAGTTCTCCTATTCTCACTCACTTTACTAAGTGGTGAACCACTCCACCTTATAAGGTGGTGTAACTCTCCTCCAATTTTCCATGTGGGACTAAACTTTAGCTTCCACTCCACTCATATGTGAGCTGCCACCAAATTGGGCTAAATCACACATGGGCTTCCACACACATGGGCTTTGAGATTTAGGGAAAAACTGAAATCACATATGGGCTTAAATAGATTAGCCCATTATTTCTAACAACCCCCACTAGATCTCAAATGCCCATTTGAAGATTTGTCAATCCTCACTACTTGTTTATATACCAGTGTTTCAGCAGAGACTGTTAAGTTGAACATCCGCCTAGAATCTTGAACTACATCTATCAGCAACTTGAACAATAGACGAACCTTGAATTGCAAGTTTGGTGCCAATAGATTTCACTCAAAATCATAACTAGTACCTGGCTATCAGTAGCCTACCCCACGGGTTGGAGCATATGAGTCATACTTCCTGGTCTCTTCATGAGTTTACTAGAGACCACCCAAGTCTCATAGACCGCGACGTTTACAGTCGAGCTCATATAGCTATGTTCTTTCAAGAATGCCCTGTAGGACGGCATCTTTGCTTTGTTATAGCCAACAGAAACACATTAAGGCATGTTGCCAACCTGCCTTACAGATTTTGAGAGTCATGCATCTTCACATAGAGAGTGTTACAAAATTCTCTCCTCAATCAAACCACTAGCTTGTTCTTTCCAGATCCTAATTCACGGGATCTCCGATCACATAGGTTGGGTTACCACTATGGTGTGACATCCATGGGTCTCAACCCCATCTCCCTCGATGCATTTTCTATCACAATTCGTGATAGTCCCTTTGTAAAGGGATCTGCTAGGTTTTTATCTGTTTAAATATACGTAACAGTTATTACTCCGGAGTTTCTCAATTTCTTGACAGATTTCAAACGTCTCTTGACGTGTCTTGATGACTTCGCGTTATCCTTAGAATTGTTCACTTTGACAATAACAGTTTGGTTGTCACAATTCAAAAGGATTGCCGGCACAGGTTTTTCAACCACAGGCAAGTCCATCAAGAGTTCACGCAGCCATTCTGACTCAACAGTGGTTGTGTCTAAAGCAGTAAGTTCTACTTCCATAGTTGACCTCGTCAATATGGTCTGCCTACGAGATCTCCATGAGACTGCGCCACCTCCAAGGGTAAACACATACCCACTCGTGGCATAGAGTTCATCAACATCAGAGATCCAGTTTGAATCACTATATCCTTCAAGCACAACAGGGTGCCCTGAATAGTGAATCCCATAGCTCATTGTACCACATAGATAGCGCATGACCCTTTCAAGTGCATGCCAATGATCAATACCCGGGTTAGACATGAACCTACTCAGCTTGCTCATAGCAAAAGAGATATCGGGTCTTGTAGCGCTTGCTAAGTACATGAGAGAACCAACAATTTGTGAATATTTCAACTGGTCTGTTGGTTCCTTCTTATTCTTTCGCAATGTTAAACTGGGATCATAAGGTGTTGGAGAAGTCTTGCCATCAATAAAGCCAAAACGGCTCAAGACCTTTTCAACATAATGAGATTACGTTAAAGTACTCCCATTCTCGTTCTTAATAAGCTTGATGTTCAGAATCACATCAGCCTCTCCTAGATCTTTCATATCAAAACTCTTTGATAGGAAAGACTTGACTTCATTTATCACATCCATGTTTGTACCAAAGATCAGAATATCATCCACGTATAAACGTAATATAACGCTATCGCCCCCACCATGGCGATAGTACACACACCTATCAGCCTCATTAATGACAAAGCCAGCAGAAAATAGAGTTCTGTCAAACTTCTCATGCCATTGCTTAGGTGCTTTTTTTAGGCCATATAAAGATTTTAACAACTTGCACACCTTTGTCTCTTCACCTTTTACTACAAACCCATCCGGCTGATCCATATAGATCTCCTCTTCCAACTCTCCATTAAGGAAAGTTGTCTTCACATCCATTTGATGAACGAGAAGACCATAAGAGGCAACCAGGGATAGTAGTACTCGAATGGTGGTCAGTCTAGCGATAGGTGAATAGGTGTCAAAGTAATCTTCGCCTTCTTTCTATGTGTAGCCCTTTGCTACAAGCCGTGCCTTGTACTTCTCAATAGTACCATCAGGCCTTAACTTCTTCCTGAACACCCACTTACAACCCACAGGTCTGCAACTGTAGGGTCGTTCTGATAGTTCCCAAGTTCCATTAGAAAGAATCGAGTCCATCTCATTTTGGACAGCTTCTTTCCAATCATCTGCATCAGGAGATGCATATGCCTCTGCAATGGATCTGGGAGTATCGTCCACAAGGTACACGATGAAATCATTACCAAAGAATTTTGCAATCCTCTGTCTCTTACTCCTTATGGGAGGTTCATCATCATCCTTCTCTAGGACTTCCTCATGTGTTTGTTCAAAATTCTCAATAGATGCACTAGATTCAGGAAGTATTTCAAAAGAAATTCTAGCAATGCTATGCATATCCTTCATAGGAAACATATTCTCAAAGAATGTTGCATCACGAGATTCCATTATAGTATCAACATGCATATCAGGAACCTCAGACTTAACCACTAGAAATCTATAGCCTATACTCCGCGGAGCATATCCTAGAAAGATACAATCCACTGTCTTAGGTCCAAGTTTGCGTTTCTTGGGAATCGGTATGTTAACCTTAGCCAAACACCCCCAAGTGCGCAAATATGCAAGTGATGGTTTTCTCCTAGCCCACTCCTCATAAGGGGTCTTTTCTTTATTCTTGTTAGGAACTCTATTCAGGACATGACATGAAGTCAACAAAGCCTCCCCCCACCATGCCTTTGATAAACCAGTAGTGGCTAGCATGGAATTCACCAAGCCAGTCAGCGTGCGGTTTTTCCTCTCGGCAACCCCGTTTAATTGGGGCGAGTAGGGAGGCGTCCTCTCGTGAATAATGCCACATTCCTCACAGAACTCGTCAAAGATTTTGGGAAAATATTCACCACCATGATCCGACCTAAGACGTTTGATCTTTCTCTCTAGTTGATTTTCAACTTCGGCTTTATAAACTTTAAAGTAGTCTAAAGCTTCATCTTTAGTGTGCAACAAATAAACATAGCAGTATCTAGTCGCATCATCAATCAATGTCATGAAATATCTCTTTTCACCTTTTGTCAACACACCATTCATCTCACATAGATCAGAATGTATGATTCTAGAGGTGCCAAGTTTCTCTCCTCGACAGCCTTGTGGGGCTTTCGAGGTTGCTTTGATTGCACACAACTATGGCACTTAGAACCTTTAGCAATAGTGAAATTCGGAATTAAACTCATGCTGGACATCCGAGACATCAAACCAAAATTAATGTGACATAAACGAGAATGCCAAACACTGGTATCATCATTAACATCACCACAAATATGATTCACGAATTTATTACAAAACTCTGAAAGAGAGAAACGGAACAAGCCTCCAAACTCATAACCTTTACCAATAAATTGTCCATGTTTCGAAACAATGACTTTATTAGACTCTAACACAACCTTGAACCCATCTCTGCATACAAGGGAGCCACTAACGAGATTCTTGTTCATAGTAGGTACATGCTGCACGTTCCTCAGCTGCACGATCTTTCCGGGAGTAAACTTCAGATCCACCGTGCCAACACCACGAACATAAGCATGTGATCCATTCCCCATTAGGACGGAAGAATCCCGTGTGACCTGATAAGAAGTGAACATAGAGATGTCAGCACATACATGAACATTAGCACCCGTATCAATCCACCAACATGGTGACTGAAACACTGAAAGAACAGTAAATAAATTACCATACCCATCCGTGTTGCTAGTGGTCACGACATTGACAGTCTTTCCACTTTTCCCTCTGTGATCTGCACGTTCTGGGCAGTCCTTAGAGAAGTGTCTGAGCTCTCCACAGGTAAAGCATCCTAGCTCGGCCTTGTTCGGCTTCTTCTTCTTCTTGAAGGTTGTAGTCTTTTCAGGCTTGTTGAAGGAAGGCTTATAGTTCCCTTTGTTCTTGCCGAAGGTCCTCTTCTGCACCATGTTGGCGCTAGACTGACCCTCGCCTCCTTTCTCAGCAGTGTCCTTATCCCGAGCCTTCTCCTCAACATCAAGAGACGCTATCAGGTTTTCAACCGATATCTCTTGTCTCTTATGCTTGAGAGTTGTGGTGAAGTTCCTCCATGAAGAAGGTAACTTTGCAATGATGCACCTAGCCACAAACTTGTCGGGTAAGTTACACTTAAGGATTTCAAGCTCCTTGGAAAACACTGTATCTCATGAGCTTGTTCGACTACAGAACGGTTGTTAACCATCCTGTAATCATGAAAGTTCTCCATGATGTATAGTTCGATGCCAACATCTGTTACACCGAACTTAGCGTTCAGTGCCTCCCAGAGCTCTTTGTCATCTTTGAAGTGCATCTACACATCAAACAGCTTGTTGTCAAGAACACTCAGAACGCATCCCACAAAGGCAAGATTGATTTCCTTGAACTTGCTCTAATCTTGTTCAGATATAGTTTCTTCAGGTAAACCCTCACTAGCCTCGAATACTTTCAGATTTTGCAGCCACATAGTGGTCTTATACTGCCACCTCTTAAAATGAACACCGGTAAACTTTTCCGGCTTCATCGCATCGGCCAAGTGTCCCATGTTTATCTCAGAAAATTGCCTATAGTAAGGTTTTTGGATTGTTGGATAATTAAGCACAATTTTCGTGATTAATTCTAGAATATTAAACATGACAATACCAGCTACTAGCACATGTAACTCGAACATACTAGATGTACTAAACAACAAGATGAACGGAAACAGACAGCAACTGACATGTACTCGCAGAACATGATAAATAACCAGACAGCAGCACGCCGCACGTACCGTTCGATTGTAGTAGTCGCAGCAGTAACCTTGGGGAAGATTGATCGAAGCAGACAGCGGCGAAGACGACGATAGGCAGCACTGCCCGATTTGGATGGAAGACGACCCGTGATGAAGAAGTCGAGCAGTCGTGCAGAGCGCTTCCCAAAAACCTTATTCGCCCCCTCCCGTACAGGATCGCAAAGGCGAGTGATTCCGGAGACCTGCTCTCCCGTTCGCCGGTGCACGCCGGCAAGCGGGATGGGGTAGACTACGGTGGCAGCGCAAGGCAGAGAGGAGGCAAAACCCTAGATTGGTTTTCGGTAGTTTGTGGTAAAAGCCGCACTGGTGTTTATATAGAGCGGCTCGGAAATCCCGCATAGGGCACGTCGTGGACCAAACCCACGTTGCGTACGTTCGGGTCGGTTACAGATAGCCCACGATCCGGGAGCGACCCGAATAGGCTGACTGAGTTTTCCCGAGCAGCAAAAATAAAGCTCGGCCCGGCCCGGAGGAGCGCGCGTGTAGTTCTCCTCTTCTCACTCACTTTACTAAGTGGTGAACCACTCCACCTTATAAGATGGTCTAACTCTCCTCCAACTTTCTATGTGGGACTAAATTTTAGCTCTCACTCCACTCATATGTGAGCTGCCACCAAATTGGGCTAAATCACACATGGCTTTGAGATTTAGGGATGAAAGGCTTAAATAGATTAGCCCATTATTTCTAACATGTGGTTCAGAGGGCTGCGCAAGGTCAATCTCCCCCTGGTGGTTCCTAGAATGCACACTACTTGATGTCTTCTTGCTTGCCAGAAGCGCTTGATCAAATGTTGGCAGCTTAGCGTTGCGAGTTCGACTCTTTTGTTTCCCTGCACATTCGACGCTGGTGGTTAGAATGCAACACTAGATTCTTTCATAACGTGGCCTCCTTGCTGGAGCAAGCACTCAGGGTTGTAGATGAGGAATGGCCGAATGGGCGCGATCACTTGCTAGTAGTCGTGGGTAGCAATCAGGTACTGCTCTCTGTGGTTCCTTTCTCCCTCCCTGTCGTAGTTCACAGGTGATAGGAGGTGGATGTAATTCTCCTCTGCTTATTACCAATTTGTTTCCTTCGCCTCTTCTTACAGCCACGATACTTTGTCCCATGATAATTTGTCGATTTCATACAGGAAGTGGTGACTAATTTTCTGTTTCAATACAACTGCAGATGTTGTGAAAGCGATGCATGCCCTTTCTGAGCTTTGTGTTGACCTCAGAGAGGAGGAGCACAATCTACTGGTCGCTGCTTACTACCAGTATGTGTATCCGAAGCATTCTTCCCTGGCAGCCCTCCTGGCCATCGAAGTGGGAGAAAATAATGCTGCATTTCTTGAGGAGACAAAAATTTGCAGGAAAAGCCTTCAGTCCGAACTTCGAAACTTCTTCAGCGGTGCAATAGCTCACTTGAAGAAGTACCTGATTCCGTCTTCGCTTGTTCCAGAAAACCGGGTCTTCTATCACAAGCTGTAATAATACGAATTCAATGTCAGATCTTTGTTTATCTGTTTGCTCATCGTCTAACTGAGAGTTTTTGTTCCTATCTATAGAGAGGGTGATTTCTTTTGGTTGCTTGGGGAGCTGCAGCCCGGCAGTGAAAGAAATCTATCCTATGGCAACTCTCTAAAGGCTTACAAGGTAAATACTCTATTTCTTCACTGCATACTACCCCTCTATTACAGAGTTTGGCAACCCAAAAAGCTTCTGTTGTAGGTTTGTGTTTCCTAAAGCTGATAACCAAATCTTGCACTTGTATGATTAATCTTTTTTTTTTGTTAGCTTGCTCAAGAACAAGCTGAGAGGAATTTGCCTCCGGCCAACCGTACAAGGCTTCTGGTGGCGTATAAGCACTCCCATCCTCTACTACTACATGGCAGGTTGCCAGAGGTAGTTCCTGTTGCCATCTCGTGTCCTTGTTTGGCGTGAATAATAGGACCGTTCTTAATTTTCTTTGATCCAGGTCCTTGGAGATTGCTGAAGCAGCACTTGGTCAGGCTCTGGTTTCTGTTGGCACACTCAGTGAAGACTTATGCAGTGATTCGAAGATGCTACTGGAGCTTCTTAAGGAAATCGTGATCATAGCCAGTGTCGAGTACGGTAAGAGCAGTAGCATAGTTATTGGTCGTATATCCTCTGTGCGCTTGTTTTCTGCTGCTGTTTGTATCGTAAAATTATGAGTATACCTATTGTAGCTATCAAGACCGGGATGAATGAGCTCATGGATGAGTCCGAGGAAGCACCTGTATGAAAATCAGCTGAGGAACTAGTGGAACAATCCAGTGCTGTGGTAAGATGTTTTTCGACACCATATGAGCAAGGACCTCCCGCTCCAGTCCAACGCATTGCAGGTAAAACACATGCACACAGATTTCTATATACTATTTCACACCAAATGTGGTTCTGAAGTGAACTTTTACGGTACCCTGGTACTCCAAAAATAGAGGTGGGAGTACCACTTAAATCTGACCATCCAAGTAAAGGGTTAGTTTCGTCTTCTCCTCTTGGTCATCTGGTTGTTAAAAAAAACTGTTCAAAAAAAAATCACGACATAACTGCTCAAGTAAATCTCGTGCCATTCGCAGCAGGCAGCCGCCGCCGTCCTAGATTCCCAACCGAGAGGCGGACATCACCGGGCCGCTGTCCCAAATTCCCAATTGAGAGGTCGGGCACCGCCGTCTCGTTGGAGAGGTCACGCACACAGCCGCCTACGTCGTCCCCTACGAGCTCTCACCACAGCGCTTCAGTCTTTGCGTATATTGTTCTGATCTGCACCGTCTGAATTCCTCCCCGGCCCCCATTAAGACCGCACGTACGGTTGCCGCCGTTTCTCCATGCACGGCCGCAGTGACACTCTAAGAAGTATGGCCAATGTACAAATCAATCAATTGATGGATCTTATTTTCCTGCCCGCTTGCATTTGGAGGTACTGATCAAACGAACCATGGCGGCAAGGCCCCTGTCTAGCGACCGTGTCTCTCCGGCACACTCCGGCACGGAGGTGTCTATACACATGAATGAAGGATTGGATTCTAGGGATAACTGAGTATCAAATCGTTTCCGTAGGGCCTGGTTTTGCTAGCCTTTATAGATTACGATTTTACCCCTGAACTCGAGGTACTCCCGGGTTTTCTAAGTCGGTACTCTCGTTTGCTAACGGTGGAGTACCAGCTGAGACCAGCCATCGGATTGACAAAATTGGAGGGTCCATATTCTTTTGAGGGTACTGTAAAAGTCCTCGGTTCTGAAACACTCAACTATCTGTGCAGTCCCCCCTGTGAAGGTGCACACGTTTGTCTCACCCCCCGCCTACATACCTGCGCAATCAACCAAGGAAATCCGCTCTCGGAGGAAGGCATCAGCATGCAGACGAGGCCACATGGGATGACCTGTTATGCCAGCTTCAAGACTACAGTCACATGTTCATAAGTATTGAGGTAGAAACTGACAAGGTGTCACGAGAGGGCCGTTACTTGTGTAGGAAGGTTCCTGGATTATTCGAAGTGCAGGGAGAGCCTTGGAGCTGGCGTGCTGTAACAGGATTATGCTTATCAGCGTGTAGAGAGAGGCTGAAAAACATACCAAGACACCATGTCCCGTTTATCCCTGGCTGTCTACTTTCCTGAACCTTGTTACTCTGTGGCTTCCATAGATATTTTTGTGAATGCAAATGCTAACAGGGGATGTTCCCTTTATAAAGGCAGTTTACAAGTGCTAGATAATGTGAGAGTTGTGCTAAGCCTGGCTTTTGGCACTTATGTTCCTCAGTGGGTTTGGAGATGTATCTGTATTCTGAGCTTAAATCCTTCATGCTCCTGTCTTGTGTGCATTTCCCATGAGAAACAAGTTAGGCCATGTATATGTTTTTTTTGCGGGTGTGTATTTTGATCATATAGTGTGTTTCGATCCTTATACTTCTACAGAGGTCCAGACTGTCAGATTGCAGGAGGAATATACTTAAAGTAGGTAATTCGATTTGTTTGTTGCAGTTGGTCAAAGTTCCAATCGAGCAATCAATCGCCTGTCAGTTTCTCATGGGAACCAAACAAAAGAGAAAATGGCTACTGAACAGCTAGACCATAATACGCAACTAGACATTTTTCTTAGAACTATCGCAACTATACTTATTGTAAACTGTATTGCAGAAACGAGCAAATCGTGTGCTCAAAACAAGCTCTGTTCCAGAGTTTCAGCACAGACCCAGTTTCTTTTGATCAAATTATGGTTGAGGTCAGGATGAGACAAATAATATGTTTTTAATGAGAAATCTTTGCATTGCAGTGAATCTTATGTTTGTTCAGGAAAATACTTGATGTGGGAAGGCATACAAAAAACCGACGCTGGAAAACTCACAATTTAAACCACTTAGTCCTTAGCTATAAGGTACATCTTTTTTTGCAAGGTAAAAGATCACCCAGTGGAGGTAAAAAATATTCATACTAGATATGTTTTACAAGTGATCCTACTACAGAGTTCTTTTTTTCGACGAAACATGACAGGGTCACTTTTCATTGATTAATTAGAGGAGAAAAAAGATACAAGGTTCAGTTACGAACAGGTTACAAGAAAATGTACATTTGAGAGAATGGAGGAGGGTGTGTGTGTGGAGGAATGAGGTGACTACTCCGGCGCCATCACATCGGCAAGCCCAGCAAGGCTCCATTCCTCTCTGTCTTCAGTGATCTTGCCGCACACCAAGGTCTGTGTCGTCGCAATCTTTCTGAATATTCTTGATTTCCTCTCTTCTCATATGTGCCACCAGATCATGATCACTAAAGCATTGAAGCGCTTGCTAGCC
The DNA here is from genome assembly GCA_916181665.1 of Avena sativa. Taxonomy (NCBI): domain Eukaryota; kingdom Viridiplantae; phylum Streptophyta; class Magnoliopsida; order Poales; family Poaceae; genus Avena; species Avena sativa. The sequence continues at coordinate 632,251,626 of OV702288.1, forward strand.
GGCTGTGGGAGCGTAGAGTGCGTACCCACCAGTCCTCGAGGCTGTCAGTATCTATGGCGGGTGCAAGCAAAGCCAGGTATCTGAATCCGTGCAGAGAGGAAGTCCAGACCTGAAGGGTGAAAGGGCAGGTGGCCAAGAGATGCAAAGGTGTCGCCACTGCTACGCTGAAGCTTGGGGCTGCAGTGCCGGGGAAGCATAAACTGAAGAAGGAGCGCGTGCTTGGGCGACATGCGATCGCATCAGAAGAAGATGTGTTTAATTGCTGTCTCCTCCTACCCCTTTTCTTCTTCTCCAAGTAGATCGACGAGTCACAAATCCAATCGCGATTGCCATCGGCAAGGACATTACACAAGGCAGTTTCTGGAGCGGTCTGGCAAAAAGGGCAGAACATGGAGTGAGGCCAGCCCCGCTTCTCTAGCTGATCCGTGGTGAGACACCGCCCCTGCACTGCTAGCCAGGCGAAGAACCGCTGTTTACCGGCGCCCGAGCCTGCCAGATGAGGTTGCTGAAGTTGGATAGGATGGCAGCAGCGTGGTGAATTGCATAAGCCGAGCAAGCTGAGTATCGGTTGCCCACCCATGGGAACACTTCCATCTGATTGAATCCTGTTTTGAGTCAGCAAGAATCCCTGCAGCTCCTGTCAAAGCTAGATATATTTGTGCAAGACCTGAATCGATGGTGAGGCCTTGATGAGCTGAATCCAGTAGTTGTTCATGATTCCCTGTCTGACCGTGATTCATCGCTGGCGGCTGTGCTTCAACAGGTTGGGGAAGAGGTCTATTTGTCTCATGCCATTCAGCCAGTGCGAGTTCCATAACGAGGATTTTCTGTTTCCAATCTCGATGGAGGTGCTGGCCTGGAAGATGGCCGTAGTGCATGCGTTTATCGGCAGCGGGGATCCTTTCCATGGATTATCTTCATGAGTCGCATCAAGCCAGTGCCACTGGATCCTCAGGGACTGTTTTGGTGGTGCAGATTGGGTATGCCCAGTCCACCAAGCTTGCTCAGCCGACAGCCCGATGACCAACGGACCAGAACACTTTCCACGGCTGACTGTCTCCAAACCCACCCAAGACGAAGGCTCACCGCAGTTTATCAATGGTCTTGTCAAGCCATTTGGGCTGCAGCTACGACAGCAACTGATAGACTGGTAGAGCGGACAGCACCGCCCAAGGCAACCAGCAATATTAATCCACTTGGCCTTCCATGCTGCGAGCCTTTGTCATGATCTTTTTATGATGAACTGGAGGTCACATCTCTTCGGTCTTCGATCAGAGAGGGGCATGCCAAGATAGGTACAAGGACTGCAGCTTGTTGGCATCCCTAGCAAGTCTGAAACTCCTCCAACAACCCCTTCACAACATATAGACAGGACCTTGCTCTTGGTGAAACTGGTCCTGAGACCTGCAGTAACCTGCGATCACCCTTGCATTGCCCACGGAAGGATTGACAAATATGATCACGTCGTCAGCGTAAACGGAGGCCCGGTGTCTGAGGCCTGAGGAGGATTACATAATGTGCTTCCGTCGGTAATGCCCTGAGGCCGGAAGAGGATTACTATTGCTACTAGGAGTCTGTCTTGCTTCTTTAGTAAGGAAATCCACTTTGAACTGCAGTGTCTTGTTGTGTGAGGGAGTATAATGTGCTTGCTTCTTGGTATCTCCTTGAAGAGAAGAAGAGTTGGCGTGATCCTCCGATATTTAGTGGTCTTTGCAGGACTCTGAGGGTGTCAGACACATGATTCTGAGAATGTCAACATGAGTTGTGATTAGAAATAACCAGGTAGGTAGTGAACTGCATGCTACTTGGAAAGTGGACTGCCGGAAAAAGAGATGAGCTTCAGCATGAGATGCTTACATGGAGCAGAGAGAGTGGCTTGGACTGTTTGACAAATCCTGCAGGTTGAAGGCCCTGATGCAAACACCTATACCTGCAGGTTGAGACGGTTTGCAGGAATCATCTGCATTACAGATGTTTTGATGAAATCGATCCTCACTGCAGGGCTCTGAAATGGGGACATCAGCCTTTTCCTTGGTACCTGCACAGATGAAGTATAGAGATGTGGATGAGCATCTTGTGTAGTGCTATGACCGTGCTCCTCGTGCGCAGCAGAGCCAACATGGATGCTTGAGTAAATAGCAGTGAAGTTTTCCAAACCTCAGGTCATTACGAGACTTCCAGATGTACCATAAGAGATAAGGAGCATATGCAGCATCAGAAGTGGAGTGAAGCCAACAGGAGATAGATTGAGAAACTGATTACAGTTTGAATTATTAAGAGTAGGGCGGTCACTTCTAAACACTAAACAACACTGAAACAAGATTGCCCTGTAAAAGATAGAGGAAAAATGTTCAATGAGAAAGCTTTCTGGTTCCTTTTTTCAGCTTAAAGGAATGGATAATATCATGAGATGTTATTCCCTCGGTTATCCCTCTTTCCTTTGACTAGTGCACATTGAGTTGGGGAGATGCAACCAGGCATGTTTGGCTGGACTGTAAGAGCATGATATTTAGAAATAATTTTGTACACGACATTGGTGAAGCTGATTGGTCCATTGTCTAGATGAGTGAGATAGTTGTTCTTTTTAGGGATCAAAACAATATTTGTGTATTTGAGGCATGGTAGAGGAAGTGTAAAAGGATTCAACAGTTTGAGAAACATTCTCACCTATCTAGTCCCAAGTAAATCTGTAAAATCTAGCATTAAGTCCATCTGGTCCAGACGCTGCATCAGGTTTCATGGACTTGATGATCTCTAGTACCTCCTCAGACTGAAGTGAGGTTTTCATCTTGAATGATGTTTATAGGGTTGCAAATTCATTTAGTTTGCTACCTGCAAGGTGGAAGTGAAGAGACTCAAAAAAATAGTTAGTGAAACCACCAGTCTTCTAAATGTCTTCTACATTATTGTGAATGTTGCCACTACTATCAGTTAATTCAGTTGGCCATGTCTTTTACATTATTGTGAATGTTGCTATTACTATCAGTTAAATCATCCTCATAAAGCCACCCTCTTCAAAATGTAAATGCTTATGATGACTCCTGGAGAGTAAGGAACAACCAGGATGGGGAGCATGGCCACCGTAATTTTAAAGGCATGTGATATGCATTTGCGTTAGGCTATCTGAAAAGTCACTAGTTGTGGCAGAGGTACCATGTTGCAGTATAATTAAACAAGTAACTGCACTTATACCACGCAATAATGCAGAAGTAAAATTTAGAAACACTTGCAGCTAATTGCTGATACTGAATGAGGTTACACAGAAATGACCAAAACAGGGGCTAGCATTCATGTTAACCTTTTCTTCAACCACTGTCAATTTAGTAAATCAGACCATTTATTGGATGGCTGCACACTAGGTGATGAGTAATCTTTGGCTCAAACTTCTCTTCCTGGCACTTCTTCCTACTCCCTCCGTTTCAAAATATAAGATGTTTTAGGTTTGTGAAAAGAGTTTATCTAGACCCCTTTTAGTGTGTAGTTTTTAGGTTTGTGAAAAGAGTGTATCTAGACCCCTTTTAGTGTGTAGGTTCACTTCACAAACCTAAAACATCTTATATTTTGAAACGGAGGAAGTACATTCTAATTCAGCAACTTGATATCAGGGACTCCCCTACAGATTTTCCTCCGAAAAAGTTCTGCAAACTTCCTAACCATCAAAATAATAATGCTGTCACGTAAATATTTAAAGCAGTAGAAAGAAAGAAACTCGGTAACGTCAACTACTTCGCTTGCATTCACTAATCTCAACTCAGCAGGAAAGCAGGGGCCACAGCCCTGCAACAGCCAGTCATGACATGAAACACTGAACAGCAAGCTCATGTTCCAGGTATATATATAGGAAAGAGAAGCTACCAATATACAATGCTTATTACACACCTATCAAAATTATTGGCATATGAAAATATAATTTGGTGACCATTTGAGTTAACCTTTCCTTACCAATGCTACGGCCAAATTCTTGTCATGGTTTATTACACACAACCTATGTAACCAATGGATATGGCACAATCAACCCACTAATAACTCCAAGAAACTGAGTGGGAACAATCGACACATTATTTCAAAATTTAGGAAGTTCGACCTACTGATGTTTTCCAACTTCAACTCTAAGATACTGATACAGGACAGCAAGTTCCACAGCGTTACAGCTACAACCACTGTTGAAACATGATAATGGTCGCACAAAGGTGGTAGCATTGCTCTGCTCACCGAATATATCATCGTCTTAATGTCCTGTGTCCACACAGCATGAAGAGGAAGTTGTTTTCCCACCATCAGTGGAGAAAGAAATTGCTCACTGGTGGCAGATATGTGGAAAGGCATGCGACAATTTGTTCACTAAGAAACAATCATCTAGGCATGATTAGTTAACTAATCACGGAATTTGAGATATATAACATAACAAAAAGAGAAGGAACCAGCAGGAAACCACATCATGGTTCAGCAAGAAGCCGGTAATAGTCAAAGCATATACACATCAACCAGTCGCAGTCAATTCCAGGTAGAGACCTCCCACTGATGAACAAATTAACAACCTGATTAGAGACACAAGGAAAAACTGAACCGCCAAACTATAAGCAACGATGTATCAATCGGTCCTAGTCCAAGCTCAACATGATGTACCATTTGCTACTAATGAACTCCAAATTGCACATAAATCATATGATTACTGAACACAGTACCAACACCTCAGTGAACTAATCACATGCTAGATTTTAACAATCGTCATCAGCTGCTAAAGTAGACCCAGGTAGAACCTGACGATGCATAGTGGTTCTCTACCACTTGACTTCCACCTGAATATGAATGAAATCATCAGATGTGATTGATCCCACTACATATTGCTTCTCATCACTACCCACACAATCATTCATTCCACATACATGCTGTGATAGCTGTAAATCGAAAATTACCAGTGACATGGATAATTCGTGAAACTGCACAATGATGATGAAACTGATACTTCTCCAACTTAAGCAATTTGGTTTACCTTACATATAAATTCTCCAGTGAAGATGCAGCTTCAATGAGTTAAGAGTCCACTTGACTTGACGTTAGTCAGGGAAGATGTTGTACAGACAGAAGCACCTTAGATTGTTAACCACATGAGAGAGTTTCCTGGGGTCTTCAGTCTCAACCTAAGTCTGCATTAAGTGAAGAAGAAAAGAGAGAAACATTGCAGAGTATTCATCAGTTTGTGAGATACACATGCAAACAAAGAGCTGGAGTCAGATAAAAAATGACATGGTAGCAAAAAGGGTCGGGCCTCTATCATCATCACAAAGACGCAACCTGAAAAGGCCATAACATATTTGAATGACATAGGCCATGGTCTTTGCAGAAATCAGCATATAATAGACAATTTCTCAATAAACGAAAATTAATAATGTATGCATGAAGTGCATACATACTTTACCCACACTGAACAATATATACTGTAAAGTCACACATTACATTAGCATTTCTTGGCTATCAATAACTAGAACCAAAATAAATAGAATTACAGCTTGCTAGTCCTAGTGCAAACAGAAAACTTCAGCAGCAGCCAGAGCTGCAATTATTTCTAAATAGGCACAGTACAGCATTTTATGTTTACTGCCAACCATGGGAGACTGTCCCATATCATTCTCCAATGGTTAAATCGACAGATGAGGAGATTCCATCTACTAGTTGCTGCCTTATCAGACTCTTCTCTCTTTCCTCAGTTGGAAACCTCCATCTGATTAGGGATGATGAAGACTGAATATCGTCCATGGAATCACATTTCTCGCAGGTGTCTTGATCAAGCAAGCGAATCCTCTTCAAGTCAACAGCTCGCTCCATGACATGCTTTATGTATTTCATCAGCCTGTCATCCATTGCAAAACCTTTGATCTCTAGTAGACTCAAGTGGTGGTGCTTGAAACCAGATGATGCTTGATCCCACAACACATTGACCTTCTCAGCACTGTCCTTGCATCTACTTCTTTCACATGGATGCCGAGATAACTTCATACAAAAGAATATGATTAGGACAATATTGCTCCATATAGGCATGCACCATCAAGCTAGAAATGTTATCTTAAATGACAGATGACAGGGGACCTTTTTACAGTAAACTTGATGGCTTTCGTATAAACATATACTCCCTCCGTCCAGAAATAACTGATTTTGATTTGTCTAGATTCGAATGTATCCATACACTAAAACACGTCTAGATACATCCAAATCTAGACAAATCCAAGTCAGTTATTTTTGGACGGAGGGAGTATAATAATTGCTGTAAGTTGTATCATATAATTTAAAGCCTTCTTTTTAGAATATAAGAAATTCATAGAGTTGGTGAAGAAAACTAATTTAATGAACTTGTGTATAAAGTGCAGTATGGCTAGAATTGATGCATGCAACCTACCATAAGATAAAAGTTGTTGAGAGATGGTGCGGCTTCAAGGAGAAACATAGTCCAATTAAGGTCACATTCGTAGAAAATGTTGTAAATATACACATCTCTCAAGTTATTGAATACATGAGAGAGATGTTTTGGATCTTCCGGTTTAATCCAAATCTGCGGAGAATAAGAAAATCAAGAAACATATGGCAATGAGTATGCGCTAAAATAAAGAGAACAAGACAAGAAGAATAAGGGAAACATTTGTTGGCAACATACCATTTGATCACGGAAATTCAGATACAAAATCGTCAGGTTTCTGGTACTGGATAGCAATTCACTCAATGTGAATGGCGTCTGGTTACACAGCGCGTTGCATGATATGCATATGTTATCAAGGCAAGGGACAATTCCAAGGCGCAATGGTGGATTTGCTTCAAACCAAGTATCACAGACCACCCGTCCGAGCTTTGGCACATGAATCAGATCAACCCTTGCAAATCCACAGGTGATGATCTCAAGCACGACAAGCTCTGAGCGCGGGGCATCAATCTTGAGGACATACTCCTCGCCTGTGAACGTGTCACATGATGTCAGGGAAAGGAGTTGCAATTTATTGCAAGTATCGATGAGATTGGGGACATCAAAGTCCTCGAATATAAGATTCTGCAGGATGAGCCTCGTGAGATGTCTGAAGGTGCCGGTGCAAACAAGAAAGAAATTCATGAAGCGCTGTCCAAACTGTATGCATTGCTCAAAGCTTGGATCAGCCACATCATTCCAGAGTGTGAGCTCGAGACAATTGATTTTGCTGATCTCCGCGACATCGCCTACGATGTGGCCGATAGTGCAAATGTATGGATCCGTCAGGTAGAAGCTGAGTTGCAGGTGCTTGATACATCGGTTGCTGTTGCTGGACAGCAATCTCCTCACAGCATCTGAGTACGTCGTCATTATATGATCCACCGCTGTGTTTAGGTGGCGAGGAGGCATGAAGTCTGCGACATCTATGAGCAGACGAGAGAGCATACGAGGAAGGTGTCTCCATCGCCTCGACAGGGTACTGGCCTGAATCGCGATAGGCAAATCAAGGCATTCAAGTATGTGGATCAGGATGTCATCAGGGAGCACGCTGATCCTATCATCGTCTGTGTGGAGCTGAATGTCATCAGGGAGAGCGTTGATCCTAGCATCTTCTTCCTCGTGCTAAACAATCGGTCGAAAAGGATAATATCAGCGAAAGCACCGGCAAGAACAATTTGGAGAGGGAAATCGAAGCGAAGGACTTACATTGATGTCCATCATGAATTCAACCCAGCATACTTCTGTGCCGCCCGTAATCAGGGATTGGTGGCTAGTTATATCACCCCCTTTCTGATTCAGAGACGAGACGAACTCGGATGTTGCTTTTTCGATTCAGAATTCAAGGCGAAAACGACCACTACGATCCAACTAAAAAAGAAGATGAGATTTAACGGTGGCGGTCGGAAGGAGTGGCCAACGGGGAGGAGGGGGGTGTTGTCGACAGAACGATGGTGCCGGCGAGCCGAGGAATGTGGTGGGCGACGGGGAAGCACGGGACGGCCAGGAAACTCAATTTCACACGACGGCGGTGAGGAACGGGGTGGGGTAAGCACCAGGGGCAGTGAGGTGGTGGAAGAGAAGGACGGAGATATGAGCTAAAAAGTCAACTTTAACGACCGCCGCGGCGGCGGCGGCGGCGGCGGCGAGGAAAGGGGTGGGGAATGGGATGGGGCGGCCTGCTCGCTCTGGCTGGGTTGGAGCTCACCGCATCGTCCCACTTATTGGGTGACTTCTTTGGGTTTATGCTTATGCATTAAGCTTGTTTATAGCTTTCGGTGTGGAAAAACTGTGGTGAGAATAAGCTTTCAGAAACTCTCCGATCGGAAACGGACAGAAATCCTTCGTGGTTTTTATTTCCGCTCGATCGGAAGAAAATATATCGAAAACAAATATGGGAGGAATATGGAGCGGATACGGGTGAAAAACGGACATTCGTCCGAACATAATAGGGGAATAATACATTTGTCTGTACAAGGAACAAGTAAAGATCTAGGAAAGATAAGGAATAGTTCAATTCAACAAGTGACAGTTAAATATAGAGTAACACGCATAATTCAACACTTTGACATATACGTTCAATATATGGTTTCATGTATATGCTAAGACACTATGATTTCACGTAGAGACGGACACTCACTTGATTACTTAGTAGTATAGCCTGATTGACTACGGAAATCACTACTATTTCATATATGACCTAACTTATAATTTTTAGAAAGTTTTCGTATTTGTTTTTTCAGAATTTTCTTGTCTATTCCGTTTCCGCCAGAAATGGTTCCCGCATTTTATTTTCCATTTCCGTTCTGTTTAGAAAATTATATTTCCGTTCCTTTTTCTTGAAATGTCATTTCTATTTTCATTTTTATCTCTCGATTTCCTTTTTCTTTGGACGGAAAGTTTCCTTTCCATTTAGTCTCACTCGTCATTTAACTCCCAAAATTCTGTGAATTTTTTTGAAAAAAAGGCCTTAGCTCTGTGTTAAATTAATAGCTCTGAAACGGCAAGAACAGAGGTGCTGAAAAACAGCTTACAAAGCAACAAAATTATAAGAAAAACAAGAGATATAACTAGGCAAACATCTTGAAAACAACGAAGCCCTCTTTCACGATCAGCGCCGGAGCTAGACGAAGTCAACTCAAGAAGTCATCAGCATGGTTGGATTGACTTGGATTTCACTTGGGAACCGAACACAACAGCCTCATCATGTCCATCGCTGAAGAAGTCCCCTACCTCCTTGTCCTGGCTCGAAGGACGTCGTATCGTCGGTTGATGAAGACCACTACAAGAATACGGACAGTACATTAAGTTTTTTTCATGGCACACCATAAAAACGTCATAGATCCGTGACGTTCTGGGTCATTTCATCGTGACGCGTTCGAAGGCTCTCCAGCTCGGTTATCCATGACGTTCCAGGCTTTCATCGAGAAAAATTCGTCGCAGATTTCATCTCAGGCCTTGAATTCCAATTAGGCATTTCGTCCGATACAAAATCGTCACGAAAATCATCAAGGGTCCATGGTTGACTCTCTTTTTTCGACGATCGGGTCATTCGTGCCTATACCCTACCTGCCAGCTCGGTTTGCACGGCAGTGTCTAACGGTTGTTTCTCACAGTTTTGGCCGGGCCCAGCTATTAGTTCATTCGTATAAAAAGGAGAGTATCCTGACTAGGGTTCGAACTCGCGACCACACTCGTTGCCCGAGATGCTCCAACCACTAGACCAGAGCACTATGTTCCAATAGTTCTACTACTTCATCTTTCTTAGACACATGTTCTAAATCAGCCGTCCTTGCATATTTACACCCGTCCTTGCATATTTACAAATATGTTTTCACTAACAATCCAACAACTGGACAAGACAACTATGTTCCAAACATAGCACTACTTTATATTTCTTATACACATGTTCTTAATCACATGAAGAAGAAAATCTGAAAGTAAAGGAAATCAGCAATCAACACCAACATATATCAATACGGAGATAGCACACATTCTTACAAATATATAGAGAACATGGTTCACATACAGTTCCAAACCAACTAGACAACCAGATTCACATAGAGTTCCAAAGCAAGTAGACAATCAGATTCACATACAGTTCCAAATCAACTAGACAACCAGATTCACATAGAGTTCCAAAGCAAGTAGACAATCAGGTTCACATACAGTTCCAAACCGACTATGAATTCAGTGATGACACATCCAACCAGTATAACCAGGTACTTTGTGTTGGGGTTCCGCGTATGAAAACAATAAATTTTACTCTACGCCCCTGAACCCCTGAAGCTGCCAGGACCTATCTATTAATAATACAGTAACGGGAGGGGCTTTTCGCGAACTTACCCTTGAAGACCGAAAAGCGTTGTCAATGCCCAGGAGAGCGTGGTTGATGTAGACGGGCCGAAGCCGACCTCAAGGTTGTGATGAAGTCCTTGCGCTCCTTCTGGATCCAACGACTTGAGTGCCTCAAGTGCGACACCTCGCGGGGAGTTACACATGTCCGGTGCCTGACGATGACTCCCGCTTTCTCGATCCAGCAGCAGTTGCGGAAGTAGAGCTCCCGGATCCGAATCCCGCAGCGCAACGGCGCTCCGCGGTAAAGATGTCTCTCGCTCGCGCAGTCCAGACTTGGGACCACGGTCACGAGAGAGAGGGAGGAGAGAGAAAATATCAATTGGAGGTCCTCCCAAAAGTGGGGAGACCTTTATTGATTATTGGTGTATTTTTCTAGGCCAAATACCCCACTTTATATAGGGGGAGGGGAGGTACTACCTCCCCTAAAGTCCCGGGGTGGGACTAAAGGAGAGGAGGGGGTGGGGTGGCCGTCGGCCAGCCCCTAGTGGGCCCCGTGGGGGGGGCTAGGCCCAGCCGGCCAGCCCCCTTGGCCCCTCTCCCTCTCTCCTTTCCCCTAATGGGCCCTCTCCCTCCGGAATTGGCCCATTAAGTCTTTTTGACCCTTAATTGATTTTTCTCTTTATTAAATAATTATGAATAAATGATTAAATCAACATTTAACATTCATTCACATATCATTTAATCTCCGTGGCCATGGAACACCTTCCACCTCCACTCCGGACATCCTCCGGACTTACCGAAACCTTTCCGGTTTTCTCCCTTCTTTTCTTCGGTGATTCCACCGATCCTATAAACACTCTCTAAGCATCATCAAGCCCTTAAGCATGATACCCCATGGTTCGGGAACACTCCAGACATGGTCGGGACACTCCCACACCAATGATCGACAGAGGGACCTGGATGGCCATGGGACCCCTATGCGTTCCACGAAGATCTTTCGTCGTTTGAACTGGGACAGTCGTGTCTTATTCCCTTTGTCACTCGATACTTGCATTGCCCGAGATCTGATCAATGACATCACCATGTCGTGTTCAATCTCGTTACTGAACAATGCTACTTGACTCGTTTCGACAAGTGTTATCCCCATGATCTAATCACACGTTGCGCAGCTATTGGATATAACTTCTCCGAGTGGGCCCTTGAGTATCTTCCCATCGCATGGACGGACAAATCCCGCTCTTGACATATATTGCCTCTACGGTTTCCTCCAAGTACCTGAACACACCTTTATAACTACCGTTTTACCAGATGGTGTTTGATGCTATCTAAGCACTCTCGAGAGACAGTGATTGATATAGCCTCATGGTCTAAGGAATAGTCTACGAGGATCCATTTCTAATCATCGTGACATGATCGGGTCACGATGTTTAGGTTGGGTATTGGTTCATCATCTCATTATCAGAATGAGATGACCTTATTTCCAACTGGCATAAATGCCACATGATCAGGAAACATGATCATTTGTTGACCAATGAACCAGTGACTAGAGTTTCACTAGGAACCCCTGGTTGTTTGTATATCACACGTATATTGATGTTTCCACTCAACACAGTTATAGCATGATATAAAACTTAATCATAAACTATATGAAATATGATAATAGTCCTTACTACTATTTGTCTCTAGGGCATATTTCCAACACTTTGTGCCCTCATTTCAGGCGAATAACATGACACATGAAGCCAGCTATGTGCTCATCAAAGAAGGTGAAGATGAAAAAAAATACCCTTTTTGATTCAGGCATGTAACATCCCAAATCTTTAATCAAGGTTAATCAAGATCCAAATCACTCAATTTGGGGTTAACAAAAACTTTTTATTATTAAAAGATTTAAGAATGCATATATGTGTTGCATTAAATAGAAATTGATTTGAATTGCCATGATTGTTTGTTCTAATGGTTGTAAAATGACTCTAAGGTGAATTACACATCATCTAGATCATTCCCAAGCAAAATCCAAAGAAAAAGAAATCAAAAAGAATTAATAATGGAAATGGTCACTTTTGCCATTTTAATCAACTAGGACACTTTGGGTGTTCCTAGAACTCAATTTCAAACATAAACAATTGTGGATCTTTGCACCCCTTGCTAGTAGAAGTAAAGGTCTACCAAGGCCCACTTTGTGATCTTCCAAAAACATCCAAACTCTAAATTTAAATGACATTTGAAATTTGAATCAAGTGTATGTATCTAGATCCCACTTTTTCAAAAACCACTCAAATGAACTCAATTTGAAAATGCAAAGCAACCAGAGATGCTCAAGCTTAAGATCAAAAACTCCACCAAAATTCATTCAAAATTTAAAAGTTTTCTTCATGCGGCCATTGTGTCGAACACCTTGTGAGTAGAATCAAACATGCCTAACTAATACTGTTTTGATCAAATTTTGTCGAGCCATTTGAGCACCATTAACCTTCCTTGTCTCCCCTAGCCCCAACCAGGCCATAAACCAGCCACTCCCTAGTCCCTAGCCATAGTGTAGCGCCACCCCGACGCCATGCCTGCCGGTCGAGCACGGGCAGCTCGCAGGAGACCACCAGCCCCTCTCCGCCGCCCACGGTCCCTTCCCCAAGCACAGACAGCCCCTAGACCACCACAGGTCACCCCCGCACTGAGCCTCTACGCCGCGCCAGCGCACACCAGAGCGCCATCCCCGGCAAGGCAGCACACGTCGTCCCTCGACCACAGCCCACGCGTGCCGCTCCGCCTTGACCCCAGAACACCGCCAGACATCCCCTTCTCCCACCGCATGACCCACAGCCGTCGTGGACTACGTCGAGCACCGCATCTGCCGCGCAGAGTGCGAGACGCTCCCGACCGTTTGCCACCACCCCTAGCATCGCCATAAAGCCGTAGAGGACTGCCAGGAGGCAAGCCACAGTCCACCTATGTTGCCCATGCCGATAGCACCCTGCATCATCGTCACCGACAAGCTCGTCGTCGCCCTCTCGGTCCCATCGACGAGCCTATATAAGGAGCCCCTCCCCAGCCTCAATTGCCACACCACTCAGCTCCCCTCTCACCACTGATCATTCCCCACCTCTAGCCGGAGCCGCTCGAGCAGCCAGTCGCCGAAATTTCGTCGGAGATAGCCGCAGCAGAGGAGGAGAAGATCCCGTCAATTTCGTCCACCCCCGGAGCTGTCGCGACCTCGCCTGAGTCCGCCGTCATCTCCTTGTTCAAACGCCCCCATCGCCAAGCTTGCTGGACCCCTGGTATGCCCCCACTGCACCCCCACTGTGCCGCTAGGTTTCCACCTCGCCGGCGACCTGTCCGTCGTCGACGACAAGCCTCAGCCGTAGATCTTAGTTCTAATCCTACGGTCCATATTGCCCCGTACCGCTTCACGTTTAAAGAGCCACTGACATGTGGGACCCCCTGTCAGCTGTTCTCAGCGCCGCGGAGTGAGACTGGGCCGGCCCATTAGTGTTCCCGCCTTAGCCTGTAGATTCAAATTTAGATTTATCTATTTAGAGTTAATCTAGATTCTGTCCTTTAGTTTGAAGATCAATTCAGAGAGTTTTACAAATCCAAATTGGATGATTCCAATTTTGCTAGAAAGATAATTAAAATCTCTATCCAAGACCGTTGGATTTAAATCAATTATAGTTAGAGATCTCTTCTAGTAAAAATAACAAGACAGAGACTTTTTCATATTCAAACATTTTTCTAAAATCAACCATAATAGCTTTTGAGTTGAATCCACCTCTCAAAAATCACATTTGAACATACCTATCTAAATATGTAATAATATTAAGGTTTGCATGCAGTGACTTTGGACTAGTACCAAAATAATGCTATATAGGCATTTCTAGTCACTTTAAATCATTAAATATTAATCTTGAACTTTATAAAATGTGATCCAACATTTAAATCACATTTCCATGTATTAGAATATGTGGTGATGACATGTGTCCACATGATCCCATATTTTAATTGGAGAATATTAAATCTTAATTATTTTCAGTGAGTAGAAATTACTTTTTTCAAATAAAATAAATAAAACTAGTTTATTAAAATCTTGTGATGTTTGTGATGATGCTAGATCATCAAATGTGTGCCTTAGTGTGTTAAATAGACTAGTTAAGTATTGTTTGGTGATTGTGTACTCCGTATGTATTTATAGACGATAGTATCGACCAAGCTTACGAGGAGGAGGAGTTCTACCAAGAAGAGGAGGAAGATAACTTCAACCACTTCACCAACCAAGGCAAGCCATCATTAACAATGCAAGCTAGATCTATGCAAGCTATTATTGGCAAGCTAAAACTTACAAGCCCTCACTAGATGCAATATAACCCAAGCAAGATGCCTTAGGCATGCTTTGGTTATACTTTTTGACTTATACCTACACCAGTTTTACTTACAAGCTTTGATTTATTTTACTTTACCAAAGTTTTTTTACTTTGTTTATAAATAGCATAAAAAGTATAAAACTTGGCCTATCTAGTTAGAGGTAGATGTCATTCTATGGCATGAGATTGATATTAGCATCCTACCTTAGTGAACACTCTTAACTTAATGTTTAGAGCTAAACCAAATACTTGATCACTTTAGATGGGAATACTTGGTGAAAATGACTTATGAAAACCTTGGAATGATGAGTCATTCTATTGAGATTTTTTGACATGTGTTGAGAAACACAAATGGTTTATGATGATGAAAATGTTGAGACATGAGCCTTAGCCCTTTATAAAAACTGATGGTTGGGTTCAGATGCGATACCATTCCAAAATTACCGTACAACCACAATACCTGAATTGGGTAAGGCTTAGCCGGAATTTTATATGCATTAGTATTAGTTCCCTCGTGGGAGAGGTCTGAGCTGAGGCTACCTCTCAATGTTGTCCACCTATGCAGTGCCCAGGATGGCAAATGGCCATGGTTGGGAGGCCAAGCTCATAGGAGAGGTGCTTATACTAGGGTGTGTAATTGAAAGGTTATGTTTAATTATCCGCATACTAAGTATGATGATTCAGGGTTATCCCTGATGGATGTATTGAATTTTGTGGTGAAAGTGTACCACCTCTGCAAAGTGTCAAACTATTCGAATAGCCGCGTTCGCGGTTATGGACAGTTGGAGTGGCCATATTGTTCCGTCGTCAAATGTTTTCAAAATGACTTATGAAATGAATGATGAATCTGGACTTGACCACAACAGGGTTGTGACTATGAAACTAGCTTCCCAACTTAAGTGATTTTAGAACTTCATTTTATCTTTCTTTGGATCTGAACTCAGTTTAGGTTTCAAACTTAACCTTGCAAACAAACTTAGAGTTAGCATTCCTACTAGAACTACCTTACTTGTTAGTGATAGTTTGCGAGTACTTAAAGAGTACTCATGGCTTTGTCCCTGGCTATTCCCATGGCCAGACTATGAAGAGGACTACCAAGATGAAGGACAACAGAATGACTATGACAACTAGGACTATCTCCCATCGTCAGCATTGCCTATGACACTGAAGATGGACCCCACCGCTATGCTTATTATTTATTCCGCTGCTTGTTGTATTAAGACTGGATCATGAGATCCTTTATTCGTGTAAGACCTTATTATGGTTTGTAATGGATGATGTAATGTGATATCCAATCTGTTATGTCTCGCAAAAATGGTAATCCTGGGATTGCGATGTATGGCATAACTGGCATCTGGGATTAAAAATCCGGGTGTTGACAAGGCAACCTCGACAACCGTTGACCAGTTGCTTGTCATTTGGACAACATCATTCTTGCCTTGGATGAACTGAACATGCTCATGACCTAAATGATCTGCAACTATGACAGGAATCTCCAAAGGTAGATACCGGTTGAGGGGTATTGTTGTACCTAGCTGAAAAGTACTAGAGGTAAATAATAAAGTTAGTTGCTGACTATAGTTCAATGTGCATAAGTAGATTTAAAGAGTCAAATCTCAAAAGTTTACCATCTTAGCCTTCCTAGGGATGACATTTGACTTTTTCATCTTGCACACATAGTGTGGTATAGGTGGCTTCTGTCATGAAATTCTCCTGAGATATGCAACTTGGTTTGAAGTCAATTCCATATCGTTTCCAAACACGCAGTAATTGTTAAATTCCTCGCCTCCCTTCATCAAGGGACCTAGAAATAAAATATTAGAAAGTAATCTATAGCGGCATAAGAATGACTATAACATTAAGCCAATATCAATGACTCTAACCTCTAGTAAGGTCCCTCGGTTTCTCAGCTTTCTTGGCTATAGGTTGCTTCACCTTGCAGTGGTCACTATCCTTCACGTTCTAGAACTTGCAAGCCTCACTGAAAGTGCATGTGTTCCCCCATGGGCGGGTTTGGTAATTAATGACAATCTCTATGGACTAATGTTTGCATTGAGTTACACTTGTAGGAATTTTCCATTGATATCGCTTGAACCATGTGTTGGCTTCAAGGTTGAAAGATAAAGAACAGTAAGAAATGTCCAAGAGCTTTGGGCCTTGGAATCATGATGATGAAGAAGAAGAAGAATAAAGAAAAGAAGATCAAGAGTGTCTGGAAGAAGAAGATCGAGTTTGTCATGTATATCTTCAAGGCATCATCCTATTGGAGTTAGAAGAAATGATGTGCAAGATCAAGATGCTCCATCCCTAGGAGATCACATGCTTAAAGCTTGTCATCCTCAATGATCATGGATTGATGAAGACAAGGTTAAAGAAGTGACTTCCCCATGGTGTATGGGGTAGCAAGTCACAAGTCTTCATCAAGCGAGCACGAGCAAGATCAATCAAGAAAGGTGTTCCATCTTGAGGAGGACAAGGTCGTCTACATCAAGCTCAAGTGAAATGTTGAGGGCAAAGGTATGATCTTGATAGGTTTTCCCTTTTGCCAGTCTCATGTTTGTAGTTGGGAGAACGGGTTTAGGATAGATAACTGTACTATCTTGATAGATATGATCTTGATAGGTCTTCCTCGCGTTGTCGTCTTTGTCGCGTGGAGGAGATCTTCACCAACGCCCGCAGTAGCTTCTTCTTCTACCCCGTCTAGATCTAATCTTGACGGACGACGGAGTGCTGCCGGATCTTCATCGATACGTTCCCGCTTCGTCCGTGAGTTCTTGATCTCACCTCGACGTGGTGCCATCCTTGTTGCATGTGTGGATACCGGTGGAGGTGCGACACTTGGAGCGCTAGTTTCAAATGGGTTTCTACAAGTTCAAGGAGTTGACTATGATGAGACTTTCTCTCCCATAGTGATGCTTAAGTCCGTTCAGATTCTCTTAGCAATAGCTGCATATTATGATTACGAAATATGACAGATGGATGTCAAAACAACATTCCTGAATGGGAATCTAACCAAGGATGTGTACATGGTACAACCTGAGGGTTTTGTCGATCCTAAAGGTGCTAGAAAGGTGTGCAAACTTCAGAGATCCATCTATGGACTGAAGCAAGAATCACGGAGTTGGAATCTTTGTTTTGATGAAGTAGTAAAGAGTTTCGTCTTTATTCGGAATGGACAAGAGTCTTATACAAGAAGGAAAGTGGGTGTGTGATAACGTTTCTGATACTATATGTGGATGACATATTGTTGATTGGAAACGATAAAACATTTCTTAACTCTATAAAGGAATAATTGAAGAAAAGTTTTTCGATGAAAGATTTGGGTGAAGCAGCTTACATATTGGGCATAAGGATCTATAGAGATAGATCGTGGCACATTATAGGGCTTACTCAAGATACATAGATAGACAAAGTTTTGAAGAGGATCAAAATGGAAGATCCAAGAAGGGATCACTTCCAATGATACATGGCAAACCACTAAGCAAGAAGCAATGTCCTATGACAGATGCTGAGCGAAAAGACATGAGTGAAGTTCCATATGCATCAACAATTGGTTCAATCATGTATGCCATGATATGTACAAGACCAGATGCATCATATGTTCTAAGTGTTATGAGCAGATACCAAGTGTGAATCACTTGATAACAGTGAAAAATATACTTAGATACTTCAGAAGGACCAAGGATATATTTCTCTTATATGGAGGTGACAAAGAACTTGTTGAAAGGGGTTACACCGATGAAAGATTTGTCACTAATCCTGATGATTTTAGATCTCAGTTCAGTTATGTGTTCACCTTGAACGGGAGTAGTGAGATAAAAAAGTTCTAAGCAAGATATGGTTGCAGACTCTACAACAGAGGCGGAGTACATAGCAGCATGAGATGCTGCAAAGGAGGGTGTTTAGATGAATAACTTCATCTCAGAACTTGGTGTGGTTCCAAGTGCACTAGAGCTAATGGAGATTCATTGTGACAACAATGGTGCCATCGCTCAAGCAAAGGAACCAAGGTCCCACCAGAAGAACAAGCATGTACAACGTCGATTTCCTCTCATATGCCAGTCCGTGCATGATAGTGACATCAAGATGTGCAAAATTCATACAGATCTGAATGTGGCAGATCTGCTAACAAAGTTACTCACGCTTGCAAAACATGAATAACACCGGGATGCCATAGATGTTAGAATGCTGAATGTAAACTAGATTATTGACTCTAGTGCAAGTGGGAGACTGATGGAAATATGCCCTAGAGGCAATAATAAAAGTGTTATTATTCATATTTTTGTTTCATAATTAAGTTTATTATTCTGTGTTATAATTGTATTATTTCCGAATAATGTGTATTTGGAAGAAAACCCTAATACATTGTGTGGGATGATAAACACCATATATAATATATCCCTAGTCATGCCTCTATGACTAGTATGTATGTCAATGATAGTTTCGGTTTCCTAACTATGGGCAAAGTCACAATATGATTGTGGAGTTGCAAGTGACATATGTGATCAGATTTTTTGGAGGACGATGACGATGGATAGACCCAAACATGAGATACCGTGAAACGCATCGTCAATAAAGTTATCGGTTTAATCTCATAAGACTTTTTATTGCCTTTACTAGAAATCGTTTGACCATGAGACATATGTGAACTTGGGAACAATACGGACGTGGCAAGATTCTCCAAACGTTGCTCTTAACAGAGTGACTATAAAGTTGATGCTTGTTCGTACTGGATGGTTCACTGATTATTCACATAATGTGCTTATGGGCATTGATACTCCTGACGATGGAGAGATACACTCTAGGCCCACTCATGTACTATGATGTTCGTCATTGTCTGGACGGACACGTGATCAAGCTGTTGAACATAGGAACATCGATAGTACGGAATGAGTAAAGAGTATATGTGATACGTTGCTAACGTATCTATAATTTTTGATGTTCCATGCTTGGTTTTATCTACTTTCTTATGTTTTGTCCACACTTTGGAGTACTTTTTATACACTTTCTTGAACTAACCTATTAACAAGATGCCACAGTGCTAGTTGCCTGTTTTCTGCTGTTTTTGGTTCCAGGAAAGTCAGAAAATGAATATTCTCGGAATTGGACGGGACAAAAGCCAAAGTCAATATTTCACCGAGGGGGACACGGAGCCATAATACGAGATAGAGAGGGGCCAGAGGGCTGCCACACCACCTAGCCGTGCGGCCAGGCCTGGCCCGCACCAAGGGGTGGTGTGGCCACCTAGGGCACCCCCTCGGCCTCCCCTTCCGACTATAAGATGCCTCTGATACAGAAACCCTAAGTACCCGATAATAATTCCACGAAAGAGTCTGTAGCCGCCGTCATCTCCGTCCCTAGATCGGAAGGGATCTGAAGCTCTTCCCGGCACCCTGCCGGAGAGGGGAATTCACCCTAGAGGCCTTCTTCATCACCATGCAAGCCTCCGGTGTGAAGCGTGAGTAGTTCATCCTTGAACTACGGGTCCATGTAGTAGCTAGATGGTCAGTTCTTCTCCTTTGTGCTATCATGTTTAGATCTTGTGAGCTCCGTTCATGATCAAGATCATCTATTTGTAATCCTACATGTTGTGTTTGCGAGGATCCGATGGATATTGAGATGCTATTTCAGATTGATTATTGATTCTATCATGTCTTTGTTATTTGTGATCTTGCATGCTATCCTTTGTTAGTAGATATCTTGGCCGAGTAGATGCTAGCAACTCCAAGAGGGAGTATTTATGCTCGATAGTGGATTCATGCCTCTAGTAATCTGGGGAAGTGACAGAAATATCTAAGGTACTAGATGTGCTATTGCTACTAGGGAGAAAACAACAATCCTTTGTTCATAGAACAATCGTATTGTTTACTTTACACGCAATGCGTAATGCAATTATCTATTTCTTGCAACTTAATACTGGAGGGGGTTCGGATTGATAACCTGAAGGTGGATTATTAGTCATAGATGCAGTTGGATTACGGTCTATGTATAATGTTGTAATGCCCAATCAAATCTCATAGGAGTCAAGATGATTAGTATATGCATGTATGCTTTCTCGATGTTTGTCAATTGCCCCGCTGTAATTTGTTCACCCAACATGTCTTCTATCTTAAGGAGAACCACCACTACTGAACTATGTATCCCGGTCCTTTCTTTTACCATCAATCTACAACTGTTTCCTGTTTTCTGTTTACTTTCTGTAAGCTTTTACTTTCTTCCACACAATACGTTTAATCCTTTGTTTTCAGCAAAACCGGTGAGATTGACATACTTTGTTCCACACAATACGTTTAATCCTCACAGTAAGTTGGGGGGCAAAGTTCTGTGGTTGTGTTGTGCAGGATTCCAAGTTGGAAACAACACCTTGGAGGTGTTTCATTGCTCCTACTGGTTCGATAACCTTGGTTTCATAACTGAGGGAAACTTACTACTGTGCTCATCATACCTTCCTCTTGGGGTTCCCCTAACGAGCTCGTTATCAACCACGAGCCAGCAAGTATTTTTCTGGCGCCGTTGCCGGGGATTCAAGGACACCTTCACAAGGGGAGTCCCTCACAACCAATCTCTTTACTTTGTTGTTTTTGTTTTGCTTAATTTATTTCTGCTTTGTTTGCTTGTTTCTTTATCAAAAACACACAAAAATAGTTGTACTAAGTTTGCTTTCTTTATTAAAAACACACAAAAAATATTATTAGTTCATATTTTAAAGTTGTCATTATGTCTAGCATTGCTCCAATCACTATGTCACCTGAGGAAATGATTTTCACTTTCAAACAAGGAATTTAAGAGAGTTTCAAAGAAGCTTGGTCTAGAATCTCTGATCTACATGAAAAAACTAAACCTAAAATGACACAAAGCTTGTTTCTTAGCTGTTTTTATCTTGGAACTGCTCTTTGCTATAGATATGCTTTGGATGCTGTAGTGGGAGGAGATTTCCTCCAATGCAATGAGGATGATGATGTTAATTCCATAAAGAAGTTGGTCTTTACTTACAACTTGCCTAGCAAATCTGATTCTTCCTTTATAAACATATTTGCTAGATTGAACACTCTTGAGACCTGCACTACTAGTTTAAAGGATTGCTATAACACGCTTAGAGAGCATCATGATTATGTTCCAATAAATTCTGAACCCTCAAAATGGCTTCCTACAGTAAAGATTGTTATAAATAATGAAACTTTTCATGCTCGTTGTGATATCATGTCTGAATTCTGTCTTATGCCTAAAGATATATTTGGGGACTTTCTGAAGGAGGATAAGAAATATTTCTTGCTAATAATGCCACAATATTACCAATTGGAATAGATGAAGGAGTGTTTACAAAGACCCTAGTTAAAATGGTTTCTACTGATTATCTTGTTATTGAATTTGTAGGAAAAGGACAAATTACACTTGGAAGATCTCTATTAAAACTCCTTGGAGCAATAATAGATGTTGGAAAGGGCACCATGCATTTTGCTTCTCCACCAAACAATCATATGTTCCTGAAGGTTAAGAATAAAAGTAAGGGAGGTAAGGGCAAGAAATTTGGTTTTGATGCTTCTTCATTTGAGAACACTTGATCCTTTTTCTTACTTCTTATGCCTAACTTAAAGGCGTTAAAGAAAAGTACTTATTGGGACATAACCCAAAAGTTTTATATGAGTCTTGGAAGTTATTATCTCTGTAATAACCGCTTCTTATCCTTTTTATTTGCTTTTTGTGCCAAGAGTAACCTCTAATAAGAGAGAAGTAATGCTTGGTAAAGTTGTTGTCCCGAAACAGAATTTTGTTTTTCACTGTAAAAATTCGTGTAAAATCTCTGTACGTTGGTTTAAGGCATAAATTTTTGTGCTTCTGCCCCAGGTTGTTATCTAACTTTCTTTAGTTCAACACTTTTCGATTTGACCAACAGAAGGTCTTCGAAAAAATTGGTTTTTACCTGCTGGTCTGTTTTGACAGATTTCTGCCATTATTTGCATTTGCTTCTTGTTGATTCTTTTTTGAGTTCTCTTTGGGGAATTGAGCTTTTTGAGGGAAGTGCTACAATATATTGTGTTTTAATGGAAGTTTTATTGGTGTTGAAACTGAACCCAAAGACTTATTATCTTGAGTGCACTAATGTTGTTAATAAAGATTGTGTGAAGTTTTGTATGAAGGAAAATTTTCAGGTGTATGGAAAGAATGATGTAATAAGATGAAGAATGGACTAAAGCTCAAGCTTGGGGATGCCACACGTGTCACCCCAAGAAATATCCAAGAAGTACAAGCGTCAAAGCTTGGGGATGCCCAAGGCATCCCCTTCTTCATCAATAAAAATCTCAGGTTTCTTCCAAACACTTTATTTTTATTCTTTCATGCACACTTGTGTTGTTCTTGGAGCATCTTTGTTTTTGTTTTTTGGTTTTCGTTTGCTTGTTTTTCTTAGTTTGATTGAATAAATTGGTTGGACCCCCTCTTTCATACATTAGTTTTCAAATAGTTTGGTTTGGATTGGAAAAGAGTAGGAAAAGTTCATGCTTAAGTGGTAAAAGGAGTTTGTTTTTAACTGTGGCCTATGCTTTGTCATGTCATGTTTGTTATTGTTTTGGCTGTATGCTTAGTGATTATTGCTGTAGCATGACATGTTATAAACAATTGAGATTGCTTAATGTGCCTTGAAAAAATCATGCGTTGTTTTAGCATATTAAAGCATAGTATTGTGGTATTCTCCTTTGATGCTTTGTTTGGGTTGACTTGGCGCATGCTCACACCATGTTATGACTATTCCAAGTCGCTATAGCCTTGATGATCCTTTAGTTTTCGACTTGTAATATCACTTTATGCTTTAATCAATGATGTTTTGTCGCTTTGCATGATTATGGCCATTATTGCTCTCTTAGTTGGTCGCTCTGAGTCTTTTGCTAGCCTCCATAACCAAGTATGAGTTCCACTCATGCATCCAACTCCAAATAAAACCAAGTTGTTCCAAAGAGTCCACCATACCTACCTATTAGCATTTGCTATTCCAAGTTTATTCATGTTTTTATCTACCTTCCGAATTAAACTTGTTATGAGAAAACTAGTGATTAAAGCTCTCACAAACTTGATGGACACTTTAATTTTCTTGCCCTTCATAAAATTGAACCATTGTGTCATCTATGTTGTATATGCTTGCACTTATATGTTGGGAATTAGCAGAACCATGTTGTCATGGGGAACGCTTTCAACATTGCACTTGTACATTGTACCTAGTTGATATCATGCTCTTTTGTCTATGGATGTCATCGGTGTGAAATGAAAATGGAGCTTGTAAGTCCATGGAGTTATGTATGTGTGTTAGAGAAATGCCTAGGCCGCTGGTCTAATCCATGCCTAATCATGGTGGAAACCTTTAGCATAACCATAATGAGCTGTCTATGAAGCATTCTTCTTATAAAAAAGAGATAGAGATTGAGAAAAAGAGAAAAGGAAAAAAAAGAGATGAGAAAAGAGGAAAGAGAGAAAAAAACACCATTTTTCCCATGGTAAATAAGAAGATTGCTGAGATGCTTGTTGTCTGCTTGCCTTGTCATTTTGATATGGGGATTCTTCCGTATCATCGGGCAAGGGGTACCCCGTTGGCGGTTCTCTATGATACACATGTACTTACTATAACAAGAACTGACCTGTGACTAAACTTGAGTAGCATGAGGAGCGACCCTCGTATTCAAGGGACATGAGATTTCCAACTTATACTTTGTCAAGCATATACTCCATGGTTTATTCACTTTAACCTTAATCACTTCAATATGCTTATGATAGGGGCAATGAGAGCTAAAATCTAACAAGTACCATAATTTTTGGAAGCTCTTTATGAGACTTGAATCCCTGCATCCTTTTATGAAGGCCGTTGTTTTACTTTTATGTTGAGTCTCCATCTTCTATCTTTATGCACCTATTGAGAGAGCATAGTGGCCATTTTAGTTTAATGTGTATTATCCCAAGACTTGTTGATTGATGCATAACATTGATATTGCTTGTTCTTAAACTATTTGTATCTAGTCACCCTTATGAACTTTGAAGGTGTCCTATGCAATTATGATTTGCTACATTATGAGGGACAAGCTGAATGCCACTATGATATGTTTTCTTTATGTGAAACAAACAAACGTCTTGCAACGCATTGTTATTCATGAATCTTTTGTTTGTGCATTTTCATGTTACAACATAGTTGCTATATCTTATTTGCTAGAACTTTATCTTTCATGCTATGTTGAAGTACTATGATCCCAGCTATCAATGTTTTACAAATACTTTGATCAAGTTTATGATGGTGCATGTCACCTAAAAAATTATTCTTTCTTTTTATCACTTACCTACTCGAGGACGAGCAAGAGTTAAGCTTGGAGATGTTGATACGTTGCTAACGTATCTATAATTTTTGATGTTCCATGCTTGGTTTTTATCTACTTTCTTATGTTTTGTCCACACTTTGGAGTACTTTTTATACACTTTCTTGGACTAACCTATTAACAAGATGCCACAGTGCCAGTTGCCTGTTTTCTGTTGTTTTTGGTTCCAGGAAAGTTAGAAAATGAATATTCTCAGAATTGGACGGGACAAAAGCCAAAGTCAATATTTCACCGAGAGGGACACGGAGCCAGAAACGAGACGGAGAGGGGCCAGAGGGCCGCCACACCACCTGGCCGCATGGCCAGACCTGGCCCGCGCCAGGGGGTGGTGTGGCCGCCTAGGGCACCCCCTCGGCCTCCCCTTCCGACTATAAGATGCCTCCGATACACAAACCCTAAGTACCTGATAAAAATTCCACGAAAGAGTCTGTAGCCGCCGTCATCTCCGTCCCTAGATCGGGAGGGATCTGAAGCTCTTCCCGGCACCCTGCCGGAGAGGGGAATTCACCCTAGAGGCCTTCTTCATCACCATGCAAGCCTCCGGTGTGATGCGTGAGTAGTTCATCCTTGGACTACGGGTCCATGTAGTAGCTATATGGTCGGTTCTTCTCCTTTGTGCTATCATGTTTAGATCTTGTGAGCTCCGTTCATCATCAAGGTCATCTATTTGTAATCCTACATGCTGTGTTTGCGGGGATCCGATGGATATTGAGATGCTATTTCAGATTGATTATTGATTCTATCATTTCTTTGTTATTTGTGATCTTGCATGCTCTCCGTTGTTAGTAGATATCTTGGCCGAGTAGATGCTAGCAACTCCAAGAGGGAGTATTTATGCTCGATAGTGGGTTCATTCCTCTAGTAATCTGGGGAAGTAACAGAAATCTCTAAGGTACTAGATGTGTTGTTGGTACTAGGGAGAAGACATCAATCCTTTGTTCATAGAACAATCGTATTGTTTACTTTACACGCAATGCGTAATGCAATTATCTGTTGCTTGCAACTTAATACTGGAGGGGGTTCGGATTGATAACCTGAAGGTGGATTATTAGTCATAGATGCAGTTGGATTACGGTATATGTATAATGTTGTAATGCCCAATCAAATCTCATAGGAGTCAAGATGATTAATATATGCATGTATGCTTTCTCGATGTTTGTTAATTGCCCCGCTGTAATTTGTTCACCCAACATGTCTTCTATCTTAAGGAGAACCACCACTAGTGAACTATGGACCCCGGTCCTTTCTTTTACCATCAATCTATAACTTTTTACTGTTTTCTGTTTACTTTCTACAAGCTTTTACTTTCTTCCACACAATACGTTTAATCCTTTGTTTTCAGCAAAACCGGTGAGATTGACAACCTCACTGTAAGTTGGGGCAAAGTTCTGTGGTTGTGTTGTGCAGGATTCGAAGTTGGAAACAACACCTTGGTGGTGTTTCCTTGCTCCCACTGGTTCAATAACCTTGGTTTCATAACTGAGGGAAACTTACTGCTGTGCTCATCATACCTTCCTCTTGGGGTTCCCCAACGAGCTCGTTATCAACCATGAGTCAGCAATATTCCAAGTAACAAGAATAACCTAGTGTTTCATCTCTGTTAATGTAAAGTATCGACGAATCAATACAATGTGTATTGGACTCAATACTACGGTTCACACGATAAAGAACTTCGTGTTATTTGTGGGGGTTGCTACTTGTATCAAGACACTGATAGTAATCATTATCATGAGAATGAGTTCCGGACATGTCATATCCAAACCTACTGGGTCACACACTGAAGACGTTTACGGAATTTTAGATTGTGAGTATGAATGAGATAGTTGGATGAAGTAATTCCTAAAGGATGTTTCAGAGTGTCTCAGAATATTCCGGAGGAGTCCAGGATATCACTGAGAGTGGATGGAATCGTTCCGAACATTAAAATAGGACGCTAGGAATATTTTAGGAAGGTTTCGAATTAATCCGGAGGTGTCCGAAAGTTGGTGGAAGAAATAAAAAAGAGAAGTCCTTGTAGGATACGAATCCTAGTTCTACTCTCCTCTATGGAGGAGGGAATCCACCTATATATTGAGGGGAGAGGGCCAAGGGAAAGATACAACTAATCCATGCCCTAGTCCAAGCCACCACCACTGTCGCCGCCCGCCGCCTCGGCCCGGTCCTCTTCCTCTTCCTCGCGTCGTCGTCTTCGTCGCGTGAAGGAGATCTTCACCAACACCTGCAGCAACTCCTTCTTCTACCTCGTCTAGATCTAATCTTGACAGACGATGGAGTGTTGCCAGTTCTTGATCGACACGTTCCCGCTTCGTCCGCGAGTTCTTGATCTCGCCTTGACATGGTGCCATCCTCGTTGCACGTGTGGATACCGGTGGAGGTGCGACACTTGGAGCACTAGTTCTTCGGAGCCATCCGTGGGATAATATATCTCCTCGCGACTCGCTAAGGCTTGTTGTGAGGATCGACACACGATCAACTTCGTCATCGACAAACTTCCGCTAGTTCGATCAACGAGGGTATGTTCCATTACCTTACCCTTGCATTGGACCTTGTTTATGCGCTAGAAAGTTTTTGTTTTCCGTAGCGTGTTTCCCAACAAAAGCATCACCCTATTTTAAATAAATATTAGAGAGAATTTAGTGGACAATTCACCAATTGGCCACACCTCAAATCTTATGGTGCACCACCCGCAATTTAGACAAGGTTTTGCCGATTTAGCTAGAAGTGGCTCAAATTTAGCCTAGAGGTACCTCGTAGATCTCTCAAGAATTTTCCTAAAAATCATTTCTAGGTACAAAATATGAAGCGGCAGCGGAGCATGCACTAAAACCCCTATAGAGACTCAATACAACTGTTGGCTATTAGAGAGGGATAAGAAATACCTATTCGGGAACCAACCTGATACTAACACCAAACATACCCATCCTGGTATTTCCCCCTCGAGAGCAAACGAGGAAGTCACCCGAGGAACTCACATAATTGGCAGTTTTATTTATTCCATTATAGTTGCAGCACTTACTAGTCAGATATAGATAGCATGAGTCATCCTGAAATCATAAGCAGCGGGCAATTTTAGTTAACCATTCCGTTGTAGTTGCAATACTTACTAGTCAGATACCATTAGCATGAGACATCCCAGATCCAGCTGTTGTTGGCACTTTTATTTACTCATTTCGTTGTAGTGAAACTGATTACTAGACATGTTAGAGTCAAATTTATAGCACTATTTTAGTTATAGTTGTCTATGATCGAGATACTGTGCTCCAAGTCGTCCATAACCACGGACACAGCTTTCAGAAAGTTTTACCCTGCAGGGGTGCACAAATAGCAACACACACACGATCAACCTCGGGAAGAACCAAATAAAAAGCAACGAGGTCTCACGACAATGCATTCACAAGATTCAAAAACTATTTCAAGGGGCCACCCCACTAAGCTACCCGCAACGAAGTTGGCCGGCTCCGAGATGGATCTAGGGTTTGCGAGAACGGTTGTAAACGACTAGGAACCCAAAAGTGTGACTGGGCCTGTCGATACCGCGAAATTGTGTCGCGGTCCTAAATAGTACAGGCGTTCCAGCGTAATCGTAAATAAAGTAGTAAAGCATGGCATAAGTACAAGATAGTAATAAAGCCCCAAACTAGTTTGTGCCCCAAGAAATAAATTGTGAATCAAGCTCAGGCGAAGGGGGATCCATAGAGTCCCCCACACGTGGATAGTGCGAATAGTCAAGGAACAGGTATCAAGTACTCGGGTCCTACGGGACACAAGTGAGCGTGGAAGAACCAAATAACATCTATTTCTCACCGGTGCCTCTGCATTAGTTATATCTATTCCCAACATTTTAATTATCAGGTTGAAATTAAAGTCATGATCATCTCCAACATTAAACATGTGCCAACCTCCCAACAACGGTGGAACATCTACGACACGAAGAAGCACCTGAGCAAGCAACTACGACTCGCAAGGCTGACTATCTATCAAACAACAGACAATAGGATGTGTCCAAGGCAATATAGAGGCTGCATGGAATATAAATGATGCATGGAAACTAACGCATCGCAACAAGGATAACAATAGATCAACATGAGGAAGTAAAGACTATAAACACAAAATAGGTAGAAAGGGGGAGAATGCTTGCCTCGAAAACACTACCAAAGATACATTATCCGAAGAACTTGTCGATACTCGCATCAACTCAACGGCCTAATCTGTGAAGAAGCAAAGCACTAAAAGAAACGCCGGATGCACTATTTAATACTATGGCAGAAGATCGGACATGTTCATGATATGATGCCTGACACGACAAAGATGCGATGCGACTAGGAAATATTAAGTGGAGCCGGGTTCCGAGAATTAAGTAGGGGATTCATGTTGTTTAGCTACCCTGCAATTTAAATGTTGTGTTAACAAGGCAAAATATGGCATCGGTTCACTACAGATTAGCACAAATTTAAATGGAGCCAATATAAGATTAGAATAGTCCACATATAGTCTCCATATTTAATTATTAGGTGAGTCGACAAAATACCCCAAAAACATGAATATGTATGCCATCATGAACAATTTAATATGCAATAGATGAATGTCATATTTTGTAAAAATAAGGGGGCTCTCAGATAGGGGTCACACATTGGGTTCGAAGATCTTGGGGTTTCGAGGGATCGGGCTTCAGATCTGGGGTCTCGGGGTTCGAAGGGGTTCGATCTTCGATCCAGGAAGGAGATCTTGTCGCTCCGTGAGGTGGAACTTGCGTCGGTGGTCGGTGGTGAACTTGGTATAGCTTTGTGTCATGTTGTGTGTCATCGAGGTACCACGGACTTGCCGACGTCTTCTTGTGGCTTCATGTGCCGGCACAAGTACCCGACCACAACATTTGCTTGATGGAGATATGGATGGTGTCGAAGATGATGTGGCCAGATGTCCTATTGTGAGTGTGGCTACTAGTTCCCAACTTGGCCTGTAGTGAGCGATGTTCAAACTTGGTAGCGACCAGATTACCAAGACGAGTTAGCATCGGACACACAGGAACACGTCACGGCTACCGATTGGCTCGGGTCGATACACCAATTGGTTAGGAACTCACCCAGGGAACTTGGCCCCTTCTAGACAGGCAAAGGAGGCGGCAACAGACATCCCGGTCGAGGCCATTGAGGTGCTGGAGGCGTCTCAAGGATCAGGGCGAGCTCTATGAGCGTGGAGCCTGTAGGCGGCAGGGACAACGCGGAACAACGAGGTGGAGCGGGGCCCCTCCTGGCTAGTGACGAGGAGGACCCGAGCGGCCAGAGGCGACAGAGCTTGGTTGGATGCAGGAAGCTCGATACGACAGTGCTGGAACCCGAGGTGTGGCAGCGAGGTGCTTCTAGAGGCGTGGAACATGGTGGGCTCACGGGGCTCAAGGGAGGGTGGCCGGAGATGAGGATGCGGACCGGCGAGGACGACGGCGGGTCACGGGGATCAAGGATGCCATAGGATACGCTACCGGCGATGCTCGGGGCCAGAGGAGGAAGCGAGGCCATGGCGACGGCTGGGCGTGGCCTCGAAGGTAGCGCAAGGTCTCGCGGTGGCAGCCAGAGAGGCTATCGGGGGTTGGGGATCGAGAGCATAGGAGGGGATGGCGACGCAGAGGTGCGCGAGGTTGGTGAGGACGAGCCAATGAGGAACGGGTCACAGGAGTGGTGGGCCAGGGCCGAGGCGAGAGTGATCTGTGGGGTGGGCCAGGCGGGTGAGCGTTGTGCGTGGCTGCTGTGTGCGTGTATCGTGTGCGGTTGTGTACCACACGCGCTGGGTCGGTGCCATCGGGTTCGGGGTGGGCAGGGTCGCTGCTGCGCGTGCTTAGGGCTTGGGTGTGTTGCAGCGGCGCGGGTTGTAGGTATATAGGGTTAGGGTTATGTGGGTATTGGGGTTAGGGTTGAGGTTTTGACTAGATTAGGTTAGGGTTTGGTGTTAGATGGGCTAGGTGGTTTGCCTGCCGGGGTAGTAGGTAGCCTGGCCTATGGGCGGGCTGCCTCCCCCGGTACAAAACATTTATTTTATTTTTATAAAACAAAACATTTTAAAAATAGTTTTAGACAAATAAAATATCGAGACGGACCTAGGTTTAAGTTTGAAATAAAAGAGAGGAATGTCTAGAAAACAAAAATAGGCTTTTGGAAAATAGTTTTAGGCAAACAGAGACATTCAGAAACACCGGGTTTGATTTGAATAAAGAGAGAGGGTATTAATTTAGAAAACAAACTCGGGATTTTAGCAAAATAGTTTTAGACAAACATACGCATGATGATGCTCAATTGCAATGTGGTATGATGACATGAGCATGCTATCATGATGATGCACAAAGGTAAAGCACAACGATTTTCTAGTAGTGGTTTTACTCGGGTGCTACAACAGTGTACTTTTAAAACCATTACAACGGAGTCGATGACACAAGGCAAAGCACTTTGTTTTGTAGGTTGATTCTAGAGGATGAGGAAAGGGTTCTACAGTTTACCCGATAGTTCGGTATTAAACCCTAAGTCACCCTTGGGGGGAAAAGCATGCTTACTATAATATTATGCATTTGGAGTTCCAATGAATTAGTACACACATAATTTGTTGCTATCACCATGTATTTTGTAAAACATGCTAGATTCTTGGATTTCTAGTTGTTCCATAACACAACAGTAATCCACATAGTCAAATAGGTTTTTTCTCAGTTTCTTAAAAGTATTCATTTATACATTAGAATAATTGTCAGCACTCATAAAGGGAAGACACATTCTGTTGGCACAAGAAAAATGAAGGATATATTCCCTAGAGGCAAATAATAAATGGTGTTTATTATCGTATCTAAATTAGTTCATAATAGTTTATACCGTGCTATAACTGTTCAAGCAGAAACATTGGTACATGTGTGGTGTGGAAACAAACCAAGTCCCTAATAGCCTCTATACAACTAGTTCATCGGGCAACTGATGATCAAGGTTTCCTGATTATAGAGCATTTATGCCAATTGACAATAAAGTCATATCATTAGTGAATGATGTGATGGACAGGATTACCCAACATAAGTATTGCAACATGATCAAGTCACATAGTTCACCGTTGCAATAATTAGGAAACGAAGTGACCTTCTTCTTAGACTGTGGGATCATATCTAGTCACTATCACCCGAGACTGCTTTGACTACATCAACGTCACATCGTAACAAGGTGATCATAAAGGTGTCTATTAGGTATTCCAAATGGATATGTGGAGGTGTATGCATCAATATCGGGATTTGTTCTCCTGCGTGACTACAAGATACACTCGGCCCACTTGGTGAGATTGTATCCAAGAAGCCACAGCGAATGACTAGGTCATGAGGATACAATATCATGTGAACAAGATAAAGTAGACTTGTCGGTAACGGGATTAAACAACGTACGGTGATGCCGATGATCAGATCTCGGACGAGTTATGTATCAAAGTAACAAAATAAATTGGAATCAATGTTTATGGTTCAAATGACAAGACATCATGGAATGCACATGGGTCATTATGGGTATCCATATCTTGCTAATGATCATTGATATGAGAGGGGTCTCGATCATGTTTGTGATGTTCCCACCATAGGGTAACATACTTAAGGGTTCTACAACGCTTAGAGATCATTTTGGAATCATTGGGATCATTGATTGAAAGAAGAGAGAAACTGAAAGAGTTCCGGGTTAAGTCCGAAGAAGTTTGGAATGATCGAAAAAGAGTTTTTGATATGAGAAAATGTTAAATGTATTTTTATATGAATTAATTTAATTAGTAAATAAAAATCTTATTTAAAAAAATGATTTTTGGGCAAATCCTTGATACGTTGCTAACGTATCTATAATTTTTGATATTCCATGCTTGTTTTATATCTACTTTCTTATGTTTTGTCCACACTTTGGAGTACTTTTACACATTTTCTGGAACTAACCTATTAACAAGGTGCCACAGTGCCAGTTGCCTGTTTTCTTCTGTTTTTGGTTCCAGAAAAGCCAGAAAATGAATATTCTCGGAATTGGACCGGACAAAAGCCAAAGTCAATATTTTACCGGAGGACTCATGGAGCCAGAAGACGAGACGGAGAGGGGCCAGGGGCTGGCCACACCATGTGGTGGCG
Organism: Avena sativa; assembly: GCA_916181665.1. NCBI lineage: Eukaryota > Viridiplantae > Streptophyta > Magnoliopsida > Poales > Poaceae > Avena > Avena sativa. The sequence continues at coordinate 632,284,698 of OV702288.1, forward strand.
CGGGCTAGCCCTGGCCGCGCCACCAGGTGGTGTGGACCCCTGGTCCACCCACCGACCTTGCCACTTCGCCTATAAGAAGCCTCCCGATGCAAAAACCCTATATAGAATATCCTCCAGCCACGAAAAGTTCCGCAGCGCCGCCACCACCGAAGGGGAGATTCGGGGGACAGAAAGTCTCTATTCTGGCACCCTGCCGGGATGGGGAATTGCCGCTGGAGCCATCTCCATCGATCTCCACCACCATCTCCATCGCCGTTGTTGATTCCCATGATGATGAGGGAGTAGTTCTTCCTCAAGGCTAAGGGCTCTACCGATAGCTATGTGTTCATCTCTCTCTATGCATGATCATATTGTGATCATGAGCTTTGTAATCAAGTAGATCTACCTTGCTACTCAAGTGCTTTAATAGATCTCTGCTCTCCCCATGTGTATGAAAGTGACAGCGTGGACACCATGGTGGCACTTAGGCTAGAGATTACAAATATTTATTATGGGTTGTATTGGAGTTGGATGTCTCTATGAAATTGTGGTGTTTGTTGAAACCATATAGTGCTCAAGGTGACAGTGTGGGGGTTATCTAGATGGGGAAAATGAACTTTGAGGTGTGCTGTTATAGCCCTACCATGGATTAGAGTGTCCAACCAGAGAGTAGTTTAGAGTAGTATCATAAAGAGAAGATATTTATATGAGAGTGTTCACTAGCGAAAGTATGATCCCTAGGCCTTGTTTCTAAGCATTGAAACACCGTTTGCAACTAGATCTGTTACATGTTTGCTTGCTGCCATCTTTATTTCAGTTTGTCTTTAGTCTCTTCCACGCCATAAAAGTATTTTTGGCACAATTGTCTTATATCTATACCACTTGTATTTCACTATCTCTTCGCTGAACTAGTGCACCTATACACCTGACAAGTGTATTGGGTGTGTTGGGGACACAAGAGACTTCTTGTATCTTGATTGCAGGGTTGCTTGAGAGGGATACCTTTGACCACTTCCTCCCTGAGTTCGATAAACCTTGGGTAATCCACTTAAGGGAAACTTGCTGCTGTTCTACAAACCTCTACACTTGGAGGCCCAACAACTATCTACAAGAATAGAAGTGCGTAGACATCAAGCTATTTTCTGGCGCTGTTGTCGGGGACTGAAGAAGAAGAAGCTCCCACGTCAACCACGCGCCAACAAGTATTTTCTGGCACCGTTGCTGGGGAGGTAAGGTAAAAGGTACTCACATCCTGTGGTGTGAGTGCTTGAAGTTATTTCCTTTAGATTCTGCAATTATATCTTTTTGTTTCTTGTTTTTATTTTCACTAGTTAGGCTTAATGGAAAACAACAACAAAATTAGAGAGCTTTGTAGTACTTATATTGAGTTAGGACATGAAGTGTTTGAAGAGAAAATTAAAAAACCTATGGAACTTTATTTGCATGCTAATAGCAATATTATTAGTATGAATTATTTAAACACCATTATTGCTAATGCTATGGAAAAGTCTAAGCTTGGGGAAGCTAGTTTTTATGAAAATGATCTTTTTAGTTCCCCAACTTTGGAAGATAGCTATTCTATTGCTTATGATGATATCAAACCTCCAATATATGATGATTACAATGATGAATATGATATTTTCAGTCCACCTACTATTGAGGAGAAAATTAATTATGATTACAATATGCCTCCTATATTTGATGATTATGGTGATGAGAATAATAATGATAGCTATTTTGTTGAATTTGCTCCTACTACGATTAATAAGATTGACTATGCTTATGTGAAGAGTAACAATGATTTTATGCATGTGGCTCATGATAAGAATGTTTTATGTGATAGTTATATTGTTAATTTTATTCATGATGCTACTGAAAGTTATTATGAGAGAGGGAAACATGGTTTTATGCATCTCAATAATATTAAGTTTCCCCTCTTTATGTTAAAAGTCTTGAAGTTGCACTTGTTTTGCTTTACTATGCTTGTTGCTTTGTGCTTTCATGACTTGTTTCTTTACAAGATTCCTATGCATAGGAAGTGGGTTAGACTTAAATGTTTTTTGAATTTGCTTCTTGATGCTCTCTTTTACTTCAATTCATATTTCTTATGTGAGCATCTTCTCAAACTATCATGCCTAACTTAAAGGCGTTAAAGAAAAGTACTTATTGGGAGATAATCCAAAAGTTTTAGATGAGTCTTGGAAGTTATTACTTCTGTAATAACCGCTCCTTATCCTTTTTATTTGTTTTTTGTGCCAAGAGTAACCTCTAATGAGAGAGAATTAATGCTTGGGAAAGTTGTTGTCCCGAAACAGATTTCTGTTCTTCACCGTAAAAATTCGTGTAAAATCTCTGTACTTCGTTTTGAGGCGTGAATTTTTGTGATTCTGCCCCAGGTTGTTAGCTAACTTTCGTTAGTTCAACACTTTGTGATTTGAGCAATAGAAGGTCTTCAAAAAAAATTGGTTTTTACCTGCTGGTCTGTTTTGACAGATTTCTGCCATTATTTGCATTTGCTTCTTGTTGGTTCCTTTTTGGGTTCTCTTTGAGGAATTGAGCTTTTTGAGGGAAGTGCTACAATAGCTTGTGTTTTAATGGAAGTTTTATTTGTGTTGAAACTGGACCCAAATACTTATTATCTTGAGTGCACTAATGTTGCTAATAAAGATTGTGTGAAGTTTTATATGAAGGAAAAATTCCAGGCGTATGGAAGGAATGGTGTAATGAGATGAAGAATGGACCAAAGCTCAATCTTGGGGATGCCACGCGTGTCACCGCAAGAAACATCCAAGAAGTACAAGTGTCAAAGCTTGGGGATGCCCAAGGCATCCCCTTTTCTTCATCAATAAAAATCTCAGGTTTCTTCCAAACACTTTATTTTTATTGTTTCATGCACAATTGTGTTGTTCTTGGAGCGTCTTCTTTTTCGTTTTCGTTTTGGTTTTCGTTTGCTTGGTTTTCTTAGTTTGGTTGAATAAATTGGTGGGACCCCCTCTTTCATACATTAGTTTTCAAATAAGTTTGGTTTGGATTGGAAAAGAGTATGAAAGTTCATGCTTAAATGGTAAAAGGAGCTTATTTTTGACTATGGCCTATGCTTTGTCATGTCATGCTTGGTATCGTTTTGGCTTTATGCTTAGTGATTTTTGCTGTAGCATGACATGTTATAAATAATTGAGATTGCTTAATGTGCCTTGAAAGAATCATGCGTTGTTTTACCATACTAAAGCATAGTATTGTGGTATCCTCCTTTGATGCTTTATTTGGGTTGACTTCGCGCATGCTCACACCATGTTATGACTATCCCAAGTCATCATAGCTTTTATGATCCTTTAGTTTTCGACTTGTAATATCACTTTATGCTTTAATTAATGATGTTTTGTCGCTTTGCATGATTATGGCTATTATTTCTCTCTTAGTTGGTCGCTCCCAGTCTTTTGCTAGCCTCCATACCAAGTATGAGTTCCTCTCATGCATCCAACTCCAAATAAAACCAAGTTATTCCAAAGAGTCCACCATACCTACCTATTAGCATTTGTTATTTCAAGTATATTCATGTTTTTATCTACCTTCCGAATTAAACTTGTTCTGTGAAAATTAGTGATTAAAGCTCTCACAAACTTGATGGCACACTTTAATTTTCTTGTCCTTCATAAAATTGAACCATTGTGTCATCTATGTTGTATATGCTTGCACTTATATGTTGGGGATTACTAGAACCATGCTGTCATGGGGAACGCTTTCAACATTGAATTTGTACTTTGTACGTAGTTGATATCATGCTCTTTTGTCTATGGATATCGTCGGTGTGAAATGAAAGGGAAGCTTGTAAGTCCATGGAGTTATGTATGTGTGTTAGAGAAACGCCTGGGCCGCCGGTCTAATCCATGCCGTCATGGTGGAAACCTACAGCGTAACCATAATGAGCTGTCTATAAAGGATTCTTCTTATAAAAAAGAGTCGGATATTGAGAAAAAAAGAGAAAAAAAAAGAAAAAAAAGAGATATGAGAAAAGAGGAAAGAGAGAAAAAAGCACAATTTTCCCATGGTAAATAAGAAGATTGTTGACATGCTCGTTGTCTGCTTGCCTTGTCATTTTGATATGGGGATTCTTCCATATCATCGGGCAAGGGGTACCCCGTTGGCGGTTTTCTATGATACACATATACTTACTATGACAAGAACTTACCGGTACTAAACTCGGCCCTCGTATTCAAGGGACATGAGATTTCCAACTTATACTTTGTCAAGCATATACTCCATAGTTTGTGTCACTTTAACCTTAATCACCTAAAGATGATTATGATAGGGCAATGAGAGCTGAAAGCTAATAAGTACCATAATTTTTGGAAGCTCTTTATGAAACTTGAATGTCTGCTTCCTTCTATGAAGGCCTTTCTTTTACTTTTATATTGAGTCTCCATCTTCTATATTTATGCACCTACTGAGAGAGCATAGTGGCCATTCTTAGTTCTATATGCATTGTCCCAAGACTTGTTGATTGATGCATAACTTTGATATTGCTTGTTCTTAAACTATTTCTATCTAGTCACCCTTATAAACTTTGAAGGTGTCCTATGCATTTATGTTTACTACTCTATGAGGGACAAGCTGAATGCTACTATGCTATATTTTATTTATGTGAAACAAACAAACGTCTTGCAAAGTATTGTTATTCATGAATCTTTTGTTTGTATCCTTTCATGTTGCATGCTTAGTTACTATGTCTTATTGTTAGAACTTCATATTTCATGCTCATGTTTAGAGTACTTTGATCCCAGCTTTCAATGTTTTACAAATACTTTGATCAAGTTTATGATGGTGCATGTCACCTCAAAAATTATTCTTTCTTTTTATCACTTACCTACTCGAGGACAAGCAGGAGTTAAGCTTGGGGATGTTGATACGTTGCTAACGTATCTATAATTTTTGATGTTCCATGCTTGTTTTATATCTACTTTCTTATGTTTTGTCCACACTTTGGAGTACTTTTACACAAACAAGATGCCATAGTGCCAGTTGCCTGTTTTCTTCTGTTTTTGATTCTAGAAAAGAGAGAAAATGAATATTCTCGGAATTGGACCGGACAAAAGCCAAAGTCGATATTTTACAGGAAGACTCACGGAGTTAGAAGACGAGACAGAGAGGGGCCAAGGGCTGGCCACACCATGTGGTGGCGCGGTCTAGCCCTGGCCGTGCCACCAGGTGGTGTGGGCCCCTGGTCCACCCACCGACCTTGCCTCTTTGTCTATAAGAAGCCTCCCGATGCAAAAACCCTATATAGAACAGCCTCCAGCCACGAAAAGTTCCGCAGCGCCGCCACCACTGAAGGGGAGATTCAGGGGACAAAAAGTCTCTGTTCTGGCACCCTGCCGGGACAGGGAATTGCCCCCGAGCCATCTCCATCGATCTCCACCACCATCTCCATCGCCGTTGCTGATTCCCATGATGATGAGGCTAGAGATTACAAATACTTGTTATGAGTTATATTTGGAGTTGGATGTCTCTATGAAATTGTGGTGTTTGTTGGAACCATCTAGTGCTCAAGGTGACAGTGTGGGGGTTATCTAGATGGGGAAAACGAACTTTGAGGTGTGCTGTTATAGCCCTTCCATGGATTAGAGTGTCCAACCGGAGAGTAGTTCAGAGTAGTATCATAAAGAGAAGATATTTATATGAGAGTGTTCACTAGCGAAAGTATGATCCCTAGGCCTTGTTTCTAAGCATTGAAACACCGTTTGCAACTAGATCTGTTACATGTTTGCTTGTTGCCATCTTTATTTCAGTTTGCCTTTAGTCTCTTCCATGCCATCAAAGTATTTTCTAGCACCGTTGTCTTATATCTATACCACTTGTATTTCACTATCTCTTTGCCGAACTAGTGCACCTATACACCTGACAAGTGTATTGGGTGTGTTGGGGACACAAGAGACTTCTTGTATCTTGATTGCAGGGTTGCTTGAGAGGGATACCTTTGACCACTTCCTCCCTGAGTTCGATAAACCTTAGGTAATCCACTTAAGGGAAACTTGCTGCTGTTCTACAAACCTCTGCACTTGGAGGCCCAACAATTGTCTACAAGAATAGAAGTGCGTAGACTTCAATCCTCCCTAATGGGACACTTCCCAGAGGGAAGGGCCCATGTGGGGGCTGCCGCCTAGTGCCACCCTCCCAACCAACCTTGGCAGCGCGCAGGGTGGGGGTGGGGCCCACCCGGTTGGCCCTTCCTCGCATGGCGCACCCCTTCTTCCTTTAGTCCCACGTTGCTAGCTGGCATGTGGGGGGTCCCTCCCCTTCTTTTATATAAAGAGGGGTCAGGGAGAGGGAAATACACAAAAATAATTGGAAAATTCCTAAGGCAATTTTCCTTAGGGATTTCCCCCTCTCTCTCTTGTTGGCTCTCGTGCTTATGGTTCCAAGAAGAAATGCACGCGCGGGAGATGACACCGCACATCGTCACGCTACTGGATCCCAGTTCTAAAAGGTCTATTTCCGCATCCCAGCTAGATTAGGGAGAACGAGAGTCGTTGTCGAACATCGAACGTGTGCGAGACCACGGAGGTGCTACCAGTTGTGGCACATGGACGTCGTGCGAGGAGAAACACGACCTTGAGGTACTCTAAGAGCACGACTACATCACCCATGTTTCTCGTTAAACATTAAACGCTTTCGATCTACAAGGGTATGTCACTAAAGCTCTCCCATTACTTCACTAACTCATAGATAGATCTTGGTATTGGTGTTGCACGAGTTAGAAAAATTGTTGTTTTCGTCTAAGAATCCCTTAAGTGGTATCAGAGTCGATCTATGCGTAGTTATTCTAGTACGAGTAGAACACATATTGAATATGAGCATTTATCCTCTAGTTGTTACCCTTACACGTGTACTTGTTTATATCGTGGCACTATTTGATGAAGCAACCCGGACTAACCTCGCACGTAAGCTTACGCGAGACTGGTTTCTCGCTTGACATATGGCACGTGACTAGCGGGTGTCTATCTCTCTCATAGTGGTTTATATGACATTTACAACTGAGGGCCTCAGAAGGGGTATAGTAGAGACAACTATTTATAAATGTTGTTGACATGGGCATGACTAATCGGGTCCTTCTAATTGATTACCTTAGACATACAAAGGCCTGCAGCCCATGAAGCCCGTAAATAGTAAAGGAAAGTCCGGAGAGCATCCGACGAACATAAGCTATCTTGGCAATCAAGAAATAAGTAGAAACCAACATTGTACTAGTGTTGTAATCGTAACTTATAACCTATCCGTATACAACTTTGGGACCCAACCTATTATATAAAGGCTGGGAGGAGCCAACGGAGAGGTACCAAAGCTTTGAGCAATCTATAACCATAGTTCCCATAATAATCAGACTACTTTGAATCCCTTATTTGTCTGGTCAACCGACGAAATCCCCAACGTTCTATTTTCCACAAAACCCTAAGTCCATAATCATTGGCATTGCCGAGGTCACCCCTCGTCACTTGGCGCCGTCTATTGGAAATCTAAACATTGGAGCCATGGATTCGGCGGCCCCCTCTTCACCAAGCAACAACCCGACAACAACGGATCCACACCCAACCAACCCTGGCTCGGTTCCCGTCGACTTCAACAGGGGAACCGATCTCATAATCGGGAGCTTCCAATTCTGCGTGGAGGAACCCGAAAATCTTTGCCTATCAGCCCCGATCTGCTCGGGTTCATCGGTCACAATAGCAGCATGGTGATACCTGCATCCTCTGTCGGCTCATCTGAAGAAGCCGAACCTTAGCCAATAAACGGCGAAGAAATTCACGGAAACTCCACAGATCTAGGGGGTTTGGCCGATCTATATGACGGTCTCTCCTTCGGGCCAGACTCCCAAGTAACGCCCCCACATGGCTCAAGCCTAGCGAACATCGAACCTGACGAAGCCAACGAAAGCGCGACTCCGAAATCAAAAAGGTCGAACCTACCCAGAGCAGGACCCGTGGGATTTCACGGGTTTATCTGACAATGTCTCTTGCGGATCTGATGACGAAAACAACAGCTGGTACATGACGCATCATCAAGTATGCGCACTCATCGCGAAAGGAACGTCAACGCCACTTGACTCCAACGGTAACCCAATCCTTGATCCCAATGATATTCTATCGGATACCGATACAAGAAACCGCGCAAACGAAGGAGATCCACCCACCAATCGCATCACACAAGGAAGAGAAGGAGCGCACGACAGCGAGCAGCTAACACTTCCGTTGTCATCGGAAACATGTCAAAGAGCGAGGGATGCAGTTTCGGGTGCGGTTCCAATGTCAGCGGACGCCACGCGTGAAGATCTGATGGCCTATCAGTACCTACTCCACCACAAAACGAGGGACTTACTCAAAATGCAGAGGCAACTTGAGGAGAGGAGAAGGTTAGTCGACGAATTCAGCATCTGGCGGGCACATCTAAACTCCACACACGGATCTGGCAGCGTAACAGTGAACACTAGAAAATATTCCTAGAATTGAATCTGGCAAGGAAAAAAAATATGTTAGTCATATTATCCACTTGTCAAATTCCAAAATAGTAGAAATGACCAATTTAACTCTTAACCGTCATGCCACTTATGGCATATGACATAAGTTGATTAGTAGACAAAAATCCAAGCAAGAGAGGCGGTTTGAAGCAGCTTAGTCACTGTTTGCATGCAAGGAGGTGTACGTGAGAGGACGAATAAGGTTTTTGGAAAGCACTCCGTCCGACTGCTCAAGTTCTTCACCACAACGCGTCTTCCTGGTGATCTCCGGGTCGACGGGCAGGTCGTCTTCAACGTCGTCTCCTTCGAGAAGCTATTGCCACCGCTGCACCAACGGTGACTTCATCAGGAACCGATCAATACGTATATCGTAATCCGGTCTGTTGCTACACTATGGTTGTTTTTGTGTTTATACTGCTATCGTTCATGTTGATTAATACATCTAGTAGGTTAGAGTTTCATGTGATCATAGCTGGTATAGTTATAATTTATATTCAGAAATTGATTGTGGAAATTATGACTAATAATACAGCAGGAAGGGGCCGTCGATGGACAACTTCACCCAACACGGGGATGGCCTGACCTAGGCTATACCAGTGCCTTTCTTTACCTTGCGGGTCTGCGGGATTTGTTACAGTTGCTCTTATACAACATGTATGTACCCCATTCCCCTATTCGCTGAAAAGTTTCCACCCGAAGTGTATTCATGATATGAAGATCAAGAATTCCAAGTCTATCTTGATCTTTGCGACAACAAAAAAAAATCACCTAGAATTACTCCGCTAGGCACACGCGTGCTTGCGATGGAATGATCGTGACTAGTCACTACTCTAGTACGCACTGGGGCAACAGCACCGCCGCTAGGCACACGTGCTTGCGATGGAATGATCGTGAGCTGATGCAGTGTTGGTTGTAGTCGTCTCTTACGAATAAAGCGTACTCGTATTTTAAGTTTTTTTGACCGAATGATTTGAGCAACAACCTTTCTTTTTTGCGATAGTTACATAATTACTACGGTTGTTATATTTATAACAAGTAATCTGAATTGACAAGTAATCTTTTATATATATGGATTATATCGTGCCCGAAGACAAATTTTCAAGTAGTGCGCTCCTTATCCGTCGAGACGGAGGAGGAAGATGATACGAATACGCCAGTACCGAACTTGCGTCATAAGCCGCAGTTCTGAGCAGCATCCACTCAGGGTCAGGGCACAGTTCGAGGCAGTCATTTGTTGGGGATGAAACGATACGAGGCGTAGGAGTGGTTGGCGTTGGTCCAGCTGTGGTGGATGAGCTCGGCCTTGCACTCGTCCCCCGCGGCTCCCAGCGCGATGTGCAGCGGGTAGAGATGCTCCGGCGTTGGGTGCGCCACCTTGCCGTAGGGCGCCTTCTCGTCGTAACGCTTCACGTCGTCGTACCTGGCCATGTGTATGCAAGATGGATCAAATCGAGAAACAAGAATCGGCACGAGCATGGCCGACAAAAAGAATTGAAGTCGTCCTAGTCATGGTTCATGATATTACCTCCCTTCGATGAGCGAGTCCTTGAGCCAGTTGTCAAAGTCGGCGGCCCACTGCGGCACGGGCATGGGTTCCTGGAGGAACTCCATCTTGCTGATGTTGTGCGTGGCGCTGCCGGAGCCGAGGACGAGGACGCCCTCGTCCCTGAGAGGCGCCAGCGCCTTGCCGAGGTTGTAGTGGTAGGTGCCGTCGCGGGCGGTCTGCACGGAGAGCTGGCAGACCGGGACGCCGGCGTCCGGGTACATGAGCATGAGCGGCAGCCACGCGCCGTGGTCCAGCCCGCGCCCGACGTCCTCCTCCACGGGGCCGAACCCGGCTTGCTCCAGGAGCTCTTTCGTCCTCTTGGCCAGATCAGGGGCACCGGGTGCCGGATACTTCACCTGGATCGTTCAAGCAAGATCGACAGGCCATCCACGATGAATAAGATCGACAGGAGAAACGAAGAGATCGGCGGGAGTGCGAGGAGGGGACGGATGACGGACCTGGTACATGGCGTCGGGAAAGCCTTCGTAGTCGTAGACGGTGTCGGTGGTGCCGTGGACGACGTTGACGGTGGGGACGTCCGTCTCCCAGTGGCCGGACACGATGAGGATGGCGCGCGGCGCCCGCGTGCCCGCCATCCCGGATGCCTGCCACGACTGGAAGAAGCTCCGCGCCGGGATGGTCTCGTCGATGCACATCGTGGGCGCGCCGTGCGACAGGAAGAAGGTGTCCATTGCTGATGGCAGCCTCGCTCTCAGAAGCAGTGCGGTGTCTGCACGTACGGTGACGCGGCTGGCTGGTTTTGGTCTTGGCTTTGCTCTGCCCCGTCCACACAGCCGCCGGCCAGGGCTTCCATTATATACCGCGGCGCGAGTCGGGTTGTTGAAACTGTTGAGGGTTTTGCTGACTTGCTGACTCATGTCCCTCGTACCCGACCATTTTTCTGAAATTCCTCGTGCCTCGCGTTGGATGTGACCCTAGGAGAGCAATTGATTGATGTTCTGAATTGTTAACAAGCCGTTCGGTTCTGTTCTTCTACCCTGAATTGGTTGCAGTAGGTGTAGCGCAGTCACATCTCTCAGGGCGACGTCAGCTTATCTTTGCTTTTTTTTTCTTGGACGCGACGTCGGGCTATTAGCTTATCTTTGCTGTTTTGGTGGCGAAACGATAAGACGCATACAGCTCAACCCCCATCTTGGGGGAAAAGGAAAAACCGCTCCCGGAGCGTCTCAAGCGGCGCACCTATCCCCGCCCCCCCCCCCCCCCCCCGGCTGCCCTTGCTGCCTTCCCGACGGCGGCAGCAGCCCCCTCTGTGTCGAAGACGGCGACAGGAATGGAGAGGTGCCTCTGTTGTTTTTCCTCGGGAGTTGGGGGAACACCGGCGGAAGCGCTGGACGGTGCGGCTGTTCGGGCCGAGGCCTAAGGCCCTCCGGAGAGGTGGCGGTGCGCCCTCAACACGTCTTCGGTGAGCATGGCGAGGAGCTGGGTCGTCGGGCCAAGATCTGGGTTGCGAGGTCGATCTGGCTAGATGGGTCCAGCCACGGCTGGGGCGGAAGGATCGGGCGGTTCCTCGGATCGCCGGTACCTGCAGCCTTGCGCTTGGACTGCCTCTTTCCTTTCTTGTCACTCCGACATGGAGGTGACTGGCGGCGTGGGGGCCTGCTAGTCTCGCCAATAATGGCAGTGGTCCGAGGATTCCTTATATCGCCAAGGTGATGATCTGTCGGTGCTTGTCCTAATCGATCTGGCGGAAGTGGCGTGTTTCGGAAGGCTATGTCGGTGAACTATCATGGGCGAATAATGCGTGAAGATTGCTGGATTGGAGGGATTCGGTCGTGCGCACCCATGTTTTACTCTGACCGTTTGAGTTTAGAGGGAGCGCTTCGAAGTTCTCTTGGTTGTTAATATCATGGGGCATGTTCTCGTTCCATGGTGCTGAGGGAGAATGTCATGAAGACCGAGATCCGAGGACTGGCAATGGTGGTTCGAGTCTGGATGGTGATGAGGAATTGACTTGGTGACTCGTGACTTGGCGCAGTGGCATGCAAGTGGGGGCGATACATAGGAGAGATTCACAGTCCTACCTTTTAGGGTGAAAACTCAGGGTCTGGTCTTAATTGGTTGTGCCTGCCAATGACCTTATTGAAGGTATTGTTTTAAGAGCGTGCACTTTCTTCAGGGTGAAAATCTAAGATCTATGATCGAACGATGACGGTGTTTGTGCACTGTTCCCTTTTGGAGCCGTCGCTTTTAGAGAAGCTAGACTTCTGGTGTTGTCTTAGTGATGGTAAGACCGCTGTTTCAACAAATGGATCAATGTAGTAGGATTTTTTTTTATATATAACTTTTTTTAGTTGCATCCGTATGGCAGCTAGGACACCACCTTTCCGGTAAAAAAAACCAGCCCAGCGCGACGTGCAGCTGGCCGGTGAGACGCCTCGGCGAATGGCGCCTTTTTCTTGTAGTTGTACCGCCTCGGATCTTCGCGCCATCCGTCGAGCAAAAGCTTCTTGCTTGCACCGCTTCAGTTGGTCCGAGCCCGAACGTCTGTTCTTCTACCATTCCTGGTTTGTTTGTTCGTCGAGGTGCGCTGGACCGTGGTCAGGTTAGGTCAGGATCATTCTTCTACATTTGGACTGCTCAGTTCCCGTTCCTGGTAAAGTCGTAATCAATATACTCCCTTCGACCCAAATTAGTTGTCGAATCTAGACAAATCTAGATACATTCGAATTTAGACAAATCTAAGTCAACTAATTTGGATCTGAGAGAGTACGATATTTTAGTTTTATCAAACAAATGTTTCTAGATAGAATAGTGGGATTAGAGACGTGTGTACTTCTAGCATTCCTGGTTTGGTTGGTTTTTCGTCGAGCTGCGCTGGCCCTGCTGGTCAGGTCAAGATCAATCCTCTGCCTTTCGACTGCTCTCAGTTCCGTTGCTGGTCACGTCCTAGAATAGTGGTTCGTCTTGGTCGGCGCAGAACAAGAAGAAGGAAAAAGGGAGGGGCAGATGGTGGCTGGGCCCGTCTTGGTCGGCGCAGAACAAGAAGACCGCACGCCCGTCATGTTCTGCAGGTTCCAGATGAAGCAGCTAGCCGGCAACATGAACAAGAAGATCAAATAGAACCACCGCAGCAATGCTTGGCCGTCTACATGCTTTGTTTTTGGTATATATGCTTGGCCTTCAGGCACCTAGGCAAGGCAAGTAGACATACAAAAGCATTCCGAGCCAAATGCCGCAGAGACACATTGCATGTGTTCAACAAAATGTGTGAGCCAAATTTTGGTTTCAAGGAGTTATATGTTTAGGAGTTCAGTTAGAAACAACTTTTCTTTCCACGCAAAAAAAAAAAAGAGAAATAACTTCTCTTTGGAGGTGCAAATATACTCCTCTGAAGGCTAGGGAGCCATTTTACTCTTCTAAATATTGGGGATCGACTAGAGAAGCTCGTAGGTGAGCACTGCCACAAGAAAGTAACTGAACATGAAGAAATCAATAAAATCCTGAAACGAGATAATCATATCAAAAACTTGCATGTCCTAGCCACATAGTATAACAGAGGCAAACATCGCATGTGCGATCCAAACAATGGAGATGTATTTCAAACCGATGCCAGCTTTCAGCAAGTGACAAGGTATTAGAGTCACAACAATTACGGAAAGAACGACAAACGCCTGATGTAAATTCAACCGGCGATCCTAACATCACAGGAGCTAACCCATCTAAGCAAGGAAAAAATTACGCCAGCATGGTGATCGCAAAATTCAAATACACTGTACTAGACATGCTTCCTCTTCTTGGTCTTTGACCAACTGGAGGCATGTTTCCTCAGCCTGCCAAGTATCTTCCTCTCGCTCATCCGCAGCACCAGAGAATGATAGCGATTCCTCTCGCTGACAGGAGAGCATGCCTGCAGCTGCTCCTTGTCATCTTCTAACGTGTTGGAACCGTAGAGGCTCTCCCTGATGTCAGCAAGGGCAGCCAGCGCAGAGCAGATGCTCTCACTATGCAGTACCTTTTTCACATCAGGCAGCTTTTCAACCCCGTTAGGTTCTGAATCTTTGGCTGGTCTTGTTACTCCGACAACCTTGGCAAAACTATCGACGGTGTCCTGCTCATCATCCTGGTCATCGTCGCCAATCAGATCATGAGCTACAGAGACCAACTTGTCATAGGCATCGGGTTTCAGAGAGACGATGTAAAGGAGGATTAAAAGTTCAAGCTGGGGCTCTCCATCGTATGAGATCTCAAAGTAGTCAGCAGCATCTTCGCCGGTGCAGCCGGAATATCCCAGCTTACTCCATAGTGACACCCTTTCTCTTGCATATCGATGGGAGTACTTGGATGAGCACCACTTAGTAACTAGTGTTAAGTCGATGTTGACAATGTCGTATGGGTTGTCAGGTTCTGTAAAACCATATCGATGAAGCAAAGCTGCATTTCCCATCGTACCATAGGTATTGTAAACCTAGAATGCAAAGAGCGAAGAACCCAAGTTATGAAGTTGTTTCTCCCCAAAAGATAACACTGATGGCCAATAATATATGAATCTAATGGAGATGCAAAACAACAAAATAAAGCGAGCATGGACCTTAAAATCAATGGTAAGTTACTAGCTGTGTATTACCTCCTCCCCTGTGTTCGCATCTCTCACAATAATCATTTCCAGATCTTCATCGTTATGCCCTTCACCTTAAGTACAACCAATAATTATGAGATAAACTCTCCAGCACTCAAGTAAATGTCTCTGTAAGTTATAGTAATGTACATGGGATATGTTAATGAATATAACCTGAAGGCTTGCTGGTGGAACTTTTTACAGTTGGCTGTTCATCAGCAGAAGCATTGCTCTGATCATCATCATCTTCTTCTTGATCTGAGTCTGCATTGCTTTGATCATCGTCATCTTCTTCATCTGAGTCTGATTCCTCTGACTTGGTGAAGTGCACATGTTCACCATCAGTCTTGTGATTAAAACTGATAACCAAATAAGGTGAAGTGTATATATCCGTGTTAATATTCACACTGCTACACGATCAGCAGTCACCACTATGTAACAATAGCTGACCTAATGCATGCAAAACTGATGCAGCATTTGCGAGATAAGCAGGTAAAATGATCAAATTAAATGAGTAGACTGTAGCTTACAGGTCAGCCAGGGGAACCATTCCAGATCCATGATATCTATCTATACGGAAGGACCTTGATGAAAGAAGACTTTTAGCGGCAAAATATTTCTCCAGGCTAAGATCATCTGGCTCAACCCCCAGTTCTCCCGACGAAATGAGTGGCTCGATGCATTCATTCCAATCCTCACAAAGGAATTCCCTGTCTTGCTTCACGGTCTGCCTAGAAATTTGCCGTTTTTAGAGAAATCTCTATGCATACACAAGTAGAGCAGTATGAAACAGGATATGGTGAAATTAGCTCATATCATTCGGCAGCAAGGTGGAATACATTATTAGAGAGGTCCTATTTAGCTCATGTTACAAATAATTTGAGCAAACAAGCCCCATTTTGTGGCAACTTGAACTAATCGAACAGTTGCAAGATAAGATCATAGATCAATTTACTCCCTAAAGGCAGATAAATTTTACTACTACATTTGCCAAATCAATCACAGACCAAGATAGATAGATACACATCTGGACTTGGCAACTTATTAGAGGACAAGGTTTCACCTTATCGAGCTCGGTGCCGGCAAGGAGGCGGTCGGCCTCGTCCCTGGGCCAGACGAGCGGCACGGGCTCGCGGTCGGGGATCAGGCGGAGGTAGTATTTCCACGGCGAGGTGGCGCCCCGCGCGCGCTCGTACATGACGGCGACGGCGAGAGCGAGCGTGCCGCCGAGCTGCGCGGCCTCGATGGCCGCCGCCGCTCCCGACGTGCGCGGCGTCAGGCACGCGCGGCGCGGGATGGTGGCCACGACGTCGCCCTCCCGGAGCGCGGCGACCGCGCGCACGTAGACGCCACCGGCCTCTGAGGCGTCGAGGCAGAGCGCGTCGCTGCAGACGACCCCGTGCTTGCGCATCCAGCGCTGGAAGGCGAGGACGCGGCGGCTGCCCGGAGAAGGGGCAAAGGCGTTAGGAGGTGCTTGGTCGTAGGGTGAGGATTAGAGCAAAGGATCTCTTACCGTGCGGCGGCGACGTCCATGGCGGTGGCGTGGGTGTCGCGGAGGCGCGGGGGTTTTTGTTTGTCGAGTCGATGGTAGCTGGGAACAGAGAGGTCAAGACAGTTTAGGTTTTCTGTGATTATTTGCGAATATTAAAATTAACTCACGTATTGTAACGCATCAGTCGATATGTCCGAGTGGTTAAGGAGACAGACTCGAAATCTGTTGGGCTTTGCCTGCGCAGGTTCGAATCCTGCTGTCGACGCATATCTCTTTTTGCATTTTTTGTCACCATCAGAGCACGACGCCGGTTGTGTGTGATCCATTTTTCCGCTGCCTGGCAATAAGAGCTCGGCGGCGGAGTGCTGACCCAAGCTTCTTCTCTCTTTCATCATGAGATTAATGGAGGATTGGATGCGGCGAGTGAGTTTTACTGCCGCTGGGAACGCAATGATGCCCAAAATTGAAGATCGCCGCTGTCCTGTTCATTGGCCGCTGCAGCATTTTGTGCACCTATAAATTCTGTCGGGCGGCCGCCCACGACAAGACAGCAAATACTGTACGGAGCAAGTATTTGTTCAGCTGTCTTGCTTCTGCTACATTTCTGCCTTGCAGCGGCACGGATAAGGGATTTGACACAGGTAGCGCCTTACTGCGTGTGCGAGCGAAACAAATTACACCTCCTCCTCGCCAAAAGAGGGAGACACGACCAAGGATATCTTAGAGCATCTCTAACAGAAACGGTGAGTTCAGTCTCCTAAAAACGATAGTTCGATCGATTTTGGCACTCGCGCAGAATAGAACCTGTAAATACGAACGAGAAAACAAAATTAAAATTTCACGGAAGAATTCGGCGATGAACACATATAAACGAGGATAGTTCGTTGCTCTGATTGAGCATCATACTTACATAATTTTACATAAAGCATAAAATTAACTTACTCATCCCCGCGTGACCTAATTTCAACAAAATTCGGCCCCGTGGGGCCTCTACGCGCGACGGAGGACGGGGAGGCGGAGGAAGGCAAGGCAGCGGACGGCGGAACGCGGCGACGCGCGGCCTACACCGAGTCGAGCTCGACGATCTCGAGCTTCACGCGGCGGACACGTGCCTCCCTCTGCGCTGCCTCGTACTCGCGGACCTGGCGGACGGCGTCGGTCTCCTCCCGGCGGAACCTTGCGCGCGCCTCCACCTCGGAGACGGCCGCGACCTGCTCGATCACGGCCTCCTCCTCCTGGTCATCGTGGACGTAACCGCCGGGGGAGAAGAGATGCGGCGGCGCCGCGTCCACCTTGTCCTCGGAGCTGCTATCGTAGACCGGCAGGAAAAGGGGCGGCATGACCCGCCAGAGGAGGAGGAGCCCTCGCTGCCGTTTGCGTAGCGGGCGAGCTTCCCCCGGGGCGTGAGCCCCCGGTTCGTCCACCTCCGGGTGCTGCGCTTGCGCACGCCCTCGGACCTGTTCCATTTTCGGCGCTCCGCCTCCGAGCGGAAAATGGGGGGCCGCGGCGGCGAGTCTCCGCCGCCCAACCGACCGCCGCCCCTCGCGGAGCTTCCGTGGCTAGCCATGGCGTCAACGGGGAGGTTGGATCTCATCGGAGCTGGGTGGGATTGCTCGTTGGAGCTGGATGGCGGAAGACGGCGGAGCGGCGGAGGGGAGTAGGGTTTGGAAACCGAACTCCCCTTCGTGGCCCGTTCTAATAGGGGTTGCGCGTCACGTTTCTCAGGCCCCCGAACTGAGTTTACGGGCCAGGCCGCGAGTTCAGGCCCTCGTCTGGGCCACTTTCGGCCCGAACCCGTAAACTGGCTGAAAAAGTTCAGTTTCGACAGGGTTTTCAGGTACTGTTAGAGATGCTCTTACCATTGGTCAAGTCAAATGTTTTGCGATGTTGACATGGCCGCTTCTCCCCGACCCTCGCGTCGTCCTCCCAAGGCGACTAGGGTTTCGCCCCGCGCCGCCACCCCCGCTAGCTCTCCCTCCCCCACCGCTACCTGAGGAGGCCCTCGGGAAAGCCCGCGTGGCCCGCCGGTGAAGGTGGCGGCGAGGATCTGCTGCTCTGCATCTTTCGTGTGGGGGGGGAGGGTCGGATGCCGACGCGGCGGCCTCGGGCGGAGCGGCGACGTCGACAGCGCGGCCGGTGGCGTTCGCGAGCGCTGGCCGACATCCTGGGCCGTGCGGGCGGCAAGTCGTCGGTGGTCGTGGGTCATGGTGTGAGGCTGATGCGTCGGCTCTAGCGCCAAATCAGAAGGCCAGATCCCGACCTCTCCTCTGCTCTCTCTCTCTCTCTCTCTCTCTCTCTCTCTCTCTCTCTCTCTCTCTCTCTCTCTCTCTCTCTCTCTCTCTCTCTCTCTCTCTCTCTCTCTCTCTCTCTCTCTCTCTCTCTCTCTCTCTCCTCCCCAACGGTCTTGTTCCGGGTTGGGAGGTGGTGTTGCGAGATTGGGCTGGGAGAAATCCTTGGTCGCAGACCACAACGGCAGCGGCGGCGTGTACCTCAGTGGAGGAGCTGTTGAGACCCCTTCTCCCCACCCCTCTACCCCCGCCCCGGGTGAAAACCCCAAATTCGTCTTGGATTGGTCGGTGGTGACGTTGTGCGCGTCGTTTTCCTCCTTGGAGGCGCCGTCTTGGGGTCGGTGGTGTAGCTGGTGATCAAGTAGGTCCAACTCATTTCGCCAAGGTCATCTTGGCACCTGAGCTAGACTTGCTCCGAATTCTAGATGGCTTCAGCCGTTCCTCGGCACTATCCTGAAGACGGTCGTGCTAAAGACGAACACTGGATACAGCTGGATGGTGAAGCTCAGATATGTAAGCGGCAGGGTTTGTCTTGACCAGGGGTGGGCTGGCTTCCCTATTGCCTACCAGATCAAAATCAGGTATTTCATGACCTTCAAACCATCTTTGACTACACCATGACTGAAGTGATGAAGAAGTGTTCGGAGTATGATCCAGCCCTTGCCATGATCGACGAGTAGAAGCTTAATTAGTTTGTCTTCGTTTGTTGTGAACTTTGTCTCTATACCGTGCGGTTGCCTCGCTACAATGTTTATGTCCTGCTGCTATATATTGTAGCGTCGTTAAATATGTTGTAATGATATATATTTTGCTCGTTCTGTGCATATTGGTGTGTGTTTGTTGTGGTTTAGCCTTACTTGTGATGTCTGGTAAGCTCATCATTTGAGAAAGAGGTTACAAAACCGCGCGAGCGTGCTGAAACTAAACATTCGCTATCCTTTCTCGAAGGCCTATTACAGCACACCCAACGACAGGGATTCATTTTTGCTCAAATCCTGAATAGTGTCAATACAGGCTACCAAATAACCAGAGCCTAATCTCTGCGTACAGTCCCCGCATGTACAAGTTGCATCCGTAGGAAAAAACTCGCACCGAAACTATCGGAGGAGAGAAACGCCAAACGTGTGCGAGCTTCCTGAGCACAGCAGCTAGAGAAAATTCGTAGACTCCGTTCGTGTAGCCCTTCGTGGAGGCAATGCATTAACCATTCGAGAGAAGAAGAGGACACGCACTGGAAAAGGACCAAGGCTTTGAGCAAAGGGACATACGCCACAGTTGAGAACTGGAGCTCTATTATCCTAATGAACTCGAGAGCAGGCGCTGTACGTGATTTCCACTTTGTAATGAAAAGGCTCCGCGCGCACATGTGACCAGGGAACGGCTTCTTTTTACCATTTGACTTTGTATTTTAGCGCGCAAAGATGAGAGGGGGGATCTGGCTCACGGCCTCGATGGAGCCCGTATGAAATTATACTTCAATTTTTTTGAAAGATCCAGCAACTGTTGGCTTTCGATTTTATTAGTAGGTAGAATATGTACATACTCGCACTAGGCGAAAATGAAGAAATAGAAGAGAAATGAAAATGCTAACAAACCAACCACCCGCGTGGCACTAATTTGTCACCCCTGCGGGGCAACACCACGACCCCACCTTCAAAATACTTCAAATTTTGAGTGACTTTTTTTTTACGAATATACTTGTATTACTCAATCACGGATTACAATCAGAGAAGCAGATGCTCTCTAAACCTTCACGTCCAGAACTAAGCCACACAGCTGTGCAGTGATGAAACCTAGCAAACTTCGCCATAAAATGGCTGCTATTGTTCTGGATCGGTTTTACATGAGAATACGAGTTTGACGGACTTTCATCAAAGTCTTTATCTCTTCAATCACCGATGTGTAGACTGAATGATCCGCTTCTTCCTTCTTAATAGATTTTACTACCTCCAAGCAATATGTTTCAATAGTCAGCGGGGAAGTGCACCAATGAAGCGCTAGGGATAAACCCTCCAGGACTGCATTTAACTCCGCTCCAAGGGGATCTCTACAGAAATTAAGCTGGCGACATGCAGCAAGGATGATACCACCATCGTGATCCCCTAAAACCATGCCAGCTCCCGCTCCATCATCAGCAAAAGAACCGCCAATCAACCCTAGTATTTTGGATCGATTTTAATTTCGGGAGATGCCAAACCTCTGCTATATATTTCCATAAATTTCTAGCCAACGTGCATCGGATAAATGGATGGAAATTGTCCTCCGCTTCTACACCACATACAAGACATTGGTCAGTCACCTCCAGATTGCGTCTGCATTTGTTCTGCCACATCGGCAGAGAATCCGTTGCGAGCCTCAAAGCAAACTTTTGAACCTTAGGAGGAGCATCATTTTTCCAAATACAGTCCCAAACTTTGCGCTTACCATCAGGAGCAGACTCGTAGCTTGTGCAGAAGCACGCCACTTCTCCTCCATGTCTTGTCTGTAAGCGCTACGGACAGTAAACATGCCATCTTTATTAGGACCCCAAGCAAACTGATCCTAAAGTAGCCTTGGAGATGGTCTCATTTTCAGAATTTCCACCACATCCATACGCATAAAATACTCATTTAGCAAGTCGTTTTTCCATGCACCGGACTGATCAATTAGTTCTGAAACAAAACAAAGTCTGCATCGTCCTTTCGTAGAGACCAATCTTCTATATGAAACAGTTCTTCTATATGGCCATTGCCCACTCTCCAAATTAAACCTTTCTTTAATAGCCCAAGTCCATAAGAGATGGTTGTCCAAGTAGATGACGCAATGCCACTGAAGACAGTGTCCTCTAGACGACCATTTGGGTAACGCTTACCCTTCAAAACACGAGCACAAAGACTATCCGGTTTAGTAAGTAAATGTTATGCTTTCCTAGCAAGAAGCGCTTGGTTAAACAGGTAAATGTCATGCTTTCCTAGCAAGAAGCCTAAACCCCCTAGCTTCTTAGGTTTTTGGATTTTTTTTCGCATGCCCGCCAACGGGTATTCCTTTGTCCATCCTTTGATCCCAATAGAACTCTCTCACTAGCTTTGTTAGATCATCACAGACAGAGAACATGAGTTTAAAAACACCCATGAGATAAGACGGTAAAGCTTGTGCAACCGCATTGATAAAAACTCCCCTTCCAGCCTGATCAAGACTTCCATCTCCCCACATTAACAATCGCTTCGTTAGTTGAGCCTAGAGGTTCTGCAACCTCCCACTTGAGATGCGTCCCTCAGGGGTAGGTAGTCCCAAATACTTCTCCTAAAAAATTAAGGAAGTAACATTTAGTGTTGAACGTACATCATCCTGTATATTAACCCGGCACACATCTCCGAACAACAAAGAACATTGGGATGGGTTTATGAGTTGTCCCGTCGCAGTAGCATGTCCATCTAGTGCTCGTTTAACACACATAGCCTGGTATTGGCTATCCTTGAAAAACAGTAGTGTATCATCGGCGAAAAGGAGGTGACGTATATAGTCAGATTTAGGTCTACAAAGAGATCGATGCGAAGATGGACCGCATCGGAGCAATGAAGCAGAGTGGGGCCACGATGGTGCGACGGACTTTCTTGCCGTGACATGGGACCCACTTTGGGTCTTGTTCTTATCCTCCTCTGGTCCAAGTGCTCCATGCCTTCCTCTTATTGAAAAACTTCTGTAAAAAAATCATAGGAGGATTCGAGATCGTGAAGGCTTATGAAAGTAAAAAAGTATGCAAAACAGAGTTGAAATATATCACAATAAACTGTAAAGTTCATGTATGTATTATACATGCATCACCCCTTAAAAATCTGCTTTGCTATCCAGCTACAACTGCGCGCCAAGCCTAATCTTCGGGCTGGAACAACATCTAGCCGCAATATCCTTCCTTAGATTGGGGCAAAGTTGTATATTGAGTCACCGCCACCGTCATGGATGTCACCCCTGCCTTCGATCCTCTTGTCGCCGCAGCAACCCCACCACCAAAAATTTCTTGGGTTGCCGTTTCATTTTTCAAGCTCAACCGAGAGCAACGCCGTCTGGGTCTGCACGCCGAACTATCCCGGAGGCCCCCACAACAGGAGGGGACGAGAGTCTGCCACCTTCGTTCGCCGGGTGGGCATTACCTGTCGACTTCCTCTGACATAGGGTAAGTCGGAGGAGAGGGTAGATGGGGGCAGCGGCTAGGCTCCTTGTGACGAAGCGACGTGAGTGTTCTGTTTCTGAAGAGATTTTTTTGTAGTTTTTAGAACTTACGAATATGATTTTCACAACGTTCCAAAAAGTACGGTTTAGGCGTATGCAGGTTTTGAAAAATAGTTTCTACCCATCCAAGAGAAACTTGACCAAGACAAAAGCCTGCTGATGAATTGAAAGGAGGGGAAACACCAACTTGTACCAGCTTCTCGAGCACAGCAGCTGCAGCAGATTTGTACACTCCGTGCTGTAGCCGTGCGTGGAGGCATTAAACCATTCAAGAGAAGAAGAGGACGCCCACCAGAAAAGCCGAAGGAAATTAAGGCTTGAGCAATAGGACGACCGCCACAGTTCAGAACTGGGACGCACTTACTCCATGAACTCAAGTACTCGAGCTCCGATCCAAATTAATTGAATTTGTCTAGTTCAAATGTATCTAGTTGTCAATTAATTTGGATCGGAGGGAGTATATATAAGCATAGATGATTTTCAAGTACTATCTCCTTTTAGAAATATAGATTCGTATATGTATATATTAAAATATGCTTAGATATATGCGAATCTAAACAATTGTGTGATATTCTTCTTCGAACAGAGGGGGTATATATAAGCATAGATGATTTAGCACAACTCCAACTGACTTCGCATAAACGGAGCAGGGATCTGAATCTGTCTGAGCGGACAGGAATCAAGGCCCAACGTTTGTCTCGCAAATAGACCATGTGTCACATATGCGTTTTGTCATATTATCAACCCAAAATTTGGATTGGTTTTACCATGGAACGGATAGGTTGTACGTCCGGGGTCACGTCTCCTTTTGTCGTCTTCGCACCTACCAGCCAGCCACACCGGCCATAACAGCCCTCTCCACCCCTAACGCATCTTCCTCCTTCCACCACGGTCCCACTGCCTAGCCTGTCATGGCCGACTTTGCAGAGGTTCCGGCTGTTTGGTAGTTGTACGCCACTAGGCCTCTCGCCATCGTCCCAGCTGCCACTGCGTCGTCTTGGTCGTGGATGCGTGCGTCCCGGTCGCCACCGCCTTGTGTGCGCATGTGGTCCTCGCCGCACACAACCTATTCTACTGTTTGTGGGTGCCCCTCCTCGCCCGCTCTAGGCCCTCCCCCCCTCTCCCTGGCGCTGCGGCCGCCATAGGTGTCGTCGGGCAAAGGCCCACGGGCGCGGCGGCGGCGGTTTCCCTCTAAAAGGGTAATTGCCCCTCTGTGTGGTTTTGGTGATTAATGCCAATCCCTATGAACTAATATTTTCATTGAGTTTTATACGAAGGAATATTTCATAGATCATGCTTGTAGTCCATATATTGGATTCAAGTATGGATGCCATGAAGATAAAGATATACCTTGAGTTTTGGCATCACATCGAATTGAAGAGAAGAATATGATATGTTTAAGATCTTGAGAGTGTGATCTCAATAGAAGAATTCAAGATATGGCTCTAAGTCGGTGTCAGGATAGCCTCATTAGTTGAGCTATGGTTGACTAAGATTTAGAGCATGTAATCAAATAAATAATTCATTATGTACCTCAAGATATTGAGATGGAGCATGAGAAGATACTTGGTTGACCAATACAAAGAGTGAAGAGCGATTTCAAGTTGGTCAACAGATGAAGCATAAAGAATGTACCACATGGATCTTGTGGTATGATCTCATATAGCCCATGAGAGGATGACATCAAGTGGTGGTCGTCATCAAGGTTGAGAAGGGCAAGTTCAGGATAAGCATCTCGAGAAGATCATTTGCTTAAAGCTTGTCATCCATATTGGTGATAATGTACATGTGAAGACGTGTCTTAATGAAGCAATCCCATAGTGGTGTATGGGGGAACAAATTATGAGTCTTCACGAAGCAACAACGATCAAGTGATGCATTTTGGCTTGGATGGAGCTTGAAGCGTTGTCATCAATATCAAGTAGGATGCGCAAGGCAAAGGTATGACCTTGCTAGGTTTTCCTTTTACCAGTCTCAAGGTGGTTGTTGGGAGACCGGGTTATAGGATAGATAGCCGCACTATCAAGATGGGATTTCGGTTGGGTAACTTGATCACATTGTCTTAGGGAGCTCAATCCTTTGCATACTTTGCATCTTCCTATTTTGTCTCATCTTGGTGTTTCTCCATGTGATGTTCTTGATCTTGTTGCTAGTTCTTCAACAAGCCCAAGTTCATTGAAAATGGAATCCGTATGCATCTTTTATGGCGTTTTCGAGTTTGAAGGTTTTACCGGTTCTTCTTATAGGGAGGCTTCATACCTTTCCTAATTTGGTTCTATCCTCCTTTGTTGGACTATGATGTTTTCATGAACCATATTGTAGAGCTTGTAGTCCTCGTCAAAACAAGCCCAAGATCATCGAAATCGGAGTCCGTATGCCAACGTTATTGCATTTTTCGTAAAGTTTGTTTCATCCCGGTTGTGGATCCGGTTCAACCGAGTCCTACACCGGACGGTCCGGTGCGAGCGCCGGTAGACCGGATCCCAGACCGGATTTTCCGGTTTTCGCGACTGGGTCTATTCCGAGTTGGCAAACAAAGGTATTCCGGTTTGTAGGCCGGTCCTCCGGCCTGGGGATCGAGTTTCCCGGTTCTGGGGCCTGTCCAACCGACTTTGGAACCGAGTTTTTGCTGTTTTCTCTCCAACGGCCATATTTGCTTTTCCCTATAAAAGGGATTCTTCCCCCAACGTTTTTGGGTGTTCTTGAGCTCGAAATTGACCCCCATTGTTAACCCTTTTGAGCTTGCCTCCTCCCTCTTCCCTCCTATGATTCTTGCATCTTTTTGAGGGCTTTGGAAGAGGAGGTCTAGATCTACAATCCCCACCAATCAATTCCTCCTCTAAGTGAGGGGAACCCATTGGATCTAAATCTTGAAGTCATTTGTTGATTTCCACCATTGTTCTTCCTCTCTTATTCCTCCCCAGCACTTGTTGCTCTGGTGGGATTTGAGAGTGAGGGATTTGAACGCCCTTTGTGTTCTTGCTTTGCATTCTTGCATAAGTGTTGAGCAATCCACTATGATTTGTTCTAGTGAGAGACCGTGAGCTTGTTGCTCTTGAAGGGTGACCTCCTAGTTGGCTTGGCGGTTGGTGTCGTGGTGTCCTCTTCGTGAAAGATTGTGAAAAGACACGGGCTTCTCCTTCGTGGAGCTTGTGAAGTGGTTGTGGAGCTTACCATCTCCGGGGTGGAGAAAAAGCTAGCCATAAGGAAAGGGCCTATTCGTGGCATTGGGAAATCCTTCGTGGAATCCCACACCTCTCCAATGTGACGTACCTTACTTGTAAGAGAACACGGGAATACATCTTCGTCTCTATGTGCCTTGGTTATCTCTATACCCGAGCTTACTTTCCTTGTGATAGCCATCGATCTTGAAGTACTTATATATTGCCTATCACTTGTGATGTATTTATCTTGTGCTATCTTGCTTAGCTTAACTTGTTGTTGGTGCACTTAGTTGAGCCTAGTGTTTTTAGGTTTTGTGCTTGTAAAATAAAACTTAGTTTAATTCCGCATTTTATCAAGAAAAAACCATAATAGTTTTGAAATTGCCTATTCACCCCCCTCTAGGCGACATCTCTATCCTTTCAATAGGTATCAGAGCAAGGTCTCTCCTTGTTTAGGCTTCACCGCCTAGAGTGTAAAGATGTCGGCTAGTAGTATAGTGCACAATGACACAATTATCTTTGATGGGACAAATTATATTTTATGGAGAAATTGCTTGCTTTGTAATATTCCTAGATGTAGGTTTTTCTCCTTCGATAGATCCTAAAAATCTATCTTTAGAGGATGAGAAAATTTTACATCTCGAAGCTCAAGTATCTAATAAGCTCTTTTTCTCCTTGAGCCCCACAGTTAATTTGTTCTTGACGATTGTGAAGCGCAAGTCATCTCATGAGATGTGGACCAAGCTTAAAGAAATATTTGGTGGGTCCATTTCTCATAGGGTTGGTGGTATCTCCGAGGATCTCTCTTCTCCTTCACATCATGAAGAGCTTCAAGTAGCTTCCACCTCTAGCCGCGTTGAGATTTCAATTCCCTCCACTTCACCTATATGTGACAAGTCACAAGGTAATGGCATGGTGAGTGGAGAAATCATATGTAATGATGGTAGTGGTTCTGTTTACACCAATGATTCATGTTCTATAAATGCTAATGGTGTAGAGAGTTTGGACTTAAGCACTTCTTGCAACGATAATTATATATCCCCTTGTGTTGCTTGCATATTGTCTAGAAATTATTTGAGTACTAGTGTAGATGATATGGTTGATTTGTCTTGTTCCAATAAACAAAATGCTTCTATTTCCTCTAGTTGTGTATCTAACAATGTAGAGGAAATCAAACACCCTATGGAGCAAGACACGATCATGAATGAAGATTCAAGAATATCCTCATCTTTATCCTCCCGTGCTCACATGTGCCTTATGGCAAGAGGATCAAAGGTATCTCCTACTTTGGATCCCAACATACCTTCTCTAGATAATAGCAATGATAGTGATGATGACCTTGATGAGGATACTAGTGCTCTTGTGCTTGAGTTAACCTTTTTGTGTACCTCTCTTCGTGGTAATAATAAGGTCGTTGGTTGTCTCAAACATGTTATGGACATCATAACTAAACAAACGGAAACCATAGAGGAGTTGGATGTCCAACTTGATGATAGGAGTCGTAGATTCCATCTACTTAAGCAAGAGCTTGCCGAGGAGAAGCACACTAATTGTCTCCTCACACAAAAATTGAATCTTATGAGCTTGAAAATGAAAAATCTATTAATGATGCTAGTGCTACTAACTCTACTTCTTGTGAAGCATCTATATTAAAGGAGAATGTTGAGCTAAGGGCTCAACTTGAGTTACTAACTAGCAATTATGGGAAATTGGAAGAAATTCATGAAAAGCTCTTGGCCTCTCATAATGATCTTCTAATCTCCTATGATGGGCTAAAATTAGCTCGTGAGGCAAGTATCACTAAGCTAACATCTTGTGAGCCTCTTTTGGACATTAACATAACTTCTACTCAAAATGCTATTTTGCCATGTGCTAGTCCTAGTGATCCTTCTAGTCATACTAGTGATAAACATTGTGTTGGATTACTTGCTTTGCCTTGTTTCTCTAACAATGAAGCTTCTACTTCCTATAGTACCTCTATTTCTACTAACCATGTAGAGGAAATCAAAGAGCTCAAGGCCCAAGTCACTTCTTTGAAGAAAGACTTGGAAAAGAGTCATGAAGGCAAATCCACACTCGATAATATTTTGAGTGTGCAAAAATACCCCAATGATAAAAGTGGACTTCGATTCAACTCCAATAACAAGAACAAGTCTAAGAGAAACAAGAAGAAGGGCCAAGACCAAGTCAAGGATTCGGCCAAGATTATTTGCTTCAAGTGCAAGGTTGTAGGACATCATGTAAGATCTTGTACATTGAAGAAAAAGCACTTGAATGAGAAGCAACAATGGAAACATCCACAAGTTCAAGGTCAAGCCCAATCTCAACCTCAAGTTTAAGCTAGGACACTTCCCAATAAGAATCAAGATAAGGCTCCCCAAGACAAGAAATCAATAAAGAAGAGAAAGGGGAGCACTTGTTGCTAAATATGTCGTGAGAAGGGACACTTGGCCTCTTCATGTTTAAACGGTACCTTATCTAACCCTATCATTGTTGGTGATGATTATTCTATTGGGAAGGATAAGGATGGAAATGTGTTTGCCAAGTTTGTTGGAAATCAAAGTGGTGTCAAGAAAAGAACCATTTGGGTTGCCAAGCCTATTGTGACTAACCTCTTAGGATCAAACTTGGTTGGGGACCAACAAGCTCAAACTTGATCAATAGGTGTTTTTGGAGGGCATTGGAGACTTGGCTAACTCATGAAGAATTAAGGGATCTTCATATATTATATTTTATAAAGCCAAGTTATAAGGATTATCATCTCCCTACCATATACCCAATGTGCCTCTTTGAGGTAACTCGAACTCAACTCTTTTATATTGTAAGTTACTTGCCTCTTTACATGTTTTGGTTTCATACTAAGTATGTGTTTGTATTTGTTGTGCCTCATGCTGGCATATTTTGTGTATTAAAGTATGTCTATGTGTTTGGCACATCATTGACTTGTGTGTTTTGCTTTGAGCCTCTAATGCATCTTAATGATATCTTTTTTTGGCTCTTTTCGAGTGGTTAATGGAACATCCCATTTTGGGGGAGTGATATGCCTCGCGCATCTCTCAAACTTTAAAATGTGTGTACATGAGTACTACCACTTAGTATTGATATTGCAAGCTTATCTAGTCACTATGTGGTGTGGCATACTCATGAGAAATTCAAATTCTAAATGTCCATTAATTATCTCTAGTTGAGGTTGTTTTTCCTCTTATTAAGAAATATTGAATACCACATTATGGGGGATTGACATGGTTCTTTTGCATATTACAATCCTAGGAAATGTGAACATACGAGGAGGTGCCACTTAGAGTTGATATTGTTGATTATCTTGTATCTAGGTGGCAGGTTAGCTCAAACAAGATCCTATTTTTTGTTAGAAGCTTTTATTGCTCATACTTTTGGTCTTTTCTTGAGTAAGAAATTCTTGGTGTGGCCTTCCTCAAATGCATATCTCTATATCTTATTTGGGAGACCATTTGCTTCAATTTATTCTAATCATTGCTTTGCATGATTGTGTGACTAGTTGAAGCTATCAAGAATCTCTATGCTATTTAATTTGTGGTGTACTTCTTCTAGTGGTGTCATGTGAACGTCGACTACATGACACTTCACCTATATGGGCCTAGGGGAATGCATTGTGTATTTGGCAACTAATTGTAGGGGTTGCCGGAGTGACAGAAACCTGAATCCCTGTTAAGAAACCATTGCACAAGGGACGTAAGGGTCTTAGAGTTTAAAGCTGTGGTTAGGTTTGTACCTTAATTACTTTCTTGTACTTACGGATGTTTGCAAGGGGGTTTAATCACAAGTATGTATTTAGTCTTGGATGGGGCGGTACATTAGCACAGGTTCACCCACGCAACACTTAGCAAGCTAGAGAAGATTAATCGACTATATGAAGCGAAAGCACTTGACAGTCTTCCCATGTGTCCTCGAGAACGTTTGGTCATCTTAAGTGATACAACCGGCTTGTCCTTTGCTGCATAAAGGATTGGGCCACTTGCTGCATTTATTTCTACTATCTTTTATTTACTCGTACTTTGTTTACTTGCTTTATCGAAAACCCCTAAAAATCTGTTTGCTAAGTATTTGTAGAGAATTCCTGATCCATACCACTAGCCAGCACCTTCTGCTCCTCGTTGGGTTCGACACTCTTACTTATCGAAAATACTGCGATACATCCCCTATACTCGTGGGTCATCAAGACTATTTTCTGGCGCCGTTGCCGGGGAGTGAAGCGCTATTGGAGAGTGGAACTGGTAAAGGAAACTTCTACTGTGAGTATTGTTTACTTCTGCTAGTTGCTTTATTTTCGTTATGGATAATTCGCTGAGTTTCTTATTTGGTAATGCTACTACCACTGCTAAGGTAGTAGAAAATCCACCACCTGCTGAGAAAGATGTTTTCAAAATACCTACAAGAATTATTGATCATGTTATGGATAACTACTATGTTGGGGATGGAACTGTTCAACCCAGTGATCATTTACTCTT
Source organism: Avena sativa (assembly GCA_916181665.1). Lineage (NCBI taxonomy): Eukaryota > Viridiplantae > Streptophyta > Magnoliopsida > Poales > Poaceae > Avena > Avena sativa. The sequence goes on from OV702288.1 coordinate 632,314,948, forward strand.
TATACACGAATTATGCGGGTTGTTCAAGTGTGCAGGTATTACTACAGATCAAGTTAAGAAGAAGTTATTTTCATTATCACTGAAAGGAAGAGCTGAGGAATGGTATTAGCTATTGAAGAATGGTCAAGCTCTGGAATGGGAGGAAATAGTGCCTCTCTTTTATTCAAAGTTTTATCCTCCTAGTGAGATTCACAAAGATCGGAATCAAATATACAACTTTTGGCCTCTTGATGGAGAGAGTACAACTCAAGCTTGGGGGAGATTGTGCTCAAATGCCCCATTCATGAGCTCCCCAACAATATTATTATCAATAACTTTTATGCAAGGCTCTCTCTACATGATAAAGATTTATTGGATGCTTCTTGTGCTGGATCATTCACTCGTATGGAAGAAGAAGCTAAATGGGACCTTCTAGACCGTATTCAAGACAATGCTGAAGCTTGGGAGAATGACAAAGGTAGAAAGTCAGGTATAAATTGTGATTATGAATGCATTGAATATTTTATGGGAACTGATAACTTTCAAAATATTAAAAATGCTTATGGTCTAGACTCTCAAGCTATTGCTTCTTATTTTAAGGCCTTTGCTTCCTATATTGAAGTGCCTAAAAAGAAGTGGAATAAGTATCATGAACCTTATAAAGATATTGCTAAGAGTGTTCCTGCAAAAAGTACTGAAGTTTATACTGCTAATCATGTTTTACCTGAACCTTATATTGAGAAAATGCCTTTCCCAGTTAAGATAAGGGAACATTCTATGATGGCTAGTATGGTAGATGAAAGTATGAATAAAGTTGTTAAACCCGATAAACAAATGGTTGATGAACCTATAATAGCAAGTGTGAAAGACTTTGTCACTAAGTACGAGGAAGAGGGACACACTATCCTTTGTAAGGATACCTCCAATATTGTTTCACATAGTAGTGTTATGAGAGCTAGTATTCCTGTGTTTTCTGTTAGAATAAGTGATCATTGCTATAATAGTCCTTGTGATAGCTATATTGTTAAGTTTATGCATGATACTGAAAGTTATTATGAGAGAGGGAAAAGTGTTCTTATGCATCTCAATAATATCAAGTTTCCTCGTTTTATGCTGAAAGTTTTTAAGTTGCACTTCTTTTGCCTTCTTATGCAAGTTGCCTTTGGTTTCAATAACTTGTTTGTTTACAAAATCCCCTTGCATAGGAAGTGGGTTAAACTTAAATGTGTGTGTGTTTTTCTTCTTAATGCTCTCTTTCACTTCAATTCATATCCCTACGAGAGCTTCTTCAAAATTATCATGCCCATCTTAATGGCTATAAAGAAAGAGCTTTATGGGAGACAACCCAATTTGTTTTTGCTTTCAGTTTGTTTTTGTTTATTTGAGTCTTGGAAGTTATTACTTCGGTAATAACCGCTCCTTTTCCGTTTTGTTTGGTTTTTGTGTCAAGATCAACCTCTAATAAGAGAGAAGTAATATTTGGGGAAGTTGCTGTCCCGAAACAGATTTTTGTGCTTCACCGTAAACATTCGTGAGAGATCTCTGTATGTCGGATTGATCTGTATTTTTTGTGCTTCTACCCCAGGTTGTTATTTAACTTTCATTAGTTTTGAACTTTTTGATTTGAGCAACAGAAGATTTTCAAAAAAATGATCTTTACCTGCTGGTCTGTTTTGACAGATTTAGCCAATCTTGCATTTGCTTCTTTATTCGATTTCCTCTTTGAATTCTTTTTGGGTTTTCGGAAGGAGTTGCTACAATAGCTTTTGTTTTGATGGTTTTCAGTTGAATTTGGACTCAAAAGGTTTTATCATTTCACTTATACTAATGTTGCTAATGAGAGCGGTGTGAAGTTTTGTGAGAAAGAAATTTCTAGGAAGTGGAGATAATGGTGTAATAAGGAAGAGAAAGGTTTTATGACTCAAGTAATAAGTATATGAAGATGAAGACATCGATGATATTCAAGAGATGACCCTGGAAGAATCTACTAGATACCAAATTCAGAGACCTACAGAGTCCGTGTTCAAATAGGTAATAGTTCTGGTAAGAAAAGTTCCGCGAAAATACAATCCAACTCTATTTTTGCAGTTCTCGGTCAATAAGGAAAGTTTCGAAGCGAAAAAGGGACGGAACCGGAGCCGGGGTGGCCCACACCACCCCATGGCGCGGGCCCACCCCTGGTCGCGCCACCAGGTGGTGAGGCCACCCAGGACTCCGCCTCCGACTCATTCTCTCCCAGTACCTTCCTTTTGATGTGAAACTTCGTAATATATAACCCCCGGATCCCCCGAGGTCCGGATATCGTGTTTTTGTCGTGTTTTTGTTTCGATCTGTTTCTGTCAGGACATACTCTTTGAGAGCTTAGAGGCACAATGGTGTCTGCCAAGGATAAAGGGAAGGAGCCCATGGAGGAAGACCTCCAAGACCCCGGGAAGGAGAAGGAGACCAAGAGTGAAGGTGAAGAGGAGCAAGGCCAACGTCCGCATACCGGCACCACCATTGCAAGCATTGGAGTGGTGAAACCTGCCAAGATTAGAAGGACTGCACGGATGCAGACTGGGGGGAAAGCTCCTCATCACAGTTTGGCTCCACGGTCACTTCCTCCACGCACCAGGAATCCTTTCCATACGCTTATCCATGAGCATCAATACCAGAATGTGCCCAAGGAGAAATTACCCTCCAATTGGGATTTGCCTCGTTCTAGCCATGCAGGAAAATAAGACTTCAAGGAGGAAGAGTGGGGAAAGAATAGCAAGAGCTGGAATTCTCAACACGACATGATCATGAGCCGCATTGAGCAAAACTCACAGCTGATTCGTAATCTCACCTTTGAGATTGAGGACTTGGGGAAGATGATCAGAGAGCTTATTGAGAGGATACCACCACCACCTAAGGAGTAATTCGTCATCAGGTTTGGCATCCCCCTGGTTTGTTCCAAGCTTGGGGGAGTGCCGCGGTACCATATCACTATCTTCTATCTTTTTACCTTATTAGTAGAGTCATATCACGAATAGAGGAGTTATTTTGTAGTATGGTTTGCATTATGGAAGTGTCCCCTCTCTTGTTAGATATGTATCCCTTGGTGTGAGTTGCCGTTATAGAATATTAATGAGAAGTTCTATCATTTACTCTTTTGCATATCTTATATTAGTTTTCAATTCGTGGTTATATGATTGATCTTGTTGTTAGTATTGGTATCACTTTGGGATCATTGAGTTAATTTAGTTGGTTTTGGCAAACCTGGCTCGGTCATTAGCAACACCTTTTTGAGAGTTGAAAAGAAAAAGATAGAAGTACTCTAAAGAAAAATAATTTCATCATCTTTCTTTCTTGATTTGCTCATAAGTCTAGTATTCTCTAGTTAAGATCTTTTGTGCTTCCAAGGAAGATTGCATGTTTGTCTTTATCATTTGTATGTTTGGTTGTTTCCTTTAACTCTTATACTTGCTACCCAGCCTTGCTAGACAAAAACCTGTACTGAGAGGGTATTCTTCTCATGCATCCACCTCCTTTAAACCAAAACCTTTGTCATTTGTGTCCACCATACCTACCTAGTAGCATTATTGCTATTCCAAGTAAATTCTTGTTTTGTCTATCTCCCAAACTAAACTTGTTATGCAAAAATTAGTGATTAAAGCTCTCACGAACTTGAAGGCACGCTTTACTTTCTTGCATTTAATAAACTTGAACCATTGGGTCCTTCTTTGTTGCGTATATGCTTGTGCTTTATGAGTTGAAGTTAGCAGAACCATGTATCATGGGGACCGCTTTCAGCACTTCATTGGTACTTGTACCTAGTTGATATCATGTTCTTTTGCTTATGGATCCCGGCGGTGTGAAATAAAAGTGGAACTTATAAGATCATGGAGTTTATATGTGTGTTAGAGAAACGCCTGGGCCGCTAGCCTAAGCCATGCCTAATCATGGTGGAAACTTGCAGCATAACTATAGTGAGCATTCTATGAAGCATCCTCAATAAAACCTATGCAAATAGCAAATAAAAAGATCGCTGAGATGCTCACTGTCTGCTTGCCTTGTCATTTTGATTATGGGATAGCTCCTGTGTCATGTGCAAGGGGTACCCCGTTGGCGGTTCTCAATGATACGCATGTATTTACAATGACAAGAGCTTGCTCCTGACTGAAGTTGAGTAGAATGAGGATCGGTACTCATAAGTAAGGGGCTTGAGATTTCAACTTATAACTTGTCAAGCATATCCTCTTAGTTGTGTCACTTTAACCTTAACCAACCTAAAGATGCCTATGATAGGGGCAATGAGAGCTGAAAGCTAGTAAGTATCATAATTTTTGGGTGCTCTTTATGAGACTTGCAATCCCTGCTTCCCTCTGCGAAGGGCCTTTCTTTTACTTTGTAGTTGAGTCAGTAAACCTATTCCCTTCTATCTCAGCAAGTATTTTGAGTTGATGTGTTTCATTCATTCATATGGTGATTTATTCATTCATGTTTCCTTTGTTCCTTGCTTTGCACATTGCTCTTGTCTTGAAGTTTACTACTTTGAAAGCTTTCTTTGAAAACCAGCTATTTGTGAACTCAACAAATTATCAACTATTCTTCGACCAAGAGCTAAGTTTGCCATTACCAATTATGATTCACTTTATGTATCTTTATTGTGTTTCCTTTACTCATTACAAGTTGAGTTATATAATAGTGAGTTGTCTTCTATTTTGATCTATGCTTTGGATGAATGTGATGCTTCTTGTCCGTATCCTTTTATCGACTCTTCACTCCATAAACCTGAGGTCATGTTTATTGAGCTCAGTTTCGCTTGGGGACAAGCAAAATCTAAGCTTGGGGGAGTTGATACGTCCATTTTGCATCACTATTCTATGTCTTAATTCACTATTATTCATTGATATATTTCGTATTGAGAGGTGACACTTATGTTATTTCATCTGTTTTTGCATGGTTGATGACTTTTGGAGCATGGACTGCTGCAATTAGGATTCTGATGGAAAAGGTGCTGTTTGGAGGCAAAATTCGCGAAGATCAGAAAATCCGGGAAAATATACGGAAAATTCTATTTTTCCAGAAGACTCAGGATGCCAGAAGATGGAGTGGAGGTGGGTCACAGGGGGCCCACACCACCCCATGGCGCGGGCAGGCCTAGGCTGCGCCAGGGAGTGGTGTGGCCGCCCTGGCCCACTCCAGCCTCTCCCCTCTGGCGTATATCATCCCCACGAAACCCTAAGACTCGAGGAGCGACCACAGAAAGATTCCGCCGCCTCTGCGGGGCGGAAAACACCGAGAGAGAAAGATCTCTCCGACAGACAGATTTCTGCCGGGGGAATTCCTTCCCGGAGAGGGGAGATCGTCGCCATCAACACCACCATCAAGCTGGACTTCATCAGGATCATCATTATCATCATCACCACCATCATCACCATCAGCACCCTCATCACCATTTCCATATTGCTGTAACAATTGCGTTGAATCTTGCATAGTTCATAGGGCAAACTTTCCCGGTGTTGATTACTCTTTGTAGTTGATGCTATTAAGTGAACCATTGAATTATTGTTTATGTTCAGATTGTTATACATCATTATTCCATCTCTGATCATGATCCATATGATGTCTTGTGAGTAGTTCGTTTTGTTCTTGAGGACATGGGAGAAGTCTTGTTGTTAGTAGTGGAGTTGTGTTGAGAAAGATTCAATAGATTGTTATTTAAGTCGTGGTGTACTTCTTCTAGTGGTGTCATGTGAACGTCGACTACATGACACTTCACCTATATGGGCCTAGGGGAATGCATTGTGTATTTGGCTACTAATCGTAGGGGTTGCCAGAGTGACAGAAACCTGAACCCCCGTTAGGAAACCATTGCACAAGGGACGTAAGGGTCTTAGAGTTTAAAGTTGTGGTTAGGTTTCTACCTTAATTACTTTCTTGTACTTACGGATGTTTGCAAGGGGGTTTAATCACAAGTATGTATTTAGTCTTGGATGGGGCGGTACATTAGCACAGGTTCACCCACGCAACACTTAGCAAGCTAGAGAAGATTAATCGACTATATGAAGCGAAAGCACTTGACAGTCTTCCCATGTATCCTCAAGAACGTTTGGTCATCTTAAGTAATACAACCGGCTTGTCCTTTGCTGCATAAAGGATTGGGCCACTTGCTGCATTTATTCCTACTATCTTTTATTTACTCGTACTTTGTTTACTTGCTTTATCAAAAACCCCTAAAAATCCGTTTGCTAAGTATTTGCAGAGAATTCCTGATCCATACCATTAGTCAGCACCTTCTGCTCCTCGTTGGGTTCGACACTCTTACTTATCGAAAATACTGCGATACACCCCCTATACTTGTGGGTCATCAGTCGTGCATGCATGTTTACTAAATGTATATCTTATATCATGTTTTGCTTTCTTTGATCCAATATATATGGTATACTCCATCAAATCCTTAAACGGCTATGATGTGCAAGAAATTCAAATTTCATCTCTAAATATGCACATATTTTTATGGAGCATGTCCTATGTGTTGTGGTTAGTCTAACCACTTTGGACCCAATAAGTTTGGGGATCAAGATGTACTTGAATGTTGTTTTAGGTACATTGGAGATGCAATGGATGCTTGTCTTATCTATAAGGAAGGTGTTGTCACCACATGATAATTGGTGCCAAGCTAGGATGATCAAAGAATTCTTATCTACTACATCATACCATTGCTATCTCGGTAACAAGTATTTTATTCATGCATACTATTCTTCCATCCAATCTCTTGTAGGTTGCATCTTGGCATGAATTTATTTGTTTGTATATGTTGCGGTTCTTGCAAGGATCTTTGAAAGACTTTTCTATCCTTATTGCTTATGTGAGTAATTTGAGATGATGCATATAATGGGGAGGATATAAAATCATGCTCATGATTCACCAATCCCAAATATGCCTTCTAGCAATTTATTGCATATCAATTCCTCAAGGTACTCTCATGTGCAATATTGTTGAAATTGCATTGAATCCTTCCTTTTGATACTTGTTACCTTTCTCAAAATATCCCAACTAGCATTAGTTTCCTTAGTGTTAGTTATGATGTTTTTGAGGTTTTTCTTTTTCTTTGGTGAAGTTCTTTCATATACCATCAGAGAAAATAGAGCCATGGGCTATATATGCACTTAAGAAAAATATCCTTTTTGTTATATCTTATGACGTCCTCTTGGATATCATGTATCCTTATTTTTTAACCTCTTATGTGTGGATGTTTCTTTGTGGAATATTCTCATGTTTTGTCCACTTAGAAACTTATATACACAAGAGTGTTAATCTCCCGCCTTGATATCCTCGCTCTTATCCTCTTGTTTTTTTGATGGTATTGGTAAGGTCTTGATTTATGAGTGCTCGATTTACTTTCATTGCATCTTCACACACTCATATCTCATATTTGGTTTATTTTGGACTAAAGCTTGTCTTGACACGTGTATTGATTTATATCTATACTCCTTGTATATTGGTTGTGTTCTAAATCATATAGAGGGAGTGAGGATTCCATGTTTATGCATATTGTATTCAAATGAAATAACTAATTTATGCACGAACGTTGGGGAGCTTCCTTATTTAATTTAGAGCACTATTTGTCCATTAGATTATTTGGATCTTTAATTGCTTGCTTCATCCATTGAAGTTTCTTCACCTTGTTATCTTTTTAGAAATATTTGATCCTCAATATAGTTTGATTACCTCCAAGTATTCGTCATTGGATATGTGCATATGATTTCACTCATATTACGAGTAATGCACACCTTGGGTAGGAACTCACACTATATTGTCCTTCTAACCTTGTCATCCATTTTGGCACTTGTTGTCAATGGGGGAGTGATGGCTCAGTGTTGATGTAGAGTTCGTTGGGGAACCCCAAGAGGAAGGTATGATGAGCACAGCAGCAAGTTTCCCTCAGTTATGAAACCAAGGTTTAATTGAACCAGTAGGAGCAAGGAAACACCCCAAAGGTGTTGCTAGCTGAGCCTTGGCAGGGCGCACTACCGGTGCTAGTAGCAACGTGGAGACCCGCACAACACAACCACAGAACTTTGTCCTCAACTTGCGATGAGGTTGTCAATCTCACCGGTTTGCTGAAAACAAAGGATTAAACGTATCGAATGGAAGGAAGTAATAGTTTGCAGAAAGTAAACACAAAGCAGTAAATAGTTTGTAGATTGAATGTAAAAGAAAGGACCGGGGTCCATAGTTCACTAGAGGTGGCTCTCCTTAAGATAGATAACATGGTGGGTGAACAAATTACAACGGGGAAATTGACAAACACCGAGAAAGCAATACATGCATATACTAATCATCTTGACTCCTTTGGAACTTGATTGGGCATTACAACATTATACATAGACCGCCGTCCAACTGCATCTATGACTAATAATCCACCTTCAGGTTGTCATCTGAACCCCCTCCAGCATTAAGTTGCAAGCAACAAATTATTGCTTTACGAGTTGCGTGTAATGTAAACAATACGATTGTTCTATGAACAAAGGATTGTTGTTTTCTCCCTAGTAGCAACAACACATCTAGTACCTTAGAGATTTCTGTCACTTCCCCAGATTACCAGAGGCATGAACCCACTATCGAGCATAAATACTAACTCTTGGAGTTGCTAGCATCTACTTGGCCAAGATAGCTACTAACAACGGAAAGCATGCAAGATCACAAATAACAAAGACATGATAGAATCAATAATCAATCTGAAATAGCATCTCAATATCGATCAGATCCCCGCAAACACAACATGCAGAATTACAAATAGATGATCTTGATCATGAACGGAGCTCACAAGATCTAGACATGAAAGCACAAAGGAGGAGAACCAGCCATCTAGCTACTACATGCACCCATAGTCCAGAGATGAACTACTCAAGCATCACACTAGAGGCTTGCATGATGATGAAAAAGGCCTCCAGGGTGAATTCCCCTCTCCGGCAGGGTGCCGGGAAGAGCTTCAAATCCCTCTCGATCTAGGGACAGAGACGACGGCGGCTACAGACTCTTTCGTGGATTTTTGATCGGGTACTTAGGGTTTTCGTCCTAAGGTCAATATATAGGCGGAAGGAGAGGCCGAGGGGGTGCTGGGGTCGGCCAGACCACCCCCTGGCGTGGGCCAGGCCTAGCCGCGCGGCCAGGTGGTGTGGCCGCCCCCAGCCCTTCTCTGTCTCGTATTCTGGCATCATATGTCTTCCGGAAAAATAGGCACTTTGGATTTTGTCCCGTCCAATTCCGTGAATATTCATTTTCTGACTTTCCTGGAACCAAAAACAGCAGAAAAAAGGCAGCTAGCACTATGGCTCTTGTTAATAGGTTAGTCCAAGAAATCATATGAAAGTACTCCAAAGTGTGGACAAAACACAAGATAAAACCAAGCATGAAACATCCAAAATTATAGATACATTTGCAATGTATCAACATCCCCAAGCTTAACTCCTGCTCGTCCTCGAGTAGGTAAGTGATAAAAAGAAAGAATAAATTTTTAGGTGACATGCACCATCATAAACTTGATCAAAGTATTTGTAAAACATTCAAGGCTGGGATCATAGTACTTCAATCATAACATGAAAGACAAAGTTCTAGCAATAAGACAAAGAAACTATGATGCAACATGAAAAGGCACAAACAAAAGATTCATGAATAACAATGCTTTGCAAGACGTTTGTTTGTTTCACATAAAGAAAACATAGCATAATAGTATTCAGCTTGTCCCTCATAGAGTAGCAAATATAAATGCATAGGACACCTTCAAAGTTCATAAGAGTGACTAGATACAAATAGTTTAAAACAAGCAATATCAAGTTATGCATCAATCAACTAGTCTTGGGACAATGCACATAGAACTAAGAATGGCCACTATGCTCTCAAAGTAGGTGCATAAAGGTAGAAGGTGGAGACTCAATATAATGGTGGAAGAAAGGCCTTCATAGAAGGAAGTAGGGATTCAAGTCTCATAAAGAGCTTCCAAAAATTATGGTACTTATAGCTTTCAGCTCTCATTTCTCCTATCATAAGCATCTTGAAGGTGATTAAGGTTAAAGTGACACAACTAAGAGGATATGCTTGACAAGTTATAAACCGAAATCTCATGCCCCTTACTTACGAAGACCGAACCTCATGCTACTCAACTTTAGTCACAAGTAAGCTCTTGTCATTGTAAGTACATGTGTATCATAAAGAACCGGCAACGGGGTACCCCTTGCACATGATACAGGAGCTATCCCATAATCAAAATGACAAGGCAAGCAGACAATGAGCATCTCAATGGTCTTTTTATTTGCTATTTGTATAGGTTTTTATTGAGGATGCTTCATAGAGTGCTCATTATGGTGATGCTACAAGTTTCCACCATGATTAGGCATGGCTTAGGCTAGCGGCCTAGGCGTTTCTCTAACACACATACAAACTCCATGATCTTACAAGTTCCACTTTTATTTCACACCGCCGGGATCCATAAGCAAAAGAACATGATATCAATGGGGTACAAAGTACAAGTGCAATGCTGAAAGCGTTCCCCATGAAACATGGTTCTACTAATTTCAACTTATAAAGCGCAAGCATATACGCAACAAAGAAGGACCCATTGGTTCAAGTTTATTAGATGCAAAAAGTAAAGTGTGCCATCAAGTTCGTGAGAGCTTTAATCACTAGTTTTCTCATAACAAGTTTAATTTGGAAGATAAACAAAAGAATGAATATACTTGGAATAGCATATGCTAGTAGGTAGGTATGGTGGACTCTTTGCAATAACTTGGTTTAGGGAGTTGGATGCATGAGTGGAACTCATACTTGGTTGTGGAGGCTAGCAAAAGACTGGGAGCGACAAACTAAGAGAGCAATAATGGCCATAATCATGCAGAGCGACAAAACATCATTGATCAAAGCATAAAGTGATACTACAAGTTGAAAACTAAAGGATCATAAAGGCTTATGGTGACTTGAGATAGTCATAAAATGGTGTGAGAATGCGCCAAGTCAACCCAAATAAAGCATCAAAGGAGAATACCACTATACTATGCTTTAATATGCTAAAACAACGCATGATTCATCCAAGGCACATTAAGCAATCTCAATTGTTTATAACAAGTCATGCTACAGCAAAGAATACTAAGCATAAAGCCAAAACAATATCAAGCATGGCATGACAAAGTATAGGCCACAGTCAAAAACAAACTCTCTTTAACACTTAAGCATGAACTTTTCTACTCTTTTCCAAACCAAACCAAACTATTTGAAAACCAATGTATGAAAGAGGGGGTCCAACCAATTTATTCAGCAAACAAAGAAAACGAAAACCAAAACGAAAACGAAAAAGAAGACGCTCCAAGAACAACACAACTGTGCATGAAACAATAAAAATGAAGCGTTTGGAAGAAACTTGGGAATTTTATTGATGAAGAGGGGGATGCCTTGGGCATCCCCAAACTTTTACGCTTTTACTTATTGGATATTTCTTGGGGTGACACGCGTGGCATACCAAGCTTGAGCTTTATTCCATCCTTCATCTCATTACTCATTCCTGCCATACACCTGAAATTTTTCCTTCATACAAAACTTCACATAATCTTTATTAGCAACATTAGTGCACTCAAGATAAAAAGGTCTTAAGGTTCAGTTCCAACACTAATAAACTTCCATTAGAACACTATATACTGAAGCACTTCCCTCAAAAATCTCAATTCCTCAAAAGAACTCAAAAAGGAACCAACAAGAAGCAAATGCAGAAAATGGCAGAAATCTGTCAAAACAGACCAGCAGGTAAAGACGAATTTTTTCGAAGACCTTCTGTTGCTCAAATCAAAAAGTGTTGAACTAAAGAAATTTAGATAACAACCTGGGTCAGAAGAACAAAAATTCACACCTCAAAAGGACGTTCAGAGATTTTACGCGAATTTTTACGGTGAAGCACAGAAATATGTTTCGGGGAAGCAACTTTCCCAATCATTACTTCTCTCTCATTAGAGGTTACTCTTGGCACAAAAAGCAAATAAAAAGGATAAGGAGCGGTTATTACTGAAACAATAACTTCCAAGACTCATCTAAAACTTTTGGGTTATCTCCCAATAAGTACTTTTCTTTAACGCCTTTAAGTTAGGCATAATAAGCAAGAAAAAGAATCAAGTGTTCTCAAATGAAGAAGCATTAAAACCAAATTTCTTGCCCTTACCTCTCTTACTTTTATTCTTAACCTTAGGGAAAATATGATTGTTTGGTGGAGAAGAAAGGTGCATGGTCCCCTTTCCCACATCTATTATTGCTCCAAGGAGTTCTAATAGGGACCTTCCAAGTGTAATTTGTCCTTTTCCTGCACATTCAATAACAAGATATTCAGTAGAAATCATTTTCCCAAGGATCTTTGTAAACACTCCTTCAGCTATTTCAATAGGTAATATGGTAGCATTAAAAGCAAGAGATATTTCTTTTCCTCCTTCAGTAAGCCCCCAAAGATTCAAAGATTCATAAATATCTTTGGGCATAAGACAAAATTCAGACATGATATCACAGTGGGCTTGAAAAGTTTCAGTTTATATCAAGTTTTACTGTGGGGTACCACTCTGATGGTTCATAATTTATTGGAACATAATTATGATGCTCCCTAAGCATATTATAGCAATCTTTTAAGCTAGTAGTGCTAGTCTCAAGAGTGTTCAATCTAGCAAATATTCTTGCGAAAGAAATATCAGTTTGGCTAGGCAAGTTGTAAGTAAGGATCAATTTCTTTATAGCATGAATAGCATCATCCTCATTACATTGGAGGAAATCTCCTCCCACAATAGCATCTAAAGCATATCTATAGCAAAGAGCAATTCCAAGGTAAAAACTGCTAAGGAACAAGCTTTGAGTCATTTTAGGCTCAGTTTTTTCATGTAGATCAGAGATTCTAGACCAAGCTTCCTTGAAACTTTCCTCAATTCCTTGTTTAAAAGTGAAAATCATTTCCTCGGGTGACATAGTGACTGGAGCAAGGCTAGACATAATGGCAACTAAAGGTAGGAACTAATTTTTTTGTGTTTTCAATACAGAAAGCAAACTTGTAAAACTAATTTTTTTGTGTTTTTGATAAGGAAACAAGCAAACAAAGCAAAAGTAAACTAGGCAAAACAAAAATAACAAAGTAAAGAGATTGGTTATGAGGGACTCCCCTTGTGAAGATGTCCTTGACTCCCCAGCAACGGTGCCAGAAAAGTGCTTGATGGCTCAGTGTTGATGTAGAGCTCGTTGGGAACCCCAAGAGGAAGGTATGATGAGCACAGCAGCAAGTTTCCCTCAGTTATGAAACCAAGGTTTAATCGAACCAGTAGGAGCAAGGAAACACCCCAAAGGTGTTGCTAGCTGAGCCTTGTCATGGCGCACTACCGGTGCTAGTAGCAACGTGGAGACCTGCACAACACAACCACAGAACTTTGTCCCCAACTTGCGATGAGGTTGTCAATCTCACCGGTTTTGCTGAAAACAAAGGATTAAACGTATCTAATGGAAGGAAGTAATAGTTTGCAGAAAGTAAACACAAAGCAGTAAACAGTTTGTAGATTGAATGTAAAAGAAAGGACCGGGGTCCATAGTTCACTAGAGGTGGCTCTCCTTAAGATAGATAACATGTTGGGTGAACAAATTACAGCGGGGCAATTGACAAACACCGAGGAAGCAATACATGCATATACTAATCATCTTGACTCTTTTGGAACTTGATTGGGCATTACAACATTATACATAGACCACCATCCAACTGCATCTATGACTAATAATCCACCTTCAGGTTATCATCCGAACCCCCTCCGGTATTAAGTTGCAAGCAACAAATTATTGCTTTACGAATTGCGTGTAATGTAAACAATACGATTGTTCTATGAACAAAGGATTGTTGTTTTCTCCCTAGTAGCAACAACACATCTAGTACCTTAGAGATTTCTATCACTTCCCCAGATTACTAGAGGCATGAACCCACTATCGAGCATAAATACTAACTCTTGGAGTTGCTAGCATCTACTTGGCCAAGATAGCTACTAACAACGGAAAGCATTCAAGATCACAAATATCAAAGACATGATAGAATCAATAATCAATCTGAAATAGCATCTCAATATCGATCAGATCCCCGCAAACACAACATGTAGAATTACAAATAGATGATCTTGATCATGAACGGAGCTCACAAGATCTAGACATGAAAGCACAAAGGAGGAGAACCAGCCATCTAGCTACTACATGGACTCGTAGTCCAGAGATGAATTACTCACACATCACACCGGAGGATTGCATGATGATGAAGAATGCCTCCAGGGTGAATTCCCCTCTCCGGCAGGGTGCCGGGAAGAGCTTCAGATCCCTCCTGATCTAGGGATAGAGACGATGGCGGCTACAGACTCTTTCGTGGATTTTTGATCGGGTACTTAGGGTTTTCGTCCCGAGGGCAATATATAGGCGGAAGGAGAGGCCGAGGGGGTGTTGGGGTCGGCTAGACCACCCCCTAGTGCGGGCCAGGCCTGGCCGCGTGGCCAGGTGGTGTGGCTGCCCCCCAGCCCTTCTCCTTTCGTATTCTGGCATGAGATGTCTTCCAGAAAAATAGGCACTTTGGCTTTTGTCCCGTCCAATTCATAAATTGTTATTTTTCTGACTTTCCTGGAACCAAAAACAGTAGAAAATAGGCAGCTGGCATTGTGGCTCTTGTTAATAGGTTAGTCCAAGAAATCATATGAAAAGTACCCCAAAGTGTGGACAAAACACAAGAAAGTAGATAAAACCAAGCATGGAACATCAAAAATTATAGATACATTTGCAATGTATCAGGGAGAAGTTTAGAGGGTTTTAAGGGAAATGGTTTTGTACTTAAGATTGGTTTGTTCTTAAGTGTTTGCCTTTCATGCATTTCATCTTTATTATGTATTGTATGGTTGAATATATAGTGGAAACTCTACCAAAGGTTATGCTTGACAATGTATGCAATGAAATTCAAGTTCATCACACGTGCATATATTGTGGGGGCGTTTTCTCTATATATGTTCGTTCTACTCACGTCTCATGCATTAGTTGTAGTTTGTGTGGGTAGAATCGGTTTTGATATGGGCTAGTATATTTGTGTTACTTAACCATATCAAATACAACCTCTTGTATACAACTTATTCTCGGATAAGTTGCGTACTTGTTTCTAATATTTGTTATATAAACCCTCTTGTTGTGATTGTCATCAATTACCAAAATGGGGGAGATTGAAAGGGCAATTGCCCCTTTGTGTGTGTTTGGTGATTAATGGCAATCCCTATGGACTAATGTTTTTATTGAGTTTTATATGAAGGAATATTCCATAGGTCATGCTTATAATCCATATGTTGGATTCAAGTATGGATGCCATGAAGATAAAGATATACCTTGAGTTTTGGCATCAAGATCATCGAATTGAAGAGAAGAATATGATATGTTCAAGATCTTGAGAGTGTGATCTCAATATAAGAATGCAAGATATGGCTCTAAGTAGGTGTCAGGATACCCTCATTAGTTGAGCTATGGTTGACTAAGATTTAGAGCATGTAATCAAATGAAGAATTCTTTATGTACCTCAAGATATTGAGATGGAGCATGAGAAGATACTTGGTTTACCAATACAAAGAGTGAAGAGTGATTTCAAGTTGGTCAACACATGAAGCATAAAGAATGTACCACATGGATCTTGTGGTATGATCTCATATAGCCCATGAGAGGATGACATCAAGTGGTGATCGTCATCAAGGTTGAGAAGGGCAAGTTCAAGATAAGCATCTCGAGAAGATCATTTGCTTGAAGCTTGCCATCCATATTGGTGATAATGTACATGTGAAGATATGTCTTAATGAAGCAATCCCATAGTGGTGTATGGGGGAACAAATTATGAGTCTTCACGAAGCAACAACGATCAAGTGATGCATTCCGGCTTGGATGGAGCTTGAAGCATTATCATCAAGATCAGCGGGATGCGCAAGGCAAAGGTATGGGCTTGCTAGGTTTTCCTTTTACCGGTCTCAAGGTGGTTGTTGGGAGACCGGGTTATAGGATAGATAGCCGCACTATCAAGAGGGGCTTTCGGTTGGGTAACTTGATTACGCTGTCTTAGGGAGCTCAATCCTTTGCATACTTTGCATCTTCTGTTTTGATTATTCTTGGTGTTTCTCCATGTGAGGTTCATGAGCTTGTTGCTAGCTCTTCAACAAGCCCAAATTCATCGAAAACGGAATTCGTATGCATTATGGCATTTTCGAGTTTGAAGGTTTTACCGGTTCTTCTTATAGGGAGGCTTCATACCTGTCCTAATTTGGTTCTATCCTCCTTTGTTGGACTTGTTGGAAATATGCCCTAGAGACAAATAGTAATAAGGACTATTCTCAGATTTCATATAGTTTATGATTAAGTTTTATATCATGCTATAATTGTATTGAGTGGAAACATCAATACATGTGTGATATATAAACAACCAGGGGTTCCTAGCGAAACTCTAGTCACTGGTTCATTGGTCAACAGATGATCAAGTTTACTGATCATGTGGCATTTATGCCAGTTGGAAATGGAGTCAACTCATTCTGAGAATGAGATGATGAACCAATACCCAACATAAACATCATGACCCGATCATGTCACGAAGTTCAAGTTACGATGATTAGAAATGGATCCTCGTAGACTATTGATATATTGCAAATGTATCTATAATTTTTGATGTTCCATGCTTGGTTTTATCTACTTTCTTGTGGTTTGTTCCAACTTTGGAGTACTTTTCATACACTTTCTTGGACTAACCTATTAACAAGATGCCATAGTGCCAGTTGCCTGTTTTCTGCTGTTTTTGGTTCCAGGAAAGTCAGAAAATCAATATTCTCGGAATTGGACGGGACAAAAGCCAAAGTCAATATTTCACCAAGGGGAACACGGAGCCAGAAGACGAGACGGAGAGGGGCCAGGGGTCGGACACACCATAGGGTGGCGCGGGTCCCCCTTGGCCGCGCCACCAGGTGGTGTGGGCCCCTCCGGCCTCCACCGACCTTGCCCTTTCGCCTATAAGAAGCCCCCGATGCGAAAACCCTAAATAGAACAGCCTCCAGCCACGAAAAGTTCCACAACGCCGCCGCCACCGAAGGGGAGATTCAGGGGACAGAAAGTCTCTGTTCCGGCACCCTGCCGGGATGGGGAAGTGCCCCCGGAGCCATCTCCATTGATCTCCACCACCATCTCCATCACTGTTGCTGATTCCCATGAGGAGGAGGGAGTAGTTCTCTCTCGAGGCTAAGGGTTCTACCGGTAGCTATGTGTTCATCTCTCTCTCTATGCATGATCATATTGTGATCATGAGCTTTGTAATCAAGTAGATCTACCTTGCTACTCAAGTGCTTTAATAGATCTCTACTCTCCCCATGTGTGTGAAGTTGACAGTGTGCACACCATGGCGGCACTTAGGCTAGAGATTACAAATACTTGTTATGAGTTATATTTGGAGTTGGATGTCTTTATGAATTTGTGGTGTTTGTTGGACTCATCTAGTACTTAAGGTGACAGTGTGGGGTTATCTAGATGGGAAAGGCTTACTTTGAGGAGTGCTTTTATAGCCCTACCAACGATTAGAGTGTCCAACCGAAGAGTAGTTCAGCGTAGTATCATAAAGAAGAATATATTTATATGAGAGTGTTCACTAGTGAAAGTATGATCCCTAGGCCTTGTTTCTAAGGATTGATACTTCGTTTGCTACTAGATATGTTACATGTTTGCTTGCTTCTATCTTTATTTCAGTTTGCCTTTAGTCTTTTCCATGCCATCAGGCTATTTTCTAGCACCGTTACCACTTATAATTATCTATACCACTTGTATTTCACTATCTCTTTGCCGAACTAGTGCACCTATACACCTGACAAGTGTATTGGGTGTGTTGAGGACACAAGAGACTTCTTGTATCTTGATTGCAGGGTTGCTTGAGAGGGGATACCTTTGACCACTTCCTCCCTGAGTTCGATAAACCTTGGGTGATCCACTTAAGGGAAAACTTGCTGATGTTCTACAAACCTCTACACTTGGAGGCCCAACAACTATCTACAAGAATAGAAGTGCGTAGACATCAACTATTGCTTAGACCGTGAGGCTATATCAATCACTGTCCGAGAGTGCTTAGATAGCATCCAACACCATCTGGTAATACGGTGGTTATAAAGGTGTGTTCAGGTACTCAGAGGAAACCATAGAGGCAATATATGTCAAGAGCGGGATTTGTCCGTCCATGTGACGGAAAGATACTCAAGGGCCCACTCGAAGAAGTTATATCCAATAGCTGCGTAGTGTGTGATTTAATCACATGGATATCACTTGTCGGAACGAGTCAAGTAGCATTGTTCGGTAACGAGATTGAACATGACATGGTGATGTCATTCATCAGATCTCAGGCAATGCAAGTATCAAGAGATAGAGGGAATAAGACACGACTGTCCTGGTTCAAACGACGAAAGATCTTCGTGGAATGCACAGGGGTCACATGCGCATCCAGGTCCCTCTATCGATCATTGGTCTGGGAGTGTCCTGACCATTTCTAGAGTGTTCCCGAACCATAGGGTACCACGCTTAAGGGTTTGATGATGCTTAGAGAGTGTTTATAGGATCAGATGAATCACCGAAGATTAGTAAAGAGAAAACCGGAAGGGTTTCGGTAAGTTCGGAGGATGTCCGTGAAGGGTTCGCAGCATAGAAAACAAAAAATTTCCTACGATGTGAACCACTATACGCTAGGATCTATCTACTTGATACAAGCAACGGGTGGATATACATCCATAGAGAACATACCCTCGAAGACAACAAAGCTTTGTTAACAAGATGGAACTCATGGATGATGTAGTCGTACACTTGTCGATCTCAAGACCATGATGAAGTCCAGCAGGTCTGGCTCCAGTACGTCCATCAGATCCAGCTCCAACAAGTCCAGCACCGCAAAGCAGCGGTGCATATGTGATCGCACACACGTCCGGTACCCCGACAACCTCCGTCCCTCGCTCCAGCAAAGCAGCGGAAGAAGCAACTCCTTTCCAGATAAAGCCACCAGGAACATGTAACTCGCTAATCCGAGACCATGGGGGAAAAATA
Source organism: Avena sativa (assembly GCA_916181665.1). NCBI lineage: Eukaryota > Viridiplantae > Streptophyta > Magnoliopsida > Poales > Poaceae > Avena > Avena sativa. The sequence goes on from OV702288.1 coordinate 632,334,013, forward strand.
CTAGAGGGGAGAGAGATCCTTCACTAGGAGGTCTGAATGTGAAGGTGTGAGAGGGGCGCATTTTATAGGAGGAGGGGGTGCCCCTCCCCATGGCCGGCGCCCCAAGGGGTGACCCTTCACCTCCTCATTCATGTGGTGGTAACTCCCTCCACATAAATTTGCCCCTTCACATTCTCTTTTAAAGTCTCCACTTTAAATGCATTAAATTTCTCCAAATTTAATGCTCTCTCATTTAATAAAACTCTTTTATTAATTTTATTCATAATTTTGTTAATTACTTTAATTAACAAACATTCACATAAAACCCCCTGCAACGTTTCAATATTACGTTCAGAACCAATTTCAGCAATTTCACCCGAAACAGTTTCAGTGTCTATTGAAATAATTCTAGCGCTTTCTTAAATCTTTATCTGAAACATATTTGCTCCAAATGGTGTCGGTATCCCTTAAGTGTGTCACACTACGGTTCGCGAATAATGCAGACATGATCGAGACCCCTCTCAGATCAATAATCAGAAGCGGGACCTGGAGATCCATACTGACTCCTACACATTCAACGATGACTTCTGTGATCGTGAGAACCTTTAACGCTAGTAACTAAATCCCCTTGTCTCGCGATAGATTACATGTCCGAGATTCCATCATCGGTATCTCCATACCTAGTTTGATCTCGTTACCGACATGTACTCTTTTCTCGTTCCCGTGATATAACATTCTAGTAATCACATCACTTGCTTGCAAGCTAACCAATGTGATATCACCGAGAGAGCCCAGAGTATATCTATCCGTCATCGGGATGGACAAATCCCACTCTTGATCCATGAGCCTCTACATAACACTTTCGTAGCACTGAACCCACATTTATAATCACCCTTTCACGGTGTGACGTTTGATGTTATCAAGATACTCTTCTAGTGTTAGTGATTGACATGATCTCATGGTCTAAGGACTAGGATTACTTCGTATAATGTTTTAGCAATATAAACACAATGAATTTGATCGTAATGCTATACTTCAGATGAATGCTCATCACATCATTCCACTAATGTTGTGACCTTGTTGTTAACAACATCCAATGTCCATGATCAGGAAACCTTGATCATCTTGTTAATCAACGAGCTAGTTTATAAGAGAAGCATAACTAGGAACTTTCCTTTTGTTTATTAAACACACATGTATTAACGTTTCCAAATTAATACAATTATTGCATGCAAAATAAACATTTATCATAAATAAGGAATAAGATAATAACCACTTTATTATTGCCTCTCGGGCATACTCCCTTCAGTCCGGAGTGGAGGTGGAAGGTGTTCCACAGCCACGGAGATTGAATAATATCTGAATGAATGTTAAATATTAATTTAATCATTTATTCATAATTATTTAATAAAATAGAAATCAATTAAATGGTCAAAAGGCTTAATGGGCCAATTCCAGAGGGAAGAGGGCCCATTAGGGAAAGGCGAGAGGGGAGAAGGGGCAAGGGGTGGCTGGCTGGGCCAAGCCCCCCGCGCGGGGCACACTAGGGCCGGCCAGTGGCTGCCCCCCTCTCCCTCTCCTTTAGTCCCACCTCGGGACTTTGAGGGAGGTAGTACCTCCCCTCCCCTATATATATTGGGGGTATTTGGCCAGATAAATACACACAATATTCAATAAAGGTCTTTTCACTCTTGGGAAGACCTCCAATTGATATTCTCTCTCTCTCTCTCTCTCTCTCTCTCTCATGACCATGGTCCAAAGTTCGGACTGCACGAACGAGAGACATCTTCACCGCGGAGCGCCGTTGCGCTGCGGGATTCGGATCCAGGAGCTCTACTTCCACAACTGTTGCTGGATCGGGGAAGCGGGAGTCAACGTCAGGCACCGGACATGTGTAACTCCCCGCGAGGTGTCACACTTGAGGCACTCAAGTCGTTGGAGCCGTTGGAGCGCCAGGACTTCATCTTGACCTTGAGGTCGGCTTCGGCTTGTCTACATCAACCACACTCTCCTGAGCGTTAACAACGCTTTTTGTCTTCAAGGGTAAGTTCGCGAAAAGCCCCTCCCGTTACTGTATTACTAATAGATAGGTCCTGGCAACATCAGGGGTTCAGGGGCGTAGGGTAAAATTTATTGTTTTCATGCGCGGAACCCCTATAGTGGTATCAGAGAAAGATCTATGTGTAGTAATGCTAGTACGGGTAGAACACATGAGATGTAGCGTGTTGGCGTTGATCTTTTAGTTGTTACCCTCCCACGTGTACTTGTGTATACCGTAGTAATGCTTGATGAAGCAGCCCCCAACTGACTTTAGGCGTTCATTCGCGAGAATGATCCACGCTTGACATACGGCTTGTACCGTATAAAGTGGCTTAGGGGGTGTCTCTCTCTATCGCATTAGTTGGTATGCCATTTGCAACGGAGGGCCCCGAATGGGGTGTAGTAGATACAACTACTTGATCAGCGCTGTGCTGAAAGTTCGTAGGTAAGAACGGTTCTTGTGCGAAATCCCATTCTGCCACGTAAAACATGCAAAGATAAAGTAGAGGCATCTGATGACCCACAGGTATAGGGGGTGTATCGCAGTATTTTCAAGATTAGTGAAACCCGATTTATTGATTCGACACAAGGGGAGCCAAAGAATATTTATAAGCCTTAACAACTGAGTTGTTAATTCAGCTGCACCTGGAAACAATCTTGCTCACAATAGTTTATCGGTAGCAATAGTTTTGTAGTAGGAATAGTAAAGTAACAGCAGTAGTAAAGTAAAGACAGTAGTAACAATAGCAGCAAACAGTAGGATCAAAGCGCAAGTAGGCATAGGGATGGATGGACGGGCGTTGCATGGACAAGACAATTCACATGGCAATCAGAACGTAGGACAATTGCAGATAAATAAGATAAAACATCCAAGTACTAGATAATCCTAGTCATGTGTTCCATATATAGTCATACGTGCTCGCAATGAGAACTTGCACAACATCTTTTGTCCTGCCAGCCCGTTTGCAGCGGGGCCTCAAGGGAACTACTGGCAATTAAGGTACTCCTTTTAATAGAGCACCAGAGCAAAGCATTAACACTCCATGAACACATGTTATCCTCACATCAAAGCCATTCCCTCCGGTTATCCCGATTTTTGTCACTTCGGGGCCATTGGTTCCGGACAACAACGTGTGTATACAACTTGCAGGTAAGACCATAAACAATACTATCATAATGAATCAATAACATGTTCAGATCTGAAATCATGGCACTCGGGCCCTAGTGACAAGCATTAAGCATAACAAGTCGCAACAAAGTCATAAAGCACTAATAGAAGATACAAGGCACCATGCCCTAACAATCCGATGCCATTACATGAACGATCTCATCCAATCCCTACCATCCCCATAGCCTACAGCGGGGGATTACTCACTCATAGATGGGGGAAACATGGATGGTCGATGGAGAAGCGATGGTGGTGATGATGGCGATGATCTCCTCCAATTCCCCGTCCCGGCAGGGTGCCAGAGCGAAGTTTCTGGTGCTGTTTCGTGGAATCTGGTGGTGGTGGCGGAGCGGAACTCCTTCTGGAAAAACGTCGAACCCTCCTCAGTTTCAGCATCAGAAATAGATATACTATTAGGATCTATAGCAGGTTCATAGGGTTCTACAATAGTTTTATGTTTCTTTTTCCTTTTCTTACGAGTAGAGCTACTATTTTCAGCTTGTTGAGAATCCTGCTCAATTCTTTTGGGATGCCCCTCATGTCGTGGTGGTGTCACGGCAGATGCCATGGATAGGCTAAAGGTGGGGACTAATATGCGCTAGGGGAATCTAGGGAGGGATAGTAGAGTGATTCTCTACACAGAAGCTTTGTATTGATGTTCAATCTCCAAGATTACAAGTGCTCCTCGAGCTGTATTGACAAGAGGAGGAAGAAGAAACTCTCTTACTCTTGCCTACCAACTAGCCCAAGAACCCTAGATCCACTAGTGCTCAACTAACTAGAATTCTCCTTGCTCTATATCAGAAAAAACCCAACCCCTCTACCAGAACCCTCCCCCCCTTATATAGTGGTGGTTCGGTCCTGGCCTAGGGCATACGTGGAGGCATATTCCTAAGAATATGCCCCCTCCCAAATTAGTAACCCGACAAGGATGCTTTTTCCCCGCGTCACACTTGCTTTAGCGACGTAGCCTCTGCGGCGCCTGTTACTTGGAATTTTCCCAAATGACTGCAAAGCCATAGTGGAAAAGGACGTGAATGACAAAAGCACAATTTGTAAAGTATTGGATGAATTCATATGAATTTGATTCAAGTGTGCTAAATGTCTAGTGGATTTAAAACTAGTAAAAGTACTAGTATCTCATAATAAATCTCCAAGTTTGATATTTGATCAAAGGATTTTGAAGTTGTTCAAAATAGTGAGTGGATATGCAATTTGCATGAAATTGAGTGGGAGGTATAAAAGTCTTCCTAAAACAATATGTGAATCCTCATGATTAGACCATGTCCCTGAGATTTAAAAAAACATATTTTTGAGTGGGAGCAATATAAGTCTCAAATTCAAATATGTAGGAACATCGTTTGAGTAAGAGTAGTGACTCATACCCATATGTTGGGAACATATTCTGAGTGGGATCTTATAGGAGTGATTCTTAAGTGTGTTAAGAATAAAAGCGCAAGTACCAATAAATAATGATTTATAAGGTGTAGAAGTTGATAATAAGTGTATTATGATATTGTGTAGTATTCCTTAAGGGATTCTGAAAAGAGTTTCAGAATAGAAGTTAGTTAAGGAACTGGTCCTTAATGACTCAAGTTTGGAATAATATTAAGTTTAAACATCAATGGTTGAAAGAAAGAAAAGGATGATCATCATCCACTATGTTGAGACATAGGTTCTATCTTAGAAAACCATAATGATAACTTAACATAATATATGATACAATAAGGAACGTTTGAAAGTGATTAAGTTTGAATCACGGAACATTGAGCTAAGTTTGTCCACAGTATCTAATAGAGAACTATAGACACGTTTTCCAAATCCATAAAGGATGACATATCTTAAAACATAAAGGGTTATGTTATAAGGGAATATGTTTGAAACTCCCTTAAATACCGAATGGAGTAAAGTAGGAAGCGAGGTGAACAAAAACATCAAAAGTTGCACAGGGTGCACTAGTGTTTCGATGATTACATTTATAATAATAGATAAGGGTACCATCTAAAGTGTTGTATAATGTTATGGCGGGGCTAGTTCGCTTTTAACGTAGAACGATGTGTCCCAGGACACAGTGCCCATGAGAAAGCCCTCGAGGTTGATCTAAAGTCACTGTAGGCTCTTGGAATTAGGCCTCGTTCTACTGCCATAGCGACGATACATACACACAGATGTTATCATGGATGATAAAGTATTAATGTCAATCAAGGTGACATTAGTAAGTTGCAAAGGATTTGGGACTGTAGAGTACAGGCCAAGACTCAACCTCTTTGATGAGCAAGCATGTTCAGGGTACCGGATATATGGTGCCAAAGATTGAGAACAAATGCAGCTAGTGTATTTGTACTCTAGTGCAAGTGGGAGACTGTTGGAAATATGCCCTAGAGTCAAATAGTAGTAAGGACTATTATCAAATTTCATGTAGTTTATGATTACGTTTTATATCATGCTATAACTGTATTGAGTGGAAACATCAATACACGTGTGATATACAAACAACCAGGGGTTCCGAGTGAAATTCTAGTCACTGGTTCATTGGTCAACAGATGATCAAGTTTCCTGATCATGTGGCATTTATGCTAGTTGGAAATGGAGTCAACTCATTCTGAGAATGAGATGATGAACCAATACCCAACCTAAAGATCATGACCCGATCATTTCACGAAGTTCAAGTTACGATGATTATGAATGGATCCTCATAGACTATTCCTTAGACCGTGAGGCTATATCAATCACTGTCTCCCGAGAGTGCTTAGATAGCATCAACCGCCATCTGGTAATACGGTGGTTATAAAGGTGTGTTCAGGTACTCGGAGGGACCGTAGAGGAAATATATGTCAAGAGCGGGATTTGTCCGTCCATGTGACAGAAAGATACTCAAGGGCCCACTCGGAGAAGTTATATCCAATAGCTGCGCAGCTTGTGATTTGATCATAGGGATATCACTTTTCGGAACGATTCAAGTAGCATTGTTCGGTAACGAGATTGAACACGACATGGTGATGTCATTGATCAGATCTCGGGCAATGCAAGTATCGAGAGACAAAGGGAATAAGACACGACCGTCCCGGTTCAAACGACGAAAGATCTTCGTGGAACGCACAGGGTCACATGGCCATCCAGGTCCCTCTGTCGATCATTGGTCCTGGAGTGTCCCGACCATGTCTAGAGTGTTCCCGAATGGTAGGGTATCACGCATAAGGGTTTGATGATGCTTAGAGAGTGTTTATAGGATCGGATGAATCGCCGAAGAATAGTAGAGAGAAAACCAGAAGGGTTTCGGTAAGTCTGGAGGATGTACGGAGTGGAGGTGGAAGGTGTTTCATAGCCATGGAGATTGAATAATATGTGAATGAATTTTAAATATTAATTTAATAATTTATTCATAATTATTTAATAAAAGTGAAAATCAATTAAATGGTCAAAAGGCTTAATGGGCCAATTCCGGAGGGAAGAGGGCCCATTAGGGAAAGGCAAGAGGGGAGAAGGGGCAAGGGGGTGGCTGGATGGGCCAAGCCCCCCCCTCGTGTGGGGCCCACTAGGGCTGGCTGGTGGCTGCCCCCTCTCCCTCTCCTTTAGTCCCACCCCGGGACTTTGAGGGAGGTAGTACCTCCCCTCCCCCTATATATAGTGGGGGTATTTGGCCAGATAAATACACACAATATTCAATAAAGGTCTTCTCACTTTTGGAAAGACCTCCAATTGATATGCTCTCTCTCTCCCTCTCTCTCTCTCTCTCTCTCGTGATCATGGTCCCAAGTTCGGAATACACGAACGAGAGACATCTTCACCGCGGAGCGCCGTCGCGCTGTGGGATTCGGATCCAGGAGCTCTACTTCCACAACTGTTGCTAGATCAGGGAAGCGGGAGTCATCGTGAGGCACCAGACGTGTGTAACTCCCCGCGAGGTGTCACACTTGAGGCACTCAAGTCGTTGGAGCCGTTGCAGCACAAGGACTTCATCTCGACCTTGAGGTCGGCTTCGACTCGTCTACATCAACCACGCTCTCCTAAGCGTTGACAACGCTTTTCAGTCTTCAAGGGTAAGTTCGCAAAAAGCCCCTCCCATTACTCTATTACTAATAGATAGGTCCTGGCAGCATCAGGGGTTCAGGGGCGTAGGGTAAAATTTATTATTTTCATGCACAAAACCCCTATAGGACTATGATGTTTTCATGAACCATATTGTAGAGCTTGTAGTCCTCGTCAAAACAATCCTAAGATCATCGAAATCGGAGTCTGGATGCAAAAGTTATTGTGCTTTTCGTAAAGTCTGTTTCATCCCGGTTGTGGATCCTGTTCAACCGAGTCCCACACCGGACGGTCTGGTGTCAGTGCCGGTATACCGGATCTTAGATCGGATCTTCCGGTTTTCACGACTGAGTCTATTATGGGTTGGCAAACAGAGGTATTCTGGTTTGTAGGCCGGTCCTCCGGCCTGGGGACCGAGTTTCGCGGGACTGGGGCCGGTCCAACCGACTTTGGAACCGAGTTTTTGCTGTTTTCTCTCCAACGGCCATATTTGATTTTCCCTATAAAAGGCGGTTCTTCCCCCAACGTTTTTGGGTGTCCTTGAGCCCGAAATTGACCCCCACTATTGACCCTCTTGAGCTTGCCTCCTCCCCCTTCCCTCCTATGATTCTTGCATCTTTTTGAGGGCTTTGGAAGAGAAGATCTAGATCTATAATCCCCACCAATCAATTCCTCCTCTAAGTGAGGGGAACCCATTGGATCTAGATCTTGAAGTCATTTGTTGATTTCTACCATTGTTCTTCCTCTCTTATTCCTCCCTAGCACTTGTTGCTTTGGTGGGATTTGAGAGTGAGGGATTTGAACACCCTTGGTGTTCTTGTTTTGCATTCTTGCATAAGTGTTGAGCTCTCCACTACGATTTGTTCTAGTGAGAGATTTTGAGCTTGTTGCTCTTGGAGGGTGACCTCCTAGTTAGCTTAGCGGTTGGTGCCGCGGTGTCCTCCTTGTGGAAGATTGTGAAGAGACCCGGGCTTCTCCTTCATGGAGCTTGTGAAGTGGTTGTGGAGTTTGCCACCTCTGGAGTGGAGAAAAAGCTAGACATAAGGAAACGACCTATTCCTTTGTGGGATAGACTCTGAGAAGAAGGTGAGCCTTTGTGGCATTGGTAAATCCTTCGTGGAATCCCACACCTCTCCAACATGATGTACCTTACTTGTAAGGGAACACGGGAATACATATTTGTCTCTACGTGCCTCGGTTATCTCTATACCCGAGCTTACTTTCCTTGTGATAGCCATCGAGCTTGAAGTACTTATATCTTGCCTATCACTTGTGCTATATTTATCTTGTGCTATATTGCTTAGCTTAACTTGTTGGTGGTGCACTTAGTTGAGCCTAGTGTTTTTAGGGTTTATGCTTGTAAAATAAACGTTAGTTTAATTGCACATTCTATCAATCCAAAACCGTAATAGTTTTGAAATTGCCTATTCACCCCCCTCTAGGTGACATCTCTATCCTTTCACCCTCTAGATCGAGATCCAGGCTTCGGTGGCGGCGCTCCAGCAGATCTCCAGCAATGATGGCGGGTGGGCGGCGGCCAGTGCTCTGACGGCAGCGGTCCCTGGGCGGCGGGGCGGCAAATGGTGTCAAGATCTAGGGTTCCTAGATCGGTGACATCTTCGCCTCCTCGACATCGGCCGGTATCATCCGGAGGTATTCTACGGCCTACTTTGCATCATGAGGGCGCCCAGGGTGGAGGCCCTGGGTTTGGTGGAGGTGGACATCTTCTTTGTCGAAGGTGGCCGGCCTGCGGCTGGATTGGCAGATCTCGCGATCGGTCTTCCAGTCCCAGCAACGAGGTGGGGAGACCAAGGTGCTGGTGAAAACCGAGCCATTGGCAGGCAATGGCGACATTACCACGCCATTACCATGATGAAGGCATCACCATGCACCTTGTGTCGACCTCAATCGTGCTACTCCGGGGGAAACCCTAAGATTTTCGGGTCGGGCGATGGCGGTACTGTGCTGTCGGTATTGCATTCTCTCCTGGGAGCATCACCTATGGAGCAGCGTTGGATGGAAGTGGCAGGAGAGGTGGAGCGGCTAGTGCGTGGGGGGTGGTGCTGCTTGGCAACACGGTGGTGTCGGTGGCTACTGTGGCAAGATTCGGCACATCGATCTACACGCTGAAGATGGTTGGTGGAAGATAGTGAAGGCGGCGACATCCGGAGCGTGCGCGTGGGCGCCGCTCCGTGGATATGTTGTGCAGTTCTAGGGCTCCTTTTGCTTGAGTTCGAGCCGCCGCGCCAAGGCTCTCCAGCTTCTCTTGGCGAGTGGCAATAGTGTGAGTGACCATTGGGCATGGTTGAAATATGTAGGTAGGTGTTTGATAGATCTCGTTGGGAAGTTGGCGATACAATTATCGTTTTTGCTCGGTGTTTCGTTTTGACGGTTCCGGTTTGTACAATCTTTGTAATGGCCTTTGCCAAACTTTGTGGTTCTAATAATAAATAAAGGTTGTGTGCATCCCTCGATGTAGAGGCCAGGGCTCTGCTCTCATTTCGAAAAAAAATATCATGGATAGCCCGCACGTGGTCTTCTTCAACCATGTCATCAACATAGCGTCAGAAGATTCCGATGATGACACCGAGCTTCGGGTGGCCGTGGCTCTTCTCGTCCATTACCATGAGGAGAACCAAAGGCCGATGTTCAGGTGCTCAGTGTCAGGACAGAGCCCAGTGTTAAACCGCAACCGAGAGGCCGGCCATGGTCAACTCTAGTAGGATTACTTTCACTGCACCGGTCCGTTAAACAAGGTCCCTCTTTTTCGGCGACGCTTTCGGTTGTCAAGGAAAATTTCATGCGCCTTCTTCATGGAGCGATGGTTTATAATGATTACTTCCGACTAAAGAAAAATGCCAGAGGTAAGCTTGGCTTCACTTCTTACCAGGAATGCATTGTTGTTGTGAGGATGCTTGCGTATGGAGTTGCCGTGACCTAGTTGATGCGTGCATGCACATGAGCGAGTCCTCTTTCCTTGAGTCAATGTACTAGTGATGCCGGTCAGTGGTTCATGTATTTGCTAGAAAATACATGAGAGAACCAAATGCTACCAATAGTGCTTGGCTGTTGTCAATCAACGATAGAAGGGGTTTCCTGGTATGCTTGGAAGCATAGGGCGTGTTTTGTTGATCATGCCCTTTCGGCACACCTGGGGATCATGGCTCCATAGAAGTTGTGCATGCCAATTCAACCTCTTGTGCCTAAATGGCATTTCCTTTGGCTGCCCACATTCAAATTTCTCCATCGATGGAGAAGCCAAACCCCGATTGTTTTCTTAGCTATTTTCTTCGTTTTTGGCAGGTTGTTAATCATTTGGTTACTAGCATTCTACATGATAGACTTACCTCTTGGGATGGGTAGTGTGGTGATCTTACCCATCATAAGAACATGGCACACAATGAAGTTTTAACAATTGAAATTCAGAGAATAAATATTTTAGTACGGAATCAACATAATCTAAACAGTCATAAACAACTGCCTATGATACAACACAAGTTCATCACAAACCGAGGGGCGGATCTTCTTTTTGATATCCCGAGAGCTAATGTATCCTCAGCACATCACACATTTTCAAGCATTTTGATCTTCAGCACATGAACTCACCTAGCCCTCCAATGCCTCATATGGTTATAGACCTGACTCGGAGTAAATATCCGACCACTGAACCTAAAGACATCATCTACAATAGCTCACAGGTCCTCCTCTCTGAATCCCTGATGAATTGCACCCCCTTTCCTGACCAACTAATAGACCTTGTTCGGGACAAAGGTCGACAAAGATGCTAGCCATGTCATGACACTCTTCCTTCGAGACACCTTATCAGGCATGGGCACATATCGTAGAGACAAAACTACAGGTGCAAACATATCAAGGGATCTCACCTTCTTTTATGGAAGAAATTGAACAACCACGGTCAGAATTGCACAGAGTACTTAAAGCAGTGTCAAGAAAAACATAAATGCACAATTGTTCTTCCTTGCATTCTAACATGTCTATGTGGGAGAACTATACTTTTAGAACTATTACTAGTACCAACTTTTGCGCTTATACATGAAATACACAACAAAGAAACTCAGTCGACAGACCTACCACTTCCACAAAACATTCCCCACACTACAACATGAAAATCTACCATACAACCTCTAGATCAACTAGGAGCAAACACATGCTAACCAATCTAGTAGGAGCGACCACATGCTAACATATCTACATTTGCACAACAGGGTTACATTTCTCTAATAGCGACCTCCAGATCGGATGATGAATTAACATGTTGGAGAAGCAGACGAATAAGACTTGCTGCACATGATCTTGACCGACCAGAGTAGGCGTCACCGCTTACCTGCTCGCCGATGAAAAAGAGATTTTGGAGGGAGAGATCGAAAGGAGGAAATGGTGGCGCGAGATTCGGCGGTGAGGTGTGAAGGAGATATGCCCTAGAGGCAAATAATAAATAGGTTTTTATTTTCATATCTCAATTAGTTTATAATAGTTTCATATTGTGCTATAATTGTGCCAAGTAGAAACATTGGTACAGGTGTGATATGAAACAACCAAGTCCCCAGTAGCCTATATTCATACTAGTTCATTGGTCATGAGGATGATCTGGGTTTCAAGATCATGGGCATTTATGCCAATTGACAACAGGGTCATATCATTGGAGAATGATGTGATGGACATTCCTCGAAGGATTGCAACGCGATCAAGTCATATAAGTTCATTGTCGCAACAGCTATACCTAGACTCATTTTCCTTAGACCGTGAGCTCATATTACTCACTGTTTCTCGAGGCTGCTTAGACTACATCAACCGTCATCTGGTAATACGGTGCCCATAAAGGTGTACGTTGGGTATTCCGAAGGAACAATAGATGACATGTGACTGCAAGACCGGGATTTGTTCACCCACATGACGGGTAAAGAAACATACAGCCGGCTTGGTGAGATTACATCCATAAATGTTGCAACATGTGACTCGGTCACGGGGATATAATATCACGGTAACAAGGAAACAGAACTTGTTGTTAATGAGATTGAACAAGGTATGTGATACCAATGATCAGATCTTAGACAAGTTGTATCAAGAAACAAAAGGAATTGGATGCTACATTTAGCGATTCAAATGACATTGTCATCAGGAATACATATGGGTCACATGGATATCCATGGTCCCTCTGTTGATCATTGATACAGATCATGTCTAGAGCATTCCCGAGGCATGAGAGGATACACTTAAGGGTATGATGAGAGCGATCATTCGTAAGACGGAATCACAGTAGAGAAAGAGAAAGCCGGAAATGTTCCACAGAGAGATTCGAAGTTGTTTGGAGAAAGAATAAAGGAAAAGACTGGAAAAGTGTTTTCGGATAAATGGGAATTTAAATATACATTTATTATATATTAATTCATACTAAATAATATTTATATTAAGATTTATAAAGGCAACTTTTATATTAGGCCAAATCCCTGGAGGGAAATTGCCTAAAAGAAAAGCTGCAGAAAAAGGGAAAAGGAAATGGTAAAAGGAGGGGCTGATTTGATCAGCCCATACTCACATGAGCGGCAGATAGTACATGCCGCGCGGGCAAGCTACAGCCACCGGCCGCCGCCGCGGGCCTGCTCAACCCCGGCCCAACACGGGCGTGCAGGGGAGCTGACGGGCAGGTGGACCGGGCAGGCGAGCTGGGGCGCCGAGGGCGAGCCGGCCCATCCGGGGCGCTGGCTGCCACCGCCGCCTCGCTGGCGAGCTGGGTCGCGCGGACGCGCGTGGGCCGCGAGGTGGGTAGCCAGCCCAACCGGCCTTGCGAGCCAGGCTCCGCAGCGGCTTGTTGTTTGGGCCGCGGGTGTCACCCAGGCCCACCCGGGCTGGCTCCCCTTTGTTGGATGGGTTGAGAGCATTTGGCCCATCCGGCTGTGTACGAAATTCCTGCCTTTTTCCTTTAACTTTTAGTCCCACATGGCTAACCTAATGGGGAGGGCACGCCCCCCTTCGCCTATATAAAGGGGTGCCCATAGGTGAGATAAAAGACACCAATATTTGGAGAAGTCCTTTTGTTGACTTCCTCCTTCCCTCTCTCTCTAGCCCTTGTGGCCATGGCCCCAAGTCTGGGTTGTGCGAACGAGGCACACCTGCAGTATATCGTTGCGCTGCAGGGATTCCTAGCCGAATATCAACTTTCGCACTCCTGGCGGGATCGGGGAGCCGGAGGTCTCATCATGCACCGGATGTGTACGAAGACACGAGGCGCAATACTTGGGGTGCTTGAATGTCGTGACCCGCAGCTGCTGCACGATGAAGAAGGAGCAAGGGGTGACCAGCGAGGAGCTTCGCGACCTTGAGGTCGGCTACGAGTACGACTACTTCAACCACGTTCCCCGTGGAACGTTAACCGCGTACGGTCTACAAGGGTATGTATTCTCTACGCATTGACCGTTACCGCATTACTACATAGATAGATCCTAGGCAGTTTTTGGGGTTCCAACGTAGAATTCTTTTTGTTTTCTGCTGCGGATCCCCTTCAAGGTGGAGCAGTGTAAACATGTAGTGCGAATTGGTGGGCGGTGACCCAATTTCTCCCGCTGGATGCTCGCATACGCGGGCAAGCTCCCGCCATCACTCCCTCGCATGGGCCCATGCATATTTTCCCAGTGAGCAAGAAGAAGTTGGCTCCATGGAAACGACCGATTTGGTCGTTCCCCCGACACCAGGCCGAGGAGTCCTTTAAGACTCATGTGAAGCAAAGATTCCTTCTCGCGTCAGGAACCAAACATGCTTAGTTCTTCTGGTCAGGTCTGAAAAACGTCTTCGTGGGTAACCAAACACACCCTAGATTGCATGCACTGGGAATGGGAGAATTGTCCATTTCCTTGGTAAGGACAGTGCAAAGGCCATGTGGAATACACAGTCTTACTTGAGATGGTTGCATCACAAGACATCTAGATTTGTCACTCTTTATTCGGTATGGCAGACTCTCACAATGAAAGCAACGTGCTTCAATGCTCTTGTGTGTACGCTAGGCTTGTAGAAGACCTTGATCCAAGGGTCGTCTATGAGATCAGTGGCTACCCTTGTAAAAATGTACTATCTCACCGATGGTATCTATCCTTCCTGGACTACATTTGTGAAGACAATCTGTGCACCTCAAGACGAGGCCGAGAGTAGGTTTGCTATAGAGCAAAGAGGCCACTAGGGAGGATCTGGAGTGGACATTTAGTGTCCTCCAATCTCGTTGGGCCATTTTTTTGGTACCCTGCTACAACATGGAGCAGGGAGCTGATGTGAGAGGTGATGACTGTTTGGGTGATCATGCACAACATGATCGTTGAAGAGGAGCACGATGGCAATGTATATGACCAAGGTTGGATATCTCAGGGTGAATTGGTTGACCCTAGACTGGTCAACCGAATGACTTTGCATATTTTCTTACAGTTCATCATGAAATATGAGACCGTGCAACTCACAACCAACTGTAAAAATATTTGGTTAAACATACTTCCTCCGACCCATATTAGTTGACTTGAATTTGTCTAGATTTGGATGTATCTAGCACTAAAACACATCTAGATACATCCGAATCTAGAAAAATTCAAGTCAACTAATATGGGTCGGAGGGAATACGTGAAATCATGTTGAAATTCATTGGTCTTTTTTTAATTTCTATTTGAATTCAAATGATTGTAATAAATTATGCTTGAGCTATGCCCGAATGACTACTTAGTTTGCTTTTTATGAACTATAATGCTTAAATTTGATTCTCACTATCTATGTGTGTGCAAAGATAGGCAAAAAAAAAAACTCAGAAATTGCCAGGCCAAAAATGAAAGTCGTCGTACTCTTTTTTTTCGTGTTTACCGCTGTGCACCCTCTTGCTCGGCCTTTAATTTGTACTACTAATTAACTGACTCAGTAGTTATAGATACATTGGGACTGAGGGAGTAGTATCTCCTGGTGCCACACAAGTTGGTGGCAAAAACGAAAATCCAAGCTCGATCTGATCGTTTGTTGCATCCCAAGCACATTGGCATGCGGAGATCCACGAGTCATCCGGCAGGAAGGTACATCTGGACATCTATCGAGCGGTAGACCACGTACATGGCCGCCCAGCAGGCATCTACTCATGCATCCATCTACCCCGTACGTAGCATTTACGCTTGATTAATTAGGGTTCATCACAGCGCCCTGCAGCTATAGCTATAGCTAGCTAGCTCCTTGCAGCGGCAGCGGCAGCGAGCGTAGCTATTGCTATAGTCGTCGTCGCAGCGCTGTCAGGGATAAGAATAGTTGGCGTATCAGATGCCTAATCTCTCCAGTGGAACTCTTCTTCCGATGTTTAGGCAGGGGCTGCACGGAAGTAGCTCCAGGGTTCTGTGGCAGCTGTAAAGATGGGGAGGAGAAGGCCTGTTCCGTTCAGCTGCTGACATGCTCGATCGAGGCCAACCCAACCCGTTGCAGACGGAGCAGTAATGGACCAGCAACAGTAGGATAAACCATTTTTTGGTTCTTGTTTTGGCTTTGCGAGATATAATGGCAAAAATGCAGACAATATACAAGAGCTAGCCGACTTTTATTTATTTCTAAAACGGTACTATATTTTTTTCCCATCTGAGGATATTATTAGAAGCAAGAAAAACAGGCAAGAGAGAATAAGGGGATAAGAGATGTGCATGCATTGCAAAATGGACTCTGAATATTCTCAAGCCAATCTATCCCCCCAATGCTTACGGAAAAGGAGACTAGCTATGCTACGCCATGATTCCTCACTGCTTCCACTGTCCGCACATCGCATCAGCTTCAATCCACAAGCCTGTCTCCATCACCATGTCATCTCCAATAAATTTCCAATCCTTCCCCTTACCTCCTTCAAAGCTTTCAAAATTTCCACGCGAAAGATGGCATCCAGCTCCAACCCACATTTACACATTGCTTGCAGCAGTAGCAGTACTGGTAGTACCACACCTATTGCCCACTAGATAAATGCAAAAGCCCCTCTAGCTCTCATCACTATCCACGGAAAAAGCTCAAGAACACTTTGCAACACTACAGTAGCATCGGCATTGCATCCGAAGATCATACTCCCGGCGTACGATGAGCACTAGTTCGGAGGAGAGAATGTTTGAGATGGATGCTGAGCCACCATCGCCACCGGAGTCCATGCCTATGCAGCACCAGACAACTTGCCACGTCATTGAGGTGTGTGAATCAAATGCCCACTACTGCATTTCTCTCCTATTGCTAGCTGCTCATTCAAATGCTGAATCTCTGTTGCTTTACCTTCTTTTTTGCAAAATGTGTGTATCACTCAGGGCATCCTCGCGAGGTGCACGCAGGTGGAGATGGAGATATATGAGAGGGCCATGGAGCATGTGAGGGAGATGGGGGAGGAGAGGAAGAGGAGCAGCTTGAAGAAGAGGCTCATGGTGAGGCTGAGGAAAGATGGCTATGACGCGTCTCTCTGCAGGTCTTCATGGGTTGCCACCACCCAGCATCCGGGAGGTAAAAAGTCTCATTCATAATCACAACTCTTGCGTTTTCTCAAGTACTCCCCCTGTATTTCACACTGCATCTTTTCTTACCATTTCTGTGTGTGTTTCCTCTTCTGTAACCACCCAAAACTGGGCTAGATTGCCTGCAGAAAATGCTGGTCTTGAACAGCATATTTCTTCTTTTGGTATGGAAACAGTTCCCGAAATTACCATCTTTTGCTTGAACTGCCATGTGATTTTACTGACTGGGATATCCTTATTTACCCTCAGTTCTTTCAGATGAAGAAAAAGTATCTTCACTCTTTTCTATTTTTGCCTGCATAGTAGTACTACAACACTGCAAATTACTAGTAGAGCCACCAAGACCAAGCATGGTCATTTCTTGATTACTTTCACCTATTGTCCGATCAAATGACAAACGTACAGATGCATTCATACGCACAGTAGAACTTGTACTAGTAGCAGCATTGCTACTAATTGATTTTCATTAACATGCTAAATAACTAGTATGCCCAAATGACAATTAGCAGCACACCAAAGCTTGCTCCCTGAGAAGAAACAATGAGCTGCCTGAGACATTTTTTTAACCAGCTTTAGGCATGCCCCTTGCAGGTGAGCACGAGTACATCGACGTCCACGTGGCAGAGCCAGGCGGGGCCAGCAGGACCAGGCTAATAGTGGACATAGATTTCAGGTCCCAGTTCCAGCTGGCTAGACCGGCCCCATGGTACGCCCACCTCTCAAGCCGGCTGCCGGCCGCGTTCGTGGGCCCACAGGATAAGCTGTGGAAGGCCGTGGCGCTGCTGTGCTTGGCCTCGCACAGGTCGCTCCGGGAGAGCGGCCTACACGTCCCGCCGTGGAGGCGGTCCAGCTACATGCAGGCCAAGTGGTTCCCCTGCCCCGCGGTGGCGCCGCCGGGCGGGGACGACGGCGCCGTGGCCCAGTGGTCGGTGGCCAAGGAAAGAGGCGACCGGGCCCGCATGTCGAGCCTCTCTATGGAGCTGGACGCCCAGGATGGTTCCACGTGGGCGTAGTGACTCTTTTTTTTTTCCTTCACTGCTATAGCTCATCACTGTTTGGATAGGGTAGCGAGTTGTTCGGGCAGGCTCCAGCAGTTGAGGTTGGAGGTGTGGTGGTAGTCAGGTCAGGAGTCAGTGCTCTGTAGGTTTGCTTACGCGATCAACAGGTAGGTCTCTGACAGCACCGACGGGCACCATATTTTGGGGTGGATTTGCTAGAAATGGAGCAGAATCCAGGTCACGAGTTTAATCTAAAAATATCACGGTCACGCTCGTGTGTGGAACTTTGCTGAAATAATCTTCTCGCTAGGTACATACATTTGTGTGTAGTACAATGGCAGCTAGCGGCAGCGGTCCACAGAACTGTAGCGGTTCTCCACGGACGTACGCCTGAATTTTGAAGCGTGACCCTGGGTCACTGGCCGCACAGTGATCTCCCCTCCCCTCTAGGCGTCAGACGCCTGGACCTGCGCGCGATTGGGCGGCCAGGCCACGACGTTCTTATCGTTTCACTGGTCGGTGACTCGGTGTAAATATATATGGAAGCGGTACGCACGCCGTATTCGCCGCCGGTGGCATGGCGCCGGACACGCTACACTGCTCGTGTCGCATCCGGGCACACGGTGTTCCACTTCCACGGAGCTTGGATCGCTTTGAAGTTTGAACTCCGGGGGATCGGCGCCTTTTTATTTCGAGAAGATGATCGAGTGATGTGCATCGTCATGGCGAACCGGCAGCCTTTTGTCACCTTCTGTGTCCGCGTCCCTCGTCTTGCCGAGCTGCACGTACGACAGTGCTTGGGCATGTCTGTGACGGCATCAACGTTTTATGAATCGAGAAAATACCGCGCCATTTCGACACGTTAATAGCGCTCTATAGCATATTTAAAAAGCCCACATTAAAACCTAATTTGAAAGAAGTGAGGAAAACTAGCGCTCCTCCTGTCGCCTCCTCCAGGCGACCGGGGAGCCCTCACCTCAATCCCCGCCGCCACCACCGCCCCTCCCCTTGTCGCCCCCCAAGGCGTCGCCGGACAAAGCCGAGCGGCGCCTGTGAAGGGGGCGGCGGGGATTCATGGCTCTTGTTTTTCGGCGTTGTGGCTAGGAGGAGGGTCGCCGCGACGGGGACCGGAGGTCGGCGAGGTTGCGCAACGGAGGAGGAGGCGTGGCTAGGTGTGCAACATGTGGTGGCGGTTGAGGCCTGCAGCAGCGACACGGGCTTTAGGGCCTGCCTCGGGCCCAATCTAGGCCTCTTGGGCCACATCTGAGGGCAGTTCGTGGTGGCTCCTGGCCATTTAGAAGGTGCAAGGTGGGGTTCAGCTGATGCTTGAGCAGTACGAGAAAGATGCAGGGGTCGGGCCGCCGTGGTGATTTGCGCGGACAGTCACGTCCGCGTGTGAAGGGAAGAGGTCACTCAGAGGTGGAGGTAGCCCGGTGGTGCTACAGGTGATTCCTGAGAAGGTGCTAGGAGAGACGAAGGGCCTCGGTGTTGCATCCTCTCGTCTGCTGCGAGAGATGAATGGCACCCGGTGTTGCATCCTCCATCAACGAGCTGCGTAGGAAGGGATGGTGGTTGCATGTCTGGCGTTGATGCAACGCGTGGCGGGGCGAGGTGGTGGTGGCTGGAGGGAGATGAATGGTGCCGCTGCGGGCGTTGCATCCTTCTTTTGGGAGACGAATGCGTGGTGCGGGAGTTTCATCCTCTAGAAGGGAGACAAATGGCGCTTTGCGGGTGTTGCATCCTCCTAGGGAGAGGAATGGCGATGTTGAGGTCATTGCATCCTTCCATCCAGTGTGGGGGAGAGGTAGGAGGGCTGGCAGCACGCTAGGCTCACCAAGAGGTGTGGTTAGCCGTGCAGGCAAGGGCAGCGAGGATGGCTTGGTGGCTGACTGTTTCCATGTTGGGCTTTTGCGGGTGAGTTTGCCGGTGAAAGCCGTACTCCGGCTTTTGTCGGGGTCATCGACGGTGGCGCCTACGGGAGCCACTTCCTTGTTGAAGGAGTCGATGTAGCATTCCTCACTTGCCTCTCCTGAATTGCTCCAGGGGAACGCGAGATTTGGTCTTCGAGATCGGACGATGACTGAGCTACTCGGCGTCGCATCCTCTTGGGGGGCATCGTTTTGGAGGTGGTGTTCGGTCAGAGGAACATGTGGTTTGCAAGGGTGTGTGGCAGTGTGCTTAGGTACTTAGGTGCTTAGGTGTGGATTTCTGTTGTTCAGGTTTTCGCTCGGTCTTCCTCCAACAAACCGAGTAGTGTGGGTCTTTTGACCAGTTTCTTTCTATTCAATGAATTTAGTAGTTCTCCTGCTAACATTCAAAAAAAACCTAGTAATTTTGCTCACTATGAAGTTATTTGCGAAATAGCACGTTATGTCATGCTAAAACGTCATAGCATTAGATCCATATTTTTTTCTAGCACGATATTTATGCTGCATTGTTGCTGATGATTCTTAATAAGTACACATTTATACTATGCTACTACCTCTGTTTGAAATTATTAGTCCTAAGAGCCAAGTTGCTAATATTAAGACACTACATAACTCTCTCTTATTAATCTATGCATGGACCAATAGTCTTACATGCATGAGAGAAATGAATAAGATAGCCCTTATAATATCAAACAATATAGAAAATCTCTCTGAACCTATAATCCCAAACAGAGGTAATATTGTCCAATGCACATTTTAGGCTTCTAAATGTTGGAGAACTATTTTTGTATATGGTTATGTATGTATTGTTGTGTTCGTTGCTAGACTATATCCTTTATTTCAAAATCTTTTACTTTTGGGCTATAACGGTGTTTGTTTTTAAAATGCTATTGGAAATATAGCACGTTGTTAGCATGATACAGCATGCATATCATTTGAAAGAGGACGCCGCTATTTCTTTTAGCACGATGTTTAAAACATTTGTGTTGTGTCACCTTTGGAAGCGGCATACAAGAAAACGGAGAATCCGACCTGAAGGAGATAAGGGTCTGAATAGTGAGTGATCTCGCCATAAGTGCAGCGGTGAGTTTTCATCGGTTACGGCAAACTCGAACAGCAAAAATCATGATCATTAGAGAAAACTAGGACGGAAAGTGTCTTCGGCTCTCGAACTATAGTGCTCCTTTTATATAATTTTCTTAAATCATATTTAAAAGTTTAAAGAAAGCCCAAAATAAATTTTGGACATAGTAAATATTGTGCCCTACAATCATTCAAAATCTCAATCCGAAATTCTTTATATTGTGGGTTACACAAAAATGACAAAATCTTATAAAATTTGGTGATTTGAAAATATGAATACTCAGATCTACACTTTTGATATTTTTGCGTAGCTCATAATACAAACTATTTGGAATTGTTTATGTGATACACCATTTGTTGTGAACGAATTTTTTTTAGAGTTTTTAAACTCACAAATATGATTTTTATCTTTTGAACAAGATTATTGGTTCCCATGTGCACCAAATCTAGCAGTGGATGCTAAGTGCTCTTCATTTCTGAGAGTAGGTGTTTTTCGCTTCTTTTTTACATGCACGCGAGTATTTTTCCTTGCACACTCCAAGGGGCATGTTCGTCTGTGGTACCAAAGTTTCCGGGCCAGCGCATGGCGGTACCTAAGTTGCCTGAAATTGCCGCGTTTCGAAATGTTGGGCCGCCAACTACCGAGAGGGGCCATTTCGATGCAAACTCATCTTACCCCTGCAAAATTCAAACATTCCGTGAAACTGTCCCGTGAAGTAGACGATCGGGACCCTCATGTCGGTCATCTGTCCGTGACGAGAGCGCCAACGCGGCAACCTCTTAGGAAAATCGAGTAACTAAGTGGATTAGCGTGTTGACCAATTTCATAAATCCATTCCCACCTTTTCCATAGCACCGGCGGCGTCGGAATCCACCCTTCACGCAGGACGATCCCTTCGGACATTTGAATTCCAGCGCCAAGTTGCTGCGCCCAGTTGCTGCGCTCAGTCGCTGGTCCCGAGCTCCAATGGCGCATGTCGTAGCCGCCGTTGCGAGGCTCTAGCCCGCCTCCGTCGTCGACGAGCCGAGCAGCTCGGAGGATGGCAGATCCAACTATCAAGGAAGAAGAAGTTCTGGCTACAAGCGGGTGAGCTACCCTTCTCTTTGCTATTCGCACTAATTATAACTGCTAGCTGGCTACTGAATCTAAAATTGTTTGTTAGCCCAACACTGACAAACATATTTTGTCCACAATTTCTGTCAAGTGGGATCTCCGCGGACCACCCTTACCTGGTTACGGTAGTCCTCTTCAATTACGACTCTACGATGGAAGAAACGCCTGCGCAGATCTGCACTATATCTGATATGGTTGCTGCTCTGCGTAATCATGATGAATTATGGTCGAAGCAGACTGTAAAGTTCAGCTTCATGGATGAATGTGGTATCATGGTTCCTCTAACGTGTGACAGTCAGCTTATTGGGTTAATGAAAATGTATGCTTTGGATTGCATGTTTGAGTTGAATTGTGATGTATTGGATGTGGAAGCTTTGCAACTGGGAGTCACCCTTCTATTCTTGGACAGGGTGGTTGCTCGAATCCAATTAGCTCCTGGTAAACAAAAGTCTCTTGGGATTCGCATGTTTGTACTGAATTGTAATTTTTGTTTTATTTACTCTCTAGATATTGGAAAGTTATACAACAGTCTTGTTTCTTTGACAGAAAGCGCCGCAAGGTTAGAAACATGACTGCCGGGTCAGTCATTTTGCTGCTCGAAGAAATTAAAAACGAGTGGAAAGATGATGCTAGACATGATTCTGGTGCCCATTGTCCCGGCGATGCAGAGTACGTGAAGCTAAGAAAAATTGGCACCGAGGAAGAGGAAGAAGGCAGGAAATAAAGAAGCCAGTGGACGTGAAGGCTTGGCACCCAGGCTACGGAAGAAGGCTGCTGGCAACGAAGATGCATAGTAATATGTTGAACTTGAACCTATATATGTAATTCGGTTAAATTCTGGAGCTCTGTGTGTGGCACTTTGCTGGGTGAAACAATCTACCCACGTTTCTGAGTAAAATGTACCACGACTTAGGGTTTGGAAACGCCCGAGTCAGTAGTTGAATCCAAAATTGTGATTGTGCCACTGCTATCTAAAAATACGCAGCACCGGTTCCACGATTGCTGAGGGGCGGGAGGTCTCAAAATACGACGGAATGTAAGTGGCACAGAAATAAATTATTTAAGCTGCCACACTCCACGAAGCAGCAACTTATTTCAGATGCTGCACAACGACGTGGCAACATAAACAGCAATGGCAACCGATAATCGCTAGACGTTTGAGCCCGTCTATCTGACCGCCTCCCTGCTCCTGCATCCCCTGCGTCTGGCGAAGCTCCTAGATCTCCATTAACCGGGTGTACATGCTTCCACTTTATAAATTGTGGCTGTGCCATTTGCATGCGGCACAATCCACGTAGATTACGTTTAAACAAACCACCAATGTCAGAATACCACCATGATCAGACAAAAGGAAGTGATGCAGGGTTAAGACAGACTAACAGGTGAGCAATTTTTTTCCTCCCAGGACTCCTGGACCACTAGTTCAGACCGCTAGCTCAACAAGTACTACTATTAGTACTTAAAAAGGCACGAAGCTCAAGCTAAATAGAACTAGTTATCACACATCTCCTTGATCTTCCTAATCTTAGCCCGATGCGCATCTTCCTGCGAGAGCAAGGATCGATTCGTCTACTCCTTCCTTTTAGCATCTTCCTTGCACAGCTTTAATTGTTTTTCTGTATTTTTCCTCATGCACCTGTCAATACTCGTAGTTGTGAACTACAGGACTTTGGCCTGGTGAAGATCATTCCTTGCTTGAGTCAGTTCTTGCTCTGTTTTATCCTTCAGGGCCAACGCCACGTCCCTCTCCTTCTCGACTTTGCTAACCTTGTCTTGCACCCTCCTGAGATCTCGGTTAAGCTTGTCGTGTCAACTGGGTCCTATAGCTTCATCTCAACACTGTCAAGAAGTGAGCTGACTATGGATTCTTTCAACTCAACAGTCATATCCCATAGTTTGTCCAGCATTTTCTGCATCGATTTGGGCCACTCTGGATCTACCCATTTGACAACACCGCAACTTCCGCCTTGCATCATTGCACGATGTCCTTGACATCGTAGAAACCTCCTGCCTGCGTTCCGTCCTGCGTTCCGTCCTTCGAACGCTACAAATTTAGAGGAATGTCTTAATCCACTAAACCGTGATAGTCGGAGTCATACATCGTCTGGTTGGCCTAACACATCATACGCGCATGAGTAAACAGAGTAGATCTAGCTCAAAAAATAGATAACTGGCCACAGATGATAGAGATAGAGATGAGACGACTCAAATAGAAATCACCATCACTGTCGTCACGACGCGTTTCCTCACCGTCTCCCCTTGAACCCATGGCGAGAGGGGAGGGGGGTGGCAGCCGAAGAGGGGATTAGGATGGAGGCGCCGTCGGCCTACGACTACGGCAGGATGGGAGTGAAGTGGGGAAAGTGGCTTCGAGGGGAAGGAAGAGAAGTACGGGAAGGAAGAGAAGTAATGGGGACGTGACACTTGGATATGGCCCACTGAACTCGTGAGTCATGACACTCGCAACAGGGGAGCACCCAGTGTTGCCATTTTTCCTAGAGAAAGCGTGGCCAATCATGTCACAGAGCAGCCTACTCGCGCATCGCTCTCACGAAGACCATCCCAATCGTCCAAGCGCCCCGATCGAATGGTATGTAACAATCGTCAAGCAGAACAACTGTGTTAGGGCGTGCCTTCTAGAAGACTCGGTCTAATGGCCACCCATTGGGGGGCTAAGGTTAGGGCTCTCCTAAGGTTAGGATCCATATGTGGTTTATGAGAGGAACCGACATGCAATGACACTGGGTGTGGTTCATAAAAAGAACAAACATGCAATGACACTGGTAGATCAATATGTGGTTTGTGAAAAGAACAGACATGCAATCACACTGGATGGATCCATGTGTGGTTCATGAAAAGAACACACATGCAATGACACTGCTGGATCCATGTGTGGTTTGTGAGAAGAACACACATCCAATGATACTGGGTGTGGTTCATGAAAAGAACACACATCCAATGACACTGGTGGATCCTTATGTGGTTTGTGAGAAGAACAGACATCCAATGACACTGTGTATGGTTCATGAAAAGAACACACATGCAGTGACACTGGTGGATCCATATGTGGTTTGTGGAAAGAACAGACATCCAATGACTCTAGTTGTGGTTCATGAAAAGAACACACATCCAATGACACTGGTGGATCCATATGTGGTTTGTGGAAAGAATAGACATGCAATGACTCTAGTTGTGGTTCATGAAAAGAACACACATGCAATGACACTGGTGGATCCATGTGTGGTTCATGATAAGAACACACATCAAATGACACTGGCTGTGGTTCATGAAAGGAACACACATCTAATGACACTGGTGGATCCTTATGTGGTTTGTGAGAAGAACACATATGCAATGACTCTAGTTGTGGTTCATGAAAAGAACACACATGCAATGACACTTGTGGATCCATGTGTGGTTTGTTTAGAGGAACAGACATGCAATGACACTAGGTGTGGTTCATGAAAAGAACACACATCTAATGACACTGGTGTGGTTCATGAAAAGAACACACATGCAATGACACTTGTGGATCCATGTGTGGTTTGTTTAGAGGAACAGACATGCAATGACACTAGGTGTGGTTCATGAAAAGAACACACATCTAATGACACTGGTGTGGTTCATGAAAAGAACACACATCCAATGACACTGGGTGTGGTTCATGAAAAGAACACACAGAAAATAGTCTTGATGACCCACAAGTATAGGGGGTGTATCGCAGTATTTTTGAGGGAAGTGAAACCCAATTTATTGATTCGACACAAGGGGAGCCAAAGAATAGTTATAAGCCTTAACAACTGAGTTGTCAATTCAGCTGCACCTGGAAACAATCTTGCTGACAGCAGTTTATCAGTAGCAACAGTTTTGTAGTAGGAATAGTAAAGTAATAGCAGTAGTAAAGGTAAAGACAGCAGTAACAATAACAGTAAATAGTAGGATTCGAGTGCGGTAGGCATAGGGATGGATGGACGGGCGTTGCATGGACAAGACAATTCACATGGCAATCAGAACATAGGGCAATTGCAGATATATAAGATAAAGCATCCAAGTACTATATAATCCTAGGCATATGTCCCATATATAGTCATACGTGCTCGCAATGAGAACTTGCACAACATCTTTTGTCCTGCCAGCCCGTTTGCAGTGGGGCCTCAAGGGAACTACTGGCAATTAAGGTGCTCCTTTTAATAGAGCACCGGAGCAAAGCATTAACACTTCATGAACACATGTGATCCTCACATCAAAGCCATTCCCTCCGGTTATCCCGATTTCTATCACTTCGGGGCCATTGGTCCCGGACAACAACGTGTGTATACAACTTGCAGGTAAGACCATAAACAATACTATCATAATGAATCAATAATATGTTCAGATCTGAAATCATGGCACTCGAGCCCTAGTGACAAGCATTAAGCATAACAAGTCACAACAAAGTCAAAAAGCACTAATAGTAGATACTAGGCACCATGAACTAACAATCCGATGCCATTACATGAACGATCTCATCCAATCCCTACCATCCCCATAGCCTACAGTGGGGGATTACTCACTCATAGATGGGGGAAACATGGATGGTCGATGGGGAAGCGATGGTGATGATGATGGCGATGATCTCCTCCAATTCCTTGTCCTGGCAGGGTGCCAGAACAGAGTTTCTGGTGTTGTTTCATGGAATCTGGTGGTGGCGGCGGAGCGGAACTCCTTCTGGAAAAACGTTGAACCCCCCTGAGTTTTTAGGTCAGAAGGCATCTTATAGGCGAAGAGGGAGACCGAGGGGGTGTCTAGGGCGGCCAGACCACCCCCTGGCGTGGCCAGGCCTAGCTCGCGCGGCCAGGTGGTGTGGCCTGGGCCCAGCCCCCCTCCGTATCGTATTCTGGCTCCGGGAGTCTTCTGGTGAAATAGGATTTTTGGCATATTTTCCAGGATTTTTCCTGATAGTTGATTTTCTGCACAAAAACTAAACACCAAGGCAATTCTGCTGAAAACAGCGTCAGTCCGTGTTAGTTGCATCCAAATCACACAAGTTTAGAGGAGAAACAATAGCAAAAGTGTTCGGGAAAGTAGATACGTTTTGGACGTATCAACTCCCCCCAAGCTTAGCTTATTGCTTGTCCTAAAGCAATTCAGTTGAAAACTGAGTGCGATAGAAGAAACTTTCACGAACACATTTGCTTCATATGATGTATATATTCTCAGCATGTGATCAACTACTTAGACAATTCATAATAAAGAGTATGCAACTAAGTTTACTTAATAGGCATTGCAAGCTATGAATAGATTCCAACTCAAAAATAATAAGTAGCATGAAACATAAATATAAGCAACATTACAATGCTCATAACAAGGTGTGATAGAGTGGTATCTCACTTGCCTTTTTATTGTGAATGCCAAGGCACCTTTGAAGTTCAGGTGAAGACTAGAAGTAAAGATATCAAAGATACAAGCATCAAAGTCATAACACAAATAATCAAGTTTTGAGACAAGCACATTACACTAAGAATGACAACTATGCTCTCAAGAAGGTGCTCATAGAATATGTGGAGACTCAACAAGGAAAATGAAAAGGTTTTGAAAAGTTTGAAAGGCTTCCAAATGCTGAATGTATGGTACTCGTTAGCTTTGAGCTCTCATTGCCCCTATCATAAGCATCTTTAAGTGGTTAAGGTTAAAGTAACACAACTAAGAGGATATGCTTGACAAGTTATAAATCGAAGTCTCATGTCCCTTACTTACGAAGACCGATCCTCATGCTACTCAACTTCAGTCACAAGTAAGCTATTGTCATTGTAAGTATATACGTATCATAGAGAACCGCCAACGGGGTACCCCTTGCACATGATACAGGAGCTATCCCATAATCAAAATGACAAGGCAAGCAGACAATGCGCATCTCATCGATCTTTTTATTTACTATGTGCATAGATTTTTATTGAGGATGCTTCATAGAATGCTCATTATGGTTATGCTGCAAGTTTCCATCATGATTAAGTATGGCTTAGGCTAGCGGCCCAGGCGTTTCTCTAACACACATACAAACTCCATGATCTTACAAGTTCCCCTTTTATTTCACACCGCCGGGATCCATAAGCAAAAGAATCATGATATCAACAGGGTACAAGGTGCCCGTGAAATGTTGAAAGTGTTCCCCATGATACATGGTTCTGCTAACTTCAACTTATAAAGCGCATACATATACGCAACAAAGATGGACGCAATGGTTCAGGTTTATTAAGTGCAAGAAAATGAAGTGTGCCATCAAGTACGTGAGAGCTTTACTAACTAACTTTCCCAAAACAAACAGACATTTTATTCGGAAGAAAACAAGGCATACTTAATATGCACGGAATAGCAAACAATGCTAATAGGTAGGTATGGTGGACACTTTTGGCAATAATTGGTTTAAGGGAGTTGGAAACACGAGTAAAACATACTCAGTGTAAGTGAAGGCTAGCAATAGTAAGGGAGCGACAAACGAGAGAGCAATAACTGTCATAATCATTCTTGCAACAAAACAGGACTAATCATGGCATGAAAGTGATTCAAGACCCTCAAGGCAAAATAATTCATCGAGACTTAACTGATTATTTCAGTCATATGCATGCGTGAGCATGTGCCAAGTCAATTCAAATGAAACATTCAGAGGAGGATACCACAGTGTCATACCAAGTTATGAATAGAGTAATGCAAGAAAACATTCATAAGACATGCTACAAACTATTAGCAAGCTAGAACTAATCATATGAAAGCAAGAACTACTAAGCATCCATAAATAACATACACCCTACTCGAACAGGCTAAGCATGCCCACAATGATGAGTATATGTACAAAAATGAAAACAAATAGAGTTCGTTACCAGCCTCTTACCACACCTCAAGTTGTCATTAATCCTCATTATTTCCCCTCACTTGTGTGGCTTGAATAATAACATGAAACCAATATCCACTGAGGACTGCTGAACCCTGCAACAAACTCACAAAACCAAAGAAGAACAACAAATATTTTTGGTGTTTTCGATTTTTAAACAAGAACCAAAAAGGGAAGAACAAGCAAAGAAAAATCTTTTTGGGTTTTTCTCGAATAGTTCAAACAAAGCAAAAAGGAAAAGGCAAACCAAGGCAAAAAGAAAAAGAAGCAAACAAAGGGAAACAACTGAAATATTTTTGGTATTTTTGTGTTTTAGAAAGCAAAAACAAAGAAAGAACGAAAACTAAAAAGCGAACGAAACATGAATATACAAAGTACCGACGCAAAATGATATGGAGATGAGTGCGGTGTCGGCGTACCTCCCTCAAGCTTAGGCTTTTGGCCTAAGTGGGTATCAATCCTAGGCTAGCCAAGATGAAGTGTCTCCGTGGTACGATGAGGAGGTACCCTCGTCCTGGTGCGAGCTCGAGTACGTCCCTCTGTAGTATGTAGAGTAATCGTAGGAGGGCACATCCTCCTGATGCTGCCCGTGGAACCCCAACAAGCGGAGCTGCTCGTCCACCTCCTCCTTGGAGTGCGACCACGGTCTCCTGTGAACACAAAACAAAGTAGATTGCGGCAAAGGGATCTCCCTCTCATCCCCGTCAGTAAACAGCATCCTATATACTAGACTGTCCAAATCAGAATCAACAGTGACAAAGTGATGTGTTTTCATAGCAGCAAGGTCACGCCTTTGTGGTGCCAATATAGTATCATTGGGATCCACAGAAAGCTCTAATGCATTGACCATACGTGAAGCGATTATGCCCCCATAGATAGGCCCCCTAGCAGCTAGGCGGCGAGCAATAAGCGACCCAAGGTTGTACTAAGTATCATTGTTAAGCGCAGCAGCAAGGAAGGCTAAATGATAGTTGGAGATATTACTCGTATTCTCCCTACCAAGAACGCTAGTAGCAAGATAATATGCAAAGTATCTAAGAGCAGGGAGTTGGATGTTTCTTATCTTTCCGCGCTGAGCTACGTGGTCATCATCATTGGTCACCCCTCAGTAAAACTCCAGCAAATTAGCGGGTCGCCCTTGAATCTTCTTCACGGTCCCTGTCATGCTTACACCTACAATACTGGAAAATCTTTCCAATGACATGGTAAAGGGCATATTATAAATTATAAAAGAGACAGTTGACTGATAGGGCGTGTTAGTAAACATGAAGCTCTCAACAAAAGTCTTAGTGAGCATAGCGTATTGCTCACTCTCATCTTGCATATATGAGGTCAAACCAACCCTCTGAATTAGTAGTAAGAAATCATCAAGAATCCCTGCAGCTTGTAAGAAAGTAAAACAAGGAAAAGTAGATGGGTGAGCATCCCCATCATCTCCTTCATTACCAGTACGGGGTGCAATGAGATCTTTGTTGTATGATGGCCTAAACTGAGAGGCTGATCTTGAGGGCCTTGACCTCCTAGGTGCATCCCTCTCAAATATTTCTCCAAAGGTATGGTTGTTCATGTTTGATATTCTGAAATTTAAACATCTATCAAACAAGTGATTGCAAAGTGAATATATAATGAAGGGCACTACTCATAGGGACTTGTATGAGGCCTAAACATGCATCAAAACTATATCTCTAAGCATCAAACAAGCTTACAAGCTCTCATAACCTATCACCTACAGCAGCAAAATACTCAAGATATAAACCACTAAACACAAATCTACTTGGACAAGCGGAGGAGTCACATACCGGAGAACAAATGCTCCAAATTTCAGCAGCAAAGATGGGCTGAGCAAGGAGATCGAAAAATTGAGGGCAAGCACAGTAAAAACGCGATTTCGAGCAATGAACTGGTGTCTACTCGGGAGAGAGAAGAAAGTGGCAAGTGAGAGAGTGAGTGGAGGGCCAGGGGTGGCCCACACCATAGGCACGCACGCCCTAGGGCTGGCCGCACCACCAGGTGGTGTGCCTGCCTGGTGGGCCCCCCTGGTACCTTTCAGGCACTCCTCTACCCTTTTTTCACGTAAGAATTTAATATGAATTTTCTTGAATTTTTCGAGACACTTTATTTTTGGGCAATTTTCAGGTATAAATGAATGATTTTCTGACAGAAAGATTTTTTGGAAAGATGCAAAGACAAAACAAGGCTAGAACTACAGAAGTTCTAAGACACTCTAACATCCAAGCAACTAACAACATAAAAGAAAACTAAACAAAAGCAAAAACTAACATGGATAGAATAGAAGTAAGCGGAGATAATCATGGTGAAAACATTGTTTTGTTCAATGAAATCCTTTTGTTAACAAGGTTGATCAGGTCTTGTTACCAAAACAATTTTATATGAGACAAAACTTTGTATTCCACTAATGATTATGTTACCTCAACTTTGATAGCAATGGTCCCAATCATAATAGTTTCAAATTTTTCTCTTGGTATGGGACAATATATCTCTCCAACTTGAATGCCCTCAACATGTTTAATTGAATTCAAACCATAATTCTTATCTATCTTCTTAGGAAAATAGACAGTATGCTCCTTGTTATTAACATTAAAAGTCACCTTTCCTTGATTACAATTAATAACAGCTCCACCAATATTAAGAAAAGGTCTCCCAAGAATAATAGACATATTATCATGTTCAGGCATTTCAAGCACAACAAAATCAGTTAATTGATAAATTGCAAATGTATCTATAATTTTTGGTGTTCCATGCTTGGTTTTATCCACTTTCTTGTGTTTTGTCCACACTTTGGAGTACTTTTCATATGATTTCTTGGACTAACCTATTAACAAGAGCCACAGTGCCAGCTGCCTGTTTTTTGTTGTTTTTGGTTCCAGGAAAGTTAGAAAATGAATATTCTCGGAATTGGACGGGACAAAAGCCAAAGTGCCTATTTTTCGAGAAGACTCTAGGGCCAGGGGCTGGCCACACCCCCCCAAGCGCGAGTTGGGCCTGGCCGTGCCAGGGCATGGTGTGGGCCCCCTAGGCACCCCCTCGGTCTCCCTCCTCACCTATAAGTTGCCTTCTGACCTAAAAACTCAAGAGGGTTCGATGTTTTTCCAGAAGGAGTTCCACTCCGCCGCCGCCACCAGATTCCATGAAACAGCACCAGAAACTCCGTTCTGGCACCCTGCCGGGACGGGGCATTGGAGGAGATCATCGCCATCATCATCACCATCGCTTCTCCGTCGACCATCCATGTTTCCCCCATCTATGAGTGAGTAATCAACCGCTGTAGGCCATGGGGATGGTAGGGATTGGATGAGATCGTTCATGTAATGGCATCAGATTGTTAGGGCATGGTGCCTAGTATCTTTTATTAGTGCTTTATGACTTTGATGCGACTTTTTGTGCTTAATGCTTGTCACTAGGGCCCGAGTGCCATGATTTCAGATCTGAACATGTTATTGATTCATTATGATAGTATTGTTTATGGTATTATCTACAAGTTGTATACACACGTTGCTGTCCGGAACCAATGGCCCCGAAGTGACAGAAATCGGGATAACCGGAGGGAATGGCTTTGATGTGAGGATCACATGTGTTCACGGAGTGTTAATGCTTTGCTCCAGTGCTCTATTAAAAGGAGCACCTTAATTTTTCAATAGTTCCCTTGAGGCCCCGCTGCAAACGGGCTGGCAGGACAAAAGATGTTGTGCAAGTTCTCATTGCGAGCACGTATGACTATATATGGAACACATGCCTAGGATTATCGAGTACTTGGATGCTTTATCTTATTTATCTGCAACTGCCCTATGTTCTGATTGCTATGTGAATTGTCTTGTCCATGCAACGCCCGTCCATCCATCCCTATGCCTACCGCACTCGAATCCCACTGTTTACTGCTATTGTTACTGCTATCTTTACTTTACTACTTCTGTTACTTTGCTATTCCTACTACAAAACTGTTGCTACTGATAAACTGCTGTGAGCAAGATTGTTTCCAGGTACAGCTGAATTGATAACTCAGTTGTTAAGGCTTATAAATATTCTTTGGCTCCCCTTGTGTTGAATCAATAAATTGGGTTTCACTTCCCTCGAAAATACTACGATACACCCCTATACTTGTGGGTCATCAAGACTATTTTCTGGCGCCATTGCGGGGAGCATAGCTTTATTTATCAAGTTCACTTGGATTCATTATTGTTCGCTGCCATCCATCCATCATGGGTAAGTCTCGTGATGGCAAGGTTCCTATTTTAGCATCCACTACAAGGAGAGGTACGTTGGCCGGCCCATCCCGAGTTGCCAGCTGCTACGCTGGGCGCCGTAGCGCTGTGGGGGTGCAAGGGGCAGAGCTAGCCCATCCCAGGCATTGGCTGCAGCCAGCCGCTGCGCAAGCCGGGCCGCGGGTGGCACGCCGGCCCACCCGGCTAGCACCTAGGATGCTGTTGGACTGGCTTGGCCAGGCCTAGCCGCTAGCCCCCTCTTCTCCTTTATTTTCCTTTTCCTTCTTATTTATACCCACATGGACAACCCAATGGAGGGATTACCCCTCCTCCACCTATATAAAGGGGTGCCCATGGGTGGGAATATACATGCCAATTGAATATTTCTCTAAGGCACTTTCCTTAGGGAAATATCTCTCTCTCTTGTTGCTCTCTGCAACAGAGCCGTCTAGGAAGGATGACACCTGTAAGAGACGACACACCT
Source organism: Avena sativa (assembly GCA_916181665.1). Classification (NCBI taxonomy): domain Eukaryota; kingdom Viridiplantae; phylum Streptophyta; class Magnoliopsida; order Poales; family Poaceae; genus Avena; species Avena sativa. The sequence goes on from OV702288.1 coordinate 632,367,430, forward strand.
GCAACACACTATTGCACTGCAGGGATTCCAGCCAGGGGTCTACTTTCGCACTACCGGCAGGGATCAGGTAACCGGAGGTTGTCATCGTACACCGTATGTATACGAAACCTCGAGGGTTCTACCAACGGTACACATTGGATGTCGTGAGCCGGAGCTGCTGCACGATAAAGATGAGCAAGGGATGACCTGCGAGGAGCTTCATGACCTTGAGGTCGTCTAGTAGTACAATTACATCAACCACATTCATCTCGAAATATTAACCGCGTACGGTCTACGAGGGTATGTATTCTATATGCTCTGGTCGTTACTGCATATATATATCCTGGGTGTCTGGGTGTTCCAACGTAGGATTTTTTTTGTTTTCTACCATAGAACCCCTTTAGTGGTATTAGAGTCGATCTATACGTAGATGGATTGTGCGGGCATTGATCCTATAGTTGTTACCTTCTAACGTGTACTTTCTTATATCACGGTATTGATTTATGAAGCAACCTAGACCAACCTTATGCGATACTGGTTCCATTCTCAACATGGCTTGTACCGTATAAATGGCTAGCGGGTGCCTGTCTCTCATTCAATAGTTGACATGACATTTACCATGGATGGCCCCCAAAGGGGTGTAGTAGAGACAACTTCTGGATCCATGTTATGGTTGGAAAGTTCTTAGATTAGATACGTTCTATTGCAGAAGCCCTAACAGCCACGTAAAACTTGCAAAATATAAACTAGAGGCGTCTAACTTTATTTTGCAGGAGGGCATGTGTTATGATATGGTCTGGTCGTTACGAAAGGTAAAGTGGTTTAGTTTTCTTGTTACTGAGTAGTATAGTAATAGTCATTGTTACGATGGACGACCTTCTAGTAACGTCGTGGACTTGGCGCCAAACCGGTGGCAAGATGGAGATCATGTCAGAGCGCTCAATGGATATCAAGACGCAAGAAGGACTGTATCATATCATAATATACATGTGATGTTGATGTCATTTTTACATCTTATTGTGTACTAGTATTAGACACCAATTATAGCATCGTATAAGATGATCCCTATTAATACCAACTTCAGTGTTCTCCCATTAGTGCGCAACCACCAAGAAAGTTCGCAGTTATGAAGCAGGTCGTGATGATCGGGTGTTGGACATATCTGCATTCGCATATAGTGGGTGCAAACACTTGTTCAAATAACTCTTCACATTGTTAAGCATGTTGATGTCATTTCCAATAATCAATATGTCATCCACATATAGTACCAGAAACGTCATCGAGCTCCCACTCACTTTCTTGTAGATGCAAGCTTCGTAGCAATTTGGAACAAATCCAAAGCTCTTGATCACTTGATCAAAACGAAGGTTCCAACTCCGAGACGCTTGCTTCAGTCCATAAATGGAACGCTGAAGTTTGCATACTTTATCAGCATCCTTAGGATCGACAAAACCTTCGGGTTGCATCATATACAACTCTTCATCAATGTTGCCATTGAGGAAAGCAGTCTTGACATCCATTTGCCATATTTCATAATCATGAAACGCAGCAATTGCTAATAAAATCCGAATAGACTTAAACATCGCTACGGGAGAGAAAGTCTCATCGTAGTCAACACCTTGAACTTGTCGAAAACCTTTCGCAACAAGCCGTGCTTTATAGACGGTAACATTACCATCCGCGTCCATTTTCTTCTTGAAGATCCATTTGCACTTAACGGCCTTTCGGTCGCTAGGAGGGTCCACCAAAGTCCATACTTGGTTTTCGCTCATGGATCCCAATTCGGATTTCATGGCTTCTAGCCATTTCTCAGAGTCTGGGCTCATCATCGCTTCCTCATAGTTCGTAGGTTCACTGTCTTCTACTAACAAGATAGTCAAGACAGGGTTACCGTACCACTCAGGAGGGGCACGCGACCTTGTCGACCTGCGACGTTCAGTAGCAGCATCGTCCGAAGCTTCATGATCCTTGTCATTAGCTTCCTCTATTGTTGGTGCAGGCGGCACTGGAACAATTTCAGGTGCTGCGCTACTCTCCAATTCAAGAGAAGGTTCAATAACCTCGTCTAGCTTTACTTTCCTCCCACTCACTTCTTTCGAGAGAAACTCCTTCTCAAGAAAGGAACCGTTCTTTGCGACAAACACTTTGCCTTCAGTTCTGTGATAGAAGGTATACCCAATAGTTTCCTTAGGGTATCCTATGAAGACGCATTTCTCCGCTTTGGGTTCGAGCTTGTCCGGCATCAACTTCTTGACGTAAGCTTCGCATCCCCAAACTTTAAGAAACGACAACTTAGGTTTAGCACCAAACCACAGTTCATACGATGTCGTCTCAACGGATTTAGATGGAGCCCTATTTAAAGTGAATGCAGCGGTTTCTAATGCATAACCCCAAAATGATAACGGCAAATCAGTAAGAGACATAATCGATCGGACCATATCTAATAGGGTTCGATCCCGGCGTTCAGACACACCATTGCGCTGTGGTGTTCCGGGTGGCGTGAGTTGTGAAACGATTCCACTTGTTTTGAGATGCGTGAGAAAATCATAACTCAAATATTCGCCCCCACGATCGGATCGTAGAAACTTAATCTTTCTATTACGATGGTTCTCCACTTCATTCTGAAATTCCTTGAACTTTTCAAACGTTTCAGATTTATGTTTCATTAAATAGATATACCCATATCTACTCAAGTCATCGGTAAAAGTGAGAAAATAGCGATATCCACCGCGCGTCGAAACACTCATCGGTCCGCATACATCGGTATGTATGATTTCCAACAAGTCCGTTGCTCGCTCCATCATACCGGAGAACGGGGTTTTGATCATCTTGCCCATGAGGCATGGTTCGCATGTGTCAAATGATTCAAAATCAAGAGACTCCAAAAGTCCATCAGAATGGAGTTTCTTCATGCGCTTTACACCAATATGACCTAGACGACAGTGCCACAAATATGTAGTATTATCACTATCTACTTTGCATCTCTTAGCCTCAATGTTATGGATGTGCGTTTCATCCCTTTCGAGATTTAGAAGAAATAAACCATTCACAAGGGGTGCATGACCATAAAAGATGTTACTCATATAAATAGAACAACCATTATTCTCCGATTTAAATAAATAACCGTCTTGCAATAAACACGATCCAGAAATAATGTTCATGCTCAACACAGGCACATAATAACATTTATTAAGGTTTAAAACTAATCCCGAAGGTAAAACTAAGGAGAGCGTGCCGACGGCCATCACATCAACTCTTGATCCGTTGCCAACGCGCATCGTCACCTCATCCCTCGCAAGCCGCCGTCTATTCCGTAGCTCCTGTTTCGAGTTACAAATATTAGCAACTGAACCGGTATCAAATACCCAGGCACTACAATGAGGGCTAGTAAGGAAAACATCAATAACATGTATATCAAATATACCTTTGATGGTGCCAGCCTTCTTGTCCGCTAAGTACTTCGGACAGTTGCGCTTCCAGTGACCCTTGTCCTTGCAATAGAAGCACTCAGTGTCCGGCTTAGGACCAGACTTGAGCTTCTTCTCAGCAGGGGCAACGCGCTTGCCGCCGCCTTTCTTGAAGGGCTTCCTTGCACCCTTACCTTTCTTGAAGGTGGGGGGCTTGTTGACCATCAACACATGATTATTCTTTTTGATGTTCACCTCCGCTACTTTCATTTTAGCAAAGAGCTCAGTGATCATATCAGTGGAACCAATCTGGTTGTGATCAACTACAAAACTTTTGTAGCTAGGAGTGTCAATCTTGAGCTCCTCTGGAATCTTGCAGTCCAGTTGCTCAAGGCGTTGAGTGTAGCCCATCATCTTAATGGCGTGCTCACTAACAGAACTCCCTTCCTCCATCTTGTAGTTAAGGAATTTCTTAGAGATCTCATATCTCTCAGAACGGGCTTGAGTCTGAAACATGTTTTTCAGCTCCTCGAGAATCTCAAAGGGCCCGGCGAACTCCTCAAAACGATTTTGAAGATCCGATTCCATAGCATACAACATGACGATCTTAATCAAATCATAATCATCCTTGCGCGACTGATAAACAACTTTTTCATCAGCCGGCGCATCTATAGCAGGGGTGTCACCTAGCGCTTTCTTAAGGACATAGTCCTTTTGTCCGCCAGACAGAATGATTCTTAGATTGCGGAACTAGTTGGTGAAGTTAGACCCATTGTTTCTAAGCTTTTCTTTCTCAGCAAAAACGTTGAAGTTGAAGTTGGACTTGGCCATTGGATCTACAGTATTTGCAAGTACAATTTAGACTATGTTCATGATAAATAGTTCAACTTAATCAAATTACTAGATGAACTCCCACTAAATTCAACATCCCTCAAGTTGTTTAGTGAACACGATCCAAATTCACCACACCTAATCCGATCATCACGAGAAGAGATGTGGTTTCAATGGTGGACAACGAAGTGTCGATCATATCATTCATATGACTCATGCTTAACATTTCGGTTCTTGTGTTCCGAGGCCATGTCTGTACATGCTAGGCTCGTCAAGGTAGACCCAAGTATTTCCGCGTGTGCAAAACTGGCTTGCACCCGTTGTATGTGAGCGTAGAGTCTATAGCACCCGATCATCACGTGATGCTTGGACACGACGAACTTTCGCAACAGTGCATACTTGGGGAGAACACAGTTTTTATCTTGATCTTTAAGTGAGGAATCATCTTATAATGCTACCGTCGCGATCTAAGCATAATAAGATACATAAAAGGATAAACATCACATGCATATAACTTTATGTGACATGGTATAGCCAATCTTCGCGCAATGATCTCCATCTTGTGCGTTCCGGCATGATCTCCATCACTCCACCATGATTGCCTCCACCACGAATAGCAACTACAACTATTGCTAACTACTTAGCGATAAAGTAAAGCTATTACATGGCGTATAAGAAGTTGACTCGCAGGTCATACACAATTATGAAGACAACCATATGGCTCCTGCCGGTTGTGTACTCATCGACATGCAAGTCGTGAAACATTACAAAACATGATCATCGCATACATTATACACATCACATCTTGGGCCATACCATATCACAGAAAACACTCCCTGCAAAAACAAGTTAGACGCCTCTACTTTGTTGTTGCATGTTTTACGTGGCTTATGGGAGTAGATGCTAAGAACGATTCTTACCTACGGAAAGCCACAACGGTGATATTATGGTTGCCAAACTCCGGTGTTAATCCCATGACAACTATAGTGAGAGAAACTGACATCCACCAGCCGCATGTGTGGTACAAGCCACACGTCAAGTGCGGAGCCGGTCTCGCGAACGACGTCGCGTAAGGTTGGCCTGGATCGCTTCAATCTCACTATCCCGCGTCATAAGAAGAACACAAACAAGAGGCTTGCAACAGAAAACATCAACGCCCGCAACAACCATGTTGCGTTCTACTCGTGAATCACATCTACGCATAGATCTAGCTCTGATACCACTGAAGGGTTTCGCAGCATAGTAAATCAAAAAAATTCTACGGAAGCGAACAGAGGGAAAGCCAAGATCTAATCTAGGAGATGCAAACAACGAGAGAGATTGGATTAGATCTTCATACCCTTGAAGATTCGCACAGCGGAACGTTCGTCGGAACGTGGGTGATGTAGTCGTACTCGCTTCTCCTCCTCGCGATCCGATCCGATCCAGCACCACAAGTGGCGGTGCCTCCGTGAGATGCACACGTGCAGCACCTCGACGTCTCCTCCTTCCTCGTACCAGCAAGTATGGTGGAGAGATGGATTGGATCTACAGCACGACGGCGTGGTGTATATGGTGGAGAATTTCTGCTGCAGGGCTTCGCCTACAAACAGTCGGGAGGGAGAGAGGAAGGCAGCAGGGCTACTAGGGCTTGGAGGGAGATGTGTGTAGGGGGGGAGGGGGCGCACCAGCCCTCTATATATAGAGGGGGTGGCGGCGGCCAGCCCTAGCCCCTCCTCCAAGCCTATCTCTAGTTTAAACGATTTAAACTCTCCCCTTATCCAGAAATTCTATCCCTAGATTTAAACGAGTTAAATCTATCTAGAATCGGCTGGGCCCTATGGGGCCTTGTGCCCCTGGCCCAATGCGGCCAGGACACTCCCTCATAGGCCCATGCCCCCTCCCGGAAGGTGGGACCACGTTGGCCCCCTTCCGGAAGGTTCTAGAAGCTTCCGGTACAATACCGATTAATCCGGAACAATTCCGAACTCCAAAAACTGCACTGCCTTATATGAATCTTATTCTCCGGACCACTCCGGAACCTCTCGTGATGTCCCGGATCCCATCCGAGACTCCGAACAAAAATTCATAAACCAAGTATCCAATCTATCCTAGCGTCGAGACACGTTAAGTGTGTGACCCTGCGGGTTCGAGAATATGCAGACATGATCTTCTATCAATAATCAACAGCGGGGTCTGGGCACCCATATTGACTCCCACATATTCATCGATGATCATATCGGATGAACCACGATGCCAGGATTCAATCAATCCCATATATTTATTCCCTTCGTCTCGCGATATTTTACTTGCCCGAGATTCGATCGTCGGTATCGTCATACCTAGTTCAATCTCGTTCATAGCAAGTACTTTACTCGTTCCGTAATCCGATATCACTTTGTGATTAACTCCTTAACCACATGCTTGCAAGCGGTGTTGATATCGATTACCGAGTGGGCCCGAAGTATATCTCTCCGACTTGGGAGGGACAAATCCCATCTCGATACATACAACCCAACAGATACTTTCCGATCACCTGAGAGACACCTTTATGATCACCCTCTCATAGGATGACGTTTGATGACCTCAAAGCTTTCTTCCGATACCAGGGAGTTGTATTATCTCATGGTCTAAGGAATACAATATTTGACATAGGAAAAGCTTCGCAAAGATGAACACAATGACACGATCTAATTGCTTCGCTTAGTTTGGGTCTATCCACCATATCATTCTCCCAATGATATGATCTCATTATCAATTGACAACTCATGTCTATGGTTAGGAAACCTTAACCATCATTGATCAATGAGCTAGTCCATAGAGGCGTACTAGGGACACGGTGTTGTTCACAAACCACACAAGTATTAATGTTTCCGCTTAATACAATTCTAGCATGGAATATAAACTTTATCATGAACAAGAATTATAATAATAACATCTTTATTATTGCCTCTAGGGCATAATTCCAACAGTATGCATAGCGAATACACTATGGTTGAATTGGAGAGCCTAGCATGTACATACATGGCATCAGAACACGGGAGATCGAAAGATCGAGCACGAGTCACATGGTTGATGTGATCGATGGATATAATCCACCCTGGTAGCCGTATCAAAGTTTGTGATGATTGATACGTACATAACGTATCTATAATTTTTGATGGTTTTATGCTATTAATATGCTTTTGATACTCCTTTTTGTATAAAGTTTATGTTTTATTTGGACTAACCTACTAATAGTTGCAAAAATGCACAATGTTCTTGTTTTATACTTTGACGTGTAGGAATTACCAAGAATACAAGTGGAAACCTTGTTGGAGTCAAATTGGGATTTTCCAGAAATCTGTCTCAGAACTCTTTTCGAAGATGGTCACGTTTCGGGTCAAAGACGGCGTCAAACGGAAAACTCTTCAACTACAAAGTTGTTGGAAATTTCGCGAAAAACGATCTGGACATAAAATTAGCTGATTCCAAGTCCGGACGGGCCTTTTAGGCACGATTTACTGCAGCCCAAGATGGGGTGACGGGAATATGAGAAGCTATATAAAGGGAGGAAACCTAATTTGCCCAGTGCATCTCCACCCACAAATTTACAGCCACCAAAGCCACGTTTTTGCCTCCCCCATGGATCCCATCTCCATGGGGGAGGGCTCCCAAGAAGCCATGAAGGAAGGGGCTAAGGGGCGGTGCTCCCCAATGATATCGGCGGCGAGGAAGGAGTCCCCCGCGCCGCCGCCGGCACCGCCGCCACCCTCTTCACCATCTTCACCGCCATCTTCATCACCTAATCCTCCTAGTTTGCAGTGGTTCATCCTCCCACACACCTCTGTACCGTCATATGTAAACATGGTGTTTGATGCTATAAGTTATAATCATATGATCTATGTCATGTTTGCGTAGTTTCTTTGTTCTTAGATTGAATGGTTGAACGTCTTTGGTTCATTAGAGTTGTATGTTGGTATGGTACAGTCCTTTGGTGTCCATTATATTTGTGCGCGCATGGATTAAATATCATAGGGTTTGTAGTATGTGTAAGAGGAAGGGGGTAAGTTCTGCCGGAGTGACAGAAACCTGAGGACGTGAACCAGAACGTTGCACGTATGGGAGTAAGAGGACCATTAAACTTAAGGCCATGGTTGGGGAAACCTTAATGCATTGATTAGTACTTACGGATGTTTGCTAACAATCTAATCATATAGTACATGTAATTGCAAGTAGTGAAGCGCATGTATATTTAGCCTCTCTCACATAGAAACTGCATCGAAGACAATGAACCTGATCTATTCGCTATTTAAACTTGGACAAAGCCACCACAATTATCACCACTATTCCACACTCATGGTTTTGTTAGTTTAGTGTATCTTATTGCTATAGCAACTAGCTTTACTTTCTTGTTATTTATTATCATGCAAAGCTATCTCTATTACTTGTATTGTTGCTCTAGTTTTATTTCCTAGATAATGCAAACGTTTAGTGTGCGTAGAGTTGTATCAGTGGTTGATAGAACTTGAGAGAATATTTATCCTACCTTTAGCTCCTCGTTGGGTTCGACACTCTTACTTATCGAAAAGGCTACACACGATCTCCTATACTTGTGGGTTATCAAGACCTTTTCTGGCGCCGTTGCTGGGGAGCAATAGCGTGTGGGTGAATATTCTTGTGTGAGTAGGTTTTACTTTCAGTTTTAAGTTGTTCTCTATCTTAGTATGGATAGAGAATGCAAATTACAAAAAAAATTAGTTGTACTTGTTACCTAAAAACGTTTTAAAAAAGGAAAGTGATTGGAAAGATGAGTAATGGTTAAGTGGGGGTCGACCTTGAACACTTGTGTTCAAGCCTATGAAACCAAAACAAATATTTCCATGGAAGATTTTCAGTTAAAATTGTAGGAATGCATGAAGTCCTGAAAAAGAAAGATATTTCTGGTATTGATCTTAATGCTTATTCATTCGAAAATATTTGAATCTTGATCCTATGCCTAACTTAAACACATTAAAGAAAAGTACTTATTGGGAGATAACCCAAAAGTTTTAGTTGAGTCTTGGAAGTTATTGCTTCAGTAATAACCTCTCCTTATCCTTTTTATTTGCTTTTTGTGCCAAGAGTAACCTCTAATGAGAGAGAAGTAATGCTTGGGAAAGTTGCTGTCCTGAAACAGCTTTTTGTGCTTCGCTGTAAAAAATCGTGTAAAATCTCTGTACGTCGGTTTGAGCTGTAATTTTTTGTGCTTCTGCCCCAGGTTGTTATCCAACTTTCGTTAGTTCATAACTTTTCGATTTGAGCAACAGAAGGTCTTCGAAAAATTGGTTTCTCTCTGCTGGTGTGTTTTGACAGATTTCTGCTATTATTTGCATTTGCTTCTTGTTGATTCCTTTTTGGATTCTCTTTGGGGAATTGAGCTTTTTAAAGGAAGTGCTATAGTAGCTTGTGTTTTAATGAAAGTTTTATTGGTGTTGAAACTGAACCCAAAGACTTATTATCTTGAGTACACTAATGTTGCTAATGAAGATTATGTGAAGTTTTGTATGAAGGAAAAATTTCAGGTGTTAAGGAAAGAATGATGTAATGAGATGAAGAATGGATTAAAGCTCAAGCTTGGGGATGCCACCTCGTGTCACCCCAAGAAATATCCAAGAAGTACAAGCGTCAAAGCTTGGGGATGCCCAAGGCATCCCCTTCTTCATCAATAAAAATCTCAGGTTCTTCCAAACACTTCATTTTTATTGTTTCATACACAGTTGTGTTGTTCTTGGAGCGTATTCATTTTTGTTTTTTGTTTTCTTTTGCTTGGTTTGCTTTGTTTGCTTGAATAAATTAGTTGGACCCCCTCTTTCATACATTAGTTTTCAAATAAGTGACGTTTGGATTGGAAAAGAGTATGCAAAGTTCATGCTTAAGTGGTAAAAGGAGCTCGTTTTTTACGGTGGCCTATGCTTTGTCATGTCATGCTTGATATTGTTTTGGATTTATGCTTAGTGATTTTTGCTGTAGCATGACATGTTATAAACAATTGAGATTGCTTAATGTGCCTTGAAAGAATCATGCGTTGTTTTAGCATATTAAAGCATAGTATTGTGGTATTCCCTTTTGATGCTTTATTTGGGTTGACTTAGCGCATGCTCACACCATGTTATGACTATCCCAAGTCACCATAGCCTTTATGATCCTTTAGTTTTCGACTTGTAATATCACTTTTATGCTTTAATTAATGATGTTTTGTCGCTTTGCATGATTATGGCCATTATTGCTCTTTTAGTTGGTCGCTCCCAGTCTTTTGCTAGCCTCCATAACAAAGTATGAGTTTCACTCATGCATCCAACTCCAAATAAAACCAAGTTATCCCAAAGAGTCCACCATACCTACCTATTAGCATTTTCTATTCCAAGTATATTAATTCTTTTATCTACCTTCCAAATTAAACTTGTTATAAGAAAACTAGTGATTAAAGCTCTCACGAACTTCATGGCACACTTTACTTTTCTTGCCCCTAATAAACTTGAACCATTGTGTCATCTATGTTGTATATGCTTGCACTTATATGTTGGGGATTAGCAGAACCATGCTGTCATGGGGAACGCTTTCAACATTGCACTTGTACATTGTACCTAGTTGATATCATGCTCTTTTGTCTATAGATGTCATCGGTGTGAAATGAAAGGGGAGCTTGTAAGTCCATGGAGTTATGTATGTGTGTTAGAGAAATGCCTGGGCTGCCGGTCTAATCCATGCCTAATCATGGTGGAAACCTGCAGCGTAACCATAATGAGCAATCTATGAAGCATTCTTCTTATAAAAAAGAGATAGAGATTGAGAAAAAGAAAAAAAGAGATGAGAAAAGAGGAAAGAGAAAAAAGCACCATTTTCCCATGGTAAATAAGAAGATTGCTGAGATTCTCGTTGTCTGCTTGCCTTGTCATTTTGATACGGGGATTCTTCCGTATCATCGGGCAAGGGGTACCCCGTTGGCCGTTCTCTATGATACACATGTACTTACTATGACAAGAACTTACCGGTAACTAAACTTGAGTAGCATGAGGAGCGGCCCTCGTATTCAAGGGACATGAGATTTCCAACTTATACTTTGTCAAGCATATACTCCATAGTTTGTTCACTTTAACCTTAATCACTTCAAGATGCTTATGATAGGAGCAATGAAAGCTGAAAGCTAATAAGTACCATAATTTTTGGAAGCTCTTTATGAGACTTGAATCCCTGCTTCCTTCTATGGAGGCCTTTCTTCCACTTTTATATTGATTCTCCACCTTCTATCTTTATGCACCAATTAAGAGAGCATAGTTGTCATTCTTAGTTCTATGTGCATTGTCCCAAGACTTGTTGATTAATGCATAACTTTGATATTGCTTGTTCCTAAACTATCTGTATCTAGTCACTCTTATGAACTTTGAAGGTGTCCTATGCATTTATATTTTGCTACTCTATGAGGGACAAGCTAAATACCATTCTCATTATGCTTTCTTTATGTGACACAAACAAACATCTTGCAAAACATTGTAATTCATGAATCTTTTGTTTGTGCCTTTTCATGGTACAACATAGTTGCTGTGTCTTATTGTTAAAATCTTTCATGCTTCATGTTTAGAGTACCTTAATCCCAGCTATCAATGCTTTTACAATAATGATGATCAAGATTGTGTTGTCTGCATATCACCTCAAAAATTATATTGTTTTGATCGTTTACCTACTCGAGGACGAGCAGGAACTAAGCTTGGGGATGTTGATACGTCCATAACGTATCTATAATTTTTGATGGTTTTATGTTAATAATATGCTTTTGACACTTCTTTTTGTATAAAGTTTATGTTTTATTTGGACTAACCTACTAATAGTTGCAAAAGCGCACAATGTTCTTGTTTTATACTTTGACGTGTAGAAATTACCAAGAATACAAGTGGAAACCTTGTTGGAGTCAAATTGGGATTTTTCCAGAAATCTGTCTCAGAACTCTTTTCGAAGATGGTCACGTTTCAGGTCGAAGACAGCGTCAAACGGAAAACTCTTCATCTATAAAGTTGTTGGAAATTTCGCGACAAACGATCTGGACATAAAATTTAGCTGATTCCAAGACCGGACGGGCCTTTTAGGCCCGATTTACTGCAGCCCAAGATGGGGTGACGGGAATCCGAGAAGCTATATAAAGGGAGGAAACCTAATTTGCTTAGGGCATCTCCACCCACGAATTTGCAGCCACCAAAGCCACGTTTTTGCCTTCCCCATGGATCCCATCTCCATGGGGGAGGGCTCCCAAGAAGCTATGAAGGAAGGGGGCTAAGGGGCGGTGCTCCCTAATGATACCGACGGCAGGGAAGGAGTCCCCCGCGCCGCCGCCGGCACCGCCGTCGCCCTCTTCACCATCTTCACCACTATCTCCATCACCTAATCCTCCTAGTATGCAGTGGTTCATCCTCCCACACACCTCTGTACCGTCCTATGTAAACATGGTGTTTGATGCTATAAGTTATAATCCTATGATCTATGTCATGTTTGCGTAGTTTCTTTGTTCTTAGATTGAATGGTTGAACGTCTTTGGTTCATTAGAGTTGTATGTTGATATGATACAGGCCTTTGGTGTCCATTATATTTGTGCGCGCATGGATTAAACATCATAGGGTTTGTAGTATGTGTAAGAGGAAGGGGTAAGTTCTGCCGGAGTGACAGAAACCTGAGGACGTGAACCAGAACGTTGCACGTATGGGAGTAAGAGGACCATTAAACTTAAGTCTATGGTTGGAGAAACCTTAATGCATTGATTAGTACTTATGGATATTTGCTAACAATCTAATCATATAGTACATGTAATTCTAAGTAGTGAAGCGCATGTTTATTTAGCCTCTCCCACATAGAAAACTGCATCGAAGACAATGAACCCGATCTATTCGCTATTTAAACTTGGACAAAGCCACCACAATTACCACCACTATTCCACACGCATGATTCTGTTAGTTTAGTGTATCTTATTGCTGCAGCCACTAGCTTTACTTTCTTGTTATTTATTATCATGCAAAGCTATGTCTATTACTTGTATTGTTGCTCTAGTTTTATTTCCTAGATAATGCAAACGTTTAGTGTGCGTAGAGTTGTATCAGTGGTTGATAGAACTTGAGAGAATATTTATCCTACCTTTAGCTCCTCATTGGGTTCGACACTCTTACTTATCGAAAAGGCTACACACGATCCCCTATACTTGTGGGTTATCAATGATCGAGGATGATATGGTGTAAAGGGATCGTGCGACCGCTAAAATCGTCCAGGGGATGGCAATTTTAGTGGGAGCTCAGTTATAGATTTGAACTCGTATTATGAACTTAGTTTAGATGTCTTTTTCCAAATATCTTAGTAGATCTTGACTTATCCCATATAGGTCCTTTGAGACCATGGGAATTTTCTTGCATGTAGTGAAACTTACAAATGGGTCCAACTTCATAGATTAATACCCACACCCGAGGGATATCCTAGTAAATATTTAATCTTGTATTTCTGATACAAAGAACCATTAGGATATAGTCGATGAATCTGCAAATGTCATCCAATAGGCTCTGCTACATCGATGATATTTTGTGTTTTGTCCATTATCGTCCAATAATGCCACTCTCTGTTCAATGGTAGTTTGGCTGGACCATGCTTGTGTTTTTACACATATTAGGCACATAAAGTATGAGCCATTGGATGAGTTTTCATTCCAAACTAGGTGGAAGAAAACGGATCTTGGAGAATCACTTAGCAATCTTGCATTAGCGTCATGGACGCCACATTTACGATGTGGACTTTGGACAACTTTGTGACAAATGCGTCGTTGCAATTTGCTTCTTCCCAATCACAAAGATGTCATCAGGGACTATATCGTGAAACACGAATAGTTCAACTTCATTAGTTCATGACAGAGTTAAGAATTCTCAAAAGGGCTTGATCGCAGTGGGATTCATGGATGAAAAGGGTTTATATTAGATATACAAAGGATTAGCATGCTAAAAGATATCCAAGTTTAAATATTGAATGACACTATAGTTTAAGTCATTTTGCTTATTGCGTGTTTTTCATATTAATGAAAATCGGGGTCTTAGATATTTGATCAAGAGACTTTGCAAAACCATGCATCGTTGGGCAGAATGGCTAAAACTCCGCATTCTGGTAAAACGGTGATATGCAAAGAAATATTTAATTTTATACATATGATGTATTGCATTTTCAACAAATAGTGGAAATCATTATTTCATAAACTTTATTGCGAGTTTAAGTAAATATGTGTATTTACTTAATGAAACATAAGTTTGGAACTATTTGAATTGCTAAGATGATTTTAGAATGAAGGAGGATATTTAAATTAACAAGAGTACCAAGTATCTTCGATTTGATCGATATGACTAAAGTATTTAGGTTAAGTTTTTAGCATAAAAAGGACTTGTGAAAGTTGTTTCACAAAAATATGATAAATGGACAAATTCAGAGTGTTGATATGTCTAAATATCGAACCATATTGTATTGGATACATATGGTCTAAAATTATCTCTTACAAGAATATAGTTATCGGTTAGAGTTAGAAATCAAATAAGCAAACACTCAATTGAAACATAAGGAATATCAAAAGATTCGTTGAAATAATACCATAAGAGTTATGTCATATTCGACTTTCTAGAGATTTTGATAGTTTGAAATCATGGCGAATAAATCTATGTAGTGTATTAGGAATAGATCCTCCACAAAGGACAAACCTGCTGTTGTCCTAAGTATTGTGTTTTCTGAAGAAGCATTTGCTTGATGAAACTATGGGTGGAAGAAAGTAAAAACTCAAACAAGTTATTTGACCTTAGATTCGAAATGTCAAGTAGCGTAGTGGAACATGTTCATGAAGTTTTAGATAATACATTTACTAAAGAAAAGTAGGATTCAAGAATATATATTCTGCAAATTTGCAAAATTATATTATTGATTCACTTGTCATGTTATTTGAATAAGACATACCTATAAACTACAAAGAAGCGTGATGGACAGAAATGCGAGAAATGACTAAAGAGTTTAATATCATTTAATATCATAGAGTAATATATTACTTAATCTTATTAAGTAAATTTGTTTACTTGATCTTTCCAAATGACTACAAAATCATAAGAAAGAAATGAAACTTAATG
Source organism: Avena sativa (assembly GCA_916181665.1). Classification (NCBI taxonomy): domain Eukaryota; kingdom Viridiplantae; phylum Streptophyta; class Magnoliopsida; order Poales; family Poaceae; genus Avena; species Avena sativa. The sequence continues at coordinate 632,382,770 of OV702288.1, forward strand.
AAAGAAATAAAGCTCGATTTGTCACAAAGTAAGTTTGGAAAAATTCAAGGAGTTGACTATAATTGTAGCGATGCTTGAGTCTTTTGGATTTACAACAGTAGTATATTGATATTGGAATCTCATAGTTGGAATTCTCAATTTGATGATGATCAAAAAAATTGGAATGTCCAAGATTGTTGAGAGGGTCTGCATTTGAGTGGGAGCTAAATGTCTTGAATGAAAGATGTAGGAGACATATTTTTAGTGGGAGCTTAGTGAAATCCATGGATCTCGTATGATGATATATTTGAGTGGGAGCATGACTCCATTCTGAAATATGTGAATGCCATATAATGAATGATGTAATTGGTATTAATAATATTAAGTTAGTAAATATCCTATGGATGAAATTGAATAAATTATTAAACGATGAAATCTATTGAGATAGCTTGATAAGTTTAATAAAACATTAGAGTCCAAATGCTTATGGACTTAATTCTGAAGATGCTCAGAATATTCTAGATAAGATTCTGAAAATGTTCATAATGGTACAAAGTAAGAAAGCAGTCATCACTTGTATATCTAGTTGAAGCATTGAGTTAATCTGAGTATTAGAACCAAGTGGTTAAAAGAATGAAAGAGATGTGTCACATCTGCTATGCCTTAGTCACATGTTCTTCCATATAACCATATTGTATACTCGACGAAATGTGACCCAAGGTTGTGATTAGAAGTAAAAGTTCTTAGTTGTAAGAACATGTCTTGAAGTGATTCCAGAGTTAATCACGAAATCAGAATGAAGTTTAGCCTTAAATTGTAGGGAGCAAGAATATACATCATAGTTGCATTCTATGCACTATCGATTAGGATCTACATAGATATAGAAGTATAAGGCTACTTCCGAAGTAGCTATTACAGTAGTTTGGCTAAAGAAGTTCGACTTTTGCTGAGTGGTTTCTAGAGTTCACATGACAACAGTGAAAGTTCAATTGACTGATCGACCGTCGTTCTAAACACTAGAAATAAAAGTCTCACTCTGTCGCCAAAACATACTTCGACACATTATGTCACAATGGTGAAAATATCAAAATTATGAAGACATTAACGATTTGAAAAATACATACAGACCTGGTAAAACAGATCAAGGACATGAAGTTTTCCATGAGCAAGGATGCTTGTTCATAACGTCATATGATGTTATGACTAGCATGAATGTAAGCTAGATTATTTGTACTCTAGTGCAAGTGAGAGACTGAAGGAGATATGCCCTAGAGATAAATAATAAACGGGTTTTATTATCATATCACAATTAGTTCGTAATAGTTTCATATTGTGTTATAACTATATCAAGCGGAAATATTGAGGCAAGTGTGGTATGAAATAGACCAAGTCCCTAGTAGCCTCTACTTATACTAGTTCGTTGGGCAACCGATGATCAAGATTTCCTGATTATGGAGCATTTATGCCAGTTAACAACGGAGTCATGTATGATATGGTGGACATTTCCCAAAGATAGTTATTGCACTAGATAAAACCACAAGGTTTATTGTTGCAATAGTTACAGCGTAGTTCCTTCTCCTTAGACTGTGAGATCATATTAATCAATATCTCCCGAGGATGCTTTGATCACATCAACCATCATGTTCGTAACTGGGTGGCCATAAAGGTGTGTGTTAGGTATTCCAAAGGAATAGTTGAGGCCTATGTTATCAAGATTGAGATTTATTCACCCGTGTGACGGGAAGATACACACGGACGACTGATGAGATTATATCCATAATGTTGCAACATGTAACTAGGTCACGGGAATGTAATATCACAGGAACAAGTGAAATAGAATATATCGATGACGAGATTGAACAAGGCATATAATACCGATGATCAGATGTTGGACAAGCCATATCGAAGAAACAAAGGGAACTGGATTCGACGTTTACGGTTTAAATGAAATCGTTTCCGTGGAATGCATAGGGGTCATTATAGGTATCCCAGTCCCGCTAATGATCATTGACGGAGATCATGTTTGTGACGTTCACTTAAGGATACGACGAGCTTGAGATCTTCTATAATACGGAATCACGGTAGATAAAGAGAGAAACCAGAATCGTTCCAAAAAGAAAAGATCTGAAATTGTTCGGACAAAAAGAAAGGAAAAAGGACCGAAAGATGTTTCGGTTAAATATGTATTTATTATATACTAATTATAAATTAATATGTACTAAATAAATGTTTAAATTAAAATTTATGGGACAACTTTCTCAATAAGACAAAACCCCGGAGGAAATTGGCGTAGGAGAAAACCACCCTGAAAAGGGAAAGAAAAACAGCAAAACAGCTCATGTTGGACCGTTGTTGACCGGTCCAGCCACACAGCGAGCGGGCAAGGGAAAGTGTCATGCGAGGGTGGAAAATAGCTGCCGCCCCTCGCGGGCTGAGGCCCCACAGCCCACCGGGCAGGTGCCTAGACAGCGGGCACCGCATGGGCCGTCGTGCGCCAAGCCGGCCCACTCTGGGCTGCTCCTCCACTCCGCCTTGCCCCGCCTTAGCTGTCGGGCCGCGCGCGCTGGCTGACCCATCCCAGGTCGCCAACTGCCACGCTGGGCGTCGCAGCGCTGTGGCCGCCGGGGGCAGCGCCGGCTCATCCCGGGCACTGGCTACAGCCCGCTGCTACGCGAGCCCGACTGTGGATGGCGTGCTGGCCCACCCGGCTAGCACCCTGGCTGCTGCTAGGCTAGCTTGGCCAGGCCCAGCCGGCCAGCCCACTCTTCCCCTTTATTTTTCTTTGCCTTTTTATTTAGTCCCACATGGACAACCCAATGAAGGGAGTACCATTCCATCTATATAAAGGGTTGCCCATGAGTGAGAATAAACACACCAATTGAATATTTCTCTGAGACACTTTCCTTAGAAAAATCTCTCTATCTTGTTGTTTTCTGGAATGGAGCCGTCCCAGGAAGGATGGCACCTGCAAGAGACGACACACCTGCAGCACGCCGTTGCGCTGCAGGGATTATATCCAGGGGATATACTTTCGCACTCCCAACAAGGATCATGGAACCGAAGGTCGTCGTTGTACACCGTATGTATACTAAACCTCGAGGGTGCTACAAATAGTACACATTGGATGTCGTGAAGCGGAGCTGCTGCACGTTGAAGATGAAGCAAGGGCTGACCTACGAGGAGCTGCGCGACCTTGAGGTTGGCTACGAGTACGACTATATCAACCACGTTCCTTTCGGAACATTAACCGCGTACGGTTTACAAGGGTGTGTATTCTATACGCTCTGATCGTTACTGCATTACTACATAGATACATCGTGGGTGTCTGGACATTCTAGCGTAGGAATTTTTTATTTTCTGCCACGGAACCCCTTCAAAATACTAGTTAGAACTCCACTTGATATCTCATCTACAACCCCACTAAGAAGCATAAAAAATAAATAAAAACATTAGATGAATACACAAAAATACAAAAACAAAACCACACAGATAAAAAAGCCCACTATGATAAAAGTCAATTCAGTCCACGCGCAAAAGATAATGAGAAAAAACACAAATTGAAAAACGCCTTAAGCCTTATGGCCCCAAAATAACGGGACAAAAAACAGTCGAAAAATATGCCATTTCGGCCTTTTTGGCAACAACTTGCCTGGCTAAAAGAACGCCTAGCAGCAGAGAGTTTTTGGAGTTGCCAAGAAAGCCGGAATGACATCTTTTTGGACTGTTTTTTGGCATATCCTTATACGTATAACAATCTAATCATTACTAACTTGAGTGAGCAGGTACGCTGAGAATTTGGCAAATGCTTATCATGTGCCACGCAGGTCATACTACTCTAGCAGTGGAAATGCTAAATGCCGCTCGCGCCACGTCACACCGCTATCCTTATTGGGCCGGCCCAGTTTCGCTGCAGTTGCTTTTTCTGTTTTGCTTTTGCGTGTTTCTTTTTATTTTTTCGTTTTCTTCTTTTGTTTTTTTGGCTTAAGTTTACAAAATAAATATTGTTTTAAAAAATTTGGTTCGTGGTTTTTAAAATTTTGGTTCACGATTTTTTAATATGGTTCATGATTTTTGGAATTTGGTTCATGAATTCCAAAAGTTGTTTATGAATTTATGAAAATTTGTTCATAAATTTTGAAAAATTGTTCATAAATATTCACAAAATGTTCACTGCTTTTTAAATCATTATTAATAAAAATATTCAGAATTTAATACAAAAGGAACAAAAATGGAAAAAAAAAGGACTCACGTTTAACTGGGCTGGCCCAATTCCTGCAGTCTTCAGGCGGCGCGCGCCGACGCAGCGCTTAAAGCGGCAGATAGAAGCTCCCCTGTAGCTATCATACATGCCTCGACGGGCCGCATCTTTTGTGCCCCATCAGTTATCAGGCTATAGTAGAGAACAGCCCTCTGTACCAAACCGAGTGTCTAGCCCACTAAGCCTATAACTGGAGAAGGTCAAACTCTTCGGAGCGCAGCATGTGTATTGATATATTAGCAGCTTTTTTACTTGGGAAACGATACTACTCCTCCGGGATCGATCGAACTGATCCCCGGGTCGGTAGCTCGACGTGCGGTCCGGAAAAAAAATATCGTATCCCTTTCAACTAACCGCACACGTGAAAAGCATCCCGCTGGCCTCTTCCTCCCGTCGCGCCGCGCGCGCTGCCGGAGCGACGCCGCGCTGGAGGACCGCCGCGCCGGAGGACCCCGTTGCGCCGCCGCACTGAGCACCGACCACTACCGCGTCGCCGGAGGCCATCGCCGTACTGCTACGCGCCGCCACACCTGCAGCCCCACGCCACCGCACGGCCGCGCCGCCGGGCTGCCGCCGCGTCACCGGGCCACCGCCGCGTCGCAGGAGGCCATCGCCGAGCCGTTGTGCTCTGTCGCGCTGCCGCGTCGTCAGGGGACCACCGCTATACTGCTGCACGCCACCACGCCAGCTGGCCCACCGCGCCGCCGCACCGTCGGGGGCTGCCGTCGCGCTGCTACGAACTGCCGCCCCTGTGCACCTCCGCGCACCGCGCTGCCAGTGTTGCTACCCAAGGACACGGGCTTTGCTCTCTAAGGGCACCGACGTTGCTACCGAATACCAACAGCGCCGCTACGTACGTCATCGAGTTTTGCTATATCGGGTCGTCAACTATGATATGTGTGGATGACGGAGATGCTACAAGTGGCGTCGTGTTTTGCTACATGTGGTCGACGGTGGTGCTACCTTAGTAGTAAATATTTTTGCTACGAGATCTCCGGCGAAGTTGGATTTGCTACAATAGGACATTTATTGTGCTACATCTCTTTTCTAGTTTTGCTACAATACCGTAAAGTTTCTGCTACAATGTCTTCGGCGAGGTCTTCGGCGAAAGTCTCCGGCGAGGTCCAGCTTTTGCTACATTTGCTGAACTTTTTTGCTACAACTGTATCGTGGTTCTGCTACAGCAGGTTAAAATTTCTGCTACGATTTCTCCGGCGAAAATTATGCTACACGGTCGCCGGCGAAAGTCTCCGGCGATTCTCCGACGAGGTCGGGTTTTTTCTACATTAATATAATTTTTTGCTACACGGTCGCCGGCGAGGTCTCCGGCGAGATCTCCGGCGAGATCCAGTCTAGTTTTGTATTTTCTGGACCGAACCATTTTTTGCTACATGTAGCAAAAACAAGACATTTATGTAGCAAAAGCGGGACGCAGTGTAGCAAAAGTGGGATTTTAGACGGGACACGTGTCAGCAGGAGGATCCAGGGATTGGAAATTTTTGATCCGGGGGACGCGTAGCATGCCCTTTTTGTTTTCAATTTCTCAAAGAACAATAGTTTTTTTATCAAGAAATAAGTATGGAAAGATCTTCAACAGCGACAGGAGTAACAACTTCTCTTGGATCATACTTAAAAAAAAAAACTTCTCTTGGATCCCCTGAATGTTCTTTCCCTCGAAAAAAAAGAAGAAGATTAGCTTACCAAAAAAGACTTTTCCCGGAGAAAACAAACATACCCCGAAAACTCATTGATGTATTTTGCACGCATGTCCATGTCCATACATGCATGTCGAGCTAAAAAGTTCGCCGCGTGGGTCTCTTCGCGAGCCGAAAGGTTTGGCATGACATTGCAGATCAGATTGATCAAGTAGGTTCGCCGGTGGTTGTTTCATCATCCGTTAGGAACTTTTAGGTTATCAAGAACAGATATGACTAGTTTAAAGCTCCAACTGGCTGCATTCTCCATGACGTCGTAGGTTAGTGTTTCTTTTGAACTCTAACGAATAATCCGAATGCACGGCCGATGAGTCCAACCCACAAGAGTTCGAAGTTCCAGCGGGTGGTTGTTCTGTCTTTCTGTTCAGTTGGACCTCCTGTATGTCACTAGTACCTAATTTAACTAACTAAGGCTTGTCACGGGCGCGTGGATGAACCCAAGGATTAATTAAGTTGACGATGCATTACTTGTCAAGTGCGCACGAGGAAATAGGTGTAGGCTGTATGATATGATAGCGAACGAAACTGAGGAAAAGGGCAGCGAACGCTCTCAACTCCAAGTCGAGCATGAAAACCAGAGAGGCAACACCTAGCACTAGGGAACCTAGCCCGAGTAGGAACGAAACTGCGACGACTGAGAGCATCTCCGCTCGTAAAAACCCAATTTAACCCTGGCGTAATACCATATGCGGGACGCCGGCGCAAAAGCCGGCTATGGGGGAGCCGATCTCTAGCCGTGACCCTCAAATCGGCCCATAAATTAGAAATTTAAAATTCGAACAAGAAAATAATATGACGGGTAGAACGGTCGATCGACAATCGCATAGCCGAACATAAATAGCTGGACGTTACAAAATAAAGTCTCGACGATCACATCATCGCAAATCGCTGCAAATCATCATAGTCTAGCGATCAAAAGAAGCCGCGTCGGCATCACAAAGCATAGCGGCGCATCAGACGGCGGCGTCGACATCGACGACCGGCGGGGGAGAGCCTGTCGCCGGTGCGCTCGCAGGTGCTGGGGTAGTGGATGCCGGTGGGCCTCGGACCTCGTGTAGGATCGCGGTGCGCTGGGCCTCCCACCACGCCCGCACGTCGGCGTCCATGTCCCTGGTGACGACCATGAGGATCAACAGGTCCTCCCTCCTCTTCTTCGCGGCCACATTGGCCATGATCAGCTCGAGCTTGGCGTCCTGCCTCTCGATGACCGACGCCCACCTGACCACGGCAACCTGCTCCATCTTGTCGGCCTGCTCCGCCCTCTCAGCAGCGTGCGAGACGGCATCCGCCATGCAGGCCATGATCGAGCTATGCAGTTTCTCGATGGCCGGCGCGGCATCCCTCGCCGCCTTGGCCTTCTTCTGCCCGATCGGACGGCCTCCCGAGGAGAGAGCTGGTGGCGCGTCGTGGTCGTACTTGCCCTTGGCGAGCGTCGTGCGCGTCTCGGTCCACTTGTCGCACATCTCGATCCTGGCGAACACATGGATGAACTTGAACTCGACATCATCGTTGTCCTCGCGGTAGGCTGTGATCATGGCGCGCATCTACGAAAGCAATGCAATGCAGCGAACAAACAACCGTGATCAATGGCCGGCGACCCAACACAAGGATACGATGGACAGTGGACACGGTGGGTTCACTTACTTGGTCCTCGAAGTTGGTGCCGCTGACATGGACACGGCGCACCTCCTCCACGATGCCATGCCACTTGTTGCAAGCATGCTAGATCATGTGCCAGCGGTGCGACATGTCGGAGTCGTTGCGGTCGTGCTACAAGTCCTTGAAGTAGGGGTCCAAGAGCCGTCGCTCGTCGTACGCCGCCTTGACGCGCAGCCAGTAGGCCTCGGAGCTCTGGTTCGCGCCGGTCAAGGGGTCGATGCTGACCGATTTCCAAGCCTCGGCGAGGCACTCGTCCTTCCGTGAGCTCCACTTCGGGCCGCGGCCGCCGTTCTTCTTCTTCTTGACCACGGGCACCACCTCGGGCACCAGCGTGGGCGCCTGCTCCTCGTCGTCCTCGGCGAACGCGTAGGCCTTGTTCTCCCAAGGTTCTTGGCTGTCGTCGCAGCCATCGTAGGCCTCCGCCTCCTCCTGCGTGTAGAACGGTGGCAGCCCCCCACCGTTGATCATGTCGGTCATGATGGTGTCGGTTCCCAGCGTCATTCCGTCGATCACCCCATGGCTGTCGCCGCTGCTAACAACGGTGGTAGGCATACCGCCGTGGAAGAGGGGCGGCAGAGAGCAGGAGAGGCGGCCAGGTTGGGTGTACCTTGGCTGAAGGCGTTGGGGTTGAAGCTGGCATTGAGGTTGACGGTGCTGAAGGCATTGGGGTTGAATCTGCCACCCGCGTCGAGTGGCCCGCACGGCGAGAAGCGAGATAGATTGGGTGTACCTTGGTTGTCCTGCGACATCGGGTCAGCCTGGGTTGTTGCCGAAGACGGCGACGGTGACGAGACGCTCCCTTGGCTCCCCCACGCGTGCGGGGGGAAGCTTGGCATGCCCGCCATGTGGGCGGCTCTCTGCGCCATGAGTGCCTCCACGACCAGAGCCTCCGAGGCCCGCTTCTTCCTCGCCCTGAGCTCTCTCTACCGGCGGCTGGCATTCTCGACCTGCCGGTGTTGCAGGTCGAACACCCACTCCGGGTTCTTCATCACCTCTGGCCGCTCCTTCTCCGGCTTGACCCTCTTCTTCACCGGCGGCGCTGTTGCCGCCGCGCGGGGAGCTGTGTACTTCTTCGGTGCCATGGTGGCGCGATCTAGTCTGTGCTGGGAAATGGCGGGAGTAGGAGGCGAGGCGGGAGGGGAGGGGGAGGTAGGGGATAATTTTGGAGGGAACCGACGCTAATTTTGGTGGGAAAAGAAAATGATTTCAACTAGGTCGCCGACAAGGCTGGCCCGCCGAACTTTTCCCCGACCTCCGGCGCCCCCGCTAGCCTCCCTTGGAATTGGGTTCCGAACGGGCGCGTCGGGTAAATCGAGAATGCGCGCTGGCGCCAAATCCAATTTGGGGGACGCGGCTGGGCCGAAAATTGGCGCCGGCGGCCCTCAAAGGCCTTTGGGAGGGCTTTGAGGGCCACGAGTGGAGATGCTCTGAGAAAGCTATCGGACATCATCGCGCCGAACACACAAGGCATAACTGGAGAGGGAAACATGCCCTCTTGCTCCAGACCATAGAGCGTTCATCCTGCCAGCAGAAAGCGAGGATCGAGAACGATGGCAACAAGGTCCTCGACTCCCGGTAAACGATAGGAGACCGCAGTGATCATCACATATATTAACCAAAGAAGCTTCACACCAGGATGAAGGCACACTCAAAGCTACAGCAACCAAAACACATGAGATCCATGACAACACCCCAAGAGGGTAACGATGCATCGTGTCATCACCACCAAGTCCGAAGAACCAGACCAGGATTTTCACTCAGAACTCTAACACAAAGGAGACCCAGATAGAGCCCGTAGGAGGGATATGGCGCCTGTAAGCGTTTCCTTTGCTGATGTTGTATCAAGGAGCTTTCGTTTGGAACCATACCCATGCATCACGAGGGTCGCTGAAAGATCCTAATATGAGGACTTCCTCCACCAACTCAATCTCTCCATATCTAGACTAGGGCGACCTCATCACGAGGACGATACCATCATCTTCACTTGCCTTCCTCCCCTCGTTGCCCATGTAGCTAAAGGATGTGCCACCATTGTTGCAACGCTTTCTGTCGCAAAGCCAGACGCGAAAACTTTCTATCTGTGACTGTTGTCATGACATCTATGCTCATGTGTAGCAGTGAAGGGCTCCAAAGCACAACCTGACCAACGGAGTCGCTAGGATGTCACCAGATCTAGACCCGCTTGACCCAGATTTGAGAGAAAAAACATGTGGCCATCACCAACGCTAGCATCTATATAGAAGTTTGCCTCGATGCCACATGTTCCAAGCCGCGCCAGGTACGCTTGGTCTGTGGTAGGCCCATATCGGGCACATACTAGCATGCCACTGATACGTCCAAAACGTATCTACTTTCCCGAACACTTTTGATATTGTTTCTCCTCTATACTTGTGTGATTTGGATGCAACTAATGCGAACTGACGCTGTTTTCAGCAAAATTGCCTTGGTGTCTACTTTTTGTGCAGAAAATCAACTATCCGGAAAAATCCTGGAAAATATGCCAAAAATCCTATTTTACCCGAAGACTCCATGAGCCAGAATACGAGACGGGGAAGAGCCCTGGGTGGCCACACCACCTGCTGGCGCAGGCGAGGCCAGGCCACGCCAGGGGGTGGTGTGGGGCCCCCAGGCACCCCCTCGGCCTCTCTCTTTGCCTATAAGGAGCCTTCTGACCTAAAAACTTCGGGGGGTTCGACGTTTTTTAAAAGGAGTTCCACTCCACCGCCACCACCAGATTCCATGAAACAGCACCAGAAACTCTGTTCTGGCACCCTGCCGGGACGGGGAATTGGAGGAGATCATCGCCATCATCATCACCATCGCTTCTCCATCGACCATCCATGTTTCCCCCATCTATGAGTGAGTAATCCCCCGCTGTAGGCTATGGGGATGGTAGGGATTGGATGAGATCGTTCATGTAATGGCATCAGATTGTTAGGGCATAGTGCCTAGTATCTCTATTAGTGCTTTATGACTTTGTTGCAACCTTGTTGTGCTTAATGCTTATCACTAGGGCCCGAGTGCCATGATTTCAGATCTGAACTTATTATTGATTCACCATGATAGTATTGTTTGGGTCTTATCTACAAGTTGTATACACACGTCGTTGTCCGGAACCTATGGTCCCGAAGGACAGAAATCGGGGTCGCCGGAAGGGAAAGGCTTTGATGTGAGGATCACATGTGTTCACGGAGTGTTAATTCTTTGCTCCGGTGCTTTATTAAAAGGAGCACCTTAATTGCCAGTAGTTCCTAGAGGCCCCGCTGCAAACGGGCTGGCAGGACAAAAGATGTTATGCAAGTTCTCATTGCGAGCACGTATGACTATATATGGAACACATGCCTAGGATTGTCTAGTACTTGGATGCTTTATCTTATTTATCTGCAATTGCTCTATGTTCTGATTGCTATGTGGATTGTCTTGTCCATGCAACGCCCGTCCATCCATCCCTATGCCTACCGCACTCGAATCCCACTGTTTACTGCTTTTATTACTACTGTCTTTGCTTTACTACTGTTGTTACTTTACTATTCCTACTACAAAACTGTTGCTACTGATAAACTGCTGTGAGCAAGTTTGTTTCCAGGTGCAGCTGAATTGACAACTCAGTTGTTAAGGCTGATAAGTATTCTTTGGCTCCCTTTGTGTCGAATCAATAAATTGGGTTTCACTTCCCTCGAAAATACTGCGATACACCCCCTATACTTGTGGGTCATCAAGACTATTTTCTGGCGCCGTTGCCGAGGAGCATAGCTTTATTTATCAAGTTCACTTGGATTCTCTATTGTTCGCTGCTTTCCATCCATCATGGGTAAGTCTCGTGATGGCAAGGTGCCTATTTTACCATCCACTACAAGAAGAGGTACGGTTCTGAACACCTCTACTGCTCTTGATTCACCGTCTGTTCTGAGTAAGTTCCTCACACCACCACATACACATGCTACACACACTACTACTACTGCTGAATCTGAAACTTCTGATGCTCATGATGCTGCTTCTACTATACTTGATAAGAGTGGTTCATTAGGTCTTTTCCTAGATGCTAGGATTGCTAGAACTATAGTTGGAAATACCGAAACTCCTAATGAACACACTGCCACACCTGTTAGCTCACCTGAGTCTAGTGAGAGTTATGATGCTGAAGAAGATTATGTTGAGATGACTGATGAGTTTATTGAGGAATATAGGAACACCCATGATAGGAGAGCCGCTAAGAATCTCCTTGAGAGGCATACTATTAGACCCAAGTTATCTCCTGCTGCTAAGTTTGCTACTTCTCCCATAAACATTATAGATGAAGATTATGATTTCTCTCTCGATCTATCTTACATAGCTATTGTCGAGAAAGAACCTTTTGGCGGAACTAAGAATGAAAGTGCGGTAGCACATATGAATAAACTTTCTACCATGAGTGGCTTGTTTTCTGATGATATTAAAATGCGTACTTACTTTGTTGCTAAGATTTTCCCTTTTTCACTGAAAGGAGAAGCTAAAACTTGGTTTGGTAATTTACCTCCTGGATCTATTGATAGCCCTGAGTGCTTATTTAATACTTTCCTGGAGAAATATTTTCCTCCTAGTGCTAGACATGTTGTTTTGCAGGAAATTTTTGATTTTTAAACAAGGAGAAAAAGAGGTATTGCCCGAATCTTGGGCAAGGTTTTGTGCTTTGATTCATGCATAGGCTGGAAGTCCATTACCTAAGAATGAACTACTTGATATATTTTATAATGGACTAACCGAAGAATCTAGGACATACCTAGATAGTTGTGCTGATTGTATTTTCAGGAATAGGACTACCAAGGAAGCTGAGGAATTAATGGCTAAAATAAGCAAGAATTATGAAGATTGGACTCCTCCTAAACAAGCTATGCCTGAAGTAATTGTACCTGAACCATCTATTTCGGTGTCTATTCCAACCTCAAAGAAGAGGGGAGTTATTGAATTAAATGATGAAGTGATGAAGGAAGCTAAGAAATGTCTTAAGGAGAAGGGAATTAAAGCTGCAGATGTCAAGAATTTACCTCCTATAGAAGAATTATGTAAGCCTATTCCCTATTCACCCACTATTGAGGTACACTCTCTCCAACACTTTGATGAAGGTGATATCCCTTACTCTAAACCTCCTGATCAATGCTTAGAAGAATTTGATATCTTTATTGTTAAGCAAGATAACTTTAATAAAAGGGTGCAAAATCATCTAATGGAAAACACTAGAGCTATTGTTGAGTTGAGAAATATTGTAGAAAGAACCTCTAATGATGTTAAAATGATTGTTAAACACTTTCAAATGGTTCAAACTCAAATAGATCAACTCGTTAAAGTGCAAAAGGACTTGCTAGTTAATGCTGCTAAAGAAAAACATGCTTATGAAATTAGAACTAGAAGTGGTGCTGCTACCCAGGATCCTCTATATCCTGAGGGGCATCCCAAAAGAATTGAGCAGGATTCTCAACAAGCTGAAAATAGTGGTTCTACTCGTAAGAAAAGGAAAAAGAAACATAAAACTATTGTAGAACCCTCTGAACCTGCTATAGATCCTAATAGTATATCTATCTCTGATGCTAAAACTGAAATTGGTAATGAAGAAAATGAAGTTCCTAATGAAGAAAAAGTTGAAGAAGAACCTGAAAACCACACTAAGACTACTAAATACACCAAAGAAGATTTTATTGCTAAGGAACATGGTAGTGAAAGAGAACCTTGGGTCCAAAAACCTATGCCTTTCCCTGATAAGAAACACAAGTCAAAAGAAGATGAACACTATAATAAGTTTTGTGAGTGGATGAAACCTTTATTCTTGCAAATTCCTTTGACTGATGCTATTAAATTGCCTCCTTACTCAAATTATATGAAGGACATTGTCTCGAATAAAAGGAAGATCCCTAATGAAGAAATCTCTATTTTGCTGGCTAATTATTCCTTCAATGGTAAGGTTCCTAATAAACTTGGAGACCTAGGGATTCCAACTATCCCTTGCTCCATTAAGAACAGTTATGTTAGAACTGCTTTGTGTGATTTGGGAGCTGGAGTTAGTGTTATGCCTTTCTCTCTCTATAAGAGGCTTCAGCTTAAAAAAATGATACCAACTGATATATCTTTGCAAATGGCTGATAAGTCTACCACTATTCCTGTGGGTATATGTGAGGATGTACCTGTCCAGGTGGCTCATAATTGCTTGATATTAACTGATTTTGTTGTGCTTGAAATGCCTGAAGATGATAATATGTCTATTATTCTTGGGAGACCTTTTCTTAATACTGCAGGAGCTGTTATTAATTGTAATGAAGGAAAGGTGACCTTCAATGTTAATGACAAGGAACATATTGTCTATTTCCCCAAGAAGATTGAAAGGACTTATGGTTTAAATTCAATTGAACATGTTGAATGCATTCAAGTTGGAGAAATATATTGTCCCATACCAAAAGAAAAATTTGAAACTATTATGATTGGGACCATTGCTATCAAGGTTGAGGTAACATAATCATTAGTGGAATACAAAGATTTATCTCATATGCAATTGTTTTGGTAGCAAGACTTGATCAACCTTGCTAACAAAAGGATTCCATTGAACAAAACAATGTTTTCATTATGATTATCCCCATTCATTTCTATCCTTTGCTTTTTAGTTTTTGCTTTCGTTTAGTTTTCTTTGTGTTGTTAGTTGCTTGCATGCTAGAACTTCTGTAGTTCTAGCCTTGTTTTTGTCCTTGCATCATGTTTCCAAAAAGAAAAAAAAACTGTCTGTCAGAAAAATCATTCTTCTATTTCTGAAAAATGTCCAAAAATAAAGTGTCTCGAAAAATTCTAGAAAATTCATATTAAATTTTTACGTGAAAAAAGGGGCAGAGGAGTGCCTGGTAGGTACCAGGAGGGCCCACCAGGCAGGCACACCACATGGTGGCGCGGCCAGACCTGGATGGCGCCATGCCCTGGTGTGGGCCACCCCTGTCCCTCCACTACCTCTCTCTCCTGCCACTTTCTTCTCTCTCCCGAGTAAGCTCTAGTTCATAGCTCGAAATCGCATTCTCTCTATGCTTGCCCTCGATTTCTTCGATCTCCTTGCTCAGCCCATCTTTCTTGCTGAAATTTGGAGAAATTGTTCCTTGGTATGTGACTCCTCCCCTTATCCAAGTAGATTTGTGTTTGGTAGATTATATGTTGAATATTTTGCTGCTGTAGGTGACTGGTTATGAGTGCTTGTAAGATTGTTTGATGCTTAGAGATATAGTTTTGATGCATGTTTAGGCCTCTTGCAAGTCCCTATAAGTAGAATCCTTCATTATATTTACTTTGCAATCACTTGTTTAATAGGTGTTTAAATTTCAGAATAAAAGATGAGTGAACACCACCTAAACCAACATGAGCTTTGGGTGCCTGAAGCCATGAAGGTCCACAGGGAGGAGGAGGTTTTTCCCTCCATATATCCATGCCCTGAGTTCATGAGAGCTACAGGAATTCTACAAGATTTCTACACTTTGGTTTCTAATGTAGGGTTAGAGCGTTTCTTGGAAGATGAACCTTGTCAATTTGTGAAGCTAACCATGTCTGTGGTGCAGGATTTCCAATTTAGTCACTCTTTGCCTAACCCCATGGTCCATTACAAAATTTACAATATAGCTGTCGATCTTTCTCTCGATGATTTTTGTGCAGCTATTAAGGTACCTCAATGCGGATCATGTAAGAAGATTAAAGAGAGACCATAACCACTTATGGATTTATACGCATAAATTTGTCAAGGGAGTAGCTTCTCAAAGGAGAATGGAAAAATATGTAACATTCATCTCCCCTCCATTCACTACTTTGCCTACTTTATTGCCAAGTGTATTCTTGCTAGGAAAACTGCCAATAAGTTATCTTCGTTTGATCTAGCATTTATCTCTGCTGCTCTTAAACGAGATAGGTCTTACAACTTAGGTGCTTTGATAGCCTTCCGTCTTGCTGCTAACCGTGAGAAGGGTGGAATCTGTGGAGGCCTTATTGCTTCTCATTTACTAGCATTGCATGGTTTAGTGCCTAGTCATCTAGACCTTCAGTTTCCCATAGAGCGGCTTGATTTTAATTCCATGGTACAGCATAAATTTATTTCCTCGTGGGCTAGCTTGAGTGAGTTGTCTTATGAAATAACCTTTCTCAAAGCTGGATGGAGAAAGAGCAAGTCCGAACGTGTTGTTCTTTTGCCTGCACCTATTTTATTTAACCTTGATAACAGGGAAGGATGGTCCCTCACTGAGGAAAAGCTTGACACGTACTTGGGAGAGCTCTCCCAACAGGAGCAGGACACTAGAAGGGAGGTCACAAATGATTCGGTCCAGCCCACGAATGAGGGAGAGTCGTCATATCAGCAGCCCACTTACGATTGGGGAGCTTCTTCTTCTTCTCATGGGCCCAGCTACGCCCATTCTTACCAAGATCCGCCCGCTTGGAACCCCTATTCGTAGATGGATTGATACCCACTTAGGCCAAAAGCCTAAGCTTGGGGGAGGTACGCCGACACCGCACTCATCTCCATATCATGTTGCGTCGGTTCTTTGTATATTCATGTTTTTGTTCTCTTTCTAGTTTTCGTTCTTCTTTGCTTTTGCTTTCTAAACCACAAAAAGACCAAAAATATTTTTGTTGTTTCTCTTTGGTTTGCTTCTTCTTTTTGCTTTGGTTTGCTCGTTCCTCTTTGCTTTGTTTGAAATATTCGAAAAACCCAAAAAGATTTTGCTTAGCTTGTTTTTCTCTTTTGGTTTTTGCTTAAAATCAAAAACACCAAAAATATTTGTCGTTCTTCTTTGGTTTTTGCGAGTTGGCTACAGGGTTCGGCAGTTCTCAGTGGATTATTGGTTTCATATTATTATTCAAACCACACAAGTGAAGAGCAATAATGAGGATCAATGACAACTTGAGGCGTGGTAAGAGGCTGGTAGCAAACTCTATTTGTTTTCATTTTTGTACATATACTCATCACTGTGAGATTGCTTAGTCCATTCATGTAGGGTGTATGTTATCTTTAGATATTTAGTAGTTCTTGCTTTCTTGTGATTAGCTCCAGCTCGCTAATAGTTTGTAGCATGTCTCATGAATGTTTGCTTGCATTACTCTATTCATAAATTGGTATGACACTGTAGTATCCTCCTCTGAATGTTTCATTTGATTGACTTGGCACATGTTCACGCATGCACATGACTGTAATAATCAGTTAAGCCTCCATGAATTATTTTTCCTTGAGGATCTTGAATCATTTGCATGCCATGAGTAGTCTTATTTTGTTGCAAGCATAATAATAACAGCTATTGCTCTCTCGTTTGTTGCTCCCTTACTATTGCTAGCCTTCATTTCCACTGAGTGTCTTACTCATGTTTCCAACTCCCTAAACCAAATATTTCCAAAGTGTCCATCATACCTACCTATTAGCATCATTTGCTACTTCCGTGCATATTCAATATGCCTTGTTTTTTTCCAAATAAAATGTTTGCTTGTTATGAGAAAGTTAGTTAGTAAAGCTCTCACGAACTTGATGGCACACTTTATTTTCTTGCACTTAATAAACCTGAACCATTGCGTCCTTCTTTGTTGTGCATATGCTTGCGCTTTATAAGTTGGAGTTAGCAGAACCATGTATCATGGGGACCGCTTTCAACACTTCATAGGTACTTTGTACCTAGTTGATATCATGTTCTTTTGCTTATGGATCCCGGCGGTGTGAAATAAAAGTGGAACTTGTAAGATCATGGAGTTTGTATGTATGTTAGAGAAATGCCTGGGCCGCTAGCCTAAGCCATGCCTAATCATAGTGGAAACTTGCAGCATAACCATAATGAACATTCTATGAAGCATCCTCAATAAAAATCTATGCACATAGTAAATAAAAAGATCGTCGAGATGCTTATTGTCTGCTTGCCTTGTATTTTGATTATGGGATAGCTCTTGTGTCATGTGCAAGGGTACCCCGTTGGCGGTTCTCTATGATACATATGTACTTACAATGACAAGAGCTTACTTGTGACTGAAGTTGAGTAGCATGAGGAT
This sequence comes from Avena sativa, assembly GCA_916181665.1. Taxonomy (NCBI): domain Eukaryota; kingdom Viridiplantae; phylum Streptophyta; class Magnoliopsida; order Poales; family Poaceae; genus Avena; species Avena sativa. The sequence goes on from OV702288.1 coordinate 632,400,398, forward strand.
CGGTCCTCGTAAGTAAGGGGCATGAGACTTCAATTTATAACTTGTCAAGCATATCCTATTAGTTGTGTCACTTTCACCTTAACCACATTAAAGATGCTTATGATAGGGGCAATGAGAGCTCAAAGCTATCAAGTACCATACTTTCAGCATTTGGAAGCCTTTCAAAATTATTCAAAACCTTTTTCTTCTACTTGTTGAGTCTCCAAATATTCTTTGAGCACCTTCTTGAGAGCATAGTTGTCATTCTTTATGTTTGTTTCATTACTTGATTATTTGTGTTATGACTTTAATGATTGTATCCTTGATATCTTTACTTCTAGCCATCACTTGAACTTCAGAGGTGCCTTGACATTCATAATCAAAGGCAAGCGAGATACCACTTTATCATACCTTTCTATGAGCATTGTAATGTTGCTTATGTTTGTGCTTCGTGCTACTTATTATTCTTGAGTTGGGATCTCTTCATAGCTTGCAATGACTATTAAGTAGACTCAGTTGCATACTCTTTATTATAAATTGTCTAAGTAGTTGATCACATTGCTGAGGATATTTACATCATATGAAGCAAATGTGTTCGTGAAAGTTCATTTATCGCACTTAGTTTTTAACTGAATTGCTTGAGGACAAGCAATAAGCTAAGCTTGGGAGGAGTTTATACGTCCAAAACGTATCTACTTTCCCAAACACTTTTGCTATTGTTTCTCCTCTATACTTGTGTGATTTGGATGCAACTAATGCGAACTGACGTTGTTTTCAGCAGAATTGACTTGGTGTCTACTTTTTGTGCAGAAAATCAACTATCAGGAAAAATCCCGGAAAATATGCCAAAAATCCTATTTTACCCGAAGACTCCATGAGCTATAATACGAGACGGGGAAGAGCCCTGGGGTGGCCACACCACCTGCTGGCGCGGGCCAGGCCAGGCCGCGCCAGGGGGTGGTGTGGGCCCCCCAGGCACCCCACGGCCTCTCTTTTCGCCTATAAGGAGCCTTCTGACCTAAAAACTTCGGGGGGTTCGACGTTTTTCCAAAAGGAGTTTCGCTCCGCCGCCACCATCAGATTCTATGAAACTGCACCAGAAACTCTGTTCTGACACCTTGCCGGGACGGAGAATTGGAGGAGATCATCGCCATCATCATCACCATCGCTTCTCCATCGACCATCCATGTTTTTCCCATCTATGAGTGAGTAATCCCCCGCTGTAGGCTATGGGGATGGTAGGGATTGGATGAGATCGTTCATGTAATGGCATCAGATTGTTAGGGCATAGTGCCTAGTATCTCTATTAGTGCTTTATGACTTTGTTGCAACCTTGTTGTGCTTAATGCTTGTCACTAGGGCCCGAGTGCCATGATTTCAGATCTAAACTTATTATTGATTCACCATGATAGTATTGTTTTGGGTCTTATCTACAAGTTGTATACACACGTCGTTGTCCGGAACCTATGGTCCTGAAGTGACAGAAATCGGGGTAGCCGGAAGGGAAAGGCTTTGATGTGAGGATCACATGTGTTCACGGAGTGTTAATGCTTTGCTCCGGTGCTTTATTAAAAGGAGCACCTTAATTGCCAGTAGTTCCCTAGAGGCCCCGCTGCAAACGGGCTGGCAGGACAAAAGATGTTGTGCAAGTTCTCATTGCGAGCACGTATGACTATATATGGAACACATGCCTAGGATTGTCTAGTACTTGGATGCTTTATCTTATTTATCTGTAATTGCTCTATGTTCTGATTGCTATGTGGATTGTCTTGTCCATGCAACGCCCGTCCATCCATCCCTATGCCTACCACACTCGAATCCCACTGTTTACTGCTTTTGTTACTACTGTCTTTGCTTTACTACTGCTGTTACTTTACTATTCCTACTACAAAACTGTTGCTACTGACAAACTGCTGTGAGCAAGATTGTTTTCAGGTGCAGCTGAATTGACAACTCAGTTGTTAAGGCTGATAAGTATTTTTTGGCTCCCCTTGTGTCGAATCAATAAATTGGGTTTCACTTCCCTCGAAAATACTGCGATACACCCCTATACTTGTGGGTCATCAGCCGCCTTGCGTGAGATCGCTCGGTGCCGACACCGATGCCCCCGACATCAAGATCTACTGTTCATCGTCGGGGGGCACCACACTCGCTTGGAGTTGTCGTCGCGCCACCTATCAAAACCACCGCCGCCGATCGCGTATGCCGCACGAGGATACCCTAGCATGGGGGGTAGAGGAGATCCCGCAGCTGCCGGCACCATGAAGCCTTTTCCTCATAGATCTTATTGGCAGCGCCGAGGAGGGGGGACGAGGGGCACAGGGATGGCATGCTAGCGTTATCCCCTACATGCTAGGGGCCGATTATTTGTTTGATTAGCTAGATTGTGTCACAATTAGTAATTTCGCCGTCAGAACTATTTTCTCTATAAAACAACTTGCTAAAAGAACTTATATTGTGAAACGGAGAGAGTATTAAGATAAGATATATAGCATCCCTGTGCGACCGGATAGCTCCATTTTCTCCATCCATTTTATATACTTTTACCTATACATTCATAATGGAGTACCAAACAAAAACTCCTCTATATCATTGGCACAGGGAATGGTTTCTAAATTTCCTAACGATAATGTAGAACATTCCAAAAGATCGATAGCTCCATTTTCTCCATCGATTTTATATACTTTTACCTATACCTCCATAGTGGCGTACCAGACAAAAACATGTCCATATCATTGACACCACAAGGAATGGTTTCCAAACCCCTAACGATACCATATGTAGAACACTCAAAAAAAAAATCGCCTGATTGGCCGGCCCGATGTGCCAACAAACTCAATCAGTTTCTCTGAAAGCGTGTGGGCATCTATAATCAGCTAATCACACAGGTGACAGCGGCAGCTACAGTGAAGTAGTGCCCCATGATTCATGATTGTGTACTGGCTTCGAAGTTAGCAAGAGCATGGAAGTAGAGTGTGGGGCACTTCATGCAAAGCGCGCGCGCGTACGGGCGGGCACGTGCGCCAGCAGGAGCAGATTAACACCGGTCGAAGCTAACTGAGCGGTAGGGGTCAAACGGGGGGTCTCTCCTAAACCCAAACCCAAACCCAAATGATGTTTGCCAGCTCCAGCCCGGAGCATCCGAGAGAGAGTGCATGTCGGTCGTACAGTACTGATTAGCAGTAACAGGTTGGCACCGCGTGGGAGGGTTCTCATCTTATCCCTGCGTGGCGCAGCAGATGGGAATCTGGATGGCGAGCCATCACCCATCAGAGATCGGGATGCTTTTGTCCGTGGCCCTGTTTACACTTGTTGTTTAGTTCATCAGCGCGGTGGGATGGCTTTACTTAATTTTGGCTCTGTAACTGATGATCAGGGCGGTACGATCGGCACAGTGCACTATCATATCTCGTGATTCCGTCCATCGACCGTGGTCAGGCCAAGATCGACGTGAGATCGTCGCCACCGGACAGAACCTTTCATGATTTCGTGCCGTGGTGTCAGATCCTCAACACTCATCAGCTTCTCACATGGCTACATACACTCGTAGGAGTACTCGATTTGGGGCGATCAATTCAAGAAAGAAGTAGATAGATATTTTCGATCTGCCCACAAAAAAACTGTGTGTATCCTATTTAGGTCGGCCGATTCAGGCTCCGAATTGATGGTCATTTAGTGTGAACCTTATTTTCCTTGCATAGTACTACCATCAAGTCGACCACTACGGTCACATTCTTGCAAGCTGTTGTATGGAGGACTGGTCCACCACCCGCGGCGCATGCAAATGATGGCAATCGAATCGAACAAAACAAAGATCAATCGTACTAACACGCTACAGACGCGTACAAAACCAAATACTTGGTGGAGGATCAGTAGTCCCGTCCGTGGACACGTCGGATAGCTATCCCTCTGCTAAGCAATTATTCCATGATGACATACCGGACGAGTGAGCCTAGTTCTGCATCAGATGCGACTGCAACATACGTACAGTATGTTGTGGGTTCTGCAAGTTGGGTTGGATACTTGGATTGCGTTCCTGCTCTCATGCATGTGACACCTAATTATCGGGGCCGGTCGTGATGAGGAATATATAGCACCTTCTCGGTGGCGCAGTGGCGAAATCGCATCCTAACTTCGTACCGTTGCTCTTAAAACAAGAGCATGCACGCGATCTTGATCATGGGGAGCTCGGAAAGTGATTTGTCGCCGCCCTGGCTTAGCAGCATTCAAAACTAACTGGGCGATCCACGGCTTCGGATTGAATACTATACCGCGGTTTAGTTTTTTTTAGGGTATGAATACTACTACTGTACGGTTTTGTAGTTGGCATAGCTTGTCGCGGTTCGCAGATGGGCCAAGGTAAACAAACAAGGAAATGTCGATCATTATCGTGTATTTGTACTACGTATTATTATTTATTTATTCAGCGGGTGACCCCGTGGACTTATTTTCAACGGCCGAGCCGTCGATTTTGACATGCACATGAGAGCTGTAGTTTTTCTACGGAAAGGAACAGGGGAACAGACAGCATGGGCGTCGAATTCGAGCGGTGCTACGTGGTCTGGCAGAGAGAGAGAGAGTGAGAGGCTCGTAGAAAAACTTGGGTGCATGTGCGTACGGATGAACGGAATATTCGTACGGTAAAACGATGTGCGGTGCTCACCGGGGCAGTGTTTATCTGGGTCAGTCACTCACTCACTCACTCTAGGACTTGGGACTTAATACTACGCACTAGAACAACGACATGCTCCCTCCGTTCCAAAATAAGTGACGTAGGTTTGTCTAGATTTAGATGTATCTAAACACATAGTATATAGGTAGATGCGAATCTAGATAAACGCAAGTCACTTATTTTGACGGAGAGAGTACTATAATTACTTGTGCGAATACTCGGTCATACAGGAGAAAATTGCACAAACCACCACCTTTTGCCGCGTGTGTTGCCCAAAACACTCACTTTACCAGTTGTTTGCACAAAACATCAGTTATACACGTAATTCGTTGCATAAAGGTTTAAATCTGGTATTAGACCGATTAATAGCAAACCTGACGGCTAGGATCGGACCCACATGTCAAAAAATGATTTGACATCTCATAAGCTATTTTTTTCTTTAGCTACTTTTTTTTCCTCAGCGGACATGGTTTAATCGAACTAGGCAACCAGCTAGCTTGTTTCCATCCCATCTCTCGTCTCTCATCTCTGCCCAGAACCAAGTCCAAACTTTCCTAGATTACTTAAGCCATATTGTTTTTGTTACAAGATTTTCTTCATTTTTTTGAAAAGTTAAAAAAATCATCAAATTTTGGTCAAATCTCACAAAAAGTGATAAATATTTTAACCCAATGATCTAACAGTTTCAGACTTTCCTAGATTTGCTAGTTTATATTATATTAGTTATTGAATTTTTTATATATTCTTTGAAATGTTTGAAAAAAGAAGCGATGACACATGGAGGCCACGTCATCTTTGACATGTAGGCCCTAGCTGTCAGGTTTGTTGTTAAGGAAACTAATACCATCTCTGCAACGATTTACATGTATAGCTGGTGTTTTGTACAAATAACAGGTAAAATAAGTGTTTTATACAACACGCGCAGAGAAGGTGCTGGTTTGTGCGATTTACTCGCCGTACAGGGGTGGCGGTGCATGCAGCGTCTCACCGCTGCGCTTTGCACGCGGCATGCATCATGCGTGCACGGTCAACGTGGATCGCGTTTCGGTAGCACTGCTCGGCTGGCACCGTCGGTACGGGGGGTTCGCGTTTCGGGCGAGGTTCGTAAACATTTCCTTCGTTTTCCATGCGATTGGCCGCCGCGTGGGCCCGCGAGAAGTTTGGCCCCGGGAGGCGCCCGCGGGGACGACGGGACGGTGCCGCGTGCGCGCACCGACGGCACGCACGAGATGGTCGGGCCGCCACGCCAGGTGCCAGCCGGGCGGAGGACGCGTTTGGTGCGGCGTTGCCATCCCCAGCTCCGTGCCGCCAGGCGGGCCGAACTCGATGCGATGCGATCGGAACCTGCGGGGCGTTGATCGGCTGTCCGTCCCCGGGCCTGGCCTAACTAGGACACGTCGATCTCGGCCTCATCAGCTGCCTCCTCCGGTCGTTCGGGCGTGCCCATCGGATCTGTGCCTTGCTTGGACGAGAATGCCATATTTTGTCTACATGGAAGACGCGCATTTCGCTCGAAAACGATCATCCACCGAACGCATTCTGAACGGGAATCAAATCAGAACAGCGTCGCTGATCGATCTGGATGCATGGGAGAGATGCCGTGCGACGCCACTTGACGAGATGATGGCGACCAACGTTGACGGTGGAATTTGGGCCTTGATTAGCGGCCGTAATTATTAGGCACGGGATTTTTTTGTCATTCTTCCCGTGACTTCCGTATTTGTTTGTTTGGCAAACATTCCGTGGCGTGGCGAAGCAAACAATTAGTAGGACTACGTGTGGAACGTGGGCTCATGGTTAGTCAACTCTCGCGCGCCATTTTATTTTCCGCGACTTGCGCTGTAACCTTGGACCTGACTAAAACAGGACGACTTCAGTCAGAGCTCACACTAGTTCGGAAAAAAAAAGGTCAGAGCGCACACTTAGAACTTCCAACACGGCGCGCCTAACCAATGTTCCGTGCTTGCGCGTCTTGCGCTGGGAAATAAACCATTACTACTATAGTCCATGCGGCGCCAGCAACTAAACTTGCAGAGGACAAATGAAGAAATAGCTCGAACGTGTGTGTGACATTCATGCGGAGCTAGCCAAACCATCTGATTCCATTATTTCTCTTGCTTTTTTTTCTTTTCTAGACGAGCTGACTAGCTAGCTCACTTCATCATGTGTAAGTAAAAGATTCGTTTGATCGATGCCAGTTGACCTCTGTTTCGTTCCTAGCTACTAGCACAGCAATACAAAACGAGCCTGTAGGACTTACAAACCCAAGTTGCCATGCGTTCAGCTAGGACTGCAGTGGTCACATACCTAAACACATTTCTTTATCCGCGGTTGAAAGTTCAACACGCTAGTCCTGTACTTCTCCATGTGGACGCCAAAACATCTGTCTCTTGCAGCATCTTCTCGTCGTCTCAGCGGTGACGTGCAGCGGCTTATTAAACTAAGCATCATTGATCAGTTCGAACCAGACAAGCTATAAGCTCGTGTAGCTCCGGAATCCAAAACCGATAATCGAGCCCAGTGTTCGTGTCGTGCCTTCACGGTTGGCCAAACGGTAGGCAGCATGTAGGCCGCTAGAGGTTCCTCGCAACCGAACACCAGCGCCACGGTACGCCAGGTGCCAATTGCGATGTGACTATCTACTGGTACTGCAAAAACTGAGAGATTATATAACGTATAAAAGTATGTCGATTCGCTATCTGACTTTTGAGACAAATGCATGTTTTGGAATCGTTAGCTAGCCGGCCGGTGAGCGACGGCGAGTCGACAACGCTGCATAGCTAGCTAGCGCTCCTGATGCTGCGTCGTCGCCTTGGGAACTCCTGTTCCGTCTCGCAGCCGTCGCCGTCGCCGTCGTCGGTCGGCACAGGACGGACGGCTTGCGTCGTCGTGCCAAATACGACCTGCCCGATTTCAACCCGACAGAACCTACCGCGGTGTGGATTCGCCAAACTCCGTTCCCATTTCTCCACACGCGTGCGAGTGAATCCAAGATCAAAGTAGTGAGCAGTAGCTTTGGGTTCGAGTTTACTCGGCCGGACTCGTCGACGTTCACTAGTTACTAGCTTAGGTACCACCAACCTGTTGGTCAGGCCTACAGCTACAGGGCTACACAGAGTAACCCAAAGCAACGAGACGAGGTGAAAAATATGGTGGTTAACTTGTCAACAGGTGAAACAATGTTGAAGCGATCGCTGCTTATATAAGTTGTTGGACTGATTATTAGCATTGCATCCAGAGTTACACGGTGGAATCTGCGCCCATATAGACGACTTTGCGACGGTTCAGTAGTGGTAGGGGGAATCAGGAATTATCATTTGTCTGTGCTAGGATTGGGACGGCATGGTCTAGTGGTTGCGGCTTCGCTTTCGGTGCTTACGCGCTGCCCCTTGTGTCATGCAATGCCCCGCGTGGCCCTCATGCCACGTTCCGTAGACAGCCTACTGACATGGTTATACCCTACGGATACGTAACTTTAGCATATCTAGTTCAGTCCAAGAAAAGCCCACGGTAGACATACGTTGACCCATGAAGATTTTCGGGTGGCCAAGGCCCATAACGCTTTCGGATCCTTGGAGAGCAAGACTAGAGTTTGAATACAACTTGTAACCGACTAGGACTACGCCCGGGACCTGCCTAAGTCTATATAAAGACCAGGAGGGCACGTCCTAGGGCAACAACTCGACTCATACTTTCACGCATCTACGCCAGATCGAATCTGCGCACCCTGTAACCTTCGGTTCCGCCGTAATCAAAGAGCAGACAAGCAGGAGTAGGGTTTTCCCTCCGGTGGCCTGAACCTGGGTAAATCTCGTGTCCCCTGGTTGCTTGTCTGTTAACCGTGCCACGATCTCCAGCATCCCCATCTTCTCCAAAACCCAAGTCCATAACAATGGGCATTGACGAGATTAAACCTCGTCAATTGGCGCCGTCCGTGGGAACCGGGGATGCTGATTGTGCGGTCGTGACGGTTCCGACCCGATCGATCTACAACTCCGCGGCGACGGAGAATCACCTCCTCTTCGGCGCTTTCGACTTCACCGCCCACTCGCCGGATACCATGAAGGATTTCGAGCCCGTAGGCGACGGACTCGAAATTCTGTTCGGGAGCTTCTGCTTCCAGGTGGGACAAACTGGCACCCTCCGCCTCCCTGAGCGGGTGCCCGTGCCGTCAATCAGGACCGCTTCGTGGGCTCCACACCCCGTGGTACGCACGTCACCATCAACAGATGAGTTCTACAGCAGCAGCTGCTGCAACTCTGATTTGTGCGATCCACCTTCGGATGAAGGGACCTACGGTTCCGGATCCGAAAGCTGCGGCAGCAGCCAACCAATCTGCAGGCGCTATCTGTGCGCCGCAGTCATCCAAACCGACGAGGAAACGCCTAACCCGCCGCCCAACCCCAACCCGCAGGACAGAAACGGCGAAAACGGTGGAAACGGCGAAAACGGGGAAAACAGGGGCCACCTCATCCAACTTAGCAAAGAAGGATGGGTCGAAGCACGCCGCGCCATCGCAGGCGAAATAGTCCTACCTCTGGACTCCTCACGTGACCTACTGATGGCATACCACTACCTCCTCATCGAGGAGCACAAGAAACAAGTCAAGATGCAGGAGACGCTCGACAAACGCAAGCAAGCAGCCTCCGAGTCCAGCGCGCGACGAGCTGCGCTCTCCGCCAAAGGACCCGACTCTAGCACAAACGGAAACCAGGGAAACAAGCACCACTCTCGGGTGGAAAACATGGACCCGAAGGAGCGGCGTGACGTGACCCGAACTCTCCACACATCATTCATGGATATGGACGCTGACGGCAACATCATCCCGAAGACGCCACAAGCTGCGATCATGGCAGCCATTGCGTATCTCGCGGCTCACCCACCTCCGGAGGGGGACCCGAAAAGGTCCATGCACAGGTCCGCACTCACCGGATTAGGACTAATCGGAGCTACGCTCCACGAAGACGCTCCTACGGAGCCGAAGAAGAAAGCTCCGGCCAGGCGCGACCGGAGCCCCACTCCCTCATCCGAAGATGAAGAGGAACACGATCTTCCTCGAAGGAAGAAAAGCTCGCACCGCCATAAACGCGACTACGACGCCAGATACAAGCTTACACAGCGCAAGATCGACAAAGCACGCGCCAAACGCGCATGCTCGTCTGAATCTGAGATGGATGAAGACGAAGGAGAACTCTGCGGGGCCCGATGCTTCAGCAGATCCGTCCGGCGAACACAGATGCCACGCAACTTCAAGCTTCCTTCGGATACTCCGAAGTTCAACGGCACGCAAGATCCAAAGTCGTGGCTCAGTGACCATCTGTCATTCGTCAAGCTTCACGGAGGCAACAAAGAAACCGCCATGCAATGCCTTCAGCTGCAGCTGACAGGCGCGGCGCGGGTCTGGCTTAGCAGCCTATCACCAGGATCCATCCGAAGCTGGGAGGAGCTCGCTTATAGCTTCATCTGAAACTTCAAAGGCACAAGCAAGAGGCCCGCCTCAATCGAAGAGTTGCGAGCCTGCACTCAGAGAACGGGTGAATCTATTCGCTCGTACGTACTACGCTGATCTACAACCAAGAACTCCGCAGCACACATCTCCGAAGAAAGGGCCATCGACGCCTTCAGGGACGGCGTCAAGCGCCCAGACTTCAAGGAGGAACTTGGGCGTGTAAAGCCCAAGACACTCGACCACCTCATGGAAATCGCCAACAGTTGGGCAGACGGCGAAGATTGCATCCAGCGGGCGCAATCAGACGAAGAGGACGACTACAGCCGAAGGTGCGAACGCCGCAGCAAGAGGAGATCGCGCGTCTACGAGGACCGCGACGGACCCGACATGGTCGCAGCCGGCTACGCCGACCGCCGTAACGACAACAGCCGCAACAGCGGAGGATACCGCAACGGAAACTTCCGCGACAACGGACGACCAACGCAGTCGTGGCAACGCCGCGACCGCGACAACGGACCCTCAGCATTCGACAAACTTTCGGGTCCATGCACCATCCACTTCTACATCGACAAACAAGATGGCAAAAAGAAAGCTAGCCACATGCTCAAGGACTGCCGCGAGTTCCAGAAACTCAGCGAAGGCATGATGCAGATGAGGCAACACGCTCCAATGCCTGCGTTCGGAAACGCACCTGCGCCAGGTGAAATAGCACACGGAGCTCCTCCACCACCGCCTATAGGAGGCCCAAATCAACCAGTTGCACCAGCGCAAAACAACGCCGGGGTCGCATACCCCCCCACCAAAGGGAGCGCTAAATATGATCCAGAAGGGACGCCCCACCAACAGGGTGCAGAAGAAAATCACCCGACAAATCAACTTGGCCGTGGCAACTCCGCCTGCAATCCCTGAGTACCTCAGCGGATCGGAGTCCTGCATCACATTCACTCGCGCGGATCACCCTTGCCAGATCCCTCGCCCAGGTCATGCTGCCCTGGTGCTGGAGGCGCAAATCGGAGGCTTCGAGATGAGTCGCGTCTTCATGGACGGCGGCAGCGGCATCAACCTAATGTTCGCAAGCACTCTAGCAGCTATGCGGATCCCGCAATGCAGCCTGGAACAATCAGACACAACGTTCCACGGCATTGTCCCAGGGAAGGGCATCTTCCCCCTTGGCAAAATAGGGCTCGACGTCATCTTCGGGAAGCCGGACAACTTTCGGCAGGAGCACCTAGAATTTGAAGTGGTGGACTGGCCGTCGCAATACCATGCCATCCTGGGATGTGTAGCATTCGCAAGGTTCCTGGCCGTCCCACACTACGCATACCTACTACTCAAGATGCCAGGACCAAGGGGCGTCATCACAGTCCACGGGAGCTTCACCCGATCGGACCAATGCGACAGGGATTTCAACAAAATCTCCCAGTCTTTCGGCATGCAAGACGAGCTTGTAAGGCTCCGCGAGGTGACGGACAATGGGCTACCCCCAGCCACAAAGCAAAACGCACCTGACATGTCTTTCGACTCCACCATCAACACCAAGAAAGTGCAGGTCTATCCAACGGATGCCTCCAAGACGGCGTTGATCGCCAACGACCTCAGCACCCCATAGGAAGGTGCGCTCGTCGAATTCCTCCGTGAGCGCTGGGAAATCTCCGCCTGGTGTCCTGCGGACATGCCAGGAGTTCCCAGGGAATTCGCCAAGCACACACTCAATGTCTTCCCAGACACCAAGCCAGTCAAGCAGTCCATCCGAAGACTGTCGGAGCCACGAGCCGAAGCTATCGGCAAGGAGATCAACAGATTACTCGCAGCAGACTTCATCCGGGAAATCAAGGAAAGCGATTGGCTGGCAAACACGGTGATGGTCCCGAAGAAGGACACGGACATCCTGCGGATGTGCGTGGACTTCACGTCACTAAATAAACACTGCCCTAAGGACCACTTCCCTCTTCCTCGGATTGACCAGATCATCGATTCGACTGCAGGTTGTGAGAAACTCTCCTTCCTCGACGCCTACTCAGGCTATAACCAGATTCGACTCAAGGTCGAAGATTAAGAGAAAACGGCGTTCATCACACCGTTCGGAGTATACTGCTACAACACAATGACCTTCGGGCTAAAGAACGCGGGTGCCACGTACCAGCGATGCATGCAGGCCTGCCTCAAGGACCAGATCGGTCGCAACGTCCAAGTCTATGTCGACGACATAGTCATAAAAACCAAGGAGGCAAGAACACTTATCGACGATCTCCGCGAGACGTTCGACAACCTTGATCGCTACAGGATCAAGCTCAATCCAGAAAAGTGCGCCTTCAGCGTCCCCTCGGGTCAGCTGCTCGGGTACTTCATCTCTCAACGAGGGATCGAAGCGAACCCGAAGAAAATCAAAGCCATCATGACAATGGAGAAACCGAAAAACCTCAAGGGCGTTCAGCAGCTCGCAGGGCGAGTAGCGGCACTAAGCAGGTTCATTAGCCGCATGGGCGAGAAGGCCCTACCATTTTACCAGCTGCTGCGCAAGGCAGACAAGTTCGAGTGGACACCAGAAGCCAACGACGCATTCGAAAGCCTCAAGCGGCTCCTCTCCACCTCGCCAGTTTTGGTCACGCCAAAAGAGTGCGAGCCCCTGTTACTGTACATAGCAGCCACACACCAGATGGTTAGCACAGTACTCGTGGTCGAACGACCCGAAGAAGGCAAGACCCACGGGGTACAACACCCAATTTACTACCTCAGCGAGGTTCTCACTCCAAACAAAACAGCGGTACCCGCACTACCAGAAGCTGGCCTACGGCGTGTTCATGACGGCTCGACGACTGAGCCACTACTTCCAGGAGCATCAGGTGATGGTCGTCAACGAGACACCAACGAGGCGCGTATCTCGTCGGTCAAAAGCCTTCAACATCATCAACGGCGAGCTGTACAAACGCAGCATTACGGGCGTACTACAACGGTGCGTCACCATCAATGACGGCAAGGCCATACTCCAAGATATCCACGAGGGCATCTGTGGCCACCACGCAGGTAGCCGCTCCCTCGTCGCCAAAGCTCTGCGAGCAGAATTCTACTGGCCAACGACCATGAGCGACGCGAAAGACATCGTCCGAAGATGCAACGGGTGCCAACGGTTCGCCGACAAACCGCACGCACCTGGGTCCGAACTTCGACCCATACCCATAGCCTGGCCTTTTGCCCAATGGGGCCTTGACATGATCGGCAAACTGCCAAAATCCTCGAAGGGAGGACACGTCTTCCTCCTGGTCGCGGTCGACAAATTCACCAAGTGGATCGAAGCCATGCCAGTCACCAACCAGAAGGGCAAAACCGCCGTCAAATTCTTCGAATCCATTGTCTACAGGTTTGGCGTACCGCACAACATCATCACCGACAACGGATCGAACTTCATCTCCGAAGAATTCCAGGACTTCTGCGAAGGCCTCGGGATCAACATCACGTATGTCTTAGTGGCACACCCGCAAACAAACGGGCAAGTGGAAAAGGCCAACGGTCTAATCGGTGCCGACATCAAGAAGCGCCTCATGAGCTCACTCGAGCACAAAGCTGGAAACTGGACGAAAGAGCTACCGTCTGTCCTGTGGAGCTTACGGACTACGCCAAACAGCTCCACCGGCTACACACCGTTCTTCATGGTGCACGGAGCTGAGGCCGTGCTACCAGCCGAAGTACGCCATCAGGCTCCACGAGTCGTCGCTTACAGTGAAGCCGAATCCACGGCTGCACTCGAAGATGCCGTCGACACACTCGACGAAGCACGGGATATAGCAGCAGCTAGATCCGCGGTGTACCAGCAAAGTCTCCGCAACTACCACAGTCGCCGGCTGCGCCCAAGGTCCTTCGTCGAAGGAGACCTCGTCTTGCAACTCAAGCAAAAGCGACCGAATAAACTTGAATCACCATGGGAAGGACCCTATGCCATCACCGAGGTCATCCCAGGTGGCGCCTATCGCCTCAAGCACGTGGAGTCTGGAGTCGCATACTCCAACCCATGGAACGTCTCACACCTGCGACGATTCTACCCGTAGCAATGTACCCCCTTTTTTACTTCCAATAAGGCTTACAGCCAAGGCTACTCAGCCGAACCATGTACCTCCGCCATTACGATACAAATACAGCTAAGTGTCTCGCCCCCAACTTTCGGTTGACTACTTTTCTGCAACTTTACTACATGCTACATACGCACTCGGGGGCTCCCCCCACCTCACGATTTCATCGACTGAACAAACCGTGTACACCTGAGTAGCTGACCACGTCAGGCAAACGAAAAGGACACGTACTAAATCAAAGCACTGCGTGCTCGTAAACAAGCAAACCTTTACAACAAAGGGCACATACACGCCCAGCCGCAATATACAAATTTTACATCTATCTGTTTATTTTTAGGTCCTACCTACTCTGAAGAATAACCTGAGCATGCTGCTCAAACAAATCTACAATCTGTTCGGTATACTGCCTTACAGCCGCGTAATGCGGACGCATGTTGCACTTGCCACCATCTGGTCGAGGAGGTGGCCCAGTCGCCACAGCAGCCAAATCTACGTCAGGGCGGTGCACCCTCACAAGAGACAAGGCATCCTTCACCCCTGCGATGAGCTGCTGCCGCACCAGCTCCTTGACATTGCTGGCACTCCGAAACTTCGTCAGGAGACCAGAAAGGGTCGTTGGCACGGCATCCAACGGAAACATGACATGCAGCACCGAAGAAAGCGATGTCTGTACCTGGCGGAGCACCCGCGACACCTGGTAGACACGATCCTGCACCGTCGCCAGAACTATGGCGCGATCACGATCCATCCAGAAGAAGCCGCCGGCCTCCATGTCCTGTTGAGTCAAGCAATTGACTCGAACAGCAATATGCTCCTTTTCTTCCCTCGGAGCAAGATTGGCACCTGCGACAACCGCACAAAACAAGAGTAAGGCCAGCAGGCTCACCCGAAGAACTGAGCTACAGCCCGAAAGAAGAATCAACTTACATTGCAGCTGCTCGGACAGCCGACCCAGCTCCGCCATCAAATACTCCTCTCTGGCTGCACCACGGTCTGCTTTGGATTTCCAAACGTCAGCGCGACCGCGTAACCCGAGCAAATCTCTCTCCAAGCTGCGCACGCGATCTCGAAGAAACGCAAGCTGCGAGGAATCATCCAACGATGGTCGCAAGGGCCTTTCAGATGAAGTGTCAACTGGGTCAGCACCCGAAGGAACCTATAGCAGCAGAAAAAGGCACACAGACATTCAGCCAAGGATAGAGCACAACCCGGAGGAATTCATTAAAGTATATAAGGCCACTAGGTGGCACAAGGATGGTACTACAAAGGATATTCACAACAAAATAGACTACAAACTACCCTACGTCTACTATGCCTAAGACAGAGGACACTGCGTCGCCTCAGAACCAGACTGCCTAGCTTTGGCCTCGCCCTGCTGCCCCAATGCATACTCAGACAGCAAGTCAATGAGCTTGGGCCCATATCGTCTGCAGCGAGCGGAGTAGGCGGAGAAGGCTACCTCGGATCCATCTCCAGCCATCGGCATCCGAGAAGTAATCTGGGGCAGGTCCAGCTCTGCCCCAGCCGCCATGGCCATTGCCAGCCCGACGGACGCGCTGATGCCCTTCTGCTTGCGCTTGTACGCTGCAGGAGCCTCGGCTGACAGAGCCTCTGCCAGGGCATCCACGTCTTCAAGGGATGCGCCCTTCGGGAAGAGCTCCTGGTATAAGCGACCAAGGACCTCTTTCGCCTTGACAAGGGAGTTGACGACGGTACTGCAGCGGTCTTCGACCGCTATAGTGGCATCATCTAGAGCACTCCCGTGCTCCAGAGCACCGCGGTCGAACTCGATGCCTGCGGCATCTGAGAAAAAAAAAGACAACATGAAGAAAGACAACATAGAAGAAGATCCGTAGAAAAAGAAGCAAGTACAAAAGCTAGCGCTCACCCGAAATAGCCTTGGCAGCAGCCATGAGCTTCTCCGCCACCCCTTTTTCACGAGCAGCCGCAAGGGTGGCCAGCTGCTCCTCACGATCTGCGGCCTCCTGCTGCAGACGCTCTTTCACTTCGGCTGCCTTCGTCAGCTCCAGCTCAAGGCGCTCTCTCGCCCCAGCGGTAGCTTCGGCCTTCTGCTCCGATTGGCCAAGGCTCTTCTTCAGAGCATCGACCTCACGGAGAGAGTCGTTATGCTCCTCTGCATTTACAACAAGCAAGTGTCAAAGAACAGGACCAGGATAAGCAAGAGAAGTACTACAAGGCAGACGAATACCTTGAAGCTGCCGCAGTTTCGCCTCCAGCGTCAGGCGTTCCTCCACCAGCCGCTTGGCCTCTTGGACAAAAGGCTGCAGCAACAGGCAATAATAGTAAGAGCAGGACTTGGGGGCTACGCCCAACACAAAGAAGCATAAACAACATCAGCATACGAAGACACTCGGGGGCTCCCCCCGTAACATCAAGACTTACGTGCTCCGAAGGCGAACCCGCAGGCCCGCCTGCGAAATTCTGAGGCGCAACCACCAGCCTCTCCTGCACAGGAGGAACTGGCGCAGCGTCACCAGAAGTCGCCACCGTCTGAGGAGGAGGCGACGCAATGTTCGACTCCCCCATCATCTCGCGCGCACCATCACTGGAGCCGTCGGAGGATTGCCTGCATACGAACCAATCATCACAGGTGCAAAAATAACAAGGGGACAAAGGACAACAGTGGCAACAAGAAAACTTACGAGCCCAACGCGCTCAGGTCGAAGATAGGAGAAGCCCTTCGGGCCCTCTTCTCCTCCTTCTTTTCTTCCTTCTTCTCCTCCTTCTTCTCTTCCTTCTTCCGCTTTGCTGGCGGATGCGGAGCAACAGCCCGCACAGGAATGGCAGGAAGGGGAGAGGAAGAACCCCCATGAACATCATCATGACGCTCAAGGCCCAGAGGATTTCTGGGAGTCGGAGGAGTCGAGGCATCTGACGACTCGCTAGAACTCCGTGACCGCTTGCGCGAATGGTCCTCACTCGATTCGTGGGCATCCTCCGCTGGGGATCGCGCTGACGGTAGCTCGGACACGGAATCCACCACTTCATTATCCGGGGCATTCGGATACCTCTCGGGCAACGGTGGTGCCATGCCCGGCACTTTGAAGCTCTGCAAAAGGAAAAGGAACTTTGTTAGCAAACAAAGGAAAAAGTACACAGCTGACAAAAACAAAAGGGAAGCACTACGTGCCCAAATCTACACCTTCGGTACGACCAACGTCGAAGAAAAGGGAGGAGTCAGCGACTTCCCCGGGATTTTTTCGTCGGCCTTGAACTTCAACAGCGCGCGAAGAGCCTTGTCAAGTTCCACCTCGGAGATTTTCTCACTCGAAACCCTCGTCGGATCACGGCGCCCAGAGTAAAGAAACATCGGGTGCGCCCTCGCTTGGAGGGGCTGCACCCGACGCTCAAGAAACATCCGGATGATGTCAACACCGTTCACCTCCTTCTCAGGAATCAATTGGAGCTCCTCCACCCGACGATACAGGGCCTCTATCTCCGCCACCTCACCATCCAAGATTTGGTTTTTCCAGGATCTTTTCTTCTCAATCAACCGGGAGGGGTCAAAAGGAACGAGACCAAAATCTTGCCCAGGCAGTACGGAGTCACGGATGTAAAACCATTTCCTCCGCCAGTACTGGACAGATTCGGACATGGAAAAGGAAAAGAATTGCACATTGGGACTGAGGGAGATGATGAAACCCCCAATGGGATACACACCATCTGAACCAGACTGCCTCTTCACGGAATAAAGCTTCCGAAAGAGGCCAAAGTGCGGCTCAATGCCAAGCCAACACTCGCAAAGCGTGATAAAACACGCAATGTGGAGAAGGGAGTTGGGAGACAGATGATGGAGTTGAACCCCATAGAAAAAGAGCAGTCCACGAAGGAAGTCATGGACCGGAAAAGAAAACCCGCGAATCATGAAGGCAACAAACATAACCCGATACCCAGATGGGGGACGGGGGATTACCTCATTGCCGGGGAGTCTCACGGCCGTCGTGTCTTGCGGGATCAGGCTCCGCTCGCGCAGTTTGCGGAGATCGCTCTCCCGCACTTCTGACCGCCGCCAGCCACCGTCAGTGACGCGAGCAATGGCGGTGCCCTTCTTGCCTCCGGCGGCGCTGGTCCCAACCGCAGATGAGGACTTCTTTGGTTTCCCCATGGCGCTACGGCGGTGGTGGCGTTGCCAACGAAGAAAGACAAAGGAAATATGGAGGAAACTCTCAGCGCGCAGCAAGAATAGCTCAAGAACGAGGGGGCAGTGAATAGATGAACTACTGCGGTGAAAAACAACCCACGATTTCACCAGGGATTATAACAGCGAAGACGACGCACGCTGGCCGTCCATCGAGAAGACCTAACGCCAACGGTTGATCTGGCCGTACACGTGTCAGCACCAAAACGAACCGTCGTTACCACGCCGTCCACTACGTGCGGAAATCGAGGAGACGCTGTAATCATCTCCACGCCGCGCGTGACTGGTCAATTCAAAGTTAGCAAATGGGACCCACGCTTCGTCCAATCAAGTCATCTCTGGCGTAGCAGACGCTTGAGGTCATCGATCATAAGCACTGACGTCATCAAAAGCTATACTAGCACCACTTCGGCTCCACAGCTAAAAGTACTCATTCGAATCTACGATTCGACTAAATACTTGTGGGCTACTCCTATCAGGAGCGCTGGCCGCGCACCCGACAGACAAATGAGGACAAAATTATTTCTCTGAGTCCTACGTCGAGTTTACGACTCCACTACGGACTCGGGGGCTACTCCCATAGGGAGGATGGATTTAAGCATCCGAAAATTTTCGAGTCCTGCGGACCTAATGATTGAAAAAATGCTTGGACTAAAAGTCTCCGTTCGAGTCTACGACTCGAACAGACACTTGGGGGCTACTCCCATAGGGAGCGCTGGTCGCGCACCCTATGAAATCTTCGACTACGATCTTTCGGATCAGCATGCAAAACTTTTCGGCAACTCTGCCCCAAATAATGCTAAGTGAGTAACATCCTCCTTGGCCACCCGAAACACCTCCGCGGTGATAAACATTCGGATGCTGCGTCTGCGACACAAAGATAAGACCTACAGATATCATCTGATGGCCTGGCAACGCACCTGACTGCGCTCTGCTAGTATGAATCCGTACCAGCAGGTACGATGAAAAATCCCGACGGACGCGTTGGGTACACCAATTAAAATCACTGGAATTCCACTCCTGTAAGTCCTCCGCGGCCTGAGTCGAATTACGCCAGCATATGTTCCAGGTCCGGGTTAAGGGACCCGAACCTGAAGAAGATCGTATTGTTTCATCCTAAGACAGTTAACTGACCCTAATCCGTCGGGTGAGCCAGGCACACGTATCAACAATCCCTACACACATATACTATTAACACATAGCTGCTCCCGAAGGATGGAAAAGTCCTCAGCGATTCGACTGATCACTCGGGGGCTACTGACATGGTTATACCCTACGGGTACGTAACTTCAGCATACCTAGTCCAGCCTAAGGAAGGCCCACGGCAGACATACGCTGGCCCATGAAGATTTTTGGGTGGCCAATGCCCATGACGCCTTCGGATCCTTGGAGAGCAAGACTAGAGTTATAATACAACTTGTAACCGACTAGGACTACACCCGGGACCTGCCTAAGTCTATATAAAGGCCAGGAGGGCACGTCCTAGGGCAACAACTCGACTCATACTTTCACGCATCTACGCCAGATCGAATCTGCGCACCCTGTAACCTTCGGTTCCGCCGTAATCAAAGAGCAGACAAGCAGGAGTAGGGTTTTCCCTCCGGGAGCCTGAACCTGGGTAAATCTCGTGTCCCCTGGTTGCTTGTCTGTTAACCGTGCCACGATCTCCAGCATCTCCATCTTCTCCAAAACCCAAGTCCATAACAATGGGCATTGACGAGATTAAACCTCGTCACCTACGCTACGCATTTCATGGCTGACATTGCGCAGCACGCGCTCCTGGGTCTAGATAGACAGCGGAAAATATTTCCGGGAAACGGCCATACAGGTACACATGACACGGTCACAGGTTGTTTGGTGACGGCTAGTGAACGCGAGATGACTTGGTGAATAAAGTTTTCCGATTCCTTCGGCACCCCGCGACAGTGAAAAATGCTACACTAGATACGGTTTAAATCTAGAGTGAGTAGAACACGAGTTTAGAGCATCTCTAATATGTGTGCCCTATTTTAGTAGGGCACGTGTTTTAGCGATTTAGGGCACAAAAAATTCTTGGCTTTTCTAGATACCATATTTTAGAACACGGCCACTCCAACGATTGCCCTATTTTAGGACACCGTCGCCACGCCAAACCCTTCAATCTTTACACAAGAGCATGTGCAATGTCTCCTCCTCCATTTCAAACTCATCATCGGACGTGGTGTAATTGAACAACACCATATACAAATACCACTAAAATCAATTACTATCTAATTATAAATCAGCACAGCTTGGCGGTGGAGGGGCTTCGGGTGCTCACGCAAAGCCATGGCCATGTTGGAGAAGCGGCACGGCAAGGCAGAGGCGCAGGATCTTTAGGTTTACGACCTTGCCGGCTTCGGGGAGGCCCAATCGACACCGGCGACTGCGAATCGCCCGGAAAGATTCATGGCAGCGGCGGCGATTCCCCGTTCCAAGCCATCCCGGCAATTTCCCGACGGGATTTAGTGTGGATGGGCCTGTGGTGCCCTAGCGCTCCACTACATGTTGTAGATCACGAGTCGTCGGCATAATACTCACGGAACACCGTTCCATGAATATTGCACCTGCCAGAGTAGTACAACAGAAACATAGCAGGTCCAAGATATAACCATATTATTCAAGTCACATATCTTCATAGAAGATCCTCGAAACTTTCATGACACACTGAGCTTGCCAGGTAAGTTCCTGTTCAAACCAAAATCCTGAAGAAGCAGCTTGTAGACTAGTCTAGCACTAGATCTACCTCTAGTCCTATCCCGTTAATTAAAGGTTGTCTATTTGCTCTACCAACAATTTCTAAGGGTATGGTTCGTATTCTCAAGAATTGGGTCTCGTCTAAGTTTAACTTCATCTCATCAAACACTATTTTGATTAATTGATTCCGTTGACTTCGTTGAGCTTTCTTTGACTTCATGTAGATGCCTCCTAAATCTTCTAGTACCACGTTTGCAGTCCTGTTATTGACTTTGTAACCTAAGCAGTGGATAAGGAGGATAGATTGAGTACGAGCATACTCAATAAGTTCTAACTATGTGGTTGTTTGATGAATAGCCGTGGATCTCACATCCTAGCCTTGCGTAGGTTTTCAAAATCTATTTTTAGAAAATGTAAGTTTTAGTTTATAAAATTATATGTCTGCCATTCATCACTGGTTGTAGAGAACTTCATGGAGTTCGTTTCCACACGACGTTCACAGTTCTTTTCCAGAATAGAGATTATCATGACACATTTTATACACTCTCGAGAGGTACACTACTTTACCCACAAACATCTTTCACATCTGGGCGATCTTTACCGTTCAAAATTCCATGATTTGAGGCCCATCAGTTTAAAGATTAGTCAATCACTTGGCTTCGCCACTGTAACATCCTAGAGTTTTACGTCAGAAAAGGAGAAACCGCAGGTGTTTATTGCATTCATGCATAGAAAATTCTAAAAAAATTTAGCAAAAGTTTAAAACACAAAGAGATCTAAGTTCTTCTCATTTTGATGAATTAGGGTTTAGCTCATCCTAGTAAGTGCGATAGATTTTGACATGACCTCTAGGTATTTAGACTGATTTGGGGAGATGAATTCAAACTAGTATTTGAATTTGGAATTTGAAATGATATGAAACTTGTAAAGGGTTGGAAAATAGAATATTTAATATAGTTAGAATTAAAAAGATTTGGAATTAAAAATAAACAATAAAATTATACAATAGGGTAATTACAAATAAGAAAATGAATACAATGGAATAATAAAGAAAAACAATAACTTTATTAATAATAGTACAAACAATAACAACTCTCGAATTGCAATAATATAATATAACTTTATTGAATAAGATACAATAATACAATGTTTTTACATTATCCAATCAGAAAAGAAATTACAAAGGAGTAAAAGAAACCCTAAACTAATTTCTAAGCTATCTCTTCATCTTCATATTTTTTATTATCTTTGCCTGCGAAAAGGAATAGACAAACAAGTCATAAAAGAAAGAACATGGCACACAGGTTTCTCGGAGCTTCGAGATATATTCCTGAGGATATCTAGCCTACTCCCACTTTTAATCTAACGGTTGAAATTCCTGCGGATTTTTATATGCTTAAGATACACTAATGCATAATCACTCACTCTAAGCCGTCTTATTTTAGGTTAATAAATCTCGAGATATTTCAGGAGTTGCGCGCAGTCGGTGGCGAGTTTCTATGGCGGAAGGGCGACGTCGGGGTAGCCAATCAAGGCCGGCGGTGGTGGCGGAGGAGCCGGGAAACAGAAATGAACTTTCACCGTGGTAGTTTTTCTTCGCTCGCGTTCATTTTCGAAGATAGAGTAGTAGCCACGCGCGGTCCTCTCTGACGCAAATATAAAACAGAGAGGAGCAAAATTTGTGGCAGCCCCAAATAAGGCATCCTTTGAGATGACTGTTGGAGGCTATTTTTTGTCCTCTCATGCCTCAAAAAACATTTGTAGAGCGCCACTGATAAAACATGGCACCTATTAGAGGTGCTTTTAGTACCTTTTCCCGATGGATCTCTCTATTTCTCTGAGATATGAGTCACATTTGAGTTCTGCATTTTGTGGTATTTGAAAGTATGTGATGTGTCTGTTGTCAACCTTTCAGTACTTCACAACATTCTGTTTTGGGGAATGTACTTCACAATTTTTAGAGTAACACTTGCAACAAAATCACGGTTCGGTTAAAGAATGGTATCTCCGGATATCTTTTTAACACATCTTCTCAATCTTTGAGTTTAAGCATAAGTAGTGTGGATTTTTATAGCCGAGCTATACACACAGCTCAATTTTTCAAAATTCAAAAAGGTATTTTTGTAAGTTTTGAAAAACTAAAAATTAAATAATGGATGTAGATTATGATGTGTTTTATGAACATGCCAAATGTCAACTTCGTATACCTTTTATTCTTGGCTGATCAAAAAATCTGACAGATTGGGGTTGAAAATTTTGCACCGTTCACACTTTTAGATGGTAGATTTTGTCATTTTTACGCAACCAAGAATATTTGGAGTTAATATTTTGCACATTGATAGAACAATTCATTATCTACATCTAGGATTTTTTGAAACTTTGAACTATTGATTTCGATTTTTTCGTAAAAGAGCTATGTGTAGCTCGTGCTAAACTTGTGGTTTCTGGAGCACACATATCTATTTTCATCACTAGACTAACGTGTAGAAAAGGCTAGGGTACTGTTATTTCTCGGTCAAAATAAAAAAGAATTATTTCTCATTCTACTGCTAAGGGCCATTCGATCAGGATTTTATCAACCATTTCCCCCCTTGCAAAACTCCTCAAACTTGATTGGGCATTTCTCAAAGGTGACTCAGTTTGACAATCCAAAATAAGCATGCAAGTAGCATTGCCTATAATACTCGTGATTCTCTACTTCCAGAGTATTGACGTGCTACCAAGCAAACCAATTTTTATATTCGCGTTATGTCAACTGTTCATTTCAACATTAAACTATATAACCATATTTTAATCTTGAACTGTTGGATTCTAGGAAAATATGGAATTTTTAGAAAAAATCAAAATAGGAAGAACGTCAAATCATGTAGGAAATAGAGTAAAAAATAAAATATAGAAACATTCAAGAATTGATGGTAAGATGAGGACGACATTTGTAAAACAACATACCTTGTCCCAGCTTAATTATACTAGTATTTTAAACATTTTATGTGTTGTTTGAATTAATAATTGAATTATGAAAATACAAATTTGACTATTGTTTACCATCTTGGAAACATATGCTATCTTGCATATGATTACCCTTGTCCCTGGGAATCATCGAACATTTCATGAAAACTTTTCGGTTCTACAGATTCAACTTTTATTTACCATCTCGGACATATATGCCATCCTCCATATTGGAGCAACTCTAGCAGATTTCTTAAAATTGCATTCCTTATAATTGGTTCAGGAAGGCATGTATATATTTTTGGCGTTGGGAATGGGTTATTTGACAGATTCATTATGTTGCATAAAATTGAAGCAAACAATTTCTTTTCTCTTCGTTTATATGAAATCCATTTTAACTCCAATTTCAGGGCAATGTAATTTGAACTTCCATGTTTCAATAAGATACAATTCAATAACTTTATAAATGCATATTTATCACAAAAAAACTCTTAAACTTGAACAGAAGTTGGAAAACAAATTATGCAAACACTCCTCATGATGAACTCTATCAGCTTCCAAAATTTTACATTTATGATGTTGCGCCAAGTGCCATTGGACTAATTAGTTTGACAGAAGAAAACAGAAAGGCTCGTGGTAATTTTTTGTGCGAAAATTCTACTGATGTATTAATAATCATCAACAATAGTACAGATAGGCATAAAAGTAAATAGATCAAAGAACCACAAGCGGTGAATACAAACACTAGCGCGAGCTGAAGGCACGCCGCCATCTTCGCCCCTCCAACACTGGAGCCGGGCAAAATTTGGCGTAGTAGAGCTTCTTGTAGTAGACAAACAGTAAGTTCTTGTTCTAAGAGTCCAAAGGACCAACACACTAAGCAGCAAAGTTTGATACTAGAAGAAAACAGAACGACTCACGCAAATTTTGGATCTGCATCATAACGAACCTGTCAAATATATGGCCGAGTGGCAAAGGTGAAGTTGGGATGAAAAAAAATCTAGAACTTTTTCTGTCATATAGTTTTGACTAGTGTTTACCATGTCCAAAAAAAAATGTTTTCCTATACTATTCTATTTAGCATATGCTTCAACGTGCCATGTCTTCCCACAGTTTTTTGCAACACATGGATGTACGGATAAAATCACGCTTATGCGCTACACACTACCAGGAAAATGGCTATAGGTAATCTGTACATCCGTGGCGCACGTGCTAGTGGTGCCCCACGGCTAAAATAGGCGTGGCGCACCGGCCACAGGTGCCCTACGGCTATCTACCATAATAGTGGCGCATATGCGGTTGGTGCGCCACGGTTGTGTATGGGCCAGGCCACTATCGGCCGTAGACCACATAGCCATAGCGCACCCCTGTGAAGTGCGCTACAGGTGTGGCCGGTAGTCGTGGCGCACATGGCCTCCATGCGCTACAGGTAAGATCGGACCACCCGTACTGTGTAACTTGAAAAACACGTTTGTGGCGCACTGCCGGTATGTGCGCCACGGATGTTCTTTACTCCTGTGGCGCACCCCCCCCATGTGCGTCACGGATGTGCGTTCTGCTACTACTTTTTGGCAGATACAGCTTTGCACATTTGACTAGATCTCACCATCTCACACTTCACTTTCCCTCCTTCTTCCTCCTTGGATCTCGCCCCTCCTCCTTCCACCTTAATTTATCCACTCTTTCACCATTTGTAGCATGTAAAACTTATCTTGGATGCTACATACATAATAGAGGAAAGCTCTCCTTCCGGCCACCATCCTCTCGGTCTCTTACCTCTCCTTCGAGATCTTCTCGGTCTCTCATCTTGGCAAGTTGTCTATGTAAGAGGATGTGTTTATGTGTATGGATGATATGGTCACATATCTATGGAGAGGATCGATGCTCTCATGTGTTTGGAGAGCATGCATTGTATGCTCTCTCATATATTGGCATTGTTTTGCCAAAATGTTAATTCATTTCCATTTTGGCAAGACTTTGGCATTTCGCAAAGGTCCTAAATTTAGGATAGGTCATGCCGAAATTTTCCATCGACCATTGCATGCATGCATTGGTTCTGTGGTTGTAATAAACTTCTAATTCTACCTTGTACACCGCGCAGGCAACCATGGTCCGCATAATAAGCGACGGCATTGTGGCTAGATTTTTGAAATGCGCGACGGCCGACATGATACGAAATAACATGACGGAGATAAGATGTCCGTGTAGAAGATGCAAACTCAATTGGTTGATTGACCCAAATTCCGGAAATCTGCAGGCGCACCTGCTCCGCCATGGTTTCATGGATGGCTATACTCGGTGGATAAGTGATGACGAAGACGATGAGGCCGTAAATGGGACGGCGGAAAATGAGGAAGGTGAGCAACATGATCATGATCACGGCAAGGATGGGCGAGATGAAGAAGAGTCTCCTGGAGAGGGTGAAGGTGCGGAAGCAGACCAGGATGATGATGATCTAGATGCCGGAGCAGACGAAGGAACAACGTCAGGCTGGGTGCGGGACCCTTATGTTCAAGAACTACTTCTCAAGCAAACGAGTAACGCCAGGACTGCCGCTAGAGAGAAAGCCACGCTTGCGCAACTTGAGAAAGACACGGTTACTCCATTGTATGAAGGATGCAAGCCTGGTGATACCCGGTTGAATGTAACGCTCAAGGCTATGGAGATGAAGGCAAAACACAAATGGACCGACGCAAGCTTCGACGATATGATGGCATTCTCGCACGATCGTCTCCCGGAGGGGAACACGTGTCCAACTAGTATCGAGGACGCCAAGAAAATCGTGTGTCCTCTTGATCTACCGCACATTAGATACCACGTCTGCATCAACGATTGCATCATATATTGGGGCGAGGACATGGAGAAACCACATACCCGGTGTGCGGCGTTAGTCGATACAAGAAAGGGAAGAAAGCTCCTCAAAAAGTGGTATGGTACTTTCCTATCACTCCTCGTCTGCAGCGCTATTTTGCAGACCCTAAGGAAGCAAATCTCATGCGCTGGCATGCGGAAAGAAAGAAGCCAGCAGATGACGATGACCCTGAAAAGGACGAGCTGCTGACGCACCCTTCAGATGGTAGCCAGTGGAAAGCATTAGACCTCGAATTCCCAGAATTCGATGGAGATTGGAGAAACATCTGGCTAGGTGCAAGCACCGATGGGCTCAATCCGTTCGGTAGCCAGAGCAGCACGCACAACACTTGGCCCGTGTTTGTATGGATGTACAACTTCCCTCCCTGGTTGTGTATGAAAAAGAAGTACATACAAATGAGTATGCTAATTCAAGGGCCAAAACAACCTGGTACCGACATCAATCTATATCTCGGGCTGTTGAAACAGGAGCTAGCCATGTTATGGGAATCCGGAGCCAATACGTATGACGCTGTCGCACAATATTATTTCACTATGAGAGCCGCATTGGTCACTACGGTGCAAGACTATCCAGGTTGCGGATATTTCTTGGGGCAGGTTATCCAAGGATTCTACGCATGTGTTAGGTGCATGGATAACACGACATATCTCCAACTAGAGAAAGATCCAGGATCTTCGAAAACCGTGTTCATGGGGCACCGAAGGTGGCTTGGAAAGAATAATGCATGGAGAAAACATAGAGATCTGTTCAATGGAAAATCCGAGACCCGAGGAATCCCAGAGCGGAGGAGCAGTGAAGAAGTGGATGAATTGCTGAAAAACTGGAAAGAGTGTCCTAAACCGGGAAAGAAGCGAAAGAGGCAGCAAGATATTGATGAAGGTATGGAAAACAAGGTCTGTTTTCTAGGAGTTGCCATACTGGAAGTTTCTCCGCACGCCTCATAGCCTTGACATCATGCATATCACGAAGAACGTGTGCGAGAGTCTAGTCGCCACCCTAATCAACATGCCAGATAGGACGAAAGATGGTCCTAAAGCAAGGAACGACTTGATATTCATGGGCATCCGGAAGGATCTTCACGGAGGACGCCCTACTCCTGATGATCAGGAAGATGACGATGATCATCAGTCGGAGGCGACACAAGGTCGTCGAAAGGGTAAAAAGGTCAAGAAGAACGAATATTACTGTCCCCCTTCATGCTTCACACTAAGCCAGGATGAGATTAAACAGTTTTTCAAGTGCCTTCTAGGAGTCAAATTTCTTTACGGCTACGCTGGCAAGATAAGCAGGTACCTAGATGAGGCTAAGTAGAGGTTTAGTAGGATGAAGTCTCACGACTGTGCCATGCTAATGACGCAGATACTTCCGGTTGCACTACGAGGTATAATGGACGAGCATGTCCGAGAAACATTGTTTGGGCTCTGCAAGTTTTTCGACGTCATCTCTCGAAAGTCAATTGGCGTGAAACAGCTCGGGAGGCTACAAGAGGAGATCCAGGTGATACTATGCGAGCTTGAAGGAAATATGCCCTGAGAGGCAATAATAAAGTTGTTATTATGTATTCCTTGTATATGATAGATGTTTATTTCACATGATATAATTGTATTGATAGCAAACATCAATACATGTGTGTTTATTAAACAAAAAGGGTTCCTAGTCATGCCTCTCTTATAGACTAGCTTGTTGATTAACAAGATGATCAAGGTTTCCTGATCATGGACATTGGATGTTGTTAATAACAAGGTCACACCATTGGTGGAATGATGTGATGCACATTCATCCGAAGTATAGCATTACGATTAAGTCATTGTGTTTATATTGCTATAACATCATACGAAGTAATCTTTATCCTTAGACCATGATATCATGTTAATTGCTAACACCGGAAGAGTATCTTGATAACATCAAACGTCACACCGTAACAGGGTGACTATAAAGATGGGTTCAGTGCTACGAAGGTGTTATGTTGAGGATCATGGATCAAGAGTGGAATTTGTCAATCCAGATGACGGATAGATATACTCTGGGCTCTCTCGGTGATATCACATTAGGATAGCTTGCAAGCAAGTGATGTGATCACTAGAATATTATATCACGGAAACAAGAAAAGAGTGCATGTCGGTAACGAGATCAAACTAGGTATGGAGATACCGATGATCGAATCTCGGACATGTAATATATCGAGAGACAAAGGGATTTAGTTACAAGCGTTAAAGGTTCTCACGATCACAGGAGTCATCGTTGAATGTGTAGGAGTCAGTACGGATCTCCAGGTCCCGCTGCTGATTATTGATCGGAGAAGGGTCTCGATCATGTCTGCATTATTCGCGAACCGTAGGGTGGCACACTGAAGAGTTACCGGACACTATTTTGGAGCACATATGTTTCAGACGAAAGAATTGCAAAGCGCGGGAATTGTTTCAATAGAAACCGGAAATTGTTTCGGGTGAAATTGCAGAAAGTGGTTCTGCATGTGATATTGAAATATTGCAAGGGGCTATATGTGAATGTTTGTTAATTAAAGTAATTAACAAAATTCTCAATAAATTTAATAAAAGAGTTTTATTAAATGAGAGAGCATTAAATTTGGAGAAACTTAATGCATTTAAAGTGGAGACTTTAAAAGGGAATGTGAAGAGGCATTTTAATGTGGAGGAGTTACCACCACATGAATGGGGGGAGGTGAGGGGTCACCCCCCCATGCGCCGGCCATGGAGAGAGGGGGCACCCCCCCTCCTCCTATAAAAGGCCACCCATTCCCTCCTTCATCCTCACACCTCCTTGTGAAGGATCTCTCTCCCCCTCTAGAATTATTTCCCCATGGTCTCGGATTAGCGAGATACATGTTCCCGGTGGCATTTCGTCTGGAAGGAGTTGCTGCTTCTGCTGGATCGCTGGAGCGAGGAGGTGGAGGTTGTACGGTGGCTTGAACGTGTGTGCGAGTGCGGATGCGCTGCTGAGTTGTGGCGCTCGGACTTCCTCACGATCTTGAGATCGGCAAGTGTACGACTACATCAACCACGAGTTCCTACTTGTTAACAAAGCTCGTTGTCTTGGAGGATAAGTTCTCTATGGATGTATGTCCACCCGTTTGCTTTGTACCTAGTAGATAGATCTTGGCGTGTAGTTCACATCGTAGGAAATTTTTTGTTTTCTATGCCGCGGACCCAACAGAGCTCGAGATCTACTTCTCGCCCGCATTCTTCGACATTATGGTGCATCTGCTGGTCCATATCGTGGAGGATATCATCCAACTCGGGCCGATGTTCCTCCGCAGCATGATGTCGTTCAAAAGGATGAATGGACACATCAAAAGGATACGTTCGCAATAGGTCCCGTCTAGATGGAAGCATAGCCAAGGGCTTTCTGGCCAAAGAGTGCATCTCTTTCTGCACGAATTATCTAGGCATCGAGAACCCTGTCGGTCTTCCCGTCAATAGGCACCTTGGCAAGCTCGATGGATCGGGTCACCGAGAGGGTCGTCACGTACTGCATGCAGACTACGATTGTCGACGCGCAGACTTTGATAGAGCAACTAGTCGCGCTACAACATTTAGAACTGGTCGATCCTTGGGTACAAAAGCACAAAAGGTCAATCGAGAAGAAGTATAGTGACCGGGGCATACAGAGGACGCAGGGAGAAATAATCAAAGAGCACAACTCAGATTTCACACGTTGGTTTAGGCAGACGCTCCTAGATAATCCCCTGCAATCGCATTCTGCGGAGGAAAACATCATATTCACCTTGTCGCAGGGACCCATGCACAACCTGTTGACCTATCAGGCGTATGATATCAACGGCTACACATTCTACACGGAGGAAAAGGACAACAAGTGTGACTATCAGAACTCAGGCGTAACATCAGAATTCTACACCGATGACAACGTGAAGGAAAGGTTTTACGAAAGGATCGAGGAGATCTGGGAGCTCGACTACTGTGGAGAAAAGGTGCCGATGTTCCGTGTCAGATGGGCCAAGAGCGTCGAAAGAGAAGACCGGTATTTCATAACCATGTTAATACCCGAAGCAGCCAAATCCAAGGCCGTCGGTGCGCACGTCGCCGTGAAAAATGAACCGTGGGTACTGGCTTGCAAAGTGGACCAATGTTTTTTTATTACTGACCCGACAAAGCCTAGCCGTGTTGTCGTGAGGAGAGGAAAAAGAAATATCATCAGAATGGATGGAGTCGCCAACGAGCAAGACTTCGACCAGTACGGTGATCCAAAGATTGAAGATGACGACGACTACGATGAAGAAACATACATCACAAGAAGAAAAAGGACAACCTTACCCAAAAAAAGTAGCCCGTTTGAGCGAAGAAACATAAAAGTGTCAGGGCTAAATTATTCAACCGCGACAAAGAAGGGAAAAAAGATTGTAAAACGCTAGCTCAAAAAAGTTTGTAAAACGAATGCTCAAAATTTTTGTATTGATGCATATGGATGGCATATTATTAATGGACACATTATTATTTAATTTCTTTCTACTTTGAATCACTTTTGCACCACTTTTATGATATATATATGTACCACTTTTGTCATATAAAACATATAACAGATATTTTATATAGTTTACATAGTTTTTGGGATATTTTTTAACATTTTAAAGTAGTTTTAAAATAAAAACAAAAAAAGGGGGCACCAAGGTTCGAACCTGGGTGCTCACATAGGTTTCGAGCATAGGGCGGAACCAGTGGGATACTGTAGTGCTAGTGTCAACAAGAGGGGCGGCTGCCCTCTTATTTGACCTGTCACGGCACTTAGCCGTCGCGCACCCTAACCTAGTGCGCTACGGTACCGTAGCGCACTAGGTTACGGTGCGCTACGGCTAAGTGTCGTGACAGGTCAACTGTCGAGCTCGGACCCATCCCTCTCCCCATCATCCTCAGACACAGATCGAGCCGAGAGAGGAGACGCGCCGCCGCCGCTCGATCTGCCCGTCGCCGCACTCGCCGCTACCGAGGAGGAGGCCATGGAAGAGGAGAGGAGGTCGCCGCGCGTCCAAGGAGGAGGAGGTCGTGGAGGCCGAGGAGGTCGCCGCTCTCCGTCCGCGCGTCAAAGGAGGAGGAGGCTGCCGCTCTCTGTCCGCGCGTCCAAGGAGGAGGAGGCCGCCGCTCTCCGTCCGCGCGTCCAAGGAGGAGGAGGCCACCGCTCTCCGTCCGCGCGTCCACGGGCTCTCTGCTCAGGTAAGTCATGGAGTCACGACCTCACACATGGCTTGCTTTTCCATGGATGCTTTGTGATAGCCACATGTACACGATGCACCTCCACTTCCTCATTAGGCTACAAACTAGGTTTAGGCATGGCAGATCCGTCGGTTGTAGTCCAAGTTAGTTGAGACTTGTTTTTTAATTGGTGTGCAGCAGAGTAGTTGTAGAAGAGGGCCATGACAGCCTCAGCTCCTCATCATAGCATGCCCTTAATTTGTCTAGCTAATCATTCATTCCTTCCTTCTGCACCTAATCGCCCCTAGCAGAAATAATCGAGTGTATGATGTGTTTTGCCAGCATTTCGGTTGTGGGACATATTAGAAAACATATGCAAATGTTGGAATTTCAAACTGTGTTAGTTTTTCAATGTGTAAATGGTTTTTCTTTCATGTTCCTTTTTACAAAGCTTTTTTTACATGAGATTGTATGTGTTCCCCAATACATATAATGCATTGTAGTAAATGTTGTAGCCCCATATAGTATGCCATTGCCAAGGACATGTGAAATGCTCAATCTTGTAGTAATACTTTGTGGGTTTGTACTGCTCTCTTAGGATTGGTGGCTTCTTATTTTCCAAGTATTATCATCAGAATTTTTGTCGGTGTCAGCTGCTTCTCTGTTTATTCAGTGCAGTTTCATTTGATGTGACAGAGGTATTTAGGCATGAATAGCCATAATGAATCTGCTAGTAGTATACCTTAGTAATTAGTATCGTAATTACATGTTCCTGTAGCACTGAAGAATATGTAGGGAAAGAAAAAATATACCCTAGAGTTTCAACCAAATTATTGGTAGTTGGAAAAATACTTACCATTCTCATGAATATAGATAGGAGGATTACCATAAGATTGCTTCAAATGTTCAAACACTTGCTGGAGACCATAACCCGTCACATAGAATTGAATAGCACTATACGTTCAAGCACTTGCTTCAAATGTTATTATATATTTATATGTAAGAACATATTTACTGCAAGTTTATCTTACCCTAGTAAATGAATTTTATTTGCTGTAATTTGCTTGTTGTCAATTGCTGTTCTTGCTATCATTTTATTGAAGTGCACTTGTCGTAGTTTGCTTGTTTTCATTGAAATGTACTTGCTGTAATTTTATTGAAGTGCACTTGCTGTAATTTTATTGAAGTGCACTTGCTAATATATATGTTCCCACCTTCCACCATTCTTGGTTATGCTCTCCTTTAAATACCAGTTAGAGTTGCTCTGTTGTATTCGTAGCTATATTACCCTGCCTAGTTGTATTCGTATGCAGGTGCTGGTATGAAATGAGTCCCGATTTTCGCCGAAATGTTGATTAACTTCCGTTTCGGCAGAAATCGAGCACTCCTAGTGACATGGTATACCCTACAGGTACTCGAGCTTGGTATATACGGTCCAAATACGTACAGCCCCACGGTGTCGCCAAGGTCCGGATGAAAGGACTCGAGTGACTTGCGGACTCTCTATTGCTTGAAGAACAAGAAGAAGCTAAAGATAGAAAGTTTGAAGGGAAAAACCCTAACTTGTAACCGACTCGACCTGCTACCCGAGACCTAGCCTATCTATATAAAGGCTAGGAGGGGGCGGCGAGGAGGACACACGCAACCCTAGTTTCCACAACCCTCGCCAGATTGCATCTGCGCACCATTGTAACTTTCGACTCCTTCGATAATTCCACGAGAAGACAAGCAGGAGTAGGGACCTTTACGAGGCCTGAACCTGGGTAAATCCTTTGTCTCCTGTGTGCTTGTTTGCTAGCCGATAGATGTCTCCAGCGCTCCCTCCTTCTCCAAAACCCAAGTCCATAACAATGGGCATTGATGAGGTAAACCCTCGTTAATTGGCGCCGTCTGTGGGAATTGGGAGTGTTGATGTTGCGGCTTCTTCGGCCCCATCAACTGGGATCTACAACTCCGCAACAGCGGAGATTCGCCAGCTCTTCGGCACCTTCGACTTCACCGTCCACACGCCGGCCACCCGCCCGTCCTTCGAGTCTGTGGGCGACGGAATCAGCCTGGCGATTGGGAGCTTCCGCTTCCAAGTTGGTCAGATAGGCACGCTTCGCATGCCTAATCAACCGACAGCACCGGTGATTGCCCTGGCATCATGGTTCCCTCCATCGATCGGCACCCTCAGCGAGCTCAACGCCCCGGTGGCAGTCGAGAATACGATCAGCGACAACAGTCGCGATTCCGATCTGAGCGATCTGGCCACTGAAGATGGAACCTACGGTTCCGGATCTGAAAGTTATGGAAGCAAAATCTTCCCTAATCACTTCATGTGCGCCCCGTCATCAACGCAGGCGACACCTCCGCCAATCGCGCAATGGTGGTAACACCGGTAACGGCACCGATCCACCCAACGCCAGCAACGGTGGCAACGGCGGTAATGGCGGCAATCGCGCTCCCGTCAACAACGGAGGAGCAGTCGAACCTCCCAGCATAATCAATGAGCAAACCGGCGAACGTGTCGTAATCAAGCTCAACGAGCAAGAGTGGGATCGCTGCCGCGAAGCCCTACGGGGCACACCTCTACCCTTTGGGTCCCCGCAGGAACTGCTGATGGGCTATCACTGGCTCCTGAAGGAAGAATTTAAGCGCCAACTGCAAACAATCGCGCAACTTGAGGCGCGTAAAAAGGCAGCGGACGAATCGAGCCTTCGTCGTGCTGGGCTCTCCTCCTACGGAGGATCCTCCTCAAGAGGCAACGAATACCTCGCCAAGAAGAGGCAGTCGCGGATGGCTCACCTTACCAAACAAGAGCGCATAGAGGCCGCGAAAGTCCTCGACTTCGGCTCTATGACAGTCGACACGAGAGGCAACGTGGTTCCCAGGATGCCGCAGGCTGCGGTGACGGCAGCCACCATGTACCTCCTCAATAACCAGCCGCCACCTGGAGATCCCCGAACTGCCATGCACCGATCTACGATCGCGGGTTTGGGGTTAATCGTGGCCGCCCTCGACAAGGAGCCATTACCAGACCCAAAAAGGGGCAAAGCGCTAGCAAAGCGCCACTCCTCCCCCTCATCCAGCGATGACAGTCACGACCTGTCTCGACGCTGCCGCTCACGGCGACACGACCGTGATTACGATGCGCGCGACGACCTCACGCGGTGCAAGATCGACAAATCAAGGGCACGGCATGCTCGGTCGACTGACACGGAAGAAGAAGATGGGGAGCTCTGCGGCGCCCGATGCTTCAGCAGATCCATTAGGCAGAAGCGAATGCCTAAAGGGTTTAAACTCCCATCGGAGAACCGAAATTTGACAGTCTGCAGGACCCCAAGATCTGGCTGGAGGACCACATCTCCTCTGTCAGGCTCCAGGGAGGCAGTCGAAGTACTGCCATGCAATGCTTGCAGCTACAGCTGCAGGACGTCGCCCGGGCATGGCTCAATAACCTCCCACGCGGATCCATTCGCAGTTGGGATGAGCTGGTTTACAGCTTCGTGTGCAACTTTAAGGGCACGTACAAACGACCCGCATCAATCGAAGAGCTGAGATGCTGCCAGCAAAGATCTGGCGAATCCCTGCGCTCCTACATCCAAAGGTGGTCCATCATCAAGAATTCCGCGGAAAACATCTCAGAAGACCGCGCGATTGATGCATTCAACGGTGGTGTCCGCCGCCTAGAGTTCAAGGAGGAGCTAGGCCGCTCAAAGCCCCAGACCATCGACCACCTGATGGAGATCGCGAATCGGTGGGCCGATGGAGAGGATTCAGTAAAAAATCGCGCTCACTCCGACGAGGAGGCAGAACTCGAACGCAGACGCGGCCGTCGAGGCAAGCGCCGCTTGCGCATCTATGATGACCGCGACGATGTCAACATGGTCGCGGCCGGCTACGCTGATAGACGCGACGATAACCGCAATAGCGGATACCGCAGCGGCGGATACCGTGACTCCGGGAAAACCACGCAAGTATGGCAACGCCGCACTCGCGATGAAGCACCCGCGACCTCCATCGAGGACAAATTGTCCGGGCCATGCACGGTACACTTCTACATCGACAAGCATGATGGCAAGAGAAAATCCAGCCACCTCCTCAAGGACTGCCGCGAGTTCCTCAAGCTACACGAGGGATTGGTTCGGATGAACCGCAATGCTATCGAAAGAGGCTACAGAGCCGCTCCAGGCGCCATGGCACATGGCGCACCACCACCACCACCTGGGCCACCCCCGAATGGAGCCGCACCAGACCAGCACCACGGGGGCGAACCGTACCCACGGGGCCATGGGTACCATGGTGATCCAAAAGGGGCGCCCCTCCAACAGGGTGCAGAAGGCCATCACTCGCCAAGTCAACTTGGCCACGCACTCGCCATGATCCACCACTGAGTACCTCAGTGGCAGCGAGTCGTGCATCACCTTCGACGAACGCGACCACCCGCCTCAGATACCTCGCCCAGGTCATTGCCCCTTGTACTCGAGGCGCAAATTGGAGGTTTCGACATGAGTCGCGTCTTCATGGATGGCGGAAGCGGCATCAACCTCATATTTGCGAGTACCTTGCGAGAAATGAGGATCCCTCTAACCTGCCTGGAGGCATCGGACACAATGTTCCACGGCATCGTCCCAGGGAAAGGCATATACCCCCTGGGAAAAATCAACCTCGACGTCATCTTTGGCACGCCGAAGAACTTCCGGCGCGAGCGCATCGATTTTGAGGTCGTCGACTGGCCCTCACAATACCATTGCATCTTTGGGCGCGTCGCATTCGCTAGGTTCATGGCAGAACCCCACTACGCCTATCTGCAGATGAAAATGCCAGGTCCCAATGGCGTCATAACGATCAACGGGAGCTTTTAGCGATCTGACAGTTGCGACAGGGAATTCAACAGAATCTTCCAGTCCTTCGGCATGCAGGAGGAACTCGCAAGACTGAAAGAGACGACAGACAACAGTCTGCCTCCCCTGAGTAGGCCAAGCTCACCTGACCTCTCCTTCGACTCATCTGTGCACACAAAGAAGGTGCAGATCCATCGGATCCCGCCAAGACGGCCCTCATCGCCAACAACTTGAGTCCCTCATAGGAACTCGCGCTCGTCGAATTCCTCCGCGAGCACTGGGAATTTTTTGCCTGGTGTCCTGCGGACATGCCAGGAGTTCCCAGGGAATTCGCCGAGCACGCACTCAATGTCAACCCTGACGCAAGGCCAGTCAAGCAAACAATCAGGCGATTGTCTGAGCCACGAGCGCAGGCAGTCGGAATGGAGATCAACAGACTCCTCGAGGCCAAGTTCATACGCGAGATCAAGGAAAGCACTTGGCTCGCCAATACGTTGTTGGTACCAAAAAAGGACACGGATATCCTACGGATGTGTGTGGACTTCACTTCTTTAAACAAGAACTGCCCAAAAGATCACTTCCCGCTGCCACGGATCAACCAGATCATCGACTCCACCGCTGGATGCGAGCGCCTCTGCTTCCTCGACGCCTACTCAGGCTATAATCAAATTCGAATGAAGGAGGAAGACCAGGAGAAAACAACATTTACAACGCCCTTTGGTGTGTTCTGTTACAACACAATGCCCTTCGGGCTAAAAAACGCGGGAGCCACCTACCAGCGGTGCATGCAGGCTTGCCTCAAGGAACAACTGGGTCGCAACATCCAAGTCTATGTCGACGACATAGTAATCAAGACCAAGGAGGAAGCCTCTCTAATCGACGATTTGCGCGAAACCTTCGCCAACCTCGATCGCTACCGGATCAAGCTCAATCCGGACAAATGCGCCTTTGGCGTACCATCCGGGCAGCTACTCGGGTATCTCATCTCTGCGAGAGGAATCGAGGCAAACCCGAAAAATATAAAAGCCATACTGGCCATAGAGAAGCCGAAGAACATAAGAGGCGTCCAGCAACTGGCCGGACGAATCACGGCTCTCAGTCGATTTATCAGTCGGATGGGTGAAAAGGCACTGCAAACTTCTACCAGATCCTCCGCAAAGCTGAAAAGTTCGAGTGGACCAATGAAGCACAAGAAGCATTCAAAGATCTCAAGCGCCTGCTATCCACTTCGCCAGTGCTGGTGACTCCACGAGAAAGAGAACCACTGTTGTTGTACATCTCCGCCACCAACCAGGTGGTCAGCACAGGTGAGATCATGAAGGCGAATGGCCATTCTATCCTTCTCCTCCTGCGGATGGCATGCGCTAACAACTACATGAAGCAGCATCAATAGCATGAGTACAACGTACCGCTGCGAGTAACTACAAAGGAAAAGATGAGAATAAGCAAACTAACACTTAAACTGGTCGCCCAGCTGCGTCACCTCGCCAAGCAGATATTGCTCGCGGGCGGCGGCTTTTTCCACCTTCGACTTCCACACGTCTGCGCTACCGCGGATCACGGGCAACTCGCGCTCCAGCTGCTTCACGCGGTCACGAAGTCACGAAAGTAAGGATAGCTCCTCTACCCTGGAGCGCGGTGGTGCCACTGTATCATCAAGAGATGGCGAGTCCTGGGTTCTCCCCACGGGATCACTTGATGTACCCTACCACAAGTCAAGACAGAGGAAAATAAGGCGACCAAATTAACACAAAGGCAAAGGGAACAGATGCATTCAGGATCGGCATAAGTATTCACAGACACACTCGCCAGCAGGCATGTTCTTAAACCAAAAGAACAATCAATTAACTATTACAAAAGATAACTACGGAGCAGCTGGCTTCTTCGACTTCGACGGCTTCGGGGGCTTCATCAAGTCCGTGGCAGTGTCAGACACCACTGACTTTCCGCTGGCCCCTGAGGCCGAGGCTTTTGTCGCCTTCTTAGCACGTTGGAGCTCCTTCGAGTAGTTCGCAACAGTATTTATCAAGTGATGGCCATATTTAGCATAGGCAGTCGCAAAAGGAGCGAAGACTACCTGCTGACCATCCGCGCCAACAGGCATCGCCTTCGACACCACAGAAGGATCGATATCAGCTCCATGGGCCTGCACCATCGCGAGTGTCATGGACGCGCCAGCCGTGCGGAGGGAGTTCTTTTAGGCGGAAGGCACACCACCGGTGAATGACTCCACCAGCTCGTCCATGTTATCGATCAGCTCAGCCTTCGGCATCAACTCTTCCCGGAGGCGATTGAGGGCGACCTTGGCCTTGGAAAGCGTATCTTGGACAGCGGCGCTACGGTCCTCGACTGTAGACACCGCGCCTGCCAGAGCATTGTCGCAATGAAGGGCCTACGGTCAAAGCTCAGATCGCCAGCATCTGCACATGAACCCATGCATGGATCAAAACTTCAGCGCTACCAGCAAAAAACACTAAGGGTAGAGAAGGACAACAATATCCACAAGTAAAAGGTACCTGAGAGAGCCTTGACGACTGAGAACAGTTGTTCTTCGAACAACTTCTCCCTGGCCGCAAAGGAGGCACGCAGATCCTCTTCACGCTTATGTGCCTTGTCACGAGCTGCGAGTGCCTCGTCGCGACCCTTCACAGCCGCGGCAAGCGTTTTCTCCAAGGTGGCGACGTTGCGCAGTAAAGCATTATGTTCATCTACACGGCAATCAAAAGTTGACTATCAGTCGACTATACCAAAAAAGGAGAAGACGAAAAAGAATAAGTGTAGAACACTCATTTTCGACCACGCGGTGACGCGTCTCCAGCATTGCATGCTGGCGACCCATCGCCATCACCTTCTCTGTCACTTGCGCGGCTTCCTTTACAAGGAGCTGTCGCATAAACAAGGAATCAGTGAAAGCAACGGATAACGTTGACTGCCACACTAAAAAGAAGGAAAGATATACTTACATGATCCTCCAACGACTCCGAAGAGGTTTGTTGTACCATCATCCGAGCAACCATTCGATGCTCCCCTACGTGAGGAGAGCTCGAAGAATTGTGCCCAGAGTGGGCCGCCACCGGAGGGGAAGGAGCGCGCTCGACCTCTTCCTTGGCCCTTGAGGTCGCGACTCCTGATTCCTTCAAAAACTCGATGTCGCCAGAAGATGACGACGCCTCTTGACTACAAGACAAAATCCACATTGAGAAAGGGCAAACTCCAGGGCAAAGCCAACAAGAAGAAAACAGAGAAGAACAAATGAACTTGAAAACTTACCAGTCAAACTTGTCAAAATCAAACGTGGCCTCCACCGACTCCGACAAAGACTCCTTAGGCAATCGCATCTTCTTGCGAGAAGATGGTGCCACAGCTCTCATAGGAACGGCGGGAATTGGCGACTCTGCGCCAACAGCCGTGCCTTCTGGAGTCGAAGGAGACGATGCGTCGGAATCCTCGCTGCGCGAACGCTTGCGAGTATCCGGGCTCTCGGACTCGGGGGCTTCCTCTTCAACATCAGAAGGGACAGTCGACTCAGACTCGTCCTCTTCCAAAGCTTCGCGAGGAATAATCCCCTCAGGAAGAGGGGGCATACAAGGCGACACCGCCCAATCCTGCATACAGATAGCGAAGATCAGCAAAAAGAACAAGTAAGCAACAGAAAAGCAGTCAAGAAAATAAGCTACTGTGTAGCACAACTGTACCTCAGGAGGAGGATTCGAAGCATCAAAAGGAGGAACAACTGGCTCACTCGGAAGCACATCCTTGCCAGTGTACTTCGTGACCAGTCGAACCCTCTTATCCACCTCACTCACGGACATGCCATCGGCAGACACGCGAGTGGCATCATCAGCGCCAACCCATGGAAACATGGGATGAACTCTGGCTTGAAGGGGTTGGACGCGACGGCGCAACCAGGTTCGGATAAGGGCGCAGCCTCCCTCTTCTGTGCCTATGCGACTCTCGAGGTCGCAGACGCGTTGATACAGCACGTCTGTCTCCGCGAGTTTGCCAGGCATAACTACGTTCTTCTAGGAACACATCTTCTTGCAGGGAGTCGCGGGATCGAAGCGCGTGAGTCCAAAGTGCTCATCTTTGGACTTCTGATCGCGGACATAGAACCATTTGTCCCTCCATCCCTGGATGGACTTGGTGAGCTTGATGTCGAAGTAGGTGGCGGATGGGTCGATGTGGATTCCGCAACCACCTACGTCATAAACTAAAGAGCCAGATGCGGACTGACGCTTCAATTTAAATATGCGCTTGAAAAGACCAAAGTGTGGCTCGATTCTAAGCCAACACTCGCAAAGAGTGATGAAGCAGGTGATGTGGAGGATCAAATTTGGGGACAGCTGATGGAGCTGGAGCCCGTAGAAACAAAGAAGACCCCTAAGAAAGCGGTGGAGAGGCAAGGAAAGACCGCGAATGACGAATGCAAGAAACATCACTCGAAAACCAGCGGAAGGAGCAGGAATGGTCTCACCGCTGGGGACGCGCGCATCGGCGACTGCTGCGGAGATAACTCCGTCTTGGCGAAGAAGACGGAGATCCGACGCCTTGATGATGGAAGGGCGCGATGCACCATTTGTCACGCGGGTGCCCGCGACCTTCTTCCCGCCGGCGGCGACGCTGGTGCCCGCAGCAGCGGAGCCACCTTTCTTCTTCGTCGCAACGACGATGGCCGCAGAATCAGCAACAACGCCTCCTTTCTTCTTCCCCATTGAAAGGCGGCGATACGAGCGCAGAAAGTAGCTCGGAAACGAGCGGAGGTGGTCCAGTGTTGTGGAGGAAACGAGCGCAAGAAAAAGTAGAAGAGCAGTAGCAATGGCGATGGCAGCAAGGAAGAAAGAGCGCAGATGGGAAATTACCGTTGTAGCATCGCTACTTAACCCCTAGAAGATGCAATCCAACGGCTCATAAAAACCCTACTGGACGCGTGGCACACATCGTGTTGGACATGTGGAGAAGGGGAAGCGCGAACCGTCCCTCCACTACTCTCATTACACGCGGAAATCGAGGAGGCACAGTTAAAATAAAGATTACGCACGCTCAGTCAAATCAAAGTCAGGAAGTGGGACCCACCGCTCATCACGTCCCGTCAAACTCACTCACGCGGGCAACTGAGGTCATACAAGCGTCAGCACTGACGTCATCAAAGCTACGTAGTGGAAAAATTCGACTACTTTAGTCCTTGTTGGAGTCTTCGACTCCACCAAGCACTCGGGGCTACTCCCATAGGGAGCGCTGGCCGCGCAACCTACGATTTTCTTTTCTTTTTGCAGGAACAAGGACAATCAAAAGCAAACCCAAACCACTCGAAATACAATTCGACTATGGACATGGGTTACTCCCATAGGGAGCGCTGGAAAATTTTGACTGAAACAAGCAACCAAAG
The DNA here is from genome assembly GCA_916181665.1 of Avena sativa. Taxonomy (NCBI): domain Eukaryota; kingdom Viridiplantae; phylum Streptophyta; class Magnoliopsida; order Poales; family Poaceae; genus Avena; species Avena sativa. The sequence goes on from OV702288.1 coordinate 632,442,634, forward strand.
GACGACGGCAGTCGCAAACATTATTTAGTCCCTGCCTGAGTCTTCGACCCAGGCACTCGGGGGCTACTCCTATAGGGAGCGCTGATCGCGCACCCTATGATTATTTGCACAGAAAACTGTGTGTTGATAACGTCCGCACTCGCAGCTCATGGCGACACCGCCTCATAATTTTTCCCTACAAAGAGACTACGTCTCCTGGGTCGCCCAAATCGTCTCCGTGATGATAAAATTCGGATGCCGCGCTTACAGCGTGAAGGTAAGACCTGAATAAGGTCTGGCAACGCATTTAGCTGCGCATTACAAGAAATATATCCGTGCCTATAGGCACGATGAACATGTCTTGACGGACGCGTCGAGTGCTCACACCCGTATAACTGGAATTCGGCTCCTGTAAGACCTCTGCGGCCTGAGTCGAATTACGCCAGCACTTTTCCGGATTCGAGTCCGGGGACTCGAGTTCGAGTAGATTGCGTTGTTTCAACCTAAGGTGGTTAACTGATACCGGCACTTTGGTTATATCAGGCACGTATATCAACAATCCCTATGGCACAAATAAAAGCAGTCGAAATATACTCAATCAAGCACTCGAAGACTTCAAAAGTCCCCAGTCGAATCTGCGATTCCACTGGACACTCGGGGGCTACTGACATGGGTATACCCTACAGGTACTCGAGCTTGGTATATACGGTCCAAATACGTACAGGCCCACGGTGTCGCCAAGGCCCGGATGAAAGGACTCGAGTGACTTGCGGACTCTCTATTGCTTGAAGAACAAGAAGAAGCTAAAGATAGAAAGTTTGAAGGGGAAAACCCTAACTTGTAACCGACTCGACCTGCTACCCGAGACCTAGCCTATCTATATAAAGGCTAGGAGGGGGCGGCGAGGAGGACATACACAACCCTAGTTTCCACAACCCTCGCCAGATTGCATCTACGCACCATTGTAACTTTCGACTCCTTCGATAATTCCACGAGAAGACAAGCAGGAGTAGGGACCTTTACGAGGCCTGAACCTGGGTAAATCCTTTGTCCCCTGTGTGCTTGTTTGCTAGCCGATAGATGTCTCTAGCGCTCCCTCATTATCCAAAACCCAAGTCCATAACAATGGGCATTGATGAGTTAAACCCTCGTCACCTAGTTTAACAAAAATGAGCAATGGTCATGCCGGGTTTTTCCGCGCACTTTACTAACCATTATTTGCCTTTTATTAGTGCAAACATGTGTGACAACGATGAGGCTGGATCTTCTCAGCGTATCAATGCCGAAGGAGAAGTGAGACCTCAAAACAGACCCTTGTCATTCTGGGAGGAGGTCGAGCGGCTAGAAAGAATGACAGAGGGTGATGAAGAATACAACCCTTCCGAGAGCGACGCCGATGAGATGGAAGCCGCGGAGGAAGAAGAAGCGGCCGAAGGAATGGCGGATGATGAAACCACTGATGGCGGCGAGGGCACAACAAGTGGTAGTAATCCGCCTAAGAAGAAGAAGGAAAGGCGCCCGAACACGGTCGGCACCGTCAGAGAGGAAATTACCGAAGTGAGCCCAACAGGGGTTCCTTTGGCGCCCGACCATGTGGTCAAAGGGTATGGTGGGCAAGTGGCGGCTATCACCCGGACCACCATCTCGATCAACACCGAGAATCTCCGGCATAAAGATAATGGCCATTTGCGCACACTCCTCTTTGAGAAGCTGCATGCAAGATACGAGTTCCCCCTTCAGTATCGGAACACAGATTATCATGGGAATGAAGTAAATAAATCCGCCCTCACGAGGATGAGCACCGTCCTGGCCAGCTAGAGAACCCGGATAAAGAAGAAGATATTTAAAGAAGAGAAAAGTCTCGAGGAGATCCAGAAGATTGACCCGCAGATTACCGAAGATCAATTCCAGGAGTTCAAGGCCAAGTGCTCCTCCGAAGCAGCCAAGGCCTCGAGTAAGCAGAGAAAGGAATTGCAGGCGATGAATATAGGTCACCACCATCTCGGATCTGGTGGTTACAGAGTTGTGGAGCCCAAATGGGATAAGGAGGACAACGAGTATACAGCTAAGGGGATACCTAACCCCTTTTCGAAATTCGAAAACAAGCAGCTTCGAAACTTCATCAGGGCTCGTTACCATGTGGACCCCAAAACCAAAGAACTCACCGTGGAAACTAAGGTGAAGGACTTCGAGGTTCTTGCGGTAAGTAATTTAATTACCACGGATCAAGTCGATTACATTATAATCGATCAAGTCGAATTTCTAAACGGTTCATGTTACTTCTTCTGTAGGACGAGGAAATTGCTAGTCAGGGATCTTATGGTTCCTCATCCCACGGGTCGACGGCGGCCACCCGGTGGGATAACCCTTTTAACAGGGCGATGAACCGGGCCAAGAAAATCACACCGGTTACAAAGAAGCCATCGCCGACTGGCCGGCTGGCCGACTTCGGGGCTAAGATTTGGGTGGATCATTTTGGTCCACCCCCGAGGACGCGTGTGGAGGGAAGGAGCGACGAGGAAAACCGCGAGGTTCAGGAACTTAAGGAACAAGTGGCGTGGATCCCGCAGATCGTCCAAGACAACCTGGCAATCACCCTCACCTCCATCCTGCCTACCTTGGTGGAGTCAATAGCGAACTAGAGTGCGGGTGGTCGACAAGGGCCGTGCCCGTTTCCAAGCATGGTCAGTAGCGACTCAAACAATGCGGCGCCGGCGATCCCGGTGAATTATATGTTCGTGACTCCGCCCGCTAGCACGGCGGCGCCGAAAGCATTGGTGACTCCGCCCGCTAGCACGGCGGTGCCGGAAGCATTGGTGACTCCCCATGCCATCACCGTGGCGCCGAAGCTTAATGCAACCAATAGGGAGAATACATCGGCGGCCGGCACCGTGCCATCAAGCAGCCCCTCCGTCTCTTGCACGCCCGTCGTCGTATGCGGTGCCTCGACATTAGCCGAGCTCGACGCCATCACGGTAAACCAAATACTTTACCGCCTTGCCATTTATTACTCTTATGGCATCTTTTTAATGCCATACATGTTGTTCGCAGACGGATGTTCCATGCACTCTCTTAAGCTTCGTGAACAACGAGTTGAGGGATGTTGCCAAGGGTACCATCATTCAACCCTTGCACCGCACGTTTCACTCAAAGCCGATGCCAGATAGCGTGCATAGGGTTAAAATTATTCGGGTGCTAAGGGGCTGCGATGTCCTGGAACCTCCCATTCAACCCCTAGGAGCGGATGAAGAAGAGCCGGCTGTCCTCAGAAGTTGCTTCGACTTATTCCTTATATGGCCAAAGAGCATGATTCGTTTGGGGACGGCCGGGGCCATCACCCCACAGACAACAACACTGCCTGTCGTGCCAGCGCCAAGCCATGGCAAGACCCCCACACCGTCACCTCCATGCGATTGTTCGGCTGGTCATATTGACATGACCATGGCGCAGGATCCGAACGAGGATGACGAAGATTACTTCGATGATTTCATCAACACTAATCTTTTCCCCGGCGACCTAAACAAAGACCCAGCTGGTGGCCCCGCAGAGAAAGCGACTTGCAACAAACGTCTCTTTGGTTCTCAGGAGACACCTCCAGCTTGCACCTTCACCGAGCCAGCGGATACATCTAACCGGCCCTTTGTTCTAAGCCCTGACACACTATATAGGGCGATCGATGCTCAGATTGTGGTGCCTACCCACTTCCCAAAAGGCAAGAAGACCAGGAAAAGAAAATCTCGCAGCTCGAGCCAGCCGGTGGCATCAACTGCGAATCCGATCAGGTTTCAGGACGGGCCACCAAGACCAAAGGGTATTATGTGGAGGATGCATGTGGCGGGTGAGCCCATGCTAACTAAGAAATTGCTCAGGCTCGCCACTTTAGAAATGAGGAGTGTGCATGACGGTGTGCTGACGATAGAGAGACGCCTTCTTGCGGAGAAAGATCCCTTGCACCCGGTATTCGTGGTTAAGGTGCCACGAGGCTTGGGCTTCGTTGATAATGTCCCCACGGATCTGTTCTTCCTGCGGTTTGACGACATCTTCAATATGTTCCACCTGTATCCGCTGCACTATACCATGGTACGCCTGTTTTCTCTCAGCCTGGCCATTTAGATTATTAGAGAGAACACCCCGGACATCACTATAGTGGACCCTACTACATGCGTGATGGCTGCTTGGGAAGCGCCATTGAACGGCGATTCGTGGCCTCGTACCTCCAAGGCATCTTGGTGGCGAACAAGACAAATGAATACATTCGCGTGCCTTTCTTTCCCGAGTAAGTCATTATTCACTCGCCGCCATAACATGCTTTATTAGATTTTCATCATTCTTTTTCCAACACATTCCGTTTGAATTGTTTTGCGCAGAGATCAACACTGCACACTCATCTGCTTGTCGCCGAAACATTCGCAAGCCACGTATTTCGACTCAGGGAGTCAAGAAAAGAAGAAAAACTACGACGAGATCAAGGAAGTTCTGGATGATGCTCTCATCGTCTATGCCTCAGCGGAAGGCGCCACCTTCGTGCGTAAGAAGCTCAAGTTTGGCAGGCACGTCTTCACCCATGTGACGGAATTCCCCTGCGTGAAGCAGCTGGCAGGCAGTCAGAAGGAAGCCTACTATGCACTTCATCACATGAGGGCGTTCCTACTAGAGCAACAGAATTCTACGTTGCCAGATCATCTCAAACGGTGGGCCGAAGTCAAGGCCAGGATCAATGATTCAGATATTAGACAAGAGATGTATCGCATCCAGCAACAGTTTGGGGCAATTATCAGCCGTGATGTCATGACTTCAGGGGGGGTCTTCTACGGAGGCAATCCCTCGAATAACCGTGACGTAGTAGATCGCCTAAAGATGCAGGGTGACTATAGGGCGTTCATGACAAAACAAAGCATCCTCCTGTTCCCTGAGCCGAGCCAGAAGTCTTGATGTGTTAGTCTTGTTGTAGTTCTTTATCCCCACGTGTACTTGTGTGTGTCGACATGTACATGCTACTACTTGGTATTTTTTGCTTACTTTGTTACCTTATTTGATAAGTATATCTTTATATGCGACTTTTACTTGTTTTTTCACCATCATTTAATTATTATTGCTAACTTGTAGATGACGTGGTACGTCGTGTACAAGAGACGGATTCTTGGAGTCTATGATAATTGGAAAGACTGCCGGAGACAGGTGCACCGTTTCAACGACAATAGCTACAAAGGATACAATACTATGACAGAGGCGGAAGCTAGATACGTGATCTAGCGGGAGTTAGGACGAGGAACCGGATGAAGACCTATACCTCCATCACGGTGATGGTTATCGTCATTGGTTGTCTGTCATGCATGTTCCTACTTTAGATGTCTAGGCGAGCTTCCGCGAGCTCTAACTTGGTTGAGACATGTATTCATGTCATCACTAGCTACTTTGTAACTTGATCGAAATAATATAAATTATACTGTGTATTTATGTATCTGTGTATTTATTTCTGTATTGTATATCTGTGTATTTATTTCTATAGTATATATCTGTGTATATCAGTTGTATTGTATATAATCTGTATTGAAAATCATCTGTATTGAGTATTTTGTTTTTGTTTTTTGAAAAGCTAAGCCGTGGCGCACATGTACGTGGTTAGTGGCGCACCATGTTGATGGCGCACCTGGTCAGGTACTAGTAGCGCACTACGTCATGCGCCACAGGAATAACCATAGTGGCGCACCAGCCAGTGCGTTACTACTAACTAGATACTAGTAACGCACTTGTCATGCGCCACAGGAAAAACAGTGGTAACGCATTGTGTTGTGCGTCACTACTAACTCGAGATACCTATAGCGGACCTGGCAGTGCGCTACGGACACTTTTTAGCCGAAGCGCAGAAGTCGTGGCGCACACACTGAAGGGAAAAGTAAGCAAGCCACTGGCCTGCGGTCTTCATTCGTCAATTCATGATAAGAGGCCTCTAGAGGATTCCTGACACTCCAGAGGAGCCTATCCATCCATCGAAAAATGAAAAGAAGAAGAAGCGAGATAAGGACCACGATATATATACGCAACTTGTGCGACGCTTGGGAATACGCGATTTGTCCCGGAGGACCACCGCCGTGAAGCAGAAAATACAGAACGAAATACGTATACATATGCAGAGCGAGGAACGTGCGTCACTGCCCCTCGAACCAATCAATAATCTACGCCTTGAAATGGGATCTCGGCACCGCCAAAAGAGTCGACAAAGACAGCGCCGCGATCACGACGACCGCTTCGCTTTCAATCAAGAGATCCGAAACAAAAGAAAATTCACCCCCTGGGGGTGGCTACATGCTCCCATGTGTCTCCCTGTCTCTGGCTCCTCTCTGCGCTGCGCCTGTACGTGACGCCGGATCTGCGTCGTCTTTTCCTTTTCACTTTTCTTTTCTTTTCTACCGCGGAAGCCAGCAAAAGGCCAATCAGCTGAGCTGAACCTCCTGTGGGTTTTGTCTCACGAGGCCAATCCAGCCAGCCAGCCAGGTGTGCATCGCCATCGCCTGGTCCCCTCGCTGCCCCGACCGCATCCGATCGGTTTGCCCACGACGGCCTCTGCTGGCGCCTTCGCGCCTCACAGGTAGGGGTGGACGGGTTATTACAACAGCGTCGCCGTACTTCGTCGTTGTCTTGGTGGTGGTGGTGGCGGTGGTGGACGGGGGGGACCTGGTGAGCTCCTCGATCGGCCGTATCCAATTGATTCTTGCGCCGAGCACAATTGAAACCGAGCGTGATGAGGCGGGACACCACCGACTCACCGAGCACGCGAGCAGGCCAGGCCAGACAAGCAGCTACCCACGCGGCAGCGTCGTAAATGTGCTCGCATATCTAGTCAGCTTCAACAGAGCGAGTACCCTTGGGGCAATCAGATATTATCGGACTGTCGGTCGTTACGCTTGCAACGGACTGCACATATTAGTATGGCAGCCTGTGAAATGGCAGGAATCAATTACACTGCTCAAGAGGCCATGCACATATTGTTCCCTCTCGACGATGGCCTCTTACTTCTTCCCCAGGAGCTGCTTCAAGGTCTCCTAAAAGGCCAAGGACCTAGCCTTATTGGCCTTTTCATCACCGTCTCGTACGAGCCTTGGAATTTGCTGCACTCGGCATGGATGATGCCCCATCGCTCAGAGAGGGAGAGATCATTTTGATCGTTATAGAAGACCTATTTCCCGAACTTCCCATTCTCATGGAAGAACTTGCCTACCCTTTTCCAATAGGCAAAGCCCTTTTGCTCGGCGCCACATAGTGGATCTTGTGTAATCTCTATCCATGCCTTGCATAGGATCTTGTCCTCATCGGTGGTGTAGCTTGAGGTTCGTTGGCTCAACTTCTTTCCGTTGACAAGTGACGCCGCAAGTGTAGCGGCCAACGACGCGACCGTGACCGGTCACGGAAGTGCCATCGTTTTAAAACAATGTCTCATCCTCAATGTTGTAGGTATCTTGTTGAGTCTCTTGTTGGATCCCTTGTTGGTCCTCTTCGTCCTTGCCATAGTCGTCGCCGCGCTCATTGATCATGTCGTGAATGACGTCCTCATCATCATTGGCCACGAAACCCTACACACAAATTGGCCATGATAAAGCGACGAGCACAGGCTACTAGCAATGGCAAAGAAATGTCGCAACCATACCTCGTCATTGGCGAAGGGCCGTTGACCGGCCATTACGTCGAACAGGTTGACTCACGCCGGCATGCACGCGGCGGGGATGGCCCGCCGCTTCTTCGACGCCTCCAGGGTTGTGTCTGCGGCCGTGGGAGTGCGCTTGGGGTCGATTGCGAGCTCTTTCATCTCCGCAGATGTCGTGCGGGGACAAACGAACCGGTAGAGCGCGCCCACGTTCCTCCCATGGCGTCCTGGGCTAAACTGGTTGTCGGTCGTTCGGCGTGGAGGTGACCGAGCTGGTAGAGGACGCGATGGCCATGGCCTGGCCAGGAACAATGACGGCACCACCAAAAGCGGCGGACAGCGCCTCCTATTTCATGAGGATGACGGTCTGCTTAGCGGCGTTCGCTGCCAGCTCGTCGGCGTTGGCCATGGATTGCGCGGTGAGGACGCGCTCGTTCTCCTCCCGGCGCTTCGTGTCGAGCTTGGCAGCGATGACCTTAGCTTTCACGGCTCCCCGCCAGCCGGCACGCTTCTCTCACTCAACCTTCCACTCCTCCGCCGTCATATCCTTGGCTAGCTTTTTTGGCCAGCCACGCTTCTTGGCGATGGGACCGTCGGAGGACGCAGCGTCGGCCGTGGCGGCGGGATCCATCGCCTCCGCTTCTGCTCCCGCAGTGGAAATTTGGGAGAGTTTTTGGAGGGAGAAGTGGAGTGGTTTGTGTGTCACTGACGGGAAGGACCGCCAAGGTGAAGGAAGGACACAGGAGGACAAGCGCGTTGTCCAGGCCGACGCAACCGTGGCCCCAATTTGGTGCAAGGATGGGTCGGTCTGTGCGAGTCGGTTCATAAGCTTGTTTGATATATGGACTCCACTTTGTATATACTATCATATACTAATGGCTAAATATGTATGGATTTCCCCAATTATCTGGCTAAGATTAATTGTTAATAAAATGGTCTTCTTTTGACTGGCTACTAAGTACTTGAGCTAATCTGTCGATCCATTTTCTGGCTGCTGAATCATGATTACGTGTCTTGTGTCTGCTATGATTGAGTTTGAATTAGCATTATTGTTGGAGGCGGCCATGAATAAACACCGCTTCGAGGCGTCCTTGTTCTAGAGACGGTCTTTATTTGAATCCGACTCCGGGTGTCTTATTCTTGTAGACGGTCCCTACTAGAAGTCGTCTGAGGATGAGGAGTTTTTGCAAGCGGACAAGACTAATAGCCGTCTCCAGCTCGTACAATCTTAGAAGCGTTTAGCTTTTTGCACCGTATGAGGTCGTGTATCTTAGAGCCAGAATGAAAAACCTAGAGGCTATGCGCTTGAGCCGGAATGAGAAACCGGCTGAGGCCTATGCACAATAATCATCTCATGCACAATAATCATCTCTAAGTAACACGTTTGTACTAGTGTGGTAGTGCACGGGCATGTCGACGAGGCCGTCAGATCGAGGTCGCGGTCGCGGTGGACGTGCAGGTCGCGGTCGGATTCGCCGCCCTCGTCTTTCTCCTTGCATCGTTGCGGATGGTGGGTCGGCGGTAGAGGAACCACCGACTTGATGTGACAGGAAGAGTTAGGGTGAGAGTGAGACGAGGGAAGTGAGAAGGTGAGGGGCGGTGAGGAGATTTATGGCGCGTGTTTTCGAAGGGATGCGGCGCCCACCCTCGCCTTCGCCACGCGGGCTGCGGAGGCCGCACCTTGCACTGCAATGGACCGACCTCCACGCAAACTGCCGATTCAGCACTTTAAGGTCTGTGCGGGCAACAACACGAAAGCCGGATGTGATCCAATAAGCCCATTTTTTCTCCACGAGGCCTGCCCGCTCATGGGCATCCTACCAACAGTCCCGGCTCTGGCCCATGGCAGGGTTGTGCGACCGCCAAGGGCCCAGGCCGGGGAGGGGCCCAAAAATTTACCTGCAGGCAGCAGGCCCATGCGCTGGAAAAAAAAATTTGACCACGTACCGGCGTACGTCCTGGGCAGCTGGGCTAGGCCTCGATGTGGGGCACTGGTTTCCCGTTTCCGATCGGGAGAGGGAGTTAGGCAGGAGCCAGGAGATCGATCCCGTGGCCTTCTACAATTCGGATCGATCGATCGATCGTGAAAAGGTCGCGCGGGGCGGGGGGCGAGGGGTCACCGGGTCGTTTCGTTTGCTGCTCTCTCTCCGATCTCCGTGACCAGACGTCCAGCCGTCCAGGCGAGGCGGCGACCAGGCCCTGTCCATGAGACCGTGAGTCGTGACGCACTGACGCTGCTGTTCTCTCTAGTCTCTCCATTGGATTCCTTCTCGCCCAGGCGCCCAGCACTCTGTGATTCTGGTCTGCTGCTCTCTCGGCTCTCTCCATCACAGGACACGCGCCTAGCTGCCCTCTGTAAATTTAATTAATCCCTCATCTAATTCTTCTAAGTCTAAGTTTTAATTAATCCCTCAATTAGTCATAGTTAATTAGGATTATAATTTTTAAGATTATAATCCGTGATAGGTGTTACGATGGGGAAGCAATTGTCGGGTGCTGCAAAAAAGAGGAAAAGAAAGAGAGAGAATCAGCTTATTGATTCACAAAGAGGTGCTTTAAATAAGTTTTTTCCAATAAAAAATAGTGTTGATGTCGACAATATTAATCAAAGGCAAGAATCTAATCTTGGAGAAGATGATGAGAATAATTCAAATGCAGATCTTGAGGCCAATGAACAATCCCCGGAAAACGGTAAATAACTAACTAGCGTCAATTTTTCCAAGTGTAAGTAAGTAACTAATTATAATGATTTTGTTTGCCATGCAGATGTTGATGTTGATGTTAATGTTAATGTTAATGAGGACAATAGGGGGAAGAACAAGATGTTTCTAGTGGTGATGAACAATCCCTGGAAAACGGTAAATAACTAACTAGCGTCAATTTTTCCAAGTATAAGTAAGTAACTAACTACAATCTTTTATTTGCCATGCAGATGCTTCTAATAGTGATGGACAAGATGATTCTCTTTCATCAATCTATGATCCTAGAACATGGGATAATCTTGATAATTGCAAAAAGGATATTTTAATTGAAAAGGGGCCAGTGAGAGAATTGGGTTTGGAGTTCCCTACGGATGACAAAGCTAGAGATTTTTCTTATGAATAGTACTCCAGAAAGTTAGCCAATCGTGAGGTTGTTAATAGAAAGTGGTTGGTTTACTCCAAAGAAGTGTACAAAGTTTATTGTTTTTGCTGCAAGTTGTTCAAATCAAATAATAATAAGTCCTTACTAGCATCTGATGGATTGAGGGATTGGCAGCGTCTTAGTCCAAGACTCAAAGATCATGAGAAGAGTGTTGAGCATTTGACAAACATGAATACATGGAATGATCTAAGGTTAAGGTTAAGCAAAAAAGAAAACAATTGATGATGACATGCAACGGTTGGTTGCAAAAGAAAAAGAGCGTTGACGATAGGTTTTGCAAAGAATAGTTGCTGCAGTGAAGTTTCTTGCAAAACATAATTTGGCCTTTCGAGGGTCAAATGAGAAGTTGTATCAAGATAGCAATGGAAATTTTCTAGGCACGGTTGAAATGATTGCTGAATTTGATCATGTGACGCAAGAACATATTAGGCGCATTCAAAACAATGAAATTCATCATCATTATCTTGGCCACAACATTCAAAATGAGTTGATCTCGCTCCTTGCCGATGTTGTGAGAAAGGTTATGTTAAAGATCATTAAGGATGCCAAGTATTTCTCTGTTATCTTGGATTGTACCCCATATGTGAGCCATGAACAACAAATGACGCTAATTGTGCGTTGTGTCAATATATCAACTAACATCCCGAGAGTGGAGGAGTTTTTCCTAGGGTTCATAAAGGTTGATGACACATCCGGATTGGGTCTTTTTAATATATTATTGGATACATTGGATGCTCTTGACTTGGATGTTGCTAATGTGAGGGGGCAAGGTTATGACAATGGTTCCAACATGAAAGGAAAAAAGCAAGGTGTTCAAAATCGTTTGCTTAAAAAAAATCCGAAAGCATTATACATGCCATGTGCATGTCATAGTTTGAATCTCACTCTTTGTGATATGGCGAAATCATGCGAACAGGCTATTTCATTCTTTGGTATTCTCTAGCGTATATATGTTTTGTTTGCACGTTCTACCAAGCGGTGGAAGATTTCGCTTGATAATGTTCCAAATATGACTCTCAAACCATTGTCAGATACTCGTTGGGAGAGTCGAATAAAGAGTGTGCAACCTATAAGGTTCCAAACTGCCCAAGTAAGATCAGCTTTGAAGAAACTAGTGGAGGCTTCTATTGATGATCCAGCTACGGTTAGTGATGCTCAATCTTTGTACAAAGCACTTGGGAAATTTGAGACTTTAGTTGGTATGGTTATTTGGCATGAGGTTTTATTTTCTATAAATATGGTGAGCAAGAAGTTACAGAAAAAAATTGTGTGCATTGATGCTACTGTCAAACACATTGAAGGGGTCTTTGAATTTTTTCAGAAGTTTAGAGTTGAAGGATTCGATACTAGCATTGAAAGTGCCAAAAACCTTGCATCTTCTATGGACATAGAGCCAAAATTTCGTACAAAACGTCAAAGTAAAAGGAAGAAGCATTTTGATGAAATCAATGATGAAGAAGACGAATTGTAGTTGTCAGCTATTGAATCTTTCAGAGTTTCTTACTTTCTTGTCATTGTTGACACTGCAATTGCTTCATTGAATAGTCGATTTGAGCAGCTGAAGGAATTTGAAAAGGTGTTTGGTTTCTTATTCAACTCAAAGAATCGGAAGTCCATGGATGATAGTAATCTACGAAAATCTTGCACTACTTTTGCAGAAACTTTTACTCATAAGAATTTGTGTGATGTCGATCTTGATGATTTTTTCTCTGAGTTAAAGGTGTTGCAAGTAACTTTGCCAAATAATTTGATGTCAGCGGATGAGATTCTTCAATTCATTACAACCGTTGATTGCTATCCAAATGTCTCGGTTGCCTATCGGATCCTTTTGACTTCACCTGTGACTGTGGCCTCAGCTGAAAGAAGTTTCTTTAAAATAAAGCTACTGAAGAACTGTTTGAGGTCAACTATGTTACAAGACAGATTGAATGGCTTGGCTACGTGTTGTATTGAGAAGGATATATTGGACAACATTAATCTTGATAGTGTCCTCAATGATTTTGCATCTAGAAATGCACGAAGAAGCTTTTTTCGAAGCACTGAAGCTTAATTGTCGATGATCTCATTGGACTTGGAGGCAGTTTTTTAGGTATTCGCTAGTATGATATACTTGTTATGTTTTCCTACCGTTTTCATTTTTTCTATCTAAATATCACAATGCTTTAGTGCTTGGCAATTATTTATAGACATCTTAACTATGAACATGTGGTTATATGTTTTTAAATATTTTGCAAGTGAAAATAGCACATATATCGTCTATATATCTAGTTATACGTGTGTATATATATATATATATATATATATATATATATATATATATATATATATATAATTTGTCGACTTCGCCCAAGGTCCCCGAAAAATATAGAGCCGGCCCTGCCTACCAAACGCGCCGTTGGTGTGCGGGAGCACCAAATGCATGAGAACATGACCGCACAAAGGTAAACAAAGCATCCATCGACCGCCAGCCCAGCTGCGTGCTGCATGCCGGGTCACGCAGATCTTGACATGCATCACGCTCACGCATATGGCGGCATTATGAATTGATGATGCTCTCACCTCTCGGATGGTGCTAGCAGCACTAGCGCTCCCATGAAATAAAGAACTGGCTCACATCGAATGGCTTAGAAACCTTTTGGTCTTAACCGGAAGCTTGATAGCTATGCTAGCTGCCACGTACCATCATCGGCGCTGTTGGTCCGTGGAGCGCTCGCTCGGTGTTTAAAAATGGCAACGATAAAGAGAGGCGCCATCATCATCGCCTAGATGCCCCACCCCCATGGTCCGACCGATCGCTCCGCCCGGTCGCTTTCCCCTTCGCGGGATCGAGCTCGCCTTGTTCGATCGGGGAGTTAAGAAAGGCCCTGCATGAACCCAACTGCCACCTGCAATATGGCACGCAATAACTATCCAGGATGCTGCGCTTTTCGTTAGGCGCCAAAGCGTATTCGCAGGTTAGGCTTCTGTATTTGTTGCAATCATGCGCGCGCTGCTTAATCATCTGCACGGGCCAGGTGCCATTCTCGGCGGCAAAACCGGAGTGAAGAAAGAGCAGCAACGGTAATGTTTTTGGTAGGAAGTGACCTGAACCTGATCGACGTGTGCCTTTTCTTCCACTCTCTCGCGTGAGAGATCACATCAGGAGTTACGGAGAAATGGAAAGGGCGGGAGCGGGAAAGGTCAGACCGAAACGCGAGATCACGATAGTCGGTGCGTTATTAAAGGCCGGGAGACGTTTACAAAATCATTGCTTCTCTGCCTTTCGTTTCGTCTTTCTGTTTGCCTTTAGCAGCTCCTGCTCGAGCCAAAAGAGACCAAAGGCCAAGGTTTACTTGGGGAAAAGAGAGTTGAGGTTTGTAAGTTTAGAGCAACTCTAACAATAACTGTAAATGAACAAACTGCAAAACACGTTTATGGTATTCCAAAAATCGATTTTACGGTCCGAATTGTGGCCGAAAAGACTGAACACTGCAAATCGAAAATGTATTCATGGGGCCCACCACTTTTTCTTTTTTCCCCACTTTCTTTTTCCTCCTCCATGTCACCTGCGCGCGAGCTCTTCCCGGCCAGCCGCCTGACGCCCTGCCCGCCCCTCCAGCCCCTGGCCGCGCTGTCCACGAGCTACAACCCCTATCCGGGAACTGGCCCATGTTGAGCCGATTCGCGAGAAACTAGTACACACATGGTCAGAATCGAAGAGCGGTGACGGGATTGTCGACCGGTGGTGCACAATTTCATCTAAGGAATGGGAATTTCATGGCTAGAGGGACCGTGTAGGGACGGCTGCCAACGGATACGAGCGGAGGAGTAATACCGTTTCGGCATGTAACCGCCCCTAGGAGCACTACATCTACTGGCCACTGGGTCAGGTTCTCAGACCACTGTAAAACATTTACAAGCCGGGATCTTTTTATAGGTTTCGTTAGATCGATCAACTGCTCGCGAAATTGTATTGTCCTTTGATTTTTACGGGTGCCGGAGCTTTACACGGTTTGTTAGAGTTGCTCTTATGGCACTCACCCCCGAAAACGCAGGCAAGAGCAAAACGGAAGGTGGACTCTAGATAATAATGTGATTGAAATTGGTAACGGATCTTAAGTCGCCATCGATGGAACTAGGAAGACGGAATGTGGTACGCTGCACTTATTACAGCTAGGGAGCTAGGCGTTGCCGCCATTCATGGCGCGAGTGGCACAGGCCACCTTCCACTCCCGGGGTGTCAGAGCGTCCATCCGTTCCCACGGCGAGCATTGCTGTTGCTGCTGGCGCGCGTGGCGAGACTAGACGTACGATGATCAGACAGACGGGGTATGCAGCCGGTGCTCGAGCACCGAATTATCGTGCTGGCCAAAGCTGCCCATCGACGCATGTGAAAAGCGCCCGTCCATCCAGGCTTGACAGCCGTGCCATGGAAGAATTGGACTCCGCCACGGAACCTGCCGGGGGTCTCAGTTTCACATCGGAGGCTTCTTCGTCGACCAGACAAGCGCGAGGGCTCCCGCCCGGTCCTCGCCGACGTTCTCGACCGACTTCGCGGATAAAGACGAGGAGGGAACAGTAACGCCCATGAACACGTACGTACGCCAACGCCGGAGAATCGTTCACGTCAAGCTGTAGCACAGTCCGAGCGGAGTGACGCGTCCACGCACATCGCACACGGGGAGCGAGCGCCCATGCATACGTACGCCAACGCCGTGTCACGCGCGCGCCGACGGCGCGCGAGAGCCCGTGAGCTGGCGCGCGTACGGAGAACGCGGCCGGCCCGGTGTTGGCACCTTCTGGGCAACGGCTCCGTTGCCAGGAATCCTCCCGTACTGCTACGGAGAAATCAAGCCCCTAACTAACCTACGAGGAATAATACACGGTTCCGTTCTTCTCCATCTTCATTTCTACAGTACGTACCATACAGCCAGGAATGTGAATTCAATGACTCGCCGGCCGCGCGCGCACCGCACACCGCCCAGGTGGCCGCATCTGGGAGCTCCGAACGGCACCGAACCAAGACCAAAATCGTCCGTCCAATGAAACCCGTGCATGGCAAATCGGCATGGACCAGTGCCGCTGCGAGCACGGCCAACGTATATTTCCAGCTTTTCCGGGAGGTGACATTCATTTCTACGCTTGACAAATGAGCGGGTAGAAATTGAAGTGGCAGTGAATGCATTGGGCATCGGAGTGATGGGGGTTCTCCACTTCTCCGACACCCCACACTCTCCCTCGCTGCGATCGCCACATTGCAAGGCCCCCTCCCTCATTGATCATGTCCATTGCAGAGGCGGGTAGTAGTGGGAAAAACTTGAGCAATAAATTCCGATCCCCGATTTCTTCCATCTACTACCTCCTACTACCCCTCACTGCTTCATTCTCCAGGAGCGACAGCTTGATGCGGATGGGATGAGGCATATGATGATGGCCACGATTTTCCTCCTCAAACATGTGGGTTCGGAAACGTCGGTGGAGGTGCTTACTGGTAAAGTACAGCGAGGAATTTATTCCGGTAATTCTAACGAAAGCAAAAGTGCCACTAATGACTTGAGAATTCAGAGAGGACGAGACCGATGTCTGTCCGTCCGCGTCGACGCACAGTGTCCGTTTTGATGATTTAGGAAAACGGAGCAGTGGGCAGTACACATTTTCGTACGGGTTGGCGATCAATGGCAATGGACCGAATTTAAGGGCCCGGCATAGTTCAACCGCAGATCTAGCTAAGGATGATAACCGAACAGTGCGCAGCCCTTTTGGGTCAAACAGCTCGTAGTAGGCACCGGCAAAAGTTCATTCACGTTGTAGAACGGTATGTTTATACATACAGCCTTGCTCATATCTGGACGGGAAGGAAGGTTCCTAATGGCGATTAGGCTTTTTATAGGCTATGCGTTCACTCCACCATGGGCGGTTCAGAAACTGCTTTGGGGCATATGCCTTCACACGGTATCGTTTCTGGGCCCTTTTTCCACTTAAATAATGGAGCCATGCGCTGTGACCACCAAACACGTCAAGCTGATCCAAGTTGCTCAACGAGTCAAAGTAGGTCAAATCGGACAGCTTCTTAAACTAATTCACACACTTGCGCGTACATCCGATCCACTGCAGGAGGTGGATATTCACAGTGGAAGAGGCTGCCGTTTCACATCCCAAATTCCCCGGGTTCTCCTACCGTTGAACCTTGTAGTGTGAAGTGAGAGAATCATGTATGGATGTGAAACAAACATAGCACACCCCCCCTCCCCCTCCCCTTCCACACACACACATCCGGCTTCCCTTCCCACCCTTCCCCTTAAGAGACGTATGTGAGGTGCCGGACCGATCCTGAGCTGTCCTCGGCAGTGTTGCCGGCTGGCGGTGGGCAAAGAAGAGGTGTCGAAGTAGTTCTAGATAGTAGTAGCAGATGTAGCCCCAAATGTGTGTCTAGGAGTAGTTCACCAGAGGGTGCCCTTTTGACGCACCCGGGGCGCGTTTGGTAGCATGCATACCCTCCTCGCAGGCAGCGGGAGGCGGAATTGGGATGTTTCATTACCTGCACGAGGCGTTGGGCTGCGCCAGCGCGAACCGTAAAGCAGCCCGGGATCTTTCCCTCACCTCCCGCCGAGACACACCCTACCCGCTCACCGCTGAAACTGGATCCAACTTTCCCCTTCTCCTTCCCTCGGTCAAATCCAGCCACCGAGGGCTACAGCGAGGACGGCCCCAGCAAGACAAAACCAGTAGGGAGGCCGCCATGTCGAGATGGAATGACGGCGACATCTCCTGCCAATTATACCTAGGCGTGGGCAGCCCGGCCCGGACGCCCCGACCCGAAAAAAGCCCGACGGGCCGAGCTATTGAGGCCCACGGGCCGGGCCTGGGCTCCAGTTCTGTGGCCCAAAGGTGTCACGGGCCGGGCTCGGGCTTCATGAATGCACAAAATAGGGAAAGGCCCGGCCCGAGGCCCGAGGAAAAACATGCATCACGGGCCGGGCCGGGCCCGGGCTTGATTTTTAGGCCCGACAGCCGGGCTAGGCCGGGCCGGGCTCAGGCCTAGGATTTTCGCGGGCGGGCTTGGTCAGGCCCGGCCTGAGCCCGTCCCGGCCCGAAAAATGCCCAGGTATACTGCCAATCGTATCTATGGGTAAGTCCACTTCCCCCCAATTCTTTCATAGGGTTAGGGTTCGGAGAGTTAGAAATCCTCGATCTATAATCATATGAACTCGATTTGGTGTGATAGGACATCACGAACATGGACTATGCTCCTAACTCCTACGAAGATCCCAACTTCTCTGGCATAGCGAAAGATTGTCCTAAGCTCTGTCGTGCCCACAAACTTGAGCCTGTCACAATACATGCCGCAGATTCTACCTATGCCAAGTTCAGAACATAAGTGCTTAGCTCCTTGTATCGCAATTCACTCGTCTGCTATGTAGTAGGCATGTGCCAACGAATTTCTGACCTGCAGGAGGTCGAAAATTATGGGTTTATGGCTTGGGTGGACAATGAATGGACAGATGCTACGAAGAATGCACTTGCGAAGCTATGAGGGATGTATGATGATACAAACAGTGCAAGAATCAACAAGAAGGTTGAGAATGCGAAGCTGGTGAAGCAACTGTCTGATGAGAAGAACAAGCTTGACAAAAAGTACTCAAGTCTGCTGGTTGATATGAAGAAATTCATCGAAGAAACAGAGAAGGCGTGTTGGGGAGAACTTGTCTAGGATGAATGAAAACAATGAGAGATACGAGGAGATAAATTCCAAGCAGACTGAAGAGTTGAGAAATAAGGTGGAGATGCCGAAGACCGTGCAGAAATCCCAGGTTGATGTAATCAAAGAGAAACAAAAGCAATGGGATGCGGACCGAAATATCTTCAAGGAGGAAAATAAAAAACTAGAGTACACGTTATATGCAATGACGCTAACAAGGATAAGCTGAAGAAGATCAAGGACATATGTGATGGTTGACTCTTTTGTTGCACCTTGTTGTACTGCTGACGATGAACTGGTGGTGATGGTGGTAGGATGACACCCACTTTTGATTTGGTGGTAGGTTAACACCATGGTGGTATGTTAAAATGTGATCCCATTTTGGCGACGATCATACTTGTTAAGACTAATTCATAATTGTGATGTTCCTACTAAGGGTGTCCATTTGTTCATGGTCAACTGTGATCCCCTTTTGCTTGTGTTGTTCATGCTTGTGCTATTCATGTTTTGTGTTGTTCATGCTTGTGGGGGTCATGGTTGCGGGGATCATGCTTTGTGTGATGGGTTCGTAGCATGGAAAACAAAAAATTTCTACCGCAAGAACGAACAAAACCCAGATCTAATCTAGATAAAATCCAAGATCTAATCTATTAGACATGTGCAACGAGATAGATCTGTACTAACCCTCGTAGATCCGAAAGCGTTACGAGATTGGATCTCGTGGTTGATGTAGTTGATCACTTGCCGATCTCAAGATCGTGTGGACGATCCTTCCGGTGCCGCGTTCCGGCAGCGCTTCCGCAGTTGGTCACACGTGTGGAGTCGAAGCAGACCTTCCTCTCCCCGTTCCAGCGAGCAGCGGAGGTAGTAGATCTTCTCCACGGAATCCCAGCAGCACAACGGTATGGTGGTGGTGGTGGAGTAGAGAATTCTGCAGGGCTTCGCCTAAGCCTGAGCAGAGGGGAGGAGGAGGAGAGAGGCAGCGGCTAGGGCTTGAAGTGGAGGGGGCAAGGGGGTGGCGCCCCCACCCCTCTATTTAAAGGAGGGAGGCGCCATGGGAGGGGGAGTCCTAGTAGGACTCCCCTCCCTTCCTTGGCCGGCGGATTGGGAGGGGGGAGGAGTCCTCCTCCCCCACGACTCCTTGTCTTGCCCCACAAGGACTCCTTGATCCTTTCTTGGTTTTCAAGCAAACTCCAAGAAATCTCCTAGAACCTTCCGAAACATTCCGAAACCTTCTAGAATCCCCATACAAATACTCCGGAACATTTCCTAACTTAGAAAATGATCCCTAATATATGAATCTTATTCTCCGGACAATTCTGGATCTCCTCGTGATGTCCCGGATCCAATCCGAGACTTCGAACAACATTCGGTTTCCAACGCACATTCCATATCTACTTAAAACAACTTTGAACCTTAAGTGTGTCACCCTACGGTTCGTGAATATGCAGACATGATGGAGACACCTCTCCGATCAATAACCATCAGCGGGATCTGGAGATCCATAACGGCTCCCACATACTCAACGATGACTTCGTGATCGATAGAAACATTAACATACGAAAACCAATTCCCTTTGTCACGCGATATTCTACTTATCCGAGGTTTGATCGTCGGTATCTCCATACCTAGTTCTACCTCGTTACTGATAAGTACTCTTTACTTGTTCCATGTTATGTCATCCCTTGTGACCTAGTCACATGCTTGCAAGCTAACTAGATGACATTCCACCGAGAGGGCCCAGAGCATATCTATCCGTCATATGGATGGACAAATCCCAATCTTGGTCCATGCGCTTCAACACATACTTTCAGAATACCCAATGACACCTTTATAACCACCCAGTTACGAAGCGGTGTTTGATGTCATCAAAGTACCCGTTCGGTGATGGTGATTAACATAACCTCATGGTCAAAGGATTAGGTTACTATGCATTTGAAAGCTTATAGCAATACGAACTTAATGACTTGATCTTATGCTACGCTTACTATGGGTGTGTGTCCATCACATCATTCTCCTAATGATATAACCTTGTTATTAATGACATCCAATGTCCATGATCAGGAAACCATGATCATCAATTAATCAACAAGCTAGTTCAACAAGAGGCTTACTAGGGACTCTTTTATGTTTACAAAACACACATGTATCAGTGTTTCCTTATAATACAATTATAGCATGGGATGTAAACATTCATCATAAACACAAAGATATAATAATAACCACTTTTATTATTGCCTCTTGGGCATATCTCCAACAGTCTCCCACTTGCACTAGAGTCAATAATCTAGATTACATGGTAATATACCTAACACCCATGGCGTTCTGGTGTTGGTCATGCTTTGCTCTAGGGAGAGGTTTAGTCAACGGATCTGCCACATTCAGATCAGTGTGTACTTTGCAAATCTTTATGCCACCATCTCGGACATACTCGCGAATAGCATGGAAACGTAGCTTGATGTGCTTCAGCTTGCTATGTGACCTTGGCTCCTGTGCATTAGCTATGGCACCTGTGTTGTCACAGTAGATGGCCATCGGGTCCAACGCACTGGGAACCACGCCAAGTTCAGTAATGAACTCCTTCATCCATATGGCTTCTTGTGCAGCCTCCGAAGCAGCTATGTATTCCGATTCAGTTGAAGATTTCGCCACAACGCTTTGCTTGGCACTCCTCCAACTCACTGTAGCACCATTCAAAATAAATACGTATCCAGACTATGACTTTGAGTCATCTGGATCGGTGTTCCAACTAGCATCAGTGTAACCATTTACAACAAGCTGTTCATCACCTCTATAAGAAAGAACCATATCCTTAGTCCTATTCAGGTACTTTAGGATATTCTTGACCGTTGTCCAGTGTTCCATTCCAGGATCACTTTGATATCTGCTAGTCAAACTAACAGCATGTGCTATATCCGGTCTTGTACACAGCATGGCATACATGATAGAACCTATGGCCGAGGCATAGGGAATATTATTCATCTTTTCTCTATCTTCTGTCGTAGCCGGACTTTGAGTCTTACTCAAGGTCTTACCTGACAACATGGGCACGAACCCTTTCTTGCTCTCTTCCATTCTAAACTTCTTTAGAACTTTGTCTAAGTATGTACTTTGTGAAAGCGCTATCAGGCGTCTTGATCTATCTCTATAAATCTTGATGCCTAGAATATATGCCGCTTCGCCAAGATCCTTCATTGAAAAACTATTATTCAAATAGGTTTTGACGCTATTAAGAAGTTCTATATCATTCCCAATCAACAATATGTCATCTACATATAGTACTAGGAATGCTACAGAGCTCCCACTCACTTTCTTGTAAATACAAGCTTCTCCATAAGTTTGTATAAATTCAAAGTTTTTGATTACTTTATCAAAACATTGATTCCAACTCCGGGATGCTTGCTTCAGTCCATAAATGGAGCGCTGAAGTTTGCATACCTTGTCAGCATCACTAGGATCGACAAAACCCTTGGGTTGTACCATATACAACTCTTCCTCAATGTCACCATTAAGGAACGCCGTTTTGACATCCATCTACCAAATCTCATAATCGAAATATGCAGCAATTGCTAACAAAATCCTCACAGACTTTAGCTTCGCTACTGGTGAGAAAGTCTCATCATAGTCAACTCCTTGAATTTGTCGGAACCCTTTCGCGACAAGTTGATCTTTATAGACAGTAACATTACCATCAGCATCTGTTTTTCTTTTGAAAATCCATTTGTTCTCGACAGCCTTACGGCCATCCGGTAAGTCCACCAAAGTCCATACTTGGTTTTCGTACATGGATCCCATTTCGGATTTCATGGCTTCTAGCCATTTGTCAGAATCTGGGCTCACCATAGCTTCTTCATACGTCGCAGGGTCATCAGTGTTGTCCACCAACATGACGTTCAAGGCAGAGTCATACCAATCAGGAGTGGTACGAACCCTCGTTGACCTGCGAGGTTCTACAGTAACTTCGTTCGAAGTTTCATGATCACCATCATGAGCTTCCTCTCCAATTGGTGCAGGCGGCACAAAAACATCTTCCGGTGCTGCGCTACTCTCAACTCCAAGAGAAGGTTCAATAACCTCGTCGAGTTCTACTTTCCTTCCAGTCACTTCTTTCGAGAGAAACTCCTTCTCAAGAAAGGATCCATTCTTGGCAACGAAAACTTTGCCTTCGGATCTTGATAGAAGGTATACCCAATTGTTTCTTTAGGGTATCCTATGAAGACGCATTTCTCCGCTTTGGGTTCAAGCTTATCAGGTTGTAACTTCTTTACATATGCTTCGCAACCCCAAACTTTAAGGAACGACAACTTAGGTTTCTTACCAAACCACAATTCATACGGTGTCGTTTCAACGGATTTAGATGGTGCCCTATTTAAAGTGAATGCGGTTGTCTCTAATGCATAGCCCCAAAACGATAGCGGTAAATCTGTAAGAGACATCATAGACCGAACCATATCTAAGAGAGTTCGATTACGATGTTCGGACACACCATTACGCTGTGGCGTTCCCGGCGGTGTCAACTGTGAAAGTATTCCACATTTCTTTAAATGCATGACAAACTCATAACTTAGATATTCACCTCCGCGGTCAGAACGCAGGAACTTAATCTTCTTGTTACAATGATTTTCCACTTCACTTTGAAATTCCTTAAACTTCTCGAAAGTTTCGGACTTATGTTTCATAAAGTAGACATACCCATATCTACTTAAGTCATCCGTGAAAGTGAGAACATAACGATATCCACCACACGATGCTACACTCATTGGACCGCACACATCGGTATGTATTATTTCCAATAAGTCTGTAGCTCGCTCCATTATTCCAGAGAATGGAGTCTTAGTCATTTTTCCCATTAGACATGCTTCGCATCTTTCAAGTGATTCAAAATCAAGTGATTCAAGAAGTCCATCAGAATGGAGTTTCTTCATACGCTTCACTCTAATGTGACCAAGACGACAGTGCCACATGTATGTAGAATTATCATTCAATTTTATTCGTTTAGCATCTATGTTGTGAACATGTGTATCACTACTATCGAGATTCAATAAGAATAAACCATTCATCTCAGGTGCATTACCATAAAAGATATTACTCATATAAATCGAACAACCTTTATTCTCATACTTAAAAGAGTAACCGTCTCGCAATAAACAAGATCCAGATATAATGTTCATGCTTAACACAGGCACCAAATAACAATTATTTAAATTTAAAACTAATCCCGAAGGTAGATGTGGAGGGAGCGTGCCGACGGCGATCACATCAACCTTGGAGCCATTTCCAACGCGCATCGTCACCTCGTCTCTCGCTAGTCTTCGTTTATTCCGCAGCTCCTGTTTCGAGTTACAAATATGAGCAACCGAACCAGTATCAAATACCCAGGCACTACTACGATTACTAGTAAGATACACATCAATAACATGTATATCGAATATACCTTTCTTCTTGATGTTGCCGTTCTTCAGATCCGCCAGGTACTTGGGGCAGTTACGCTTCCAGTGACCAGCACCCTTGCAGTAGAAGCATTCAGTTTCAGGTTTAGGACCAGCCTTGGGCTTCTTAGCAGGTGCGGCAGCTTTCTTGCCGTCCTTCTTGAAGTTTCCCTTTTTCTTAGGCTTGCCCTGTTTCTTCAAATTGGTGGTCTTATTGACCATCAGCACTTGGTGCTCCTTCTTGATCTCCACTTTAGCAGTTTTCAGCATGGACGATAGTTTAGGCAACGTCTTGTTCATGCAGTGCATATTGTAGTTCGTCACAAAGTTCTTATAACTCGGTGGCAGTGATTAGAGGACATGGTGAATCCCTAACTCATTAGGAATCGTTATCCCCAAGTCTTGGAGCTTGTTTGCGTGCCCAGACATGGTGAGCACGTGCTCGCTAATGGAGCTTCCCTCTTCCATCTTACAGGTAAAGAACTTTTCGGAGGCCTCATAGCTCTCCACGGCCGTGTGAGTCTCAAAAATGAGCTTGAGCTCCTTAATGATCTCGAACAGGTCGTGGTGCTCAAAACGCTTCTGGAGCTCCGTTTCTAAACCGTACAGGATGGCACACTGAACTGTGGAGTAATGATTTTTCCGAGTGGCGTAAACATTCTTTACGTCATCGGTGGCATCTTCTGCAGGTGGGTCACCTAGCGGTGCTTCGAGCACATAGGTCATCTGACCAGCCCTGAGGACAATCTTCAGACCACAGAGCCAGTCTGTGAAGTTGCTTCCATTGTTCTTAAGCTTTTCTTTCTCTAGGAACGCATTGAAATTGATGGAGAGGTTTGCCATAATCTACAACAAACTTGCAAGTAGTTTAGACTAAGTTTATGATAAATTAGTTCAATTTTAATTCTTAAATTAACTAGATGAACTCCCACTCAAAACAACATACCTCACCTTGTCTTAGTGATTACACGAACCAAGTCCACTACACCAAGTCCGATCTTCACGAGAGAAGATGTAGTTTCATCGACAAACAATCTTCATGTTCATAATATCACTCATATGATTCATGCTCTACCTTTCGGTATTCTGTGTTCCGAGACCATGTCTGTACATGCTAGGCTCGTCAAGATCAACCTTAGTTTCTGCATGTGCAAATCTGGCTTGCACCCGTTGTATGCACACGTAGAATCTATCGCATTCGATCATCACGAGATGCTTCGAGACGACGAGTCTTAGCAACGGTGCCAACTAAGGACGAACACTTTATTACTTGAAATTTAGTGAGAGGGATCATCTTATAATGCTATCGTCACGATCTCAGCAATACAAGATGCATAAAGGATTAACATCACAGGCAATTCATAATTAGTGTGATATGATATGGCCCTTTCTTCTTATGCCTTTAATCTCCATCTCCAAAGCACGGACATGATCTCCATCATCACCAGCATTGCGTCAAGGTCAGTGGCGCCGCTTCATGGTTGTCCATCATCACCAGCAACTATTACAACTACTTGGAATAAAGCTATTACAAGATGAATAGACATGCCGGTCTTAACAGAATTAAAGACAACCGTTAGGCTCCTGCCGGTTGCCATAATACAACAAGGATCATTGCATACATCAAATATAATCACAATCACATGATGGCCATATCACATCACAAAACCCTTGCAAAAACAAGTTAGATGCCTCTAATTTTCTTTGCATGTTTTACGTGGTTTGGGGCTTTCGAATAAGAACGGATCTTACCTACGAAACTGAACCACAACGTTGATACAAGTGCTATCGAGTGCAAAGTGTAGATTGGATCTATACTATGGTGGGAGAGACAAACACCCGCAAAGCCACTTGTGCAAAGAAAGTTACACGTCAAGCGTGGAGCAAGTCTCATGTGCGATGACATGTAAGGTTAGCCCGAGCCGCTTCATCCAACCATACCGCAAGATGCAAAGTACACAAAGCAAAAGACGGCACGAGCACCAACGCCCACAAAACCATTGTGTTCTACTCGTGCAACAAATCTACGCATAGATACGGCTCTGATACCACTGATGGGTTCGTAGCATGGAAAACAAAAAAATTCTACCGCAAGAACAAACAAAACCCAGATCTAATCTAGATAAAAGCCAAGATCTAATCTATTAGACATGTGCAACGAGATAGATCTGTACTAACCCTCGTAGATCCGAAAGCGTTACGAGATTGGATCTCGTGGTTGATGTAGTCGATCACTTGCCGATCTCAAGATCGTGTGGACGATCCTTCCGGCGCCGTGTTCCGGCAGCACTTCTGTAGTCGGTCACACGTGCGGAGTCGAAGCAGACCTTCCTCTCCCCGTTCTAGCGAGCAGTGGAGGTAGTGGATCTTCTCCACGGAATCCCAGAAGCACGACGGTGTGGTGGTGGTGGTGGAGTAGAGAATTCTGCAGGGCTTTGCCTAAATCTGAGCAGAGGGAAGGAGGAGGAGAGAGGCGGCGGCTAGGGCTTGAAGTGGAGGGGGCAAGGGGGTGGCGCCCCCACCCCTCTATTTAAAGGAGGGAGGCGCCATGGGAGGGGGAGTCCTAGTAGGACTCCCCTCCCTTCCTTGGCCGGTGGATTGGGAGGGGGGGAGGAGTCCTCCTCCCCCACGACTCCTTGTCTTGCCCCACAAGGACTCCTTGATCCTTTCTTGGTTTTCAAGCAAACTCCAAGAAATCTCCTAGAACCTTCCGGAACATTCCGAAACCTTCTAGAATCCCCATACAAATACTCCGGAACATTTCCTAACTTAGAAAATGATCCCCAATATATGAATCTTATTCTCCGGACAATTCCGGATCTCCTCGTGATGTCCCATATCTAATCCGAGACTTCGAACAACATTCGGTTTCCAACGCACATTCCATATCTACTTAAAACAACTTCGAACCTTAAGTGTGTCACCCTACAGTTCGTGAATATGCAAACATGATGGAGACACCTCTTCGATCAATAACCATCAACGGGATCTGGAGATCCATAACGGCTCCCACATACTCAACGATGAATTCGTGATTGATAGAACCATTAACATACGAAAACCAATTCCCTTTGTCACGCGATATTCTACTTATCCGAGGTTTGATCGTCGGTATCTCCATACCTAGTTCTACCTTGTTACTGATAAGTACTCTTTACTCGTTCCATGTTATGTCATCCCTTGTGACCTAGTCACATGCTTGCAAGCTAACTAGATGACATTCCACCGAGAGGGCCCAGAGCATATCTATCCGTCATATGGATGGACAAATCCCAATCTTGGTCCATGCGCTTCAACACATACTTTCAGAATACCCAATGACACCTTTATAACCACCCAGTTATGA
This sequence comes from Avena sativa, assembly GCA_916181665.1. Taxonomy (NCBI): domain Eukaryota; kingdom Viridiplantae; phylum Streptophyta; class Magnoliopsida; order Poales; family Poaceae; genus Avena; species Avena sativa. Next base: position 632,469,852 of record OV702288.1, read on the forward strand.
AGCGGTGTTTGATGTCATCAAAGTACCCGTCCGGTGATGGTGATTAACATAACCTCATGGTCAAAGGATTAGGTTACTATGCATTTGAAAGCTTATAGCAATACGAACTTAATGACTTGATCTTATGCTACGCTTACTATGGGTGTGTGTCCATCACATCATTCTCCTAATGATATAACCTTGTCATTAATGACATCCAATGTCCATGATCAGGAAACCATGATCATCAATTAATCAACAAGCTAGTTCAACAAGAGGCTTACTAGGGACTCTTTTATGTTTACAAAACACACATGTATCAGTGTTTCCTTATAATACAATTATAGCATGGGATGTAAACATTCATCATAAACACAAAGATATAATAATAACCACTTTTATTATTGCCTCTTGGGCATATCTCCAACATTGTGGGGATCATGCTTTCTACAGATCATGGTTGTGGGATCATGCTTGTGGGGATCATGATTGTGATTATGTTGATTCCAGATTGTGTGTTCTTCTCATTGTATGGTCTTCCTATCCATCCAGTGATGGTAACTGATACATTGCAAATGTATCTATAATTTTTGATGTTCCATGCTTGGTTTTATCCACTTTCTTGTGTTTTGTCCACACTTTGGAGTACTTTTCATATGATTTCTTGGAATAACCTATTAACAATAGCCATAGTGCCAGCTGCATGTTTTCTATAGTTTTTGGTTCCAGGAAAGTCAGAAAATGAATATTCTCGAAATTGGATGGGACAAAAGCCAGAGTGCCTATTTTTCCGGAAGTCATCAGATGCCAGAATATGAGACGGAGAAGGGCTGGGGGCCGACCCCACCACCTGGCCGTGCAGCCAGGCCTGGCCTGTGCCAGGGGGTGGTATGGCCGACCCCAGCACCCCCTTGGCCTCTCCTTCCGCCTATAAGATGCCCTCGGGACGGAAACCCTAAGTACCCGATCAAAAATCCACGAAAGAGTCTGTAGCCGTCGTCATCTCCATCCCTAGATCGGGAGGGATCTAAAGCTCTTCCCGGCACCCTGCCGGAGAGGGGAATTCATCCTAGAGGCCTTCTTCATCATCATGCAAGCCTCCGGTGTGATGCGTGAGTAGTTCATCTTTGGACTACGGGTCCATGTAGTAGCTAGATGGCTGGTTCTCCTCCTTTGTGCTTTCATGTTTAGATCTTGTGAGCTCCGTTCATGATCAAGATCATCTATTTGTAATTCTGCATGTTGTGTTTGCGGGGATCCGATGGATATTGAGATGCTATTTCAGATTGATTATTGATTCTATCATGCCTTTGTTATTTGTGATCTTGCATGCTTTCCGTTGTTAGTAGCTATCTTGGCCAAGTAGATGCTAGTAACTCCAAGAGTTAGTATTTATGCTCGATAGTGGATTCATGCCTCTGGTAATCTGGGGAAGTGACAGAAATCTCTAAGGTACTAGATGTGCTATTGCTACGAGGGAGAAAACAACAATCCTTTGTTCATAGAACAATCGTATTGTTTACATTACACGCAATTTGTAAAGCAATAATCTGTTGCTTGCAACTTAATACTGGAGGGGGTTCGGATGATAACCTGAAGGTGGATTATTAGTCATAGATGTAGTTGGATGGCGGTCTATGTATAATGTTGTAATGCCCAATCAAGTTCCAAAGGAGTCAAGATGATTAGTATATGCATGTATTGCTTTCTCAATGTTTGTCAATTGCCCCACTGTAATTTGTTCACCCAGCATGTTATCTATCTTAAGGAGAGCCACCTCTAGTGAACTATGGATCCTGGTCCTTTTCTTTTACATACAATCTATAAACTGTTTACTGCTTTGTGTTTACTTTCTGCAAACTATTACTTCCTTCCATTCGATATGTTTAATCCTTTGTTTTCAGCAAAACCGGTGAGATTGACAACCTCATCGCAAGTTGGGGACAGAGTTCTGTGGTTGTGTTGTGCAGGTCTCCACGTTGCTACTAGCACCGGTAGGGCGCCCTGCCAAGGCTCAGCTAGCAACACCTTTGGGGTGTTTCCTTGCTCCTACTGGTTCGATTAAACCTTGGTTTCATAACTGAGGGAAACTTGCTGTTGTGCTCATCATACCTTCCTCTTGGGATTCCCAACGAGCTCTACATCAACACTAAGCCATCAAGCATTTTTCTGGCACCGTTGCCGGGGAGTCAAGGACATCTTCACAAGGGGAGTCCCTCATAACCAATCTCTTTACTTTGTTATTTTTGTTTTGCTTAGCTTCTTTTGCTTTGTTTGCTTGTTTTGTTATAAAAAACACACAAAAAATAGTTTTACAAGTTTGCTTTCTTATTCAAAAACACAAAAAATGACTACTCTTGAAAATACTAAGTTCTGTGACTTCACTAGCACCAACAACAATGATTTTATGAGCACACCTATTGCTCCACCTGTGCAAGAAGATACTTTCTTTGAGAAAAAACCTGCTTTGCTCAATCTTGTTATGAGAGAACAATTTTCTGGTATTGGTAATGAAGATGCTGCTGCCCATCTAAATAACTTTGTTGAACTTTATGAGATGCAAAAGCATAGGGATGTAGATGGTGATATTATTAACCTGAAATTGTTTCCTTTCTCTTTGAGTGGAAAAGCTAAAGAATGGTTGAATTCCTTAACTAGGAATAGTATTGATTCTTGGACTAAGTGCAAAGATGCTTTCATTGGAAAATACTATCCTCCTGCTAAGATTATATCTATGAGAAGTGAAATAATGAAGTTTAAACAATCTGATAATGAGCATGTTGCTCAAGCTTGGGAAAGAATGAAATCTTTGGTAAAGAATTGCCCCACTCATGGACTGACTGCTTGGATGATCATCCAAACTTGTTATGCAGGATTGAACTATTCTTCAAGGAACCTATTGGACTCTGCTGCTGGAGGTACATTTATGACCATCATTTGGATGCTGCAACAAAACTTCTAGACAATATGATGGTTAATTATTCTGAATGGCATACTAAGAGAGCTCCACAAGGTAGGAAGGTAAATTCTGTTGAGGAAACTTCCTCCTTGAGTGATAAGATTGATATTATTATGTCTATGCTTTTTAATGGGAAAGCCCATATTGATCCAAATAATGTTCCTTTAGCCTCTTTGGTTTCTCAAGAAGAGCAAGTTGATGTGAACTTCATAAGAAATAATAATTTTGGCAATAATGCTTATAGGAGTAATTTTGGTAACAACAATTATAAGCCATATCCTCCCAACAATGGTAATGCTTATGGAAATTCTTACAACAATAATAGGAGTGCACCCTATGAACTTGAAGTTATGCTTAAAGACTTTATTAGTAAACAAACTGCTTCCAATAAAACTATTGAGGAAAAACTCTCTAATGCTGAAAGAAATATAGCATCTTTGGCTGAAGGTCAATCTTCTTTGAATAAAATGGCTGTTAAACCTGAAACTAATGATAATCCCTTTGCATCTACTAATGCTATACAAGTAAGAATTGATGAAAATGTTAGAATATTAGCTGAATTACATGCTAAGTGGGAAAGAGAAGATGAAATTGCTAGAAACATTAGTGTTTCTACTATTACCACCACTAGAGTTGAGGCTAGTAATAGTTCTACTACTTTAGATGATAAATTTGATTTTGATCTTGATGGTTGCAATATCTCTGAAGTTATTAAGTTCCTATAAAAGCTTGCTAAAATTCCTAATGCTAGTGCTATGAACATGGCCTTTACAAAACACATTACTGATGCTCTCATAAAGATTAAAGAAGAAAAGATGAAACATAAAGCTTCTATTCCTATAAAACAAGAAGATGGTTGGGAACCCATCATTAATATGAAAGTGGATGACTTTGATTTCAAAGATTTATGTGATCTTGATAGTAGTGTTTCTATTATGCCTAGAAGGATTTATGATATGCTTGATTTGCCACCACTTGAAGATTGTTATTTGAATGTCCCACTTGATGATAATGCTAAAAAGAAACTCATGGGAAGTCTTAATGACGTTCTTATTATGGTTAACAATGCCTATGTCCCCGTTGATTTCTATGTTTTGGATGTTGAATGCAATGCTTCTTGTCCTATTACTTTGGGAAGACCTTTTCTTAGAACTATTGGTGCAATTATTGATATGAAAGAAGGCACCATTAAATATCAACTCCCACTCAAGAAAGGTATAGAACACTTCCCTAAGAAGAGAGAGAAGATTTCTTTTGCCTCTCCTATGAAAACAAAATTTGGTCTTAATGCTTTTTCATTTGAGAACACTTGATTCTTTTTTGCTTCTTATGCCTAACTTAAAGGCGTTAAAGAAAAGTACTTATTGGGAGATAACCCAAAAGTTTTAGATGAGTCTTGTAAGTTATTACTACTAGCACCGGTAGTGCGCCCTGCCAAGGCTCAGCTAGCAACACCTTTGGGGTGTTTCCTTGCTCCTACTGGTTCGATTAAACCTTAGTTTCATAACTGAGGGAAACTTGCTGCTGTGCTCATCATACCTTCCTCTTGGGGTTCCCAACGAGCTCTACATCAACACTGAGCCATCAGTAACCTCACCATATGGAAGTGCAAGGTGACCACAACCAGTATTGTGGTGAACCAAACAAGGGGAAATGCATTACATGGGTCAAAAGCGCAATATGCAGGCAACCAAACAACATGGTCCTAGTTGGCAACCGGTGCACCAAATTTGATGTAGGCTACCAAATAACTCGCACACAATGTGGCTATTGGGTTTTATGAGTGTGGCACCACTGACCGTGGACATTCCCAAGTGAGCCCCAAAATGGATGCATGCTACCAAACATGCCCCTGGTGATCATGGCACCGTGAAAGCTACGCGCGTCAATTCAACCTCTCGTGTCTAAAGAGCATTTCGTTTGGTTGCCCACATTCAGATTTCTGTGTCGATAGAGAAGCCAAGCCCAAGTTGTTTACTTGCTTTTTTTCTTCCTTTTCAACAAGTTGTTAGTCATTTGGCTACTTGCATTCTACGTAATAGCATTATTTCCTGCTCGGTGAGGTGAGCTTACCCGTTACAAGAACACAACACACAACGAAGTTCAAACAACTGCAATTCTAAGAACAACTAGCTTAGTACTGAATCAACAGAATCTAAACAATCATGAATTTGTGGTGCATCACAAGTTCACTAACTACTGCCGATGATGCAGCATGAGTTCATCACAAACCGAGGGGTTATAACTGAATAGTGTCTTCCAAAATATATAGACATGGCACCAGTTTTTATCAAGCCTACTACTCCAAAATATACATCATAGTCATCACCATTAGCACCGCTACAAGCACCTCCTCCAACACCACGGTCGGTTGCTCAAAGGTAGTGCTTGTTCCGGAAGGCCATAAACTAGCTCATACTATGTTGAGGGGTCATAACAAGATATATACTTGCATGTGCCTTGTTCTCCATGAGGTGGAAAACATCACGGTGTAACGCAACCCGAGAGATGGGCGTAGTGGGAATACAAGCACCGAATATGACCTTCATCTCAACATAGTTGTTAATGTGCTTGTTGATCTTCTCGGTGTCCTTCCGCTGAGCCTAGATGAGAACACAGTTAGTTAAAATATACATTTCATATGTGAGCTTTAGAACTACTCGATGGACTGATGCAAGTGCAAATTAATCCAACCTTGGTGTGCTCATAGTAATGCTCTTCGTCCATCATGACAGCTGACGTCTGCCCAACCCAGCGCATGTTCTCAAGCCTTTTGTTTAGCACCTAAACTCACCTACCTCTCCAAAGCCTCATATGGTTGTACACCTAACTCAGGGTAACTATCCAGCAATAGAACCTGACGAAATCATCTATCTTGCAGGTCCTGCCCTTTGACTTACCGATGAATTGACCCCCCTTTTCTGACCCAATGATAAACCATGTTCAGGATAAGGTCGACATATGTCAACACCCGGATTTTTAATCCCAGATGCCCGTTATGCCATACCTCGCAATCCCAGGATTACCATTTTTGCGAGACATAACGGATTGGATATCACAGTACATCATCCATTACAAACCATACATAAGGTCTTACACAAATAAGGATCTCATGATCCAGTCTTAATACAACAAGCAGCGGAAATAAAAGATAAGCGTAGCGGTGGGGTCCATCTTTAGGGGCACAAGCAATGCTGACGAAGGCAGATAGTCCTAGTTATCATAGCCGTCCTGCTGGCCATCATCTTGATAGTCTCCTTCATAGTCTGGCCATGAGAATAGCCAGGGACAAAAGCCATGAGTACTCTTTAAGTACTCGCAAACTACCACTAACAAGTAGTATAGTGCTAAGTTAAGGTGCTAAATCTAAGTTTAACTATAAAGTCAAGTGTGAAACCTAAGCTGAGTTCTGAAGCAAAGAAAGATAAAATAAAGTTCTAGAATCACTTAAGTTGGGAAGCTATTATCATAAGCACAACCCTGTTGTGGTCAAGTCAAGATTCATCATTCATTTCATAAGTTGTTTTGAAAACATCTGACAACGAAACAGTATGGCCATTCCAACTGTCCATAACCGCGCACGCGTCTATTCGAATAGTTTGACACTCTGCAGAGGTGATACACTTTCACCACAAGATTCGATACATCTGACAGGGATAACCCTAAATCGTCATACTTAGTATGCAAATAATCAAACATAATCTTTCCTTTACACACCCTAGTATAAGCACCTCTCCTATGAGCATGGCCTCCCAACCATGTCCATCAGTCATCTTGGGCACTGCATAGGTGGATAACATTGAGAGGTTCAATCTCAGCTCAAACCTCTCCCGCGAGGGAACTAATACTAATGCATATAAATTTCCAGCTAAGCCTTACCCAATTCAGGTAGTGTGGTTGTACGGTAAATTTGGAATGGTATCGCATCCGAATCCAACCATCAATTTTATAAAAGGGCTAAGGCTCATGCCTCAACATTTTCATCATCATAAACCATTTGTGTTTCTCAACACATGTCAAAATATTTCAATAGAATGACTCATCATTCCAAGGTTTTCATAATTCATTTTCAACAAGTGTTCCCATCTAAAGTGACTCAAGTTTTTGATCTACTCTAAACTACTAAGTTAAGAGTGTTCACTAAGGTGGAAAATGGTGGGATCAATCTCATGCCATAGAATGACATCTAAAGGGTTCTAAATAGGTCAAGTTTTATACTTTTTATGCTACCTTCAAAACAAGTAAGGGACTTTGTGTAAATTAAAGGAAGTAATGCTTGTAAGGTAATACTTGGGGTAGTAATAGTCAAGGTGGTGTGACCAAAGCATGCCCAAGGCATCTTTGCTCATTCATCTAGCTTAATTCTAGCTTGCAAGAGCTAGCTTGCATTGTTAATGGTGGCTTGCCTTGGTTGGTGCAGTGGTTGAAGTTTTCTTCTTCTTTTTCTTCTTGGTAGCACTCCTCCTCCTCGTAAGCTTGGTCGGTACTATCTTCTATAAATACATACGGAGTACACAATCACCAAACAATACTTAACTAGTCTAATTAGTACTCTAAGGCACACAATTGATGATTTATTATCATCACAAGCATCACAAGTTTTATTCACTAGTTTGCTCTTTTTTTATTTTAGAAAAGTAATTTCTACTCATTGAAAAATTAACTAAGATTTAATATTCACCAGTTAAAATATGGGATCATGTGGACACATGTCATCACCACATATTCTAACATGTGGGAGTGGGATTTAAAGGTTGGATCATAATTACTTTGGTTTAAGTTCATTATTTAATGATTTTAAAGTGACTAGAAATGCCTATATAGCATTATTTTGGTACTAGTCCAAAGTCACTGCATGTAAACCTTGATATTATTACATATTTAGATAGATATGATGAAATGTGATTTTTGAGAGTTGGAATCAACTCAAAACCTATCTTAGTTGATTTTATAAAAATGTTGCAATATGCAAAAGCTTCTGTTTTGTTATTTTCACTAGGAGAGATCTATAACTCTAATTGAATTAAATCTAACGGAGCTTGGAGTGCCCTAAATCGCAGGCGCCCTTCTCCTCCTACTGCGGTGGCTTCGGCTCCAATTCTGGCGAGGCAGAGCTCGAGCGGTGTTGGCTAGAGGTGAGTGAGGTTCAGTGAGAGGTGGGGAGTGAGTGAGTATGGAGAAAAGAGGCTGGGGTGGCCGCTTTATATAGGGTCGACGAGAGGGCAGAGCGGACGCCGGTGAGGTCATCGGTGACAATGATGCGGGGCTCGCTCGGCATGGGCAAGGGCGGTGATGGATTCTCTGTCCCCCGACGGTCCTCTAGGGCTTAAAGGCGCGGCAAGGCGAGGTCTCTACTGGTCGGGGGCGTGCGGTGAACTGAGCGCGGGCGGCGGTGTTCGACGCGGTTCCTCCGGGCTGCTGGCCGCGAGGCGGCGAACGAGGATGTCTGGGCGATTGTTGGGCCTGTTGCGGGTGCTGCCACGCAAGGCTAGGGCTAGGCGAGGCCGGTGCTGCTCTGGGGGGCGCGGCGCTCTGGGGTGATCGGCATGGCGGACAGAGGCATGGGCGCGAGCAAATGCGGCTGGTCCTCCGCTCGATTTTGGTCGGGGGCTGGTCGAGGCGGTGCGGTGTGATGGCGCCTGTCTGCCAGTGGGCAAAGGAGAGCGCGGGACGGGCTGAGGCGAGCCGTCCATGGTCGACCTGGCGCATGGCGTCGGGTGGCTTGGTACTGGAGCAGCTAGGGAAGAGGGAGAGAGAGCTAGGGCCGGGGTTTTAGCTAGGGGAACAAGGGGACCAAGTTAGGCCCAAATGGTGACCAAATTCACTGCTCACTATAGTGTTTTGGAATTTGCAAGATTTGTGTCTACCACCTGTTTGATGAAATGGCCGCAAGAAGTAAAAGTTTGAATTTTGGTTTCAAATTTTTTGGGTGATCTACACTAGTGCTAGGTAGTCTCTGGTTGCAAGGGTTTTGAAAGTGGAGCTCAATTTGATGGTTTTTGAAATAGGGGTGATCTAGACACTCTGTCTTAATGTAATCTTCGCGCTCCCAAGTGGCTTCCTCCTCGGTATGGTTGCTCCACTAAATCTTGAGAAACTTGATACTCCTAGTCCTGGTGGTTCTGTAAGCTTATTCTAAGATACGGATGGGCACTTCCGATAGGTCAGGTCATTGTTGATTTCTACAGCTCTGTGATCGATGTTCTTGAAAACTTCAGTCTTCTCAGGCACTTCCAAGCATTTGCGAAGTAACGAGATATGGAACACATTGTGGATGGCTGACATCTCTTCAGGCAGTTCCAGTTGATACGATACTTCCCCTCGACGGTTCAGAATTTTGAAGGGTCCGATATATCTGGGGGCTAACTTTCCTTTCAGACTAAAGCGTTGGGTTCCCTTCAATGGTGAAACCTTGAGATACACAAAATCTCCAACATTGAAAGTAAGGTCCCTCCTTCTCTTGTCAGCATAACTCTTCTGTCTAGACTGGGCGGTCTTGAGGTGTTCACGGACTTTGTGAACCTTCTCTTCGGCTTCTCGGAGAATGTCGGGTCCAAAAATCTGACTCTCTCCTACTTGCGACCAATTCAGAGGGGTTATATGAGAACTAGCTTGATAACTGTTGTTATATGAGAATTCTGCAAAAGGCAGGCAGTCTTCCCATTTTGATCCATATTCCAACACACAAGCTCTAAGCATATCCTCTAAGATCTGGTTGACTCTCTCAGTCTGTCCATCTGTTTGCGGGTGATACGCGGTGCTGAAATTCAACTTGGTTCCCAATCCTTCCTGAACTTTCTGCCAAAATCTCGAGGTAAACTGGGTTCCTCGATCTGATACTATGGTCTTGGGGGTTCCATGCAGACTAACAATCCTAGCAATGTACAGTTCTACTAGTTTTGCACTTTGGTAGGTAGTCTTGACAGGTATGAAGTGGGCTACCTTGGACAGTCTATCCACTATGACCCAGATTGAGTCATTTCCCCTACTAGAAGTAGGTAAACCGGTGATAAAGTCCATTCCGACGGAATCCCATTTCCATTCCGGAATCTGCAATGGTTGCAACAATCCTGCAGGTCTCTGATGCTCTGCTTTGACTCTTTGACAGATGTCACATTTGGCGATGTAGCTTCTGATTTCTCTCTTCATCTTGTGCCACCAAAATTGCTCTTTCAAATCCTGATACATCTTCGTTCCTCCAGGGTGGATAGAATAAAGAGTATCATGAGCTTCCTTCATGATAACTTGCTTCAGTTCTGAATCTACTGGCACACAGATACGTCCTTTGTACCACAGTACTCCTTCTTCGTCTTCGGTAAATCTAGGTACCTTTCCTGTACCAATACGATGTTTGATTCCGTCGATACTTTCATTCCCCTTCTGGGCTTCCTTGATTTGGCTAATCAATGTGGGTTGAAGTTCAATGCTAGCTAAGAATCCTTTGCTAACTAATTCAGTCCTGAACTGCTTCAACTCTTCATACAAACTTGGCTGCTTCTCCTTGATCATGGTGTTTAGCCTACACGGCAATCTGCTAAGAGCATCTGCTACCACATTGGCTTTGCTGGGGTGATAGTGAATGTCAAGGTCATAATCCTTGATTAACTCTATCCATCTCCTTTGCCTCATATTCAGCTCCTTCTGAGTGAAAATATACTTTAAACTCTTGTGATCTGAGTAAATCTCACAGCGATTACCCATCAAATAATGACGCCATGTCTTCAATGCTAGAACCACAGCTGCTAGCTCAAGATCATGGGTCGGATAGTTCTGCTCATGCTGCTTCAGTTGTCGAAACATATACGCGATGACTTTGCCTTCTTGCATCAATACACATCCTAGACCAATCTTGGATGCATCACAATATACATCAAACGGCTTCTTGATGTCTGGCATGATCAATATTGGGGCTGATATCAATCTCTTCTTTAGCTCCTGAAAACTGGCTTCACATTTGTCAGTCCATTCAAACTTCTTGTCCTTCTTCAACAATTGGGTAATGGGTCGGGCGATGCTCGAGAATCCTTCTAAGAACTTGCGGTAGTATCCCGCTAATCCGAGAAATGCACGAACTTGGGTTTGAGTGGTTGGGGCTTCCCATTCTTCGACATCTTTGATCTTGGCGGGATCAACAGAGACTCCTCCGGCAGACACAATATGTCCTAGGAATCCTACTTCTTTCAGCCAAAAATCACACTTGCTGAACTTGGCATATAACTGATGCTCTCTCAGGGTTTCTAGGACGAGTCTCAGATGTTGCTCATGCTCTTCTTTTGACTTGGAGTAGATAAGGATGTCGTCGATAAATACATCTACAAACTTATCTAGGAAATTCATAAAGATCTTATTCATGAGATTCATGCCCAAGGCATATAACTTGGGGTAGTAATAGTCAAGGTGGTGTGACCAAAGCATGCCCAAGGCATCTTTTCTCATTCATCTAGCTTAATTCTAGCTTGCAAGAGCTAGCTTGCATTGTTAATGGTGGCTTGCCTTGGTTGGTGAAGTGGTTGACGTTTTCTTCTTCTTGGTAGCACTCCTCCTCCTCGTAAGCTTGGTCGGTACTATCTTCTATAAATACATACTGAGTACACAATCACCAAACAATACTTAACTAGTCTAATTAGTACTCTAAGGCACACAATTGATGATTTATTATCATCACAAGCATCACAAGTTTTATTCACTAGTTTCCTCTGTTTTTTATTTTAGAAAAGTAATTTCTACTCATTGAAAAATTAACTAAGATTTAATATTCACCACTTAAAATATGGGATCATGTGGACACATGTCATCACCACATATTCTAACATGTGGCAGTGGGATTTAAAGGTTGGATCATAATTACTTTGGTTTAAGTTCATTATTTAATGATTTAAAGTGACTAGAAATGCCTATATAGCATTATTTTGGTACTAGTCCAAAGTCACTGCATGTAAACCTTGATATTATTACATATTTAGATAGATATGATGAAATTTGATTTTTGAGAGTTGGAATCAACTCAAAACCTATCTTAGTTGATTTTATAAAAATGTTGCAATATACAAAAGCTTCTGTTTTGTTATTTTCACTAGGAGAGATCTATAACTCTAATTGAATTAAATCCAACGGGCTTGGATAGATCATTTCAATACCTTTCAGGCAAAATTGGTTTCATGCAATTTGGAGTTGTCCAACTCCCAGAATTGATTTTTAAACTAGTGGACACAAACTAGATTAACTCTAAATAGAAAAAAACTAAATTTGAATTTCTAACTCGCGCGGGAACTAACTGGGCCGGTCCAGCTACGCACAGTGCATGCAACGGGCTGCCTGACATGCGGGCTCCACTAGTCAGCGGCACAAAAACACCAAAACAATATCTAGCATCCTGGGCCACACGATCTAAAGGGGGTCTAACGGTGGAGAGTCATCGTCGACGACGGATTACTCCGGCGAGAGTCTGACCTAGACGCGGCGGTGGGGGTCGATTGGGGGCGTATCAGGGCTCCAGCAAGGTCGGTGAGGCGGGCAAACGGGCTGGTAGACGATGGCGAGGCGAGGCGCGGTTGCGGCGGATCTTGGGGTGCCCTAAATCGCAGGCGCCCTTCTCCTCCTGTTGTGGCGGCTTCGGCTCCAATTCCGGCGAGGCAGAGCTCGAGCGGCGTCGACTAGAGGTGGGTGAGGTTCAGTGAGAGGTGGGGAGTGAGTGAGTGTGGAGAAAAGAGGCTAGGGTGGCCGCTTTATATAGGGTTGACGAGAGGGCAGAGCGGGCGCCGGTGAGGTCATCGGTGACGACGATGCGGGGCTCGCTCGGCATGGGCGAGGTAAGAGATGGATTCTCTGTCCCCCGACAGTCCTCTGGGGATTAAAGGCACGGCAAGGCGAGGTCTCTACTGGTCGGGGGCGTGTGGCGAACTGAGCGTGGGCGGCGGCGTTCGACGCGGTTCTTCCGGGCTACTGGTCGCGAGGTGGCGAACAAGGATGTCTGGGCGGTTGCTGGGCCTGCTGCGGGTGCTGCCACGCAAGGCTAGGGCTAGGCGAGGCCGGTGTTGCTCTGGCGGGCGCGGCGCTCCGGGGTGATCGGCATGGCGGACAGAGGCATGGGCGCGAGTAAATGCGGCTGGTCCTCCGCTCGATTTTGGTCGGGGGCTGGTCGAGGCGATGCGGTGTGATGGCGCCTGTCTGCCAGCGGGCGAAGGAGAGCGCAGGACAGGCTGAGGCAAGCCGTCTATGGTCGACCTGGCGCATGGCGTCGGGCGGCTTGGTACTGGAGCAGCTAGGGGAGAGGGAGAGAGAGCTAGGGCCGGGGTTTTAGCTGGGGGACAAGGGGACCAAGTTAGGCCCAAATGGTGACCAAATTCACTGCTCACTATAGTGTTTTGGAATTTGCAAGATTTGTGTCTGCCACCTGTTTGATGAAATGGCCGCAAGAAGTAAAAGTTTGAATTTTGGTTTCAAATTTTTTGGGTGATCTACACTAGTGCTAGGTAGTATCTGGTTGCAAGGGTTTTGAAAGTGGAGCTCAATTTGATGGTTTTTGAAATAGGGGTGATCTAGGCACATGCATTGAATTCAATTTTCTCATGCCATTTAAAATAAGTATTTGAATGTTTTTAGCAGATCAAAAAGTGGGCCTTGGTACCTCATTATGTGTACTAGCAAGGGGTGTAAAGATCCACAATTATTTCTGTTGAGACATGAGTGCTAGGAACACTCAAAGTAGTGTAGTGGATTAAAATGACCAAAATGACCATTCCTCCTTTTTAATTGTTTCTGATTTGATTTTCTTTGGGATTGGCTTGGGAAAGGTTTAGATGATGTTCAATTTCCCATACAAACATTTTACAACTAAAGAATCACAGAACCATGGTAATTCAAATCAATTCCTAAATTAAATGCTCATACACATGAATGCTTTCATTTTTAATTTGGAAAAGTTTTTGTTCACCCTAATTTTGATGATTTGGATCTTGATAAGCTTGGATTAAAGTTTTGGGATGTTACAACAGAGATGTTGGCCATTTCATGGCCCTCTTCCTTCGACACAGCTTATCAGACATGGGCACATATCGAAGAGGCAAAACTACGGGTGCTTATAGACCAGGGGAGCTCACGTTCTCCTATGACCGAAATTGAACAACCACAATCAGTATTGTACTGAGTACTTAAGGCAGTGTCAAGAAAAACAAAAATGCACAACTGTTCTTCCTTTCCTACTATCATGTCTAAGTAGGAGAACTATACTTTTAGAACTATTCCTTCTACCAACTACCGCACTTATCCATGGAATACACAACAAAGAAGTCTAGTTGATGAACCTACCACTTCCACAAAACATTCCCACACCACAATAAGAAAATCTACCATGCAACCTCCAAATCAACTAGGAAATACCACATGCTAACATATTTACTAGGAGCGACCACATGCTAACATATCTACATTTGCACAATAGGGTTAGATTTCTCTTATAGTGATCTCAACATCAAATGATGAAGTCAACATGTCGGAGAAGCGGACGAACAAGACTTGCTGCATAGGAAGTTGGCCGACCGGAGTAGGCGCCTCTGCTTACCTTCTTGATGGAAAAAAAGGATTAGGAGGGGGAGCTTGAAAGGGGGAAATGGTGGCGCGGGATTCAATGCTAAGGTGGAGCGATGTAAATAGGCTGTGTGAATCGGTGGATGGTGACCAAATTTCTCTTGTCGAATTTATGTGTACGTAGGTGAGCTCCGCCATCACTCCCTCGCATGGGCACATGCATTGGTTTCCCCTTCGAGCGCGAGAATAAGTTGGCTCTATGTAAACGGCTGATTTGGTTGTTCCTCCGGAGCCAGGCTGAGGAGTACTTTAAGACCCTGTGTGGTGCAAAGATTCGGTCGGTGCGGGAAACCAAACATGCTTATTTCTTCTATATAGGTGCGAGAAATGCCTCCATGGGCAACCAAACACAACCTAGGTATTGTCGGTCGGATTTGGTGCAACCTGGTTGACATGGGTATGACTTATCGGGTTTCCCACAATTGGTATACCTGGTACTTACCTATGATACGACCCATGAAGCCCAGCAAGAACCACGAGTCATGGAAGCACACGAAACCCAAGAACCAGACGCGGGGATCAAGATACATGTACAAACCAACATAGGTGTTGAGTCACGATTCTAACTTATAACGGACCCGAACTTGGCTCCGAGACCCAGCCTCCTATATATAGGCTCAGAGGATCCAAGGAAGAGGCCACCTTAGCTTTGAGCAACCACAACCCGTGAGTTAGATTGCATCTAGCGAATCGACGACTCTGTAGTGCTCTTTTCCAATAATCAGACTTTCATCGACTCTGAAAGTGCATGTATGCCCCATTCATGGTTTTGGTAATTGATGAAAATCTCTATGGAATAATGTGTAAATTGAGTTTGATTTGTAGGCTTTGTCCATTCGAATCGTTTGGACCATGTGTTCGTCTCAAGGTTGAAAGATGAAGAAATGAAGAAGGAGAATAAGAAATGTCCAAGGGCTTTGTGCCCATTAGAATCATAAAGAAAGAACAAGATTGAAGGTTGATCAAGACAAGTGCAACAAGTTGAATCAATATGGATCAACAATCAAGAAGGAACGAAGAAGGGAAAGCTCAAGATGCACCATCTCTAGTAGATCTCATGCCTGAAGCTTGCCATCCTCGATGATCATGGACTGATGAATACAAGCTCAGGGAAGAAGTCTCCATATGGTGTATGGGGGAGCAATTCGCAAGTCTTCATCAAGCAAGAGCAATCAAGAAAAGGTGTTCCATCTTGAGGAGGACAAGACAGTGTACATCAAGCTCAAGTGGAATGCTCAAGGCAAAGGTATGATCTTGATAGGGTTTCACTTATGTCGGTCTCATTTTGTTAGTTGGGAGACTGGGTTTAGGATAGATAGTCGTACTATCAAGAGGTGCTCTTGAGTGGGTGACTCGATCACATCTTTCGGAGATAGCTCAAAACCTTTGCATTCTTGCATCATCTTTCTTGGTTGTTATTTGGATCTTGTTGATGGCCCAAAATATATCGAGCTCGTTGGGGAACCCCAAGAGGAAGGTATGATGAGCACAACAGCAAGTTTTCCCTCAGTACGAAACCAAGGTTATCAATCCAGTAGGAGCAAGGAAACACCCCAAAGGTGTAGCTAGCTGAACGTTGGCAGGGCGCACTACCGGTGCCAGCAGCAACATGGAGACCTGCACAACACAACCATAGAACTTTGTCCCCAACTTACGATGAGGTTGTCAATCTCACCGGTTTTGCTGAAAAAAAGGATTAAACATATCGAATGGAAGGAAGTAATAGTTTGCAGAAAGTAAACACAAAGCAGTAAATAGTTTGATTGTAGATTGAATGTAACAGAAAGGACCGGGATCCATAGTTCACTAGAGGTGGCTCTCCTTAAGATAGATAACATGTTGGGTCAACAAATTACAGCGGGGCAATTGACAAACATCGAGAAAGCATACAAGCATATACTAATCATCTTGACTCGTTTGAGATTCAATTGGGCATTACAACATTATACATAGACCGCCATCCAACTGCATCTATGACTAATAATCCACCTTCAGGTTATCATCCGAACCCCCTCCAGTATTAAGTTGCAAGCAACAGATTATTGCTTTACGAATTGCGTGTAAAGTAAACAATACGATTGTTCTATGAACAAAGGATTGTTGTTTTCTCCCTAGTAGAAACAACACATCTAGTACCTTAGAGATTTATGTCACTTCCCCAGATTACCAGAGGCATGAACCCACTATCGAGCATAAATACTAACTCTTGGAGTTGCTAGCATCTACTTGGCCAAGAGAGCTACTAACAACGGAAATCATGCAAGATCAAATAACAAAGACATGATAGAATCAATAATCAATCTGAAATAGCATCTCAATATCCATCGGATCCCCGCAAACACAACATGCAGAATTACAAATAGATGATCTTAATCATGAACGGAGCTCACAAGATCTAGACATGATAGCACAAAGGAGGAGAAACAGCCATCTAGCTACTACATGGACCCGTAGTCCAGAGATGAGCTACTCACGCATCACACCGGAGGCTTGCATGGTGATGAAGAAGGCCTCCAGGGTGAATTCCCCTCTCCGGTAGGGTGCTAGGAAGAGCTTCAGATCCCTCCCGATCTAGGAATGGAGATGATGGCGGCTACAGACTTTTTTGTGGATTTTTGATCGGGTACTTAGGGTTTCCGTATCAGAGGCAATATATAGGCGGAAGGAGAGGCCGAGGGGGTGCCTGGGCTAGCTGCACCACCCCCTGGCGCGGGCCAGGCCTGACCGCGCGGCCAGGTGGTGTGGCCGCCCTCTGGCCCTTCTCCGTCTCGTATTCTGGCTCCAAGTGTCCCCCGGTAAAATAATAACTTTGGCTTTTGTCCCGTCCAATTCTGAGAATATTCATTTTCTGACTTCCTGGAACCAAAAACAGCAGAAAACAGGCAGCTGGCACTGTGGCTCTTGTTAATAGGTTAGTCCAAGAAATCATATGAAAAGTACTCCAAAGTGTGGATAAAACATAAGAAAGTAGATAAAATCAAGCATGGAACATCAAAAATTATAGATACATTTTGCAATGTATCACTTGTCCACGTGAGGATCTAGAGCTTATGGTTATCTTCATAACAAGCTCTAGTTCATTAAAAACGGATTTCGCTGATATATCTTATTGCATTTCTAATCTTGAGGGTCTTCTAGCTCCTCACCAGGGGAGGTATCTCACATATATATACATGATATTTTCTCCCTTGTTTGTTTCTACATGTTGCTATCTCTCCAACAAAATTGGTTTCATCCCTTTTGGAGTTCGCATGCAAAAGTTATGGCAATTTTGGTTTTGGAGTTTTTCCTGACCGGAAGTACCGCTGCCTCACCGGAAGTACCACTAGGCCAATTTGGCGCCAGTAGTACCGACTGAAGTACCAGGCTAGTTCCGGTGAGCATGGTAATGCTCTCAGTACCCGTTCTATTTTTGATGCATATTTATCGGTACTTGGGCCGACAGTAGCCCGGTAGTACTAGTCGGAAGAGTCATGGTGCAGCACGGCTAGAAGTACCAGCATGCACCGGAAGTACCGCTCGGGCATTTTGCCGCCAGTAGTACCGGGCGAAATTCTTCTCGGTTCCGCTCAGCATGTGTCTTCCTTCAGTAACCTTTCTGTTTGGTCATGTTTATTTACCGGAACTTGACTAGAAGTTTGGCAGAAGTACCGGCCCCGCCTAGTGGAAGTATTGATGCACCGGTGGTAGTACCAGCCTTGTTTGTTTTCTCTCTTTGGTGTCGCTCTTTGTGACCAATAGCTGAGTCCTAGTGGTAGTACCGCCCACCCACCGGTACTACCGGCCAGACTCGTAAATATCCCAAACGGTCAAATTTGGGAGCCCTTCAAAAGGGGCCCATCTTCCCCTTCACGGGGAAGAGTTCTTTTTGGTCCTTCTCTCTCTCTCTCTCTCTCTCTCTCTCGTCCAATGTTGATCTTGAAGAGCTTGTCTTCTCCCTTTCCCCCTCCTATGATTCTTGCATCTTTTTGAGGGATTTGTGAGAGGAGATCTAGATCTAAAACCTCACCAAACCAAATCCCTTGTCTGTGAAGGAAACCTTGGGATCTAGATCTTGGAGAGTTGTGTGTTTGTCCTCTTATGTTCTTCCTCTCTTATTCCCCGAATAGATTTTGTAGCTTTGGTGGAGTTTGAGAGTGAGGGACTTTCCTCTTGCATTTGGTGCATAAATTTGAGTTATCCTCAAACATTCGGCTAGTTCAAGGTTGAGGGCTTGTTACTCTTGGTTTTTTGGAACCCTAGGCGGTTGTTCAGTTGTGGTGTGATACCCTTGGAGACTCCAATTGAGTTGTAGAGTTTCCTCAAGCTATATGCCTATGTGGTGATTGTTGGGTGCCTCCAATTGAGTTGTGGAGATAGCCATTCCTTGTACGGGTTTGGTGACCGCCCTCAAGTGTCCCGTAGTGGATCGTGAGTAGGCCTTTGGGAGACTAGGTTTAGGATAGATAGATGTACTATCAAGAGGGGCTCTCGAGTGGGTGACTCGATCGCATCTATCGGAGAGAGATCAAACTTTTGCATTCTTGCATCATCTTTCTTGGTTGTTATTTGGATCTTGTGCATGTGAGGATGTAGAGCTTGTGGTTATATTCGTAACAAGATCTAGTTCATCAAAAAAGGATTTCACTGATATATCTTATTGCGTTTTATCTTGTGGGTCTTCCGACTCCTTACTAGGGGAGGTATCTCACATATATATATATGATATTTTCTCCCTTTTAAAATTCTACACGTCGCTATCTTTCCAACAAAATTGGTTTCATCCTTCTTGCAGTTCGGATGCAAAAGTTATGGCAGTTTTGGTTCTGGAGTTTTTCCTGACCAGAAGCATTGCTGCCTCACCGGAAGTACCGCTAGGCCAATTTGGCACCGGTAGTACCGGCTGAAGTACCGGGCTAGTTCCGGTGAGCATGAGGATGCTCTCAGTACCTATTTTGTTTTTGATGTATATTTACCAGTACTTGGGCCGGTAGTTGCCCGGTAGTACAAGTCGGAAGAGTCGTGGAGTAGCACGGCCAGAAGTACCAGCATGCACCGGAAGTACCACTCATGCATTTTTCCGCCGGTAGTACCGGGGGAAATTCTGGCTCAGTTCCGCTCAGCGTGTGTCTCCCTTTAGTAACCTTTGTGTTTGGTCGTGTTTATTTACCGAAACTTGACCGGAAGTTTGGCAGAAGTACCAGCCCCGCCCAGCGGAAGTACCAATGCACCGGTGGTAGTACCAGCCTTGTTTGTTTTATTTCTTTGGCGTCACTGTTTGTGACCATTAGCCCACCGGTACTACTGTCCAGGCTCATAAACATCCCAAACGATCAGATTTGGGAGCCCTTTAAAAGGGCCCCCTATTGCCCTTCACGGAAAAGAGTTATTTTGGCCCGTTTCTCTCTCTCTCTCCTCCATTGTTGACCTTGAGGGAATTGTGACAGGAGATCAAGATCTACAACCCCACCAAACCAAATCCCTTCTCTGTGAAGGAATCCTTGGGATCTAGATCTTGGAGAGTTGTGTGTTTCTCCTCTTGTGGTCTTCCTCTCTTATTCCTCAATAGCTTTTGTAGCTTTGGTGGAATTTGAGAGTGAATGACTTGCCTCTTGCATTTGGTGCATAGTTTTGAGTTCTCCTTGGAGATTCGGCGAGTTCAAGCTTGAGGGCTTGTTACTTTAGGGTTCTTGGAATCCTAGACGGTTGTGTGGTTGTGGTGTGATACCCTTGGGGCCTCCAATTGAGTTGTGGAGTTTCCTCAAGCTAGAGGCCTTTGTGGTGATTGCTGGGAGCCTCCAATTGAGTTGCGGAGATATCCCCTTCCTTGTACAGGTTCGGTGACTGCCCTCAAGTGTCCCATAGTGGATCATGAGTAGACCTTAAGCTCATGGGAGAATAGGGTGAGCATGTTGTGGCGTTGGTGAGTTGCGTGTCTTCGCATCTTGGGGCGGAGCCTTGTGTGGCGTTGTGTGAGCATCGAGCCACCACACCTCAAGGTGACGCATTTGTGATGTTCGGAGAGAATTTCGTACCTCTCCAATGGAAACATAGCTTCTTTGGAAGTGAACTTCGGGATAAAAATCAATATATCCGCATCCATCGGTTATCTCTCAATCGAGCCCTTTACTTATGCAATTTACATCGTGATAGCCATCGTACTTGAAGTATTATATCTTACTATCACCTTGTTACTTGCTTTGCTTAGCATAGGTTGTTGGTGCACTTAGTTGAATATAGTGGTTTTAGGTTTTGTGCTCAATAAATTAAACGCTGGTTTTATTCCGCATTTATTAGAGTCTAAACCGTAATTATTTTTAAACGCCTATTCACCCCCTCTAGGCGACGTCCGTTGCACTTTCAGACTCCCTTGTTTATCTGATAAGCTGACAAAATCACTAAAGCTCCTCTTTCCGTGAAACCCAAGTCCATAACAATGGGTATTGCCGAGGTTACCCCTCGTCACTGGTGCTCCTCTTCGTCAATGTGTGGCCCCGGTGGCAGGAGCTCTCGCAGGCGGGGGAGCGGACGCCAGAGTTCTCCGCCATTAAGGATGTCATATCGAGCTCGTATGTTCTGGCATATGGGCACGGAGCCGGTGGTTGGTTCTGAATTTATTGACTGAGCTTTCATGGAGAAAGATGAAGGTGGAGATCCTCCAGGCAGGCTCTTTAAATAAGCGCTCATGCCTCCGCATTGACCAACTCTAGTTTATTTTGCTACTCTTGGCTTGCCGTGGCGGCGAGGGAGAGAAGGAGATAAGTTGTGTGGCGCCTGGTGCTGGGAAGTCGTCGGGAAGCCTGTAGCTTACATGCTAGGATTTTGTTCTTGTGGCCATTTCCAAGCCGTGGCGTCGTGTGGCCACCACTATCTCTGGCCATAGGCTTGGCCTCACCATATTTGACCAAGTTGGCTTCAATGTCTGCTTCCTCCGATGTGGGAGGATCTTCTTCGTCATCCGTGCTCCGTGTGACACTCAGCATCTCGGCCGACCAAAGTGGTTGCATCCCCGGTGTTGGCAGAGATGGCCGTGCACGACGACATTTCTTTGGCGGAGTTCATGGACCCGATCGTTTTCTCACGGTTGTCTGCAAGGTGCTTAGTGCTAAAGTTGGGGACCTTGTTGTAATTTAATATTTCTATAAGGTCCATTATGTAAAAATGTACCATCACCTAGAATTTAATCCAGAAGATGGGTCCTTTGGTACCTTTCCCGGTTAAAAAGCAAAGACCTGTATAACTCATTATGTTGCAGATATAATGAAGAAGCATCATTTTCTAAGTCTAACGAATATTCCTTTTCTTCACAATTTGATGATCTCAATGTCCCTTCATCCAACCAAAATTATTTATTTACGCCCGTGTAAAACATTATGCACAACTTTAGTTCAAGAAAAGCACAAACACACCCAAAACAACACACCATTTTGTTGATTTATTTCCTAGAAAACTGGATTACCGGGCCTATGAATACACCCCACTTTTGTGTGGAACTATGTCTCAAAATACTAAGCTTTATTGATTTAGAAAGAACAACTTCTCAGTCACGTTATACTTTTTTTCGAAAAGGGAGAAATTTTGGATACATAGAAACGGTGTGCAATACAGACTTGATATAGCTAGTTGAACCCGCACCAGATTTTTTCAAAAGAGACTTGGATGTACTAACACTACCGATTGAGTTGGTCCCCTCTTATCCGCCATTGCATGATGTCCATCCTCAGTACATGCCTTCATCTCATTTCATGTTATTATGCTCTTCCTCCTATTCTCCCCTCACCCCCACGCTGTAGCTTCAGTGATGTCTGAAATCGCCATTCTCCTCGACTTGCCTCGTCCCCCTCGATAATTGTTTATAGAAAAATCATGATGCTAATAATTAACTCCTTGAGAAAAGAGTATACATTACTAAAATAAATTGATACACTTTTTTTGCGAAAAAGTCCACTCACCTACTCATAAATTTCAACAACCTTCCAAGAAATCCTAAAATTAATAAAAACGTAAATTGATTCGATGGATGCAAGCACTCGAGTGAGCCGAAGGCTCGCCGCCAACCTCGCCCTCCCTCACTAGATCTGGGAAATACTTATCATAGTAGAGTTTATTTTAGTAGATAGATGAGAAGTCGTCGTGCTAAAGCCACAAAAAACAACACATGAGAGTAGCTACCATCACCGATAAGGTGTTTGCTCTAATACAACACCTAAAAGTGCACGATGCCGCCTAGAGGGGGAGGGGGGTGAATAGACAGTTTAAAACTTTTACGAGATGATCTTAACAAAGGCGGAATAAAACTAGTGTTAACTTTGACAAGCACAAAACCTATGTATACTATGGTTCATCTATGTGCACCAACAACTTATGCTAAGCAAGACAAGCAACAAGGTGATAGCAAGATAGATTACTTCAAACATGAAGGCTATCACAATGTAAAATGCATAAGTAAAAGGCTCGGGTATAGACATAACCGAGGCAGGCGAAGACAATGATGTTTTACTAAGTTCCTCCTTACAATGTAATATGTCTCGTTGGATGGGTGAGCGGTACTAAGACCACCAACGTCACAAGAGGCCTCACCCTATTATCTTGAGCACCCGCTGCACGACAAGCACCTGATCCACTATGGGTCACTTGAGGGCGGTCTCCAAACCCGTACAAGATTGGGGTAATTTCAACAACTAAATTGGAGGATCCCAATAATCACCACCAAGGCCACTTAACCGTCTAGGTTCCAATCACCCAAGATTAATAAGGTTCTTGATGTCACCGACCAAATCGTCTGAGGAGAACTCAAACCGATACATGTAATTCAATGATAAGTCCTTCACTCCCAAATTCCACTAAACCTACAAAAGCTATTGGGGAATAAGAGAGGAAGAACACAAGAGTAAAACCACACAAGTCTTCAAGATCTAGATACCAAGATGTTCCCTCACTTAGAGGAGATATGGATTGGTGGAGATGTAGATCTAGATCTCCTCTCTCTTTTCCCTTAAGAATCTACAAGAAAAATGGGAGGAATTGGGAGAAAGGGAAAGCTCTTCAAGGTCAAACAATGGAGGATAGAGAATGGGAAGGAGCAACCTCAACTTGGAGAAGAATGAGGCCTTTTATAGTCCCCCCATGAAATAGAGCCATTGCTGCCCACTTACGCCGGAGTCTCCAGTCACCATACACCGGAGTCTCTGCTCGGACAGGCGGATTCTCTGAATCGACAACAGAAGCTTGCAGGTGCCTGGCCCGAGCGAGCATACCGAAATCTCCGGGTGGGATGCACCAAAGTCTCCGGAGCGAGCCGAGTCTCCACCTTAGAGTCCGGATTCTCCGACTCGACTCCATAACCTTGCAGGCCTGAGGTCAGAACAGCCAGATCAGAGTCTCCAGTGACAATCTACCAGAGTCTACGCCCCTCCTGAAAACTGGCAGAAACACCAAACCCAAATTTATCATAACTTATGCATACGAACTCCGAATATGATGAAACCAATTTTGTTGGAAAGATAACAACGACTAGAATCCTAAGATAGAAATATTGGACACCACCAAGGGAGAAAATATCAAGTATTGTTATGTGAGACACCTTCCATGGTGTGGAGCTAGAAAATTGCCAAGATAAAAAACGCAATAAGATATAAAAGAGAAATCCGTTTTTGATAAACGAGAGCTTGTGATGAAGATTACTACAAGCTCTAGAACCTCACTAGGGTAAGATCCAAATAACAATCAAGAAATATGATGCTAAGTATGCAAATGTTTGAGCTTTCTCGAAAAGATACGATCGAGTTACTCACTTAAGAGCCCCTCTTGATAGTATGGTTATCTATCCGAAACTCGGTCGCCTAGCATGAGACCAGTAAAAAGGGAAAACCTATCAAGATCATACCTTTGCCTTGAGAATTCCACTTGTGCTTGATATAGACGATTTTGTACTCCTCAAACTGGAACATCTTTCTTGATTGCGCTTTCTCACGCTCGCTTGATGAAGTATTGCGAATTACTACCCCATACACATGTGGAAACTCTTTCTTAGAACTTGTCTTCATCGATCCATGATCACCGAGGATGGCAAGCTACAAACGTAAGATCTTTTAGAGATGACGCATCTTGAGCTGACACTTCATTTTTTCTAACTTTATTTGGATGATGTCTTGAAGATACACACGAGGAACTCCATCTTCTTCTTTAAGACACTCTTGATCTTCTTTTTTTATTCATTCTTCTTCTTCTATTTCTTCCTCAAAACACTCTTGATCTTCTTTTTATTGTTGTTCTACATGATTCAATAGGCCTAAAACCCTTGGACATAGCTTCTTCTTCATTTCTTCTATCGTGAGACCAACACATGCTTCAAGCGAGATAATGGACAATTCCTATAAGTGCTACTTAATACAAACATTAGTCCATAGAAATTATCGTTAATTACCAAAACCACACATAGAGGCCACATGCTCTTCCAACACCCTTCATCCAAACAAAGTCAAACTTAAGCATATGGAAGACTAAGATTGCTCTATAGGCCTTCGTAACTAAGCGCATGATGATCCTTTAAAAATAATTAACGAGTAATTAAATTTATGTATAGCCCAGTAGAAAACTGGTATGGCCCAATTAATTTTTTGGATATGTATTTATATGTATATATAGATACTATGGACATCGGCCAGCCATGTTAGCGAGACAAAGGGTAATACAATATACCTATACGTGGGCATGTAGATTTTGGATATGGGCTTGGACATATCTATTTTATTTTATGATTACTCAATTAATTAGAGACTACTCAATGGTTTAGTTTTATTGAGTTTGACTAAGCTTGAGAAAAGGGTTGTACCATAGCTCCCACCGATAAAGAGAAACCCATATAATCTGCCGATAAAGAGGCAGGCACCAACCTCACAGGAAGAGTCTTCAGGCAAAATTCAAAGCGGAAGGGAGACCTCATGGGTTCTTTGGAGGCACGGTACCGACCGGCGCCGGCCGGAGCAGCTGTGTAAGATCTCTCTCCCCAAACCAAACCCCTTCTCGATCCAGCGAAAAAACTACTCCTTTTTTCTGTACGTCGCGACCTGTGTAGTTGGAGAAGTATGGCGAGCTCAATAGGTGCTAGGTGGATGGCCTATAGAGCGGCGTCGCGGCGGAGTGGCGGCGCGAGTTGGGCGAATGTCGATTTCGGGGGGAGAATGAGGGGTTTTTACCCACTGGCTAGCGGGCTAGGGGAGGACAAGGGCACAATGCGCCTGGATGAGCGCGCTGTCCGGACCGACACAAAACCAACGCAAATTTGGGCTGGAAATAGGTTGTTGCGGAATAGTATGAGCTGCGATGGTCGAATGGGTCACCCAGTTGGGCCAACTCCTCTGTCCTAGCAAACAGGTTCATACACTGAATGGTCGATTGGGTCGTCCCGGGGGAGATGCCCTAACGCCACCTATTGAGTTGTCCCCCTCTTATCTGCCATTGAACGACGTCCATCCTCGATGCATGATTTCATCTCATGTCACGTTATTATGCTTTTCCTCTATTCTCCCCTTACCTCAAGCTCCAGCTTCAGCGATGTCTGAGATCGCCGTTCTCCTCGACTTGGTGATGACTACAAGTGCACAGATCGTTTGTAGCTAGTTTCGAAATAAATATATCGATCCCACAGAGCGCGGGAGTCTGAAGTCTAATAACTCCGAGTTAAATACTACAATAGAAATGCTAAATAAAGTTCTAAGTAACAAGATAAAATGCGAGTACTGTGTAAAAAAGTGTTTTTGGATTTTTAGTATGAGAGTACAATAAGTAAAATAAAAGAACTGAATACAGAAAATAAGTATCACGTATGTAAAAGAGATTTGAAACAGTAATAGGAAAAAGCGTTCTGAGGAAGTAGCGGATACACCTCTAGCATTATAAAGAGTTAAAATAAAGATTATTATCATGAACATTCTCAACTATGTATGTGTGGGAGGAACTCCGTATTTGAACAAATAGACAACAACTACTGCTCACATCATCCTCATAAACCGAGCAGACAGCAATCGACATCAATTGAATTACTACGCTATTAAGGGACTTAATCCCGTTGGACGTATCCCATGGCATGGATAATGTTCCGTGAGTTTCCTTGGTTCCTAAGTTGATACGTAAAGGGTGCCAATAGTTTTATAGTCACTGTAAGTGCTAACACACCTCCGTCTACCAATAATTAGTTTCCTCCATCAAGTTCCCAAAAGAGGCAAATATTGAGAGGTCGACTTCCCCAACATCAAGATGAAGACAATTTAACACATGGTCACAGCGATGAATATCATAATAAACTTTATCTTATTTCAATCTCATACTAGGGTTTCTCCATCTTCCCAAAAACTAATGATCTACTCAGACATGGAGGCAATCAACATTATGGCAATAACAATGGAATCTATCATAAATGAATAGTACTTGTATAAATTCATAACGAATATGGAAATTACAACAAGATCTAGACAAGAGGTAGATGAGATGGATGGAGATGATGGTGATTCAGCGGTTGATGATGAAGATCGATGTCTTAGCCTCCCGAATCTGCGCAGGGCGAAGATAGATCTCCGGTGGACGAGTTACCCCTCCAGATGCCTTCTGAATGTGAGGTTTCAGCGATTTCTGGTTGTTCTGTATGTCGTCTCTCTGATCCAGTTGCACGGGGTGAAACTATTTGAGGAGCGGTGGCAGCGCCAACTATACGGACGGAAAATTAATTCCCGCCGTATAGCTGGTCGTTAAATCTTCTGGATGCCTCGATCGCTTCGGGTTTTCTTCTGGTGTTATTGATATTTTTTAAATAAGCAATTTACGTTGTTTTTACTTCTTTTCTCCCCAATTCAACTGTTTCAAGAATTGAGTCCATTGTATCCATCATCTTTACTGATCCTGGTGAAAATAGACATAAAATATACGCGCGAACGCCGTAAAATACCAAGGTACTACAACTACAGTGTAAAATAATAATATAAAACATGATGCAAATATGCACTCATCACTTGGCTCATCCTCCTTGACATTTGTTTTTAGAAAAATCATGATGCTTAATAATTAACTCCTTGGAAAAGTGTATAGGATACTAAAATAAATCGATACACTTTTTTTTGCGAAAAAGTCCACTCACTTATTCATAAATTTCAACAAACCGTATAAAAAAATCCTAAAATTAATAAAAACGTAAATTGGTTCGATGGCTGCAAACACTCAAGTGAGACAGAGGCTCACCGCTATCCTCGTCTCCACCTCACTAGATCCGGACAATATTTATCGTAATAGAGCTTATTCTAATAGATAGATGATAAGTCGTAGTGTTAAGGGAAAAAAACCAACTCAGGAGAGTAGCAACCATCGCGTAAGGTGTTTGCTCTAATACGGCCTCTCCATCCAAACAAAGTCAAACATAAATATAAGGAAAACTGAGATTGATTGATATGCCTTCGTAACTAAGCGCATGATGATCTTTTAAAAATAATTAACGAATAATTAAGTTTATGTGTAGCATGTAGA
The DNA here is from genome assembly GCA_916181665.1 of Avena sativa. NCBI lineage: Eukaryota > Viridiplantae > Streptophyta > Magnoliopsida > Poales > Poaceae > Avena > Avena sativa. The sequence continues at coordinate 632,497,870 of OV702288.1, forward strand.
AAACTGGTATGGCACATATTTTTTTTGATCTGTACTTATATGTATATGTAGATAATACGGACCTTGGCCAGCCACGTCGGCGAGAGAGATGGGAATATATACCTATACGTGGGCAGGTAGATTTTGGATATGGGCTTGGACATATCTATTTTATTTATCCGTTACTTAATTAATTAGAGACTACTTAGTGGTTTGAGAAAGGGTTGTACTGTAGCTCCAGCCGATAAAGAGAAACCAATATAATCTGTAGCATTCCCATATCTGGCTTTCATAAGATGGTACTACTTCGTGCAATCCATATTACTGCGACAATTAATATAGATACATTCAATTTTGTGATAATTAATATAGATCTACATCCAATTCTGTGATAATTAATAATATGGATACATCCAATTCTGTAATAATTAATATGGATAAGACGGAGTAGGATGATTTTACCATTTTTACATTTTTTCAGTGCACATTTATTCACATATAATAATTGGCCCTTGCCGTGCACGACGGAGCGTACCCGAGAAACGGCAAAGGCAGCATTTTTCGGGATAAATTGCCGCGCTCGCGTCTCCTCTTTCATCTGCGCTTTGCTTAACCCGCTCTCGCTTACCACGTTTATGCGCTAAGCTTCCTGTAACATTTTCCCCATTCTTTCTCTCTCTCTCTATAAAACTCTGCCGCTGCTTCTCCCCCCTCCGTGAGAGCTTTGCAGAGAGAGGGAGCCGGAGCCACACAAACACCGCCACCGACTGCGCTCATCCCTGTTCTTCCCCGCTGTTCTTGCCATTGCCGCAGCCGCGTCCTCCTTCCCCGCTGTGCTCCGGGTACGCGCCCACGCGGCCTTCCTCCCCTGCCCCGTCCGCGGCTTCCCCTCCCCTTACTGTGCTGCTCGTCCTTGGCTTGCTTCGTCTCTGGTTGGATGCGTTTTTCCTGCGGGTGCCGCCCGATCTGTTCTGGTTCTTCGGGGTTCGTTTCCCGGGGGCCTGTGTCGCCACCATTTGCTCGATTTGGTCTGTAGGTTCTTGCTCTCTTTCATGGCAGCAGATTTGCCCTTTCTCTTTACCTTTTTTTCCTGTCTTTCTTTTTTGCCGTGGTGCCTTGATTTGGGGGTGTCAGATTTGGTTTGCGACTTTATTTCGCATCGCCTCTCCAATTTTTACTGTTTTTTCCACACTCATTTTCTCCCCCTTTGCACTGTTCATCCCCACAGATGTTCACATGCTTGTTCGTTCATCTGCTTCTCCCCCTTCTCGCGTGGCATTGGGGCGTTTCTTTGCCTGGATGAACTTCATGCTCACACGAATCCTCCCTTGTTCGGATTTCAGATGAGAAGCAGCGCAACCGGGGCGGCGACTGTGCGGTGGGCCTGAGGCTGGAGAGGCAGGCAGCAACCTCACAGGAAGAGTCTTCAGGCAGAACTCAAAGCGGAAGGGAGCCCTCATGGGTTCTTTGGAGGCGCGGTACCGGCCGGCGCCGGCCGGAGCAGCAGCGTAAGATCTCTCTCCCCAAGCCAAACCCCTTCTCGATCCAGCGAAAAAACTACTCCTTTTTCCTGTACGTCGTGTAGCTTTTAAGCTGGTTATTATGCTCGAGGAGGAGATGCTGCTCGCGTGCTAATCCATCTGCAGATGTGCGCTTTGTCATGTGCCGCCATGTGCTAATTAAGCTATTTCTGTGGCGATGGTGGAGGTGGTGGCGGTAGCGTGAGGCCATATCATCATGATATTTACCTTTGTATTTGTAGCAGTAGTACCGCCTTGTACAAGATGCCGTTCTTTCCTTTTGGCTACCGTTCGTTCATCAGGCCATGCCGCCCTCCTCCTTAACTTCCCTGATCTTGTAGCTGGTGGTGTTGTTGGTTGTTGTGCCTTTATGGTATATATCCACCTATCCATCCATCCAGATGCTACCACTTCCGGTCAGAGATGAAGCAAAAGATACGCTTCTCTCTTGCCTTGTCAAGATGATTTTGTGCTGGAACTAGCATGATTTACCTGTCTGTTCTTACTGATCCAGGGTTGGTTTTACAATTCCGGTAAACGGTTTTGATCCCATATTTAGTTAGGCGCTAACAATTCGGGTAAACTGGTTTTGCTGTTATGGTGGGACCAGGTGTCGGTGGTCATGTGTTCCTCGCTGCAAATTTGACCCCAAAGACCGCTCCTGGTCACCAATTGCTATTAATTCCCTCCTGACGAGTTGGTTCCGTTCCATGTGCAGCCCGCAGTGGGCACGACTACACTCCGGGGCTTGGCACGTTGAGTAGGTCAGCAGCAGCACAGTTTCTTCGTGCCTGTGGCCCAAGAGTGACAAATGGGGATCATATAGCGTGTAGAAAATGGCCAGGTTTTGCTGAGCTTGACTCTTCCATGCGGCGCGGCGATCAGAGTGAATTCAGCAAACCTTGTCGTCTGTCTTCAGTCTTGTTGATGTTGATGGCATTGCCACTAGTACACCGTTTTTCGTTTCTCCGCCGGGGATTACTCATCCGTGCAGCCTTTTTTTTTGCGTGGATTAAGGTATTGAAATTGCTAAGCGGCGTGCTCTCGATTTGAGACCAAGAAACATGGGGGGTTAGGTACCGAGAATCTTTGTGATTAGTGGTGCTTTCCTTTTCTAAAAGATCAGATTACTAAAGCAGAGGTCTGGAGTGTATAGAAGAGTGCGCTGGTTTTCATTTGCTCCATCTTTCCTAATTCTCGGTGCGGTGCGGAGAAACGTGTGTACCTTTATTTCCCTTAGCCTTTTCTCTTCAATTGGCAATTAGCTTTAGCCTGTGGATCACTTTCCAATGTGAGACACTGTATTTGCTCCTTTCCAAAAGATGTGCATATACTTTAGTTTTATTGTTGCAAGGGCAGTCCTCTGAACCTTCTGAGCATAAGCCTAATGCAAACTCCAAGAAAAGCAAAGCATCATCGCCTAGGGAACTACTATCTAAGCTATCTTTGTGCTTGTAAGCAATGAGGGAAAGGAATGGAGGGAACCCAGGGCACGCTAGCGTCTAGCCTTTCTTCGTTGTCATTTTGGTACAAAGGTTGTTCTGATAGGGACCTTTGTGAACAAGTTGGGTTACTTGTATTTCAGATGAAAATATATTAATATCAGCTGGTTATTTTAGGAAAGCATACTTATATCTTTAGGAGTTCTCTTATATATTCTTTCTAAAGCATAGACAGAGTTTTCCTTTTGTCTTACCTACGTTGGGATTCCAATGTCTGATGATTGTCTACCATCTACAAAAGTAAAATAAAAGGGAAAATAAATCATCTTCCTGCACAACAAAATGAAAGCTAAGAAACATAAGTCTACTGCTTTCATGGGAGTAGCAGAAAAAACTATTTATAGCACATAACAAGACTTCATTTTAGCTTTGTCTTGACTTTATCTTGGCAAGAATTAGTACTTTGGTGTTCCAGTACTGAGTTGTTGACTGTTTCTCTATTGCTTCTTCAGTGATGACACAGCTAAAAGAAGGACCCAGAAAAGCAAAAGTTTCAAAGAGGTTGAGAAGTTTGATGTATTTGTTCTAGAGAAAAGCTCTGGCTGCAAGTTCCGATCCTTGCAACTTCTGCTCTTCGCTATCATGTCTGCTGCATTTCTGACACTCCTATACACTCCATCTGTGTACGAGCATCAGCAGTCCAATTCTCGGTGAGTATACCTATCAAGAAATATCTTGTCGCAATATTCAGTACCACGATGATCTCCTACAGGCCAAGTTGGCATGTATATATGATAAGCGGCCTATTACATTGGAGCTCATCGTCTTCATATGCTTTGCAGGTTTGTCAATGTTGGATGGATATGGGATAAGACTATCCCTGATCCGCGATACGTGTCATCTATGGGTGTTCAGTGGGAGGATGTGTATAAAACTATCGAAAATCTGAATGGTGGTGAGCAGAAGCTCAAGGTCGGTCTCCTAAATTTTAACAGCACCGAGTTTGGGTCTTGGACACAATTGCTCCCAGAAAGCGAGTTCTCGATCATCAGGCTGGAGCATGCTAAGGAAAGCATTACCTGGCAGACTCTGTATCCTGAATGGATAGATGAGGAGGAAGAAACAGATATTCCATCATGTCCTTCACTTCCAGAGCCTAATTTTCCCAGAGGGACACACTTTGATGTTATTGCTGTGAAGCTTCCCTGTACCCGAGTTGGGGGGTGGTCAAGAGATGTTGCACGGTTGCATTTGCAGTTGTCAGCGGCAAAATTGGCCGTGACTGCTGCAAGAGGCAATCGTGGGGTACATGTGATGTTCGTGACTGATTGCTTCCCTCTTCCGAATCTCTTCTCGTGCAAGAATCTGAAGAAACATGAAGGCAATGCTTGGCTATACAAGCCTGACTTGAAGGCATTAAGGGAGAAGCTTAGACTTCCAATTGGCTCCTGCGAGCTTGCTGTTCCACTCAAAGCAAAATGTGAGTTGATTGCTCTCTGCAGTTTTCAATACCTTTCCATCTACCTTGTAGTTTAACTACGCATGATTGCATCGAGATTTTAGCATCTAGGGGAATCATGGGGGCAATTGAAATACATACCAATCTCTCCACGTTATCATAGACAAGCTTGGCCATCTTTTTTTTTTAGAAAATTCTCATAATGTACTTGTACACCTTTTACTGTTATTGCTGAATGATGACATGGAAATTTCTGGTAAATAACACCAATCCTTTTGTTTTACAGCAAGACTTTACTCGGTAGACAGACGCAGAGAAGCATATGCTACCATACTGCATTCAGCAAGCGAGTATGTCTGCGGCGCAATCGCGGCAGCTCAGAGCATTCGTCAAGCTGGATCAACAAGAGACTTTGTCATTCTTGTCGACGATACCATAAGTGACCATCACAGGAAGGGCCTGGAAGCTGCGGGTTGGAAGGTCAGGATAATCGAGAGGATCCGGAACCCAAAGGCGGAGCGTGATGCCTACAACGAGTGGAACTACAGCAAATTCCGGCTGTGGCAGCTCACAGATTATGACAAGATCATATTCATAGACGCCGATCTCCTGATCCTGAGAAACATTGATTTTCTGTTTGCAATGCCAGAGATCACGGCAACCGGCAACAACGCAACGCTCTTCAACTCTGGTGTCATGGTTATCGAGCCTTCAAACTGCACGTTCCAGCTGTTGATGAACCACATCAACGAGATCACGTCCTACAACGGTGGCGACCAGGGTTACCTGAACGAGATATTCACATGGTGGCACAGGATTCCGAAGCACATGAACTTCCTGAAGCATTTCTGGGAGGGTGACGAGGACTCGGTGAAGGCGAAGAAGACGCAGCTGTTTGGCGCCGACCCGCCGATCCTCTACGTGCTTCACTACCTGGGGCGGAAGCCGTGGCTGTGCTTCCGGGACTACGACTGCAACTGGAACGTCCCGATCCTGCGGGAGTTTGCGAGCGACATCGCGCACACCCGGTGGTGGAAGGTGCACGACAAGATGCCCAAGAAGCTCCAGAGCTACTGCCTGCTGAGGTCGAGGCTGAAGGCGGGGCTGGAGTGGGAGCGGCGGCAGGCGGAGAAGGCCAACTTCGTGGACGGGCACTGGAAGCGGAACATCACGGACAAGAGGCTGAAGATCTGCTTCGAGAAGTTCTGCTTCTGGGAGAGCATGCTGTGGCACTGGGGCGAGGCCCCCAACTCGACGAAGAAAGCCTCGACGACGACGCAAGCGCTGCCTACCGCGAAGCTGTCGAGCTCGTGAGATGTGTTTGTAGATATCCCCCCCCTCCCCACCCCGAGAAATTAGTATACCAGATACAGACTCCCCAAGCTCCATACATACATAGCAGCAGCTTGTAAAGGTCGCTATGCTCTCTCTCTCTCTCTTAGGCCCGTCTTCCCCAAGAGCTCCCTGCTACACCAAAGTGGCGATGAGGAAGGACACGAGCGCATCATTGCGAGGATGCATTATTTCGTCGGGCTGGGGGTCTTTCAGATTCAGTGGCAGCTGAGCGAGCGTGCTCGCTTTTCCGACAGAAAAGATCACCTAAAAAAGCACGGCGAGGGGAGGGATTAGGCTGTACAAGCACTAAGCCGGTAACAGTACCACTGCATTGGGGAGGTCTCTGCAGAATTTGCATAGCGCGTAGGTTTCTTCTCCGATTTTTTTTCTTTTCTTAAAAGAAAGCATCCAGATCTGAAAACAGCCAGCCCCTGCATCATGTACTCCCTCTGTTTCAAATTTCTTTTCTTAAAAAAATTCGCGGATTTTTTAAATGAAAAATGAGAGAGTACTATTCACCTACATAACCGCGCCGGCGGAGTAATTTGAAACAGAGGGAGTAGCACTGCTGGTGTACGGACGGTTCTGGGCGGGGCCAGTGTGTCTCGCGAATAGAAAAACGGGTTCGGGACGCAGAGCCGCAGGGGCGATGTACGTACACGTGGTGGCGTGGATCGTATCGCCGTGTCCATTGTTTTGGCTTTTGGCCAGCGAGAGAGCGGTGCGGCCATCGAGTGTGGCCGTCTTCCCGGCAGCTGCCTGCCGGCGCTTTGTCAGAGACCGCATGGCATGGACTGGCTCGGTACCCTAGGCTGGGCTAGACCAGGCCAGCGAGACCACAGCGAAGCCGTCCGTGGCCGCACGCGACCGACGCGCGTCCGTGCGCCGTACATGTGTCAGCGAGGTGCCGTACTTTTGAGGGGCCGGAGAAAGAAACAAGGGGGCGAGGGGATCCCTATTGGGCGCACTTGATGATAAATGGGCTACATGGCTAGAGAGCACAGTAGCAGTGCTGTGGGCTTAGCTCGAATATGGTCTTACTCCACCGTGGCCACCTACGGAAGGGGCCTTGCAAAATACTCCTACTTATTACTATTCTCCGCTCGTTGCGGAGGATTAAGGCTCGGCCCATGTTTTTTCGTTTCCTTCTATCTTTCTCGCGTGTGGCATGTTGTGGGAACGGCAGCGCTTCTTTTCTCTCTTCTCCCGGCGGCATGAAGCTGGATGCGCTTTCTTCTACTCCATGGCTGCTGGAGGTGTGGTTCTTCTTTTAGGGCATCTCCACCGGACCGATCTAAACGCGTAATCAAAACGGTCCGTTTCTGTCAGTTTGGGTCGGCCGGCGATCACTTTGAGGTCGCGGTCCGGCCTGTTCGGACGACCGCGCCCAGCGGCGCGACCCAAATGTCCGCGCCTACAAAAGAGCCCATCACTGACGCCGGCGCCGGTGTATATCCAGTTTGTTCCCACCGCCCCGCCGCCTGCCGGCTTTTTTCCAGTCATTTCTCGCCTCATTCCCGCCTCTTCTAGTCGTTTCCCGTCGCGTCCAGGCGTGTCCATAAAAAGGGGAGGTCGGCTGATGTAGGTACAAACCAGAAATCCTACCTCCCCACGCTGCCATGCCTGGCCTTCCTCGTCGCCGATCTAGCGGCAGCGACAATCGACCAGAAATCCCACAGTCGTGTCGTCCTTTCTACAACTGTCATGTGAACACCGACGAGTCTTTCACGTTGGACGTGGCGGAACGCGTCTTCTTGCCAGAGCACCGGCTATGGGACCAGCTGGCATTGGTGCGGGCCGAGCTCCCGGAAGCGGTGCGGGCCAATCCCAATGACGCTTCCCTGCGTGCCCGCCTCGCCCAAGCTGAAGAGGAGGTGCAGAGACATGAAACGATCATCCAGTCTCTTAATAATGAATGGAGTCTTTGATCCGTTTAGTTATATAGTTTAGGTGTGGCTGTGGTATGCTTATAACAAAAGTTCTAAGGCTTGAATAAAGCTTTTCATTGCAAGTATGGCCAATGCCTAGATCGATACATGGCACACGGCGCGCACACATCCTAAACCTACTCGTCGTTGTCGGAATCGGAGTCGGAGATCGGGAGGTACCGTCTCCGGCACATGTTGTCGTCGAAGACGCTGACGCCTAGCCTTCCTTTGCCGTCGTACTTGAAGACGAGGATGTTGCCCGCTTCGATCTTGTGCGCATGGGAGAACCACTCCAGTTGTTGCCGAGGTACAACTGACGAGGTGGTCGAACTACAGAGCGACCGGGTACCTACTGGTCTTGAGACCGTTCGCCCGCAGGATGAAAATTGGGGGCGGCTGGTCGCCGACCAGGGTCACAAATGTGCGGGGCAGGAGCAACTTGTCACTCGCCATGCCGGCGTGGATGGCCACGACGAACTGGATGCCTGGGTCGACCTCGTCGGCCCATGACGGCGTCGAGGGGGAGCGTGGTGGCACGCTGACTTGGCCACGTCCTCGGCGCCCCCCTTGACATCCACGGCCAGCACGTCCTCCTGTCGATCCCTTACCGCCGGCCATCGCTAGCTATAGGTACTGGAGAATGGAAAGGAGGAGAGGAGATAAATGTGTGGTGTGGGAGAAACTTGCCACGGGCGGCCAGTTAAAAAGGCCCGACATCGGATGCCGACGCGGAGGCCGAAGAGATGCCATTGACACGTCCAGTCAGTCAGCGTGCCATCTCTTCGCCATTGATGGCGCAGGCTATCGCCGGTCAGCCTTGTGCCACTCTGAGTCGCTGCCCTGGCTGCGTCTGAGTTGATGCCACTGTGCGCGTCTGAACCAACGGGGAGGACACACCCACGACCCGCCCGTGTCCAGGTCGACCCAGTGATCACGCAAATTAGGTGCGCCGATGGGTCGAGTCGGACACGTCGGGATGGATGGGTCGAGCCGCTAGGACACTGCGCACGTCCGCGCGCACGCCGTTCGGACACGCCCGGGCAGGTTGGGTCGGCCCGATGGAGATGCCCTTACTTCCGCACCCTGTAGTCTTGTCCCTGTTGTTCCTGTAGTTCTGACTCATCGCTAGGATTTCTGTTGCTGTTGCCGCTCAAAGGCGATGCTTGTCATTTTCAAGGCAATCGCCGGTACAACATCCTGTGCGATATTTTTGTTACATTATATGATTCACATACTCGCAAATCTTACATTGTTTATGTGACTGTTGGCTTAAGTCTTTCTTTTTTGAGAAGAAAAGGGCACAACCCCGGTTCCATTAGCATGAAGTTACAGCTTATTCGACCACGGGAAACGTCAGCGTAAGACACCCTAGTTTAAAACCTCAAAAGCTACAAAGGCATTTCTACAGTCTCAGGAGCACAAGCTAAGAAATTACAACACTAAAGCTGATGACATACAGCGTTTTAGAAGCACAAGCTACAAAGCTTCAGCGAAACACGCAGCGGGGGTAAGATCATGGTTCCATTGGAACCACCTTTAACCAGGGTCCCTCCTCTATCAACTCCATACGGTTCCTCTTTAGCCTCCTCGCCAGGGCATCAGTGGTGATCTTCCACTCGAAAGTATCGTTAGAGTCTGTCAGGAAAGGATCTGGGGAAAGTTCAAGGTTAGAACTCACTAGCTGCTTCAGTGTCAACCAGGATCCGGCTAGAGCAGAGGAGGGGGAGAAGTCACCAGATGTTCCACTCTTTTCAGCAATGTAACCAATTTTTCTTTTGCATCTCCTAAGCACAGAATGCTCCACTGGGATAGCAAATAGGCCACTCTTCTCCATACCACCTGCATACCAGACCAGACAGTTTTATTAAACATGGTGTCATTTTTGGTAAGCCAGATACCCCAAAGTACAGCTGTATAAGCCATATTTTCAATATTTCCTTTTTTCTCACTAACCAATAGGCCAGCCAGAGTGTCAAAAGACATGATCCTTCCATTTCTGCCTGTAAAAGAGCACATGTTGGACCAAACTATCTTGGCCACTACACAGTCAAAAAACACATGCATGCATGTTTCAGGTTCATTATAGAAGACACATGAAAGATCCCCAACCACCTGTCTCTTAGAGAGATTATCCCTTGTAAGTAGTTTGTTATGTGCTAGAAGCCATAGGAAGAAATAACATTAATCTTCTAAACAACATGCACATAGACTGGTAAGATGCCTCTAAAATTAATCACAGCATAAAAAGGCTTAATAGTGTATATACCACTAGGCTCAAGCTTCCACAAAATAGTGTCATCTTCCTCACTAAGGTGAAGAGTTTTAGCAATTTTCAGGATCTCATACCATCTATGCAAAAGCTCTTCATTGAAGCATATGCTAAAGGTGATTTTTAGCTGGTGAAAATCCCAGGCCTCAGCAACTGTTATATTTTGTTCATTGGCAATCACATATAGATCCCAATATTGAACAGCTAGACTAGAGTCCCCAAACCACTAGTCTTCCCAGAACTTAATTTTCTTTCCATCTCCTACCTTCCACTGGTATCCCATTCTGGCTGCATTAGCAGCCCACAGAACACCTTTCCAGAAGGGGGACACATTGGTTATTGAGGTTGAAAAAATGTTTGGATTACTAACATCATACTTGTGATCTATAATTTTCCTCCAAAGCTTATTTTTATCTAATTGGTATCTTCTTACCCAAGAAGCTAGGAGACAGAGATTCATTTCTGCAATGTTGGGTACTCCCAAACCTCCAAACTCCTTTTTCTAAGCCACAAGGCCCCAATTGTCAAGATGATACTTAAAATTCCCTTCATAATTATCCCATAAACAGTGAGACAGTTGGGAATTGATCAGGGCAATAACCCATTTAGGGAATTTAATTATACTAAGTAGGTATAAAGGAAAACTAGCTAGCACACTCCTCACCAGTTCCATGTTAGCAGCCTGGGAGAGAAGTTTGCCTCTCCACCCAGAGGCTCTTCTAAGAATTACATCAATGATAGGTTGCAAATCCTCCTTCCTAAGTTTCTTATAATGCAAAGGAACCCCTAAGTATTTAATATGGAAAGGTCCTAATCTACAACTCAAAGTTTGAGCAAACATTTGGGCTTCATTTTCCTCCACATTAATGGGCACTAAGTCACATTTATGGAAATTAATTCTGAGCCCAGATATTTGTTCAAAATAAGAGAGAATCCATTTCAAATTTATGCATTACATGATGTCTTGAGGCAGGAACAAGAGGGTGTCATCATCATATTGCATACTTATGACCCCACTCTGTTCAAAACCATGCAACAAACCAGTAATCTGGCCAAAACTAGCTGCTTTAACCACCATTTTAGTAAACACATCTACTAGGAGGTTGAAAAACAAAGGGGAGATATGGTCTCCTTGTCTAACTCTTCTCCCAGCTACAAAGTAGTTACTATTTACATCATTAATTCTAACTCCAACTGAGCCATTCTCAAGTAAAGATTTGAACAGCTTAATAGATTTAGGGCTAAAACCCCTAGCAGATAGCATTTTGAGCAAAAACTCTCTATTCACCATACCATAGGCTTTTTCATAATCTAGTTTAAAAATGAAACCAGATTGGCCACTTTTTGCAACATCATGAATAATTCCATGAGCAGATACCACACTTTCTAGGATATACCTACCTTTTATGAAAGCAGTCTGTTTGGGTGAGATGAGATCTTCACAAATCACCCCTAATCTATTAGTAGCACATTTAGAGAATATTTTAAAACTGCGGTTAGTCAGAGCAATTGGTCTAAATTTCTGGATAGTTACAACATTCCGTTCCTTAGGAATAAGAGTAAGCAAAGAGAAATTAAGCCTATAAAGATCAAGCTCACATGTATTCCAATCATTAACCATAGCCATAAGGTCAGACTTAATGAGGGCCAGAAATGTTGATAAAAAAGAAAAGACAGCCCATCAGGGCCAGGTGCTCCCTCTGCATAAGAGCCAAAGATAGCATCCTTAACCTCCTGCTCAGTAAATTCAGCATGCAAAGAGTTGTTCTGAGTTTCAGTGATTTTTTTCAGATTCATCCCAGAAATCATCTAGTAATTCAAGCCCTAAAGCAGGTTGAAAACCAAAAAGGTTCTTATAATATTGCACAGCAAGGTCCAAAATACCTTTAGTGTCTTCAACCTTTCCATAGGGGCCTTCTAACATAACAATTTGTTTCTTCCTTCTTCTCTGGTTAGCCATAGAGTGGAAGTAAGAAGTATTCCTATCCCCCTCAAGGATTTGCCTTTCCCTTGACCTCTGTCTAGCCTTAATATCCTCCTTCGTCCATATATCTTTAAGTTTAGAAGAAATATTCTTCATTCTGTCCTTAGATACAGGAGAGAGGCATTGAGTTTTAGAAAGAATGTCAAGTAGATCATATTCAGCAACTAATTTTTGCTTGGTCCTATTTTGAGCAGCTTCTACATTAGCACACCATTCCTTCACATATTTCCTAATATTTCTACTTTAAATTGCCATCTATCATGGATTTGGACAGTGTGTAGGGCATATTCCAGGCTTTAATCATAACCTGGTCAAAATCTTCAGTCTGTAACCACCATTTCTCAAATCTAAATAATTTTTGTTTAGGGATTTTTAGGGCCCCTGTGTCCATAACCAAAGGAGTATGGTCACTCCCCAGTCTAGGTAGGGCTTTAAGAAGACTAGCAGGATATAAAATCTCCCAACAAGTGGTAATAAAACCCCTATCCAAAGTAGCCATAACTAGGTTATTTTGATTATTTGCCCAGGTATATTTCCTACCAGCAACATGCAATTCCATCAGACTGAATTTATTAATCCAGTCATTAAATAGATCAGCCCATTGTTGATTTATATTACATGTGTTCTCCTTAGTACTATCCCTAATAAGATTGAAATCACCACCTACTAAGGTGGGACCATCCCATTTAGGGATAATATTATGTAACTCATTAATGAAATCCAGTTGGTGCTCCTCATAAGCAGAACCATAAACTACAATAAATCTCCACAACTTTGTGCTCTGTTTGTCTCTAATCACAACATAAACACATAATTTGTGCAAGTCACAAGACAAAATATCAAAAGAGTCAGAATTCACCCCAACCAAGATACCACCAGCTATATCATTGGCTGGAAGCCAATTCTAAGAATAAATGTTGTAGGGACCAAGAATCTACAACCGAGAGGAAGTAAAATCCTTCTTCTTAGTCTCAGAAATCCCAATAAAATTTGGGCCCACATCTCTAATGAGATTATGTGCTCTAGGAAGTTTGTCAGGTCTATTAAGACCTCTACCGTTCCAGATGAAGCCTACTACCATTGGAAAAAACCAATTTCCTTCTACTTCCTCTATTTCTACTACAAACCTCTGTCCAAGGTGCCATAGGAGATCCTTTTTCACTAATGCAATCAAGATCTACTGAAGGCCCCTCCTCACTACTATGAGTGACATCGGCTATAGTAACATCTACATCTAAATTGGCTGGTAAGGGTGAGTAGAGTGAAAGTTTTGCAACCTATCTAGCTCAACATCTTTAATGATCTTAATATTATTATCAATGATAGGACTAGTGTCCCCCAAATTAATTCCAGCACATCTAGCTTTATGCATTAAATTAGCATTCTCTAGAATAGCAAAAGTATTATTAACACCATGTATATGTTTTTTACCTTTGGGGTTTTCCAGGTTTTTTGCTTTCTTCAATTTTTGTGCCTTCTCAATCATAGTTCTACCATCATTCCTAACTCTGGTGCTCATTCTTGTAGCCACTACAAGACCCCAAGTTTTCTTCTCTTTTCCTTCATTAACTTCTTTGTCAATTGCAATGGCACTAGGCAATAAGTCTGCAACAGGAACATTGGACTGCATGTGTGTGTTTTCAGCTGAGTTCTCAAACTTTTCCAGCAGGTTAGCACTAATATTCTCCACAGGGGCTCTATTATAAGCAACCACCATAGTTTTGTGAGTCTGAATGTCCAACACTTTCTACATTACACTAGTCTCCAAGTCTCTATTAGGAACATTGATACTAAGAGTCCCCACACTCACTGTCTTGATGCCATTCCTCATAGAATTACCTCTAGGAGCAGGGGTAGAGGAGTTTCTATCAGTGCCCATGTGTTTGCCATTTGCATCATATTTAGCTAGGTGATCTCTAAAGTCATCACCTAGGTCTTCCTCATTCAGACCTTCCCCATTTCCACCACTGGCATCCTCATCCTCATCTTCCATTTCAAGCTGGCTCTCATCCACAGTGAAAAGAAGTAGATATAGCTTCTATTCAATCTCATATAGCCTATCCTTTGGGATGTTTTCCACATCTCTGACAGAGATCTTCAATCTCACTGTCATGTAAAAGCTCCTAAATATGGTATGCCAATCAATGTTGACCGACACCCCCAGAGAGGAAGCTACCCGACACATAGTTTTCCAGGTGCATCACTTGGGAGGAAGACCTTCTACACTAATCCATACCTCCTTTAACTCATCAAAAGGGCCAACCTCACTAGTCCATTTGGAAAATGAGACACATACACCTTTCTTCTTCAAGTTAATGGAAGGGTATTCCACCAAGTCCTCAATCTTCTTATTTGGGGGAAGCCTGACCAAGTATGTATTGGATGACTGATACGTCCATTTTGCATCACTATTCTATGTCTTAATTCACTATTATTCATTGATATATTTCGTATTGATAGGTGATACTTATGTTATTTCATATGTTTTTGCATGGTTGTTGACTTTTGGAGCATGGACCGCTGCAGTCAGGGTTCTGATGGAAAAGGTGCTGTTTGGAGGCAAAATTCACGAAGATCAGAAAATCCGGGAAAATATACGGAAAATCCTATTTTTCTAGAAGACTAAGGATGCCAGAAGATGGAGTGGAGATGGGCCACAGGGGGCCCACACCACCCCATGGCGCGAGCAGCCCTAGGCCGCGCCAGGAGGTGGTGTGGCCACCCTGGCCCACTCCAGCCTCTCCCCTCTGGCGTATATCATCCTCCCGAAACCCTAAGACTCAGGGAGCGACCACAGAAAGATTCCGCCGCCTCTGCGGGGCGGAAAACACCAAGAGAGAAAGATCTCTCTGGCAGATAGATTTCTGCCAGGGGAATTCCTTCCCGGAGAGGGGAGATCGTCGCCATCAACACCACCATCAAGCTGGACTTCATCGGGATCATCATCACCATCACCATCACCATCATCACCATCAGCACCCTCATCACCATCTCCATATTGCTGTAACAATTGCGTTGAATCTTGCTATAGTTCATAGGGGAAACTTTCCCGGTGTTGATTACTCTTTGTAGTTGATGATATTGAGTGAATCATTGGATTATTGTTTATGTTCAGATTGTTATACATCATTATTCCATCTCTGATCATGATCCATATGATGTCTTGTGAGTAGTTCGTTTTGTTCTTGAGGACATGGGGAAGTCATGTTGTTAGTAGTGGAGTTGTGTTGAGAAAGATTCAATAGATTGTTATTTAAGTTGTGGCGTACTTCTTCTAGTGGTGTCATGTGAACGTCGACTACATGACACTTCACCTATATGGGCCTAGGGGAATGCATTGTGTATTTGGCTACTAATTGTAGGGGTTGCCGGAGTGACAGAAACCTGAACCCCTGTTAGGAAACCATTGCACAAGGGACGTAAGGGTCTTAGAGTTTAAAGCTATGGTTAGGGTTCTACCTTAATTACTTTCTTGTACTTATGGATGTTTGCAAGGGGTTTAATCACAAGTATGTATTAGTCTTGGATGGGGCGGTACATTAGCACAGGTTCACCCACACAACACTTAGCAAGCTAAAGAAGATTAATCAACTATATGAAGCGAAAGCACTTGACAGTCTTCCCATGTGTCCTCGAGAACGTTTGGTCATCTTAAGTAATACAACAGGCTTGTCCTTTGCTGCATAAAGGATTGGGCCACTTGCTGCATTTATTCCTACTGTCTTTTATTTACTCGTACTTTGTTTACTTGCTTTATCAAAAACCCCTAAAAATCCGTTTGCTAAGTATTTCCAGAGAATTCCTGATCCATACCACTAGCCAGCACCTTCTGCTCCTCGTTAGGTTCGACACTCTTACTTATCGAAAATACTGCGATACACCCCCTATACTTGTGGGTCATGAAGACTATTTTCTGGCGCCGTTGCCAGGGAGTGAAGCGCTATTGGAGAGTGGAACTGGTAAAAGAAACTTCTACTGTGAGTATTGTTTACTTCTGCTAGTTGCTTTATTTTTGTTATGGATAATTCGCTGAGTTTCTTATTTGGTAATTCTACTACCACTACTAAGGTAGTAGATAATCCACTACCTGCTGAGAATGATGTTTTTAAAATACCTACAAGAATTATTGATCGTGTTATGGATAACTACTATGTTGGGGATGGAACTGTCTATCCTGGTGATCATTTGCTCTTTATACACGAATTATGCGGGTTGTTCAAGTGTGCAGGTATTACTATAGATCAAGTTAAGAAGAAGTTATTCTTATTATCGCTGAAAGGAAGAGCTGAGGAATGGTATAAGATGCTAAAAAATGGTCAAGCTCTGGAATGGGAGGAAATAGTGCCTTTCTTTTATTCAAAGTTTTATCCTCCTAGTGAGATTCATAAAGATCGGAATCAAATATACAACTTTTGGCCTCTTGATGGAGAGAGTACAGCTCAAGCTTGGGGGAGATTGAAGTTACTAATGCTCAAATGTCCCATTCATGAGCTCCCCAACAATATTATTATCAACAACTTTTATGCAAGGCTCCCTCTACATGATAACGATTTATTGGATGCTTCTTGTGCTGGATCATTCACTCGTATGGAAGAAGAAGCTAAATGGGATCTTTTGGACCGTATTCAAGACAATGCTGAAGCTTGGGAGAATGACAAAGGTAGAAAGTTAGGTATAAATTATGATTATGAATGCATTGAATCTTTTATGGGAACTGATGACTTTCAAAATATTAGTAATGTTTATGGTCTTGATTTGCAAGTTATTACGAATTGCTTTAGAGCTTTTGCTTCCTATATCGAAATTCCAAAAAGGGGATGGAATAAATACCATGCACCTTACAAAGATATTGTTCACTATTGATACATTGCAAATGTATCTATAATTTTTTATGTTCCATGCTTAGTTTTATCCACTTTCTTGTGTTTTGTTCCACTTTGGAGTACTTTTCATATGATTCCTTGGACTAACCTATTAACAAGAGCCACAGTGTCAGCTGCCTGTTTTCTGCTGTTTTTGGTTCCAGGAAAGTCAGAAAATGAATATTCTCGGAATTGGACGAGACAAAAGCCAAAGTGCCTATTTTTCCGGAAGTGATCAAGTGCCAGAATACGAGACGGAGAAGGGCCAGGGAGCCACCACACCACCTGGCCGTGCGGCCAGGCCTGGCCCGCGCCAGGGGGTGGTGTGGCCGCTCTCGGCACCCCCTCGGCCTCTCCTTCCGCCTATAAGATGCCCTCGGGACGAAAACCCTAAGGGCCCGATCAAAAATCCACAAAAGAGTCTGTAGCCGCCATCATCTCCATCCCTAGATCGGGAGGGATCTGAAGCTCTTCCCGGCACCCTGCTGGAGAGGGGAATTCACCATGGAGGCCTTCTTCATCACCATGCAAGCCTTCGGTGTGATGCGTGAGCAGTTCATCCTTGGACTACGGATCCATGTAGTAGCTAGATGGCTGGTTCTCCTCCTTTGTGCTTTCATGTCTAGATCTTGTGAGCTCCGTTCATGATCAAGATCATCTATTTGTAATTTTGCATGTTGTGTTTGCGAGGATCCGATGGATATTGAGATGCTATTTCAGATTGATTATTGATTCTATCATGTCTTTGTTATTTGTGATCTTGCATGCTTTCCGTTGTTAGTAGCTATCTTGGCCAAGTAGATGCTAGCAACTCCAAGAGTTAGTATTTATGCTCTATAGTGGGTTCATGCCTCTGGTAATCTAGGGAAGTGACAGAAATCTTTAAGGTACTAGATGTGCCGTTGCTACTAGGGAGAAAACAACAATCCTTTGTTCATAGAACAAACGCATTGTTTACTTTACACGCAGTTTGTAAAGCAATAATCTGTTGCTTGCAACTTAATACTAGAGGGGGTTCGGATGATAACCTGAAGGTGGATTATTAGTCATAGATGCAGTTGGCTGGCGGTCTATGTATAATGTTGTAATTCCCAATCAAGTCTCAAAGGAGTCAAGATGATTAGTATATGCATGTATTGCTTTCTCGGTGTTTGTCAATTGCCCCGCTGTAATTTGTTCACCCAGCATGTTATCTATCTAAGGAGAGCCATCTCTAGTGAACTATGGATCCCGGTCCTTTTCTTTACATACAATCTACAACTGTTTACTGTTTTGTGTTTACTTTCTACAAACTTTTACTTCTTTCCTTTCGATACGTTTAATCCTTTGTTTTCTGCAAAACACGGTGAGATTGACAACCTCATCGCAAGTTGGGGACAAAGTTCTGTGGTTGTGTTGTGCAGGTCTCCACGTTGCTACTAGCACCGGTAGTGCGCCCTGCCAAGGCTCAGCTAGTAACACCTTTGGGGTGTTTCCTTGCTCCTACTGGTTCGATTAAACCTTGGTTTCATAACTGAGGGAAACTTGCTGCTGTGCTCATCATACCTTCCTCTTGGGATTCCCAACGAGCTCTACATCAACACCGCCAACAAGCATTTTTCTGGGCGCTATGCATTGAGCCATCAAGCGATTTTCTGGCGCCGTTGCCGGGGAGTCAAGGACATCTTCACAAGGGGAGTCCCTCATAACCAATCTCTTTACTTTGTTGTTTTTGTTTTGCTTAGTTTCTTTTTGCTTTGTTTGCTTGTTTCGTTCTTCAAAAACACAAAAAAAATAGTTTTGCTAGTTTGCTTTCTTATTTGAAAACACAAAAAAATGACTACTCTTGAAAACACTAAGTTGTGTGACTTCACTAGCACCAACAACAATGATTTTATGAGCACACCTATTGCTCCACCTGTGGCTGAAAATACTTTCTTTGAGATAAAACCTGCTTTACTCAATCTTGTTATGAGAGAGCAATTTTCTAGTATTGGTAATGAAGATGCTGCTTCCCATCTAAATAACTTTGTTGAACTTTGTGAGATGCAAAAGCATAGGGATATAGATGGTGATATTATTAAGCTGAAATTGTTTCCTTTCTCTTTGAGAGGAAAAGCTAAAGAATGGTTGAATTCCTTAACTAGGAATAGTATTGATTCTTGGACTAAGTGCAAAGATGCTTTTATTGGAAAATATTATCCTCCTGCTAAGATTATATCCATGAGAAGTGAAATAATGAAGTTTAAACAACTTGATAATGAGCATGTTGCTCAAGCTTGGGAAAGAATGAAATCTTTGGTAAAGAATTGTCCCACTCATGGACTGACTGCTTGGATGATCATCCAAACTTTTTATGCAGGATTGAACTATTCTTCAAGGAACCTATTGGATTCTGCTGCTGGAGGTACTTTTATGACTATTACTTTGGGTGCTGCAACGAAACTTCTGGACAATATGATGGTTAATTATTCTGAATGGCATACTGAGAGAGCTCCACAAGGTAAGAAGGTAAATTCTGTTGAGGAAACCTCCTCCTTGAGTGATAAGATTGACATTATTATGTCTATGCTTGTTAATGGGAAAGCCCATATTGATCCAAATAATGTTCCTTTAGCCTCTTTGGTTGCTCAAGAAGAGCAAGTTGATGTGAACTTCATAAGAAATAATAATTTTGGCAACAATTCTTATGGTAACGACAATTATAAGCCATATCCTCCCAACAATGGTAATGCTTATGGAAATTCTTACAACAATAATAAGAGTGCTCCCTCTGAACTTGAAGTTATGCTTAAAGAGTTTATTAGTAAACAAACTGCTTTCAATAAAACTATTGAGAAAAAACTCTCTAATGTAGAAAGAAATATAACATCTTTGGCTGAAGCTCAATCTTCTTTGAATAAAATGGTTGCTAAACCTGAAACTAATGAGAATCCCTTTGCAGCTACTAATGCTATACAAGTAAGAATTGATGAAAATGTTAGACTATTAGCTGAATTACATGCTAAGTGGGAAAGAGAAGATGAAATTGCTAGAAACATTAGTGTTTCTACTATTACCACCACTAGTGTTAAGGCTAGTAATAGTTCTACTACTTTAGATGATAATTTGATTTTGATCTTGATGGTTGTAACATCTCTGAAGTTATTAAGTTCCTATAAAAGCTTACTAAAAGTCCTAATGCTAGTGCTATGAACATGGCCTTTACAAAACACATTACTGATGCTCTCATAAAGATTAAAGAAGAAAAGATGAAAATTAAATCTTCTATTCCTATAAAGCAAGAAGATGGTTGGGAACCCATCATTAATATAAAAGTGAATGACTTTGATTTCAAAGCTTTATGTGATCTTGATAGTAGTGTTTCTATTATGCCTAGAAGGATTTATGATATGCTTGATTTGCCTCCACTTGAAGATTGTTATTTGAATGTCCCACTTGATGATAATGCTAAAAATAAACTCATGGGGGGTCTTAATTATGTTCTTATTATGGTTAACAATGCTTATGTCCCTGTTGATTTCTATGTTTTGGATGTTGAATACAATGCTTCTTGTCCTATTACTTTGGGAAGACCTTTTCTTAGAACTGTTGGTGCCATCATTGATATGAAAGAAGGCACCATTAAATATCAACTCCCACTCAAGAAAGATATAGAACACTTCCCTAAAAAGAGAGAAAATATTTCTTTTGCTTCTCCTATGAAAACAAAATTTGGTCTTAATGCTTCTTATTTGAGAACACTTGATTCTTTCTTTGCTTCTTATGCCTAACTTAAAGGCGTTAAATAAAAGTACTTATTGGGAGATAACCCAAAAGTTTTAGATGAGTCTTGGAAGTTATTACCTCTGTAATAACCTCTCCTTATTCTTTTTATTTTCTTTTTGTGCCAAGAGTAACCTCTAATGAGAGAGAAGTAATGATTGGGAAAGTTGCTGTCCCGAAACAGATTTCTGTGCTTCACCGAAAAATACGTGAGAGAGCTCTGTATGTCGGATTGAGCTGTAATTTATTTTGCTTCTGCCCCAGGTTGATATCTATCTTTCGTTAGTTAAACACTTTTTGATTTGAGCAACAGAAGGTCTTCGAAAAAATTCGTCTTTACCTGCTGGTCTATTTTGACAGATTTCTGCCATTTTCTGCATTTGCTTCTTGTTGGTTCCTTTTTGAGTTCCTTTGGGGAATTGAGGATTTTGAGGGAAGTGCTACAGTAGCTAGTGTTCTAATGGAAGTTTATTTGGTGTTAGAACTGAACCTTAAGACCTTTTATCTTGAGTGCACTAATGTTGCTAATAAAGATTGTGTGAAGTTTTGTATGAAGGAAAAATTTCAGGTGTATGGAAGGAATGAGTAATGAGATGAAGGATGGACTAAAGCTCAAGCTTGGGGATGCCACGCGTTTCACCCCAAGAAATATCCAATAAGTACAAGCGTGAAAGCTTGGGGATGCCCAAGGCATCCCCTTCTTCATCAATAAAAATTCCAGGTTTCTTCCAAACGCTTCATTTTTATTGTTTCATGCACAGTTGTGTTGTTCTTGGAGCGTCTTCTTTTTCGTTTTTGTTTTGGTTTTTCGTTTGCTTAATTTTCTTAGTTTTCTGAATAAATTGGTTGGACCCCCTCTTTCATACATTGGTTTGGTTTGGAAAAGAGTAGGAAAGTTCATGCTTAAGTGGTAAAGAGAGCTTGTTTTTGACTATGGCCTATGCTTTGTCATGCCATGCTTGATATTGTTTTGGCTTTATGCTTAGTATTATTTGCTGTAGCATGACTTGTTATAAACAATTGATATTGCTTAATGTGCCTTGGATGAATCATGCGTTGTTTTAGCATATTAAAGCATAGTATAGTGGTATTCTCCTTTGATGCTTTATTTGGGTTGACTTGGCGCATGCTCACACCATGTTATGACTATCCAAAGTCACCATAGCCTTTATGATCCTTTAGTTTTAAACTTGTAGTATCACTTTATGCTTTGATCAATGATGTTTTGTCGCTCTGCATGATTATGGCCATTATTGCTCTCTTAGTTTGTCGCTCTCAGTCTTTTGCTAGCCTCCACAACAAAGTATGAGTTCCACTCATGTATCCAACTCCCTAAACCAAGTTATTCCAAAGAGTCCACCATACCTACCTACTAGCTTATGCTATTCCAAGTATATTCATGCTTTTTTTTACCTTCCAAATTAAACTTGTTATGAGAAAACTAGTGATTAAAGCTGTCACGAACTTGATGGCACACTTTTCTTTACTCGCCCTTAATAAAGTTGAACCATTGTGTCTTCTATGTTGTATATGCTTGCACTTATTTGTCGGGAATTAGCAGAACCATGTTTTCATTGGGAATGCTTTCAACATTGCACTTGGTACTTGTACCTAGTTGATATCATGCTCTTTTGTATATGGATGTCGTCAGTGTGAAATGAAAGGGGAGCTTGTAAGTCCATGGAGTTATGTATATGTGTTAGAGAAACGCCTGGGCCGCTGGTCTAATCCATGCTGATATGGTGGAAACCTGCAGCATAACCATAATGAGCTGTCTATGAAGCATTCTTCTTATATAAAAAAGAGTCCTATATTGAGAAAAAAGAGAAAAAAAGAGATACTATGAAAAGAGGAAAGAGAGAAAAAAGCACCATATTCCCATGGTAAATAAGAAGAATGCTGAGATGCTTGTTGTCTGCTTGCCTTGTCATTTTGATATGGGGATTCTTCCGTATCATTGGGCAAGGGGTACCCCATTGGCGGTTCTCTATGATACACATATACTTACAGTGACAAAAACTTACCGGTGACTAAACTTGAGTAACATGAGGAGCGGCCCTCGTATACAAGGGACATGAGATTTCTAACTTATACTTCGTCAAGCATGTACACCATAGTTTGTTCACTTTAACCTTAATCACTTCAAGATGCTTATGATAGGGTCAATGAGAGCTGAAAGCTATAAGTACCATAATTTTTGGAAGCTCTTTATGAGACTTGAATCCCTACTTCCTTTTACAAAAGGCCTTTCTTCCACCATTATATTGAGTCTCCATCTTCTATCTTTATGCACCTACTTTGAGAGCATAGTGGCCATTCTTAGTTCTATGTGCATTGTCCCAAGACTAGTTGATTGATGCATACTTTGATATTGCTTGTTTTAAACTATTGTATCTAGTCACTCTTATGAACTTTGAAGGTGTCCTATGCATTTATATTTGCTACTCTATTGAGGGACAAGCTGAATACTATTATGCTATGTTTTCTTTATGTGAAACAAACAAACGTCTTGCAAAGCATTGTTATTCATGAATCTTTTGTTTGTGCCTTTTCATGTTGCATCATTGTTTCTTTGCTTATTGCTAGAACTTTGTCTTTCATGTTATGATTGAAGTACTATTATCCCAACTGTGAATGTTTTGCAAATACTTTGAGAAAGTCTTTGATGGTGCATGTCACCTCAAAAATTATTCTTTCTTTTTATCACTTACCTACTCGAGGACGAGCAGGAGTTAGCTTGGGGATGTGGATACATTGCAAATGTATCTATAATTTTTGATGTTCCATGCTTAGTTTTATCCACTTTCTTGTGTTTTGTTCCACTTTGGAGTACTTTTCATATGATTTCTTGGACTAACCTATTAACAAGAGCCATAGTGCCAGCTGCCTGTTTTCTGCTGTTTTTGGTTCCAAGAAAGTCAGAAAATGAATATTCTCGGAATTGGACGGGACAAAATCCAAAGTGCCTATTTTTCTGGAAGTGATCAAGTGTCAGAATACGAGACGGAGAAGGGCCAGGAAGCCACCACACCACCTGGCCGCGCGGCCAGGCCTGGCCCACGCCAGGGGGTGGTGTGGCCGCTCTCGGCACCCCCTCGGCCTCTCCTTCCGCCTATAAGATGCCCTCGGGACGAAAACCCTAAGGGCCTGATCAAAAATCCACGAAAGAGTCTATAGCCGCCGCCATCTCCATCCCTAGATCAGGAGGGATCTGAAGCTCTTCCCGGCACCCTGCCGGAGAGGGGAATTCACCCTGGAGGCCTTCTTCATCACCATGCAAGCCTCCGGTGTGATGCGTGAGTAGTTCATCCTTGGACTACGGATCCATGTAGTAGCTAGATGGCTGGTTCTCCTCCTTTGTGCTTTCATGTCTAGATCTTGTGAGCTCCGTTCATGATCAAGATCATCTATTTGTAATTCTGCATGTTGTGTTTGCGGGGATCCGATGGATATTGAGATGCCATTTCAGATTGATTATTGATTCTATCATGTCTTTGTTATTTGTGATCTTGCATGCTTTCGTTGTTAGTAGCTATCTTGGCCAAGTAGATGCTAGCAACTCCAAGAGTTAGAATTTAT
Organism: Avena sativa; assembly: GCA_916181665.1. NCBI lineage: Eukaryota > Viridiplantae > Streptophyta > Magnoliopsida > Poales > Poaceae > Avena > Avena sativa. The sequence goes on from OV702288.1 coordinate 632,521,971, forward strand.
GCTCGATAGTGGGTTCACGCCTCTGGTAATCTGGGGAAGTGACATAAATCTCTAAGGTACTAGATGTGCTGTTGCTACTAGGGAGAAAACAACAATCCTTTGTTCATAGAACAATCGTATTGTTTACTTTACACGCAGTTCGTAAAGCAATAATCTGTTGCTTGCAACTTCATACTGGAGGGGGTTCGGATGATAACCTGAAGGTGGATTATTAGTCATAGATGCAGTTGGATGGCGATCTATGTATAATGTTATAATGCCCAATCAAGTCTCAAAGGAGTCAAGATGATTAGTATATGCATGTATTGCTTTCTCGGTGTTTGTCAATTGCCCCGCTGTAATTTGTTCACCCAGCATGTTATCTATCTAAGGAGAGCCACCTCTAGTGAACTATGGATCCCGGTCCTTTTCTTTACATACAATCTACAACTGTTTACTGTTTTGTGTTTACTTTCTGCAAACTTTTACTTCTTTCCTTTCTATACGTTTAATCCTTTGTTTTCTGCAAAACACGGCGAGATTGACAACCTCATCGCAAGTTGGGGACAAAGTTCTGTGGTTGTGTTGTGCAGGTCTCCACGTTGCTACTAGCACCGGTAGTGCGCCCTGCCAAGGCTCAGCTAGTAACACCTTTGGGGTGTTTCCTTGCTCCTACTGGTTCGATTAAACCTTGGTTTCATAACTGAGGGAAACTTGCTGCTGTGCTCATTATACCTTCCTCTTGGGGTTCCCAACGAGCTCTACATCAACAACGCCAACAAGCATTTTTCTGGGCGCCGTGCATTGAGCCATCAACTATGCTCCTATTGGAAGTGCTGAGTATTGCATTATTGATCCCATCTTACCCGAACCTTATATCAAGAAGATTCCCTTCCCCGAAAAGGTAAAGGACCATCCTATGATAACTAATGTAATCACCAAAAGTGAAAAGAGAACTGTAAAACCTGATGAACAAATAAACATTGAACCTGTGGTAGCAATTGTGAAAGACCTTGTCACTAAAAGCGTAGAAGATGGGCACATAGTCTTTTGTGAGGATGCTTCTAATATTGTTTCACATCCTAATAGAACTAAAAAGGCTAGTATTCCTGTGCTTTCTGTTAGAATTGGTGATCATTGCTATTATGGTTTATGTGATATTGGTGCAAGTTCCAGTGTTATTCCTTATGAGATTTACAGAGAAATTATGCATGAAATCAGTCCTTGCGAGTTGGAAGAGATTGATGTGGTTATTCACCTTGCTAATAGAGGGACCATCTCTCCAATTGGTATTGTACGAGACGTGGAAGTTCTTTGTGGTAAGATTAAGTACCCTGCTGATTTTCTAGTACTTGGTTCAGCTGCTAGTAAAACTGATATGGGGTGGCCCGATCTTCTCAGCAAGCGGATGGCAATGATAATGGTGGATGATAGATAACTAGCCTGTAGCTATGAACTCTCCCGCTCGATCCCTGATGCCAATGCAACAACTCTTGAACCTTGTAGGATATTCACAACACCACGCTCTTGCGCACGCAACCGTGACCACAAACGGTAGTATGCAATCTACTAATTCCCAATGGAACAATAGATCACGCTCATTTATAGTTGGTAGATTCGAACACAGGGTAATTCCAGAGGTTCTATGAAAGAAACAACTCCAAAATATTTTAACGTGGTCTAAACCCTAACTAGAGGTCGTCCCATAGCTTATAAGGGCGACTGGGGCGACCAGAAACCGAAAATAAACGCAAACGACTCAAACTGATACAAACCGACTCGAACCAGATTCGGTCGGGCGGACACTCCGGTCGAAGTGGGCCGGACAGTCCGGTCAGGCCGGACACTCCGGGTGAAGTGTGCCGGACAGTCCGGTCTGGCCGGAAACTTTGAAGTTTCCGGGTGGCATCCGTGTAGTGTCCGAACTGGCATACTGAATGTCCACGCCAGTTTGCCTCTCGACCAGGCCAGACAGTCCAGGTGGATCTGGCTGGACACTCCGGTCATGGCAGATCTTTTTGCCTTCGTCTTGATGATCTTCTCTTGCGCCTTCCTCCCGCTCCTCCCTCGCGCATCCTTGGGCGATCATCATGTTGGGCTTCTCTTGTAGCCCCTTTCCTCCTCGCGCCATGCTTGTTTCTCCAACGAACCTGATCATACATAAATGCTTAGACTTAGGCAGTATAAAGTTCTCATCAATCAAAGTACCAGATTCGTTTTGGAGTAAATTCACCTGTTGTTCCAGTAGCTTAGCACGAGCTCTTGTAATAGGTCCAATTCTAATCTCATTGGACTGATCCTTTCTTGCAACAGTTGTAGCATCTTCAGTAGTCATTGGGGTAGGTGTAATTGTAGGGATGTCCTCATCATCTCCCCCCTTGAAAAGGCGTTGACCTCGACGCTCCAAGGTCTTCTCCAGCATATGGTGACAAATCAGCAACGTTGAAGCTATTGCTAACTCCACCAAACCCCTCTATAGGTATATCAACCGAGTAGGCATTATCATTAATCTTGGCTAACACCTTGTAAGGACCAGCACCACGTGGCTTCAATTTTGACTTTCTAAGTAGTGGGAACCTATCCTTGCGTAGATGCACCCAAACCATATCTCCAGGCTCGAACAACACTTCTTTCCTTGCTTGATTCCTTGCAGCAGCAATGTTCTTGCCTTTCTTCTCAATAGCCTCTCGAGTCTTCTCATGTATTTTCTTCACATAATCATCACGTTTTTATGCCTCCATATCAACTCTCTCATGTAATGGTAGAGGCAACATATCAAGTGGCGTCAATGGCTTGAAACCATACACCACCTCAAAAGGACAAAGCTGAGTAGTTGAATGCACAGCCCTGTTGTAAGCAAACTCAACATGTGGCAAACACTCTTCCCACTCCCGCAGATTCTTTTTAATCATGGTCCTTAGTAGCTATGACAATGTTCGATTCACCACCTCCATTTGACCATCTGTTTGGGGATGACATGTAGTACTGAACAGCAACTTCGTTCCTAGCTTTCCCCATAAGGTCTTCCAAAAGTAGCTCATGAACTTCACATCACGGTCAGAAACAATCGTCTTTGGTACTCCATGTAATCTCACGATGTCCCTGAAAAACAGGTTAGCAACATGCGACGCATCGTCGCTTTTGTGGCAGGCAATAAAATGAGCCATCTTAGAGAACCTATCCACTACCACAAATATAGAATCATGACCTCGCTGAGTTTTAGGTAGACCTAGCACAAAATCCATACTAATGTCTTCCCATGGAGTGGTAGGTGCAGAGAGAGGTGTATACAAACCGTGAGGCTTCAGCTTAGATTTCGACTTGTGGCATGTAATACATCAGCTCACAAATCTGTACACATCACGCCTCATCTTGGGCCAATAAAAGTGATCAGCAATCATGAGCAACGTCTTCTCACGCCCAAAGTGACCCATCAAACCTCCAGCATGTGATTCCTGCACTAAGAACAAACGCAACGACGATTCTAGAATACATAGTTTGTTAGCTCGAAACAAATATCCATCATGTATATGATACTTATCCCATGCGTTTCTAAGAGCACACAAACGATATGGTTCAGCAAAATCATGGTCAGTTGCATAAAGTGCACAAATAACTTCTAATCTAGGAATTTTAACATCAAGATTGGTTAATAGCATGTTCTTCCTAGATAGAGCATCAGCAACAACATTCTCTTTTCCCTTCTTATAGTTAATGATGTAAGGAAAAGACTCAATGAACTCAACCCATTTAGCTAATCATCTATGCAAGTTTGATTGAGCTTTCAAGTATTTCAATGCTTCATGATCAGAATGTATGATGAATTATTTTGGCCACAAATAATGTTGCCAAACCTCAAGTACTCTAACAAGTGCATACAATTCTTTATCATAGATTGAATAATTCAAACGAGCACCAGTCAATTTCTCAGAAAAATAAGCTATAGGCCGACCCTCTTGCATCAAAACGCCACCTATGCCTATACCACTAGCATCACATTCAACTTCAAATTGCTTCGAAAAATCAGGTAATGCAAGTAATGGTGCAGAAGTAAGCAAACATTTTAATGTATCAAATGCAATGTCTTGGGCTGCGCCCCATACAAAAGGAACACCTTTCTTTGTCAAACCATTTAATGGTGCAGCAATGGTGCTCAAATCCTTCACAAAGCACCTATAGAAACCAATGTGACCGTGGAAACTACGCACTTGACTAACATTCATTAGAGTAGGCCAATTCTGAATTGATTCAATTTTAGATTGATCTACCTCTACTCCATGCTTAGAAACAACAAATCCTAGGAATATGACCTTATCTTTTGCAAATGTACACTTCTCAAGATTAGCATACAGTTTATTATCACGTAACACTTGCAAAACTTGTCTAATATGAGTGTAATGTTCAGATTCGGTGTGGCTGTATATGAGTATATCATCAAAGTAAACAACCACAAAACGACCAATAAAATCTCTCAAAACAAGATTCATCAAACGCATGAAAGTACTAGGTGCATTAGTAAGACCAAACGGCATAACTAACCACTCATACAAACCGAATTTAGTTTTGAAAGCAGTTTTCCATTCATCCCCTTCTTTCATCCTAATTTGATGATAACCACTACGCAAGTCAATTTTAGAGAAAACAACAGCACCACTCAATTCATCTAGCATATCCTCTAAGCATGGAATAGGATGACGATATCGAATAGTGATGTTATTAATCGCTCTACAATCAACACACATGCGCCATGTACCATCTTTCTTAGGAACTAAAATAACAGGAATAGCACAAGGGCTAAGAGAGACACGAATATACCCTTTATCCAGCAACGCTTGTACTTGCTTCTGAATTTCCTTAGTTTCTTCGGGATTAGTCCTATAAGGTGCACGGTTGGGAAGTGTGGCGCCAGGAATCAGGTCCACTTGATGTTCTATACCATGCAATGGAGGCAAACCTACGGGTACGTCTTCTGGAAACACATCCCCAAAGTCCTGCAAAACAGAAGAGACACCAAGAGAAATAGGGGTCATGTCGTTAGAAACCAATACCTCGCCCTTATACATGAGCACAAGTGGCATGGCTGTAGGATCCTCACGAAACTCTCTCATATCCTCCTTGGTGGCTAGTATCCATAACCCAGGCACTCTCTCACTTTTCGTTATATCACTCAATTTAGGCTCAATTACATCATGAACAACTGTAACACAGTCTCGCCGAGTGGTAGTATCTTCCTTCAAGTTCACCTCTATCTTCTGGCGAGAATCATTCACAATTTCTTGTGGTGTCATTGGCTGCATAGTAATCTTCTTCCCTTTGAATTCCAAGTGATATGTATTGGCTCGGCCATTGTGTTGCACATGGCGATCATAGAGCCAAGGCCGACCCAATAGTAGGTGACAAACAGTCATAGGAACCACATCAAAATCAATAGAATCTTTGTATGGACCTATTTGAAAATTCACACGTACCATATGATTTACCTTCATCTCACCATTGTTGCTCAACCATTGTATGTAGTATGGCTTGGGATGAGGTAAGTATGTCAAATTCAGTTTGGCACATAGTTCCTTACTTGCAAGATTTCTGCAGCTACCTCCATCAATAATTACCTTGCAAGCTTTGTTTGGTCTAACTAGAGCTTTTGTTTGGAACAAGTTGCAACACTGGGATTCCTCAACCGGTTGCACACTAAGTACACGTGAAGATATGACAATAGTGGGTGCACGCTCAGCATATGCATCAGCACCTTCCTCGTCGTCATCAATATCATCATCAGAAGCTTCATCTCCACTTTCTACTTCACCTTGTTCATTAACAAACATAACCTTGCTGTTTGGACAATCTTTCTTGTAGTGACCTCTACCTCCACAAGTATGGCACACTACATCACGAGTACGTGCAGTAGACATGTTGGAACCCGAGATAGCAATAGGAGCAGCAGGTTTCCGAGCATTAGAACCAAACGAAGGTGTACTTACTGGTTTGGCCGATGGTGTAAACGGAACATCAGCTGGTGGCGTGACTGTAGGAGGTGCAGACCTGGCCGAAAATCTGCTGGAGGACGGAAAACGAGCACGTGACTTCGCCTCTTCTTCCAACTGGGATTCGGCCTCTCTAGCATGATGCAACAACTCATTCATGGTCTCATACTTGTGATGATGAACAATGCTCTTGATCGGTAACTTCAAATTGTATAGGAATCGCTGCATGGTCATCTCAATGGACTCACGAACTAGAGCATGCTACATAAGCATCTCCATCTCCATGTAGTACTCATCAACTGTCATGGTGCCTTGCTTCAATTGCGTCAATTTATCAAAAACTGATCGCAAGTAGTTGGTTGGTACGAAACGAGCCTTCATGATTTGCTTCATCTCGCGCCAATCCATCACAGGAAGTTCGTTATCCTCCCTCCTATGTTGCACAAGAGCATCCCACCAACGCAAAGCATAACCATCAAATTCAGATGCTGCAAGCTTGACCTTCTTATCTTCTGGATAGTCAAATAAGCACCAGAGTTTCTCAATCTTCAATTCCCAGGTGAGGTAGTCTTCAGGATCAATGGAACCATCAAACTTAGGAATCGAGAATTTTGGCTTGCCCAAACCGTCATTAGCAGCTTGGTTGGGCACACGTGGACCACGCCCAAGATGAGAAAACCCACGACCATGAGCAGGTGCATGGACAGGGGGAATAACACGTCCCCTGCCAACATGTGGAGCAGCATCAACAGCACTACCCTCATCGAAATCATCAAAGGCATCATCATGTTGAGGATCTTCCCGTCTATGCAAGGCGGCTGTCAAACCCTCAATGGACTGCTGCAAAGTGGTGACATTGACATTGAGCGTAGCCACTTGCGTTTGGATAGTATCAACTGTCCCAACATGCTGATCCAATCTCATATTCATATCTTGGAGATTCTTGTCAATGGCATCTGTCGTGTTAGTAAACACACGTGTCAAGTGGGATTTCAAAGCCTCATATTCACGCCAATTGACGAGCTCCTCATCCTTCTTTTTCTGCAACACAACATCATTATCACTAGTAGACATGATTAGTAGGTTAGTGCAAAAATCAGAATCTGTATGGTGGAAACTCTCACAACTCACTCACAACTAATAAGAAAGGAGATCTTACCATTCCAAAGTGAATAGAGATGCTCTACCAAACAAAATCAAAGACTGATGCACTTGATGTGATGAAGTGAATATCAAAGGTATAGAGAACGATCGCAAGACACACAGGTTATTTAAGGTGGAGCTATAGGTATGGTATCCTATCTACACCGCAAACAAGTCCTAGTGCTGATCGTACAAAAACCCAAGAAACACACATAGTGGAGATAAATGTGGCAAAGCAACTTATGAAAAGGAATATTGCAATGCACAAGAGAGACGCTAGTAATAGCTCAAATAGAACAGGAACAAGATTGCTCAATCTACCAGTGCTATAAAACAAGGCCTCCAATATTGCACCCTTCTATATCTCTCTTTTTTTGTGAGGCTTGTAGCTCTTTTCTCTTTTTTATACTGATTCTCTTTTCTTTTCTCTCTTTTTTTTGATTTTTTTTCAACTATATTACTCAAAGCAAACGAGCACAACAACTTATAACATAATTGGGCCGGATAGTCCGGTTGATATGCGCCGGAGACTCCGGTTGGGCCGGATAGTCCGGTGTGATTCGGCCGGATAGTCCTGTTTTGCCTGTCGAAAATTTCTGCACTGCAAACCCTAATGAGCAGCCTGTCGGAGCAAAGCAACTAGTCTCGTGGGTACGTTCCTAGGCACAGATGCTGTAGGTAGGCTGTGTCTATGGTATGCAAACAAAGGTACGCTATATGGACTCGGAAAAACGATTAAACACTTGCGGAAACGGTAACGGTGGGAAACAGCGGAAAACAAGATCAAACCCTACACCTAGACACAAACGGAAACTAGACTCCTACGAGGAAAAACCTGCAGATCGGATCTACGAGAAGATACAATCAGCAAATAAAACTTGAAAACGATGCAATCTAGTTTATGGCAAATCTTTTTGTAAGGATATTTCTGTATAGGACGAAAACACTCTCTAATCGATGGATGGATTTGTGGATGCTTACCGAGGCAACACTAGAAATCTGATACCAAGATGATATGGGGTGGCCCGATCTTCTCAGTAAGCGGATGGCAATGATAATGGTGGATGATAGATAACTAGCCTGTAGCTATGAACTCTCCCGCTCGATCCCTGATGCCAATGCAACAGCTCTCGAACCTTGTAGGATATTCACAACACCACGCTCTTGCGCACGCAGCCGTGACCACGGACGGTAGTATACAATCTACTAATTCCCAATGGAACAACAGATCACACTCAATTATAGTTGGTAGATTCGAACACAGGGTAATTCCAGAGGTTCTATGAAAGAAACAACTCCAAAATATTTTAACGTGGTCTAAACCCTAACTAGAGGTCGTCCCATAGCTTATAAGGGCGGCTGGGGCGACCAGAAACCAAAACTAAACGCAAACGACTCAAACTGATACAAACCGACTCAGACCAGATTCGATCGGTGGGCGGACACTCCGGTCTAAGTGGTCCGGACAGTCCGGTCAGGCCGGACACTCCGGGTGAAGTGTGCCGGACAGTCCGGTCTGGCCGGAAACTTTGAAGTTTCCAGGTGGCGTCCGTGTAGTGTCCAAACTGGCATACTGAATGTTCACGCCAGTTTGCCTCTCGACCAGGCCGGACAGTCCGGGTGGATCTGGCCGGACACTCCGGTCGTGGCAGATCTTTTTGCCTTCATCTTGATGATCTTCTCTTGCGCCTTCCTCCCGCTCCTCCCTCGCGCATCCTTGGGCGATCATCATGTTGGGCTTCTCTTGTAGCCCCTCTCCTCCTCGCGCCATGCTTGTTTCTCCAACGAACCTGATCATACATAAATGCATAGACTTAGGCAGTATAAAATTCTCATCAATCAAAGTACCAGATTCGTTTTGGAGTAAATTCACCTGCTGTTCCAGTAGCTTAGCACAAGCTCTTGTAATAGGTCCAATTCTAATCTCATTGGACTGATCCTTTCTTGCAACAGTTGTAGCATCTTCAGTAGTCATTGGGGTAGGTGTAATTGTAGGGATGTCCTCATCAAAAACTTATCCTATCATTTTTGGTAGACCTTTCTTGAGTACTTGTGGAGCTATTATTGATTGCAAGAGGGAGAAAATCTTGACTAAGTTTGATGGGGAATCTTATGAGTTTAATTTTTCGAAATTTGCTAAAGAACCTTGCGAAGAGGAAACCCATAATGAGGATTTTAGAGTTGAACAACTTGCTTCTATTTCTCTTGCTCCTAACAATGCTTTGCAGCAATTTATGGAAGATCATGAAAGTGAAATCTTCATGGAAGAAAGCAATGAGATTGACAGGATTCTCCGTGATCAACGTAAGATGCTTAAGCATGACTTGCCTGTAGAAGACTTGGGTACCACGATGCCACCTAAAAAGGATTCGGTTTTCGATCTAAAACCTCTCCCTGATGATCTTAAATATGCTTATATTGATGATAAAAAGATATATCATGTTATTGTTAGCGCTAAACTTTTAGGGAAAGAAGAAGAAAGGTTATTGGAGGTTTTGAGGAAACACCGAGGAGCTATGGGATATACTCTAGATGATTTAAAAGGGATTTCACCTACTATATGTCAGCATTCTATCAACATAGAACCAGATGCGAAGCCAGTAGTGGAGCACCAACAACGTTTAAATCCTAGGATGAAGGAAGTGGTAAGGAATGAGGTATTGAAACTCCTTGATGCTGGTATTATTTACCCTATTGCTGATAGTGAATGGGTTAGTCCTGTTCACTATGTTCCTAAAAAAGGAGGTATTACCGTTGTTCCTAATGATAATGATGAGCTTATTCCTCAAAGAATAGTAGTAGGCTATAGGATGTGCATTGATTTTAGAAAGGTCAATAAAGTTACTAAGAAAGATCATTACCCGCTTCCTTTTATTGATCAAATGTTGGAAAGGTTGTCTAAAAAGACCCATTTTTGTTTTCTTGATGGTTATTCTGGTTTCTCTCAAATTGCTGTTAAACAACAAGATCAAGAAAAAGCTACTTTTACTTGCCCTTATGGAACTTATGCTTATAGACGTATGCCTTTTGGTTTATGTAATGCTCCTTCTACTTTCCAAAGGTGCATGTCTGCTATCTTTCATGGTTTTTGTGAGGAAATTGTAGAAGTGTTCATGGATGACTTTTCTATCTATGGAACTTCTTTTGATAATTGTCTGCACAACCTTGATAAAGTTTTGCAGAGATGTAAAGAAACTAATCTTGTTCTTAATTGGGAGAAATGCCACTTCATGGTTAATGAAGGGATTGTCCTTGGGCATAAAGTTTCTAAAAGAGGCATAGAAGTTGATAGAGCTAAGGTTGAGGCAAATGAGAAGATGCCATGTCCAAGAGACATCAAAGGTATTCGTAGTATCCTTGGTCATGCTGGTTTCTATAGGAGGTTTATTAAAGACTTTTCTAGGATATCAAAACCCCTCACTAATCTTCTTCAAAAAGATGTACCCTTTGTTTTTGATGATGATTGTAAGGAAGCTTTTGAAACTCTTAAGAAGGCTTTAACTACAACCCCTATTGTTCAACCACCTGATTGGAGTTTACCCTTTGAAATAATGTGTGATGCTAGTGATTTTGCTGTAGGGTCTGTCCTTGGGCAACGTATTGATAAAAAGTTAAACGTTATCCATTATGCTAGTAAGACTCTAGACGCTGCTCAAAGGAATTATGCTACTACTGAAAAGGAATTTCTAGCTGTTGTTTTTGCCTGTGATAAGTATAGGCCCTATATTGTAGACTCAAAAGTCACCATTCATACTGATCATGCTGCTATTAAATATCTTATGACGAAGAAGGACGCTAAGCCTAGGCTTATTAGATGGGTGCTGCTTTTACAAGAGTTTGATCTACATATAGTAGATAGGAAGGGTGCTTAAAACCGTGTAGCCGATAAATTATCTTGTTTGGAAAACATCTCTTTTGACCCTATGCCTATTAATGATAGTTTCCCAAATGAACAGTTAGTTGCAGTAGGGGTGAGCTCGCGAGGGAGCCCTTGGTACGCTGATTATGCTAACTTTATTGTCTCCAAGTATTTGCCTCCAACTTTTACAGCTCAGGAAAGAAGAAAGTTCTTCTATGATTTGAGGCATTATTTTTGGGATGACCCACACTTATACAAAGGAGTGGATGGTATAATGCGAAGATGTGTTCCAAAATATGAACAAAAGGAGATATTGCATAAATGTCATGGTAGTGCTTATGGAGGACATCATGCATGAGATAGAACTGCACAAAAGGTGCTACAATTAGGTTTCTACTGGCCTACCCTTTTTAAAGATGCAAGAATTTTTTATCTTGTGATGAATGTCAACGTGTTGGTAATATTTCTAGACGCAATGAAATGCCTATGAACTACTCTCTAGTTATTGAACCTTTTGATTGTTGGGGATTCGACTTTATGGGTCCTTTCCCTCCTTCGAAAGGTTACACTCATATTCTTTTTGTCGTTGATTATGTTACTAAGTGGGTAGAAGCCATTCCTACAAAGAGTGCTGACGGGGAGACTTCTCTAAAAATGCTTAAGGATGTTATCTTTCCTAGGTTTGGGGTGCCTAGGTATCTCATGACTGATGGGGGTTCTCATTTCATTCATGGTGGTTTTAGGAAGACCCTTGCTAAATATGATGTTAATCATAGAATTGCTTCAGCTTATCACCCCCAAACTAGCGGGCAAATAGAGTTATCAAATAGAGAAATTAAATCTATCTTGCAAAAGACTATTAATAGGTCTAGAAAAAACTGGGCTAAGAAGTTGAATGATGCTTTATGGGCTTATAGAACTGCTTACAAAAATCCTATGGGAATGTCTCCTTATAAAATGGTTTATGGGAAAGCTTGTCACCTACCCTTAGAATTAGAACACAAAGCTTACTGGGCAGTTAAAGAACTAAATAGAGATTGTAAGCTCGCTGGTGAGAAAAGATTATTTGACTTAAGTTCTTTAGATGAATGGAGGAGTGAAGCCTATGAAAATGCTAGGCTCTTTAAGGAAAAAGTTAAAAGATGGCATGACAAGAGAATACTTAAGAGAGAATTTCATGTTGGTTAGAAAGTTCTATTGTATAGGTCTCGTCTCAGATTTTTTGCAGGAAAGCTACTATCAAAATGGGAAGGATCTTTCATCATTGAAGAAGTATACCGTTCAGGAGCAACAAAAATTTCTTCTCTAAAAGATAATACTACACAAGTAGTGAATGGACAGCGACTCAAACACTATATTGCTAGAGATTCTTACAATGAAGATGTTGATGCCTTTCAAGTTATAACTCTAGAGAAATTCATCGAGGAACAAATTTAGAGACCTGCAGAGTCTGTTTTCAAATAGGTAACAGTTCTGGTAAGAAAAGTTCCGCGAAAATACAATACAACTATATTTTTGCAGTTTTCAGTCGATAAGGAAAGTTACGAAGCGAAAAAGGGACGGAACTGGAGCCAGGGTGGCCCACACCACCCTGTGGCGCGGGCCCACCCCTGGCCATGCCACCAGGTGGTGAGGCCACCCCAGACTCCGCCGCCGACCCGTTTTCACCCAGTACCTTCCTCTTGTTATGAAACTCCGTAATATATAACCCCCTGGATCTTCCGAGGGTCGTATATCATGTTTTCGTCGTGTTTTTATTTCGATCTGTTTCTGCCAGGTAAAATCCCAGATTTGTAGCCACAATGTCTTCCACTGGATCAGTCGAGGGAGATTCCTTGGAAGATATCATCAACCCATACATGAGAGAATTGAAGATTCATCCCAAGGAGTTATTGCTCGAAGGTGGGGAGGTTCGGATTAAAGAGGTCCAAGGCCCTAAAGGTGAAGGAAGTCTGGAGGACAGGATGGAAGCACTGGTGCAAGAAGTCTTTAGGTACAAGAAGATGGCGGAGCGCGAAGTGGATATCATCCATAAGATTTGTTCCGAACTCATCACCGAGCACCAAAAGGAGACTGCTGAACTCAAAGACAAAGTCCTCTCACTCTGCCAAACAACCAACAAACTGCAACCACAGTTCTATGACATTCAAAATCAAAGCTGTGAGTATGAGGCTAGATTTAAACGCATTAGTGCTGCTGCAAGTTTCAGGATGTTGGAGACCACGATGTCCTTTGTTGATGGGAAGCCTTTACCCTGGAAGACGGACGAAGATGAGAAGATACCACCACCACCGAAGGAGTAATTCGTCTTCAGGTTTGGCATCCCCTTGGTTTGTTTCAAGCTTGGGGGAGTGCCGCGGTATCACATCACTATCTTCTATCTTTTTACATTATTAGTAGAGTCATATCATGAATAGAGGAGTTATTATGTAGGATGGTTTGCATTATGGAAGTGTCCCCTCTCTCGTTAGATATGTATCCCTTGGTGTGAGTTTCCGTTATGGAATATTAATGAGAAGTTCTATCATTCACTCTTTTGCATAGCTTTTATTAGTTTTCAATTCGTGGTTATATGATTGATCTTGTTGTTAGTATTGGTATCACTTTGGGATCATTGAGTTAATTTAGTTGGTTTTGGCAAACCTGGCTGGGTCAGTAGCACACTATTTTTGAGAGTTGAAAGAAAAGATAAAAGTTCTCTAAAGAAAAATTATTTCATCATCTTTCTTTCTTCATTTGCTCATAAGTCTAGTATTCTCTAGTTAAGATCTTTTGTGCTTCCAAGGAAGATTGCATGTTTGACTTTATCACTTGTATGTTTGTTTGTTTCCTTCAACTCTTATACTTGCTACCCAGCCTTGCTAGCCAAAAACCTGTACTGAGAGGATATTCTTCTCGTGTATCCACCTCCTTTAAACCAAAACCTTTGCCATTTGTGTCCACTATACCTACCTATTAGCATTATTGCTATTCTAAGTAAATTCTTGTTTTATCTACCTCCCAAATTAAACTTGTTATGAGAAAACTAGTGATTAAAGCTCTCACGAACTTGATGGCACACTTTACTTTCTTGCAATTAATAAACTTGAACCATTGGGTCCTTCTTTGTTGCGTATATGCTTGCGCTTTATGAGTTGAAGTTAGCAAAACCATGCATCATGGGGACCGCTTTCAACACTTCATTGGTACTTGTACCTAGTTGATATCATGTTCTTTTGTTTATGGATCCCGGCGGTGTGAAATAAAAGTGGAACTTGTAAGATCATGAAGTTTATATGTGTGTTAGAGAAACGCCTGGGCCGCTAGCCTAAGCCATGCCTAATCATGGTGGAAACTTGCAACATAACTATAGTGAGCATTCTATGAAGCATCCTCAATAAAAACCTATGCAAATAGCAAATAAAAAAATCGCTGAGATGCTCACTGTCTGCTTGCCTTGTCATTTTGATTATGGGATAGCTCCTGTGTCATGTGCAAGGGGTACCCCGTTGGCGATTCTCAATGATACGCATGTATTTACAATGACAAGAGCTTACTCGTGACTGAAGTTGAGTAGCATGAGGATTGGTACTCATAAGTAAGGGGCATGAGATTTCAACTTATAACTTGTCAAGCATATCCTCTTAGTTGTGTCACTTTAACCTTAACCACCAAAAGATTCCTATGATAGGGGCAATGAGAGCTGAAAGCTAGTAAGTACCATAATTTTTGGGAGCTCTTTATGAGACTTGCAATCCGTGCTTCCCTCTGCGAAGGGCCCTTTCTTTTACTTTGTAGTTGAGTCAGTAAACCTACTCCCTTCTACCTCAGCAAGTACTTTGAGTTGATGTGATTCATTCATTCATATGATGATTTATTCAATCATGTTTCTTATGTTCCTTGTTTTGCACATTGCTATTATCTTGATGTTTACTACTTTGAAAGCTATCATTGAAAAACCAGCTATTTGTGAACTCCAGCAAATTATCAACTATTCTTCGACCAAGAGCTAAGTTTGCCATTACCAATTATGATTCACTTTATGTATCTTTATTGTGTTTCCTTTACTCATTACAAGTTGAGTTATATAATAGTGAGTTGTCTTCTATTATGATCTATGCTTTTGATGAATGTGATGCTTCTTGTCCGTATTCTTTTATCGACTCTTCACTCCATAAACTTGAGGCCATGTTTATTGAGCTTAGTTTCGCTTGGGGACAAGCGAAGTCTAAGCTTGGGGGGAGTTGATACGTCCATTTTGCATCACTATTCTATGTCTTAATTCACTATTATTCATTGATATATTTCTTATTGAGAGGTGATACTTATGTTATTTCATATGTTTTTGCATGGTTGATGACTTTTGGAGCATGGACCGCTGCAGTCAGGATTCTGATGGAAAAGGTGCTGTTTGGAGGCAAAATTCGCGAAGATCAGAAAATCCGGGAAAATATACGGAAAATCCTATTTTTCCAGAAGACTAAGGATGCCAGAAGACGGAGTGGAGATGGGCCATAGGGGGCCCACACCACCCCATGGTGCAGGTATCCCTAGGCCGTGCCAGGAGGTGGTGTGGACACCCTGGCCCACTCCAGCCTCTCCCCTCTGGCGTATATCATCCTCCCAAAACCCTAAGACTCGGGGAGCGACCACAGAAAGATTCCGCCGCCTCTGCAGGGCGGAAAACACTGAGAGAGAAAGATCTCTCCGGTAGATAGATTTCTGCCAGGGGAATTCCTTCCCGAAGAGGGGAGATCGTCACCATCAACACCACCATCAAGCTGGACTTCATCGGGATCATCATCATCATCACCACCATCACCACCATCATCACCATCAGCACCCTCATCACCATCTCTATATTGCTGTAACAATTGCGTTGAATCTTGCTATAGTTCATAGGGGAAACTTTCCCGGTGTTGATTACTCTTTGTAGTTGATGATATTGAGTGAACCATTGAATTATTGTTTATGTTCAGATTGTTATACATCATTATTCCATCTCTGATCATGATCCATATGATGTCTTGTGAGTAGTTCGTTTTGTTCTTGAGGACATGGGAGAAGTCATGTTGTTAGTAGTGGACTTGTGTTGAGAAAGATTCAATAGATTGTTATTTAAGTTGTGGTGTACTTCTTCTAGTGGTGTCATGTGAACGTCGACTACATGACACTTCACCTATATGGGCCTAGGGGAATGCATTGTGTATTTGGCTACTAATCGTAGGGGTTGCCGGAGTGACAGAAACCTGAACCCCCGTTAGGAATTCATTGCACAAGGGACGTAAGGGTCTTAGAGTTTAAAGCTGTGGTTAGGGTTCTAGCTTAATTACTTTCTTGTAATTACGGATGTTTGCAAGGGGTTTAATCACAAGTATGTATTAGTCTTGGATGGGGCGGCACATTAGCACAGGTTCACCCACACAACACTTAGCAAGCTAAAGAAGATTAATCAACTATATGAAGCGAAAGCACTTGACAGTCTTCCCATGTGTCCTCGAGAACGTTTGGTCATCTTAAGTAATACAACCGGCTTGTCCTTTGCTGCATAAAGGATTGGGCCACTTGCTGCATTTATTCCTACTGTCTTTTATTTACTCGTACTTTGTTTACTTGCTTTATCGAAAACCCCTAAAAATCCGTTTGTTAAGTATTTCTAGAGAATTCCTGATCCATACCAGCCAGCACCTTCTGCTCCTCGTTGGGTTCGACACTCTTACTTATAAAAAATACTATGATACACCCCCTATACTTGTGGGTCATCAATGACAACTGTCTAATCTACCAGTACCAATTCACCTTCCACATTTCACTAAGATTGAGTTCCAGCTCCTTATCAGATACTTCCCCTTCCATGACTGTGACTACACCCACATTGCCAAAGTTAAGCCAGTTGGTAGCTTCAGGGCCCTCCACATCCAGATGGAAAAAACCCAAGCCTGCATTAGCACTTCCCAAGTACTTGGCACTAGGCAAAGGATTATACCAAGCATGATAGGAATCCATGTGATGTCCTGCCTTCCCACATATAAAGCATTTCTTCTGTTTTGAGCAAAGGCCTACAAAATGCCCAGGTTCTCCACAGTTGTAACAAACCACCTCCTTGTACTTTGGATCATATGCAAAAACAGCCACCGCCTTATTCCTCTTAGTAGCTGATGACCCACAAGTATAGGGGGTGTATCGCAGTATTTTCGAGGGAAGTGAAACCCAATTTATTGATTCGACACAAGGGGAGCCAAAGAATATTTATAAGCCTTAACAACTGAGTTGTCAATTCAGCTGCACCTAGAAACAATCTTGCTCACAGCAGTTTATCAGTAGCAACAGTTTTGTAGTAGGAATAGTAAAGTAACAACAGTAGTAAAGCAAAGGCAGTAGTAACAAAATCAGTAAACAGTGGGATTCGAGTGCGGTAGGCATAGGGATGGATGGACGGGCGTTGCATGGACAAGACAATTCGCATAGCAATCAGAACATAGGGCAATTGCAGATAAATAAGATAAAGCATCCAAGTAGTAGACAATCCTAGGCATGTGTTCCATATATAGTCATACGTGCTCACAATGAGAACTTGCACAACATCTTTTGTCCTGCCAGCCCATTTGCAGCGGGGCCTCTAGGGAACTACTGGCAATTAAGGTGCTCCTTTTAATAGAGCACCGGAGCAAAGCATTAACACTCTGTGAACACATGTGATCCTCACATCAAAGCCATTCCCTTCCGGTTATCCCGATTTCTGTCACTTCAGGGCCATAGGTTCCGGATAACAACGTGTGTATACAACTTGCAGATAAGACCAAAAACAATACTATCATAATGAATCAATAACATGTTCAGATCTGAAATCATGGCACTCGGGTCCTAGTGACAAGCATTAAGCACAACAAGTCACAACAAATTCATAAAGCACTAATAAAAGATACTAAGCACCATGCCCTAACAATCTGATGCCATTACATGAACGATCTCATCCAATCCCTACCATCCCCATAGCCTACAGCGGGGGATTACTCACTCATAGATGGGGGAAACATGGATGGTCGATGGAGAAGTGATGGTGATGATGGTGGCGATGATCTCCAATTCCCCGTCCCGGCAGGGTGCCAGAACGGAGTTTTTGGTACTGTTTCGTGGAATCTGGTGGTGGCGGCGGAGCAGAACTCCTTCTGGAAAAACGTCGAACCCCTCGAAGTTTTTAGGTTAGAAGGCTCCTTATAGGCGAAGAGAGAGGTCGAGGGGGTTCCTGGGGGCCCACACCACCCCCTGGCGCGGCCTGGCCTGGCCCGCGCCACCAGGTGGCGTGGCCACCCCCTGGCTCTTCTCCGTCTCGTATTCTGGCTCTTGGAGTCTTCGGGTGAAATATGATTTTTGGCATATTTTCCAGGATTTTTCCTGATAGTTGATTTTCTGCACAAAAAGTAGACACCAAGGCAATTCTGCTAAAAACAGCGTCAGTCCGCATTAGTTGCATCCAAATCACACAAGTATAGAGGAGAAACAATAGCAAAAGTGTTCGGGAAAGTAGATACGTTTTGGACGTATCAACTCCCCCAAGCTTAGCTTATTGCTTGTCCTCAAGCAATTCAGTTGAAAACTAAGTGCGATAAAGGAACTTTCACGAACACATTTGCTTCATATGATGTAAATATTCTCAGCAATGTGATCAACTATTTAGACAATTCATAATAAAGAGTATGCAACTGAGTCTACTTAATAGTCATTCCAAGCTATGAAGAGATTCCAACTCAAGAATAATAAGTAGCATGAAGCACGAACATAAGCAACATTACAATGCTCATAAAAAGGTATGATAGAGTGGTATCTCGCTTGCCCTTTGATTATGAATGCCAAGGCACCTCTAAAGTTCAAGTGATGACTAGAAGTAAAGATATCAAGGATACAAGCATCAAAGTCATAACACAAATAATCAAGTAATGGAGCAAACACAAAGAATGACAACTATGCTCTCAAGAAGGTGCTCAAAGAATATGTGGAGACTCAACAAGTAGAATAAAAGGTTTTGAATAATTTGAAAGGCTTCCAAATGCTGAAAGTATGGTACTCGTTAGCTTTGAGCTCTCATTGCCCCTATCATAAGCATCTTTAATGTGGTTAAGGTGAAAGTGAGGTCCAATCTGAGTTATATGCTTGACAGACTATAGACTGAAAATCCCAAGTCCCTTGAGTACGAGGGCCGCCCCTCATGCTACTCAACTTTAGTTACCGGTAAGTTCTTGTCATCATAATTATGTGCGTATCATAGAGAACCGCCAACGGGGTACCCCTTGCCCGATGATACGGAAGAATCCCCATATCAAAATGACAAGGCAAGCAGACAATGAGTATCTCAGCAATCTTCTTATTTACCATGGGAAAATGGTGCTTTTTTCTCTCTTTCCTCTTTTCATAAATCTCTTTTTTTTTCTTTTTCTCAATAGCTATCTCTCTTTTTTTATAAGAAGAATGCTTCATAGATATCATTATGGTTACGCTGCAGGTTTCCACCATGTCAGCATGGATTAGACTAGCGGCCCAGGCGTTTCTCTAACACACATACATAACTCCATGGACTTACAAGCTCCCCTTTTATTTCACACCGACGACATCCGCAAACAAAAGAGCAAGGTATCAACTGGGTATATATTTACAAGTGTTGAAAGCGTTCCCCGTAACAGCACGGTTCTACTAATCCCCAGCCTATAATTTGCAAGCAAATAACTTTCATGGAGAGTTCACAATGGTTCAGGTTTATTAAGTGCGGGAAATAAAGTGTGCCATCAAGTTCGTGAGAGCTTTACTAACTAATTTTCCCATAACAAGCAAATATTTTATTCGGAAGAAAACAAGGCATATTGAATATACACGGAAGTAGCAAATGATGCTAATAGGTAGGTATGGTGGACACTTTGGCAATATTTGGTTTAGGGAGTTGGAAACTTGAGTAAAACATACTTAGTGTAAGTGAAGGCTAGCAATAGTAAGGGAGCGACAAATGAGAGAGCAATAATGGCCATAATCATGCAGAGCGACAAAACATCATTGATCAAAGCATAAAGTGATACTACAAGTTGAAAACTAAAGGATCTTAAAGGCTTAAGGTGACTTCAGATAGTCATAATATGGTGTGATCATGCGCCAAGTCAACCCAAATAAAGCATCAAAGGAGAATACCACTATACTATGCTTTAATATGCTAAAACAACGCATGATTCATCCAAGGCATATTAAGCAATCTCAATTGTTTATAACAAGTCATGCTACAGCAAAGAATACTAAGCATAAAGCCAAAACAATATCAAGCATGGCATGACAAAGCATAGGCCACAGTCAAAAACAAGCTCTCTTTACCACTTAAGCATGAGCTTTCCTACTCTTTTCCAATCCAAACCAGACTAAACTATTTGAACACCAATATATGAAAGAGGAGGTCCAACCAATTTATTCAGCAAACTAAGAAAACCACGCAAACTAAAAACCAAAACGAAAAAGAAGACGCTCCAAGAACAACACAACTGTGCATGAAACAATAAAAATGAAGCGTTTGAAAGAAACCTGAAATTTTTATTGATGAAGAAGGGGATGCCTTGGGCATCCCCAAGCTTTGATGATTGTACTTCTTGGATATTTCTTGGGGTGACACGCGTGGCATCCCCAAGATTGAGCTTTAGTCCATCCTTCATCTCATTACTCATTCCTTCCATACACCTGAAATTTTTCCTTCATACAAAACTTCACACAATCTTTATTAGCAAAATTAGTGCACTCAAGATAATAAGTCTTTAGGTTCAGTTATAACACCAATAAAACTTCCATTAAAATACAAGCTACTGTAGCACTTTCCTCAAAAAGCTCAATTCCCCAAAAGAACTCAAAAAGGAACCCACAAGAAGCAAATGGAGAAAATGGCAGAAATCTGTCAAAACAGACCAGCAGGTAAAGACGAATTTTTTCGAAGACCTTCTGTTGCTCAAATCAAAAAGTGCTGAACTAACGAAAGTTAGATAACAACCTGGGTCAGAAGCACAAAAATTCACGCCTCAAAAAGACATTCAGACATTTTACACGAATTTTTACGGTGAAGCACAGAAATCTATTTCGGGACAACAACTTTCCCAATCATTACTTCTCTCTCGTTAGAGGTTACTCTTGATACAAAAAGCAAATAAAAAGGATAAGGAGCGGATATTACTGAAGTAATAACTTCCAGGACTCATCTAAAACTTCTGGGTTATCTCCCAATAAGTACTTTTCTTTAATGCCTTTAAGTAAGGCATAAGCAAAAACTAAAATGGATAGAATGGAAGTAAGCGGAGATAATCATGGTGAAAACATTGTTTTCTTCAATGAAATCCTTTTGTTAACAAGGTTGATCAGGTCTTGTTACCAAAACAATTCCATATGAGACAAAACTTTGTATTCCACTAATGATTATGTTACCTCAACCTTGATAGCAATGGTCCCAATCATAATAGTTTTAAATTTTTCTCTTGGTATGGGACAATATATTTCTCCAACTTGAATGCGTTCAACATGTTCAATTGAATTCAAACCATAAGTCCTTTCAATCTTCTTGGGGAAATAGACAGTATGTTCCTTGTCATTAACATTGAAGGTCGCCTTTCCTTGATTACAATTAATAACAGCTCCTACAGTATTAATAAAAGGTCTCCCAAGAATAATAGACATATTATCATATTCGGGCATTTCAAGCACAACAAAATCAGTTAATATCAAGCAATTGTGAGCCACCTGAACAGGTACATCCTCACATATACCCACATGAATAGTGGTAGATTTATCAACCATTTGCAAAGATATATCAGTTGGTATTAATTTTTCAAGTTGAAGCCTCTTATATAGAGAGAAAGGCATAACATTAACTCCAGCTCCCAAATCACACAAAGCAGTTCTAACATAGCTGTTCTTAATAGAGCAAGGGATAGTTGGAATCCCTGGGTCTCCAAGTTTCTTAGGAACCTTACCATTGAAGGAATAATTAGCAAGCAAAGTAGAAATTCCTTCATTAGGGATCTTCCTTTTATTCGAGACAATGTCCTTCATATACTTTGAGTAAGGAGGCAATTTAATAGCATCAGTCAAAGGAATTTGCAAGAATAAAGGCTTCATCCACTCACAAAACTTATTATAGTGTTCATCTTCCTTTGACTTGTGATTCTTATCAGGGAAAGGCATAGGTTTTTGGACCCAAGGTTCTCTTTCACTACCATGTTTCTTAGCAATAAAATCTTCTTTGGTGTATTTAGTATTCTTAGTGTGGTTTTCAGGTTCTTCTTCAACTTTCCCTTCATTAGGAACAACATTTTCTTCATTACCACTTTCATTTTTAGCATCAGAGATAGATATACTATTAGGATCTATAGTAGGTTCAGAGGGTTCTACAACAGTTTTATGTTTCTTTTTCCTTTTCTTACGAGTACAACCACTATTTTCAGCTTGTTGAGAATCCTGTTCAATTCTTTTGGGATGCCCCTCAGGATATAGAGGATCCTGGGTAGCAGCACCACTTCTAGTTCTAATTTCATAAGCGTGTTTTTTCTTTAGCAGCATTAACTAGCAAGTCGTTTTGCACTTTAACGAGTTGATCTATTTGAGTTTGAACCATTTGAAAGTGTTTAACAGTCATTTTAACATCATTAGAGGTTCTTTCCACAATATCTTTCAACTCAACAATAGTTCTAGTGTTTTCCATTAAATGATTTTGCACCCTTTTATTAAAGTTATCTTGCTTAACAATAAAGATATCAAATTCTTCTAAGCATTGATCAGGAGGTTTAGAGTAAGGGATATCACCTTCATCAAAGTGTTGGAGAGAGTGTACCTCAATAGTGGATGAGTAGGAAATAGGCTTACATAATTCTTCTATAGGAGGTAAATTCTTGACATCTGCAACTTTAATTCCCTTCTCCTTAAGAAATTTCTTAGCTTCCTTCATCACTTCATCATTTAATTCAATAACTCCCCTCTTATTTGATGTTGGAATAGGCACAGGAATAGATGGTTCAGGTACAATTACTTCAGGTATAGCTTGTTTAGGAGGAGTCCAATCTTCATAATTCTTGCTTATTTTAGCCATTAATTCCTTAGCTTCCTTAGGAGTCCTATTCCTAAAAACACAATCAGCACAACTATCTAGGTATGTCCTAGATTCCTCGGTTAGTCCATTATAAAATATATCAAGAAGCTCATTCTTAGGTAATGGACTTCCAGCTTGTGCATGAATCAAAGCACAAAACCTTGCCCAAGATTCGGGCAAATACCTCTTTTTCTCCCTGTTTAAAATCAAAAAGTTCCTGCAAAATAGCATGTCTAGCACTGGGAGGAAAATATTTCTGCAGGAAAGTACTAATCAAGCACTCAGGGCTATCAATAGATCCAGGAGGTAAATTACTAAACCAAGTTTTAGCTTCTCCTTTCAGCGAAAAGGGAAAAATCTTAGCAACAAAGTAAGTACGCATCTTAATATCATCAGAAAACAAGCCACTCATGGTAGAAAGTTCATTCATATGTGCTACCACTTTCATTCTTAGTCCCACAAAAAGGTTCTTTCTCGACAATAGCTATGTAAGATAGATCGAGAGAGAAATCATAATCTTCATCTGTAATGTTTATGGGAGAAGCAGCAAACTTAGCAGCAGGAGATAATTTGGGTCTAATAGTACGCCTCTCAAGGAGACTCTTAGCAGCACTCCTATCATGGGTGTTCTTACATTCTTTAATAAATTCATCGGTCATCTCAACATAATCGTCTTCAATATCATAACTCTCACTAGACTCAGGTGAGCTAACAAGTGTGGTAGTGTCTTCATTAGGAGTTTTGGTATTTCCAGCTATAGTTCTAGCAATCGTAGCATCTAGGAAAGGACCTAATGAACCACTCTTATCAAGCACAGTAGAAGCAGCATCATAAGCATCAGAAGTTTCAGATTCAGCAGTAGTAGCAGTGTGTGTAGCATGTGTATGTGGTGGTGAACTTACTCAAAACAGATGGTGAATCAAGAGCAGCAGAGGTGTTTAGAACCGTACCTCTTCTTGTAGTGGATGGTAAAATAGGAAACTTGCCATCACGAGACTTACCCTTGATGGATGGATAGCAGCGAACAATAGAGAATCCAAGTGAGCTTGATAAATAAAGTTATGCTCCCCGGCAACGGCGCTAGAAAATAGTCTTGATGACCCACAAGTATAGGGGGTGTATCGCAGTATTTTCGAGGGAAGTGAAACCCAATTTATTGATTCGACGCAAGGGGAGCCAAAGAGTATTTATAAGCCTTAACAACTGAGTTGTCAATTCAGCTGCACCTGGAAACAATCTTGCTCACAGCAGTTTATCAGTAGCAATAGTTTTGTAGTAGGAATAGTTAAGTAACAGCAGTAGTAAAGCAAAGGCAGTAGTAACAAAAGCAGTAAACAGTGGGATTCGAGTGCGGTAGGCATAGGGATGGATGGACGAGCGTTGCATGGATAAGACAATTCACATAGCAATCAGAACATAGGGCAATTCCAGATAAATAAGATAAATCATCCAAGTACTAGACAATCCTAGGCATGTGTTCCATATATAGTCATACGTGCTCGCAATGAGAACTTGCACAACATCTTTTGTCCTGCCAGCCCATTTGCAGCGGGGCCTCTAGGGAACTACTAGCAATTAAGGTGCTCCTTTTAATAGAGCACCGGAGCAAAGAATTAACACTCCGTGAACACATGTGATCCTCACATCAAAGCCATTCCCTTCCGGTTATCCCGATTTCTGTCACTTCGGGGCCATAGGTTCCGGACAACAACGTGTGTACACAACTTGCAGATAAGACCAAAAACAATACTATCATAATGAATCAATAACATGTTCAGATCTGAAATTATGGCACTCAGGCCCTAGTGACAAGAATTAAGCACAACAAGTCGCAACAAAGTCATAAAGCACTAATAAAAGATACTAAGCACCATGCCCTAACAATCTGATACCATTACATGAACGATCTCATCCAATTCCTACCATCCCCATAGCCTACAGCGGGAGATTACTCACTCATAGATGGGGGAAACATGGATGGTCGATGCAGAAGCGATGGTGATGATGATGGCGATGATCTCCTCCAATTCCCCGTCCCGACAGGGTGTCAGAATGGAGTTTCTGGTACTGTTTCGTGGAATCTGGTGGTGGCAGCGGAGCGGAACTCCTTCTGGAAAAACGTCGAACCCCCCAAAGTTTTTAGGTCAGAAGGCTCCTTATAGGCGAAGAGAGAGGCCGAGGGGGTGCATGGGGGGCCCACACCACCCCCTGGCACGGCCTGGCCTGGCCCGCGCCACCAGGTGGTGTGGCCACCCCCTGGCTCTTCTTCGTCTCGTATTCTGGCTCCTGGAGTCTTCGGGTGAAATAGGATTTTTGGCATATTTTCCGGGATTTTTTCTGATAGTTGATTTTCTGCACAAAAAGTAGACACCAAGGCAATTCTGCTAAAAACAGCGTCAGTCCGCATTAGTTACATCCAAATCACACAAGTATAGAGGAGAAACAATAGCAAAAGTCTTCGGGAAAGTAGATACGGTTTGGACGTATCAGTAGCATCTATGCCCTGAGATGCAACACCCTGATTCTGAGATGTGGAAGTAGCTTTGCTGCCAGGCTTTTTCTTCGACTTGTTTTGCTGCTGATTCAAACCAACATTACTATTCCGACTCACAGTAGTCTGTTGTTGCCCAGTCGGCATCGGCTATTAAATCGCTGGTTGGTTCACATTGGATTGTTGTTGAGGAAAGAAGTTTGGGTCTGCTGGCATCATCTGATTCACATTCATCTGCGGAGGGAATCCCATCTGAAAAGGTGGCCATGGCCCCATTGGGAATTGGGGTACATCCTCTGCTGCATGAACTGGAACATCTGATTCGGGTCCATCCCCAACTATGGCCCTTGCCCTTGATTCTCCGATTCCGACTGTGCTTGCTGAGGAGCAGGAGGTCGAGGATTATCTTGTGGCGCAAAAGGCCCCATCTGGCTAGAGGTTGCTCTGTTAGTACAATTTCCCCTACCGCGGCTGGCTCCATACCGCCCACCGTCGCCTTGTCCTCTAGCCATGAGCTCCGCATACGAAGCTCGTACCTCGCCTCTGCACCACTTCTCGAAGAAGCGAAATTGCTTCGGTTTCGGCTATCGACCTCCACCAGCGGGAAAGCAGTCTGCTGCCATGAAGGAGCCCGCTCGAACAGATCCTTCTTGATCTAGACCAGAGGACGCGAATCGAGGCTAGCCCTAGATCTCTTCCATCAGAGATAAGTGGCATATGATTTGAGGGGCACCAAACACGTACTTCTGGCACTGAAGAAACCCCTAGCCATAAGGCGTCAGTGAGCCGCAATAACCACCAGCCCCATAAGACTGGATCTAGCCTGCTGCTATGCAACATCGGTCGGAGGAGCCCTCCGAGCATCTTCAACGCCGGATCTGGGGCCAACGCCACCCCGCCTATCAAGCGTCCGGATCCTCCACCATCCACCACAAACCAGCAGTTGTCCGCACCGCCGCACTCCAAGGCCGCCATGACCAGATCAGCGATGAGATCACCACGACACAAAGCCGGAGCACACGCCCGGCAAAGACACAATCCCACAAGCTTCTCGATGCCGTAAACGTCGCCGAGATGGGGTTGAAACCGGGGTACCATTATTCGATGTAGCGCATCCACCGTCATCTGAGATGTGCCACCATGACACCACAAAGACGCTAACATTAGGGATCTTGTTGAACGCCAAGCGTAGGTCCTGGGTCCCCACCTCCTCACGCCCGCGTGAGCGGAAGCGAAGGAGGATAGGACCCATCAATCGCCGGCGGAGAGGAGGCGGCGGCTAGGGTTTTTTTGAGGAGGAGGAGGCCACTTTTTCTTGTGTCTATTTTCTGAAAAAGTTATGCGGGTTCGACTTGGTGTCCTGCGCTGCACCATCCCTGGTTGGGAACTTGTAAAGTGACCGTGCGAACATTGGCATACCCGCACGCGGCGTGATTGTACGGTGGAAACTACACTCGTAATAGGGAGACTCTCCACCGTGATCACATGTATGTGTGTTGCCGCTTTTCATGAATCAATGCTAGTCGTGATTACGTGTGTGTTTTTCACTCCCAAACTTCAGTCGCTGTTTAACATATGTGTTTTGCCGTTCAAGTGAATCCCTGCTACCGTGGTGCATGAATGTGATTTTTCAAACCACCGCCCGTGTTAAACAATTGTGCTGCATGCATGTCTACTATTGTTGTTTGCTCTCTAACACCGTGTGCTCCATTTATCAAATCGGACGGTGGTCAGGGTATACACCGTGGCCACCATAGGCAGCCCACTATTTCCCAATAATATATATACTATTGAGTTATATTTATTTTCTACATTCCATTTTTGTGACCATGCTCTTTATAAAACTTATTTCTTCTATTTAATTTCATTCAACACCACACATCGGATAGCTCTTTACTTTACCATATCTTGTCAATATTTTGGGGAGAAAGAGGGCCCCTCTATGGCATCCACAAAGGAGAGGGAATGTGGCATTCTCTCCCTTGGCTAGAGTTCGGGTATATATTCTAAGTGGTTTAGAATAACTTGATGTAAGATCTTGTATATTTATTTTTCCTAATGTGTGTGTTACTTTGGTATCGATGTTCTCATGCAGGTTATCCCTGTGCTAGTTGCACCACAACAAACAAGCGTTCTCAAGCTGATAACACTTTGATTTTGCATGACAATACCACTATTCCAGGCATGCACAGACTTATGAAATCTTGATTGCCAAATATGATGGGCACCATATTACTTGGTGTAGTAGAGTGGTGTAAGTTCCTAGAAGTGTGCGATTTGAAGAAGGGGACTGAGGTCTCCATTGATTATAGTAAGAATGGACATTTACATGCATGTGGTTATAGATATGCAGATGGAACCATAAAGGATAATGGTTCTTGTACTCATCATACCTTCCAATTACCATCTTGCAAGCAATTGTTCTAAATCATTATGTATATTGCTCTAGGTGGGTACCATGCCACTAGTCTTGTAATACTGTTATCCACCCCACGAAGAAATCCAGCATCAAGATGCTGGCAATACAAGCACCTGCACCAGCTCCGGCATTGGCTCCTGCACCAGCCCCTTTCCCCACACCAGCCCCAACACAATCTTGTCAGGCCATAACAACGTACAAATGTGTGTTCACTAGGTCGTATCTGAGGACTATGTTTGTGAGCATACAATGACAGATAAACTACTCTGCTTTTGATGTATTATGCTAAAATTTCACATTATTCAGTGTATTGCTCTTATTAATTGTGATTGCGTCTCTTGATTTGAATCAGAAACTGCCTAGAAGTATCACCGAGGAACTCCAGGCCCATCGAACAGGCATAATAGCACTCACCACGTGGAGCGAAGGTCCGAAAATCCATGGATAGTATGTCGTTAGTTGCAAGGATGGTCACTTGTCGGCTACTTATAGGTGGCTAGAATTCATATGACTATAGTAAAAGAAATCATTGGAACAATGATCAACGTTGACATTTCTCGATGCTTTATCACCTTTATATGGCTTTGTATCTGATTTCTATAGCTTTATATCTACTGACAACAAAGGACAAAGTTTATGTTAGTTTTATTACCTTTATGCTCGAGAGATTTTTTATTGTAGTAGTATATTTTTTTATATAAGTGGGCGAGAGGTTTTTTTTTGCAACACTAGTTTAGTTGCAAATCACCATGGTAGCATTCTTTATGTAAACATCAGGATGGTAAGGGCAAGGAGGTATATCCCTTCGTTTTAGCTGAAGAAACAGGGACTGCAGGTTGGTTTAGAAAAAAGTGAGGGGCTAAAATGCAAAACGTTCGCACACACTATTTCTAAACGTTAGTTGTGATCTGAAAACGTGGACATCAACCGATGTTCCAGCCATTATCTGCGGATGGATGCCTAGTGTTCCCCTTTGATGAATTTTCTCTTTCACAGTGTGTCACGCATGCTAACTAGGGAACCGCACGTCGGTCGAGCCTGTATGCTCTTCCTCTCCATGTCCTTCATTCCTCTCTTCTGACCACATACATCTTTGGTTGCCCTAGATGGAAACTGTCGGTTTTAAAAGATTGCTTCTTCTAGATTTGGTGGCCATCGTGGTCAGGGGTGGAGCCAGGGGGGCTAGCAGGGGTCAGACCCCCATAACCTTTCGCCCCTCCCAACAAATTACAGTACTTGTATGCTTTTTTTTAGGAAAACAGCCAGGACTCCATCATGCCGTGCGGCTTTATTGATTTCAAATAACCGTTACATCGTTTACCAGGTTGCCAAGAATAAAATTAGGGGGTTCATCATCCCAATTAAAAGAAATCTTATTAATAAAGTAAGACCTAGCTAGCTCGTGCGCTGTTTTATTCGCTTTCCTTGGATAGTACTTGTAAGTAACGTTGCCAATCAAAAATGACAAATCCACACAATCAGCAAATATCGCCGCTGCTTCAGACCACCAGACTTCCTTTCCATTGCATGCATTGATAGTTTCCAAAGAATCACCTTCAACTAATATTATTACATCCTCTTTTGTGAGGAAGGCCGAGACCTTCTTTCATCGCGATCGCCTCTGCCGTCGAAGCCGAAGTCACACGAGGAAGGTATTTGATAGAAGAAGAAACAAATTATCCTTGAAAGTCTCTGATCACTGCTCCGATCGACCCAGAAAGCGAGTCCATATGAAATGACGCGTCCACATTCAAATTCAATTGCGAGTATCCGGTCTTCCCCATTTAGCTTCAGTAGCAGGTCGATGCGGTTTGCTCACAATTGCCACGTTTGCTACCATAGATAAAATAGACATCTTGCATCTAAGGCCCCGCTTGGTTCGTCGGATTGAAGCTGAAAAACGTCCGTATTAATCGGTTCCGAAAAAAATCCGGATCGGACGAGTATCGCACTTGGATTACCGTTTTGGTTTCCCTACTCGGTCGTTTCCGGCCGTATACGGAGCGGAAAAACTCACGGACTAGAGGGCATCCGTATTTGCCAGCCGTAATTCCTTGTGCACGTGGAAACGGAACCGTAAACAATCAGGGGCGAGAAATTAACGGGAGTTGCCAAGCGCGGCCTAAAGAGAGGAGGGACTACCTCATTATTTGTATGTTGTCGTCTTATCCACCACAGATAGCAGCAAGTTACCGCTACCAACTCCTTAACCTGAATATTATCATGATCTTGAAACTTCTCGTCTCCCCTACGTAACAATGCTTCCAGAACTGCTGACCCAGCTCGATCAACATGCATGGCCTCATTAATAGCATCAGATAGGCTAATAGAATTGCACATCTCTTGTGTTGTTTGACAGTGGAAAAGTAGGTGCAATATATCTTCGGGTACTTCACTACAGATGGGGCACTGACCAAACGACCCAATATATCTATTTAATAATATACTTTTACTTCGGTGTATCCCCTTACATTGCATCCTTCAATCGGACGGTAGGGATCCTTCATTGTCTGCCCGTTTATCAGCTACCGATGGCCCTGCAAGCCCACGTTCTGTCCCGCGGGCTGGATCCACCCCGTATACTCTCGTTTGTACATCAGCAATCGTGTACATATGTACGGGAGACGTGGGCGGTGCACAGACCCGTCGCATGTAAGCCACGTGTGTCCCGTCGCTTTCTAGGTTCCTCCTTTTTTCCCTATTTAGCAAAATACCAAGAACTGCGCGCATCACCACTCGAGCTCGTCCCGTCGCCTTCTAGGTCTGCGCGCATCACCGCTCGAGCTCGCACGCGGTTTCGGCGGTCGACGATGGATGGCGGCGGAGGAGAAGGTGGATCCGATGGTGGTGCGGTACTGGTTGATGCGGATGCGGGAGTGGCCGCGTTTGTGACGACCGTGGAAGATCTGGAGGCGCAGAAGCTTGGGGTATGTTCGCCTGCCGGATCTGATGGTGGCGCGGCGGCGGAGGGGGTGGCCGAGATAGTCGCAGCCGTGTATAATGTGGTGCCGCAGGAAGGTGCAGTGGGGTCGGCCGTGACGGATCTGGAGGTGATGGTTGGTGTGGGCAAGTCGAACCACGCGGTGGCGGACCGTGCTGTGCCGGAGGATGCGGTGGCAGGTCGTGCTATGCCGGAGGATGCGGCACCGGAGCAAGCAGTTGCAGAGCAAGTAGCGCCGGAGCACGCGGTGGCTGAGTAAGCGGTGGCGGAGGTAGCAGCGTCGGAGCTAGCGGTGGTGGAGCAAGCCGCGGTGGAGCATGCAGTGGCGGAGGAGGTAATCAAAGTCCACTCAATTTATCTTCTGTTAAATCATGTAGGATAATTTTTTTACACTATTAGTCGGTGCACTAGTGTTTGTTCATCCATAATTCCTCTTTCATATATGTTTTAAGATTGTGGCTAGGGTTTGTGATATTTATTAGTGATCTAACTTGTTGTGGATCCCTAATTTCTCTTCCATTTTGTACTGCATGCAACAACAGGAATTCTATCCTTTGATCTAACTTATTGTTGATTCTGTAATCTGAAGGTGCTTATTAAGATTTTCATATCTTAGAAACTCCTATGCATCATATGTGATCATTATTTCTTTTATTCTATATCATATATTCAAAGAATGTCTATATGTCTGAATGTACTGTCATGTCAGATTGAAAAGTAAGACTTAATTTGCTTACTGATTAGGACTATAACTTAACTGATGGTCCTTTCACCAAACTTTTTTGTTTACCTAATTTGTTGTATGATATAGCCGTCAGCTAGAAAACTGCAAGCCTGCAGTTTTACGATGCAATAGCAGATGTTGTGCAGCAGCTGCAGTTCCCTGTCTGAAAAAAATGTCACATGTGCATGTAACTGCACCTACCATCTTTAGATTTATAGTATGTGGGCTCTGCTAAGTAAAGAAATGACATGCGGTGCTGAAATATACATTTCCAGTTTCAATATTGTAAAGAAAATGCTCTACTCTGGCAGATCAAGCTCTTGTTCCTGTTGTGACTGATACGAATAGTTAAACTGCAGAAGATCAAACTCTTGTTCCTGTTGTCGATTTGCATTCTGTACATTTCTAGTTGTTGAAACTTGCAAGGCCTTAATCTGGCTCCATACTTAGCAATGTCGTACTGTAGTATGCTCTCGTGGTTAAAACTGATATGGTACTCCTTTT
The DNA here is from genome assembly GCA_916181665.1 of Avena sativa. Taxonomy (NCBI): domain Eukaryota; kingdom Viridiplantae; phylum Streptophyta; class Magnoliopsida; order Poales; family Poaceae; genus Avena; species Avena sativa. The sequence goes on from OV702288.1 coordinate 632,554,088, forward strand.
ATTTTTATTTGTTGGCCTTTTTCCTAGTTTTGCTACATAATGTTAGTACTAGGATATTTGTAGATCACAATAATGATAGTTTGTATGATGTGTAGTCACGGAAGATTGTATGATGATTAGTTATAGATAGTTCTATCTAAATTAAATTAAATTTGAATATGTTTTAAAATGATTTGAAAGTGTTGTATTGCCTTTTAATAGATTTATATGAATCCAATTTTGCATGTATTTTTTGCCATCCAGGGTGCCGAGTCATCCATAAGTCATGGTGATAAGAAGAGGAAGCTATAGGAGGTTGATGAACTCAACAACTTTGAGTTTGAGGATCCTTATGCAGTGAACGAGGACGGAAGCCCACTATCGATGATCATTTCTGATAGTTTATTATGCATGCATAAAATTTTCTTATAGATTATATTTGATAGGATATTGAAAATATTGTATTTTCATGTAGTTTGCCTCGGACGACTCCACGGAGGAAGTGGATCATAGGAATAAGGATTCCTTCATTTCCAAGGAGATCATGAAGCTAGAGAATCTAGGCGAGTCTGCTTATATGAAGAAGAGCCTATACATATGCTACTAGCATGGCTCCAAGTCGAGGGGCGGTCATCTAGAGCACTACTGATGCATGTTCATGATCTAGCCGAGTCTTCTAAAGATATTCGCGAGAAGGCTGAACATAGGGCTGTGTTGCAGGTGCTTATTGTCCGTGGCCTAGCTTAGATGACAGTTTCGCAGTTTTATATATGTTCTTAGTACGTACTGTTGTTTATGTAGTTGGACTGTTAGAACCAGTTATCATAGCCTCTTTTTGATGTGTTGTCAGAACCAGTACTGTTGTTTATGTAGTTGGACTGTTAAAACCAGTTACGGTAGCCTCCTTTTGGTGTGTTGTCAGAACCAGTTATCATAGCTTCCTTGTTGGTATTTTGTTAATGCAGTTTGTACTGTATAGTTTCGTGAGAACAACCCTTGTTGCTCTGTAATGACCTGATGAAATGTATGACATGTACAGGTTGGTACTTGTATTCTGATTGTGAAAATCTTTTGCTTAAAATTAGTACCATAATAACACAGTCATTGTTTCTTGTAGTCTATTTGCTCCAGAAAAAGTAAGAATGGGTCATTGTTTCTTGTAATCTATCATGAATATCTGGAATCTATTATTAATGTGTCAGCGTGGATTGATCTTCACTTGTGCACCCACCACTCGTAGAAGCTATTTTTACACGTGGATTGATCTTCACTTCTGCATGCATCACTCGTACAAACTATTTTTACATCTGGAAAAGCACCTTAATGGTCATAATAAAACGATTCATGTTGGTCATTTGTTTAAATAAAATCCATGACCAATTTTTTAATTGCATGTAGTGTAAATAGACCCAAATCCTCTCAACTTTGACCGGAGACAAAACCACACTTACCTAGTCTTTCACAGTCAACGACGTTTCGATATTTTTTGAAATTTTTGTGGCCCGGTCAAATTTAGGTCAAAATCTCGGTGTTTGGTAAGGCTGCATAGGTGTTGGACCTTGATGGTGTGAGGCTAGATCCATGTGGAAACGTGGCATCCTCTGTGTTAAAGTGATTTTCAAAAAAAATCCAGGAGCACCATTTTTAGTGGTTGCAGTTCATATTTATCCAGGTTTTGTCAAATTTAACTAAACTTTGACCGGTGTCAAAACCTCATCTAACTAGTGTTCCGCAACACACCACCAGGTCAAATGTGCCTCTAGTGTGGCCTACTACCCCCTCGTGGTGTTGTTTCTCACACCTAAATTGATATTCTAGGACACACTTCACAAAAAATCGTTGTTTATTTGATTTGAAAATGGAAAAGCCTATTTATTATGAAACAGCGTGAAAACAAACCTAAAAAAACTGTTTTCCATGCCGAGACACACATATCTGCCAAATTTTAGGTCATTCCGACAAACTTTGAAGTGGGCATTAGTTCGACCTACCTCATCTATCTAGTAAGCCACGAACCTTCTACTCCAAACCCTACTCTATGGGAGGAGATGATTGAAATCTTTCATGTAACACATGTTTGTTATTTTTCATGGCAAACAGGGAGCAGACATAGGTGGGAGGCCGAGGTTTCACGACGTTTCGATATTTTTTGAATTTTTTGTGGCCCAGTCAAATTTAGGTCAAAATCTCGGCGTCTGGTAAGACTGCATAGGTGTTGTACCTTGATGGTGTGAGGCTAGATCCATGTGGAAACATGGCATCCTCTGTGTTAAAGTGATTTTCAAAAAAAATCCAAGAGCACCATTTTCAGTGGTTGTAGTTCATATTTACCCAGGTTTTGTCAAATTTGACCAAACTTTGACCGGTGTCAAAATCTCATCTAACTAGTGTTCCACGACACACCACCAGGTCAAATGTGCCTCTGGTGTGGCCTACTACCCCCTCGTGGTGCTGTTTCTCACACCTGGATTGATATTTTAGGACACACTGCACAAAAAATCATCGTTTAAACGATTTGAAAATGGAAAAGCCTATTTCTTATGAAACAGCATGAAAACAAACCTAAACAAACTGTTTGCCATGCCGATACACACATATCTGCCAAATTTCAGGTCATTCCGACAAACTTTGAAGTGGGCATTAGTCCGACCTACCTCATATGCCTAGTAAGCCATGAACCTTCTACTCCAAACCCTACTCTATGGGAGGAGATGATTGAAATCTTTCATGTAATACATGTTTATTATTTTTCATGACAAGCAGGGAGCAGAAATAGGTGGGAGGCCGAGGTTTCATGATGTTTCGATATTTTTTGAATTTTTTGTGGCTCGGTCAAAGTTAGGTCAAAATCTCGGCGTCTGGTAAGGCTGCATAGGTGTTGGACCTTGATGGTGTGAGGCTAGATCCATGTGGAAACATGGCATCCTCTGTCTTAAAGTGATTTTCAAAAAAATCTAGGAGCACCATTTTTAGTGGTTGCAGTTCATATTTACCCAGATTTTGTTGAATTTGACCAAACTTTGACCGGACTAGTGTTCCGCAACACACCACCAGGTCAAATGTGCCTCTGGTGTGGCCTATTACCCTCTCATGGTGCTGTTTCTCACACCTGGATTGATATTCTAGGACAAGCTTCACAAAAAATCGTCGTTTATTCGATTTGAAAATAGAAAAGCCTATTTCTTATGAAACAGCGTGAAAACAAACCTAAAAAAACTGTATGATTTTAAAAAAGTTTGCAAATATATGATTTTGTCAAGCTCATTAAAATTAATTCATAATTGAATAATAAAATGCAGATAATAAAACTTGGGCCTTTTTATTTTTTTGACAGTTAACATGTTGGGCCGGTTACTAGTGGACTAAACTGGGTCGGCCTCGTTATTAAAGTAGATGGTTGCGCGCACGACGACCTAGGTCGTGGTCTTCTCCCGTATCTCCTCCCGTAATCATCGTTTCCCCTGGCGCCGCCTCCCATCTTGACATGGGCGACCTTCTCTAGCCGTCGCTGCTCCGTCGTTGGCCGCATCTGCCATCATTGACTGCGAGGTAAGGATACAGAAGAGGCTGCTCCATGTGCACTTTGAAATTTCTTACGTGAGGATCGCATTAATCTACTTACTAGACTATAAAGAGGTTGTGAGTGGTGGATCCAGGTTGAACGTCCTAGTTGCGGCGCATTAATCTGCATATTAATCTCCATTAATTTGCATACTAATCTGGATACTTGTCTACGAGTGCATTAATCTTGATTCTCTCTAAAGATCACTTTGATTCTACATCGTAGGCCTAAAAAAAGTTCAGATTTATTCTACGTTTTAGATGGAGTCCACCTCGTTAATTGCTAGAAATTAATACGCATGGAGTCCACCTCCAATTAGTGCACTAAAAAGGGCTAATTAGAATCCTTCCCATGGGATAGGCTAATTAGTAGTATTAATTGCTCTGCTAAATTGTTTGAAATTTTCCAAGATGTAGAGTAAAACCGAACGGACGGAGTAGCCCATACTCTCTCCAATTTAGCATTGATTAGCTTTGATGTCACAAGAAAACATGCAAAATTGCGAGAGTATAGAGGTTTGACACAACCATAATTTTTCGTGTCAATAAATGATTATACTAATCTACATTAATTAGTGCATGATATGTAGCAGTTTATTCCAAGATATTTGTAATGGTTGATACGTACAGTGCATGTGAATTGTACTAGTTTTTCTGAAAATAGTATTAATTATTCAACTTTTCGTTGATTATGACAGCATGAACGATCTTGATGGTGATATTTGTTGCAACATTGAAAAATGGTGCAACCTATGTGATAGATTCTCAAGTGCGCAACGTGCTAAAATTGGAGAAACAAATTTCAGATGTATGTTGCAAATTCCTAAAATCAAGATGCACATTGTCTTGCTTCAGTACGTGCTAGATGTGTACGATACAGGTACTGCGAAGTTTGTGATTCCAGATAAAAAAGGTGAATTTTCAGCTAGTGCAGTCGATGCCAAGTGCATTTATGGTTACGTAACGTCGGCTTGTCTGGAATGAGTATACTTGATGAGGAAAGGTATGACACAAAGTCTCGTATTCCATCATATTTTCTCAGCAATACTACTGGCAACCTAGTCATTGAAGACTTAATTAAAGAGATTGTGACAGGTAAAGCCGCAGACGATGACTTTCTCCGTAGAGTTGGTATAGTTCTACTTGGCACAGTGTTGGCACCAAATAGTAAACTGATAGTAGCAAAAGATTACTGGGTACTAGTAAATGACGTAAACAGAATGTCAAAGATTAATTGGAGTGAGTTTACAATAAATCATCTCATGACACATGTGAGGCTTGCGATTAAATACAAACAAATTAGGCAGTGGTCTAAGGAAAACTTGTCATTACTGCAGGTATACTTTCTATTTACAACCAATCCAATTTTGATCAAACGCTTAGATGTTGCTTCATGTTATATATGTCATGAATTTCTTATTTTTCTGTGTAATATCTTTATTGGGAGAAGGTGAAGGCTGTAGATGATCCTTGTAGGCTCAATCCAGAATTGTCCTTACGACCACTCATGCTAAATTGGACGGACAACGCTGCTACCACAAGGGATGCGTATGACTATTTAAATGGCCGAGGTGAAAGCGATATTGTGGTAATACATCTTAAAAGGGCTTATTATACGTACGAACAGTTGATACTATGAGTAATCTAAATGAGTTGTATTTTCTAACTTGCAAATTGAAGATAATATTATATTGCAGGCTAGGAAAGACAATCTTAAAAGGGGTTTTAATATTCCGAAGCCGAAAGCAAAGTCGGCCAGAAAATATAACGTGGGAAACTCAAACAAAAAAAATGCAAAAGTTGTGCAGGAAGTACTTCTTGAGTCAATGATGGAGCGAGTGATTGAGCGGTTGATGCATAAGATGGAGTCAATGGTTGAGCGAATGATGAAGAAGTCAATGGTCATTTGTGCACAGGTAACACACCGTACGTACAATAATGCAAATTATGTTGTAAAGCTCTTTGATGCTTAATCTTGATGTTGCTTTTTTCAGGAAGTTATCACTATGTTAAATAAGAACGGTCTAATGTACAAAAGCACAACAGCTTCCACTTCGAAAGAAGGTGAAGATGGAGCAGAGAATGGGTCATTTATGAACGGTCCTGCAATTAAAAAGAAAGAACTTTGGTATGACAATGTCACTGACGATACTGAAGTAGATCAGATTGGGAATGAAACTATTCAGTCGCTGAAAGAAGATGGGTTCAATGGAAATGTCACGCCATAAGAGGGAAAAGTTAGGACTAAGCCTAAAGACCCAATGGGCAGAACTCCTAATAATCCCTGGTTAATCGATCATATGGCACCATCTAAATCAGTGTCATCAGAATTACCAACAGAAATATGCCAATCTTCCCAGGTAAATGGTAAAGAACAGAATGGAGCAACCTCATCTGATGATTCGAAGAGTGTCGATAGCAAAATTGTTCCAACCGAGAAGGTACAACAAGTGACAGGGAAGCGGAAGAGGAAAATTTCTACAAAACTCAATGTTATGTTTTCATATGTTGTGTACGCTGAATATTATTACTAACATTATATATATTTGAAGCGCAGAAATATTTGATATAAAGATTGAGGATAAATCTAATTTGACTGCTCAGCAAATAGACGTAGCCGTGCGTATGGTTTAAAAAGCAGCAGAGACAGAAGCAACTGGAAAAAAGTCTGTGTACAAACATGAAAACGAAATACAGTGTCGTCGATTAAGCTGAAAGTAATTCTTGACCATTAGTGACTTATCGATAGAGTAAGTAGTAGCTAAATTGCATATGTGGAAAGAAGTTTAATGTACATAAATTTCTTATGAGATAGTAATATGAATTTTCTCTATTTATAGGTCATTGACGCTTATATTGGAGACTTGTCACTCCGTGTTGGACACGATAGTTGCTTGTTTTTAGCAGTGAGGACGACATACTTAATTAAACAAGCGACAAAATGGACGGTAGCCAAGCAATCGAAGCATAACATGGACTTTGTTATATCTAAAAGTGGATCCATTGGTAGAGTTATAGACGAGTACTTTTCGCGTTCCAAGGTAAGCACTATTTTATCTCAAGATCGCAAAGCGTCCGTAATTTAATTTATTTTCATTATTATATTTTTGCAGACATATTTCCCGCTTAACATAGGAAATTAGCATTGGACTATAGTTGTCATGCACATACCAAAGCAGCAGTTCCAAATTCTTGACTCTTTGTATACTTTATCAGTCACGAGAAGGACTATTAAAACATTGGTAATCCTTTCACAAATTTGTTCAATTAACGTACAGTCTAAATCAGGCAATTAGACTAAGTGTTTATTTTTGCAGAGATGGCAAATAGCTTTTGGCATAAAACAAACTAACGAAAGTACAAAAACAAATTACCCAGATGTGTCAAAATGGCCTATAGTACAATATGATATGGCTAAGCAGGATGATGGGTGAGTTTCAATTGCATGTTACATCTATTATTATCCCTTAGCCGTGAAACAATTCTGATGACTCATTTGTTTGTTTTAGCAATTCTTGTGGATTATCCATACTGGAATGTATGGAACACTGGGATGGTGATCGTATGACTGCCAAAATTTCGCAGGTGTGCTTACTGTGCTCGCTCCATCTGCTACAACATAATATTTTCATAACCATTTGGAAAATATTGCAGGCCAAAGTGAATGCTAACATAAGACTTAAAGTTGCACAAATAATTTTTTCTGCTTCAAACATCCTCGACAATGTGAAAACGAAGGTTATCAAGGTCGCAAATGTCATGACTAGTAAATGTATCAATGTTGATAGGTTGGGTTTTAGTTCCGCGGAAGGTTTTCCAACCAGTTTATGAAATGTATTTCAGATCTATCTATAACAAACGAGATAAGATGAATATTTTGTGTTTATTTTACCGTGCAAAGTAATATTTCATCACATTATTACAAGAACACAAACATTGGTCCGATGGTCTATTATTTCACACTCAACGGTATTCCATGCGCACGGTGTATCATTGCATGCGGCCAGATACTTGAAGGTGCGTGCATGCAACAAGTTAGGGACATCAAATTTAACCAATCTAATATATTGAGTAGAGGCCGTACTACACCGGCACATGTTGTATGGTGTATCATTTCATGCAAGATACATCTATCTTGAGTAAATTGCATCTATCTTGAGTAATTTGCAAGAACAGAGGTGGAGACCAGTGGAGCCATCCCGCCCCTGAAAATAAGAGATGGAGGGAAGTTCCCCTCCCCCACGGGAGGCTTTGGTGTTGGCGGCGCTTCGGCTTCGGCAGCTCCCAGTTCGTGTGTTGGAGGCCTATCTTAGGGACAATGGGTGTGGCGGCAGACGGAGAGCGATACACGTGGCGATGCCCATCGGCACCATCGACGGTGATGCCCGCGGGTACCGTTACGTTACTGGGGCACCGATGTGGCTACCTCCCTCGCGACAGGGCTCCGGGTGAAAACCCTAGAGCGTTGGGTGGTGTGTCATTACCCTCTTGGGGTGTCGCCGTGGAGCCCTGTCTCATCCTGGTCTCGACTCTTTGTTTTTGGTACGCAAGTTTAGGTTCTGCATAGATTTATTCTAAAATGTGGGAGAAGGACGTGCTTAGAGCACTGTTAATGGGATCATTCGGACCCACCGGGCGGTCCGTATGGGTTGAACTAAATGCACCGGCCCATTGACCAGGCCAGGCACTTCGCACTCACCCTTGCCTCGATCCCGCACAGTAGCGCCGCCCGCCTGGGAAATTGCCGCCGCCTCTGCCAGATCAACGCCGACGTCAAGCGCCGCCGCGCCTGCACGCCCTCCTCGCCGGGATGCCTAGCTGGAACGACGGATCGAATTCCAGCCAGTCCCTGCTCGGGGTAAGTTCCCCTGTTTTCTAGGGTTAGAGTTCATATGGGAATTGAGAAATTTGGATGTTTTATCTCGAAATTGGTGGATTGAGCAGAGGTTTCTATTTGTTTAGGACTACAACTCGATAGATTATGCTCCAGATCGCTGCGATGACCCGACATTTAATGGGATAGCCGTCGATTGTGGCGAACGCTGTCGAGGGCACAATTTGGAGCCACGGAAGTGTGTTGCCTTCGAAGGCACGAACACACAGGCCGAAGATTTTACATGTGCCCACCCAAAATGTAAGTACAACCAAATCTAATTAATTTTGATTTTGTTCTGTCCATGCTATATCGTGTTCATGCTAAATTCCATTCCTTAGTTTATGATTTTTCTTTTGTATATATCCTAATGATTTAAAAACATTAGGATAGCCAATATGCTAGCGTAGAGTATGTGCTGAGATTACACATATATTCTGGGCATGAATTTTTTTTGGGGCTGGTGCTTACGATCATATATGTGTAGTATTGCATTGGTTTGTAGTGCCAAAATATTAATGCGCCATTTTGATTTATAGGAAGTTGTGAACTGTGGATTTGTCTCTTGGATAGATGACCAAGAGTGGCCAGAGACACTGTAGAATGCATTGTCAAGACTCTGGTGCATGTACAATGAGAGCAACAGTAGCAGAATTGATGAGAGGGTGGAGCATGGTAAGCTGCTAGCTATTGTAGCTGAGGAGAAGAACAAGGCCGAGAAGAAGTATTCAAGCCTCATGGGTGATGTTTGCAAGTTTCTAGATGATTCTCACAAGAAGGTGATGGACCAAAACATGGCCCTGCTGAATGGTAAAACTGAGTTTGAAATAGTGGAGATGGAGAAGGATAGGGATTCTCTAAGGATTGCAGTTGAGATGCTAAAGCAAGTGTAGAAAACACAAGCAGATATGATAAAGGCAAAGGAGAAGAAATGGGAGGAAGAAAGGTCTGCTCTGAAAGAGGAAAAGAAAAAATATGAATACATGCTATATAATCTATTGAAAGCTGGTGATGACAACAAGGAGAAGGTGAAAAAGATCAAGACCATAGTTGATGAGTAATGTCATTTAGATGAAATTTTAGTTTGTATTAGGTAATGTTGGACAAGAAATACTGTAGTACTTTGTCTTGTGATTTTATTATGTATCCATTACTATTGGACAAGCATATTGTTGCTTTGCTGAGTCGACAAAAGTTGTAGTCCTTTGAAGTCATTAGCCCCAAAAATTATAGTTTTTTGAAGCAAATACCAAAAGTCATAGTTTTTTGAAGCTCTAGCCTCAATTGTCGTAGATTCTTGCAATTTACTCATCTATCTTCGAGTCAGTGCTAAAAAAGTACAAGAAAAATATCAGAAATTAAACTCCATTCTACAATAAAAGCCAACATTTGCTCATCAGAAGAAGACAAATATCCGTGATTGACTCAACACGCACAGTAAATAATTTTCGCCATTAACTCACACGCACAGTAAAAAAATATCCGTCGGTATTTAAATGCAAACATCTGCTTTAAAACTATAAGAATCACTCTAGCGCTATTAAGAAACACTAAAGTACAGCCACTTCCGGAGTAACATGGTGCAAACGGTTCCATCTCTTCACTTCCATTGATCTACTGTACCCAAAATTTACTGTTCTTCCCTCCGGACCAACATTTCTGCAATATGTCTGTACATGATGATAATAAAATTAATTAACAACTAATTCATGACATGACATGAGGTAACGACATGCAAAATGAATTACCTAGGATGATGTTTGCATTTGACGCTTTTTTATTGTGACCTGGCAGTTCGCAAACGCTGCACCGATTTAACCTCCTTTTCTCGTCATACGCAAGTGGTCTTTCATTTTTACTGACAAGAGCGTTCTTACGTTCCTTGTTTTCCTTACGTGCACCTTTTGTGTTAACTTTAACTGGATCACCAACTAATGGTGCTTTCGTAGAACTCAACCCTGCATCATAATCACCGGATTTTCTGGAACCACGCGCTCTTGTATCATAAGACTGTCACTTTGATGATATGTCCTGCGGGCTTGCCTTTAATTGATTGTACAAATCTAGGTCATTGCATGCGACATGTAAAGCTTCCGACGCTAGCACACTGAGCTCGGTATACCTTTTTCGCTCCTCTGCTCCATAAAATCCCCAACCAAACAGATCGCTAGTACGCCCTCGCCGGCAGCCCACGTCTCGCATCTTTTGAAAATCATGGAAGAACTTTGCACTTTGGCAGGTCAACCAATTTTAATTCCGTCAACACAAATAGTATATGCTTGCAAGGGATGCCCCTGCGGAGCATCCTTCGGCATGTGCATTCTATACTTTGCTCCGAGTTGCTTGGTGTATACTCGACAATAAATTGGTTGCGCCGGTTATTTCTCCATGCAACAAGGAACCTTGCTGATTCTTCACCCTCACTTTTTTGACTAGCACCATACCGTCAATCTTACACATCTCCTCTTGTACAATATAAAAATTTGCTGCTGTGAAGGTGCTGGCCGCTGCTCTCTCAATTTCCGGCCATTTAGTCACTGTCACCGCGTAGTCTGTGAAGACGTGCAATCATCTCGTGCCTCGTTCTCCCGCAAACGGATAATAGCATTCTCGTAGTGCACAATTAAATCCACAAGTGTCATCCCGTAATCAAGGTGAAGATGAAGGCATGCGTTCAGACTTTCACTCCGCTGGTTGCTTTTCATACCTAGCCAGAATCCATCTGCTAGGTACGTGGCCGCCCACATTCTCTTCTTCTTATACATTCTCCCTAGCCAAGTTTTTGTCTTATACGTCTGCCATTTCCTAACATATGTGTGACATCCCTCCTCAAATTTAGCCTCCGTAGTGGTGTAATATAATAGAGACCCAAACTCCGGCAATGATTTGGGACTTAGGTGCTTGCTCATGTTCTTTTCAATGTGCCATGTACATATACGGTGCCACACATCCGGTAGTACATTTCGGATTGCTCTTATCATCGCAGCATCTGCATATGTGATTACAGACTTTGGCCTCTTTTGATACATTGCTCTCATAAATGTATGTAGTAACCAAGAATATGCATGTTCAGTCTCGTCTGATATGATGGCACAACCAAATACCGTAGTCTTTCGGTGATTGTTCAAGCCGACAAACAGAACAAATGGCATACCATATCGGTTCATCTTGTATGTGCTGTCAAACACTAACACGTCACCATAATCCTTATAGTCCATACGTGACTGAGAATCGCACCAGAACAAACATTTCAAACGTCCCTTATCATCAAGTTCATGATCAAAAAAAGTCAGGGTCCTTCTCCTTCCTGCTCTCCATAAGTCCAATGGCCGTGGCAGCATCACCACTTGAAAGAAGCTTCCTCTTCACCCTTGCGCACAAGTTATACAAATCCTTCCTCATAAATCCAACGAAACTATATCGACCATACTTGCTGATAAAGGAACTCATGATCATGTGTTTTCTAATCCCAAAAGATGCCATTGCTAATATCTCTACTCTCTGGAAATCTTTGATCTTCCTATGTGACCAAAGAAACAGCACCTCGTCTGGTCTAGCCAACAAATGATTGTGGTCGTCATCAAAATTTCTAATGCGCCATACATCTATAGATCTATCTAGCTTCACCGTCAGTTGCGTTGTGCATCCACATCGGGATTCTGCTCTTGGCCTATATTTTCGCCCCTCCAAAGGCAAGTACTTCTTCAGCCGTTTCCCTTCCCTGGAACATACAAACGTCCTTCTCACTACATCTTGTGATGCACGTTTGCTGATCTTGGACCTGCCCTTCCTAATGCTGAAACCATGGTATCTAGCATAAGAGTTGTAGAAAACATATGCCGCAGCTTCAGAACGAAATGTCATATCCTTTATCTTCCAATACTTCTCTCGCTCATCTCCGGGGTGACCAATATCCTCGTCACAGTCAACCTTATATTCTTTTTCTTTAGGATCATCCGATGTCACCTATAAATTTGGAACAACGGCACACATAGTATGAGTACATTGCCCCTGTTGGTTATATCCCATGCCTATAAAATATCAATCACATACCTCACTTTTATTTACCAAGCATAATCCTTCAACTGTCTCTAAATCTGAATCACCATAGTAGTCATACGTATTATCGCTGCCAATTATTAACTGAACAAATAAAATAAGAAGACAATAGTTAGTTACACTGCCATCGGTTCATTTAGTGCATACGCTAGTTGTTATCTACATACCTTGTTTATGTATTCACTGTCCAATACCTCAAACTCGATCTGCTCATCAGCATCAATCTCAATCTACACATGTTAAAAACAACTATATTTAAAATAAAAAATTCTAGGCGTCATAATAAAAATTGCATCATATAAATTGCAGGTTCACTCACATTATCGTCTGAGGCATCATCACCATCATTTACATTGATATGCCCGGAGGTAACATCTCATGTTCCGAACTATCATAATCCTCATATTCAACGTTCCCGGCATCTATCTCCATCCTACTGGAACCACTACTACTGTCCGCCATATCTTCATCAGTACGAACCATTAACCGTAATCGAAAAAAGTTATACTACATGTGATCAACAATATGGGTGACGGAATTACCTCTCAAGAACACCACGGAGATCGCAGAGAAAGAACACACTAGAAACAATTGGTTAAGGAGGGCTCGTCACGGACGACTCCAAACCCTAGCAGGCGGTTTGAGTCCACTTTCGATATGGGACTGATCGTCTTCGATCTAATGCGGAAGTTGCGACAGCGATATCGCGCCGGTCGGTCGCAATCGACTTAGGGTTCTGGCTCTCGATGTGGATCGACGCAGAGTCCAGCGCAATGGAGTTCGCGACAGCTATGCGATCAGATCAGATTAACGTGGAACGGGATTAACAGAAGTGGGCCCAACACCTTTTTTTTCTATGCCTACGACCCGTACATACCTCCTCCGAATCGTATTTGAATTCAGCTACATACGGGGCAATACACGGGCTTGGATCCGACTAAGGCCCGCCCACTACCCACCCGTGAACCCAGTCGCCCACTTATCTCAAAGTTGCGGTGGAGGGGGGGACACCGAAATGTGAGCTCAAGAGGAAAAATAACATGGAGAGCTCGCCAACAAAATACTTTAATCTTGCTCAGGATATAAGGCGCTATAATGATTTCCAAACCGTATTAATAACGGATGAACCTGGCAAAGCTAGATAGGATGCCGAATCTCCAAATAGGTGCCTCCATTGCATATGATATCACCGTGTATCTCCCATGTTTTGTATAGCCCCAAGCCACACAATCATTAAAACCCTGATTGTTGAGAGGAATCTGTAGTATACGGCCAACATCCGAGGCTAGAAATAAAGAGGGAATAAGATCATCGTCCCAACTTCCTATATACGGGTCAATTAGATCAGCAACCCTTGTGAAAACAGCCCCACCAAGATAAGATAGAACTCTTTTATTCGGGCTATTTGGGATCCATGGGCCGGTCCATATATTAATGCTTTTACCATTGCCAATGCGCCATATGTAACCTCTCTTAAAGGTGGCTAAACCACCAATTAGATTTTGCCAAGTGAATGAGGATCCTGACTTAGGACCAGCCAAACAATATTTCACCATGTGCGTAGTATTTTGCCACACGTGCACATAAAGAGTCCCATTCATTGATCAATCTCCAAGCCCGTTTAGCAAGCATAGCAAGGTTAAAGGAGTAAAAATATCTAAATCCTATACCTTCTTCCTTCTTGGGGTAGCACAACTTCCACCAAGCGTACCGATGCATTTTATAACTATTAACATCATCTCCGCACCAGAATTTAGATATACATCCATCATCCTCGTGCAAATTCCTTTAGGAAGTAGAAACATCGACATAGCATAAACCGGGATTGCCTGAGCCACTTTTTAAAAGAATTTCTTGGCCACCTATAGATAAGTATTTTCCTTCCATCCATTAATCCGTTGTATTATCCTCTCCACAAAGCGCTCAAAGGAGTCACTTCTATCCGCTCTAACCAAAGCGGGGAGGCCCAAATACTTATCCAAAAGAGCCTCCGTATCGATATTGAGGGCATCACAAATTTCAGCTCTCAAAACAACATTTGTGTTAGGTGAAAAGAAAATGCTTGACATGGCTAGACTCACCAATTGCCCAGACTTTGGACAATAAGTATCTAGCACCTATTGTAAGGAAGTTGCATTAGTCATATCCGCTTTCATGAATCAAAGAATCATCAGCAAATAAAAGGTGTGAAACTGACGGTGCATTTCTGCACACCCTTATCTCGCCAATACCACCAACTTCTTCTTCATACAACAATAGACTAGATAAACCCTCAGCGCATAAGAGGAATAAATAGGGAGAGGGGATCCCCACGACGAAGACCTCTTGTTGGAATAAACATATCAGTCTTCTCATAATTGAACCTCACTTGGTATCTCACAGAACTCACACAAGCCATCATTAATAAAATCCATCTCCCATCAAACCCTAATTTTCTCATCATGTTCTCTAGGAAAATCCACTCCACTCTGTCATATGCTTTATGCAGATCCAACTTCACTGCGCAATAACCTGTATAACCAGATCTCTTGTTCCTTATTGTATGAATGCTTTCATAAGCCACAAGAACATTCTTAGTAATCAATCCACCATGAAAAAATGCACTTTGCATTGGAGATATCACATCAAGAAGAATCATTTTCAACCTAGATGCAAGCATCTTCGAAATAATTTTGTAAATAACATTACAGAGACTTATTGGACAAAACTGGGCTACCAATAATTCTGGATCATCAGTCTTCGAAATAAGAACGATGGTAGTATCATTCCACCCCTCAGGAATAAGCCCCGTATTCAGAGCATGCAACACCTCTTTAGTAATCTCCTCTCCACGGATGTTCCAAAACTTTTTATAGTAAACACCATGAAGTCCATCTGGACCAGGAGCTTTGAAATTTCCAATACTAAAGGCTACTTTTTAAACCTCTTCCGGTGTAAAGGGAGCCAATAGTCTCTCATTCATTTCTGTTGTAACCTTGGAAATAATTTTCTCCATGACCATATCATTTATTTAGTTTACCTTAGATGTGTAAAGGTTAGTAAAATATTGTAGAATGAGAGGTTTTAACGATTCAGTACCATCCACCAATTATTACCATCATCTTTTAACCTCTTGATATAAATATATAATTCTTCTTACGCCTAGCAGTAGCAAAGTTATGAAAGAACGAAGTGTTTCGATCACCGTGTTACGGCAAGTTGGTTCTTGGCCTTTGCATCCAATGCACTTTTTGTTGCTCTAATAGAGGGTCAACTAATTCTGCCATCTCCTTGGCAATTACTTCATTCTCGTCCGTCATAGGCCCTGCCATAGCTTTTTCTAGCTTGCGTTGAGCTTTTTAATACTTTTTCTTGGCTTCTTGAGGACAGACTTGTCCCATGCATGCAGCCCTTGGTGCACCTCTTGAAGGTTGGCGAGCATGCCTCGTGACTGGTCACCGGCCGCCGCCGCCTACCACTGCTGCCTAACAATTTCTTCGAATTTCTTTCCCGCAATCACTTAGCCTCAGACCGGCACCGCCTCGCGCTCTGACTGGGAGCGGACATGCTGAAAACCAGTATCGAGTAGTAATATAGGTCAGTGATCGGAACAGATATAGTTAGGCCTTGTTTGGTACTAGAGTTTTTGTGGGGATTAGTGGGAATAATCCCCACCAAACCCCAAATCCTCACTTATTTCTAAAAATACATTTGGTACTTGAGTATTGGGCGAGTTTAATCTTCGCTTATCCCCACTTTTTCTCAAATTTTAGTGTATTTTTCTTAATCCTCAATACTCTACTTCTATCTAGTGAATTGTGGGTGGAGTTTTATTGGGATTGGGTGAAGATAGAGGTTTCACCCAATACTCTAGGGGATTATCCCTACTAATCTCTAAAAAACTCTAGAACCAAACAAGGCCTTAATGTGTTGGACCACTGCCCCAGGATGCATGAGAGACCATGCCTCGTTAGCCACAGCACGGTCCAGCCTTTCACGGATACGCCCTCTCTTCCAGGTGAAAGCATCCCCCGTGAAGCCTATGTCCTCCAAATTGCAGTCCAATAATGCATCACCGAATGCTTGCATGTAGTTTTGGGGTCGAACGTTGCCCCTTCCTTCTCATGAGAGAACAAAATCGAAGTCACCAATAACAACCCATGGAAGTTTGTGATTAGTATGTAACTTAATCTGTCCCATGTTTTGTACTCCATCCGTCTAGAAATAACTGATTTGGGTTTATCTATATTCGAATGTACCTATACATTAAAATGTGTCTAGATACATTTAAATCTGGACAAATCCAAGTCAGTAATTTCTGGACGAAGGGAGTACTTGTCTTCCCATCGAGGCTCACCATAGATACCAGTTAATCTCCACATTTTGTCTGCACTATCTAGAAAACGAACATCTAATATATTTAGGATCCAAAAAGATTTGTTGCACAATAATTTCCTTCTTCCAAAGTAAGATCACACCTCCACTTCTTCCATCAATAGGATTAATGATTTTAAAATCCATATTCAACGTCCTCCTCAAGCACTTAGCTGGATATTTATCGAGATGCGTCTCCGACAAGAACATCACCTCGGGGTTACATTGCCTTTGAAGATTCAAAAGCGCACGAACTGTCAGGGTGTTATCCAGGCCCTGATAGTTCATAGAGAGGATCCTCATAGCGACCAGATAGGTTTCTCTTGGGAACCCGCCGATCCTAGTGAAGAGGAGTTAGCTCCGTCCTTCTCTGGCTTCTTGTTGCTCTTAGTCACACAATGTTAGTTGTACCCATGCCAGGTGGAACAGCCTTAGTAACCATATCAGTCACTCCATCAACATTGATCACTGGGATTCTTCAGTTGGTCCGAACTCAATAGTTCTTTTCACCCCAGAATCTGTACTTTCTCTATCCCTCATAGTCACGCCAGTTTTTTTCCCGGGCTAGTAGCAGTATCAGCCAACTCATTATTAGTGCGATCATCAGTTGGACGGTAAGGTAGATATCTCCCGGTCATATCCGCACCAGTAGCTTATTTTATGGGAGTTGTATATACATGTATATAGCCAGGGGCGAAGGACCCCTTTGGGCAAGGTATGGCAGCTGCCCTACCTTAATTTCTGCAAAAAATCGCATATATATATATATATATATATATATATATATATATATATATATATATATATACTTCTATTCGACATACATACAATTCCCTGCAAAGTACGATGAATTCTGAAGAAAAAACTTCTTCCTCCGACCCATATTAGTTGACTTAAATTTGTCTAGATTTGAATATAGGTTCATCCAAATTTTAACAAATCCAAGTCAAGTAATATGGTTCGGAGGAAGTACTAGAAAATGGCTACGTAAGAGGTGATTCGGTCGTACTGGACCTTTACTGGGCCGCGCACGCGTGTGGCTGGTGCCCCTTCGTGTCTTGGCCCCTGTGGAGTATCCGAAGCCAACAAGTCTAGGACTCGAGCGACGAACAGGTAGGTGCGCCGCTGTCTTCTACTGATCTACTCCCCGCCAGCAAGCCTGCCCGCCGATCCGGCCGCCCTCTCCCTGGTCCTCCTCCAACCTTCTCATCTTCTCAAATTCTCAGTTCTCGGTCTCATGATGCACGGTTTTACCCAACTAGGGCTTCTTCTCATCTCAATTATAATTTCTGATCCTCCTTCAAAATATAGGTTTCGCTTCTTCCCATTAATGGCCTCTAGGCTCGACGTATTTGTGGTAGAGATGGACAAGAAGGGGAAGAAACCTACAGTTTCAAAGGGGACAGGTATAATTTGTGATTTTATGGTCAATTGAACTATTGAATCAAATTTGAATCTGTGGTCAATTGATTATTCTATTACCATTGTAAAATCGATACAATTTTGATTTTTTGCATCAATTTTTTTTGATGCTTTAGAGTTTGCCCGACCTTAAATTTTTTCCGACCTTCGCCACTGTATATAGCTATTGATAATCACGGGGATACTTGGCCCAAATCTAGTACTCCAGCAATCAGTATATAGCTGATGTGGTGCACCAAAGCCCAGCACGATAGCCCATCTTCCTGGATCCCTTTATTAAGGTCGTCAATCTTGTTTCCCCCTTTTGTTATCGCCACTCCCTCATATTGATCGATCTAGGATGCAAAAAAGGGATAGGATGTCGCCTGCCCCTCTCTATTCATGCTCGCGAGCCGCTGTCCTTGGATGGCTTGTACAGGCAAACCGAGCATCGGGGGATACAGCAACCATCGGTGGATACGGCAACCGCCGCTGATCCTCGTCGCCCGTTTGGCGCATGTCTACACAGCAGTCTCTCGAACTCACACCGGAGTAGAACTCACACCACGCGTGAGTACTACTGATATGATCCAACTAGGTAACCGCTCTTTGTTTCAATTCAGCTATACACCTCTCGTTATTCACAGACAAAGAGAAATCACAAACAAAGAGAAACAACATAATAGATTGTATTTTATGTAAATGTTTTATTAATTATTTATGTAAATGTTTTATTAATTATTTATGTAAATGTTTGAGATAATTTAAATTCATGTAATGTTATATCCAAATCATATGTTGACATGCTATTTTATTTTTGGGTTGATATCGACATATACGAAAATTTAGTTCAACATCGCTCACCCCCTCTATGTCGAAAGCCTGGTTCCGCCCCTGATCGTGGTCGTGCTCAATTCCACTAGTTCATTAGTGGCATGCTCGCCAATCACCACTTATCAAGATCAGACTCCACTTTCTCATTCGAGTTAGGCACCATTGCATTTGCACAACTGCAATCTCTCAGTGGCACCGCCATAGTCGATTGGCCCACTAGCTCACGCCGACTCACGATTATGCTACTACACTAGTACTAACTACACTTTCGGTATCCACTGGTCTCCCTGTATGAAGCTGGCGACGCTGTAGACGTCAACGTGCTCCTTGGGCACCTGGCTGCTCCAGGCCACCCTGCTCCGGCTCCGGTCGCGGCCTCCAGGCCCGGCGCTATCGTACTCGCCGTAGTAGAGCGTCTTGAGCGCGAAGTCGCCGCTCCACGGCATCCACCCCTGCGGCTCCACGATCTCGGCCAGGGTACACCCGACGAACACCGTGCGCGAGTACTCCTTCCATGGCCTGCCCAGGTACACGCGGTGCGCGTAGGGCTTCTGCCGGTACATGGCCACGTACTCCTCGCTGCCGTTGACGAGGCAGCCCCGGAGCACGATCCCCGTGGGCTGCGCCGGGTCCGTGCGGCCCTGCGCCGTGAGCGCGTTGTTCTCGCCCTTCTCCGGGTGGAGCTGCCGCGGCACGACCAGGAGCACGCTGTCGTGGAGCACGGTGGCCGAGTTGCCGAAGACGAAGTCCACGGTGCCGGAGACGCGGCAGCGGGTGTAGAACTGCCGCATCGCGTGCGCGTACAGCGTGTCCTGGTGGCCCAGCAGCTCCACGGTGTCCAGCACCGTGCGGTCGCCCGTCGAGCGGAAGGCCACCGCCTGGTGCGCGTCGGGCCCCGCCGTGTTCGCGATCGTCAGGTCCCGCGCCATGAAACCGTCCGCCAGCACACCTGAACAGTAGATCATGGTAGTAGATGGTTAAACGGAGACAAGTTTACAGCCAGATCGCTGTGTTCGTCGAGAAAAATCACGTCCCCGTGACATGCGGGGCGCAGATTTGCCGGATATAAAGCTGAAACGGTGGACCAGGGTGCAACTTTTTCTTTGCGAATCGAATCGACTAGTCGAGCGACCATGTCTGGTCTAGTCTGTATGCACGGGCAGCATTATTTGTCCAAGCGCCATCTGTTTGGCAGGGTTTGAGAGCACGAGAAAGTTCGGCCTGGCAAGGTAAAGTCGGCATGTCGCATTGCCGCTTCCGCCATAGTAAATGAAGCTACATCGCCGGTCATGTTGCATTTCACTACTTGAACGGCTGTTGGTTTTGGTTTTCACGTCGCTGAATTCATCAAAAGCTTGGCAAGGTTTCCCTTACCAAATTTGGAAGAAGAAAAATACGTACTGAAATTTGGCAATTGTTTGGCTCTAGGTCAAAATCCTGGGGCAGTGACAGTGTGATACTCAAGAACAGCTTCAGATAAAGATTTTCTTAGCTTGCAGTTTTGCACACATCCTGGCAATTTGCAGGTGCAGAAAATTCATTTTATTTGGCCAAGACGTCTTCCCATCCTTATGTGCCATGCTGGACGCAACGCACTAAAGCTAAGAATTGATGGCCCACATTTCCAATAGCTCACGGAAAGCGTTTTAGGTGCAGACAAAGTGCTAAATGGGCCGGTCGATCACGAGCAGCGTCTTTAACGCCACCGCATTGATTTCGTGAACGTACGTGTACCGCTGCAGCAGGAACCATACAGGCAGATCCAACTGTATGTGTACGAATACCACCACATAAATACAGGAAGATTACGATGATATACGCACCTACGGTGGCCGTGTTGAACGTGGAGACGCCGGGCGTGTCGGCGTTCAGGTCGCCGGTGATGACCGTCTTCCCCATGCCGTCGCCGACGAGCACCAGGTTGGTCTTCTCCCACGGCACGCTGACCGTCTCCTTGTACACCCCCTCCTTCACGTGCACCACGAACCTCCCGGCCCCGCCGTCCGGCGCCGCGGCCACCGCCTCCCGTACCGTCCTGTAATCGCACCCGGCCGCGCACACCGTCGCGTTCGCGGGGAGGCCCTTGGGCACGCCGAGCGCGTCGACGTCGGCCGCATCGGCTGCCGGCGGCGGCCAGTACCCGTCGCGCTCCGTCTGCGGCGGCGCCCAGCGGGATGTGTCGTCGCCGTAGCGCTGCAGCGCGGCGAGCATGGAGATGTAGTTGCTGCTGATGGTGATGGTGTCGTTGAGGTACGCCATGGCGTCGGAGATGGTCCTGGAGGAGTTGACGTACTTGTAGGCGGACCAGCAGTCGTAGAGGTGGAGGAGCGCGGCGGAGGCGGGGAGGAGCGACGACGGCGCGGGCGGCGGCGAGAGGCGGTGGGAGGAGACGGAGAGGAGGGTGAGGCAGTTGGTGGCGGCGCCGGTGAGGTTGACGTTGCGGGAGGAGGCGAGGACGGAGCGCGCGGTGAAGACCGCGGGCGGGATGCGGGCGCGCAGCGCGAGGAGCGTGGCGGCGAGGAGGTCGGAGGTGGAGGAAGAGGCGGTGGCGTTGGCGGCGGAGAGCGTGGAGACGCAGGCGGGCTGGAAGCGGGTGGCGTTGCAGGCGAGGAGGACGGGGAGCGGCGCCGTGTATGAGGCGGCCGGGGGAGTTGGTCTCGGGGTCGGGGACGGCGCCGGGGCGCGGCGGTGGTGATGGGAGGAGAGGGAGGAGGGGAGGTGGAAGAGGAGGAGGACGACGAGGAGGCGCAGGGGAGGAGGCATTGCTGTGGTTGAATTGTGCGCAGTGGAGTGGTGTGGACGATGATCGGGGATCCGGGATGTAGGGTGCGGTTAGTTATAACGGCCAAGGAGACAGATAGAAGAAGCTTGGTTAGGGAAGAAGGGTCAAAAGGAAATATTTAATGACCATGGAAATGGATTTTTTTTTTTGTGCTGCAAGTGTAACGGAAATGGAAATAATTGATACGTGTAATCACTGAATATTTTTTCTCTGTATTTTTTGGAGTAAATCCGTTTCAGTTTTGTTAAGTCTCGGTCAACTCAGATACGAAGGGAACCAATCTTCTCTCCTAAATAAATGTGATTCGCTTTTACTATTAGGAGCATGTTTATGTATTTAACTGATTTTACCTAGCCGGAAAATACCAGTTAATTACCGGAAATATAAAAGATTTTCAATAAAAAAATAGTTATTTTTGTCAAAAAAAATCAATAAAAAAAATTCAAGTTTGAATTGAATTTAATCAGACCAGTACTTTGGTATGTCAAGCGGTAAGGCCGGTAGCCGGCCGGTTATCAAAACCTTGGTCACGAAGCGACCAAGTTTGGAAAGCAAGATTTCCGCTTCCTTTTCATCAAAGGCAGACACTATTTTCATTATTATTTGGTCATAAGAAAAAAAAATACTACTCACTATTTGGACAAGTGTGTTTAGGTGCACTTGAAATTGCAGAACCGTGCACGGCAGAGGACGCTTGCCACTTGAGTTGCCTTGCCTCCTTGTTCATTGATGTGTTCATTCGGCATGATGGCTGCCGGTTAGGAGAAACACGAATGGATCACGATGCCGGCCAGTACGCATGCATACTCCTCTTTTCTTTGCACCATCTTACCGTTAATTATGGAGAACTAACAATTTGCTATGGCAGACTTAAAATGTAGGTCACGTGAATTTGGAGCTCTCGCATGGAGCTATCTCCGCAAAGGATAACAGCACTACGGCACAGCCGCTGGAATGCAGGCAGATGGTTCACGGGCCACAAGTGGAGATAGGCGGCCAGTGTCCACTGAACCGAGGGTAGTGGACATGCACCGATGCAACCAGACATACTTGCCCTTATCCACAGCTTTAGCTTTCGGAAAAGATGTAAACGTGCTAAAAAAATGTTAAATTTTGCACGTATAGCACTGACAAAAGGGTAAATGCGATCTCCCGGTACAAAATACTGTTGTTCTGTTCAATCTGATGATGCACAAACAAACGACAGCAGACAGGTTTCATGCGAGAGAAATGGGTTTCCAAAATTGCGTTTCAATTGTTGTTACATGCAGGGTTACAAATTTGTGATGTTCTCTATGACTAAGACGCAAAAGGAGACAACAATGTAATATCTACGTGACATGATATGTGCATTCTTACTCGAGCAATCGAGGAAACAGATGAGGACTCGAACAACTTGTACAGGTACTGATGTTCCTGAGACTTCATGTAATGGGTAATGGCTCCTTAGCAGCAAACAAAATGCAAGAAGCAGACATGATGATACTCGAGCAGAAGAACCAAAATTGTGTGTACAATGTGAGTAGTCAGGTAGCCAGCTTTCGCCAACCTGCAGAATTGGACATGAAGCAACATCAGAAGCCGTTGTTCAACTCCGTAATGAGCAAGCCATCATCAACTTAATAAAAGGACAGAAAGACATGCAGAACTAAGTAGGAATCGCTGCAAACTAAGTACGGATGCAATCAGCTGAAAATTGGTTTCCCACTTTCTTAAACATATTCTCTAGATCTACATTTTCTGTTCCACACTCAATACTTATTTCGGACATACTTGAGTACTTGAGCATTTGTGAGCCAAATCCATTCACGCTTGTTCATACAGGTCAGTCTCAATTAATAACTTCAGGTTGACAGCTCGGCTACCATATAATATATACAGCTATATGTGCATGTATATATAGAAAGTTCAAAAATTCCAGATTGCGTTGCAAGCAGAAAAATCATACAAGATGGCAATACTCTATCTAGTCACTGTACACTAAATTCTTATCATTAATAACACCACGGAAGATTTTTTTTTTCATAAATAAGGAACTCACCATTTGTCAATAGGTGAGAAAATATGAGCTCATTCCAAGCATCTGGAACTCCGGGAAGGCACCAGTGGCTACAATCAAGTATGGTAGAAGGATGACTCCAGATACCAATATGTGCATCACTCCTGAAGGCCCCCATCAAAGTCACATTTAGTATAGTGACGGGAACACTCATGTTCGCGACAACATCAGCAAGTATATCCCTAAATTCACTCATATCAGTTCCTTTGGCCTCGGTTGTAGGTTTTTCTGTTACTTCACATACCTTTTGGTTTAAGCCACTGCAAAGAAAAAAATTCAATTACTGAATGTTTTCAAATGATAATTTGTATGATGTTTGTAGTTCACAATTACAGCAGGCTTACACCTTCAGTTCAAATTACAGATAGTCTTATAATGCAGTAATGGAGACAAATAAAATACAATAGGGAAACAAATATTATAGTATATGTCAGAAACGCACCTCCAGTGAGATGGCTCATATGTCCGGAAGAAGACGCGTGTTCGTTCTAAATCTACTTTTTCCTTCACCCATGAAGCCCATGTTTCAAGTGCCATTTTGAAAGCAGAATTGACGGATGTTCCCAGCTTAAGCAGACCTCCAGCCTCAAAATAGCAACCCCTGTTGTAAACACCAAGCTAGAGTATGTAAGCTATATGAAATAAAGGTAAATACTACATAGCTAAAACAGGCACATGACAAGGAAATAGCACAGTACATTGTTACTGAGCTGACGAGTAAAATGATAAAATGAAAATTTATTAAGCACCCATAATTGCATAAGATGCCACTAGTTTGCATTACTAGTAATAGAACATCCACATGAGTGCAGCAATTCTAAGGAGCATCAGTGTTCATTGAGAAGTATGCAATATACATTAAGACTAAGAAGTCACAAAAACAATTTTGGTGGCAAAGAAAAATAAAATGTATTCACTAATGAAAATTTTCAATACATTTTTTACCAGGACATAAAATTTGATTAGAATTTAAAATTTACCATGCCAATATCTACAAAGATGAAAAAAAACAGGGCACTATTTTCGGATACCAGAAAAGGAAATACTCTCGTATAGAAGATGCATGAAACTTAGCATACTCAAAACATACTGAATAGTACCTAACCAGAAACCATTTCTCAGGCGAGATCATTTATCAACATCACGCTCATTATGTTGTGACATAAGAACCAAAGTACCAAACAAAACAGCCTTTAATGTTGCTTTAACCTCAAGAAACAACTAAAAGTGGTACGGCACCAAATTAGCAGTACAATTCGGTGATATATTTTTGTCTATTTGTGATCCTCGGAAGTTTTGCTACAATTAGTCCTGATCATTGATTTCTTCCAAAGGGACATTCTGGTGCCGGTTTGGCTTACAGATGATATACTATATGCTATCAACTGCTACTAAGATCATGCTGAAAAAACAGATATACTGAACGAAAATATACAATCAGATAATTGCAAATTAGAAAGACACTGATAATAATCCCGGAGCAATTACACATAAAATAGAATATGCTGAGAATTAAAGCAAGAAGACTCACATGTCAAATAATTTGCTGGGAGTCCACCAATGCCCTGAATTGAAAATAAGCACATCAGCATTCTCCCATTTCCTGCTACTATCATCCATCTTATCAAGCTTGAGAATGGCACGGACCCTTTTTGTCCCATGGAAAGGAGGAGCAGGGGTCTGCTGTACAAGGAACACCGATCGGAAGAACTCCACACTGAGGTCGAATGGCTCAAATCTCACTCCTAAAAATCGGATCGTCTTCGAGATCTGGTTGCCATTGACCTCATAAACCGTCTTCGGGTCATCCACCCCTGTCATGAGCATGCAGATGAATGACTCCCACTGTGTTCGGCTCATCGAATCCCCCACAAACACAACCCTCTTCCCTCTCAGCCACTCCAGCACACTCCGGGCACTGAACCGCGGCATGTCGCATTGTCGTGGCTTCCACCGCCACTTGAGGTACTCGGTGTTCTTCCTCCCATTGGCGAGGCAGTTGAAGCCCCTCTCCACGAACGGGCACTCCGAGCTGTTGTACAAGGGGTACCGCTCGTCCCGCACCCAGCTGCCGTCGAAGACGTTGCAGGAGTCCAGATCCTCCCCAGCGAACTCGGCGACCGCACGGTCCCGGCCCAGGTACCGGGAGACGGACAGATACAGGCCGCAGGAGAACACGAGTGTGCAGCAGGCCAGGAAACAGGCGAGGGCGATGCTCTCCAAAGACGGCGCTGCCCACCAGTTGCGGTGCGCGGCGGCGGCGGCCGACGAGACCCGCGGGCTCCCCGCGCCGCCCCTCGCTGTGAGCCGCGCCGACGTGCTCCGGCTGAAGCTACCGGTCACCATCTCTCCGCGGCTGCCGACCCCCGATCTCCCATTCCACAACTCCCAGGTTGCGGTACGGGAATCGGTTCGAGATAAGTTCTCGCCGCAAAAGCCCTGCGAATTGTAAAGCGGCTTCCGATGTTCCCCGTGCCGGATTCAAATTTGGCCGGCAAATTGAGCGGATCGAGCCGCGGGGATCCGAGGTTCGCAGCTCTCGAGATCAGAGAGCTGCGAAGCGGGGTTTGGGATCCAGGGGCGACTGACTGCTTTTTGGCGAGACACGAGGCAGCGGCTGCAGGGGTGTCGGGAACTCACTGGATTCCGGCGAGGCGGCGACTGACTATCCCTCTTCGCCCTCGATCCGGCCACTACCGGAGCGACTGAGACTTCGAAATAGCTAGCAATGAGATGGTTGGTGGCGTGTCCTCGCGACTGGTGGCTCGGCGAGCTCTCGCGCGAGGAAGACAGGTTCGAACAGGAAGAGCCGATGAAGGAGACGACTCAGTGGGTGCGGGGTGGGTGGATGCCTGCTCATGTCGTGTTGACCAGAGGTGCCGCAGGATCCAACATGCTGGTGCTGCCAACGTTGGCACAAAGATTGACTGCCCCACCTGGCAGTGACCGCGTGCTCCGTGACGTGGCGTGCTCTCGCTTGCGCACTTGGAATGGTTTGGGACGGCGGTGGCTGTGCTTGTGCGTGGAGGAGTGAGCATCATTTCCGATGAAAGAGGAAGAAGACACGCCGGCATGGCGGCAATTGGTTTGGATTATCATCGAAAGGGTCGGAAATGGCCAACTTCTGCGTTGCGGGTGAGCGCCAACAATGCTGAAGCCGGTCGGAATTTTGGCCACCCGTCTCCATCAACCTCACATAGGATTTGGACGGAATTTAGCCAAATTTTCTGCTTCCCGACAGTCGGTGTGCTGAATAAGCAAACTTGTTCATTATATTCCTAAATCGAAATGATTGTTCACCTCCAAATTTTCGTCAAGGGATTTTTCTTTTCAAAGTTAGATAACTACACGCATGGGCGGACCCAGAAGTTTGGGAAATATTAGGACAACTCCAACTGATACCCCAAATCAGACACAACAAGTGTCCGGTTTGCTTCATTTCCAAATGAGCACCGCTATGCGTAAGACAAATCATGTACGGTTTGCGTACAACATTGTATATGGGCCTTTGATTTATCAGCCCAAGCCAATGGACCCCGCTGGATCATGCATCGTACCAGGATCGTGCATGAATCTGTCGTACGCAGATCACTTCGCTTTCCAAATCTCATGGACAGAAACGGATCATTGTCCATTTGGTCATGTTTGTGCACTCAGTGGTCCTATCCACTATATAATCAAGACAGTGCGAAGTTTCCAGTAGGCAACGTGGGCCAGCCATCCTATCTTTATTTTTGACTACTACTTTTGAATGGACATTTTTTTTTAAAACAATTTGAGTGCTTATACGTTAAAAACAGACTCCGTACGAGAGAGTTATTGACGTGGGCATACCTTACAGATACTCGAGTTTGGTATATACGGCCTGATCTGGCAGAAGCCCACGGCGTTACCAAGGCCCAATCAAAGATCCGGGTGACCGGAGGAGACTCCGACTGCTTGCGGCACACGGCAAGTTCAAAAATAGAAAGTTTAAAGGGACAAATCCTAACTTGTAACCGACTCGACCTGCTATCCGAGACCTTGCCTATCTATATAAAGGCTAGGAGAGGGCGGCGAGGAGGACAATCACAACCCTAGTTTCCACAACCTCGTCAGATTACATCTGCGCACCCCCTGTAACTTTCGACTTCCTCGATAATTCCAAGAGCAAACAAGCAGGAGTAGGGACCTCTATGAGGCCTGAACCTGGGTAAATCTTGCGTTCCTGTGTGTGTGCTTGTTTGCTAGCCGATTGATGCCTCCAGCGCTCCCTCCTTCTCCAAAACCCAAATCCATAACAATGGGCATTGATGAGTTTAACCCTCGTTAATTGGCGCCGTCTGTGGGAATTGGGAGTGTTAATGTCGCGGCTTCTTCGGCCCATCAACTGCGATCTACAACTCTGCAATAGCAGAGTTTCGCCTCCTCTTCGGTGCCTTCGACTTCACCGTCCACACATCGGCCACTCGCTCGGCTTTCGAGTCTGTGGGCGAAGGGGCCGACATGGTGATCGGGAGCTTACGCTTCCAAGTTGGTCAGTTGGGCACACTTCGCCTCCCTGACCAGCCAACGGTTCCCGCGATTGCTTCAACGTCGTGGTTTCCACCGCCAATCGGCACCCTGAGCAAACTCGATGCCCCAACAACAGTCAGGAACGCGATCAGCGACAACAGTTGCAGAGGCAATTTAGCCACTGAAGATGGAGCCTACGGCTCTGGATCTGAAAGCTGCGGAAGCAACAGCTTCTCCAAGCACTACATGTGCACCGTCGTCAACACAGGCGAGAACGGCGGCACTCGAGATAACACTGCTACCGGCAGTGGCATCCCAGTCGCGAATGGTGGTCCTGCCAACGGCGCACCCACCAACAACGGGATGGAAGGAGACCCGCATCTCACGGCGAATGAGCGCACCAAAGAACGTGTGCTGATAAAGCTCAATGACAACGAGTGGGCCCAATGATGAGAAGCTCTACGGGGTAATCCTTTGCCCCCAAACTCATAGCAAGACATGCTGATGGGTTACCATTGGCTTCTCAAGGAAGAATACAAGCGCCAACAGCAAGTAATCGCATAGCTCGATGCGCCCAGAAAGGCGGCGAACGAGTCAAGCCTTCGGCGGGCTCAGCTCTCTTCCATGGGAGGATCCTCTTCCAAGGGCAATGACCATGTGTCCGCCAAGAGGCACTCTCGACTGGCCCACCTCACCGACAAGGAGCGAGAAGAGGCCACGCGAGTCCTCGACTTCTCGTCTATGACGGTGGATACATGGGGCAATGTGCTCCTGAAGACACTGCATGGGGTGGTGACGGCAGCCACCATGTACCTCCTCAACAACCAGCCTCCGACTAGGGATCCGCGAGTTGCCATGCACCGATATACGATCACAGGCTTGGGGCTAGTCAAATCTGCCCTCGTCAAGGATCCAACGCCAGAGCCGAAGAAGAACAAGGCTTTGGCCAAACGCTACTCTTCACCCTCCTCCGGCGATGATAGCCACGACTTGTCTCGACGGCGTCGCTCATGGCGGCACGACCGCGACTATGACGCGTGTGATGACATCACACAGCGCAAGGTCGACAAGATGCACGCAAGGCATGTCCGTTCGACTGACTTGGAGGATTACGGGATCGAGCTATGTGGCGCCAGCTGCTTCAGTAGAGCCATCAGGCAGAAGCGAATGCCTAAGGGGTTCAAACTCCCATCAGAGAACCCGAAATTCGATGGCCTACAGGACCCGAATATCTGGCTAGAGGATCACATCTCTTCTGTCAGGCTACATGGCGGAACCACAAGCACGGCGATGCAATGCCTCCAGCTGCAGTTGCAAGGTCCCACTCGTGCGTGGCTCAACAATCTCCTGTGCGGATCCATTCGTAGCTAGGAAGAGATGGTTTACAGCTTCGTGCGCAACTTCAAGGGCACTTACAAGAGGCCCGCATCAATCGAAGAATTGTGCGGCTGCTACTAGAAGACGGGCGAGCCGCTACGCTCGTATATCCAGAGGTGGTCCATCATAAAAAACTTTGCAGAGGACGTCTCTCAGGATCGTGCAATCGACGTGTTCAATAACGGCGTACGCCGAAGAGAGCTCACGGAGGAGTTGGGCCGCTCGAAACCCAAGACAATCAACTATCTGATGGAGATCATGAATAGGTGGGTCGATAGAGAGGACTCGGTGAAAAACCATATCCACTCCGATGATGATGATGACCTCGACCGCAGACGCGATCGTCGAGGAAAACATCGAATGTGCGGTTGCGAGGACCGTGAAGAGGTCAACATGGTCGCAGCCGGATATGCCGACAAACGCGATGACAACCGCAACATCGGATACCGCAGCGGTGGATACCGCAGCGGTGGATACCGCAGCGGTGGATACCGCGACAGCAGAAAAACCACGCAAGTGTGGAAGCGCCGCACTCGCGATGAGGCACCCGCAACTTCCATCCAGGACAAACTGTCCGGACCGTGCAACGTGCACTTCTACATCGACAAGCACGACTGCAAGAAAAAGTCCAGCCACCTTCTAAAGGATTGTCGCGAGTTCCTCAAGCTCCATGAAGGCCTAGCCCAGATGACTCGTGACGCGATAAACTAGGGCTATGGAGCTGCTCCGGGCGTTGTGGCTCATGGAGCACTACCACCACCACCCGGGACACCACCACCTACGGCTCCACCAATCCAGAACCATGGAGGCGAGCCATACCCCCGACCAATGGGGAACATGGGGATGATCCAAAAAAGTCGCCCCTCAAATCGAGTACAGAAATCAATCACTCGCCAAGTCAATCTGGCAATGAACTCTCCGCCCTTCACCACTAAGTACCTCAGTGGCAGCGAGTCCTGCATCACCTTCGACAAGAGCGACCACCAGCATCAAGTTCCTCGCCTAGGCCACTGTTCCTTGGTGCTCGAGGCATAGATTGGAGGCTTCGAGATGAGTCGCGTCTTCATGGACAGCGGAAGCAGCATCAACCTCATGTTCGCAAGTACCTTGCGTGCAATGAGGATCCCTCTAACATGTCTGTAAGTTTTAGACACGACGTTCCACGGCATCATCCCAAGGAAGGGCGTGTACCCCCTAGGAAAGATCAACCTCGACGTCATCTTTGGCACACCGCAAAACTTTCGGCGAGAGCGCATCGACTTTGAAGTTATCGACTGGCCCTCTCAATACCACTTCATCCTCGGATGTGTCCCATTCGCGAGGTTCATGGCGGTGCCACACTACGCCTATCTGCAGATGAAGATGTCGGGCCTAAACGGCATTATCACAATCAACAGAAGCTTCGAGAGATCCGATAGCTACGATGGGGAATTCAATAGAATTTCCTAGTCTTTCGGCATGCAAGAGGAACTGGCGAGGTTAAAGGAGTCGATAGACAACAGTCTGCCTCCCCCGAGCAAGCCAAGCTCACTCGACCAATCCTTCGACACGTCGGTACAGACCAAGAAAGTGCAGGTCCACCCAACGGACCTGACCAAGATGGCCCTCATCGCCAACAACTTGAGTCCCGCATAGGAACTCGCGCTCGTCAAATTCCTCCATGAGTGCTGGGAAATTTTTGCCTGGTGTCCAACGGACATGCCAAGAGTTCCCAGGGAATTCTTCGAGCACTCACTCAACGTGAATCCTGACACAAGGCCAGTCAAACAAACAATACGATGACTGTCTAAACCAAGGGAAAAAGCGGTCGGTATGGAACTCAACGGACTCCTTGACGCTAAATTCATATGCGAGATCAAGGAAAGCACCTGGGTCGCAAATACGGTGCTTGTTCCTAAAAAGGACACGAATATCCTGCAGATGTGCGTGGACTTCACCTCCCTGAACAAGCATTGCACAAAACATCACTTCCCGTTGCCGTGGATCGATCAAATAATCGACTCCACTGCGGGATGCGAGCACCTCTGCTTCCTCGACGCCTACTCAGGCTACCATCAGATTCGAATGAAGGAGGAAGACCAGGAAAAAACGGTGTTCATAATGCCCTTTGGTGTATTCTGCTACACAACGATGCCCTTCGGGCTGAAAAACGCAGGAGCCACCTATCAGTGGTGTATGCAGGCCTGCCTAGAGAGCCATCCTGGTCGCAACATCCAAGTCTACATCGATTACATCTTTATCAAAACCAAGGAGGAAGCCTCGTTACTCGACGATCTCCGCGAGACCTTCGATAACCTCGGCCGCTACCGGATCAAGATCCAGACAAATGCGCCTTCGACGTACCATCTGGGTAACTACTCGGGTATCTCATCTCTGTGAGAGGGATCGAGGCAAACCCGGAGAAAATAAAGGCTATACTGGCCATGGAGAAGCCGAAGAACGTAAAAGGCGTCCAACAACTAGCTGGGCGAATCGCGGCGCTTAGTCGATTCATCAGTCGAATGGGCGAAAAGCACTGCCCTTCTACCAATTTCTCCGCAAAGCCGACAAATTCGAGTGGACAGATGAAGCACAAGAAGCATTTGAAGACCTCAAGCGTCTACTGTCCACCTCGCCAGTATTGGTTACACCTCGTGAAAAGGAGTTGTTGTTGCTATACATCTCCGCCACCAACCAGGTGGTCAGCACTATGCTCGTGGTGGAGCGGGCCGAAGAAAATAAAGTCCACGGGGTGCAACGCCCAGTCTACTACCTCAGCGAGGTGCTCACGCCAACAAAACAGCGGTACCCGCATTATTAGAAGCTGTCGTACGATGTCTTCATGATAGCCAGGCGACTGCGCTACTACTTCTAGGAGCACCCGATCATAGTGGTAAATGATGCCCCACTTGGTCACAACCTCAACAATCTCGACGCCACTGGACGAGTCCCGCTCTGGGAGATAGAGCTGTCTCCACGAGACATCACATATGAGAAGCGCGACGCAATCAAGTCGCAAGTTCTACCGGACTTTCTCGTGCACTGGATGGAAAATCAGCTCCCCGACAAGCCAGACATGTCCTATCTATGGACAATGCACTGAGATGGATCCAAGCGCAAGGAGGGAGCTGGCGCGGGCGTCATCCTCACGTCGCCCCAAGGTTAAAAGATGAGATGCATTCTGTGAATGCAGTTCACCACCTCCAACAATGAAGCTGAATATGAAGCATTGCTCCACGAGATGCATATGGAAAAAGCCTACGGCGCAAAATGTCTCGTCATCTACGGCGACTCCAAACTGGTGGTCAACCAAACAATGAACGAGTGCGATGCTCTGAGCGACAACATGATCGCCTACCGTAACCTCTACGACGCACTCGAGGGGGAATTTGGCGGCTGCGAGATACGACACGTCGGTCGCAAGAGCAATGAGGAGGCGGACATACTCGCCAAAATTGGATCCACCTGCACCCAAGTGCCACCTGGAGTATTTCTAGAGCGCATCTGCGAGCGCTCCCTCAAGCCAAAGGCTCTAGAGCATAAAACCAGCATGACAAAGGACTCGAGGGCTACGCCACCAACGAGCCAACGACACTTGACAACATGGAGCCAGACATAGGACTCGAAGGCCCCATGGAGGTCATGATGATCGAGCCATCCTGTACACAGCCATACATCACATACTTGCTGATGCAGCCCGTCCTACGGACGCTCCTATATCTACACCAACAAGTCCCCCAAGTGGACCCATGACTCGTGGCTGAGCCAAACTCCTACAAGCTAAGGTGAACTCGCTCCTCTCCTTGTGCCAATTTGATACATCCTTGGATGATGTGCTACTTCATGCAACTACCCTATGCATCATCAGGTACGAAGATCCAACCAAGTACCAAGCACCCAAGGATGGAGAACATGGAGCAGGGCATGAAGCAGAAGCCGTGGGAGCTCCTCAGACTGGAGTCTCCGGTCTGCACACACCGGAGTCTCTGGTCCACCAAAGTCTCCGGCCTGAAGACCCCGGAGACTCTGGCCCACCTCTGGCCTGACCCTAGGATCGAACTCGAGGACAGTCTGAGTGCCCCTCCGGAGGTTGGTCTAGAGACTGACCGGAATCTCTGGCCTAGACCGGAGTCTCCGGACCGAGTGTCGCCAGGCATGTAAAAGGCCTTTGGGCCTTTGGCCCATGTACCCCTTAGTCCGTCCAGAACTTATCTATTATCCCTAAAGTACCCCTGACTTTGTGGCTGGCCTATATATAACCCCCACCTCTATTGTAAACCCTAGGCATGATATTTGGAATTAGTGGAAACCCCTTGTGGATCTATCTAGTTCTTGCCTCATGCTCCTTTGACAAAGGAGCACAAAATATCCCAAACCTCGTTGGAGTTTGCACCATGCCTCCGTGTTATACAAGGCCTAGGCATCGGAGTCCCTTTGCCTAGACGTCAAGATCTCACCGAGTCTCCCTACTCGCCGTGCCGGTTCGAGAGAGAGTCCTCCGCCTGACGCTGATCCTAGGGATTGTGCCAGACCGGTCACCACCGACGTGAGCTATTGGTGTGTATCGTGGATTTGCGTGAGTGTGTTCATCATGTTCTTCGTGCGTGAGTTCGTCGTGTTCATACTCCTCTCCTTTCCCCGCACTCCACCCTCGATTTGAACGGGATTCGTGAAAGATCGGGCCACCCTAGAGGTTTGCCCTCAACATATTCGTATCAAGAGCTTCGTTGCTCATGAATTCCCCCACAAATT
Source organism: Avena sativa (assembly GCA_916181665.1). Lineage (NCBI taxonomy): Eukaryota > Viridiplantae > Streptophyta > Magnoliopsida > Poales > Poaceae > Avena > Avena sativa. The sequence continues at coordinate 632,588,591 of OV702288.1, forward strand.
TTTCTTCTATCCATCAAAAATTCGAAAATCCCCAAAAAAGAGCCCCAAATTTTCCTTTGGATCAATCTCTTGATTTGGAGTGTTATTTGTGGTTTTGATCCGACCAAATATTGTCTTAGGTGTTGGTCCAGCTTTATCCTGTGTTTTCCTAGCCCAATTTGGCCATTTTTTCACGGATTTGAGGACACAAGGCGTGGATTTCTGCTCAAGAACACGAGCAGCTCGAGCTCTATCTTCAGACCGGAGTTTCTGGCCTACAGACCGGATTCTACAGCCTACACCAGAGTTTCCGGCCTGTCCACACCGGAATCTCCGGCCTAAACCGGAGTTTTCGACCCGAGACCCCAGAGTCTCCAGCCGTCATGCCTAATTTTGACAATTTTGCCTCTTATCTTGCATTGGCTAATTTTCCTCTTGCTTGTTTGTGCCCGTGTGTGTGTCGTCAACTAACAACAAGCTTCCGCATCAAAAACTTCCGCGCTCATCGACACCACGGCCCATGAACATCATCCCGCACCACCGACGTCAAGTTCATCATCACCAACAAAGGTATAACTTGCGTCACCTTGTTAACCCCTATCTTCCTTTGTGTGTACCTATCCCACGAGAGTGGCTCGTCTTGTGTTTGCTTGAGCATTGTGCATTTGTCCTTGGATAGTGAGAGTGTAAGAGCAATAGCAAGTATGACTAGGTAACATCAAGGGAGAGCAAAAAAAGATACAAAGCAAAAGAAAAAGAAAAATAGTCTCCCATAGCAAAAGAGAGTCTCAAAGCTTGTAAGCAAGAGAGAAAGAAGAGCGCCCAAGGCAATTGCACAAATCCGTTGCTCATCTTTCTTCTTTGCAAACGAGCCATAGTCTCTCCTTGCATTGGCACGACATCGAGCGTAGTCTTTGTTAGGCCATTTTGTTTGCTCATTTTCATAGTCGTGTCAATCCCAACAATCTCCACGTGTGTGTATATAGCCTTAGGTTTCTGTCACCATTTTGAGTTGTTGACCTTCGCCTTTGACTTGAGTTTTGTTGGATTTTACCCACTTTTGACTATCCCTTTTCTTTTGGTTGGTTCTTTGGCATTCCACAATCCTAACCTACCACCAACAAGCTTTTGAGAGTTAGTTCTTTCTTTAGTGTGAGTTTTCTTTGCATTTCCACTTTGCACGCTTATAGCTCTCACTTGTGGTTTCTAGTTCGGTGCAATCCCCAAGGTGAGGTTGAAGGTTCCCCACACCACATATTGCACTCCATATACAACCCTTTGTGTGTTGCATGCTGGATAGGCACGGTGAGTCGAGCCAACCGCCCTCACAGGAAGAAGAACATGGACCACACATGATGCGTGCAAGGCACTTCATCGTTCGACAAGAATTCCGTGAACGTTGCCAAGCCCTTGAGACGCGATAAGATGAACAATTTGGCGAGATGCAAGCCGAGTTCAAGAACATCGACAACCGTTTCGACGACCTCGAACGACAAATGCATGCGATGCACCACAACTTCGGCCACCAAAATGAAGCGCTTCAACGCTCCGTCGCCGAAACAAATGACAATCTTTGATGCCTCATCGATGGAATGGCAAGACCACATTCACGTGCTTCAAGCTCCTCAAGTTCTTCGCGTCGTCATGTTCCTCTTTAGCAAGATCTTCATCCAAGTGCTCCAAGACGCAATGATGCCCCCGTGGTTGAAGATGGAAGTTCTTCGAACTATGTACCTTCCCCACGGCACGCCACAACGTCAAGTTATGATGGTGATTTCTCTTCAAGGCCACAAGCAAGGCAAGAAGCACACCGTCATCATGCAAGGGCACTAGTAATCTAAAAAAAGCAACCTCAAGAAGAACCGTGAGTGCAACCACAAGTCTACTACCATCGCCCGCAACACAGACTTGACACAGCAAGTGGTGACTCCAATTTGGAGAATCAAGCTCGTCATCGACGTGAAGCTCTCCGAGATCCTCCTCCTCGTCATCATCATCATGAACATCCACACTGACACCATGGTCATCATGAGGCGCCTCCTCCACCACACCAAAACTTGGAGCATCAAGTGGTACAAGTTGAGCGACGCCCACCACGCCATGAGGCTCAAGACCACGATCTTCGCCGTGAGGCCCGTGTGCCTAATCTACATCACCAACCGAGGAACGAGCCTCAACACCGTAAACAACCACGCCAAGAGCAAGAGCAAGCTCCACAACAACAACAAGAGGAAGCTGCGCAACAAGGTCATGAGAACCAAGTTCCACCTCCTCAACCACAAGATCATCAACAAGCTCGTCGCAATGATCGCATGGAAGATGAACAACATCATAAACATGGCAACCATCACTACCATGACCGCAATGAGTAAGAACCATTTGGCAAGATCAAGTTCATGATGACCAAGTTCACCGGATCGAATGACCCTGAAGAATATCTCTCATGGGCACTCAAAGTCGACAAGATCTTACGTATGCACAATTATAGCAACGAGAAGATGGTCGCCATGGCTTCGCTTGAGTTTGATGAGTATGCCAACCTTTGGTGGGAACAAGTTCAAGTTGCCCGTGATGCAAGAAAAGAGCCGCCAATCACACCTTGGCATGACATGAAGGCTCACATGTGATCCCGTTTTGTCCCCACGCACTACACACGTGACCTCTTCAATAACCTTCAATCGTTGCGCCAAGGAACAAAGACTGTGGAAGAGTACTTAAAGGAAATGGAGCTCAAATTGATCTGCGCCAACATTGAAGAGCGCATGGAGCAAACTACGACACGTTTCCTTATTGGCTTGAACTACCAAATCAAGCGCATCGTCTAGTTCCAAACATACAACAACATGGTTGAGCTTGTGCATATCGCAATAAAGGTTGAACGTCAAGTGCAAGAGGATATCAAGTACAACAAACCCAAGACGTATTTCACCTACAAGCAAGCTTCAACCGCGACACCAACAATCTTCAATGGAAGTGCCTCAAGTACCTCCAAGCCCACACTTCCTCAAGGAAAACTGCCCCCAAGTGGCAAACAAGCAAAGAGTGATACACCTTTCAATGGTGAATGCTACAAGTGTGGAGGCAAAGGACACAAGTAGGCCGAGTGTGGAAACAAGAAAGTCTTGTTCATCCATGACAATGGCGATGAAGAGTACTTGAGTGAAGATGAATTTGATGCCCGAGTCAAGGAAGCAATGGCAAGGCAACGAGTGGAAGATGACCAAGAACTCCTCATGTGTGAACATGACACAAGTCCATCGCTTGTCATCACAAGGATCTTGACCACTCAAGCATAAGAGCATGAAGACCAACACTCAAATATCTTCCAAACACGAGCCGATATCAATGGCAAATCTATCAAAGTGATCATCGATGGAGGGAGTTGCCACAACCTTGCTAGCACTGAGTTGTGCGAGAAGCTCAACCTCACCCTCCATCCGCACAAGCACCCCTACCACGTGTAATGGCTAAGTGACCAAGGGTCCGTGAAGATCAAGCATACCGTATCGGTCACCTTTGCCATTGGTCCTTACAAAGACACAGTCGAGTGCGACGTGGTTCCTATGATAGTTTGCCACATGCTACTTGGTCGGCCATGGAAATTTGACAAGGCTGCTCTACATGATGGTCGCACCAATGTGTACACATTCAAATGGCTCAACAAAACATGTGTTTTGACACCAATGACTCCTAGCCAAATAATTGCGGACAATGCAAAGGCTTTAGCAAGGGTGCAAAGCACAACACCTACTTGTGAGAAGAGCGGTGAGCGAGAGAACCACCTCATAGTGAGTTAGAGCCACAAGCCAAACTCAAGTGAACAGACTAAGAGTGTTCTCCTTGCCACCAAAAGTGAGATGAGAGACATGCGGAACAACCCATCCATCTTGCACTACGTCCTCATTTGCAAGGGCCTAGCACAAGGAACTAATGAATTAACCAATGTTCCTCCATCTTTTATGATTGTTTTGCATGAATTCAAGGATGTGTTTCCCGAAGAGCTTCCACATGGACTACCTCCTTTTCATGGAATTGAGCATCACATCAGCCTCATCCCCGGCACACCCCTTCCAAACCGCGCCGCTTACCGCACGAACCCGGAGGAGACGAAGGAGATCGAGCGTCAAATCAGCCAACTCGTCTCCAAAGGTTTGATCCAAGTTAGCACTAGTCCAAGTGCAGTACCCGTGATTCTTGTTCCAAAATCGGATGATACGTTATGGTTATGCATGAACTACCGTCCAATCAATGCTATCACCGTGTGTTATCGACATCCCATAACACGTCTAGATGACATGCTTGATGAGTTGTGTGGAGCCACTATTTTTTCGAAAATTGATCTTCGTAGTGGTTACCATCAAATACGCATGGTGGAAGGTGATGAGTGGAAAACCGCCTTCAAGACCAAACTTGGCCTCTATGAATGGTTGGTTATGCCCTTTGGCTTATCTAATGCCCCATCCACTTTCATGCGCCTCATGAATCATATTTTGCGTTCTCTCGTTGGAAAAAAGTGTTGTTGTCTATTTCGATGATATAGTTGTTTATAGCAAGTCACTTGAGGACCATGTTACACATGTCAAGGAAGTCTTGCAAATCCTTAGACATGAAAAGCTCTATGCTAATCTTCCCAAGTGCAATTTTGCTAAAGACAAGTTGATATTTCTTGGATTTGTCGTTTCTTTAAAGGGTATTGAAGTTGATTTTTCCAAGGTCAAGGACATACAAGATTGGACCATCCGAACAAATGTGAGTGAACTCCAAAGTTTTCATGGGTTGGCCGGTTTCTATCGTTGCTTTGTGAAAGACTTTTCAACCATTGCTTCTCCTCTCAACGAGTTGATGAAAAGGAATGGCACCTTCGTGTGGGGAAAAGCAGAACAAAAAACTTTTGATGAACTTAAAAAGAGGCTCACCAAAGCACCTCTTATTGCGTTACCGGATTTCACAAAAACTTTTGAGATAGAGTGTGACGCTAGCGGTATTGGTATTGGAGGAGTCCTTATGCAAAACGGACATCCTATAGCCTACCATAGCGAGAAACTTGATGGTGCTCGCCTTAATTATCTGATTTATGACAAAGAGCTTTTTGCCTTAGTTCGTGTCCTTCAAGTTTGGCAACACTACTTATGGCCCAAAGAATTTATCATACATTCCGACCATGAGTCGTTGAAATATCTCAAAGACCAAGCCAACTTGAGTAAGAGACACGCTAAGTGGGTCGAGTTTATGGAGTCTTTTCCGTACATTGTCAAGTATCAGAAGGTTAAAGATAATGTAGTTGCGGACGCTTTGTCTCGCAAGCACACAAACCTTCTTACGAGACTTGAAATCAACGTGTTGGGTCTTGAGGAAATAAAAACTTTGTATGCTTCCGACCCGTTCTTTGAACCAATTTTTGCAAAGTGCTCCATTAACAAAGGAGTTGATGATTTCTATTTGCATAAGGGCTTTCTATTTAAACAAAACAAGCTTTGCATTCTGAAGTCATCGCTTCAACTTTTACTTCTCCAAGAATCTCATGGTGGAGGTCTCATGGGTCACTTTGGCCGTGACAAGACATTGGACATGCTCTCCACTCACTACTTTTGTCCCAAGATGAAGCGTGACGTGGAGCGCTACGTTCAGCGATGCACGACATGTATTCAAGCTAAGTCGCAAGCTAACCCTTATGGTATTTATATGCCATTGCCTATTCCTCATACACCTTGGTCCGACATTAGCATGGATTTTGTGTTAGGATTGCCTAGATCTAAGCATGTTCATGACTCTATATTTGTTGTCGTGGATCGTTTTTCCAAAATGGCACACTTCATACCGTGCCATAAGATCGACGATGCTTCACAAGTTGCAAATTTGTTTTTCAGGGAAATCGTCCGTCTTCATGGTGTGCCAAGAACAATCGTCTCTGACCGCGACGTCAAATTCATGAGCTACTTGTGGAAGACCCTCATGGCCAAGCTCGGCGTCAAGCTCCTCTTCTCATCCGCATCGCATCCTCAAACCGATGGTCAAACCAAAGTTGTCAACCGAAGCCTCAGGACTCTACTTCGTGTGTTGATCAAGAAAACCCTCAAGGATTGGGAGGAATGCATTCCACACGCCGAGTTCGCCTACAACCATGCCAAGCACTCAACAACCAAGATGAGTCCCTTCATGATCGTCTATGGTTTCGAGCCCCTCACCGCGCTCGACATCCTACCACTACCTCTCCATGAGCACACCAACATGGACGTTGAGAAGCGCGCACAACCTATGAAGAATCTCCATGAAGAAACTAGAGCTATTATCGAACAACAAGTCCTTCGCCAAGCTTTAAGGTTAAACAAGGACAAGAAGGACATGATCTTTGAAGAAGGCGACCTTGTGTGGATACACCTGAGCAAGGACCGCTTTCCCAATGAACGAGATTCCAAGCTCAAACCAAGAGGAGATGGCCCCTTCAAGGTCCTCAAGAGAATCAACAATAACACCTACATCATCGACATTCTAGTCTCCAAGTACCTTGCAAGCAACACATTCAATGTCAAGGACCTCTCACCCTACCATGGAGATGTTCAAGATGATACCCATGAAGAGTCGAGGACGACTCTTTCCCAAGGGGGGAGCTGATGCAGCCCGTCCTACGGATGCTCCTACATCTACACCAACAAGTCCCCCAAGTGGAACCATGACTCGTGCCCGAGCCAAACTCCTACAAGCTAAGGTGAACTCGCTCCTCTCCTCATGCCAATTTGATACATCCTTGGATGGTGTGCTACTTCATGCAACTACCCTATGCATCATCAGGTACGAAGCTCCAACCCAGTACTAACACCCAAGGATGGAGAACATGGAGCAGGGCATGAAGCAGAAGCCGCGGGAGCTCCTCAGACTGGAGTCTCCGGTCTATGCACACCGGAGTCTCCGATCCACCAAAGTCTTCGGCCTAAAGACCCCGGAGACTCCATCCCACCTCTGGCCTGACCCCAGGATCGAGCTCGAGGACAGTCTGAGTGCCCCTCCAAAGGTCGGTCCGGAGACTAACCGGAATCTCCGGCCCAAACCTGAGTCTCTGGTCCGCCACACCGGATTCTCCAAACCGAGCATCGCTAGGCATGTAAAAGGCCTTTGGTCCTTCGGCCCATGTACCCCTTAGTCCATTAGAACTTAGCTATTATCCCTAAAGTACCCCTGACTTTGTGGCTGGCCTATATATAGCCCCCGCCTCTATTGTAAACCCTAGGCATGATATTTGGAATTAGTGGAAACCCCTTGTGGATCTATCTAGTTCTTGCCTCATGCTCCTTTGACAAAGGAGCACCAAATATCCCAAACCTCGTTGGAGTTTGCATCGCGCCTCCGTTTTGTACAAGGCCTAGGCATCCGAGTCCCTTTGCCTAGACGTCAAGATCTCACCGAGTCTCCCTACTCGCCGTGCCGGTTCGAGAGAGAGTCCTCCGCCCGACGCCGATCCTAGGGATTGCGTCGGACCGGTCACCGCTGGCGTGAGCTGTTGGTATGTATCGTGGATTTGCGTGAGTGTGTTCATCGTGTTCTTCGTGTGTGAGTTCGTCATGTTCATCCTCCTCTCCTTCCCCCGCACTCACCCTCGATTTGAACAGGATTCGTGAAAGATCGAGCCACCCTAGAGGTTTTCCCTCAACACTTGCTCAGCAAAAGGGTGCCAGATGACCCGACTGATGTGCGTCATATAGCGCGACGATCCAAGGCATTCGCCCTCATCAATGGTGAACTATACAAGCGCAGCATCACAGGAGTCCTTCAACGATGCGTCTCCAACGGGGACGGAAGAGCAATCCTCCTCGACATACATGAAGGAACTTGCGGGCACCATGTCGGCAGTCGCGCCCTTGTCGCTAAAGCTCTATGAGCTGGATTCTACTGGCCAACGGCAATGCGTGACGCCAAGGACATCGTGCAGCGTTGCAATGCCTACCAGCAATTTGCGGACAAGCCGCACGCACCTGGCGTGGAGCTCGGGCCAATACCTGTGGCCTGGTCCTTTGCATAATGGGGACTCGACATGGTCGGCAAGCTCTAGAAGTCCTCACCTGGAGGGTACGTCTACCTCCTTGTTGCAGTCGACAAATTCACCAAGTGGATTGAGGCCATGCTGATGAAAAACCAGTTAGGAGCCAGCGCTGTTAAATTCTTCGAGTCCATCGTCTTCCGGTTCGGGGTGCCACACAACATCATCACGAACAACGGAACAAACTTCACCTCAAACGAGTTCCAGGGCTTCTGCGAAAAACTGGGATCTGCATCAGCTAAGCCTCCATGGCGCATCCATAGACCAACCGTCAAGTCAAAAAGGCCAATGGCCTCGTCTACAGCGGAATCAAGAAAAGGCTCCTTCGACCACTCGAAAGAGCCACAGGGTGCTGGCCCAATGAGCTGCAATCAGTACTATGGAGCCTGCGCACAACTCCAAACAGCACCACAGGCTACACTCCGTTCTTCATGGTGCACGGTGCCAAAGCGGTGCTACCCACAGAAGTGCGCTACAAAGCCCCGCGGGTGGTAGCATACAGCGAGGTAGAATCAACTCTCGCACTCGAAGACTTCGTCGACCTCCTCGATGAGGCACACGAGATTGTAGCAGAGAGATCCACGATCTACCAGCAGAACCTCTGCAACTACCATAGCAGAAGGCTACGCCCCAGATCCTTCATCGAAGGAGACCTGGTCCTGCGACTGAAGCAGCAAGGGAACCTCAAACTCGAGTCCCCTGAGAAGGACCTTACGTGATTATCGAAGTAATCCCAGGTGGTGCCTACCGCCTTAAAGATCTGGAAAGCGGAGTCGCATACTCCAAACCTTGGAACGTCGCGCAACTGCGCCATTTCTACACTTAGATGTTTTTACTTTACAAAGAAGGCTATTCAGCCAGGCTACTTAGCCACATATTGTACCTCGTGATATTCTGCGAATAAATAAAGCTAAGTGCCCCAAACCTTGTGTTTTTTCTGTTCTACTTGCAATTATATCATTCGGGCGATGCGCCACCCTTTACACCTCGTTCCATGAACAACTCAGTATCCTGAGTAGCTGACGCACTACCAATCGAACCCTTGATAACACCAACCCAGCTGCAACGCACCTGACAGGTTGGCAAGGTGCTGAGATGATTATACATCAGGCTAACAAAAAGGAACTGCAGATTACAATACACTCAAAAAATATACAAGCTAGCAAGCTCCTTACACATTAACGGGTATCAAACACACCTAGCACAATTGTATGAATTTTATAACACTTATACATCTATGTGCAGGTCTAAAACTACACTACTGCTGCAAAATGAGAACATTTGTTTGCTCTTTAAAGAAATTTATAATATATTTGGCTGGCTGGTTAACCGCCCGATAGTGCGGCACCATATTCCAGGTCATTCCTTCTGACGGCGGTGGTGGTCCAGCGGCAACAGCCGCGACATCCACATCTGGCCGATGCAATCGAACAAGCGCCAATGCAGCCTTGGCACCTGCGACCAGCTGTTGGCGCACACACTCACAGACCATGCTGATATCTTGAAACTTCGCTAGCAGAGCTAACAAGCTTGAAGGCACCACGTCCAGGGGAAACATCGCCTGAAAAATATGCCTAAGGCATGACTGTGCCTTTTTCAAACACTGAAGCACCCGCGATGCACGATCCTGCAGTGTCGCCAGCGCGACTGCACGATCGTGGTCCGCCTAAAAGTACCCACTAGTCTGCAGCTACTCCTAGGTCAAGTCATTCATTCGAATGGCAACCCAATCCCTCTCATCCAGCGGATGGCAAGAACTAACAACTACAAGAAGCAAGACCAGAGCATAAGACAAAGCATCATCACGAATGGCTAAATAAAAGGATAAGAAGATAGAGAGCTAACACTTAAATTGCTCGTTCAACTATGCAACTTCGTCCAGGACATACTTCTCGCGAGCACTGGCCTTCTCAGCCTTCGACTTCCACATGTCCGTGTTACCGCGGATTATGGGCAACTCACGCTCCAACTGCTTTATGTGATCGTGCAGTCGCGCAAGCAGCGACAGGTCCTCCACCTTTGAACGTGGTCGCGCCACAGTTTCATCGGTCGGAGGAGAGTCAGGAGGACCACTCGAAGGACCCTATTACAGCCAAACAAGAGGCAAATAAGACCAACTATACATCGGTAAAAGGATGGAGTGCATTCAAATTCAGCAAGTATCAAGAGGGGTACCCCAGAAAATACGGTTTAGCAAAAGGAAAAGCTAAGCTATTACACAAGGCAGCTAAGGAAGGTTCTGCTTTTTTGATTTCGACTTCGGGGGCTTTCTCGAATTTGTGGCAGTCTCTGACACCACATACTTCCCAGTTGTAGCCCCATATGCCGCAGCCTTTGCCGCTTTCACTCGCCGCAGCTCCGCCGAGTAATTGGCAACGGTTTCAATGAGTTGAGGCCCATATTTACTGCAAGTACCGGCGAAGGGAGCAAACACTACCTGCTAGCCATCTGCAGTGACCGGCATTGCCTCAGAAGTCTCACTGGGGTCCAGCTCCACGCCGTGGGCTCGCGCCATCGCGAGTGCCATAGTTGCGCCAACTGATCGTTGCGCATTCTTGAATTCCATCGGCACGCCCTTTGTGAAAGACTCTACCAGGCCGTCAAGATTTTCGATTAATTTGGCCTTGGGAGCCATCTCCTCTCGAAGGAGTCTTAGTACTCCCTTGGCATTCCCTAGTGTGTCTTGGAGAGATACGCTACGGTCCTCGACTTCAGCCACGGCGCCAGCCAAGGCATCCGCACGGGCCAAGGCCTAGGTGTCGAAGTTCACGCTGACAACATCTAAAGAACACACGTATCAACACAACAAAAAGCAGGGGAAATGCAAGTGAATCAGTGTAATACCTGAGAGTGCTTTCGTAATAGAGAAGAGTTGTTCTACAAACAACTTTTCCCTCTCAGTAGTAGAAGAGTGCAAATCTTCCTCGAGTTTTTGCGACTCCTCTAGAGCCTCGATTGCCTCGATGCATTTCTTCTCCGCAGTGGCAAGTCCCTTCTCGAGGGAAGTGACGCGATGAAGAAGCTCATTATGCTCACCTACAAGGGATGGAACATGGCAAAACCTGAGTTCACCAACTTCTACACAAGAAGAGAGGAGAGACAAGTATAACGCTAACCTTAGAAAGCACGATGGCGGTTATCCAGCATGGCATGCTGTCGACCTAAGGAAACGATTTGCTCAGCGAGGCAAGCAAAATTCTTGAAGATAGGCTACACCAAAGAAAAGAAGTATCATCATTAGCAAAACTTCGACTGCCAGTGGCAAGAGACACTTACATGCTCTTCCAGGGACTCTGAAGGTTCCTGTCGAGTCGACATCCGTGCAACCATCTGGTGACCCCAGTGTGGGGGGAAACTCGAGGAATTGGCGCTGAAGTGGGCCGCCACCAGAGCAGAACGAGATTGTGTCACCACTTCTTCATCTTTGGAGTCTGCGACTCCGGTATCCTTGACAATTTGGTAGTCATCGGAGGACGACGACGCCATTTGACTACAAAATATCTCGCACTACTTCATAAGAGAAGATTTTGAGAAAACAAGACAAACTCGCAAACATATAAAGACTTACCTGTCAAAGTTTTCGAGGTCAAAGGAATCTCCCGACGACTCCTTTGGCAACCTCAGCTTCTTCTGCGAGGGAGGAGCCATGGCGCGTACAGGCACGGCGGGGATTGGTTCCTTTGCAGCAGGAGGACCCTCCGGCATCGTTGGTGAGGAGGCATCCGAATCCTTGCTACGGGAGCGCTTGCGAGTCCCGTGACCGCTGGACTCGGGGGCTTCCTGCTCCTCCCCAATAGGGACGGTGGAACCCGACTCATCCTCTTCTTCCGCCTCGCGCGGAATTATTCCTTCGGGTTGAGGAGGCAAGTTGGTGGCCACGTTCCAGTCCTAAAATCAGGAAAAGCATCAGTATAAAGGACACCTATCAGGCAATCGAAAATCAAAGAAAACTTCAACGAGAAATCCACCTCAAGCGGAGAATTGCTGGCGCATAATGGAGGCACGACAAAGTCACCCAGGAGATCCTCCTTGGCGGTGTACTTGGTCAGCAGTCAAAACCTCTTGTCTACCTCACTAGAAGAAATGCCCTCTGCAGAGATTCGAGTGACATCACCAGTACCAATCCAGCAGAACATCGGGTGTACCCTAGCCTGCAGAGGCTGTACTCGGTGACGCATCCAAGTGCGAATGAGCTCTGCGCTGCCTACTTCTTTGCCTATGCGGTGTTCAAGGTCGCAGACATGCTGATACAGGGTCTCTGTTTCCTCGACTTTAGCGGGCATCACAACATTCTTCTAGGACCTCCTCCTCTTGCTGGCCGCCACGGGATCGAAGGGTGCGAGTCTGTAGTGCTCTCCATCGGCTTTCTGGTCGCGGATGTAGAACCACTTCTCCCTCCATCCTTGGACAGACACAGTGAGTTTGATAGATAAATAAGTGACGTTGGAGTCGACATGGATCCCGCAACCTCCAATATCATAGACTACTGAACCTGATGCCGACTGACATTTGAGCTTAAAGAGTTTTTTGAAGAGGCCGGAGTGTGGCTCGATTCTAAGCTAGCACTTGCAAAGAGTAATGAAGCAGGCGATGTGGAGGATAGAGTTTGGGGTCAGCTGGTGCAGCTGGAGCCCATGGAAACAAAGAAGACCCCTAACAAACGGATGAAGAGGGAGAGAAAGACCACGAATGATGAACGCAAGGAACATCACTCGAAAACCCGCAGGAAGGCTGGGGATTACCTCATTGCCGGGAATGCGAGAGTCATCCTCCACGGTAGAGAGCGCTCCATCCTGGCGCTGGGTGAATAGCTCAGAGGACTTGATGACGGATGGGCGCCATGACCCTTTGGTGATGCGAGTCCCCGGGCCCTTCTTCTTCCTAGCTCTGGCGGTGCTGGTGCCCGTGGTGGCAGCGCCTATCTTCTTGGCCGCAACAGCGGCAGCCACAAATCTAGCGGCGGAGGCTCCCTTCTTCTTGCGCATCTTGCGCTGGCGGTGAGAGCACAGGAAGTAGCTGGGGAAGGTATGGAGTTGGTCTAGTGCCACAAGGGAGATGCGAGCAATGGAATAGCAAGAGCATCAATGGTGGAGGTACGCGAATGAGCAGAAGATGTGGGTAAATTACTGCACGGTGAACCTCTACTTAACCTCACAGCTGATGCCATCCAACGACCAAGAGAAAATCAACCCGACACGTGGAAAACATCGACGTCGACCCGTGGCAAGGGTAAACCACGAACCGTCGCCCCACTCCTCCCATTACACGTGAGAATTGAGGAGACACAGCTAAACCAGAAGATTACGCATGCCTGGTCAAGTCCAAGTCCGAAAATGGGACCCACTACTCGTCACGTGCCGTCAAAGCTGCTCACGCGGGGAACTGAGGTCATCTCATCGTCAGCACTGACGTCATTAACTCCGGCAGGAGCACATTTTGACTACTCTAGTCCTTACTCGAGTCTTCGACTCAACCAAGCACTCGGGGGCTACTCCTAACAGGAGCGCTGGCCGCACACCCCGAGGAACTTTGTATGACATCCAAGTAATACGCGGAAATGTTTTTTCTCACACAAACCCTTCACTCGAATCAATGATTCGATTGTGGACTTTGGGTTACTCCCATAGGGAGCGCTGAAAGAACATTCGACTGAAACAAGCAAAATACGACATCGGTCGCAAAATAACTATAGTCCCCACTCGAGTCTACGACTTGAATAGGCACTCGGGGGCTACTCCCATAGGGAGCGCTGGCCGCACACCCTATGATTTTTTCTTATACATTGCACTATGTGTTGACTACATCCACACTCGAATACTTTGGCGACTCCACCTCATATTTTCCCTACAAAGAGATCACGTCTCTTGGGTCACCCAAATCATCTCCACGATGACAAAAATTCGGATGTCACGCTTACAGAAGATAAGACCTGAATAAGGCCTGGCAATGCATTTGTTGTGCTCTACTAGAAACAATCTATACCTACAGGTACGATGAATAAGACTTGACGGACGCGTCGAGTGCTCACACTTATACACTGGGATTCGACTCTATAAGACCTATGCGGCTTGAGTCGAATTACACTAGCACTTTTTCGAATTCGAGTCTGGGGACTCGAGTTTGAGTAGATTGCGTTGTTTTGCCCTAAGGCAGTTAACTGATACCAATACATCGGATAAATCATGCACATATATCAATAATCTCCATGATACAAATTAGAGCACTCGAAAATATGATCAGCTATGCACTCGAAAGTCTTCATAAGTCTCTGGTCGAATATGCGATTCAACCAGACACTCGGGGGTACTGACGTGGGCATACCTTATAGGTACTCAAGTTTGGTATATACGGCCTGATCTGGCAAAAGCCCACGGCATTACCAGGGCCCAATCAAAGATCCGGGTGACCGAAGGAGACTCCAACTGCTTGCGGCACACGGCAAGTTCAAAGATAGAAATTTTAAAGGGACAAACCCTAACTTGTAACTGACTCGACCTACTACCCGAGACCTAGCCTATCTATATAAAGGCTAGGAGGGGGCGGCGAGGAGGACAATCACAACCCTAGTTTCCACAACCTCGCTAGATTACATCTGTGCACCCCCTGTAACTTTCGACTCCCTCGATAATTCCAAGAGCAAACAAGCAGGAGTAGGGACCTCTACGAGGCCTGAACCTGGGTAAATCTTGCGTCCCTGTATGCTTGTTTGCTAGCCGATTGATGCCTCCAACGCTCCCTCCTTCTCCAAAAACCAAGTCCATAACAATGGGCATTGATGAGTTTAACCCTCGTCAGTTATACTTGTTTTAGTGAAGACTACAAAACCGATTTTGAACCGAAAATAGAGACGGGATCTTGTTTAACAAAACCCGACTCTAAATAATGTCGCGGGCGGGTATTTAAGAAGAACTTGATGGTATTTTTGCTAGCTTACGGAGATGGTCAAAACCAACTCTAGGTATGCGATGGATTATGTTTTATGGTTCTACTTTCACTTTATATATTTTGTTGACCTGCAATTGTATTAGTTAAGTCAATATATTTTGTTATGATGTGTGGATATGTTTGCTCAACTGGAGAAATTATTTTTTCAGAACTACTATTGGAGATGTCCATTTGCACAAACAATAACATCATAATCCTAAGTACAATTGAAATGGTAACAAAAAAATGGGAGAAATCAAGAAAAGGGTCAACACACCAACTCTGAAAGGACCAACTAGGTCGGCTAGAGGGGCATGAATAGGCGACTACCAATTTTTATCTTCTTGTTCAAATTTAGGTTTTGCAATAAGTAAAGTTCTCTGTAGATGCAACTAGGTGAGCAGTCCTAAATGATAGAGAACTACAACAAGATATAATTGCAGTAAGGACAAGCAGTAAAGGTGAGGAGCGGGTAAACCAGAGAGAAGACGCATGTAATTCCTGTAGTTAACTTCCAAGAAATCTACGTCTATGTTGGATAGGTGTTGGGGCCACACAAGGTCACCCAAGCGCCAGAAAGGCCTCACATTCTTCTCCGGTGAGATCACGTGGGCTCACGATCCACTAACGGGTGACCTTGAAGTCGGCAACTAAAACCTTTACAACAAGGTTGAGATTAGTCTCCACAACTCAAATGGAGTGCCCCCAATGACTCCACAAAGCTTCACAACGCATGCCCGAGCTTCGAGGACGTCATACATAGTCTAGGGTTCCAAAAAAACCAAGAGTAACAAGATCCACATGGATGGGTGGGGGGAATCAATTTTCCTTTAGCGAGGGTAGATCTAGGTCACCTTTCCCAATCCTCAAAAGATCAAGGGATTTCGTTGGCTAGGGAGAGGGATCTAGTGAAATGAAGCATGTCATTAATGGAGGAGAGAGAGTGTTAGGTGGGAGGAGGAAGAAGGAGGCCTTATATAGGGAAATCTAAAATCTGTCCATTGGGGTCGTTTTAGTGCAGACACGGAAGTATCGGCCTCGCGGTGGTACTACCACCATCACCCACTGATGTTAGAAAAGTGTCCATTGTGAGGGGGTAGTATTGCATTGGTACTACTACTGAGGTTCCGGTACTACCACCAGATCCAAATAGTGGTACTATCGCCTCACTATGGGGTCACTTCCATTGCAGGAGCGTACCTTGCAAAAGGTTTCACGGGGTGTCCTGGAACTGGGCCGGAACTAAACCGTAAGTTCCGCTGACCCTAGTGACGGTAGTTCTTACCTATTTCCGGGTCACTTCCACTAAGGATTGTAACACAACCAGAAGGTTGGTTCCTCCACGACAGAAGTTGTCCTGCTGGTACCGGCATCAAAATATTGATGGTGGTACTACTATCGAGACAGCGGTTCTACCGTCCCAATCCTAATAGCACTTAAACGGTGAGCGACGCAAGTCTTTCGGGACTGACGGAACAATTGGTGAGCTGGCGGTACTACCGACACACCCAAAAATAGCGCAACACAGAAACTGAGAGCTAGATCGGTTGGATGGCTGTGGGGGTGCAGATAAAAGTTTGTGTACGTGATTGATTCCCCAAAACCTTCCAATATGGACCCCCTCTTGATAGTATGGGTTCCCTAATACAGACTCAGAGAATAAAACAAAAGCTTCGGGAACACCGTCTTCAAGCATCATGAAGAATGACACACGTCCTCCTCGCAGTCGCCTAGATGTGAACCTGCCCACTTCAAGAGCACAACCAATCCATACAAAGTGTTGTCATCTACACCAAAACACATGCAGAGATCAATTCCATTTTAATCCCCCCTTTTTGGTGTTTTATGAAAACCCATAAGATTGGCACAAAGAATAGGAATTGAGCATAAGAATAACCATTAAGTGTAGGAAAGAAGATCCCCCTTAATATGTGAATGATTTGTGTCTTGCCTATGGAATGAAACACATACACAAGAATGCTAGCTCTCCCTCAACTTCACAAACCAATGATACATGCAACGGATGAAGGCATGGATGATCATACCTTTGCACTAACATAAATGTGGTGATCCGAGAATGATAGAGCAAAACGAATCCAATAAATATGACTCCATCATTCATAAGCATAACCAAGGAAATAAACTAGATAGCACAAATACATCCACAACTAACTAGCCTCACATAGATAGGGGCATAAGTAGAGTAGCACACACTTAGAGGTCCATAACCACAAATATACAACAAAGTGTTCACGAGCATAAGAGAATCAAAGAAAGAACGAGCTCGTGACACAACCCATGCAAATCCTGTAGCAACCTAATAGTCATATTTCTCCTCCTTTGGCATCAAGACGCCAAAAAGGGAAAAAGATCAAGTCTAATCGCCACAACCACCACGGTACGGAGGTGGAGCGAGGGGTCCCAAGTGGTACCGGTCCAGCTAGACGGGCCGGGAGGAGGTGTCTGGATCTGGGAGGAGTAAGCATGATCTTCTTCATAAGTCCATACAGTGTGAAAGGAGTTCCATTGTTCCCTCGAATGAGTGGCAAGGCTCTGGCTATTTTCTAGAGAATACACTAACTCCAAATAGACCATCATATCTTTATGACGTTGTATCATGTGACATGTCTCCACATATGACTCATAGGCACGATCCTGAACATCGGAGATGAGGCAGAAGGTTTTCTTCAATTTTTGCATGAGGGGATTTTCCCAACTGGGCTCTCGTTCCTCCTTGTGTGTCTCGCCAAAGTCATCATTACTATCACGGGGAGGAGTTGAGGTACCTATGCAATCATGCCTAGATTTGTGCTCGACTGCCAGCCTTTCTTCCGTCGTCCTTGGCTTGTTGTGAACCTTCAATAGAAAGAACTTGGGAGGGTGAACTATGAACGAGGAGGTGTCAAGTGGGGAGCCAACCACTTCAAGCCACTTGGCTGAGATGAGGAACTCAATGTAAGGGCCATATGGAGTATCCTTCCAGTCAAGAGTAGAAATACACATCTCATGAAAAATGAAGTTCATCACATCAAGTCTTCTATCTTCATCCTTCCTCAAATGGGTTTGAAGCATAAGGTCAACCTTGTTTTGGTGCACTTCATAAAAAATTCCATTATGAGGAGCAATGGTATCATTGTAGACTTGAAGAATGATGTCATACATAGGATGGAAGTCATTGATATTGTTGGTGGCCCTCGGCACAGTGGCACCCCTCTTCTCGCGATGGCGGTGGTGACGGAACCAGAGCCTCCAACCTTCTTAGGTTTCCCCATGGTGGTGTGCAGTAAGTTGCTTGGAAATACTCTTAGAACGTCTAGTGCAGCGAGGATGGTGGCTATGGCAGAGTGCAGGAGGAAGATGAATGCAAATGAAGTGAAGGATGGGGATTTTTTACTGTGTCCTCACCCTTTTTATTATACTGTTAGTAGGATTAATACTAGCCAATGGATGGACCCCAAAGATGAGTGGCACACGTCCACAAGGACACGTGGAGGCATGAGGAAAGAACCGTTAGCACAGTAACTCCACGCGTGCAAATTGAGAAACCACTGTTAAACTCCATTTTCGCGCAACATGCGGTCAAATCCGGTGAGCTTTAATACTGGGCCCCACAATGTTGTGTCCCATCAGTTGCTCAGGCTGACACTTGAGTTAACCGGGCATCATCCCCGATGTCATCAACCATTCAAAATCCATCACATCCTCTAGGAGGATTCAACGAAACATTCAGCTGCATCCACAAGTACGCCATCCAAGCCGAGCATCTCCTCGGGTGCCACGAAGAGATGAGCCTACGAGAGGTAACCAGATCCGAGTCTTTGCCCGAGTCTACAACTCGGCCAAACACTCGGGGATACTCCTATCAGGAGCGCTGGTAGTGCATCCGATGTTTTTCTAGGTCAACAATGTTTGCTTATGAGATTGTCGACTGTGACCGCATGATACAAGACCTGAGTCTCTGCCCGAGTCTACAACTCGGTCAGACACTCGGGGGCTACTCCAATCCAGAGCGCTAGACATGCACCTGATGTACTTCTAGGTTTATTCTAACAAGAAGGTACCTTCAACTGAGGGATTAAAAAGCTTCAAGACTTTACCCGAATCTACGATTTGACTAAAGACTTGGGGGCTACTCCCATAGGGAGCGCTGATCATGCACCCGAAGATAAAAAATAAACACCTTCATTTGTTGCATCCGTTGTGTCAAATCATAGTCATACGAACCAACAAAGAAAAAATGACATGATGTACTTCTGGGTCACTATTGAGGAAGACTATCGACTTCGACTATACACTGCATCAACAAACAATGTCGAATAAGCCTATGATCTCCACTATGTCGACTAAGTCCATAGTGTCGAATGATGATTGTGTAGCTTATGACTGTAAGAGCATCTCCACTCGTTGGTCGTTCCCAGACCGAAATCTGGACCTAAATAGCGCCAGATGAATGAAGGTTTCGGCTTGGGAACAGCCGATTTCCCACTCGTGTTCCCAGCCCGAGTTCCTAGGTCGGCGTGTTTTCGCCCAAATTTGGCTCATGTTCGTCCAGTTTTCGGCATATTTCAGCATAATATGAATACACAGCAATGTTCGGCATAGTTCTGGACGAAATTAACCATAGTTCGGCATAAAATTAAACATAGTTTGGTGAACAATGAAAATACAACATATTTCGGCCTAGTTCGGCCAGAGTCATGCTGGGCATCTATGTGTTTCCCCTGCGTATCCATAGGTGCTCAACCAGATCATCCTGTAGCTATTGATGCACTACCGGTTCTCGAATCTCCTAACGCATGGCGATGAAGGCAGCCCAGGTTGGTGGCACCTAGTGATCAGGCTGTGCAAGAGGTCCCTGTCTGTAGTATGGCTCGTTCTGCTCAACCAAACTCACTGGGTCCTTCCTCTCATCCTCAATGATCATGTTGTGCAAGGTCACACAACAGTTCATCACTTCCCACATCTAATCTTTCGACCAGGTCATTGCAGGGAACCGGACAACTGAAAACCTCTATTGGAGCACACCAAATGCCCGCTCCACGTCCTTCCTGCAAGCTTCCTGTTCCTTGTCATACTGAGCATGCTTGGGGAGTATCGGGTTTGTGATAGTCTTCACAAATGTTGGCCATCTTGGATATATGCCATCTGCAAGATAGTATCCCTTGTTGTAGTGGTGCCCATTGATCCCAAAGTCCACGGGGGGAGCATGACCTTCAACAAGCTTGGCAAAGACATTTGAGGAGTTGAGAACGTTGATGTCGTTGTTCGATCCTGCCATGCCAAAGGAGTGCCAGATCTAAAGATCATGTGTAGCAACTGCCTCAAGTATCACAGTGCAACCTCCTTTGTGGCCTTTGTACATCCCCTGCCATGCAAACGGACAATTCTTCCAGTGCCAATGCATGCAGTCTATGCTTACAAGCATCCCAGGGAATCCTCTTTTTTCATTGACTGCGAGGATCTGAGTAGTGTCTTTAGTAGTGGGTTCTCTCAAGTAGTGTGGCCCAAACACTGCAATCACCGCCCTGCAAAACCTATACAAGCAATCGATGGCGGTCGACTCGGCCATGCGGAGATAGTCATCAGCACTGTCACCCGACGCTATGTATGCAAGCAACCTCATTGCCACTGTGCACTTCTGTAGCTGGGGGGAAACCTTCGCCGCGGGAGAGGCGACTCGTGGTGGGAAATGGGATGTCTGACAGGGCTGGCCCACCCTTGTTTTCTCTCCATCCGGCATTCCCATGCCGTTCCCGACGCCTCGGGTTTGGCCTGGGAATGCCGGACCAATTTTGGACCAAATCAAGACGAAACCGGTGTCCTGGGAACGCGACTGGGTGAAATTTCGCCGTCCGGATGAAAAATAGGCACTGGGAACACCTTCCTGGGAACACGAGTGGAGATGCTCTAAGTCTCTAATCGAGTCTATGACTTGAAAAGACACTTGGGTTCTACTCCCATAGGGAGTGTTGGTCGTGCATCCTATAGAAAAAGCAAAAATCGGCAATATTTGTCCATTGTGTTGACAACATCCACGATGTCGACTACTTGCTTACAAACAACCAAAAACTAGGTGACTTCGCCCGCTATACACCTTATGCCAATGTCGAGTTTAGTGATAACATCTCCTTGACCATCCGAATCGCATCCACTGCCATAAATATTCGGATGATGTGTCTACGACACAAAGATAAGACCTATATATCCTATCTGATTGATTGGCAGCCGCACCCACTATGCTCTACCAGATAAGTACCATGCCTACAGTGTGATGAAAATCCCGACGGACACGTTGGGTATATACTTCTCGATTGGAATTCGACTCAGTAAGACCTTCGTAGCACGAGTTAAATTACCCAAGCTTATATCAGAGTTGAGTCTAGGGACTCAAGTGTGAGTAGGTAGTGTTGTTTTTTCCCAAGAGCAATTAGCTGGTCTTGATCTATCGAGCGCACCAAACATGTTCACTAACATCCCTATGAACTACTAAAAATACACACAACCCTCTGACCCAATGAACTTCCGGATCAGTACCATTCGGCCTATCCGGTTTGGCCATCTACTAACATAGGTATGCCCAACATGCGTTAACCCTTGGCCTATCTGAATTTGCGATTTGACTAGACACTCGGGGGCTACTGACATTGGTATGCCCAACGGGCATTCACCCTTGGCCTATTTGGTCCGGCCCAGTTGGAGGCCCACATGACGATCCGCTGGGATCCCTGAAAGCCCATGAAGATTCAGGTGAAGCAAAGCCCATGAAGGCATCGGATCCTTGATGAACAATACAAGACTAGATAGGAAACCTTTAGGGTTATGCTCTCAACTTGTAACCAACTCGGACAGTACTCGAGACCTAGCATCCTCATATAAAGGCTATGAGGGACTGCTAGGAAGATCATCAAAACTCTCACCACATACACGTTAGATCCAATATGTACAACCATAGCCATGTCAGTGCCATTATAACCTTCAGTTTCTTTATCAACCAAGAACAGACGAGCAGGAGTAGGGTTTTCCCTCCGGGGCCTGAACCTGGGTAAACTCATATCCCCTTGTTTCTTTGTTAGCCAACAAAATCTCTAGTGCATACCTCTTACCTGAAAACCCAAGTCCATAAACCATGGGCATTGGTGTGATCACACCATGTCACTAGGCGTCCCCCGACCTAGAATGTATAGTGGAGAAAGAGAGTGGGAGAACTTGGGCGAGGATCGTCATGCACACACTAGGCATTCTCAGAAGTCAATTGGGTAAATGGATTAACCAAGAAGATCTACAAACTCGCCCCAAGAAGCTTCCAAAACTCTATCATGGGTCATCCACTTGAGAGTTAGGTCATCAGTCCCAAAGAACATAATGGAATAGAACTGAGTTATCAACTTGGGATCATAATTGTTGCGGATGGACATGAGTTTACAAAGGCCAAACCTATTGCAAATCTCCAGGACTTCCCTATAATAGTACAGGTTCTTCTCCATAACCTCATCCCGAATGTAGCATTGAGGAATGACTATGTTCTTCAATGGCAGGTAGATATCCACGTATGTTTTCTCTTGCAAGGTGATGTAGATGTTTTTGTCTCCATGACAAGGAGCCCTAGGAGTGGGATAAGGATCAACCTCCTTCAACCGCTGATAGTCCTTCAGATGCTAGCTGGAAATCAAACGAGACGGCTTCGGTTTGGAGGCAATGGACTTCTTGGAAGACTTAACTAGTTGTTTCCATGCCATTGTTGCCTATTGCCTCAAAGTCTGCCTTGAGGACTGATACCTTCGATCCGGATTCATGGATGTAGTATAATAGCTTTTCCCTAGAAGACCTAGGTTTAATCGAACCTCGGAAAGCACTGCTAAAAGGTAATAAAAAAGGACACGTCTACAAGACTTTGTTTGTTTGTTTTACCTTAGTTGACCGGACCAATCTAGTTTACTTTATAACGGGTTTGAATCAATGGATGGAGATAGGCTAGGGTTGAAGAACCACCTGCAGCTGCACATCAAATGGGATAAAAGATAATAATAAGTGTAGTCATGTATAACGTTTGTACCAAGATAATCTCTTGTGGGCAACACATCCTAATATTCTAGAGCCCTCGTGATGCAGCAGGCATAGCAATATACTTTTAATCCAACTGAGAGTACACCAAAGCCACGGGTTATAAATGATTATTAAGTGTAAAACACAGATCAAAGCTTTAAGTGGTGATGTTGTTGTTGATTCTGAATGGGGCGCTAAGCGAAGACCGTACTACCCTTTCTGTCATTGAGGTTCCTATGAGATCGCCGCTAGCTAAGTATCTCGCCTCAATCCTTTATCAATCTATGGGGTCTTGGGTACCTACAAGTCCACAGATCGAGACAAGAGACGAAAAAACAAAAGATACAAATCACAATTCAAAAAAAATACAATTCTCCCATAATCTAGATGCACATAATTGCTGCGAGGTTGCTCCCAACCCGCAGCCCATGAGGACTACTCACTCATAACAAATATATCGGAGATAGAAAGCATCATACAAATATTTAGATTGAAATCAAATATTCTTACAGTGGTCGCCAAATCACAAGGAGATCTAAAGTACAAAGCAATGGATATGGCTAGTGGATGGATGGATGGGGAAGTGATGAACAATGGATGAACAATGGTGTGGATCTCCTTTGGTGGTGTTGTGATGCAATCTAAGAACGGTGTCTCTCTGGCCGGCGGCTGGAGCCTCGAAATATATAGGCGTCTTCATGAAAGTTGTAGGGTTTGACGAGACGAAGCCGTTGCCACATGGTACGGGCAGGCGATACGGGCAAACCGCGCCCGTATCAATGGTCGTTAAGCATGCTGATTCCCTAGCATAGCTTCCCAATTACTTGGACGTGTGTACTTCCTCAAAATCCTTCATTATGACTCCTTATTTCGCTTCAAAAGCCGTGATTTCCTACAGAACATAAATCAAAGAAGGGAGTTGCATATCATTGCAATTATTAGTCATTAGTAGCAAGAGTTGAGAGTTTCTTTGGAAATTGCTTGACCAAAAACAACATTTAAACATAGTGGAAGATGGCAAAAATCAGAGCCATCAACTTCCAAGCTCAAACCTTGATCGTCCTCGAGCCAGAAGAACCAAAAGAAATATAAGGAATTCAACATTTAAACTTGAAACAACGAGAATAAGAGTTCACTTACAGTCGGTAGTCGTATGTGCTCAACACTTCATTCATTTGCGAAGCTTATCAAAGTTAGAGAGATGACAAGAATACTATACAAGATTCGGTAAGTCAAGATAATCAAAGTAAAGTTTAATAGAAGTATAAGTAACTAGAAGTGTAGCAATCAATCCAATTCCTCTAATTAACTCTCAGCTTGACAAGGAACACTAGGATGTTTAAAAATAGTATAATTGAGTAAGAGAGTTTCATGTCCCAACTAGTATAACAATGAAGTGTCTTATTTACACCCACATCAATAAATCAAGTCTATTTAAAACACTTCTAATCCAATCATTGTATTTCAAGAAAAAATCGTAAAGTAGTAATGGGACCATGCCAAGGACTTGTTATGTGGATCCTCATAGATATTTTTTTCTTTCTTTTGTTTTTCAAGGATCACTAATTGTTTCTTTTGCAAATGGTTGCACAACCTTTGAGAGTACCAATACTTTTGCCCATACATTGACACGGATGCCACTCATGTCATCAACTCATAGCCGAAATCCGGGGTTATACCATAGATCGTTCAAAAGCTAGCGGAGTTGTTGGCATCACAAAGGTGTGCATTAGAGACATAGAACAAAGTTGTCTCACTTCTTTCTCTTTCTTTTTTTTGAGCTAGTACCGCGGTTTGATCCACAAGGTTAGCTTTGTCATGCATCACAATTACCACTAGACTTTATTTCAATCAAACAACTCCTTTCATGAGTGTCGTCGAGACTATCAAAATATCTATGGAGTTAAGTATCATCAAGGGTATACTCTCAAGACAATCATTCATCAAACAAGTCGTAAATTTCAGACGTTTTCTTATTGTACTTGTTTGGCATTATTATTTCCAAGGCAAGACTCGGTTAACTAAAAGAACTAGAGCAAGAGCTTTAACAACTAATCATCATACCAATAAAAATCCTTACTCTAACCATATTAAATTACTTCCCACTAGCATGGTATCTTAGCAAATCAACCAACTAAGATAAACAATTCAAACTTCATAAGTGGGAGCATAGGACATACCTCTCATAAGTAACTTCATGATCCTCTTCCTTATAGGGATGTGTTCCTTCAAAACTCAAACATGATTACTCTATAAATGATATTAAAGCAAAGAGTCAAAGTATGAATCCACGTTTACAAAAAAAGGATAAATGGAAAAATATTTTTTGTAATTTTGAGGATAGGGGTTAAAGAATAGAAAAGAATTTGCGACCAAGCAAGTGTTTAAGAAAAGGAAAACAAAGGAAAACAAATAAACTGAAACGAAAGCAAATTAAAAAGCAAAGTGTTGGAACAAGCCAACACGAGTGTTTCAAAGCTCCCAAGGAGCTAGAGTACATCCTTGTTATTACACAAATAAATTTGCCGGGGGAACACATCCCCAAGATCAGCCTTTTGCAAGCCCTTTTGTTGCTCATTGTGGTGGCGGTGGGTAGTCTCCCATGTTTGATTGGCTGCTCCAATCATGAAACTGGGTGGCGAGGCTTGCAGTGGCATCTCGAAGGTTGATGGAGAGGTTGTTCATGTTTTGAATGTTTCCTTCAAGTGCATAGATATCTTCAAAGGTGGTGTAGTAGTTTGGTGGTTACACATCGTGTTCGGGTCCTCCTTGTTCTACTTCTTCATCTTCTCCTCCTCTCATGGGTATTTCTTGTTGGGGTATATTAACTTCAACATGCGCGTCATAATGCAAACGTCCATCCTCGATAGAGAATAAACCGTTAGGCAAAGGAGCTGGGATCAAGTGATCCACTCCAGGTATATTGAAGAAATATCTACCATGATTTTTAGAAATCATACCACATGCTCTTAGAGTCGAAATACTGAGACGGTTACCTCCAGTCAATGGTTGGATGTTACCTAGGTTGATGCAAAGTGCGCGTGCAAGAACGGTCACAAGTCCTCCTCCACATATGGATCCTCGAGATTGAAGAGCCTGATACTTAATGTAAAACACAAGAAGAACACCCAAATTTGGCATTAAGTTACAATTGATAAGGGCGGATTTTGCGAGGATCAACATGTCCTCCTCATTAACTCTAGTAAACTCACCACGTGCCTACAATGTGTTAGCAATCACATATAATAAATAGCGAATGGCAGGATGATCGATTTGGTTCCCCTTTGGTGTGTTTCCATGAATTCTCATTAAATTAAAATATTGTAAAAGGGAAGGATCTAAAACAAAGATAGTTGTGCATACATCGGTGGTGTTGTTGGCAAACCCAAAGCATTGAGCCCATTGGCTGGGTGTCAAAGTATACTCACAATTCATAAGGCAGAATTTAATTCGATCAACTCCGGGCCTTTGTTCCTCGGAAAAACCATAAGGATCCACCACGTGTGTCAAGGTGCTGAAGAACTCAAGCGTCAAGCGGCGATATGTCGCAACATCCTGAAAGACAAAATTGTACAAACCAGCATTGTTGCAAAGTAAATCGAAATCAGCATGAATACCAAGTTGGTTGAGGATATAAGGACACACCCACTTGGTGGACTTGATCTCTCGAATCTTGAGACGATCGAAACAGGTTAGATGGAACTCCTTGGTGAACTCGATGCCAAGTGACTCGGGGGTTAACGTATCAATGGTTGGCGTGGAGGATTCCGGAGCCATCTCACGTGTACGACTCCTCGTGTTCATCTAATAAATAAAAACAAGACAAAGTAAATAAAGATTGCTAATAAAAAAATTGGTCTAATAAAAACATAGCATAAGTGATTATCTACACTAACTACAAAACAAATTCCTCTAAAAACAATGCTAGGCATACTTAATATCAAGATTGAATAAAAACAAGACATATGTCTAGATTGACAATGATGAATGATTGAGTGAAGCTTTGGCACAAATAAGTTAGGGATCGGAGGAGAATCATACCTTAGTTCGAGTGAGTGCGAAGAATTGAAGAAAGATTGAGTAAATTTGAAGATCCAATAGAGATGGTTTGAAGTTTGGAGGAAGAAGAAAGAGGGGATTTTTAGGTTACCTCCTCGGGGTGCTTATGGCGGCCGCGTACATGGTACAGGCGGGCGGTACAGTCGGAGCCCGCCCGTACCGTGTGACTTACCTTGGGGGTGAAGACTTCTCCCAGGCGGTGCACTAGGTATGGGCGCGCGGTAAGGTCGCGCGCGCCCGTACTGCTGGTCGTTAACGTTGTGGTGACTTCTGCTTAAAAATTGATATTTGCTTGAGGGTACGGTACGGGCGCGTCCGGCCGTACCAGTGGTCATTGTCGACACTGTTCCTTTCAGCAAACATCAATTTTTTATCTTCCTTTGCCTTGAGGTGGTACAGGCGCACAGTACGGTCCACTCCGGCCATACCAGTGGTCGTTATGAACACTGTGAACTACAAAACTCAAGGAATTTGATTAGTAGCTCCGTGCACCTTTGCACATCTTATCAAAGGGTTAGATAGTAGCAAAAATATTAAGTAATGATCCAACAATACTTCTTAGGCCATGTGTTAGTAAAATAAAATATAGAGGATTACCTTATTTCTTCTCCTCTCTCCATAGGTCTTCTTGAACACTCTTTATTTAAAACAAAACAAAACAAAAACAAAACTAACACAACACTAATAGAATAGAAAATATAAAAAATAATTTTATTTCACATGGGTTGCCTCCCATGAAGCGCTTCTAGTTAAGGTCAATTAGCTTGACCTCGATGGCAATCACTTTGGTTTGTGAAGTGGAACACCCACTCCAAAGTAGTTTGCTTTTAAAGTAATTACACCATCATCATCATTAGGCTTGGACTTATTTTTCCTAGGGAAGTGGACTACAAAAGATCTCTAGATGGTAGCCCTATTCTCACATTCCCTTCATGTAAATTAATCGAAGCTTTAATAGTTCTTAGGAATGGCCTACCTAGAATTATTGGTGCTAGGGGATCTTCGGGAATGTCCACAATAACAAGATCAATAAGAGCGGGACTACCTTTAATTTATTTTATCCCAACAGCTTGTTTATAAGTTGAATCGGCTAGATGGAGTCTCAGTTCAGTTGTAACAAATGGCCCCAAGTTTAACTGATCGAATAGGCTTTTGGAAATCATTGAGACACTTGTACCAAGATCACAAAGTGCGGATATCCCATTAACTCCCAACTTAATTTTAATAGTAGGCTCAAACATATCATCTAGCTTAGCTAGAAGCTTATCAGCTAGTCTTTTATACTCCATCTCTAAATCACGAACTTTAGATGCTACTTGTTATACAAATTGTTGGTACATAGTATCATTACCTTGTCATATACCTAGATTCTTAACAGTGATCATCTTCAATAGATCTTCCACGGTATATTCTAGTGTCGGCGTGCTGTTATAATCCAGCTCTTCAGGTTTTTCATCATTGGTTACCACCCTCATCATTTTGAGGCCTTCTACCGGATTTGGTTCGGGTTTTCCAGCAAACTTTGCTAGTACGAGATCTTGGCTCTCGGCTACCTTACCCAGCTGAGCCTCCACGGTTTTTGTTCTTTCCTGTAGAGCCTGCACATCATTTCTAATTGCAATGGCCTGGTTAGATAATCTTCCTATACTACTTTCATGGTTCTCCGTAATCTTAATAAGCATATTATTTTGCTCGGTTTGATCTTGTATAAATGTTCTAACGGTTTGCTCAAACGGGAGATTGATGGCCCAAAATATATCGAGCTCGTTGGGGAACCCCAAGAGGAAGGTATGATGAGCACAATAACAAGTTTTCCCTCAGTACGAAACCAAGGTTATCAATCCATTAGGAGCAAGGAAACACCCCAAAGATGTTGCTAGCTGAGCCTTGGCAGGGCGCACTACCAGTGCTAGTAGCAACGTGGAGACATGCACAACACAACCACAGAACTCTGTCCCCAACTTGCGATGAGGTTGTCAATCTCACCAGTTTTTCTAAAAACAAAGGATTAAACGTATCGAATGGAAGGAAGTAATAGTTTGCAGAAAGTAAACACAAAGCAGTAAACAGTTGATTGTAGATTGAATGTAAAAGAAAGGACCGGGGTCCATAGTTCACTAGAGGTGTCTCTCCTTAAGATAGATAACATGCTGGGTGAACAAATTACAGTGGGGCAATTGACAAGCATCGAGAAAGCATACAAGCATATACTAATCATCTTGACTCCTTTGAGACTTGATTGGGCATTACAACATTATACATAGACCGCCATCCAACTGCATCTATGACTAATAATCCACCTTCAGGTTATCATCCGAACCCCCTCCAGTATTAAGTTGCAAGCAACGGATAATTGCATTACAAATTGCATGTAAAGTAAACAATACGATTGTTCTATGAACAAAGGATTGTTTTTTTCTCCCTAGTAGCAATAGCACATCTAGTACCTTAGAGATTTCTGTCACTTCCCCAGATTAACAGAGGCATGAACCCACTATCGAGCATAAATACTAACTCTTGGAGTTGCTAGCATCTACTTGGCCAAGATAGCTACTAACAACGGAAAGAATGCAAGATCACAAATAATAAAGACATGATAGAATCAATAATCAATCTGAAATAGCATCTCAATATCCATCGGATCCCCGCAAACACAACATGCAAAATTACAAATAGATGATCTTGATCATGAACGGAGCTCACAAGATCTAAACATGAAAGAACAAAGGAGGAGAACTAGCCATATAGCTACTAAATGGACCCGTAGTCCAGAGATGAACTACTCACGCATCACACCAAAGGCTTGCATGGTGATGAAGAAGGCCTCCAAGGTGAATTCCCCTCTCTGGCAGGGTGCCGGGAAGAGCTTCAGATCCCTCCCGATCTAGGGATGGAGATGATGGCCGCTACAGACTCTTTTGTGGATTTTTTGATTGGGGACTTAGGGTTTCCGTATCAGGGGTAATATATAGGCGGAAGGAGAGGCCGAGGGGGTGCCTGGGGCGGCTAGACCACCCCCTGGCGTGGGCCAGGCCTGGCCACGTGACCAGGTGGTGTGGCCGGGCCCCAGCCCCTCCCCGTCTCGTATTCTGGCTCCAGGTGTCCCTCGGTAAAATAATTACTTTGGCTTTTGTCCCGTCCAATTCCGAGAATATTCATTTTCTGACTTTCCTGGAACCAAAAACAGCAGAAAACAGGTAGCTGGCACTGTGGCTCTTGTTAATAGGTTAGTCCAAGAAATCATATGAAAAGTACTCCAAAGTGTGGACAAAACACAAGAAAGTAGATAAAACCAAGCATGGAACATCAAAAATTATAGATACATTTGCAATGTATCAACATCCCCAAGCTTAACTCCTGCTCGTCCTCGAGTAGGTAAGTGATAAAAAGAAAGAATAATTTTTGAGGTGACATGCACTATCATAAACTTGATCAAAGTATTTGTAAAACATTCAAAGCTGGGATCATAGTACTTCAATCATAACATGAAAGACAAAGTTCTAGCAATAAGACAAAGAAACTATGTTGCAACATGAAAAGGCACAAACAAAAGATTCATGAATAACAATGCTTTGCAAGACGTTTGTTTGTTTCACATAAAGAAAACATAGCATAGTGGCATTCAGCTTGTCCCTCATAGAGTAGCAAACATAAATGCATAAGACACCTTCAAAGTTTATAAGAGTGACTAGATACAAATAGTTTAAAACAAGCAATATCAAGGTATGCATCAATCAACAAGTCTTGGGACAATGCACATAGAACTAAGAATGTCCACTATGCTCTCAAAGTAGGTGCATAAAGATAGAAGGTGGAGACTCGATATATAAGTGGAAGAAAGGCCTTCATAGAAGGAAGTAGGGATTCAAGTCTCATAAAGAGCTTCCAAAAATTATGGTACTTAATAGCTTTCAGCTCTCATTGCTCCTATCATAAGCATCTTGAAGTGATTAAGGTTAAAGTGAACAAACTATGGTGTATATGCTTGACGAAGTATAAGTTGGAAATCTCATGTCCCTTGAATACGAGGGCCGCTCCTCATGCTACTCAAGTTTAGTCACCGGTAAGTTATTATCACCGTAAGTACATGTGTATCATAGAGAACCGCCAATGGGGTACCCCTTGCCCGATGATATGGAAGAATCCCCATATCAAAATGACAAGGCAAGCAGACAACAAGCATCTCAGCAATCTTCTTATTTGCCATGGGAATATGGTGCTTTTTTTTCTCTCTTTCCTCTTTTCATAATCTTTTTTTCTTTTTCTCTTTTTTCTCAATATCAGACTCTTTTTTTATAAGAAGAATGCTTCATAGATAGCTCATTATGGTTACGCTGCAGGTTTCCACCATGTCAGCATGGATTAGACCAGCGGCCCAGACGTTTCTCTAACACATATACATAACTCAATGGACTTACAAGCTCACCTTTCATTTCACACCGACGACATCCATAGACAAAAGAACATGATATCAACTAGGTACAAAGTACAAGTGCAATATTGAAAGCGTTCCCCATGACAGCATGGTTCTGCTAATCCCCAACAAAAAAGTGCAAGCATATACAACACAGACGACACAATGGTTCAAGTTTATTAAGGGCAAGAAAAGTAAAGTGTGCCGTCAAGTACGTGAGAGCTTTAATCACTAGTTTTCTCATAACAAGTTTAATTTGGAAGGTAAACAAAAACATGAATATACTTGGAATAGCATATGCTAATAGGTAGGTATGGTGGACTCTTTGGAATAACTTGGTTTTAGGGAGTTGGATGCATGAGTGGAACTCATACTTGGTTATGGAGGCTAGCAAAAGACTGGGAGCGACAAACTAAGAGAGAAATAATGGCCATAATCATGCAGGGCGACAAAACTTCATTGATCAAAGCATAAAGTGATACTACAAGTTGAAAACTAAAGGACCATAAAGGCTTATGTCGACTTAGGATAGTCATAACATGGTGTGAGCATGCGCCATGTCAACCCAAATAAAGCATCAAAGGAGAATACCACAATACTATGCTTTAATATGCTAAAACAACGCATGATTATTCCAAGGCACATTAAGCAATCTCAATTGTTTATAACAAGTCATGCTACAGCAAAGAATACTAAGCATAAAGCCAAAACAATATTAAACATGGCATGACAAAGCATATGCCATAGTCAAAAACAAGCTCTCTTTACCACTTAAGCACGAACTTTCCTACTCTTTTCCAACCCAAACCAAAGTATTTGAAAACTAATGTATGAAAGAGGGGGTCCAACCAATTTATTCAGCAAACTAAGAAACCAATCAAACGAAAAACCAAAATGAAAAACGAAAAAGAAGACGCTCCAAGAACAACACAACTGTGCATGAAACAATAAAAATGAAGCGTTTGGAAGAAACCTGGGATTTTTATTGATGAAGAAGGGGATGCCTTGGGCATCCCCAAGCTTTGACGCTTGTACTTCTTGGATATTTCTTGGGGTGACACGCGTGGCATCCCTAAGCTTGAGCTTTAGTCCATTCTTCATGTCATTACTCATTTCTTTCATACACCTGAAATTTTTCCTTTATACAAAACTTCACAGAATCTTTATTAGCAACATTAGTGCACTCAAGATAATAAGTCTTTAGGTTCAGTTCTAACACCAATAAAACTTCCATTAAAACACAAGCTACTGTAGAAATTCCCTCAAAAAGCTCAATTCCCCAAAAGAACTCAAAAAGAAACCAACAAGAAGCAAATGCAGAAAATAGCAGAAATCTGTCAAAACAGACCAGCGGGTAAATACGAATTTTTTTGAAGACCTTCTGTTGCTCAAATCAAAAAGTGTTGAACTAACGAAAGTTAGATAACAACCTGGGGCAGAAGCAAAAAAATTCACGCCTCAAAAGGACGTACATAGATTTTACACGAATTTTTACGGTGAAGCACAGAAATCTGTTTCGGGACAACAACTTTCCAATCATTACTTCTCTCTCATTAGAGGTTACTCTTGGCACAAAAAGCAAATAAAAAGGATAAGGAGCGGTTATTACTGAGGTAATAACTTCCAAGACTCATCTAAAACTTTTGAGTTATCTCCCAATAAGTACTTTTCTTTAACGCCTTTAAGTTAGGCATAAGAAGCAAGAAAAATAATCAAGTGTTCTCAAATGAAGAAGCATTAAGAGCAAATTTTGTTTTCATAGGAGAGGCAAAAAAATCTTCTCTCTCTTCTTAGGGAAGTGTTCTATACCTTTCTTGAGTGGGAGTTGATATTTAATGGTGCCTTATTTCATATCAATAATGGCACCAACAGTTCTAAGAAAAGGTCTTCCCAAAGTAATAGGACAAGAAGCATTGCATTCAACATCCAAAACATAGAAATCAACGGGGACATAGGCATTTTTAACCATAATAAGAACATCATTAACACTCCCCATGAGTTTCTCTTTAGCATTATCATCAAGTGGGACATTCAAATAACAATCTTCAAGTATAGGCAAATCAAGCATATCATAAATCCTTTAGGCATAATAGAAACACTACTACCAAGATCACATAAAGCTTTGAAATCAAAGTCATTCACTTTCATATTAATGATGGGTTCCGAACTATCTTCTTGTTTTATAGGAATATAAGCTTTATGTTTCATCTTTTCTTCTTTAATCTTTATGAGAGCATTAGTAATGTGTTTTGTAAAGGCCATGTTCATAGCACTAGCATTAGGACTTTTAGCAAGTTTTTGTAGGAACTTAATAACTTCAAAGATATTGCAACCATCAAGATCAAAATCATAATTATCATCTAAAGTAGTAGAGCCATTACTAGCCTCAACCCTAGTGGTAGTGATAATAGAAACACTAATGTTTCTAGCAATTTCATCTTCTCTTTCCCACTTAGCATGCAATTCAGCTAATAGTCTAACATTTTCATCAATTCTTACTTGTATAGCATTAGTAGCTGCAAAGGGATTATCATTAGTTTCAGGTTTAGCAGCCATTTTATTCAAAGAAGATTGAGCTTCAGCCAGTGATGTTATATTTCTTTCAGCATTAGAGAGTTTTTCCTCAAAGTTTTATTGAAAGAAGTTTGTTTACTAATAAAGTCCTTAAGCATAACTTCAAGTTCAGAGGGAGCACTCCTATTTTTGTTGTAGGAATTTCCATAAGCATTACCAATGTTGGGAGGATAGGGCCTATAATTGTTATTACCATAAGCATTGTTGCCAAAATTATTATTTTTATAAAGTTCACATCAACTTGCTCTTCTTGAGCAACCAAAGAGGCTAAAGGAATATTATTTGGATCAATATGGGCTTTCCCATTAACAAGCATAGACATAATCACATCAATCTTATCACTCGAGGAGGAGGTTTCTTCAACGAAATTTACCTTCTTACCTTGTGGAGCTCTTTCAATATGCCATTTAGAGTAGTTAACCATCATATTATCCAGAAGGTTTTTTGCAGCACCCAAAGTAATGGTCATAAAGGTCCCTCCAGCAGTAGAATCAAATAGGTTCCTTGAAGAATAGTTTAATCCTGCATAAAAAGTTTGGATTATCATCCAAGCAGTCAGTCCATGAGTGGGACAATTCTTTACCAAAGATTTCATTCTTTCCCAAGCTTGAGCAACATGTTCATTATCAGATTGTTTAAACTTCATTATTTCACTTCTCATAGATATAATCTTAGCAGGAGGATAGTATTTTCCAATGAAAGCATCTTTGCATTTAGTCCAAGAATCAATACTATTCCTAGTTAGGGAATTCAACCATTCTTTAGCTTTCCCTCTCAAAGAGAAAGGAAACAATTTAAGCTTAATAATATCTCCATCTATATCCCTATGCTTTTGCATCTCACAAAGTTCAACAAAGTTATTTAGATGGGCAGCAACATCTTCATTACCAATACCAGAAAATTGTTCTCTCATAACAAGATTGAGTAAAGTAGGTTTTATCTCAAAGAAAGTAGCTTCAGGAACAGGTGGAGCAATAGGTGTGCTCATAAAATCATTGTTGTTGGTGCTAGTGAAGTCACACAACTTAGTGTTTTCAAGAGTAGTCATTTTTTGGTGTTTTTGATAAAGAAAACAAACTTGTAAAACTAATTTTTTGTGTGTTTTTGATAAGGAAACAAGCAAACAAACCAAAAGTAAACTAAGCAAAACAAAAATAACAAAGTAAAGAGATTGGTTATGAGGGACTCCCCTTGTGAAGATGTCCTTGACTCCCCGATAACGGCGCCAGAAAATATGCTTGATGGCCCAAAATATATCGAGCTCGTTGGGGAACCCCAAGAGGAAGGTATGATGAGCACAGCAACAAGTTTTCCCTCAGTACGAAACCAAGGTTATCAATCCAGTAGGAACAAGTAAACACCCCAAAGGTGTTTCTAGCTGAGCCTTGGCAGGGTGCACTACCGGTGCTAGTAGCAACGTGGAGACCTGCACAACAAAACCACAAAACTCTATTCCCAACTTGCGATGAGGTTGTCAATCTCACCGGTTTTGCTGAAAACAAAGGATTAAACGTATCGAATGGAAGGAAGTAATAGTTTGCATAAAGTAAACACAAAGCAGTAAACAGTTGATTGTAGATTGAATGTAAAAGAAAGGACCGGGGTCCATAGTTCACTAGAGGTGGCTCTCCTTAAGATAGATAACATGTTGGGTGAACAAATTACAGCGGGGCAATTGACAAACATCGAGAAAGTATGCAAGCATATACTAATCATCTTGACTCCTTTGAGACTTGATTAGGCATTACAACATTATACATAGACCGCCATCCAACTGCATCTATGACTAGTAATCCACCTTCAGGTTATCATCCAAACCTCCTCCAGTATTAAGTTGCAAGCAACGGATAATTGCATTACGAATTGCGTGTAAAGTAAACAATACGATTGTTCTATGAAAAAGGATTGTTGTTTTCTCCCTAGTAGCAACAACACATCTAGTACCTTAGAGATTTCTGTCACTTCCCCAGATTACCAGAGGCATAAACCCACTATCGAGCATAAATACTAACTCTTGGAGTTGCTAGCATCTACTTGGCCAAGATAGCTACTAACAACGGAAAACAGGCAAGATCACAAATAACAAAGACATGATAGAATCAATAATCAATATGAAATAGCATCTAAATATCCATCGGATCCCCGCAAACACAACATGCAGAATTACAAATAGATGATCTTGATCATGAACGGAGCTCACAAGATCTAAACATGAAAGCACAAAGGAGGAGAACCAGCCATCTAGCTACTTCATGGACCCGTAGTCCAGAGATGATATACTCACGCATCACACCGGAGGCTTGCATGGTGATGAAGAAGGCCTCCAGGGTGAATTCCCCTCTCCGGCAGGGTGCCAGGAAGAGCTTCAGATCCCTCCCGATCTAGGGATGGAGATGACGGCGGCTATAGACTCTTTTGTGGATTTTTGATCGGGGACTTAGGGTTTTCGTATCAGGGGCAATATATAGGCGGAAGGAGAGGCCGAGGGGGTGCCTAGGGCGGCCAGACCACCCCCTGGCGCGGGCCAGGCCTGGCCGCGTGGCCGGGCCCCAGCCCCTCTCTGTCTCGTATTCTGGCTCCACGTGTCCCTCAGTAAAATAATGACTTTGGCTTTTGTCCCGTCCAATTCCGAGAATATTCATTTTCTGACTTTCCTGGAACCAAAAACAGTAGAAAACAGCCAGCTGGCACTGTGCCTCTTGTTAATAGGTTAGTGCAAGAAATCATATGAAAAGTACTCCAAAGTGTGGACAAAACACAAGAAAGTAGATAAAACCAAGCATGGAACATAAAAAATTATAGATACATTTGCAATGTATCAGAGATTGCCATGATTTGCTCCATTAGTATTATCATAATTATTATAAGGAGCTCCTGCAAGATTAGCATGATATTTTTGAACATCAGAAGCATAATTATTTTTCCATGCAGGATTAAAAGGAGTGCGAGCTATAAAATTAACATCATTAACATCGGTAGTGATAGCATTAACTTGGGTATCTTCCTTACTCTTTACTAAGCTAAGAAACTCATCTACCTTAGATGTAAGCTTCTCATTGTTTACCACGGTAATTGAACTTACTCGCTTCGAGGTTCTTTCCACATGCTATTAGGCATGGTTATTTTTCATATCATCAAGTAACTTGTTTGCAACACTCACATACTTTCCCATGATCGTTCCTCCTGCTGCAGTATCTAGCATAGACTTAGACATTAGGTTAAGACCATTATAAAATAAATGTAATATAAGCCACTCTTCCATCCCATGATTAGGACAGTTCATTACGAATTCTTTCATCCTTTCCCACGCAAGCGCTAGTGGCTCATGGTATTCTTGTCTAAAACTTGTAATGTTGGATCTTAGCTGCATAGTCTTAGCTGGGGGAAAAGAATTTAGTCATAAACAAATTAGTACATTCCTCCCAAGATTTAATAGTGCCCTTTGGTAGAGCTAGCAACCAATCCTTGGCCTTTCCTATAAGAGAGAAAGGAAAAAAATCTTAGCTTAACAACATTTGGATCTACATCCTTAATACGCATCATGTCACAAATTTTAGTAAAAGTATTTACATGCAATCCCGAATCTTCAGCGGATGAACTCTCAAATTGGTTTTGTTGAACCAAACTTAAAAGATTAGGCTTTATCTCATATGTTTCCGTATCAACTATGGGCTGAGTGATGGGTGCACGAATAAAATCATTAGTGGGAGTAGCATACTCCCCTAATCTCTTTTGAGCCATGGCTCTTATCTTTTTGGTAATTTTTAAGTAATGAAAACTAATAACGAGTAACTAATTTTTTGGGGTTTTCAAATAGATAACAAGAAAGTAAACTAATAACAAGAATTAAACAACTAATAATAAAACTAAAAACAAGGTCTCTAATGACCTCACCAGGATAGCGAAATTGCTTCCCCGGCAACGGCGCCAGAAAAAGGGTTGATACCTTCGATCCGGATTCATGGATGTAGTATAATAGCTTTTTACCTAGAAGATCTAGGTTTAATCGAACCTCGGAAAGCACTGCTAAAAGGTAATAAAAAGGACACGTCTACAAGACTTTGTTTGTTCGTTTTACCTTAGTTGACCGAACCAATCTAGTTTACTTTATAACGGGTTTGAATCAATGGATGGAGATAAGTGATACGTCCATTTTGCATCACTATTCTATGTCTTAATTCACTATTATTCATTGATATATTTCATATTGAGAGGTGATACTTATGTTATTTCATCTGTTTTTCCATGGTTGATGACTTTTGGAGCATGGACCGCTGTAGTCAGGATTCTGATGGAAAAGGTGCTGTTTGGAGGCAAAATTCGCGAAGATCAGAAAATCCGGGAAAATATATGGAAAATCCTATTTTTCTAGAAGACTAAGGATGCCAGAAGACGGAGTGGAGATGGGCCACAGGAGGCCCACACCACCCCCTGGCGCGGGCAGCCCTAGGTCGCGCCAGCAGGTGGTGTGGCCGCCCTGGCCCACCTCTGGCTCTCTCCTCTGGCGTATACCATCCTCCCGAAACCCTAAGACTCGGGGAGCGACCACAGAAAGATTCTGCCGCCTCTGCGGGACGGAAAACACCGAGAGAGAAAGATCTCTCCGGTAGACAGATTTCTGCCGGGGGAATTCCTTCACGGAGAGGGGAGATCGTCGCCATCAACACCACCATCAAGCTGGACTTCATCGGGATCATCATCATCATCATCACCACCATCAGCACCATCAGCACCATCATCACCATCATCACCATCTCCATATTGCTGTAACAATTGTGTTGAATCTTGCATAGTTCATAGGGGAAACTTTCCCGGTGTTGATTACTCTTCGTAGTTGATGCTATTGAGTGAACCATTGAATTATTGTTTATGTTCAGATTGTTATACATCATTATTCCATCTCTGATCATGATCCATATGATGTCTTGTGAGTAGTTCGTTTGTTCTTGAGGACATGTGAGAAGTCATGTTGTTAATAGTGGAGTTGTGTTGAGAAAGATTCAATAGTTTGTTATTTAAGTTGTGGTGTACTTCTTCTAGTGGGGTCATGTGAACGTCGACTACAAGACACTTCACCTATATGGGCCTAGGGGAATGCATTGTGTATTTGGCTACTAATCGTAGGGGTTGCCGGAGTGACAGAAACCTGAACCCCCGTTAGGAAACCATGGCACAAGGGACGTAAGGGTCTTAGAGTTTAAAGTTGTGGTTAGGTTTCTACCTTAATTACTTTCTTGTACTTACGGATGTTTGCAAGGGGTATAATCACAAGTATGTATTAGTCCTAGGAAGGTCGGTACATTAGCACAGGTTCACCCACACAACACTTAGCAAGCTAAAGAAGATTAATCAACTATATGAAGCGAAAGCACTTGACAGTCTTCCCATGTGTCCTCGAGAACGTTTGGTCATCTTAAGTAATACAACCGGCTTGTCCTTTTCTACATAAAGGATTGGGCCACTTGCTGTATTTATTCCTACTGTCTTTTGTTTACTCGTACTTTGTTTACTTGCTTTATCAAAAACCCCTAAAAATCCGTTTGCTAAGTATTTGCAGAGAGTTCCTGATCCATACCACTAGCCAGCACCTTCTGCTCCTCGTTGGGTTCGACACTCTTACTTATCAAAAATACTGTGATACACCCCCTATACCTGTGGGTCATCAAGACTATTTTCTGGCGCCGTTGCCGGGGAGTGAAGCGCTATTGGAGAGTGGAACTGGTAAAGGAAACTTCTACTGTGAGTATTGTTTACTTTTGCTAGTTGCTTTATTTTCATTATGGATAATTCGCTAAGTTTCTTATTTGGTAATACTACTACCACTACTAAGGTAGTAGATAAGCCACCACCTGCTGAGAATGATGTTTTCAAAATACCTACAAGAATTATTGATCGTGTTATGGATAACTACTATGTTGGGGATGGAACTGTCCATCTCGGTGATCATTTACTCTTTATACACGAATTATGCGGGTTGTTCAAGTGTGCAGGTATTACTACAGATCAAGTTAAGAAGAAGTTATTCTCATTATCACTGAAAGGAAGAGCCGAGAAATGGTATAAGCTGCTGAAGAATGGTCAAGCTCTGGAATGGGAGGAAATAGTGCCTCTCTTTTATTCAAAGTTTTATCCTCCTAGTGAGATTCATAAAGATCGGAATCAAATATACAACTTTTGGCCTCTTGATGGAGAGAGTACAGCCCAAGCTTGGGGGAGATTGAAGTTACTAATGCTCAAATGTCCCATTCATGAGCTCCCCAACAATATTATTATCAATAACTTTTATGCAAGACTCCCTCTACGTGACAAGGATTTATTGGATGCTTCTTGTGCTGGATCATTCACTCGCATGGAAGAAGAAGCTAAATGGGATCTTATGGACCGTATTTAAGACAATGCTGAAGCTTGGGAGAATGACTCCTTATTTCGCTTTAAAAGCCGTGATTTCCTGCACAACATAAATCAAAGAAGGGTTTTGCATATCTTTGCAATTATTAGTCATTAGTGGCAAGAGTTGAGATTTTTTTGGCAATTGCTTGACCAAAAATAATGTTTAAACACAGTGGAGGATGGCAAAAATCAGAGCCATCAAGGACACAGTTACCTCATCTTCCTTAGAATTTGCAGTTGCCTCTCTCTCTCCATCTCAATAGACTCA
Organism: Avena sativa; assembly: GCA_916181665.1. Taxonomy (NCBI): domain Eukaryota; kingdom Viridiplantae; phylum Streptophyta; class Magnoliopsida; order Poales; family Poaceae; genus Avena; species Avena sativa. Next base: position 632,629,274 of record OV702288.1, read on the forward strand.
GTGGATCGTATCAGGTATGGATGACCTCGCTTCTTCTTTGAACCCCTAGTGCCACTAGACTCCTGGCCTGTGAAAGAATTATAGGCATAGAGGGAATAAGGGATAAGTGCACAAAGCTCACAGGAATGATGGGTTTGTCACATGGAAAACAAAAAAATTCTACCGCAAGAACGAACAAAACCCAGATCTAATCTAGATAAAAGCCAAGATCTAATCTATTAGACATGTGCAACGAGATAGATCTGTACTAACCCTCGTAGATCCGAAAGCGTTACGAGATTAGATCTCGGGGTTGATGTAGTCGATCACTTGCCGATCTCAAGATCGCGTGGACGATCCTTCCGGCGCCACGTTCCGGTAGCGCTTCCGCAGTCGGTCACACATGCGGAGTCGAAGCAGACCTTCCTCTCCCCGTTCCAGCAAGCAGCGGAGGTAGTATATCTTCTCCACGGAATCCCAGCAGCACGACGGTGTGGTGCTGGTGGTGGAGTAGAGATTTCTGCAGGGCTTCGCCTAAGCCGGAGCAGAGCGAAGGAGGAGGAGAGAGGCGGTGGCTAGGGTTTGTTATCTGAGAGGGGTAGGGGGTGGCGCCCCCTCCCCTCTATTTAAAGGAGGGAGGCGCCATGGGAGGGGGAGTCCTAGTAGGACTCCCCTTCCTCCTTGGCTGGCGGATTGGGAGGGGGGAAGGAGTCCTCCTCCCCCACGAATCCGTGTCTTGCCCCACAAAGACTCCTTGATCCTTTTTTGGTTTTCAAGCAAACTCCAAGAAATCTTCTAGAACCTTCTAGAACATTCCGAAACCTTCTAGAATCTCCATACAAACACTCCGGAACATTTCCTAACTTAGAAAATGATCCCCAATATATGAATCTTATTCTCCTGACTATTCTGAATCTCCTCGTGATGTCCCGGATCCAATCCGAGACTCCGAACAACATTTGGTCTCTAACGCATATTCCATATCTACTTAAAACAACTTCGAACCTTAAGTGTGTCACCCTACGGTTCGTGAATATGCAGACATGATGAAGACACCTCTCCGATCAATAACCATCAGCGGTATCTGGAGATCCATAATGGCTCCCACATATTCAACGATGATTTCGTGATCGATAGAACCATTAACATATGAAACCAATTCCCTTTGTCACGCGATATTCTACTTATCCGAGGTTTGATCGTCGGTATCTCCATACCTAGTTCTACCTCGTTACTGATAAGTACTCTTTACTCATTCCATGATATGTCATCCCTTGTGACCTAGTCACATGCTTGCAAGCTAACTAGATGACATTCCACCGAGAGGGCCTAGAGCATATCTATCCGTCATATGGATGGACAAATCCCAATCTTGGTCCATGCGCTTAAACACATACTTTTAGAATACCCAATGTCACCTTTATAACCACCCAGTTATGAAGCGGTGTTTGATGTCATCAAAGTATCCATCCGGTGATGGTGATTAACATAACCTCATGGTCGAAGGATTAGGTTACTATGCATTTGAAAGCTTGTAGCAAAACGAACTTAATGACTTGATCTTATGCTATGCTTACTATGGGTGTGTGTCCATCACATCATTCTCCTAATGATATGATCTTGTTATTAACGACATCCAATGTCCATGATCATCCATTAATCAACAAGCTAGTTTAACAAGAGGCTTACTAGGGACTCTTTTATGTTAATAAAACACAGAAGTATTAATGTTTCCGGTTAATACAATTATAGCATGGGATGTAAACATTTATCATAAACATAAAGATATAATAATAACCACTTTATTATTGCCTCTTGGGCATATCTCCAACAATGAAACCATCAAAGAGCAGAATGGAAAAGTAGAAAAACTCGAGAAAAGTGGGTTCCAGTGGTAGTTCCATAATATATAGAGCAACCCCCCACAATATATGCACGTGTGAATGAACTTGACTGCAACCTTCACCAATCATGGGCACATCGATGGCCTGGATGGATGGAGGCGGCTGCTCCATTGGTGGCTCTTTAAGCAACAGGTGGAAACATCTGGTTGTTGCTTAGTGTTCCACCGACTTTCTCGTCTAGTAGCATGGATGTGAGAGGCGTGTTGCTGGTCTTGAGGTTCTCGTCCTCCTGGATCCGACGATTTCTATTGGCCACATGGGAACTTAGCCTTAATAGGGGTGGTCGTCAGCGAGGAGATCTCTTCTTATCATGCGGCGGAAAGTATGGGTTATAGCTCGTAGCTAACCGATGATACAGGAGGCGGAAGGTGGAGCAGCTCGAGGAGAAATCATCGCTCTAACTTTGATCAGCGTCGCCCGTGGGCATCATGGTTTTTATTGGAAGCATCGTTGTGAGTGATGCTCCCCTTCTCTTCCTTGTGTCTTTGATTCCAGAACGAAACCTTTGATCCAATATCAGGCGATGAAGGTGTTGCTGCATCTTTCTCCTTCTTGAGGGCATCATCTCAGAGTTAGCTATGACCAGGTGACCGGTGAAGGAACGGTTGTTTTTGGGCAACTGTTCTTGGGTGTTGCGTGTAGTTTGGCAACGATGATACGTCGAGCGGAGTTCGAGTCACGACTCGAGTTTTGATAGCCGGTCTTTTGGCTTCACTGTGTGGATGTGGAGTCGAAGATGTGGTGCATCTTGTCTAGGTGGTGACCATGACTAGTGACCGGTGGTCTTTTGCAGTGGACTCAGACGGCGCAAGCCCGCCATATTTCTCTTGCGAAGCTCGTTGTCAAAGTCGAAGTTGTCTGATGTTGACGCGTGTGGCTGGTTGTTGGCATGGGCCAACATGAGTTCCGTCGTCGTATGCGAAAGGCTTCTTTTGAGGTCGTAGAAGGTGAAGTCAGAGTCGTTGGCTCGAGGATCAGTGATGTCGATGATGCCGATGGCAACCTCGACAATGCTCCTTCTGCGGTGTGTGTGTGCTTCATGTGGGTGGCCAACTCGGTCGGTGTTGTTGTTCAATATAGTCGTGTTTCACGAAGACATTTATGCATTGCAATGGCTTGTCAATTATGTCCTGCTTTTTTAAATAAAACACCGTTTTGTTCAAAAATAATAATTAAAGAGATTTAATTTTTCCATATGGTTCAACTATTATGAATCAAAAAGAAGCCTTTAGCGGCGCCCACTACGGGAGATCAGATTTTGAAATAGTTTTAGCCAGAAGCACGTCACTGAAATCTGTAGAAAGAGTCGGTTTATAAAAAAGAAAAGAAATACACGCCTCTGCCGTGCAAACGCCCTGACGAAGATAAGACGTCGTGACATTTTGACGTGACCAGCCTCGAGGCGGCGTCCAACCAACCAGCACGTGGCGTTGGAGTGCCTCGGAATGATCGACCATAAAACAAGTCTGAACAACGCCGCTGGTGAGCTGCGAGTTGCGACATGGCACGGCAACACTTCCGCATGCATCTGTAGCTGAACCAGGGGGCGGACCATGGTCTCTGGCACAACCCGCCGTCCACAGAATCAACCTACGCTGCCCCGGCAAAACCACTGCACCCACTGGTTTCCCGCACACCAGCCAGCCAGCCACCCATCCAGTTGTACTGCCCCGCTGTAGTATATATTACGAGCCCCCCACACGGCAGCCTTTCGCAGTCCAAGGACGCAACCCCACCGCGCCGCCGGTCGTCACTACTCACATCACTTTCACTAGTCGGTCACTGTCACACCCACAGCCATGCAGGCCCAGGGCACCCTCTGCGTCCCCGGTCACCTTCCGGCGGTGCGGCCCATCTCGCGCCGACAATGCCGGGCGTCCGCCGTGGCGCTGGGAGCGGCGCCGCCGTCGGTGGTGCCGCACCGGGTGACGCACTCGATGCCGCCCGAGAAGGAGGAGGTGTTCCGGTCGCTGCAGGGCTGGGCGGCGGGGTCGCTGCTCCCCCTTCTCAAGCCCGTGGACGACTGCTGGCAGCCGACGGACTTCCTGCCAGACTCGTCCACCGAGATGTTCGAGCACGAGGTCCGCGAGCTTCGCGCCCGCGCCGCTGCCCTGCCCGACGAGTACTTCGTGGTGCTGGTGGGCGACATGGTCACGGAGGAGGCGCTGCCCACGTACCAGACCATGATCAACACCCTGGACGGCGTGCGCGACGAGACGGGCGCCAGCGCGTGCCCCTGGGCCGTCTGGACCCGCGCCTGGACCGCCGAGGAGAACCGCCACGGCGACATCCTCAACAAGTACGCGTACCTCTCCGGCCGCGTCGACATGCGCATGGTCGAGAAGACCGTCCAGTACCTCATCGGCTCCGGGATGGACCCGAGGACCGAGAACAACCCGTACCTGGGCTTCGTCTACACCAGCTTCCAGGAGCGCGCGACGGCCGTCTCCCACGGCAACACCGCGCGGCTCGCCAGGGAGCGCGGGGACGACGTCCTGGCGCGCGTCTGCGGCACCATCGCCGCCGACGAGAAGCGGCACGAGACGGCCTACAGCCGCATCGTGGAGCAGCTGCTCAGGCTCGACCCGGACGGCGCCGTGCTCGCCATCGCCGACATGATGCGCAAGCGGATCACCATGCCCGCTCACCTCATGCACGACGGCAGCGACATGAACCTGTTCGAGCATTTCGCCTCCGTTGCCCAGCGCCTCGGGGTGTACACTGCACGGGATTACACTGACATTGTGGAGTTCCTAGTCAAGCGGTGGAAGCTGGAGACGCTGGAGGGCGGGCTCTCCGGCGAGGGACGGAGGGCACGCGACTTCGTCTGCGGGCTCGCGCCGAGGATGCGGCGGGCGGCGGAGAGGGCGGCTGACAGGGCCAAGAAGGACGAGCCCAGGAAGGTCAAGTTCAGCTGGATCTATGATAGGGAAGTGGCTCTGTAGTGTTGGTCTGACTCCTGAGACACAGATGACCATGGCATGTTCTTATGTTTTTCCCTTTTTCTTTGCAAAGTTAGTTTATAGTGCCTTTTTGATTTGGGAACATGGAGGGAATGTTATATTTCAAAATCTTTACAAAGATGGCTTGGTTTTGAACAATTGAACCCCATGAACTGGTAACGAATGCGTATTCCAAATAACTGACGATAGTAAAATGGACCAAGGACTGCAATTTTTTTCAATGGAAGCCCAAAATCCCCAGCTGCACAAAAAACAATAAGCCAGCAAGCATGCATTGATCATGGGATTTTACAATATTCCGTCAGAGATTTTATAGCAAAACATCAGAGACAAAATGAAACGAACTTACAGCTGATGCAGCTGGAACAATGTACTCCTACTACTATTGTCTGCAATACAGTTTCTTTTCAGAAATGTCAAACTCAACTGTACTGCACCCTGGAGTCTTCTCAACCCCATGGCTTGCCATCTTTCTCCTGATGCGCTCTGCCTGCTCCCATCTCTCCGACGCGGCCAAGATATTTGACAGCAAGATGTACTCTGCATCATTAGTCGATGCACGATCAGACCGCAACTGGTTGATGTCATCTGATACACGTTCAGACATCTCTCGATTGGCACGGCCTCTGCAAGCTCCAAGGAGAGAGCCCCAGATGACCTCGTTGGGTTCCACCGCCATGTTCTTGACAATCGCATAAGCTTCCTCAAGTCTTCCAGCACGGCCTAGGAGATCCACCAGGCAACCGTAATGCTCCACTCCAGCAGCAACTCCGTACAGGCTGAAACTGTTGAAAATTCTCAGACCTTCCTCCACAAACCCTCCGTGCGTGCAAGCTCCAAGCACGGCGAGAAGTGTGATCTCATTAGGTTTCTGCTTCGAACACTCCATCCGAGAGAACAACTGTATCGCCTCATCGCTCCGGCCATGGCTGGCAAGCGCGGAGATCATGGTATTCCAGCATTCCGTGTTTCTCTGTTGCATGTTGTCGAAGACCTTCCGTGCATATGCAAGGTCACCACACTTGGCATACATATCAACAAGGCCATTCAGAACGAACGGGTTCTTCAGGATGTGCTTCTGGTCGATGAACTCGTGAACCTTTCTCGCTAGCTCTAGTGACCCGAGCTGCGCACAGGCAGACATCACGCTGGACATGGTGAACTCATCCGGCTTGACCCTGTCCTCAAACATGTGGTCAAAAGCTCGCAGTGCCTCCTCAGAGCACCCAATTTGCGCGTACCCAGCAATCAGCGCGTTCCAGTGCACCAAGTTACGCACAGGGATGCTGTCGAACATTGCCCGCGCCTCATCAGGACGGCCAGCCTTGAAGTAGCCGGTGACCATGGACGACCACACGAACGCGTTCCTCGAGGGCATCGCGTCGAACACCTCCCTCGCAGTCTCCATATCCCCGGCGGCCACAAAACCTTGCACGAGCACGGTCCACGTGACGACGGTCCGCATGCCCAGGGGCGTCATGCCGAACCACCTGCGTGCCTCCTTCATGTCGCCCTTGTCCGCGAACCCGCGGATCAGTGTCGACCATGTGACGGGCGTCCGGGAGACCATACCGCCGAACAGGGCCTCCGCTTGGGCCATGTCACCCGCCGCGGCGTACCCGTCGAGCATCGCATTGCAGGTGACAACGTTCCTGTCAGGCATTCCGTCGAACACGCGGCGCGCATCGGCAAGGAGGCCGCGCTTGCAGTACATCGACACCAGCGTGGTGCCCACGAGCAGGTCGCGGGAGAAGGCGACCTTGATGGCCTCCGCGTGGAGCGACCTGCCGAGGTCCAGGCCAGGCCACCGGCGGCAGGAGGCGGCAGCCTTGAGGAGGAAGGGTATGAGGGGCAGGTGGTGTGTTTGCCGGGGCAGGTTCTTGGAGTAGACGAGGGCAGCGCGCCTGAGGAAGGAATTGCCGGCGTACTCCTTGACGAGGCGAGCCCACTTGTCAGGGTCGGCGCACCCAGCTGTAAGGTAGTGCGCGTGGAGCTGCTTCGCTCGGGCGGCCATGGACGGTGCCGCCCCGCATCAGGGGTCTTGTAAAGTTGGTGGCTTCGTGAGACATGACTGTGAAACGGAATGGTTTCTGCCTATATATCTGATTGAATCGACAAACCACTTTGTGGATGTATATTTTGAATGAGAACTCTCTTGATGCTAGCAGCTTCTTGCCAAAAAGAAAAGAGGAAACTCTCCATGTTATTAGTCAACTGCAAGTGTCAACTGTAGTGTTAGCAAGTACTCCCGCTGTTTCATAATATAAGATGTTTTAGCTTTATGAAAACAATGTATCTAAACCTTTTTTAGCACGTAGATTCATTCTGAACCTATAGTCTAAGAGCATGAATCGAACTGGATTTCCTACCATTCAATGCCAATCCCTCTCAAGTTGGGTGTAACCGAAAGGCCTAAAAGAGGTCTAGATACCGGAAATTCGCTTTGGCTCGTAGGTGTAGATGTACCCACCGCCAAAATGACATACTTAAAAATGTTTAAAAATTTAGAAAAAAATACCCCGGTGTACATGTCGATATTCTATGCTCGTACACGAAATTTTATGAAGAAAAGACATTTTATGTGGCTTGTATAAAAAAGACAAATTTCTATGTTATAAAATAGCTTTTCACAAGATATATTTTTGTCTTTTTTATACAAACCACAAAAATATTTGTCTTTTTTATATAGACCACAAAAATGCCTTTTCACCGCAAGAACTTTGTGTGAACATATAGCATGTCCAGATATACACCGAGGATTTTGTTTTGGATTTTTTCAACATTTTAAAATTCATATAAAATATATTTTTTATAATAGGTTCATCTAGACCTGGAAGCCAAAATGCCATGTCCGTCGAGATACACTCCTTTCACAAAGCTAAAACATCTTATATTATGAAACAAAGAGAGTAGCAGCACCTCACGATTATGCATGAAAATTGCAAAAGGTTCAAATGGCAATTTAACAGACACAGACATAGCTAAATCAGCACCGTCATCGTTCACAAACTGGAAGTAGGATGTCATCAGTTTACAACAAGTCACCAAATGCCACAAGATTCCGACATATAAATAAGCCACACATTACCACCTAAGCATACACTAGGAAAAATGCCCGTGCGTTGCACCGGGAGAGAAAAAAGCTACAAAACGAAAGACATGTATTTTTATTAAAAAGAATTAGACTCTGGAGAATTTCACTACTCAGAATCTGTTTTTGCTAATAGGACAAAGCAGATTTTTTATTTAAATTCACCTAGAATTTCTAGTACAACAAAAGATGAATATTTGTCGATCTCCTAGAAAAAAAATGAGAGTAAACTTGTTACCGGGCTACTTCAACGGTGGCCACGCTTCGAGTCTAGGGGGGCGGCGCCATGTCGTGGTCGCCCTCAATCTTCTTGAAGTGTAGCAAACATTCACCGATCACTGTCTTCGGAGGCGCACAACCTCTACATTATGAAGAGAATCCACAAGATGAAGACTCTTTTATTTACCTATCTTGTTCCTAGTGGATCAATCGAAGTACGGGAGGCAGGTAACTGAAGCAATTGGATTAACATCATGAGCTAGACAAATCGGTGTAGGAACAGAATAAGACTGACTAACTTTATACATAGTTGAGAAAAAGGCATGCAATGACTTCAGAAGATTTGCTGGTATAATGTAGATATAGCGTGATGCCATACCTAGACTTTGCTTTTCTCCATCAAAAATTGTACTTCATCATGGCCTCCATTAGGTTGGTTGGCTGGATAATGACATCGGTCAAGCACTTGCATCTAGAGACCATTGCCGAAGAGCCACACTCCATGATCACTGAAGCTCCTCTCAATGACGTTGGTCGCTTGCTTGAATCTTGCACTCCTTCTGCTGCCTCCTCTCACGCCACGGTGAACTTTGGCATCGGCTAGGTGTGGCTTCTACTTAAGAACATAGAACTGGTTGTTATGATTGCTTCTAATGGTTATGCCTTATAGATTATGAAAAGCGGAAATGCATCTAGGCTAAATGGATGGTACTGCACCGATTGGTTTCCACCTTCAGCAAGCATGAACATATTGATCCTCCTTCCGAAGGGTTCGCCAATGGTTAGAAAAAACTTTTCTCTTAGCCTGAAACGAAAAAATTGCAATGCTTTGTTAAAGGTGTACAGATTGGCAGCAAACCAGTCTGAAGGAGGACAGACTACTTGTTGGGAAGCATCTCACCTTATCTAACATTAACGGTCCATGAACTCATGCAAGGAAAGTTAGGTTCAACATAGTTTGGATCATGCTGGGTCTGAGGAGAAGAAACCTTGTAGGCACAATATCAGCATCGGTGTCATAGTCAATTTCACGATCAGAATCAAGCGTCCAAAGTACCATTGCAAGAATGATTGATAATGTCTGCGAAGGATCAAATAAATTATTTTTACAGTGATAATATATAATGCTAATAAATTATTGTTTTCTCTGAAGGGTACAATGGCAGTTTGTCAAATATAGAATTGTGAAAGGTAATTAGATCATTATAAAATCACCTGAAGTCCTATTTGCACAAAGCAAAGCAGTTAGCGTTCCATAATAAGAGAAAAGCTACTACAAGTGGCTATCATGCTTATAAATAGGTGAGAGTTCCTCAAATCCAACATTAGCCGAACTATTATGCATGGTAGAAACTTACGAAGGTGGGGTTGTATCTAATATTCAAGCATAGTGAAATATCACAATATGTTCATGGCTTGTGCTGGTGTTTTTTGACCGAATCCCAGTTGTTGGGCTACAGTTGACTGTGGTTCAGTGTGTAGAATCTCTCACCTGAGCACCCATCACGCTTGGGTGCGCTTAGATTAGACTGATCGACAGCGACCTCTGCAGTGTCGAAAGAGCCCCCACGTTTCTATTCTAAGATGAAAATTTAATGGAAGTTAACAAATACATGATAGGTGATATCAAGTAATAGTGTTGTAGAAAAGAATAGCAAATCATCCATTGGATTTAACCATACAAACCTTACAAAATATCTCGATTTTAATAGAGATTGAGAACTGGTATGTGAATTGTAATCTTAGTCCACATAGAAGTGCCTAAACAAGAAATGCAACAAAAGCACTGAACGCTTTTGTGAACTCTTATATAGGAACAAACGATTCCCAATTATGAAAGACAACTGTCAGCTGTGTTAGGAAAGTCAAATCTGAAAATTTATGATATTTGCAATAAAGAACAGAGATCCATCTAATACTGGAAGTAGTCTATGATGATAAGGCACGCCTATTGCACACAAAATTCTGCTATTCATCTCCAGAAAACATGAAAAATGCTTGACTAAACTTCTCAGGAACAGTATAAGATCAATACCATAATCTACTCCATCACAACCTGCATTCTCGCTGATGTTAATGAAATGGAGCAGAACCTGTTTAAATGGCGGCAGTACATGAGCAGATAAAACCCTGCAACCGACAGACTAAGAAGGCAGGTAAACATCACCAACGGAACAAAGACACAACGTAGAGAAATCAATACTAAACAAAGAAGTACAGAGTACACCTTGATTTTTTAGGACGAATGGAGCACGTAAAGAATTGTCTAAATTGATATTTCTATGAATCGGTACTTCACTGAATACTGAAACTGTAACATATCAATGGAGGCACATGTTAATTATAATTTGCAGTTCCCACAGTTCATTTTGTTCATAGATGTATGGTTTTTTCTGATATAAAACTCGGAAAATTCAGTGATTTAGAACCATGGAAGAATCCATGGTAATTATGGCATGGCATGTTCCTGAATTACAAAAGTAACATACTAATTAACCGCACCACACCGTCTGACACCATTCACATGTCTTAGTTCACCTCCAAAAACGATGATACTGTAGAAATAGCAAAGTAACCTTTGCCTTCCAGAAAGAACCAAACTGATCACTCACGTGGATAACAGCAGATGATCTAGTCGATCACCTTCCCACGCGAACGCTCTGCTGTATGAATGGCACAATACTGAAATCAAATCGATACAAACAAAACCGAGGATTTTGTTTCGGATTTTTTCAACATTTTGAAATTCATATAAAATATATATTTTTTATAATAGGTTCATCTAGACCTGGGAGCCAAAATGCCATGTCCATCTAGATACACTCCTTTCACAAAGATAAAACATCTTATATTATGAAACAGAGGGAGTAGCAGCACCTCACGATTATGCATGGAAATTGCAAAAGGTTCAAATGGCAATTTAACAGACACAGTCATAGCTAAATCAGCACCGTCATCGTTCACAAACTGGAAGTAGGATGTCATCAGTTTACACCAAAAGTCACCAAATGCCACAAGATTCCGACATATAAATAAGCCACACATTACCACCTAAGCATACATATATTCCCTATACAAAATAAGGGCTTTTCTACTTCCTAGACTAGACGGTTTCTGCATCAAATGTCAGGTGAGGCTTCAGTCATCGCCATCAGACGAGGAAGTCAACTGACTGTCGAGTACAGGAGCAGCTTCCACGGTCACCACTTCAGTCTTTACAGCCACTTCATCAGGCTCCATGCTTGCTACTTCAGGAATTTCTCGCTCTGTTTCATCATCAGAGGAAGAGCTACTTGACTCCGAGGAAACTTGCGGAGAATACATGTCTTCACTGTCTTCATTATCAAACTCATCAGAGTATTTCACGACATTCCTTTGCCGTCTCCCACGGCCAAGAAGCTCCACCTTGGGGGTAGCAGGCTTGAAAACTTTCAGATCCTCAGCCTTGGGTGAGAGAGGTCCTTCATTCTCGTCGCCATGAGCAAAGCTCACGATGCTCCCAAGATAACCATTGTCATCTAAAGAGCACATCTCACCACTAGAAGGATCCAACTTTAGGAGATTCTCAATGGCCTCGTCGTCGTAATGGATTGACATAGCATTGATCTTCTTCTTGTCCACAATGGTCTTGGCTCCATGTAGTAGTATAGACTGCAGCTCATCTGCACTGGGTTTTTTGGAAGAGTTCATTAACATATTTTCAATGGCCAGCTTCTGCTTAGACTTCTGCAGTATCTTCTCTTCAACAGAACATTTTGTGATAAGTTGGTAAACAACCACCGGTCGGGTCTGGCCAATCCGGTGAGCCCGGGACTGCGCTTGCAAGTCCATGAATGGGTTGAAGTCAGGATCTGAACACATGGATGCCGAATTAGTGCCAAGAGGATGCAAGTCAATGAGCAGAAGAAAATCAACAGAAAATATGATTACAACCACTAACCATAGATGATGACTCTATCTGCACCAGGCTGCCATTAATAGGGAACATTATTAGTTCGGTGGCATAAATGTTAAAACAGAAACGAATCTGGAAGGATTAGGATTCATACCAGGTCAATCCCTAGACCACCAGCACGCGTTGACATCAAGAAAATGAATGTTTCACTTTCATTGTTGTTGTATTCTTTTATGCTCTCCTGCCTTGCAGAGAGTGATGTCTGTCCATCAATGCTGCGTGCCAAAACAAATATGAAGTGAAAAACAAAGAGAAAGAATGACAGTTATACTCAGTGGGAATGAGCTAAGAAAGTAGTATGAGCATCACTGTAAGATAAGACAAATGGAGTAATCTATGCATCAGAAAAGCAATATAAATGCAGGGTTGATTCATGAACCATACCGAGCATATTTGTATCCCAGGGAATAAAGAAAGTCCTCCAGAATATCAAGCATCTTGGTCATCTGGGAAAAAATCAGTACACGGTTCCCCCTTTCTTTCAATTTTGGAAGCAACTGCAGATCAACAGTAGTAAATTGTTAAGTCCAACAGCGAACTGGGACAGAAAGAGAAAATAAGTCATGGAACACATTTAGCATGTAGTGCCTAGATAGAACATAATAGTACGTAGGTGAAGGTACCTTGTGTAAGAGTTGAAGTTTCCCAGATGCAGAAACAAGTGATTGGAAAACATCTTCTCCTGCATGCTGTTTAACTTCCAGTCCTGGAAATAGATACTGGAAAAGGGGTAACAAATTAGCTTGAAGAGCAAGACAAATATTTAGCATAGATTGCATGAAAACATACTACAGAATGCAGCAATTAAATGGATAAGAAGTAATGCAAAGAATAGTGAGGTTAATTTTAATCTTCTCTTTAGCATTAACTATGTCATGCTGCACCTCACACACCGTTGTCAAAATGTTAAATATCATAAAATATCCAGACACACAGAATTCCGTATGTTTACAAGGAGAAAGAGGTTTAGTTCAAGCGAACAAAATGTAGCAAAGTTCGTGAACTAAAATGGAAGCAAAAGCTACCGGGTGATTGCAGCATTTTCTCAACTCCATGAGTACGTTGTTCAGAGAAAGCTTTTTGCCTGCAAAAGTGCACAAAGCTCTGTCAGCCCCAATAAAATAAGAGTTCGCTAGCGGTAAGTACATAAGGCCAATATAGAGATAGTATAGTCATTTTGGATATTGACTCATCTTTTGTGATATTTCATTAAAAAAATAAGTTTGTGAAGAAAGACAACATGCTTCCTACCACATGTGCAGATTTTTCTAAGATAAGATGAAAATGGTGAATGGTGACAATTTCTTTGTGTAACATGGATACATGTCCAAGAGAAAAAATAGCACAGACCAGCTCAATCAAGAGAAAAAGATTTGGATGTACCCGAGGTGGTACAGTGTATGCTAACGATAAAAGCAAGAGAGTGAATCTTGAACTAACCATACTGAATAGCACTGTTCAGCTTCGAGTAGTTCTTCTCTAAAATATTTATGTAAAGGTCTCTTTGAGAATCTGTAAGTGCACATGGAACTTCTACCCACTTCTTTGTTGGCATAGAATCTTTTAGCACATCTGATTTCAATCGCCTCAACATCCTAGCAAATCAAACATGAAAGAACTAAGAGCCACATCCAAGTTAACAAATGAAGTAGATAGCTAAATATTAGACACAAAAATAATCACCTGGGCTTTAAAATATCATGAATGCGAGCAATTTTTTCATCTATTGTCAAATCCCGTCCAGATTCAATTGGTAAGAACAACCCATCAGCCTTTGGGTCAGAGAACTCATCTGGATCAATATAATGAAGCAACGAAAACAATTCCAGCATATTATTTTGCAACGGCATTCCCTGAAGAGAAAACAAAGGAACAAGGTCCAAGCACAAGATTAAATTACAAAAAAGTCAATTTGCACTTCGATGGGAAGAAATATGTTACCAGCCCATATGTCACTTACATAGGAAATTGCTACCACAACAAGATTTCAGAGTCAACATGAAATCTAGCTATTTTGGAATGCTATACAAGAGGAGGGGGATGCTTTTTCTTCATATTGCAAACAAGAGGGGCAAATGATGGCATATACCCCTAAAAGCCTGTAAACCTCATTCTGATAAAAAAAGCTGCATAGAGATCTCTTTTAAAACAAATAAATCGATGATATGCTAGATACATCCAAAATCTAGACAAATCCGAGTCCATTAATTTGGATCGGATGGAGTGGTATGTTTGCAAATCGGTGATTTCATGAATGAGCCTTTATGATACAATATATAATATGAAAATTGAAGTAAAATTTTGAAGTATTTGGGTTAAATAAATTTTTAAGTAGTATAGTGTTTTGCAGTAAACAAATGGAATGTCCAGAATCAGTTCGACTCGTAGTTGCCTCCAAATCTACCGCCAGTTCAGAACCATTTATCAGTGTGGAGATGACCATTCACAAGTACTGAGCAGAAAGCAGTCTAGTCTTGGGATTACTAACAGCATTAAATTGTGAAGGATGCAACATAAAAGAACAATGTATAGGTAAGAGCAAGACTTACTGTAAGTAGCAGCTGGAACTCTGAGCTATATCCTTTTAGGCACGATGCAAGATTGCAATCAAGCTTCTTCAGTCTGTGTGCCTCATCAACTGAAATGAAAAGGAGATAATGAGCAGAAGTGGTAACTTGCACGCTAATAAAGGAGACGTCCAGAATCAGATAGCCCCACGACAACTATAATCCAGAAAAACTTACTGACAATCGATGACCACTTAATTTTTTGTAGGACAGCTTTATCAAGTTGGACAAATTCGTAACTTGTCACAAGAGCGTCAAATAAAGTCTTTCCTTCAGAAGAGTACATTTCATGATCTTGAATACACTTCCTGGAGTCCTTATCTCCTTGGTAAACAACAATATTTAGATCGCATGCCCAGCGTCCAAATTCCTAGCACAAAGCATGCACCCAGAAATTACAGACTGCACAGCTAAAATAATAAATAAATCTGATAAAGCACAAAGATTTTAATCATGAAGGTAAGAATTAAGGACAATGTTTTTAAGTTCCTGTACTACAACATTCAGAGCAATATGGCAGAAGATCATGAAAAGTTATACAAACCTTTTTCCATTGGAGTAGGATGCTCTTGGGAGCTAGGACCAATGCAGGAGATGCTGTGAAACTTCCCTTCATTATGTGGCTGAGAAAGGAAACAACTTGGACAGTTTTGCCAAGACCCATTTCATCTGGCAATGGAAAAGGAAATACAAAGGGTTACCATTATTTTCTTTACACGAAAGTATCAATAAGAACAGAGCAGTCAAGCATATTGGATATGCCAAAAAGCTGCTAACATGTATAGATTACCAAGAAATGCATGCAATAATTTAAAAAAAAAATACATCAGTAAGGAGTACTGTTAAAAGCATCTTTTTAAAACATATATTTCAGAAGGAACAAAAATTCTGAGATAATTGTAAAGATATCCCTGCACAATACCTAGATAATTCTGAGATAATGTACTGAAATAATAGAAAAAAGTATAACTGCATGAATTAAGTTGTTAAGAGTTCAAGGACATACCAGCAAGAATAACACTTCTCCTAGCTTTGAAGTTGTCAAATATCCATTGTAATCCTTGGAGCTGATAATCATATAAAGCACCACTGTGTACATTTTCTGGTATCATTTCATCAGTGTTCATTTGGCTGACACAATCTGCTCTTCTTAAAGTATTTTGATGCCTTTCGACAAGCATAGAAACAGCCGATTGCACGCCTTCAGTCGAATATGGCTCCCATGTAGCATCACAGTAATCAAAATTTTTCCATTTCACAAGGAACTCAAAGCCCTCAAAGTCTACATTATCTTGAAAATTAGCCAAGATGTCACATAAACCATGAGGGTCAGACTTCCGACGAATTGCAATGGCACGATCTACTTCAAACCATTCTGGTTTCCTGTCATCATCCGTGTGGACCTCCTTAGGCAATCTGTTGCATAAGTTTGCAAGATCATTAGAAACAGTAAACGAAAGGAGTCATTCCAATTAAGAGCACAGCACATAATAAATCAAAAAAGGAAATGGCAGTTATAAATTCAGTATTGTTCAATGTTCTTCTTGGTGCATGCAAATATCATAGGAGTGTTATTTAGTACTGAGAAGGAGCAAAACAACTCAGTAGATAGCAGATTAAAACTGCAAAAGAAACACTGCTGAAAAGGCTGATCATGTCACTCTATTGACAGGGTTCTCTAAAGCAGTCTATTAGACCGTTCAGATTACATAAATAGTTATATAACATCAACAAAGAAATTTTTATCAGCATAGATAATTGGCTTTAGAAAAATTGGTTCCTATGTGACAACAAGATAACACAAAGAATTATAAATGAATAAAAACAGAGGGCTTACGTATTGTTCCTGATGTAGGTTTGTGCCCGTAGACGATCGAAATCAAGAAGCCAATCAAGGGGAACCTAGGGCATGTAAAATTCAATTTCTCATTAAAACAATTACAATCTTAAATTGATAATAGTGACCACATATGAAATCTTTTTCAAAATGCAGCAGAGAGTCATTTAACAAAGGAAATCTCTAGGTGGCTATAGTCATGCATGTACTTATGGTAAGAAAGTCTAATAGAGGGTATAAAAATTGGTCCAAAAGTGTGATATTTCATTCAGGAGTGCAAGCTCCACTTTTAGCCTTACCAATACAAACTAGTTCAGGGTGTTGTCATAAATTCATAATACAGGAAGCTATGAAGAATGTCCATAAAGAAAACTCACTCAATAACATAATTTCATTTCTGAAACAAAAATATCATCTATAGAGCTTGTGGCGATAGAGGGAAACTGCATTTCCAAGGTAACTACATTAAACAAGAGTGTCAAGGAGGAAAATATACCCAGGAGTCATGATGATGAGAAAGTAGATGCCATTTCACAAGGAACTGATACTGAAAATCTGACTCCTGAAGAATCACCCGTCTGCAGCCTACAAACCTTTGGATCTTTTTTGAGGGATTCACTTCTGTCCCCTTAGCCAAGGAAGCTTGATTGATTTGGCACAGAGGACATTCCAAGATGCCTTCACTGTTTTGCATATGAGGATCAAGACAGAAGCTATGGAAGCTACGAGAACAACTAGCATTCTGACATTGGATTAGAAGACAGCTGCCAGTTCCACTCTACACACAGATAGACCAAATAAGATTGCACATATGGCTAAAAGGCAATGCAAAACAATGTGTGTGAACAAACCTTGCAAATTTCTCACGAAAATAATACCTTACATATTGAGCACATAGGTCCAGCAGAAGTGCTATGGCGAGGTTTTACAGTATTCCGCAATAACTCATCATCTGATAGAAAACATATATGTATAACACAAATGTCATGTTAGAAGATCAACCTCAAAACAAGGAGATCCAAGTATCCAATAGGTCAACAAAAGGCAGAAAAATGTATGACTGAATCTGCAGACTACCGCAACAAGTATAACGAAGGACGTATAGCTGTAATATCCAGTGATAAGATGTCACTCGAGAACATTATTGCATGCATCATACACACATGCATGATACATACATCATAGTACTACAGGAGTTCTAGAATATTCTGCGCAGAGTAAAGCATCAACAACGTGGGTGATTATTAAACTGAAACTTCTCAACAAATAGATTGCTTATTACCTGATCCTGAAGATGAAGACGCTGATAACATACACGAAGAAGCTTCAGTACAGCTCTCCTAAAAATGAACATGAAACATTTATAACTTCATGAAAAGCAGGAGTTAATGAAACCATTTCTTTTAGAGAATTTACATCTGAAATATGATCAGCCTTCCGTTTCTCTTGTAAGCGCTTCGACATTCTTCTGCATGGAATTGCCTTCTTATGATCTGTTATGATTTCAGAGCAGTCCAATTATGTAAACTCATTTGAATAGCACACCATCGCCCCATTAGCAGAATATAAATAGAAGCTAGGGAGCTTAATAGGTGTACTGCTTAATCTCTCCTTCTGCTTATTGAATATGCTTGTTGCTTTAAAAAAAATCTTTATTCTGTCACTTGTCTAACAAAAATATTTAGCTGCTAATAAGACATTTGATCAAATTATATTGGGAGCTTAAGAGAAGGTTGCAAGTTTGACCCAGTACAAAAACAAACCATGAATACTGTGCAATGAAACAGAAAGCTCAGTGCCGTTGTAAATATTATCTGAACCACATCTTTAGTTTTTAAATCTAGTCATTTTCAAGAAAATAAAAAAAAGACTTCCCAAAGGCTGCTTAATTCACCTCAGAAAATGCATATGACAAGTTTATTAAGCAAAACACATGGTGCACAGAAGAAGAGAATCATGATATAAACATGTAGATAATTTACTTCAAAGGATGCCCACTTACTCTCATTAGTGTCAGTATCAGAATCGTCGTCATATTCTTGATATCTAGTTCCCTCCATGTGCTTCAAAGGATTCAAAGGATGCCCACTTACTCTCATTAAGGCGCTTTGATCTTCGTTGAGCAGGTAGATGATCATCATCTAGACAATGCAAATTTTGAATTATTTGCAATCATGCTGGTAAAAGTTTTATCAGGATTTTATTTATTAGGAAAGAGTAAACACACAATAAACTGAACACAGCAAGCATACCATCAGAGCTACTTTGCCAGGTGTCTTTATTGTCAGTAACTTCACCACTGTAATATTCAGATAGAAGTTTCTTTCTTAGTCGTTTTGGCCTTCTTTGCTGGACCAAATTCAGGGACTCTGAAACACCATTCAGAGTTTACAAAGCAACACATGAATAACAACTTCACTCTATTTCTTACAACTTAGTAACAAAATCTGTAAAATAGCTCACACTTACCATCCTCACTATTTGCAAAAACATAAACCTCAGTGTCCCTGTCAGCCAAATTCTGCTTTCTGATTGATTCTCGCAGTAGGCGCTTGGACTTCCTACCAGGAGGCAACATTTGCCCACCTGCTGTGGGAATAAGTTCAAACTAATATCATGAGTCGAAATTCAAACACAAACCATAACTTTGTGTAGCTATGCTAAATCTATGCAAAGAAAAGCGTCCAGAGTCAACAAAACAAGACATACACAACAAATTCATTAATCCATACATCTTAAGTTTCAAGACCATAAGCGGACCACTCTTACCATCCTCACTGTTCACAAATACATCATCCTCACTTTCACTACCAAGCAAATCTTGCTTTCCAGTTAGTTTTCTCAGAAGGCGTTTGGACCTTCTGCAAGGAGGCAACATCTCGCCAGCTGCTGTAAAGATAAGTTCAAACTAGTATTGTGGGTCAAAATTATTAAACAAGTCATAACTTTCTGTAACTGTAGTACATCTCTTATCTTATTAGACAGTTTTACACAAAATAAGCATACATGGTCCCTCTAAGAGGCTAGAAAGTTCCATACGAATCGAGGTAAACGATCTAGACTCAGATGTTGATGTGTAAAAATAATAATGACACAGAACAGCAGATTAGTCACTAATTAATCATACTCACATCTCAAAATAGGTGTCGAATAGTGTAGATACATCCAAATTTCGATAAATTTTGCGATGTATATTTTGGGATGGGGGAGTAGATAACAATTGTGCAGTTGCATAAGAAATTTAACGTTCACAAACAAAATGTATGCACCTTACTTTCTAGCCACACAATTGTGCAGGAAATTTGACTGATTATGTACAGCAAATCAAATATGGCACTTATCATCATCGGAAATCAGATGGTCTCCTACGCAAGCTCAAACCTACACTATACCACACCATTAAAGCATCCTCTCCTATATGGAGGCTATTCAAATTTCATGAGATATGTAAAGTTTCTAGCATCTAGAAAAAATATCCAAACAAATGAACATTATGGCATCAAACACCATGGCCAGTTGACAACACAAGGAATGAGAAAATTCAGAGCCGTCAGCTTTCCTCCATCACACAGACCTTCGTCATCACTCGGCATCACATCAGGAACCTCTACAGTTGCAGCAACACTAGCTGCTGTTCGCTTCCTGAGACGCCCCAGGTTCCTTGTGGAAACTATCATTCGGTCATCAACATGAAAAAGGCAGAGAATTAATTTGGGTATAGAATATGAATAGGTTTTCACATCTGAGGCATCAAACATGAGGAATTTGAGCTCACCTTGCTTAGGTGAATCGCACTGGCGCGCTTCAGAGACTTCTGCCACACATCTCTCCGCACTGGCAATTTCTCTGTTTAGTGCCTTCGCTTGAGGACCTGACTCCACATCATCTGAAAAAATAATTGCAAGGTTACATTACCGTTTTAGATCCATTGAGAAAGATGTAAACATATGAACTGAATTCTGCACTTAAGCAATGATCAACACAGCAACGGAGCAACAAGACAGACGTTGGGGCATAAAATTTAAGAATAAACTGCGTCAAAAAGAATCCGTCCGCAAAAATGGAGGATTATTTGTTTCCGGTCTTGTTTAAGCCGATCGGTGCACTCTTGGAATACGAAATCAATCGTTGCACACATATGGCAAATGCCCGAGATGCAGTAATATCCAGCCCTGGCTGGGAAATACCAAATTGAGCGGTGCACACGGATGGAAAATGCCGGTAATTTCCAGCCCCCAGCCGAAAAAAATACGAAATCGACAGGCGCGGGCATAAGGCAAATGCCGGTAATTTCTAGCCCCGACGAGAAAAAAACACCACCAAAACTCGCTAAAAATTCCAGCCTACGACTGCGCGACTGAAATACCTCACAAATCCAGCGAAATGCCGAGAGGAATTAATCACCTAATGCCGTATCCATCCCTAAACCATATGGCGAAAATAAACACCACACGCGTGCGACTGAAAACCTCAATCCAGTCCACTCACCGTCGCTGAGCTCGATCACGCCGACGTCCACGGCACGCCCGTCCCGCGGCCGAGCGGCGGCGGCGCCTCCTCGCCGTCCTCTCCCCTTCCCCCGGCCCCCGCCTCTCCGCGGCATCGATGATCGCTCGAGATTCGCCGCCGCGCGCGTGGGTGGGCTAGGGTTTTTCCGACTTTGAAACGAACCCCGCGAGAGAGGTGGGGAATGTGGATTGCGGAACGGGGGTTTCACACGGGAGGCGTGGGTTTATGAGCTCGCCGCTGGTTGGGTGGAGGACTGGCGGGAACTTCTAGGAGCGCTGATCTCTCGGTGGGGGTTGGTGTTTGCAGTTTGAGAGACTGCTTGTGGGTCTCGCGTGGTGGGATCTGCTTTGGTTTGCTGTGGAGCTGGTCCATGGAGGCGGGGATGGGCGGGAAGAGGAGGAGGCGGGGCGACGTGCGAGCGGGGCGGAGAGAGATTTGGGAGATTTTTTGTACAGTGATCGTCGCGGTGGCGCTGTTTACCCATGGAGATACTTTCTTTCTTTTTGACTAAACTCACGGAGATATTGGGGCTAGCCTGTGGAGATATCATATCATGCGGATTTTATCCAACTTCGCCCATAATTGACACAGTAATATAGGAAAAAAATGTCCAAATAATTTTTATATTGTACTTGAAAAAGTGACGAGCTACCCGCAACAAAAAAAATAGTGACGAGCAAACACGAGTATTAATAAGATGTATTATTGAGTACTGCTGTCTTGTACTATGGTAATGTGTATGTAGCCTCAAACAATAAATGTCTATGTTACTATAGGGAATAGGGTTCCAAACTTCCAAGTTCTCAAATTAACCCACATGTCTTTTTCACATCAGTTCTAGGTTCTTTTTTTATAACATTACTTGTTTTTTGTCTATATTACTCGCGGCGCAAATTATAAACTGGAATGAAAATGGAGCGGAAGCGGATGAAGCTGGCCGGTGTCATATTTGTTTTGATAAATTTTCGAGATAGAAACGAATATAAAAAACTTGAAAACAAATACTACCGAAAACAGATATGGTACGCTACGGACATGTACGAAAAGCAAATGATTGTCAGAACCGAGAGTCCTCTTGAATCGTGCATTGAAACTCAAGAAAACATATAAAATTGTTTTCAAACCCTAACATAATTGCTCGGTGTGATGGGGTGTAGGTGATGGTTTTGTAGACATTTCATTATGACAAGGTCACATACTGGGTATTCTAGATTGGCCATGCACAACCGTCCTCAAAATAGAAATTTCAATTAATTGGAAACTGACGAGAGGTTAACTCGCCAATGCTCATAGATAATGGACTTGGGTTTAAGGAAGTGAGGAGCACCGGAAGCATTGATCGGCTAGCAAACAAGCACATTAGGGACACACGGTTTACCTAGGTTCAGGCCCTCGAAAGAGACCCTACTCCTGCTTATCTACTCTTTGTTATCGACGAAATCGAGACGTACAGGGGTGCACAAATGCAATTTGGCGATGTGTAAGATAGGTTGTGGATTGTCCTCCTCGACGCCCCTCCTAGCCTTTATATAGTGGAGGCTATGACTCGGGATAGCAGACCGAGTCGGTTACAGATTAGGGTTTTCTCTTTTAAGTTTCCTATCTACACCTTATCGTGCTTCCCAAGGAGTAGCATCTTCCTAGACTTGGGCCACCCGAATCTTTTTGGGCTTTACAATGGGCTTCTCTTGGGTTGCACCGTATAGGCCAAACTTGGGTGTCCGTGGGGCATACCTATGTCAGTAGCCTCTAAGTGTTCGTCCGATTTATAGATTTGAATGGAGACTATGAAGTCTTTAGAGTGTTCATCTGAACGTTTTATCGGGTGTTTGCTTATGTCATAGGGATAGTTAATATGCGTGCCTGATTTATCCGATGGATCGGGATCAATTAACTGCCTTAGGGCAAAACAACGCTATCTACTCAAATTTGAGTCCCCTGGCGTAATTCGACTCATGTAGTGAAGGCCTTACAGAATCGAATTCCAGTGTTTAATGTGTGCACCCGACGCGTCCGTCGAGGCTTTTTCATCGTGCTTGTAGGCACGGTATGTTTCTGGTAGAGCGCAGTAGGTGCGTTGCCAGGCCATTAGATTGCATCCGTGGGTCTTATCTTCACTTTGCCTCTTCTTCGTCCTCATGCCGCTGCCAGTTGTTGCTCTGCTTCTCTCCACTGTTCTTCTCCTGCGTGTTGCACTGGACGTGCTCAAGGCATTCCCCAACTATTTCCTTCGATCTCTCCACCGGAAAAACATGGGGGAAAAGAAGTCTACCGCTACTGCTGGATCCAGCGCCATCGCCGCTGCTCCTAGAAAGAAATCCGTCGCTATCACTGGCTCCGGCGTCGCCGCCATCGCTCCAAAGTAGAAGGGGACTGGATCCCGTGTTAATAACGGGTCTTGGCGGCACTCGACAATGAGGCCCCACGAGCTCCATCCTATTCGGCAGGCCGGCCTCATTTCGGCCGCGGAGGATGACTGCCGAATCCCTGGACCAAAGGTAATTCCCGATCATCCCGTCGGATTTCACCTCATGTTTGTTGCTTACCTCCTTGGAGGTCTCTCTGCCTCTCCACGACTTCATGTGTGGTTTACTTTGCTTCAACGGGATTCAACTTCACTAACTGAGTACCAACTCCATTCTTCATATCGCCTGCTTTATTACCTTGTGTGGGTGTTGGCTCGGTATCGAGCCACACTTCGGCCTCTTCAAAAAGTTGTTCAACGTGAAGAGGCAGTTAGGGTCAAAATCTATAGTTTACGACCTTGGCGGGTGCGGTATCTCTGTCAGCCCCCATGTCCAGTACGTCAGCCCCAACTTCGTCGACTCTGCTCAAGGATGGAGGGACAAGCAAGTGATTCTATATCCAAGAAGAAGAGGTCCTGGAAGAACGTCGTGATGCCGGGTGAAGAGTGTGACATGGAGATCTTCTACAAGCGGGTGCAGGACCTTCAGCTCATCTGCGGCAAGGAGGTCACTAGCGTGGACCTTATACGAACATGGTTGCGCCGTCGGGTGCAGCCTCTGCAGGCTAGGGCATACCCGATGTTTCTCTGACTAGCGTGATGGATCCAACACGTGTCTGCTCGGAGGACATGACATTGGTGGAGCTCGAGAATAAGATTAGGTCGTTGATGAGGCTCACCAAGAAGGAAGTTCTACCAGCTGAGTCGAACACTCAGCCATTCCGTGCCACTTATCCTGTGCCCACGGTAACTGTCCATTGCAAATTTCCTTTGTCCGTAGGATAGTTTTAGTATAGACCTGATGTCATTATCTCTGTGTGTTGCAGGAGTGGAAAGTTGAATGCTCATTTCCTCCGCAACCTGAAGCCATAATCCCTCCTGAGGCCATAGAGGAAGACGAGTCGGACTCGATGCCTGCCATCGAGACACAAGGACCTCCGAGTCTAGTAAGTCCGGGTCTCGCAAGCGAGAACAGAGTGAGGATTCGAATGCCTCCATGTCGGAGATGTCGAAGGACCTTGCTCCTAAGGAGGGCATCGCGGATGCGATTCCTGCGGTACCTGTCCACAACATGTGTCTCCTCCTCTAAAGAAGTAGAAGTAGGTTAAAGTTTCTGATCTTGACAGACTTGACGGGTGAGCATCTACCCTTTTGCGATGTTTCTTGGACTGCTCCTCTCATTGCTTTCCTTGCACTTAATTTCTTTTGCATGGCCTAAAGTGTCATGGCGTCATGCTAGTCCAACACCGTCTGGGAGCTAGAAGATGAGGGACTCGTGTACTCGAGGGGAAAGGGTGCGGAAGAACCCGAATCTTCCCCGAAGACAGCGACCGCTGATGGCTCAAAAAATAGCCATCTTCCACCACATTTAAACATTGTTTTTGGTTAAGCAATTGATAAGAAACTCTCAATCCTTGCCACTAATGACTAATAATTGCAAAGATATTGAATTGTGTTGTGTAGTAAATCACGCTTTTTAATGCGAAATCATGAGTCATAATGAAGGGTTTTGAGGAAGTCCACACGACCAACTAATTGGGGAGTCATTCCCAAGCATCAGTAAGCTTAACGTCCACTTGTACGGGCAGATCCCGCCCGTACCGTCTGCCTGTACCATGTGGCGATGGTTTCATCTCATCAAACCCTATAACTTTCGTGAAGACACATATATATTTTGAGGCTCCAACCACCGGCCAGAGAGCCTTTCATTCTCAAATTACATCACAACACCACCAAAGGAGGTCCACGCCATTTTTCATCCATTGTTCATCACTTCCATCATCCATCCCCTCCATTATCCATAGCCATTGCTTTGTACTTTAGATATCCTTGTGATTCGACGACCATTGTAAGAATATTTGATTTTAATCTAAGTATTTTGCACAATCTTTTCTATCCTTGATCTATTTGTTATGAGTGAGTAGTCCTCACGGGCTGCGGGTTGGAGAGAAACCTCGCAGCAATTATGTGCATCTAACTCATGGAAGTATTGTGTTCTGTTTGTAATAGCGATTTGTATCTTTTGTTTCTTTGTCTCTTGCCTCAATCTGTGGACTTGTAGGTACCCAAAATCCCATAGATTGATAAAGGCTTGAGGTGAGATACATGGATAGCGGCGATCTCATAGGAATCCAAGTGACAGCAAGGGTAGTACGGTCTTCGCTTAGTGACCCATTTGGGATCACAACAACATCACCACTTAATGCTTTGATCTGTGTTTTACACATAATAATCGTTTGTATCATGTTGCTTCGTGGTACACTCAGTTCGATTAAAAGACTATTGTTGTGCCCGCTGCATCATGTGGGCTCTAGTATATTGATACATCATAAATGTATCTATAATTTTTTATGTTCCATGCTTGTTTAGTATCTACTTTCTTATGTTTTGTTCACACTTTGAGGTATTTTTATACATTTTCTGGAACTAACCTATTAACAAGATGCCAAAGTGCCAGTTGCATGTTTTCTGTTGTTTTTGGTTTCAGAAAAGCCAGAAAAGAAATATTCTCGGAATTGGATGAAACAAAAGCCGAAGTTCCTATTTTTTCCAACATGACACGGGGTCCAAAGGGGAGACGGAGGAGGGCCAGGGGCTGGCCACACCATAGGGTGGCACGGGTCCCCTGGTTGCGCCACCATGTGGTGTGGGCCCTTGGTCCACCCTCTGACATCGCCATTTTGCCTATATATTCCCCTCGGGATGAAAACCCTAAAGACAAGATCAGAAGAAGAGGAGATTCGGGGGACAGAAGTCTCTATTCTGGCACCTTGTCGGGATGAGGAAGTGCCCCCGGAGCCATCTCCATCGACTCCATCGCCATCTCCATCACCGTTGCTGACTCCCATGATGAGGAGGGAGTAGTTCTCTCTCGAGGCTAAGGGCTCTACAAGTAGCTATGTGTTCATCTCTCTCGCTATGTGTTATCTTATGAGATCATGAGCTTTGTAATCTATAGTTCTATTTTGCTACTCAAGTGCTTTAATTAATCTCTGCTTATCCCCACGTGTGTGAAGTTGACAGTGTGCACACCGTGTGGCACTTTGGCTAAGGTTACACAAATACTTATCATGAGTATAATTTGAGTTGGATGTCTCTATGAGATTGTGGTGTTTGTTGGAACCATCTAGCGCTCAAGGTGACAGTGAGGGGTTATCTAGATGGGGAATGCGAACTTTAAGGTGTGCTGTTATAACCCTACATCGTCCAACCAGAGAGTAGTTCAGGGTAGCATAATGAAAAGAATATATTTATATGAGAGTGTCCACTAGTGAAAGTATGATCCCTAGGCCTTGTTTCTAAGCATTGAAACACCATTTACAATCAGTCCTATTACATGTTTGCTCGCTGCCACTCTTATTTCAGATTGTAATTACCACTTATAATCATCCATATTACTTGTATTTCACTATATCTTCGCCGAACTAGTGCACCTATACACCTAACAAGTGTATTGGGTGTGTTGGGGACACAAGAGACTTCTTGTATCTTGATTGCAGGGTTGCTTGAGAGGGATACCTTTGACCACTTCCTCCCTGAGTTCGATAAACCTTAGGTGATCCACTTAAGGGAAACTTGCTGCTGTTCTACAAACCTCTACACTTGGAGGCCCAACACTGTCTACAAGAATAGAAGCATGAGTAGACATCATATATTAGGATGTGTTGCCCATAAGAGATTATCCCTATTCAACCATTACTCATGACTATGCTTATTATTATCGTTTATCCCATATGATGTGCAGCTGCAGGTGGATCTTCAACCTTGACCTATCTCCATCTATTGATTCAACCCATTATAAAAGTAAACTAGATTGGTCTGGTAAACTAAGGTAAAACGAGCAAACAAAGTCTTGTAGATGTGTACTTTTTATTTCCTTTTAGCATTGCTTTCCAAGGTTCGATTAAACCTAGGTCTTTTGGGAAAAAGCTAGTATACTACATCCGTGAATCTGGATCAAAGGTATCAACCCTTTTTCTAGCGCCGAGGAAGCACCTTTGTATCAACCCTTTTTATTTCCTTTTAGCATTGCCGGGGAAGCAATTTCACTATCCTGATGAGGTCACTAGAGACCTTGTTTTTAGTTTTATTATTAGTTTGTAGTTTATTTCTTGTTATTAGTTTACTTTCTTGTTATCTATTTGAAAACCCAAAAAAAATAGTTACTTGTTATTTGTTTTCTTTACTTAAAAATTACCAAAAATATAAGAGCCATCGCTCAAAAGAGACTTGGGGGGAGTATGCTACTCCCACTGATGATTTTATTTGTGCACCCATCACTCAGCCCGTTGTTTATGCGGAAACCTGTGAAATAAAACCTAACCGTTTAAGTTTTGTTCAACCAAACCAATTTGGGGGCTCATCTTCTGATGATTCGGGTTTGCACTCACTTTTACTGAAATTTGCGACATGATGTGTATTAAGGATGTAGATCGAAATGTTGTTAAATTAAGATTGTTTCCTTTCTCTCTTAGAGGAAAGGCTAAGGATTGGTTGCTAGCTCTATCAAAGGGCACTGTTAAATCTTGGGAGGAATGTACTAATTTGTTTATGACTAAAAAATTTCCCCAGCTAAAACTATGCAGCTAAGATCCAACATTACAAGCTTTAGACAAGAAGACTGTGAGCCACTAGCGCTTGCAAGGGAAAGGATGAAAGAAGCCATAATGAACTATCCTAGTCATGGGATGGAAGAATGGCTTATATTACATTTGTTTTATAATGGTCTTAACCCAATGTCTAAGTCTATGCTAGATACTGCAGCCGGAGGAACAATCATGGGAAAGCAAGTGAGTGTTGCAAAGAAATTACTTGATGATATGCAACATAAGCATGCCCAATGGCATGTGGAAAGAACCTCGAAGAGAGTAAGTTCAATTACCGAGGCATCTAAGGTAGACGAGCTACTTAATATAGTAAACGGTAAAGAAGATACCCAAGTTAATGCTGTCGCTACCGATATTAATGATGTAAATTTTATAGCTCGCACTCCTTTTAATCCAACATGGAAAAATCACAATTATGCTTCTAATGTTAAAAACATTATTCTAATCCTGCGGGATCTCCTTACAACAATTCTGATAATAACAATGGAGCCAATCATGGCAATCTCTCATTTGAGAAAACTGTGAGAACTTTTATACAAGCTCAAGCCGAGCAAAATAATATGCTTATTAAAATCACGGAGAACCATGAAAGTAGTATAGGAAAACTATCTAATCAAGACGTCGCAATTATAAATGATGTGCAGGCTCTACAAGAAAGGAAAAAGACCCTGGATGCTCAGTTGGAAAAGGTAGCTGAGAGCCAAGATCTCATACTAGCAAAGTTTGCTGGAAAGCCCGAGCCAAATCCGGTAGAAGACCTCAAGATGATGAGGGTGGTAACCAATGAAGAAAAGCTTGAAGAGTTGGATTATAGCAACACGCCAACACCAGAATATACCGTGGAAGATCTACTAAAGATGATCACTGTGAAGAATCCCGGTATAGAACAAGGTAATGATGCTATGTACCAACAAATTATACAACATGTAGCATCTAAAGTTCGAGATTTAGAGATGGAGTATAAAAGACTAGCTGATAAGCTTCCTGCTAAGCTAGATGATATATTTGAGCCCACTATTAAAATTAAGCTAGGAGTTAATGAGATATCCACACTTTGTGTCCTTGGTGCAAGCATCTCAACAATCTCCAAAAGTCTATTTGAGAAATTAAACTTGGGGCCATTTGTAACTACTGAATTGAGACCCCATCTAGAGGATTCAACCTATAAACAAGTTGTTGGGATAAAATAAAGTATAGTTGTTGAAATTAAAGGTAGTCTCGCTCTTATTGATCTTGTTATTGTGGACATGCCTGAAGATCCCATAGCACCTATAATTTTAGGTAGGCCATTCACTACAAGAAAAGTTGGCTTTTACAACGGACGATTTTCGTGGTTGGAGGTGAAGGGAATATGCCCTAAGAGGCAATAATAAAGTTGCTATTATATGTATTCCAAGTATATGATGGATGTTTATTTTGCATGCTATAATTGTATTAATACAGAAACCTTAATACATGTGTGTTTAATAAACAAATAGAAAGTTCCTAATTATGCCTCTCTATAAACTAGCTTGTTGATTAACAGGATGATCAAGGTTTCCTGATCATGGACATTGGATGTTGTTAATAACGAGGTCACAACATTGGTGAATGATGTGATGAACATTCATCTGAAGTATAGCATTACGATCAAAGTCATTATGTTTATATTTCTATTGCATCATACGAAGTAATCTTTATCCTTAGACCATGAGATCATGTTAATTGATAACACTAGAAAATACTTTGATAACATCAAATGTCACACTGTAACAGGGTGACTATAAACATGGGTTCAGGTATTCTGAAGGTGTTATGTTGAGGCTCATGGATCAAGAGTGGAATTTGTCAATCCCGATGACGGATAGATATACTATGGGCCCTCTCGATGATATCACATTAAGATAGCTTGCAAGCAAGTGATGTGATCACTAGAATGTTATATCACGGGAACAAGAAAAGAGTACATGTCAGCAGCGAGATCGAACTAGGTATGGAGATACCAATGATTGAATCTCGGGCATGTAATATATTGCGAGACAAAGGGATTTAGTTACTAGCATTAAATGTTCTCACGATCATAGAAGTCATCATTGAATGTGTGGGAGTCAGTATGGATCTCCAGGTCCTGCTTCTGATTATTGATCTGAGAGGGGTCTCGATCATGTCTGCATTATTCACGAATTGTAGGGTGACACACTGAAGGGATACCAACACCATTTGGAGCAAATATGTTTCAGACAAATGAATTGTAAAGCGCTGGAATTATTTCAATAGACACCAAAATTGTTTCGGGTGAAATTGCTAAAATTGGTTTTGTATGGGATATTGAAATTTTGCAGGGGGTTTATGTGAATGTTTTTTAATTAAAGTAATTAAAAAAATTCTGAATAAAAATAATAAAAGAGTTTTATTAAATGGGAGAGCATTAAATTTGGAGAAATTCAATGCATTTAAAGTGGAGACTTTAATAGAGAATGTGAACGGGCATAATTATGTGGAGGGGTTACCACCACATGAATGAGGGAGGTGAAAGGGCACCCCCATGGGGCGCCGGCCATGGGGAGGGGCACCCCCTCCTCCTATAAAAGGCCCCCACTCACTCCTTCTCACTCACACCTCCTCGTGAAGGATCTCTCTCTCCCTCTAGAATTATTCCCCCATAGTCTCAAATTAGCGAGATACATGTTCCCAGTGGCATTTTGTCCGGAAGGAGTTGTTGATTCCGCTGCATCTCTGGAGCAGGGAGGTGGAGGTTTTTCGGTGGCCTGAACATGTGTGCGAGGACGAATGCGCTGCTGTTTTGTGGCGCTAGGACTTCCACACGATCTTGAGATCGGCAAGCGTTCGACTATATCATCCATGAGTTCCATCTCGTTAACAAAGCTCTATCGGTATACAAGGGTATGTTCTCCATGGATGTATATCCACTCATTGCTTGTATTTAGTAGATAGATCTTGGTGTATAATAGTTCCCATCATAGGAATTTTTTTTTCTATGTTGTGAACCCAACAGTGGTATCACAGCCTGATCTATGAAGCGGCCCGGACTAACTTTATATGTCCTCGCACATGAGACATGTTCCACGCTTGACATTCAACTAGTTTTGCATAAGTGGCTAGCGGGTGTCTATCTCTCCTACTATAGTCAATGTCTGATTTACAATGAGTTGTTAATAATTTGGTTATCATCGTTGTGGTTCCATGTTTGTAGGTAAGACCGGTTCTATCTTCAAAATCCCTAAGCCACGTAAAACTTGCAATTGATAAATTAGAGGCGTCTAGTTTAGATCGTTGCTGGGCTGGTGTCATGATATGGTAATATTGTAAGTTGATGTATATTTGATACTCTTGCAACACACCTAACGTGTAAGTTCCATAGACCTTGGCCTTACACATAAAGGAATGATAAAGATCATACCACGCTGCACATGATGGTGATCAAGTGCAAGAACCATATCATTTCACTTTACACATTTGATGCTTGCATATTATATTGCTTGTTTGGTGTTTTAGTAGCATTATAAGATGATCCCTCATTTAGATATCAAGATAAAAATGTGTTCTCCCTTAAGTATGCACCGTTCTATGTTTTGTTGCTTCAAGACATCACGTGATGATCGGGTGTACTTGAATCCATGATCATAAACGGGTGTAAGATAGTTTTACACACGCGAGTACTAAGGTTCTTAATTGGCGAGCCTAGCATGTACAGACATGGCCTCGGAACATAGACCAAAAGGTCAAGCATGAGTCATATAGTTGATATGATGCCCATATAGATGCTCGCCTTTGAAGCTACACCAACTCACGTGATGATCGGATTTGGTGTAGTGGATTTGGTTCATGTAATCACCAAAAATATACGAGGGATGTTGTTTTTGAGTGGAAGTTCATTTGTAATTTGATTAGTTAAACTCGATCTATCATAAACTTAGTCTAAACTTTACAAATCCTATTGTAGATGGCACCACCTGCTTTTAATTTCAATGTGTTCATGGAGAAAGAGAAACTTGCGGCAAATGGTAGCAACTTTACCAACCGGGCCATGAATTTGAGAATTCTCCTCACTATTGCACAAAATAAATATGTGCTAGGCCCCCCACCATCTCCTAATGCCCCTGACGAGGAAAAGAACGTCTATTTGACTCGTTAGGAGGACCACAACTTAGTTCATTGCGGCATACTGCATGGGCTAGAGCTAGAACTTCGAAAGCATTTTGAAAACGACAATGCCTTTGATACCATGGGTGAATTGAAAATGATTTTCGATACCCATCCTACCATAGAGAGTTATAATGCTTCTGAAAAGTTCTTTAGCTGCATGATGGAAGAGAACAACTCCGTTAGTGAGCACGTACTCAAAATGTCTGGGTACGCTGATAATCTTGTTTCTTTGGGAATAATGATTCCCATTGACTTAGGCATACATCGTGTTCTCCAATCTCTACAACCTAGCTACAAGAGCTTCGTGATGAACTATAATATGTAGGGCATGAAGAAGTCTCTCCCCGAGCTTCTGTCAATGCTTAAGACTGCATAAGTGGAGATTAGGAAAGAACATCAAGTGTTGATGATCAATAAGACCACCGGTTTTAAGAAAGACAAGAAGGGTAAACAGAAGGGAAAGAAGGGTGGCAAATCTATTGCCGCGCCTGAAAAGAAATCCCGAGTTGGTCGTAAGTTTGATACCGAGTGCTAGTATTGTAAGGGGACTGGCCATTGGAAGCGCAACTGCCCAAGTATTTGGCGGACAAGAAGGCCAGCAAGGCAAACAAAGGTATATGTGATATGCATGTTATTGATGTGTACTTGACTAGTACTCGCAGTAGCACTTGGGTATTTGATGCTGGATCGGTTGCTAATATATGTAACTCGAATCAGGGGCTGCGGAACAAGCGACAGCTAGCAACGGGTGAGGTCAAGATGCGTGTCGGCAATAGATCAAGAGTTGATGTGATCTTCGTCGGAATGCTGCCTCTCCACCTACCGTCAGGATTAGTTATAAATCTAAATAATTGTTATTTGGTGCCTGCACTAAGCATGAACATTGTATCCGGATCGTGTTTGATGCGAAGTGGTTATTCCTTTAAATCTGAAAACAATGATTGTTCAATTTATACGAATGATATCTTTTATGGTCATGCACGTGTGATGAATGGTTTATTTCTGTTGTATCTCGATAATAGTGTTACGCATATTCATAATGTTGATGCTAAAAGAATTAAACTTGATGATGATATATCTGCATATATGTGGCACTACCAACTAGGTGATATTGGCGTTTGATACGTCGTAAACGTATCTATAATTTTTGATGTTCCATGCTTGTTTTATATCTACTTTCTTATGTTTTGTTCACACTTTGAGGTATTTTTATACATTTTCTAAAACTAACCTATTAAAAAGATGTCACAGTGCCATTTGCCTGTTTTCTATTGTTTTTGGTTTCAGAAAAGCTAGTAAAGAAATATTCTCGGAATTGTACGGGACAAAAGCCAGAGTCAATATTTTACCTGAAGCAATATGGAGACCGAAGGGGAGACAAAGTGGCGCACCAGGGCGGCCACACCTGGTGGTCGTGCGGCTTGGGGGGAACACCACCAGGGGGTGTGGGCCCCCTGGAGCTCCATCGACCTTGCCCCTTCGCCTATAAAATCCTCCCGGGACAAAAACCCTAAGTACTCGATCAGAAATCCAAGAAAGAGTCTGTAGCCTCCGCCATCTCCATCCCTAGATCAAGGGATCTGAAGCTCTTCCCGGCACCCTGCCGGAGGGGAGAGATCACCTTAGAGGCCTTCTTCATCACCATGCAAGCCTCCGGAGTGATGCGTGAGTAGTTCACCCTTGGACTATGGGTCCGTGTAGTAGCTAGATGGTTGGTTCTCCTCCTTTGTGCTATCATGTTGAGATCTTATGAGCTCCGCTCATGATCAAGATCATCTATTTGTAATCTTACATGTTGTGTTTGCGGGGATCCGATGGATATTGAGATGCTATTTCAGATTGATTATTGATTCTATCATGTCTATATTATTTGTGATCTTTCATGCTCTCCGTTGTTAGTAGCTATCTTGGCCAAGTAGATGCTTGCAACTCCAAGAGGGAGTATTTATGCTCGATAGTGGATTCATGCCTCTAGTAATCTAGGGAAGTGACAGAAATCTCTAAGGTTGTAGATGTGATGTTGCTACTAGGGAGAAAACATCAATCCTTTGTCCATGGGGCAATTGTAATGTTTACTTTACACACTTTGCTTAATGCAATTATCTGTTTCTTGTAACTTAATATTGGAAGGGGTTCGGACAATAACCTGAAGGTGGATTATTAGTCATAGATGCAGTTGGATTACGGTCTATGTATAATGTTGTAATGCCCAATCAAATCTTGTAGGAGTCAAGATGATTAGTATATGCATTGTTATGCTTTCTCAATCTGTCAATTGCTCCACTGTAATTTGTTCACCCACATGTTATCTATCTGTAGTGGTGGTGGCATGGCAGATGCCATGGATAAGCTAAAGATGGGGCCAATGAGTGCTAGGGGAATCCAGGGAGGGAGCCACGCACAGAAGTTCTTGTATTCTCTCTATCAATGGTGTTTGCAAGTGCTCTTGAGGCTCTTAGCAAGAAGGAGACAATGTCTCTTACTCCCCACCAACTAGCCCTAGAGTTCTACCTTAGACAGAGAGTGATTCCTCTATTTTCCGTCCCCCTCTATGGAGGCCCTGGTGCTCCTTATATAGGGGAGCCCGGGTTACAATTCTAGGGCACAGGTGGCAGCATATTCTATGAATATGCTCTTTTCCTAAAGCAGATGCTTCTTTATTCCTCTTTAACGGTCGTCCGAGCTTTGGACGTAACCCGCAACGTCATCCTTGTCTTTTGGCGTCACCTGACACGGGCTACGTCATCCGGCTTTGCCCGCGTCACCTTGGTCGCCCCTGACCCACTGGTCCTCTTCTTTACTTTACTTTGCTCATGTTCCAGCTATTAAAGCCACCTTTTGACTAGCGGGGGATTCCTTCTCTTGGAAGCTAAGATAGTCCGGCTAGCATATAGCTAATTCGGCTTACCCATTTACCTGCAAAACAGATAGACATGACCGACATAAATCTTATGCCGGTCGGGCCATTGTCAAGTAAATTCCCTACGGGCCGGGGCGCACCGTGATTCGGCCTGCCTTGAGGTGACCCGATCAGCACTTCGCTTTGACCGTGCCATACCCCGACTAACTCGCCCCTTATACCCCGGTGTTACCCTACCCGGGGGTATCCCCCCAACATTAGTCCCTGAAGCTGGTGCGGTCTTGGCAACTTTTTTAGTTGTTAAGGCCACAACAGGTTCCCATGTCGGGATCTTTCGCTCCTTTGGCCGAGTTACCTCGTTACCCGGAGTTTCTTTTCTTGTGACCCTTTCGCTCTTTCCGAGTCATTCCTCGTTGGCTAGGTCTCCTGCTTGCTTATCCGGGTTGTCTTTCCTTCTCTCGTACGCTTCTCCACATCCTACGTGGAGGGTAATCATCATTTGCCTCATTTTAAGGGCCATGCGCATTTACCGCGCCGGTTATTGTCGCCGTGTCAGGCATAACTGTTGTGAACGTCCCACCACTGCAGCGCCTCGTTAACCGTAACGCCATGTCATGTCATGGGATCATTTGTTTCTGTAACCCCTCCTATGGCCTTGCTCTGACTAGTTTGTTCTGGCCTCATACATGCTAGTTGCGTGTGGCATGTTGCCCGCCGTAGATCCCATGATCCGCGTGCATCGCGGTTAAGTAGGAGGTGCGGGGCTTTCCCAGGGGAAGTTCCTCATTTGCGCCGTGCTCCTCTACCCTCTCTGTTTCACAGCGATTTCGCCGCCACCGACAGTTTTCTGCTCCTCGAGCGCCGCCGTGACCGTGCTCCGGCAGTGTTTCGCGCCAGCGCAACCGTCCCCATTGCTAGTTTCCACCACGGGGCCTTGCGCTTCCCGTTTCCCTTCTTCCGGATACTTCTACTCTGACTACCCCATCGGAAGCTCTGATTCCACCATGTCTGAGGCGGAGGCAGCGGTGGTGGCGCAGTAGGAGGAACGGGTAGAGGGCCGCGAACGCGACTGCTGGGACGGCTCCACCGTTCGCGAGGAGGACCTGGCTTGGCTCCACGCCACACGGCGCATCCCCGCCGACGTCGCCTGCCGCCTCGCTTCCGGTGAAGTCTCTCCTTCCCCCAAATCTGGGGAATACGTTGTGTTTCCTTCCCATTTCTAGCGTGGCTTCAGCCTCCCCACTTCTGATATTTTCTTCGATTTCATCTCCACCTACCAACTGCAACCGCATCATCTCCCCGCAAATGCTATCACTTCTCTGTCCTCCTTTGCCTCCGACATTGAGGGATACCTTGGCCTCTGGCCAACCAAAGAACTTTGGATTAAGTTCTTTGGCCTGCGGAGGAACGTGGTTCTGGATCCGGAGCTTGCCCCGGAGGACAAGCACCTGACCCAATGCGGTGCTGCCTCCATCTCTCCGCACAAGCAGTCCATGTTCCCCCGGGTCACTGGGCTCGAATCTTGCAAGGGCTGGGCCGTGACCTTCTTCTACGTCCAGAATACCACCAAGGAGGACCAGATCCGTCTGCTCCCTTTCAGGCTTGGCCCTCCAGATGTCTCGCTTTGGGAAAGCATTCCCAAGCGCGCCACGACTCTGGCGAATCAAGTGGCACGCCGGATCACGAAGCTGCTTAAGGAGCACCTCCAGGGGGAGGATATTATGATTACTTTTGTCCGCAGTCGGGTCTCCCCCTCCAGAAACGAGCCCACAAGATCTGCTATCTTAGCGTCCCACTCGATCCTCACCGGACCTCTTCCTTTGAGTTTGATAACTCGGCGATTTACCGTCGGGTTAAGTCCATATTTAACATGGAGAAGGAGTTCTCCGAGGCCTGGGAGTGGGGACTTGAGCCCTTCACCCATATCAACCCCCCTCCAAAGGTAAATTACCCCTTTTCTGTTTTCCGAATCTCCAACGTATGTCGGTTCCCCTTTGTAACTTGGCCACTATTCTTTCAGAAATTCCTTTAGCAAGCATTGGAGGATTCCGAGGTGCCGGCGAGCAAATGGTTGCTGGACCGCACCGTGGGGGACGAGGAGGAACTTGATCCGGAGATCTTCCTGCCTACTCCGGATGTCGTCAAGCGCACCACTGGTAAGGCCTCTTCTCTAAGGGATTGGCCAGACGATGATGATTTGGAGGTTGAAGTCCTTGAGGTATTTGATCCGGTTCTCATCTCTTATTTGCACCTGACTCATGTTCGAATGTTCAGCTAACCCGGACGATCAGGTCCATGAGGTTCCTCCCCTTGCCACTGGTGGCCCGGCTCCGGCTCCATCCTAGAAGCGCACGGCTACCTCGTCCGCAGCTTCGGAGGTGTCGCCACCCAAGAAGAGGCAAAAGAAGTCCAGGGTTAAACCCTCGGCCAAGCCTGCCGCCAAGAGCACAGTTTGGAGGGCACCCAAACCTCGGGCTCCTCCCACCGCAGACGAGTAAGTCATTTTAGCATTGCTACTTCGGATCCTTTCTTTGATTGCCTTTGTTTCTGGTTGGTTCTCTCTTTTTGACTTACTGTCCTTCCTTTTTTCTAGATCTCCTGTGGATATTTCCTAGAGCGGTTCCGGCATAGCCTCCCCACTCCGGAGTAGTCCCTCTCCCCCCCGCAACGATGATCATCGTTCGCTTAGCCCTATTCAAGAGGGTTCTGCGGCCGCTCCTGACCAGAGCCCACCTCACCAAGAGAAGGGCAACATCGGCGCGGGGGGTAGTGGGCCGGATCTGGATACGGCGATGCCGGATCTCTCCAGCTCCTCGGCCTCTGTGCCCAATGTTGAGGCGCAGTTTCATCGGCGCCGCCCCCAGTATCTCCAACACCAGTACCAGCAGCAACAACACCAACAATAGCACCAGCAGCACCAGCAACAACAGCAGCAACACCAGCACCCGCAGCAACAACAGCAATAGCACCAACAGCAGCAACAGCAAGAGCTTCCAAGCCTCCCAAGGGCAAAGCTCCTTCTGCTCCCACCGGGTCTACTCCTTCCGTGGCTGATATTTTTCAGTCAATTCCTCCATCCTCAGCCAGCAAAGCTAAGAAGACCTCCGGGTCAGCTTCATCCGGGTCAGCTTCCGGATCAGAGGGCAGCAAACAGCTGGTTTTGCACACCAGTTCTGTTGCGGCTCAATCCGCCAGGCGTGAGGCCCATGTGAAGGGCTTAGTGACGAGCCATTCTCCGAGCGGCGAGAGTTACAGTCCACTACTCCTTGAGTACGTGAAAAACTGGAACAATGCCGAATTCGTCGACCCCCAAGACGATCTCCCAGAAAGGTTCGGCCCAGCCGAGTTCAGTGCCTAGATGAACTCCGCTACCAAGGCTATCTCCCTGGCTGGCCGGATGATGGAGGTAATCCTTTTTCTCTGTTGTTGGTGTTTTTCATAACTTAGCATTTGTAGATATATCCCCTAGTTCTCGAGCCTCCGAGGGAATAACTTGTTATTCATTCAGATGCTCCTTAGTTTTTGTTCATAATGTCATTAATTTGCAATAAATTTTGGGTCGGGTCTAGTTCCCTTGGCCCGTATCCTATGTACTTCAAATATCCACACACCTAGAGCCAGGTTAAGTTCCGCTTGGCCCGGATCTTGTAGACTTCGAATATCCACGCACCTAGAGCCGGGTTAAGTTCCACTTGGTCTGGATCTTGTATACATCGAATATCCACACACCTAGAGCCGGGTTAAGTTCCACTTGGCCCGGATCTTGTAGACTTTGAATATCCACACACCTAGATCCGGGTTAAGTTCCACTTGGCCCGGATCTTGTAGACTTCGAATATCCACACACCTAGAGCCAGGTTAAGTTCCACTTGGCCCGGACCTTGTAGACTTCGAATATCCACACACCTAGAGACGGGTTAAGTTCCACTTGGCCCGGATCTTGTATACATCGAATATCCACACACCTAGAGCCGGGTTAAGTTCCACTTGGCCTGGATCTTGTAGACTTCGAATATCCACACACCTAGAGCCGGGTTAAGTTCCACTTGGCCCGGATCTTGTAGACTTCGAATATCCACACACCTAGAGCCGGGTTAAGTTCCACTTGGGCCGGACCTTGTAGACTTCGAATATCCACACACCTAGAGCCGGGTTAAGTTCCGCTTGGCCCGGATCTTGTATACTTCGAATTGTTTTTACTCTGCCTTTGAACTTTGCCCTTGCCTTGCTTATTTCAGATTACCACTAACCACCGCACCGCTGAGTTCTAGCGCCTGCTGGACTCCTTTAAAGATGTTCGTGCGTGTTATGGTAAACTCCTGGTGGAGTACGAGAAGAGGGGTAATTTCCCATTCCTCTTCCTTGTTCATTCAAACTTCCTAGGACCCATATGAATTTCTCGTCAAAATTTTGTAGCCAAGGTTGAAGCTGAGAATATAATTATGAGGAAGAACCTTGCGGAGATCAAAGGTAAACTCATCCCTTTCATATAATCATTGTACTTTCCTTGCCTCATCCGGTGGACACTCATACTTTGGGTCCTCCGGATCATGTTGCAGTTGTTCTTGACGACAATGTCACCATGCCTGAACTGATGACCCACTGCCTCGAACAAGCAGGCAACTATGAAGCTGAACTGAAAAAGAAAGACGAGGAGATAGCTCGTCTCAAGCAGCAGGAATCGAAAATCACTCGGCTGAATGCTAGAATCCAAAAGTTGAAGAGCTCCCATCAGTCCGCCCTGGAGAAGGCTGACCAGGAGTTTGCCGAGGAGAAGGAGCGTTTAATCACACAAATCTCTAAGGACAAGAGCCTGCTGGAGGAAGCCGACGTCAAAGTTACGTCGGCGACCACCGAGTACGAAAAACTCCGGGCCCACAATGCCAATGTTGATTCCGAACTTCAGCGACTTCCCTTCCAAATTGCGCGTAAGCTTTCTGCCCTTGCCTAATCTATTACTATTCGGATTTGGTCCATTCGCTCACTGTTTCTCCTCTTATCCTTAGGCA
Source organism: Avena sativa (assembly GCA_916181665.1). Classification (NCBI taxonomy): domain Eukaryota; kingdom Viridiplantae; phylum Streptophyta; class Magnoliopsida; order Poales; family Poaceae; genus Avena; species Avena sativa. Next base: position 632,669,384 of record OV702288.1, read on the forward strand.
AATTTCCAGAGAGTGATACGTTCGCTGCCTCTGCCATACGCCAATCCCGTGAACAGCGTGGAGTTTCTATTGGCCCTATTGCCGAGCCAATCCCTTATACCACGGAGGATCTCCTGGCGAGTCTCACCACTCGCCTCGAGGTGGTAAAGAATTTTGGCGTGGATATTGTCCCAGCTGCAACACGGATGTTTGGCTGCCTCTGGCCCAGTGAAACCATTCCCAAGAAGACCTCCGCTTTTATAGCCAAACTCATGGAATGTGACACGCAACTGCCTTTGTGGCACGAATCTGCCGCACGGGCTGGGTCCGACATTGCTCTCAAATTTGCGCTCTCATGGTACGAAGGAATTGACTTGGCGTTGCTCAATCGCATGCACACCGGGTCAAAGTGGTGCGAGGATCCGGAGTGGATCGCGCGCCGCCAGGCCTGTGTGAACAATCTCATCGAGTACTCCTTCTGCCATGCCTGGAATGAGGGGCCGAGCTTCCTTGATGTCGCTGATGACGAGGTTGTCTCTAGAGCGGAAGATGAAGGAAGTGAGAGCGAGGGCTCCGAACTAGGCGATGAGGCTGAGGATCCGGAGGAAGGTGAGGTTAACCCGGAAGACGAAGCCGAAGCTAGCACTCCTCCCCTGCTCTTCGGAGTACCTCCCTCCTCGACAAATGATTCACCTGCTACTCCTGCTCCTTGAAAAACACTTTACATTTATCAGATCCCCGGAATGCCGGGTGCAGATGTACTTGAATACTTTGGTTTGGTTGTGCTACAATTAAGTGTTCCGAACTAAGTTTTACTGCCGGATTATCATGGGCGAAGTCCTCAAGTTTCATTTTCTTGTTCCCCCAATTTTTGACTCGGCTCGCGTCTGCCTTGATTCGGTTTGTTCGACTTACGAGTCCGAGGTTCAAAAAATTGACTTAACAATACCTGAAACCTTGAGATTAGCTCAAAATGATTCGGCGCTTTAGTGAAGAAAATAAACTAAGGTTTAGCCAAAAAACCAATGTCGACCCGCTTAAGTTCTTTCCCTTAGTCGTTTTTCATGTGCTTTGCCATTGCAAACTTGTTCTTTTGCTTGCCATGAAGCCAATTCTTGTTGGACAACAGCAGAGGGGATGACAATTTTAGTGGAGACCAATTATAAATTGGTCTGTTATTATAAACTTAGTCTAGATGTCTGTTTGAAAATATCTTAGTAGACCTTAGCCTATCCCATTGAGGTCCTTTGCGACCATGGGACTTATTTGGGGTTCCGCGTTTGAAAATAATAAATTTTACTCTACGCCCCTGAACCCCTGAAGCTGCCAGGACCTATCTATTAGTAATACAGTAACGGGAGGGGCTTTTCGCGAACTTACCCTTGAAGACCGAAAAGCGTTGTCAACGCTCAGGAGAGCATGGTTGATGTAGACAAGCCGAAGCCGACCTCAAGGTCGTGATGAAGTCATTGCGCTCCTTCTAGCTCCAACGACTTGAGTGCCTCAAGTGCGACACCTCGTGAGGAGTTACACACGTCCGGTGCCTGATGATGACACCCGCTTCCCCGATCTAGCAGCAGTTGCGGAAGTAGAGCTCCCGGATCCGAATCCCGCAACGCGATGGCGCTCCGCGGTGAAGATGTCTCTCGCTCGCGCAGTCCAGACTTGGGACCACGGTCACGAGAGAGAGAGAGAGGGAGAGATAAAATATCAATTGAAGGTCCTTCCAAAAGTGGGGAGACCTTTATTGATTATTGGTGTATTTTTCTAGGCCAAATACTCCACTTTATATAGGGGGAGGGGAGGTACTACCTCCCCTAAAGTCCCGGAGTGGGACTAAAGGAGTGGAGGGGGGAGGAGGTGGCCGCCGGCCACCTAGTGGGCCCCACACGGGGGAAGGGGGGGCTAGGCCCAGCCGGCCTCCCCCTTGGCCCCTCTTCCTCTCTCCTTTCCCCTAATGGGCCCTTTCCCTCCGGAATTGGCCCATTAAGCCTTTTTGACCCTTAATTGATTTTCTCTTTATTAAATAATTATGAATAAATGATTAAATCAATATTTAAACATTCATTCACATATTATTCAACCTCATGGCTATGGAACACCTTCCACCTCCACTCCGGACATCCTCCGGACTTACTAAAACCCTTCCGGTTTTCTCCCTTGTTTTCTTCGGTGATTCTACTGATCCTATAAACACTCTCTAAGCATCATCAAGCCCTTAAGTGTGATACCCCACAGTTCAGGAACACTCTAGACATGGTCGGGACACTCCCGCACCAATGATCGACAGAGGGACCGGGATGGCCATGTGACCCCTGTGCGTTCCACGAAGATCTTTCGTCGTTTGAACCAGGACAGTCGTGTCTTATTCCCTTTGTCACTCGATACTTGCATTGCTCGAGATCTGATCAATGACATCACCATGTCGTGTTCAATCTCGTTATTGAATAATGCTACTTGACTCGTTCTGACAAGTGATATCCCCGTGATCTAATCACATGCTGCGCAGCCATTGGATATAACTTCTCCGAGTGGGCCCTTGAGTATCTTCCCGTCACATGGACAGACAAATCACGCTCTTGACATATATTGCCTCTACGGTTTCCTCTGAGTACCTGAACACACCTTTATAACCACCGTATTACCAGATGGCGTTTGATGCTATCTAAACACTCTCGGGAGACAGTGATTGATATAGCCTCACGGTCTAAGGAATAGTCTACGAGGATCCATTTCCAATCATCGTAACTTGAACTTCTTGACATGGTCGGGTCACGATGTTTAGGTTGGGTATTGGTTCATCATCTCATTCTCCGAATGAGATGACCTCATTTCCAACTGGCATAAATGCCACATGATTTGGAAACATGATCATCTGTTGACCAATGAACCAGTGACTAGAGTTTCACTAGGAACCCCTGGTTGTTTGTATATCACACATATATTGATGTTTCCACTCAACATAGTTATAGCATGATATAAAACTTAATCATAAACTATATGAAATATGATAATAGTCCTTACTACTATTTGTCTCTAGGGCATATTTCCAACAGTCTCCCACTTGCACTTGAGTACAAATACACTAGCTGCATTTTGTTCTCAATCATTGGCACCATATGTCCGGTACCCTGAACATGCTTGCTCATGGAAGAGGTTGAGGCTTGGGTCTGTACTTTATAGTCCCAAATCCTTTGCAACTTACTAATGTCACCTTGATTGACATTAATACTTTATCATCACATGATAGCATCTATGTGTATGTATCGTCGCTATGGCAACAGAACAAGTCCTGATTCCAGGAGCCTACAATGATGTTAGATCAACCTCGAGGGCTTTCTCATGGGCACTGTGCCCTGGGACACATCATTCTACGTTAAAAGCGAACTAGCCCCGCCATAACATTATACGACACTTTAAGATGGTACCCTTATCTATTATTATAAATGTATTCATCGAAACTCCTGTGCACTCTTGTGCAACTTTCGATGTTTTGTTCACCTCGCTTCCTACTTGACTTTAATTGGCATCTACAGGAGTTTCCAACATATTCCCTTATAACATAACTCTTTATGCTTCAAGATATGTTATCTTTTATGGATTTGGAAAATATGTCCACAGTTCTCTACTAGACACTATGGACAAACTTAGCTCAAACGTTCTGTGATTCGAACTAAATCACTTTCAAATGTTCCTTATTTGGATCATATATTATGCTAAGTTATCATCATGGTTTACTAAGATAGAACCTATGTCTCAACATAGTGGATGATGATCATACTTTCTATCTTTCAACCATTGATGTTTAAACTTAATACTATTCCTAATTCAAGTTGTTAAGGACCAGTTCCTTAATTAACTTCTATTCTGAAACCCCTTTCAGAGTCCCTTAAGGAATACTACATAACATCATAATATGCTTATTATCAACATCTACATCTTATGAATCTTTATTCATAAGTATTTGCGCTTTCATTCTTAACATACTTAAGAATTACTCCTATAAGCTCCCACTCAAAAATATGTCAATCACATATTGTTTTAGGAAGACTTTCATAGCTCCCACTCAATTTTATGCAAATTGTATACTATTTTGAACAATTTCAAAAATCTTTGATCAAATGTCAAACTTGGAGATTTTACTATGAGATACTAGTACTTTACTAGTTTTTTTTAAATCCACTAGACATTTAACACACATGAATCAAATTCATTTGAATTCATCCAATACTTGCTAAATTGTGCCTTTGTCATTCACCCCCTTTTCCACTATGGCTTTGCAGTCATTTGGGAAAATTCAAGTAACCCCTTTTACTTGTGAGATTCAGCAACGAATTGCTTTCTAATCTCAAGGGAATTTTGCTTTTAGGATTTCTCATAATTCTAGTTCACCATTATTTCCTTAGTAGTTCATAGGTATGTCATATTCCAAGAATCATGACAAATGATTCACAAATGTCTCCATACAAGATATGGATTTACATTTTGAATCCGACTTCATATAGTGGAGAAAAAAACACAATGATCAAAATCATTGATTCTTTCCTTCTGTGAAGAGAATCGTTCGGGAACATTGTCCGTTGCGCTTCTCAACACTCTGATGCAGGGTTTTGAATCCTCATCGTGTTTTACACTAATTTCCATTTGCTTCATAATTGAGAAACTTCACTAGAAGTGAGCTTTCTCAAGAATGCACCAAAATCCAAGCAATACGAATCTTGCTT